>CM057456.1:177515000-180325000 GCA_016271365.2 Neoceratodus forsteri
CTATTAAACTGGAGATTTGTTTACCCTCTTCAAAATGCAACAACTTGCACATTTAAATACTTAGCATTAAAACATATTGTTGCTATAAGCTTCAGTTGGGCAAGTATTGTCTTTCAAGAAAGATTCATACTTCATAAATGTCACCTTTTCCCAGGAACAAATGTACAAAGATGTACACTGTTTTTTTTTAACCTCTCAAGACATTATCTGATAAGCACTGTCTCAGACATATGCCAGGTCTGTGTGTGAACTATCCGAGCTACAGTAATTATATAGCAATCAGCAGGCATTTTTTACTATGCTTTCTGGGGGAAAAAATATGTTGAGCTACAGCACACACACACACCACACACACGCAGCACACACACACACACACACACACACACCATCCTCATGGCCACAACATTCACAATAAATACTCCAATCTAATATATTATAAAACAATAAAGAAATTGTTTGTTTATGTCAGTAAACACAGTGAAGTTTCTTTAAAGAGCTACTGTACTGCCTAAAACTAATATTAGATTTTAAAAGCAGCCAACCATTATCTGTTATATCGGGGGTACTTTTTCTTTCCCCTTTGTTTAATTAGAAGATTGTTTACCTGATGTTAGTAGGTGTGATGTGTGGAACAGCTCTTAGCCTGGCAGCCGACATATCTTACTCTACTGCCTTACACTATATCATTAGCATTGTGACCTCAATGACTGTGACATCACTGCTACTTAGGAACAGCAAGTGAGTGACTGCCAGGTCATTTACGTGTGATGTCACAGTCAGTGAGATCACAATGCTGATAATGTAGCGTGGGGCAGCAGAAAAAGCTATGTCAGCTGCCAGGCTAAGAGCTGCTCCACACATCCAGCACAATATTATCACATAGAATATTTTCTGATGAGCAAAAGAAAAAAGAAAAATACTTCAGAAATAAAAAAATTACAACTGATTACTACTTAAAATTTGTATTATTTTCCTGTCTGCCTGTTTTGGCTCCACTAGCTGTTTAAATATTTCTTATTCTATATTTTGTGTCCTGGATAGCATTGGGAAGATGTTACATCTCATTGTCATTGTAATCTTCATTTTATACATGTTTGCACTGTATTTACCCAGGATGTCCCAGATTAGATGCAATATTTTGTTTTCAGTGGGGTCATGATTTTACAATTTTTATAATATATTTATTCAGGGTAGCCTATTCCAGATGTAAAGTATTGTTTTCAGTGTGTTCTGATTTTACACAATGCAGCATCGTGTTGGTGTAGATACAGAGACCCACTGAAAACAAAGATGCCATGTCTTCTGTGAACTGTCCAGGCTAAACATATAGCAATCAGTAGGCATATTTTAGGAAAACACATTGTAAAAATGTGTAAAAGAAAGACCACATTGAAACTGCCTCTCAACAGATCTGCATTGTGCAAATTCATTAGAAATAATAGGTAAAAGCATCACAAATGCTCTCCACAGCCATATCGGCTCTGACCAGATCCAAATCCAGTTACATATACTTATCGCTTAGAGAGAGAGAGAGAGAGAGAAGAACAAGCATTTGTCAATGCTGAATGTTGGCTTGCTGGCACTGGCATTGGTAGTGCAGGAGTTAGAAAGATGCATAATAGGAATGGCAATGAAGTATTGAACTAATGCCAACCCCCCCCCCGAAGAGACCAAAAGGCATTGGGGGGGTGCCTTTGGGTCGTCAGCCATAATGCTTAAGCCATTCCACCTCACCCCACCCTGCAGACAGCAACAGGTGTCACTGTGTGCCTTGGGGTCTTTGGCCCTTACGCTCACCCCATTCCATAAGGAAATAAGCTGAGATGAGTGCAGTATAGGAGAATGGGGTGAATGTTAGGGCCAATGACCCCAAGGCACAACTTGATGCTTGTCAGTGGCTGTAGGGCGGGGGTAGAATGTCATGAGCATTACGGATGATGAACCCAAGTCACACCCCCGATGCCTGTCAGTCTCTACAGGGTGGGCGTTACGGTTCGAAATCTTAACGTTACAAGCATTTGTTGGTATTTTCACTCCAAATTTTCAAAATGGGCTTTTTAGGACCCCAACTCATGAACAGTGGCACTATTATTTCATTACTCAATCCTGAAAGGTGATGTCACACAGCAACTACGCTATTCAGCGCCACAGGTGCAGAAGCACATTTCGGACAAGATGTGAAAAATGACAGCTGTACTGTTCATGAGGAGGTGTGAAAAAATGGCAATGCTGAAAATCTGAAGTGAAAATATGAAAAATTTGCGACGTTATGAGCATGTGAAGAAACTGTGCAAAGCACCCCCGTAACGTGGTAATTTTTTTGGAATTTTTTCACCAAATTTTTAACATGGGCTTTTTGGGACCTCCCCTCATAAAAAGTGGCACTGTGATTTTGTTAATCCATCCTGAAAGTTGATTTCGCACAGCGACCGAGCCATTCTGTGCCACAGGTGTGAAAACACATTTTGGGCAGGATGTGAAAAATGACGCTGTACGGTTCATAAGGAGGTGTTAAAAAATGGCAATGTTGAAAATGTGGAGTGAAAATATAAAAAATTGGCAAAGTTACGAGCGTGCGTAGAAAATGACCAATGCAGGCTTGTAACGCCATAATTTTTTGGAATTTTTCACCAGATTTTCAACATGGGCTTTTTGGGAACCCCTCCTCATGAGCAGTGGTACTGACACTTTGCTAATCAGTCCCGAAAAGTCATTCCACGCAGCGACCGTGAAATCACCTTTTGGGACTCAGAAACAAAATAACAGTGACATGTTCATAGGGTGCGGTCCCAAGAATCCCATGTTGAAAATTTGGGGCCAAAATTCCTAAAAATGGCTGAGATATCAACCTAAGTTGAAACCCCCCATTGAGTCCCTTTATACAGCCGCTTACCTGATTCCTCAGTTCGTAGTTCGGCTTTGAAGAGTGCAGACTCATCCTGGTCCACAGAAGATCACAGCGCAGGACCTCCAGAGGGTAAGTATGGGTGAGGGGGAGGGAGGTGGGTGTGCAGAGGGAGGGGTTGGGGTGGGGACTGGGAGATGACGCTGGATGGTTTTCTTTTTATAGTTTAACAAACAACTCCAGGGACCTTTTTCTTTATTTATAGGTTAAAAATAAATAAAAACTTTTGAGCACACTGGGTGGGCTCCAGTGTGCCACATGAGTTTGGGGGACATGATACCAGCAGAGATTGGGGCACCCCATCAGCAAGCTTGGGGGGAGGGGAAACATGATGCCGACGGGGATTTGGCACCCCTGTCAGCAAAGAAATTGAGCTTGGGGGTTGGGGGGCATCCGACACTGGGAGTTGGCATCCCGGTGTTGGGAAAACAGTATGTGTGACTGCTGCTCTTAGCAGCCTTCTGCTTATTTTATCATTGTACTTATACCTATTGGCACTTTTAACTCTTGGCACTTCATTACAATCCTACCTTCGAGCCTTTTCCCCTCCACCCCTCACCCCTGCTTCTTCTCTGTTCGCACATCTTGAAGTTCTTCCCTTGCTCCTCCTCACCTTCCCTCTTCCACCCTCCACCCATTCTCTTATCTCATGCCACCTCTTTTGCAACTTCTTCCCCTCCTTCTCCCTACTTTTCTGTTTCTTACCTCGCTCCCACCCATATTGCTCTCTCTCTCTTTTGGGTTTTTGACAAGGCCTGCTAGGCTGCCCCTTCTCCTGGCAAAACACCACGGGCCAAATATTCAAAAGGGTTGCACCATGCGCAACAGGGTTGCGCATGCTCAAGTCCTACATTGCGCCATTCTGCAATATTCAGCAGGAGGCAGTTGCGCAACTGAAAACAGGCTGAGCAACAGCGCAATGCAAATGAATGCATGCTCAACAGGAGGGGGAGGAACCATGCATAACCTGCACAGCCCGATATTCAGTCGGGCTGTGCAGAGATATGCAGGCGCAACCCCAACCTGCGCCCTGCACAACTTTGAGCCAAAAAAGGCTTAGTTGAGGACCACCTAGCAGGTGAGCTGCTGTATTGCAGGGCCAACACAGCAGCTGCCACCCGTGGCTGGCCCCCAACTCAGTCCCTGTGCCCCCACCAGCCCGATCGCAGGCATCAATGTGCGCCCCTCCCATTCACATCCCTGGTGGTCCAGTGGACCGTAATGCCAGATCACGGGCAGAATGTAATAAGAACCCCCATGCCTGATCGTAGGCAGGATGTAATAGAACCCTCAATGCCCGATCGCGGCAGAATGTAATAAGAACCCTCAATGCCCGATCGCGGGCAGAATGTATAGCCTCGTGCCGGATCGAGAAATAGAACCTCAATGCTCGATCGCTGCAGTGCTCTTCCCAACCCGGCCCCAGGGTTCAGTGACGTTTGATCGCTGGTGAGTATGATTGTTTCTCCAACATCTCCCTGGTGTTCAGTGTCTCACCTCACTTCACCACGCTCACCCGCCTCTTGCAGCGGCGGCGGCAGTATCCCACCTTCCTGCCTCGCCCGCCGAGCTGGCCGGCTGCACTATTGTTACTGGCAGTTTATATTGAAGATGATAGTCCAGATTGTAACGACATTCATTCACAAATCTGACGTCAAGTATTAGTATGGCTGCACCCATTGGCTCTAGCTCTGCACCACTGGGCGGCAGCCCTACCGCCAGTCAGTCGGCGGGCGGCGGGCGGCAGGCGGTGGCATGTTGCCGCACGCCGCCGCCGGGGAGCGGGTGGTGGGCTTCGTGGTGGTGGGGTGGGGGGACACTAGACACCAGGGAGATGTTTGGGTGGGGGTGTCAATATACATTCTGCCCACGATCGCATTACGGTCCACTGGACCACCAAGGAGATATTCGGGTTGGGGAGGGGGCATCTTACTTACTGCCCACGCATCGGGCATTGGGGGTTCTTATTACATTCTGCTCATGATCGGGCACTGGGGGTTCTTATTACATTCTGCCTGGCGATCGGGCATTGGGGGATTCTTATACATTCTGCCCGCGATCGGCACTGGGGGTTCTATTACATTCTGCCCGCGATCGGGCATTACGGTCCACTGACCACCAGGGATGTGGAATGGGAGGGGGAGCCACATTGATGCCCGCGATCAGGCTGCAGGGAGGCGCTGTCCCCGACGGCTGCTGCCCGGCAGGGCGCCAGGCGCAAGTCCTGGGGATCGGCGCACCTACATAAAGATGAGAGCAAATGGGCTATAATGACTTGCAAATGGCCCCCTGTGCCTTGCATGTATTATAGCCCCATTTGCATGTCACCTTTTGAATATCATGGATTTTGCGCGTAGGCGCACTGATTATTCCTTTCGCAAGGTTGACTGCTCCACTCTGTCAACTTGCTTGTTCTAAGTTTCACTCGCCATGCACAGTGGCTGTGGCTGGGGAGCGATATTCAAAGGAGTTGCTCAATAGCGCAACTCCTTTGAATATCACCTGGGCCACACCCCTGCACAGCTATTTTGCGCAGCGCAAGGGCTTGCGCCTTAGAATGGTGCAGTTTGAATATCCAGCCCCACCTCTTCTCCTTATACTATTAATTTGTCTTCCTCCCCCTCACTTCACCAGCACTCCCCCCTTCTCTCTGCACTCACCCCATTTCCCTCCTTCCACCTCCCCATCCTCTCATCTCTCTATCCCCATCACCTCCTTTGCAGCGCCGCTCCTTCCCTCTCCACCTCCTGTGCAACTCTCTCCTTCTCCCTCTTGTTTCTCCCATCCCCCACCTTACACCCCATTACTTTCTCTCCTAGATTTTGACAAGGCCTCCCAGGCTGCTCTCTCTTCTAGCCCACTCTACTGTTATATTGAGCAACATTCAGTGCTATTTTGATTGCTTTTGATGCATTAATTTTTTTAAGTATATTCTTGATATCTGCTATTTACTTATCTATTGTTTACCTTGTTTTGTTTTTGTATTACTGACATGGAACCTTTGTAAATGAGTTGTATTGCTCAAAGGTGTTGTAATCCAAGACCCACTAAATAAATAAATAAAATAAAAAAAGTCTGGGCAGACTGGGGTGGGCTCCCAGTGTGCCACAATGTGGCTGTGGGGGGGGGGCACATGACGACATGGGGATGGGGCAGCTCCGATGTCGGCTTTGCAGGAGTGTGTGGCCGCGCTGGAGTCCGACATGGGAAAGCCGCACCGCGACTGTTTTATTTTTTATTTATTGAAATGTTTCACCAGGTATGGCACACCAAGCAATTGCTCATAACTATGGCCATGTTTGTAACTCTGGCCACGTGCAGCCACGCACCTCGCAATGTACATGGCCAGAGTTCACATTCAGTCACGCAAAATGAGGAAACTGCACCTCATTGCAGCGCAGATTCTTTCAAGGCTGTGGCTCTCTTTGAAACTGCTGTCATCACCAGCATGCTCACTGATTGGCAGCTGAGGGACACACCTACTAAAGCGTCCCCTGCATTGGTGACAACACTGACACACCTCTGAAATGTGCTACTACCACAAGATGTTGCTTGTGCATTACTTAAGCATGGATTTTCTGTACAACAGAACATGCAGCAAACACTTTACCCAGGAACAGAGATTGCATTTAAAACATTCCAGAAGTGTGAAGCTCCAACTAACCACTGGTACTGGTAAG
Organism: Neoceratodus forsteri; assembly: GCA_016271365.2. Lineage (NCBI taxonomy): Eukaryota > Metazoa > Chordata > Ceratodontiformes > Ceratodontidae > Neoceratodus > Neoceratodus forsteri. The sequence continues at coordinate 177,521,586 of CM057456.1, forward strand.
CACCTTACTTTGTTACTGCCTCCTTTAAACTTGAGCTTCTTCCCTTAATCTTTTCCTGTTACTACCTTCCTGAACTGGGCTTATTCCCAAACATTTTTCCTTCCTTCCTCATCCTCTTCAGTGGAGCGATGTGCTCCTCTGCCACCTTCAAGTTAGTTTATACTTGGGAAGAAAAGTTTATCAGTTCATACCTTTGCGACTGCTCTCTGGATACATTTCCTACTTTAGTCCTGGACTGATCTGGTCCCTGGTGCTCTCTCTCAAACTTGCTCCCACAGCTCTCCCTAGAGCTGAGCCTCCCAACAGTTACAGTGGCTCCCTCCTTTCAGTTCCTGCCTGAGCTGAGCCACGGCCTATATTGACCTAATGGTCTATCCAATGTAGGCCCCGGGTCCTGCCCACCGCAGGTCCCATCAAGTCCAGGCTGCCACCCACTCCCATCTTCCATACTGGGCCGATGTGCACTATGGAAAGGAACCAAGGAATGCTGCCACCAATCCCAATCCCCTATAGAGGCCCTGCCACAACCTCCACAGCCCCTGATGTTCCAAAAACATCAAACAACAAGCTGGGCTCAACACCCCCGGGGTCCTCCACTACCTATCCTCCAATATACACTTGTGCTTCATGGATGCTCTCATCACCTGTCCCAAAGACCCAGGACCCAAATGACTGCAACTGCCTTTCTGCTCACCTCCTTCATAGACCCCAAAATCCTGGAATGTGGCACACCACTGCCGAAACTGCTGATCTGCCTAAGGGGAAGGGGGGTCCCCACCAAACTGTCCTGCTACACACCTGCCGGTCTCTCTCTTCTCTCTTCTCTCTCCCCCTTTATATAGCAGCCCACTCCCTGCTGCCGGCATGTGGCAACAATAGAAAATACACCCCTCACAGTGCGCAAACTCCCTAAGCATCGGGAGGGTCCCTAAGGGTGAGAAATAACCCCATCCATGAGGTGGGGGCTTACATACATCTTTCTTTCTTTCAACAGGCTGAAATCATACAGATGAATATTTTACCTCGCCTATTATATCTTTTTCAGAGTATCCCAGTTTACCCAGCTAGGGAAAATTATTTCTAATTTTTTGGGGGGGGGTTCAGCACCCTTGAGTCCATTTATCGGTTTTACAACTCTCTTTAGCATGGGAGGGAATTAATTTACTGGATCTGGCACTGTATGCCAGGGCAACCTTTTTAAGGACTATAATTCTGTCATTAATGCTTAATTAACTTGTTACATGCAGCTAGTTTGCTGGCTGCCCCATGGAAATGTGCACTGACCGGTTCCGACACAGATACTCTTTCTCACTTCTGTGGATACTGCATGCTCCCTTGAAATTAATTGAGTTTGCTCTTAATGACCTATTTGATTTAGATCCTATCTTATTTGCAACCCAACAGAGATCACCCCCATTGATTCATTTTACTCATCTTACTGCCCATACTTTAAAGGTCTGGTATCAACTGCGACATCCCCCTAAGCTTGAAAATATATTTTATTTTTGTAGGCTGCTGTTGGTAGATGAAGACTTTTTACCAGCTCAAATGGATTTGTCATTCAAACATTGGCAACAGCTTGGTCTTAGATTTATGCACCAATTTTTGGATTTAACAGGAATGGTTTCATTGGAAGCATTACAAGCAGCATATGGCCTTACTGGCTGAGAACACTACAGATATTTGCTGGTTCGAACCTACCTTTTACATGAACAACAGAACTATACAAGGCTCCTTGATCCCATTCTCTCCTACTAGCAATAATATTGAATGCCCAGGGTAACAAGCCTTGGGGTCAGCTAATAGATCATTTATATTTCATTTTGTGTGAATCCTTGGGCGACTCCACACAACCTGTTTTTGATAGCTGGACCAAGGACTTACACCTTTCTGTACCTTTTGACTCCTGGTTGAAATATACAATTCCTGTGGTAAAAATAACTATTTCCAACTCCTGGCGGGAATATGCCTGGAAGTGCAGGTACAGGTATTTTCGCACTCCAGCAGAATTAACAAAATACACGCCACAACCCTATGGTGATTGTTGGAGGGGATGCAGGTACAATCCAACAGACCAGGGTCATATTTTCTGGGTCTGTCCTGTTACTGCTCAATACTGGCAAGCCATTTTGAAAGAATTGGAGGATTTCATGGGTGAACCAGTTGACATTACGGTTGAATTTGTGTCACTTTCAATTCCTCCTAGGGATTGTCCCCAATGGCCTAAAACATTACTATAATTACTGATACTGTCTGCAAAAAAACAATAATAAGATGATGGATGTCATCTAAGAATCCCACGGTCACAGAATGGCATAAGATAGTTTTAGATATATACCAAATGGAAAGGCTAACCACTTGATAAATGATATTTAACACAAAATGGCAACACTGGGTATGGTATATGGCCTCAGTGGACCAGGAGTTTGTTCCTTGATAAATTTATAGTGAAGATGCGATGGGGTGCTGACGCAGTGGGGAGGGAGGCTTCCTTCTCCCCCCCCCAGTTATATTATATTGATAATAGAAATAGGTTCTGTGAAGATGTATTTAGTCTAATTTTGTTTAAATGTTTCACCCTATGTTTATTAATTTGGATTAGAGGTAATATGCTTGACATGGATAATGTGTAAGTTTTAAACCGGCTGTATATCCAGTTGTATAACTAGTGCCATGTAACTGAAAATTGTTGTATATCAAATGTGCTTCATTCAATAAAAACCTAAATATAAAGAAAAAAGTCGAACAGAAGGAAAGAAGAAATTTCTTCATACTTATCGTCATTTCCTTTTCTCTTAGCTCCTACTGTATGTTGTCATTGGTTAGTAATTACAGATGGGTATTGTGCACCCCTACTAGGGGAAATGACACAGCCCAAAGTCTTAGAATGTTGGGCACATGAGGATTCTGGACAGCAGCAACTCTCCAGCCACTATTGTCCTCACAGTGCCTCTAAATATCAAAATAAAAGCTATACTGGTTGACTTAACACAAAAAGCACACAATTAGCTGTCTACACATATGTGACTCTGGCCAGAATAAAATATAATAAAAGTGCCCATCCTCGTCAGATGACGGGCGGTGAGTGATTGAGGCTCGTATGCCAAAATGTTGCATCTTAGAATGAATTGCAACACCGAAACAACTTGAAAGAAAACAGACTTATTACAAGTCAAAGAAAACTGCATGCACTCACCTGAAACAAAGGAGGCACCCTTGGTTAGCATCAGATTCAAACCTGCTACTGTAAATGTGCATGGCATCAACTAACATTCTAATGCAGAACTGCTGTTTTTTTTGTTTTTGATTTTGTTGGCATATCTATACAAACACAAGCACAGCCGGTAAACTATACAGGGATGTCAAGACAGACTTACAATCAGAGTTACAATAGAACAATGGACATCCCCATGCTGGCATACCAGACAATATTCTCCTGCAGGAGCGAGGCTCCTAGGCAGGTCCCATTGATAATGTAGGAGCTAACAGAAAAGGAAATTATGGTAAGTATGAAGAAATTTATTCTTTCTGTACCCCTCCAAATTGTTAATGGGTAGTAATTACAGATGGGTTCTAAGAAGCAGTACCCATGAAAAAAATGGGTGGGGGAGAATATTATCCCATACGTCAACCACATACTTGAAAGGAATTTACCTGCTAACTGCCGCCTGCAAAAAACAACCAAAGATCGCATCAGCAGAGCTTTGAACATCCAATCTGTAATGCTTGGTGACTGTGTGGACTGAGGTCCATGTAATACAGAATCACACATACTCCCATAATGCAAAGCATCATGGGCTGTATATGCAAATCACTATGAAATTTTAGGCTGGTTCAGCTTTAAGCAGGAATGCATGGTACCAAAGAGCTCTCTCACACAATCTGCAAAGGGTGAAAACAGAAGACACAGACATGTATTTCATCCTACCCAGGACTCATGAGTGTTCCTCGTCTGTATGATACCTCAGGGAAAATGAACCAGCTACCCTAAGTTAGTCTTACAGTTTTGAGTCATGGTGAGAACAAAAAAAGAATGGCTAAAAGACAAAGAACCTTAGTGCAACAGCACCGAGGCAAGGGTTACCCCCAAAAGGCATTGGCCATAAAGTCAAGTTTCAAAGAAATCCAAAATCACACATAACCATGGGCTGTATATGCAAATCACGATGAAATTTTAGTCTGGTTCAGCTTTAAACAGGAATGCATGGTGTCAAATGGCCTCTTACACAATCTGCAAAGGGTGCAAACAGATGACACAGACACGTGTTTCATCTTACTCAGGACTCATCAGTGTGCCTCATCTGTATAACACCCCAGGGGAAATGAAACAACTACCCTAAGTTGGTCTTATGGTTTTGGGTCATAGCGAGCTCCCCAAAAAAAGGCTGGCAGTCTATGTAGCTGCCTTATACAACTCTAAAACAGATGCCTCACCTCTTTCCACCCAGAAAGTGGCCATAGCCCTAGTGTAGACAGCTTTGAGGAGAGCCAAAAGCCTCTTCTTTACTGCAGTGTAAGCCTTGACAATGCCAGCCTTCATCCACCTAGCTAGGATTGCCTTGGAGGCTTTTTGTCCCTGCTTGGCCACTCCAAAAAGGACAAACAACCTATCTGATTTCCAGAACTTAGCAAACCATCTAAGGTATGTTGTTCTAATGGCCCGCTGTAAATCTAACTTGTACCACTCCTTCTACTTTGGATGAGTAGGTTGCGAACAGAAGCTAGAAGACAGATTTCCTAGTTCAGATGAAAGGCTGTGGGAGCCTTCAGAATGAAGGACGGGACTGCTCTAAGCACTACTTTGCCCATACACATGATAAGGTATGGTTCTTTGTGGGACAAAGCCTGGAGGTCACCAATTCTCCTGGCTGAGCACATAGAAACTAAAAAACACACCTTGTAAGACAGCACATCCAATGGTACCAACCAAAGCGACCAAAAAGCTCCTTACAGAGAGCATACAGAACCAGATTCAGATCCCATTGGGGGAACTGGCAGTTAGAACACAGGTCGACTCCTGTTAACCCACAGTAAATAAATACCCTCCCAGTTAGTCTTTAGGGACAGACAGTCCTAAGGAGGCTCCAAGGGCTGACATCTGACCTCTCAGGGTGCTCAAGGCCAAAACCTTTTTTTTCCATCCCTTCCTGCAGGAAATCCAGAATCTTCAGAACCAAAGCTTTGGAAGGTCGGATTTTTTTTTTTGGCCCAAGCCGAAAAGGTGGTCCATACACGAATGTAAGCTGCACATGTGAAATTCTTCCTGGTAGCCATCAGAGTGTCCACCACCTTCTTAGAGAACTCTGTTTCAAGAGTCTCCTTCATTCAGGAGTCAGGCTGCGAGCTACATCGCTCCCAGATTTGGATGCTTAAAGGGGCCCTTAGAGAAAGAGAGAGAAGGTCCCCCTTGTACTGGCAGGTGAAACAGTGCACGTTGAACTAGGTTCACTAAGTTCGAATACCATGGTCTTCTGGGCCACTACGGAGCAATCAGAAAAAAGCTTCCTCTTGAGTGCCTTATTTTGTATATGACTTTGGGGAGGAGAGGCAGAAGAAGGAAGGCATATACTCCACCGTAATTCCACTCTTGTGACAGGGCTACCACTGCTTCTGCCTGTGGACACCAGCAGCAGCTGAAGAACCATTGAACTTGGGCATTATGGTTGAAGGCAAACAGATCAATCTGAGGATGACTGGACCTTTGACAGAGAAGGTCAAACATTTCCAGGTTCAACATCTACTCCCCTGGATAAACATTTTCGTGGCTTAGGACTGCACTGACTTTGAAAAAGGAGAGCGAGGCACACCACCTTCATCACTAGAACGGTTATGCGTAGGTGCCATTCCTGAGCTGACCAAGACCCATGAATGGGAATGTGGTCCAGGACTGTCCCCCAACCCCACAGACTGGCACTGGAGTTCAGAATCAACTCTGAGGAGACCTCCAAGAGGAGCCTTTGCTCAGGTTCTCCAAACTCACCCACCAACTCAGAGACTGCCTCAGTTGTTGTAACAGTGGGATCCTGGCCAGATAATCCTCTGAGGTCAGATCCCAGGCTAAGAGAAACTCTATCTGTAGGGGCCGCATAAGAAGTCAAGTCCACGGGATTAGTTCTATCTGACATGAGGCCCAGAATCTGTAACAGGCGGTGAGCTGAAACTGACGATTGTCTCCTCAGCCACTAGACCTCTCTCAAGAAAGTGGGGCAAGAAGGTGGATGATGGTCAAAAAAGGATAGAAAAGACCTGGGGTAGAACAGAACTGGAACATGCAGTACAAAGTATCAGGGAAGACTCAAGGCAAGGTGAGAGAGGGGAGCAACAGGCTCTCAGTGCTGGCAAGCCTGAACGAGCAGGAGGTGGGGCATCTCAAAGGGGAGATAAATGCAAGGGGAGAAGAAATAGCAGAAGGGCTAGCAGCCAGGATGATGGCACGGTCAGGACATCAGGGGATGCAAGTAAGACAGCGGAAGCTAAGAAGGGTGGTGGGGGGAAAAGGCAATGGGGAAGGGGGAGCAAGCAGGTGATGGGCTGAGGGTGAATGTTGGTGGTAATGTTGGTAGGAATAGGGGTTGGGAGAGCAGGTAAGAGGTGTAAGGAGGGGGGATGAGGTTAAGCCAGCAGGTGGCGGGACAAGGGGGGGGTCAGAAGGGCACTGGAACTGAAGAAGGCAACGGGGAGGGGAGAGAAAAGGGCAGAGCAGGAGGAAACTGGAATATGAGGAATGAGGGCTCACATGGGGACTGTGGCCAGATCAGGGGAGACCATCCAAGAGGGGAGCATGATAGAGGCAGGCTCCTAGGAATGGGGAACAAGGATACAGGAGCTGGACTGGGGCTCACAGGTCCTGGTAGACAAGAGAAATGGCAGAAATATTATGCCAGTGAGGGAAAAGAGGCAGTCCCTGGGGAAGCACAAAGGAGGAAATGGGGACACTGGGGGTCTATGACGAGGCTAGAGAAGTAGGACAGCGAGATAAGGGGCAGAATGATGGGGAGAAAATTGGGGGGGCAGCAGGGACTAGAACAGAGAGTCATCATACTGGGAGACTCCATAGTGAAAGGTATCAGATGGGGGGTGGCAAGGGAGCCAGGAAGAGTTCTATTTGGGTGGAATGCATGCCAGATATGACAGCAGGAAAAGTGGGACAACTTATCGCTAAATGTGTAAAAAGACAGGGGGTGAAGCCCCACATAGTGATGCAGCTAGGCACTAATGCTCTGGAGGGCAGAAGAGTGGAGGAAGTACAGAATGGATTCAGGGAATTGGGTAGGTTATGCAGCGGGGCAAGCAGTTGCATTCTCTGAGGTCCTACAAGTACCCAAGGCAAGCATGGCCAGGAAACAGAGGATCATGGAATTTAATGTATGGCTATCAGAATGGTGTGGAACTATGGGGTTTGGATTGGTGAGGGGTTGGGGGCAACATGGGATAACAAGAATCTGTACTCCCCAGATAGGCGCCACCTGAGCAGGGTTCCAGAGTCCTGCAACAGAAACTGGGGAAGTTCATTACATACAAATATAATTTAAACTGATTAAGGGGGAGGCTTAGCCTTGGGCAGCAGACAGAGCCACAAGGAGAGGGAGGCCATGTCCCTCCCCAGCAAGTGAGAAAGGGAAGTTGGGGCACTCAAAAAGCGGAGGAGGTAAAAGGGAGTCGGGTATTGGGGTAAGCAAGGGATCCTGCTGGAGGGTGGTTTCCCTAAATGCAAGGAGCTTGGGGAACAAAATACCTGAGCTCCAAGCATTAATGGCAGAAGGAGAGGTGGTTTTAGCTGCCATCACCGAGACATGGGCCAACCTGCACCATGGATGGGACATCATGGTACCGGGATACAGACTGTATCATAGGAACAGGACAAAAGGGAAGGGCAGAGGGGTTGCTTTATTTGTGAGGGAAGGGATTGTGAGTAGTGAGGAGGAGGGTGAAGAGGGAAGGCCAGAATCTTTATGGGTTCATCTGCAGAACAATAAAGATAAAAGGGTTAGACTGGAGGTTGTGCACAGATCACCCTCACAGTCAGAGGACGTTGACAGAGAACTGACAGATCAGATATGGAAATACTGTAGAAGGGGTGGCACTGTGGTTGTCAGGGATTTCAATCTACCAGGGGTGGATTGGAGAACCATGTCTACCACAAGCATTAAGGAACAGGTCATTCTGGACGCTTTCCAAGATGTATTCCTGTCGCAAAAGGTGGAGCCGACAAGGAAGGAGAACATTTTGGATCTTCTGCTAACAGATGGAGACCATGTACAGGGTGTTGGGACTGAGGACCTCCTAGCAGGCAGCAACCACTGTACAGTGTGGTTCTCCCTGGATATGGGTAGGGAGGGGACATCTACAAGAACCAGGACAGTGGACTTCAAAAGGGCTGACTACAGCAAGATGGTTGACATCCTGAGGGGGCATTTGGCTAGCATCAGCCCAGACATGGCTACTATCCAGAAATGGGCCATCTTGAAGGCAGGTCTGGTAGCGGCCACAGATGCCTGCACAACAAAACACAGCAAGAAGGCAGGGACCAAGAAGCCATGCTGGTGATCCAAGGAGGTGCATCTAAGAGTGAGGGAGAAAAAGAAGGCCTTTAGAAGATGTAAGGGGTCCAATAGGGAGGTGCACATGGAGGAGTACACTAAGAAAACCAGGGAAGTGAGCAGGGTTGTGGGGGCAGATCAAGGCTCCAAAGGAGCTAAGGCTTGTGCAGGAGATAAAGGAGGGTAACAAGGCACTCCATGCAGTGCAAGAAAGCAGCATCAAAGGCAAACAAGATGCTGGGATGCATATCTAGGGGGATCAGTAGTAGGGGAGAGGAGGTTATATCGCCCATCTACAGGTCACTGGTAAAGCCGTATCTAGAGTATGGAGTTCAGTACTGGTGCCCACACCTCAAAAAGGACATTAATCTGCTGGATAAGGTCCAGAGGTGGGCTACAAAGATGATGGATGGTCAGCAGGGTAAGGCTTACAAGGAGAGGTTGAGGGCACTGAACATGTACTGCTTGGAAGACAGGAGAGAGAGAGGGGGGACATGATTGGGACCTTCAAGTACTTAAAAGTGATAAATAAGGTTGATAAGGAGAGTCTCTTTAAGCTGAGTGTCAACCATGATAAGAGGGGGCACAGTCTTAAGCTGGAGGGTGGGAGATTTAGGAGGGAGGTCAGGAAGCACTTCTTCACAGAGAGGGTGGTGGACACTTGGACTGCGCTGCCAGAAGAGGTAATCTCATTGAAGACAGTGGGCAGAGAGGCTGTGACAGGTATAGGGGGAGGGTAAGGGTCATGGGTAGGGAGGATGGGAGGAGTGAGGGGAAGGGGCAGGGACAGTAGCTCAAGCTGTGGACCCTGCAACATAAGCAGACTTGATAGACCAAATGACCTTCTTCTGCTGGCTTCTTTGTATGTTCGTATGTTCAAATGTAAGGCCTTCTTCAAGTTCATGAGGGAAAAGAGGAGCTGTAAGGAGCAAATCACCAGGATTAGAAAAGATGGAGGGTGGGTAGGGAAGAGGGACAAACAGGCAGAGGCGCTCAATGAGTACTTCTGTTCAGTTTTTACCAGGAAGAGAGATGTGCTGATCACACAGGGGCATGGCAAAGGAGGTGAGGGAAGAGAAAGGATAACAGATGGGGAGATCCTGGTGAGCAGAGTGCTTGTGGGCCTTAAGTAATTGAAGGTGGACGAGACACCAGTGCCAGATGGGCTACACCCTAGAGTACTGAGGGAGCTGGCTTGAGGTCCTGGCAGTACCACTGGCAGACTTGTTCAATACCTCTCTTCAGACTGGTGCATGCGTCAGGACTAGAGGATAGCACATGTGGTACCCCTGCATAAGAGCAGTTCCAAGGATGAGCCTGGTAACTATAGACCAGTCAGTCTTACATCCATTGTGGGTAAGCTCACGGAGACTATCTTAAAGGAAAGGTTGGTAACCTTCTCGGAGGTAAATGGTCTTATGGACAACAGACAGCATGGGTTCGTCTCTGGAAGATCATGTTAAACAAACCTTGTTCACTTTTCTGACTGGGTGACAAAAGCACTCGATAGCGGTCAGACGGTTGAAGTCCTGTATCTGGACTTCAGCAAGGCCTTTGACTCAGTTCCCCATGGCAGACTAACTAGTAAATTGAGGAACCTGGGAGAGGGGGAGAAAATGGATATGTGGGTTGGAAACTGGCTGAGGGACAGATATCAGAAGGTGGTTGTAGGAGGAGAACTTTCAACTCCCAGGGCAGTCACCACTGGGGTCCCTCAGGGTTCGGTGCTGGAGCCAGTGCTGTTTAACATCTTCATAGCTGATATAGCAGTTGGAGTTAAGAGCAGGATCAGCCTATTTCCTGACGACATCAAGATAGGTGTAATGGTGGATGGGGTGGAGGGTGGAAAAGATCTCCAGGAAGATTTGGTAAGGCTTGGGCAGTGGTCAGACACTTGGCAGCTGGATTTCAGTGCTAAGAAGTGCAAGGTCATGCACTTCGGAGTCAGGAATCCAGGCTACAGTTAGCATTTGGGAGGGGTACAGCTATCTGTTTCTGAAGAGGAAAAGGATTTGAGGGTAATGGTCACAAGCGATATAAACCACTCGTCTCAATGTAGGAAAGCAGTGGCAAAAGCCAACAGAATGCTGGGGTGCATTGCTAGAGGAATCACCTCTAGAAGGGAGGAATTCATTCTGCCACTGTACAGATCACTGTTGAGGCTGCACTTGGAGTACTTCATGCAGTTCTGGAACCCATACTTAATGAATGACATCAGGCTATTAGAGGGAGTCCAGCAGAGGGTGACAAAGATGATCAGAGGAATGGAGGGGAAACCTTATGAGGATAGGTTGAGGGACCTCAACATGTACTCACTAGAAGGGAGAAGGGAAAGGGGTGATATGATCGAAACCTTCAAGTACCTAGAGGGCATAAACAGGGTTAGTACATATGACATGTTTCGGTTAAAGGGAGAGGGGATTACTAGGCGGCATAGTCTGAAGTTGGAGGCGGGTAGATTCAGGAGAGAAATGAGGAGGCACTACTTCATGGAGAAGGTGGTGGAGGTATGGAGCGCACTTCCTGAAGAAGTGATATCTCTTAAAACAGTAGGGAGCTTTAAAAGGGGGTGGGATAGGGTCACGGGCAAGGTACTAGTCGGTGGGAAATTGAGAGGGGAAAGGAAGGCAGCAAGGAGTGAGGGTGGCAGCAAGACTCTAACCTGTGTGCTGCACAGTCTAGCAGGCATGATAGACCTCTTGGTCTATACCTGATGGCATTTTTGTATGTTCATGATAGGGTCTCCTTCCCCAGTTGGCAAGAGGAAAACCTTCTCCTGGTCCGTTTTGAACACCACTGTCCAGTGTTCTAGGGTCTGTAAAGGCTCAAGAGAGCTTTCTTCCCAATTCAGCACCCAGCCATGAGACTCAAACACCTCCAGAGTCCTGGCCACTGACTTCCTTGCCATTGGCTCAGATGGTGCTCAAAAGAACAGATCATCGAGGTAGGGACTGACCTGCCATCTCTTCTGTTGGAGTTGAGCCACCAGGACTATGAGCACCTTTGAGAAAACCATGGGGGCTGTTGCAAGCCTAAAAGGGAGTGCTCTGTACTGGAAGTGCTGTCCCAGGACCGTGAATCTGAGGAGGTGGTCCAGGGTCTATGACACCTCTTGTCACTTCATGGGGTCCTTAGGAACTGGGGACAGCAGAAAAACACCAATTTGAGGGAATTGTTGAGAACTCTACTGCATAACCTAAAGTCAGAATTTGCAAAACCTAAGCATCTGAAGTTCTCTGGGCCCATCTGGTGAAAAAAGTGTGCAGTCTTCCACTTTGGAAAAGAGGTAGAGGTGGACCTGTGCACCCTCATTGTCAGGTGCCCACTTTCTGCCCTGTGCCTGCATTGCATCTTCAGACAAGGGCTCCTCTGCTACAATTGCTCTTGAAACCAGAATAGGCTCCTTACTCCTCTGGCTCCTCAAGTTCCGAAAGGGACATAAAATCTCCTCAGAACTGCTTCTGTCAGCTGCCTCCTTGACCTTTTTGGAGTTGATGCGACCTTTTGCTGTTGCTTAGATTTTTTTTTAAATCAGAGACCTCCCTAAAAAATAACACCCTGGAGTTATGTGGCAGATGTGGCCCTCAATCCAAGCACAGGAAGTGGAAATAGGGAGAGAAGGTGAGCCAATTTGAAAGCCACAGCTTAAAAGACACAATTTTAAAGAGGGACTCCTGTCAAAAGTTGTACATTGAAGAATTAGAATAGGCATACCCCCAATAAATCTCATACTAACAAATTAGGTTTCTACATTACTTCATTTTAAAGTTATGTGCTATTTTGTAACCTTGACTTCACTACCTATTCAAAAAAGCCAGTTTCAGTAAAGAACCTCTGATGATGTCACAACCTGAACTCACAGTCTAGTCCTCCCTGTCAGCAACCTTATAGGACCTGCTTCTCCAAAGTTTAAAGGGGAACTGCACTGAACCTGAAGGTCATTTCTCCCAGTAGAAGCTTGTTTCTATAAACTGGTTCAAATGCTGTAATTGTTCCATCTATACTTGGTTATTAGTGACCTCAGTGGTTGTTTCTGATTAACAGTCTGGTGCTGAGTGCCATTTTAGAATTGTATGATGTAGTTTATGTCCCTCTCCAACCATTGAGTTCTATAGCAGAACATGGATGCATTGTTTCAACAATGGAAGAGCTGAGCAAAGGACATAAACTACATCATACAGTTTTAAAATGGCATGTACTATCTGTGTATAAATCAGAAACACTCACTTGGATTACTAAAAAGCCTGTAGAAATGGAACAATAGCAACATTTGAACTAATACTTAAAAATCAACTTCTACAGGGAAAAATGACTTAAAGGTTCAGTGCAGTTCTCCTTTAAGAAACTGTAGCTATAGTAATCCTTTAAAAAAATTGACATAAGGTTGACTGCAGTGCTTGCATTTCAAGAATATTCAGATGCATGGCTCTGTACTTTAAAACACATCAGGAGGTGGTTTTGGAATGCAGCACTGAACCAAGGCATAGAATGTCAAGGTGGTGCACAATTTCAAAATGTTGGGGATATGCAATCTCAGAATGTGGTAGAGATGTGCCATCTCAATACGTAGTTGGACAATCAGTCTCAGAATGCAATAGCGGCATACATCGAGGAATTTGGTGGGAACTGGTAATTTCGGAATATAATGGGGATGCACACTGTTGGAATGTGACAGAACACACCATATTATTTAAGTAATATACTACTCCAAGGTGTGGGTTATGCTAGGATTTTCCACACCCGGTGTGTTGTTTGGTCATGAGGCTGCAGGCCAAGTGATCAAAACCACACCAGGTGTGGTAAATCCTAGCATTGTCCACACCCTGGAGTGGTATATTGTGATTATACAATGTCTCCTGTTTTTTAGTGATACAAAAATAAATAATTAAAAAACTGTTGGTTTTTTTTCGTAATTTAATTATTTTTAAAAATTGTATTAGTCCGCCAGAAAAAAAAAAATAGTCCTTTGTTGCTAGGGAGAGTATTGTTAGCCTACCTATTTCTCTTGTACTGATGATGTAACGTGCGAGATGACTCTGAGACACTCGGGTGAGACATCATGTTGTGAGTGCTGTGCAGCCGTTTTTGTACAGCTAATGTGCAAGATGACTCTGTTTATGTCTATTCTGCCTGTGTGAGAGCATACTGTGAGCTGCTTTGTCCTCTGTCAGCGTCTACTTCCGGGTTGACTTTTGTGTGAGGAGGGTCTCACTCGTTTGTGTTTCTTTTTAAAATTTGTTTCATGATAACCAGAGGGTTTGGGTGATGTATATAAGCAGTGTCAATGGCTCAGCAGGTAGCACACTCACCTCTGAGGCCGGAAGATCAGAAGGCTGTGGGTTCTATCCCCACACCAGGCACTTGGGTTAATATCCCAATACTGACACTGCAGTGCAGCATGAGGGAGGTGCTGCAATCCTGAGTTGCTGTCTTTCAGACGAGACGTTAAACCGAGGTCCCATCTGCCTGTTCAGGTGGATGTTAAAGATCCCAATGCACTTCTCAAAAAGAGTAGGGGAATTTTTTATTAAAAACAAATATTACAGAAAAGTTTTACATTATCACATCAAACACACCACATTTATACATATTTAAAAAATATAATTCATTAGTTCCCAACATTTTATTACCTCTTTCTTTCCTTGTATATTGATCTTACTAAATATTTTATCCTACTATCTTTCATGTTTTTCCATAATTTCTTTGTTCTGTTTTCCCCATATATTGTACATTCATTCTGACATATTTTCTCAAGCTCAGTTTGAATCATAAACATTACATCATTTTGCTGTAATTCCTTATTTTGTAGAACCCTTTGACATCTTATCTGCCATATTCCCCACTTTAATACTGCTAGAATTACATATACTGTTCCATAATCAAAGATTTCCCATTCTTTTTAGTTTTCCGATTACTAATATGTCATACGTCATTTCCTTAAGTAAGTTAAGTCCCCAAAACTTCACAAATTTTTCCCAAAAATTCTTAATAAAAGAGCAGTCAAAAATAAGTGATACATGGTTTCCTCAACCATGCCACATAAAACCTCAAAACATATTCTCTCCTCTTTTGCTTTGTGTTTCTGATTTCCTTTTGTGTTAAGTTTACCATGGCTACACATCCACACCACTTCTCTCATTTTTAATGGGATTCTTTTCTCCAGAGTCATATTTAGTATTTTTTCTGTACTTATACCTTCTTCAACATTAAAGACAGGATCTTCATAATAATTTTTTTCTAATTCTTCCTTATACATTTGTTTCCTATCTACCCTGGTTACCAATTCTAATGATATTCCACATTGAGTCATATATTTTCTACATTCATCCCTGTAGACTGGTATTTCTTTCTTTTGTTTAATATTTCCCTTTTTTCCAATATTTGGAAACATAATATTTCTCCACTTTTGTGCAAAAGGACTCCATAATTTCTTTTCCCCTTGCAAAATAGGCAATATGTTTGCATAGATAAATATGTTTTGAAGGAAAACTATTGGGTGAACCATGTTTAGCCCACCTTCTTTCACTGGTCTATATGTATGCGCTTTCTTTACTGGGTTCAACCTTGTACCCCATAACAGTTGAAAGAATAACCCCAACATCTTTGTTTGTAAATCAGGTGGGACTGGGAATATATACGCTATGTATAGAAAAATAGGAATAATAAAAGTCTTCATCAGATATATCCTTTTTTATTTTGTCATTTCACAGTCTTTCCATCTTATTATTTTTTCCTGTGCTATATTATATTTCTCCTCCCAGTTTTTCCTCCCTGCATCCAGCCCCCCATACGTGATTCCTAAGATCTTTATATCTCCTTGTACTATTTCTAATTTTCCTACTCCCCCTTTCTCATATTTACCTAAAGGAAGTATCTTACTTTTAGCTTTATTTATTCAAATCCCAGTGTAACCCATATATTCCTCAATAATGTTTAATTCTATTTCTCTTGCTTTAGAGTTTTTAACTAAAATGACGCAATCGACTGCATACGCACATGTTTTAGCTAAGTCATTATCTCCCCATGTTGTACTTCCCACCCGTTTTTCTTTCTCTATATTTCTTAATAGTGGGTCCAAACAAAGAACATACAACAGTGGACTTAACGGGCAGCCCTGTCGTACCCCATTCTTAATGTAAATTGATATTCCCTAGTGCCCATTGATCATTGGGCACACTTGGGCTTCTACACATGATGCTTTTATTAATTTAAAAAAATATTCTGGTATGTTGTAATTTTTTAGTACATCCCACATATATTCATGTTTTATGGCATCAAATGCCGTTTCTTGATCTAAAGTATACAAAAGACCTCTTAATCTTTCTTCTTTTGCTTTATTTATTATTTCTCTTATATATATATATCAGGTTTTGTCTGATATCTCTCCCAGGTACTGCACAAGTTTGCGTATGTAACACTAATTGCTCTGCAAAGGAACTTATTCTTTTATTTATTATTTTGGATAATATTTTGTAGTCTGATGTCAAAAGACTTATCGGCCTCCAATTTTTAATGTCTACTTTGTCCCCTTTTTTATGTAAGAAAATCATAACTCCTAATTTCATACTATCACTCATAATCCCTCTTTGAAATATTTCATTAAAAACTTTAGTCAGCATATTTGTCATATCCTCTTCATACTTTTTATAAAAGGCATTAGGAATTCCGTCAATACCAGGTGCTGTATTGATTGTTAAGGACCTTATTGCGTCTTTCACTTCACTAGGTTTTATTTCTTCATTCAAAGCCCTGGCTTGTATTTCCCCTATTTGAGGTAATATAGCTTTTTCTAAGAATTCTGTTCTTCTTTCCCCTTTTTGTTTCTGAAATGTATCTCTTATATGTAACTGTGCAATTTGTTTTATCTGATTAATATTTATTTGCATACTACCTCCACTATCTATTAAACCATACATAACTCTACTATATTTAACTCTTTCTGTGATACTCTCAAAAGGATTTATCTGGAATTTTGTACCTTGAGTCCCACTTTTTTTGAGCCATTATTAATGATTTAACTCTATTATATTGAAAAACTTTCATTTGTGCTTTAATCTCTGCTATCGTTTTCTGATTCATCTATTTTATTTTGAACTTGTGATATATATATAGTTTGTACAACCTTGCTCTTAGCCCCAAATATTTTTTATAATTAGTCATCTCACATTTCTGTGATATTTCTAACATCAGATTTTTTTGTCTTTTTTAGAATCTTCCCACCATTCAGCCACATTATCGAATAAATCCTGAACTGACTCCCTAGCTCCCTAGATCTTTCATTTATTCCTCACACTCTTTTTTCTTGTAACCTCTCTACATTCATTCTTCAGTAACCCTTTCCAAATTTAAACTGATTACCCATATCTAATACCATTATAACTCCTAAATGATCTGAAGTTTCCATTAGAACTACTTTTATTTCTTCAATCTTTGTCTCTGTCTTTGTCAACCAAAATCTATCCTAGGTGAGTCTTTTCCTTTGAAATATGTATTTTCTGGCTTTTTCTTTGGCATTTTATAAGCATCTATCAAATTCCCTTTCCTTAAAATATTATTTAAACATTGTGTATTGCAGTAAATTTATGTGTTCTTCTCCCCCAGTCTACTTTCTTAAACCGCAATTAAAGTCACCACCTCACAAAACTATTTCAGATGTGTGTATGTAAGGTTCTATTAGATTCATTAATTTCTTCCTATCCAATTTAGTTTGCGGGTTATATATATATATATTACTCTCACTGCCCTATTCCTAATGTACAGGTCTACTATGAACACTCTTCCTGGTGCTAAATCTATTATTTTGTTTATTTTCACCTCCTGTATACCAAAAGCTATCCCTACCCCCGTACACCACTCTTCCCCTATGGACCACAATGAGGGCCCCGATCTCCAATCCTTTTGGGCCTGCTTTATGTCTTCTATAGTATGTAAACAAGTGTCTTGGAATATTATTAATTGAGAAAGTAACTGTTCTTTTATGTTTATTTTTCATACTGTTCACATTAGTTGTTAAACATGCTAATGTTCCCATTTAAATTTCTCAATAAAAAATAATTTTCCCTTTTCTCCTTCAACAATCCTTTGTTTTTTTTCACCTTTTCGAGGTCTGTGTATCCGTAGTGTCCCCATCTGTTATTTCTTCTGCTTCTGGAAAATCCACACAAGATGGCAAAGATTCTTCTTCTGTGTCCCAGTCTTTCTTTTGTAACATCGAATACCTGCTGGATAATTCAATTCCCTCTATCTTTTTCTTTCCTTGACATGTTATTTGTTCCTGGTTTTTCTCAGGGGTTGAGATTTCCTCCTGGACCTTGTTACCATTGTAAAACGGATTTCCACTTTTCCCTTTTGTTTGTTTTCTTTAATATTTTCTTTTTTTATTTCTTTATTTCCAGCTTCTGACTCTTTTTCTTTTTTTAAGGTGTGAGATTCCTCCTTATTCCTTGCTTCATATACCACCTTGTCATCTTTGCCTTTCATCTTTTGTGCTTTAGCCAGATAAACAGCTTGGTCAGCCATTTTCCCCAGGTCTGGACTATTATGAGAAGCCCAGGGACAATGTTTGAAAAAATGTCCTTCCTCCTCACACAGACTACATTTGATTTTTTTCTTGCAGTCTGCTTCCTGATGCCCAGTCAATCAACATAATCCACATTTTATTTGCTCACATGAACTGCTTAAATGGCTTTTATCTCCACACCTATAGCAAGCCTTGGGCTGGCCTGCGTAGACTACTACCCCCCGTCTCTGCCCAAAAAGAAACAATTTGCTAAGTGCTGAATTTCATGATTTAGTGATTTTAATGTAAATTTGTATTTCCAACCCCCCCATCCACAGGTACTCTTCATCTAATATGGGATCTAGGGGGCCATGCACTACACATCTTCATTTTAACCAAAAGGAGATATCAGCCACATTTACTCCTTCATTTCTGAAAAACACTGTCACAATTTTGAAAGCAGGTTTAGTCAAAGGTATTGCTATAAATCAGTTCCATTGTGGTGTGGTCTTTAATTGATGAAATAGTTTCCAGAATCTATCCAACCCCCCAGATTTTTAAAACTAATATCATATTTTCCACTTCCAGGAACATGTATGAGTGCATAAATTTCATAGGGGTAGAATTTCATATCTTCTTTTAGTAAGTTTCTCCCTATGTGCAATCAGTCTGGGGCATCTGCAGCTACCCCCCTAAATTTAAGGTGGACCGCGTTCCTCCTTTTGGCTTGTTTTATTTGTTCTTCTGAAAATAACTTCTCTTTTGTGTTTCCTTCCCATGGCTTTTTGTTTTTCTTTCTCCTCTTTTTCACTGTGTTCTTTATCCTCCTGAATTGTGTTTAATTCTATTTCCATAGAATTCCCTTCATCTTCCATTTGCTCTAATTCTTTTGTATCATTAGCATTTTCTGTTTCGACATCTATGTCCTCTTCTATTTGTACATTTTGTACATTTTCATTTTCAGTAGCTGTTGAACAACAGGGCCTATTTGGGTCCCTTCCATTTCCATCAGCAGTTCTTTTCCATCCAGCATCTATCAAAGCTTTTGTAACCCATTCTGGGGTATCTTTGTAATTTCCAAACTTTTCTTCCTCTATTTCTTCTTTTTTTCCACTTCAAGGGGGCCCCCTGCTTTTTCCTCCAATTTATCCACATTTCTTTGTTTGATATTAATTTTACTTTTCCCTTTAACACTTTCTGCTCATCTTAGGCCTAGTTTCTTGCAACTTTTTGTGGCCATTCCCTTCAGTGCTTTTTCACTAGGGTTTTCTGTTTCAGTAGGAGTGGCCTGCTCCATCACTGCCACATCATCAGCACTTTTCAATTGTTTTTGACAGGCCTCAGGCTTGTCACATTCCTCTTTGCCAACTTCAGTTTCTTTTAATAATTTTTTTTCCTCTGCTTAATCTCTTCTTCTTTTTCCAGTGCTTTTAGTAAAACAGTTTTTGACTTACTGTGCTCCGTGGAGTTTTCTTCTTCATCCATATGTTTTTTCGTCGCTTTTTTTCCCGTTCCATTTTCTTTCTCAAGCTGCAGTTTCTGCACATCACTTTTACTCCTTCCTTTTACAGGCATCTCTTTTTCCTTAGCTTCAATAGCAACTGTCTCCCTTGGTATCAAGACAGGGGTGGAGACCTGTTCCCCTGCCTCTAGTACATGCGAAGAGAATGTAGAGCCTTGAAATTGGGCCTCCTCCTTGCAGCACAACCTGCTCCTCTGCCACCTCAGCACTTCCTCCTCCTCCTGTGTCCAGCTGTAAACTGGGCCCCTCCATCCTTTCCACAGGCAGTGACAGCACCCCTGCAGGCAGAGTAGGGGAATTTCCCCAGTGCCTTGGCCAAATTTCTCCCCATTCACTAAAAATACCACCAACAGCTTAATCTGGTTCAAGGTCAGTTGGCATTCATCTGCACCCCCTCGTGCCTGAAAATAGGCAATAATTTGTCCAGTGCACTTATCCAGTCAACAAAAACTAAATAAATAAATATACAGCTGCGAAAAGGGTCTTGTAGTGTTTGCGAGATACAGAGAGAGAGAGAGAGTGAGTGAGAGAGGAAGAGCAGTGCAAAACACTGTTTTCATAGGGTCCGAGGGTACAGAGTGGTAATGGCTGCTGATGTAAAATGTGGAATCTTTCCATGACTACCTTACCAGGCTGTTTGTTTGGCTCTCCTGGGAGGTAAAATTTAAACAGAATTGAAATGACATTTTTTTTTTTCACTTAGAGGTAGTTTTGGGCAGGATTTTGATACTGTTTGGGGGTTCACAGTTGGGTTACGACTAGCTAATCTACCGTTGGTCCTCATGTTTACCAGTCATGTGTGTGGCATGATCATAGTGATTTCAGGAGAGTTCTTGATACGGTTCACAGATGACTGGCACCTTTTCCCATTGGTATATTGGAGGATTTACAATGAGAAAAAGGTGCCAGTTAGCCAATCAGAATAGAGGATTTTTTAGTCCCATTGTATAATCGGAAATTGCTTGTCCGTGACACATTCCAGAATTGTATGCACCCACCATATTTCTTTTTTTTAATTCAACTTCTTTATTGGATTATGCAAATACAGCATTTACTCAAGAGTATTGACAAGAGGAAAATCGAGCCAGCTATGCCTATCTACCCTCCTCACCCTCCCCTCCTTTCCTTGTAGTGTGCCCCGCTAAGATGTCTAGTCTAAAATGGTAATTGTTTGTTCATATCAATAAGACATGCGAGGAGTTACAAACAAAGAACATATTAATGCAGATACAGTGCATAGAGTTTACCCCATTTTTTGTGAAAAAGTTTAAGTCTGTTAGTAGAGCTTGCAATCAGCCGTTCAGTTCTAAAACAGACAGAGAGTTTGTTCAGCCATTCATTGTAGGAGATAACAAGTTGATCCATCCGGTGTCTTAAGACCTGTTTTTTGACCACTATTGAAATTAAAGAAATTTGGCATCTCCTTTCCCTAGCTGTGATATTATCATGTACCCCTAAAATACACGTTTCAACATTAAAGAGACCATCTAGACCCAATAAGGGATTTATATTAGATTGAATTAACTGTCATAGGGTGGAAACCTTCTCACAATACCAGAAGATATGCAAAATATTCCCATCTGATTTACCACATCTAATATGTAGAGGAGATGAGAGGTGCCCCAGTTTAACCAATTTGATGGGAGTGTAATACATGTCATTAAGAATACGATACTGTGCAAGTCTAAGTCTATCTTGAGAGAGGTAGATATGGAGGTCTTTCCATATCTGAATCCAGTTGAGAGATGTTTCAGGAAGCAGTGAGTCCCAGATTTTAGAACCCAAAAGTGGATCAGGAGGACTTAGGGATAGGAGGTAGGAGTATAATAAAGAAATACCATGTGGCGAATATGCTAGAACCTTTAATTGAGCTAGGATGGGAAATAGACTAGAGGTTGAAGAAGTAGCACCAAATGTTTGATCTATTAGGTGCCTGAGTTGAAAAACCTTAAAGATAAGCACTTGGTCCAAACTAAATTTAGATATAATATCAGGGAAGAAGAGGAGATAGTCTTGGGAATATAGATCTGCTATAGTTGCCTCTTTTGATTGAGGTAACCAGCCTGGAGTGAGACAGGAACCCCCATCCTGACATTTGGATTTAATAAGATGGGTTGGGAGGGATCCTTGTTAGGAAGAATCTTAAGGAAGGAGCAGAGTTGCAGGAAAACTTTAACTGAAGTACCAATAGGTGATTTTTGGAGAGATTCCGGTAAGGCCCTATCATTTAGATAAAAGATGGTAGGAGCAGATAAGTGATATGTGTGTAATAGTTGTAATTCAATTTGCAACCATAAAGGGTATATTCATTATCCATGCTCCACAGCCATTTTCCACTTTTGGCTAAGTGCCTGGCCCAATAGTAGAAAAGGAAGTTTGGGAGATGAAGACCGCCTAATTCCTTAGGAAGACTTAGTTTGAGAAAAAAGCATCTAGGGTGTTTATTTAACCAAATAAATTTGGAGATGAGGGAATTGATATGTCAAAAGAAAGACAATGGGAGCCACATATTCAACATGTTTAAGGGGTAGAAAAGTCTTGGGAGAACATTCATTTTGACAATGTTTATTCTCCCCCATAAAGATAATGGGAGGGATTCCCATCTTGTAAGATCGTGTTGCATGGTATAAACCAGGTCATCCAGGTTTAATTTTTTTGGAGAGAGAGGGGTCCATGGTTAAAAGGATCCCTAGGTATCTAAGTGAGTGGGGGGACCATTTCATGCCGAATGATGAGAACTCAGGTTTGTGTGTATAGTGATTAAGGGGGAAGATCTCGGTTTTGGCCAGATTTAGCTTGTAATTAGACAGCCAGCCAAACTGTGATGTGACATTGAGAGAAGTCTCAAGGGAGGTTGAGGGCTGTTCTAAATGTAATAGAATATCATCTGCATACACCAAGATTGTGAGGCAAGAATTTTGTACTTGAATACAATGTACTTGGGGGACATTTTAATTTGTTTAAGAAGAGGTTCTAGGTATAAGTTAAAGAGAAAGGGTGAGAGGGGGCAACCTTGTTTTGTGCCTGTAAAGAGTGGGAACCGAGATGAGAAGACCCCATTACAATATATCCTAGCTGTGGAGGGGGGGGAGAAATATAGACTTTGAACCCATTGAATAAAAGTGGAGGGGAAACCCATTTTCTGGAGAGTCAGCCAGAGGACGTCCCAATCCACTCTGTCAAAGGCTTTCTCAGCATCGAGTGAGATTAGGGCCATGGGAGTGGTAGAAGATCAGGCTACCTGAAAAATGTGATCTAGTTTTTGAAAATGATCTGCTGGACCTACCAGGTACAAAACCTACTTGTTCCAGACTTAAAAGAAGCATCCAAACCCTTCTGATACATGTGAAGAGAATTTTAGAGAGTATTTTAATGTCACAATTCAAAAGGGAAATAGGACGATAACTAGCTGGTGGGGTATCTGGTTTGCCTGGTTTGAGGAGAAGGACAATGGTAGCCTCCAGCAGGATGGGTCTAGGGAATCAGTGGTAAACAAAAATTTATAAAGCCTTAAGAGTAATGGGGATAGTTCCTTAATAAAGGTTCTGAAGAAATTGGAGGAAACGTCATCCAGACCTGGTACTTTATCCAGAGTAAGACCTTTAATGGCTTCTTCTACTCAAGAGAGATATAGGGGATGACAGGGCTGCTTGATGATGTTCTAAAAGATGTGGGATGTTAATAGAGCTCAGGTAATCCTCTATTTTTTGCAAATCTGGAGGAGAGGAGTTCTTACCATAAAGGTTGCAATAGCATTCTTCAAAAACTGAGGCTATTTCTCTGGGTAAGGTCTTGATAGTACCATCTGGGATGAAGATAGAGGAGATTAGCCTGGAGCTTTCTATTTTCTGCAAGTGAAGAGCTAGGAGCCTGCCCGCCTTTTCTCCTTGATCAGCATATTTAGAATGGGTTTTTAACAGAGTATATTCAGCTTTTTCACACAGAAGGTCCGCATATTTATTGAGCAGTGATAGTAAAGTGTCCAGGGAGTCTGGGGTTGTAGAGGAGGAAAGAGAGAATTAGACAGACCTAATTTGGTTTAATAAGGATAGAGCCTCGGCCTCTCAGAGCTTTTTCCTTCTAGAGGAAATTTTAATGAGTTCTCTTCATAGGTAACTCTTAAGGGCGCACCATTCCAGGTCTACCCGGGGGACCTAGCCTCTATTATGTTCATTAAATGAGTGTATAAGGGATTGAATCTTCGTGACAACAGACTTGTCCTTTAAGAGCTGGTTGTTCAGTTTTCAGGTAGAATCCTTTTGCATATCAGGGTCAGGAGTAAGGATTAGCCAGGCCACTGCATGATCAGATATTACAATTGGCTCAATCCCTGCTTGACCTAGTCCAGCTAAAAGGGGGAGGTTAATTAATATATAGTCTAACCTGGACCAAGATTGATGTATTGATTAATGGAAGGAATAGAGATGGTGAGAGGGATTAAGAACCCGCCATGGAGCACGTAAACCTAGCATGTCTCTAAAATCTCTCAGAGCTCTTTGGGAAGGGTAGGGGGGCTTCAAGGGTAAATAGGAATGGTCTAGGTCCTGAGTGGGTGGAATATTCCAATCTCCGCCCAGCACTAAGGGGCTGGGCAGTAAGGTGGCTATCTTTTTCGGTGAGGTCCATAAGGAATTGCACATCCCCACCTACAGGGGCATAAAGGCATACCAAGACCAGCTGCATGCGGAACAGAGTTCCTTTGACTAGAATAAATCTGCCACCTGGATCAGCAATTATCACATTGACCTGGAATGGGATATTGTTCATTATTAGTATGGCTACCCCCCTACTCAAGAACGAGTCGCCTGATGCAAAAACCCTGGCTCACTCCTTACCTCCTTAGGCATACAGATTCTTTCACTAGGAGGTGAGTTTCCTATATGAATATTATGCTGGCATTTAATAAAATACATTGTTTCAGTACCTGATATCTTTTGGTAGGGTCTCTAGCACCCCTAACGTTCCATGTCATAATTTTAATCGTTCTACTCCCCATTCTGGACAGTCGTTTGGACAATTAGAGATAATGTAAAATGAGACATCTGCTTATAATACCCAAGGCACACTCTGACCTGCCCCCCTCCCTACAAAAAAAACATCCATTTATGCCTCAACCAGGAACATATACCATAGAAGATAGTACTCGCTTCAGAATATACAGAGCAGACATGAGTAACCACTAAGTCCGGTTAAAAGGAGCCGTTGGTTAAGATCCAGTAACATCTCACCCACCCTATCCCCCTGAACACCATAATTAACTTGTATCTAAAATGACCTATCAAAACATTCCTTATTCCTATTAGTTTGTCACTACCCAAAAAACTATTTACAAAAGTTCCCCTGGTAGTCCAGTGGAATACCAATCAGGGATATGAAAGAGGGAGAATCCCACTGTGTCTAGATCCATTCTCCCTAGTGGAACAAAATTCACTAGTTAAACTGTAATAGAGAGTGTGTGGGGTGAATAGGATCAGGCACGATCCCCCCCCCCTGCAGACAGTTCATGATGACACGCAGTTCTTCAGCACTCCGCCCAGAGCCCTCCCCCACAACACTCAGTACAATATCATTTTAATTTCAAGGGTTCATATCACAATGAATGGACTAAGTAAATAAAAGGTAACAGACCATCTGCCTGAGAAATGAGCTGATCCTTGCCACCCAAGATGGATCTGGGTCTTTGTGGGACTGTTGTGATCTCCCGAAGCCATTCCCTGAATGAAAGAATCTGCGGGAGACTCAGCGATACTAAATGTAGTTGCCCTAAAAGATAAGGGAGCATGAGATAGATTCAGATGGTCAAATGCTACCAAAGCATGGAGCCATCCCTAAGGAGGCTCCTTGAACTGCTTGTTAAAAAGTAATGTCAGATCAGAGCGCTTATATGAAATTACAGGGCCACCAATCAACCCAACTATGGAACCCCCCCTCCCCAGGATTCACCATTGGAAGATTTGACCCATGGGAGGAACTAAAGCAATGTAGTACCCGTGCCCTCAAAAACAAATCCCTTGGGAATGACTGCCGAGTTTATGGTTCCGAGTATGTGAGAAGTCGAGGTGAGCAAAGAGCTTACTGCTCTACGCAGGATTCAGAGCATAAAGTAGACCCACAGTCCGCCACCAGAAGGATCCAGCGGTACACCGTGGGCTACCCTGTTCTGGCCTCAAATTCTCTCATCCCCGAGCCGATCGCCCCCAGAGGAAAACATTTGGCAAGTGCAGCATCCATCACAGCAATCTACAAAAACAGGTACACAATTTCAACATAATCAAACAGGAAGACAGGTAGACAGTTCAGGTGTTGGAAAATAGATCAGGAAGTCTCTGGCCTAAATCTTTCTTGGTGGCCTCTGGGCTGTCATAGGAGTGCCAGGCATCATTAATACAGATTTGTAGATGTGCAGGATATGCCATCCTGAATTTTAAGCCTGCAGCAATTATTTTGGACACTGGGGGATGGAAGGCAGTCCATATTTGGCGGGTCTCCAAGGGAAGGTCTTGAGTAATCGGAAGGGGTTTACTCTCCCACAAGAGGTAGCCTGTGATGTTGGTGCCTGAAGTAAGGCACCGTCCAAAATGGCGACACATTGTGGGTGAAAGCCGAATGGCAATGGGGAGGGCGACTGGATGTGGTGGGGTGAGCGACTGCAGTGACATGATGTCGCTATATGTACACGCGCACGGAGGGGAGCGAGCACATCAAACGTGGGCTGGGAGGGGGTCGAGGGGATGTAGGGGGTGGTGCTGTGGTCGGCTGCCGAGCTGCACCGTGGCATTGGGGGTTGGCCTCCGCTTGCGGTGTGGGAGATACTGGGTTCGGGTCTGGGTCCGGGCGCTACTGCAATTTTGTTGTGCCTGGCCTGAAACCTGCTTTTTGCTTCCCCTGACATGCACCCCCTGGGTTTAGAATCCTTTAGGCTGTGGGGGAAGCCCTCAGGGTGGGGAGCACAGGCCCCCCACAGAAAGCAAAATAACTAAGTCCCTGGCACCGTTCTTCTGTGCACTGAGGATGTCAGGGTGACGAAAATGTTTTCACTGCCCTGACGTCGCGATAACGCGGCTCGCCATTCAGCAGTCGCCGTTATTACACAGAACCCCCACAAGATATCCTGAAGCTCACAGGATTTGGAAAGCACATGTTGCTTCTCTAGGTAGCTGAGAAATTTCAGAATGATGGGTCTTGGCGGTGCACCTTCTGGAGTTCGCGGTCTCAGCGACCTGTGCACTCTTTCGATAAGATATCCAGAGTTGAAAAGAGAAGGACTGATTGTTTTGGTTAACAGTTTCTGGATGAAGGAAACAACGTTGGGCCCTTTCTCAGCTTCTGGCAGGCCAAAAATATTATTTCTCCGACTCCTACCCTCTAGGTCTTCAGCTTTTGCTTGCAGTTTGACCACTTGTTGCCTTAGTTTAACAAGCTCTGGGTTGATCTGATCTTTTCAGGATTCTAGGGAGATGGTCCTGGCATCCACATCACTAATTTTACACCCCAGGTCCCCCATGTCAGAGCGTATCGACTTCAGCTCCGATGAGATATCCGCTAATGCTTTTCTGAAGGGAAGCAGCTCTTACAGAAATCTATCTTCTGTAAGGGGGCTTGATGATGAAGGTTGAGCGTTGGAGCGAGTAGGCTGGTTCCCCTGTGACTTAGGTTTCTTGGGGACCTTTACTGGTGAGGTTGGAGGCGTATGGTGCAGCTGGGCCTGCCTCATCTCTGCTTCCATCGAGGTGTAAGTACCACCGATTATGATGTGAAAAGGCTGTAGATCTCTGTAGCAGATGTGCAGGTGTCAGCATATACTTAACTCTAACTCAAATTTGCATTTAAAAGTGAGGATTAGGCAGGATGTAGGAGAAGGAGGGAAGAACTCTTCTCAGAGGCTGTTATCAGTCCACAGGCATCACGTGACTCCCACCCACCATATTTCAAAATTGTGCATCACATCCATACCACATTCCAACATTATGCATCCCAGTCACATTCTAAAGTTATGCATCACTGCCACATTCCGAAATTGTTTGTCACTGTCACATTCTGAAATTATGTGTTTCAGCTACTTTCTGAGATTGTGCCATTGCTGCATTCCACAGTTGCAACCTGGTGACATTTCAAAATCTCATACCTGCAGTATTTTAAAAACTGCACACAACTGTGTCATTCTAAAGCCATGTTTGCCACTGCATTACAACCCTCCGTCACATTCTGAAGTACTGTACCTTGCATCTATACATTATGGAAGTGCATGTGCTGACCCCCCCAGTGTCAGTTTTCCTTTTTCAGATGTTTACTACAACTGCAGTTTTAAGTAACATAGGAAAAATAAGTCATATAAGGTAGCTTACAGGGAGGACTAGGTTGTGAGTTCAGGTTTTGACATCATCAGTAGCTCTTCTCTGAAACAGGCTTTTTTGAACAGGCAGTGAATTAAGGGTGCCAAAATGACTTGTAACTTTTAAACAGACTTACAGATCTGATTTTTGGCAGCAGACTGATTGAGGATTGCTGATCCAAATTCTGAATGTATTGATGCCAAAAATGTTGGCCTGAGTCCCTCATTAATTTAGGGGTGCTCCCTATCACCAGGTAGCCCCAAACTGCTAGGCAGAATCACAGCCCCAAGATCTAGAAGGTTAAGGTGTTTTTTTTTCCGAACAGCTTGAGAGATGTTTCCCCTTCAATGGCACAGCTAAGACTGGAGATTTGCTGCTGTCTGGAATCCTCATGTGCGCAACATTCTAAAGCTTTGGGCTGTGCCATTCCCCATAGTAGAGGTGCACAATACCCATCTGTAATTACTATCCATTGACAATGTGGAGCGCTACAGAATGAGTCCTTGCTACAGCACCACACACACACACACACACACAAAACACATCTATATCACCACCCACCCAGTATATCTCGGCACCCCCTGTGCTAGCCTGGAAGCTACGCTTTTCCCACTGCTATTGCTAAAGTCCTTTATTTCATAATAATTCCCTTTGTTTTGTGCCTCACTGCTGCATCATGTCAATGTCACCATCACACAGCTTCAGGAATTGGCCTCTACATGTCTTCGGTGTATACTGCTGGCTGCAGTATGTATATGAGTGTATGTGTGTAAAATACGAGATTGCACATTGCCTCAGCACAGCAGCAGCAAACAAGAGTTGCTGAGCCCAAGCAGGAGTTAAGCACTGCAGCAGCACAACAGACAGAGCCAGTAGGAGCAAGGATGGTTGGTCCATGCTTTCAATGTGCATCCCCCTTTTCCAATGCACTTAGGGTACCTTAGTATTTTCATTTCTGCACATAGATGTTTGTATTCTTTTTTAATTGTTGCAATG
This sequence comes from Neoceratodus forsteri, assembly GCA_016271365.2. Taxonomy (NCBI): domain Eukaryota; kingdom Metazoa; phylum Chordata; order Ceratodontiformes; family Ceratodontidae; genus Neoceratodus; species Neoceratodus forsteri. The sequence goes on from CM057456.1 coordinate 177,550,476, forward strand.
CACTCAAGATGTGTCGCAGAATCTTACATCACATCTAAAGCTAGGCAGTCAAGTGATCGCATGTACAGTTAGTAGTTTGCTCTAAATACTTCAAGCAGAAGTAGTTGGTCACTTCAGGTTTCTGCAAAGCCGGTCAGTCTGTAGGGGAACCCTCCTGCACTTAATTCCCTCCACATAGGGTGTAGCATTGCAATTAGCATCATCATCGGTAATTGCTGTTGCAGGCAGTTCACATTGGGGCTCATTCAGAGCTGCTGCTTGCTGCTTAAGACAGACTGCCTGGTGCGACATTTGATCCTTATGAGTGATCTGATCATCTGAATTCTGTGCAGTTTCTGGCTATACTATATTGGTGCTGATATGGTGTTCCCACACTGGGGCTTTCATCTCTATCCCTGTTTCTTTTCTCCAGCAGTGAAGGAGCAGCAGTTTGTGTGGACCATTTACTTCACATTCACTGCCCCCCCACCACCACCACTCTTTGCATGCTTAAAGAGATAACCATATCATTTTTCCTTGAGTGTTGGGATTTTCACACACAATACTCAACCGTATACAATAAAAGTTTGTGTTGGCTTGAGGCATTTCCATACTTTCATTCCTCTCCCGTTCATTTACACTTGTTATAAATGTTGAAAAACGCAATAGGTGGTTAGAAACAATTCCTACATAACAAGAATGTTGATTTACAGTACCACTACAAGTTCTGTAGGTGGTGGGACTCAGTACAACAGAAAATACAGTCTCATGGTTGGGTTGGTGGAGAGGGCAGATGGGTACAATCTGTGATCTAAAAGCCTCCTTACAGATTCTCCTCAAACTGCTCAATGTCACTAAAGTTCACTAAAGATGGGATTATTGCAGCACGAGATCATGCTGTCTCTGTTAAATCACTGCAGAAAACCTCAGGAGATGCACATGTAACCCCCCTCTGGGGGCTTACATTATTCACCCCGGGTTTTCCTGTTTTGGCCCTCCTTCAGCTCCGTTGGGCTTGTTTCTTCTTGCTATGGGCGCAACTATGTTCTGGATTTGCCAATGCCTGCATGCTTCTAACCGCCGTTTCGGGCGATTTGAGGAGTGTGCTGCCGGTCTCAGTGCCCCTTATTGCTTTGTAGAAGTCAGTGACCTTGGTGAGGCTGGGGAAGCCTCAGAACTGTTACAGAAATTTTTTTTTTTTTAAGTTTAATCAGGAAGCAGGCAGGGCTCATGTATATTAATGAGCCTTGCATTAATATTTATGGGCTACGATTGCTGCTCCAGGGGGCCGAGACAAATGGAGCAGCGACGGAAGGCAGAGGGGATACTTGTAAATAGTTATGTGGTCGATTAACAGGGGACAAAGGTCCCTAACATGCACTGGGCAAAGTATGTGCAGAACCTCAGTATTTAGCTGCAAGGACACTGTGAAGTGTGGACCCCTTTGAAACTGCATGGAACCGAATGGGGCTGACATGTTGTTGACGCTTTGACCCCATTTCTGCAGCTAATCAGCAGCTTATGCACATGAAAGAGGACCCAAGGGATTCTGGGAGGGGGGGTCACTAATTCAGGCACCTAATTCATGCCCCAATGAACCCTCAAGAAATATTGATCTCTATGGTTACTGATGATAAAAATATCACGAACAGCTTAATCTGGTTCAAGGTCAGTTGGCATTCATCTGTATCCCCCTCCCCGGGTCATGCCTGAAAATAGGCAGAATTTGTATAGTGCACTTACCCAGTCAACAAAAAATAAATAAATAAATAAAATTATGATTGATGGGCTTGAACAGCCAATCAGGAGCCTGGATTCTTGAGTGAAAACCCAAGGACTTTCTGGGTATGAGACAGTCTGTTCCTGGGCTTTTCTTGAGTCAGGACAATTCTGTGTGAGTGGAAGTGGGCTGTCAGGGGCCTTGCTCGGGTCTCAGTTGGAGATTACCACTGTGGGAAAGGAATTCCAGGGGAAAAGAGAGTGAGTGACTGGTTTTATTTTGAAGCTGTCCAGGTACTGTGAACTGTGCCGTCTAGATTGGAGAAAATTAGCTATTGCAGAGACCCAGCACTGCATATGGGACTGAGCTGATAGAACTGTGCTGCAGGCTGAAAGTTAGACAGTTGCTTCAGAGGAACCGCATTAAGGATTGGGAATCTTAACAAAAAAAGATTGAAGCGGCAAAGCATCTCAACAGTAGGGTGCTAGTCAGGTTCTGTGAATTTGCAGTGCTGACTGAACGAAGTGGCTGAGAGCAGTGTCCCAGCTGAAGCTGAAAGGAATCTGTTATGAACAGCTACAGCTGAAAGTATTGAAGGTGAGCTGGGTCTTATCTACTTTTGAACTCCTGTCGATTACTATAGTCTGAGTGCAAACTGAAGGCTAGCACCCACTGATAAACTGATACTGCTGTTTCCAACAGTTTGGAGCCCCCTCCAGAGCCAGGAAGGGAACTAGCCAATCCCTTCCAAGTGGGACCCACTATCTCAGGAGGTCACCGGTGCTTGCTGGGGTGCTAGGGCACCTAAGACTCTTGTGGGTAGCCGGGCCATGGAGACACTGCAAGGTCTGGGCCTTCTGAGGCTGGTGTGAGCCTGCCATTGAGCTCTGCAATGGCCAGAAGCGGCCAAAGGTGACAAGCGCCCAGATCTTCAATCAAGGGGACAAGCTGCAAGACCTTCAAGCAAGATTAAATCCACTAAGGGAACTGAGACTTCCTCCCTTCTGCCCATTGCTACATCTATTGAGCTGAGCTCAACACTCCAGGATACCTGGCAAGTCCATCTTTCAACGCTGCTAAGTCCTACAAACCATGAGTATCCAGGACCAAGTTCCTGGAATCAAATAAGGGAGTATGAATTTAATTCAAATGATTTTCTCAAGTTTCTCAGGGCCCCAACAGCCAGCAAACCCACTGCAACATCCAGGCCTGCAACAGTGGGTACCCCAGGGAACTCTCAGGGCGTAACACTGGTACCAGTGGGGGTGGGCAGCAATGGGTGGATTAGCCTCTGGGTCCTTATGGTTATTGTTTGCTACTTGCCACTAACATTTTTCCTCTTATTCCACAGCTATCCCTCCTCCAGGTATCCCCTTTCCTAGCCCTCACCCCCAATAAAGCTGTGAGTTAATTGTTGAAATTGCTGTGTCAAGAGACTTTCATTGCATTTTGCCTTCTAATAGGCCTATGTTTTTTTTTGGGAAAGGGTTGTTGGGAATCCAGTGTGCAGGGTGGCTAGAAGAGGAGGTGGGAAGGTGCAGTATCCCAGGGGGGCTGTGCCAGCCAGTCACCTGACCCACTTACAACTCACTCTGGGTGGAGACACCACGCTATTATTCATAACTTTGGGAAAGAACTCCCAATTGCCACCATAGCAGAACCCAGACCCCTTAACCTTTATGAGGGCCAAAAAGCAGGGGTAGTAGTCCATTGCCACACGGCACTTGGGCTACATCTTTGGAGGCACCACTGGGATCTCCTGTTTGCCAGTCATGCCTGCCATGGAGAACCAGAATGGCAAGACCCCTGTGGGGTCCCTGGCACCCAAGTCCAATCCACCACAGCCCAAATTTAGGCCTACAGAAGAGGACAAAGTGAGGTTGGTGGAATGGAGTGGGGGCATGATGATGGACCCCCAGAATTCATTTATTTACTTAAGTTTTTGTTTACCGGGTAAGTGCACTGATCCAAGGACCATTTTCAGGCATGACCTGGGCCACAAACAATGGCACAGAACAAACAATTTAAGATATTATACAAGCCAAATAGTAGTAGCAGGTTACAGGCAATACAGATAAATTGCAAGGAAACAGTACGACAGAGTAAACGATGGTACAGAGAGATAATTCTCACAAACTTATCTTAAATGAGTCAAAGACTCAAGCCATGCTGTACAGCTCAAGCTATAAGCTCAAACAAGCCCAAAACGATTTTAAAGATTCCACCTTAAGTGTTAAATCCATTGGGGTGGTCAGCTCTTTTAAATATCTGGGTATTACGCTTGATTCCTCTCTAACTTTCAATACCCACATCCTTCAAACCTGTAAGTCGGTGAATACCAAACTTGGTATTGACTATCAAACCAGCTATGCTCTCACCCCCTCAGCTAGACTTGCTATAGCCCGTGGATTTCTACTGCCCTCTCTAAACTATGGCATTGTCACCTATACAACTGCAAGCAAATCCAGTCTCCAGAAATGGGATGTCACCTACAATAATATCTGTCGGAATGCGCTCTCCTCCCTCCGTCTGAAACACCACTGCACCCTCTACTCTGACCTTAGATGGCTTCCGCCCCACGAGTCTCGGTCTTATGCCTTTGGATCCATAATTGATAGCATTATCAGATCACAAACTCCTAAATCCCTTGCAGGCCTCTTTCAAACACAATCATCTCTCTATGACCTTCGCTTGGCAGTTTCTGCCCCTGTTCTCATCCCCAGGCACTCTACCTCTAAAGGCGCCGGTGCATTTGCCTGTCTCGCCCCCCAACACTGGAACTCCCTACCCCTAAACATTCACCAGGCCTCACACCATGATGCCTTCAAGAAAGCATATTGGAATCACCTAATCCTGTCCTGTAAATGCTCCTGTTTCAAACCACCCTAGACCTACTGACCCCAATCTTCGTAACATCTTCCCTCCTACTTCTTGATTGTTTCCTCTTTCATTTAACACCTCCTTTTTCCTATCTTATGTTACAGCCAATCATCTCCTCACTTCTCTCTCTCTCTCTCTCTCTCTCCCCACTTACCTTATTTTTGGACCTAATCCTGTCTCTTATCAGGTCGAATCCATGACTCCTGCACTTATTATTAAACTTTGATGCCTTTTTGTCTTATGTTTACCAATATATTGTAACTCTTACTTATTGTTATCCTTGTATTATAGCTTTTACTGTACCCCTCTACTTGTTAATTACGGTAACCATGTGTGCTGTTGTTCCACTGTTCTTTGTCATGCTCTCCCGGGTCGTGCCTGAAAATAGTCATTTCATGGCTAGTGCACCTACCCAGTAAACAAAAACTAAATAAAAATAAATAAATAAATAATGCATGATTTACAGTTACAAGTTTCAAAACAGAGTAGCCAAAACATTTGGTATCAGCAGTAAATACTAAATTGAGACATGGCAAACAAAACCTAGAAGGGTAAGCAGTCCGCAAGCAGAACAATACCTAGGTAGAGGTGAAACAAGGAGAAGCAGGGGATATGAGTGTAGGTAGGGAACAATAGTGCCAGTTCAGAGTCATCCACCAAGTGCACTAGGTACTGAGGCAAGTGACAGGGTGAGATTCCTAGGAGGAGTCTGTAGTAGGGGAAGGAAAGTAGATAAATTAAGTGCCAGTGGAGTCATGGGCACACACTAGGTTGCTAAGTAACTAGGTAATAGGGAGAGGGGGAAGGAAAGAGAGTAGGAAGACAAGGCAGGACATCTAAGGAAATGAGCTGGGGAGAGGGGGAGCTGGAAGCAAAGGGGGCATAAAGTAGTAGCAGTAGGGATGGGGAGGGGTGACAGAGCAAGTACGTAAGGGAGAGGGCAGAAAGAGAAAGACAAAAGGACCAAGAAAAAAGGGTGGGGCTGGAGTGAGGGAGAGGGATAGAGGTAACTGCACCCCAGAGTGGGAAGGTCACCCTAGGGAGCATGAGCAGGTGGGTTGCAGAAGTAACTAGGTTCTGAGATTGGATTTGAAGGAGTGATGTGAGGCGGCCATGCAGATAACTGGAGGGGGGCTATTCCATAGAGATGGTGCAGCAACTGATAGAGCTTTTCTCCCCCATAACAGTGGAGACTCTGGGAACTTCCAATGGGGGGACCAAAATATTATGCAGACACCTAGGGACAGTATGTGCCTTAAGGAGAGAAGCATACGGGGACATGATACCATCATGTAATGTGCCATCACTGATACTACCAAGGGCATAGTCAAAATGATGTTTGAGCAAGGGCCAACCAAGAGATTTGTATAGGTCACAGTGATGGGAAGAGAAGGGGGCCATCTGCATGAAGCAGCAGACACTATTATAGATCTTGTTAAGTCTAAGGTGAAAGGTAGCAGACAGCGAGGAGGAGTAAATCAGAGATCAATAGTCAAGGATGGGGAGCAGGTTTCCACGGGCAATGGCAAGTCAGGAAACAGGGGTAAGTTAGTTCTTTACACGATAAGCGGCCCAAAGTTTTTGGTTGATTCCGTGTACTACAGTGTTTGTGAGCACAATGAATGAAAGGGATGGGTCTAGGGTTACACCCAGGTATCTGAAATCAGAGACTACCTGCAGTGGAGGTCCAGATGAGGAGAGCACCGAAACAGAGGAGTTGGATTTAGCAACATTAGCTAGGTAGGGTTTGGATCCAAGGAGCATAGCCTTGGTTTTCTTCTCATTCACCAGTAGCATATTAGATATGAACCAGTTGTGGGTGTGGCTGTAATTTTGGGACAGCACAGAGGATATGTTTGTCAGCGTACAGTAGGGCAGGGCAATTAAGGCTGTCTGCAAATAGGGAATTAATGAATAGGGAGAAAAGCAGTGGTCCCAGAATGCAGCCCTGTGGGACACCTGTAGTGACAGGCAGACCTGGGGAGGTGGCCGTACCAATAGTCACCGTTTGGAAGCAGCCAGTCAGGTAACTGCGGAACCATTGCTGAGTCTAAAGGGAGCAGCCAAGCTTGTGGAGTTTGGTAAGGAGGAGGAGGGGGTGGCTGACCAGGTCAGAAGCCTTAGTCCAGTCCACAAACACTGCACCAGTTGCGTTACCCCGATCCATATTCCTGAGGACATGATCGGTAAATAGGGCAAGGGCAGAGGAGGTGCTGTGATTCTTTCTGAACCCATGTTGCTGATAACACAAGAGGTTATACTTATCAATATGGTCAGAGAGTTAATAGTGTACTACCTTTTCCAGAAGTTTGCTAAGGTAGGGGAGGATGGAGATCAGCCGGTAATTGTCAGAGGAGAGGGGGTCCCCAGCTTTAAAAATTGAGACCACTTTAGCAATCTTCCAGGGTGCAGGCATAGTAGATGAGGCCAAGGTGAGGTTAAAAATGAATGTCAGAGGCTGGTAGATGGCAGGGGCTATGAGCTTAAGTAAGGAGGGGTAGAGGCCATCAGAGCCAGGGCTACCAAGGGAGGGGAGACTCCTGAGGAGGTTACTGGTGAGCTTTTTTGTGATAGCTCTGAAATAGAAAGGCAGGGTGGGAGGGGAGCATGGGGAAGGGGATGGAAATGGTGGGTCACTAGCACCCGCTACTGGAGAAGGAGGTTGCTGAGAGGGAAGTTTACAAAGGCGGGCAGAGAGGTCAGTGAACTTTAAGTTAAATGCTTGTGCAGCCTCTGATGGGTCAGTCAGTAGGCCAATGGGGGAATTTAGGTGGACTACAGGGCTGTGGGAACAAGGAGTAAGGAGGGAGCTAAGGGTGTTCCAAAATTGTTGCGGGTTAGCAAGATTTTCAGTGTGTAGTCTCTGGTAATAATCGTGTTTACTGGCTCTGGCAGACTGCTTGCATTTGTTATGCAAGTTCCTAAAATTGTGCCAGAGGGTGGAAGTGGGTGATCATTTGTAGACGGTCCATGCTGAATCCCTTTCTTTAATAAGGGCCAAGAGCTCCTTTGTGACCCATCTGGTGCACCCACCCCTCACCCTTCCAGTAGTAATCGAGAAATGTTTATCTTGAATCATCAGGAGAGCTTCAGTGAAGAAGTTCACTGCCACAGACACATCCATCAGGGAGATAAGGGCAGACCAGTTTACTGCATAAACTTCATGAAGTAGGTTGCTGGAGTCAGTGTTCTAGAAGTTATGGAATGACAGGTACTTAGGGGGAGGAGTGGACACACATTTTTGTTCGTTGAAATAATATAAGTAGCGGAGTGGTCACTGATGGAGTCAGACATGATCCCTGCCTGCAGAACCTTCTCCTCCTTGTATGTGGCCACCCAATCCAGGAGTGAGTGATTCAGGGAATGGGTGTTTTGCCTAGTGGGGATGGTGACAACTTGCACCAGGCTATGAAGCTTGAGAAGGTTGGAATATTCAAGTTCATGTGGGCTTAACCAGTTTAGGTTAAAGTCTCCCAGAATAATTGTATCCCTCTGAGGACAGAGAGTTCCAATGCCAGCTAGGTGATTTACTAGACCAGGTGTGCCTCCTTTTGGGGGGGTATAGCAACAGATGAGGCACATTTTGTGGTGGAGCCCAGAGTTAACTCGGAGATTAGCCACTCGCTAGGGGATACCAGGTCTGATGAGAGCAAAAGGGTGACTGTTAGGGGTTCTCTGATGTAAAGAGTGATGCCACCACACTTCTTTCTCCCAGGGTGATTGCAACGCAGTAAGGAATAACCCAATAATTTGTAGGTACTGTATTATCAGGGGTGTGTGGTTTAAGCCACGCATCAGTGAGACCCAGCACATGAGGCTTATAGATGGTTATCCAGGCTTCAAGTTCAGGGTATTTGGAAGGTAGGCTGCATATGTTTAGGTGGGCTATCTTAAGCCCCGGGGAGCAGGCCCACATGATATGAGAATAGGCTATAGGAACATTCAAGGGACCAGGGTTTGTCTCCACATCCCTGCCAGAAGCAGCAAGGCTAGAAATGGGTGGTATCAGCGAGGGTGACAGTGAAAGAGAGTGCAAAAAAAAGGCCAATTTGTCACTTTTCTAGATTGGAGAGAATAGCATAAAGTAGTGTGCCAGTTCAAGTTAGCTCCCATCTGTGTGGTTGGGGGGTACATCTAGAGATAAGGAGGGTAAGCAGTGAGTAGATACTTTTGCTCAGTGGCTATAACAGAGGCACAGAAGTCAAAACACAGTAGGGTGCCAAGGAGAGAGGCTGCCAGTAGAGGGAGCAGGGTGGGCTTCATAATGTGAGCTAAGTCAGCAGGTAACCACCAGGAAACATGAGGCAGAGGTCCTCTGCTGGTTCTTTCTCTTGCTGGGGGTACCCCAAAAGATGGACGAGGGAGACATAGAGAAGTGTGTATCCACCATATCAAGACTGGGAACAGTGAAACTACAATGGAAAATGCTTGATTCTGCTAAGGGTACACTGACTATGCTGTTAGAGAGTACTAATGCAATAGAAGCTGCATGGATACCTGAAGCTTTGGTGGTGGAGGGATTGTCCGAGGCTCTACCGATTGTGATCTACTTTAGTGTAATATTCTCAGGGGAAGGGGGACAGGGATCTGGGTTTGTTCCAAGGCACCCAAGACCGAGAAACCTCAGCCTGGCCATATGCCAGTGGCTTTCAGGTCATACTGTAATCTGAGGATGTTTTCCAGGGGTCAAGCCCACCCCAAATAGTGAAGATGACCTGGGTGCCTAGATGGATTGTGCCACCCCTTTAGTCCAGGATTGGCAATGCTCCAAAATTGAAAAGCGGAAACATTTAGTAGAGAGCCTCTGTAGTCCTGCCCTAGAGGTCATCTGCTCTTTATGAGCCACGGACCCTGACGCCCCAACATAGTATACTTGACAGTTTTAGAAACTCTATTTGGTAGCCCAGAGTCTTGCGAGGATCTCATGTGGAAATTCAAAACCACTCGCCAGAGGGAGGGGGAGCCTTTGTCTGCTTTCTTGACTTAGGTGAAGAGAGCCTTCCAGTGGGTATTTAGGAAAGATGGAGTGGCAGCTCAGGATTTGAATCATGTGAAGTTAGAGCATGTGGTGAAGGCTGCCTGCCACTCCACCCTGCTGGTGTTACAACTTCATCTGGCAGATAGAAAGAGTAGTCCCCCTCCTTACTTGGCCCTAGTGCGAGAGGTCAGGGAAGCTGAGGAAGAGCAAGGACAATGGGGTGTGCAGAGGGCCTCAGTTGCCACTACGCAGATAGGAAGAGAGGTGTCCTCTCATGAGATACAGGAATTGAAGACCTTACTGAAGGAGTGTAGGGATGTAGTTACCTTGGCTAAATTGACTATGAATCAGGGGTCAGTCGAGCCTCAAGAAGTGAGTAGAATGGTCCCAAATGTAAGCCCAATGATATTAGGCACTGGGCCCCCATGCAGGCACTCACTCTCGAGGTTGGGTACAAGGCTCAAATGGAAGAGTTAGCCCAGAGAGTAGCTGAACTAGAGAGGATGGGGATTCTGGGTATGATCAAAGGGCAATGAACGGGCTGTGGAATGGAGCCCCATAGCCTTAAGCACCCCGGTGGGAGTGTCAGAAACCCATCCGGTGGCACCAGATAGGCTGCAGCCTTGGGAGCCCATCATATGTCATCGATGTGGGGGCTAGGGCCATGCCAGGAGAGGGTATAGGATGCAGTTGAACTGTACCCTCATCAGAGATAGGCCACCTGAGAATTCGAGCCAGAACCTGGGAAACTACTTAGTGGCCCAGTAAAGGAGCACACCGGGGCCCCTGGCAGGTCCAGCTCCATGCCTGACATAAGAGCCTCAACAGCTAGAACCACCACATCAGCATCAGTTGACATGTGCAAGCTAATGGGACCATCAACTGAGAACACCATTACCATCAATGGAGTCTCCAGGCGGGCTGTTCTTGATAGTGGTTCACAAGTCACAATTATCTATAAATCCTGGTATGACCAGCACTTGCCAGATGTCGAACTGCAACCGCTTGAGGGACTACATGTGTGGGGACTTAGTGAAAAGTCATATCACCACCTCGGTTATATCAAAGTGTGGATGGCCTTTCCAACTAAAGTGGCTGGTGTGGGGGAAGCCGTAGAAACCCTGGCTTTGATTTGCCCTGAGTCCAGAATATATGACAGAGTGCCTGTGCTAGTGGGCATGAATGCACATATGTTCTGAAGTTTGGTCCAGCTGTGCCAAGCCTGAATGTCTGAGGGGGAAGGCAAGGAGTGCCCCTCTCTACCTACTGGTTTTTATACAGCTAAGTGAGCTAGGAAGTCTATGTCTAGTCATTACTTGGAATATGTAATCTCACTGTCAGTTCTGACACTTGCACTAATATTTTGCACTGTTTGCACTTTCTATATAGATGATAGAAAATGATGTCATAGTAGATGTGATTCTATCAAGATGTGCCCATGTGATCTATTTTATAATTGACTGTATTTCATATATATTGATATGTGATTTGCTTTTCACTTATTTATTTCATTGTAATGGTCTACAACTGATCAATCCACGACCTAAATCGAACTAGGCCCCCACAAATAAGAAAAGATTATGTGGCACTATACAATTTATTAAGTGAGAAAGGCTGCACTGTATGTTTTTCTGAGATACTTCCGGTACCTAGAGCTACTCATGATAAGACATGCCTAATTGAAGAAACAAATGAATGTCTCAGAAAATGGTGCCTTCAACAGGATATTTGTTATATTCCACACTGGGAGAATTTTTGTGATGGGGACTCACTCTTCTGCTAGGGACAGTTTGCATCTGAGCAGAAGAAGGAGTGCCCTGTTGGGCAGAACTATAGTGACTGTGATTAACAATCTTTTAAACTAAATGGCATGGGGGAGAATAGGACAATTTCTAGTTCTCTAAATGAGAGAGATAAAATCTGTAACGGAGAGACCTGCAATTTATTGTCTTTTAATGCTAGATCTCTGAATTCTCTTAAAATGTCCGAACTAACAGCCAAATGTACTTTACTTGATCTATGCATTATTGCTGTCACTGAGACTTGGTGGGATTCCTCTACAGCCTGGTCTAGACATATACCTAATTTTAAACTCTATCACAAAGACAGAGTAGATAGAAAGGGTGGGGGGGTCTTTATATTAGAGAAGACATTACTTCACATGAGATTTCAATTCAATCTCATACCGAATCACTTTGGACATCCATCCAATTGAAAGGTCACACTAAGCTAACAATAGGGGACTGTTATAGACCTCCTTCAGCAGATATCCAATACACCTCTGACTTATTAAATACTACTACAGATATGGCCCATAAGGGTGATATTCTCATCCTGGGTGATTTTAATATGCCCGGCATTGATTGGAATCTTTACTTAGAAAATAGTAACATGAAAAACTATTCTTAATCTCAGTTATGGATATGGGACTGGACCAGCTAGTAAGCTAGCCCACCAGAGGGAATAGCACACTGGATCTGGTAATAGCAAATGAAGGATATGAAGTCTCTGATATAAACATCTTTGCCCGTATTGGCAATAGTGACCATAACTCCTTATTCCTGAGTATTCCCTTTCTAATTCCCAACATTATTAATAGCACTAAATATAAGGACTATAATAAAGCTAATTTTGCTCAAATCAATTTTGAATTAAACAAAATTAATTGGACTGAAATATTCAGGAACAAAACTTTGAATACTGCATATGAAGACCTAATTACAATTATACATCATTTAGAAGGTATCTATGTTCCAACCAAAACAAAATATAACAATAAAGGTAAAGTTCATGTATGGTTTAGTAAGACTATTGATAAACAAATTAAAAACCAAAGAGCATTTATTCAGGAAACATAAAAAATATCCAAGTCCTTCTTTGAGGCTTAGATATCAAATTGCTGTGTATACATTAAAAAAGAGTATTAAAACAGCTAGACTTAAATTTGAGTTTAACCTAGCACATTCTAAAACCAATCACAAATCCTTGTATTCATATAATTAACAGTAATAAGGGGAATATAAGACAAATAGGTCCACTTCATGTTGATGGTACCACTACAACATCTGATCAGGGGATGGCAAACCATTTTAACAGATATTTCTGCTCAGTCTTTGACCAACCAATTACTCCAACTACATTAAATACTAGTAATGATTCCCCTATACCATTATTTGATTTTATTGAAATCAAGAACGTTCTATCATCAGTAAAAAGATCTACCAGTCCAGGACCAGACAACATCCATGCTAGATTTTTATTGGAAACTTTAAACACATTTGCAATTCCTCTTCAAATGTCATTTAATAAATCATTACTTGAAAATTAAATCCCAGATGTTTGGCGCAAAGCCATAGTAACACAATTCTCAAAAAAAGGAATAAGTCTAACGTTCAGAACTATCATCCGATTAGCTTGACCTCTATTATAGGAAAGGTAATGGAGTGCTTAATTAAATCAAGACTGGAGAAAATTATGGAACAGCTAGGTATTTCTGATAATTCCCAACATGGTTTTAAGTCTAGGCATTCTTGTACTACAAATCTTATATCTTTTTACTATAACATGAGTAAGCTTATGGATAATAATATTCCAACTGATGTACTATTGTTTCATTTCAGCAAGGTGTTTGACAAACTATCACATACTTTGCTGATCAACAGACTTCATAGTTTGGGATTTCCTTCATTTCTGGTTAATTGGATAACCAACTGGCTTTCTGACCAAACTCAATCTGTTAGAATAAATGGTTCACATTCTCTTTCTGGTAGGGTTATGAGTAGAGTTCCCCAGGGCTCTGTACTGGGGCCTGTCCTCTTTAATCTCTTTATTCATGATATGTGCATCATTTCCAACAACTTTCTTTCAAAATCCTCCTATATATTGAGCAATGGGCTAGTAAGAATTCAATGTCCTTTAATATTGATAAATGCAAGGTTTACATTTTGGTAGAAATAATTCGTTTCATAAATATTACTTGTACAACACTCTACTTAAATCATCCACCAGTGAAAGAGACCTGGGTATTATGATTAATAATAAATTGATGGCAAGTGACCGCTGTAGCAAAGTGGTCAGAACAGCAAATGTCATTCTAAGACAGATTAATAAAACTTGTATTAGTAAATATGAGCACTGTTTAGTGCCCTTGTATAGAGCTTATGTTAGACCTCATTTAGATTATGGGTCTCCTTTTTGGAGTCCATACTTGAAGGCTGATATTAATCGACTAGAGCAAGTCCAAAGAAGGCTCACTAAATCAATCCCAAGATTAAAAACAAAATGTTATGACACCAGACTTATAGAAACAAAACTTTACCCCTTACATTTAAGAAGACAAAGGGGTGATCTGTTGCTCATGTATAAACTAGTACATACACCCAGATTACTTGAGTCATACGGATTATCACTATCCAATAAACGTATAGTGGGAAGATTGCATGCTCAACAACTTAATATTAATTGGACAAATACAAATAAACATGACAACACTTTTAATATAAGAGTAGCAAAATGCTTGAATTCCTTGCCTCAGGAGATCTTAGACTCAGCCAGCTTTGACTCTTTCATATCTAAGCTCGATACTCTGTCATTTGTACATTAATTCCTATAATTTCCTACTGTTGTGGGAGGACAATCTCGATGGGCCCTCTGCCTTCTTTTGTCCTATACTATCCAGTAAATCTAGTAAATAAATTACTTACTTACTACTTACATTGGTTAGAGAGGCTTACAGAAGGAAGGGAAAGCCTTCCAATGTAGAGTCTGATGACCCTGTGGAAATAGTGTGGAGAAGAGGTGGGGATGAAATTGTGCTACCACCCAATGTGGAATGTAATATTGCTGGAGTAGTGAGTCTGAAGAAAGATGTGATGAATCAGTTATTGATGTTGGACGCCATGGAGGAGCATGGATTACCCATGGGACTGTTGGTGAAGCCCAGTGTTCTGCCAGCTGGAACACATGCTTATGTGAGAATGGTTGTTGTACAGGTGAATAATGTCATAGACTGGGAAGTGGTGGTGGTGCAGAAGGGTCAGACTTTGACAAGAGTCTACTGCACCAATATGGCAGTGAAACCCACTGCAGTGAAAGGTGGTGCCCCCATGGGTATTGATCCTGGATTATTTAACTTGAGTGACTCCCCCATCCCAGAGGATTGGAAAGAGAGAGAGTGTGGGAGAAGCTGGCCACCCAAATGAAGGTATTTTCTCTGCAAGAATGGGATTTGGGGTGTGTGAGCAGAGAACAGCATCATATACGTCTTACTGATGAGAGGTCCTTCCTGGAAAGATATAGGCAGCTTGCCCCTGCTGACATTGACAACATCTGGCAGCACCTTCAGGAGATGATGGTTGACAAGATTATTCAAGAATCGAGGAGCCTTTATGCATCCCTTACTGCTGTAGTGAGAAAGAAGAGTGGGGCCATACGGATGTGTGTGGACTATTGCACATTAAACAAACGGACAGTGCCAGATCAATATACTATGCCCAGAGTACAGGATGCCCTGGATTGTTTAAAGGTAGCCAGTGGTTCTCGGTCCTGGATCTGCAGAGCAGGTACTATCAGATCCTGATGGCCTTCCAGAACCAGGAGAAGACATCTTTCATATGTCCCCTCGGATTCTACAAGTTTCTCCGGATGCCACAGAGGATTTCGAGTATCCCTGCCACCTTTCAGCACCTAATGGAGAAAGCTGTGGGAAATATGAACTTACTGGAGTGTTTGGTCTACCTAGATGATATTATTGTGTTCACGAAGATCCCAGAAGAACACAAAGCCCGGTTACTCAAGGTATTGGATTGTCTGGAGGAGTTTGGACCGAAACTACCAATTGATAAATTCATTTTATTTTATTTTTTTTATTTATTTGTATTTTGGATGACACCTTTGAGCTGAGGGCTCTTTTACAGAGGTTCCACATCAAGGCAATAAGGACAATAAGGTACAAAACATAACATGATCATTACAATGGAACGTACAAAAAAAAAAAAGACAAGTAAGGTTACAATAATAGCAGCCAAATGCCAAGTCTTTCAAGCTTCAGTTAAATATGTTGGGCACATAGTTTCTGTGAAGGGCATCCAGACCAATCCCACTAAGACTGAAACCCTCACCACCTGGCCTAAGCCCCGGACTTTGAAGGAGCTCCCACTTTTGCTTGGTTTCTGCGGATACTACCTACAATTTGTGAAAGACTACACAAGGGTAGTCCAGCCCCTATTGAATCTGCTACAGAGGTATCCACCAACAAACAAAAGTAAGAAACTCACCTTGCTTTGTGCAAAAGCTAGTCAAACTAACTACTTTCGACCATCAGAACCTTTTGGCTCCCAATGGGATGAAGAATTTGACTGAGATTTTGAAGATATCATCGACTATCTGACATACGCCCCACTGCTTCCATATGCAGATCCATAGAAACCCTATGTTTTTCACACCAACACCAGTTTCAGTGGCCTAGGAGCAGTGTTATATCAAGAGTACCTGGAGGGCTTGCACCCAGTAGCTTTCACAAGCCGAAGTCTGAATCCATCAGAGCGGAGATACCGGTAAACAAACTGGAGTTTTTGGCACTAAAGAGGGCTATTCTGGATCAGTTCCGTGACTACCTGGATGAGGCCAAGATCACAGTGAAGATGGATAACAATCCCCTTACTAACATGCTGTCCGCCGCTAAATTGGATGCAGCTGGCCACAGGTGGCTGTCAACCTTGTCCACCTATGATTATTGCGTGGAGTATCACCCCGGTCTGAATCATGTGGATGCCGATGCTCTGTGAAGATGCCCCCTCCCCCGCCTACATCACCAAGCACTTTAGCTGGGTGAAAATTTCAGAACAAGCAGTGAAGGCCCTCTGTAAGAAGCACAATGGCGAAGAAACCTTCCCTGCAGAGAATACCCCACAGCCGGTGGAATGCTTGGGGGCCTCGGGAAGTTGTCTCCCAGTTGCTTATTGCCATCTGGCTGCCTTGGATGTAAGATCCCTTCTGCAACTGATCACCCAGGAATTAAAAAAGGGAACAGAGAGCAAGTCCTGTCACAGAGGAGATAATTAGAGTGCTTCAACAGACTAGGGACCAAACTCAAGCGGTCATCATCTATCCCCCCGTTAGGCTTCTGCTATGAGAATGGCCAAAGCTACAGTTAAAGAAAGGACTGCTCTACTGGGAGATGCAAGACTAGCAGGGGGCACCCCATGAGCAGTTAATGTTACCAGAGCAACGTATAAAGACTGTGCTAAAGGCCTTGCACAATGATGTAAGGCATCTGGGTGCCGAGTGCACCCTGGACTTGGTCAAGAGCAGGTTTTACTGGCCAAAAATGGGAACCGATGTGGAATCTTATTGTAAAAGCTGCAGAAGTTGTATACAATGGAAAGCACTTCCCCAAAAGGCAGTCCCATTAGTTAACATCCACACAAGTGGCCCCATGGAATTGGTGTGTATTGATTTCCTTACGCTACAATCAGATTTGTGTAACATCTCAAACATACTGGTAGTCACCAACCACTTTACAAGATATGCCCAAGCTTACTCCACCAAAGATCAGTGAGCTTCCACCCTGGCCAAAATATTGGTTGAGAAATTGTTTGTGCACTATGGAGCCCCTCAGAGGATCCATTCAGACCAGGGCTGTGACTTTGAGAGTCAACTTATAAAGGAACTCTTGTCATTGTGGGACATCAGAAAGTCTCAGACTACCCCATATCATCCACAAGGTGACCTCCAACCTGAGAGATTCAGTAGGACTTTGTTAGACATGCTGGGCACCTTGGATCCCTGAGACAAGTGCATTTGGGAGTCAGTGAGTGAGCACTCTGGTCCATGCTTACAACTGCAGCTGAAATTATGCTACAGGGTTCTCTCCATACCAGCTCATGTTCGGGAAGGAAGTCCATTTGCCCGAGAATCTATGCTTCAGAGTGTCCACTGATGGTCTTGGGGCAGGAGACTATTTGCAGTATGTGAGGAAGTTAAAACAGCAACTGGATGATGCCTATCACCTTGCTTCAGAATTGGCCACCAGGAGGAACCAAACTAATAAAGACCGTTATGACAAGAAGGTGCAAGTCCAGGATCTGGAGACAGGTGATAGAGTATTGCTACAATGGCTGGGAATACCAGGAAAGCACAAGATCGCCAATAGATGAGGAAGCACCCCGTACATTGTACTGGAACAATTGCACAGCCTTCCAGTGTATAAAATCTGGCCTGAGGGAGAGACTTGAGGGCACAAGGTCATACATCAAAATCATCTGCTGTCCACTGGGGACTGAATAATGAACACTGAAAGTGCTGTGGAAGATCCTCCTTCCCCCCACCACCACTCGAGCTGCTGCCCGCAGGAGACGGAGGCATGGAAGTAGTGATGCCATGGGGGTTGGGCCTGCCCAGGGTGAGGAGGTCTCGGAGGGAGAGAGTACAGATGATGAAATTGAGAAAATGATAGTACTCCTCGGAGCTTCCATCCTACCCCCAAGTTAGCCAGGCTGTTTCAGGGACTGTCCTTGACATTGGTAGAGGCTGCTATGCCTAGTGGACAGAGCACAAATGGGGAGGCTGCTCTTACTATGCCTCTCAAGGGGACCACTCTGGACTTGAACACTAGTCCGGCTGAGCCATTTGAGTGGTATCAGAGCAGCTCCCCTGCAGACATGCTTTTTGAAGGGTCCACCTCAGACTTGAACACTAGTCCATCTTGGTCCTCTGAATGGCCACAGGATAGCCCTGAGGAACAGAAAGGGGAGGAGGAAGAAGAGCTAGAACACCCTGCCCCAATAGGTACTGAGGGTACTGGTCAGAGTGGGGATGACAGGGAACCTGCCCCCAAACAGGAGGTGGCTGCTAGCTCTGAGATTCAAGAAACACCAAGAATGTCAGGCAGGGCGGTTAGACCAATACTGAAGTTAACCTATGTTGCCCCAGGGGTCCCATCTGATTTACACTTATTCATGGTTCATAAAGGGGTACACGTTACTCCTAGGTCCCTGCAGAAGGTAGTTATGTGCCCTGCTGAAGCTAAGCCCCCCAGAACTGAAGCGAAACCAGCCAGGAGAAGGAGAGGGAGGTGAGAATGAGTGCACAGGGCAAGCTAAATTTAAGGAGAATGTACTCATTGGGCACAAGGGTCCTGCAGGGTGACATACTACACATATGAGTGCCATCGTATCAGAAGGCTACTGGTATGATCATGGGTAAAAATGTCACTGAACTGTATATAATGTTTTCTGTTAATGGTTATTGTAGAATAGTTAGGAATCAGGTGTCTAGTTAGAAATGTTATAGTGTGAAGTTTCACTTTATATTTTTACTATTTACATAGAATTTTGTCCTTAGGCTTGGCGTGGAAGCCAAGCATTCAAGGAGGGGGTGTAATCCCCCTCTGGGGGCTTACCTTAGTCACCCCGGTCTTCCTGTTTTGACCCTTCTCCAGTCCTGTTGGGCTTGTTTCTTCTCGCTGCAGGCACAGCATTGTGCTGGATTTGCTGATGCCCACATGCTTCCAAATGCCATTTCTGGTGATTCAAGGACTGTGCCACCAGTCTCAGTTCCCCTTTTTTGCTTTGTAAGGGCCAGCGATCTTGGTGAGGCTGGGGAAGCCTGGGAACTGTTAGAGAAAAAGAAAAACATTTAAAAGTTTAATCGGGAAGCAAGCGGGGCTCATGCATATTAATGAGCCGCATTAATATTGATGGACTGCGATCACTACTCCAGGAGGCCGAAAGAAACAGAGCAGCGACGGAAGGCACAGGGGTACTTGTAAATAGTTATGTGGTTGATTAACAGGGGACAAAGGTCTCTATCATGCACTGGGGAAAGTATGTGCAGAACTTCAATATTTCAGCAGCAAGGACACTGTGAAGTGTGGACCCCTTTGAAACTGCATGGGACCAAATGGGGCTGACATGTTGTTGATGCTTTGACCCCATTCCTGCAGCCAATCAACAGCTTAGGTGCCTGAAAAAGGACCCAAGGGATTCTGGGAGGGGGAGTTTCAATAATTCAGGTGCCTAATTCATGCCCCAATGAACCCTCAGGAAATATTAATAATGGTTATTGATGATTGATGGGCTTGAACAGCCAATCGAAAGCCTGGATTCTTGAGTGAAAACCCAAGGACTTTCTGGGTTTGAGTCAGTCTGTTCCTGGGCTCTTCTTGAGTCAGGAGGATTCTGCGTGAGTGGAATTGGACTGTCAGGGGCCTTGCTCAGGTCTCGGTTGGAGACTGCTACTGTGGGAAAGGAATTACAGGAGAAACGAGAGTGAGAGACTGGACTAATTTTGAAGCTCTCCAGGTAATGTGAACTTTGCTGTCTGGATTGGAAAAAATTAGCTATTGCTGAGACCCTGCACTGTATATGGGACAGAGCTGACAGAACCATGCTGCTGGCTGAAAGTTAAACAGTGCTTCAGAGGAACCGTGTGAAGGATTGGGACTCTGTTAAAAAAAAAAATTTGAAGAGCCAAAGCATCTCAGGTGCAGGGTCCCAGCCAGGTTGTGTGAATTTGCTGTGCTGACTGAACAAAGTGGCTGAGAGCTGTGTCCCAGCTGAAGCTGAAAGGAATATGTATGTTATGGACAGCTAGAGCTGAAAGCACTGAAGGTGAGCAGGTACTTGTCTAGTTTTGAACTCCTGGTGATTGCTGTAGTCTGAGTGCATACTGAAGGCTAGCACCCATTGATAAACTGATTGTGCTGTTTGTCTGGATGAACTGCCTAGTGGCCAGTGACTCATGGATTCAGTGCAGGGACTGTGAGGGGACTCCAACTGTTAGGAGCCCCCCACCCCCAGAGCCAGGAAGGGAACTAGCTAACCCCTTCCAAGTGGGACCCACTGTCTCAGGAGGTCACCAGAGCTTGCTGGGGTGCTAGGGCACCTACCACCCTTGTAAGGAGCCAGGCTGTGTAGATACTCCCAGGTCTGGGCCTTCTGAGGCTGGCGTGGGTCTGCCATTGAGCTCTGCAATGGGCCAGAAGTGGCTGAAGGTGACAAGTGGCCAGATCTTCAATCAAGGGGACAAGCTGCAAGACCTTCAAGCAAGATTCAATCTACTAAGGGAACCAAGACATCCTCCCTGCTGCCCATTGCTGCATCTATTGAGTGAAGTTCAACACTCCAGGATACCTGCAAGTCCATCTTCAGACACTGCTAAGTCCTGCAAATCATGAGTACCCAGGACCAGGTTCCTGGAATCAAGTAAGAGGGTGTGAATTTAATTAAAACAATTTTCTCAAGTAAATCAGGGCCCCAACAGCTGGTCAACCCATGGCAATGTCCAGGCTTGCAACAGTGGATACCCCAGGGAACTCTGAGGGCGTAACACTGGTACCGGTGGGGGTGGGCAGCCGTGGGTGAATTGGCCTGTCAGTCCTTATGGTTATTCATATATTCAACCTCTCTATTTCAACCACCACAGTTGCCTCGTGTTGGAAATCTGCCCATGTTCTCCCCCTATTTAAGTCGGGTGATCCATGTGATCTCAATAATTATAGACCTATTTCAATACTACCTATCCTCTCAAAAGCATTTGAAAAACTGATCTACGCCCAATTGAAAAACCATATTGCAACTTAATATATTCTTAACCCTCTTCAATCTGGCTTTCGCCTAAACCATAGTACCATTACAGCTCTAGCCAAGGTTACTAATGATTGGGTATCTGCAATGGACTCTAAGAAAACTACTGGTGTGGTTTTTTTGGATCTAAGCAAAGCATTTGATACAGTAGATCATAATCTATTAGTTCTCAGCCTAACTAATCTTGGCTTTACTCCATCTACTACCAAATGGTTCAAAAGCTACCTATCGGGCAGGACACAGAAAGTCAAATCAGGAATTTGTTCTCATTCTCATTCTCTCTACCTACTGCTAGGGGAGTCCCACAGGGATCTGTTCTAGGTCCCATCCTCTTCTCCTTATATATAAACAACCTCGACCATCAGATTTCCAAGTCCCAGTTATACTTCTTTGCAGATGACAGTCCTGTATACTTCTGGGCCCTCGCTAGAAGTAACTAGGGACATCCTTCAAGCTGACTTTACGCAATTAGGAAAAAACCTAATCAATGCAAAGTTACTCCTTAATGCAAAAAAAACTAAAGCTATGATCCTACGCCCATGCTTCTTGCACACTATTACTTCTGCTTTGCCCAATGATTTTATAAATACTACCCTAGGTGAGCATCTGGAAATAGTTTCACAGTTCAAATATCTCGGTTTCTGGCTAGACAACAGGCTTTCTTTTAATGATCATATCGATGACTTGGCTAAAAGGCTCAAAACCAGGTTAGGTTTTTTCTTCCGCAATAGATCTTTCTTTCCTGCTGAAATTAGAACTAGATTGGTACAGGCCACTTTCCTCCCCCTTCTTGATTACGGCGATGTAATCTATAATTCCTCAGCTTCTACTAATCTCCATAAACTAGATGTGCTCTACCACCACTCCCTATGATTCAAAACAAACTTCCTCCCACTAACTCATCATTGTGATCTATATGCCTTAGTTGGCTGGCCCTCGCTCTCTGTTAGACGGACAGTCCATGCCGGCACATGGACTTTAAAACTTTTTCAGAACAAACTACCGCAATACCTTTCCTCTTTAATACACATAGCATGCAGTGTCTACTCACTTAGGAAGTCAGAGTTTCTCCTACTTGATGTACCTAGGACCCGCACTTCCTTTGGGAAACGTGCTATTTCATGTTCACTGCCAACTATTTGGAATCGACTACAATAATTTTTGAAATTATCCAGTATTGTCCCTGTTAACTTTTTCAAAAGGATAGCCATGGCTAAACTAAAAGACACCTGCAACTATCGTTAAAGAATTACTGTCACAAGGCCACAATCTAGTGACTCCATGATATCCCAGGTTCCATTTCTTCACTTCCTTGACTCTGTTTCGCACCACTATCAGTGTCTCAGGTGGAATCTTTATTGTATTGTTATGTAATTACTGTTATTTCCTAATGTATGCAATGTATTGCTTTTATAAACAGTGCAAACTTCTCTTCATGAACTTAGAGCACCCTGGGAGCTCTTTATCATTATGTACACTGCGTCTTATGATGTAAGCTCTTATCATTATGTATACTGTGTTTTATGATGTAAGCACTTAACTATTTGTTTGTACATCAGTTGCAGGACTTCATTGTGAATGTATGTATGTCTCAGGACCTCCTGGTGAATGAGCTTGCTCAATGGAGTTTTCTTGCAATAAACTTGAACTTGAACTTGCCACTAACCTTTCTCGTCTTATTCCTCAGCTATCCCTCCTCCAGGTATCCCTTATCCTAGCCCTCACTCCCAATAAAGCTGTGAGTTAATTGTTGAAATTGCTGTGTCACGAGACTGTCATTGCATTTTGCCTTCTAATATGCCTATGGTGTTTTTTGGGAAAGGGTGTTGGGAATCCAGTGTGCAGGGTGGGTGGAAGGGGAGGTGGGAAGGTACAGCATCCCAAGGGGCTGTGCCAGCCAGTCACCTAACCCACTTATTACTCACTCTGGGTGGAGGCACCATGCTATTATTCATAACTTTGGGAAAGAACCCCCAATTGCCACTGTAGCAGGACCCAGGCCCTGTAACCTGTATGAGGGCCAACAGGCAGGGGTAGTAGCCCATTGGCACATGGTGCCTGGGCTACACACATGAAAAAGGACACATTCCCAGGCATTGCCTTTTTATGGTTGCATAGCAAAGCTATGTTTATGTCTTGCTATTACACAGAGACAGAAGGGGGCTCTGGAAGCATGTGACCGGATACCTAGACTGTGTCCTTCCACAGTGGAGTTCAAGCACATACTGTCCTCTCCATTCACCACAGTGCTGTTCCTTTGTGTGTCTCCCCCTTCCCTGTCATACTATTTTCTTATAGTGGTCTATGGCAGCGCTTGCCCTCATTATTTCCTGAAGAGACAGCAAAACAATCCTTAACTCATTCATCCTTATCCATCTCCTACTTCTTTCGTACACACCTTTCACCACCATCAATAACATCATGTTACAGCCATATTAGCTCTAACCAGAGTTTGCATCATATATGCCTCTGTTTGTCACCAAAAAGTGAATTTCCTTTGAAAGGGAAATCCATGGCTTTGGTTTGGGTATCCTGGGAAAGGCTGGTATTCCTTAAGCAGGAGAATCTTCTTACAGACACTGTATAAGCTACAAGAGAACTCTAGCTGATGTGTCATTAGTGTCCACAGCAGTGTAGAAATGGTATTTAGTGGCATCCAGGGCTAACAAGTGCCAGAATCATGTTCTGCAATGCTTCCGTGTACTGCGCTATATATACTGAATAAGCTGCCCACTTAATGAACAGGGAAGCTGTAGTATAAACTTTCTTGGCTACAGTATCCAAGTTTTGGAGCCCTTTTCTGGAGGCTGTGCAGAGAGAGTGACTTTTGCTCTCTCATAAGCATCAGTCTGGACTACACCTTTGTGATACAGGTGGGCATACAGGTATTCTACCTCCTGTCTGTCCACCTGGTATTTTCTATCAATCTTTTTGTTGATGGCTGCAGCTCAAGTAGAAACAGTCATGACTTTTAATTTGGCCTTCTTAAGGGACCTGTGTAAGGGGACTAGCAACTTCCTTGAGCGAGCCCTGCTCATCATGTCCATCATGCCCTTAAATTCAGCATTCTCTTCATCCTCCTCAGTTTTCTGAGAGTGGATGTTTAGAGTATCAAGTATAAGTCTGACAAATGAGGAAAATGAAGTCTAATCTTCATTGTGCTCGGGACAGGAGCCAAATATTTGCTGAGCTGGACCCTCTTATTCCATGGGATCGCCTTCCTACTCTTGTACATAGTATTCTTCTTCCTCCTCCTCCTCCTCTGCAAGCAGATGAGTGAGAGCCTGAGTCAGGGGGAGGGGGTTAGCTTTCATATTATTAAAATTTCCCAAAGCCTGGATGCCTTGGAAAAATTGCCACATTTTTGATATGTCCTCTGATTAGGGCATTTTTTTTTCTTTATCATCTGCCTGCTCCTTTCTCCATTCAAGGGGAGTGGCAGAAACATTTTTTTCTTTAAATGTCTCTTCAGCAGGCACTGTTTCCAGTGTCTGCTTCGCGGGTCTTTCATTTATATTTTTGTCATCAGAGGATTCAGGGTTCCCCTTTTTTACCCTGCCTATCAGATGGCTGAGCAGCTTTAGCTTTTGCCTTGACACCGTTTACATTGCCGTAGCTGCTATAGAATGTGAAGCAACACAACCTTCTGGTGTGTGCTTTTCACCATCACTGGGAAGGCCCTCAGAATTTTTTTTTTTTTTTTTAGTGGTAAGTGCGATAGATTGAAAAGCCATAATGGCTCCTAATTTATTTGCCCTTTTATTGTGTGATTTTTGTGCAAAACAGTACAGGATTCACAAGAAATAAAGTGATCTGAAAACAGGCAATTTAATTAATGCACTTAGCAGTCTGACTTTGCCAAGAACTGAAAAACAAGTCTGAAAATGTTTTAGCCTGTGAATGCACCAGTACTCTCTGTTATGCCAATTCAGAGAGATCTTAGGGATAAATTAAAATGATTAAAAAATAAGCTAAAACAGCCTAAAGTAAGAGCCCAGTAGTTAAAAAACATCTCTTACCTTGAAAAACTGTGCCAAAGGTAAATTCACAATGCCCAGTGCAGGATACAATTACTTAAGAAGAAAGGGCACATACTGAAACAGAGGATAAAAGCGCTTCTGTTTCTGAGCAACTCGGTTCAACAAGCATGAGCCACTTACTCAACAAATAAGGTAGGTGTTAAAAATAACCAAAAAATAATTGAAAGGTAATAGAGGTAGACAAAAAAGGTCTCCGGTTCCTGGGAATCAAAACAGAAGCCGGAGGTACGATATGTCTTAAACGAAAATATCCTAACTAATGCAGAGTAGTAGTTAAATTGAAATAAACACTTTATTTTACTAATTATTTTAAAATAATAAAACAATTGGACAGCCAGTTGTACCAGAGCTATACTTGGGGTAACCTTTCTCTCCAAGCAGAGAAACAAATTTGACAACTGCCAGGGTAGATGGTGGCTGCAGAGTTTTTCAAACACCCATTCAGATCCTAGGTTCTATTCATAGAATAGGGTTTGTCTCCAGGGCATTTGTATTTATGGAAAATGATGCATAGAGTGAAACCATAAGTGAGGAATTCCTGGGGTTAGAATAAATAATTTAATTGATATTTTACAGTTTGTCTCATGAGAATATTATTATTAGTAGTAAGTCACTAACTGCATATTTGTTGATTTTAATGTAGCATTGTGATTTCTGATGTGTAGGGGGTCACTGCAGGGAGGTACTGCATCCCAGAGGGTTGTATCATTCTAACTCCAGACCCACTTAAACTTAACTCTCAGTGGAGGCACCACAAAAAAAAACTTAAAATATCTGGTTACGAGACCCCCATTTGGGAAAATCAGGACTCAGGCCTCTCAACCTTGTTAGATCCCACAAGGCAGGGTAACTGTAACATCCACAGCGACCTGGTTACACATGCAAGACAGAAGTAGATCATCTGGGTAATTGGAAGCCATGATTTGAGTTCAGGTATGCTGGTTGAAGATTGCAGTTTTAGTTTTGCTGAGTTTTCAGTGGACTCTGCACAAAGAAGAGGACGATGGTTTGGCACCTTCTTTTATAGGCACACTATGAACTATGGGAACAGGAGAATACTTAGAGTTGTAGGCAGAAGATCTGTGTACTAGAACCTAAAGGTCATGTTTCTTATGGCAGGTCAAGGGTTTGACAGTTGAAATTCAATGCAAAGAAGTGCAAGATAATGCAGTTTTACTATAGTGAGGCAACATCTGCCTCGTCGACATCCCCGACAGCGACAGCTGGAATGCCGAGTGTTGACATTGCACTGACAGGGATGTCTTGGTGTTTCTATTGGAGGGGTTGAGCCCTGAACCCCCATGTGGGGGCTCGGCCCCCACACACCCCGGTCTCTAAGGATACAACTCCGAGTCAGAGTTGTCTGGGGGAAGGGGCGAAACACCGGGCGAAGCAGTCCAAGTGCCAGCAGAGACCATCACAGCAACCCAAGGTATTTGTGAAATCCTGTCGCTGTGATGATATTCACTCTTCCGGTTTCACTGTGCGGTCAGCATACCAGATAATGCATATGGGGCACAAAAACCCTGGAACAACATATCAGTTGGGGGGTGAGGATATAGCATGCACCAAGCAGGAAAGGGACCTTGGGGTTATCATCTCTGATGAACTCAAGATAGGGAAGCAGTGTGACAAGGCAGCAGATAAAGCAAATAGGATGCTGGGATGCACAGGCAGGGGCATCACCAGCAAGAAAAGGGTGGTCACAATTCTACTATACAAGACACTAATGAGGCCCCACCTGGAGTACAGTGTACAGTTCTGGAGACTTTACCTATGTAAGGACATAGACAGGGTACAGAAGGTTCAGAGGAGGGCAACAAACATGGTACAGGGATTGCATCAGAAGTCCTATGAGGATAGGCTGAAGGACTTGAATATGTATTCCCTGGAGCAGAGGAGGAAGAGAGGTGATATGATAGAGACATACAAGTACCTTACAGGGAGAAACAGGGTGCAGGAATACAGTATTTTCCAGCGAAAAAGATGTTCCAGTACTAGAGGGCATGGGATGAAGTTGGTGGGAGGGCAATTCAGAGGAAACATGAGGAAGAATTTCTTCACAGAAAGGGTGGTGGACAAGTGGAACACCCTGCCGGAGGAAGTGGTGGGGACTGAAACAATCACAGGATTTAAGAATGCATGGTATAGACATAAGGGAATTCTGGAGGTCAGGGGTAAGGGGCAACAGACTTCTAGAAAAACATAAAGGGAACTTACAAGCTCAAATGGGCAGACTGAGTGGGCCATAGGCCCTTATCTGCTGACAGTGTCTATGTATCTATGTATGGTCAGTTTGTATGTAATCCTTTACATTGCTGCTCATCAACAGTAAAGAGGAGAGCTTACTTGTAATCTTGTACCTCACTGTGTTACTAAAATCATAACTTTCTTTCTAACTACACACTGCATGTTGGCTAAAAATAAAAGGAAAGGACCAAAACACTAGGGGGACCTAGGGACCCTTCAGCCTTAATAAGAACAAATTAGTTTACTGGTATTTGTGTAAAGCAAACTAGTTCCTTAATTCCCTTCCCATCAGAATTCCAAAGGCCCAGACAACTCAAGTCCTTTCAAATTATGGGAATGAGATGGGATCCTGCAGAATTCCCTAGTCCTCGACCCTCCTACCAGGTGACGAACCTCCCATTTCCATAGTTTAATGTTAAATCCCTTCCTTTCTCCAAGTTACAAGGGTTGTTACATGCCTTGCTGAGGGGCCTCAGGGGTCGTCCTGTGCACTACAGCACTCCAAATAGACATGATCAGCGTCACTTGGAACTGCATGGCTTGTAGTGGTTTCTAGGAAATCCTGTTTCACTCTCATGGAGTTGTCATATTTAAACAGGTAGGGTTCCTCCCCAACACCCTCCATCGCCAGGCACAGGGAGCCGCTGGGGCAGAAAGGTGATGGTGCCTGGTTGTAGACCCCAATCCATTTGCCTGCACATCAGAAGTACTTCATCTTGTGCTACTGTCAACTGGGATCTGAGTCCCGTCAATCTCTGGTATATCTGGCATGCACAGAATCTTCATAGCAATGCCTGGGATACAGTTGCACCACACTCTCTACAATTGACCAGATTCCCCGTACTCTGCCCAGAACTGCAGAGTTACCATCCGTTCCCCGACAATATTCTAGTTGTTTGCTTGTTTGTCCCCAACCTATTTCCCATATCTGAGTAACCTACTCTCTACTTAGGCCTTCCCGAGCCTCTGAGTGTACTCACCCCCACTGCCAACTCTATGTTGTTCTACCCCATATAGGGACCTAGGACAGCTGCGGGTTTTAGTATGTTGTTCTACTGCAAATTGGGATTTAGGACAGTATCAGGTATTACTATTTTGCCCTGCCCTAGATAGGGAGTTAGGACAGTTTCAGGTTTTACTATGTTGTCCTATCCCATGTAAAGAGGTAGGACAGTTGCAGGTTTTGTTGTGTTGTACTACCCAAGATCGGGAGATAGTACAGTTGCAGGTTTCACTATGTTGTCCTATCCCAGATAGGATGTGGGTATACTGTATGTCCGCCCCCAGGTAGACAGCTATGATGGTTACAGCCCTCTGTGCTTATCCTTTACTGCAGTCCCCTCTTCTAATGCTCTTTTACCACTGATTACACTGCTGCTCAGTTGTCGCCTTGGCACGTCCCCTGGCAGATGGCCCTGCAGATGCTGCACTCCTACTCCATGGCACTCACAAGTAGCGACACTTACTACTGTCAGCCCTTTATATCACATAAAGCCTTCCTCCTGGGTTACTTGGACTTTCTGATTGGCTCCACGGATCACGTGGTTCCCAACCCTTTCAAGTTACTTTTTTTTTCTTTTGCACATAACTTTCCTAATTTTGTCCACTTTGGCCCAACATTTTCAAGGTAGACAAGTTTCCACCCTACCTTATAGCATCTGATCCAAAGTGTGTTTGGGGTTTGACCCTCCCAAAAATCACATTTTGGTCATATATACAAGGTTCAGTTTATGTGGCCATCAGGTGGGATGGCAACTTGAGCAATCTCCAAATTTGGGCCAAAAAATTACCAAGTTATGTGCCAAAAGAAAAAGTCCAGATGCATGTATTGGCCAATCAAAATGTCTCTGACTGTACACAGGGAATTTTGTCTCCGACTGTATGCAGGGAACTTTGGATAATCAATGCTCTTGGGCACCTACTACCTGCCAACTTCCTCCAGTCCAATGAATGAATCCTTCCTTCCAATCTGTCCGTGCTGTACTGGGGCTGACTGAGGCAGCCATCTGACTCTGGAACCTTTGCAAACCAGTGGTGTGGTGTTCCTTGGGGGTTTTAATGAACAATCATGCAACACAGGGTTGGCGTATCCTAATATAGACACTGGCTTGTCTCTCAAAGTAAATGACACAGAAATGTTTGCATAGATAGCACTGATATTAGAATAACACCAGCCTTGCATGCCCGGGCATGTGTTATATGATCATTCAAACCCCTAAGAACAACACAATTTATCTGCCATGGTTCTAAAGGCTTTGACCCCTAATGTTCTCTTTTCTCAACTTTTGATGGTGCAACCCTAATAACATGACTTAATATAGTTTTTACTGTATCTATCTGTCTGTCTGTCTGTCTATCTATCTATTTCTCTATCTAATCAGTTTCTACATTTATTAATGGTGAAGACAGACACATCCACAGCTGTACAAACTGCCTGATCAAGTATCAAAACTTCGACACTCCAGCCAATTGACAACCCCTTCAATCCCACAGTCTATGTCCAATTCCTCTCCTCTTCTACCATGCTTGGATGAGCTGTTACATACCACAGAACTTGAAGAAAGACTAGAATGGCAACACCCCTCTGTGGTGACTAGCACAAGTACGTTGAGCATGGCTCCATGCTGTGGAAGGCAAAACAGTGCTGGAAGTGCTGTGCTCAGCACAGTAATGTGTGTGCTGTGAGCACAAAACTTGGAATAAAAGGCACAACAATTAAGAAAAATGTCTTGCATGTAATAATTTTGAGCTAGTACACAAGAGCTTGCAGTGGACATTACAGGGCCATGTATTCATTGCATAATAAAAGGTTTTGGGACCTATATGAAACCAGAGCTATACTTTGATTGGACTGGGTATGTAACTGGTGGGTGTTTACTGTCACACAATAAACAACAGTGCCTATATTTATACATCTTTTATTATGTATTTAAAATGCTGCATTGTGCCCAGTGATGAGCCCTAGAAAAATTGTGTGTGTGTGTGTCTGTGTGTGTGGTGGAGGGGGTCGGGGGCATCTGTACTGGAGTTTTAATCAGATTTATACAGATAATTCACCTGAGAACTCCTACACTCCCCATCCAGTTGTGCAGTGTGATTCCTGAGCTTGTATGGTATGCAGCGATTTGTAATTGAGGGGTGGGGCAGGTTGCAGGTCTATGTGCAGGAAAAGGGAAGGGATCCAGCAGCGCAGCAAGGTGGTCATCTGGAAGAGAGATTGTTCCGGTAGGTGGTTGTTTGGGGGAGGAGGCTGGTCCAGGGTATGGGAGAGGGACCAGCTCCTTAAGGGTTTTCAGCTTAGGGGATGTTGGCCAGGCTACTGGAACATTTACTCATACAAGTTTTGCTATTAGTGTCACTATTACTTTTTATATGATCTGTTCAGGAATTATGATTTGTTAAGTAAGTTTTTTATTTTTCCATGAAATAGTTGCATGTTTCCAAATGAGTTCACGTTTATTAAGGTAATACTGGCATTTAAACTGTCACAAGATCTCATGACATTAACATGCCCCCTGACAAAGTGTTTTCATACCCAAAGCGCCGGGGCCTATGTGGATGTCTGTATGTCCTTGGAGACACCGACTATCTTCAAAATTGCAATAGAGCATTAAAAAGGATTTCCTGGTTGGTGGTTCTTCTTTCTGCAGAGAGCATGTTACTTAGAACTGGTCCGTATTGTGTTTGGGCTTAGCAGGCACCTTCCTGCACCTCACCATGCCAAGTGTTTGCGGTTTTGCTTCCTGGAACTTACTGGAAGGGTGGTCCAGCTGCAGAGAGGATGTTAACTGAGAGGGGGATGTCTCCACTGCAGGGAGAGTGCTTGGCAGGTGTGGGCAGGAAGGGTTGTCCTGGTGGAAGGTCTAGTTGCAGGGAGGGTGGTCATCTGGGAGGATGCATGTTCAGGGGTTGTGGAGGGGGTCCAGGGAGGGCTCTCACCCTAAAAGAGATGAGGCAGGTGACATAATCAAGACCTATAATTCTTCACAGGGGTGAACAGGGTGTAGGTGGGGAGCTACTTTCAAATTCAGACCAGCACCAACACCAGGGAGCATGCCACGAAGGTGGGGGGGGGGGTGGAGTTCAGAAGAGATGTGTGGAAATACTTCTTCACTGAAAGGGTGGTAGAAACCTTGAACAGATGGCCAGCTGATGATTCTAGTATGCATAGGATAAACATAGGAGTATATCAGAACAGAGGTGGGGGAGGTGGATGGAGACCAGATAGAGTCTATGGAGGTGCTTAGCTTTTGTTTGTAGCTTTCTGTTTATTAAAGGGAAATGGCAGGTGACACTAATGAGCAGCTAGCTGGCAAGTCATGACTCTCTCGAGCTCTGTCCTGCCAGGATTTAAAATGCAAAATTTCTATAGCTAAACTCTGTGAATCCCACTTACAGTGAAATCTTCAGCAAGTTTCTTTTTTGTTTCTGTAAGTATTTTAGGTACATTTTTCCATTTTCTCCCCAATCCTGACCCCCTGCCTTGGATGTGCACGTGCACGTTGAGGCATGCACATGCCGCATCTCAAGGTGCCCTCCCTTCATGTTGCCCCCGCTAGGCACTGGACCGCCACCTGGTGGCAGCAGGACTATGGGGAGGGCAGCGACCACCCATAGGAGAGGAGAGCTGCCTCCCAGCTGCTCAATACTGCTCTGCCCCCCCCAAGCCGGCACCCTGACGACCTGAGTCTATTCCCGAACTCAGGTCACTGGCACAATGCAAGGTAAGGCATCCAGTGCCTCAGCCCTCAGCGCCACCAGGCCTGCAGCAAGGTTTTATTTTTACTGATCTAACGAAGGCAATCACACCCTCCTTTGTCACAGGTTGTCATCCCTTGGCCTCTCAATGAATATGGTCAGCTGGTTCGTGAACTATTTGGCCGGTAAAACCCAATCGATAAAATGTAGGGCTTCTATGTCAGATATTAGACCAATCAATTTTGGGGTTCTGCAGGGATCAATACTTGGGCCTTTGGTATTCAGCCTATGCATTAATGAGCTGCCTTATGTTTGCAAATCCTCCCATATAATTCTTTACGCAGAATACACAGTCATCTTCTCTAATGATAGGAACCTTGACCACCTTGAGGTGAGGCTATAGGATGATTTTAATTTGGTCCAAGCCAGGTTTACCAGCAACCTGTTAGTCATGAAAGCAAAAAAAAAAAATGCATGTTGTTTGGCAACCTTAGCAAGGCAGACCTATCCTCTGGTCTCACAATCTCAACCAACGCAGGTGCTCTTATTGAGTAAGTACAAACTTTCAAATAACTTGGCCTGATTCTGAGCAGTGCCATAATATTCTCTGACTATGTAGACCACTTAGTGAGGACAGTTAATACAAGAATCAGATTCCTATATAGACACAGGAGCAACCTCCTACCAGAGGTAAAAAAGCTCCTTGTTCAAAGCTTTATCGTTAGCATCATCAACTATGGCGTTGTTGTCTATGGGTCTGCTAATGATGGGGTGCTAAACCATGTAAGGGGACTACTCAACAGGGCCTATTGTTTTGCTCTTGATGTTTGACTTGATACCCACATTTATTACCTGTAGCACCGGCCCGGTGGTGCTGAGGGCTGAGGCATCTGCTATACCTCGCGCCATACTGGCGACCCAGGTTTGGGAGCAAACTCGGGGTGCTGGGGGTCAGTAGGGGGAGGAGAGGATGAGCATCCTGAGGACTACTCTTCTCTCCTTGGAGGGAGGGTCGGGGAATCACGTAGCGGCTCCTAACGGTGGTTGGGAGCACTACCACAGCAGGAACACACATCGAGGAACAAGGCAACGGTGGATGTCTCCAGTTGAATGCAGGAGCGGGCCCATCGTGCACAGAAATCAATACCTGTGGGAGGGGTAGAACAAGGAAAAACCCCAGCCGGTGAGAGGACAAAGACAGATCCATGAGGCGGTCCCCACACCCACAGCCAGACCCTGCCCACACCAGAGCTCCTGATTCCCCCTCCACCACTCAACGCTGTCTGGAGGCTGAGAAAGGATGCCGAAGAGGAGTGGCAGCCCTGCCAGAGTAGGGTAAAAAAGCCATGGGGTTGGTAAGTTGGAGTGGTGGTAGGGACCCCAGGGAAGGAGCTGAGGTGGGGGAAGTTCTCAGGCCAGGTGAGAGAAATGACCTTCTCCCCTGGGCCATGTCAAAGGGAGATGCCACTGGCTGGTGACAGGAGGGAAAAAGAATAAAAAAAAAATACTTGAGACCTGTATTCCAAACTAAACATGCTAAACCTCAACCAGAGGCTCCTCTACACACCCTTCTCTTAGGCCACAAAGCAATACAAGGCCTGCTCTCTCCAGGCTTGTGGTCTCTGTCCACTTTCATCGACAATATGTATGATATTAGAGATATGGCGAGCCACACATGGCTGCTTCCCAGGAGGAGAACTACACTGGGTCAGAACTCCTTCTCTCACTAATTTACCAAGCACTGAAATAACCTTGCTAGCACTATTAGGGATTGTGACTCTGTTTCCACATTCAAATCTAGGCTGCTTACCCCTCTCTGAAACTAGTATTTGTAAATGTTTTAAATGAATTGCTTTGTAACCTGACAAAGTAAACTTTGCTTACTGCACCCTCCAACATGGATTGCTTTTGTAATAACATAAATTTGTCATTCTGTATGCTGTTACTTGAATTGTATGTCCACTTGCTGAAGTGTATATCACTGATTATGTAATATATAAATGATAATGCATGTATTTTGTTGTCTCTGACTATGAACCCTTTGAAAATAGATACCTGCATAAAGGATTCTTTGCAAAATAAAAAAATATTTAATTAATAAACTACATTAAAGCCATCATGGAACAGTTTTTGATACAATCCGCAGGGAAGCCACCTTGCAGTGCGGCAAAACAGCCCAAGAAGGAGTCGATTACTCAGCCCGCTGAAGGCTCGGAGCCAATCTCCCTCTCAGCAGCAGAAATGGGCACGCTGGGAAGAACAGTCATGGAACAAGTATTGGAAGCCCTTAATCTAAAAGTGGACAAGCTGAAGGGCAAGCTTGAAGAAATTTTGTCTCAGTATATGGCACATTCAAAGCGACTGGGAGAAGTGAAGCACAGGGTATTCTCACTATACGATACTACCAACCACTTCCCAGAGAAAACAGAGTGGCCAGAGCATGAACTGTAGGAATTGAAGGAACTCCTGGATTACAAAGAGAGTTAGAATCGCTGCAATAACATCATGTCACGAAGGCTCCAGGAGGGCAAGGAAGGGGCCAGCGTGGTGGAATTTTGTGCTGTCCTGCTATCCAAGCTACTGGGAATGTCTCCTAAGGGAGGCAGGGTGAAGACTGAGTAGGCACACAGGGCCCTGTCAGTGAGGCCTACAGACAATCAGCTGCCCAGACCGATTATTCTCTGCCTCCACCACTGTGAGGATAGACAGGCAATGCTGGCCACATACTGCAACTTACAAGCGCTTACGTTTGAAGGATCAAGACTGCACCTGCATCAAGATTTCTCCCCAGTGCTTCATAAAAAGCGGAAGATATTTAATCCCATGCTGGACTTGTTAAGGGAACTGAATCTTGAATGTACCTTCTCCTGCCCAGCTGTTCTTAAAAGCCACTACAAGGCATCCACATTCACTTTTTGGGAGGCTGAGAAAGCTAAAGCTTTTGTGCAGGAACTAGAGAAAAAATGTGGGTGACTTTGGATGAACTTTTATACAGTTTGTGATAATTCCTCCATTTTCCGGAGGTGTGACTGATCCAGGTTAAGATATCCCAGGGGACGCTGCCGCCTCGATTTCCAACTCCCTCAACCCCTGACTCCCCAAGGAATAAGTCTGGATTTGTCCTGTTAATGGATGGCCTGGAACATTTGGATTTAGACTGCATTTGCTTGCCTGCTTGCTAGGAGACCATTGACTGGCTGACTTTTGCATGGGTGCAGATGGACCAGTGGAATGTTACCCTGTTGCATAGCACCATGTTGAAGAGCAGGTCCTATCACATCCACAACCACACAGTTTCACTTTGAAAGGTCTTCTTGATGAGGACACCAGCAGCGAGAAGCCTGTGGTGTCGATGAACTGTCTGATTAGGCAGGGAGGGCTTGGGGGGAATGGTGGGAGGCTGCATGTTATTTAAAGTGATGGCATGGTCTCTCTCCTACTTTCCATCCTGGTCAGCCTTGAAACAAAACAACTTAGCCTGCTCAATCGATAGAAAATGGGGGAGGAGACACCCCTGTGGGGACCACTTTCTCACTATTCCATAATTCAGAGTACAGTTATATGAAATTCATGGGCATAGAACATGTGGCACCTACGGAAAAAGGAGGTGACAGAGCAAATCAACTCCTACAAAGGGAATCATTTTGGATTTTCACAGTGAACAGTAAAACCATACGTATTAAATGGTTAATGGGACATTAAATCCTATTTAAAACTGAGAAAGTAATAATGCTGTTATCGTGTTAGCGAATTAATCACAGTACAAGACAGTAGAAAGTTTTTGTTATTGTAATTTTATTTTAGGCATCTGCCACCCTCTGGTATAACAACATGCTCTCTGGTGGTCACTCTTAAAATAGTGATGTCACATATTACTTCTTTAGTTATGTTTTTTTTGGCTAAAAATCTTTTATTCAAGTAAAAATAATGCGTAAAATAGTGTTACAGACAATAGACATCTCCTTTTCCAACTTCCAAGGAAGTCATCCCCTCATTTCATTCTATTACATTCTTAGTACAAATTGAACATTGTCTGCTCCTTTCCTGCTTATATAACGACCACATTTTATCCTAATATCCCCACAAATTATTTACAACCCACATTTCATTACAGTTATACATATATAGCAGCCATTATTAAACTTTGTTCTGCTGTATTGTTGCTGTGTATTTGAGACATTTCCCAGGGGACAACCCTCTGTCCTTCCTCTACCCTCCAGATGTCACTTACACTTGGTGGAAGTGTCATGCTTCCCCTGGGGTGAATTTTGTCTTCAGATCCCTAGGTATACCTTTTTAGCACTTCCCCAGATATCTCTGCAGATACAGCCCCTCCTCTGCTTTGCTTTGTGTATCACTTACCTGTGAGCCTTCTCAGAGATTTCATCTCTGCCTCTGGTCCTCTCCTCAGCTCATAGGTATCGATCCAGCCCTTCTCTGCAGATTCAGGGTGTTGTTCCTCTTGTCTCTTGTCCCTAGGAGAGAACATGGCCCCTGGGAATTCAAGTTATTCCTTGCTTCAATGCCATTGCTTCCCCCACAGGCAGTGAATTAATATATGTCTCCCATTTATTCAAGAACAACTCCTTCCTACCTTATCTTTGATATGTTAGCCTTTCAAGTGCCAGGTTATTTATTACCAAGGTTTTCCATTGTCCCAATGATGTCCTGACATTTGAGACCCATGTGTTTTGGACACATTGTCTCGCCATAGTCAATAGGACCCTTATCGTTCTAGGGTATGCCTCCCATCCCTCCTCCCCTGAGACCTCCATCCAAAACATTAGGGAGACCGCAGTGTCTGCCACCGGCATATGCATGGCTCCCGACACTGCCTGAGCTATCTCTGTCCAAAAGGACCGCAACTTCCCACACTCCCAAAAATAATGGATGTATGTGCCCCTCGCCACATTGCTTCTACCACACATTGGTGAGACCGTGTGGTGGAACTTGTTGGCCACAACCGGTGGGCAGAACAGCCTGTGCAGGAATTTGAACTGAGAGTCTTTGAACTTGTTGCACATCAGTAGTCCCATATGAGATTGTAGGACCAGAGTCCAATTCTCCTCTGTGATCTGGATTCCCAAATCCCTTTCCCACAGTTCCTTAACCTTTAGGGATCTATCTGGGAATAGGTCCCTGTTCTGCCTTACTGCATATGCAATGAGGCCTTTGGGATTGACCTGTGCAGTCTGTACCAGTTCTTCCAGTGGCTCCAGCATGGAGGTCTGTTCATCTAGCCCACTTCTAGCTGTACTAAAAGTCCTTATCTGAAAATACTGGTACCTGTGTGTGGCTGGAATACCATACCTCTCCCTCAGCTCCTCAAAGGTTCACAAACCTCCTTCCTCCGTAAGTCTCAGAGGCACCATACTCCTCTCTGTTCCCATAGCTCAAATCCTCCCTCTTCTAACCCTGGCAAGAAAGCTGGATTCCCTACCACTGGTACCAGTCCAGTGACTGCTCTCTCCGCTCCCCTTCTCTTCCTGGCCTGTTCCCACGCCTCTAATGTCCATTCCACTAGGGAGTTTCTGTTCTGCAATCTGTGGTATGCCCTCTTGCCTCCTGGATCTAGGTGTGCTGTCAGGTAGACTTTTGTGCCTTTGCCCTCTAAGTCCACCCATCCTGCTTCCACCCCTTGATGTACCCAGTCCTGGATATATCTGTTCTGCATAGCTAGTGTATAACCTCTGAGAATGGGGAAGCTAAGGCCGCCCCTTTCTGTCTTGCTCTTTAATCTTAACAAACTCATCCTGGGCCTCTTATTCTGCAAAATGAACCTGACAAACTATGTTTCTATATCCTTATAATCCCTGGTAGTCAATCTCATTGGTAGCATCTGCATCAGATATAAAATTCTGGGAAGCACATTCATTTTAAGGAGAATGATAAGTCCCAGCCAGGAAACTGGAAGTGCCCTCTACCGCACCATATCTGCTTTAAGCTTCTTTAGCAAGGGTTCATAATTAATCCCATACAACCCCACATGTCTCTACCTACCTTTATTCCCAAGTAAGGGAAGTTATGCTTTGCAACCTTGAAGACCATGTATTGGTACCCTTCTGCACCCCCCCCCCCCCGGTTCTGGCTATCCTAAACATTTCTGACATGGATAGGTTGAGCTTATATCCTGAAAATCCTGCAAACTCCTACACTACCTCCAATAGGGCTGGGATGGTAGTGTCTTGGTGTGTGGGAATTAACAGAGGATCATCTTGTAAAGAGTCAGTTTGTGATGTATTCCTGACTCCCCCAGTACCCCCTGAATTCCAGCATCTTCCCAAATGCAGATAGCTAATGGTTTGATGGCCAAGGCAAAGAGTAGTGGGGACAAGAGGCACCCCTGTCATGTTTCTCCGCTGTGTAATTCAAACATTTCAGAGTGGCCCCCCCATTAACCAAAACCTGGGCCTTTGGTCTCCTGTATAACATTTTGACCATATCTATGTAGATGTCCCTCAATCCAAAATTCTTTAACACCTCAAAAAGATAGGGCCATTTTATGCAGTCGAATGCTTTTTCGGCATCCATGGACAGCATCACCACTTGCCCTGGTCACCGGTTACCCCACTGGATTACATTGAGAAGTCTTCTCATATTATGATAAGACTGACAGCCCTGCACTAAACTCATTTGGTCCGCATGGACCAGTTGGGGTAGGATCACCTCTAGTCTACAGGCCAGCACCATCGCAAAGATTTTGATGTCACACTTCAGGAGTGATATGGAGCGGTACGACCCACTCTCCTCAGGGTCCTTACCAGGCTTAGGAAGCACACAAGTCATTGCCTGTAGGCAAGTTGCTGGCAGCCCATCCTCCTCCCCAGCCTCCTCCAACATACTAGCCATAGCTCCTGCCAGTTCCCCCTGCAGTTCTTTATAGTATTCCATAACAAACCCATCAGATCCTCCCACTTTCCCATTCTTCATTGATGCCAGTGCCCTCCATAACTCCCCTGCTGCTACCTTTTCTCCTAACTTCTCCCTTTGCTCTTCCAAGAGTTCTGACAGTCTAATACCTTCCAAGAACTGTGCCACCAGTGGTTCTGTACTCCTACATTCTGTTTTATACAGGTCTTCATAAAAAGCTGCAAAGGCCCTTCGTATCTTCTCACTCTGTGTGAGTAACTGCCCTCTCCTGTCTCTCACTCTGGCTACCACCGCTGTTCCCCTTCTGCCCCTTGCCAGTCATGCCAGTATGGCCCCCAGTTTATTCACCCACTCGTACAGCCACTGTCTGGCATAGAATAGAATGTACTAGCCTCCCCTGTTAGCAGTAAATTAAGAGCCCTCTGAGTGCCAGCATTTCCCCCCTCAGCTGCTCTGTAGGCTGAGCAATCATTCTCCTTTCAGTGTCTTTCAATTGTTCCAAATTCTGCCTTCTAAGCTTCTTCTGATTCTTATACCTATTCACATAGCCTAGAATCACCCCCTGCATATATGCCTACCCTGCCTCCCAATACACCACTTTCGTAGGAGCAATGGCTTCGTTCACCTCCTTGTATTGGTCCCAGTGTTGTTTCAAGGATTTCCTGAATTTCTCCAACGTCATTAGGTACGTGGAAAAATGCCAGCCAGGGGCACAGGCATGCCTCCACCCCCGGGAACATCCTCATCGCTATCATAGCATGATCCGATATGTGGATGGGCCCATGAACAACATCTTGCACCCCCCCCCATATCCCTGTCTCGTGACATATATGTAGTCCAACCTGGACCACGTACCATGTAGATTGGAGTAAAATGTGTATTCCCGAGCCCCAGGGTTAGCCGCCCTCCATACATCGACTATATCCAAATCCACCACCCCCTGTTTCCATTAGCTAATTGCCCTCCCATGTCTACCCATTCCCTCCGAGTGGTCCAGGCTGGGCTTCATCACACAATTTAGGTCCCTTCCTAAATGTACGTTGGGGAACTGCTCACAAACCATCACATTCAATAACTTTTTATAAAATTCAGCACCAAACACTGAAGGGGCATATATGCTGGCATATGTTATCGACTCCTCCCTCACCTTACCTTGTACAAAAATATACCGGCCACCATCCAGATCCACCACCACCCTTTCCACTGTTATTGGGTAGTTTTTGTGGAACAACACTGCTACCTCCCGTTTATGGGGAGTTGTATGAAACAGCATGGCATGTCCTAACCCATTCTCCCACCAGTTTCTTGTGCTCTTCCACACTGAGGTGGGTCTCTTGTAGCAGTGATACCTGAGCCTGGCAGTTCTTCAAGGCCTGAAGCACCTTCCTCCATTTTATGGGGTTATGGAAGCCACAGATATTCCAAGACACAATCACAGTTTCTTTATCCATTACTATTCCTGTTGTTCTCCCTGACTCTCCAACCGGTCCATGTCATTCTCCCTCCCTCACACACCACAACATGCATATGCCAGTTCATTATCTCATTTATGTCCCCAAACAACTTTATCCCTGCCCCATACCCAACAGCCCCTGCAACAGGCAGGATTTCAACCCACACATCATAACAAACAATAACATAACT
Organism: Neoceratodus forsteri; assembly: GCA_016271365.2. Taxonomy (NCBI): domain Eukaryota; kingdom Metazoa; phylum Chordata; order Ceratodontiformes; family Ceratodontidae; genus Neoceratodus; species Neoceratodus forsteri. The sequence continues at coordinate 177,591,120 of CM057456.1, forward strand.
TTGAACTCTATTTTCATTACATATTGCTAGTCCACATCCCTTTACTCTTTTCACTTTGTTCTGCGTTGTCCTCCTATGTCCCATGTCCCTTACTTAGACTTGGAGGGTAGAATACGATCCACCCTTCCCCCCCCCCTCAACATCCCTTTCAATTTAAGCAGGTTCAGGTACAGGTTCCATCTTCTCCCACCTCCCCATCCCCACTGTTCACCAAATCTTTAGCATATAAGTGGTTTGTTCCTGGTTCCCCCCACTGGCAGCCAGTGAAGTTTCCCTGGTCACCCTTTTACCGCCCCTGTCCCCTTTAAAACATTTCCACATATCCACCCCATCGCCCTCTAAATCTCCAGGCCTCTCTGATGGAACCCCTACTTACCCCCGAACTGATGTCCTGTAGGAGCCAGTTCCGAGCACCTCCACCTTGAGCATCTGTCATGGCTGTCCATCCATGCTCATTGCTCTGGGACCGTACCCAATAAGGAAAAATTACAGAGCCATTTACAGCTTTAAACTGTCTTAACTATCACTGCACATTACCACTCCCATCATTTCCTATGTAACCCAGGTCATCCATGACCTATCTAGTCACCCCTCTCTGCATGTCCCCTTCCTCTTTCATCTTCTGCCTTCATCTGCATCATAGCTTCCCTCTCCCCTAAGACCCTTGACTATGAGCTCCCCCAATTTGCAGATTGGAAGCCACCCCATATCCTTTTCCTTAACTCCAAGCCTTCACTAGAGATGCTCCCCTTCCATTTGTTACCTCAAACCCCCCATTGAGGACTCTCCTACCCCTCCTTTCCCAGTTTACGAGTAGAGCTAGGGTGGAGGCCATTTTGTCACCCGCCTCATGGGCTCCATCACTTCCCTCATGGTCACACTGATAAGGAATCTTTAAGCGGCTGCCTCTCCTGGGTGTGCAGCACCTCCAACCTCCAACCTCCCTCCAAAGCACATTCCCCTCCCAACTCAGTCTTCAACCCATATGCTGCAAACCATTCCATTGCCTGAGCCCTGCGTTTGCAATACAATCAGTAAATGTGTCAGCAGTAACTCCCGGGCCTAAACTTGGCCTGCAGTGGTAGTCCAAAGTACCACAGGGAGCTCCAGGTGTGTGCTCAAGCCTTCTGCCTCACAGATCCTTTCCACAGTATCTTCCTTCACGGCTTAAGCATCACGCGATGACCACAGGGTAGACCCCCCCCCCATGGAACGCCGCTGCTCAAGTTCCCCGTTCTAGGTAATCCAAATGGGTATTCTAATCCAGTGAAAGTGGTGATCCTGCCTCCCTTCTTCCACCTCAGTCATGTCTAGTAAGCAAACATGAAGACAGTTCATCCACATGGCTGTATCCTGTAGGAGTGTGGGATAACAGATGGACACAACACAGTTTAAGATTAACACACTTTGTCTAGTGTGATGTTTATTGCTTCATAAACATTTCTTCAAGGCAGATGCAAAAGAGAGACTTCATAAAAAACAATAAACAGAAAATGAACACAGATAAAATTCTTAGAATTTGGCAAACTTCTCTCATCTTCCACTCAGCAGAAGTATGGGACTCCTCTCAGTCCTCTACCTACACCAACCAACAGGAACTGACCCTATCTCTCTCAGTCTCAGTCTAAAACTCATTTCAGAATGGAGTTAGAGCTTTTATAGGCTCTCTAGAAGTTAGGAAATTTCCACTCCCCTGTGATTGACATCACACATAACATACAATTAGCCACTAGGGGCCACTGTTGCTCCATAGAGAACAGTTCAGATGGCACCTGCAAGTTTGTTTACAACATTGGGAACGGTCAGACCCGACTACCCAAGGTCAAAACATTTTGTGCTCCCAAACTCTCCTGCAGGAACATGCTGTCTGCTGTAAAAGATATCTTAGCAGTTTTATACATAATACTATGGGACAGCAGGGAAACTAAAGGGATACAGAAACATAAAAGGGGGGTGCTCCATTAATCAAATGTCCAAGCCATTTGTTCTGGCAAATAACAGTTTATACATTCCTGCCCTGAGTGTATTGTTGCTCAGGGCATTTCATTAGTGGTACCAGTACTTTTTCTTATAATCCCCACATGGGTGCTTTTTATCAAAATGTTGCAGAGGTCACTTTCTTAATCTCCCAATAGCTGGACCTTTAAAGAGGGAAAAAGAAAATTAAAGTGGGTGATAGCTAAGAGAAAAGAGGATGTGGGCACCTAAATGTGCCCAGCCTTTTAGACTAGAAAATACAGAGATAGAATTAAAGGAGAAATGAGAGAACCGTTGCAACAGAAGTTTCAGTAAATGAGAAAAGTGGTCCATTACCTTGACGGGGAGTTCCCCTTGCCACATACCCCCCTTCCCTTTACCCTTTTAACTTTCCCCAGCATCCAGAAAACCATAAAATAAATCCAGTCGAAGGTGTAGTCAGTTGTTGATCCCTCATTTCAAGTCTTGCCAGTCTATTTAATCCTGACATCCTGTGCGCGCATTCTACCCCAGTCCAGCTCGAGGTAGGCCACTGTGCACAGCACCTCTGATCCCCAAACAAAATTTCCCTTTTACATTGCTTCATTGGGCAAGATTTCACTTATCTGGGTGTGCTGAAGTCCCCGGTGTAGGTCCACATCTTCAGGCTCCTTCCAGATCTCTCAAAAATTGCTGTACCCTCTCCATCTCGTGGAACGTGAAGGTCTTTCCCTCTCTATGCACTTTCACAGTGGCTGGATAAAGAAATTGAAATTGAAATTCCACCTTGTTGGCTCTGAGGGCATCTAGGATTGGACTGAGCAGTCTTCATTTCCTTCATAGCAGTTGGGAGAAGTCTTGATGAAGAAACAAGCGAGCCCCTTGGTAAATTACCTCCTTCTACTTTTTGAAAGCAAGCCAGATGGCTTGCCAATCCCCGAAATTGTGAAGTCAGAAAATGATCTGTCATGGCGGTTCCCCCAACGGCAGTTTCAGCGCCAAAAGCCGCCAAGGTCCTATGCACCCTTTCAATTTTAAATTTACCTCCCTTCAGTTCGAGCCCCAGCAGTCATGGAAGCACTGTGCCACAGAACTCCTCTGGGGAGTTCTCCTCTTTATCCTCCAGAAGACCATGGATTCGGAGGTTATTCCGACATTGATAGTTTTCCTGAAAATCCAGTTGTTCCCAGAGCTCCCCCAGCTCTTTCCTGAGATCTTGCACAGTTTCTGGGAGTTGCTTATTCCAGTTCTCCAGATTGGTAATGCAGGCCTCTGCTTCTGATATTTTCACTGCTTGACCAGTCAGTTGCTCCAATAGCTCAGAAATTTTAGTTGTAATCACATCCAGTTTGGGAGATATGACCATGAATACTTGGGCTACCATTTCCATCTCTGGCACAGACAGCGTGATGATATTTGGGCCCTCTGCCACACTGGAAGCCTTGTTTTTTTTCACTAATTTGGATGCATTGCGTGAGGATTTCCCCACATTTGAAACTACTTGTCCATTGTAGCTTCCTCCACCTACTGCTGTCAAGTGATTCAATAAATTTCTTAATTTTAACCACTTTTTCCATTCTTTAATGTCCAGTGGAGACAGAGCTGGTGAAAGACATTGCTGATCCTTAACTGCTCGTTAGCGCACCCCTATAGTTATGTTTTGATGATAATATGAAATTTGATTGAGCATGCTTTATTTAAACATGTATATTCATACGATTCTAAGTCTATGCTCATATATCTCTTAGAAAAATACAGTAATTTTGTGAACAAAAAATATTATAGAAAATAGGATTGTCAATGATGTTTTTGTTTTCTGTTCCTCCCTTACAGGAGATTTCCATCTGCTTTGCCTCTATTCTAACCCTGAAGACGGTGAATCATGCAGAATTGCTGCCTTGGATACCATGACAGCCCATCTTTCATCTTCTCCTCTGCAATAAATGTAAATAGTTAACTTAATGAATAATGTGCCTCGAGTAACTACAATACTCTCCATTTGTCTTTAGATGCACTTTTTCCTTACTTTCATATGCGCATACATTAGTTTGTCTCTAAAATGTATTAAGCAGTAATAAGAGGAACACAGGTGATGCATTATTTGTGTACAAGACTGAGACAAGAAATGAGTATGTCATTTGTTACACAGTCTGTTTTTCATAATTACTATTGATCATTTTAATGTTGTTTATTGATTAATGAGCACATAGTATAAAGACAGTGCATATCTCCAGGATAGCCACACACCCTGACAAAGGGTTTTCATACCTGAAGCACTGGGGTGATTAGTGGGCATCAATCAGTTCATTACAATATTTCAGTGATTTGTAATAAGGCACTTGGAATTTGCAAGAATATTGTTTAGCGTTTCATCGGAGTGCAAGACTGCTTGAGACTGTGGTACCGATGAACTGTCTGATCAGGTAGGGTGGGCTTGGGAGTGGTGGAATGCTGTGTGTTATTTACAGGGATGGCATGGTCTCTCTCCCACATTCTGTCTTAGGCAGCCTTGGAATGAGACAACTTGGCCTGCTGTGTATTTGCTACCCATTTTTGAGGCCTTCCCATCTATGAGTGATGAGACAATTTGCATTTCCTGGATTTGGGACAGATATTGAGGGACAGGTAATGGGGTGGGGTGGGGGTGGGGAAGGGCATAACAACAAGACTGCTCACATTAAAAGACAGAGGTGCTTTGCACCTGGGAGTTGGGAGGGACATTGTGCGACCCCAATCTCTAATACATCTTTGGCACCATTAGGTGCCTGAGTGGGGAATGGGGGTTGGCAGACAGCACCTGTGGGGCTGGAGAGAGGCTTTGTCAGATAGGGGTACTTATGAGGGATGGCAACCATTCTTTCTAGGACCTAATATAGCTGAAGTTTTGCTGCTCTGGCAGGGGGGGTAGCCAAAGACCTAGGCCTTCATTTAGACAAAAAAAAAAATTAAATCTGATTCTCTCAACTTTTTTTGGGGGGTGCTCTCACCTTGTTTTTCCCACATCTGCTCTGAACAGTAGATGGCATTAGGCCACCGTTAACCTAAAGCCATTTGGACGTGGCTCTCACAATGAGGGGGCAGTGATTGTCACAAATCATGGGGTCAGGTCCACTGAGCTCACAGTGCCCACCCTTAAGTGCAGTCCAAGACGGGGGGACAGGGATACCCTCCTCATCCTTTTTAAATGCTCTTCGAGGTCATGACTGCATCTCTGCCATGAGGATCCTGGGTGTCCCTTTAAATCTGGATAAGGGCACAATACCAATCTCGAGTCTTGTGGCCAAATATAAATCCTTCCTTGGCTATTACACAAAGGAGGAAGACCCAGGCATGACCCTCTCTTCAGGGTAGCAGTGTAAGCCTGATTTGGTCTTCTCCCTACAGGACATGCAACAGACTGGTTAAAAATCCCTGCAGACTCGGCCCTGAGACTTTGGTATTCTTCCTATCCTTCCAGATCCCTAACAGACCCTTTTCTCAATTTGGTGGCTTATGGTGGCCCCTCTAAGCAATGAACAGTTGTCACTGCAGGGTTTTATTTAATTCTAAAAATTGATTAGTGTTTTGCTCATGAAAGTGCTTAAACTTTGTGAAAATGCATAGCTCTTGCCTCACTGTGTTTAACAAAAACAGCACTTCTAGAAAATCTATATAAATACTTTCTGTACAGTTAGTATCATCCCAAGAAAAAAACTGCTAATCAATTATTTAAAACCATGTACATATTATTAATAAATCTTCTACAGTCACACACAAATATAGAAATCTCACGCTGGCAGAATTTCTTTAGAAAAAAACAAATGTTTTTACTAAAATACTTAAATAATAAATCTTACAATTACAACTAAAGAATATATTCTAATTTGAGTTACAGTATGCACAAACAAAATGGGAAAAAATATATACATGTAAATGCACTAAAACTGTTAGCTAAAGTGTCTATTTTAATATTGCCATGAATTGAAGTCCAGGGAAAAGTAGGTGAAAGTTCACCTTTCTTTAGTCCTTGGCAGCCACACTGGGTCTCAACAGTTTGGCTTCTGGTGTGTGTCAAGCAAAGTGTCCAGAGGAAAATGTTTGTCTCAAATGCCCTGATCTGGGGCTATTTATAGGGATGGTCATCCCAGTCTGTGGAAAGAGGCTGGCCTTTCCATTTTAGGCCACCAGGTGTCACTCTTGCACTTCCCTAACACAATGTTCTGGCCACCTGGTGATGTCACCCATCCTACATTTATGACACCTGAAATTACGATCTCACACAGGTTTGTTAGAAGGATGTTTCCAGTTTTTTCTTTCCTCAAAGGCAATCCATTGGATCACAGCATCTTGCTTTTTGAAGTTAAAAACAACTATCTCCTGAACACTTTATTCACATCTGTTTCCCTTGGTCAGGTAACTATTGGAAATAACCCTTTGATCAGGTATCCCCAAATCCTTTGACAATAACTTTTCAGATTCCTGGCAAGCAAGTTGGCCTTCCTGGTCAAAGGAAGGTCAAAACTTTTTTTAAAAAAATCCAGTCTTTTCTCTATGTGCCTTTGTATTAACACTGGTATTTTGTGGCATGTGCACATTCATAGAATTACATAAATATATATATATATATATATATATATATATATATATATATATATATATATACATATACACAAGAGAATTGTGTCTACCAATAAGGACTAACAGTGCAGTAGCTCATCACACTGATAGCCTGTCCCCAACAGCACTGCTGTACCCTTATTCAAGGATTCCCGGTTTTGGTGTGAGGGGTGCTCTGTGGTGGCAGGGCAACATAGTGGCTTGCAGCTTTTATATAGCTTATGGAATTTATTTCAGGTGCTTATCTTGGGGGGCAGGGGAAGGGGTCTGAGTGCAATAGGAGGGTTGTTGCTCATTCTCCACCACTAACCAGAGGGTTGATTGGTCAGTTAGAAGCACACAATGTGGTATTTCCTATATTATGGATCATATAATGGGTTGAATGCTTGGGAGGTTTATTGTAATCTATGTTCATACTTTACATGGTTTCAAGTTGTATAGTTGAAAGGTTGTTGTTATATGACTGTGGTGCTGCCCATTCTACCTATTGATGTGACAGAATACATTTTTCTAAGATGGTTTTTGTAGTTGGCCACATGCACAGACTGTGTGAGGGCAATGCGAAATAGTTCTGAACATAACGGGTACAAATTCTTATATTACAATAGTTACTTGGAATGTCTGAGGCTTCTCCATATCTAAAATATATGTCCCCAGCCCATCTACTGCAGCACTCCTCCTAGAACAGCTGCAGTCCTGTACCCCTCCCCTCCATATTTGCCTCTTAAGTTTGTATATGTCCTGACCAATGATATGCCGTGCTGTTTGAAAATGTTTTAATATGCTGGCTGTTTCAGAATGTTTTAATTCCCCTTCTCGTACCATTCTCCTTAACCTTGTTATCCCTATACCTGAAATACTTGTTATTGCTCTGTGTATTTTTTTTCTATTTCTGTATAATTATGTCTATTTATTATCTGTACGTAAAAGTGTTATTCTTGACCTTGTGTAACGCAGGTCCACCTTGTAAATGAGCCTGCTCAATGGTGTTCACCTGGATTAATAAAGACTTGATTGACTGATTGATTCTCCTTCCCTATTAAAAGACAAAAGGTGCTGACAGCACTCAAGCACATCCATGTGGTTATCCTCCATACAGTCACGGAACAAGCCAAATTGGTAAGGCGCTTGGTGGGGGCTTCTTACTCGGCTTCTTACTCTTCCAACAAGAGGGGGTTGGCAATACTTGTCAGTAAACAGCTTCCCTTCCAGGCCAAGAAAATGGTGGTGGCTCTTAAAGACGGTCTATATGTATTTGTTGTGGGGAGGCCAATGGGGTTACCTTTGGAAGCATACATGCCCCAGCGGTCTTTGATGCTGCTTTTTTACCAGAAACTGCTAGATCTTATTACCAAGGAACAATTCCTGAACCTTATTGGGGGAGGGAACTTTAACAGCATCATGTTATCACACCCGGATCATTCGGGGTGGATCACCATAGTAACACCACAGCATTGTGTCAACTGGGTATGCAGGGTTTTAAATAACTGATTAGCAGTTTTTTTCTTGGGACAATACTAACTGTAAAGAAAGCATTTATATAGGTTTTCTAGAAGTGTTATGTTTGCTGAACACAGTGAGGCAAGTGTTATGCATTTTCACAATGTTTTAGAACTTTTATGAGCAAAACGCTAATCAATTTTTAGAGTTAAATAAAACCCTGGTATGTGTGATCTAGATTCAGTAGACAGCTGGAGAACAGCCAGCCCCAGGGCAAAATAATATACGTTTTATTCTAACCTGTATAAGTCTTGGTCAAGACTCAACTGTATATACTGAGAGCACATTATCACCACTTGGTGTGGGTAACACACAGTCCCATTTACATCTCTGACCATGCTATGGTTCAAATCAAATCAAATCAAACTTTATTTCTTTAAAAGGCACCTTTCTTAAGCCAAGGTGTCTGTACAAAAATTATCAATCTCCAATAAAACATTTAAAACCATAAATATAAAACAGTAATTAAATTAATCTAGATCATAACTTTGCCAACACTATATTTAATCTTCATTCATAAATGCCTGGCTGAACAGGTGCTTTTAGTTCCTTTTTAAAGCTTTGGATGGTCAGGCAGTCCCTTATCCAACGAGGCAGAGAATTCCACAGGGTCAGGGCCATATAAGCAAAAGAACGGGCCCCAGTTGTTTGTAATCGCTCCCTGGGAATCTCTAGCAGTCCCTCATTGGTGGATCGAAGTGGTCGGGAGGGGCAGTAGGGAGAAATTAGATCTTGCAGGTAGCAGGGTCCCTGGTCATGTAGGGCTTTATAGGTCAGCAAACGAACCTTGAAGGTGATACGTCATTGTATTGGCAGCCAATGCAGTCCACAGAGTACAGGCATTATATGACTGGTCCTACACGTACCAGTCAGTAGTCTGGCAGCCTCATTCTGAACTAGCTGCAGGCAATGCACATCAACCCCTGGGAGCCCTACGTACAGGGCATTGCAGTAGTCAAGGTGAGTGGTCATGAAGGCATGGACCAATGTAGGAAGATTATCAAAAGGAACCAAGTGTTTCACCCGAGCAATATTCCTCAGATGGTAAAAGGAGGTCTTGACAACGGCTGACACCTGTAATTTCAAGGTCAAGCCGTCACCAAAAATAACACCCAGGTTCTGCACTCGGTCTGAGGTGGTTAGCTGGACACCCCTGACCCAAAGACCAGAGAATTGTCCTGCCAACACACCCACCCTCCGACGATCAGGGTCTACCACCAACACCTCAGTCTTATTAGGGTTCAACCTCAGCCAACTAGAACTCATCCAGTCTTGGATCTGGGATAGGCAGTTGTTAAACACTGCAAGAGCATCTCCCTGCTCGGGTGCAAAGGACATGTACCGCTGAGTATCATCCACATAGCAGTGAAAACTCAGCCCATACCACCTAATAATTTCCCCTAATGGCAGCATATACACCGTGAACAACATGGGCACCAAAATGGAGCCCTGCGGCACCCCACAGGATAGGGGGAGAGGATCAGAGGAATAAATTCCAGAGATCACTCTCTGTGTCCTACCCTCAAGGTAAGATCAAAACAACCTGAGGACTGTACCAGACAATCCACAGATTAACTGTAGTTGCTCCAATAGCATACCATGGTCCACAGTGTCAATTGCCGTGGAGAGATCAAGGAGGACCAAGATGGAATGGGTCTTCCGATCTCTCGCAATTAGGAGATCATTAAGCACCTGAACAAGGGCTGTCTCGGTCCTATGCCTCCTCCTAAATCCCAACTGGAGAGAATCATAGATCTTGTGAATAGACAAATGATCATTCAGCTGCTGCGCAACCACCTTCTCAATAACCTTACCCACAAAGGACAGGTTAGAGACTGGTCTGTAGTTAGCAAGATTATCTGGATCAAGGGAGGGCCTTTTCAGAAGCAGTCGAACAACTGCTTCCTTGAGGGGATCTGGGAAGATCCCCCTCTCCAATGGTTGCCAGACTATCTCAGCCAGGACTGGGCCGATCTTCTCCATGCACCCCATAAGGAGATGCATTGGGCCTGGATCCAAACTACAGATGGTTGGCTGCAAAGTCTGAATGATCCTCACAACATTCATGATATCTGGTTAGCCTAAGTTGGACCAGATAGGCTGGGTGCTCACAACCTAACCATGAAAATCAGAGGAGAGCAGGAAGGGACCTCTACTTGGAAATTTTTGACCTACATGTTAGTGAGGGAGGAGTCTAAAAAAAGAGCAATGGGAGGTATATAAGACCATAAACCGTGCAACTGCCCCCACAAAGATGGCATACTGGGAGGCAGGGAAAGCATTTATACAAATTGTTATCATTAGTTATGTGGCATAGGATAAAAAAGAAAGATGGGATAAGTGGGAAGCATTGGAGGTTAAATTAAAGGAACTAGAGAAGGTAATGGGGGGTAATGACACCATGCAAGAACTTACAGTGGTGAGGGACGCATTAAACTTGTTACTTACAAATGAAGCAAAAATTTGTTTATTCTTTGCTAGACAAAAAATGTTTGGGTGGGGAAACAGATCCAGCCTAATTCTAGCAAGAATGGTGCAGGGAAAGAGGGGTCCTACCCACATCCCAGTACTCAGGAATGAGCAAGGCCTGCTGGTACATGAAAGGCCACAGGTTAGGGAGACATTCCAAGAATTTTATGAGCTATTATACAGAGTGGAGTGTGAGGATGGGGTAGACAGGGGACAGGCTTTTTTGAGCAGCCTCACCTTCCCCACCATATCAGAAGAGCTAAGGGACATGCTGGGAGCAGATGTTTCTGTGGAGAAGATCAGGAGGGTTATTGGTGGGCTTAAAAGGGTGAAATGCTGGGAGGCCTGACAGCTTAGTTGCAGAATATTACAAAGAGAGACCCTGGTTGAACCACTGCGTAAGCTCATGTGGGAGGTTGGGAAGGAGGTGGGTTGCCCAAAACTTATGAGGCTTCTGTCTGTGTGCTGTTGAATCGAGGAAGAGACCGGCAAGAATGTGTCTCGTACTACCCCATCTGTCTCCTAAATTGAGATCTTAAAATAATAGTTAAGATCATAGCCAGGCATTTTGAGCTGGTGCTCCCTAGCCTTGTCTATCCAGATCAGACTGGATTTGTTCCAGGCCAGCTTTCTTATCATAATATGCATAAATTGTTGAATGTCATGCATTGGAGTTCTTGGCATCCAGGGTGGGCACATGTGCACTCCATGGTTGCCGAGAAAGCCTTTGGCCACATAGAATGGAGCCATCTGCTCGAGGCTCTTGTATACTTTGGGTTGCGGGATGACTTTGTGGGGCTGGAGCAGTTGTTATATAAGATGCCAGTGGTGCAGGTTTTAGTGGATAGGGTCTTGTCTGATGAAGTCTGGCTTCACAGTGGCACGCAAGAGGGCTGCCCCTCTCTGCCCTGCTTTTTGCACTCGGTACTGAGCCCCTTGCCATTAAAATAAGAGAAAACAGGGACATTAAAGGGGTGACAGGCAAGCCAGGGGTCCAGTATAAACTTACATTGCATGCAGATGACTTCTCCTTGTATGTTACAGAGCTGCAATGGTCAATGCCAGCCTTGCTTAAGGACATTGTGGACTTTGCTGTTAATTTGAGTTACAAGCTTAAGCTACATAAATCGGAGATGTTCTGTACTGGCACTGGCAGAGCCTGAGATGTACAACCAGCAGGAGCCTTGGGGCTTAGAGAGGTAAGTGGCTCTCTCAAGTACTTGGGAATCACAGTGGATGGGGACATGAGTAACCTGTACCTATAAACCCCTGTTCTCCACTATTCTTAATGAACTAGAGAGGTGGAGGGCACTTCCTATCTTATGAATAGGATGCATTAGCTTGTTAAAAATGAATACACTACCCAGACTGTTATATGTAATGCAAATGCTCCATAAGGGACCCACTAAAACAGTTATTAAGTGTCTGAAGTGAGGATTCACAGGATTTATATGACACAGGAAATGCCCCAGAATGAGCTTGCAAAAGCAAACAAGCATTTGTCAATGCAGAACGTTCGCTTGCAGGTATTTGTGGTATGTTGGCATGTATGGTGCTTTACCCTAATGCTCTGTGCGATTGCTGGTATTTGCACAATAAATTTTCAGCATGACCTTTTTGTTACCCCCATTGTGCGCTACATGTTGAAAATCTGGAGTGAAAATATTGAAAATTCGCAAACTTACGAGCGTGCGTAGGAACTGCTGAGCAGCTCATAAAACAGTTATTTTTAGAATTTGTTCACCAAATTTTCAACATAGCCATTTTAAGATCTCTGCTCATAAACAGTGACACTGTGATTTTCTTAATGTGTCCCATACACTGAGTTACAATCGACTGCGCCATTGTGCGCTACATGGGCGGAAACACATTTTGGGCAGGATGTGAAAATGACAGCTGTACTGCTCATGAGGAGGTGTGGTAAAATGGCAATGTTGAAAATCTGGAGTGCAAATATTGAAAATTCACAAACACCATAATGAGCGCATGCGATCTAACCGCCAACGCATCGTCAAGCAGTCATTTTAGGAATTTTTTCACAATTTTCAACATAGCCATTTTAAGACCTCTGCTCATGAACAGTGTCACTGTGATTTTCTTAATGTGTCCCATACATTGATTTCGCACACAGACTGTGCCATTGTGCGCTACATGGGCGGAAACACATTTTAGGTGAGATGTGAAAAATGACAGCTGTACTACTCATAAGAAGGTGTGGTAAAATGGCAATGTTGAAAATCTGGAGTGGAAATATTGAAAATTCACAAACCTACGAGCATGCGTAGGAACTGCATAACATCTCGTAGAAACAGTCATTTTAGAATTTTTTCAAACCAATTTTCAACATAGCCATTTTAAGACCTCTGCTCATGAACAGTGTCACCATGATTTTCTTAATGCATCCCATACATTGATTTCGCACACCGACTGCGCCATTGTGCGCTACATGGGCGGAAACACGTTTTGGGCAGGATGTGAAAAATGACAGCTGTACTGCTCATAAGGAGGTGTGGTAAAATGGCAATGTTGAAAATCTGGAGTGAAAATATTGAAAATTCATGAACTTACGAGCCTGCATAGGAACTGCGCAACGCACGCTCATAAAACAGTCATTTTTAGGAATTTTTCACCAAATTTTCAACACAGCCATTTTAAGACCTCTGCTCATGAACAGTGTCACTGTGATTTTCTTAATGTGTCCCATACATTGAGTTCGCAGACCGACTGCGCCATTGTGCGCTACATGGGTGAAACACATTTTGGACAGGATGTGAAAATGACAGCTGTACTGCTCATGAGGAGGTGTGGTAAAATGTCAATGTTGAAAATCTGGAGTGAAAATATTGAAAATTCACGAACTACGAGCCTGCATAGAACTCGCCCAACTGCAGCTCGTAAAACAGTCATTTTGGAATTTTGCACAAATTTTCAACTATGGGTTTTGGGACCCTTCTCATGATAATGCATCTGTCATGGCATTATTCAGACCTGAAGGGTGATTTCACGCAGTGACTGCGAAATCACCCTTCAGTCCAATAACGCCATGACAGTGACATCATTCACAGAAGTGGTCCCAAAACCCCATGTTGAAAATTTGGTGCAAAATTCAAAAAATGCCTGAGATATGCAATAAAGTTGAAACCCCCCTGTCTAGCCCATTATACAGCTTACCGGCATTTCCTCAGTTCTCGGTCGGCTTTGAAGAGTGCAGACGTGTTCCCAGTCCACTGAAGATCATCGCGCCGAGCTCCGGAGGTAAGTATGGGGTGAGGGTGTGTGTGGGGAGGCTGAATGCGCAGTGGGTGGGTGCGGGTTGTGGGAAGGGGGTTGGGAGACTACGTGGGACCATTTTTTCTTTACAGGTTAAAAAAATCGTGGGACGTTGCCACACTGGGGTGGGCTCCCAGCATGGTAGAAGATGGCTGGGGGCAAGAACCGATGGAGTTGGGCACCATCACCGGAAAAACTATCGGGGCCGAGGAGCCGACGGGGGATTGGGCACCCGGCCGCAAAAAAACGGACGCTTGCCACGCTGGGGTGGGCTCCAGTGGCAGAAGGATGGCTTGGGGGCCTGGAGCCGATGGGGATTGGGCACCCGCTGACAACAACGCTTGCCACGCTGGGGTGGGCTCCCAGTGTGGCACCAAAGCTTTGGGGGCGGCGTGAGGAGGGGGAGCGTGACAGGGGGCGTGCACGGTAGCTCAGTATGACAGCGGTGGTTTTCTTTGAAGCAGAAGACCACCACTGTCATACAGAGCTCCCGCACCCATTGGTGCAGGACCGCCACGCCTGTAACGGAGCACTGGATTGCAAGGGAGAGGACACACTCCAAAGTGTGCTACTCTGTAAATGCTCATGCATAGTTAATGTAAAATGAAGACAGCTTTGGGGGGCTAATTTCCCAGACCTCAAAGGAAACTATTTAGCAATTCAACACTGTCAGTGGCTCTGTAGGTAGCACACTCACCTCTGAGGCCGGGACATCTGAAGGCTGCAGGTTCTATCCCCACACCAGGCACTTGAGTTAATGTCCCAATGCTGACACTGCAGTGCAGCATGAGGGGAGTGCTGCACTCTTGAGGTGCCATCTTTCGGATGAGACATTAAACCAAGGTCCCATCTGCCTCTTCAGGTGGATATTAAAGATCCCATGGCACTTATCGAAAAGAGTAAGGGAATTTTTTGTTTAAAACCAAAAACACACAGTTACAATTAACTAATTTTCCATGCTTTACATACATATCCTTTATCAAATACCAGCAATTTCTTTCCATAGTTCTCTCACTTTCTCTCCTCCAAAAATCCTGCATTCCTCTTGATATATTCTAGCTCATCCTAAAATTTAAACAACAAATCTTGTATTGTATTTTCCTTATTCTGTAGAAAGCTTTGACACCTGTTTTGCCAAATAGTCCATTTCAGTACAGCTAGTTTTACATATACTGTATTTTTATTCAGTTTTTCCCATTCTTCAGGCAATACACCAAAATGTCATGTCATATTTTAAAGCACTGCATTCACAATAATTCACAAAAAGATTTAATAAAATCAAATTCAAAGAACAAATGTTTCATACTTTCCTCTTGTTTACCACAATTCGTCTCCACACACTCTTTCTTCCACTTTCTTATGTTTATGGTTTCCTCTTACATTTAGTTTCCCACGACTGCACATCCAAACTGTTTCTCTCATTTTTTTGGAATTCTTTCTTCCAATGTTGCTTCTAATATTCTCTGTATATTTAGCCCTCTTCCTACCTTAAATACTGGTGTTTCAAAGTAGTTTTCCTCCATTATTTCTTTATAAACTTGCTTCCTACTTTTCCTAATAAGAGTCTAGTGTCACTCTCCATTGTGTTAAATATTTCCTACAGGTTTCCATATATGAGGGCCATGTTTTAAATCCCTGCTCTGTTTCCTTTTTTCCCCAATATTCTTAATTAGGGTTGAACTCCATTGTTGCACTAACGATGTCCAGCTATGTCTTTCTCTTTTTACCAAAGGGACTATGTTTGTAACTATAAAAATGTTTAGATAAAATACTATCGGATTTATCATGTTTAACCCTCCATCCTTTATTGCCCTATATGTAATCCCCCTTGTTATCAGATTCAGCTTGCTACCCCATAATAACTGAAAGAAAAGACTTATTATTTTAGTTTGCATTTGCTGTGGTGCAGGATATATGTGTGCTAAAAATTAAAAAAATTGTAACAATAAATGTCTTGAGTAAATAAATTCTCTTTTCCCTCTTCATATTCCATTGCTTCCATGTATTAATTTTCCTTTGTGCTACTTCTTACTTCTCTTCCCAGTTTTGCTGTATAACCTCTTGTACTCCTAAGGGAATTCCCAAAATCCTAATGCTCCCCTGTACAATTTCTAATTCCCATTTTCCCCACCTCAACATCCCCTAATGAGTATATCTCACTTTTCCCTTTATTATTATTATCCCTGTATACTTACTGTTTTTTTGACTAGTTCTATCATTTTGTCCCCTGCTTTCTGATCTTTAACTAAAATAGCGCAGTCATCTGCATAAGCATTTGTCTTATTTAGTTTCTTATTCTGCCATGCAATATTCCTAATTTCATTTCCTGCTTCTATTTTCCTTAAAAGTGGGTCTAAGCAAAAAACATATAACAAAGGACTTAGTGGACATCCTTGTCGTACACCATTTTTAATATACGTAGGTGTTCCTAAATGTCCATTCACCATTGGACATATTTGTGCTTCCTCATATATTGCTTTAATTAGATTAATCAATTTTCCTGGATTCTTATATTCTTTCAAAGTTTCCCACATATATTGGTGTTTTATGACATCAAAAGCTGTCTCCTGATGCAAGGCATATGGATAGCCCTCTAACTGATGTTCTTGTCCTTTATTTATAATCTCGCTTATGTGTGATAAGTTCTGCTGAATATTCCTGCCTGGTATTGCACACGTTTGTGTTTGTAATATTAAGTGATCTGAAAATGTCCTTAACCTATTATTGACTATTTTTGCCAATATTTTGTAATCAGATGTTAGTGAACTTATAGGCCTCCAATTTTTGATCTGTGCCTTTTCCCCTTTTTATATAAAAATATGATTATTCCCTGTTTCATACTATCTGCTAGTTTACCTCCACGAAAATTTTCATTATAAACTTGTGTCAACATAGGTGTGTGGAAGTGTGGGTTAAGTGACAACACAAGACAAGCCTGAATTCAAGAAACACACTGGCTTAGTGTGTTATAAAGATTTATTCAAGTTGTAAACCAAATCAAAATCATCCACTGAGGCAACGAAAAGAAAATGACTTTCACAGTTCAGGTCAAATAAATTTCACACAGAGTGATCCCATAAGACTAACAGGACCACCATCCTCTGTGTTCAACATCCATCTGAATCGTGATTCATTTGTGGTCTTTATATACTTTCTACTTGATGACATCATTCTACACTTACTCCGGCCCTAATACTAATACAAGAAAATAATCTAAGCTAATACATGCATTTGGGTGGTAACTGAGGTCATCAGATGCATTTTATTACATTCAATAGCCATTTAGTTTGACTGAATCTAATAATTTTTTGTAAAACAGTAATTTTTTAAACTGCATAATTGGTCACCTTAACATCCTGACTCCTCCCCCTCTGATGCAATGCCTCATTTTGAAGGGTACTATAAAAGCAGAACAGAGAGGAGCGTTCAGTCCCTATGAATGCCTTACTACAGGTAGGGACTATGTATGGACTATTAGGGAGACATTCTCTAATTACGCTTTAAACAACAACAAAAAAATGTAATGTCTGAAATAGAAAGCAAAATCCTTCACTAAATGTAACTATTTATGCAGGACACAAAGAACTACCGTCACTTTAATTCTTAGATTTGTTTGGGCTGCCCTGTAATGTAGCTGAAAGGTCCCTTTCTGAGCACTTCCTTCAGGTAACTTTATTTTGAGGATTTATTTATTTTATTGTATCCTTTATAGCTACTTTACTTTATTTAACTGTGTCATTTTGGACCAAGCAGGCACATTCCTTATGTTATGGCAGGGAAAAAGGGAGACAAGGCTGTACCTGCAGGGAGAACTAAGCGAGCATCACTTTATTATTTCCTGCTTGGGACTAACACCTGCCTATCTGTCTCCACTGAAAACTGGAGGAGGAAATAACCTTTATTTGGGGGAAGAAAGTCCGTTTAGATGCGCTTTCCCGTAGCTGTGGTATTTACTTTCCCTGGCGCTGACCCCCTTTTTCCCTAAGCTGCATGACTCTGTCAGTCCTTCAACAGAGAGACAGCAGGGAAACACAGCGAGTCAGGCAACACTCTCCTTGCTCCACCGTGTACTAAATAAAGTCAGCTAATTTCACTTTGCATTCTAGCTTTGCTTACGAATAATATGCATGGGCAGCTAATGGCCACCTTTCTTTTACATCAGCAATTTTCGACTTCACCCACACCCTCCCACGGGACTTTTAACTTATGCAAGGTATGACAAATAAAGCTATAACTCTATCGTAGGGAAAGGGAGAACATTTTTATTCTTTTATTTTAAATATTAACCATTTAAATAATGGAATCATTGACAGAGGGGGAATTAGGATAAACTATGAGTGTCTACATATTACAGAAAAGGATGACACTCATAGTGTTCTTTTTGTTATCTGTGGGAATTTGTCACCTCCTGAACAAAAACTATAGAGAGGACAGATAGAGAAGAGTACTATAATAGGAGGCCAACCCTATTATAGTAGAAATATAGAATAGAGTAGAAAAAAAAAATATGAGAGTTAAAGTAGTACTACTGCAGTAGATTTTTAAAGAAAAATAAAAAGAGAGACAAAAAGAAACAAAAGAGGTTTGTCCGGGGTCGGGTTCCCACTCTACTACATTCCCCCCATGGTTAAGTAAAAACAAATTCTTAAGATGTTTTTATTGACATCCTACCCTTTTAATTTTTTGTTTTTTCTTTAAGAAGCGATAGAATGGAGCTTCCGCCCACCCTCTCTAAGAAGGTCCACACCAGGGTACCCATCTGAAACATTACAAATTAACAAGGCAACCTAAGGTTACCCTCTTTTTCCTTTTTTTTTTTAATATACTTATCCGGGGGTGTCATTTCATTTTTGCTTTTTATTCTGCCTACTGGACCTCATTTGTACTGTCACTACAATCAGCACCATATCTGGAAAGGAAGTCTGCATTACCATGTTTTGCTCCGGCCCTGTGCTGTACTGTAAACTTATATGGTTGCAGTGCCAGATACCACCTCACAATCCTAGTATTCTTGTCTTTCATTTGTGAAAGAAAACAAAGAAGATTATGGTCTGTGTATAGTGTAAAAGGGGCTCCCCATAAACAAAAGCGAAGGGATTCTATTGCCCATTTGACAGCTAGACATTCCTGCTCTATGGTTGAATATTTTTGTTCTCTGTCATGTAGTTTCCTTGAGATATACACTACAGGGTGTTCTTCACCCTCTATGGTGTGACTAAGTACCGACCCAATACCTGTACGAGAGGCATCTGTATATACATCAAAGGGGTATTTGAAATTAGGGCTGCATAATACTGGGGAAGAACATAAAGTGCCTTTAATTTGTAGAAATGCTTGCTCACATTCAGTTTTCCTCTTAATCTGTTTACCAAATTTCTTTTTGGTAAGATCAGTAAGTGGGGTAGCAATTGTTGCAAAATGTGGTATGAATCTTCTATAATAGACAGCTAATCACAAAAACAACCTTACTTGTTTTTTAGTAGTCGGTACAGGACAATTTGCTACCGCCTCTATTTTACTAAATTCTGGTTTAATCAGTCCATTCCCTAATACGAAGCCTAAATATCTAATTTCTCCTTGGGGCAATGTACATTTTGTGGGGTTAATAGTCATACCCACCTGTTGACGGGAATCAGTTACTGCCTCTAGGTGTTTCATGTGAGTTCCCCAATCTAAACTAAACACAACAATATCATCCAGATAGGCTGCACAGTAACCCACATTTGGTGCCAATACCTGGTCCATAAATCAATAGAAGGTTGCTGGGCCCCATGAAGACCGAAAAGCATAGTCTTAAATTGGAACAGACCCATACCAGTGCTAAAGGCTGTTTTCTCTTTTGATTCCTCTGCTAAAGGAATTTTCCAATATCCTTTAGTCAGGTCCAAAGTTGAAATATATTTGGCATTTCCCACCTTATCAATGATTTCATCTATCCAGGGCATCAGGTAGGCATCAAATTGGGAGACCTGATTTATCCCTTGAAAGTCTAGACAGAGCCTGATTCCTCCTCCTTCCTTCTTTGGTACTATTACAACAGGGGAGCCCCAAGGACTGTGTGAAGGTTCAATAATTCCCAACTCCTGCATGTTTTGAATCTCCCTTTGTACCAAAGGTTTACTTCATTCAGGAAGCCAATATGGTTTCTTCTCTGATTGTCTCAGCAGATGTCTATATCTTGTGTTCTACCCCTTTTGCTAGACCAGGGGTGCTAGTAAAAGTGTTTGTAAATTTATGAACTAAGCTCAGTAATTCCCCTTTTTGTGGTCCTGACAGATTTTGATTTATCCTAATCGCCTCTATCCCTCTTTCTTCCTCTAGACACCCATAAGCTATCTCTAGTTCTGGCTGGGCTTCAGTTCATCAGGCATTACAAATAACTGCAGGCCTGTTTCAGGTCTCTCATGCCATTTTTTTAGTACATTAGCATGGTAGATTTTTGTCTTTTCTTTTCGATCAGGAGTACTTATTTCATAAGTCACTGGGTCGGCTTGACGTAGTATTACATGTGGTCCCTGCCATTTCATGAATAGTTTATGAGTGGAAGATGGTAACAATAATAGTACTTTTTCTCCCATCATAAACTGTTTGTTTGGATTAGTTCCTTTATCATAATTACATTTCTGATCCTTCTGGGCTTCTATCCCTGTTTCATGGGCTTTTTGGGCAAAAGAGACCAACCTTTGTTTTAGTTGTCTCATATACTGGGCTAAGCCAGGAGATTTCAAATCTTTCCCCTCTTCCCAGTATTCCTTAACTACATCCAATAACCCTCTGGGATTTCTACTATATAGCAAGGAAAAGGGGGAATACCCGGTAGAGGCCTGGGGGACTTCTCTATATGCAAATAATAGAAAGGGTAGATATTTATCCCAATATTTTCCCTCATCCTTTACAAACTTTCTTAGCATTCTTTTCAAGGTTTGATTATACCGTTTAACTAACCCATCCATCTGAGGATGGTAGGGGGATGTTCTAATAGCCACTATTCCCAATAATCTATACAACTCTCTCAATAATTCTGCATTGAAGATAGTTCCTCTATCGGTCACAATTTCCTTGGGGATTCCTACCTGGCTAAATAGTTTAACTAACTCTTTGGCTATTCTAGTGGTAGTCACAGATCTCATTAGGATAGCCTCAGGATATTTAGTGGCGTAGTCGCAGACTACCAGAATAAATCTGTTACCTTTACTACTCTTATATAAAGGTCCCACCACATCCATCCCTATCCTTTCGAATGGGGTCATTACTAGTGGGAGGGGTAATAAGGGTACCACATCTGTTCTTTTCTTTTATGCAATGAGTTGGCATTCTGGACAGGACTGACAATATTGGGCTATGTCCTGATGTATACCTGGCCAAAAGAATCTCTGCAAAATCTGATTAGTAGTTTTGTCCTTTCCTGTATGACCGGCCCAGGGTACATCTGACCTAATACCAATATGTTTGCTCTATAACACTGAGGAACTAATAATTGTTCTACTGTCTCCCCCGTATTTGGATTTTTACATATCCGATACAATAAATTGTTCTTAATCTGTACTTGAGGGGCTCCAGGTACTTCTTTTTGACGAAACTGCTGGAAAAAAGATTTCAAGGTTGTATCATCTTGCTGTTGCTTTGCCATATCCAATTTAACATATATCTGTGGTGTTTTCCCAGGGACTTTATATGTAGTTTGTTTCCATTTTTCCTGTAATCTCTTTCTTGCTTTTTCTGACTTCCTAGTTTTCCCAGGGGTCCCACATACTTCTCCATCAAATGGGAACAATTCTCCAAGTAGTACCTCTTTCTTACTTTGGGCTCTAGTTGTCATGGCTGTCATACCTGAGTTATGATTTTCTATTAAAGAAGAAAACCCAAGGAAATCATGGCTTATTACTATCGGTACTGGTAGACATGGGACTAATCCAGCTGTAACCACAGATTCGGCTCCATTAACCTGAAGAGGTACTTTCACAGTGGGGTATTGATGGCTATCCCCATGTACACATACCACCTGTATTGTAGGCCCCCAGTCCCATTCAATATTAAATCTTTTCTAACCAATGTATTTTTACTACCTGAATCAATTAAACCTAATACCTTCTGTATCTGCACAATGGTAGTTAAATATATTGAATTTAATAGAGCTAGGTGAGCTTTCTCTGGTTTTCTAGAGGGACAAAATCTGGCAATATGCCCCTTATCCTGGCAATTATGACATATTATATTCATAGGCACAGTTTGTTTTCCCTTCTCGAGTTCATAGTTTTTTGATGGTACAGTCTGAGGATGTCTTACCCCTATAGGTCTTATCCCAGGTTCATTTACTTGGGTTCCACCTTTTTTATAAGGCTGATGGGCGGCTAAAAAATTTTCAGCCAGGATAACTGCCATTTCTACTGATTCTGGATTATGCTCCTTAATCCATATCTGTACATCAGTTGGCAAAACCTGTAGAAATTGTTCCATGATGAACATTTCTATAATGTCTGATCTTGACTTTCCCTCAGGCACAATCCATTTTAGACATAGTTCACGTACTCTCACATATGTCTCTCTTGGAGGATCATGAGGTTGGTGTTTCAGAGATCAAAACCTCTGTCGGTAGGTTTCAGCACTGATCTCGTACCTTTTTAGGATTTCCTGTTTTACCAGGTCATAGTCGTCTGCTAATTGTGAGTCCATATTATTGTATGCCAGCTGAGCTTTCCCTGTCAGATAGGGAGCAAGTCTCACAACCCACTGTTGGGTTGGCCAGTCACATACCTTAGCCACTCATTCAAACGTGGTAAGATAGGCCTCTATATCATCCGTTGGTAACATACGTGATAGTTTTATGTCTTTGGGATTATTAGATGTAGTCCCACCTCTAGCTCCCTGTCCCACACCCAGCTGTTTTAGTAATTGTAAAGTCTCAACCCACCGGGCATCTTGTCTTCTCCTATCTCGGTCTCTTTCTTGGGCATCTGCATCTCTCTGCCGTTCGGTCTTCATTTGGCATACAGCCAGCCAATGAAGAAGATCATTTATATCTCTTGGTGGAATGTCCCCAGCATCCATGGAAGCATCTGGTCGGTGTTCATCTTCCTCTTTTTCCACAGGAGACTCTTTGCTGGTTTTTCGTCGAACATCCAGAAGCCCAGTACACAATGGTTCCTCCCTCTGCTCTGCCTGGGACCGAGTGATGGCTCCCACCTTGTAATCAATTCCAGTGGCCATCTTTTATTTGTCACTAATACCAAGACTGGTACTATTCTGGCCTCCCCCTAGTGAGCTATGGAAAGACAGAAATCCCACTGCTGACACCAATTGTGGAAGTGAGGGTTAAGTGACAAGAAGAAACACACTGGCTTAGTGTGTTATAAAGATTTATTCAAGTTGTAAACCAAATCAAAATCATCCACTGAGGCAATGAAAAGAAAATAACTTTCACAGTTCAGGTCAAATAAATTTCACACAGAATGATCCCATCAGACTAACATGACTACCATTCTCTGTGTCCAACATCCATCTGAATCATGATTCATTTGTGGTCTTTATATACTCTCTACTTGATGACATCATTCAACACTTACTCCGCCCCAATAATAATACTAGAAAATAATCTAAGCTACTACATGCATTTGGGTGGTAACTGAGGTCATCAGATGCATTTTATTACAATCAATAGCCATTTAGTCTGACTGAATCTAATATTTTTTTGTAAAACATAGTAATTTTTTAAACTGCATAATAATTGGTCACCTTAACATCCTGACTCCTCCCCCTCTGATGTAATGCCTCATTTTGAAGGGTACTATAAAAGCAGAACAGAGAGGAGCGTTCAGTCCCTATGAATGCCATCCTACAGGTAGGGACTGTGTGTGGACTATTAGGGAGACATTCTCTAATTATGCTTTAAACAACAACAACAAAATGCAATGTCTGAAATAGAAAGCAAAATCCTTCACTAAATGTAACTATTTATACAGGACACAAAGAACTACTGTCACTTTAATTATTAGCTTTGTTTGGGCTGCCCTGTAATGTAGCTGAAAGGTCCCTTCCTGAGCATTTCCTTCAGGTAACTATTTTGAGGATTTATTTATTTTACTGTATCCTTTCTAGCTACTTTACTTTATTTAAATGTGTCATTTTGGACCAAGTAGGCACATTCCTTATGTTATGGCAGGGAAAAAGGGAGACAAGGCTGTACCTGCAGGGAGAACTCGGCAAGCGTCGCTTTATTATTTCTTGCTTGGGACTAATGCCTGCCTATCTGTCTCCACTGAAAACTGGAGGAGGAAATAACCTTTATTTGGGGGAGGAAAGTCTGTTTAAAACAGGAGGAAGTTGACGGGAAAAGCGCTACTATTAACAGATGCGCTTTCCTGTAGCTGTGGTATTTACTTTCCATGGTGCTGACCCCCTTTTTCCCTAAGCTGCGTGACTCTGTCAGTCCTTCAACAGAGAGACAGCAGGGAAACAGAGCAAGTCAGGCAACACTCTCCTTGCTCCACCATGTACTAAATAAAGCCAGCTAATTTCATTTTGCATTCTAGCTTTGTTTGCGAATAATATGCACGGGCAGCTAATGGCCACCTTTCTTTTACATCAGCTGTTTTTGGCTTCACCCCACCCTCCTGTGGGACTTTTAACCTACGCAAGGTATGACAAATAAAGCTATAACCCTATCCTATCATAGGGAAAGGGAGAACATTTTTATTCTTTTATTTTAAATATTAACCATTTAAATAATGGAATCATTGACAGAGGGGGAATTAGGATAAACTATGAGTGTCTACATATTACAGAAAAGGATGACACTCATAGTGTTCTTTTTGTTATCTGTGGGAATTTATCACCTCCTGAACAAAAGCTATAGAGAGGACAGATAGAGAAGAGTACTATAATAGGAGGCCAACCCTATTATAGTAGAAATATAGAACAGAGTAGAAAAAAATATGAGAGTTAAACTAGTACTACTGCCGTAGATTTTTAAAGAAAAATAAAAAGAGAGACAAAAAGAAACAAAAGAGGTTTGTCCGGGGGTTCCCACTCTACCACAAGGTGTAATTTGTTCCTCAAATGTTTTATAGAACACATTATTTATCCCATCAATCCCTGGTGTTTATTGCAAGTTAAAGCCATTATTGCCTCTCTTACCCCTTCCTCTCTTATTTCCTTATTTATTTAGTTTGCCTCTCCCACCCCTAGTTTAAGTATGTTTCCTGATTGAAAAAGGAGTCCATTTTATCACCTATTAGTTTTTGATATTTTTGTTGAATGGCCTGTATTATCCTTTAACTCATACATTACTTGATCTTCAGTTCTATCCTTATTACTGTCAAAAGAGTTTATTTGATGTTGTGTCCTTTGTGTGCCACTTTTTTGTTCCATTAAGAGAGATTTTACTCTATTATGTTGAAACTTCTCAATTTTTTCTTTAATCTCCTCTATTTGTTATGATTTGTCCACTTTGTTTTGCTTGCATAGTTATTAGTTTATATAGTTTAGCCCTTAAACTCAGATAGTTCCCATAATTTGTTGCTTCTGTTCTGTCTTTCTTCTATTAGTTGTTTAATATCCCACTTAATAACTTCCCACCATTCTGCTATGCTATCATATAAGTCTTTTACTGTTAATCTACAAGTTTGTTCACTTTCTCCTTACATTTATCTTCCTGCAACCTTTCTGTGTTCATTCTCCAGTATCCCTTTCCGATTGTCATCCTATTTCCTAGATCTATATAAATTTCCACCGCCATATGGTCAGATGTTGCCATTGGAATACTTCTAATTTCTGCAATTATAGTTGTTGTTTTTTTTGTACCATACAAAAATCAATTCTTGTCAAAGGTGTTCCTTTAAAATATGTATGTTGTCCTTTATTCCCCCTTTTACTTTATAGGCATCCTCTATCCCCGCATTATCTAATATTTTAGAAACATAGATACATAAACTTTGACAGCAGGTAAGGACTGCTTGGCCCACCTAGTCTGCCCATTTCCCTACCTAGAGGATAAGCTGCAGATCCTATTTAACCAACAGCCTTTAGATAGTTGGTACCATAAAAACTTTTTTGAGTTGTCCTCTCCAGTCCGCTCTGGTTAGACTGCAGTTTAAATCACCCTCCCCCCATATAACTAATTTTGAAGTATGTAAGTATGATTCTATTAGTCCCATTACCTTATTCCTCTCTGTCTTAACCTGTGGATTATAAATTACTATTATTCTTACTGTTATTCTTTTGATTACATTGTCCACTATAAAAACCTTTCCTGGGACAGGATCTATAATTTTCAAAACTTGCACTTTATGTGATGTAAATGCCACCCCTACTCCTGAACATCTTTCTAACCCTATGGACCACAATGATGGCCCCCATGTCCAGTCCTTTTGAGCTAGCTGTATTTCTTCTATTGTATGCAGCCTTCTATCATGGAGAATTATAGCATCATTTCTCAATTCACTTAATATTTTAAAGGTAGTTAGCCTCTTTTTCCTGTGTTTAATACTATTGACATTATTTGTAATACATTTCAAGTTCTCCATCAGTTTTTGTTATTTGGTCCATCATGTATCTCTTGATTTCTTCCTTTTCTTGGACACCTGTGTATCCGTTGTATCCGCATCTGCTGCTTCTTCCCTTTCTGAGAAGTCTGTACTAGACCTATTTGACTCTTCATCCATTGTAGACCATTCTTTATCTTGCAATGGTGTGTATCTATTTGTAAGTGCCACTCCTTCTCTGTCCTTTTCATGCAACATTTTCTGTTTCACGTACGCTTTATTTCTGTTTTTGGACCTTGTCACCATTGTGAATTTATTGCTTACTGCATCTTTTCCTATTTTATTTGGGTTTACATTTTCTACTTCTTGTCTCTTTTCATCTTGTATTACCATTTTCTTCACCTGGGGTGAGGTGTGGGGTTCTCCCTTTAATTCTGGTTCATCCCCGTTTGTTCCATTCTTTTCTTTGTGTTGTCTTGTTCTCGCCTCATTTAGGGCCTCTAGCACCACTTTATCATGCTTGCCTTTTTCTTTCTGTGCCACTGCTAGGTATACATCTTGTTCTGCCCTTTCACTTGTATCTGGGCTGTTATGGGAGGCCCATGAACATTTTGAAAAGATATGCCTTTCCTCCTCACAGAGACTGCATTTAACTTTGTGCACGCCATCCCAAAATATCCTATTAATCTGCATAGGCCACATTTCACAAACATTGCTTAAGTGTCCTCTCTCCCCACACTTATAACAGGCCTGAGGCTGTCTTGCATAGAAGACAATTCCACAGTCTTGGCCTAAATAAAAGCAATTTGGTAGATTCTGTATTTCTCCTTCTATCTGCTTCAAAATTATTCTATATTTCCACCCTCCTGTCCATAAACATTCTTCATCTAAAATTGATTCTGGTGGTCCATGCATCACACACCTTTGTTTCATCCAAAAGTTTATGTCTATCACATTGACTTCTTCATTTCAAAACAATAATGCAGCAATTTTAAAGGCAGATTTAATTAGAGGTATCGCAATGAAGTTTTTCTATGATTCTGTGTGTTTCATCTGATGATATCATTTCCAGAATCTGTCAAGCCCTCCTAGATGTTTAAAACTTATATTCTGTACTCCCTGGTACATGAATGAGAGTATAAATCTCATATGGATAGAATTTCATGCTGTTCTTTAATAAATGTCTTCTTATAAATATCCGGTCCGGAGCATCAGCTGTTGTACCTCTAAACTTTAATCTTACAACGTTCCTCCTTTTTGCTTGCTGAGGCTTTGTTTCATTTGGGAACAATTTTTCTTTTGTGTTCCCAACCCAGGTTTTTTCTTATGTCCTTTTTCCTCCTCGCTTGCTTCTTTGTCTGTTTGTATTGTTTTCTGTTCTAATTCCATAGAAATTTCTTCACTATCATTAGAAATCTCTTCAATCTCAATTTATTTTTGTCTCATCTGCCTCTGATAGTTCCTCTTGCTTTTTTCTCTTGTATTTTCCACATTTTCTATGTTTTCAATTTGTTTTCCTTTGTTTAGTTCTTTTTGTTTTACAGTACTTCCCAAGGTACTAGGCCTGTTTGGGTCCCAGCCGGACCTGTCTTCTTTTCGCCTCCATCCTGCTTTTAATAACACCTCTGTAACCCAACCAGGTGTATCTATAAACTCTATAAAGGTTTCCTCTGCCACAGTGTCTGTTAAAACTCAATTTTTATTTTCTATTTTTTTGGGGGCCCCTTTTTCCATGTTTACATTGTTTGTTAACTTTGCCTCCTCCTTACTTCCTAATATTTCTTCTTTACTTTCCTTACTAGATCCTGAAGCCCATCTCAGGCCAAGCCATTTCTGACTCATCTTACCCTTTTCTTTCAGGGCTTTTCCTTCTGTTTTACTTTTGGCAGACTTCAAGAGTGTGGCTCCCTTTGATGCCGCTGTGTTACTATCTCAAGGCTGTTTTTGACAGACTTCTGGCCTGTCCACCTCGCTTTCTCTCATAGCTATTTTAGGCTGCTCAGAATGTTTCCTGTCAACAGTTTTTTGCTGGCATTTGCTTAACAGTAAGGTTTTCTTACTCATGGTTAAATGTTTTCTATCCTCTGTCTCCATGGAAAATATTTCCTGGTCTATTCCACTGCCATCCTTCTTGATCTCCTGTTCACTCTGTCCATCATCACTGCATCTCATTTTCTCAGGTTTCTCCTGCTCCATGGACTGTGGTGATATCAAGACTAGGGAGGAGGCCCTCTCCCTAGTCTCCCACATGTCTCCACTCTCTCTCAGTTGCAGCAACACTGACACTGTCCTGTCAGGCTAGCATAAGAGTAGGTGAATTTCCTTGGTGCCCTGGCCAAATTTCTCTCATTCACTAAAAATACCGCCAACAGTTTAATCTAGTTCAAGGTCAGTTGGCATTCATCTGTTTCCCCCTGCCCCCCCCCGACTGTGCCTGAAAATAGGCAATAATTTGTCTAGTGCACTTACCCAGTCAACAAAAAGTAAAATAAAAAAATAAAATTAAAAAAATTGGTACATCCAAGACTGGGTAAACCAGAGTCTGGTAGCTAGCTGGCTGGACCTGGAAGAAGAGGGGTGCCCTGGGTGCCTCTCTGTGTATTTAACAAATGGGTGGAAGATCCTATGGGCACCAAGGTGATGCTAACTTACTGGTTTGCTACGTGCTCGAGACATGGGAGAAGGTTGGGAAATGAAGAGGGGCAGAGGGGGACCAAACCCTTGGTTCCTGTGGTGCATAACCTGTACTTTCTACTCTGATTGGAAGATGCTGGGTTTAAGGAATGGGAGGAAAATGGGGGGTGCCTAGGAGATCCATTCACCAGTGGTAGGATGCGTTAATTTGCACACCTGCAGGGAAAGCTGGGGCTCTCAAGCTTCCATCACTTCTACTATTTACAAGGGCACTGGGCAGATGGCTATGTAGGGACCTGGTGGAAGCTTCGCCCCAAGCACAGGTGGAGTAGGTAGTATATGTTGCTAGAACAGATAGCAAGGGACTGACACAGAAGATGGCCAGGTAAGACAGACTATTTCTTCCTAATCTTTTGGGGAAAGTAAAGGCTCTTAAGAAGTAAGATTTGGGAATTAGTATCACAGACGAAAATTGGAAAATTGTCTTACAAATGCATAGGAGACTACTATTTTGTAATAAACACAAGGAATCCCAATATAAGTTTACTCACCAGCTATATTATTCTCCTACTGTGGTACATAAATTTCACCCAACAATTTCTCTGATGTGCAGGAAATATGGTAGAGCATTGGGTACATATATGCATTACTTTTGAGGCTGTCCCACGTTGAGGCAATTTTGGCAGTGTGTGTCACAGGACCTTTTTGCAAGACAGGAGTGACTGGTGGATAGGGCACCAGTCTTCATGCTCCAAGGCATGGAGGACTTGGGGGCGAAGCAATGGGAGCCATACCCAAGGTGGATGATGGTCCTATTAGTATTGGTGAGACAGTGTATTCTCAGCACATGGGTGTCATGTTACACCCACTCAGTCGCAATGGAAAACACTTGCTATTTAAACATTAGCCCTGGAGCAGTTACCCTATCTTCTGAAGGAGAAGGAAGAAAGATTAATTAATGGTTGGGGACCTTTTTGGATTCTCTTCCCCTAGCAGAAGCCCAGATTCTAAAAGAGGGTATATGCTAGGAACCACGCTTTGGGGGGATAGGAGGACTAGCTCTTGCCTGGTCACATTAGAGAAGTCTCAACAGGTACCCATCAAACCATACATGTGACCCATACATACGAGGGCTGGGAGAACTCAGTGAAGTTCTGACCCTTATTAAATAAGAACCAGAACACAGTGAAGTTCTGATTTGTTCTGATTAGTTCCGATGTATTGACAAATATTTGAAATAATGCATAAAAGTGGTCATCAGTCACATTTGACACAGAGGCCAAAAGGAAATAATGTAATGTATGATTTGTATCAAAATTAACGTAAAACTGCTAAATAAAAAAGCAATCACTCACTACTAGCCCCTTCATGGCTAGCCTGTAATGGTGGCATAGTCTGCTCAGGTCCATGACATGAGTGTGCTGGGGAGAGAGAGAGAGAGAGAGAGAGACAGATGCAAATACCTATATCATAGCACCACTAAGCACTTCAGGCACTGCCAGGTAGCTAATATTTTTTTTATTAATGGTGCTGTGTGGGTATTATTTTGATGGATGTTCCAGTCTGAGTCAAACAGGCCAAAGAAATGGATATGAATGATCAAATGAGCAGCACTAAGACAGCCTACACACCCTTCCCATGTGAATGATGCAACTGCTTCACATGTCTTGGTGTACTATGGTATATGGTACACTACCTGGTCCAAGAGGTGGTAATGTTTTCTAGTACTACAACTATTTCTACTGAATCTGATCAACACACTCAATCCTTAAAGAAGAAAAACAAAAGACATAGTGATCACCACCCAGGCAGGCAGCCAGTCAGACATCGATACAGTCAAATGCAGTGCAGTCATAAAAGTTTGCCACTGCCACCTGAAGACCTGAAGACACACAACACAATTACATCCTTCCTAGTTCTACAATTGCTGTCAGCCACTGCCAAGTAATTTAAGTATCAAAAATAAAATATAGTAATATAATCTTAGCCCAGTTATTGTGAGACGTAACCAGGCTAGCATACCATACACACTCAAACAATAAAGAAATTATATAATAATAATAAACTTTATTTATATGGTGACTTTCAAAAAACCAAGGTGCAGTACAAAATTTAAAAAACAGCCAAACATTTCAAATCTTAAAGTTAAAAACAGCTAGCACAAATAACCAAATGAAATCAGACTCCAAATGCTTGGGTCCATAAATACATTTTCAGGGCTTTTTAAATCCCTCCACGGTCATGCACTCCCATAACTGACAGGGTAGAGAATTCCAGAAGGTAGAGGCCACATACATAAATGTACAGGCCCCAGAAGATTTCAAGAACACCCTCGGGATCTCTAGCAACCCCTCTCCAGCTAAGCGGAGTGATCGCCCAGGGCAATAAGGGACCAGGAGCTCTTTCAGGTAGTCCAGGCCAAGTCCATGTAGGGCTTTGAAAGTCAGAAGACCAACTTTAAAGGTGATCCACCACTGCACTAGCAGCCAGTGCAATCCTCGCAGCACTGGCAAAATATGGCTGGGGAGGTACCAGTCAGAAACCAGGCCACTACGTTCTGCACCAGCTGCAGGCGGTGGATTACAACCCCAGGAAGCCCTAGATAAAGGGAATTGCAATAGTCTAGATGCAAGGATACAAAGACATGGATGAGTGTAGGAAGATTGGTGGACAGAACAAGGTGCCTAATCCTGGAGATATTCCTCAGATGGTAAAATGAGGACTTGACAATGGCAGAAACCTGCGAATGCAGAGTCAGTCCTTCATCAAAAATTACCCCCAGGTTACGCACCTGTTCAGAGGTCAGGAGTGAAATACCCTTGAGAAAAAGTGATACTAGTAGTAGTAGTAGTAGTAGACAGTAGTACCCCACCATCCAGATCAAATAGTGGGACCTAGTACCACCAAGTAAGTTTGGGACATGAAATGCAGTTGCTTGCTCTATTTGGACTCTGAACCCACTGATATTATCATTTTTTTTTCTGTTTTGTGATGCTCATGTGATCATTCAAGTATTAGTGGCCTGGCCTAGTCTGTCCTGACCTGACTTCTTGCAATTAATTGCTACCTCATGTAGTAGACTCTATTCGCAAAAGATGTTCACCACAGGCACAAATTCTTGAAAATGTTTTGTGGATAGGGCCAGCTCAGATCAGTCAGTGTGCATTTTATTTAGGTATCATATTTGAAATTAAAGTGAGAAATGCTGACTTTGAGAAACATGAGGCGCTCAGCATTTTCTGGTGTCAAACGGGATCATACGTCAATAACGACTTTACCAGCTGAACTTAACAATCGTTCTGAACGTGCGCTAGTCAGAGGGCAATTCATGTACAGTACATCATTGCAAAGTTACCTAAAGCAGGCAATGTATTTTGTTTGGATTTCCAGTATTTCAAATGAACAGCATTCCATCCGATATTGGACTCTGCCTGGTACATTTCAACAATGTTCTGTGCTGAGGCTGTGTTACAAGAGGCAGATGATGAGATGTTACTATTACATCTTCTAAGTAACTCCAGAGACATGAAGCTGAACCAAGTGACTGTGGGACAGTGAAGTGCTATGTTTGGTTGGTGGTGAAGAAGAAGATTCGGCTGCAGTGGCTGAGAAGAAGGAGGGAGAAAATGCTGCAACACTACAGGATAGGCCACCTCATGCTGTGCTGTGTCATGAAGAAGATTCTGAATGTGGTGCTGCTGTTGTACTTGGTTCCATGACAGCACGCACCTCGCCAGTTATTTCTTGTTTGTATATCTCAAAACAAGTGTCATCACTCAATAGTTGCTTCGATTTGCATCATGGGTTCAAGACTGTTGCTTTAATGTAGTACTCACAATGAAGCATTTTACATAGTTTGCCATCTTCATCAACTTTTTTGATCATACATCTCGTTAGATCTTGTTGTATTCTGGGGAGGCAACCTGCACATGTCAGCAGCACCACCGGCAACCTGTGTGATCATGGAACTGTCTTGCTTCTTTAACTTTTCCCTAATCAGATTCAATCTGAATGTTAAAATGTGTATTAGGGGTATCACCTGGCTGAGAGTTGTTGTGTTTGCACTAACCTCCCTGGTGATTTCCTCAAATGGCTGGAGCAGGAAAATTAGAAACTCCAGCATGGCCCACTACAGTGGAGTAATACAGATGTCTGCATCACCAATTTTATTTTCCAAGGTGTATCGTCTGACAGCTTTCTTTTGTTCCAGCAGTCTTTGGAACATATCAAAGGTTGAATTTCATTGAGTAGAAATGTCTTGGATCAGTCTGTGCAAAGATAAACTGTGCTTCTGCTGTATTTTTTTAAACAAGTGACAGGCTTTGCTTGAGTGACTGAAATGAGTGCATATTCTTTTACCAGTACTAACAAGAGCCTTAATCTCCCTGTTGTCATTGAGAAAACCATGAACTATTAAATTTAAGCAATGCACAAAGCAGCAGATGTGAACAAAGCCCCCCTCATCCAAGGCCTTCCTTATGTTGGACCCATTATCTGCAACTATAAAGCCAACTGACAGTCCCTGTGAAGTGAGCCACTGCTGTATTGGTTTTTGGAGCTCTTCATTGATGTTGTAGGAGGTATGTTCAGATGGAAAATAAAATAGTCTTAGAACAGCAAACTGCAATGCTTCACTTTCCCCAGTCCCAAGTGAATTACCGAAACATGACCAACGTGCCATGACAGACATAAAGGGTTCAGGCTGACAGCTTGTCCAGATATTTGTTGTGAGATGCACCACCCACCCAACAGTATTGCAGAAGACGCGTCTTAATTTTTTACATATGACATCGTAAAGATCTGGAATCCCTGTTGTCGAAAGGTATTTCTGCAATGGTATACTACATCGAGGTTCAAGGTACATAAGCAGCCACCTGAATCCTATATGTTCAACCACGTTATATGGTAGAAAATCAAAAGCAATCATTTCTGAAGTTTTTTTGGTTATTGTAACAGCAACAAGGTGAGTCGAGGCATATTTGGCTTTGCGCTCAAAGGTTTCTGAGACGGTAAGCTGTCCCCTTGAAGGAGGAGGGCTTTTGAACACATGGTCACTTTCAGTAACAGTAGGAGGAGTCCTTTGAATGGGAGGAAGTGCTGGTGGAGGTGTTTCAGTAGTGATGTGGGGGCTGCCACGGGTTTCATCCATGGGAGTTACCCCAGAGTGTAGTGAGCTATCACTATAACTTTCTCTTTGAGACTCACAACTGGAGTTCTCAGTAATGTTATTGTAACCCCAGGCAACTTTTTAACAAGTCAGCACACCCCCCATTAAAATCTGGAACACTGGTAACCACATACTGGCATACCATTTACTTTACAAAGGTTTGTAACACCTTTAGCATTAGGATGTATACCTGGCTCATTTCTAGAGGAAGAGAGGGGTGGAGATACAAGAACAAAACAACATGAGTGTGGAGGGGTTGTGGGATAACAGATGGACCAGATGCCGAACTTCAGGTTCAACACACAATCTTTGTGTGATGTTTATTCAAAATACAAGAAATAGCCTTCTGCAATGGCATATTTCTTCTTCAGTACATCAGTTTACAGCAACAGACTATGAATGTCCCTTCTCTGCACTTAGCCAGCACCTACTGGCACTGATCTCTGATCCAACTCACTAGTTGAGATGTAGCCACCACCCCTATGCATGCCCCATTTGCTTGGGTAGTGGGGGCCCAAAAAGAAAAAACAAAACAAAACAAGCTATAGACAAAGCATCTCAATGCAGACTCATTGAAAGAAGGTCTACCCTAAAGAGCATTGGCAACAAATCAAGTTTCAAAGAAATACAATGTCATACATACTTCCATGATGCAATGCATCATGGGATATATGCAAATCATGACATTTCTGACTTAAGTTTACAACAATATGCATGCATTTTAAATAACACAACTAGCTTAATTTCTATAATAGTCACCTAGTACTTTTTACCATTATCAAAACACCAAGTGCCATGGTATTTTCAACATTTGCAGGTTTCATAAACATAAAGTATATACATCACGGTATTTTATAACATAGTGCTATTACATACTAAATCCAACAACAATAAACACAACCTGTCTTACATATATTCTGAAATCACCACAATAACCTCCCTGTACGAGGACCTGAGAGGGAAAAGGAAAATGAAAGAGGACACTATAGCATAGTCAAGAAAGGGAAGGGGGTGCCCATAAGTGGCCAACCTTATGGACTAGAAATAGTAAAGGATAGATTAGGCTTAGAAATACAAGAACTGTTGCAACATATTTAAGAAAAGGTCAGTCCTCAAGAGTGGCAGGAGCTCCCAGTCACAATGAGTTTGGGCAAAAAATCACAACCCAGGTCCTGGGTGGAGGCTGCTGGGCATATGCTAGATCTAAGCTGCTGAGGGGGCCCCAGTAAATCCAACAACCAGAAGCAATAATCAGAAAGTCCAGAACAGTAACTAGGATTGTGCTGTATGGCTTTATTCAACAGATGGAAATTTAAAGCAGCAGTGGAATCTCAAGGGTCGATCTAGGCAGGACAGGTACATTTCACAAACTCACTTTGCATGCAGTACAGTTCATGAACACACAAAAGAACATTGTCTTCCCATTTCCCAATGGTGCACCTCAGTGGACACCTGGCCATGCACCCATTTTCCTCACATGAGTGCACATTTTGTGAAACTAATTCACACACTCAGAACTCTTCTTCAAACATAGGTGCATTAATGTGAAACTCAATCACACACCTTAACCTGCAGCTTGGCCCTTGCTCAGGTAAAATTGGTGCCCTTTATGAACCAGGAAGCCCTGCCTTGTAAGCTTTAAGATGGTGTTCCTCCCACCCTTTGCCCAACAGTCTCTGCCATTCTTCAGGGTTACACCACTGAAACCCCCATTCCCCACGGAAATACTAGAGGCCTCACACTTTCCATATCCGTCACTTACTGGGGTGACCAAAGAACAAACTGCACTCTTCTGGGTGAAGAGTTTAACAGAAAATTCACTCTCCTGGGTGAAACAGGGGCACTGACAGGTGTGATCCAGTCCTATCTATGGGCACACACACCCCAGACTACAATTGCCCTAAATATGTGGAGATCTTGTCTCCTAGCACAGAACTCACAAACTAGCTGTCCCATCCACTGGGCATGGAACAACAAAAAGGTATTTTCCTGGGTAGCAGATCAAACAGTCTCTCAAAGTTCCTTTCCAAGACAGCTGAAACACACACAGAACCTTCAGGGGCTTGCCCCTTGAATCCACTGAGGAAAAGCAGTTCCTTCCACTTCACTGGGAGTAGAAATCAGGAAATCCTACTGTAGAACTGGTCTCCACCACTTCACTGGAAGCTGGAAATGACACTCCACTAGGATGAGAAATGCTGGGCCCTCAGCTCAGAGCCCAACTGGCAGTCCTTCTGCCACTCTCAAGCTCTAACTGCAACTCACTACAGACTATTGCTAACTCAACATTCTAAGCTCCCCAAAGCAGTTGTACACAATGCTGATGCGAGAGTTCTGAATGACCTAATCATTCTTCTCTCAGGCTAGCTGAGTAAACAACGATGTCGTTATGTAAGAAGCCCCTAATGCGCTCCCTACCAGTTGCCTGCTACCTTCCTAACACTAATACTGATAGGATTCTAGTAACCCCAGGGGACTGGGTGGTTCTACTCTGACATTTGTCTAGGTACTTTGTCAGTGCTGAAGTTCCCAATGCTCCTTTCTTTTTTAACCCTGCTGATTGGCCATTTACAAATAGCGCATGTTGCTACCAACTCATTGGAAACACTAATGGAGAAATATGACCAAACAAAAGATGATATTTTTTAAAGTTTTTTTTCCCAGGAAGACACAGCATCTTGGTCACCTTATCAGGGTCCCCCTGCCCCAGATTATTTTGGGGGCCTGTTCCTCTTGTGGTTTATTCCTACTGTCCCCTCCACAAGCAAAACATCTCTGTCTGTTTCTTCCTGATCTGCAATTTACATCCCCTCCAGTAAACCTTGTGCTGCCTGATCATTCTCTTCATCATTATAATTGCCCTTGCTGGGTTATACCTCAGATGAATCGGATGAGGGACTGACAATAGCATAGTATGCAATTGTTCCATACCTTTGGGTGCCTCTGTGGGTGGTAGTCACCAAGCCTTTGTTTTTTTTTAACTAAATAACTTTTTTTTACTTGGGACTGCTGATGATCCAAGACAGTCACATTTTTTGGATTCAAGCATTTGCTTGGAAGATGATCCTTAGACACGAAAAAAATCACTTTTTGAGGTTTGATTTTGTTTTACCTTTTCAGGCTGATTGCTGTCTTTTGCAGTGCCACTGCCTATCTGAGAAATAGAATGCACCTCATCAACACTTTGATCCATTTTTTCGTAGTATTCTAACCTGTAAAACAAGATCTCTCTAACTAGTGTGATGTCCTGATGACTCCCACCCACACCCACTGGCCAGGGACAAATTTAATGTTGTGACTCGTGACTGTACACAGCACACCAACAGCACAGCAGTCCACCACCACTTCCTTCCAAGATTACCTAACTCCTACAGTTACTGTTAAGTGACCAAATTCAGCAACTGTTTAGTGTGCTTCAGAATTTGAAATGAAGATGCAGACAAATCTGGTGCATAGCCGCATGCAGCACAGTCCCACACTTGGGCTAATTATTGCTTATACATAATGTAACATGATATACTATAAAACTAATGATAATAAGGAGGAATAATAGGGAATGAGTGATGATGATAATGACACTTGGGTGTACTTTACTTGTGTTGTAGTATAAACAGCCTGCTATGAGTCACAAAGTCAGATTATCCCCTAGGCCACCCACAGCCAGCAGCATAGGCTCATCAACTTGTATGTTGTTTGTCCGAACAGTATTTTTTTTAATACACAAAATTGTGAATGAACGTTAACAAGTGATCATGATAGTTTACTGGTCCTTTTCCTGTGGATTTGATTATTTTACAACATTTGGCAATGGGGCTAATCCTCCCCCCTGGAGGCACACCACCAAAATTGATCTGTCCCTGCTCATGTGTGAGCCTTGGGCTCATCTAGCCACATCGCATACAACTATTCCAATGTTGCATTTTCAATATTACCACCTGGTATGCTACTGTTCAAAAAATAATGCAACCTCTCTCTGACTGAACTCTGCCTATGCACCCTGAAACTTGTGCTCCTCCTCCTGCTGCTATCAGGGACTGTTCACCCTAACCCCGGACCAAAAACCTCCAACCAAAACAAACCAACAGGCACTCTTTCAATTATGTGCCTGAACATCTGCAGTTTACTTCCTAAGTTTGATGCACTGCAAACCTTTACCACCCAACACAACCCAGATATTCTGTCAGTAGTTGAAACTTGGCTCACGCCAAAGATTCCTGACCAGGCAATCACCCTTCCTGGCTACAATGTCTTCCGGGTTGATCGTAAGTCCAAAAGAGGTGGAGGGTGTGTCTTATATGTAAAAGACACTCTCAGAGGACACCCCATTGATCCCAATCTTCCAGCAACTCCTGCTCAGATTCTTCCCATTAGATTCCTATTAGGCACCCACAATAAGGCCCTCACAGTTGTCACTGTTTACATACCTCCTAAGGAACAGGGACCTGGTCTAACCGCAGTCCTTGACTTTGTCAACTCCCACCCATCATCCTTCTTGGTGACTTTAACATTAATTGACTCTCAGCTGAAGGTGGGTTGTTTAAGGACTCTGTTATATCAGTTAACCTGACTCAAATGGTTGACTACACAACCAGAAAGAACTACAGAACTGGGACCTGCACCCTATTCGACTGGATCCTAACCCACCACCCCTCTCAGATCCCGAAAACCTCAGTCCTCCCTGACTCACTCACTGGCCACTCTCCCATCAGCTATACCTGGTCAAACAAATTCTATAAGCCCCCTTCAAAAATCATCACCAGCAGAGTCCTACCCCATGGTCAGCTACCTCACCTCAAATTGCACCTCCGTCTGCAGGACTGGTCCCCCATCTTCAAGGCAACAGAAACTAATACTGCACTGGAGCAATTTATTCACATTTTCAATGAAGCCTGTAATAAATTTGCCCCCCCTCAAAAAGCATAACGTTAAATTGCTCAGTAAGCCTTGGCTGTCAGGAGATCTCCTAAAAAAACTTAAATCCAGGGACCACCTCTGGGAACTGGCTAGAAACTCCGGTAAGCAACTCGACATCCAGAATTACAAATGGGCATGGAACGACTGCACCAAATCCATTCGGCAACAGAAATCTGACTACTATAAAAATGCCCTCACCAACTCCTGGGGAATTGAGAGGGATTTCTGGAAAAACATTAAAGATGTCACTGGGAAGCGGTTTTCTTCACCGAACATACTCAACATAAATTGTCACACTACACTCGACCCTAAAACTATTGTGAACACTTTTAACATTGCTTTCACTGACCTTAGCAGTGTTCTCCCTCTGACTTCTTCCAAGATGCATCAACTTCCACCCCCCCAACTCCTCCACCCACACCTGTCACCCACCTTTCTACTTTAAAGCACTAAGGAAACATCAAGTCTGAAACTACGTTGCCAAAGCCATCAGCAAATCTAGAACAAGCAATGACACACTTGACCTCAAGCTACTGCCCCTAATGCTTGACGTACTTGGGCCCCTCACCAAGATCTTTAACCTCTCTTTTTTCCTTAGCCAATTCCCGGACAAATGGAAAATGGCCACTGTTACCCTGATTCACAAAAGTGGTGATAAGACTGACCATGCGAACTTCCGCCCTATCTCCATTCTGCCTCCCCTATCGAAGGCACTGGAACATATAGTAGCGGACCAGCTTACCAAGCATCTGGACAATTATAATATTCTCTGTAAACAGCAACATGGTTTTAGAAAAGGTCATAGTACATCCTCTGCCTTACTCAAATTCACCGGCTCCATTCACAGCTCCTCGACAATGGACAACTAACTGGTGCTATTTTCATTGACCTGACCAAAGCCTTCGATACTGTCCATCACTCCCTCCTTCTGAGCCAACTAAAAAATGCTGGTCTCTCCAATGATTCAATCGCTTGGTTCAAATCTATCTTGAAAACCGCTCCCACATGTAAAAATCAGGGATGTGCACTCTGATTCCAAACCTGTCCTCTCTGGAGTCTCCCAGGGTTCAGTACTGGGCCCCCTACTTTTCAGCCTGTTCCTTAACACCCTATCGGACTCCTGCACTGAACATATCAACCTGTATGCCAATGATGCAGTAATCCTTGCTACACACCAGGACCCAAAGAAATTGCAAGAAAATCTCCAACTCGGCTTCTCCTCAGTTGAGAATTGGTTCACAAAGCACAAACTGATCCTTAATTAAAAAAACAAAAACAAGGCCATGAACTTCAGCATCTCCCATAATAAACATAAGCACTTCCAACTCTTTGTTATCACCAGACAAGGTGCCGCACTGGAACAGGTCAAAAACTTTAAATACCTTGGGATCACCCTTGATCCTCACCTCTCCTACACTGCCCACATCAACCACGTCACCAAAGCCGCTAACTCCTGGCTAGGCCTGCTATTCCATCATAGGAAACACCTGATGCCCGAAGCCCTCGCTGTCACTGTCCAGAGCTCCATCATATCCATCACTGATTATGGCATTATCATTTATGGCTCTGCTACAACCACCGCACTCAAACATGTATCCACCACCCTCAACAAGGCCTGTCGACTTGTCACTGGCTCCCAATGCCTTACTCACACCTGTGACCTCTATTCTCAAACTGGATGGTTAAATCTTGCCAATCGAATAAAACACCAAACTTGTATTACTACTAAGAAAATCTTGCTGGGTCTTGACCCCCTGGAGTCTGTGCCCTCATACAACCGAGAATCCACACCCGCCTTACCAGTGGATCGAAACCTCAGCTTCTGCAAATCCCGCATTGCCGCACAACACAAGGCCAAAGATCCTTTGCTTACCGGGCCACTAGTTGGTACAACGGTCTTCCCAGTGACATCTCATCCTCACTATCACTTAGCACTTTTAAGATTCGGCTCCGCCTAACATTTACTGCCTCCAACCTCTGTGACTGTTGTGGCTAAACATGTCTTTTGGTTCCATAGCTGAAGATGCCCTTTTGGATCCACATCTACTCCTGCTCTTTGCCAGCAGCCCCCCTGGCCCATGACAAATGCCACCCGGCTGCACTACCTCTATTCTTACCCGCCATCTACCTCTCCTCTCTCTGTTCCCCCACCTACCTTCCCTTTCCTCCCATCCACTTAGTCTCCCTGATTTCACCCTCCTCCTTTCCCTTTCCCCTCCCCAAAGTTTCACTTTATTGTTCTTTTTTCCTCTATAAGACTATGTTTTTTTTTTTAATTTTATAAACTGTTATCTTTGCTTATGTTTGTCTCAATTGTACCAATGACATGGAACCTTTTTAAAAGAGCCTCGGCTCAAAGGTATTTGTAATCCTAGAACAAATAAATAAAAATTAAAAATAAATAAATAGTGTCAGGAGGTCTAAACCTCACTCTCAGGTTCTTGGCAATAATGGGCATGCAAGGAATCACAAACACGTTGCATAAGAGTAATAAATCTTGTTTATTACTACCAAAGAAAAATCACAGTTGCCCTAAGCAGTTCTTACCATTAGGAACTGGGAAACAATGCTAAGTGTTCCCTATACCTCGAGGAATCTCCGTGTCTCCTAGGGTCTCCAAGGGAGAAGACGTAATGTCTTGCACTAAATACCTAAGATAATTACCATAGTTACTGTAAGATAGAAACATTTCTAGTTACAGAGATGAGCCCTATTGGCTAAATTAGAGGTGGCTCCTCAGTCCAAGATAACATTATACAATTTTGTTATAGTCATCACTTTGTAAAAATAAAGAGGTACAATTTGTGAATAGCCATGTAGTAATACAAATCATCAGAAGATGGCAATGCCGACTTATATCATAATCTTTACAAGAACACAGGTGTCCTAACATCTTGTAAGCAAGAAATAAATGTATATATTGGAAAGTAAAGTGTATAGCAATTATGTGCACACATATCCTGACATCTACTCTTATACGGTAGATGCCCTTAGACCTATATGTTAGTATAACATATACCTAAATGCTAGTTGTCTGCAGTGTACCTCTGGGGGTACCAATTAGGGTGCAGGACCTCGTGTAACATTCCCCCCCATTGCTGCTTCACATGGGGCAACACAAGCAAAAGTAAGGAAATGGAGAGAGAGTGGGGTCATTTACAGACCAGACGCACGAGCCATGTAAAGGAACTCCAGCTGCTCATGGTGTTGGCGCAATGTGCACCGTAGGCAGCAAAGCACAATAATAATAAGAAAGACATATCAAAAATTCTTGTATAATAAAACCTTTAAAGGTAATATCTAATGAAGTGTTAGTAAGTGCACTATTCAAATTACCATCATTAATAAGATCATATACTGCCTCGCTAGCTTTGGAGATATTATTGCTGATGTGGATGAGGTGGGTGCCCTTCCTGTCTAAAAGTGATTTTAATGTCATAGTTAAAGGATCAATGTGTACATTAAAATAGGGTAAATACTCTGAAAGAGTAAGCAGATAATCAGGGTTACCATCAATGATATCAGGGTCCATTATAGATACAGGGGTAATAACTGTGTGCCCAATAATAGTAGTAGTCTGGTGAGGTACAAAAACAGAAATTAGAAGCATTAATAACACATGTCTTTTCTCCATATGTGAATTGTGTTACCACACAAAATTCACCATCAGAATTATATTGCACTTTAAGGGTAGGCAATCTCCATTTTTGTAGTTGTACTGAGCAAGTATAAGTCTGTTTGGAAATCTGTGTTGACAGTAGGTGAACCTCCTTCCGATAAGACTGGTACAACTGGGAATCATCTGGAGCACATGTTAAGTCCTGGTATTCTGTGTCACTGGTGGTGATGTCATCTTCCATGGAAAAGGACCAACTGATACTGCCTGGGGAATATCCACAGGTTTAATAACATCAAATACGTCACATCAACACAAATAAATATACCCTTTCTTCGCACAGCAATCCATGTGCAGAGCAACCCACACATCCAGAAGAGGATGGAAAACCAGTAGAGGAGGCAAGTCAAGGCGCTCTCTGTAGATGTCATCATCAAGGTGCCCAATAGAGTGAACGGATGCTAGTTTATCAAATATAACTGTAATAGGATCAAAATATGGTAAAGAAACAGTAAAAGACACAAACATAGTATCCTTAATCAAACATTTCTTAGAAGTAAAGCAAGGACCCATATTAGGGTGCCTGGTTACAAAACCTAAATTTCTAGTAGTAGAAATAGGAATAGTCAGAGACTGTAACATACACATGGCAACACAGTTAGGGGATTTGCAATGAGGACAATACCACTTCGATCAAGGTAAGGAAGGAGGTGCTTTACCTTGCCTTGGATGCAGGGGATAACTCCTGAGATGAGGAGAAAATGGAACAAGATAGCCATCTTGTCAGAGTATCTGAAAAGGAAAATCAAACATTAGCAAATTAGTACTATTCCACCCAATGGGGTGAGAAAAATAAATTATACTCCTTTATACAGTTTCAACTGGTTTGCATGTAACCATTTGTCAGTCAGTTTATTGTTTTGCATGAGTCTAACCTGATAGACTGCTGAACTGATCTTGTGATCTTGTTGACAATGGGATAGGGTCCTTCCCACTTACTGGAGAAGGAATGTGTTGGATGCACAAATCTGAGGACCATTACCTGATCTCCAACTTGCCAATCCATTTCTTGTGCATGTTTGTCAAACTGAATTTTGGACTGTTGCTGGGCCTTGCCCATGCAGTCTGCAGTGTACAAATGAGTGTGTATGAGGTCTTTTCTGAGTTTTTCCACATATTGGTCAACTGATACACGGTCTGCAGTGGGGGTGTGCAGGTCAAACAACAAGTGTTCAGGTAATCTCATATTTCTACCAGTCATCACCTTGAAGGGTGTCAGCTGGGTGGTGGTAGAGGGTGTACCACTAATTGCCATAAGGAGTAACCTTGGGATTGTCCTCAATGAATTTGAAAAGCAATTGTTTAATCCATCTGTTGGCCCTCTCTACTTACTTGATTTACTGGATGAAAACAGGACACAAGAAGGCACAAGGCCCATCAAGATTGTCCTCTCACAACACCTCCACAAGAGTGGCCCCAAGGATGAACCGGGAAACTACAG
This sequence comes from Neoceratodus forsteri, assembly GCA_016271365.2. NCBI lineage: Eukaryota > Metazoa > Chordata > Ceratodontiformes > Ceratodontidae > Neoceratodus > Neoceratodus forsteri. The sequence continues at coordinate 177,635,222 of CM057456.1, forward strand.
ACCAGTGAGCCTCACATCCATCGTGGGTAAGCTAATGGAGACTATCCTGAAGGAGAGGCTGGTGGCCCTCCTAGAGGCCAAAGGACTACAGGACAGCAGACAGCATGGCTTCATATGTGGCAGATCCTGCCAAACCAACCTGGTCAAGTTCTATGACTGGGTAACTAGGCAACTGGACAGGGGCCATGCAGTGGATGTCCTGTATCTGGACTTCAGTAAGGCATTCAACTCAGTGCCACATAGAAGGCTGGGAAGGAAGTTAGTAGGCACAGGGGTGGGTGCAAAGCTGGTGAGATGGGTAGGAAACTGGCTGCAGGGAAGGCAACAGAGGGTGGTGGTGGGTGGGGAGCTCTCACACCCAAGGGCAGTGATGAGCGGTGTTCCACAGGGCTCAGTGTTGGGACCAGTGTTGTTTGAGATATTCATTGCAGACATATCATGGGACATCAAGAGCAATATCAGTCTGTTTGCTGATGATACCAAGGTAGCGGTGGTGGATGACCTAGGGGATGGCAGGGGTTACAGGATGATCTGGCAAAGCTTGAAACCTGGTCAGACACCTGGCAACTGGGCTTTAATGCCAAAAAGTGCAAGGTGCTGCATTTTGGGATGAAGAACCCAAGGAGGAGTTACCAGCTAGGGGAGTGCAGCTAGCCCAGACAGAGGAGGAGAAGGATCTGGGTGTGCTCATTACAGGGTCAATGAATGACTCGGCACAATGTAGGAAGGCAGCTGCAAAGGCCAACAAAATGCTGGGTTGTATTGCAAGGGGTATATCCTCGAGGAGGGAGGAGGTGATTCTGCCACTGTATAGGTCATTAGTTAGACCACACCTGGAGTACTGCGTGCAGTACTGGCATCCATATCTGAAGAGGGACATTAAGTTACTGGAGGGGGTGCAGCACAGAGCGACAAAGATGATCAAGGGGCTGGGGGACTTATCATACTAGAGGAGCTTGAAGGAGTTGAACATGTACTCACTGGAGGAGAGAAGAGACGGGGTGACATGATTGAAACCTTTAAATACATGAAAGGAATAAACAAGATGGGTACAGAGGGGTTGTTCAAAATAAGGGAGGGGAGGGTCACCAGGGGCCATGATATGATTCTGGAGAGAGGAAGGTTCAGGAGGGAGATGAGGAGACACTTTTTTACAGAGAGGGTGGTGGCTGGGTGGAATGCATTACCTGCTGAAGTGGTATGCAGTAGAACAGTGGACTGCTTCAAATGAGGATGGGACAGGACAAGGGGGATGGTTAATGAAGGGAAGGGTGGAAGGGAGGGCAGCTGCAGAATAAGGGGTGCTAGCTGCACATTTGAGTAGACTTGATAGACCTCTAGACCTTTATCTGCTAGCAAATTTTGTATGTTCATATGTAACAGTGGGATATTAAACAAATTATTGAGCAAGTAGCCAGGAATCAAATCTAAATTTAAAGGAATTGAAGTTAGCTGTTTCTACAATAGTCTGAGGCAGAGAGTTCTAGCATTTTGCTGCTCTTACGTTAAAGAAATTGTCATATTTTTTATTAGCCCACTCAATTTTTAGTTGCTTAGCGTGTAGTCTTCCCACAATTCTCTTGTTGGCTAATGATAGCCCACATATGTCGAGCAGCTTGGGATTATGTACTAGCTTGTACATAAGTAGCAGAACACCCCTTTGCCTTTACACTAATAACAAATAAAGCCTTGTCTCCCTAAGTCTGGTATTGTAGCATTTATTTCTTAATCTAGGGATGGATTTGATAAGCCTCCTTTGAACTTGCTCAAGATGATTTATATCAGCTTTAAGATAGGGACTCCAGAAGGGAGAGCCATAGTCCAAATATGGTCTGATATAAGCTCTATACAAAGGTACTAAATAATGTTCAGATTTGCTTATAAAGGTTTTTTTGATCTGTCTCATAATTATGTTAGATGTTCGGACTACTTTGCTGCAGTGGTCGCTAGATGACAGTTTTTTATTGATCAAAATACCAAGATCTCTTTCACAGTTAGATGATTCAAGTTCTTGACTGTTTAAGTAGTATTTGTGAAAGGAGTTGTTCCTACCAAAGTGTAAAATCTTACATTTATCGATGTTAAAGAACATTAAGTATTTTGGGACCCGTTGCTGAATGGAGAATATATCTTGCTCAAGAAGTTTAATATTGACTAGAGTATTGACTCTACCACCAAGTTTTGTGTCATCTACAAACTTTGAAAGGTAATTATTAGAGTTAATGTCCATATCATAAATTAAGAGATTAAACAGGACAGGTCCCAACACAGAGCCCTGAGGGACTCCACTTGTAACCCTACCTGAAAAAGAAACTACTCCATTAATTCTAACAAATTGTGTACGATTGAATAACCATTGGGATAACCAATTAACTAATCGATTAGAAATTCTCAAGTTGTGAAGTTTATTGATTAGCAAAGAGTGTGACACATGATCAAATGCCTTACTGAAATAAAACAATAGTACATTTTCTGGAATATTGTTATCCATTAACTTAGTAATCTTATGATAGAAAGATATGAGATTAATTGTACATGAAAAGCCAGATTTAAAACCGTGTTAAGAGTTGTCATGAATATCAAGTTGTCCCAGTGTATTCTCCAGTCTACATTTAATTAGACGTTCCATAGCTTTTCCTATAATGGAGGTCAGACTAATTGGTCGATAGTTCTGGACATTGGACTTTATCCCCTTCTTATAAATAGGAGTGACTATGGTAGTATGCCAAACATCAGGTATTTCACTATCTAATAATGATTTATTAAATAGTAGTTGAAGTAAAATTGCAATTAAAGCTAGCGTTTCTAAAAGAAATATAGCATTGATGTCATCTGGACCACAGCTGGTAGATCTTTTGATATTAGAGAACGTGTTCCTAATTTCAGATAGATGAAATAAAGGAATGGAGGAGTCATTACTACTGATGAAAATTGAGGGATAAATAGGTTGATTAAAAACAGAACAAACATATCTGTTAAAATGGTCAGCCATGTCCTTATTTGAAGTTATAACAGTCCTGTTGTCACAAAGTGGTCCTATTTTTCTGTTATTTCCCCTGCTGCCATTGATGTAAGAATATAAGGATTTTTGGTTAGTTTTAGAGTGAGCTAATTTAAACTCAAATTTAAGCTTAGCAGTTTTAATTAGCTTTTTTAATGTAGACAAGGCAGTTTTATATTTAAGTCTCAGAGATGGACTAGGATTTTGTTTTAATTTCTTAAATAAACACTCCTTAGATTTTATTTGTTTATCAATAGTTGCATTGTACCAAACAGTAATTTTACCCTTATTATTATATTTTGGTTCTAAAGGAACATAGATGTCTTCTAGATGGTATATAGTATTAATCAGACATTCATAAATTTCGTTAATGTTTTCGCCCCTAAACATTTCTGTCCAATTAATTCTGTTTAGTTCTAAATTAATCTGTGTGAAATTTGCTTTATTATAGTCCTTAAATTTAGTGTTATTGTTAATTTTAGGAATAAGTAGAGGAATATTAAAAAATAAGGAATTGTGGTCACTGTTACCAATGGGGGCCATAATGTTTATATCAGAGACATCAAAGCCCTCATTAGATATTACTAGCTCCAATATGTTTTTACCTCGAGTAGGTTGACTAACCAATTGATCCAAACCCAGATCAGTAATTGAATTTAGAAATAATTTATCATGATTATTGCTGCCTGTATTGAGATTCCAATTAATACCGGGCATATTAAAGTCACCTAAAATGAGAATATCATCATTGTGAGATAAATCTGAAATTATGTTTAATAGTTCGATTGTATATTGAATATCTGCTGAGGGTGGCCGATTACAAACCCCTATAATGTATTTAGGATGATCCATGAGTTGGATGGATATCCAAAGTGATTCTGTTGGAGTATAGGAAGAGATTTCATGTGAAACAATGTCTTCTCTGACAAAAAGACACACACAGCCAACTTTACTATCTGTTCTGTCTTTATGATAGAGTTTATAGTTGGGAATGTTTCTGGACCAAGCTGAAGAAAGGTCCCCCCAAGTCTCCGTGACAGCAATAATACTAAGATCAAGTAGGATACATTTTGCTGTAAGCTCAGCCATTTTAAGAGAGTTCAATGATCTTGCATTAAAAGACAATATGTTACATGATTTCCCAGTACTGGTATTCACTTTCGAGTTAAGAGAATTAGGAATTGACCCATTCTCCCCCAGACTGTTTAGATAAAATGTTTATTAATGACAGAGACAATTGATCTGCCCAACAGGGTACTTCCCCTCCTACTTAAGTGCAAACCATCCCAACTGAAGAGAGATTCCCTGCCATTGAAGTTCTCCCAGTGAGGGATGCAACAAATACTTTGTTGAAGGCACCACTTTCTTAACCATTCATTTGTTTCCCTAATTAGACAAGTCATACTGTGCGTTGCTCTGGGTACCGGAAGAATTTCAGAAAAGCGTACAGTACATCCCCTCTCTGTGAGTAAATTGTTTAAAGCCACAAAGTCTTTTTTAATCTGTAAAGGTCTATTTTGATTTTAAGTCATTAGTACCTGCATGTATAATAACAACTGGATTGTCACCTGCATTAACAAATATATCATTAACCATTCTAGTGATGTCAGAAATCTTGGTGCCCCTAAAACTAGAACATGTTCTTGATGATTTATCAGGATTACAGATCACCCTATCCAAGTGTTTAATGATAGAATCACCTAGAACATACACTTGGTGCAAGTGATTCTGGGGGTTAGGACCAGAAGTGTCCATAATGGATACTGTGTTCCCACTATCAAGGGGGAAGGAATTGGGCCTACAACAGGGGTTAGTTGATGAACCAATAAGAACACTGGGAAATGGCAGGGGATCCAAGTTTATGTGGGATGAATTAGGGCCAGAAGTGTCCATTACTAATGTTGAAGGTGCAGTAACAGCTGGCAAGAAGTTGGACCTACAGTTAGAGTTTGTAGATGAACCAATAGGTATACTGTGAGTTAGCTGGGAACCCAAGTCTACAAGGGTAGTAGTGGGAGGCTCACTGACACTAGCTGATGTGTGACAGTTTGGATGATCTGCATGAGTGTCAGTTGGGTAGTCACTATCAGGCAAACTAGAGAGTGCTGAATAGGAATTATGAATAGGGAGAGTAAATTGCTCAGCTCTACACCCTTTCTTACAAACCCTAGCACTAGTTACCACAGACCAATCTAAATTTAAATCAATACTCTCTGAATCATCCTCTCTGCCCCTCTTTTTATTCACAGGACTGATATTATTAGTTTCCTCACTGGCAGTGTTGGTTACTGCTAGATGGTTTACAGTATGACTAATATGGCATACACCTTTGTTTGGGGTTGGATGTAAGGATAGACAGGAGGGTGAGTAAAAAGATGTCACATTATTAGTGGACTCACTTGAAGGGAGGGGGCTGTGTAGTGCTTTGAAACACACTCATATTAGATTGACTTTCTTCTAATTGCTGTAATCTAAGCATGAACATTACAATATCTTTGTGTGATTGTTTATTATCACTTCATTTGGTACACATAAAGTCATTCCTCAAATTCAGTGTAGATTTAACTGATACATACAACATGATTGGCATATAATGCCTAACTCCCCATCCAACGTCATAATTGTGGAGCAATCAGACTCTGGATTTTGACAACCGGATTTAGATAGAGTTGAAATTTGAGGATCCATGTTATGAGACATCTAATAACTGTGCCGCAGATCAACTCACTGAAACAACGCACACTCTACCTGAGTAGTTCCGTAGGGAATATCACTTGATTAAAGCCCAAGTGACACCAGCCAACACCCGCCAAACACGCGCCAGATGTGCGTGTCTTTGTGCGCGTCTTTGACCTGATGATTGTGGGTGGTATGGTATGTGGAACTTCTGATGAACTCCAAGGAGTTCAAGGACTTCTTTCATCAACTCACCTGTAAAACTGGTTCCTTTGTCAGAGTCTACCTTGAGAGGTAGGCCTCACCTGGAGAAAATCTGTTCCACCAGGATTTTGACAGTGGTTTTTGCAGTGCATGTCTTAGTGGGGAAAGTTCCAACCCAATTCTATGAAATGCCTAAACCTGGTACAGATAATTGATTCTCCTACAAGGAAAGGTAAATTGACAAGTAAAGGAAGTGTATTGGATTTGTGCTTCATTTCTCCTGAATTGACCGTAGTAAATAAAGGGGTTGGGGTACCTAATTTGGGGGACCATAACGTGACTAAATGCACTATTACTTTGAAAACTAAATTAGTTCCAACAATTAAGGCCTCGACTGAATACAAAAGAAGTTACACTAAATTTAACAAGTTGTCATTTAGGAATTATCTACAAGGTTTGCCATGGCATAGAATTTTCCTAATTCCTGACTTGAATTTGGCTGTACAGGAATTTACATCAATGTTTATTGAGGCATGTGATCAATTTGCTCCTTGGAAAAAAGTTGTTCAAAAACAAAATCATTTGCATGGATAACTACAACTATAAAGAAGCTGATTAGGGCAAAAAATCAACTTTAGAAAAAAGCTAATAAAACCTTGAAACCTGAAGTATGGGATAGTTTTAAAAAAACAAGAAATAGAGTGGTTCAAGAAATAAGGAAATCTAAAGCATTTTATTTTAAACAAAGGATTAAGGAAACAACAGATCCAAGAACATATTGGTCCTTAAAAAAACAACTTACAAATCCAGTTAGAAACCAAACAGAGATAAAAACTTAGTCAAAACAGAACTGTATTTGAGGCAGATAGTGCTGCAGAAATATTGAATAGTTACTTTATTGAACTCCCTGACTTGAACTTGTGAACTGCAATTAAAACAAAATATGCCCAGTATGTGAAGCATAATAAAGGCTCTGGAAACCCTCAGGAAAATTATATACCAAAGTTTTGATTTAAAGCAGTGACAAATTTAGAGGTACAAAAAATAATAAACAAATTAAAGATTAATAAGGCTAGTGGTCCTGATAAGATTGAGAATAGACTTTTAAAGGAAGCTGCCCAAGTATTATCACCAATCTTGAGGGACCTCTTTAATTGGAGCCTTAGGGAGGGTTTGTTCCCATTAACCTGGAAGCAGGCAAAAATGATTCCAATTGATAAAAGGGGAGATTCTACGGCCGCTTCAAATTATCGACCAATAGCCTTGTTGCCAACAGTTTCCAAGATCTTGGAAAAGATTGTTCACGAGCAATTAATGGAATATCTTGAAAAATACCAGAAAGTAACTCTGTTTCAATCGGATTTTAGATAGGGTAGGTCCATGGCTACTGCACTCATGGACTTCCTAGATTGAACAGCTACCCCATTGGAGGAGGGGAGGGCCATGGGTGCAGTATACGTGGACCTATCAAAAGCATTTGATTTGGCGAATCACTGTATTTTAATAAAGAAATTGGAACAAGTGGGTGTGAAGGAAGAATCCTGCAATTGGTTTAGATCATACCTAGACAAGACATCCCAATTTGTAATATTAAATGGTCAGAAGTCTAGTTTAGGCTCCGTGACAAGGGGGTACCCCAGGGATCAATCCTGGGTCCCCTCTTGTTCTTAGTCTACTTGAATGATTTATCAAAATTGATAAAATATTCACAAGTTAGACTTTATGCGGATGATACAGTCTTGATAGCGGCAGGTAAGGATTTAGGAGAAATAGAACAAAAACTGCAAGGTGATTTTCTAGTTATGCAGGATTTTTTCTCATCGCTTGGGCTTTTGATAAATCATAAAAAGACACAAATAATGTGTTTTGTCCCAGAGAGGAAAAATAAAACTATTCCAAAAATAATTATTAAGATCCAGGAAGGAAAAACTTTAGAGCAGACCCAAGTATATAAATATTTGGGTATCTAAATTGATCAAAATTTAAGTTTTGAACATGTAACAGAATTAATAAAGAAAACAATTTCAAAAATTGAAGCAATGCGACGTATATCAAACTGTCTAACAAAAGAAATGCAATTGAATATAGTAAATCAATTAATATTACCAACAATAGATTATGGGAGTCATATCTATAGGCATACCTCCAAAATGCGATTACAAAATTTGGAGGTACTCTATAATAAAATAGCAAGGTTTGTATTGAGATGTGACATTAGTACTCATCATTGTACAATGTATATTGAATTAGAATGGAATTCACTACATTGGCAGGCCAAGGGTATCTAGTTAAACCAGATTCAAGGATTATTTAAAAATAGATCACAATATCACTTGGTAGAAAAACTTCAAAAAACAAACCATGGATTGAATTTACGGAAATCAGGAGCTAGAGATTTTTTGATTCCAAAAACAAAAAATAGTTTTAGTAGTATGACCTTACAATATAAGGTTGTTACTAGTTGGAATGGACTCCCCCCTTTTCTTCGAGACTTAGAACTATCCATTACAGAGTATAAAACAGCAGTAAAGCAGGAGTTGTGTTTTAGATGTCAATGTAATAGGTAAACTCTCCCTAAATAATATCTACACATGATATTTTATACATAAGATGTTGCAATTGACTGAGTTTTTATTTTGTGTTGTCATGTAATTGAATCAGTGCTACATGTATTAGTTATGTATGAATGACATGTATGATTATTGTGTACTGTAGCCTTGGTAACTTGAACTTTGTACAAACATGTGTGCCTTGTAAATAGGGATTCTTTGAACCCTAATGGCAAAAATTCTGTATAAATAAATTTTTACTACTACTACTACTTAGAGAAAAGATCAGTTACCACAAGAGAGTATTTGTTGTTTCTGCTGGTATTGGTTAGGGGACCAATAAAATCAATTTATATGGCATGCCAAGGGCCAGAATGCCATTGTGGTAGTAGTTTGGCATTTCATTTGGTGGGGATGGGGTTGTTTTGTGCACAAACAAGGCAGTTGTACTGCTTAACATCTTTGGTGACACCAGGCCACCAGGCTGTGGTCTTGAGCCTTTGGAGTGTGTTTTCCACTTCCTGGTGTCCCCCAGTGGGGGTATCATGCACTTGGTGCAGAAATTTGGACCTGAGATGATGAGGGACCACCCACAATTTGGTAGGGATGTCATCTGGTTGATACCAAATGCGCTTATCATCTGGGAACAGGTGTAACTCACCTTTGTGCCTTCGGTATGGGTTAAGGGTAAGTAACTTCTTCTCAGTACATTTGTCCAGGAATCTGAACACATCTTTGAGTTCAGAGTCAGCATGTTGGGCTCCTGACAAATCCAAGGGGGAGGAAGGGCTCAGGTTTCTTCCCAACTGCTGTGATGTGCACAGCTGCTCTGGCCTTTGGATGATCCATCATCCAGGTGTGTCCTCCTCAGGCTCCTTCCTTAGCAAGGGTGTCAGCAATGTCATTGAAGGCATGATCGAGGTCATGTATGGAGTGGGCCTTTACCTTGTGTACACAGAGCTTGTGTGCAACTTTTTGTGCCAGTGAATGAATATTACCAGTTCCTTGTGTTTCACAGGGGTGCCATCAGAAGAGAAAAAGGAGTTATTCTGCCAGAAATGAAGGAATTCTGTAAGAGAACAACAAACCCAGTTAGAGTCTGTGAAAATGATGGTACCCTCGGTTCCATGCTGGATGAACTCAAGGGCACAGGCCACCGCTGCCATCTCCGCATAATGCGAGGAAGCCACACTGCAATGTTTGTAAATCTTAACAGTGTTACCAAAAGGATAAATTATTAATATGCCCATTCCTGTTACCTGTTCTCCCTGATAATAGGAAGCTGATCCGTCTGTAAGGACATGACACAATGAGGTGTTCTCAAGTAGTTGTGGAGTAGCAGGTAGGAAAGTACCTGGATCTAGTAGGTCCAATGGCTGCAGTGTACAGTCATGGGACTCTCCTTGGAAAAGGAGACCATGTGCCAGCATGGATGGCATTTTGGTTGGGTGGACCTTGATGTCTCTGTCCTGGAGAGAAGGGATCAGTGTGTCAGTCTGGTATTGGAGACTGACCCATCCTTCACTCTATCTGATAGCCAAAAGGTTGTTGGTGTGTGGTTTGTATTAATGATCAGTGGGAAGTACCCAATGATATACAAAAAGTGCTTGACAGCCTTTCACAAAGGCTGTACTTCTGTTCCACTGGGGTCAAGAGCTGTGATGCATATGCAATGGGTCTCAGGGTGCCATGGACCTTCTGGCTCAGCACTGCAGACATAGCAATGTCAGAGGTGGTGGATTCCAGATGGAATGGCAAGGCTGGATTGGGGTTAACCAAAGCTGGAGCTGAGGCCAGGGCCGGCTTCAGTGACATCACAGCTTGGGTGTGAATGGGGCCCCAAGTCCAGGGGACATCCTTTATCAATAGCTTATACAAAGTAGTGGCCTCCTGAGCAAAATCACAAATAAAATCTCTAGAATAATACAACATTCCTAGAAACCTTCTAAGGTGGCCATGTTGGTGGGCAGTGGCAGATCTTGCAAGCCCTGTATCTTCTTCCAGGTAGTGCTTCGGCCTTGATCTGTTATTCTCAGGCCCAGAAAGAGTACCTCTTTCTGACACAGTTTTGCCTTTCCTGGTTTACATTTGAGGCCTGCTCTCTCAATGAGGGTCAGTAGTTCATCTAAGAGCTCTAGATCTTGTTCCTGTGTAGCTGTGACCAACAAAGGGTTGTCCACCTACTGCAAGAAACACTGGGGTGTAGAGAAACCCTCAAGGGTGTCCATCATGTACAAATGGAACAGGGAGGAGCTGTTATGGAACCCCTATGGTAAGCAGGTCCATGTGTACTGCCTGCCCTCAAAGGTGAATGCAAACTTATATTGACTTTTGGGGGCCATTGGCAATGACCAACAACCACTGGAGATGTACAGGGCACTAAACCATTGTTGGTCAGGGGACAGTAGTCATAGCATGTCTGGTGCTGATGCCACAGTTGGGGCACAACTGGGGCTGACCTGGTTTAGTCTTCTGTAGGCATCAGTAAGTCTCCATACACCTGTGGGTTTTTTCATAGGCCACACTGGGGAATTTGCAGTGAAAACACATGTCCTGATCACACCTTGCTTGAGGAGTGATTTTATTGTTTCCCTAAGAGAAGGCAAGGCCTCAGGTGGAAAAGGGTATTGCCGTTGCCTCTCATATGCTGGGCCTGTCACTTCAATGACAGTGTGCATCCTGCCACAATCATGCTTGTTAGTGGCAAATGCTTCTAGATGCCTTTGTCAGATAGGGAGGAGTTTTGGGAAAAGTTAATGGTTCTTAAACAAATCTATGATGTCAAAGTCTTTGTTGTTCACAGATATTGTTGCAACCACATGTGAGTCAGGGATCATGATGGTGTGATATTGATCTTGAATTTGTATCAGTAACATGTTGGTTAGGTCCACCACACAGCCGTGTGGTGCCAAAAAGTCAATTCCAGTTATACTAGGGTGATCATGCAGTATGATCAGCTGAAAGGTATGATATGCCTTCAGGTGTCCCAGGTAGTGGCAGGGAATGGTATGCAGGTAGCCTAGTTCCATCTATACCAGACATATTGGTCCTCCATCCGGTAGATCAAGGTCATGTGTCTGTGCTGTCATCCTGTAATACAGACACAACCGCGTCTGTATCCAGTAGTACTGTCAGTAGGCGGCCCTAACCTTGGCCTCTGTGCAGGGCTTTCCATTTGTATCCAACACCAGCTTGTTTACAATACAGACTGGGGCCTGTAATTGTCAATCTGTACCAGAGGAAGCTCTTGAAAGAGAGTCTGGGCCTGGTTCTTGTGAACCATCTCACCATGCTGTACCAATGCTATATAGGGAGACGCTTCCAGGTTCAGGCCTGTAGGGGCCTGACAGCCTGGACTTCCCGTATCTCTGTGGCCTGTGGAGGCCTGCTCTCCTGGTTTTATTGTAGGAAGGGCCCGTACTGGAACAGCGTCCGCTACGGAGCACACTTTCCCAAGGAGGTCCTGGAGACTCCAGTTCTCATTGGCTATTTCCCTATATGAAGGGCCTGGTCTTCATTGTTTACCCTTATTGTTCTTGTGGTGTTTCTTATTCTTATGGTAGTTCTGGTTCCCACCCCAGGGTTGCTGTTGTTCTTGGGCCTGCTGGGGGTGTTGGTTATCTGTGGGGAGGGGCTGTTTCTCTTGGGCCTGCCCCTCCACTATGTAGTGCATTGTGGCCTCCGGAATGGCTTCCATGGCAGCTACTTTCTTGGAACTGGAGCCTGAATCATGGATGTAGAGTTGATGAACTCTGTCTGTTTTCCACAGAATATCATTAAATCTCTCTGTGTTGGGATAGGTGGTTGGCTCTACCTTTTCTCTTACTGCAGGGATCATGTTCCAAAGGAACAGGGTTTTATATTCAATGACGTCATGTCTGCAGCTTCTCCTGCAAGGTAAGTCTCTGCTCGGTAGGCCATCCAGAACCTCTGGTGGAAGATTGCAGGACTTTCCTTTGCCTTCCGTTTCACAGGGTATGCAAGCATCACTCCTACCACACCTGGGTTGTGTGCAGTAATGAGTTCAGATGCTACTTCATCAAAGGTGGTGTGGCTGTCCTGATGGACAGCATTGGGGAGTTTCACCCACAGGCCAGGATTGATGCTCTAGCATAGGATCTGGACCTGGTAGTCTGCAGCAAGACTAAGCATTTCACATTTAGCATGCACCTTCTCCAAGTGGCAGCTGAGGTTGTCGGATGGACTTATACAACCAATGTTGTCAGCTATTTGCTGAACGGAGTAGGCCATTTGTAGGGGATTACTGGGATGATCAAGCAGAGGAAGATTACCTCGAGCGCCCTGGTGGGCTGCCTGAGCTGCAGATTCTGCCACAGTACGGATCATTCCCTCCTTAGTACCAGCCTCTTGTAGGAGCTGCTTAATCTGGGTTCGGAGGACCTGTTTATTTTTCTTAGGGATGGACACATTGCCTAAGGCATTCTCAGTCATTTTCTCTATCTCCTGCCTGTCGTCCACAGTAATAATGGTGATCGGTGGTGCCGTTGGGACTAGGCCTGGGCCTGCTCCCTCCATCATGAGGGTTGCCATGCTTGCGTCGCCCATGATTAGCATCATGTCATCGATAGCATAGGGTCATGTGACAGGGGTCCGCCATGTTGTGGATGGTGGGGAAGGGTGTCAGAGCCATAGTAGGGGTGTGACTGGGCATTGTACTGGGAGATGTCATCATCTGACTCCTCCTCCTCCTCCTCCTCCTCAGATGACGTTGACAAGGCAGGGGCTATGCCTCCCATCGCCTTGATGTGACCAGCCGGCAACCCTCGCTGATGGCGCAGTTTCACCATTTTATATTCACAATCCTCATAACTCCCTTTTGCAACATTCTGATCCACATCATCCTGCATCTGCTTCTGTAACACTCTATACGCAGTGCTCAATTCGCGATTGTCACTAGTTGCTACTCCTAAGTCATTACGTACCTGGTTTATCTCGTCCTGTAACTCTCCCAACTCCTCACACATCTGATCATTCATTCTACTTAACAAGTCATTCCTTTGCAAAGCCTGCCCCTTATCCTGTCTCAAACTTTCACACTCCTGCTTCAATATACAAAGTTTCTGCTCGCTTGCCTGAGCAGAATGGTGCAAAAGGGAATCCTTTTCATTTCACAGAGTTTGGAGCTCAGACTCCAGATCTTGCACACATCTTACACATTCAGTTTCCTGCAATGCCATCTCCTGCTTAAGAGATGAGATTTGCAGTTCAAGGGTTCGAAACCTCACTTCAGAGGCTTCCAAAGCAGCATAGAGAGCCGGGACCAACAACCCTTTAGCTTCTCGCTTTCTGGATGTTTGTCTCATCTCTGCATACTGGGTTGAAATCCCCAGTACGGGGTTTTCAAATTGACTTGCATCCTGCACGACATCAGCCCATCCTCCATGGGAGGCAAGGATGTTTGAGACATCGAGTCTCAGGTCTGTGCAGAAATTTGATACTGTGGCTATTGTGTGGAAGGGAATGAAAAATCAAACCGTGAAAAGGCACCATGCTGTGTATCGATCCACAACAGGTGCACTAGTTCACAGGCGGGCTACTGTGCACTTGTAAGTTTGCAATTCATAACTGCTGTGGGGTGCATTGAGTCGGCATCAACCACACCCAATAAGCAGCCAGACTTTGCAAGTGATTACAAAGTGGGTGAACAACAGGAGCAGTAATGCAGGAATGCACACCTACTGTCCCCGTTGGGATGGGAAAGTTGTAGCAGCAAGTGAAAACTTTGCAAACGCCAAATATTGCCTGCACACGGTCACCAATTGTCAGGAGGTCTAAACCTCACCCTCAGGTTCTTGGCAATAACGGGCATGCAAGGAATCACAGACACATTGCATAAGAGTAATAAAGCTTGTTTATTACTACCAAAGGAAAATCACAGTTGCCCTAAGCAGTTCTTACCATTAGGAACTGGGAGACAATGCTGAGCGTTCCCTATACCTCGAGGAATCTCCGTGTCTCCTGGGGTCTCCGAGGTAGAAGACATAATGTCTTTCATTATATATCTAAGATAATTACCATGGTTACTGTAAGATAGAAACATTTCTAGTTACAGGGATGAGCCCTATTGGCTAAATTAGAGGTGGCTCCTCAGTCCAAGATAACATTATACAATTTTGTTATAGTCATCACTTTGTAGAAACAAAGAGGTACAGTTTGTACATAGCTGTGTAGTAATACAAATCATCAGAAAATGGCAATGCCGACTTATATATCATAATCATTACAAGGACACAGGAGTCCTAATATCCCGTAAGCAAGAAATACATGCATATATTGGAAAGTAAAGTGTATAGCAATTAAGTACATACATACATATCCTTACTCTTATACTGTAGATGCCCTTAGCCCTATATGTTAGTATAACATATACCTAAATGCTAGCTGTCTGCCGTGTACCTCTGGGGTACCAATTAGAGTGCAGGGACCTCGTGTAACAATAGGATGGCACAAGCTAAAGATTTATTTTGCCAGCTTGCCCTTGCCCTGTACACACAGCCACACTGAAGCCAGGAAAAAAAACATATTTGGGATTTCTGGGATGGTTACATGTCTTGTGTGCCCCCCTGCAGTCTCTCTCTCTCTCTCTCTCTCTCTCTCTCTCTCTCTCTCTCCTCTCCCCCCTTCTGGATGGCACAAGTTAAAGATTTATTTTGGCAGCCTGCCCTTGCTCTGTACACACAGCCACACTGAAACCAGAAAAAAATATATATTTGGGATTTCTGGGACTGTTTACATTTCTCGTGGGCCACCCTGCAGTCTTTCTGTCTCTCTCCACTCTGGATGGCACAAGTCAAAGATTTATTTTGCCAGCCTGCCCTTGCTCTGTACTACCCAGCCACATTAAGGCCAAAAAAAGGAAAAAAAAGACTTTTATTTGGGATTTTCTGCAACTGTAAAATTTCTCTTGGACCCCCCAGTAGTCTCTCCCTCTCTCCTCTGGATCTGGAATGGCACAAGTCAAAGATTTTGCCAGCCTGCCCTTGCCCTGTAGTACACACATTACCACACTGCCTAACTTTTATCTGCCTTAGTTGCCCCCACCCGGCAGCCACCCAGGCCATCACTGTCCCTCTCCCAGTTCCTCCGGATTCCTTTTCCAGCCCAGACTCCTCCCCCTCCTCCCTGATAAGTTTCTCTCCCCCCCTCGTCCCAGTAAGTCTCCTTTCTCTGCTCTCATGTCTTTCCTCCCCTCCAACAAGCAGTATTATTTTGTATATTTTTTAATATTACATTGTTGTTTTATTTTTTTGCTGTTCAACTTCTTGCAGCTCTGCAGCAGTGAGCAAGGTACAACACAAGCTCCTCCAACCGTCCTCCAACTCGTATGGGCAACGTTGCACACTTAGCACAGTTATATACTGTGAGTGCATCACGTGACTGTTTGTTGCCTGATTGGATGCCGCTGGCCACCTGTTCATGGAACGAGTATGCAGATGGCATCCTCATGGCAACAATACACTGAATGGCACTCCACTGATCTGGGACCAAACTTCTGCAGTGAAGTCTGTATTTATCCAGGTCTGTGGATTGCAGGTTCGATCTGGGTGGTTTGGATCTCAGGTGGAACAGTCTGCCCAGCCCTAATACATACACACATACTCGCAGTAAAATCTTTTAATAATCATGTATATTAATTTACAGAGGAATGGACTGTTTGTTTTGTTTGTAGCCTTAGTTTCCGTGTACGTTGGAGTACTGTATTGTTTATTATGAACTTTTAAAAGCTAATAAAAGCAATATACAAAAAAAAAACAGAAAATGACACAAAAGGCCAATACTGTGCCTACTGCTGTAAAATTCCCCAATTAGGGGTTTTAAACATAATTAAACTTTTTAGTTGCCTTTTTCATTGGTAAAAATCCATCAATATCTGCTCAGCATAGCTTCCTTAAACCAGGGACAACTGTGGCCATCCCATGCACACCAGCTGGCTTCCTGTGCACTCAATATTCCAACGAGTGTTGCCAACTAATGTCAGAAGTTGGCAGCACTCATTAACATACTGAGCACACAAGATGCTGGCTGGTGCAGCAGGATGGCCACAGCTGTCTCTGGCTACAGGAAGTTATGACGGGAATATGTTAATTTTTTTTTTTTTTTGCAAATGAAAAAGACATTAAAAAATTTTAAATAATGCTTAAAACCCTTAATCGAGTGTTTTTAAAATGCAGTGGGCACAATGACCACCTTTTGTGCCATTTTTGTTTGAAAATTACTGTTTCACGATGTAGATCTTTCAGTTGATACATACGAACAACATTCTAGTTCACAGTACAATATCAGAACAAGTGCTGTAGACAGGACCAGATGTAAGACTAAAATGGCAATGCCTCTCGGCAGTGCCTAGCACAAGTATGTTGAGTGGGGTGCCATGTTGTAGATGGCAAAAACAGTGCTGGAAGATCTACGCTCAGCATTGTGAAGTGTATTCTGTGAGTACAGAACTGAATGAAAAGTGACTGGTTAAGTCACATAACTAACCAAAACGTGCTGGTATTTATTTTACATGGAGTCTGGACATGAGAGAGAGTAGTGCACATACAGTATATTTGCATGGTACAATAAACTTTTTGTTGCCCATTTATCAAAATCAAAGTTATGCAAGCAATAATACCCAACAGGGTGGGCAGTACTGGGAAATACTGGACCACACAGGGGCATAATGAGGTCCAAGGCTGTAGGCAGAGGGCCTTATAGCCTCCGGAAGGTAAGGTATTGCCATACCGCCAACCCCTGTGGGTATTATTGTGCTTAGAAAATAAGCCACTGTAATACATTTATTTAAAAATATATATTTTTTAAAGTTTAAATGATAAAACTCTTGGCTGATTTATTTATTTTGTAATAAAACAGTCCCTCTGCCTGTTTTTTTTTTTGTTTTTACTTTTGAGCCTCTGTAGTTATGAGCAGGAACTGGTTGTCATGGTTACACCCCTCCCCCCCACACACACAGAGGGCTTGACGTTGTTCTGACACTTTTGATTTACTTTGTTTTTTACATTCATCCAAGGTTTTGTTTGGCTGTGTATCGTGGAATTAAGTAGAGGTGGTAGGGGGCAGTGCAGCGTTAGCCGTGGGCGGTGAGGTGAGTGGACAACTAGCGTACTAAATAAAGGTATTTTTTTCTGGTTTGTGGTTGTTATGTTTGTTTTTGTGCTGCGTGACAGGTATTTTTTGTGGGGGTGATTTGTTTGCAACTTCAGGGAGTGAGTGAGCGTAAGAAGAAGGCAGCGTGAGAGCAGACTGCTGCTGGGGATGAGCATGGTTGAGAGAAGTAGCAGAGGACTGTGCAAGCATTACCTGAAGGGTCATAAGAAGCAGCTGTGGTGATCAGTGTGGTGCTTTATAAGGTACACACCACAAGTGATTTATTTTAAGAGAAACAGTTTTGGGGGTCCTTGGGTTAAATTACACGCTGTTCTGACTGCACTGGGATGCGAGGGTTCAAGCTGTGGGAGTGGGGATCCAAGCTGCAGGAGCGGGACAGCGAAAAAGAGACCTGCAAGTAAAGTGGAGGAGGAGGAGGTGATATGTTGATTTTACTTTGAGGAAAGCAATATTTTGAATGTGATTTGTTTTTTAGTATTTTAACGTTATATTATGGAGTGTGTGAAGAGGAACGCTGGGATAACCCTGTTAAATGGCAGGCTGCAACTGACTTGCTCTTTGCTGTTGGGAGGTGCTACAGATGAGCAGTTTTCAGGAGCAAGTGGGTGGGTAGGTGAAGGAGGGAGGAGCAAGAGTATGGTCAGGTGTCCGAGAGTTGGACAAAAGGTTACAGTAAATGAAAAACAAAAAAAAAGAAACAAATAAAGTTAGCCAAGAGTGAGCCCAGTGGAGGCTGATATGGTTCTATTAGGCAGTTGGCACTGAACTAGGGAGCATTGCTGGGACTGCAGCCCTTGCTAAGCGAGAGAAAAAACGGTGGCGATTTGTAATTCAAACAAGGTACTTTGGGCCAATTAGGGAGCAGGGTGGGCACTGGGATATTTCAGTGGGTGAGGAGGCACTATAGGCTGGTGCTTTTTATTTCCTGGACATCTATGGAAAGGGGAGGCAGTATAGCGCAGTAGTTTAAGGCTCTGAACTGCAAACCTGGAGACCTGTGTTTGAATCCCACAGCTCCCACTTGCATACTATATGACCCTGAGTAAGTCACTTAACTTCCTTGTGCTCCCAGATTGCACATGTAAACGTGGTTCAGCTTAGTCTGTCTCTCCTAATTAAAAAAAAAAGTTAATCTACCCCCCTGGCAAGGGTACTAGCCAATCAGATGCAAGGAAATAAAAAGCCCATTTTCTAAACTATTATGATATTACTATGCTATGCTATCACTGGACTTGGTATATTGCTGCATTGTGTTTTGATCAGTGAGTGCCTCGGTAGGTAGCCTATAATAAAATAAATTATATTGTATACTGTATATTTATAATTATTCTTTAATAGCTTATATAACATACTTTATTGTTTTCCCAGTAAGGATTCCATTTAGAACATTAGGCTGGGTACATATAGAGATAATTCTCACAAGAAAACTACACTCCTTGTCCTGTCCTCATGTCCCCGTGAAGAAGGATCAAGCATCCCATCAGATGCTGTCCTCTGTGGGGGCGGGGGGGGAGTCTACATCCCACTGCTCTACAGTCACCTAGGTGACCAACAGCAGTTAAGAAGTGGGCCACGGGAGTGTGTTGATTGGGTGTGTGAGGCATGCAAGTTCCCAATAATGTCAACATACTCTGGTGGGGGCAGAAAATGTGAAATGGCGCAGGATCATGTGGCTGAAACTCTGCCGGCTGTCGCATCCACATTAGGCCTGAGTCACTTGACCATTGAAGATACCTCTGTCTTCACCTCCACCTCATGTAAATAAATTGTGGCTAGATAATGCCAAGGAACATAAAGTGAACTCCACCCTGAGAAGCAAGCTACGGGGTACAGCACAGAGGTGAGTCATGGGTGGGTAGAAGTGCCTGGGGATCAGTGACTGAGCCTCTGTGGGCGGGAAGCAGGGCTTGGCTGGAGAAGGCAAAGCACAGCAAAGGAACAGTAAGAGAAGTTCCTTCATAGATGCTATTGTAATAGCGTTGCAGGACTGTTCCACCAAGAATACTAGGGAAATAGTTATTCTAGCATATTTAAAAAATAGGTTGCTAAGGACCTGGGTTCTAGCCCTAGGGTAGATTGGAGCTGCCAGATAGGTAAAGGGTGGTCCCTGCAGTGAAACAAAAAGCGGTATCAGCAATTACAATAGGAATTTAAATAAATAACAAGCATTTTAAATAGAATAGATGGCAGTTTCAGCATCAGTATATTATTAATCACCGTAGGAGGATGCAGCGCAGGGGGAAGTATGGAAAAGACCATCTGGCCCTGGCTTCCTTACCCACATGCAGTTTTATGCTCATTTTGTATTGAATGGCAATTTTGTTTACATAAAGTGATGGTAATTCTACAAAGAAAATGGTAATTTGGATCATTGGTGACCAGTGGGTTGGTAACCTGATTGCCATGGCTACCGTATCATTGCCTTGGTGGTCCAGTGGTTTCATTTGGTCTGCCTGGGTTGCCTTATAGTAATTCAGTATTTTTTATATATATGAGAATTGTTTCTGTGGTAAAAGTAAAAAAGAGCTGCTCTGTTGTAAATATTAAAATGCAGAGTGGAAGCTGTGGGTGCCGAGTGCACCTAGAAGAGGAGCAGGGAGTGTGAGTAGCCAAAAGTTGGCACCACAGCAGAGTGCTGCATGCTCAGTAAAGAATCCATAAGCTAGCTCCAGGGTGGTCACTCCTCTACCACGACCCCAGTCATGAGTCAGACTTCAGCCTGTTTTTCTGTGCACTGCCTTGTGATGGTGGAAGAGGGAGAAGCAGTAAAGGCACTCCTCTAACAGACAGGATTAACCAGATAATTTCCCTTTCTTAGATGCGAAAGCGACAAGCGCCAGGGAAATGGTATTTAGGGACTGACTCACATAAATAAATATAAATAAAATAAAGATGAGCACAGTCGATTTTGGGGGCTCTGTGGAGGTCCCACACCACACGCAAAGTAAAGAAAGCATTTTGAAAATGAGCTCATGATGGAGCCATTTTAAGAGTAACAAGTGCTCAGGTTTACAGAGGTACCATGGCTCTAGAAACACTTAAATCACACTGAAAAATGCATATTTACAGAAAGTAAAGCCATAGTGGAGCTGAGGGAAGTCCTGGGGTTTTAATAAAAATACAAGCATTGCTAAGAAATGTTCACAGGCAAAAACTGAGCAGTATAAAAGAGAGCTCTGTATTAGAAAGTTATTTACAATCAGAAACACTGTCTTTAAGCATGTGCTTTTTCTAATTCCTGCTGCCATGCCATTTTGCAATAGATTTACCCCAAACATGGCAGACTGGTAGAAATAAATGTGCTAAATAATAGAAAAATAGTTTTGAGTGAAAAATATATGAAACAGAGGAGTCGCTAACCTTTTTAGGGAGAGTGGATCCTGTTGAAACATAATCTATGCAGACAGTTACACAGGAGGTGGAGCTAAGGGTGGGAAAAATTAATATTCAGTTCCTG
Source organism: Neoceratodus forsteri (assembly GCA_016271365.2). Taxonomy (NCBI): domain Eukaryota; kingdom Metazoa; phylum Chordata; order Ceratodontiformes; family Ceratodontidae; genus Neoceratodus; species Neoceratodus forsteri. Next base: position 177,656,238 of record CM057456.1, read on the forward strand.
ACTGAAGAAACTGTTGTGGTCAGTATAATTAAAGGAGACACTGCTTTTATTTTTAAAAGTGAAGAGAAAAGTGTCAGAAGTGTGTTATTTAAATGGTTAATGACAAATAAGTTTGAGACTTAGTGACTTAGATTTCCTGTGGGTCATTTTGTACAGATCAAAAATCAGGAGAGACCTAGAGATGATAGCTTCCCAGCCAAAATAGTGAAAAGATGCTTAAAAATAGAGAAAGTGCTTAGTTTGTGTGACAAAGTGAATGTGTACACAAATGGGACTCAGAATAAAAGAAAAGTAAAGCCTTAGAACATTGAGAGGGGCAGCTGGATTTCAAAACTGAGTATTCCATTGTGGCTTATGCTGCTGCAGAAAGGAATGTGATTGGTGCTGAGCCCCTGGACAGGTCAGTGTCCACTCTGTGACCAGAAATTGGCATATGCAAATGAGTCTGGGGCATAAAAGTAGCTGCACTGCCAGTGTGCAGGGAGTTCAAGCAGGGAACGCGACTAAGGAGGAGGGACCCAAGCCAAGTGGGTGCCCAGTCAGAAGAGGTCTGCTGCAGTGGTACAGCCTGATGGAGACAGCCCTTATTTAAAGTGTAGGATTAGGAGCCTGCCAGGTGGTGCTGAGGGTTGAGGTGCTGGTCGTCATACCTCGCGCCACGCTGGCAACCTGGGTTCGGACATAAGCCCGGGTTGTCAGGGGAGGGATAGGATTGAGCATCTGGAGGACTGCTCTCCTATCCTGGGGAGGGTCGAGGGCTCTCCTACTCCTACTGCAAATGTAAGCTAGAAGATGTGAAGTACCAGAAACTCCAATGAGAAGAACTGAAAGCCAAAAAACTCTGCAAGGGAGGCGGAACATGTTGCAGAGCTATGAGACAGCTATGATAACTCTAATTCCCATCATTGCACCATGGATTCATGTAAATCTTCTAGTGTAGAGTGGAGAGAGAAAAGATGCTTCTGAATTTCTCAATACTTTCGAGCATACTTTACGACAAACCCTAGTGCTAGAAGATATGTGGGTACAACATTTTGAAGGAGTTGTTCAAGGTGTCGCAAGTAAATGGTGGCACTACAAGCAAGACCAGATACAAGATTGTAGGCAGTGTAAAGCCCAATTCTTGGAATATTTTGACAAGGCACATAGTAGACAGCACTTAAGAAGAGAGCTGGATCACCCACAAAGGCATGGAGATCAACTCGATATGTTAGATTTGTCTAAATGGGACATGTATAAGCAATTGTATCCTCATGCTCTAGAAAGAGAAAGAGAAAGTGCTAAGTTCCCGCTGGCTGCTTGCCACATCACCAATGGCGAAGCCACAAGCCCTGTGGCTAAGATTTTATATCCCTCCTACGCCATGGAGACGAAAGGAACCAGCCTGCAACCTACTTTCTCCACTCTCTCGCCACTGTTACACAAGGTCCCTGCACCCTAATTGATACCCTCAGAGGTACACCATAGACAGTTTATGCTTTGATATAGGTTATACTAATATTTAGGGCTAAGGGCATCTACCGTACAAGAGTAGATGTCAGGATATGAATGCATATTGTTGTAATCCACTTTGCTTGCTAATGCACATATATTTTACCATGTATTTTCTGTCTATTTCTTACTTGTCAGATGCCAAGACACCTGTCCTTGAAGTAATTATAATATGTAAGACAGCATTGCCATCTTTTGGTGATGTGCACCACTACACTTAGTTATGTAAGACTCTGTGTAAGAACTTCTTTGTTCTACAACTGATGACTTTACAGAATCATATAATGTTATCTTGGACCATGGAGCCACCTCTAATTTAGCCAATAGGGCTCATCTCTGTAACTAGAAATGTTTCTATCTTTTTGTAACCATAGTAATTATCATAGGTATATAATGTTATGCACAGGCTTTACACCTCGGAGACCCGAGAGACCCCAAGACACTACAGAGAAACCTCGAGGTGTAGGGAATGCCTAGCACTGGCTCCCAGTTCATATTGGTAAGAACTGCTTAGGGCAACTGTGATTTATCCCTTTGGTAGTAATAAACTTGTTTATTACTCTAATGCAACTTGTTTGTGATTACTTGCATTCCCAATATCGACAAGAATCTGGAAGTGAGGTTTAGACCTCTTGACAAATTGGCGACCGTGTGCAGGCGATATTTGGTGTCTGTAAGTTTTCACTTGTTGCTTAAACTTTTCCCTTCCCCATGGGGACAGTAGGTGTACATTCCCATAACACCTCTCCCATTTCCAAACCAGTTTGTAGTTACTTGCAAAGTCTGGCTGACTTTTTGGGTGTGGTCGATGCCAACTCGACCCACTCTATAGCAGTTTTGAATTGCAAGCCTGCAACTTATACTGTAGCCCGGCTGTGTTTAAAGTACTCGTGCAGTGGATCGATACGCCACACGCTGTCTTTTTCACAGTTTGAATTTTCATTCCCTCCCACATAATGGCCACAGTATCAGATATCTGCGCAGAACTGAGACTCGATGTCTCTAACTTCCTTGCTTCCCATGGAGGATGGGCTGACTTTGCGCAGGACGCAAGTCAATCCGAAAATCCTGTACTGGGGATTTCAACCCGGTACGCAGAGACGTGACAATCAACCAATAAGCGTCACGCTAAAGGGTTGATGGTCGCCGATCTCTACGCTACTTTGGAAGCTTCCAAAGCGAGGTTTCGAACCCTTGATCTGCAGATTTCGTCTCTTAAGCAAGAGATGGGTATGCAGGAAACAGAATGTATCAGAATGCAGCAGAACTTGGAGTCTGAACTCCAAACTCTGCGGAATGAAAATGATTCACTATTGCGTCATTCAGCCCAGACTGGTGAACAGGAACTATGTATGTTGAAGCAGGAGTGTAAAAGTTTGAGACAGGATAAGAGTCAGGTTGTGCAGATGAATGGTTTGCTGAGTGTTGCGAATGCTCAGTTGAGTGATGAAATGGGTGAGCTTCAGGACGAGATCAACCAGGTACGTAATGATTTAGAGGTAGCCTACAGGGGACAATCGTGAACTGAGTGCCGCGTATCGAATTTTGCAGAAGCAAAAGCAAGATGAGGTTGATATGGATGTTGCAAGTGTGAATCATGATGAATGTAGAACTATAATGGTGACACTGTGCCATCAGCAACAGGTTCTGGCTGGACAAGTTAAGGCAATGGGAGGCATAGCCCCTGCCTTTCACTCGTCATCAGAGGGGGAGTTATCTGATGATGACATTTCACAGTACAATGCCCAGTCACACCCCTACTATGGCCCAGACTCCCCACCCAGCCATCCACAGCATGGTGGGTCCCCGCCCCCAACTCCTCAGGTCACACGTCAACGACGCTGTGATGCTCATCATGGCAAACGCTAACATGGCGGCACCCATGATAGGGGGGGGGGAGCAGGCTCAAGCCTGGTCCCAACGGCACCTCCGGTAGCTGTTATTAATGTGGAAGACAGGCAAGAGATAGAAACTGTGATTGAGAGAGTGTTAGGTAATGTTCCTCTTCCTGAGAGAAGCATGAAGGCTATTAAAACTCAGATTAGGCAGCTTTTTCAAGAAGCTGGCACTCAGAAAGGTGTTGTACGCACTGTGGCTGAAGCTGCAGCTCGTGCAGCCCTGGATGGTGCTCGTGACAATCTACCTTTGCCCGATCGACCCACTAATCCCCTACAAATGGCCTACTCTGTTCAGCAAATTGCTGACAGTAACTGTCGGATGAACCTGTCCAACAACCTCAGCTGTCACTTGGAAAAGGTACGTTCTAAATGCGAGATGCTCAGCCTCGCTGCACAATATCAGGTCCAAATACTACACCAGACCATCGATCCTGGTTTGTGGGCCAAACTCCCCGAAGCTGTTCGCCAGGATGGGAATGCCACCTTTGACGAGGTTGCAGCTGAGCTCATTTCTGCTCACAGTCCAGGTGTTGTAGGAGTGATGCTTTCATATCCTGTGAAGCAGAATGCAAAAGAAAGTCCAGTGACTTACCACCAGAGACTCTGGATGGCCTACCGAGCAGGAAAGCACCTGGCACAAGAAGCTACAGATGTAGATCTTATTGAATATAAGACCATGTTCCTTCGGAACATGATTCCAGCAGTAAGAGAAAAGGTAGAGCCAACCACTTACCCAAATACAGATAGGTTTGCCGTTATTCTTTGGAAAACCGAGAGCTTGTACCAACTGTATATCCGTGATTTGGGCTCCGGTTCCAAAAAGGTAGCTGCCGTGGAGCCCGCTCCAGGAACCACGACACACTACACAGTGGAAGGGCAGGCCCAACGCCAACAGGCCCGACATTTGCTGGCCCCTCCAGCTGGGAATCAACACCCCCAACAGGCCCAACAACAAACACATCAACAACAGCAATGGGGTAGGAACCTGAATTGGCATAAAAACAGGAAGCATAAGGGCAGAGGTGAACCACAACAGAGAATGGGTCCTTCATATAGGGAGATAGCTGAAGAAAATAGGAAATTTCGAGAGCTCCTGGGACAAGTGCGTTCTGTGGCGGATGCTGTTCCCGCTCAGACCCTTGCGGTGGTACAACCGGCAGCCCAGACCACAACCAGCCATGGAGACACCGGGGGTACAGGCCCTCAGGCCCACACCAGTCTGAACCCAGAGGCTCCTCCCTATATAGCATCAGTACAGCACGGTGAAGTCATTCACGCAAGTCACGCCCAACCTCTGCATGCTTCCGGCAATACGGATTGACAATTACAGGCCCCAGTCCGTATTGTAAACAAGCTGGTCTTGGATACAAATGGAAGGCCCTGCACCAAGGCCGAGGTCAGGGGCCACCAACTAGTAGTCTTACTAGATACAGGTGCAGCTGTATCTGTGCTACATGACGAACACCCGGACACATCTCCTTGGTCTACCGGACGGAAGACCAACATGTCAGGAGTCGATGGTACTAGGCTGCCTGCATACTGTTCTCTACCCTTACCGGTAGACTTAGGCCATTTAAAAGCCTCACATACTTTCCAACTAATGGTACTGCATGATCATCCTAATATCATAGGGATAGACTTCCTTGCACCACACGGCTGTGTGGTGAACCTAGCTAATATGTTATTGATACAGATTTTGATTCCTGATTCACACATTGTGGCAACTATATCTGCCAATGACAAACAGTATGACATCATAGATTTGTTCAAGAATCATTAATTTTTCCCCAAACTCCTACCTATTCTACAATGACATTTAGAAGCATTTGCAGTTAACAAGCATGACTGTGGTAGAATGCATACCATCATTGAAGTGCCAGGCCCAGCACATGAGAGGCAAAGGCGATATCCTTTCCCAACTGAGGCCTTGCCTTCCCTTAGAGAAATGCTCAAGTCACTCCTTAAGCAAGGAGTAATCAGAACTTGTGTTTCCACTGCTAACTCCCCAGTGTGGCCTGTGAAGAAACCCACAGGTGCCTGGAGACTTACTATTGACTACATGAAAATGAATCAGGTCACTCCCAGCTGTTCCCCAACTGCCGCATCAGCACCAGATGTGCTCCGACTTCTAACCCCTGACCAGAAATGGTTCAGTACCCTGGACATCTCCAATGGTTTTTGGTCATTGCCATTGGCCTTAAGAGTCAATATAAATTTGCCTTCACCTTTGAAGGAAGACAGTACACGTGGACTTGCTTGCTGCAAGGATCCCATAACAGTCCATCCCTCTTCCAGCTCCACATGATGGATGCCCTTGAAAGTTTCTCTACCCTCCAATGTCTCCTACAGTATGTGGACGACCTGTTGTTGGCCACAGCCACACAGGAACAACATCTGGATCTCTTGAACAAACTATTGACTCTCATTCAGAGAGCAGGCTTGAAATGCAACCCAGCAAAAGTACAATTGTGTCAGAAAGAAATACTTTTTCTTGGTCTAAAAATAACTGATCAAGGTCAAAGCCCTACCTGGAAGAAGGTACAGGGACTGCAAGACTTGCCATTACCTACCAGTGTGGCAACTCTTCGAAGGTTTCCAGGTATGGTAAACTATTTGAGAGATTTCATTTGTGACTTTGCTCAGAAAGCTGCTCCTCTGTACGAGCTACTCAAAAAGGATGTACCATGGACTTGGGGCCCTATTCACACCCAGGCTGTGATGACACTGAAGCAGGCCTTGGCCTCCGCCTCAGCACTGGTAAACCCCAATCCAGCATTACCATTCCATCTGGAGTGTGCCACCTCTGACATTGCCATGTCAGCAGTGTTGGCCCAGAAGGTGCATGGCACCTTGAGACCCATTGCATATGCCTCACAGCTCTTGACCCCATTAGAGCAGAAGTATGGCCTTTGTGAAAGGAACCTTCTGGCCACCTACTGGGCTGCCAAGCACTTCCTGTATATCATTGGGTACTCACCACTGATCATCAACACTAACCATACACCAACCACCTTTTTACTCTCAGATAGGGTGAAGGACGGGTCAGTCTCCAATACCAGGCTGACACACTGGTCACTTCTTCTCCAGGACGGAGACATACAGGTCCAACCGACTAAAGTTCCATCCATGCTAGCTCATGGCCTCCTTTTCCAGGGAGAACCCCATGACTGTGCACTACAGTCACCTGACCTTCCGGATCCAGGTCCTTTCTTTCCTGCCACGCCACAAGTACTCGAGAGTACCTCTTTGTGCCGTGTCTTTATTGATGGTTCAGCATCCTACTATCAGGGAGAACCCCCGACAGCCCTAGGTAAAGGGCATTGCAGTAGTCAAGGTGGGAGGTAACGAAGGCGTGAACCAACGTTGGAAGATCATAGGAGGAACCAGCTATTTCTCCCGGGCGATATTTCTCAGATGGTAGAAAGAGATTTTAACAACTGCTGACACCTGTGATTTCAAAGTCAGACAGTTATCAAACATAACGCCCAGGTTCCGTACCCGGTCTGAGGTAGCTAGCTGGACACCTCTGAGCCACAAGCCCGAAGGTGAACCTGCCAACACACCCGCCTCTCGACAACTCGGGTTCACAACCAGCACCTCAGTTTTTACAGGGTTCAACCTTAGCCAGCTCATATTCATCCAGACCTGGATTTCAGCCAGACAGCTGTTGAGCAACGAAATGGCATCATCCTGTTCAGGCACAAAAGACATGTATAGCTGAGTATCATCTGCATAGCAGTGAAAACTCAAGCCATACCATCTAATAATCACTCCTAACGTCAGCATATACACTGCAAACAACATGGGCACTAAAATGGATCCCTGCAGAACCCCACAGGGCAGGGAGAATGGGGCTGAGGTACAAATCCCAGACACCACTCTCTGAATCCTACCCGTGAGGTAGGACTGAAACCATCTAAGGACAGCCCCTGATAGTCCACAGACAAACCACAGGTGATCCAGCAGCACACCATGTCCACTGTATCAAATGCTGCAGAGAGATCAAGAAGGACCAGGATGGAACGAGTCTTCGATCTCTCGTTATCAGGAGGTCATTTAGTACCCGAACAAGAGCTGTCTCTATACTATGTCTCTTCCTGAAACCGGACTGGAGAGAATCATAGATAATGTGGCTGGTCAAATGGTCATCCAATTGTAAAGCCACCACCTTCTCAATAACCTTACCCAAAAATGGAAGGTTAGAGACAGGCCTGTAGTTTCTAAGACAGGATCCAAGAAGGGCTTCTTAAGAAGAGGCCGAACCATGGCCTCCTTAAGGGAAGCTTGAAAATTCCACTCTCCAAGGATAAGTTGACAATCTCTGTGAGGACTGGGCCGATAACATCAACGCAGCCAACAAGCAAACGCGTAGGGCCCGGATCCAAACCACAGTTGGTAGGACGTAAAGACTGGATAACCATCACAATATCACTGATTGTGGGCTGATCAAAGTCACATCACTCAAACCGAGGGTCCGACATCTCCTGCCAACCACTGCTGCTCCCTAGAGAAAGGGTCATGTGGATCTCAGACCTGATCATGGCAACCTTATCCGTGAAGAATCGAGCAATCTTCTCACACTGTTCTTGTGAAAAGGCATTTCTGGGCTGAAGACAGAGTGGATTACACAATCTGTCCACGGTCCAGAAAAGCTGAGCTGGTCGATTCTGCGTGGCAGCAATTCCCCTGGACAGGAATTCTGCATTCTTATGGGAAATTGTTGATTGATAGACCAAATAATGGTCCATCAAACTAAGCCTGTCACACTCCAGGCCCGATCTCCGCCATCGCCTCTCTAGCCTTCGTCCAACTCTCCTCAACTCCCTCAGGTCCTCATCAAACCATGGAGACCTAGGGCGAAGGGAGAGTGGAAGAAAACTACAGGAGAAATGGAATCCAGGGCCTCTGTCACTGCCTTATTATAGGCAAGCACAAGATCCTCTGGATCCACGCATTCTCTCGGCATGCTCTGCCATCAGGCCATCCAGGGATACACCCCTCAAAATGCGGTACTTGACCATCTCCATAGGGGCAGACCTCTTGGGGGCCTCAAAACTGAAGCTGATGGAATGATGGACCAACCACCCGACTGGTTCCACCATCAAGTCGGATATCTCCATCCCCAGGAGGAACACCAAGTCCAATGAATAACCACCAATGTGGGTTAAGGAGGAAACAACCTGTGTGAGGCCCAGTAAATTCATTAACTGGAGGAAGTCTTGTCCAAACTGCGAGAGTTCATCGTCGACCCAAGCATTGAAATCTCCTAGTCAGCCATCTATGGGGTCCCAATGTTAGGTCAGCAATGAAGTCCACAACTTCCTGTAAGAAAACATTCCCGTCACCTGGTGGACGGTAGATGAGAAGAATCTTGCACCCCACACCTTCACCCATGATACATTCAAAGGAGTTGGTGGTTCCCACTGAGATTTCCATCAGGTTCAGTTCTGATTTAAAACAAAGGGCCACATCCCCATCCCTACGATCGATCCTCGGGCGGTGTATCACCGAGTACCTGGGAGGAATCGCTGAAGCCAAAACAGGGCCAGCATTTCCATCCAACCAGGTCTCGGTGATGCAAGCCATGTCGACCGAATTAACAAGATCCCCAATTATGACGGTCTTGTTCCTAATCGACCTGGCATTGCACAACACTGCCCGGGTTCGATGAGCAGCTGGGGGAGATCGAATTACCTGTCCACAATATGCAGAGCCCTTGGGTATGGGAACCAGACAGGGATAGCCCCTTTCCTGGACCCATTTCGCCCCAGGGCGTCTCCTTGTCCCGACTATCCCAATCTTTCCACTCCTCTCCACTCCCCCTGCAGGCCAAGTCCACGCTTGAGCCCAAGCCCTCCTTGCTATTCCCAGACCCCTACAGCATCTATACACCTCTAGGGGCAAAGGGGGCAAAAGAAAGGGCAAAGATCCCTCAGCCTGGAAGGGGAGTAATGCCTAACCGTCAACCCTGGCCAACACATTTTCTAAAACCAAAACCAAACAAATATATAACCATACAACTAACACAATTAATAACAAATAAACCCCCAACCCTAAAAAAAAACAGAACAATTTAAACCAACAGTAGTGAAAAAAGCAGGCAGGAAAACAATAGAATGTAGACAAGGGCAGACAAGAGGAGATTAAAAATAAGTTCTTGGGTTGAAAGGCAGTGTTGAATTGGGCATATTTACTACAATGCTGAATGAGGTCAAAAAAGATATTAAAACAAAACAGAAAGGCTTATGGGGTATTAAGGCACAGTACCTACTATATGGAACCAATACTGAAGTATTGAATAAATAATAATGGATGTGTGGGGTGGTGGGGGACAATAAGTGTGTATGCAGATACACTTAAAGATTAAGTGAAGCAACAAGTTGTGATTAAGAAAAAGCACATCAATAGAAAGAAAAGTGATCAAGAAACAGACAAGCTGAGGGGGGATACAGAAATAAACAAACTTGCCAAGGCAAAATAATTATTTTAAACTGTTCTCTGACTGTTGTGTGACATACTGCTGCAATACAGTGTGTGTATGTGTGTGTTCAGAAAACAATCAAACACACTGCAGCATGCTGTGTTATGTAATCTTTTTGAGAAATGAAACTGTACTAAGTGCTGAAGCATATCAATATTAACTGGTCCTGTAAACCCCCCCCCCATTACATCTGTTGGCCACATAATGTGTGTGTGTGAAGAAATAAAACTCTGAGACCCAACTGCTTCATTAAAGAACTTTATTAGTCACACAATTCAAAAAGACATCCGAGTCTGTCATATATTCTTGTGCAAATATCCAGTCAGTGTCACATATATTCTTGTGCAAATATCCAGTCTCATATTCTTGTGCAAATATCCAGTCGGTGTCACATATATTATTGTGTAAATATCCAGTCTCATATTCTTGTGCAAATACCCAGTCGGTATCACATATATTCCTGTGCAAACCAGTCTGTGTCACATATATTTGTGCAAACATCCAGTCTGTGTCATATATATTCTTGTGCACTGTCCAGTTGGTGTCACATAGAAATTCTTGTACAAATATCCAGTCTGTGTCACATATATTCTCACATATCCAGTCAGTGTCACATACTGTATATTCTTGTGCAAATATCCAGTCAGTGTCATATTCTAGACTCTAGAATCTACAGCAAATATCCAGTCTGTGTCACATATATTCTTGTACCATCTACCTAAATAAAAATGTCACAACTAGCTGCAAATCCTGAAACTGTTAAACAGAGTAGCTGGGTGGCCACAGTAAAACAAAGCAAGATAACAGATATTTTCAAAAGGCCCAGATCAGCAAGTTTTGTCCCTGAAACTGAGCCAGAATCATGTGGCAGCATCTCTGTAGCAATGGAGAGCAGCTATTCAAAAACTGCAAGCAAGAAAACCAGAGTTTTATATGACAGAGACAGTCATAGGGAAATTAAGGATTCCTGGTTTAAAACCTACCCATGGCTCATTCATGACAAAGAAGCTGCAGTATTCTACTGCAGAATTTGCAAAGCAACTGGCCGAAGAAATATTTTCACAGAAGTGAAACCAACCAATAAGCCAAAGGCTGATGATTTAAATAAACATCAGATGTCCAAAGATCACAAGTGAGTCTTATTACAGATGCCCCACCAGTTTGCATTTCTTCTTGTTTTCTGAATCTGCTGCTAATTGTCATGGTTTTAAAAATGTGTTTCTCTTAATTTAATAAGGTTTGCAGTCGAGGCAGAAAGAGGGAAAAAGGGAATGACAAAGGCTGTGAGCACAGCTTATTCATCAGTGAAAAGTGCCATCACAGCAGAGATGCAAAGCGTTTATTACATGGGCAAAACTCTGACTGCAAATCATAACATACAGAAACTTTTGGAACTGCAGGTTCACAATGTAAGTATTTTTACTCGCTAATATCTCGAACATCAAAGTCTCGCTTCATGTATATAAAATGGGGGGGGCGCTGCCTCAGGGTTGCAGATCATATGTCACGAAACTGCAGGCCCAACATAAATAATAGCACTTACTATATTGTCATTTCTGAATTCAAATAAAAAAAATTAGCAGCGCTGCAGCAGAGTCGCACTACAAGTCACATTGGGGGGAGGCATGGCTCCAAATAACTAACAGTCCATTTCTTTTTTCCTTTTTTCTGCACAGGAATCCACTCTGCTAGCACCTATAAAGCAATCAGTCGAAGGCACGGGCATCTACACACATTCTGAGTCCATCAATGACTTTTACAAAGCAATTTGTAAGGCAGTGCAGGATGCTTTTTTAAAGGAATTGGAGGATTGTCTATCTAAAATGTTTTCCTTACAAATTGATGAGGGAACAGATGTAGCCAACAAGAGCACACTGATGGTATACATCAGATTCACTGACAGCAAGGGCTATGTTCAGTCTAAATTTTTAGGTGTGACTGAGCTTGCAGAATGCAATTCAGAAGTAGTATACAATGCTGTGAAGTACATGATCTCTGATAAAAATTTGGAAGATAAAGAGCTGATAGGACTTGCAACTGATGGGGCCTCTGTAATGAAAGGATGCAAAAAAGGGTGTGAGACCACTCTAGCCAAAATAGATTACCCATATTTAGTTGCCACTCACTGTCTCGCACATAGACTCGCCTTAGCATCAGAGAAAGCAGCCAACCAACACCAGTATCTGGTCAGTTATATGTCTACAGTGAATCAGCTTGGGAAACTGATAAAGTACTCACCCAAATTTTGTCGAATACTCGATCAGAGCAAAGACATACACCAGGAGCATGCTGTGAAACTAAAACAGATTTTTTTCACTAGATGGCTTTCATTTTCTGATTCTGTAAAGGCATTACAAGCATGCATAGCCTCACTTATTTCTGCTTTGTCACAAATGGCAGAGGATAACTATCAGCGAAACCTTGCTATGAGGTGTCTTAAAAAAATGGGGACTTTCAAATTTGTTGCCACTACTTTCTTTCTGGCTGATGCAGTAGGTCTTCTTGCAATTCTCTCAAAACTTTTCCAAAAACGGTCTGTCATCTTCTCAGATGCAAGGCAGCAGCTTGTTAGCTCAACTGATGCACTTTGTGTACTGCCGGAAAATCCAGGCCCACACTTAAAAAGGTTTTTGTCAGAGATGCCAAGTGAACCATCAGAAGAGGGAAAATCTATATTTAGAACACATACACTGCTACAGTATATACATGGCAGCAAAGAGAAGAGTTCAAGAATTTGCAAACATCTTATATACAGTCAATAGTTGAACAACTTGAAAGTTACTTTCCAGAAGGCACATTGTTGGACAACTGGTCGGTATTAGAACCATGCAATGCACCTGATCACATTGAGAGCTATGGAGAACAGGAGATTGAGAATGTTATTGCTCACTATGGTGTCATTAAAAAAGAACTCAGTACTAACATCCTGCCAGTTAACCAAGATGAAACCAAACTGGAATGGTCATTATTACGTTGATTATTCTCGGCACACAAAGAGTCCACTATTGAAGAATTCAATGTCAAAGTGGTAGTCCCAAACAAGGAGTCTTGGCCAAACATGTCCAAACTATATTCAGTATGTCTGGCAACCCCATCAACTTCAGTGGAGTGTGAACGTGGCTTTAGTGCATATAACAACATTTAGACTGCCGAAAGAAATCACCTTAAAGTCTGGAATGTGAACTAATGACTCTTCTGGTTGAGGCTCCTGATGACATGGGAAAGTTTGATTTTGAAACTGCATTTGACATCTGGGTGTCAGAAAAGGACAGACGTGGGTTCCTTCAAACTGTCAAGACAAATAAAGATGCACCTCCAAGTTCTTCTTGAGAAAACCTGCAGCAGCACTACTGCATAGACCTAGCAGAAGAAATATAAAATCAGTCCCATGGGCTGTGCTTCTTCTTATGATATATATTTTGTTGTACTGTAATTTGTACCACTGCTACAGCAAAATGTGTTAATTGTCGCCATGTTCTCCACTTGACTCTTGTCTAGTCTTCATGAAGCTCAGACACACAGAAAAAAAAATTACTGCTGTTGCCTTGTTGGCAGCAATTCTCATTTAATGCCATGACAGTTTGCTAACAAAACAATTTTCACATCTAGTTTAAATAACAATAGTTACCGGCATTAAAATATAATTTTACTACCTTGCTTATGAACCAGGCCCGACACTGATCTGGGCTGAGAGAGCAGTGTGTTAACTGTTACTTTCACTGTTTTTTTCTGCTTGTTAAATGTCTGATGGATGCCTGGCTTGCCTTTATTCACATTTTGGGGCATGGCACAGATTCCTCAAGTCTTCACACAATGTTATTTTAATAGCTTTTTAAACTTGATTACTTGTTATGTACAGGCTTTAGTGAGCCTGACCCCGACATTTTATTGCAGTTGGTGGGCTGGGTGGGGCAGAGATTCAAAATCTCTTCTAGGCACGACTGCCAGGTGCTCAGTCATTTTCATGAAATAATTGACATCTGACTGGTGTCACATATTTAATATGCCATCAAACTGTTAAGAGCACTGTAGTGTTATTGTTTAATTTTCCTGCCTGAATCTGCCTGGCCTTTAGCATTATTTGTCTCCTGCTTACCTAATAAAGCTATGTGCACAGCTTATAATAATTATGCTGCATTTGTTGGAGTCAAAACTGGGCTGACCACATCTTAAGCTTTGGTATGTATGTTACTGCTGTACACATACTTGAGCATCTACGTCATATAAAATAATTTCAAAAAATTTGGCTCAAACTGTGAATATATTGTGCCTACCACTACAAAAGTAATGTTGTCCATAAAGGTATTTAAAAACAATGTTAATACAACTCCATATACATTTTACCATTACTTGCCATGTGAGGCTAAAGACCTCTTGTGGTGGCTAACAAATATTGGGTCTGTTTAGCCACAGTGGCTAAACCTAAGAGGAACTGAGAAGTGTTGAATTTATTGTCAGAATTCTTCAGAAAAAGCTGCACAACTTGTTTATGTGTGTAATACCGAGAACTATTGGAGAACTCATCCAGAAAGGAAGAACCTTGCAAGAAAATTTAAGTCAAACGAAACCTGTCGAAAGCAACAAATGTGAAAGGAGAGAGAGAGGTTCCAGGAGAAAAGATCTGAATCTCAGATAAATGCAGTACCAGATAGTTCAGACAAACCAAAACATTCATTGTATCTGCCTAGAAGAAACAACAAGTTTGAGTTAAGATGTTAAGGATGTAATGAAATAGGTCACAAGAGGGCAGACTGTCCCAAAAGAAAATCTGAACTGAATGCTAACAAAGCAGCAACTACACTAGTCAGAGATGATAAGAAGTGGAAGACAAAAACAGATGGAGATATCAGAAAAGAGAATGCCAGAGATAGTAAATGTAGTCACGAGTTAAAATTTGCTATACAATATTTACCAGTCAAGCTGGGAGACATGGTCATCCAAGGGTTAATGGATACCGATCCTACTACTTCCATAATCAGAAGACCAATGCTAATACAAAACATCAGCTCATGGACCAGGTTCCACAAGAAGCCAGAGATGGAACTCATGTTGGTGTCTGAAGAATCGTACAGCCCATGGGGAAATGGAGAAGTGAATCTCAGCATATGAGACATCCCATGGAAAGGGAGAGTAGTTATCTTTGACACAGCCATGTCTGAAGTCATTATTGGATATGATATCCTCATAGATCTGCAAATGGTAATCGATATAGCGAACAAGAAGGTAATAAGTAACGAGATGACTGAAAACAAACCACAGGAAAGGACAGACGAAAAAAAGGAAGAAATCAAAAAAGTACCAGAATCTACCAAGGAGCTTGTGTCTCATGAGCACCAGATTTCTAGAGTGATCACAATGGAACCAAAAGATATTCTGCAAGACATTAAAGTGTTCGCTAGACCATGTCTGGAAGGACTTATTGGGCCACAAATCCATCGAGAAGAGCAACTTGAGAGAGTTCTAAGTGAATTTCCTGAGGTAGTTACAGAAAGAATTGACGTACTAACTTGATTTAGCACACAGTAGATACTGGAAATGCACAACCGATACAAAGTAGACCATATGCCTAATCACCTACAAAAAGAACGATTACTCAAGAACAGATCCAAGAGATGTTACAAGAAGTAATCATTCAGCCATCTTTGTCAGCCTGGTCATCCCCAGTAGTGTTGGTACCAAAGAAGGATGGAACCACAAGATTTTGTGTGGACTACAGGAAAGTCAATGCTGTGACTACAGGAGATGCCTAGTCAATGAAGAATATGAGGGAGGTGCTCGATACACTTACTAGAGCACAGATATTCTCGACAAACGACCTAAGGAGTGAGTATTGGCAAATATCTGTAGACGGTCAAGATTGGTGTAAAATAGCCTTTATCATACATGAAGGACTGTATGAATTGAGTGTGTTACTGTTTGGTCTGAAATATGCATCAAAACTTTTCAAAGGATCATGGATGAAGTATTACAAGGAATTCAATAATGATTTTGTTTTGCGTACATGGACAATGTGATCATCTATTCCAGAACAATGGAAGAAAACTGGGAGCATTTGACAGAGGTATTACAAAGGCTTGGGGTCACAGGCATGCCATTAAAAGAGAAAAATGCAACTTACTGTTATCAGAAATAGTGTTTTTGAGCCACATGGTTACAGGTGGAGGAATGTTGCCTGAACCAGCTACTATACAAGTTATTCAGAGACCAAAGAAAATAAAGGGTATCCAAAGATTTCTAGGGCTATATACTTGGTACAGACCTTTTATTCAGCAAATGGCAGATATTGTAGAACCTCTGAACCAGTTAGGAAGACAGAGAACTAAATGGGAATGGAAGTCTTTCCAAGGGAAAGTGTTTCAAACTATCAAAGAGAAAATGAAAGAAGCCAAAAAACGTTACTTTCCAGACTTTGAAAAGCCATTTTATCTAGCTACGGTTGCAAGTGACAAAGGAACTGGTGCAGTGTTTTACCAAGAGGAACAAGGAGAGAACAGAGCGACTCTGTACACCAGCAGAACCTTAACCACAGCTAAGAGAAAGTATCACACGTCAGAAAAAGTGCTTAGCAATTGTGTGGGCAATCAAGAAGTATTGAGGAACCTACACAATAGACCATTCACATTGTATACAGATCATAATGCCTTAACCTGGTTATTCACAATGAAAGACACCAATGGAATGTTAGGACGGCAGTCACTACTCTTACAAGAGTATGCATTTAAAGTACAACACTACAAAGGAAGTGCAAATCTAATGGCAGATTATCTATCACAAAGTACTGACAGTGATGAGGAAGATGTTGAACCAGATGTCACTGACATGGAACGAGTAATTCCTGACTTATGTTGTAGTGTCATGACAACAAGTGCTGAATTTACATAAAAAGAAGAGCAACTGTTACCATTTGACTGAAGTAGGAAGAACGCAGAGACACAGAACTGAAAAATCTAATAGAGACAATCCAGAAAGCAGAAAAAACTAAAGGTTTACCCACCACATGGAAAGTGCAGAGTCAAGAGCATCACTGTGTGTTGGTAGATGATATACTGATGCTGCACACCAAGAGTCTAGAGGGATGGAAAGTAATTTTACCAGAAAAAGTGATTCTGCCCTTGATTGTGTGATGGTTTTGTAAGACCATTCAAAAGTCCAGTAGCTGGCACCAAATCTGTCACAAGCCCAATCTCAGGGGCATGGTAGGACCTCCTGTTTGCAGGGAGGATTCTCCCCTTTTTACAGAACTCGTGAGCAGTGGTAGGGCTCAGAAAGCATTGCCAACCTTCCCTTTTCTCATAGAAGGGTGGAAACAGTAGTTTCGAGTCCCCTTAACTCTGCACTATGTTTGGGTTTGAATTCCACCACTGCCACTGGCAGCCTCTTGCTTAAGTAGTTTTGTAGGATAGCCAAGTGGTCACAATCTTTTCTTTATCAAGGCATACAGTCTTTTATAAAATCCTTCTGTTAAAAGTTTGCTCACACAATCAGACCCCAGGCAGAGTTGATAAGAAAATCATAAAAGTGTACTTAAATAAAAACAACACTAAATTCTACAATTTGGAAAATCTTTGAACTGCAGACAATACCAAAAATAACAATAGACTGTTTACAGAAAACACTATATACTGTTGTTCTAAACTATACCTTATTCTGAGGTTTCAAAGTACAGAAAAGTGTCCTTTTTGAGAATAACCTTATCTCTGTGTAGGAGAAGAAAAGTTTTTTGGAAACACAAGATTTGTTGGAATTAAAAAAATCAGTGTCTGAGTGCCCTTTTTCAAAACTCAGGCCTCATCTTGAACAGTGAAGTTGTTGTTCCCAAATTCTGACTTAAAATCAGAACTTCTGTTTTGCATGTGAAAATCAGATTTCCAGAAAAACACAGGTCTTGTTCTAAAAGTAGTCCAAGAGACCCACATATATGTTAAACAAAGTATATAACAGCTTAAGTTCTCTCAGCTCTGAGACCCTCCAAGTCCTCAGGCTTTTCACTCCAAGCTAAACTGCACTGATGTTCAAAATGTGTGCCTGATAAATATAGTCTGAATGGTAATTTTCAAGCCACGCCCACCCCTTTTGGGCTATAGAGTTTGGGGTGCAACAGTTTCACCTCATCCTGCAGGTGTCACTGTGGTTCCATGTCCAACTCCTGTAACATCTGGTTTCTGCATTTGGCTTGAGCCCCTGACCCTAGACCATCTTCCTGACTTCTTTTTGTTAATGGAAACTAAATGCCAAGTTTTATCTAAGAGTTACGACTTTTATAGTCATAAACATGTCTGTTCCTTATCTAGATAAGTACCAGACTCAAACTAGATTTTGGTAATTCTGTTCTATTTTGTTTAGCTCTTTCTGGCCTTTTAAAGAGACAGTGTCTTTTTTTTAACTTTCTGTTTTATTCTCCTCTTTCATGACAATGCCTACCTTCCCTCAGGGACTCCCAAGACATCGTGCCCACCAGGTCTCCAGGATATGAGCCCTTCATGGTCTGCCCTGTCATCGCCCTTGGATCACCCCCAAGTGGGGTGGGGTGGGAGACCTACCCCTAAGCCTCCCATCCATCGTCCAAGTGTTGGCCGGACTTGTGCGACCCCTCTCTGGTCCTGGTCACGTGATGCCGGGGCCTGCCTCCAGGCATCGTTGCTGGCGATTTTCTGCTTTTCTGGGTAGTAGTGTGCATCCGACATCAAGGCGTTCCCGCTGACGTCTACCACTCCCAACCCTGTTTGCTCCGCACGCTTGCTGTAAATCTGGCCTCCGCAAGAGGTCAGCCAAGCGTTGAGACTATGTCCTCCTCCCCTCCCAGGGGAGGAGAGGAGAGCTGTCCTCCGGGTGCTCAAGCCTCTCCCTCCCCAGCTGACCCCCATCGGCCCAGGCTCATTCCCGAACCGGGGTTGCTGGTGGGGCATGAGGTGTGGCATCCAGCGCCTCAACCCTCAGTGCCACCAGGCCAAAGAGACAGTGTCTTAATTCTAAAGTACATTACAGCATGTACAATAGGAACATTAATAAAGGATATAGGCCTAAGTACATTACAGCACATACAATAGAAACATTAATAAAGAAGATAGGCCTATCCTTCCACAGGGAGCAGCTGATTTGTGCTGGCAGAGAGCTTCTGAGTGGCAAGCAGTCACTTCTGATCCTGCTTTTGGGGTTTGTGGTCGGGGTAACTGATTTCTACTAGCGGGGAGCTTCTGAGCTGTAAGTGGGCACTTCTCACACTGCTTGTGGGATAGGTGGTCGGGGTAGCTCATTTGTGCTGGCAGAAAGCTTCCAAGTGGCAAGCAGATGCTTCTGATGCTACTTTTGGGGTAGGTAGTCAGGGTTAGTTGATTTGCCCTGGCAGGGAGCTTCCGAGTGCCACTCCTGATGCTGCTTTTGGGGTGGATGGTCGGGGGTAGCTGATTTGTGCCGGTGGGGAGCTTCCAAGCAGCAAGCAGCATCTTCTGATGCTGCTTTTAGGGTGGGTGGTCAGCAGTAGCTGATTTGTGCTTGCGTGGAGCTTCCAAGTTGAGCACCATCCCTGGACTACTAAAGCCCATGAAACCTGAATTGCTGCAGAAGCTGAGAGGGACACCAGCTACCAGCTACCCTACATCAAGGAGGTGATTTACTGAGTACACTGAATTGAATTCTTAATTCAGGGACCTGTATAAGTAAGTAGAAGTCAGTGTTTTGGTTCTCTGTTTTTGGGGTTGTCTTTACTTAGTGTAACTTTAATTTGCTAGGGAGATAATCTAGCTGGGAGAATATCTGCAGTCATTTGTGACTAGAGCTGTTACTGAAACTCTGTGAAAGAGGTTCCTGAAAGGAAGGAAAGCACTCATCTGTATGGTGAGTCAGAGCTGTAGCTAATGGTTTCTGGAGGGCACAGGCTCGTTCCCACCCACCCCACCCTCACCCACCCACCCCAAGTGCATAATTTCCTTTATACCAGGGGTTCTGACATCACTTCCCCAAAAGGGCAAAGGACATACACCTGTGTTATCCTTAACAGCCCAGCACACTGCGTAGGAGGTAAATGCACGTGCACACTGGTGCACACTAACAAAAAAAAAAAATAAACAGGTGAGACATGTGGGGAGTGGTGCAATACACTGGTTATGGGAAGGCAGTCTTCCAGGAGACATTCTGAAGGCTGTGATGCTGCCCTATTTGCAGGTACCTCTCTGGTCTTAGGGAGGAGGTTGTCTATCTCTGGGCTGACCTGGTGAGGATTTGGGAAACCTCCTCCCCATCCAGGGACCACCAGGGCCACTGCCCCTGCCTCAGAGGTTGCCAAGAAACAGGAGCGGTTGGACCACAGTGGGCTCAGGGAGGGTGAGAGTGGTGGAACAGAGGCACATCCCTCCAGTTGTACCTCTCCACAATTCATATGCCATTCTGGCAGAGCATGGTTCCTCTATGGAGGCACCCACAGTGAAGACCAAGGAGGATGCTGGGAACCTCCACAAAGGAGACCCACAGGAGGGTGGCATGGGACCCCACAAGGGAAGGAAACAACTCCTGGTGGAGGACTCAATATTTAGGGAGGTAAACCTGGGGGAAGGAGGGGAGAGGGAGGTAAGGAGCCTACCCGGTGCCATGGCTTGGAGGGACAGTAAGTGAATCCTCAGGATCATGGGAACAGCTGCACGGGAGAGGGAGCTGGATGTCATTGTCCACCTAGAGACAAATGACCTGACTGGGAATGGGTTCAGAGCAGTGTAAGAGGAGTTTGTGGAGTTGGGGAGGGGCCTTAGATAAGTTGAATGCATGGTAACCTTCTTGGAGGTGCTGTCTATAGCATGGGTGAGGCTGGGGCACTCTTCACCATGGGATTCAATGAATGGTTGAAAAACTGGTGAAGAGCTCAGGATTTTGGCTTCACTGGGGACTGGAGGTCCACTTGGAAGGATGTAGGCCTATACTGATGCAATGGTCTGCATCTGTACAGGAGGGGAACCAGGATCCTAGGTGATAGGTATAAATGCTTCACTGGCATGCATTTAAACTAGCTAAGGGGGAGGCACTGAAAAAGAGCACAGAAATCCAAGCCCCCCCCACAAAACAGGGTAGTTAGCAAGGTATTTATTTAGCTTTTGTTTACAGGGTAAGTACACTAGACAAGTATTATGCCTATTTTCAGGAATGACCCGGGAGAGTACAACATGAGGAACAACAGTCAAGGAGGCATGGCAAAGAGAGTACAGTTTTTGTCACAGTAAACAAACATGTGGGAAATACATAATTTGACACTAGGGGAAACATACAGTAGTAAGCACATTTCAGATTATACACTCTAGACTAGCTAGTTCAACTGACAGATATATACAGGTCATCATACATAGGAGTGGAGCATAGCTCAAGGACTGGATTGGTCATAATATAACTTATAATATTGTCATATACACCCCCTAGGCTAGTTGGATCATGGACAGGTATATACAGCTCATCACATTTTTCTAAATATGCACATGTTAGACAGAAACAGAAACACTTGGTAATACAAGTTTCTACCAAGTGACCAAGGTGCAATTTGTCATGGTTAGCCTATGACCGTGGAGCAGTAATGGGTGTAAAAATGCCCAAGGCTTTTTGGGCAGGAGTAGTCAGAAGTCATTGATACAGTGGGGAAAATATCTCCAGGAATTCAATGGAGACACCCTGGGGAGGTTCAGACAAAACAATTTGACACTTTACTGTAGGGAGGTTTGGGGCAGTCACACTCTGATGCTAGTTTTAGGAAACCCCACAGGGAATTTCGAAAACTCAGATAGGAGGGGGCAGCTGGGATATCCACAGGCAGCGAATTCCAGAGTCTGGGTGCACTTATGGCAAAGTCCCGACCCCCCATGAGGGTCCGGGTAGGAGGGACTTTGAGCATCCCTGATGTGAGAGACCTAAGTTGGTAGGGGGTGGGATTCAGTTTAGGCAGAAGCCGGGCCAGCCCCTGGGGGGTGCTAGTTCTGATCAATTTCCTAGAGAGGCATCCCAAACCAAAATCAAGGTATCTAGCTGGCAAGAGTTTCTCATATAGCTCACAATGGTGGGTGAGTCGGGGGGGCGGCCAACGCAAAACGACAAATGTTATTGTAAGCAGTGTACCACCGGGTGAGATGTGTCTTTGGAGAGTGAGCAAATAGGTGCAGCCCATAGCTGAAAACACCAAGATAGAGAAGTTGATAGGAAGCAGGGCAAGGGTAAATGGAGAAAAAGGCAGTAAGGACAGGGATGGAGCTAAAAGGGGTGAGGCCATCAAAAAATGGAGGGTGATGAGTATGAATGCCTGTAGTCTGGGTAACAAGCTCCCTGAACTAGTGATCTTGATGGAAGAGGGATGCCTGGATATTGTGGCAGTCACAGAAACATGGTACAGAGAACCATGACTGGGATGTCAACAAATCAGGGTACACAGTCTACAGGAGGGACAGGGAGGGTAAAAGAGGAGAAGGAGTAGCTCTCTATGTAACTGAAGGAATCAATGTAATGGAACTAAAGGGTAAACAGGGAGGAGAAGAGACATTGTGGGTCACCCTGGAGACAGGAAATGGCACCACAATCTGCAAAGGCGTTGTATACAGACCCTCATCTCAGGAGGAGGAGACAATGGACAAGGAAATTATAGAAGGCATCCTTAGAATAGCAGAAAAAGGGGTGATATTGTTGATGGGGGATCTGAATACGCCAGACGTTAATTGGAGCACCTTTGCTGTAGCCACATCCAGGAGCACAGTCATTTTCGATGCACTACAGGGGCTTGCCTCAGACAGCTAGTGCTGGAACCCACTCGGGAGGGAGCAATCTTAGACCTGGTACTCTCAGACATGGATAAAGAGAGGATCTCAGGTTTAGAAGTGGGTAGTCATCTGGGAACAAGCGACCACGAAACAGTGTGGTTCACGATAAACACAGCTTACAGTCTAGCCATACAAAAGCGAGAGTACTGGACTTTGGGGGGCTAACTTTGGCAAAATGGGATAGTGCCTAAGAAAAGCACTAGCAAACAGGCAAGAAGGAGGGGTGGAGGAACAATAGGGAAAAATCAAAACTGCCATCACAGAGGCAACAAGCCTTTGTGTGAAGCAAATAAACAAAACCAAATGAGGGAGAAAACCACTATGGTTCTCAAAAGAGGTGGCAGGCAAGGCTGGGGGGAAAAAATGGCATTCAGGAAGTATAAGGAAACACAGAATAAGCAGGACAGAGAACTATACCAGTTAAAGCAGAAGGAAGTGGGGAAGGCAGTCAGAATAGCAAAGGCCCAAACCAAGGAAAAGATAACCAACTCAGTTAAGAAGGGGGATAAAACCTTTTATAGGTACATTAGGGAGCAAAGAAAGGCCAAGAGAGGGACTGTGTGAGGCTTAATAAAGGGGGAGGGAGGTTGGCAGAGGGTGACAGTGAAAAAACACGGATACTGAACGAATACTTCTGCTCAGTGTTCACAAAAGGAGGGGGAGGTACCTAAACCAAACAATAGAAGCACTCTGGATAGGGGGTCGATACCAGTCCATTCACAGAAGAAAAGGTCCTGAAAGAACTCCTAAAACTGAAGGTGGACAAAACAATGGGGCCTGACGGGATTGACCCAAGAATTCTAAAAGAACTAAGGGGAGAACTAGTGAAACCACTGACTACCCTTTTTAACAAATCATTGGTGGATGGTGCGGTACCTGAGGACTGGAGGAGGGCGGATGTGATTCCTTTTCACAAAAGTGGGAGCAAAGCAGAGGCGGGAAACAACAGACCTTTTAATTTGAATTCAGTGGTAGGGAAAATGATGGAATCACTTCTGAAAGAAAGAATTGCTGAGTACCTAGGGGCCAGCAGGGCACAGGACCCAAGGCAGTATGGATTCACAGCGAGAAGGTCATGTCAGATGAATCTAATAGATTTCCTTGACTGGGTGACCAAAGTGGTAGACCAGGGAAGGGCTGTGGACATGGCCTACCTAGACTTTAGAAAGGCATTTGACACAGTCCCAAACAAATGATTAATAAACAAGTTAGCCAGCCTGGGAGTAGGTCCCAGGGTGGTAGCCTGGGTTAAAAATTGGCTGGACAACAGGACGCAGAGGGTAATAGTAAATGGAGTCCACTCCAAAGAAAAGGGGGTTACTAGCAGGGTACCGCAGGGTTCAGTACTGGGACTGGTCCACTTTAATGCCTTTATAGGTGACATTGCAGAAGGACTGGAAGGAAAAATATGCCTCTTTGCATATGACACAAAGATCTGCAACAGGGTTGATATACAGGGGGTGTGTGTAGAAAGGATGAAAAGGGACTTGGTTGGAGGAATGGTCAAAAGTATGGCAGCTTAGATTCAGTGCAAAGTAATGCACCTGGGAAACAAAAACCCAGTGGAACGGTACACAATGAGGGAGGGGGTACTAACAACAACAAAAATGGAAACAAACCTAGGGGTAGTCATATCAGACGACCTAAAGGTAGGCAGGCAGTAAGGAGGGCTGAGGGGATACTGGGATGCATAGAGGCATCACCAGTTGAAAAAGTAAGTAGTTATCCCTCTGTACAGACAGTTGGTGAGATCCCATCTGAACTACTGCGTGCAGTTCTGGAGACCCCATCTCCACATGTAGATAAGACAGGATGCAGGCAATCCAGAGGAAGGCAACGGAAATGATGCATGGTCTGCACCAGAAGCTATACGAAGAGAGACTAAAGGAGCTTAATACGTATACCCTTGAGGAAAGGAGCGAGAGGGGGGACATGATGGAAACTTTCAAGTACCTCAAGTGAATCAACAAAGTCCAAGAGGGTAGCATCTTTCAGAAAAAAGAGATGTGCAAGAACAAGGGGGCACAATTTGAAGATAGAGTGGGGACGGCTCAAGGGCAACGTGAGGAAGTATTTTTTTACGGAGAGGGTGGTGGACATATGGAACAGCCTTTCTGAGGAGGTTGTGGGGTCAAAAACAGTGGGAGACTTCAAGAATGCATGGGGACAGACATAAGGCAATCTTAGTGTGGGGCTGAAAGTAGGCTGTTGGTTAACTAGGATCTGCAGCTTTTCCAACAGGTAGGGAAATGGGCAGACTGGGTGGGCCAAGTGGTCCTTATCTGTTGTCAAAGTCTATGTTTCTCTCCCACACCAGCCAACCACCGACCCTACAACTGGACTCCCTTCCCCCCACCATTCCCACCTACGGACCAGACACCTAACCACAGAACTTGGGGGAAAAAAAAGAGAAAGGCAGTGCCCCCTCTTGAGGCTAAAAGTTCGCTGGCATATTGTGGATGGCAAGATGTGCTGCCTAAAAGGGATTTCTCCTAGTCTTTACTAGCTTTTAGCACAATGGCTGCTGCGTCTGAAGAGACTGAGGGGGGTGGAGTCACATCGCAGTCTCTATGTAAAGCTCTGCATCCTGCCCCCCAGTGATTTGCACAGGGTCCCACTGTGAGTATGCTGCACCAGGGTACTGAAGCCTAGGCCCCCAATAAATTCACATAACCTACAAAAGGAAAGCCAGAACACTGAGCTAAGAAACTTGCTCTCAGTCACAGGGTAGAATTCCTCAACTTTCACTCACTGACACAGGATGGGGAGATACTGGTCCAGCTGCAGGGACAGTGGTGGGCTTACCTGGAGTCTGCTCCATTTCCACTGCTCAGCTTGGAGGAGGTTGATCAGGGGACTCAGAGTACACCACCCTCCCCAAAGCTAGACCCATTTCCCTGGACCACCCTGCTTGCCGACAAGCCACCCGCACCATGCCGATCACTCACCCTCCAACTAGAAAGTATGGTTGCATAAGAACTTACTGTAACAGCAGAGCTTCGAGAGCATCTGTTGCAGCAGGTCATAATGTGTGGGATTCCAGCCGCAGGTGTCATTTCCACCGGATGACTTTTACAGCAGTCGACCCTGGTACCTCCCCCTAGCACCACCACATGGTGTTCACCTGGCAGGTATAAATGGGTGAGGTCTCGGTCACTCCTCAGTTCTTTTTCTATCCTGGTGACTGAATGTGTAACCATATCTCAGGGCCTCCGATGGGAACCGAGGAGGGAAATGAAAGCAGCAGCTCGTGTACTATGAGAGACAGAAGCAAGGAACCCTTATGAAGCAACAGTAAGAAGGAAGGAGGATGAGGCTGCATGACCTGCTGCAAGACATACTCTCAAAGATCTACTGTTACAGTAAGTTCTTACGCAACCGTACTGTCTTCTTTGAGGCAATCGGTTGCAGCAGGTCATAACATGTTTGAAGATTCCCAAGCAGTTGTTATACCCAGTGCGAGGAGGAAGTGAATCATGAAGGCTTAAGACAGTAGACCTTGTAGGATAGCCCATCTAAAAATGGTTCACCTCTTAGAAGCAATGTCTAGGCTGTATTGCTTGGTGAAGGTATGTAAAGTAGACCATGTGGCAGCTTCGCAAATATCCAAGGCTGAAACCCCCTGAAAACATGCCATAGAGGCGGCCATGCCTCTGGTAGAATGTGGTTTTACAACTCCTGTGAGAGGTATTTTGTATTTAGCATAAATAAATGTAATGCAGTCGGTCAATCGTGTGGACAAGCACTGCTCCGAAATACTAATGCACTGGATTCTAGGGGCGAAAGAAACAAAAGATTGCTTGTTCTTTTTGCAATGTGGAAGTGCGGAGAAGGTAAATGCCCAATGTTCTATGCACATCGCTGGATTATGAGGCTCCGCAAAGTACACTGGTAATTGAATGGACTGATTTAAAGTAAATTCAGAAACAACTTTAGGCAAGAACGCCGGGTTAGTGCGTAAAGACACCCAGTCGTTATGAAACTGTAAATATGGAGGTCTGCACATTAGTGCGTGCAACTCTGAGACACATCTGCCAGACGTGATGGCAACTAAAACATAGTTTTCCATGACAGATAATGGAGGTCGCTGGATTCAGCGGGCTCAAAAGTACTCGTGGTCAATTTTTCAAGCACAAAATTCAAATCCCAGAAAGGGACTGGATCTCTAATAGGGGGATGTAGGTGCAGAATATCTTTCAAAACGGTTCGAATTAAAGGTAACTGGGACAAAGGAATGTTGTCCACAGGCAAATGAAATGTGGCTATGGCCGAAAGGTGGACTTTCACAGAGGAATATTTCAGTCCACCCTCCAACAAAAAGAGCAAATAATCTAAGATGCACTGAGGGAAACACTCATAAGGATCTAAGTCCAGTGTTGATGCCCAAATAGAGAAGCGTTTTCACTTCAAAGAATAGGGAGACTGAGTAGATGGCTCCGAGCTGCCTGGAGAACTTCCGTCACCCTCAGGGACACCTGGAAGAGCGAGAGGACTACTTCCTCAGAAGCCAGGCGTGCAGGTGGAGGGAGCGAAGCCCCAGGTGTAACAGGGAGCCTTGAGCCTGGGACAGTAAAGCCAAACAAATCGGCAGAGAGAGATTGGCTCCCCTTCCGAGAGCTGTAGAAGCAGAGGGAACCAAATCTGTCTCGCCTAGAATGGTGCAATGAGAATAATCTGGATCAGTTTGAGTAGTACTTTCTGAATGAGTGGAAAGGTTGGGAAGGTGTACAGAAATCTTCCTGTCTAGGAATGAGATAATGCATCCCGCTACACAGTTCCAGGACCTCACACAAGAGAGCAGTAAAGTGGCAGTTTTGCATTTTGCGAAGAGACAAATAGATCCAACTCTGGTTGGCCCCACAATCGGAAAACATTGTTTAGAACGTCGGACAAGATTTCCAACTAGTGGATCTGGGCAGTGCATCTGCCATATTGTTGGACCCCCTCGGAGATGTGTACTGCCAGAAGATATTTCTCTGGATCGCCCAATACCACACCCTCATCGAGGGTCTCAATGGGTGCCACCTCGTTTGTTTAGGTAGTGAACCACCGTAGAATTGTCTGACTGAATTTGCAGGCAACATGGGGAGAGGTGAGCCTCGAACGTTTGCAAGGCGTAGAGAACCGAACTCAGTTCCAAGACACTGATGTGCAGGTGAGCCTCCACTGACATCCAAAATCCTTGCGATCTGATGTGCAGAAAGTGAGCACCCCACTCTGTCAAGGAAGCATCTGTAGTCAGAATGAGACTTGGGACAGGAGATCGGAATGGCATGCCTTTGTCTTCCACCACTGTAGGGTTCGAAGAGCTGGAGAAGACATCAGGACTGGGGCATTGAAATCGTCCCTTTTCTGGTCCTATTAGACTCTGAGGGACCACTGAAAGACCCTCATATGTAACCCGGCATTGGGGACCATCGGTATCGTGGCCATCAAATGTCCCAGGAGGCAGAGATAGCCTTTTGTGGAGACCAGTCTGCCGGACTCTGAGCTTCATGCTAAAGCAATCAGGGCATCGCCTGGGCTATGGGCAGATATGTGTCTCCCACAGAGGTGTCTAGCATGGCTCCGATGTATTGGAGGAATTGAGTAAGGTCCACTTTGGACTTCGGATAGTTTACCGCAGTCCCTACTTGGGTGAACAGCTGCAGGGTTCGAGAACATGTGAGAGACAGCTGGTGGCTGGAGGAATCTTTCAGGAGCCAGTCATCCAGGTCGGGAAAGACAAGAGACCCTTCCTGCAGAGGGCCACTGCGACCACCACTAGGCATTTTGTAAATACCCTCGGGCCGAGGAAAGTCTGAAAGGGAGGGCCCGGAACTGGTAATTATGACCCTGGAACATGAAATGGAGAAACCGTCTGTGAGCTGGGTGCATCATGATATGGAGGTATGCATCCTTCTTTTCTAGAGAACAGAGCCAATCTCCCGTGTTCAGCAAAGGGAGAAGTATCAGAAGAAACACCATGCGGAACTTTTGGTAAGTGATATAGACGTTGAGATACCACAAATCCAAAATGGGGCTTAAATCCCTCGTCCATTTGGTACTAGGAAAAAGTGAGAACAAAATTCCATACCCTTCTGAAAAAAAGGATCTGGTTCAATGGCCTGTTTTGAAAGCAAGGCATCGATCTCTGTGCACAGGACCAGTGCCTGGTCTGGTGGGTAGTGAGAGAGACCCTGGGTGGCGAAGGAAGAGGCATTTCCATGAACTCCAGTGTGTGTCCTGTCTCGATCAGTTGCAGGAGCCACTGGTCAGAGGAATAGCTTGCCACCCTTGAAGGTGCAGGAAAAACTTGCCCCCAACGGCCATGGGTGGGGCCTTCATACCCACGACTAGAGGAAGACCTTCAGGTGGAAGGCTGGCCCTGCTATTTGGACAGCAGGGACATAAAGGAGTTTCTGGGCATTTCTAGGACCTGGCAATTGTAACCAAGGTTTTCTCTTATTGGCAGGTTGCCTGTTGGAGAAGGGACTATAGGGGGCCTCTCGAGGAACCTCTGAAGGCTACTTTGGCTTTAGGGCAGTAAAGGGTCCACACCGATTCAAGGGTATGACCAGAGTCTTGTAAATCCTTCAAGATGTCTTGGGTCTGTGGACCGAACAGCTGAACTTCTTGAAAGGGAGCATTCAAGATTGACTACTGAACGTCCTGGGAAAATTCAGACACCATGAGCCAGGCGTGATGTCTGAGACACACACCAGCAGAGGATGTATGAGCCGTTGTATCCACAGCATCATGTGTCTCTCAGTAGGTGGTGGCACACTGCTGCTGCAGTACACAGTTTCACTGTCATCTCCTCCTAGACAGAACCCACTTGGAGGGACTGGACTGCTGCCTGGGAGGCTTTTAGAATTTCCTCCTGATATTTCAGGAGGTGTCCCATGAAATTGAGTATATGGAGGGTCAAGGTGGCTGAGATAAAACCGTTTTCCCATGGCATCCACTTTCTTCAATTCCATATCCGGGGGCTGAGCACTCGTGTTGAGGCCTCGAGGACCTATAGTGCGGCACTGATCACCACTGAGTCTGCTTGAGGTGGAGACAAGAAATAGGGGTGACCCACCGGAGCTTGATAAAGTGTATCAGTCTTCTGTGGATTAGAGGGAATCTTGAAAGGTTGTTTCCA
This sequence comes from Neoceratodus forsteri, assembly GCA_016271365.2. Lineage (NCBI taxonomy): Eukaryota > Metazoa > Chordata > Ceratodontiformes > Ceratodontidae > Neoceratodus > Neoceratodus forsteri. Next base: position 177,686,016 of record CM057456.1, read on the forward strand.
GGCAGCCATGATAGCCTCATCAAAGGCATCTACCAAAGGGGGTGGACGACAACCAGAGTGGGGCATTCTGGCACACCCAGGTACTGAGCCAATTTCTTTCAAGAAGCATCCTGCTCAGTGCTCTGGAAACCGAACGTTTTATGGAAGTGGACCATAATGTCCGAAAATGTCGGGTCATCTGGCAGAGAACAAGGGAGGTCAGGGGTAGGTTCCCCCTGAACAGAGGAGGTGGCAGAGGAGGACTGAGGGAAAACCTCATGGTCCATGTCGTCCTCATCCTCCGCGTCAGCCAGATCCCAGTCCTGCAGGAAAGGGTTCTCCATGTCCTGGGTGTACAGACCTGGGAGACACTGGAAGAGCTGGCGCCACATGGGCTGGAGGCCAGAGGGTAAGAAAAGGTGAGCCCCTTCCGGGGGGGGGGGGGAGCACGTGCTGGATTTGAGTGAGGTCCAGGATGGAATTTACTAGAGCTTGGACATCTATCATGGCCATCTGTCCAGTGGAACTAGCTGTGGCAGACTGGACAGAGCGTATGGGCAACACTGACGGAATAGGAGCAGGCAGTGGTACCAAACCAGCAGACGTTGATGAGGGGTGTACATATGACCCCAGAATCATTGATGAGGGTGCCAGCATTAAGCCTTGTGGGGCAAGGCTGGCCACTGACAATGAGAACACCAATGGACCCGTAGCAGCTGCTGTCGATGACAGCATCGTCAGAGTATCCATAAACATCGACGACAGAATCGTCAACGGATTACCTTGCAGCACTGACAACAGGCCATGAGATACGGCCGTTGATGAGCCTGAAGCCATCGTTGACGGATGATGGCTAGGCAGCAAAGAAGGTGGGAGGCAGATTTGGCAGCTGAAGGACAACCCCCGAGTCTCTCGCCAATGGAGGAGCCATCGACGAGGGAGGAGAGGAGCCCACAATCGTCGACGGTGCTAAAAATGATGTGTGAGGGGCTACCTTCTCCATACTCACTTTTCTTGAGGAAGACACAGTGGTGGTAGAGACATGCTTAGTTTTAGAGGGATGTTTCTTACCATGACCCTGTGTCAACAAGGAGGGGTCTCCCATGGAGCGGTGAGACCCAAAGACGATGCCAAGAGGTCTATTATAGGAGCATTGCTACTATTCCAAGAGGGCTACTTTCTGCTCCATTAGATATTCTTGGAGCTGCTGCAGTCGTCAGCGTTTTGTGGCCCTGATGAATTTATTACAGAAGGCACACTCCAGGACCAAGGCAATGAACACAGACTTTGTGGAGATCCTCTTTTGCGATTCTGTGGGCACAGGAACAACTTCGGAACAAAGGGTCCGAAGACATTAGTAGTAACCTGTAAAAATAAAAAACAAAATTAAGTTATAGGTCAACATAACTCTTCTAAAATGACTGGAAAGCAGGAACTCCGAAGGAGGGCTGGCTGCATGCAGGTCGCAGTTGAAAAGAAGTGAGGAGTGGCTGGGACCTCCCCTTTTATACTTGCCAGGTGAACACCATGTGGTGGTGCTAGGGGGAGGTCCCAGGGTTGACTGCTGTGAAAGTCATCTGGTGGAAATGATGCCTGTGGCTGGAATCCCACATGTTATGACCTGCTGCAAGAGACTGCTTCGAAGATCATCCCTTCTACAATGATCCTACCTGCAGCTAGAATAGTCTGCCCCAAGACTGAGTTGAGCTCCCTTCTTGGACTACTAAACCCCCCAAACCTGCATTCTTCCCCACGCCAGAGTTGAGCTCCCTTCCTAGACTACTGAACTCCCCGAACCTGTATCCCCCCTCCAAGCCGACGATCCTCCCTACAGCTGAACTTCCCCCTCCCATCACAACTATTCTCACCCGCGCACCAGTTTGCCACCCCAACCACCACCTTCTCTACAACTGAATAACCCATCTAGTCCCAGGACCAGCCTCGCCCAAGATGAGTACTCTTACTACATCTGGACCAGCCTCCAACCCTATGGCACAAACCTCCTTGCAGCTGGATCACCCCCCACATCCCAGTAAATCCTCTCCCCAGCAGACCACTCTATCTATTGCTGGTCCACCACCACAGACCTCAGCCTAACCTCACACTTCATGCTGCTTGATTATCCTTCAATTGCACAGACCACCCCCACCTGAGCAACTTCCCTGTAGCTCCACATCCTTCATCACCCTCCCTAACAACCACATTTCCCACCCACGGCCAGCTGCCCCTCCAGGCAATTGGACCACTTCCATCTCCTAGACCAGCCTTCCTTTCAAGCTGAACCACCACTCTGTGGCCTCTAACCTGCATCCACCTCTCCTTGAACTGACTATCCTAATCCTCTGCCCCTCCCATTTTGGTAAGTCTCCTTGCAGAGTAGTCCTGCCATCAATCATCCCACACTGCAGTGGGGAACCCCAACCCTCCCACGCATGGCACAACCAATACCAGCCTCCTCCCAGCTACGCAAGCTTTCCGACCCCTGACACTTTGGTAAGTCAATGGTTAGCATACCTCTCAACCTCCTGCCTCATAAATCAGGGACAAGGCTTAAACAAATCAGGGACAAAGGACCAAAATCAGGGACACATCTTCAAAATTGGTGATATCCACTCAGAAAGCTAGTAGAATAAGGGGCTTAGTGTAAAATGCATTTTCTAAGCAAGAACAAGTATGTAACTTTAATGTTTGACATTATTTTGTGCTTACAACCCCCACTGATTGGTCATGAAAAAACAATTTTTAGGAGGGATAGAGTAAAATTTTGAGGCAAAAATCAGGGACAGTTTAACAGGTATGGGTTGGGGGGGGGGCCACAACAATACAGGATCTGACGACTTCAGGTGCGACCCCACCACCACCTGAACTTCCAAAAAGTTATGTGGCTGTGTGCCGCACTCCCCTGCCCATTATCAATACTTGCGGGGTCAGGGAGAACTAACTATCAGGGTCGGCTCCAGAGCATCTGTGCTTTTCTTGAATCATTATGTTTATTTAGCAGGGTAGTTGTGCGTGCCCATGCGGCTATTTGTTGCTGCTGCGGTCCTGATATTGCTCCTTGGGCCAGGACAGCAGTACTACAAGCGTTAAACGTTGCTAGGAACCACACACCCCATGCTACCAACAACCCCCTCGGAGGAAGCGCGTTTTGTGCCACGCTTTACGTAACTCGCAAGCAGGCGGTGCCATTCACGTACCTGCTGAGGGGCCTCAGGCCAGGGGCCTATTGTTCACCATAGCGCTCGCAAAGTGACACGCTAAGCACTCCTCGGGACCGCCTGACTCGCAGTGGTGTATAGAAAATTTTGTTTCTCTCTCAAAGAGTTTACATCCGCTGTTCTCATACTTAAACATATATGCTTCGAGCTCCGACATTTTGTTGTGAGCGTCTTTGGTGCATGATATCACGGTTGAGGTGCAGACAGGCGGTGATAAGGAAGCTAAACCCCGGAAGTGTGAAGCCTTGTTGCATTTGGTCCGTCTGTTTGAACACATTGGGTCTGTAGACTGACAAGATCATCTGTGGCCGGTGAGGGGTTAAGCTGATTTTCCTCCATCATTTCTTAGGGGGGGGGGCGGCGACGGATCTCTTTTTGAAGACGAGGGGTTACTCTCCACAACATGGATTACTGCACACCTTGCCTCTGGATGGGTGATGTAAGTACAGTATTTCATTTGATCTCTTTTCTACATAGCTGCCAACATCGTATCAGCCAAATGTGTAGCAACTCAATAATGTTAGAGTTTTTGTGTTTCTCTAATATTTGGTTTAAAAGTGATGGTTAAAGTCAAATAATTTAAGGCTATTAGTTTTCTTTTACTCAAACAGTGGGTCTTACATTTATTTGAATTATTTTACTGTTATAGCATGATGCTTCTCAACTGTCCCTTACTCTTTGGGACGTCCACGATTTTGCCTCGGAGTGTACCTCTGAGGTTTCCACCCGTCCTGATTTTCGCAGGACGGGACTGATTTGGGCAGCTGTGTCCTGTAAAAACAGATGAGAAGTGCTACATGTCCTGACTTTACAGTAGAAAAAAAATGTTCTAATTTCCCCTAAATGTTGCAGAAAACTATAGTACTTTCATTATACCTTAAATGACAATTAGAAACTAAAAAAACGCAACACTTAGTCTTAATGTTGATTATTTAGAGTAAACCAATCTGTTGCATTGGTCAAGGTTTCATACTGTACTGCAACAATCATGTTTCAGTAAGAAATTTCCACTTTGTACTTCTCAAAAGGTGGTAACCCTACCGCTGTCTTTTCTAAAATGTATGTTTCTATGATTGAACAGCTCGATTTGTAAGCTCAATATGTATTTTAGACTAAACCGCTTATTCTGCTAGCTTCCTGAGTGGATACTACACCATTTTAAGATGTGTCCTTGATTTTGGTCCTTTGTCCCTGATTTTTAATTTTTTTTTGGTGATAGGTGATGGAGTAAGGATCCCTCTTGTGCTCGCGGATACTTATGGCACTGTCACATGCAGTCCACATAGCACTGTTCCGCCCACCACAGCATCGGAGGTCGGCAGTACGCGCCCACCATGAGCGGTACATTGGAATAACTACAAAACTATTTTAATATAAAACAAAATAACAGGGCAAAAAAAAATTCAATAATGTTTCATGGCACAAATACTTTATTGGTGCACCCAAGGGGCGTGAGGAGCGGAGCGCCCCCACATAAAGTTATTTCAGAGATTTATATAGACCCATTTTCATCTTTCACTGACAACTTAGCAAACCTATGACGTTGTTTGCAGTAAGATGTTTTGAGGTCTGTCGGCTCACAGAAACAAAAAACATTTACAGAGACTCTGTTCATTACCAGCTGCAGCTTCTGCCCGCATCTTGGGATGAACATTTTATAGAGACTAATACAGTGCTGAATAATCACTGAGTGTCTTGTTTTTTTAGACCTTTTTGAGCTTGTGCAATACTGTATTTCGTACTTTTTCAAATTGTGTGACTAGACTGTGTGCAATAAATAGCTTTTTGCTAAGCTGACAATGTTGGATGTGTCTTTGTATGCCATTTCAGTCTATGGAGGTGTGTGAGTGAAGTTGCTAGCTCCGTAAGTACTGTATTGTATTGAAATATTTTTTTCACGCAAGCGGGGTCCTTAATCTTCCGGTATTGCAAACTTTTTTAAGCCTTGTCCCCGACTTAAAGGGGAACTGTATCACTAAGAGCTACCCAAGTGAGGAGCTGGTCCTAACCCACTTTTTGTGTATAACCCCCCCCCACAAATGGGAGTTCCCGGAAATCTTCCTTGAGCTTGCATAAATACTCACTGCCAGGCTGGTGTCCTGCATTTTAGCAGTTTAAATGTTATTGCCAGAGAGTGTCTGTATAATCTCTGTGTATTGTCTCTTTAAGAGCCACCTATAATGCAGTGCTTATTTAATCTGACGGAGGTGCTGAGTGTTTTTATGCTCAAGTCCTGCCTAGGCTGCCAGATAATCACTCTGTTCTGCCATCGCTAGTTGCACAGAGGGAGCTTTGTTAAAAGCGGTCCTTATTTGCTGATTATCTATTAGAGTAGTAATGATAATGTAGTCTGTCTAACCTGCCTTCTTTTCAACATGGACAGTTCTGTTTATCGCCACCATCTTGGTCCTGGACTGCCAGAACGGACCAATCAGTACCTTTGGGGACTTTAAAATGGAGCCTGTCCCCAAGGGTCTTGTGGGAGCAAAATTCTGTAGGAATTGTAGTTTTGGAACTTTGGCGCCCAAATGGACCCGGAAGGGGAGCCCTTGTTCTGACTGACAGACAGATCAGCCAACTGAACCTTTTTGATCCTGGGGAAAGTCCCAGGCTGCTTGCAGTTAGAGTAAGTTCTGAGTTGGGAAGTGAAGGTGTAACAGCTTGAGATAGTCGAGTAGCAATCCTGTGTAGTTTTGCACAGGAGAAGTGTGGAAGGGCTGAGTTTTGACCTGCATGCCTGCATGTTGTCCTTGGGAGGGAACCTCTGATCTTATCGTACTAAATTAGGGTTACCACCTGTCTCAATTTTCGCAGGACAGTCCTGATTTGGGCAGCTGTGTCAAAAAAAAAAAAAACATGAAAAATGCTATATGCCCTGATGTTATAGTAGAAAAAATATTTTCTGATTTTCCTCTAAATGTTACAAAAACACTATACAATCTTAACTAAAATACCTTAAAATGATAAACACTAGAAAGAACTAAAAAACTACAACACTTAGTCTTAATTCTGGTTCTTTGGAAAAAAACAAGTCTGTTGCATTGAATGAGGTTACATATTGTCCTGCAAAAAATCATGTTTTAGTAAGAGATGTCCCACTTTTGGACTTCTTAAAAGGTGGTAACCATATACAAAATCCAAATTGTGAGAGTGAAATAAGCCACTGGACTGTGACCAGGCTCCAAACCTGAAGAAGACCAGAGATTTGCTGAGTGTGATCAGCCTGTCAGGATCTCCAGCCACATCTGAAACCCCGGTTGGTGCAGAGACTTTGAAATTGCGACCGGAGAGCCATTTGCCTGGAACAGTGGAATTTCTTTACATGTAAATGTGCTGTGTGCTGTTAGTGGGTCATGATTTGGTTCCCCACTGGGTGCTGAACTGTGTTCTGCTTGCTGGAGGCTGCACCCAGCTCCAACGGACTGAATCTGTAGTCATCCCCTTTTGGCTTGGGCCCTGCGACACTGGCCCAGCCAGACTACCCGCTACATTAGAGAAAGTCATTGACAAGAAATCTGCCTGGAGATCAGCCTGCTGCTCAACGCTTTGAACAGGAACAATGCCTCGGTGATTCGTCTGGGCTATGCTGCTCCTGGCACTCCAGCTCAACAACCTACAGTCTCGATTTCTTCCTGCCTGTGTCCTATATTGGGTATCTTGAGTAAACATCAGGGTAGCTCCTTGCAGCAACAGCTAAATCTAAAGTGTTGTCATCTGATTGCCTTGTTGCCTTTTCTTTCAAGAACTGAGCCATCTGGCTCAGGATTACAAATAGTGTCTTGTGTATGTTGCTTTCTTCCATCACAGGGACCCAACAGTTGCGATGCCAGCCTGCCCCGGGCCATGGGTAGTTTTAGGGATGTGCTCCATGCTCTGAGCATGTTTGCTTACATTAGGACCACAATTTTTAGATCTAAATGTAGTTCCATAGTGCTCCTGCAGTGCACTAGGAGCACGGTCCATTTTGCATCATTGATCATTGTGCCGAGGCTGTGCTACATCTGCATGTCCCAGAACGACGTGCCCTGCCTCATCCATACTAACGTCAGCACACATCTTTCCTCAAGGTTTTTCCTGAAGTTAGTGATGTGCATGTGCAGGGCGGCTATGGCCACATATTTTTTTTTTTTTTCAGCCAACTCCCTGGAAAGAGCAGGATTCTGCTGTGTTGGAAAATGTAGGTGTAGGTTCTGCTGGAGTAGCAGGTTTGTGGATGTGGCAAAGACAAGAGTTGATTCTCTGAGGCAGGCATTGCATACCTGATGCCAACAAAAGCTAGCGCTGTCAGTGCTGGTCAAGACAAGAGTCTGGCTGAGTGGGATAGAATTATTTTTTAAATATAAAAACCAAAATCGGGAGTTGGGACATTCTGGGGTTTGCCTGAGCAGGGCAATTTGTCTGGCAAAGTAACTTTTCATATTGAGTTGTGTCCTGAGTGTGTGACACATGCACGCGCACACCCACACACACACACCCGGACAGAGAATCAGAGATTAAAGGCAACACACTATACAAAAGAAGTTCTTGGGTTTGTCTCCTCCAGCTTCATGTCATGACCCATTGTCCTCAAGCATCTCTTTTTATGTAAAATGCTACTCTTCTGTACCTTACTAATACCTTTGAGGTATTTGAACATTTCTGTCATGTCCCTTCACCTTTCCCTCATTTTCTCCAGAGAGTACATATCGAATTCCTTGATTTTTTTCCTCGGATGATCTTTTAGTGCAGGCCCTGTACCATTTTGGTTGCCCTCCTCTGTACTGCCTCCACTAATCTATGTCCTTCTGGAGATGGTGTCTCCAGTACTGGATACAGTACTCTAGGTGGGGCCTCACCAAGGATTTATACAGGGGTAATACTGTCTCCCTCTTTCTGGTGGTGGTACTCCCCCTTGTGCACCTGAGCATCCTGCTAGCTTTCCCTACTGCCTTATCATATTGCTTTGCTACCTTCAGGTCATCAGAAATGATTACCCCCAGATCCCTCTTCTGTTTTGTAGCTGCAAATATCTCCCCACCCAATTGGTATGTTGCCCCTGGATTTCTGTGCCCCATGTGCATGATTTTGCACTTTTAAACTTCTAGTACTATCAGAAACTTAGTTTGCTACCAGAAAATTAAACAAAATAGGCAGGAACATGCCCATGGTCTAAAGGAGCACATATTTCATGGTGCAAGTTCAATCAAGTGTGCTCCTCTGTTTCACAGGAGCACACCATGCAAAATACTTAACACTACCCCTGCCCCGGGCAACGTTCCTGGCTAGCCCACCATTTCCCCACCTGGGTACCCAGAGTGTGTGACTGTGTAGGGACTGTGAAGTGCATGCATAACTGTCTGATTGATTTTGCCTTTAAGACAATCAATCTGATTACACCCCCTCCTTGTTCAAGTCTCCTGAATAAATCAGATCTATCTCTTTTTGCATTTAACCTGACTGTGGTTCCAGTTTGTCATGAAAGCACTGTATTGTTGTGGTTTGCTGTGTCTGACCTTGTTTTACAGGGGGTCTCTAGGGTCGAACTGATGGAACCAGCCCTGGTGGTAAGTGCAAACAGTGTGGGTACTTGCATGATGAATAAGGGTCATTGCAAAAGTGATTACTGTACATTGTTCCGGCCACTAGAAGCGACCGGGGGGGGGGTTTACAGTGTCCTGGAGGACTGTGCCCAGGTTAGCTTGACCACTAATAACCCTGACCTCCGGGTGGAGGCACCCATTTCAGTACCCAGGCCCCTTAACCTGCAGCTAGCCAAGCAGGCAGGGGTAGTAGCCCTTGGAATAGCGCCACCTAGGGTTTACATGTGTAGAAACATATTACTGTTTACTGCAGTACAGTAGTTTGTTTCGCACTAATTCTGCTGACTTGCACGCTGACATTTTCTGTAGCAAAAAATCCCAGAACCCCTTGCTGCTTACATCAGAGGAGGGCTGCAGCAGTGGAAGATGCAGTAGCTTGCAGTACATGTTGGAGAGTTATAAGCTCTGATCTTTTTTTTGCTATTCCTGCTGACCTCCCTTGGAATAGATGACCGTGCTTAGCCCTGGGAGAACAACTGAACCAGCAAACGTATGATCGGAGCCTATAAAAGCTCTAAAATACATTGCAGGCTATTTAACCTCTAACTGCTGCAGCCCTCCTCTGATGTCGGCTGCAGGGGATTCTGGGATTTGTAGTGACAGAAAATGTCAGCTTGCAGGTCAACAGAAAGATTGTGATACAATCTACTATATTGCAGTAAACCGTAAGTAAACAAAATGTTTTTGCTCACAGAGTGCAACTTAGAACCAGCCTCATACTTGAGTGTGAGGCTCTTGTTGCTGACCGTTTCCCTTTAGGACTTATGAGGCAGAAAGTTGAGAGGTATGTATAGCATGCTGAGAAGGCAGAGCACTAACTGTGGTTCACACACAGCATGGGCTTGCACAGAGATGTGCTTCTAATAGTTGTGAGGGTGAGTGCACACAGTATTACACGGAAAGAGGTACAATACGTTGAGGTGTGTTTACAAATGTGTATACGCACAAGTGGTTCTGCGAGACGTACTGTACCATCCCAGTTTGTAGACACACTTCCCTTTGTGGTCACACATAGAAACGAGCCTCGACTCGCTGTACCTTTCTTGGTTACCAGTTTTAAATAAATGCCTGCACCCTTGTAGTGCCCATCATAGTTTAATTCTGAAAGCTGGCAGGCCTGTCTTATGTATCCGATCTGAGTGAAAGGCGTTCCAGAGGTGAGGCAGCCTGTACTCCAGAACCACTTGACCATGGTAGTCCAACACCTGGGGGCCAACAACAGTCGTACCTGGAGAGATCTTATTAGGTGAGGCATAAATTTGTTGTGGAAAATTTTTTCAGTGGTTGCTAATCAAAACTTTACATTTTCAGTGCTAAATTGTGGAAATTGTTTCCGAAATGTGGCGCACCAGTTGATTGGCAACTGCTGCTAATCAAGGCACTGTTTGATGTGCAGATAGCAGTTTTGGGGTCACACACTGTGTGATGCAAACTCGCATATTTTATGCCTTGCTGTTACCTGTTGTGAAGAGGTCCTGTAGAGGTTAGTGTGGTTATTATGTACTCTGATAACCTAAGTATATGTACCCTAAAGTGGCCATGTCTGTGGAATGTCTGATATCCATACAGGTCCATCTTGACTGCTCCATACTGCAGTGGTTGGTATGGTGTGGACAGCAGACAATTAACGTACACATGGGGTTTTAGTCAGTTTCTTGTTTTATCAGATATTATAGTTATACTGACACCCCCACTGATCAAATATTAGGCAGCAGTATTTTCTTGGTAGTGTAGCACCTGATGGCTAGAGGGGGCATCGTTTGCAGTGCTATCCTCTAGCAGCTTTTGGTGTAGTTTAGTGACTGCTCAGTGTGGTGTAAGTATTTTATTTATTAATTTTAATTTTGTTTATTTTATTAGGAGCTGACTGAGCCTGAGTAATTTTTAGCTGTGAAATGTGCCTGATATTAAGCTGTGTGATACAGTAGACAGTGCGATACAAGACAGTGTAAGCCAGTACATTACATATTGACAAGTGCATATATTAGGTCATGCAGAACTACAATAACATTCAGATATATTCAGTATTTATATTTGAGATGCTGGATCAGTTTCATCTCTGCTTATTTGCCACTTAGGGTTGTGATCATTGGTGCATCTACCTTTTGGAGTGTGGGCTTAGTTCTGAATACTTTGTGGCAGGGACAGCGCTAGATAAGGCAAACAGGGAAAAAGCTGCAGTCTATCAAGAAATGACCCACTTTCCACATGACAGTGGAGCCACAGTGGTGCAATAAAAAAGGAATTTTATTTGACAAGTTTTAGCTTCTGTACTGTTTAAAATGTATACTTTTTGAGCCAGCTTTTTCTCATTTTGACCCACATTTTTTGACACCACTGAGTCTAATTTGACCCATGTTTTAAAGCCTCTAGCACTGCCGTTGTCTTGTGGATGAGCATCAGTTGGCTGGCTGCTAGGCTGTTTGCCTAGGACCACTTTTCTGCTCTTGTGTAGTCCTTCTAAAACATTGTGCGTAGGCTAGCAGTGTCTTGTCTACTTGTGTAGGAGACTGTCTCGCCTGCGTACAGATAAGCTGCAGATTGTAACTGCATTAGAAGGGGCATTCAGGAATATGGATGAGTAGTTGTCTCAGGACTGAACCCTTGGGGGAATCCTGTGTCTGTTTACAGGGTATTGGATAGATGTCACTTGCCCCATCCAGTACGAGGAGAATTAGATTATGCTATGCCATCTGACTTTCAGTTTCAGACCTTCAGTTTCTTGATCAGGATGGTGGTCTATTGTGTTTAGTGCAGTAGTTAAGTTAGTGAAGACCCATCAACTGGCCTGGGTCCTGACCTGCCTGGGTGGAGCTGGACAATCTTAGCAGGTGTAAGCTCCTCCCATCTCTGGCGGCTTACATTAATGGGCTGTCAGGGCCCCAAATGCCCCTTCATCTGACTGGAATCCAGTTCTTCACCCTCTGGTCCCTGAGATCTGGACTGCTGCAATGGTGGACCGGCAAGGCAGTGTGGGAAGTATTTGCCAGGAGTCTGGCAGGAAGCAAAACGCTGCTCCCTCAGACACTGAGGCTGCAGCTGCACAGTGTGACTTGGATTCTGGGTCCCAGGACTGATTAGTGGAGCTAAGACTGGGTTGAATACACCATTTGGGTGCACAATGCAGCCTCCCCACCACCCCAGGAAAGGCAGCGGGGTTGGGGAGAGAAATCCTCGGCACTAGAGCACAATGTAGGGAGCACACACAATCGGAGAGAGAGAGAGAGAGAGAGAGAGAGAGAGAGAGAGAGAGAGAGAGAGAGAGAGAGAGAGAGAGAGACCAGCTCTGCTGCCGTCTCTCTGCTTTTGAGTCATGACCCCTCAGCAGGCCTAGCACCTGCAACAATAAACACTTTCAAGGCCCTAGGACAGGTAGTGAGGCAAGGACAGGATAAAATGTAGGCTAAGAGTGAAGAAGCGGAGGCTGCAGAATACCAGAGCCAGCAAGTAAACAAACCAGACTGCTACCATGCATCTCCTCAGCCTCTGATCCCCCAACAACTACGGGAAACCTCAGGGGCACACTACAAGATGTTTGTGTGAATTTGGACTAATTAGAAGGTCTGGAATGTCTGAGAGCGTGCATGCAACTCATCTCGGCTCGGTTAACATTGTGAGGCATGCTTCACTTGGTAACTGTCTGACAAATGAGGTGTCGGTTCAGGAACCTATGCAAGCGTTGGCCAGTGTCTTAAGGTTTGTGTGCAATGCTTACATAGAAACATAGAATTTGATGGCAGATAAGGACCGCTTGGCCCACCCAGTCTGCCCATTTCCCTACCTAATGGATAAGCTGCAGATCCTAGTTAACCAGCAGTCTACTTCTTTTTGCCTTCACCCCCAAGAATTGCCTTATGACCGTCCCATGCATGCTTGAATTCCACCACAGTTTTTGACTCCACAACCTCCTCCGGAAGGCCGTTCCGTGCATCCACAACCCTCTCTGTGAAAAAATACTTCCTTAAATTACCTCTGAGCCGCCCACCCCATCTTCAAATTGTGCCCCTTGTTCTTGCACACCTCTTTGTTTTGAAAGATGCTACCCTCTTGGACTTTGTTGATTCCTTGAGGTACTTGAAAGTTTCTATCGTGTCCCCTCTCCCTCCTTTCCTCGAGGCTATACATATTAAGCTCCTTAAGTCTCTTCATATGTCTTCCGGCAGACCTCACCATTTTAGTTGCCCTCCTCTGGACAGCTTCCATCCTGTCTATGTCTTTGCGGAGATTGGGTCTCCAGAACTGCACGCAGTACTCCAGATGGGGTCTGACCAGCTATCTGTACAGAGGGATAATAACTTCCTGTTTTCTACTGGTGATGCCTCTCCCTATGCATCCCAGTATCCCCCCAGCCCTCCTTGCTGACCTCTCACATTGCTTGCCCACCTTTAGGTCATCTGATATGACTACCCCTAGGTCCCTTTCCATTTTTGTTGTTGTTAGTATCTCACCCCCCAGTGTGTACTCTTCCCCTGGGTTTTTGTTTCCCAGGTGCATTACCTTGCACTTCTTAGCATTGAATCTAAGCTGCCATACATTTGACCATTCCTCTAACCTTGCCAAGTCCTTCTCATCCTTTCCACCCCACCTTGTACATCAACTCTGTTGCAGATCTTTGTGTCATCTGCAAAGAGACATGCTTTTCCTTCCAGTCCCTCTGCAATGTCGCTTATAAAGACATTGAAGAGGACCGATCTAATACTGAACCCTGCGGTACCCCACTAGTAACCCCCCTTTCTTCAGTGTGGACTCCATTTACTATTACTCTCTGTGTCCTATTCTCCAGCCAGTTCTTTACCCAGGCTGTCATCTTGGGACCCACTCCCAGGCTGGCTAACTTGTATATTAATCTTTTGTGTGGGACTGTGTCAAATGCCTTTAAAGTCTAGGTAGGCCATGTCCACAGCCCTCCTGATCTACTACTTTGGTCACCCAGTCAAAGAAATCTATCAGATCTGCCTGGCATGACCTTCCCACTGTGAATCCATGCTGCCTTGGGTCCTGTGCCCCTCTGGCCTCTAGATAATCGACATTTCTTTCCTTCAGAAGTGATTCCATCATTTTCCCTACCACTGAGGTTAAACTAACAGGTCTGTAGTTTCCTGCTTCTGCCTTGCTCCCACTTTTGTGAAGGGGAATCACATCTGCCCTCCTCCAGTCCTCGGGTACCACCCCATCCTCCCATGATCTGTTAAAGAGGGTAGTCAGTGGTGTCACTAGTTCTACCCTTATTTCTTTTAGAATTCTGGGATGAATCCCATCTAGGGTTGCCACTTTTGGATGAGGCAAAAACCGGATCATAAGCTCCGCCCCTAGACCCACCCCTTTTCATGACTCATCATGCATTGCTCCTCCTAGAAAGCCATTTGTTATATCAATAAAAGACAACGCTTAAAGCAGCAGTTCAACAAAAATCTTAAGATACTGTACCTGTTAAAGTTACTTTCCTAGATTCTTCCTAGTTATTTACTTATGTATTATTTATTGACATCGGTTTACCAGATAAACTTACAGAGATAAAATAAATCTCATTTACAGATATGATCTGGGGGAAGACAAGGGAAATACTGTAAATAGCATACAACAGTGCACGTGGTATATCATAATACAAAATAAAAAAAGTTGTTTCCTATAATGCGTTCTTTATATATTTTTGAGGCTCAGTTTCTTTTTCATGTCCACAGTACTATTTCAAAGCCAGAGAAGTGACCATACTTTTTTCTTGAAGAAAAAATAATTTAAAATGCCTAAATTCTGTTACAGATCAAAATGTTTATCAGCAAATGAAAGTGGAAGGCAACTGGCTGTGTTGCTGTTACAAAAGGTGGGGGCAGCTTTGCTGCTATGCCACTTTAAGATGCAGTTGAAGAAATTAGGTTAAGTAAGTGCTAATGGTGTTAATGGCCATACGTTACACCTCCCAGGCTGACTGTTTTCACAAACAAAAGGCTATATTGACAGCAGAACTTGTTTGTAGGCTGGACATGTAACTGAAACATGAATGAGATGACACAATCTATTTCAGAAGTATGTGAGCACTCAAAATGGCTCAAAAACCTGACCAGCACAGAGCAAAACCGGATTACCTGATAGGGACCCTGAAAACCTGATCACCAGTTAAAAAACCTGACAGGTGGCAACCCTAATCCCATCAGGCCCCATTGCTTTGTCCATCTTTAGTTTTAAGAGTTCTTGCAGAACCCTTTCTTCTGTAAATGGGCTGGTATCAACTTCTGTATCCAGAGTGTTTCTACTGTTTGTTTTAGGTACCTCCCCCTCTTCCTTTGTAAATACTGAGCAAATATATTTGTTTAGTATATCTGCCTTTTCACAGTCACCCTCTGCCCACCCTCCCTCCCTTTATTAAGCCTCACTGTCCCTCCCTTGGTCTTCCTTTGCTCCCTGATGTACCTATAAAAGGTTTTATCCCCCTTCTTAACCAAGTTGGCTATCTTTTCCTCGGTTTGGGCGTTTGCTGTTCTGACTGCCTTCCCAGCTTCCTTTTGGTTTAACTGATACAGTTCCAGGCCTTGCATTAGGGTCAGAAATCAGGGGGTCAGTTTTACCCCCTTCTCCCAAAGTAGGGGGTCAGAAGCCAAAAGTTGGAGGTCACTGCACCAGATTTATATGTTCGTGAATAAAACAAAAAATTGCGTTTTTTAAAATGACTAATATGTCAGCTAGGAGGCAGTATGGCGCAGTGGTTTAAAGCTCTGAGCTGCAAACCTGGAGACCTGGGTTTGAGTCCCACAGCCCCCACTTGCATACTGTGTGACCCTGAGCAAGACACTTAACTTCCTTGTGCTTCCAGGTCGCACCTGGAAACAAGCTTCGGCTTAGTGTGCCTTTCCTGGTGAAACAATGTCCCCTTTCCCTTGCCAGAGGGTATTTATTTATTTATTGAAACTGTTTCACCAGGAAAGGCACACTGAGCAAAAAGATGCTCGTCTCACGGTGCGACTTGGGGGGGAAGGGTTACAAGTGGAGGCAAATCAACATACCAACATTGAATACTGAATAGCGTAAATACAGAAATATACAGTTGGGTGGGATTATATTAGGACATTTTTACAATAGGTGGAGCAGTAAAGAGTTACATTAGCACTTTTTTTTTTTTTACAATAGGTGAAACAGTACAGGAATCAAACATCATGGACAGGGAAAACATATCAGGGAACAGTTCAAGGTTAATACATGAATAAGTAAGTGCCAATAACAATACTTGAGTGCCAGTAGCAGGAAGTTGAGTTGAGGAGGGATACACCAAGTTGACAGTAGGAGCTGGAGGAGAGGATGAGGGTGAATAAGAGTGGGGGAGGGAGGGAGAGGAGAGCAGTAGCAGTGCAAGTGGTTGAGAAGCAAAGGTTGATTAGGAGGGAATTAGAGAGTGGGAGTGAGTGAAGTTACTGCCATGCCTCATCAGCACAGTAGTACTCTGCCCTGCATGACACGTAAAAGTGAAGCCCGCCCTGCCCTTTTTATTGTGTGTCAGGCTGTCGATTAATAAAAAATAAATACACCGGCAGATACATACAAGTAGTTACCAGCTGTTGGAAATGCCTGCAGCTGCTACATCAATAGCAAAAGCAGAGGTGCAATCTCTGTTTTCTCTGGCCACCAGACTGCTCCACAGACTGAATCGGATTCAATCAATCAATCAATCAATCAATCAAAATCTTTATTTATTCAGGCGAACATCATTGAGCATAGCTCATTTACAAGATGGACCTGAGTGGTCATAACAAAAAGGTTACAGATTGTATACAAAAACATGATATTGAATAAGCACAAATACAACCATTTATGAGTGAGATAGATGTACAAATATTTACATATATACAAGGCAAAGGACAGTAAACCTAAAACCTAATCAAGGAGAGAAAACAAACAGTCTAGTAGGGATAAGGCTTGGATAATGGTACATGGGTGGGCATATATGTATGAGGTTTGATGGGGAAAGGGCCAGATGAATGATAGAAGAATAGGGAGGAGCTTTAAAAGAGGGGGGGTGGAGGAGAGAGGGGGTGTGGGAAGGGTTGGGGGTGTGGGAGGACTAGGCCTTGTGGAAGCAATTGCATGAATCTGCAGTCTGTGGAGCAGAAGTCACCAAATAAGATGCTGTTTTCGGGTGCCAGGGAAAATAGAAAAAGTACCCCCGCTTTCCCCAGTTATGATGGAGCCGCCACAAGCATTCATCTAGCAGCAGATAGCTTTTTTTTTTTTTTGTAATTCCTCAGCCAGCCCATAGAAAATGTAGGAAGCCGGTCTCCGAGTTGAGCATCACTTCACTGCAGCAAGGGAGGGCAGTACCACTCAGAGACACTGAGTGAGTAGAGTAACAAGAAAATGCTTGGCTTTATGCCCCCACCCATAACAGCAACTTTTACAGTCTCTCTCTGAATTGATGTTGGCTTGAATAACCATCATACCCAGTCTCCAGTGCGGAACTATCCCGGATTCCTGACACACTCAGAGGACCCACAAAAAGAAGGAACACATGTTCCTTTGCTCTGTCTGACACCATTACCTCGTAGGTGGAACCGCCAAACCAGGCACTGTCTTCTGCTGCTGCCACTGTCAAGCCCGTCACCCCTGGCTCCTCGTGTTCAGTTCTCCCGATTCGCCGGCTCTCCCCGAGCAAACAGACAGGGTCTATCACTCCATAAGTTACTTGTCTTTGCCTCACCAGTTCAACTGCCGCAGATCAGGTAAACAAACTGAAAAAGACTGCTGGCCCACATACTCCTAGCGCCGGATTTACTGTCAAATCGCTACCCACACTGATAACTTGGCAACGCCTACTCAGCTGGGTCCCCTGCCCCCTTACAGTCGCATCACCAATCACAGCTCGTCTCTGATATGTAAAGAAGAAAAAAAAATACAGGACCAATCATGATCGCCCCTCTCACTGTCCCACGGAGAAGCAGTGCATTTAAAGTGACAGCAGCACCAATTAAGCAGAGAAGGGCTGCATCAAAGCAGATGCAATGCTTTCAAAGTAGTGCATCAAAATTAGGATTTTTACCCGAGGGGGACATCAGTAGTGCGTTAACGTAAGCCCTGCAGTTCTCTGTCCTGCTCCTTCTGTGATTCCTTGTACTTTCTGAATGCTTTCTTTTTCTCTTAAACCTTCACTGCCGCTTCCTTTGAGAACCATAGTGGTTTCTTACATCGTTTGGTTTTGTTTATTTGCTTCACACAAAGGCTTGTTACCTCTGTGATGGCAGTTTTTATTATTCCCCATTGTTCTTCCACCCCTCCTTCCTGCCCATTTGCTAGTGCATTCCTTAGGCACTCACCCATTTTGGCAAAGTCAGCCCTCCCAAAGTCCAGAGAAATAAAGTACTAGAGAAATAGTTTATAGTAAGTGATAGAAAAGCGGTGAATTAAATTAAGGAGTTATGTTACTAGTTTAACATATAGATTTGCAGGCAGGAAAACTGGGGGAGGCTGGGGCTGGGGCTAGGGATTCCACAGGGCAGGTAAGTGAAGTGGGTACCTAGACGTGACTCCCCCAAGATGGGGGGCAAGATGTACAGAGAGTGGCAGCAGAGTGTAACAAGTGCAGGTGACCAGGGAGTGTAGACCAAATGGATCAAAAACAAAGGGAAAAACACAAGGCAGCTAGGATGCCAAGGAATTGTGATGGGGAAGTCATTAAAGAACCAAGTGGGGTGGGTGCCTAAGATTTAGGGAGCTGTGCCTCAATGCTAGGAATCTGGGTAATTAAATGAGTACAGTCACTTGCCAAATATTTTTCATCCTATCATTGACAATTTGCGTTTTAATACTAAAATGATCCGTTAAACGGCTAAAACATAGGGATGTGTTGTATTGTACATTTTGCTTGCTTAATGAACTGTTTGTTTTAGGTAGACACATGCATATTTAGTACTGAATCAGGCTCCCATACTGTCTCATCCCTGATACTGCAAATATACCCACATTAAGTAGCAAATCACAAGTTGTTACATCAGATCAGTTACACAAGACTTAAAAACTTTACTCACCAGTTGTGCTGTGATGAGGTCCAATGTATAATATTACTTAAGACAAGTGCAATCATTTTCAGGCTTGCTGCTTATAATTTAAATGTCTTCTTGACTGTCTTTGATCCAGCAAAGTAAAACTTGCCTTGGTGGCAAAAAACCCATTGAAAAACAAGTCTCAACAAAACTAGCTTTGGACATGTATACGGAGGCTAAATGTTTTTGAATCAAATGATACGCAGGTTCATTTATTTATTTTTATATTCTGTTTTTGCCCCACCCCAACCCAGCACTGTCTCTTGACTGCCTGCCCTGGCCACGTCTTACGACTGAAGAGTCCCTCATGGAGCCCTGGCTTACCCCCCCTTCCCGGCAGGAACATGGTGGGAGGGCTCCCCCTTAACCTCCCCAGAGGAATGAAGTCTTTGTTGGGATCCGGGTGGTACTGCAGCTGCAGGCAGATGAGGACCCACTATTGGGCCCTCACATCGGTGTTGCACCAGGAGAGGCATTTTTTCTGTGTACACCCTCCCAGATCATGACGTGCCATGGCTTGTGCCGGCGTCCATCACGTTCACCCCGCTGGTGCAAGCATCGGGGCTGGGATAGGCCACCCTGAGCCCACATGTCCCTCTTCCCCCAGAGCTGAGCGGTCCATCAGACATCCTCCCCTGGCTGGCCCTCTGACTCCTGGGTCCACTTCTGAACCCCGGTCGCCAGTGTCACAAGTGGAAATCCAAGCACTGCACCGACGGTCCAGCCAGGTTCATTTTATTTAATAAAAAAAAAGTAAATGCAACAGCAGGCCTGTGGATAAGCCAATACTACCTTTATGCAGTGACTCTGTGTCAAAAACAAGTCAGTCAGCAACTCCTCAGCGTAAAACAGATTTAAAGAGAAGACCAAAATAATAAAATGCATGCTGCAGCAGTCTTACTGTTCAGAACTTGTGCCTGTATGCAGTACTGTAACAGAGTTCATTTACTAAAAGAAAAAGGATTAAATATGCACCAGCGGTTCTGTGGATATTAAACCAGTGCCACCTTTCAGTGACACCTGAATTAAAAAGAAAAAAAAAAAAAGTGAACAGTCCAAAACAGAAGTTAGACAATGAGTCCTTGTCAGTAGTAGATAGAGAAAGTCCAGTATGCAGGCTGCAGCAGTTTTAAGTTCAGAACTTGCACATGTCAATGCTAGTAAAGATTTCGATCATTCGTCTGCAGTTAAAATGTTCCATGTCAGTCTCTTCCATGGACGGAATCATTACGTCTGCACTGTGCTCTTAAGTCAAACAACTTCTTTTAGAATTGAGAATGGGATTTTGAGCACTGAACCCAAGTTCGCACTGCACTGTGTATACGGGTATGACAAGGGCTACAGTTGCAAGTTTTGAAAAGTAAGGGAAAATATTAGCATAGTCTGTTGCCAAAGCCTGACCAGTATGTGTGAAGTTCAAACCAGCATGGTTCTTCATAGAAACATGGACTTTGATGGCAGCTAAGGGCCGCTTGGCCCACCTAGTCTGCCCGTTTCTCTACCTACAGGATAGGCCGCAGATCCTAGTTAACTAACAGCCTATTTCTTCCTACCCCCACAAGAATTGCCTTATGTCTGTCCCATGCATTCTTGAATTCTCCCACAGTTTTAGACCCCACAACCTCCTCAGGAAGGCTGTTCCATGCATCCACTACCCTCTGTGTGAAAAAATACTTCCTCACATTGCCTCGGAACCGCCCCCCCATCTTTAAATTGTGTCCCCTTGTTCTTGCACGTTGCTTTTTCTGAAAGATGCTACCCTCTTGGACTTTGTTGATTCCACTGAGGTACTTAAAAGTTTCTATCATGTCCCCTCTCTCCCTTCTTTCCTCAAGGGTATACATATTAAGCTCCTTTAGTCTCTCCTCATACAGCTTCTTTTGCAGACCCTGCACTATTTTAGTTGCCCTCCTCTGGACTACCTCTATCCTGTCTATGTCCTTGCGGAGATATGGTCTTCAGAACTGGACGCAGTACTCCAGATGGGGTCTCACCAACTGTCTGTACAGAGGGATAACAACTTCCTGTTTTCTGCTGGTGATGCCTCTCCCTATGCATCCCAGTATCCCCCCAGCCTTCCTTACTGCCTTCTCACATTGCTTGCTAACCTTAAGGTCATCTAATATGATCACCCCCAGATCTCTTTCCTTTTTTGTTGTTGTTATTACCTCCCCCGTTGTGTAATCTTCCCCATAGCATGTTTGAATGGCAGAAATTCCTGTTGTAGGTCAGTTGCATCTGTAACCAATGGGCTGCCTTATGTATTTGCACAGAACACATAAATCAGGTGTTTCATAGTCATGTAGTTCCCCTCTGTCATCGAGAAATCCCCTTGGGTTAAAGACTTTATCAAAAGCGTTGGATCATGCCCATTTCTGCAGATGGAAACCTTTCTGCTATGTTTGCTCTGAGATGCTCAATGAAGTCTCTTCTCTTCGCTTTATAGTTCCATACATTTGCCTCACCAGAGAAAGTAAGCGTGTGTCCCTTAAAGTGCTGGTTAGTGACTTCTCTCTGACTGTCTCTCTAACACCGTTATGCTTTAGTAAATCGCCTGGCAAATCTAAGGTTGTCTTTATGGACGCCAAGATTCAGATCTTCTGATTGAAAAATATTATTGAGTCTGTCCATAATGGGCATCATGTAAGTAATACGTGCATGGTTGCTACAAAACTATAAGTGGAGACTTGTTTATACAGACCCTCCGCAGGCAGGTTCTGTTGTCCATCTTCACCGAACTGCAGTACAAAGGCAGGCCAGTTACTTTTGATTCCTTCCACAGCTCTGCTTAGTGACAGCCACCACACTGAGTATGGCTCTTTTAAACTTCTGAAGTCTCCCTCATCAAGAATCCGACTGAGTTCCTGGAGTTGCTCATAGTGGCAAGCAGAGTATTTGAAGTAGTTGAACATAGCAGTTCACTGTTTGCCGATACTGGTTAATTTTCATGTTTGCATCTGCACTTGTAGAGGCGAGAACGACATGATGTGCAGCACAATGCACAAGTGTCATTCTTGGATTCAGTTGTTTCAAACGAGTGCTCACCTGAGACACTCTCTGTCCCTATCATAACGGCAGCTCCATCAGACTCCAAACTGAGAACCTTTTCTGTTGGAATATTACGCTCTTGCAGAACAGTCAGAATTGTATTTGTTATGGTTTCTGCAGTTCCATTAGGCACATCAAAATTTCAGATCAGCGAAGAAGTGGATTTGCTATTCTTCAGATACTGAATGTAGACAATTGCTTTTGTACATTGATATTGGCTGTTAAGTCAACCAAAATTTCAGTATAAGGACTGGCATGTACTTCTCTGACATACTCGGCTAGAGCATGCTGCATGTTGGACACAGATGAGCGCTGGCTGTACAAATCGTCAATTTTAGGTTTCTGTTTAAACTCTGAAGCCGCATTAGGGAAGCAAACTTGTCATTTGCTTTTTCTTGTGCAATCCAATAGGCAGTTTGAATGATAATGCCATGGGATTCCAAGCAGTGTTTCTTGCCTTCATCCACAAGTGTTTTCATCTTTTTCTGTATACCAGTTAAAGCAACATCATCGCTGTGTTTGTGTTTTATTCAGCAAGGATTCTTGAAAATCCATTCATCCGCGTGTATAGGCGATTTTATGCCCAGCAGGTTTTTTACACTCACGACAGTACATTTTGCCATCCCGAAACACTAGCCACAGGTACTTCTTCTCCCATTTAGGATTATAAGATTGGTGTATTTTGTTTGGTGTGCTACACTACTACTACTGCTTGCTTCGGCAACTACAGTAGTAGTAGTAGTAAGTTCGACATCTTCTGCAGAAGTAGAAGTTTGACTTGTGGTAGAAGATGGCTTCTCAAGACATTCTTGGTGAGGAGAATCCCAGGAAAAAAAAAAAAAAAGAACTTGCGATTAACAACTGTTTCACCCTGCTGTCTGTACAGTGGTTGCTGCCAGTTGTGCAGTGGAAGCTGGAGGTTTCCCCTCCTTTGCTACAATATCACAATAACAGATAAAAACCAACACTTCAAACAAGCATAACAATAAATATATAAACAGTCTTCCAAGCAGTTACATATATAAAAAATTAAGATAGCATTGCACCTTCTAGTTTCTAGTAAAGATTCAATATTGAGACAACTTATCAAGATTATAAACATGTTATTATCTAGTGCATATTCTCTGTGTGCTGTTCTTGGGGCACACCATACCTGCTAAATGCTAAGCAATTGTTGTTTTATCCAAGGACCCCTAAGAGCTAAATCTAATTAACTAATCAATACCCTGAGTGTGTAATCCATCATAGAGGTCACACGTATTCCATCTATTTTGGAATTTCTGGATCTGTTGTTATAAGTTAAATGTTAGTCGTTCTAATCTTTGAATCTGTTGCACAATAGAGGACCAGAATCTGTTGCACAATAGAGAACCATTCACATATAGTGGGGGGGTCCTCCTGTAGTCATCTTCTAGTGATAGCTCTCTTCGCGGCTGCTAGCAGTACCAACCATAGATACTTTCCTTCTTCTCCCTGTAGTTGCTCTGGGGAAACCCCCCAGTACAAATTGGATGGGGCCCAATGGATAGGGCAGGTCAAGGATATGTGCAATCTGTGTTATCACCTCCTCCCAAAATGGCAGCAGGGATGGGCACTTCCAGAAAATATAGGCCTACGTAACATGCACCTCTCGTTTTGTGGACAATTCACCAAGCATTATGGTGTTGATAGAATCCTGCTGAACTTGACGTGCGAGACGTTTGCACTCTGGTTGTTGTGGAGTAGCAGCCAGAAGCAGGATCACTAGGCAGATTTCATATTGATAAAAAGGAAGCCACCTTTGCCTTAAATGTGGTCTTACCAGGCCAGCGTAAGTTGACCCCGTTCATGGCACTGTTGGCTCCCCGTTTTTCTTCTTTGTTCCCGCAGGAGGAAAGCCGACATTGGTGCTGGCGGCAGGATTGCTTGTACGCGGAAGGCCCTTCGGAAAGTTGAACAGATGTGTAGTTCTTCACTGCCTGCATACAATTTCACTCTTCAGTCTGACAAATGGATGTGAATCGGAGTACAAGAATACAAGAAAAGGTGGGGGAAGGGGGAGGAGGAGGAGGAGGATTTATATAGTGCTTTTCATATACACAGTGTATCCCAAAGTGCTTTACAAGCAATGCTAGACTGGTAGTAAAGTGACGGAATGTGCAGTGGCAGCCATATTGCACATAAACACCCACACACAGCTTGGACAATTGCACGATCCGGTTTATGGGAACGGGAATGTCCAGGACACTGGGAATGTCCTCTACTCTTTTGTGATGAGTTGCCTGGGTTTTCTTACTTCCACCAGGACGACACCAGGGTGGGTAGAAGGGACCTCGGTTTAACGTCTCATCCGAAGGACCGCACACCCCAGCAGTACAGCACTCCCCTAATACTGCACTCATATACCAGGGTTTTAGATAAGAGTCCAATTGCGGCGTGGGGCAAGAACCCATGACTTTCTGGTCCAGAGGTGGATGTGCTACCAGCTGAGCCACACTGACACAGAAGAAGGGCATATCGATGCTGGTGTTGGTGCAGGTATCAGTACCTTAGCCGGTCTGTGGTCAGTGACTGTAGTGAACATGGAGGTTGGGTAATTGGAGGTCCTGGACAGTTTTATTTACATATGCATTTGTAGCATAGTACAGCGTGACCATTTTTGTTGCAGCAAGTCTTCTTTGTGCACTTTTGCTTGGTACATCTTTTTATAGGAGAACAAGGAGCCAAAAAGTGTCCTTTTTTCTTTTTGCAAGGTAGATTTTGGTGCTGTTTGGCTGGGTTATTGTCTGGGCATTTGTGTAAATTGTGCAGTGCTCTATTGGGTGAGTTATTCTACACCCGAAGCTTGAATTAGTATCTCAAAATAGCTAAAAATCAAAACTCATGCCATTCGGTCACACGACATGATGTGGTCCTTGCTATAATGCTCATGCGTTGGCACTATGGGCCCTGAGACGCCATTCTTGATTCAGACACTGAATGTCGAGCACACTGCACAGATCATAGAGCCCCGAGTTTTGTGAAGCACTGCATTTTTAAGTAAGTTATAAACTATCCTGGTTTTACTTGGAGATTAACTATGTTTTATTTTTGCTCACCTGAACTGCTTTTATTCAAAATCTGTTGTGTGTTTTGCAGAATTTTACTACTACAATATATTACCAGTGCAGACTTTTTGTACGCAAGTTTCAATAGTCTGTATATTTGATTCAGTGCAGTATTGCCTGCTACGTTGTTACATTCGGCATGACTAATCTGTTGTTGACATCAAATGAGTTTTTTCAGGCATGTCTGTGCCTTGTGGTAGCCATGGAGTAAGTATTTAAACATGCAAAGACTCCAGTTTCACATTAAAAATGTTATGATGGATTATTTTATCTTTTGCATATCTATTCAGTTTTTATATTTTTCCTTTTTCTCAAGGCTCGGGTTGGGATTGAGTGTGAGTGATACAGGAGTTTTGTACCTGGAGACTTTTGCACCACTGGCGCTTTCTGCTTTCCATGTGCTACTTGTATGGATTTTGTATGGACTGTGATTCACATACAACCCTGTATTTACTAGAGTTGGTGGAATATCTCTTTTTTGATCATACCTAGCCAGTTCTATAGAAGGAAAGATTGAACTGTATAAGGGCTACTGTGTCATTGTGTTTTTTTAAATATTTAAGACTTATATTGTGCAGATACTATGCAAACATTTTTTTTTTTTTTTTATAGAAAGTTGATTTTGTAAAGTGTATTGTGTTGCCACATAGAAACATAGAATTTGATGGCAGATAAGGACCGCTTGGCCCACCTAGTCTGCCCATTTCCCTACCTGATGGATAAGCTGCTGGTTCTGGTTAACATACTAACATACTAAAAGCCAGCAGAATAGGCCTGATGGTCTGTCGTGTCTGCTCGGTAGCCAGCCTCCTAATGGGTGCTCGCTTTTCCATGCCCCCTAGCCCCAGAGAGGGTCATCTTTGGCTTCAGTTTTTCCTTGTACCTGTCCCACCCTTTCTTGAAGCCCTCAACTGTGCCCTCCTCCACCAGACTCCTGGCCAGTGCATTCCATGGCTCCACCACCCTCTCAGTGAATTAATGTCTCCTGCGTTCCCCCTTGTAATTTCTCCCCGCTAGCTTCCACGCATGCTCCCTGGTTTTTCCACTCTTCTTTAGTCTGAACATCTCTTTGGCTCCGCCCTTGTTAATTCCTTTTGCATATTTGAAGACCCCTATCATGTCCCCCCATCTCTCCTTTCCTCCAGCGAGTACAGCCCAAGTACATTTAGCCTTTCTTCATAGGGCCTCCCCCCATGCCCTGAATCATCCTGTTTGCCCTCCTCTGGACCCTCTCCAGCAGTGCTATGTCCTTCTTGAGGTGAGGTCTCCAGAACGGCACACAGTACTCGAGATACCCAGTCTGACAAGGCGCTATATACAGAGGAGGATCACCTCCCTCCTCCTAGACGTAATCCCCCTGGCTGTGCAGCCCAGTATCCTGTTTGCTTTTGCCGCAGTTCTTCTGCAGTTTTCAGTGTTTATTAATTTTGACGTCTACCACCACTCCTAGATCCCTCTTGCTTGATGTGGCTTGCAGTGAGACCTCCACAGGGTGTATACATGGCCCTGGTTCTGACCCTCAGATGCAGCACCGTACACTTCCCTGCACTAAACCTCAATCCCACCTCCTTGACCAACCCTCCAGGGTATCCAGGTCCCTCTGGACTGTCTCTCTTGCTTCGTCTCCGTCCACCAGTGCTCCCAGTTTTGAGTCATCCGCAAAGAGACTCATCCTACTCCTAACCCCCTTCCCCATACCCGAGACATAGGCGTTGAGCAGGAGTTGCCCCAATACCCAACATTGGGGAACACACTATTGACCTTCCTGGGGAAGGAGACTATCCACCGACCACTACCACTCTGTATTCGCCTTGTTAGCCAATTTTCTACCCATCAGGCAGCTGCCTCCCACCCCATCCCTGCCAACTTTGTTAGCAGCCCATTGTAGTATCGAATCAAACACCTTTACTGAAATCCAGGTATAGGATGTCCACCGGCCTGTGTCAGTCCAGAGTCCCCGTTACCCAGTTATAGAAATCTATGAGGTTTGTCTGACACGATCTCCCAGGGACTAAACCATACTGTTTGTCAACCAGGTGCCCCAACTTTCCAGCTGCTTCCCGAGCCTCTCCTTGATAATGCCCTCCGTTACCTTGCCTACCACAGATGTTAGGCTGACAGGCATATAATTCCCCATCTCCTCTTTAGACCCCTCTTTGTGGATAGGCACCACATGTGCCACCCTCCAGTCTTAAAGCACCCATCCTGTCCGGAGAGAGGTGTTAAAGAGTACAGTCAGTGGAGCTGCTAGCACATCTGCCAGCTCCTTCATGACCCTTGGATGCAGCCCATCCGGCCCTGGTGCCTTATCAGTTTTTAGCACCCGAAGGGTCTCCCTCACCCTTTCCACTGTGATTACTCCCTCCCAGCCCATCCCCTCATTCAATCTCCCATCCACTTCTGGTTTTGGCCCGGCCTGAACCCTAGCCTCTTTCGATCTTCCAGACTCCCATCTGACCTCTCGACTTTGCTAGCTCCCCTTCCTTCCCGTCGGGCTGGAGGGATCTTCTGCCTCCCTCTGTAAATATCGAGGCAAAGTACTCATTTAGCACCTCTACCTGTTCCCCCGCCTCCTGAGTCCATCCCTCCCCAGTCTTAATCCTGCTGATCTGTGCCCTCCCTTTTCTCTTCTCCCCTATGTATCTATAGAATCCCTTTTGCCTCCTCCGGATATCCCTAGCCAGGCTTTGCTCCATCCTCACCTTGGCTTCCCTCACCACTCTGGTGACCCTCCGAGCCATCAGCTCGTACTCACCCCTCTCCCTGTCCCCCCCTAGAATGCTTAAAACATGCGTAGGCAGCCTTTTTATCCCTCACCACCTCCTGCACCTCCCTGGTCCATCAACACGGCTTGTTGGCTCTACCATGCTTACGTCTTACTTTTGTACAGGACCTAGTAGCCTCCTGCACCCCATTCTTAATGGTCTTCCACAAGGTACCAGCATCCATGTCTGGCCTAATCTTGTCCAAGCTCCCCCGCAGAATCCTACCCATGCCCACAAAGTCCACCACCCTTGAAGTCTTACTATTACTACTGTATTAGTGCGGTTATTCCTCCCCGATACAGCAGAAACCAGACCGTGGCATGGTCGCCACTTGCCAGCGGGCTGCACACCTCCAGGCCCTTTATCTGTTCAGTGTCTGCTAGGACAATGTCCAGTATCTGCCCCTCCCCAGTAGGTTCCCCCATCTGCTGGACCAGGAAGGCATCCAACAGCCTACTTCTTCCTACCCCCCCCACTAGAATTGCCTCATGTCGGTCCCATGCATTCTTGAATTCTCCCACTGTTCTTGACTCCATGACCTCCTCAGGAAGGTTGTTCCATGCATCTGCGACCCTCTCCCTGAAAAAATACTTCTAACATTACCTCTGAGCCGTCCCCCCTCAATCTTCAAATTGTGCCCACTTGTTCTTGCACATCTCTTTTTCTGAAAGATGCTACCCTCTTGGACTTTGTTGATTCCGTTGAGGTACTTGAAAGTTTCTATCATGTTCTCCTCTCCATTTCTTCCTCAAGGGCATACATATTAAGCTCCTTTAGTCTCTCTTTGTACGTCTTCTGGTGCAGACCCTGCATCCTTTTGGTTGCCCTCCTCTGAGCAGCCTCCACTCCATCTTTGCCGAAGTGGGGTCTCTAAAACTGCATGCAGTACTCCAGATGGGCTCTCACCAACTGTCTGTACAGAGGAATAACAACTTTCTGTTTTTTCTACTGGTGATACCTCTCCCTATGCATCCCAGTATCCCCCCAGCCCTCCTTACTGCCTTCTCACATTGCTTGCCTACCTTTAGGCCATCTGATATAATTGTTGTTGTGGACTTATACCTATTTGATGTGATTATTTCCTCTATTAAGCCATCTTTTAGTTGGGTGTCATCTAATTATGTTACTATCTTGTATAACATGAAAACGAGAAGTAATAGACAACCAGAAATGGTAGATGAGGTGAATCAGGTGATTGACATAAATGATCCAATAGAAAGCAAGGGGAGAAAGGACAGAAAATGACAAAGTAAAAGAGGGAGACATAGATCTAGTACAAAACAAAAAAGAAGCAATGGTGAGGAAAAGCAGCAAATGGGGAAGAAACCCCAAAGCCAGACTAGCAAAAGACAAGGGATAAAGTAAATGCAAGTAAAATAACAGGACAAACGCTGATCACAAAACATTTTAAAAAACAGACCGCAAAGGATCTGTATGTTAAGGAAACTTCTACACCTATAATAATCATTGATACAATAAACAGTAGGAGAGAATTAGGCACTAGGCATGAGATCTTTAATGATGAATTTATGTAAAGATCCCCATGTTAATTTTGACTCTGCCAGATGTAACAGTGCGTCCAATTCACTTGATGAAACTATAGATCTTACTTTGAGAGGGCTCTTGCAGTAGGTAATTACATATAGGACTGGCGTCGACAGAGCGGCGGCAGGACCCCTGAAAAATTTTTAGCTAGCAGTCCCTGGCGAGTGACCGCCCCGTCAGGTGACTGGCGTCGCCGATGATAGGTATAAAGGCGGTCCCCGGACGCCTGTCTTCCAGTTCTTTCCACGTCAGCTCGTTACAGCTCTCAGCGGTGAAGTTTATAAAGCTCAGTCCTGTTGCTCCGTCGTTTTTTCCGAAAAGTATCAGTATTTTGTATTTTCTTCGTCAGGTGAACGTCAGTATAGGTCGTCCCCTTCAAAAAATAAGTGCGACTCGTGCGGCGCCTAACTGCCTCACAAAGACAGTCACTCCCCCTGCCTTTTTTGTTTAAGCCATGACCACGCGGTCGACAAGTGTCCGCACTGTCTACATTTCAAAGTGGCTACCCGCAGGTGATGCCAGCAGTCTTTAGAAGCCCATCTCCTCAAAAAGAAGATGTCCGCTATGGAGAAGGAGTTGCAGAAGCTTCGGCAGGTGTCGACCTCCCCTGAAGGACACAAGAAGCGGGACAAAGAAAGGCACTGGGAGAAGGCCTCCTCCTCCTCTGCGACTCCGGCTGGAGCCACGGCCAAGGTAATGTCCCCTCCGAGGGATCGCCTGACAGCAACCTCCAAGGCTTTGGAGGAGGCATCGACCTGCCTGTCGGGTTCGCGTTCGAGCCCGACGGGTGCCTCCGGGCAAAGGCTTCACCCCAGTACCACCGCAGACTTGCGGCCTACTGGTGTGAGGCGCCTCCCGCCAGCGGGGCGTTGAAGGAAGGCCACTAAGACGCCTGACCCTTCGGGGCGGCACATGGCAGTGTCCCACTCGGACCGGGCCTCTTCCCATCCTCGGCCCGCCTCCGACGAGGGACCCCCGAAGTTGGACACCGGCTCCTCTGGTGTCCGCCGGAACTCTGCACCTAAGCCGTACGTTGGCTCCTCCAATGTGCGCCGGGCCTCGGAGCCTGCGGCAGACCCTGCTCCGTCTGTCATCCCAGGTTCCCCGCAGCCTTCGGTGCCCCCCCTGCCTGACCCCGAAGATTTTTCCCCTCCGTCCCCGGGCTAGGCTTGGGATGTTTTTCCATTGTCTGATCCCCCTGCTGTAGAGCCAGATCTAGCCTTGGCCCCAACACCGGCCCCCCGGCGCCCGGTTCGGCGCGGCCCCTCCGACACCGGTGGGGGGTATTCCTCTCCCATTGGGCCCTACACCCCACGGGTCTATCATGGTTGATCCGCCCGTGGAGTTCCCTTCTGGGCAGTCTGCTTCGGCAGCTCCTCCGGTACCTGGGTATCCGCCATCTTATCTGACGCAGGTTTACCCGGGTCCACAGTATCCTGCGCTGCAGTACCCGGCGCTGACTCCACCGACGCCGCAGTACCCGACGCTGCAATACCCAGCTCCGGCATTCCTGCAGCCGGGTTATGGATACTCTCCTTACGGATTTCATCCGTACAACTATCCCCCTCCTCCTCCTCCACTGCCCCCTAGGCCGGCGGTGGATCTCCAGGAGACTTTGGCCTCTTGGTGGGCTGAGGCCAAGGCTCAGCTCACCAAGGAAGTCGAAACCGTCTTACAGCGATTCGCCACCCGGCTCCCGTCGCCCCAGGCAGCCGCGCTCCTCTCTGCCTCCAGTTCCCGGGCTCTGCCCTTTGATCAGAGAGGGCAGGACACATGTCCAGTAATTTTTTTTTTTTTTTTCCCTCTTCCCCAAGACCCGTTCCTCCCCCTAGACGAGCTAGGGAGTCTTATTCTGTTTCAGATTCCTCTTCTTCTTGTTCTCTCTCGGCCTCCTCGGATTACTTCGATGGTTGCTCCGAGAAAGACGACGAGCCTCGCTCTCCTTCCAAGCCCCGGCTGAGGACTCTTCCGAAGACTCTTCCGGAGGATCCTTCCTTCACGGAGTTGCTCAGGAAGATCCAGGAAGTCCATCAGTGGCGTTCCTTAGATCCAGATCCTCAGCGGGTTAAACTCGCAGAACATCTGGACTTGCCCCATATGGCCCTTACTCTAGTGCCATCCTGGATCGAGCCTCATGCCCACCTTGTTTCCACTATTTGGAAACAACCGTCAGCTTTAGCCCCACAAGTCCAACAGGCTATACCAGGCTCCGGAGGGTGTAGACTTTTTAGACTCTCACCCCCGTGCAGACTCGGTTGTGATTAGCGCCGCTCACGGCCGGTCAGCACACTCCAAACATTTGAGTTCATCTCTCCTGGATAAGGAATCTCGCCTTCTGGATCAGTATGGAAGGAAGATCTATGCTTCTTCCACACTAGGGATCAGGGCCCTAAATTATGTAGCACATATAGGGGATTACCAGAAGGCTGTCCTTACCCAGGCAGAATCCAAGATTGACTCTTTGCCTGACTCCCAAGTCAAGCAGGAGTTAGCCGACCTGGTCCGTTCTGCTTGTTCGGCCAGTCGTCACATTCTGAGGATGATCTATGACGCAGTGGACACTGCAGGACGGAGCTCTGCGTTCGCCGTAAGTCTTTGGCCTCACGAATGGTTTCGTGTGTCAGGTCTGGTCCCAGAGGTACAGTCAGCAATTCAAGAAGCACCTTTCAGGGGTTCTGTGCTTTTCGGTGGTGACGTCAAGGACATCATCACTGACTTGCAGGAGAAGGGGACAGCCCTTAAATCTGTTGATTCAATGTACCGTCCCCATCCCCGCTAGCGCCGTCCCCTTTGCAGGCGCAGCGGCCTCAAGTGAAACCTCAGGAAGGCAGGCCACAAAACGTCGGTCCCCCACAGCTGCCAGGCCCCGCCCAAAAAAGCAGCAGGTGCCCCAGCTGCGGCGCTGCCTCACACCACCTGACTCCTTCCCTCTCCCACCGCCTCCGGACGCTCTGGAGGAACCGGTAGGAGGGAAATTCTCCCTCCACCTTCCGGGTTGGGAGAGGATAACATCGGATTCATGGGTGCTTCAGATCATAGCAGAGGGGCACTCCATAGAGTTTCTGCAGAAACCTCCACGTCATCCCCTCTGAATTCCTCTCACTCAAGGACCATCTTCCTTTGGTCAGGGAAGAAATTTCTTCTCTCCTCTGAAGCGAGCCATAGAGCCCGTCCCCCTCACCTTCAGGGACGGGTTACTATTCCATTTCTTCCTTGTACCAAAGAAGATGGGAGATCTCAGACCCATTCTCTATCTCAGCTCCCTGAACCTATATGTGGAATACAAGAGGTTCAGGATGCTCTCCCTTCAAACCTTCTTGCCCCTGCTTCGACCGGGCCAATGGCTTTGTGCACTGGATATGCAGGATGCGTACCTGCACATCCCCATTCGCCCTTCGCAGCGAAAGTACCTCAGGTTTACATTCATGGGGGACCACTACCAATTCCGGGCACTCCCTTTTGGTCTTTCCTCGGCTCCGAGTCTTTATCAAATGTCTGGCGGTGGTAGGCGGCCCACCTCTGCGTGCTAGGAGTTCAGTTTTTCCCTACCTGGACGACTGGCTCCTGGCCGGCCCGTCCAGGGAGGAACTCCTGCATTGTCTCTCCCTCACCCAGCTGGTTTTCACTGCCCTGGGTATCACCATCAACCATTCCAAGTCTCACCTGGATCCTTCCCAGAGACTCCAGTTCATCGGGGCAATCCTCGATTCGACAATGTGCAGGGCCTTCCTGCCTCCGGACAGGGGGGCTTCCCTCCAGTCCCAGATTGTCCTTCTTTCGGAACACAGGAGGGTTCCGGTGAGGTCGGTGCTCCGTCTCCTGGGGCTTATGGCGGCTGCCATCCCAACGGTTCCGCGAGCGCACCTCCACATGAGGCTCTCTCAGTGGACTGTCCGCTCTCAGTGGGATCAACTTGTAGACGACCTAGATCATCTGGTACTGATCTCCTCGCCGATGATAAGAGACTTGCAATGGTGGATGGTTCGAGAGAACCTATTCCGGGGCGGTCCCCTTTTTTCATCCTACCCCGCTCAGACTCTGACCACGGACGCATCAGCGAAGGTTGGGGAGCCCATCTGGGTCCTCACCGAACCCAGGGCTTATGGTCAAAATTGGAGTTAGCTCTCCACATCAATGTGCTCGAGCTTCGAGCAGTGCTGTATGCTCTCCAGGCCCTTCACCAATACATCCTTCCCGGCCACCTAGCCGTCCAAACAGACAACATGTGTGTGGTGTGGTACATCAACAAGCAGGGAGGGACTCGGTCCTACCCGCCTTGCAGGAAAGCGATGAGGGTTTGGGAATGGGTAACTCTTCACTACCTTCACCTCACGGTGATCCATGTTCCGGGAGTCGACAATGTCCTGGCAGACAAGCTAAGTTGTTCTTCGGCTCTGCCACATGAGTGGGAACTTGACCAAAAAGTTCTAAAAAGCATCTTCCAGACTTGGGGGACTCCACAGATAGACCTGTTTGCCTCCTCCCAAAATGCAAAGCTTCCAATTTTGCTTTTCCTTGACAGAAAGCGCTTTCTGGAGCGACGCTTTGTCTCTAAGCTGGAAGGGCAGATTCGTCTATGCTTTTCCCCCCATCCCTCTGGTCCCTCGTGTGCTGCAGAAACTGGCGTTGGAAGGAGCGAGAATGATTTTGATCACTCCTTTCTGGCCCAGGCAAATTTGTTTCTCTCTTCTACGACAATACTCAGAGGTTCCTCCTGTTCCTCTGCCTTTTTCTCGAGGATTGCTGACCCAGGAACAGGGGACCCAGGTCCATCCAGGACTCAAGTCTCTTCAACTTCATGCATGGCTCCTGCAGACCTAGCCCAATCTTGCTTTGGCGTCTCTCCTAAGGTGGCCGAGATTCTGGTAGAGGCTAGAAAACCCTCCACTAGGTCAATCTACGCTATGAAATGGAAGTGATTTTCCATTTGGGCTGCCTCCAGGACTGTGGAGCCTTTCTCCTGTCCTGTGGCTGTTCTGCTCGATTATCTGCGTCATCTTTTCGACCTGGGTCTCAGTCACTCCTCTTTGAAAGTCCACATGGCGGCTATTTCAGCCTACCATGTCCCTTTCGCTGATAAGGCTTTTGCCCAATTGGAGGTATCCAAGACCTTTCTCAGAGGGGTCCTTCATCTCAGACCCCCTGTTCGGACTCCAGCTCCCCCCTGGGACTTGAACTTTGTCCTCGAGAAACTTACCCTTCCTCCCTTCCTTTGAGCCTGCGGCTTCTGCAGACTTGAAGTTCTTATCGTGGAAGACGCTGTTCTTGGTGGCCGTTACTTCTGCTCTCAGAATTTCCGAGCTCCAGGCCCTTATGTGTAAAACCCCTTATCTGATCTTTCACAAAGAAAGAGTAGCTCTTCGCATGAGTCCTAAGTTTCTCCCTAAAGTGGTAGCGGAGTCTACCTTAAATCAGTCTATTGAGTTACCTGCATTTTTCATGCAGTATTCCAACCAAGGAGAATGCTTGCTCCATACCATGGATGTCCACAGGATTCTGAGATACTACACCGATAGGACGAAGGATCTCAGAAAGACTGATCAGTTGTTAGTATCTTTTGCTCACAAAAGGGAAGGCAATGCTGTCTCCAAGCAATGCCTATCAAAGTGGTTGGCTCATTGCATCACTTTCTGTTATGACAAGTACAACAAGACCCTACCGGGTCAAGTCAGAGGCCACTCTACTCGAGGAGTAGCAGCCTCTGTGGCTTGTTTTATGGATGTGTCTGTGTCAGACATCTGTGCTGCCGCAACTTGGACTTCCGTCCATACATTTACTAAACATTATAGTTTGGACATTGCCTCTCGCCGTAGAGCAGGCTTCGGGTTAGCAGTCTTGCAAGGCCTCCTATCTTGAGGTTTGCAAGGTTGTTTGCTACTTCTTGGAGTAGTTCCTCCTCCCGGTGCCTTTCGTTTGTTCCAGACTGCTTGGGATTCTTTCCTATATATAATTATCTACGCAAGAGCCCTCTCGGTAAGATAGTAGTTACGTAAGAACTTACGTAACAGTAGATCTTGAGAGGCTCTTGCAATAGCTCTCTCCCACCCTCCATCCCCTAGGCTTTTCAGCTCCTTTTCCATTGAGGGAATATCTGCTTCACTCTCGTCCGGGCCTTCCTGGCCTGTGGGGAAAAGAACTGGAAGAGGCGGGTGTCCGGACCACCTTTATACGATGTCGTGTAGCCTTGGTCACCTAGCGTGGTGGTCCTAAGCAGGGACTGCTAGCTAAAAAAAATTTCCGTGAGGTCCTGCCGCCTGTTGACGTCAGTCCTATATGTAATTACCTACTGCAGGAGCCTCTCTCGAAGATCTACTGTTACGGTAAGTTCTTACGTAACTGTACTTTATACACACATGGGCTAGTGAATCTGCCCATGGGGCTAATTCAACAGTAATACACTCACTAAATTCAAATTAGAGTTTCCAACAATTACTTGACCCAAGCCCCAACATAAGTGTTATATGGAATTTAAATAACACGCACAGAGAAGAAGAAATTAACGAAATCGGGCAAGAACTACAAGAAACCATAATTGGTATAAAAAAGATTTTGAATAAGGAGCCTACTAAAAGTCCACCAAAGAAACGTAATGCTTCTGGGATTCAGTTTTCTCAATGCCCGCAGCAACACACACATTGCCCCTTTCTCAAAACTTATTTGATTCGGGTTCTGAAAGATCCTCATATAGCAAAAATTGAGATTATGGAACAAATCATATTAATGAAAAATTAGCTTTTAAGGGGTGAAATAGCCCCAAATAAAAAAGTGTTGGAATCCCAAGCAACTCTAATTTAAAAGGATACAGTTTTATGATATAAATAACAGCAACGTGCAAAAAAAAAAAACTAAACTAAAAAAACAAGCCACCAACAAGGAAAAAACACAAACTAAAACTGATACCAGGGTAAATAAAAACACAAAAATATGTCTAGCTTTCGGCCTGAGCAAAAGGAAACAATAAACACAAGTTAAAAAAAAAAAAAAAAAAAATACCACCAGAAAAAATACTAAAGATAAAACTGTGTCAACTAAAAAAAAGTTGGCAACAGGAGGACATTATGGGAGTGTTGATCCACTGGTTACCAATATCTGTTTAAACAAGGAGATAATTACGAAAAAAAAGGCTAAACAAAAAAAGGAAAATTGCAAAATAATCAGGGATTAGAAAATAGAATTGAAGAACAGGAACACACTCGATTCTGTTGTAAGCAAAGGAATTAGAACAAGAACAAATAATAATGGTACTTAGAGGAGTCACTAAGAATGAGACAGAAAATGAACACGTTTTATTGATCCTGTGTCAGTTGATTTGTAATAGGTGGCTTAAACTTGATATTATGGCTGAAGATACTGTTAAGGCTTCAAGAGCTTATAATTGCCATGGCAACAAATTAATAATGCTGTTTTTCAAGTACGAAAGAGTGGCCAATTATGTATGGAGAAATTAAAACCATCTACATAAAGTTAACTTGAGTATGGATTTCCCGGTACCAGTCACAAAATTGTTAACGGAAAGCTGTCGTTATTCCACCGTCCCACCCCAGCAAAGCTTACCCTCCGGTTAAGCTTTTAATGTATGTTGCGTCATTTTTCTCCTGCCGCAACGTACATCATTCTAGCTTTTAAAAAGTCGCAAACCTGGAAGTATGGCACACGTTGGGGGGGGGGAGGGGGCTCCATTATCTGTAAAGGTATGGTGAAGCACTGCTCGCTTCAACACTTTTGAGTTGGTTCACTGAAGCCACTAAATTCAGATGCCTGTAGCATGTCGTTGGCTTCAGCATCAGTGCCTTAATGGACCCCCCCAACACTCCTTGCTGCCATGTTTCTTCACAAAACCGCTCACAGTTTCGGCCCCTCACCCCTGCCAACAACCTCTCTGGTTGACTTACTGATCGGCTAGCATGACCAGAAAGGCAGAAGTCTCCGGTCTACTTCCTGAAGTTAAATTGCTATTCTCTCTCCTAAACTGGTCTACAGGCTTCCTTACTCCTGGGCTGTACTTCCTGATGCTAATTGACAGGCAGGAATCAGAGCTCTGCAGCAGGGGACATCCAGCCCTCCACTGCCTGTCTCCCTCAGTTTACTTCCTGCCTTCAGTGGAGCTGGTACTCTGCAGAAAAGCCCTGTCACACGTGGCAGGGCTGAAGAAGACTGTAAGTCATAAGATCCTTTTTTTCTACTTGTGGATACAGCACTACTGTTAGGAGTGATTTTTGGATATGACCCATGGCGGAAGCCAGTCTCGGCCTTGCAAGCTGAACGGACTGGCTCCACCTCGCAGCGGCTCATTGTGTTTCCCGCGAATTTTGCTTCCCCACAATGGAAACTCCTCAGTTAAGCACCGGAGTGCGTCTGGGGTCCAGTGCCTCTCATCGACGAATGGCTTTTGGGAAAAATTGCAGCTGCTCTTCGACTGTCTGGAAGCCTTGAAGGCTAAGGGGAACGCCTCAGTTAAGCACCGGAGTGCTTTTAGAGATGTGTGCCTTCATCGATGAATGGCTTGAGGAAAATTACAGCTGCTCATCGATGGTATTACTTATCAGCACACAACTAGTAAGGCACCAAGATGCTCATTGACTATTATCTTTCTCATCGACAAGCACTGAGGAGAGCCAGACTGCTCTTCGACGTTCACCTTTTGCTTCATCAGGAGGACAGTTAGCGCTGGAGCACTGCAGGATAGTCGGCACAATGAACACTCCACTTCAGGTGTAGTGCTTACACAGGACAGGGTGAAACAGCGCTGGTGTACCCTCCAATCAAAGCCAGGAGGCCTTATTCAACCTTATGGGTCCCTCAATGCTACACAGCGCTCAAAGGGACAGCACCTCAAACTTACAGCAGTTTTTAGGTTACTGCAAGCAAAGGGAAATTCCTTTGAAAATAAAAAAGTCAAACGCACCAGAGTGCTTTCAAGGCTAGGCAGGCACTGCATGGCGTCCGATCGACGAGCAGCGTTTGGGAACGCTGCAGCCATTCGTCGTCGGTAGAACCAGTCAACGCTCATTCAAACAGTGCGCCAAGCTGCGTGCCAATCTGCCTTCTCTTTGTTGAGCGCTGAGGAGCCTAATGGGGATAGCGCCGGGACAGGGGAATTGAGATCAACACCTGTGGCCCCCTAACCAAGCTTCCTCATCAAAGACAGAGATTTTACCAGTGCCTGAGAAGGGAACAGTCACTTCTAGGTGGCCCTTAAAGGGTCAGCTCTAATATCTCAGGGGCAGAAAATCTAATGGGCAGTGCTCAGTAGTTTGCTCTTAAAGGCCAGCAGCAGCATAGATCAGAAAGTCTCCCGGGGGAGGGGGTACGCTGAATTACAAAAGGCAGCATCTGGGAATGACGAGATCTCAAAGGACGCAACCCCTCCCTTGACTCAGACGGATAACCACCAGGTCTGAGAGAGCAGCGGCCCTCGTGGGAACCCAGCAGTTTGCAGTCCCCTCTCGGGCCCCAGGTCTAATTCACAGGTGAAATGGGGCCTTTGCCTTGGACCATCTCGGGCCCCAGGCCTCATCGACCGGTGACATGGGGCTTTTGCCTCGGACCCCACATGCTTTGCAGCCCCCTGTCATGCCCCAGGCCTCCTTGCAGATAACCTGGGGCTGTTGCCTTGTTCCCTACATGTTCCATGGGCAACCTCTGGGGTTCCAGATGGGAGAACTCTCAAGAAGGCTAAAGAAAGAGGTCACCATCTCCGTCCTCATTTGAAGAGGAGCAGTTGTCCTTAAATCACAAGGCCTGGAGGGCCTGAACTTTCATTTAAAAAAAAAAAAAAAAAAAAAAAAACAAACAAAAGTCATAGCCAAGAGTCCCCTCGGATCTTCCCCGGAGGCTTTCTCCCAGTCAGCAAGCTTCCGCCTACCAACTGTCGCCAATCTGGCCTCAGCCTTCCCTATTCCTCCAGCCATAGGGGACTTGATAAACGAGGAATGACAAGGTCAGAACACACCTATATAGTGGCTGGATGGATTTCTTAGCTTAAGTTTCACAAGGAGCGGTCAGACTGCCAAAGAATCGATCTTCTGATTTCGCACCTAACCAAAAAAGTCTGTCAGCCCACCCGATGGAGGGGCTTCTCTCAGGCACTTGGTGATTAGGAATGTGGACGTCTTCATCTAGGCTTCCATGCACCAGCAATGTCTTCAGGCAGCATCTGCTAATTCTTGCCGGCTTAAGTCACTCTGACTGTGGGCCCAGGTTCTCAGCCTCTCAGTTCACTGGGGACACAGAGAAGAACATGCCTATTTTTCATCAGCAGGAGTTTTGGTTGAGGCTTATGCAGCAGTCGTGTACAAGCAGGTGGTAAGGTGTGCTGCTCGGACCATGTTTTCATCAAACCTTGGATCTGTGCACCCTCTGGCTTCGGGTCTGGGTAGCAGTTGCCTCTTTGATGAGCCAGTTGATTACCTCCATAGGGTATGTTAATCTCCCACATGGTTTAGTCCTGAAGGAGGCAGTGAAGGTCTCCAGGGAGGTGGCTAGGCACATACGCTACAATGAAGAGGCAGGGGCCAATCCTGGTCCTCAGGCCCCAGGCGCATTATTCTTAAGCACCTCATAAGGCCAGAACAATAACTTCTTGGGAAGGAGAAAATGAAATAAAATTTAAAAAAAAAAAAAAAGCCTACCCAGGCCCATCCTCATGTAGGGGCAGACATTTTATAAATTTTTTGAGGAATCCGAACCAACTCGGACAGCAGGATCCTAGACATCAACGCCCCCACTTCCTTGTGCGGTGCCCTCCCCCATCGCTGGCAACCAATCCAAAAAGACAGGTGAGGTTACAGGTCATTACAGGCCTTAGGCACGCAAGGGATATGGAGCAAGCTTCCACCTTGGAGATCACTTGG
The DNA here is from genome assembly GCA_016271365.2 of Neoceratodus forsteri. NCBI lineage: Eukaryota > Metazoa > Chordata > Ceratodontiformes > Ceratodontidae > Neoceratodus > Neoceratodus forsteri. Next base: position 177,726,111 of record CM057456.1, read on the forward strand.
GCTTTTTCTTCTTTCTCCCCCCTCTTTATCAGGCCTAAACGCACAAGGGGATTCAGGCCAGTCTTGCATATTCCCACGAAGTAATGGCGCACACACCATCCCAGGTGGGAGAGTAGTATTTCCAGTTCAAACTCTGCAGGCAGCGGCAGAGGTAGTCGGGTGCTCTAGGGCACATGGTTTTCTCGTCAACTGGAGAAAGTGCTCCCTAATTCCAAACCAGACCTTGATCCTCTTGGAGAGATCACATCATGGCACAAAGTTTTCTCCCCCCCGAAAACTAGATGTTGGGATCTGTAATAGTTCATCAAGCAGTTCTGCAAGCTCAACTGCCTGCTCATTTTGCCACACAGCTCATTAAAATGGATTAAACTTTTCCTCCAGGGACAGTCCCGGAGGTCAGAGGTCATGAAGGGACGCAAGTTAGGCCATCCGCTCTAAGTCTGAATCATGTCCAATGTAAGCCTCAGGAGCTGGGAAGGGCTCACCTGCATTAGCTGTGGGCACTGGGCAGGGGATCGCTGTTAGACACAAGGTACATAAGTGTTCCTGAGAGATGAACGGTAGGCCATGCCCCGAGACACGCTGAACAGCAGTTCCTGAGTCAGGATACTCTGATTCTAACTGACAGTTTGGCAACGCTGACATGCATCGACCATCAGGGTGAAACAAGATGATCAAAGATGCTAAAGGAATCCCTTCCTTTTCAGTGGGTTGAGTACCACTGAGCGGGTTTGTATCAGGACAGGAAAAGGTCACAACAGAATTATTCAGTCGCAAGGTGGGTTGACCAAGGGAATAACAGCTGAAGGACAGTGCATCCCACATTCCGACAGAATAGTGGGGCAACACTCAAATAGATCTTTTCACCTGCTGGCAGAACTCCAATGTAAAGCAGTTCTGTTCCCTGGCCAAGGACGAGCCAGCGGTATCTCAGGACACCTTTTCCCCCTAAACATAGAAACATAGAATTTGACGGCAGATAAGGACTGCTTGACCCACCCAGTCTGCCCATTTCCTTACCTAGTGGATAAGCTGCAGATCCTAGTTAACCAGCAGCCTACTTCTTCCTACCCCCAACCCCTAGAATTGCCTTATGACTGTCCCATGCATGCTTGAATTCCACCACTGTTTTTGACTCCACAACCTCCTCCGAAGGCCATTCCATGCATCCACAACCCTCTCTGTGAAAAAATACTTCCTTAAATTACCTCTGAGCTGCCCCTCTTTCTTCAAATTGTGCCCCTTGTTCTTGCACACCTCTTTTTGAAAGATGCTACCCTCTTGGACTTTGTTGATTCCTTGAGGTACTTGAAAGTTTCTATCATGTCCCCCCTCGAAGCTATACAAATTAAGCTCCTTAAGTCTCTCTTCATATGTCTTTCGGTGCAGACCCTGCACCATTTTAGTTGCTCTCCTCTGGACAGCTTCCATCCTGTCTGTCTTTGCGGAGATTGGGTCTCCAGAACTGCACGCAGTACTCCAGATGGGGTCTCACCAGCTGTCTGTACAGAGGGATAATAACTTCCTGTTTTCTACTGGTGATGCCTCTCCTATGCATCCCAGTATCCCCCAACCCTCCTTGCTGCCTTCTCCACGTTGCTTGCCCACCTTTAGGTCATCTGATAGACTACCCCCAGGTCCCTTTCCATTTTGTTGTTGTTAGTATCTCACCCGCATTGTACTCTTCCCTGGGTTTTGTTTCCCAGGTGCATTACCTTGCACTTCTTAGCATTGAATCTAAGCTGCCATACATTTGACCATTCTTCTAACCTTGCCAAGTCCCTTCTCATCCTTTCCACCCCACCTTGTGCATCAACTCTGTTGCAGATCTTTGTGTCATCTGCAAAGAGACATACTTTTCCTTCCAGTCCCTCTGCAATGTCGCTTATAAAGACATTGAAGAGGACCGGTCCTACTACTGAACCCTGTGGTACCCCACTAGTAACCCCCCTTTCTTCAGAGTGGACTCCATTTACTATTACTGTCTGTGTCCTATTCTCCAGCCAGTTCTTTACCCAGGCTATCATCTTGGGACCCACTCCCAGGCTGGCTAACTTGTATATTTAATCTTTTATGTGGGACTATGTCAAATGCCTTCTAAAGTCTAGGTAGGCCATGTCCACAGCCCCTCCCTGATCTACTACTTTGGTCACCCAGTCAAAGAAATCTATCAGATTCATCTGGCATGACCTTCCTGCTGTGAATCCATGCTGCCTTGGGTCCTGTGCCCCTCTGGCCTCTAGATACTCGACAGTTCTTTCCTTCAGAAGTGATTCCATCATTTTCCCTACCACTGAGGTTAAACTAACAGGTCTGTAGTTTCCTGCTTCTGCCTTGCTCCCACTTTTGTGAAGGGGAATCACATCTGCCTTCCTCCAGTCCTCGGGTACCACCCCATCCTCTCATGATCTGTTAAAGAGGGTAGTCAGTGGTGTCACTAGTTCTACCCTTAGTTCTTTTAGAATTCTGGGATGACTCTCATCAGGCCCCATTGCTTTGTCCACCTTCAGTTTTAAGAGTTCTTTCAGAACCCTTTCTTCTGTAAATGGGCTGGTATCAACTTCTGTATCCAGAGTGTTTCTACTGTTTGTTTTAGGTACCTCCCCCTCTTCCTTTGTAATGGGATCTGTTTGGTCTCCTGTATGCCATTCCTCCAATATCACCTCTATCAAGAGTCCTCTACAAAGTGGCCTTGGACAGGACAGTCATGATTCTAGTCTGCCCTTTATGGCTTTTCCGCACTTAGTTGTTTTCTCATTCATTGGTCAAGGCGACCACCTCTAACATTCAGGCTCAGCCTGGGCATTCTTTATCAAGGTCCAGTTCTGTATCCTGTTTTAACAACTGGTCTCTAGGCCTGGAAAGTGAGTGGAAAAACTTTCAAGGAGATATGCGACACAGCTCCTGTTATTGTCATGCTGGGGAACTCATGTGCCTCTTATTCCTCCAAAGTGAATTATAGAATCCGGAGGAGAGTTTGGTTCTGGCTCCATTCCAGACACATACAGAATGACACAATATAATCGCCTGTACGGCTGCAGTTCCTTTAATACAGATGAACAAAGGAGTGGAACCAGCCACCTTACAAATTTAGAGTTTTCTGCACTGGGGTCACTCTTGATGGACCCTGGGGAATTGTTGGGGCTCATATCCTCATGTCTGGTGGTTCTTCAGGCAGCAGCATTAAAACATCTTCAGTCCACGGAAGCTACCACCTTGGAGTCTCAAGGCCGTGACCAAGGCCCCATTTAGAGCCTCTCAAGGCATCCATCATGCATCTCAAAATGAAGGTCGCCCTTTTTTCTCAAAGCTATTACTCCAGCCAGGAGTTTTAGCAAACTAAAAGCATTGCTTGCCCAAAACCGGTACACTCGTCCATCAGACTAGAACAGTTCCAATTTTTGTTTGCCACAGTTATGTCTGCCCTCTATTACAATCAAGGGTTCATCCTACCTTCCTTCCGCCCCTCACTAAAAACATCGAGGAAGGAAAATTTTCATACACTATACCTGGGGAAAAGGGAGAAAAATGTACTTTAAGAGAGAGGAAGCTATTTGCAAAACTTCAACTTTGTTCATGCCAGCTAATGGAAAAATTTTGGAGGCAGCAAGAATTCAATAGGCTCTATAGCTAGATGGATTCTAGATGGATTCAATCAGTCATCTCTATGGCCTATGAGCTGACCATTGTAACTTGCCTGGCTCAGTGAGAGCCCATGGCCCATTCGTGGGCATAATTCAGAGAAACATCGAAAGCACACTCATCCTGAGTGGCCTTTTGATAATCCATTCACACATTCCAGGGTTTTTTTTCACTGGAGGTGATGTCCTCAGTGGAGGCATCCTTAGGCCGCAGAGTATTTTCAAGTGGCGGTGAACCCTTCAGGGCTCTTGACAGTCTTCCCACCCGGGACATCTGGGGATGTACTGCTTTTGTATATCCCAGGAGTAAGGAAGCCTGGAGAACAGCTTAAGAGAGAGAAATCGAAATTTAAATACTTGTAAATTTTCTTTCTCCAACGGCTAGTCTCCGGGCTTCGGATTCCCTCTCAGAATGTATATAGTTGGCTGGCCTCACTGCCATATATGCCTTAAAATTCATATTCTTGTTTTCTGTCTCCAAGTTCTAGTAGTATTACCACATTGGACTGCTTTAGGAAGAACTGAGGGAGACAGGAAGTGGAGAGCTGGATGTCCCCTGCTGCAGAGGTCTGATTCCTGCCTGTCAATCAGCATTAGGAGGTACAGCCCAGGAGTAAGGAAGCCCGGAGACCAGCCATCGGAGAAAGAGAATTTACAGGTATTTAAATTTTGATTTTCAGCAGTTTGTGCTTTCACAACAGACAGTGGGGTCCACATTAGCAGAAGTCAAGGTGCAAGGCTGTGCAATGCTAGTAGTCAACAGTGGGTGTTTTTGAAGAGAACAGGGTCATACTGGACCTCCACTACCACTGTTCCCTGTGTAAGTGTATACTATTTAACTAAACTGTCATATGCAAATGAGCTCAGTATTGAACAGTGTAGGCGGAAGGACTATTTTATCATAGATTAGCAGAATAAAATGATTTTTCAACATAAGATTTTTTTAACTGTACAAACTAAAAAAAAAAAAAAAAAACTTACTTTATATGCACAATAAGACACTCCAGGGTGCGCGTGGAACATATTTTACTGCATGCCAGTGGCTAAAGGCACTTGGCCAAGGGCCTCATGCCTTATTACGCTGCTGGTTGTGCGGTAAACTATGTTCCATGCACACCCTGTCGTGCCTTATTACTTACCTGGCAGATTAGGTCTACAAAAAGCACTATATGTGATGGAAAAACTGTTGATCATAGTTTAAAATCCAACACTCATAAGACACAAGTCAGAGTGTTTGGTAATTATAAGAAATACAGAAGTGTTTTTCTTGCCAACAAAAAACTGAAATATGTTCGTGAATATCAGTATTTGGGGGCATGGTTCTCGTGTAATTTAAAATGGAATACATGTATATTACACACTTAGGGTAAAAAATACAATAAAAGCATCACATAGATTTAACTATCTATATGGTGGCCGAATGGTGGTCCCATTACTAAGGACCATAAATGTTATCTCCCAAGCTTTATATTCTGTAGAAATTTGGGGTGTAGCTAACACTACAAAACTAGAATCGGTTATAAGCAATGCATATATATAAAAAAAAAAAAATATTTGGAGTACCAACTGGCACTTCAGATGCCTTAGTTAGGTCACAGTTGAGCCAACCAAGCCTTGATTATATGATCCAAGCAAGGCTGATTAATTACTGGGTTCATCTAATTAAACTGCATATATAGGAGAAAGAAAAGCTACTCCAATATAATACAGTACCTCTGGCTGGTTAAATAAAATTGAGAGGTTATTGGAACTCAGTGGATTAACAAATCTCAGGTATTGGGACAAACAAAATATTACTGTTAATAAAACATACGCTAGATATATAACAAAAAAAAATGACATTTCTAGATGGAAAGACCTTCAAGATTTGAAACAAAAACTTCAAGTTGGCTGGTGGGTAATACTATTGAACATAATCCAAAACCTTACCTTAATAGTATAAAATCCACTAACATAGAACAATTTTAACTAGATACAGATTTGAAACCTTTGCAAGTATTGTGCTAGAGACTAGATACAATAAAGATCAAGCTGCATCTAGATTGTGCCATTGTATTTTTCATGAGATCGAAGATCTCAAGCACGTATCACTGAGGTGCCCATGGTATGATAAACAGAGGAGAAAATACCTCTGTAAACATCTAGCAACTTGTAATATTCCTGACAAGTTTATGCTAAATCTGTTATTTAATGCAGAAAATATAGAAGTTCTCACAGATCTGGCATTATATATAACTGCAGTCATTAAAATATGGGAAAAAAACAATAGGAATGCTGCTGTCTTGATAAATACATGAGGCGTTGCTATAAATTCTGATTTATAAATCTTTATTTATAAATCTAAAGTCTATTTTAATCTTTCATATATAAAGTGTGGAGCTTTGGTATTTTGGTAAAATTATAGACCCTATCCACTATACCCTTATGTTATACATGAGGGGTATTAGGAGTTTGATAAAATTGATGTACAGATATTGTATGCTATTTTTTCTCACAATAATAAGAAATTATGTATTTATACATTGCTTTTACATATAGTCCTGTGCACTGGACTTTTAGACGGATTATTGTATACGAAACAGTAATGTATTGTGTTATTTTGATGAATGTACTGTGATGCTGTGTATTGTTTTATATTTTGAAATGGCCATTGCCAATCAATCAATTATTATGTATGTATGCATGCTCCTCTCCGTAATTTCTCCAGCATTTTGGGGGTATGGTTGCGTTCCAGTGAGTTACTTGAGCAGGGACCAAGTAATGCTGTACCAGGCCCTCAGTTTCCATAAGAATTCCCTCCATAGTGGAGATGTAGTTTTCCAAGTGCTTTGCTAGACTACGACCCATTGTCTCTGTTATAACAATTTGCAAGTTCTTTTCCCACTGAACCCAAGATCAAATGCACATGTTTAAGAAAAGCTTGAATTCAAGTCCCCGTGTCATGATTAGAGTGTTCTGAAAATATGCTGTTTGGTTTTGTGATTTTCTCTAAATCAGCATCTGTTAATGTGCTCTGCAGTAACTGAAAACAGTGAAGATTTTTCTGTCCCTATCAGAGAGCAATGACATCATTCTTGTCAAGTCTGCTGCTTCATCAGTTAAGTCCCTGATTGACTGAAGAAGCTGTTGCAGTTCCCAGTCAAAGCAGTCTGTTGAGCTGATTGATTGATTTTCACTCAGAGTTTACTAACCCATCTGGTTTGTGTTTAGATAGATTAGCTTAAAATCTATCATTCTGTTCTCATAAAAAGTTTCTCATTTGAGTTTCAGTGCTGAAGTGGAGTGGTATAAATGAATATCTGAGAAATTACCTTGTCTGTATTACAACTGTCAGTTCTTTTTTTATCAAAACTCTGCATTGTTTTCTGGCTATATAACACAGGGTTGTTTAATGGATATAAAATAAATCTAAAGTTTGTTAATTCATAGAAGCAGTGTGTCTTTGATATAGCCTCCAAAAATAGGTTCATGCGAGAACAATTTTGTTTTCATGTCAGATTGACAAACCGATGTCTGCCACACTAAAGTTCATATTAAAGTTACTTAAGACAGTCAGGAAGGCTAAATAGCCCATTATAGGCTGTCCCCACAATTCAGCGGAGGTAACAGTCGTCACCAACTGTCAAATGTTTATCCAACCTGTTCTTAAAAGCAGTGAAAGAATCTGCCTGCACAACATATGCTGGTAATTTATTCCAATATTCGATTGCCCTACATACAAACCCATATTTTCTTATATTGGTATTATGCCTTTCACTCACTAACTGCTAATCATGTTTTCTCCAGTTAAAGATCTTTTTCTCTATATAGCAAACCCAATTCATTTCTTAACATATCCTGATGCAGAACCTTGTAAAGAAGCAACAGAGCACCTCTTTCTTCTATTTGCCAAAGACCATAGTCCCATTGATTTGTAGTCTGGTTTCATATGGTTGGTTCCCGTGACCTGATGCCATTTTAGTTAAGATTCTTTGTGGACGTTCCACCAAAACCCTATCCTTTTTTAAATAAGGACTCCAAGCTGAAGAACAGTAGTCCAAAGTTGGTCTGACATATAATTTAAACAATGGAATGAGCACTTCTGCATTCCTGGTGTGAAAGCTTCTTTTAATGCAATTCACCAAATGCATAGATCTGTTAGCTGTTACTCTACAATGTGTTCCATTTTTCATATCCTGGTGTGTGTGTGTGTGTGTGTGTGTGTGTGTGTGTGTATATGTATGTGTGTGTGTATATGTATATGTGTATATATATATATATATATATATATATATATATATAATGTGTATGTGTGTGTATGTGTGTGTATGTGTGTGTGTGTGTGTGTGTGTGTGTGTATACACACGTACCAAGATCTTTCTCACAAGTAGAAAATCTTATTTTACTATCCTGAATATAATAATCCTGTTTTATGTTACCCTTTCCCATTTCAGCATTACACTTTTTTATTAGTATTAAAACTCGTGTAGTTCTTTTGAGCCCACTCCTCGATGTCCACTAAATCATGCCCAAATTTCAGTCTTTCTTCAGAAGTATCAGCTACCCCCCACACACACTTTAACATCTTCCTCAAATTTAACTAACTTGTTCTCACTATTTAACTTCAGGTCACTCATAAAAATAATGGCAGCAATGGTCCCATCACCGAACCCTGCGGCACCCCACTGTCAACCCTCACTGCCTCAGATAAGTAACCCTGAACTCTCTCACCCTCTGCGTCCTCTCCATCAACCAATGCCCAGTCCATCTCACCAATCCTACATCTTCTCCCATATCTAATAGTTTTGTTAACAGTAATCCGTGAGGGACCTTATCAAAGGCCCCACTGAAATCCAACATTACCACATCAATATTCCTACCCCTGATCCAACTTCCTAGTCACCCAATCATAAAAACAGACCATATTAGTTTCACATGATCTATTCTTAACAAAACCATGCTGACTATCATCCAATAAACCTTTCTGTTCCATATATTTTATTTTGTCACTCAATATCCCCTCAATTAATTTGCTAATCACCGAGGTTAGGTTCACTGGTTGATAATTCAATGGTATACTCCTATCCCCCTTTTTATAAATCGGCACCACATGGGTCAATCTCCAATCAGTTGGTATATATCCCTCTATTAATGATTTCTGACCAGTCATTGCAATAACTGGTGCCAACTCTGCTTCAAGTTCCTTAATGAACCTGGGATGAATTCCTTCTGGTCCTGCTGCCTTATCCACCTTCAAGGATCTTATTTTCCTAATTACTTTATCCACAGTTATTACTCCCTCAACATGTGATTCATTCACCCCATCTTTAGCCACCCTCATATTTTGATTTCCTTTAGTGAAGGCATTACTAAAGCAATTACTAAATTTTTCAGATAATGTTATATGATCACTACATAACACTCCCCTAACAACTAAGGGTCCCACAGATCTGCTCTGTCCCTTTTTATTATTCACATAGGCAAAGAAACCTTTTACATCATTCTTAGTTATGGCCAATCTAAACTCTGCTTGTTTTTTTGCTTTACGTATTTCTCTTTTCAACTATCCTACTATTTGTTTATACTTTTTTATATTACTTGCTGTACTAGATTGCTTCATTTTTTAAATAGTACTTTCTTTCTTATACCTATCCTTGTGATGTTCTTATTTAACCAAAAAGGCTTTTTTTCTCTATTATTATATATTGTTTTCTTTGGTATAAAGCTGTCAACCAGGTTGTTTATGATACTAACAAACATATCCCAGGCATCTTGGGTAGTTAGCTCTTTCATTATATTCACCCAATCATATTGTACTAATGTCTCTTTAATACCCCCATAATCCCCTCTATTATACAGAAACTGGGTAGTAATACCCTTAATCACCTTTTTAGTCTTATCAGTATAAAAAGTAATAGAACCGTGATCACTTGTACCTATAGGCGATCCATTTATTAACTGTTTTGTTTCCTCTGGGATATTTGACATTACAGCATATAATATATTACTACCCCTCGTTGCCTTCTGGACATGCTGAACAATCCCAACTGATTTATAATTCTCCCAACAACCTAGTTGCTGATGTATTATTAATTCCTTCATTATTCCAATCTAACTGTGGCATATTAAGATCTCCCATAACCACTACATCACATTCTTCAGATAAACTCATCACCCATACCATAAAATATGATGTTTCCTCTAAATTTCTATCTGGTGGTCTGTAAAAGGTCATCATTTTTAGTTTCTTTCCTTTAAGTCCTAGCAAGTCAACACTGATGGATTCTATACTACCATCATCGTCCTCATCATTATTTACTTTATATTCTACCCTTCCTTAATAAACAAAGCTACCCCACCTCCCATTTTGTTTACTCTATTTTTATTTATTAAACTAAAGCCAGATATATTCTGATTCCATTCATCAATTCTTCTCAACTACTCCTATAATTCCTATATCTTCTCTCAGAATTATCCCTTCTACTTCGTTCATCTTATCTTTTGATAAACTTTGTGCATTAAAAAACAAAACCTTAACTACTTCTCTTTTCTTATTTCCTTTCTTTCTATTATATAGCACCTTTTTATCCATTTCTGACTTTGTCCCCTGCTTAATTGGTTTAAACTTTTATCAATTTCTTGTCGCAGCCTTGTTCCCAATACTCTACTACCCCTATAATTCAAATGAAGTCCATCTCTGCTATATACAGTAGTTCTCCTCTATTATGAAAAGTCTCCCAATGTTGTGCAAACAAGATATCGTTATCTTTTGTCCCTTTTTTTTTTTTTAACCATCCATTTGCTAATGCTATCCTTTTTATTTTATATGCTGATGCCCTGGGCTCTGGTAGGATTTCATAATCTCACAACCCCTATTTTAATTTCTCTACTAACTTAATAAAATCCTTTTGGATCTCTGGTAATGTTTGCCTCGTTAGGTCGTTGATACCCACATGTAACACTGCTAATGGATTATTACATAATCTGCCATATCGTATAGATCTGACACCCCAGCCCCAGGAAAGCTACTAACCCTGTTGTTTGCTTTATCGTTCCTGCATATGTATATTTAATAATGGAGTCTCCAATTACCACTACCTGTCGAAAGTTTTTTACTAAATAATTTTCTTGAAGAACCATATTGTCTCCCCCTTCCAGGTCCGTACCCTGCTCATGCTGAAGGTCTTGTAATACACCATAACTGTTTGCAATTGGAAAGCCATAACAATTGGCTTCTCCATTTTGCACTGTATCATTAGATCTGGCTTCCTTACTATCTTTACTACTGAAATCACTAGCAGGTCTTAAGATATCATAAGGTACTATTTTTAAAAGGCTTCTCCCTAGACCTTTCTTTTTGACATAGGAAACTTCAGTCCATTCTTTATCCCCTATTGTATCATCATCATTTCTATCATCTTTTCTCTTTCCTTCACCTATTACTTTCCTACTCTCCTCTCTGAGTGTCGTCTTTATTTAAACTAGACAGTGTTCTTAACTTCAGTGTTGCATTTACTTGACTCTGTTCTTAACATTCCAGTCTTTCCATAACTTTATTTAAATTGTTTTGCCTATCCTTATTTAAAGCACATTTGTCACATGTAAACTTTCAGCTATTTCAGGAACATGTGCTGTATTAACTCACAAAATTCAGTTCTTTGAGGGTTTCTGTGTGAAAATACATCATGTATGTGTATAACTAGAAATACTGTATGGCATCCTGATGCCCCTGTCTCCTGCCCGACAGATGCTGCTGCCCTCTTTACCCTGCCTCACAAGCCTCCTGTCTCCTGTGCCCATTTGAGGCTGTTGTACCCCGCTGCCCACTGTCTTCTCCACACAGTCAGGGCTGCTGCACTTTGCTGCCCCTGCACAAACAGTTGATGCTGTCCCCTACCCCCACAGTCAGGGCCAATGCACCCTGTTGACCCTTGTTCCTGTCTCCACGGATAGGGCTGCTGTGCTCTGCTAAGCCCTAGAGTCCCAGGTTCACCTGCCTTCACAGTTGGGGTTGTTACACAGTGCTGCCCCAGGCCACCAATTTGCTGCACCTGCTACCCACTTCCATTTCCCCAACTGGGCAAGGCTGCTGCAACGCAAGCACCCTGTTCCACAGTCAGGGTTGCTGTACCCTGAAGCCCCCTTATGTCTTGCCACATGGTCGAAGCATCTGCACCATGCTGTCCTCTGTCTCTGCCACCACATCCAAGGCTGCAGCACACTGCGCCTGTCTACATAGTCCAGGCTGCTGTGGTCTGCTGTGCTGTAGCGACCCATGCCTCCACAGTTAGGGCTGCTGCTCCATGCTGCCGCTTGCCATAAGACAAGGCAGGGCATATGCTGCATCCTGTCCCCTGCCACCACAGTTTAGGCAGGTTTCTCCCTGCCACCAGTCAGATCCTTTGCTACACCCTGCTGCCCATGTCCCTTGTCCCAAACAGGTGTGTCTGTGGCACCCTGTCCCACAGTTTGAGCTACTGCACCCTGATGCCTCACCTGTCTCCTGATTGAACAGTCAGGGCTGCTGCACCCTGCTACCCTCTGCCCCCCACCCTATAACACAAGCTGAAAGTATTTTTTGGTTTTTCTTTCAAGCAGTTTAGGCAGTGTACCAAAGGGTCTGACTCTGGTGGCAGGGAGCAGCATAATGCAACAACCCTAACTGTGGAAGCAAGAGGCTCTGTGGTGCAGCAGGGCACAGAGGACAGCATGGTGCAGAAGCCTTGACTGTGGTGCAGGACACAGTGGGGCATCAGGGTACAACAGCCCTGACTGTGAGACAGGATGCACATGGTGCAGCAGCCCTGCCCATTTGGGGCAATGGAAGTGGGTAGCAGGATGCAGCAAAAGCCTCACCTTTGGTGGCCAGGGGCAGCATAGTGCAACAGCCCCAACCGTGGAGGCAGATGCCCTGGGACTCTAGGGCTTAGCAGAGCACAGCAGTCCTGTCTGTGGAGACAGGAACAGGAGACAGCAGGGTGCATTGGTCCTAACTGTGGGGGGCAGAGCGAAGCAGGGTTCACTGCAGCAGCCTCAACTGAGGAGCAGGAGACAGAAACCCTCAAAGAACTGAATTTTGAGTTCGTACAGTACATGTTCCTGAAATAGTGTGTGTGGCAGACACCTGTTTGTCAATCTGACATAAAGACAAAATTGTTCTCGCATGAATCTGTGTATGAAGGCTACATCAGACGCACTACTTCTATGAATTAACAAACTTTTTAGATTTATTTTACTGCCATTAAACAACCCTGTATTATATAGCCAGAAAACAACGTGGAGTTTTGATGAGAAAGAACTCACAGTTGTGATACAGAGGTAATTTCTCACAGACATTCATTCATACCACTTCAGTTTAGCACTGAAACTCAAATGATCGACTATGAGAACAGAATGATTGATTTTAAGCTAATATGTTTAAACACAAACCAGATGAGTTTGTAACAAACTTTGAGTGAAGACAATTAGCTTTACAGACTGCACTGACTGGGAACTACAACGGCTTCTTCAGTCAATCAGGGACTTATTTGCTGAAGCAGCAGGCCAGACAAAAATGATGTCATCGTTCACGGATAGGGACAGAAACATCTTCACTGTTTTCAGTTACTGCAGAGCACATTAACAGATTTAACAAATGCTGATTTAAAGAAAACCACAAAACTAAACCGCATGATATGCTCACGAAACACTAATCATGACACAGGGACTTGAATTCAAATGTTTATTAAAAATATGGAAAAAACAGTGCATTTGATATTTAAGGATTCAGATGAATATGCATGATCCCTCAGATAAGTCTGGTATAAAATAAATTGCTTTTCTTGCATTAGGAGAGGCCCAGAGTCTCTGAAATGGGATGTCCAGTGATTGCCCCAGTGGATCCCTACCCATTGTTCTTATTTGAGAGTTAATATAGTCTCGTAACTGATAGAATCTAAGTCTACCGGCCTCCGACCACCCAAAATGCTGTTGGGCCAACTAAATTGATATCGCAGCACCCACCTGGAGCAGGTGGCTGGGTGATGTTATTCCTCTCCTGGCTCGTAGCGAAACCATGAATCTGTCCTAGCTGGACAAAATCCAAGGCCATATATAATTCATCTGTAAAGTCGTAACTTGAGATTTAGTGGGACCCCTGCTAACACTACTTATGCCCCCACGCCACCCCTGTAATACTGCTTTGGTACACGAAAAACTTGATATAGTGTGGGAGGAATAAGTTAACAGGAGTAGTAGAGCTTGAAGTGGGGAATTGTGTTGCAAAACCAGGTTTATCTGTTTCTACGCTGAGGTATAATGAGGGTTACCTCATAAGAGGGCAGTTCGCATTTGGGCAGCCACCCAGTACCCCCCAATGTCCGGGACTGCTGGCCTGCCCTTCAATTTAGGGAAATGCAGCAACTGTTTACTGTGGACTTTTTTTTTACCTCATATAAAAGTAAAAAACTGCTGTTGCCACTTCTTTGACTCTGTAATAGGGACTGAACATGGCATGCATTGAAAGAGATATAACAGGCGGGGTAAAGCATTAATTTTCAGGGCTTGAATGTGAACATACAGTAAGATGGGAAGACGGGACCAGCGCGTAAAGTCTGTCCATAACTGAGTTAACAGTGGGATATGTTGTAGCTGGTATGGCTGATAGGGATCCACATAGGGACTCGCTCCTAAGTATTTATTTATTTATTTAGGTTTTGTTTACCGGGGTAGTGCACTAGTCATAGCAATGACTATTTTCAGGCACGACCCGGGAGGGTACAGTACAATAATACAGGCAAACATTCCAGTACAAGTACAACATAGTTGACAACAGTATACAGAGCAAGTAGCAAAACATTGTAATACCGGTGTAGGAAAATATAAAATGGGAACCATACAATAACCAGAACTACACCACAGTTTGTTTTGAGGAAGAAAAACATAACAGATTGTAAATTTTAGTGCTAATTAGGTATTGAATATAGACAATTTAGGGGAAGGATAATCATAAGTGATAGAGGTAGGAGGCAAGAAAAGGGGATGAGAGTGAAGTGAGGCAGGACAGATAGATGAAGAAGAAGTGCATGGCGTATAGAAGGGCAGATCAGAAAACGGCAAGGAGAGACAAGGCTGGGAAGGAATACGCTAGGGAGGTTCGAAACCCAGACTGCAAGTCCCAGTTCATGGGATGCATTTGTCTAAGACTAGTCGGGGCAACATAATAACAGCTTAAGATTTCTGTCTTATTTTTATTTAGAATATATCCTGAGAGAGCTGAACATTTTTCTAATTGGTCAAAAACTGCTGGTAAAGATTGATAAGGGGAAGATAAGTATTATCATCTGTATACAGTGCTATTTTATGGTCGGCCTCCCCAGACCCTGTGAGTCTTCCGTGTGTCTCAAGAATGCATGACAAAATATTTTTTCATTCAGGATGCAAAAGTTTGCGCTAACAGGACCTTTGCCCTAGTACTAATGACAGTCTCTGGGCTGGATCTAGTGGCCATTATGGAAACTTGGGCCAATGAGAACAACGACTGGAACCTGGCGATCCCTGGATAGACATTGTATAGGTGAGATAGATAAATGTATAGAGGTGGAAGGATGACCATTTACATCAGGGAAGGAATAGAGACAGTAGAATATATAGTAACAAAAAACAAGCAGAGCACTCGCACCTCAAATATGACAGAGGGCACCAGTTTTCTGATAGAAAATATTATATGTTTTCTTACATTGGCAAATAAAAGAGAAACCTGACGCGTTTCGAATGACTACTCATCCTTTATCAAAGGTAATAAAATATTTTCACAACTGTGGCAATTAAATAACCTATTCATAGTGATGTCACTAATAAAGTCCCAAATCTCATTGGTTAAAAAGACATTAAACAAGTTTCAATCCATTTGCAGTTATCAATTACAAGAAGCAATTACAAGAAAACTGCTGCAATCCATACTAAACATCATATAATTAAACAATTGCACAGAATAACATATAATTTAAGGTGACAAAGTGCAAACATTACAAGGAATAACCCCTTCTGGCAGCTACACAGAAATGTTAACTACAAAAAAAAATATAAAAAGGGGGAAGAAAGAAAGAAAAAGAGGAGGGGAAGGAAAAAAGGGGAAAGAAGGACGAGGGAAAAAAAAAGGAAGGGAAATTGTAAAATCCAGCAACATACATTTAATAAGTGGTAACGATAGGAAAAAGCCACATCACCATTTCTTTCTTTTCTTTAGAAACGGCTTCAGTTCAAAACCTGTATTTAAGCCCTTATGTTTGGTAGCCTCCATATTAATGATCCAAAAGGTTTCTCTTTTCAGTAGCAAATTATTAAAATTACCACCGCGTGGTTTATGGCATACCTTGTATATTCCTATAAAGCTAAACTGATGTTCGCCACTATTCTGTGACATAGCCACATGTGCTGCAGTAGCATAACTTAAGTTTCCCTTCTCAATTGCCCTATTGTGTTCCCTGACACAAATTTTGAAGGCCCTTTTTGTTTTTCCAATATAAAATGCACTGCAGCTACAGATGGCCATGTAAATGATTCCCTCGGTATCACATGTAATTAGTTGACGTATATTATATTTACGACTAGTAGCCTGGTTAATAAATTCCTTACTTTGTTTAATATGTGTGCACGCATTGCATCTCTTACAATGAAAGCAGCCTATAGCAGCTCTATTTAACCAAGTACTTGACTCAGATTCCTTATCAACAAAGTGGCTATGCATGAGCTTATCGCCTAAAGTCGGTGCCTTTTTAAAAACCACACGTGGAGGTGCTGACACTACATGTAACAGCCCTGGATCACTTGTCGGTACTTTCCAATGTTCCTTTATAATTTTTTCAATTTGACTGGACTGTGCAGAATAAGTCATAACCATGTTAATTCTTTCCGGAACAACATCTTGAGTCTCATTTATTATATATTCTAAAAGTTCCCTCCTATCCTGACTGCTTGCAAAACTTCTTTCATCTTTTATATCTTGTCTGCTATAACCTCTCTCTTTAAGACGGAGGCTCAATTCCTCTGCGCTCATTTCAAAATCCTTATTTTCGCTACAATTACATCGTATTTGTAGAAATTGGCATTTGGGTATATTTCTCCCCTTTTTTAATATTTATATTTTTTTTTTTGTAGTTAACATTTTCTGTGTAGCTGCTAGAAGGGGGTTATTCCTTGTAATGTTTGCAATTTGTCACCTTAAATTATATGTTATTCTGTGCAGTTGTTTAATTATATGATGTTTAGTAGTCATCAGAACGCTGGTCAGGTTGCTCTTTTATTTGCCAATGTAATAAAATATATAATATTTTCTATCGGAAAACTGGTGCTCTCTGTCATATTTGAGGTGCGAGTGCTCTGCTTGTTTTTTGTTACTATGTATTGATTTTTAGCACAGAAGTACTACGTCCTTGTGCCCATGCTAGTTTGTTGGAAAAGACAGTAGAGTATGCATCCATTGGCGCGAAAGAGGAGGTATAAAATCACTGTGGTACAGCTCACATTTGCTTGGGGGTGTTTACAAGCCATCTGGACAGGGAGAGGAGAGAGGTAAGTATCTATGAGCAGAAGTAGAAAAGAGGTGGCAGAAGGGGATGTTGTAGAAGCAGAAGTAGAAGGGGGGGGGTGGCAGAAGGGGAAATCGTAGTAGTAGGAGATCTCAACCTGCCAGACATAGACTGGGCCATCCCAGCAACCAGGAGTGCCTGAAGCCAGGCCCTGCTTGATATGTTGAAGAACTCCATGCTGGTGCAGCAGATAAGGGAACCCACTGGACAGTCAACCAGTCTCGATGTGGTACTCACCAACTTTGAAAGAATAGATGGAGTGTGGGTTGTGGAAACCATTGGGGTCCAGCAACCCAATATTATATAGTTACATATTGTTATAGTTGCAAGGGATAAAATAAGCGGATTCATGTAGCAATTTGTGACCCAAGAATCCGGAAACACTCTTGGAGGAGCTGAAATTATTTGGAGGAGCTGTAGCTGGGGGCCACATTGGCGGCTGAGGAGCTGAACCGGGGCCGCATCAGTGGCTGAAGAGCCCGGTGGGGAGTTGGGCCGCATCGGCAGTGTGAGAGGGACTGGAGGCCCTGCTGAGGAGTGTATTTGGCTGCATCGGCGGCGACAGGGCTCCAAGAGGACCGGATCATGGCTCAGCTGCATCGGTGGTGAGCCAGGGACGGCAGCAGAGAGGGCAGACCAATCAGTAGACAGGACGCAAACTTTCAAACTCGTGGCTGGGCTATAAGGAGGGGCTGGCCCAGCTGCCTTCAGTAAGCAATCTTGGAGGAGCTGTAATTATTTCCTGCCCCCGACCTCTATTAAACAGTCTGAGGAGGAGGAGTCTGGGATAGGAGTGGGCTGGACTTGCAGCTTTGGACCTTGGGGACACTCAATTCCGAACTGACACTTTTGCTTGCTGGATAAAGGATTGTTCTGTGAAACGAATGTAGCTCTGGGCTTTAGGGAACCCAGTTTTAACTTATTCTTGCTTTGTGGGGGGGATTGTTTTTAATTAACTTGAGTGTTTTACACTGTCTTGGGGGGCTTATTGGCCTAAAGATCTACTAAGATGGGGCCGGGACCGCATTCACAAAAACGGGCATCTTTGGTGGGGTGGTTGGGTGCACAGGGTGTGTGGCGGCCATGGTGCTTGACTGGGCTTGGAAGTTCGGGGGATGCCCAGTGTGCTATCAGATGGCACAGTTTAGAGAGGAGGTCGAGGGGATTAGAAGACAGTTGGGGGAGATGAGGGGGACATATGGGGAGGAGGAGAAGTAGGGGCAAGTGGGCACCCCATGTAGCTGCAACGAGAGCGAAGGCAAACTAGGGGCACACGGGGACTTGACAGAGGAGGCCCAAAGCTGAAACCTCCAAAATAGCAGGCAGATGGCTGGGGTTGTCTAGAGGGAACTAAGGGGGGGATTAGGCTTAGCAACCGTTTGGGCCATCTACTACTAATAGAAGGAGAGGGAAGTGTTGGGGGAGGATGCGAGTAGATTGGGGCGCATGGGAGGTGGGGGAGGGTGGGAGGAAGGGCCAGAAAATCGAGAGGAGCCGGGGGCATGGAGTGCGAGTACGCTGGGGTGGGGAGGTTCTGGACAGGCTGAGGGGATGGGGGAAGGGCAGGCAGGATAAGGAGAAGTACCGGGTGATCGAGGGAGAGACTGCAGCACTTTGGGGTGCTGAAGGTTTGGACCGGAGGGGGACATGGCAGGCAGTGGGCCGTTGAATGTGGACGGGCCAGAAGGGAGTGAGAGCCAGGCTAGGCCGTCAGTTAGGGCGGAGGGACCAGTCAAGGGATGGGGCAGGGGGGCCAGGGTGCAGAAAAGGATACTCTGGTAGAGGGTTGGCCAGCACCGGATTAGAAGGGAGGACGGGGACAAGAGGGAGAGGGCTGCATATGACACCCAGATTGTGGGGGGGTGCAAGGAGCTGTCTGGGGGTGAGGCCAGAAAAAAGGACAAGGACATGCATGAAAGGATTGGTAACTTGGGGGTGAACATGTAGGCAAGGAGCAGGTAAAAGTGCTCCTGTTGGTGGGATTCCATGATCAGGGGTGTCCAGTGGGAGGGGGTGGTAAAATCTGTCTAGTTAGGACCAAATGTCCAGTGGGAGGGGGATGGTAAAACCTGTCTGGTTAGGACCAAATGTAACCCTGGCCTGACTGTGCACAAGGCCAAATTCCTGGTATACTCACTGGCGAAGGAATGTGAAGGTTCCCCGGACATTCTGGTGCACCTGGGCACAGACGACATAGAGGGGAATAGTGAATTAGAGATACAGGCAAGGTTTCGGCAGCTAGCCAGGGTTTGCCATTCCATAGGATGCTAATTCTTGGAAATCCTGCCAGTGCAGAGGGTTAGTGTGGAGAACAAGCAGAAATTTAGAGTGGTAAACCAGTAGCTCAGGGAGTGGTGTGAGGCTAGGGGGTATTGGCTTGTGGGGGACTGGGGTGCAACCTGGGAGGATAAGGGGTTGTATGCCAGGGAAAGGCTCCACCTCAATTTGGAAGGAAGGGAAATTCTAAAGCTAAAACTAGCTGGATTCATCCATGAAAGGTGGGGTTTACACTTGTGAAGGGGGAGGAATGGAAGGAGGGACTTTTCCAGGAGGGCCAATAAAGGGACTTGGATGCCACTTCCCTAAGGGGATGCAGGGACACGGTGAAAGTCCAACGGGCAAGGCATGGGCGGGAGGGCAGGTGGCCACACAGGAGCATGAGGGTTGGAGATGGGGGAAGGGGAAAGGGGTGGTGGGTGGTCTTGATCAGTGTCAGGAGCTTAAGAAATAAGATGCCTGAGCTCCAGGTGATGCTAGTTGAAGGGGGCAGTGGATGTGGCAGCTGTCACTGAGACCTGGGCCACCCAAGGACATGACTGGGACCTTAACCTGAAGGGGCTAGACTATGTTCAGGAAAGATAGGGGGAGGGAAGGGGGGATGGCGCTGATAGTCAAAAATGGCATCAGTATTGGAAGGGTGGAGGAGGCGGAGAGGGATGGGGAGGTGATTTGGGTCACCCTGCAAATGCAGAAGGTGAAGAGAGTAAAAATAGGGGTGGCATACAGACCCCCCCCACACACACACTGGCGGAGGATCTGGAAGAGAGCCTGGTGGTAAATATTATGGGTCACTGTAGATTGGGCAAGGGAGGGGTAGTGGTGATGGGGGACCTAAACATGCCTTGGACGGACTGGGGGATTACGACGTCTCCAGTGACCAGGGAGCAGAAATTGCTGGAAGTCTTTCAGGACGCGTTCCTAATCCAGCAGGTGGGGAACCGACTAGGGAGGACTGGATACTGGATGTGGTCCTGGGAGACAGTGACCTGTTGGCGGGGAGTGATCATGCCATGGTCTGATTTTTTCCTGGACCTGGGGGGATGAAAACCACACAAAGATGGTGGTAATTGACTTTAGGGGTGTGGACGTCAGGTGCATGGGAAGGATTCTTAAGGGTTATTTGGATGAGAGAAGGCCAGGCATGGATGCTGGCAGTAGGTGGGAGATCATTGGGGGGGGGTACAGGAGGCTACCAAGTCCTGTGCAAGGGTGAGGCACAAATTCAGTGGGGCCAGAAAGCCATGTTGGTGGACCCGGGAGGTTCAGGAGGCGGTGAGGGAAAAGAAGGCTGCCTTTAAGCGTTTCAAGCACTGAAGAAGAAAAAGGGATCGGGGGAGTATGAACTGATGTCCAGAAGGGTTACCAGGGTGGTAAGGACGGCTAAGGCGAGGATGGAGCAGAACCTGGCCAGAGGAATCAGGAGGGGGAACAAAGGGTTCTTTAGATATATAGGGGGGAAAAGGAAATGAGGGGGCAGATTAGCAGGATTAGGACAAGGGAGGGATGGGCACAGGAGGCGGGCAAGCGGGCCGAGGTACTAAATGGGTACTTTGCCTCAGTTTTTTACCAGGGGGATTGGGGGGCTGCACCTCTCAATGGGAGAGATGGTGAGACTGCAAAAGAGGCAGGACCTTTAGAGGCCAATAGCCCAGCCAAGCCTAGGGAGGGTAATGGTCCAGCACCATCAGGTGAGGGGCAGGAAGAACTGGTGGCAAAGAGGGGGACGGGGAGGTTGAAGTCCCAGTTGATAGGGTGAGGGAAGCCCTCAGGTCCCTAAGAACAGAGAAAGCTCCGGCGCTGGATGAAATGCATCCTAGGGTGCTGAGGGAACTGGCAGATGTCCTGGTGGCCCCCTGGTGGAGCTTTTCAACATCTCTTTGCAGACGGGATGGGTACCCCATGACTGAAGGGAGGTCCATATCATGCCTGGCCACAAGGGTGGATCAAGAGAGGAGATGGGGAACTACAAGCCTGTTAGCCTGACTTAGTGGTGGGGAAGGTGATGGAGGGTATTATTAAGGAAAGACTTGGGGGGGACTGGAGCAAATGGGTTACATGGACGATGGACAGCATGGCTGAAGATCATGTCAGACAAACCGTGTGGAGTTCTGCGATTGGGTGACGAGTGCCCTGGACTAGGGTAGGTTGTGGACATCCTCTTTCTGGACTTCAGCAGAGTGTTTGATTCTGTACCCCATGGTGGCCTGCTGGCTAAGCTGGGGGGAATTGGGGGTGGGGAGGCAGATGATCAGGTGGATAGGAAATTGGCTTTTGGAGCATACTCAGAGGGTGGTGATTGGAGGGATAGTCTCATCCCCAAGGAAGGTCGTTAGTGGAGTTCCCCAGGGATTGGTCCTGGGGCCACTCCTGTTTAATGCCTATGTCTCTGACATAAGGAAGGGTATTATGAGTGTAATGAATCTCTTTGCAGATGACTTGAAGCTGGGAGCAGTGGTGAATGGGGAGGAGGGGAGAGTGGCCCTGCAGGAGGACCTGGAGGCTCTGGAGAGGTGGTAGAGTATGTGGGGACTGAGGTTCAGTGCGGGGAAATGCAGGGTTCTGCACCTGGGTGCCAGAAACCCAGGCCAAGTGAACACCCTGGGGGGAGATGCACTTGGGGGGGGGGGGACACACTACATGTCTCGAATGGTGAGAGCGATCTAGAGGTGATGGTGGATGTTAAAATGAATAACTCTGAAACTTGTAGGAGGGCAGCGGCCAAGGCCAGCTGGATGCTGGGATGCATCGCTAGGGGGATTACCTCCAGAAGGAGGGAAGTGATCCTCCTCTGGTATAACTGCCTTGGTTAGCCGCACTACTCTAGTACTGTGTGCAGTTCTGGAGGCCGCACTTAAAAAGAGACATTGCAGTCCTGGAGAGGGTCCAGAGGAGAGCAACCAAGATGATCTGGGGCTGGCAGTGGGGGGGGAGACCTACAGGGAGAGGCTTGAGGAGCTCAACATGTGCACACTTGAGGAGAGGAGAGACAGGGGGACATGACAAAGGTCTTTAAGTACATAAAGGGGATTGATAAGGGTGGCTCTGATGGGGTGTTCCAAATAAAAAAGGGGCGCAACCAGAGGACACGTGTGGAAGTGGCGGGGGCTCGGGGAGAGGAGGAGGTGTTACTTTACTGAGAGGGTGGTAAAACCATGGTATGTGCTGCCCAAGGGACTGGTGCAGGCTGACATTGTGGAGGGGTTCAAGAGGGGCTTGGACAGGTATAGGGGAGGGTGAAGCTGAGGAAGTTCAATACATGGGGAAATACTGTGGAAAGGGGATGGGGAAACCCAAGGGGGTGGGAGCACAGCAAAATGGGTGCTCAGTATGGGTGCTGACTATTGAGCAGACACAAAAGACCAAAGGCCTATTCTGCCGGCATTTTAGTATGTTAGTAATTGCTGGCTTGATTAGCAGTGATTGCTAATCATAAAAGCTATCGTCCCGAATTCCCCCGGTGTCTAGTGTAGTAGTACAGTAGTAGTAAACATCTTTACTTTTGTACAGGAAGATGAAAAATGCAACCTGTAGGACTGAGGTCCTATTTGCAAGGTGTTCCTGTGCGTTTAGATCATGTTACAGTTTATAGTATTACACTTACATTTAACATTCTTCACAAAGAAAACTACAGGATTAAAATATGTATTACAAAAACTGATTCTATTACATATAAACATTTGTACTACAATTTAATGGCAGCAGACTAACAACACAGTACAAGCTGATTCAATGAAACAATATGAAACATTCATTCCTAATAGCTTGGTTAGTTAACAATTACAAACTTGTGGTGCCCCCTCCCACCCTCCGATTGCCAGCCCTTTGTTTCTCTGGTGCCCAATGCCCCCCCATCCACTGATAGCCATCCCTGTAATGCTTTTAATGCCTTTAAATTTATATCTCTGGTGTCTCCATCTCCGGGTACTCTGTGATTCACTGCTCGAGATTGGATCACGGGGGATTGCAGTCCGAACTGGGCCTCACGAATGTACCAGTTGATGAGACTTGAGTCATTTGAGTGTACTGCAGTAGCAAGTGTAGGCTGTAGGATCGCCCTCATCTACCCGGGGATGAGAAGCGGAAGTGGCGGACTTCGTGATCGACATGGTGTTTGTCACCCAGGCTGATGGTCCTGGGCAACTTTAACGCCTGGATCGATGACGAATTCTCGCAATTTGGACAGCACTTCCTCCAGTTGATGACATCACTGGGCCTTACACAGGTTGTCATGGATGCTACTCATAAACATGGTCACTCTCTTGATCTTGTCTTCCTCCTGGGGATCGAAGCCTCTGATTTGGGCATGGAACCAGTCGGATGGTCCGATCACTACACCATGAGGTTCAGTTTTGGGCCCCCTTCGCAGGCCTACCCCTGTGGAGATGGCCAGGTGCTGTCCTTTACGAGGTGTAAGCCCTGAAGGCCTGACAGTGGTGCTGGACCTATGGTCCCTTCCAGTGGCTATCAATGATCTAGAGGCCCTAGTGATGGCCTATAACAAGGCCATCTTTGTGGCCCTGGATGTTGTTGCTCCTATCAGAGTTCATCCTCTCTCCCTTCGCCCTCGGTCCCCCTGGTTTGGTGGGACCTTGAGGGAGATGCGGAGGCTAGGACGAAGGTTAGAGCTTTGCTGGCGAAAATCTGCCCTGGATGCCGACCCCCTTAGATTGATGGAGCATTATCAAGCCTATCAATCCACAATTACCTGTAAGATGACAGAGTTCCTGTCCGGGGAGATTGCGGACGCTCAGAATCGACCAGGTCATCTTTTTCGAACCGTAAACAGACTGTGCAACCCAGTCTGCATACAGGTTCCAAAACCCTTTTCACAAGTGGAATGTGATGAGCTTGCTCTATTCTTTGCGACTAAGATGGTTGACATCAGGGCCGAGCTCCAACCAGCAAACTCGGTGGGTGTTGCTATGGACCGCCGCTTGACCTCTGCTCCTCAGTTTTCCTGGAGTTCCTTCGACTGGCCAGAGTTCATGGATGTCATGCAGATTGTCCAGTGTGCGCACCCTACGTGCTGTAGTTTGGACCCAGGACCAACTACCCTGATCATGGGTTGTAGTGACATCATTGGTCCAGTCCTAGCACGGATAGTCAGGTGCTCCTTGGAAACAGGTGAGTTTCCTAGCTGTCTGAAGGAGGCAGTGGTGACACCCCTCCTGAAGAAAGCTTCTTTGGACCCAGACTGTCATGCGAACTACAGACCAATCTCAAACCATCCCTTTATAGGGAAGATGATTGAGAAAGTAGTGGCCATACAACTGGAGAACCATTTGACCATTCGTGACATATGTGAACCTCTCCAGTCCGGTTTTTGAAAGAGGCACAGCACTGAGACGGTGCTAGTTCGGGTGCTCAGTGGTCTTCTGATGGCAAGAGATCGGACCATTTTGGTTCTTCGAGATCTCTCATCAGCATTTGACACTGTGGATCATGGGGTTTTGCTCTGTCACCTGAGGTTCATCTGTGGCCTGTCGGGTACAGTCCTCAGGTGGTTTACATCTTTCCTCACCAGAAGAACTCAGAGGGTGGTGTCGGGGATTCAATCCTCTGACCCAGTCCCTCTGTCATGTGGGGTGCTTCAGGGATCGGTGTTGTCCCCCATGTCGTTCGCAGTGTATATGCTACCCCTCGGAGACATTGTAAGAAGGTATGGGCTGAGGTTTCACTGCTATGCTGATGATACCCAGCTCTACTTTTCTTTTGCACCTGACCAGGATAGAGCTCTCCCACTGTTTTAATAACTGCCTCGGTGAAATCCAGGATTGGATGAATTCGAGCTGGTTGAAGTTGAACTCGGAACAGACTGAGGTGCTGGTTGTGGACTTGGGAGGCCGGGGGTAGGTTCGCCCTCGGGGTTTTTTCCTTGGGGTCTTATCACTCCCAACCTCTGAACAGGTGCGAAACCTGGGGGTAATTTTTGACGAAGGGCTGACTCTGCATTCACAGGTGTTGGCTGTCATCAAATCCTCTTTCTACCATCTGAGGACTATCTCCAGGGTTAAGCATCTTGTTCCATCTGGCGCTCTCCCTTCGTTGGTCCACACCATTGTGTTCTCACGCCTGGATTTTTGCAGTTCCCTCTACCTAGGGCTTCCTGGGGTGGATATCTGCCGCTTGCAGGTGGTGCAGAACGCAGTGGCCCGGCTATTGATGGGAATCTCTCGGTCCTGTCATATTTCTCTGGTGCTGTGCGAACTGCACTGCCTGCCGGTACAGTGGTGGATCATCTTTAAAAAGTCAGACTTCTGTCTTATAAAGTCCTACATGGACTGGGCCCGGACTACCTGAAAGAGTTTCTGGTTCCTTACCGCCCTGGGCGATCGCTCCGCTCAGCTGACGAGGGGTTGCTAGAGAGTCCAGGTTTCTGTTTAAAATGTTCAGATGCCTGGGCATTTATGCATGCGGCCCCTACCCTTTGGAATTCTCTACCCCGTCAGCTACAGGAGTACACGACTTTGGAGGGAATTGAACAGGCCTTTAAAACTTATCTGTGGAAAAAAGCATACATTTTATAATATTTAAGATGTGTGGATTTTATGACTCATTCTGTTTTAATTGTTAGGCGCCTTGATGGTTGAAAGATGCCATATAAATAAAGATTTATTATTATTACTGTTATTATAGTGGCCGTTCATCTGATCGCTGTTCCTGTTATTTTGTCATTCCCTGATGTTTAATGGCAACCCCCACCATCCGAATGCTGTTCCTGTAATTTGATTTGTTCCCTGGTATCTAGTGGCTTCCCCTCACCATCTGATCATTGTCCCCGGCGTTTTGTCCCTCGATGTTTTGTTTTGTTTTGTTTTGTTTTATTTATTTATTTTTCACCTGCCAAAAAAAAAAAAAAGTCCATTGCCGATCACTCCTGTACCCCCACTCGACCACCCACTGTGCATCCACCTCCTCACACCCCCCTTGACACCCCACAGACCGTCACTCACCTGCGGAGATCCAGGTTCAAGATCCACTCTGATTGAAGGTGCGCCTTGCTGCAGGAACCGGCGACTACAATATGAGAACTAAGGTAAATGCGGTTCAATCTATTGCAATGGGGGTTTCAGCTTTGGTGCATAACTCTGTCATCTTTTGACATATTGACCCCAAATTGTCTTTTTTTTTTTTTTTTATTATTTATCCTCCAGAACCCTGGCAGGTGGCTATGGTCCTCCGAATGGAGGGACTGTCTCTTCAGTCCCGCTGCTCCCGTGCTGTGTGGTCACTGGTAGTTTCCCTGCAGATTGCCCCCTGCAGCGGGGCCAGGAGGCGGTTGCCAGCTTCTCCCCCCTCCCAGAGACCCAATCCAGAATCTGGGGACAGCTCCCGGGAGCGGCGGACCATCATCGAGCCTGCCAGGCTCATTTCTTCCATTTTTGACCGTCCCCCCTCCCTTCCGACGTGAGGACATCTGATCAAGCCTCCCGATCTGTACTGCCCTGCAGCCACTGCCAGAGGGCAGTCAACGAGTGGGACAACTAGTCTCCCTCTGAGGGAAGAGAAGACAGCAGTCCTCTGGACGCTCAGTCCCTGCCCCTGACCCCCAGCGGCCTGGGCTCGTTCCTGAGCCGGGTCGGCGATGTAATATTGCAGTGTAGCACCCAGCGCCTCAATCTCCAGTGCCACGGGCCGGCCGTTGACCCCAAATTTTCAACATGGCCTTTTGGGGACCCCACCTCATGAACAATATAACTGTCACTACGCAATACCAGCCCGAAAGGTGATTTTTGCAGTCGTTTGGCGAATTTACCTTTTGGGCAGGATTCATGTAATGATAGTTATATTGCCAATGGACAACATGGAGGGGATAAGGGAATTGCAGGGAGACCTGCAAAGGCTAGAACATCGGTCCAAAGTCTGGCAACTGAAACACAGTGCCAAGCAGTGCAAAATGATGCACTTGCGTAGGGAACCAAAATCCCAGAACAGAGTACCGGATGGGAGGGGTTCAGTTGGACACAACATCAAAGGAAAGGGATTTAGGAGTCATCATCATGAGTTAGTCTCTTAAACTGGCTAGAGTAACAAAGTCTTCAGCAAGGTAAACAGGATGCTAGGATGCATTGGGAGAGGACTCGACACTAGGAAGCGGGAGGTAGGGTTACCTCTGTATAGGTCATGGGTAAGGCCACAGCTGGAGTTCTGAACCTAGTTCTGGAGTCCTCACCTGAAAAAGGACAGGGACAGGCTGGAGAAGGTACAGCATAGGATGGCCAAGATGATTCAAGGCCAGGAAGGCAGATACTATGACAATCGGCTAAAGGTGCTGAACATGTATGTATTCACTTTAAGCCAGATGAGAGAGAGGGAATATGATTTTAACCTTTAAGTTCCTGTAAGGAATAAACAAGGTGAACTATGAAGAGCTATTCACCAGCAACAGAGAAGCTAGGACATGGTGTCAGCACGAGTGTAGGTTAATGAGGGTAAGATTTAAAAACGTGGGGAAGTATTGTACAGAAGGAATGGTTGAATCATGGAATGGTCTGCCTGCAGAGGCGGTGGGAGCCCAAACGATAAACGACTTTGGTCGAACACAGCTGGGATAGAGCTAAGGGTATAGTAGTTACTCAGCAGGATGAGGGAATGGGAACACTGACTACAAAAGGAGGAGTAAGGTAAATGAGACCCCACAGAGGCAGTAGGTCCTGGGGAATTAAATGTTTCTGTGTATCTAAGGGACCGAGTCAGAGACCCATTTTTCAGTCATGCTTGACTGACCAAATGATGCAGTGCAATAAATTATACATTGGCAAGAAAGTATGTTTACACAGGATCCATAGCATAGTTAGATTATGCAGAACTACATCAACATTCAGACACAGTTATACTGCAACTAGGTGAACTGCTTCTTGACTTTACAGGTCACATTTGATAAGGAGTTCAGTTATCAAAGAAGCTCAGAACCACACAGGAAGTTATTTAAAAAAAAAAATGCTCTAGTCGAGTAGTATACAACAGACTCTCCAGGTTGCCTCTGACAACGCCAAGATGGGGCTGTTGTGGATGATGTAGAGGGGTGGCAGAAGCTACAGGGTGACCTAGCTAGACTTGAGGAGTGATTGGCAAGGTAGCATTCGGGTTTTAATGCAAAGGAGTGCAGAGTTATGCACTTCGGTGCGAAGAACCCGAGGAGGGAATATTGGTTGTGTGGGGTGCAGTTGGGTGTTACTGAGGCGGAGGAGGAGAGGTCATAGTAACGGGGAGCATAAAGAACTTTGCTCAGTGCAGGAAGGCTGTGGCTAAGGCAATAGAATGCTGGGGTGCATTGTGTTGGGGGTTCTCATCCAGACACAAGAATGTGATCCTGCCCCTGTACAGGTTCTTGGTCAGACTGTATTTGGAGTACTGCATGCTGTACTGGCTTCCATATCTGATGAAAGACATCCAGCTGCTCAAGGTGATACAGTGTAAGGCAGCAAAAATTATGCAGGTGTTGTAAGGCAGACTCTGTGAAGAAAGGCTGAGACACCCGAGTTTGTACACCCTGGAGAAGAGAAGGGATCGGGGGGATATGATTGAAACTTTCAGATACTTGAAGGGGATCAACAAATGTGGCATAGAGGGGTTGTTTAAGCTGAGGACGCGGAGGGACACAAGGGGGCATGTGCTAAGACTGGAGGGTGGCAGATTCAGGAGGGAGATGAGGCATTATGTTACTGAGAGGGTGGTGTAGAAATGGAACACTCTGTGAGAGAAGGTGGTGGCATGCAAGATGGTGGCAGTTTCAAAACAGCATGGGACAGGGCTGGGGGCGGGTAAACAACGCTGGGCAGCTTCCGAGGGTGAGGGGGGATGGGGGCAGCTGCAGCATAGGGGTGCTAGCTGTGTATCTGAGCAGACCTCATAGACCGTGAGTCCTATTTCTGATGGCACATTTCGTATGTTCGTATATCATAATGTTTCGTTGTCTCTGTCTTGGTCACATGTCCATGTAGTTCATTGACGTCGGGACATTATGGTGTTGAGGCTAGATAACCTGGTTAGGCCGTTGTATGTGAAACATGACTAAAGTATTTTGGTAAAAAATAAATAATAAATTCCTGTCTAACACAGACACAGTAACCCAGGCTGACCACCTCGGAGAGGAGGATCCCTGAGGGACAACCGTGATCGCCATTACATCGCACAAATAATCCACAATTTTTTGTTTGTTTTTAAGGAGAGAAAAAAGAACCTCCTCTCCCACCCAAATGTAAATGTAGTTCATCATGAATTGAAAGGCTGGTGCAGAGGCGCTCATGGACTTGAGGAACACAATCCTGATAAGCCATGTATTGCAGAAGAATTGGATGCTTTGGAATGTTTTGGTAAAATAAAAATACAAGGATTGAGGTGTAACTGTGCCAACAAAGTGTATGTGCCTTAATTGACAGTAATATGGAAATTGGTGTAAACAAACTGCCTGCCACTCTCTCCAAGACCTCAGAAGGGGTATGGCAGCTGTCTGCCTCTGGTTTCCCTCCTTTGTGAGTACAGCTCTCACGACTGGGAAATTAAATTGAACACTTTGTTAGTCAGTGAGGGCAAGACAGTGCAGGATCCTCAAAATGGGTGCACCCCCATGCTGACGGGTTAGGAATGTCCTTGGCCAAATAATTTTTTTAAGACATTGAGTGCGCTTACATAGATACATAGACAGTGTCGGCAGATAAGGGCCTATGGCCCACCCAGTCTGCCCATTTGAGCTTGTAAGTTCAGTTTGTTTTCCTAGAAGTCTGTTGCCCCTTACCCCTGACCTCCAGAATTCCTTTATGTCTATCCCATGCATTCTTAAATCCCGTGATTGTTTCAGCCCCACCACTTCCTCTGGCAGGGTGTTCCACTTGTCCACCACCGTTCTGTGAAGAAATTCTTCTCATGTTTCCTCTGAATCATCCTCCCTCCAACTTCATCCCATGCCCTCTAGTCCTGGAACATCTTGTTCGCTTAAAATAGTGTATTCCTGCACCTGTTCCTCCCTGTGAGATACTTGTATGTCTCTATCATATCCCCTCTCCTCCTCTCCTCCAGGGAGTACATGTTCAGTTCCTTCAACCTGTCTTCATAGGACTTGTGATGCAATCCATGCACCATCTTTGTTGTCCTCCTCTGAACCTTCTCTACCCTGTCTATGTCCTTACGTAGGTATGGTCTCCAGAACTGTACACTGTAATCCAGGTGGGGCCTCACTATGTGTCTTGTATAGCGGAATTATGACCTCCCTTTTCCTGCTGGTGATGCCCTGCCATATATCCCAGCATCCTATTTGCTTTACCTGCTGCCTTGTCACACTGTTTCCCTACCTTGAGGTCATCAGAGATGATAACCCCAAGATCCCTTTCCTGCTTGGTGCATGCTATATCCTCACCCCCCCAACTGATATATTGTGCCAGGGTTTTGTGCCCCATATGCATTATCTTGCACTTCTTTGCATTGAATTTCAACTGCCAAACCCCTGACCATTCTTCAAGTTTCTGCAGGTCCCTTCTCATTCTGTCTACACCCTCTGGTGTGTCTACTCTGTTACAGAGCTTTGTGTCATCAGCTAACAGTGAAATTCTGCCTTCTAGGTCCTGCAATGTCACTGATGAAGATGTTGAATAGGACCGGTCCCAGCACTGATCCCTGTGGTACCCCACTGGTCACTTTTCCCTCTGTGGAGTGACAACCATTTACCACCGCCCTCTGTGTCCTGCCACCCAGCCAGTTACCTACCCACCACACTGCTGTCCTGCCCACACCCATATTCCCCAGTTTGTATAATAGTCTTCTATGTGGCACAGTGTCAAAGGCCTTGCTGAAGTCCAGATAGGCCATGTCCACTGCCCTCCCCTGATCCACCTCTCTAGTCACTCAGTCAAAAAATTCAATGAGGTTGGTCTGACATGACCTCCCCCTGGTGAAACCATGCTGCCTTGGATCCTGTAGTCCATTGACAACCAGATGTTCCACCAGTCTCTCCTTCAGTAATGATTCCATGATCTTCCCCACTACCGAGGTGAGGCTGACTGGTCTGTAGTTCCCTGCTTCCTCTTTGTTCCCACTTTTGTATAAGGGGACTACATCTAATGTCCTCCAGTCTTTGGGTACCTCCCTGTTTCCAGTGATCGGCTAAACAGGATAGCCAGAGGTTCAGCCACCACCTCTCTTAGTTCTTTAAGGACCCTGGGGTGCACCCATCTGCCCCATTAGCTTTATCAACTCTTATTACTTCCAGTTCCTTCAGGACTCTTTCGTGTAAAGGGACTTGTGTCCATTTCTGCACCATTCTCACCCCCTGTACTCCCTTCAGACCCATTACCCTCCTCTTCCTCAGTAAA
Source organism: Neoceratodus forsteri (assembly GCA_016271365.2). NCBI lineage: Eukaryota > Metazoa > Chordata > Ceratodontiformes > Ceratodontidae > Neoceratodus > Neoceratodus forsteri. Next base: position 177,757,887 of record CM057456.1, read on the forward strand.
GACTGAGCAGAAATACCTGTTCAATATGTCAGCTTTACTGTTGTCATCCTCCACGCGGCCCCCATCCTCCCCCTTCAGTCTCACTATCCCTCCCTTTGTCTTTCTTTTTTCACTTATGTACCTGTAAAAGGTTTTGTCCCCTCTACCCACTGATTTTGCAATGTGTTCTTCTGTCTGAGCTTTGGCTCCCTTACTGACCTCCTGCCTCCTTTGCTTCTCCTGGTACTTCTCCCTATCCCCTTCTGCCTGTGTCTTTTTGTATTGCCTGAATGCAGTCTTTTGGCTTTCACTTTCTTTGCTACCTCTTTGGAAAACCATAATGGTCTCCTCTTCCTTTGCTAACCTGCTTAATGCATAATTCTGTTGTTCTTGTAATCCCCATTTTAAATACCTCACTCTTCCTCAACCCCTGATTCCTGTCCCATTCCTTAATGCATCTTTCAAGCATCTCCACATTTTCCCAAAGTCTGCCCCTAAAATCCAGGATACGTGTTTTTGTGTGGTTTGGTTCTGCTCTTTCTGTGATTTCAAACCACAATGACTGGTGGTCACTGTTCCCCAGGTGCTCCCCACTGTTACCCCATCACACTGTCCCTGTTTGTGAGCACAAGGTCCAGTATTGCCTTCTGCCGAGTTGGTTCCATGACCAGTTGGCGAGGAAGGCACCCTGAAGGAGTCCAGGATAAATCTGCTCTAGTTGATGCTGCTGCTGGGATGCTCCAGTCCACGTCTGGAATATTGAAGTCTCCAACCAGTACTACCTCACCCTTGTCTGCCATCCTTTGGATAGCTAGCATCAGCTCCTATCTGTTTCTTCCTCTGGGCTGGTGGTCAATAGACCACACCTGTGCGGATGGCTGTCCCCATTTTCCTTTTCAAGCTAACCACAGTATCTCTCTCCCATTTGTTCCTCCTGGATCTCTGTGGCTCTTATGTCATTTTCACATACAGTGCCACTCCTCCTCCTTCCTGCCTGCTCTGTCTCTTCTGAATATGTTGTAGCCAGGTATGGCCATCTCCCAGTCATTATATCATTACACCAGGTTTCAGTGATGGCCACAATGTCCAGGTCTGACTGCACCATGACAGCCTCCAGATCTTCCATCTTGTTGCTAAGGCTCCTGGCATTTGCACACATGGCTTTCCATGATTTGACCTCCCTAGACTGTTTCACTGTTCTACTCAGCCCCTTCCTTGGTTGTCCTTTATCCCTGGTTCTCCTTGCTGTCTGCCCTTCTGCTGAATTTTTCCCCTTTTCTGCCTATCCACCTCTTGGGCACTAATCTCCATCTTTTGCACACTGCTTTGCAGAGATAGCCACTCCTCTGGTTCACTGGTTCCACTGCTAGCTGTGGGGGGTGAGCAAGTAGGTACCCTCCTTGCTGGTCTGCCACCCCTTTGCTAGTTTAAATGCTTGTCAATGTAGCATTTAAACTATCATTGAGTCTTGGATTCCTCCAGGATGGATGCAGGCCGTCAGACTTGAACAAACCTCCATCCCTCCAGGTGGGTCCCCAGTCACCAATGAATCCAAACCCTTTCTCACAGCACCAGTTCTTCAACCATGAGTTAAAGTTCCTGGTGCATGCACTCCTATGCTCTCCTTGCCTCTCGAGGTAGTACTTCTGAGAAAGTGACAGAAGTAGCTACTTCCTTGAGACCCCTTCCCAATTTCCTAAACTCTTCCTGAACTTTCTTTGGCTCCCCATTTGCCAGGTCATTAGTACCTAGGTGGATAATGACATCCAGCTCACCCTCCCGTCTTGCCTTCCCAGTGATCCCCAGGATCTTCTTCCATCCCTCCATGCCGTGGCACCTGGTAGGTTCAGAATCTGCCACCCCCCAACCCCGTCATCTAAGTGCAGATGTTGAAAAGTTTTCTGAAATCAAACCTACCCCCACTGGGTAGAGCATTTAGCCTTGGACGTAGCAAGCAGCCCAAATGGTCCAGGAATTGCAAGGCTGTGATGGAGAAAAGAAGCAAAAGGTGGGCGACGCTTTTCGGGGTTTGGCATTGGGACACCATCACCTGGTTGAAAGTAAGGAATCTAGATGCTGCTGCTTCATCATACTTATCCACTTTGAAAGGAATGCTCTGAAGCCAAGAGACTGGTGCCCAAGTCATGATAAGGTTCCAGGCTGTTTCCCAGTGAGAAAGGAAGAAGCTGGGAGTATAGCTTGGAGGGTAGAGTAATGAGCTGTGAAATGAACTTGGTACATCCAGTAGACAGACCTGGGTTTGATTCCCACAACCTCCATTTGCATACCGTGTGACTTTGGGCAAGTCACTTAACCACCCCAGTGCTCCTGGGTTGCTGCTGAAAACACAGATGATGTGCCTAGTGGGTCTTACCTGGTTACCAAAGAATGAATAACAACTACCTCATCCAACTGGAAATACTGATTTTATGACCTCACAGGAAAGGTGTAATTTCTGCCTAAGATTTGGACGGAGTAAGGGTGGAACTGGACTTGCAAGGCACCACTCATTCTAACATGATAATTCCATCTCATCTGAAATCGGAATATCAAAGAGGTAAGTTACACACACATTGAGAACTTTTTCAGGAGGTCCGAGAACTGTGTAGTGAGAAGATCTGAGAGGGACTCCCCTCAATACCCTTAGCCATTTTGATATTGGAGGTGAGCACTTCCCTGGAATGCAGGAAGTTGTGAGACATTTTGGTGGTATGATATGAACAAACCAAAAACAGCATTGTGGAAGGCCTCTGCTATGCCTGTCTGGAGAATCCCTCAGTGCCTTCTGGACCCCTGAGCCACACCAAGGAGGGTGATTTCCAAATCTAAGATTATGCTATCGTTGTGGAGAATAGGGACATTTCCGTACAGTTTTTATTGCTGAGGAGGAACTTCAGAAAGTCATTACTAAGTTATTGAAGGCTATGAAACTGCAGGGTAACTCTCAAGGGGCCCAGTGAGGGAGCAAACTGGGGTCCCAGACAAAGTCACTGCCATAAAAAGTAGCATGTCATCTGTGGCAACTAACAAGGGCAGTCCCAAGGGACTGATTGGCTTATCTCCAGACGTTCCTGTGGGAGCCGAAGGCATTGCACTGCGGTATTGGATACTGGTCCACAAGTGACCATCTTGTTCAAGGAATGGGAAAAAAAGGCACCTGAAACATCCACCTTTGCAACCCTTGGAGAGACTATTAGTATAGGTTTTAAGTAAGCAGGTATACTCTGCTTACTTACCTATACTCTGGAAACGACATCCTTCAGGTGAAATTTTCCAAGAAGGTAGCAGGAATATGGAAACAATTGGAGATGTGGCCGTGGTAAGCCCGGACACTGGAATCTGTGAGAGAGTGCCCATCAGAACCAATGTGAACATGTTTAACCAACTGGCCCGGTTATGTCACAAAATGGATGGGCAACACTACCTGAAGAGCTTGCCAGTTCACACCATGGTCAGAGAGCCCTTCTAGAAAAGGGGAATCACTAAGCCTAACACGGCTTAGGAGCAAGTAGAAGTTATCTGATGAGTGGATGTCAAAGAACTGGTCCTGCCTCTTGTTGCTGAGGGTACCCTGTGACAACAGTTTACCTGACAGACTGATAGTGCAGTGAAGAATTTTGGCCACTTCCTGTTGGTGCCTGTTGAGTATCGATACGAGTAAAGAAGGAGCCTGGAAAGGTTATCACCCTGAGAAAAGGACAGACATTGGCCTACATCTTCAGTACCGATATTGTGACTGTCACTGAAGTTGACCCTGAGTCCACGACACCCCCCCAGGTTGACACCTTATTATTCAACTTTGGGGACTCACCCACACCAAACCATTATCTGTGAAGCCTGAGAAACAAGCTTGGCAAATGGAGGAGTGTGTTCTTTCTGAGGAAATGGGATGTGGGATATGTCCAGGGAGAAGAGCACCATATATGTTTCCACAGTGACTGACCATTCTGGGAGAGGTCCTGATGTATTAGCCCCTGCAGATACAGAGGATGTACCGTGCCACTTGTAAGGACTGCTGGCTGCAGGAATTGTGAAGGGAGTCCTGGACTCCTGAAGCCTCATAAATAGAAGTTGCATTGAAGAAAAGGGAGCCTGTCAGTTCTGTGTAGACTATTGGACCCTGAATAAGATGGTACCTGACCAGTGTACCATAGTGAAGGTGGGGGATGCCCTTACCAACTTGACCCAGAGCAAGTTATCCAGTTTTGGACCACAGGGGTTGGTACAGTCAGATCCTCATGGCTGAGGAGGACAGAGAGAAGATTGCTTGTTTTATACCCCCTAGAATTCTGTCAGTTTAAGCAGCTACTGCGGGGCACATCTGGGTCACTGGCCACAGTTCAACAGCTGATGGTAAACATATGCTGGGAGACGCGTCTGCTGGAAGTATTGGCATATCTGGATGATCTAATCATCTTCAGAAAGATCTTGGAGTTAGAGATGCTGTGAATTTTTAATTTACTGCCAGAGTTGGTGCAACTTCGCCAACATTTTTTTTTTTTTTTTCAATAATTTTTTTTGGGGGGGGGGGCAACTGCCTTGCTGTTTTGGACATGGCTCACTGGAGCGCCACATTAATGGTAGATATACTGAACTTTTTTATTTTCAAGTTTGTGAACTGGACAAGAAATACAACAGGTCTTATTTTATTTGTGGTTATTTTCTCTTGTGCTTTTGACTTTTGGCAGTTGTAAAAGATGGATAAACCCACACAAAAATTTGCTTTTGGGCAGTGGTTCCATACTTGCACACAGCATCCTGGGCCTGGTACTGTGGACTTCTCAGCAACTGAGGTCTGGGCGTGGATCCTACAGTCACCTTCATTTTAGTGGCAGTCCAGAAGCTGGACCAAAAAAAGGAGGCATTTAATGCCTGCACCACCACCCTCATTGAGATGAAAATGAAGAAAGTGCAACCAATGGCAGAAGATTCACTAAGTGCCGCAGAGAAAGCATTGCTAGTGACCACAAGCTTGTCCTAACTGTTCACGCCAGACTGGGGCACTTGGAAAGTGCAGCAAGAAGCAGCAGTGTCAGGCTGACTGGCCTTTGGGAAGGTGTAGAGGGAAATGCAGTAACAGTGGAGCGTTTTTTTTTTTTTTTTGTTTGTTTAACAAAAAAAAAAAAACATCTTGGGATTCCTGTTCACACTGTGGGACGCTGGAATACAGTTATTTAACACATTATCAGAAACAGTTTAAAGCTTACCGTTTCAAAGCATCTGCACTGTGTAACCCGAGTCTAAAAACGTGTTGGTACCTTGCGAAATCCGTGTCATCGTGTTCTCACTTCAATAGTGTAGTGGTGTGTGTTCTCATCTGTTTTCTGGCACTCGCAGCAGCCAAAGGCTGCTTACCATGATGCTTTGCGGTCATGGATCTGACCCAGAAAACAGCCGAATCGTGCTCCGGGATCCCTTTTGTCCTGCTCTCACTGACGGTGAGTTCGATTTAGAATCTGAACCGTTTTGAAAACTGTGCTCAAGCCTACATCGAAACAGGGTTTGAGCATGGTTCAATAAAACAGTTCGCAAATCATGCTAAGTGTGAACGCAAACCGTGCTAGCGGCTATTTAAAACGTTTTACCACTGATAAAATGTTTTAAATAGCACAAGGTGAACAAGGCCTAATAGTGCCAGTTATAGACTTGCTACACCTGCTAGTTCTACTGAGGACCTCAATTTACCTATCCTAACAGAGACAAAGGATAATAATGATGTGTAATGTGTACTAACGTTAGTTAGGGAATACTGACGGAACTTCTATAACACTGAGAACTAATGGTTTACTGTTTTTCCTGATAATAGATTTATGGTCTACAATGCCATCTGCTAACAAATGCTGGTTTCTCTAATAACGGTCTAAGGAGATGTGATTTTTTTTTTTTCTATAATATGACGAGCCTAACAATATATTTGTGGTCTAGAGCTCCACCTACTGTACAAAGTCACGATGCTATAGTCAGCAGTATTATCATAACCATTCTGTAATTCTACAAAGATAGCACAGTTTTGTAATAATAGTGTATCCTGTGTAGTGCAACGTTCTAACTTGGGTGCAAGACGCCCTGTGTTTGCACCAGTGAGAAGACGAATAACATCACGCACATGAGCACGTTATTCCGGTAATGGGACTTTATTGTCTGTATTATATAGTATCATGTGCATGGTTCAGCCCTTTGGGTTAACCGCTCCTACAGTTGGTGTATGATGTTCTGTGTACCACATTTGTGAGTATAGATAAGATATTTTACTTGGGCTTCCTCTTTATAGTGTCAGGGAAATAAACCATTATTCTGCACATCTGTGTCCTGTGTGATGTTTTACCACCAGATCAAATCTGCTGGCTCTAGAATTGGCGACCGAGGCACGGACTTGATTGATTAAAACTTCACCAGTTGAGAAAAACAGGTGTTGGAAAGAATTTGGGAAACGGTCGAAAAAGAAGACAACACAGGGTTTTGAACCTACGCTCTCCCATTCCACAACTATGGACAAACTTTCAGGCTCTGCTCACTTGAACGTGGTGGGGCAAATGAAGGTGCTCAAACCTACACCTTACTTTCTAAAGTGAAATGACCTGAAGGACTCTGTAGCTCAGTCCTGTAACTGCCTAGAAGGCTAGTGCAGAGTGGTCTGGAATGCTTTGGACTCTCCGGCTATGGCAGAAAAAGGCAGAACCTTCAGTGGCCATCAGCGCTGAACTTAAGTTAGACATTTCAAAGTTTAAGCCTCCCATGGAGGCTTGGGTGATTTTGCACTAAGTGCTGAGTCTGATGCCCACCTGATATAGCAGTTTGCTTGTTTGTATTCGAAGACTAAATCTACAGTCAAGAAACGTGACTGAAAAGGGGTTATGGGTGCCGCCCTGTTCGCTGCCCTACAGGCAGTTGAAGAGGAGGTCCTGGCTTTGAAAGAAGAGCTGGGCTCCAAATCCCGAGAAATGGGCGAACAACACAAGGAATGGGAGCAGGAGACTGAAAGTCTCAGAAGTAGGATGCAACATGAAATGTGTAGCACTGTGCTAGAGAAAGAGAAATTGCTAGGTTGAGAGAGGATTGTGAAAGATTACAGCAGGATAAGAAATGGGCAATACAGCTGAATGATGTGTTGACTGATGCGAATGACGCCTTGTGAGATGCAAATGATGAGTTGGTGGAAGAAATGTAAGGTAGTATAGGGCAGTGGGTTAAGGCTTTGAGCTGCAGATCTGGAGACCTGGGTTTGAATCCCACAGCCGCCTAGGTGAATACTGTGTAATCCTGAGCAAGTCAATTAACTTCCTCGTGCTCCCAGGTCACATCTGGAAACAAGCTTCGGCTTCGTGTTCTACTCCTGGTTAAACAAATGGGTAAGAGTCAGAGTGCATTGGACAGGGAGATCAGGGAAAATCATGAAATGTGCGCCGCATAAAGAGTTTTACAAAATCATGTTAGTAAAGGACAGCATGAAGGTAGAACATATCATTCTTTGTCTATAAGACGACAGGCAAAATTACATCACCAGTTGCCAATCCTGAAGGGTCATGTGAAAGCTTTGTTGTATGCCCTGCCTATCGACATGGCGTCATTGACTGATAATGAAGCCTATGATGGAGATTTCCAAGTTGGCGGTCCATAGAACTCCGGAGAGATGAGGCCTCACCCACCTTCAGTCGCTGCCTTGAGTAAGGCCAACAGATCCGAGGTTGAGACCTTGGTGGAGCAAGTGATTACCAAAGCGGGTGTAGCCGAGGCCCATTCCCTGGTGCTCCACGATGCCATAATCGGCTTGCTGAGGGACAAGGTAGGCCAAAATACCCTTGTCCAGGGTGAGGCCATGGCTAGGGCCAAGGCAGTGGTCAGGTCCATTGCAGCGCAACCGGAACACCCCCCCGAATGCGCTGCAGTTCGCACAAGCCATACAGAACATTGTGGACAAGATAGGTTGAATGGCCCCTGATGACAATTTGAGTTGCCATTTGGAGAATGTTTGAAATCAGTGTGAAATGCTCAGTCTTCCAGCAGGGCATAGAGTGCAGGTTTTGAAACACAGTCGACCCTACACTGTGGGCCAAGCTGCTGGACACGGTATGCGAGAGTGCCACAGCTGGGTTTGAGGAAGTCCCTGCCAGTCTTCTGTCTGTGCACAATCCTAGTCTGGTCAGTATGATGCTGGCCCACTCAGTGAAACCGTTCGCCCAGGAAACTGCCGCCCAATATGAAAGCCATTTATGGATGGCCTACCATACCGGAAAGGAACTAGCCAAGGAAAATGCCAACCGCTGTTTGGCTGAGTACAAAACTTTGTTTTTGAAAAACATGTTACTAGCCCTTCGAGAGAAGATTGAGACCTCCTGTTTTCCCAAGAGCGGACTTTTTCACAGAAATCATGGAAAAGGTGGAGCGTGCATACCAAGTCCATGCGTGCAACCTGGCCTCTAGAATGAAGTCCAAGGTAGCCGCAATACAGCCTAGTACCACCGAGCCATCCATGCAGTACGTTGTGGAAAGAAGCAGTAGGATTCTCAACAGGCCTCCTATCAAAACAAAGGAGGAAACAGTAAGAGTCGACGAAAGGAAAAGCAACAGTACTACTGGCAATAGCAGAAAGAGAAGGCCAACGACGGACAGAAGTGGTCTGATCCTTACTATAAGGATTTACTGGAGAAGAAACTGTCTCTGGGAGTTCCAGACCAGAGTAAAATCACTCTGGGCCACCCTTCCAGCAAAGCTATTGCTGCTGTTGCCTCAGTAACTGCTCCATCTACACCTCCATACCAGGAGGAGTCTGAAGAACCGAAAACTAAAAAGTCTCCATACCATGAGTGTACCGAAATGCTCCGAGCAGCGGACCCCCATCCCCCATTGGAGCAAGAAGGATTGGACTGACGGTGTCAGGCTCCATTATGCATCATCACCACCCTGGTGATGGATGAATCCGGCCACCCATATATAGAAGCGCTGGTTAGGGGCCATCGGCTTGAATTAGTTCTATATACAGGTACTGCTGTTTCTGTGCTGCAGCAAGACAACCCACAGCTATTGCGATGGTCTACAGGAAAATGCACTTCTGCTCAAACCTTTGAGGGACTGTGATCACTACCTATAGATCCAACCCCATACAAATTACCACTGGCACCCTAGAGGTGCAACATCTGTTTGACCTTGTGGTCTTATGTCATCACCAGAGCATCTTGGGAATTGATTTCCTAGCCCGGTGTGAATGCGTTTTGGATCTAGCCAACATGCTACTACTTCAGATTCCAGGACAAGGCCACATGCTCCTCATTTCTGACTTGCATGTGGTTGCTGCTGTGGAAATCAAGTGACAAAGAGTATGACGTCATAGTTGTGCTGTAACACCATGAGCTGCTTCTGCAACTCAGGCCAGTCCTGGAAAGGCACAGAGAGGCCTTTGCAAAGCACAAACATGACTGTGGAAGGATGGACACCCTCATCCAAATTGCTGGCAATGATTTACCATACCAGAAGCAGTACCCATTTCCAGCAGGGCAGTACCCTCTATGAGGGCCACCATTGACTCCCTTCTAAAACAAGGGGTCATTAGGCCTTGTATATCCACAGTCAACTCTCCCATCTTTACTGTGAAGAAACCCAATGATAATTGGAGGCTCACTATTGATTATCGCAGGCTCAATCAAGTCACTTCCAGTTGTGCTCCAACTGTGGCTTCTGCTCCAAACGTGCTCAAGCTCCTCAAGCCTGAGTGCCAGTGGTTCGGTACCTTGGACATCTCCAATGGATTTTGGTCACTACCGTTGGTCCCTGAGAGCCAATGCAGATTTGCCTTCACATTTGCAGGACAATAGTACATGTGGAACTGCCTCCCACAGGGATTCCACAACAGCCCCTCAAGGTTCTACATCCACATGAAGGCTGCAATACATGGGTTTTCTACCCCAGAGTGCCTCCTTCAAATATGTGGATGACATTTTGGCAATAACTGGTGTGGAAAAGCATCTAGAATTCTTGGATGAGCTTCTTACCCTCCTGCAGCGGGCAGACCTCAATTGTAGCCCAGCTAAGGTACTGTTAAGTAAACCAGAAGTAACCTTTCTGGGCCTACGTGTAACTGCAGAGGGCAGGAGCCCAGCCTTGGACAAGGTCCAGGGCCTACAAGATCTGCCACTGCCTACCAGTGTGGCAACTCTGAGATGTTTCTTGGAAATGGTCAACTGTTCCAGGGACTTCATTTGCAATTTTGCACAAAAGGCTGCATCTCTGTATGAGCTCCTGAAGAAGGATGTCCCATGGCAGTGGGGACCATAACACACCAGTGCTGTCACTACCCTGAAAAAGGCTTTGGCCTCTGCCTCAGCATTGGTCAATCCCAGCCCAAACCTTCCATTCCATCTGGATACTGCCACCTTTGAGGTGGGCATGTCAGCATTCGTTGCACAAAAGGCCAATGGCACCTTGAGGCCTATTGATTATACCTCCCAAATGTTCTCCCTGATAGAACAGAAGTATTCCCTATGTGAGAGAATCTTGCTGGAAACTTTTCGGACTGTCAAACACTTCACCTATATAAAATACTGCGTTCCAACCACACCCCAACCAACTTCCTATTGACAGACAGGATCAAAGATGGCCATATGTCTAACACCAGCCTCGCACATTGGTCTCTACTCCTGCAGGATAGAGTGATCACTGTACTTCCTGTCAAAATGCCATCCCTTTTTGCACATGGGCTCCTGTGCCAAGGAGATCCACAAGAGTGTGGCCTAGAGCCACTCGTCCTGCCAGAACCAGGCCCATTCCTCCCAGCTACAGAAAACAATCTGAAGGACCCTGCCCTATGTTGCATCTTTATAGATGGATCTTCTTACATGAGGGGGAGCAAATTACAGGATTTGGGGACTTGGTTCTGATTCCAGCATGTGATACTTTTGAGGTGTCCAGGAAGTGCATTGTCGGATCATCTCAGTATGCAGAACTTGCTGCAGTGGCCTGTGCCATGGAGACCATCAATGTGAAAAGGGAAGAAGAGACCATTCTCTTCTCTGACTCATCCTTAGTGTGCAATTCTTTGACAGAATTCCTTTCTTTCTGGAAGATCCATGATTTCACATCTTCAGAAGGTACCCCTGTCAAATACAGGGATCTGTTTGTTCACATTTTCAGCATTTCTGAGCAGTTCATATTCAGGCTATACTTCTAAAAAGTTAAGGCCCACTCCAAATCTGAGTCTTTCCATGAGTACAATGACCGAGCTGATGCTTTAGCCAAAGATGGAGCTTGAGGGGGGAGATATGGACCATGCCTCCTCCCATCTCAGCACTAACTGTGAATGAGAAAACCAAAGTGGTCTCTTTGGATTTGACAGAGTTGCAAATAGGACATCCAAAGATAAGAGGTATATGGATACCTCTCCAAGGAAACGAATAAAGAGATGTCTGTGAATAACCCATTCAAAAGCCATGCAGACAACGTCCATCTGTCCCAGGATCAGAAAATGGTCCTGTATCACTCAGGAGATCAAAAGCTTGGGGTGATCCCAAAGACACTTCACTCAGAAGTCATCCTTCAAGTCCATGACACCCCTACAGGTGAATACCGGGGGTGGACAAGACAGTCCAGAGACTGAAAACCGTGGGTTGGTGGCCAGGCATAACAGCTGATGTCCAGCACTATGTGGACAGCTGCATTACCTGTACATAGAATAATCAAATTCCAGGCAAGAAAAATTCCAGACTCTTTCCACAGAGACATTCTGGCCCTTGGAATTCATCCAAATTAATTAAACTGGACCATTACCTCTTACGTGCAGAAACAAGTTTGTACTCATGATCACAGACCTGTTTTCAAAATGGGTTGAGGTCTTCCCATGTAAGGCTCAAACGACAAAATCAACTGCCAAAACCCTGGTAGAACAGGAATTTACAAGGTGGGGCCTACCTCTTAAGGTGAACTCTGACAAAGGTGCTGTGTTCACAGGGGAATTAATGCAGGAAACTCTGAAGTTATTGGGAGTCAGCCAAAAGTTTCACATAGCATACCGCCCTCAGTCATCAGGACACGTAGAGAGAGAGAGAGAGCTAACAGACACATAAAAGCAATGTTATGTAAGTTTGCTACTGAAAATGGAAAAACTTGAGATACCCTGTTGCCTTTACTCCTAATGGCAATTAGAGCTACCCCATCTGCATCAACCCGATGTACATCCTTTGAGGTGATGACTCGTAGGCAAATGAGATTACCAGAGCATCTGAAGATTGATCTCCGTCTACCCACTGCAGACAGAGTGTCAGTAGATACACATGTCATCCAACTGAGCGACAACGTTGTCCAAACCCATCTGTTTGCCACCCACAAACTGGGCCAAGCCCAACAATTATCCAAACATTACTTTGTTAGAAATGTCAAAGAAGTTGACTGGCAGGTACGTGACAAGTTATGGTACTGGTAAAGGTGGACAAGGCACCAGGTCCTGATGGCATCCACCCCAGGGTGCTGAGGGAGATGGCGGAGATGTTGGCCGAGCCTCTAGTGGACGTTTTCAGTACCTCCGTTGACACGGGATGGGTGCTTCAGGACTAGAGGGTGGCCCATGTGGTGCCCATACACAAGAGTGGTCCTTAGGGATGAGCCAGGAAATTTTCGGCCTGTCAGTCTCACTTCCACAGTGGGTAAACTTATGGAAATGATACTGAAGGAGAAGACTGGTGTCATTCCTTGAAGGTAATGACCTCCAGGATGGGAGGCAGCATGGGTTCATCTCAGGGAGATCTTATCAGACCAATCCAATAGATTATTATGACTGGGTAACAAGAGAGCTGGATATAGGTCATGCTGTAGATGTCCTGTACTTGGACTTCAGCAAGGCCTTCGATTCAGTGCCTCATGGGAGGCTGGATGGGGGGAAGCTGACTGCTGCGGGGGTGGGGATGAAGCTGACAAACTGGATAAGGAACTGGCAGCAGGGGAGGCTGCAGCAGGTGCTAGTGGGGGGGGGGAGCTCTCAACACCTAGACTGCTGACGAGTGGTATGCCGCAGGGCTCGGTGCTGGGCCCAGTGCTGTTTGGGCTCTTTATCTCAGATATTGCACACGGAGTTGGGAGCAGGGTTAGTCTGTTCACAGATGATACCAAAATGGGGCAGTGGTGGATGAAGAGGACGGATGGAAACAACTGCAAGGGGACCTAACCAAACTGGAGGTATGGTCGGAGAAGTGACAACTGGGATTCAGTGTGAAAAAGTGCAAGGTTATGCACTTTGGGGCAAAAAACCCAAGGAAGGACTATTGGTTGGGATGAATGAGGCTGGGGATCACTGAGGAAGAGAAGGACCTAAAGATGTTGGTAACAGGGAGAATGAACAACTCTGCCCAGTGCAGAAAAGCAGCAGCTAAGGTGAACAGGATGCTGGGCTGTATCACAAGGGGTTTCTCAGCCAGGCACGTGGAAGTGATCCTGCCTCTCTACAAATCTTTGATCAGGCCGCACTTGGAGTACTGTGTGCAGTACTGGCGCTGTATCTGAAGAGGGATATTTACTGGAAGGTGTGCAATGGAGGGCAACAAAAATGTTACAGGGGATGGAGGGCAAGGCCTATGAGGACAGGCTGAATATGTACATGCTGGAGGAGAGGAGGGATAGTGGGGATATGATTGAAATGTTCCCAAGTATTTGAGGGGATAAACAAAGCTAGCATTGAAGGGGTGTTTAAACTGAGGAAGGGTAGGGACACGAGGGGGCACAGGCTAAGATTGGAGGATGGAAAATTTAGGAGAGAGATAAGGAGGCACTACTTCATGGAGAGGGTGGTGTCTAAATGGAATGCTCTACCAGAGGGGGTGGTATCATGTAAGACAGTAGGATGTTTAAAGAGGGCGTGGGACAGAGCATGAGGGAGGGTCTGGGTGGATGGGGCTGAGACCGTCTTAGGAATGTCTGGTAGGTAGGGGATTGGGGCAGCTGCAATCTAGGGAGCTAGCCGCACACTCGGGCAGACATTGATAGACCAGGTTGGTCTGTTTCTGCTGGCAGATTCATATGTTCATATGTTTGTGCTGAGATTTTCCTCACCCGTACACGCATGTGTAAACAAATGGTCAGGCCCCTTTGGCATCATCAACAAACTGAGTCCTGTTGTTTACCAAGTGCGTATTGCAGACAGCAAGAAACCAGTTGATAAGTGGTACTATGTCAGTCAACTGAAGCTCTTCAAAGGAGAGTAAAGCCCAGACCATGATGTCAAAATGCTTCTTCCTCCGTCCCAGGAGGAAAGTCTGCCTAACTTTTCTTTTGTTTCTGTTCTCTTCATTTCATCTGCCGTGAAATCCAAAAATCTGAAATCTAGAAGGATGGATGCTAGAGGGAAGCTGATTTTGTTTCTACTACTGCTAGACCTATGGCCGAGAGACCTGGTGAGATCCACCTGATTCCTCACCAAAAGTTCCTGCAGAGTGAGAAGTACCACCAGAGCTCCAGAAGACCGAGGCATACTAGGCACACATCCGTGCCTTTCTTCGATGCCATAAATCTCTATGATCCAGCTTACTCCCCCCTTCCCCGGCATTGGCATCAGAATTGATCTCCTCTCCATCCATATTTCTCGTCAAGAAGGAAAAGACGTATGTTCAAGTACATTCGTGTTGGCACCACCACTTTACAGATTGACTGGAAAACTGACAACCTTGATGGACAGCAACTTCAAGTGGCCTGCCTTGCCAAAGGAACTTTCAAAGATTGGCCTAACACCTGTATTTGTCCCAGTGGAACCTTGTGCATATGTCAAGTTACCCTGCAACATACAGGCCTTTACAATCTTACAGCAAAGATTAATAAAGATTTTTGCACTTGTTTTCTGAACATTACAATATGAAAAATCAGTGTTAACCATACATTTGCTTTAGTTGCACTTTTCCTTACAGTGACTCCAGCTTCCAAAGATGAACCTCTTCAATGCCCTACTTTGGAGAACGGCCCTGAAAGTGACCTGGCAGCAACATCTGTTCTTGGAACTCTAATAAACAACATCCAATATATGCACATCTCAGTGGTACTCAACCTGACTCATTGGAATATGGCCGAATTTGGTCATTGCTCATCAACTGTGTCTCATTTGCATTCTGTAATGTTGTTAGATTTACGGCAGCATGTAAAGCACGAGCACAGGACTCTGTAGATGGGCATCACACAACTGAACATAGAGGATTGTTCAGGCCTAAATGTTACAAATGGGTGTTGGGTACAGCAGGAATAGCAGGCACTGTTATTGGTATGTTTAATTCTGGCATGTCAATATGGAACCATGCCGATTTGGCCAAAATTCAGAGAAATAACCACATTTTTCACTCCTTATTAGCTGATGATGTGGTAACGCCCATGCTACACAGTATAGATGGTATTGCACAAGAGGAATGATTCACGGTATATAACATGCATGATACTGCACATTTATTTGATGAGACCCGAAATAAACTTAACCAATTGATTCTTTTGAATAATAAAGCAGCACATAGACAGGGAAATCATATGTTCTGAATATGGTTCTTTTGCACTCAGCTCTATCACCAAATCTCTTCTGGGATCTTGAATCAAGGAGGATCCAAGATAAACATATGGCTAAATGGTATTGCCCCTAGTGCAAATCCCTTTCTTGCACAATCAAGTGTGTGGATAAGACTGTTTCATTCTCTTTAGCAACTGCACGAAATTTGGGTTGCGTTACACCACACCCAAGTTAAGGACCTTGTTATACCACATACCACTGTAGTATTCAGGACACTATATATGTATGTCACATTCACAGTTTCTCATCCAGTTTTTGACTAGGATTCTTCAATCTTTGATAAGCTTTCTGTCATCCACTTTGTGGGCCATCTTGAGAGCAGCATCTACTGAGAACAGATCAACTTGGCTCCTTTGCTTGTATTTTATTCTCGCCATGACTTCTGGGTTGCCCCACATACAGACTGTTGTGCTAAAAGGGGCCATCGCTATCTCTGCTGATATGATGTGTTTGATGTGACTGTGCCAGTTTGTGGTTACTCACTTGACTGTATGGACTGGTCATTAGAGTTTCCTGATGACCCTCCTGATAATGAGACTGTTTCTGCAACTGTTTCTCCGGATCAAGCCAGTCTGAATGTCTCCAGTGTCGACTCTAGGAATGCCTCTTGATGTCCAACGCCACACCAGCCAAATGACAAACGCCTCCATCACCTGCCTTATCCAGCTCATGAAGTGGCGCCTTCTTCAGGTTTGTGTGACATACAACTCTGATGGACAATAGTTTGTTACAAACCACAAGACTTTTTCTTATGGACCTTTAATGTGCAACATACCCATACCGAACTTTTGCTTTGTTCCCCAGGAACGTTCTATCATTGGCCATATGGTTATCACCCCAGTTCCCACCCCGGAACGTGTTTACATAGAGAGTGACCCTGATTATCTGTATGCTATAGCACAGTATTTAGGAACAACAGAGTGAGGGACCAGCACCTCTGCCCACGCACACGGAACTTTGACGTAAATCCAATAAATCAAAAGCCACTACAGTGTAAGAACTCACCAGACTGCAGAAGGTACAAATAATCCTTTATTTAGATCTGGAAAAGGTGAATAAAAATCCAAAAGAGTCCAAATCAAACCAAACGCTTCCCTGCTTCTTCACAGTTTTGTGCCTTTCCCCAGTGCAGTCGCACCCGAACTTGTCTGTTTTCGCACAGTATTTACCAATTTTCCATGTGCGTATCGATCCACCCTGAATCTCAAATCCTTTTTTAGAGAGAAAGGATACACATTTGGTACACATCAGTAATAATGTTACTATTGCAGGTGATTCTCTAAATGCTTTGTTTCATGATGGTGATCTAAGCACTGCATTAGCCAATACTTGGTTAAAACTGACATTCAAAGGTTTTGTTGTAATTCATGTGTTTTTGATCATTTTTATGGTTATTACCTTACTCTGTTTAAGAAAGACTCTAAAGCAACATCGAGCTTTTCTGTATGAATTTTATGCAGGCACCAAGTAACTTACCCTATTAGTGTTGCCTGTTTATCCAGGCAACAAAGGGGGAATATGTAGACTTGCTACACCTGCCATCCACACTGAAGACCTCCGTTTACCTATCATAACTGAGACCAGGGATAGAAATTAACTTTTTTTCGGTACCTGCACTACGGTGCATGTGGCAACAAAAGTTACATGCACCACAGTCAGGTTACCTGCACCTGGTAGACAAAAATGATAAAACTTGGAAAAAAAAAAGATACTGAATTTTGAAATAGTAGTATACGGAACAACTGCAGTATATTTATATACTGTTCTACATTTCAGTGTCTTCTTCACTTTCCCAGCCTTTTCCTTCCTCTTTTCTTGAACCATAAGGAGCAATCTGAGGTCTCCTTGTTCTCTTTTCCTGATGTCCACCACCTAGCTATGGCACTATCTGGTGAGTATGTGGACACTGTCTCACTGCTCAGATTAATGGCCATTAAAGCTGACACAGTTTCTGGTCTCAGGTTTGCCCTCCAGTCATTTTTTATTCGTGACATTAATGAGAAACCTCGTTCACATTCTGCAGTTGAAGATGGAATTATAAGAAATATTTTCAGCAAAGCTAGAATATCTTTGAGGTCATCCCTTTCTTCTGAGAGAACTCTACCCCACATAGCAGTGGAATCCAAGGGGATGGTAAGCTGCATTTAGAGTTCGGATATGACTTTCAGTTCCGACCACTGCAAGAGTGCTGAAACAGCACTGTACCCCTTTGGTTCCAGAATGTCACTGTAGTAAGAAAATAATGATTTGACTTCTGCGTCTCCATACTCTGCCAAGGAATCTTCAGAGTTAGGCCAGTTAGACAAGTTGAAAATTCTCATTTCAGCAATGACAGGATCACTGACAAATTCAGAAAAACAAATTTCCATTTGATTTAATGTGGAATCCAGCACTTTCTTTACAATAGACACTACGCTGCTCTTGGCACTGTTTGCATCTTTGTCAGGATCTGATCTGCTGCTGCGTCTTGCTGAACCAGAGGAACTAAGCTTCACACCTTTGTAATGCAGCTTACCATCCACAATACTGATTCCTGTTTCAAGGCAATCAATAGTCTCTGAACCTCTAAGAGTTTTTAGTTTCTTCATGAGAGACAGAACTTTAGCTTGCACAGAGTCTACCATTAAATTATTTTGCTGGAATGTCAGCGTTAGTCTGGACATGACTGCTATGTAGAATTCTAGGAAGTTGATGAAATATTAAACCTTAGGTGAGTTTATCTACTTTAGAATTGCAGTGACCTTTTCTCTTTTATCCCCTGTACCATTTACCGATAGGTCCTCCAGATGTGTAACAGTAGCCGGATAATTTGTCTGCATCACTTTAACAGCACGCTGGTGGTGTGGCAGCCACCTTGTTCCCCCAGTATTTACAGGGCGCAGTACCCTGATGCCCAGTGCTTCCCCCGCAGCCTATAAGCCTGACCAGTTTAAAGCAGAGTGCTTATAGAAACTGTGCAATGAGGAAAGCAAATCCTCCACTGCAGAGTACAGGGATGTCCCCTTGATCACGTATTTAGTGACCAACTCAAGTCTATTTGCACAGCAGTGCACCACTGTTAAAATTCTGGTCTCCTCTTTCAGCCTTGTGGCTACTCCCATTTTGCTGCCCATCATGACTGATGCCCCATCAAAACAAGCAGCAACTAACTTATTTCTCCAGTCTGGTATTTGGAGCTCAATTTCCATGGTATTTTGTAATGTTGATGTTATACTTTCTGCGTCTGCCTTTTCAAGAGGCTTAAGCGCTACAAATTTAGTAACAGGGATGCCCTTCTTCAAGATGCGGAGATAAACTACCTCCTCTACTGTAATACTTTTGTCTGTTGAGCCATCTGACAAAAATAGAAAAGAAATCTTAGCGATTTCACCAATGTGATAAGATCTTCCATCTTATCTTTGTAAATATATTCCGTGAATACTCTAGCTTTTTGTCATTGCAGTAGGTGTCACTGACGAGACCCCATTCGCACGTAATAAGTTTACCTCATCTTTTAAATCAGTAAAAGGCCGTGCTTTTTAGCAAGAAAAAAGTTGTTCTGAAGAGAACCTTCATTTGTTCAAATTCTTTTCTTCCATTTTTGGACAAGTTTCATTAATGGCTGCTCTGGGGGTTATAGAGTCCCAAAAAATGCTTTTCTGGATGCCTCATGTAAATCAGATGACTCATGAAACTCTACATTTGCCTTTCTAAATGATGAACACCCATCCGGAAGGAATTATTTTTTTCCAGATTTATCAAATAGTTCACACCACTCACATTTCATGATGTTCAATTCACTGTCATACTTTAGCCACTTACGATTCCGTTTCCATGAGTCCACAAATTTATATGTTTTTTTTTCCTTTTTAAGGGGGGGCTCTCCATCAGTTGTCTCATTAGTAGTAGGACTAGGAGGCTGCGGAGGAGGCACTGAGGAGCACAGAGAGACAACAATGGGGCTAGGACCAGGCACGGGCACTGGAACATGAGAAGGTGGGAGGAGAACACCAGCACATTCAGAAGTACCACATGAGTTAGATTCTGCTATAGACAGGCTGGAGGTGCCAGGAATCTAGTCGGATTCATGCACCAGAGACTTGTCAGTACCAGAAGATTGAGAAACTGTTACTGTCACACAAGACTCGGAATGGATCTGGCTTTGATTTTGGTCAGCTGCAGGAGCTGCTGCAGCATCTGCTGCAGTTTCAACGTTTGTTTTGCTAAACTTGTAGCAAAAAAGAGTATTCACTGGTTTGGGTAAAACTTTCTTGGGTGGCATGGTGTAATTTTAATAATGTCTTCTAATAAACTGAGCTTTTTACAATTTGACGTCTTTTATGTTTTAATTTAAATGTCAATAAAAATTGTTGTCCGTCAGAATAGAAAGTGTGTCGTGTATTTTTTTATTACTTTGTAGGTTAAATTCTTTGCACCACTGACTGACTGCACACACACTAAGTCTACAAGGCTTAGCTGGATCAGGCAGGATTTTTTAAGTTTTCTCACAAAATTAGTAGAAAATCCCTTTTAGACTAGGCTGGCGTAGGTCATGTATTTTTTTATTACTTTCTAGGTTAAATTCTTTGCACCAGTGACTGACTACACACACACTAAGTCTACAAGGCTTAGCTGGATCAGGCAGGATTTTTTAAGTTTTCTCACAAAATTAGTAGAAAATCCCTTTTAGACTAGTAGGCTGGCATAGGTAGTGGACAGGACGGTACTCTAGGTAGCACACAAAGCCCAGTGGACGCTCACAGTCACACTCACTGCACAGCAGAGATTCTACTCTGCAACAATTATGGTAGAAGACAAATTCCTTAGAATACAGTAAGTCTGTCCTTCCCGACCTGACCTTAGTCCACAACACAACAATGCTCTTTCTTAGGCTGAACCAGGGCCAGGTTAGGTAGCCAGTGCAGTGGTGGCACTGTGACTGGTAGTAAATAATGTACTGTTGCTGTATATTTTTTTCTGTCAGTGTCTCACACAAAAAAAATTTGTAACTTTACACTCAAGCTACAGACAGAGAGAGTGGACACTAGGTCGGGAGAATGGTTAGGTCATAAACAAATTAAGACATACACAACAGTACAGTACACATATACAGTAGACTAGGTAAGCCTTAGTCAGGTAGTCCTATCTGCTGTAAAAATCAGTGTTTCCATATGCAGTATATTACTGCTACTGCACACACACACACGCGCACACACACACACAGATAAGCCTGTGAGCGAACTGCAATCTCACACTTTATTTATAACACACACACACACATACACACTCAGACACTACTGGTATTTGTTTAATGATTTCCAGGCTTTTTCCACCCCACACACATCTAGGCAAACTGGACTGGTACTGCTGCTGGACTGGAGACAACAGTGCTTCCTTTGATTAATTGCTTTTTGTTAAATGTCTGCTGACCTGGGATTGACTGACTGACCCACACACAGACTGAGGGATTTGATTGCTGCGACTCCTGCTGCTAATATATTAACTGCCCCCACAAACAAAAGCAACGAAACACCAGGTCCAAAGTAATTTTTGTTCACAAAAAAAAAAAAAAATCAGGGATCAAAATGTGGCAAGGTTGTGATAAAAGCTAAGTTAGCTAACCACAGATTTCACTAGTACAGATAATCTGAGTCTCAGACAGATAAATCCTCAGTTTCTTTACCTTTTAGATACTGTATTCAACAAAGCAACTGTGGTACTGCTCTCTGTGTAATTAAACCACAGTACTGAAAATCCCTCCTTGCTTGGGGTCGGGGGTGAATCCCAATTTACTTTTGTTCTCTCTCTGACAATCTCCAGATAAAGTATATATATTTTCCTTCATATGCAATCTTTAGTTTGCTAAACACCTCTTCCTGCCTACAGATAGCTAGAAATGCCGTTTGTTGGCCCAGAAAAAATTTCACTTCCTTCACGGAGCTTCCGCCTAGCGACTGCACTCTATCAGTCTATCACAACTGCGTAGTTACAATGGATGCGCATGCCTATGTAAACCTTATTGTACCACGTGTGTGACAGAAAGAGACACACGTGGTACAATATAGTTCACATAGCATGCTGCCAGATGCCAGTCAATTCAGATTTGGATGATGGATCCACCTCTTTTGTCACAGTAGCGTAGCTAGCTCCCCGAGTGACCGTCCCACCTCCACGCCATTGGCACAACAACTCCCTCCACCTCCACTCTGATGCTGCAGGCAGCGCACAGCTCTACCAGTGCAGTGCACACTCCACTCCTAAACCCCTACCCAATCACCAACACCAAAAATCATTATTATTAACACTGCCCCTGGCCCTGCCAGCCCAGCCTACTTTAAATGTGGCATTCCGATAAGTCCTCCTGCCGCGCCGTGTCCCGCCTCCTTCGTGGCACTCCTCCAGGCTCCCGCTTGTGTTCCTCCTGCTGTTCGGGAGGCAGGCTCTCTTAAGATGCTACCTGCTCACTCCCGAGGCGTCCTCAGATAGCGCGCACTCGTGCGTGCGCGATCGCGTCATCCAGTCTGCCTGTGCAATCAGTGCTGTGCCCCCTGTGGCGCCTCTTGGAATTACAGCCTGAAGAGCACTAAATAACACCACATGCACTACGGTGCAGGCAAAAAATAAAACTACTTGCACCAGTTTGTTCCTGCTTGCATTTGGAACAGGCTGGGTATGTAAATTTCGACCCCTGACTGAGACAAGGGATAATAATGATATGTAATGTTTGCTAATGTTCGGGAATACTGACAAAACCATTGCAATACTGAGAACTAATGGTTTATTGTTTTTCCTAATAATACATTTATAGTCTTCAATGCCATATATTGACAAATATTGGTTTCTCTAGTAATGTTTTAAGCAGATGTGCATTTCTGTATAATATAATGAGCCTAACAATATATTCATGGTCTGGTGTGCCACCTACTGTATGAAGTCACAATGCTATTGTCGGCAATATTATCATAACCATTCTATTGTTCTACAAAGATTGTCAGCACAACAATGTAATAATAATGTATCCTGTGCTAGTGCAACATTCTGTGTCCTTGGGTGCAAGACGCCCAGTGTTTGCACCAATGAGAAGACAAATGACATCTTAGTAGCATGCACATGAGCCCGTTACTCCGGAAATGGGACTTTGTCATCTGTACTATATAATATCACGTACACGGCTTAACCCTCTGGGTTAGCCGCTCCAACACCTGGTGTATGATTGTTCTGTGTACCACATTGGTGAGTATAGGTAAGATATTTTGCTCAGGCTTCCTCTGTACAGTGACAGGGAAATAAACTTTTATTCTGCACATCTGTGTCCTGCGTGATGTTTTACTGTCAGGTCAGAATCTGCTGACTCTGCACAGTGGTCATTCAGAAAGCTTATATTATCTCTCAAGGAACGACTGTGAACACTGATTCTGTCTGAACAATGCTGATAGTGGCATGGAGTGATGTAGATATGGACAAAACAAGCTGGTGAGACTGGGGAACAATGATTTAATTTCCTCCTGAACTCCCTTTTTAGTAATTGACAGCAACGCAAGGAATTTGATGAGGTATTGTCCACTCTGAGGAAATTAGGAGTAATCCATTTCATGCTGTTACCAGCGTGCTTTAAAGTACCCTGCGGAGAAACAGTGTACGCATACTCCAATTCTCAAGACTGGGTAATTTTCAGATGGGATTATGCTGGAGATATTCTGCAAGGGTGGAGTAGGAAGTTTTGAACTGTGAATAAATTGGGTCTTCTTGTATTGCTCCACGTTGTCAATGGGGAATGTAGTAAATTCATATGTGCTTCCCTGCTTGAGTAGTATTACAGCCTTAAGCTGTCACTGTACCATAGAACCCTAGGGACGTGAACAGTCCGAAATACATCATCGCCTCAGTCTTCGACCTGCCACTGCAGGGATAGGAGTATGGGCAGGGTTCTCAAGATTTGCTTGCCTTTTGTTTTGTGATCAGGATTGTGCAACAACTCTTGGGCAGATTGGGTTTCCCTGTTTTGTTTTTTTTTTGTTTTTTTTTTGGGGGCACCCATACATTTATAATTTGTGGGTGTTAGGCTGGGGCTTTCAAATTGACTAATGCTTTTTTTTTTGTTTGTATTGTCTGCAACAACAACAAAAAATTCCACTGATGTTTGTCTGGGTCCTCCTTGAAAATGGGCATTTATGCTCTTGGAGTTACCTAGTTATTAAAGTTAAAATACAAAAAAAAATCTGCTAGCAAACTTCTGTTTCATTGCCTACAGTGCCTGGGTGGGGACCACTAGCCATAGCAGGGTGTCTTCAAAATTGTGCGTTTACAAGGGATTTTAGCTTGTTACCCCAGGTGGGTAAAATATATATGTATTTCTTGTAGAGTGGTTTGGTCAGCTAGTTTGGCAGTGTGGTGTTTCTTCTCCCCTGTTCACTCCCACAGCATCTGTTCTGAGTAGAATATAGTTGTTTCCCTTTAGATCTCGTGTTTTGGGGATCCAGCTCTCTTCCCCTTTTTCTGTTGCTGGGTTTTTCCAAATCCTTTTGCCCCCCCCCTTTCAGGTCTGTGATAAACAGGGAGTTCCTGTTTTTGTATTGTTGACCACCTCCATTGGGGCTGCAGGGCTTCAGTTTTCCTCTGCGCTTTGCCTTCAGGAGCCTAATGCTGGCAACATCCTCAAACCACTATTGGCAGTCCGCCCCAATGCCTGCCACAGGGATTCTCAAACCACTATTGGCAGTCCGCCCCCAATGCCTGCCACAGGGATTCTCAAACCACTATTGGCAGTCCGCCCCCAATGCCTGCCACAGGATTCTCAAACCACTATTGGCAGTCCGCCCCCCAATGCCTGCCACAGGGATTCTCAAACCACTATTGGCAGTGCACCCCCATGCCTGCCACAGGGATTCTCAAACCACTATTGGCAGTGCACCCCCAATGCCTGCCACAGGGTTCTCAAGCCTCTTGGTGCACCCCAATGCCTGCCACAGGGATTCTCAAACCTCTATTGGCAGTCCGCCCTCCAATGCCTGCCACAGGGATTCTCAAACCACTATTGGCAGTGCACCCCAATGCCTGCCACAGGGATTCTCAAACCTCTATTGGCAGTCTCCCCCCAATGCCTGCCACAGGGATTCTCAAACCTCTATTGGCAGTGCGCCCCCCATGCCTGCCACAGGATTCTCAAACCTCTATTGGCAGTGTACCCCAATGCCTGCCACAGGGATTCTCAAACCTGTATTGGCAGTGCACCCCAATGCCTACCACAGGGATTCTCAAACCTTTATTGGCAGTGCACCCCATGCCTGCCACAGGGATTCTCAAACCTCTATTGGCAGTGCACCCCCATGCCTGCCCATGAGATTCTCAAACCACTATTGGCAGTGCACCCCCATGCCTGCCACAGGGATTCTCAAACCACTATTGGCAGTGCACCCCCCAATGCTTGCCACAGGGATTCTCAAACCACTATTGGCAGTGCACCCCCATGCCTGCCACAGGGATTCTCAAACCACTATTGGCAGTGCCCCAATGCCTGCCACAGGGATTCTCAAACCTCTATTGGCAGTACACCCCCCATGCCTGCCACAGGGATTCTCAAACCACTATTGGCAGTGCACCCCCCAATGCCTGCCACAGGGATTCTCAAACCTCTATTGGCAGTACACCCCCCCATGCCTGCCACAGGGATTCTCAAACCACTATTGGCAGTGCCCCCAATGCCTGCCACAGGAGTTCTCAAACCTCTATTGGCAGTACACCCCCATGCCTGCCACAGGGATTCTCAAACCACTATTGGCAGTGCACCCCCATGCCTGCCACAGGGATTCTCAAACCTCTGTTGGCAGTGCACCCCCCATGCCTGCCACAGGGATTCTCAAACCACTATTGGCAGTGCACCCCCCATGCCTGCCACAGGGATTCTCAAACCTCTATTGGCAGCCCCCCCCCATGCCTGCCACAAGGATTCTCATTTTCCTGTCACCTAGACTCTTTACCAATGTTCTTTTAGCACCTTTTCTCCATCTAAAACATTTTGTGGCATGCTTTCTCTAGCTGCTACATGGTTGGCTCTCTGCCGGCATTTAGCACCTTTTTCGGCATCTAAGCTTGTGATAAAGCTGGACTGCGTGCCCGTACCCGGCGACATATTTGGTGACATGATGACGTCACATGCTTACTTGCCCCCTCCCAATGTGCACACGCTTGCGTCTGTCATGGGCAGCAGCACTGGAAGACACATTTCTCTGATGTGGTGCACTTCTGTCATGCGGCAGCAGGGAACCCAGGATGCCAAAGTAGCAGCAGTTGTCAGACACCTCTGTGAAAGATGCATCGCACATTATGAGCTGATAGTCTCAAGTGTGGAGCAGCAGCATGGTCGTCTCTGTGAATATCTGGCTCAGGAGGAGCTGCAGCCTGCCTTACTGTGAACTTTGATGGCAAATTTGTACTTACCTCTGACAGCAGATATACCAATGTTTGTTTTTGTTTTCTGGATCTTCCTTGGGGGGGACACAGCAAAGTAGAATATATTCCCCTTGCTAAACACAGTAAGGCTCCCTTCCCATGAAGGCAGGTAGAGCAGGCTGGATTTTGAAGAGGCAGTGAATATTATGAAAGCGCATTTAGGTGCTTGAGACTGATTTGTGTTGGTAGGGTTAACATTAGGACCTTCCAGAGGCCTCTGATCCATCTCCTGTGGGAGAGGATAATCTGGCTTCTTTGTGTGTAAGACAATCTTTTAAGCTTACCAAGCAATTACAAGTGTATAATGCAATATGACTTGTCTGACAAGTGTTTACAAGGTTTGGCAGATTGGTGGCACCATGGATTTATCATAACACAGCTCATTTCAAGAGAGCTAAGACCTGCCGGAGCATGGTGACCTCTCTTTCCTTTGCAGTCAGACTGTCCTCTCTGTGTACAATACAGTGTAGCATGATTAATTTGTTTCCTCCCTGGGCTAAACCCTTGGGGAGGCGGTGAACTAGGGGTACTGTCTGGCAGTGTTTAAAGGTGACCTGCAGACTAATCGTAACAGCCCGCTCCCGTCCCACATACCTTTCTATGGTGCTGCGAGAGTCCATGGCTGCTAAAATAATGATCTTTGATATAAAATTAATATTTAAAAAAAAAAAAAGCGCCGGAATGTTTTGGCGAACGTGGACGTGCCTTGGGGATCCCGATCGAGCGGGCGAAAATTACTATGGGTATTCCACCCAGTTTGTGATGAGGCAAACACCACTGCTATGAATTAATAGCAGTGGCTGTAGTTTACTATTATTCATTTTATTGCTTCTAGGTGGGTCTTGCTGCCTGAAATCATACCTACAGCAACACCTGGACAGGTCCTTGCTGTACATACATCATACATGCTTTTTTAAATATTAATTTCATATGAAAGATCATCATCGTAGCAGCGCCATGAAAGGTATAGATGAGGTGGGCTGCTACGATTAGTTTGCAGGTCATCTTTAGCTGAGTTGCACAAAATCCATACTTACCTTTCATTGAGATGTTTCAGCTTAGGATCCACAGGTTGAGCCCCATACCAGCCCTGTGAAGACACCCAAATCCCAAGTGGGCACTTCAGGTCTTTTTTGGGGAGATAGGTACATCCAGGTGTGCTGGAGCAGGGTGACATTGCTTACTGTAGCAGGGACTAGGACCCCCGATTGTTGTTTATGCTCATGGAGCCTATTAAACCTGGAGTTTATATTGGGTTGGTATGCTGAGGTTTATTGGTAATTGGACTGAAAATACACCTTAAAAATCTGTTGCAACAGTAATTCTGTCTTTTTACTATATCTTTATTCTTTCTGTCATTTCTCAGGCTTCTTTTATTTCCCCTACCCATAGTGTGGTCACCTATGTGTAGTCTATCTATCTCTAGTCTCCTCTTCATGTTTTCTTATGTATTTTTATGCCCCGTTCCTTTGAAACCCTGAACAACATTTAAATCTGTGTTGTAGGGTGTGGGCTTTCACACAAACAGGCAGACAAAATGTTAGGTGCATAAAAGTGTTTAGCATGTTATTTTTGTAGAAAATTGAAATAATAAAATAAATCTTTACAAAAAAGAAAATACGGTGTTAATTCAGTACACCTAAAGACTCCTCTCTGGTCTTAACTTAGCTTTAAACTCAGTACAGTGTGGTAACACACACCTTCTCGCTCTGAGGACAGCAGCAGACTGGCCCACCTATCTGAATTTCACCCTTGGTGTTCAGTGTATATACTCTGCTACTCATGACATTATTAGTCAGGTGGTTAGGCACTTAAGCTGTTTCTCTATATTTCTGTCCCTGACTTTATAACATCAGGCAGAATGACCCAGGAGCATCAACCACTCTGTATTAGCTTTAACGTCAGGCAGGTAATGTGGTAACAACAGACATCTAGGACTACTGAAACAGCCATGAATAACAGATTAGGTTCTAATGAGTCTTGTCTCCACCCGTTCTCTTGAGAATGACAGCACTTTGTAGTATAAAGTGGGGCATTAGAGGGCGTTGCCTTCCCTAGAGGAAATCATTCCATCAGTTCTTGACTACAGGTAAGCCTTGCATAGGTGAATGGGAAGGTTGCACAGAAATGGACGTGGTTTACAGCAAGACATTTGTAACATAGTAAAGGAGGTTTTAAATGCTTACATTAAGTATTACATGTTCAAAAGCCTTTGCTCCTTATCCCTGTTCAACGCACAGCTAATTAGGTAGCTCTTGTACCTTTTTATTTATTTATATACTAAAGAAACCTTGTACTATTTCTTCACAAACTGCGCTTATTTTCAGCTTCATAATAAACACTGCCAAACAAAATGAGACATTTGTGTGTTACCGGCAGCTGCTTCTGCAAGCCATTGGATCAAACTTTCCTTTTGGCCTTCTTGGATTTGGGGCTTCTGAAAAGAAATGGCAAGAGAGCCACATACCTCATATCTTATTATTGTTTGTGGCCCCTCTTTACTTTTGAGCTCACAGATAGGACAGAGAGCAGCAGGGAAGGGAACAGAAAGGAAAACGTGATTGCTGCTCCTGTCCACCCAGTCACTCTATACAGTACTTCATTTTCAGATATATAAGGGGAACTTAGGGGGAGGGGGGGGTGGACAAGGCAAGCCTTAACTGTATCATTTCTTTGAATTTCCACTTGCCAGCCAGGAGTCCCTTTCTCAGTGTCTCCCATTTCTAATTAATTTTGACAATACCCCTTTAATAATGTTTGTTATGCATAACATTTGTATGAATTTTACATTTGCACATAAACACCTGACACTTTATCGCTGCACATGAGCACTTTATTTTCTAGCACTTTCAAAATGCTATATAGGACTTTATTTAATCAGCCAGCAAATACGTCTGGCAAGTTAGCCATCTCTGTGCTTTCTTCACTTAAAGCAAGATCATGGGAGGTCAGAGTGAGGGACGGAAGATGAAAAAGAAGTATCAAAGATTTCAGAAAGACAAAGTAAGGACTGTCATAGGTGGCCAACCTATGTCAGTTGAAGAAATGAATAGGAAAGGTATTCAAGAGCACTGTTGCGCAACAGATTTATACAGAAAGAAGAAGCAATGAGACATCCCTCCTCCTTGGCATGCGGACTGGTAGAACACAGTTCTACCACACTCTGGAAGCAGAAACTCAAAGTGAGGCAGGAACTTGCTACTCTGAATACAGCAAATACTGTCCAGCTGCTTCAAGAGGTCTACAAATTAAAAGGACTAGGTAGCTGCAGTTTAATTAGGAAACTTAAACTCACACATTTTGGTTGCTGCTGCAATGATAGAAGTATTTGTATTGCTTTGTTTGAACTCTTAATAAAAGAAATGTTACTGTTTAGTTCTTGTTTAAGGGATACAACTTACTCTTCACCAGACCCTCTTCTCAGCTCTATACCTTTGCTGTGATCTGAAAACCATATAAATTGTGGAAATAACCCTGTTTAAGGCAGTGTGTGGTAGGAGGGCGAACCTACCAGAGATCTAGCTTGCTACTAGACTTTTAATCTCCAGTGACTCTAACTGATGAGATGTTGTAAATACTTATGTTATATAGAACTTATTTTATTTTTCCGCTGTTTGTCCGTTTATTATTTTCCTGCTTAAGAATAAATTTGAGTTCTTTTCTGAATCCTGACTGATTGCTGAACTCCATTTTTTTACCCACGTGAACATTTGGTTTTAGAAGTGGGATATTTGGAGGTGAGACAACCTTCTGGTGGATATTGTCCAGTAATACTATGGAGGAACAGAAGAAGCAGGAGAAGACGGACACTCCCACACCTGAGGGAGCATGGACTTGGACAATGATTGATAAGTTTAAACTTCCATTGGCCACCGGTCTAGGAGATGTCCGTAGGAAGGATACTGCCAGAAACCTGAAGGAAGAATGCGCTCTTGGTGGTGAGGATCCCAGTCCGATGAAGGAAGAAGAAGAAGATTTACACCCCTACAGAGATGCAGTACTTGCTCAGATGGCTGTGCTTGAAACAAATCGACATGGAGAGACAGAAAGAAAAAGACCGGCTACAGTATGAGACCAGGTGGGTGGAGACTCTTAAAGCCATACAAACTATGGGAACTGTGAGACATAACCCACCCAGTGAAGGTCCCAGAGACATTAAACTATCAAAATTAATGGACAGTGATGACATAGAAGCTTACACCATGACATTTGAAAGGATTGCAACTGCTTGTGGGTGGCCCATGGACTAATGGGTTGTCCGTTTGGCCCCCTACATTACAGGTAAAGCATAACTTGCTTATAGTCACGTGGAAACACTAAATGCAACCAGTTATGATCATGTCAAACAAGTTATCCTAAAAAGGTATGACATAAGTACAGAAACATACCCTCAAAGGTTTAGGATATTCAGGTACCAGACTGCTGACTCTCCACAGGAGGCCTAAGTAAGATTACAAGACTTGTGCACAAAATGGTTGCAACCAGCAGTACGGACTATAAATCAAGTGGTAGACTCGATAGTACTGGAACAGTTTATTAAAATACTACCACATGAGGTGCAAATGTGGGTAAGAGAACATGGACCAGAAACAGCTGAAAAAGCCATTAGTCTAGCAGAGGACTTTGTGACAGCACAACCACAGCACCAGAGGGGGTCGTGTGGGACTTCTTCTACCACTAGTCATGTGGTAAGATCTTCCCCTACCTCTTCAGCTACAGCTACTAATAGTACATCTGTAAAACGTGTTGCCCGCCCTTGCAACCCTGACATCATCTGTCATGAATGTCAAGAAAAAGGACATATTGCTAGATTCTGCCCCAAAAAGAAATCTAGCCCTTTTCACTTGGCTTTAGCAAACTGGGGACAATATATAGTAACTGTTAACATTGAAGGAAGTGATGTGAAGGCACTAATCAATTCAAGAAATAAACAGACACTGGTGCGTACGATGTAATGTGTATAACCCCTCAGACTGTGTCTTCTGAACAAACTAGTGTCACTTGTGTGCATGGGGATACACATAGTTATCCCTTACATGAAGCCACCATAACTACACTAAGTACTGTACATCGGATGAAAGTAGGTGTGGTGCCAAGATTGCCTGTGCCTGTTATCTTAGGACATGACTTTCCAATGTTTAATAAACTTTTGACTGACAGTTCGTCTATTTGTGGAGTTACTACCCAGGCTCAGGCACAATGGGAACAGACTGAGCTAGACCTTTTTCCATTTGAGGATGCCTTGTTCGATGCCCCTGGTAAAACCCCCAAATCCAAAAGGCAGAATAAAGTGGACAAATGGACATGGAATAAGAAAAGGGACTTATGTATAGATGAAACAGTGTTGAAAACCACTATGTCACAGTCTTTTGAAAATGACCAAAAGTTGGATGATACACTTACTCCATTATTTTTGCAGGTTACCCCTGGGGAGACTTGAGTCTAAAACCCCTATGTACAAGATTCATCAGGAAAAGTTGTATAGAGTCTGTGAAAACCCCCAAACTGGGAAAAGAGTAAATCAACTAGTGGTTCCAAAACAGTATAGAGAAATACTAATGTTTTTTAGCACAAGATGTTCCTTGCGGGGATCATGCAGGGAGAGACAGAACATTACTAAGACTCCTTTACAGATTTTACTGGCCTGGTATACATACTCAGGTAGCAAAATACTGTAAGAGTTGTGATAAATGTCAACTGGTATCACCAGTCACCAGAAAAGACGAAGTCCCCCTGCAGCCACTAGCTTTGGTAACAGTGCCCTTTGAACATATGGCAATGGATATCATAGGACTCCTTCCAAAAAGTTTGAAAGGGAATAGATTTGCTTTGGTTATATGCGACTATGCAACAAAATATCCAGAAGCCATCCCTTTGAGAACTGTCACAGCTGACAAGATGGCTGAAAAATTGATGAAGATCTTTAGTCGAGTGGGTATCCTTAAGGTTATTTTAACAGATAGAGGGACTAATTTTTGCTCTGCATTATTGAAACATCTCTACCAGGCTCTGGGGGTGGCAGCTATATACACCTCTCCGTATCATCCCCAGACAGACTGCCTAGTTGAACATTTCAATAAAACACTAAAGAAAATGATCCAAAAGTATGTGGAGGATGAAGGGAAACACTGGGACAGGTACCTACCATTGCTGCTCTTCTCCTGTCGGGAGGTCCCCCAAGCTTCAATGGGATTCTCATCATTTGAGCTATTATATGGTAAGAACCCCAGAGGCCTTCTAGATATGGTAAAAGAACAATGGGAGGATAATACCGAATAGAAAAATCCAGCCACTTTGGAATATGTAACCCAGCTACGTCAAAGGGTGGCGAGATATGCCCAGTTGGTTCAGGGTCAAAATCAGGTTAAACACAATTATCAAAAAGAACAGTATGATGCAGTGGTTGATGAAAAATGTTTTAATGTTGGAGACTGGATTTATCTGTTACTTCCATCAATAGATAATAAATTGACTATGAAATGGCAGGGATCTTATGTCATCATCAATCTGAAGACTCGCGTGTGGAAAATGGCCTTCTTGGATGGTTATTCTTAGATTAATTTTAACTGTGCTGAGATCATACTTCATATTTTATTAACTGATTTTAATGTTTGATTATGTTATGATTTGATTTATATGTATTATTGGATTTATATTTGATGTTATGGTTTTAATGTGTTCAGCGCCTTGGTATGTTGAAAGGTGCTTTATACATAAATTTATTATTATTATTATTATAGAGAAACAAACTGGTCCTGTCACCTATATGGTGGAAGTACCAGATAGGAGACATAAGCTGAAAATAGATCATGCAAACTTGTTAAAAAAATGGAATGAAAGACCCAGTGAAAGTCTGTATGTATGTTCCAATCCAATGGATGATGAGCTGAATGTGGCATATGATCGATTAGACAGCAAACGGGTCCCCAATGAGATAAAAATAAATCTCTTGCTGGATGAAGCCCCAAAACAGGAGCTTTCCCAACTCTTAAGTCAGTTTAACGCCTCATTCGCTTCCATACCCGGTAGGACCACTGCAGTTACCCACCAGATTCAAGTTTCCCAGACTGTACCTATTAGGGTAAAACTTACCGCATACCTGAAAAAGTAAAGTCAGAGGTAATAAGCGAATTGGAGAAGATGAAAGAAATGGGGGTCATAGAAGAAGCAAACAGTGAGTGAGGATTCCCTGTGGTAACTGTACCTAATAATAAAAAAAAAAAATAAAAAAAAAAGGTGGGATTCACCTTTTGTTTAGATTTTCAGAAATAGAATGCAGTCTTCAAATTTGATGGGTACCCTATGCCCCGGTGGATGACATCATAGATCAGCTAGGGCAAACCCGGTATGTCAGTACACTCAACTTAACAAAGGGGTAATGGCAGATACCATTAGAGAAGACAGCTAAAGACAAAACTGCCTTTAGGACACCTTTGGGAACCTACCAGTTCACTGTGATGCCCTTTGGACTGCATGGCGCCCCAGCCACATTCCAGAGATTCATGGACAAACTATTAAGGCCACATTTAGGCTATTGTGCACAATGTGCAGCATATCTTGATGATGTGATCGTTTATAGCCCCTCATGGAAAGACCATATTCAACATTTGATGTAGGTGTTGGAAACCATCAGCCAAGCAGGTCTTACTATAAACCCAGCTAAATGTTCCCTTGCCACGGAGGAAGCACGATATCTCGGATTCCTGATAGGAGGGGGACAGGTAAAACCTGAAATAGTAAAAATAGATACAGTAGCTAAAAGTCCATGGCCAGTCACAAAGAAACATGTACGGTCATTTCTTGGACTGGCAGGGTACTATAGGCGTTTTGTACCTCAATTTGCCACTTTGGCTAGCCCATTAATTGAATTAACCAAGAAAAACAAACCTTCTAAGGTAAATTGGACCCCAGATTGCGAAGAGTCCTTTTGTGCAATAAAGGCTGCCCTTTTTCGGCTCCAGTGTTGAAAAGCCCTGATTTTTTCTAAGCCTTTCATTGTCCCGAGGGATGCATCTAACGTTGGCATAGGAGCAGTATTGTCTCAAGTTCAGGAGGGAGAACACCCCATACTTTTTATTAGTAGGAAGCTTCATACCAGAGAATGTAAGTACTCCACAATAGAAAAAGAGTGCTTGGCGTTGAAGTGGACCATAGAGTACCTGCGGCTTCTTTTTTTCCCCCTACCCTTAGTGTGGCCATCTATGCTTAGTCTGTCTATCTCTAGTCTCCTCTTCATGTTTTCTTATGTATATTTATGCCCCATTCCTTTGAAACCCTGAACAACATTTAAATCTGGAAGCAGAAACTCAAAGTGAGGTAGGGACTTGCTACTCTGAATACAGCAAATACTGTCCAGCTACTTCAAAAGGTCTACAAATCAAAAAGACTGGGTAGCTGCAATTTAATTAGTAAACTTAAACTCACACATTTTGGTTGCTGCTGCAATGATAGAAGTATTTGTATTGCTTTGTTTGAACTCTTAATAAAAGAAATGTTACTGTTTAATTCATGTTTAAGGGATACGACTTACTCTTTGTTGTTTGTAAGTTCAGCAGTTCACCAGACCCTCCTCTCAGCTCTATACTTTTGCTATAGTGCTGGCCGGCCTTTTCTCCATTCTTTTTGTGGTACAGGCTGATGGGAGGAGCTTGGTGTGCACTTTCTTAGACTAAAAAGCTGAAATATAATGTTTTATTTGGTTCTTTCAGGCTGAACTTTAGAAGTATGTACAAATTAAGTAGAAGATATAATTCAGATCACGTTTAAAGCTTTATTATTAAAATGACTATGTTTGGGGCGGAGTTACAGATGTCATGTGATCTGAAAACCATATAAATTGTGGAAATAACCTTGTTTAAGGCAGTGTGTAGTAGGAGGGTGAACCTAACAGAGGTCTAGCTTGCTACTAGGCATAATCTCCAGTAACGCTAACTGATGAGATGCTGTAAATACTTAATGTTATATAGGACTTATTTTATTTTTCCGCTGTTTAAGTTCGCTTATTATTTTCCTGCTTAAGAATAAATCTGAGTTATTTTTTGAATCCTGACTGATTGCTGGACTCCATTTGTTACCCACGTGTACAGTTACTCTGATTGGCAGGTGACACCCCCCAGTCTTGCTAACATGGAAGGTCAGAAGGTGAATACAGGGGTGGGGGATGGGGTCTGGGGGAGTCCTGACCCTGTGGACTATTGATTTGTCTAATGGAGAAGATGGTCTACTTTGAGGATGAGAGAAGGTGTGGTATCTCCAATACAAGGCTTCAACCCTCTTTCCGGGGTCTGGGTGCAAACTGCAGGATTCTCCTCATTTATTGTCCGCCTGGGCTGGGGGGAGAATTCCTGCAGAAGGTAGTGGACTTTATCATCGACTGGGTGTTTGAGTCCCCCAGGCGTTTAATCCTGGGGGACTTCAATGCCTGGGTCAATGACAAATACTTGTGTTTTGGGTATGACCTCCTCCAGTTACTGTCTTCACTGGGCCTTGGGTTGATAACCTCAGTATTGATTCGGTCGTTTGGTCTGATCACTGCACTGTGGAGTTCACGTTTGGGGGCCCCTCCTGATGGTCCTGTACCTGTGGAGATGGTTAGCTGTCACCCTTTAAGGGGGTTAGACCCAGAAGGACTTTTGGCGGTAGCTGACCTATCTAGGGTTGAGACAGCCTGTGCGATTGGCACCAGAGAGGCAGTGGCCACCTATAATAAGGTGGTGTCTGAAGCTCTGGATGCCATAGCACCAGTTTGCATATGACCTGTATCTTCTCACTTGAGATCCCCATGGTTTAACGGGGATCTCAAGATGATGAAGGTCAAGGGTCAGAAGTTGGAGCATTGCTGGCGGAAGTCCCAGCTAGATGCTGACAAACTGGTCCTGTGCACCCACTTTCGTGAGTATCAGGAGGCGATCTCCCATAAGAACACAGAGTTCCTGTCCAGGGAGATTGCGGCAGGGAGGAACAGACCTGCTCAGCTGTTTTGGACTGTGGATGGACTGCTCCATCCAGCCTGTCTTCAGCTGTAAAAAGCCTTTTCATCAACCTTGTGTGAGGAGTTTGCTCTGTTCTTCTCTGACAGGGTGTCTGCTATCTGGTTGGGGATTCCGTCAGGGAGGCTTTTGCCTCGCAGCTGCCGGCCTGCTGGGAGCAGAGGAACTCTACCTGCCTGATAGAGTTTAGGCCAGTGGAGGTGTCTGAGGTGATGTGGGTGATCATAGAGCTGAAACATACATCTTGTGAACTGGGCCCAGCACTGATGCATTTATTGATGGGATGCGCCAAGGCTGTCGGCACAGTGTTCACCAGGATTGCCAGGTGTTCGATGATTGAGGGGGGGGGTGTTCCCAACTCCACTGAAGGAGGCGCTGTTGAGACCCCTCTTAAAGAAACCTTCTCTCAACCCTGACATCTTAGCAAATTACCATCCTGTCTCCAGCCTGCCTTTTGTGAGCAAGGTTGTTGAGAAACTGGTAGCACAGCAGCCCGAGGATCAGCTCTTGTCCTTCGACATCTGTGAGCCATTTCAGTCAGGTTTTTGGGCTAGACATAGCACAGAAACCACACTGGTCAGGGTGCATAATGACTTACTCAGAGCTAGAGATAGAGGAGACAGGTCAGTTCTTGTGCTTCTCGATCTCTCTTCAACTTTTGACACCATGGACCACATTGTGCTTCTCGATCGACTCTGTGAATTCTGTGGACTCGCCAGTGTTGTCATCAAATGGTTTATCCTCTATCTTGCAGACAGGGTGCAGCGGGTAGTGATGGAGAATTTCTTCTCCTCTCCAATGCCTCTGTCTTGTGGAGTTCCACAGGGTTCGATCTTGTTGCCGATGCTGTTTGCAGTGCATATGCTGCTCCTGGGTGAGATCATTCGACAGTACAGTGTGGAGTTTCACTGCTATGCAGATGACACCCAGATGTATTTGTCATTTACCCCGGCACATCTGGTGTGGTTGATGTGCGTAACACATGTCTGGCTAAAATCAGTGACTGGATAGCTTCCAGCTGGCTGCAACTCAGCCCGGGCAAGACGGAGGTGCTGGTGGTTGAGCTGGGTCATGGGCATGATGGGTTGCTACCTGGAGCGGATACTGGTCTTTGATTAGGATCTGCTCCATTGGTGGCTCCTCTAAAGGTGCGAAATCTGGGTGTGATCCTGGACAGCAGACTGACCTTTGAAGATCAGGTGTAGTCTGTTGTGAAGAGTGGTTTTTACCACTTACAGAACATCGCCAGGATGAAGCCCCTCATTCCACCTGAAAATCTGCCAACCTTAGAGCATGCCTTTGTGACCTCTAGACTCGACTACTGCAACACTTTTTTACTTTGGGGTCATGGGAGGGACCCTACGCAGGCTGCAGCTGATGCAGAACATGGCAGCCCGGTTACTGGTGGGACTATCTCGGTCGGGCCATGTGATTCCGGTCTTGCGTGTCCTGCACTGGCTGCCAGTCAGGTGGGGGGGGTCCTTTTCAAGGTGGACTTGCTCACCTATATGGCCTTATATGGGCTGGGTCTTTGCTACTTGTCTGAGCTTCTGTCACTTGCGTCCTCTGCGCGCTCCCTCTGCTCCATTTCGAGGGGCTTCTAGTATGTTCCCAGGGTTTGGCTCCAGATGTCTGGCGATCAAGCATTTAGTGTCTCTGGGCCGACCCTGTGGAACACGCTTCCAGCTGCAGTCCGAGAGGCCCCCTCGATTGGTCTCTTCAAGTAGAGGCTTAAGGCCCACCTCTTATGCCAGGCTTTTGGGGACTAAGCTATCTCCACACTACCTTTTTCTCAGCTGTTTTATATTTTATATTTGTGTTTTAAGCATGTTGTTTTAAAGATTTCTTTATTGCTCTAGCACAAATGCTGTTTCTGAATTTTGTATTCTGTTTTTATTGTGTGTGACACCCAGAGCCTCCGGGATTGGGCGCCTTAGAAATAAAATTGCCTTGCCTTGCCTTTTTCTTCTACTGTACTTGAATCAAGTTTTAACTGAGGCCTTTACATGTGGTGGAACTTAAAGCACACACTGAGACGCTAGCTGTGATCTTCACTCTGCCCACTTCTACCCTGGTTACGAAGTGTTTTTTCTTACCTTCGGTCTCGCTGAGTAAGGCTAAACTGCAGATAAAGTGATCATGTGAGATCAGGAATGAACCAAGTTGGGAGAGCGAGCTCAACTACCAAGGCTTGGTGTTCAGTGTCACTCTTACAGAGTGCAGTGTTTCAAGAGCAGTGCTGAGGCACTCTATGACGTGCTCCTCACCATTTAAGTGGGCGCCACATGCAGATATTCTGTGTTTGCAATGGCATCACTGTGTGAACACAGTTCGACTTTCTTGGCCTCAGGTCTTTAGCCTTCTTAGATTTTTATAGGTCCAGTGATCAGAGAAAGCTGAAAGAGCTAAGTATTTTGCAGGCTCTCTATTTTTATGGGCCTCTCCCATGGGAGAGATATGACTGTTAGGCAGTTTTTGATTAGGTTGATTCATCTTTACCGCTGTGATGGCCATACAGGATGTATTGGGGGGGGGGGGTTACCCTGGGCCATGTATCTGTATGTGCATAAAGTTTCTGCACTGTATTATTTTGCCCAGGGGCTTGGTCCTTGGAGTGAATCTGAATGACATGCTGGAGGTCTCCAGAGTGAGACAGGATAATGGCCAGCATTCTGTGCAGCAGCAGATGTCCAGCACAATTTTGGGACTGAAATATTATCTCCTCCAGTCATCCCAGAGGTGGATTTTGGCATTGTTGAAACACTGGTGAGCAAAGAGCACAAGGGTGGACAAATGTGGATCGGCCTCAAATTTACTACTAAGAGGTGTCGACATAACTTTCATCCTCATGCTTTCATCACAGAGCTAAGAGTCTCCTTACTTTGGCAGAATTCTACCTAGCAAAATCGGTGAAGACGATGTATGATATCTTACATGATATTGTGTTAGGGGCACTGGATAAGCATGCACCTCTGGCTAAAGTCTGCACCAAAACTAAATCATGCTGATGGTTTACGAAGGAGCTGAAGATTGCATTGAGGAATAGAGACGTGCTTTGGAAAACAGCCTGGAAAACCAAGCATGAAACTGATTGGATGTCATTTAGAGGGGTGAGGAACCTCTGCACCAAGATGGCCAGAGAGGCAAAGGCTAACTTTTATCGCATGGAGCTTGACTTCTTCTTGAAGTGTCCATCCAAATTTTGGAAAACCTTAAAGGACGTAGAAGGTCACACTTCTGGTAATTCCCTATCTACAAAAATTACCGTTTGTAACATCACGGTCTCTGATAGGCATACTATACTTGAGTATCTCAACAATCACTTTGCTACTGCAGGTCTCCCATTCGATGCGTCACCTGCTAGTAATCTCCGCCTGCAACTTGGTGCACATGATCAAGAGGTCCCTGTCACTAGCTCTATGTTCTCACTGCAGCCAGTATCCTTGAAGGAGGTCAAAGACCTCCTGTTACAGCTGGATACTAGGAAAAGCACTGGAGCTGACCTCATTGACCCTTTTTTCTTGAAAATTAGTTATCAGGTCCCGGCTTTGACACTTACACATCTCTTTAATCTATCTTTCTTGCAGGGTGACCTCCTTCCCATCTGGAAAACTGCCCATGTGATTCCCCTTTTCAAATCCGGAGACCAGGCTGATCTTAATAACTACAGACCAATCTCCTTATTCCCTATTCTGTCCAAACTACTGGAAAAAATTGTGAGTGGCCAGCTTGGAAATTATTTAGATTCTGCAAAACTACTTAATCCAGTACAATCAGGTTTTAGACCATGACACATTACCATTTCGGCACTTGCTAAAGTGGCTAATGACTGGCAGTGTGAGTTGAATGCTAAGAATTTTGTTTGCACAGTATTTTTAGACCTGAGTAAGGCATTTGATGCTGTTGATCACGACCTGCTCCTTTCATCCCTTCGCACCATTGGCCTAGATCAGCTATCACTGAGATGGTTTTCTAACTATCTTGTAGATCTGTTTCAGCAGGTAAAAGCAGAAGGGGAACTCTCTCCTTTAAAACCTGTATCGAGAGGTGTTCTGCAGGGCTCTATTTTGGGTCCACTGCTTTTTGCAATTTACATTAACAGAACTGATGTCAATATCAAAGCAGCCAACATACACCTCTTCGCAGATGACACAGTGTTGTATATCACCAGACCGACCCCCGGAGCAGCATGTAGTGACCTACAACAAGACTTCAACCTGCTGCAACTACAGCCTCTAAACCAGAAACTACTACTAAATGCCAAAAGAAACTAAGGCGATGATCTTTTCACCCCGTTTCCATGCAGCCTCCCCTGTAACGACACCACCGACCCTTATACTCCTAGGTGAACCCTTGGAATTTGTAACAAAGTTTAAATATCTTTGGGTTTGGGTCTGCCATAGACTTTCCTTCACGGACCACATACAAGAACTGGTAAAAAAGCTCAGACAGAGACTTGGTCTCTTTTATAGATAAAACGTATCTCCTTTCGAGGGATGCCAAGATGAAACTGGTCCAAACCCACCTTCCTTTCCCTTTTGGACTGTGCAGATTTCCTCTACAGTCAGGGTCCTGCTGCAGTGCTTGCAAAGCTTGACATACTACCACAGAGCTCTAAGGTGTATTACTGGCCTCCCATATTCAACACACCACTGTACCTTATACTTGGCTGTGGGATGGTCTTCCCTTATGTACAGGCGACAGAGAAACGCCACCTTCTGGACCTTCAGAGCAATTGCCAAGCAATTGCCCCACTATATTTTGGACTGCCTTCCCCTAAATATGATAGGCAAGTACGTGTTGAGAAGTGCCTCCTACATTTCTCTGACAGTGCCAAAGGTCAAATCGCGATTTGGCAGGGCTTCTATAAGTTACATGGTACCTTTATTATGGAATAAGCTGCAAAAAAAATTGAAATTGGTCCACCCTATTACTTTAAAAGCTTTCAAAACACTATATGCTCGTTCCCTTAAAGAATCCTGTAATTGTTTCCCATGATCATTGTCTCATCCTTAGGAGTGGATCTAGCAGCAGCTACATGCTGTTCCATAAACATCCTCTTCCCCCTCCTGTATCCTTCGCTCTCCCATCTCCTCCTACAGTACACATTCCCTCTCATTCCGTCCCTTCAGTTGCCACTGTTATATGTTATTTAAGCAATAAGGCACGACAGGGTGTGTTATCGTGTAATAACGTCACTCCTAGGGTGGGTTGAAGCATGAGGCGAAGCAGAGTGCTTCCACCACCCCAGGAGTGACATTATTACACAATAACACACTCCTTGAAGTGCCTTGTTGCAATTATACAATGGCTCGATGTCATACAAAATAAAAAAATTAAAAATATTTAAGAAAGGTTTTAGTAGATTTTTAATGTGGCAATACATCTTTGTTTCTGGAAAAAAAGAAGTGATGTTAGCCATGATGAGCACACAGTGATGTTATGGCTCGATAACATCACTGTCCCAGGCACACATTGACCAATCAGGACACTAGAAATTTTGTTGCCATTGTATAACGTAACCATATCCAACAGTCATAGCCTTAAGCTGAGTGACCACCCCCCATCAACCCCAACATGGAGTCGGTATGAAATCCACTTGGCTATGACAGCGGTCCCTGGTATCTCATGAATTACCCTTGGGCCTCTGTGTTTCATCTCCTCTACTTCCTTCCCCCTGCTACTTCCTCCTCTTCCTCCTCCTCCTCATTCCACCCCCCGACAAAATCTTCTTAATAACTTTATACAACATCCTTAACCTTTTCCTCTGGTTTCCTTTAGGCCATGTGTTCATATTATTTAATCGCTGTGACTTCTTATATGTTTGTAATTACTATTGTATATGCCATGCTACTGTTATCAGATTCATGGCATCGATTTCTGCGCAATTACATCTTATATTGTCGTGTAATTCTTGTATACATTATGATTCGGTGTTGTCCAGGTCCATCTCGAAAATGATTATTGCTCAATGGTGTTTGACTGGTTAAATAAAGATTTTGAGTGATTGATTGATTACGTGATTGATGTGCAGTGTATAGACTCAGCCCTGATCCCCTGTTTCCGTGGAACAGACGAATCTCATGATGATATGCAGGGTAGAGTCCATCCGAACAGTCTAACAAGGCTGTCTTTGACATCCATAGAATGTCACTTGTCTTCTCAGGCTGTGTTAGCTTCTGCACCAACGCCGTCCAAAAACATTCAAGATAGAAAATAATTAGTTTTTTGGAGCTTAGCATCTGCACACAGCATGTTCTCAGCAATTCAGTAGTGCTGGTGGCACTCTAGGAAGGAAGGGCTGGTATGTTTCCTCACCTGACCTATTATTAAGCCTAGCGTCTGTGCAGAGCATACTCTTGGCAAGTACATAGCACTGGAGGCACTCTAGGCAGGAGGGGCCTGCATGTTTTCCCTGCTCAACATGTTGCTTCCACAGGTCACTAGTGGTATGGTGGCATCCATATTAGGATTTTAGTTAGCTTCTAGATGCTCGATCAGGTCAATGGCATGGAAAAGTTATCCCTGTCATTGTGGCAGAGGTTGAGTACCTGACAACAGTGTGTCAGTTTGCCCCAAGACCAGGTAAGGACACTTGGTTCGACTGAACCTGGGCTTAAATTTTCAAATAGCCCAGCTGTCCCAAGCAAAGAGGCCTAGAAATGGCAGTGATATTTTCATGGGTCATTTTCTGCATGTGCCCTTCACGACACTAGGTTCCCCACGAGACAGGCTGCCTGTTCTCCAGGAGCTGTTATCTGTCATGGTGGATACCCCCCCCATTGTTTTCATTGTCAGTGTTAGTGTTCAAATTGTATGTTTGGTGGAAGAGCCCTAATAGTTTACCGGGGGGGGCAGGTGGATTCTCACCCTGTTCCCAGCCTCTTGAGCTTATGAAGTGGTCCAAGACTGGATTATGTACTCTGAAGCACAAGCACTCCGGTGTGGTATTTTCAGATCTCCTCTGGATAAAATCAGTATATTTAGCATTGATTCCCTTCTAGGGCATGCTCAGTCCTAAGTGACGGTCAGCTTGGCCCCACTGGGAAACCACGAAATGTGGCCTGCTCATGGAACAATCCAGAGTACCTCAACAGATGAAGGACACCTTTGGTTGTCTGACAGCAGATCTGCTAGCAAAGATTTTTAATGTTTAGAAGGACAAACTAAGCCCTGGGGAGGGGGGCGTGGGGTTATGGTAAGTGGATCTTGGTCATGGAAGCATTCACTGTGATGTGTAGAAGGTCTTTCTCATCCTCAGTTTGATCTGTTTACGTAAAAGAAAATACTCGGGTGTCAGGGTTCTTTGGTCAGTGTCGGTGCCTGTGGGCAGAGGCTGCGAATGTGCCATTCCAGAATGGGACACTGCTAGAGCATAGAAGATTTTTCAGGTTTTTTTTTACTATGGTTGTCCAGAGGTGGCACCCTTCGCCTCTCAAGAGAGAAGGAGATTAAGAAACGATGGATCTCACTTTGAGAGGGCACTTGCAGTAGGTACTAACAGATAGGACTAAGCTGCCAGGCGCTAGGACCACACAGAGAACGTTTAGCTAGCAGTGTCTGGCAGTGGACCACCCACCCAATGTCATGTGACCGTCAGCATGGCGCTATATAGTGAACGGTCCCCACACCCACCCTCCAGTTCTTTCCCGCCGTCGACCTGTGTATGTCTGACCTCGCGGAGAACTTGCTTCTGTCGATGCCATCTTGGTTGAGTATTCTACTTGTTTATTTCTCGTTTACTTACTTTTTTCTCTTAAAGTATTAGTGTATTTCACATTGTGCATGTCGTCTCAGACACCTTCCGATTTGCATCAAAATAAGTATGACTTCTGTGGGACTCTGCTCCCTCAAAAAGACAGCCATTCCCTCTGCCTCTTCTGCCTGGGCCCAGAGCACAAGACCGAGGACTGTGAGGTCTGCCAGGCGTTTAACCAGGCCACACTGAAACACTGTCAGCAGACCTTGGAGGCCCATTTACTGAAATTAAAAATGGCAACCATGGAGAAGGAGCTGAAGAAACTCAGGAGCTCGTCCTCTTTCCCCAGTGGGCCATTGCAACAAGAAGAAGGACAAAGAGAGACATCAAGAATGGGAACAGTCTCCATCATGTCCACGGCCCCCACCTGGAGCTGAGGACGTGGAGGAGATTCTCCCCCCCCCCCGAGGGATGTCCCTCCAGCCAAGGCCATCTCTGCAGGCGTGGAGCAGCCATTGGCCCCTCTGCCGGAATTGGTTTTGGTTCCAACGGGAGTCTCTGGGATAAAGGAGACACCCACTACCCTTGGACCCCTCAAGATTAAGGGGCCTACTGTGAGTGGTGCAGCTGGTAAGTCGACCATCGGCTCCTCTGATCGCACGGCACCAGCTGATAAGTCACATGCCCCCCCCCCCAATGTACGCTTAGCCCTTGTTCCTTCGGCACGCCCCGACAACAGACCTGATGACAAGGAGCCAGATCTGCTGACACCTGACCCCAGAGGGTCCCCCCTCCACCTGTTGAGGTAATTCCTCTGATTTCCCCAGTTCCGCAAGACCCGGAAGAGGGAGAGAGCGTCCAACGTCCGTCACTACCCCACTGCCGATGCCAGATGGCTCGATGCCTGGTGTGCTTCCAGACATGACGAAGGTAATCCCGACCCCTCAGGGTGGTTCGGGTTGCTGTGAGCTGCCATCAGGCTCGACATTGGCTCCTTTGGGTCCTCCATCAGGCCTTCAGGACCCTCCATTGGGTCTCCCACCAGGGCCATCGGCGCCCTCATCGGGTCCTACACCAGGCCCTATGGCCCCTTCACCAGGGCTGACGTTGGATCCCTTAGACACTCCACTGAGCTACCTGACACCCAGCTACCGGGAACCTCCATACCCTCTGGGGATCCGACACTGGGGTATCCGATGCCAAGGTACCAGACGCCGGGGTTTCCTCAGTACTTATCACCGGGCTATCTCCTGTCAGGATACCCATCACCTTACAACCAGATACCAGGCTTTCCGACGCTGGGATATGGGCATCAGCCCCTACTGCCTCCACCTCAGCCCCAGGTGGACCTGCAGGCAATGCTTCATGCCTGGTGGGGC
Source organism: Neoceratodus forsteri (assembly GCA_016271365.2). Classification (NCBI taxonomy): domain Eukaryota; kingdom Metazoa; phylum Chordata; order Ceratodontiformes; family Ceratodontidae; genus Neoceratodus; species Neoceratodus forsteri. Next base: position 177,802,878 of record CM057456.1, read on the forward strand.
AAAGTGAAGTCTCAGCTCGTGTCAGAGCTCGAGAAGCGTCAGCCACCAGTTACCCTGATGCCAGTCACCAGAGATGGGACACACAGGCATTCTCTGTCGATGGACTCAAGACCATCGATGTTGGGTAACTCTGTAATTCTTGAGACCTGTGGACCTCTCAAGACCAGTAGACATTTCTTTACCCAGACTCAGCATTCCAGATGACAGCCCAATGTCAGACTCTGAGCCTGATTCGGCTCATTCAGGCTTGGACTATGAATCCCCTACCCCAGATGATCCCAAACCGAAGGATTCAGCAAAGTCATCCCCTGAGGACCCTTCCTTCATGGAATTTGTCAGGAAGATCCAGGCAGCATGTGACTGGTGCATGGAGGATCAAGATCCCCAACGCCAGAGATCCGCGGAGCATCTGGAACTATCAGATCTATCTCCAACGCTCATCCCACTGTGGATATACCCTTACAAGGACTTGGCATCCACGCTATGGAACAACCTGCTTCACTGGCCCCAGTGGCAAGGAAGGCAGATAGGGTGTACCAGACACCAGAAGGGAAGGACCACCTTAGTGTCCATCCCAAAGCCGATTTGGTGGTCATCAGTGCTGCACACAACCAATCATCCATACCTAAACACCTCAGGACCTCTTCCCCCTAATAAGGACTCCAAGGTACTGGATCATTTTGGGAAGAAGGTATACTCTTCATCCACTCTGGCCATCTGAGCACTAAATTATGTTGCTGACATGGTGGTGTACCAGAAATCCATCCTGGGTTAGTTAGAATCCAAACTGGAAAAACTTCCTGACTCAGAGCTCAAGGAAGAAATGGCCAGTATGGTGAGGTCAGCTAGATCTGCTAGCTGACACACACTGAGGGCCACTTACAATGCATTGGGATGCCTCCGCAAGAGGAACGATTACAGCCATCTGCTTACGTAGACGCTCATGGCTGAGGATCTCCGGCCTGGTGCCTTAGGTGCAGACAGCCATCCAAGATGCCCCATTCCAGGGCCCTGTACTTTTTGGAGGGGACGACAAAGACATCATTACGGACCTGCAGGACAAAGGCAAGGCTTTGCACTCTGTCCAGTTTATGTACAAACCTCCTCAAAAGCAGAAGCAACCCTTTTCATCGGCAGCAGCGTCAACAGCAAAGGCAACTGCAGAACCGACATGAGAACAAACGGGCCCCGTCGGCAGGCACGGCTCCCTCGGCAAAAACTCATAGAGCCTCGAAACTGCACCCTCCACTCTCCCCACTGCCTCCTGACTCGCTCAGACCCCTCCCTCCCCCCAGACCAAGTCCTAGGGGAACCGGTAGAAGGCAGGTTTGCAAACCACTTACCAGAATGGGAGGCAGTCACAGCAGACTCATGGGTACTTCAACTTGTAGCCAAAGGGCACATAGTAGAGTTTCTAGAGACCACCAGATCATCCTCAGGTCCCTCGTATTACCCTCCAAATCACTTCCAGCTGGTGAGAGAGGAAATTGAGACGCTGCTGCTAAAAGCAGCAATAGAACCTGTTCCTCAGAGTCAGATGGCAAAGGGACACTACTCGCACTTCTTCCTCACCCCCAAGAAGAGGGGGCGACCTCAGACCAATACTGGACCTCAGCAGCTTAAATCTCTTTGTAGAATACAAGAGGTTCTGAATGCTATCCCTGTCATGAGCCCAACCCCCATGGGCATGGTAGGACCTCCTGTTGGCAGGGAGGGCCCCCCATTTTTACAGAACTTGTCAGCAGTTGTATGGTTCAGGAAGATTCACCAACCTTCCTTTTCCCAGTGGGAGGGTGGAAACTAGTTTAGAGTCCCCTTGACTTAGTACTACATTTGGTGTTTGAATCCTACCACTGCCACTGGCAGCCTCTTGCCTAAGTAGTTTTGTAGGATAACTGAGCGGTCACTATCTTCATTAGGAAGGCACACAATCTTTGCAAAACCCTTCTGTTAAAATATTAGCTTACACAATTGGACCCTAGGCGGAGATGATAAGAAAATTGTAAAAATTTACTTAAATAAGGAATAAAACAAGCAAATTCTACAATTTTGAAGATCTTTGAACTGCAGACAATACCAAAAATAACACTGGATGGTTTACTGAAAACAGTAGATACTGTTATTTTGAACTATGCCTTATTCTGATGTTAGAGTCCATAAAAATTAAATGTCCTTGTGGAGATGAAATTTCTCTCCCTGTAGGTGAAAGTTCATTACACAACAGAGTTTGCAGCAAGTTTGTGATCAGTCAGTTCTCTGAAGGTTCTATAAAAGACTCCAGGTGTTTCCTTGGTGAAAAGTCTTGGTTTCCAAAATTCTGACTTAAAATCAGAATTTTCTGCTCAGTATGTGAAAAATCAGTTTCCACAAAATCACAGGTCTTGTTCTAAAAGTAGTCCCAAAACCACATATACTTCAGTCCAAAGTATTTACTGTAACCACTTAAAATATCAGCTGTGAGACCCTCTAAGTCCTCAAGCTGTGGACTCCAAGCTAAACTGCTCTGATGTTCAAAATGGTTCTATCAGATAAAGTCTGGTAATTTTCAAGCCGCACCCACTCCCTCTCTCCTCTGGGATGGCAAGCAAGTACAGATATTGGGGTGCAACAGTTTACCTTTTCCTGTAGATGTTGTCATCAACAACACGCTTTCAGTCAGTTCTAAGTGGCACAGAACCTAGATCTCAGATGGGTTAAATAGTATCTTTAATAGGTGCCAGAGGCAGGCTACTATTGTAGGAAATACCATTTTTACACCCGCGTCCCCGTTTGACAACAAGCAGGTATCTTAATCAATGAAGACAGGTGTATTTTTTTAAGTATGCCTAAGGTAGCTAGGTAGAGTGAATATATTTTTTTCAGATTGTGTCTGACCTGAACACCCTTAACACACTACAGGCTGGGCTGTTATATCAGAAAAGTATTTATTTAAGACACAAAAATGAAATATCAGTAGTCGAGAGGCAGGAGTCTTATATTTCAGACCTGAACCCCCTTAACACAGGCTCTGGGCTCTTAAATCAGTGAGAGTATTTATTTAAGTCACAAAATGAAATATGTTGGTAAGAGACGAGGAAGGAGTCTTATATTTTCAGACCTGAACCCCCTTAACACAGGCTCTGGGCTCTTAAATCAGTGAGAGTATTTATTTAAGTCACAAAATGAAATATGTCAGTAGAGACAAGGAAGGAGTCTTATATTTTTAGACCTGAACCCCCTTAACACAGGCTCTAGGATCTTATGTCAGAGTGAGTATTTAAATTGCAATAGCCGGACTGTATTTTCAGACCCTGATATCACTGTAAGCCCCTCTGAACTGCTAGCTTAACTCTAAAGATAATCTTTGACAGTTTAGATTTTTTAAATCAAAATGCAGCAGTGAATATACAAACTCAACTGAATCACAGTATTTTTTGAAAGTCACAAAATGTAGAAGGCAGCACTGCCACATACAAGATTGTTTTGAACTTCCCTTCAGGCTGTATCAGCTCTTAATCAAAATGCCATGAGGGCAGTAGATTAATTTATCTCAAAATAGCCAGAGGGTGTGTGTCTAGTAGAAGTTCTTGTTTATTTTAGACCAAAGCCAGACCCCTAACTGAAGAGTGTCTGGCTCTTCATTATCTTTTGCCAAACAAGTTCACACTGTCTGGCTCTTCAGTTTGCAAAATAAAACTCTTGCAGCTGGCCCGTCGGCGCAGCAGTGGGATTTCGTTGCGGACCCGGCGACCGGTTCGGGAGCGGATCCGGGTCGCCGGAGGTCGTGAGCAGGACTGAGGTCCGCGGGCAGCTCCTACCCGGGGAGGTGTGGGCAGCTATCGTGCTATAGGGACCCCAGTGGAGACTGGGAGTTCCACGAACCGACGCCGACGTAGGGGAGGAGGCTGGGCGGACACTGGCGCTATTGCACGTCCGCCTCCTCCCGGGAGTAAAATTAGGTGGAAAATGGGCCGGCAGGACCACGATCTATGAAGCCCTCATGGAGAGCCTCCCATTGCCGCCGTCGCTGCAGGACCCGACCAGTTACAGTTCCGGGGTCACGGTAACCAGCGGCCCCCACCTCGGGGGAGCAGAGTGGGTGACTGTGGGTCCCCAGCAGCAATTGGACGGTGGAGGTCTCCGGGGGCCGTGACCAGGGCGGATGGCCCCGGTGGTCCTGCCAGAAAAAGGACAAATTAAAAAAAAATTAAAAATAAAACTCTTGCTCTGTCTCCTTAATATCTATTTTTTATATTGTCAGATTTTCCAGTTACAAGTTTCTTAGAGCACAAGATTCAAGCACTAGAAAGTCTGAGACCTCTCCAAGCCTCTCCAAGACAGTTATTTTTTACAGAAAAAAACACCAACAATAGCCAGAGGCCGATAGCATTAGTTTCTAAGTAGTTAGGATCTTAAAAAGCTGCCCAGGGTGAATTAGTACACAGTTCTCCTCAGGAGAAGAGTTTTTCATTGATGATTTCTGAAGCGCGCCAAATTTAGCTGCTGCTGTGCAGAGATGGTCCTTCTCCAACAGCTGCCTAGCTAAATCTATATGCGTGTGCTATGTACAGTCCCAGCTAACAGGATCTGTATCACATGTGCGACTGAAAGACACACCACATGGTACAGACTGAGCTGACTTTAGTTGCTAAGGAGCAGAATGATGGGCGGTCACTTGCCATTTAAAACCCTGCCTCTTTTCTGCTCCTTCACAGCACTACTGGGCTGGTATTTTCAATTTGCATGGTGCTGTAACTTCAAGACTAACTGGTAGCGTAAATAACTTTAGCAGCAGTGGCATCACAGAACCATCGTATAGCAGCAGCGTGCCATGATTGCTTCTCCCCTGTTACACCAATAAGTTACGGTCCACTAATGAAGCCATCTGAAAGTAGGGTTTTGGCTGCAATCCTTATCCGTGAGCCCTGATAAAGAGCACACAGTTCAACTATTTGCTTTTTCCCCTCACTGGCTCAAAGGATAAGTCTTATCCTTAAGCCAGTGAGGAAAAAGCAAATAGTTGAACTGTGTGCTCTTTATCAGGGCTCATGGATAAGGATTGCAGCCAAAACCCTACTTTCAGATGGCTTCACACACAGTGAGGCAGTGTCATTCGCTTGCCCTCACGAGCTCTCGCAGTCCCAGCGTGGCAAGACAGCATGTGGCACGCCCCTCCCTCCCTCTCAGAGAAACATCACAAGAACTGCCCCAGCAACTAGTGTCTGAATAATCCCTGGCTCACAGTCCCCAGCAGCGGCAAATGCCCCAGGTGCTGTCACAGATCCCCAGTCGCATATCCCAGCAAGAAGATGGCATAACTGCGTGTAGCAGGCACCCCGACCCACTCACAGACTGAGGCGACCCAGTGGTGACGCCAGCCTGCTGATGATTGCGGCGCTGCCAGGACCAGGTGTTGTGAATGATAGCTAGTCAGTTGCTTTACGACAGCCTGCTCGGCTTGATCGACAGATCACCAGCCGCGTGGTAAATTACCTGCAGCCTGGTGATCTGTCAGTTGAAACCCAGCAGAGCTGTAAACAAAACTGGCTGGCATGCAGAACTCCTTCCTGCTCGCTGCTCCACCTGATTCCACAGCCACCCTACAGCACAATGGAGTCTCGCCCCCAATCCCATTAACTGCGCCCGCCTCCAACTCCATGTCGTCAACAGACTGAAAAAAAAATCACCACACCGCCTCTCTCACAACACGGAGATGGTAATTGATGGAATTTAAAGTGACAGCGCAAAAATTACAGCAGAAGGGCTGCGTCAAAACCAGATGCAGTGCACTCATAGCACTGCATCAAAAATTGATTTTTTGCAATAGAGGGACGTCAGTAGTGCGTTAACGCGAGCCCTGTATGACTTTTTGAGTCATAAACTTGTTGGTCCCTTATCTGGAGAAGGACCAGACCCAACCTAGCTGTTACAGAAATTCTGACTATTTTGTTTAACTCTTAAAAGCCTTTTAAAGAGACAGTTTCTTAACTCTAAAGTACAATACAGCACGTACAATAGGAACATTAATAAAGGATATAGGTCTGTCTGGCCACATCCCCTACCGGGTCTCATTCCCTTACTACACCAGGGATATTGGCTGTGTGTGCTGGATATGCAGGATGCCTACTTGCATATCCCCATTTTCTTGTCCCACTACAGATTTCCTTTTCCAGGAGAGCATTTCCAGTTCAAAGCGCTCCCGTTTTGCCTGTTGTCAGTATCTAGAGTGTTCATGAAATGCCTAGTGGTGGTTGCAGCGGCTTTATGCAGACAGGGTATCCATGTGTTCCCCTAACTCGATGACTGGCTTCTTTCAGCCACGTTGAGGGACAGCCTAGTCAGATCCCTATCCATTACCCTGGACCTTTTCCAGCAGGTGGGCATTTCGGCCAGCTATCCCAAATCTCACCCTATCCATTCACTACACCTCTAGTTTAGTGGGGCAATGTTGGATATAGTCCAGGGGACAGCCTTCCTTCCGCCAGACAGAGCAGAGACTCTCCATCGACAAGCACATCTGTTGGCTTCCCAGAGGCGGACCTCCGCAAGGTTGATTCTTCGACTGCTGGGTCTTATGGCAGCTACCATTCCCACAGTGCATCTGGCCAGACTCCATATGCGGGTCACTCAGTGGACTTCCAGTGTACAATGGGATCAGAGATTCAATGACCTGGGTCATATGATCCTGGTTTCCAACCTGATTGCTCGGGACCGCTCATGGTGGCAGAACCCGGACAATGTACGGAAGGGTGTCCCTTTCCAGTCCAATCCTCCCACACAGACCCTGATGATGGACGCCTCAGGACTGGAACGGAGAGCCCATTTGGGAACCCACAAGACTCAAGGTTCCTAGACTCACAGCGAACTATCGCTTCATATCAACGTACTAGAGATGAGAGCTGTGCTGAATGCCTTACAGGCATTCCAGCACCTCCTTCAGCCAGGATTGCTCATGATCCAAGCAGACAACATGTGTCATCTGGTACATAAACAAACAAGGGGGCACTCACTCGTATCTACTCTGTCGCAAAGCAGTGAGAGTATGATACTTGGCAGTGCAACACAGTCTCCACCTCACGACAGTGCATGTCCCAGGTGTTCAGAATGTCCTGGCAGACACACTCTGCTGCACTCAAGCCAAAGCCCACGAGTGGGAGCTGAGACAGTCTGTAGTAGACGACATATTCGAGCATTGGGGCTGATCAGACCTCAATCTGTGTGCATCCCAATTCAATGCAAAACTGTTAACTTTCTGCTTGCTTGCTTGCTCCAGGGCATGGTGTTTTCTGGTGAGACGCACTGTTTCTATGCTGGACAGGGAGGTTCATGTACACCTTCTCTCCTTTTCCATTACTACAGAAGTTACTACTGAAACTTCAGGCAGAGGGAGCCCATGTTATCCCGATTGCTTCCTACTGGCCATGACAGATTTGGTTCTCTCTGCTTAAACAGCTGTCAGTGGAACCCCCATTTCCTCTGCCCATCTGTCAAGATCTTCTGACTCAGGAACAGGGCACCCTGGTTCACTCAGACCTTTGGTCCCTTCACCTACATGCATGACACCTACTGACAGAGCCGCTGTTCGCTTTGGAGTATCCTCTGGAGTGGCACAGGTTCTAGTGGAGGCTAGAAAACCATCCACTAGATCCACCTATGCAATGAAGTAAAAGAGAGTTTCCATATGGGCCTCGTCCAAGGAATGGGAACCCTTCTCCTGCCCAGTTCCACGGGTCTTAGACTATCTCTTGCACCTCTCCGACCTTGGACTTAGTTACTCGACCTTGAAGGTCCACTTGTCTGCCATTTCTGCCTACCACATTCCAGTGGCTGGCAAAACCATGGCTCAGCTGGAAGTATCCAAGACATTCTTAAAAGGGATTCTTCACTTAAAACTCCCCAGTCAGGAGTCCTGCTCCTTTATGGGATCAGGACTTTATTTTGGAAAAACTCAACACTGTCTCCATTTGAACCAGTTGCGAGTTGTGACATGCGCTGTCTTTCGTGGAACGTGCTAATTTTAGTTGCCATTACTTCAGCTCAAAGGATGCCCACTCTTCAAGCCCTGATGTGTAAGGAGCCTTATTTGATTTTTCACAGAGCCCGGATGGCTCTGCGCACAAATCCCAAGTTCTTACCTAAGGTGGTTTCAGAGTCTACCTTAAATCAGATCATTCAGTTGCCAGTGTATATTACCCTCAGCATTCCAATCAGGGTGAATCAATTCTACACACTCTTGATGTGCATAGAATTCTTCATTACTACACGAACAGGACAAAACCAGTCCACAAAACTGACCAGTTGTTTCAAAACAGTGTTTGGCCAAATGTTTGCAAACTGCGTTACCTTTTGTTATCAGAAGCATAACAAACCACTTCCAGTGGAAGTTAAAAGGCACTCAGCCAGGGGCGTGGCTGCCTCTACTGCTCATTTCAGGAACGTCTCTGCCACAGATATCTGCAGCTGCCACTTGGAGTTCTGTCCACACCTTCACTAGGCATTACAGTTTGAACATTGCTTCTAGGCTCAGAGCAGGCTTTGGCCTAGCTGTTCTTCAGGGACTCTTGTCCTAAGATCCCTGTTTCATGCAGACTTGTTCCTACCTCCCATGTCTCAGATTTGACTGATTTTGACAGCTTGGGACTCGGTCCTATCTGTTAGTAATTACTGCAAGAGTCCTCTCATAGTAAGATAGTAGTTACGTAAGAACTTACCATAACAGTAGATCTTCGAGAGAGGGTCTTGCAGTAGGTACTGCTTTCCCTTCCACCTTCACCATGGGTTTCTTCTACTACTTCTCCTTTCATAGCTTTATAGCTTTAGAAGCCCTCTCCTGTCGCACCTTTCTAGGTTTCTGGCGGGCATGGGGACCACTCGCTATATAGCGCCACGCTGATGTCGGTCACATGACGTAGATGGGTGGTCCCCCAACAGACACTACTAGCTAAAAGGTTTCTGTGTGGTCCTAGCGCCTGGTGGCTTAGTCCTGTCTGTTAGTACCTACTGCAAGTGTCTCTTTGAAAGATCTACTGTTACGGTAAGTTCTCACGTAACTGTACTTCATCAGTCTGGCCTCTTGCCTATGCAGGCATCATCCTTGCAAGGTGACCGACGAGTAAAGATTACTAATGATGCACGGCAAACGCAACCATGCTGCTAAGAAGAGATTTCAGACCTGGGGGTCCACAGGTGCTTGTAAGGTACTTTCCTTGACATTTTCCTTTTGGAAAAGACCTTAATGTGTTTGAGCCATTAAGGTTATGCTACCAATTCCTCACCCACCTTGTTCTGCAGGTGGGACAGGACAAGACCTAGGCCTGAGCTCTCTCTGAGATTGGTGTTCGTTGAGCTGTTGGCACTGTCCATGAAGATCTGCTTGGGGGCCATTGCAGAGAATACTCCTACTTTGTTTGAGCTGTTGGCACTGTCCATGAAGATCTGCTTGGGGGCCATTGCAGAGATTACTCCTACTTTGTTTCCTTTTCTCAAGCATTCAATGGGACTGTCTCATTTAGCAGTCTTTTGCCCTCCATGGTACCGGCACTGAATGGCACAAGCCCTGTGTAGGGCTGTACCGTTAACTATGCTGTTAGTAATAGAAACATAGAAAATAACAGCAGAAGGGGGCCTGTGGTCCATCAATTCTGCCCAAACATGGTTTCCCGGGACCTACTGTCACACTGGGGTCCTGTCCCCTAAGTTGTCCAGCCTAGCCTTCTGTAGTGTCATGTGATTTTGCCCAAGCCTCGTCCCACATGCGCTTAAAACTTGACACCAGATTTGCAGCCACCACTTAGGATGGCAGTATATTCCACAGCTCTACCACCCTCTCCGAGAAGTAATACTTTCTGAAGTCCCTCCTGATTTCCCACCTTTTAATTTCCACTCGTGCCCCGTGTTGTAGAACTGGTGTTCCTGGTGAAAAGTACTGTGTGCAGCACTTTGTTTATAAGGAACATGAAGGTTTTGATCATATCCCCCTTTCCCTCCTAGTTTCCAGTGAGTACATGTTCAAAGCTTTTAGCCTTTCCTCATAAGTGACTCCCTGAAGGCCATGTATCATTTTTGTTGTCTTTGTCTGGACCCCCTCCAGCCTATCAATATCCAAGGTGTAGCTTCCAAAATTGGACACCGTACTCCGGGTGAGGCCTCACCAAGGACTGGTAGAAAGGTAAATATCACCTCCCTGTCCCTGCTATCTGTGCCCCTTCCAATACATCCCAGTACTCTGCTAGCCTTGTTTGTAAGCCTTATTACACTGACTTGCTGCTTGAGGTCGTCCCTAATGATGACCCCCAGATCCCATTCCTCAACCAAGGAGCTAATTTTGACCCCATTTAGCCAGTATTCTGTTTTAGGGTTAGCTCTACCCAGGTGCTTTATCTTTCACTTCTTAGCATCGAATTTTAATTACCATATGTGTGTTCACCTTTCCAACTCTTTAAGATCCTCCTGTAGCTCTCTGACTCCCTCCATGTTGTCCACTCTGTTACTAAGTTTCATGTTACTGGCAAACAGTGCAGTGTTGCCCTTTATACTTTTGCCGATGTCGCTAATGAATATGTTGAAAAGGATTGGCCCCAGGACCAACCCCTGAGGCACCCCACTTGTGATATGTCTTTCAGTAGATCTTACCCCCATTTACTGCTACCCATTGTTTCCTATCTTTGAGTCACTTTCGCACTCACCTAACTATTTGCTGTGCTGCTTCCTGGTCCCCGAACATTTTTAAGAGGCGCCTGTGTGGGACTGTGTTAAATGCCTTACTGAAGTCAAAGTAAAGCAGGTCCACCGCATGGCCCCTATTAAACTCCCTGATCACATGGTCAAAGAAAGTGATATGGTTCATTCGACATGACCCCCCTGCCACAAACCCATGCTGTTTATTGTCTTGGAGAGGAATAACTCTGAGGTATTGTACCAGATCTTGTTTAATAAGGGTCACCATCAGCTTGTCCACTTTTGATGTGAGGCTGACTGGCTTATACCCATTAACTCTGCATGCCCCCCCCCCTCGTGTTGTTTTCCTGTTTTTAAAGGCTCAGTCAGAGGGCCTTGCAGTCCACCAGCCTTAGTCATTTGCGGAATTTCATCTTATGACACACAGGAACAAGGTAGCGTAAAACATTGGACGTGGTTGACTTGATCATGATGTATTGCTTTTGTGTCTTGTCAGGACATTAAGGGGGGGCAGTAGAACCTCCAGATCACCTTAGAAAGGTGAGTAAGGCCAGGGATTCAAGTTGTATGTGGGAGGGGCTCATAATCAACAGAGCACCTTCTTCTAGGGTGATCATAGCTGTGTGAATGGCCTGACAGGACTGACTTAAGCCATTGCAAACTTAACATAAAATAGGGATATGAAGTATTGAAAACCTTATGCTTTCTTCAAAGCTGCTGCTCCAGTGACAGCAAACAATGGGAGGGGTTGTATTACAATTACCTTATTCGTGTGTAAATGAAGACTTGCTTGAAACTTCACAGGCTTTTATCAGAGCCTCAGAATCTAGATGCATGTTACAACAGAAAATGACTAATCACTTATTGGCATACTTGCAGTAATTGCTGTCATGTATACAAAATATGTCAGAAATATCCAATTCATAAACAGGAGTCTTCTTTAAAAAAAAAAAAAAAGTCCCCTTACAGTAAAATGACTTTGAATAAACTCATAGGATGCATAAATATATTTGCTAGGTAGGATTTTGAATACTCTCTTCGTTTTTGCAATAGGTTTTCATTTACACTGCACCTCTGGCACATATGGACAAACCTAATACATAGGCTGCACCTCCTCCCGTATATTGGACACTGGATATAGCAGATATAAGCTGGGTGCACAGAAGCATCCACTGTGACAGATTTGCATGGTATTATGTGGAATGGCTTTAGCCGTTGGTGAATGTGTAGTGGCTCCAGTAACTTTTATGGACTTTGGCACTATGGAGAAATCTCAGGGAACTGAGCCAAGTGAGCACTGAATGGTTTTCATCTCATACATCCAAGTATAATCTACTAAGAGACGAGGCCCTCAGATTGACGCCGCCATGTTCTAACCCCGGATAGAAGAATCCCTCCATTCATCATACTGCAGGCAGTAGAAAATGTCCAGTCTCTCAGTCATTATAATTGTTTCCCCCATAAGAGGCCACTAATTTGAGACTCTTGTGTTTTTAATGCACAGAAGTACTTCGGCTACCATTGTCATCATCTGAATCAACCCAGATGCTCCCCATCTCCAGTTCTGCCTCCAGTTTCTCTACCCCTCAACTGACATCTTGCGGATTAGTAAATGTGTAGTTCTTCATGCCCAACAAGATTCAGAAAATGGCTAGAACCATTAAATAGCAGGCGTTATCTGAAGTCTATAGGTGCTGTTTCATCGTATCAAAGCTATAGCGTTGTAACAGTAAATTGTGTTGTTCATTCAGACATGTACATGGAAACCCCCCCATGGAGTCTAATGGCTCATTTTTAATGGGTACCATTAGCATGCATATACCAGGTAATATAAATAGGGAAACCTGTATTAAATATGTGCAAACAGTATAACATTTTACAAGATAAAAGTCCCTTCAAGCAGACCACCGTGTGTTAACAGTTTACCTCTCTTTTTACGTATTTTGATAGAAATGTATCTGCAAAGATTTAAATGTTGTAAAAAAAGTATTGTTGAGCTAGTTCAGTAACACGAGGCAATATGTTGTGTTGAAATCTGGGACACCATGGCTAGCTAATCCCCAGAATCCAGCACTGGGGCTGTCTGGGGACCAAGCAAATTGCAGTGGTGAGGAACAGAATTATGGCTCTTACCCCTACAAATTTTTAAAAAACGAAGTTGTTGCATGAAATGTGCTAAAGATCTTGGGGTTGGCATGGAAGATGCCTAAACTCATCATGGCGCTTTCATAAAAATGGGAAAAATCATGGAATTCATGACTTCAGTGACAAAGGTAGAGTTCTGATTCTAGTGTCGTAGCAGTAAAGTAACTAAGCTCTGCATTCTGGCCAAGAAGGTCCACTTCAATAAGTATCAGCATCTGAAAAAGCTCCTGTTCACTTTCATGAGGTTGCATATTTGTTTTTCTTTTAGCTGGATTTATACATGAATGAAAATTTCATCAGAAGAGCCTTTGCTGCAATGGGGGAGATTGTGCTGGATATAAGAATCATTTGCAAGTGAGTGACTTGCCTTGTATTTTCAAGTATTCTTTTTCCTCTTGATTTTCCCCATTCCCCCTACCATTAATGGCGTTGCCATGGCTGCACTCTTCCTCAGGCCAGAAGGGCAGGTAAGTGGCTGTCTTCACAGCCAGCTCTGATGCTGCTCAATAATTAGTCATTTGGAGGTTCACGAGTATTGGGTGCCCATTTTATTTTTGGCAACTTTTTTTAATCGACAGTATCCCATGGCATCTCTCAGGTGTGCCCGACCAAGGCACCTACTGCCCTCCTGAAACCTCCCCGACCAGGGAATCTGGGACAGGGACACCTCACCCTCTTCTGCAGACCCCAGACAGCCCCCACGGATCTACACCTCCGGGAGGGCCACCCTCCACCTGCTTGGGTGTCCTTTCTGACAATCCAGTCAACCGAGGATCTGGAGTGAAGGGAGGACTCTGGATAGCCAGCTGGTGGAAGTCTGGTGTTGGGCATGTGAGCCTTGATCTCTCAAGGCCACCATCACCTCCCTGCAAGCCAAGGTTTTTCCTTGCTGTGTCCCAGGGGCACGGATGTGCAGTGGCTTCTGCTCACGACTGGCACGCTCCTTTGCCCATGTAAAGATGCCCGTCGCAGCCCCCATACCCTGGGTGAGGCTTGCGCCAGCTGCTGTGCCCCTGGTAGCTACCAGGAGTCACTGGAACTGTGCAGAGTGTACCCCACCCACCCCAGGAGAGGAGAGCAGTCCAGCAGATGCTCGATCCTACTCCTCCCCATCCCACCCTCGATGACTCAAGTCCACTCCCGAACCCTGTTACCAGTGTGGCGTGAGGGGTGGCATCCAGCGCCTCCACCCTCAGCACTACCGGGCCGGCTAGGGGTGCCCATTTCTTATTGCCCTGGAAGCGAAGTGCCTCAACTCAGTGGTGCTCCTAAGTGACCCCCAACATATAACTCTGTGAATTGCATGGGAACCCAGATTTCCAGGCAGAGTCACTGACTGAGACTGACCATCCCTGTTTTTAAGTGAGCGTTCAACCCTGTTGTGACCAACCACATTTTAAAGGTTATAGAAACAGGTTATTTAGATGGATTCCTGTTTTCCTTTGTATGTATCCCGAATTCTGATATAGTAAGTTTCAACTGTTTTTTGCTCAGTGAATACTTTGTAACCACCGTGAATGGCTTTCATCTTAGGTGCTACTGCTGTCTCTTTCCATGTAGCCTGAGCATTCTACGCTGTTCCAGGCCGTTAACTTAAATAGCATGTAACAGTGTGATTGAACTCATGGAATGCCTCGCAAACATTTTTATTTATTTATGATTTATTTAATTTTGGTAACTGGGTAGGCCCACTATGACCATTACAGTCCCTTTTTTTAGGGATGACCCGGAATTAATTAGAGATAAAGAAAGTAACGCATCGAACAAAGGTAAATTGATTCACGTCATGCAATAATTGTACACAATTGCAACAAACAGCAATAATCGACATTTGTAAATATATATTATACATTGGTTGATACAGACACTCAATACATTTAGCTGGAACAGTGAGGAATTAAATTGTGGCATAATGAAAAGAAAGCAGTAGATGGTAGGAAGATGGGGGCATACTGTAGATTTGAAAGCCACTACCAAGCTAGATTAAAAATGGTCAGCACATGACAGAATAAATGCCTGACGTGGAACGGAAAACTGGAGGGCAGTGAACAGTGTAAAACAAGAGTGATTTTCTATCATCTTTAAGTGAGTGGCTGGCACAGTTTAAGTGAATGAGCATCTAAGAGAATGTCATTCCCTCAGTTGTATATGAAAATTCTTTCTCTTTATGGAGTCATATGATATATGCTTCTGTGTACGCCAGGCTACTTGGAAAGGTTAAATTGCAAACGGGGTTGTGCATTGGGTTTGGGGAGTCTATCTTAACTTATGCTGAATAAGGTGGTTAATGTCAGATAGGTGGATTGTTGAACTGCTCCTCTCTGTCAAAAAAAAAAAAAAAAAAAAGAGCATGCAGGTGAACTCCTCCCCAGTTCACAGATACGAATAGGCAACTTAACTTTTTCACCTCATGGAAGAGCAGCTCCAGAATCTGTTAAAATTGTCTGGGCTTAACTGAAGCTGATGGGATGTTGCTGATAAAATAAGATAGTTGCGAATGGTGTTGTCATCATACCTCTCAACTGTCCCTGATTTTCAGGGATGTCCCTGATTTAGCTTCAAAAGTTTACTCTGTCCCTCCTAAAACTTGTGTTTCCGTGACCAAACATTGGGAGTTGTAAACAAAAAATAATGTCAGACTTTAAAGTTACAGTCTCATTCTTCCTTAGAAAATGCATTTTACACTAAGCCTCTTACTCTCCCAGCTTCCAGAGTTGATATCGCCCAATTTTGAAGATGTGTCCCTGATTTTGGTCCTTTGTCCCTGATTTTTTTAAGCCTTGTCCCTGATTTATAAGGCAGAAGGTTGAGAGATATGGTTGTCATGCCTAGCTCTTTGGCATTATGGTAACGCATAGCATGCTTTTAACTGGCGTGCACAGGTACTAGAATGTTAGGCCTGGCAAGCAGAGATTACTGTGTAATTGCTACTTGAGCCTGCAACCAAGAGAAGCCACTCTCATTTCCTGTAGGGAAGAGTTGTGTGCAATGACTAATCTTCTTCAAGGATATCTCTTTCATCAGGCCACACCTATGGAACTATAGCCATCAGGCACCAGGACCACATGGAAACCTTTTGGCTAGCAGTCCACTAGGGGCTGCCCATGACAATGTCAGACATCGATCTCTTACAGTATCTAAATGTGGGTGGCACCATGTCCTCAGTTGTTTTCCCACCATTAACCATACTCGCTGAATTCCATTGAGATGCCATCACTACAGTCGACCCGCCAAAATCTTTGCATTTTCTTAGTTTTCTTTTCTCACCCTAGTAGTTATCACTTTATTTTGAAAGAGATTTTCATTGTCGTGTGAGAATGACCGACTCCACCAAACTCTTTCAATACAGTGAGTGCAGTGGAAAAATCTACAGCCGAGAGGCCCATGATGTGAAGGCCTGTGAAATCTGTCTAGGCTTCAGTCAAGCTACCCGGTGATGCCACCAGAAAGCCCTGCAGTCTCACCTCCTTGAGCAGAAGGTAGCCAGAATGGAAAAAGGAGCTCCAGGGAAGAAGCTCCTCCGCATCGCCGGCCATGTCCTCAGGTTTCCACTACTCCAAGGCCCTGGAGGAATCGTCAGGGGAGAAAAGAACACCCAGAGTGGAAAAGGAGCAAGGATAAATCCACCCCCATATGGTCTTGGTCGGCGCTGACCATTGCAGCATCGTAGTCCGCCTCTGCGGCAGTGCCTCCTGCTGCCCAAACCCTCATACTCACAGGGTCAGCTTTGGCAGCGAGTTCTGCTGGTGCTCCCATGGTCAGCACTGGAACATCGATGTTGGGACTGCTGACCCCCCTTCAGTGCTACAGGCTATTTTGTTGACGTCGGGGCTTCAGTCTCCGCTGTCGATGTAGCAAGGCACTCTGTCAACATCGGGGATTCACCTTCCCCTGTCCACGCTGCATGCCCTGCCACTCAGACCTCTTCCCCAAGGCCAGCTGGCATTTGCTTCCGCTGGACCGCACACACCTGGTGCGGGCCCATCATCATCATCCGCGTTTCAGATGCCCTCTACAATATTGCAGGCCACTGCATTGACGGCGGGGTCCCAACTTCCCCCATTGACGTACCAAGGTGCTCCTGCACAGCTGGCCGCCATCAAAATGCAGATGGTGTTTTCCTCCTTTGTGGAGATTAATGCAGCACCTTGCACCTCCTCCAGGCACGTCAACGAATGGGCCTCCCAGAGCAGCCCCCCACATCAATGCCTGCCTCATTGCCCCAGGTCATTAGTGTCCACTCTTCCTTCCTTACTTACCCTCTTTAGAGCCTGTTGAAGAGGACCATTAATACACACCTGACCTCATCTGTCAAAAGGAGGAGGATATAGATGGGATTCCTGATGGGTTTGACTTCACCATTTCTTCCAGGAGTGAGGACTGTACTCTCTATACCCCCCAGCTCCCCTCCTGAGGACCCCTCTTTCATCTATATGATGAAGTAGCTCCAGGCAGCAATGAGGTTTGATGGTGAGGAACAAGATATTACCAGGGGACACCTGGTTGAATTCCTGGAACTCCTAGATTCTCCTACTCTGATTATCCGTCCTGTACTGGCTGCATTAGAGGATGCCACCATAGTTGCCTGGCACAGGTCAAGCTTGATACCTGCCATGCCCAAAGAGGCAGACAAGCTGTACCTTGCTCCCTCAGGGAAGCCTTTTTCACTAACCAACCTCAAGTTGACTTGTTATGATAAATGCAGCCCACAGTAGGTTTAAGAGACCTAAGCATCTCAGTACTGTCCCTCCAGATAAAGAGTCGAGAAGACTGGACCTCATGGGGAAGAGAGTCTTTGCCTGTGCCACACTGGACCATAGGATAGCAAATTATCAGGCCCATATGGCCAAATACCAGAATACCCTCTGGAGGAAGTCCAGAGCAGCAGCAGCCCATGCTCTCCCAGAGGGTCCCCAGATGCTGAAGATGCTAAAGGTCCTCCAGACCAGGGCTGACATGGGTAAACACCTCTTACGATCTACTACAATGTCTCTGATGCCTCGGCCAGAGCAGCTGCAATTCGTATCTGCATCAGGAGGCACTACTTGTTGTGGGTGTTGGACTTTGCCGTGGATGTCCAGCAGTCCATCCTGAATGCTTCTTTCAGAGGGTATTAGCTATTTGGGGCAGATGTGCAGAATATTCTCCCTGAGCTGCAAGCCTCAGGACGGACAATTGGGTCAGTTCATTCGGCTCTATGCTGCCGGTTCAATAACACTTTTATCGACAGGATTTATGTCGACCCGCAAGTTGCGGTGAACATAAACCTCTGTGTCTCCGGTCCTATTTTCTCATCGGCGGAGGCTTAAACCCCCGAACACCACATGTTGGGGCTCTGCCTCCACATTCCCCATATTTATGAGATCTCTTTAATTCAGTCGGACTTGGATTTGGGAGGGGGTGCAGGACCGAGACAGTGCCTCTGTGTCGGCATTAACACAGCAACCTGTCGATTTTGTCGACAGGTTGGTAGGTCACTGTGTTGGTGTCGCGTATGGTGGGGGTATACCAGTTAATTCTGTCTACCATACACAGCCAAAGAGTAAGCAGAAGGTGCCTTTTCTTAGGGGCACAGCATGCCTAGATCAGGGGCCAGACAGCAGAGCAAAAGTAGAACAGCTCTGCCTTCCCCCACCTCCTCCACAGGTACCCGTTCTAAGGTCTGGAGGAGGCACAGCACTGTGCGTTGGATCTGCCTTAGCATGACTCCTTGCTAGTCCAGCATCCCCTGGTTGACAATCTGGGTGGAGGTGGTAGGGGACCTCTTATTCCTCCATCTGGACTGGTGGAGAGAGGATGCTACAAATGCCTGAGTCCTGCAGCTAATAGAACAAGGACATACTCTGGAACTTCTGGAGCCACCTCCAGAACATTTGCCTATTCCCTCCACTTATCCTCCAGACCATGTACCTGTGCTCCTAGAGAAAGTACAGACCCACTGCACAAAAGGGCCATAGAGCTGCTTCCCTGGGATCAGAGGAACATGGGGTTCTACTCCCATTTCTCTTCATCCCAAAGTCCACAGGGGACTTGAGATCCATTCTGGATATGAGGGAACCTATATTATTTTCCATTTTCCTTAATGACCTCTCTTCTGCCTGTTCCACTTCCCAAATCCATATGAATGTGGATGATACAGTCCTCTACACATGTAGCAAATCTTCCGGTGATGCCCAGTTTAGACTGCAAAAGGATTTCACTTCGGTTCAGAAATGGTTCCAGTTGAATCAGCTTTTCCTGAATGCTAAAGTAACAGTCTTCATGTCCTTCGGCACCAGACAGAGGCTATCTTCCCTGAATGCATCCCCCATCTTTCTACACACTGGATGGTACCCTGATTGAGGATGTTACTTACTTCAGATACCTCGGGGTCTGGCTAGACCTCCATTTGGATTTTTCAGCACATGTGGATGCAATCCATAAGAACCTACTCCCCCAAGCTTGGGGCTTTATACAGAAACAGGGCTGCATTCCTCCATCAGCCTGCCATGCTCTTGTGCAGAAAATGATCCTTCCTACCTTTGACTATGCAGACCTTGTCTATAATGCCACCCCAAAACTACTCTGACGAGACTGGACTCTCTCTTCAGTTCCTTCTGCCACTTCATACTGTCCTGCCCCCTCATACTCACCACTGCAATCTTTATATAGCCACGTTCCTCCCTTCACTGGAGTCCAGGTGTCTAGCTCACACTGCTACTTTCATGACTAAATTTTGGTCTGGGAATCACCCCGCCTATCTTTCCTCTTTCATCTCTGCCTCTTCACTGAGCCCCTATTGCCTCCGGAATGCTGACTGTCGTTCATTCATCATCCCCCACCACTCCATTACCGTTGGCCAATCTGCGTTTTCCTACCACTGCCCTAAAAATTGGAATGCCCTCCTTTATGCCATCTGCAGTGTGCCTTCTCCCAATGCTCTCTCTTTTCTCCTTCGAGTGTATTCATCCCATTCCTGCTCATGCTAATCCTCCTGACCGTATCAGAGTTCTATACCACTTAAAGCTTCTGGTCCTTCTCTATGCCCCCAGTGCCCAATTAGCTATGCCCAATGTAGCACTCGATATTATCTCCTAAATATTCAACCCTCTGCTCTCTTGTTTTAACTGATAATTCAGTACCCAGACTGCAGTGGTATTTTTTTTTTGTTTGTTTGTTTTTTTTTGTAACATATTTCCTTTGTCTCCCGATTTTGTAACCATGCATCACTGCTTGTCTGTAATCCCTGATGTTCTCTTGTTTCTGCTTCTGGTCTCTGTAAATTGTACTCTTTGCACTTTACTGTTCATATTGTACTTATGTTCATAACAACTTAATCTGGTTCAGGGTCATCTGGCATTCATCTGTATCCCCCTCCCTCGGGTCGTGCCTGAAAATAGGCAGAATTGTCTAGTGCACTTAGCCGGTCAACAAAAACTAAATAAACTAAAAATAAATAAATGTTCACAATTTTGTAACTTGTATTATTTGAATTATGTTTTACCATGCCGGTTCGACATCTCTAATGTCGACTGGTGTTGCAGTGACAGGAATCATGTCGACCGCAAATCACAGTCGGCATGATTCCTTGCAGACTCCCGGTCCTGTTTAGGGGGGCTTTGCCCCCCCCCCCGCATCCCCCTGACTAAAGGATTGTTAACTCCAGTCAGATTTAACTCAGGGTGGGGGTGCAGGACGGGAGACAGCATGCCCCTATCTCAGGCACACCATCACAGCGACCTGTCGGCAAAGTGTTGATTTTGTCGACAGGAGCATAGTTCGCTGTTTTGGTGTCGCTGTATGGCGGGCATACCTTACCACATTGTTAAAAATAATTCAGTTGTAATTTTGCACTGCCGTACCTGTACCTCGAATTTCCCCTATCCCCCAGGAGGTATCTGGAAACTAGCAATTTATTGGTCTGTATACTTTCCTGGTGAAATGTTTGAATAAATAAAAAGAAATGCTTCTACATCCAGTACAAGAAGTTCTGGATGGTCACTCCGCAAGGCTTGCTGCCTCTTCTGCAGAAGTGGAACTGGATATGCTCCATGGATATGCAGGATTCTTACCTGCATATCAAGATTTTTGTACCCCCCCAGGAGGTACCTCAGGTTCCTGTTCTGGGGGGAACGCTGCCAGTTCAGGGTATTGTCCTTTGGCTTGTCATCTACTCCACGGGTATTTGACACATACTTGCCATTTGTGGCAGCAGCTCTCAGGAGAGTGGGACTGTATGTCTTCCCTTACCTGGATGACTGGTTGCTTAAAGTACAGTCCAGGGAGCAACTGTCCAACCCCCTAACTCGTACCAGTTCTCCAGTGGTGCACTAAGATAACACATAACCTTTAAAGCACTTCTTGGCCTCCTGCCACTTGGAGCTGAAGGCCTGTTAACCCTCCCCCCCAACTGCAGCCCTCAGCATACCTAAAGTTCAGCCTACCAACCTCTCCATGTTCCTAGATGCCGGACAACCCAAGGGCAGTGGCGCTCATTTTCCCACAGAGCACTTCTTTGGTTTAACACGCTCCACTAGTACATTTTGACCACACCAAAACTGGGTCAGTTCAAACACAAGCTCCATCAGCATCTTACAGCCAACAGCTCATGTGACTGCTCCACCTGACATACCTCTAGTACATCCTACTTATGCTTTCTCACTTTCTCACTATTGGAGAAGGACCGGTAGCTCCTATGCTCACCCCAACCCCCTCCTATCTTATCCCCCTTCGCTAAAACTACTGCTGTACCCCCTCCTTCCTACTGCTTCCTCTATCCTCCCCTCTGCTTGTACCCTGCTTTCACTCACCCTAGTAACCCTAGCTGACAAGGCCATTTGGCTGCCTCCAATTTTCTTGGTTCTCTTCATTACCCCCTCTCTCTGCTTTACATTGTCCATCTTCAAAATTTTTATAGTTTTTTCTTGATGTTACAAAGTATGCCTCTGTTGTTTGACTGCTTTTATCTGTAAACTTATTTTCGTCAACCTTTGTATGTTTGTTTTTTCCCTCTCCACTGATGTTGGAACCTTTGTAAATAAGCCATTTTGTGCTAAAAGGTATTATAATCCAAAACTGAATAAATAAAAAAAAAAAAATAAATAAAAAGGCAGTTCAACGCCCCGGGGATCGTGGTTAATCTGCCCAAGTCAGCCTTGATCTCTTCGGCTCAGAACTTTACCTTCATACAAACGTGAATTCTTGCTGTATTCTGACATTCTGATGTACACAGTTAGCCCCAGCACTTGACCTGCCCCAGAGAGGAAAGAGTTAATTTCTATACCAGGCATAGAACGTTGAGCTCAAGCTCTGTTTTCAAACCTCTGTGGTGCCTCCGAGTGTAATCATCAGATTCTTTACTCCGCCTAACTGTGAAGTCACTCCAGAGATTGCTCCTTCGCTTTGGTTTGGTAAAGTTTCAAAACATGTCGGTTTTTCAACAAATTTGTTTATTTTCGGTTTCGAGCCTCTGTCTACGGTACAGTAAGTAGTGTAGATAGGTAGTGAACTTTGATTTTGTGTTTTTCTTCTGTGGAAATTGTAAATTCCGGTTCCTTCTCAGTCGGTCTGGCTGGGAACCGATCTTTTGTGTTTAAATTTAATTTCTGAGATTTTAGTAGTGGTGTGCTGGTTCCTATCAGTTTAAAAAAAAATTACTTTTTTGGTTTCTTTACATTACTCGTGACACGGTTGGTAACTGATAGGGGGGTATTACCTGGCTAAAAGCTGTAAAGGGTAATTTTTTCTAGTCTGGCCATGTCTGAGAAACCCAAGAAAAAAAACGGTCCCACTGGGTTTCAACACTGTACAGAGTGTGGGGAGGCCTTTGCTAAGGCTGACCCCCACCTCGTCTGTGTTTATTGTCTGGGGTTTGACCACCTCCACAGACTGCCAAATCTGCGAAAATTTTCCTAAGGCCACTCTGGAAAAAAGATTGGGTAGACTAAAGGAAAAGGAGGCCAAGAAGTCCGCTGACTTGGAAGGAGAGCCGACCCTGAGGGATTGGGTCCGTCCAAAAGCTGAAAAACGTCAGCTGGTTCGGATCCAGCATCCCTTACTCCAACTGCTGAAGAAATAGCCAAAGCGATCAGTATTGTACAATTGCTTCGTCCTGGCGCCGACGGTTAGGTGCTCAGTTCGGTCGGATCCAACTCCATCGGATTGTGATCCGGATACTTATTACGAATTGGAGTGGGAGGAGGATGAAGAGTTAGATGATGATGATGACGGTCTGGATGTGCCCAGTGAACCGGACATCTCCCCAAACAGACCCTCCAGTGTCTCCCCTCCAAGGCTTTCTGAGTCCCCATCTCACTTTTTGTTTTACAAAAAGGTGGCTGAAACCCTCCAGCTCACTATGGTTGAAGCTGTTGAGGAGGAAGAAGAAGAGCCTGATTTTTGTGGAGATGATTGACATCCCAGAGTCCAAGAGTTTGTCTATTCCACTTCATAAATCCCTTGGGAAACAGACACAAAAGATTTTACAGACACCTAATTCTTTACCTTCTGTGGATAAGAGAATGGACAGGAGGTATATGCTTTCAGGCTCATTTACAGAGTTTTTGTTCAGTCATTGCAGCCATGTTAGGGTAGTGCAGGCTGCAGCCTGTGACAGGGCTAATATACCTTTGGCTTCACACACCCCCAGATAAAGACTCCAGGAAGGAGGATGCCATGGCCAAGAAACAATACTTGGCATCCTCCTTGGGACTCAGACAGGCTAATTATATGGCTACACAGCCAGATACAAGGAGTCTAGGTGGGGTACTGTTCTGGAACTGGCTAAACAGGCTTCTCTCCAGCTAGCCAAAGAGCTGGAGGAGGTGGCTGCTGATGGGATTGAGGCATCCAAAGTGCAATTCCACGCTGCTGCATACTCTAATGATGTAGCATCGAGAGTCATGGCTACATCTGTGTCTCTCAGGCGATTTGCTTGGCTCAGATGCACTAGCCTTTCTTAGGACACCCAGGCTAAGGGCAACTCTCTGTTTGGGGAACAGTCAGAGGCTTACTTGAAGAAGGATGAGTACAGGGCCACCTACAGGAGTGCACAGGCCAAGGAACAGCAAGCCATTCCCCAAAAGCAGCAGTCTAGGGGCAGGCCCTTGCACAGGCCTTTCTACCAAGCCCAGGCCTCCTCTCCCTTCCCACAGAGGGGATTCTTTCAAGGAAGAGGCAGGAGTGGGATGAGCAGAGCTGCATTCTCTTCCCAGTCCAAGGCTACTGCCAGGCAGACACCCTGATGTGTCAGCCCAGGTCGACTCCCCAATTCCAGTAGGAGGCAGACTGGTTTACTACGTCCAGGCCTGGAAGTCTGTTACCTCAGACAAGTGGGTTCTGGAGGTAGTAAGCCAGGGACTGGCCCTCAGTTTCAAGAAGTTTCCAAAAATGAGGGTCAGATCTTTTCCACCTGCAAACGTCTCCAAAACCATTGCTCTAGAACCAGAGGTTTCTACCTGCTGGCTGTCAGAGCCGTGGAGAGAGTTCCTACTTTACACAGGGGTAAGGGTCTGTACTCCAGATATTTCCTTACCCCAAAAAAGACAGGGGAGTGGCAGCCCATCCTAGACTTAAGGTATTTGAACAAATGCATCTTAAAACCAAAGTTCAAAATGTTGACTCTGGGAGTAATTCTTCCCTTCTGAGGCCAGGAGATTGGCTAGCATCCCTGGACCTCAAGGATGCCTATTTCCACATTCTTATCAGGTGCTCCCACAGAAAGTCCCTCAGGTGCGTGATGCCTTCAGGCTATTATCAATTCAGAGCCATGCCTTTTGGCCTAACATCGGCACCAAGGGTGTTTACAGAGTGTCTTGCAGTAGTAGTGGCCTTCCTCGGAAGGCAGGGGATATCTCTATTCCCATATCTGGACGACTGGCTCATTGTAGGACAGTCTCATGACCAGATCAAGTCAGCTCTTCAGGTCACTCAATAAATGCTGAGTTCTCTGGGATTCCTTCTCAATCTACCAAAGTCAATTCTCAAACCAGTACAGTTCCTCACTTTCATAGGGATAGAGTTAAATAATTTTCAAGCAAAGGCCTTCCTCCCATTAGCAAAGGTAAAGGCCCTTACAAATCTTGCTTCCTCATTTCATCCTCTGGTTTCTCATCCAGCGAGACACTTTCTTCAGCTCCTAGGCCACATGGCAGCTTCCACTGCAGTGGTACAAGGAGCCAGGTTCCAAATGAGGGGCATTCAGTTTCACCTAAGGTCTTTTTGGTCTCAGAAAAAAGATTCTCTCAGCAAATTGGTTCCAGTGACTCAGTCTGTGGTCCAAGCTCTCCAGCGGTGACTGGATCAGGACAATCTCCGACAAGGTGTCCCATTCCTCAGTCAGTCTCATTCAGTGGTACTAACCACAGATGCTTCTCTCCTGGGCTGGGGAGCCCACCTAGGAGCCCTCACAGCACAGGGTGTTTGGCCTCCACAAGAGTCTCTCCTTCATATCAATCTTCTGGAACTCAGGGCAGCATTCCTAGCCCTTCAGGCTTTCTCAGACTCAGTAAGGGACAAGGTGGTTCAGGTCAGGACAGACAACACCACCACCACCACCACCATGTGATACATCAGCAAGCAAGGGGGCAATCGGTCTACGGCCTTGTGCATGGAGGCCTGAAAGTATGGTCTCTGGCCTACTTGCAAACTTCCCTAATAGCAGTCCACCTCCCAGGGAAGAACAATGTGTTAGCAGATGCTCTGAGCAGAATCTCCCAGGGCCATCACAAATGGACCTTGGATCCTCTCATACTGAAAGTAATCTTCACCAGGTGGGGCACTCCAGAGATAGATCTCTTCGCAGCTCCAGACAATCACCAACTTCCCCTCTTCTGCTGCAGACCCCCAGTCCTAGGGACTGTTCCCTTGGATGCCCTGATATTGGACTGGGAAGGCGAGTTCCTTTATGCCTTTCCTCACTTTCCCCTGTTGTTCAGGGTTCTAGTCAAGATCATGACAACCGTGCACAGTGATTCTACTGGCTTCAGACTGAGCCAGACAGCCTTGGTATCCTCAGTTGTTCTCCCTAGCAGTCTCACTCCCCCTGTCTCTTCCCAAAAGACACACTCTCCTAACCTCCTCTCAGGGGTTGTTCTGGTACCCCAATCTACCAGTCTCTCAATCTCAAGGCCTGGCTCTTGAAGAGTTAGAATATGCCAGCCTGCAT
The DNA here is from genome assembly GCA_016271365.2 of Neoceratodus forsteri. Taxonomy (NCBI): domain Eukaryota; kingdom Metazoa; phylum Chordata; order Ceratodontiformes; family Ceratodontidae; genus Neoceratodus; species Neoceratodus forsteri. Next base: position 177,828,823 of record CM057456.1, read on the forward strand.
CTTTCTCAGGGAGTTTTGGACATCCTTAAGTTTTTTTCAGAAACCCTCTACCAGGAAAACTTATAATTCCAAATGGAAAAATTCAGTATTTGGGGTTCCCATAAGGATATTTTACCAGATGCTGCTGGCATTGCTACATTTTTGGATTTCCTGGTTCACCTTAATGGCTTAGGCCTTAGGCCAGCCACTTTAAAGGTTAATTTAGCAGCCGTGTGTCTGTATTCCTGTCAGCAGGGAAGTGCTCTTCCCTAGCGTCTCACCCGGTTTTTGGTAAGTTCTTTAAAGGTCTGGTTCATATCAACCCTCCTTTTAGAGAGCCTGCTCTGGCTTGGGCTCTCAATGTCTGCATTGCTCAGCTTATGCAGCTACCCTTTGAACCTCTGGCTTCGGCCGAGCCTAAGTACCTGACCTGGAAAACTGTGTTTCTCGTAGCTATCACTTCTGCCAGGCGAATTAGTGAATTGCAGGCCCTGTCAGTTGAACCTGATTTTATCTCATTCCATAGAGATAAGGTGGTCCTCAGAACCAATAGGAGGTTCTTACCCAAAGTAGTCTCAGATTTCCATCTGAACCAGTCCATGTCTCTTCCTGTGTTTTTCACTGATCATTCTTCTTCTGGAGAAAGAAGATTACATAGTTTGAATGTTAAGAGGGCACTTCTCTACTACATTGAGCATACTAAGGCACACAGGAGTGATTGTCTTCAATTGTTTCTCACTTATAGAGATGTGGGAAAAAGTAGGCTTGCTACTAAGAGAACTATTGCCAGATGGTTTGTCTCTTGTATACAGTTCTGCTATGCCAAGCTAGGTAAAACACTTCCCTCAGGCCTGAGGGTTCTCTCGACTGTTGGTACAGCTGCTTCTCTGGCTGCTGCCAGAGATATCCCCCTGCTAGAGATCTGCAAAGCAGCCACCTAGAAAACTATCCATACTTTCACCAAGCATTACCCTCTGGATATCCAGGCTAGGAGTGATGCTAGGTTTGCTACAGCAGTCCTGCAGAGCCTGTTCCCAAAATAGGTTTGGTACCCTCCTCCATGGAGGTACTGCTTGGTAGTCTGCATATGTCAGAATACAGCAAGATTTCATCTTGTTTGAAGAAAAAAATTACTCACCGTAGTAATTGTGTTTCTTTAATGGAGTTTTGCTGTATTCTGACCCCCCCCCACCCCCAAGAACGTAGTTTTGAGATGTGGGCTGGCAGGTACAGTGTTGCACCTCAGGTGTGTACTTTGCACTCCTCCTCTTCAGGGTGGGGTGGTTGTTGTTTTAACTTAGATTTATATATCTTGTTCACTACCTGTTTTTTTTTTTTGAGTTCTCGACTTGAGTCTTATAGACCCAAGTTGTTGCCTGTTGGCTTATATGTTTTACAATTTCCACATTGGAAGTGTAGTTAGTTTGCTCATAAGAATCTGATGGTTACACTCTGAGGCACCATAGACAGGGGTTTGAAAACCGAGCTTGAGCTCAAGGTTCTATGCCTGGCATAATTACTCTTTCCTCTCCGGGGCAGTTCAAGTGCTGGGGCTAACTGCATATGTCAGAATATGTCCGAATACAGCAAGACTCCATTAGAAAAATCACACTTACTAAGGTGAGTAATTTTTTTTTCTTGCCCCAGGACAGGGCAGACCACCTGAGAGCTCAGGCCCAGATGCATTACAACAGCAGGTATGTCATAGCTGGAATGTTCCTGAGGCTGTTGGGTCTGATGGCTGCAGCCATTGTCACAGTAGCCCTAGCCAGGATGCACATGAGGATCCCCCAGTGGACATTAAGGTTTTACAGGGATCGGTGTACCGAGGACCTAGAACAGCAGGTTCTAGTCTCCTCCCTGGTCAAAAAGATGCTGCTGTGGTAGATGGAACCCAACAATTTGCTGAAAGGGGTTCCCTTCCCTATAGCCTCTCCTCAGCAGATTCTCACCACAGACGCTTCGTTGATAGGCTGAGGGGCTCATCTGGGGCCTCATCAGACTCAAGGAATGTGGACCAGAGTGGAGGCCTCCTTCCACATAAATGTTCTAGAAAAGAGGACCGTTTGGTATCCTCTGCAACAGACGCTTCAGGGGTTGGCTGGGGCGCTTATCTGGGGCCTCATCAGACTCAAGGAACATGGACCAAAGTGGAGGCCTCCCTCCACATTAACATTCTAGAGATAAAGACTGTTCTGTATGCTCTATAAGCCTTCCCAGACCCATCTGTCTCCAGGCTATCTGCTTTTGCAGATGCACAACATCAGTGTAGTACACTACATCAGCAAGCAAAGAGGGACCCACTTGTTCCTGTATGCCGGGAAGCAATAAGGGTCTGGTACTGGGCTCTAGAACACGGTCTAGAACTGTTGGCTGTTCATGTTCCAGGTGTCTAAAACATCCTGTCAGACAGGCTGAGATGATCACGGTCTCAGATGCACAAGTGGGGGCTACTGACTTCAGTTGTAGAAAGCTTGTTCAACTGGTGGGGTCATCCAGAGTTGGACCTTTTTGCATCCACACTCTATGCAAAACTGCCATGTTTCTGCTTGCTTGCTTTAGGGCCTGGAGTTTTCTGGCGAGACATGTTGTCCTTCTCTTGGAAAGGGAGGTTCATTTACACCCTCCCTTTTTCTTCTGATTTAGAGGGTCATAATCAAGCTCCAGATAGAGGGTGCCACCCTAAATCTGGTTTCCCTTGCTGCAACAGCTGGCAGTGGAACCCAGAGTGCCCCTGCCCCTGTGCAAAGACTTGCTCTCCCAGAAACAGGGAAACTTGGTCCATTCGGATCTTAAGTCACTCCAACTCCATGCCTGGCCCCTGAAGACATCGCCATTGCAAGATGTGGAGTGCTCCCAAAGGTGGTGGATGTTCTGGTGGCTGCAAGAAAACTGCCACTTATTCCAGGAAGTGGAAGCACTTTGCCCAGTGAGCTACTTCCCACAGCTTGGATCTCATCACCTTTTCAGTGAATCAGATTCTGGTGCACTTGCTGTCCTTGTCAGACACAGGACTGCAGTACTCGTCCATTAAAGGCAATTTCCGATGTAAGGCAGCATCACATATAATGGTGGCTGCTCATCGGCTATTGTTTGAAATGTTTTGCCATGCATATTTTACCACCCACGATAGTTTGTAATTTCATTTACACAGTGAGCCAGCCAGAGTGTCCAGGTTTACCACGACGCCCCCGCCACTGCTGACAAACAGGAGAGCTGCAAGGTGTTCATTGAATGAATGGGCTGATTGTTCATTCGCTTTAAACTATAACAATCACTTGATGACACGAGTGATATCACCACCAACATGGGCCATGTTAGTCGAGCGGTGTCCTTCATTAATTGCCAAGTGATCATTTTTTAGTTTAAAAATGAATGAGAAATCAAGCCCCATTCATTTCCATGGAGTGCATCCCCACTCTCTCCCTGGCCACACGTCATTACATGCTTGAGTGCGGGGGCTTGGCGGCCGTACCCGGACACTCACAATGCAAAGGGCTTCAACTGTATAAATGAAAATGACAAGGGATATTATTAAGGTACGGGATACTTTTAATCAGTAAAACCAGGATAGAATGATGGCCAATGTGGGCAGCCAGCATTATGTGCGCGCGGTAGCTGATCTCATAGGTCAGAAATTTACTTTAAGGTGCACCTGGCTGCCTTTTCAGCATTCCATGTGTCTTTTGATGGCTGTACAGTGGCCCAGCTGGAGGTATCCCCTGCGATCTTGAGAGGAATTCTTCCCTTGAAGCCTCCCATCTGCAATCCAGTCCCAGTTTGGAACTTGAATTTTGTTCTGCAGAAACTTACTTTGGCTCAGTTTGAGCTGGCTGCAACTTGCAAGCCACGTTTTCTGTCATGGAATGTGTTATTTTTGGTTGCTATTACGTCTGCTCAGAGGATTTCCGAGCTTTAGACACTTATGTTTGAGCCTCCTTATTTGATTTTCCACAAAGACAGGGTGTCTTTGCATACCAACCTTAAGCTTCTTCCAAAGGTGGTGTCTGAATTTACCTTAACTCAAACCATCCACCTGCCAGTATATTTTCCTGAGCATGCCAATCCAGTGGAAGCATTACTCCGTACTTCAGATGTACATAGAATAATAAGATATTTGTTCATTGTACGAAAGACTGCAGGAAGTCCTCTCAGCTTTTTGTTTCCTTAATCCCTGGGAAAGAGGGCATACCGGTTTCTAAACCATGCCTGTCCAAATGGTTGGCCAACTGTATTATGTTTTGTTACAAGAAGTACAGTAAGGAACTTCTTGTTACTATGCCTGGACATTTGGCCAGAGGCATGGTCACTTCTGTTGCCTGTTTCAGAAATGTCAGCTAGGGGCTTTCTTGGAGGTAACAAAAAGTGTAATAGGAAATGTTTTTAATGTAAAGCCAAGGCTATTAAATATGTATTTGTGTAATGATGGACCACTGTAATATGGAGAAAAGTGAATGTAAAACTGTGGAAATGTTGTTCAATAAACTTCAAGTTAAAAAAAAAAAGAAGAAAGAACCGTCAGCTGCAGACATTTGTGTTGCTGCCACTTGGAATACTGTTCTCACTTTCATGAGACACTACAGTCTGGACATTACCTCTAGAAGAAGGGCAGGCTTTGGTCTGGCTATGCTTCAAGGTCTCCTTTCATAGGCCTTCGGCCTCCAGCCACCCAGACTGGTTGTCTTTCAGAACTGCTTGGGACTCGTTCTGTAGGTGTGGCCTGATGAAAGAGAGATCCTGGAAGATGATAGTACAGTTATGGGAGAACTTATCCTAACAGTAGATCTTCAAGAGAATCATTTTCATCAGGCCATGCCGTCCCACCCTCAGTTCCCCATAGATTCAGAACTCCTTAGCTCCTGTCTCTCTTTCTAGGACAGTGTGCCTTCTCCTGTCTACCTTGTCTGGTAGCAGGAACCTTTAGCTGCCTTGGTTCCCCCAGGAGGAGGTCCTCTGAGTATGATCTCTGGAGGGGAACTAAGGAAGGTGCGGGGCCACCCACGTTTATATAGTGCAGGACATTGACATCTGACGTTGTGCGTGGCCCCTTGTAGACTGTTAGCTAAAACGTTTCCTTGTGGTCCTGCTGCCTGATGGCTAAAGTTCCATAGCTGCGGCCTGATGAAAGAGATTCTTTTGAAGATCTGTTGTTACAGTAAGTTCTTATGTAACTGAACTTTCTAAGACCTCAGTGGTAGGAACTTAGAACTGAGTTCATGTTAAAGATTTCCTATGTTTGCATTTCTTATCATTTACATAGAAACACAGAAACATAGAATTTGACGGCAGAAGAGGACTACAAGGCCCATCCAGTCTGCCTATTTCTTTTTCTACCTTATAAATGTGCCATCGGCCTTTGGCCTATCTATTCATACTCATCTGTATTGCTCCCTTATGTCTATCCCATGCCTGTTTGAAGCCCTGCGCTGTATTCATAGCCACCACTTCCTGAGGTAGGCCGTTCCATGCATCCACCACCCTTTGTGTGAAAAGGAATTTCCTCACATTCTCCTTTAATCGGCCTCCTCTAATCTCATGCTGTGTCCTCTTGTCCTGCTATTTTTCTTATATTTAAACATGTTAGACTCTTTCACCTTGTTAATGCCCTTAAGGTGTTTGAATGTCTCGATCATATCACCTCTCTCCCTCCTTTGCTCAAAGGTATACATATTGAGCTCCATTAATCTGTCCTCATATGTCTTCTGATGCAGTCCCTGTACTATTTTGGTTGCCTTTCTCTGGACTGTCTCAATTTGGTTAATGTCCTTGTGAAGGTGTGGCCTCCAGTACTGCATGCAGTACTCCAGATGGGGCCTAACCAGTGTCTTGTAAAGAGGGATTATTACCTCCCTCTTACGACCTGTGATACCCCTACTAACATCCCCCTAGTCTTACCTACTGCTTTAGAGGTCTGCTTGGATGATTTCAGGTCATCAGTGTTGATTATGCCCAAGTCTCTTTCTTCCTTTGTGACTGCCAGCAACTCCCCTCCCAGCCTATAGGTGGCTTCAGGGTTTCTCTTCCTTATGTGCATGATCTTGCACTTCTTTGCATTAAATCCCAGTTGCCACTCTTCTGACCATTTTGCTAGTTTATCCAGATCTCTTCTCATTCTGCCCACCCCATCTGGATCATCTACTCTGTTGCAGATCTTGGTGTCATCTGCAAACAAATAAGCCTTATCCTCTAGTCCATCTGCAATGTCACTAATGAAGATATTGAAGAGGAGTGGCCCCAGGACTGATCCCTGCTGGTACCTCACTTGTGACTTGCATCTCTTCTGACTGTATACCATTTACCACCACTCTCTATTTTCTGCCCGTCAACCAGTTTGCCACCCAGTTGACCAACTTCTGACCCACCCTGATCCTACCCAGCTTATTTATCAATCTTCTATGTGGAACAGTGTCGAAAGCTTTGGTGAAGTTGAGGTAGGCAACATCAACTGCTCCCCCTTGGTCCACCACTCTGGTTACCCAGTCAAAGAAATCTATGAGATTAGTTTGACAGGACCTTCCTTTTGTAAACCCATGCTGTCTTGGATCCTGTGCCCCTATGAGTTCCAGGTGTTGCATTATCCTTTCCTTAAGGAGTACCTCCATAATCTTGCCCACTACTGAGGTAAGACTGATGGGTCTGTAGTTCCCTGCCTCCTCCCTGCTACCCCTCTTGCAGAGCGGGATCACATGAGCCCTTCTCCAGTCTTCTGTGACCTCTTCTGTGCTCAGAGACTCACTAAACAGTTCTGCTAATGGCTCTGCTAGTTCCACCCTTAGCTCCTTAAGTACCCTGGGATGTATGCCATCAGGTTCCATTGCCTTGTCCACCCTGAGCTTAGCAAGCTCTTGTAGGACCCTTTATTTTTTGAAGGGAGTATTGCTCATCTCCGTCCTCCCTGTATCCATGGTGCTGAGCTGTGGGCCGTGCCGTACCCTCTCTTCAGTAAATAATGAAGGGAGTATTGCTCATCTCCCTCCCCACTGTGTCCATGGTGCTGAGCTGTGGGCTCTGCCGTACTTTCTCTTCAGTAAATACTGAGCAAAAGTATCTATTTAGGATAGATGCTTTTACAGGGTCCTCCTCCTCATATGCCCCCTTTTCTCCTTTGACCATAGCAATACCCCCTCTGGACTTTCTCCTTTCACTAATGTACCTATAGAAAGTCTTGTCCCCTTCTTTTACTGTTTATGCTAGTGTTTCCTCAGTTTGGAACTTTGCCTACCTTACTGCCTTCCCTGCTTCCCTTAGGGCAGTTTGGTATGCCTCCCTATCTTCATCGCACTGTGTTCCTTATATTCCTGAAGGCCAGCGTTTGGCTCTGACCTTTTCTGCTACTGTATTTAAGAACCAAAGTGGTTTCCTTCTTCATTTCCTTTTCTTCTGTCTAACACAATGGGATGTTGCTTCAAGTATTGCATCCTTAATGCTTGCCCACTTGCCTGTACCCCTCATCTGTGTTTCTTTTTGCCAGGGCTAGCTTAACTCTGTTGGTCACCTTCAAAGTCAGCTCCTCTGAATTCCCATATTTTTGCCTTGGAATAGGATGATTTGGATGTAGTGGCCAAATTAAACCATACCATGTGATGGTCACTGGCCCCCAGGTGACATTCTACCTGGAGATCTCTGATCCCTTCCCTGTTAGTCAGTATTAGATCTAGGATAGCCCTGTCTCTTGTTGGTTGTTGTACCAGTTGTTTGAGGCCCTCCCCCTGCAGGGAATCCACCATGCGTCTAGTTCTGGCAGATGTTCCTGCTGGTATTGACCAATCTGTATCCAGCATGTTGAAGTCTCCCATTATTAGAACCTCCCCTTTAGCTGTCATGTTTTGTGTATCTTCTAACAGTAATATGCCTATGTCCTTCCCTTGGTCTGGGGGCCTGTAGACAACCCCAGTTCTTATGGCTGTCCCATTTCCTGTTTCCAGGGTGACCCACAGTCCTTCTGGCTCCATTTGTGTATTCTGAATTTCTGTAGCTTTGATATTTTCATTGACATACAGGGCCACTCCACCCCCCTCCCTTTTTGCACCTAGGTCTCTTCTGAACAGTACATAGCCGGGTACTGAAGTCTCCCAAGTGTGGTTACTGGTAAACCACGTCTCACTAATTGCTACTATGTCCAGTTTAGCCTCTGACATTATTGCCTGCAGGTCTGGGATCTTATTTCCCAGGCTGTAAGCATTTGTGTACATTATTTTCCATTGGCCAGATTTCGGTGTGTTAGTTGTTGGGTGAGGTTTGGCATTTCCCCTGTGTGTCGTATGGGCAGACGGACCTTTTTTCTTACCTGATGATGCAAATGAACTACAAACATGTTGAATCCCTGTTTGACCACTAGCTGAGGGGGGAGGGGTGTGCTTCCCATTTGGCATATGGGGTGCTGCACCCCCTCCCCATTTGCTAGTTTAAATATTCAGGCAGTATAGCGCAGTGGTTTAAGGCTCTGAGCTGCAAATCTGGTGACATCCAGCAGACCAGACCTGGGTTTGAATCCCACAGCTTCCACTTGCATACTATATGACCCTGAGCAAGTTTATTTTTTTATTTATTTGGTTTTTGTTGACCGGGTAAGTGCATTGGACAAATCCTGCCTATTTTCGGGCATGACCCGGGGGACGGGGATACAGATGAATGCCAACTGACCTTGAACTAGATTAAGTTGTTGGTGGTATTTTTAGTTAATGAAGGAAATTTGGCCAGGACACCGGGGAAATTCCCCTGCTCTTTTCGATAAGTGCCATAGGATCTTTAACATCCACCTGAACTACTACCAGAACAGGCAGAAGTCGCTTAACTTCCCTGTGCTCCCAGGTCGCACCTGTAAAGAAGCTTTCAGCTTAGTGTGCTACTCCTGGTTAAACAACTAAATAAAAAAAAAATAAATAAATAAAAAATAAAACTATCCTGCAAAAACATCAAACTTCTGCTCCAATGCACTGACTCCCTCCTTAGTCAGATGCAGTCCATCAAATTTAAAGAACTTTCGCTCCCAGAACTGTTGCCAGTTCCCTACAAACCTATGTCCTTTTTCCTGGCACCAGCCCTTGAGCCACATGTTTAGCTGCCCTATCTCCCCTTCTCTGACCTTCCATCCATCTGCCCCCCTCTCCCAGACTGGCAGGATCTCAGAGAAGGAAATGCTGGACGAAATGGATGATGGTTTGTCACCCAGCCTGGTCAGGTGTTCCTTGGTCTCCACAACTGACCGGCTGGTGAAATCATTAGTTCCTATGTGTACCAGGACGTCAATGTTTTCTCCTGCTTTGTGAACAATTTTAGCAATGCGGTCAGTGTCTCTCTACACTGATGTACCTGGGAGACATCTGACCATTACCTCAGGCTGGAGATGGATATCAACTCCCCGAATCATGGAGTCTCCTTTGATCAGAATTTTTTGGGATTTCCTTTTTGCTTTTTTTGTTTTGGTTCCTGATTTGGGCTAGTTTTATTGTGCTGGCTCCTGTGCTGCAGTGTCCTGCTCTGCAGTGTCCTTTGCCCCTTTGTTTGATTTCAGAGATAGAGGCAGATACCTGTTTGTAGAGTTTATATGGTTTTTGGAGGTAATATGTTGGAGAGCACAGAGTGATGGGGCACCCGATTTGCCCCTCCTAACCACCTGCCAACCTCCTGGACCAACTACCCTCTGCGGTCGATGTTCTTCTGTTGGATGTTGGGGAAATGGCGGGTGGTTCTTATAATGTATTTTCTCTTGAATATGAAATTTGAGGCGTGCAGTCTCTGCACATGTTGCCCGAAGCTGAGCCCTAAGATCTCCAATGGCCCAGCATGTAGGACAATGTCCTAAATCCTGTAAGGCTGTCCTTCTGAAAGGCCTGTTTATTTTGATTTGCCTTGTGTTTTCTGTGTTCCTCTATTCATTATTTGTATATTTGTCATTTCTTCAGTTGCTAAATATTTTTATATTAAATTCATAATCTGTGATCTTGCAGTGTTCTGAAAAGGTACTGGTAATACATTTTGCTGACAAACTCTGTGTTTCATCTTTGAGAGCATAAAGCAAAGTTAAAGTGGGACTGTTTCTACTGTAGTAGTGTGTAATGGAGTGCTTAAAAGCAAATTGGGGTTCAGAGGTTCAGGCCTTGAACTGTGTGCAAAATGACTTAAAGTGGGTAGGAAGAGAATGCCCAGTGGGGACATTTTTAAAGCAGCAGTGCAAAGAAACTGGGCCCCAAAACTTTTTTTTTCCCCTAACTTTCTTTATCCTCCTATCCCCTTAGACTTTCTCTCCAGTGAGACACTTGGAGCAGCCGTGTCCTGCCCAACCTGAGGTCCTCCTGACACAGTCCTCCACTTACTAACACTCTTCCCCCAACTCTGCCAGTCGTTCTGCCCCCACGGGGTTGGACCGCCTTTAACTCCTCCGGTGCTCAATCTACAATCAAGAAGGGCCACTGGGGAATGGAGGAGAGTCTGAGACCAGCCAGGTCAGACCCGGCAGAGGGCCTGGTGGTTGTCCACTGGCCCCACCTTCCCCTGTCTGGGTGCTGTGTTTTTTTTTTCTTTTCTTTTTTCCAGTTCCCGGAGGTGTGAACGTGCAATGACGTCCAGCACGTGGCTGGCGGACTCCGGCATCCACCTGCAGATTATCCGCCATTACCTCCATACTCCTGTGTGTGGCTCCTGCAAGCAGCAATACCCCTAGTCTCCACTGGGAGTCACAGTACTTTATTTATTTGTTTGTTTGTTTATTTGTTCTTGGATTAACACCTATGAGCTACAGGCTGATTTACATAGGTTCCACGGCAAAGAGCAGCCATTGTAACAGACCTACAACTCAACACAGTGCAGATGTCTGTAGGATAATTATTGTATATGCAAATCAGTAACAAACAACTTAGCCAAGAGTGCAGACAATCAGTAGGATAATTATTTACAAAACTGTATTCACAGAGTCAGAGTAATTGCAAATGGTAGCCAAGGCCTCAAGGCAACAGTATTGGAAAAATTTAGCAGAGGTCAAGAGGGTGGGGTAAGAATGAGAGTTTTGGTTGGTAGCCCAAAGTCAGAGAGGCTAGAAGAGGGTTGCAGTGTAGCACTAGCATGCTTTGTCAAGGGAAAGTATGATGAGTAAGGTCGAGGGGGGGATGCAGCAGCTCAGGAAGCCTTCTCTAGGGTGGAAATTAGGGAGTAGGTTAAGTCATGTAGACTGTTGGAGGGAGATTGGGTGTCAGTGGTCCTGTTAGTAGTGCATGTAAGGTGGGCCAATGGTCAGGATTAGGTGTAAGGGGTGGAAGAGTTGGGGGAATTAGTGACTGCAGGTACATTTTAGGTTATCAGACGCAGGAGATCCCTAAGGTTAGCTTTAAACAGGCCAAGTTTAGGACAGGCCTGGAGGTCTTAGCCAAGGGAGTTTAGCCATTTGGGGGCCCTGTACTCGAATGATCTTTGCCCTTGGGAAGTTTGTCGGAAGGGCACTTTTTTGAGGATTGGTTACATGCACTACTTGTATTCCTAGTGTTGTTGTTGGCATGAAGACGGCTAAGTATCCCCGGAGTAGTGAGGCCAACGGTGGCCTTTTTACCAAGCAGGCATATGTGGAACCGAATCCTGTTTTCCAGGGTGAGCCACCCAGTGTGGGAGTAGAGCTCTCATGCATGTGTTAGATTGTGGGCTCCAAGGATAAGCCTACAGGCTTTATTTAGGGCGATCTTGATTCTTTGTAGAGATGTGTCTGTTGCAGCCCCATAGACAACTAGTCCATAGTCTATAATCGATAGAACTGAACTGGTGACAGCATGTCTAATGGCATCATCTGTTAAGCAATGTCTGTGTTTTTATAGTAGACCGATTTTGGAGTTGATAGTTTTTGCAACCATGTTTGCAACCATGTTGATGTGATGAGTTTGAGCTGTCAGTGGTGTCCCCTAGGTATTTGAAGGTAGGGACCATGTTTAATACTTTGTTTTGTTTGTTATGAATTTGTAGTTGACATGATTTATGCCTGTTTTGAGGTGTGGCAAAGAGAATGGTCTTTGTCTTCTTGTAATTGAGAAGGAGTTTTCGGTTTAGGAACGAAGATTCCACTTATGTGAAGCTATTCTGCATTAGTTGTTCAAGCATAGCAGGGTTGAAATGGCTAAAGAACAGTACTGCATCATTTGCATACAGGAGGACTCAGTCAGGACAGGCTTTGGGTAGGTTATTTAGGAATAGACTGAAGAGTAGGGGGCCCAAGATTGAACTTTGGGGTATCCCGGTTGTGACATTGCAGTGATCAGAGAGGCTGTCAAGTATTCTTACTTGTTGTGTATGGCTGGTTAGATACAGTCGTGGACAAAAATATTGACGCCCTTGCAGTTTTTTCTAATAATGCACCATTCCTTCCAGAAAATTGTTGAAATTAAAAAATATTTTGGTATCCACGTATGTAATTCTTGGTTTGCAGTGGAATGAAACACAAAAAGCAGAAAAATAGTAGTCTTAGCTTATTCCACACAGAAATCCTTAAATGGCCCAGACAAAATTATTGGCACCTTTTAGAAGTAGTTAGAAATAATTAGATTTCAAGCAGGTGATTCTCCTTCACTTTGGAACTGAACTCACCTGTGGTGAGTTGCAGGTGCCTGCAATATAAAAATCCCTAATTCAACCAGTTTGAATGGAGAAAAGGACTCATTCTCCTGTTTTGTGTCACTGTGTGTACCGCAGTGAGCATGGAGAAAAGAAAGACAGCCAGAGAATTGTCTGAGGAGGTCAGACAGAAGATTGTAGCCAAGCATGGACAGTCTCAAGGCTACAGATCAATCTCCAGAGACCTTGATGTTTCTGTTTCCACCGTACGTAATGTTATCAGGATGTTTAAGGCCCATGGCACTGTAGCCAACCTCCCTGGACGTGGGCCGCAAGAGAAAACTTGATTGAAGACTGCAGCGCAGGATTGTTCGAATGGTGGAGAAAGCACCTCGATCAACTGCGAAACAGATTCAAGCTGACCTTCAGACACAAGGTACAACAGTTTCAACTCACACCATTCGTCGTCAACTCAATGAAAGGGGGTTATATGGTAAGAGGCCCAGGAGGACCCCAGTGCTGAGAGAGAGACATAAGAAAGTCCGACTGGGGTTTGCCATAACACACCTGAACAAGCCAAAATCCTTCTGGGAGAATGTCCTGTGGACAGATGAGACCAAATTAGAGCTTTTTGGTAAAGCACATCATCTCTATGTTTACAGAAACAAAACGAAGCCTTCAAAGAAAAGAACACCTTCCCTACAGTCAAACATGGAGGAGGTTCAGTGATGTTTGGGGTTGTTGTGTTGCCTCTGGCACTGGGTGCCTTGAATGTGTGCATGGCATCATGAAATCTGGAGATTACCAGGCCATTTTGAGCGTATATTTGAACCCAGTGTCAGAAACGGAATCTCCGTTGAAGGTTGGGTCTTCCAGCAGGACAATGACCCCAAACACGCTTCAAAAAGCACCCAGGAATGGTTCAAGACAAGACGCTGGACTGTTCTGAAGTGGCCAGCAATGAGTCCAGATCTAAATCCCATTGAAATCCTGTGGAGAGATCTGAAAACAGCAGTTGGGAGAAGGCACCCTTCAAATCGGGGAGAACTGGAGCAGTTTGCACAAGAAGAGTGGGCCAGACTGCCAGTAGAGAGGTGCAGGAAGCTCATCCATGGCTATAGGAAGCGGTTGAATGCAGTTATTTTGACCAAAGGCTGTGCTACCAAATATTAAGTCTAGGGTGTCAATAATTTTGTCAATGCCATTCTTTTCATTTTCTGATTTTAAAAGGATCTATTAAATTCTGAATCAAAAACAAAGGTTCTGTAATATTACCAGAGAAATAAAGAATTGTGAAGACCAAATACTGTACTGTTGTTAATTTCAACTTATGTTTAGAGGAAATTGTGAGTTATTTGAAAAAGTGCAAGGGCACCAATATTTTTGGCCATGACTGTAGCTACAGAACCATCCCACTGCTTCTGGTGAGAGACCAGTACCGGCCAGCTGACTTAGGATCTTGTGATTGACCGTATCAAAAGCCTTAGGTCGTTGTAAGTTGCTCCAACCATATGCCCACGGTCTAAGGCATCATGGATAAAACTAGTAAACTCAACCAGGGCAGTGGTAGTCCTCTGCTTTTTTCCTGAAACTGTTTTTCATGACACTGGAGCTGGTACTTATCGAGGTAGTCCATTAACTGATCACTAACTATCTTTTCTAGGGCTTTTGAGAGAGGGGGGAGTATAGAGATGGGCCGGTAGTTCAGGTAGTTGGTGCAGTCGCCATTTTTAAAGATAGGAGTGATCCTTGCCTTTTTCCAGATCTAGGGGAATTTCGATAAGATAAATTTAGAATGTAGGTTAATGGATGAATAATCACGTCCAGGGTGAGGACTATTAATTTGAGGTCCAGGGAGTCACCACTGACCTTGCCTTGCCAAGAGCCTTTGTTAGGTACTTTTTGGCTTCTGCTGTTTATGCAGTTTTGAGGTAGAAGAGTTGTGTACAGGAAGGCGAGAGTTTCCTTTGCACTTTGGGCAAGAGTTGCTTTAGGGGTTGAGGAAGTCAGGAGGTAACCCTCCACTAAGGTCAGTGAAAGCTTTGTTAAAGGTGTTAGCTATGTCTTTGGCATCCTGGGTTAGCTTCCTGTTTACATTAAACATAGTGGGGAGAGTTTTACTGGTTAAGGTTTTTATATTATCCCAGAAAGCACGACCATCTCCCCAGGAATTGTTCAGCTCTTGCTTGAAGTACTGGTTGTTTGCTAGGCGAATAGCATAGGTGCTTCAAACAATGCTATATTATGACATATACAGTGAGTCCCAACCTTCGAACTGCTCCGGAGGTGAAAGAGTTAACTTTCCATGCCAGGCATGGAACCTTGAGCGCGAGCTTGGTTGAAAACTCTGTCTGTTGTTCTTCAAACTCAAACTATCAGATTCTTTACTCCACTTCACTGAACAGTCGCTCCGGAGATTTCTCCTTCTGCTCGGTTCATTTTGTCGGTTAAAGTGTTGTTTTATCGTTTTTTTGACCGAAATTAAACCGCAACCGGTCGGTTCAAGCTCTGTCTGTGGTATTGTAAGTAATAGATAAGCTTACATTTATTTTATTCTGTGTGGAACTTGTAAACGCTTTTCGGTTTGGTTTGAACCGATCAGGTTATTCTCAAACTTTACTAGTCCTTATTTAGAGTGCGGTTCCCGGTTCTTATCGGTTCTAAAAAAAACGGATTTCATTACGGTTTTTCTGTGACCCGTGACACTGTTGGGAACCGATAAGAGTCTTGCTTGCGGATTGCCATAAACGGGCAAGTTTGGTTAGGCTGGCACTGTCTGAGAAACCCAAAAGAAAAACCGGGCCCACTGGGTTTCAGCACTGTAGTGTTTGTGGGGAAGCCTTTGCTAAGGCTGACCCACACACCACCTATGTGTATTGTCTGGGGTTTGACCACCTCAATGCAGACTGCCAGATTTGTAAGAATTTTCCTGCTGCCACCATAGAAAAGAGAGTTGGTAGGCTCAGGGAAAGGGAGGCCAAGAAGTCCGCTGACCCGGATGGCCAGCCCAGTTCGGTTCCAACCAAACCGGAGGGAGTGCCCTCTGACCAGGGCGATACTTCCTCGGGCAAACGAAGAGCCAGCTCTGAGGAGCCGGTTCCAACTAAAAGGACTAGAAAGTCAGCTAGTGTGGAGCCAAAAGTTCTTTCTCCAACCGCTGAGAAAATAGCTAAAGCAATTCAGATTGTCCAGTCACTTTCCCCGGTTCCCGAACCAACACCATCAGGGAAGCGCTCGGTTCGGCTGGTTCCACCGGTTCAAGATTATGATTTTGAGGATTTTTATGAACCGGAGGAGGGGGAAGAGGAGTATGAGGAGAGTGAATGTAGTTTTGAAAGTCTGGATGTGCCCATTGAACCGGACATCTCTCCAGACAGACCGTCAGGGGTTTCTCCTCCAAGGCTATCTGAGTCCCCTTCTCATTTTATGTTCTATAAGAAAGTTGCTGAAACTCTCCAGCTCCCTGTTGAGGAAGCTGTTGATGACCAAGAGGAGCCTGATTATGTAGAAATGATGGATATTCCAGAGTCTAGAGACTGTCTATTCCTTTGCATAAATCTTTTCGAAACAGACAGTAAAAATTCTAAAACTCCTCACACTAAACCTCCTGTTGATAAAAGGATGGACAAGAGGTATACATTATCAGGCTCTGATATGGAGTTCCTCACACACAGTGCAGCCAAGTGGGGGTAGTGCAGGCTGCAGCCTGTGACAAGGAAAATATTCCTCTAGCTGCACCCCTGAAAAGGACTCCAGGAGGATTGATGCCGTGGCAAAGAACAGTACATGGCAGCATCTTTGGGACTCAGACAGGCAAATTATATGGCTTATGCTGCTAGGTACCAGAAACTAGATGGGATACTGTGCTGGCTCTGGCAAAACAGGTCCCTGACCAGCTTGCCAGGAGCTGGAACAGGTGGCTGCTGATGGTATTGAGGCATCCAAGGTGCAATTTCATGCTGCAGTAGATTCTAATGTTGTGTCATCAAGGGTCATGGCTACATCTGTGGCACTCTTAGAATGGCTTGGCTCAGATGTACTACCCTGTCACAGGATACCCAGTCTAAGGCATGGATTTTCTAGTGGGGTACCTCTGTTTGGGGAGCAGACAGAGAATTACATGAAGAAAATGGATGAATATAGGTCCACCTATAGGAGTGCACAGGCCAAGGAAAGGCAGGCCACTCCTCAAAGGCAGCATCCCAGGGGCAGGGGCAGGCCTTTTCCTAGGTCTTTTTACCAAGTCCAGGCCTCCTCTTCTGCTTATGCCCAGAGGGGGTTCTTTAGAGGGAGAGGCAGACGGGGCACAAGCAAGCCTGCTTCCACCCCTCAGCCCAAAGCCCTGCCAAGCAGGCACCCTGATGGGGTGGCCAGGGCCGATTCTCCACTACTCAGGGGGCAGGCTGGCTTACTTTATCCAGGACTGGAAGTCTTTAACATCAGACAAGTGGGTCCTGGAAGTAGTAAGTCAGGGACTGGTTCTCGCTTCAAAAATTTCCAAAGATGAGAGCCAGATCCTTTCCACCTGCAAATCCATCAGAGAGCACTCTGCCCTAGAAACAGAAGTTTCACCCTCCTGGCTCTCAGAGCTGTGGAAAGGGTTCCACCCTACACCAGGGCAAAGGTTGTACCCAGGTACTTCCTTACCCAAAAAGACAGGAGAATGGCGGCCCATCCTGGATCTCCGATACCTAAACAAGCACCTTTAAAACCAAAATTCAAATGGTGACTCTGGGAATTATTTTACTTTCTAAGGCTAGGAACTGCAGCGTCCCTGATCTCCATGATGCTTACCCATTCTTACTGTAGCCCTATCAAAGTTTTCTGATTGAATTTCTCAGGCTGGCTAGTTCAGAGTGCCTCCGGCCTCACCCTCTGCCTAGGGTATTCACAAATGCTCATAGTAGTTGGCTTATTCAAGAAGGCAAAATCTGGTTATCTTCTTACCTGGACGACTGGCTCATAGTAGGCCAATGTCTCCAGAACAAGTCAAACTATTACCCCTTCAGGTCAGCTAACGCTCACATCTCTAGGTTTCCTCCCCAATCTTCCACGCCAGTTCTAGAGCCTGTCCAGCTCCTCACCTCATAGGTGCAGAACTGAATAAATAGCTGTGCAGAGCCTTCCTTCCTCTAGAAAGAGCAAGGACCCTGGGTCTCTGGCTCCCTCTTTCACCCCTGCAGGTCTCTTGCTCAGCAGGCATTTTTCAGCTCCTGGGGCACATGGTTGTTTACAGCAGTGGAGGAGCAAGATTTTCAGATGAGGGATGCCTGCCCATTTGAGAGCCTTTTAGGTCTCAAAGGAGAGACCTCTCACCAAATTGATCCCAGTGACTGAACCCTTGATCCAAGCTCTTTCAGTGGTGGCAGGACTCAGAGCAATCTGAGACAGGGGTCCCCTTCACCCCTCAGTCTCACTCCTTAATCCTTACTTACAGATGCATCCCTCTTGGGTGTGGGAGCTCACATGGGCGATCTCACTCCCAGGGATTGTGGTCCCCACAGGAATCTCTTGCTCCACATCCATATTGGAACTCAGAGCAGTTTTTCTGGCACTTAAAGTTTTTTTCCACATCTGTTCAGAACAAAGTCGGATGGGTCAGAACAGACAACACCACTCAGAGTGTGGTACATCAACAAGGCAGGCACTCGGTCTCACGGCCTGTGCAATCGAGCAATGAAGTTGTGGTCTCTGGCTTATTCCTGAACCTCCCCTTGTGGCAGTTCACCTCCCAGGCAGGACAATGTCCTGGCAGATGCTCTCAGCAAGATTTCCCAGGGCCATCACGAATGGTCACTGGATCCCCTAGTACTGGAGGTAGTATTTGCCTGATGGGGCACCCCGCAGATAGATCTTTTTGCAGCCCCAGACAATCACCAACTTCCCTTTTTTGCTGCAGGCCCTCAGTGTTGGGCTCCAGTCCTCTGGATGCCTTCCTTCTCAGTTGGAAGGAGTTTCTCTGTCTTTTCCCCCTTCCTCTCTTCTGGTTCAAGGTGCTAGTCAAAATCAGGATCCTCAACCCTGCAAGATGATCACTCAGATTGCTCCAGATTGGAGCCAGACAGCCCTGGTACCCACCTCCTATGTCCTTAGTAGTCCACCTTCCTGTGTCTTCCTCAGGAACTCAAACTATTAATCTGTGCCCAGGAGAGTTTGGTACTCAGAACTCAAATCTCTCAACTCAAGGCCTGGCTCTTGAAGAGTTAGAGTTTGCTGACCTACACCTCTCCCAAGGTGTATTGATATCTTAGAAGGCTTCTAGGAAGCCTTCCACGAGGCTGCTTATAATTCCAAATGGAGGAGATTTTTCCCATATGGTGCTCTGGCAGGCATATTTCCCAGAATCTGATGACTTACCCACAGTCCTGGATTATATGGTGCATTTGAATACTTTGGGGCTGAGACCAGCTACCCTAAAGTGTACACTGGCAGCCGTGTCTGCTTT
This sequence comes from Neoceratodus forsteri, assembly GCA_016271365.2. Lineage (NCBI taxonomy): Eukaryota > Metazoa > Chordata > Ceratodontiformes > Ceratodontidae > Neoceratodus > Neoceratodus forsteri. Next base: position 177,847,778 of record CM057456.1, read on the forward strand.
CTTATCAGCAGTAAACCTCCTCTTTTCCACTCATCCTGTATTCTCCAGAAAGTTTTTTCAATGGGTTAGTTCACACTAACCCTCCATTCAGGACCCCTGCCCGCCTGAGATCTTACATTTGCATTGCTCAGCTTATGCAACCCTTTGAGCTTTTGTCTTCAGCAGAGCTTAAGTACTTGGATTTGGAAAAACTGTGTTTTTTAGAAATACTACTTGCCAGGCTTATAAGTGAATTACATAAGCATTGTCAGTGGAACCTGATTTTATCTCCTTTCATAGAGCTAAGTGTGGTCCTCAGGACAATAGAAGGTTCTTGCCCTATGTGGTTTCAGACTTCCACCTTAATCAATCTATGTCTCTTCCTGTGTATTTCACTGACCATTTCTCCTCTGGCTAGAGGAGGCTGCACAGTTTAGATGTCAAAAGAGCTCTCTTAGTTACTACATAGAACTCACCAGGTCACAGGTTTGACCCTCCAACTGTTCCTCACTTATGGTGAGGTTGGAAAGGAACCTGCCTACTAAAAGAGATCCATTGCGCAGGTGGATTGTCTCTTTGTATCCAATTTTGCTATGAAAACTGGGTAAGGTTCCTCCTCAGGCCTGAGGGCTCACTCTACCAGAGGTATGCAGCTGCGCCTCTGACTGCTGCCAGGGACATCCCTATCCTAGAGATATGCTCAAGCAGCCCCTGGAAAAACAGTTCATATTTTTACCAAGCATTACCCTGGACATCTAGGCTAGGAGGATGCCTTAGTTTGGCACAGCTGTGCTTCAGAGCCTATTTCTGGTGTAGGTTCTGTCCTCCTCCAGGAGGTACTGTGAGTTTCAGTATATATAAATATAATATAGCAAGACTTAGTTGTTTGAAGAAAAAATTACTCACTCTAGTAATGTTGTTTTCTAATGGAGTCTTGCTATATTATGACCTCCCCTGCCTGCCCCCTCTCAGAACCTCTGCTTTTGGGATGTGTGTGGCAGTGCAGTGTTGGCACTTAGTAGATGCCTCATTATTTTCACACCCTCCTTTTTGGGTGTTTGGGTGTTAGGTTTGTAATTTTTGATCCCCTGACTTGGAGTCTTTGTTTTGGGACCAAGAAAATGTGTTCTTATATTTAGTAGCCAGTTGGCTAGTGTAGGTTTACGTGCTTCCACACAGAACCTTAGTGAGTTTTACTCATAAAGATCTGACAGTTTGAGTTTGAAGAACAACAGACAGAGTTTTCAACCGAGAGTCACATAAGGTTCCATGCCTGGTATGGAAAGTTAACTCTTTCATCTCCGGAGCAGTTCGAAGGTTGGGACTCACTGCATATGTCATAATATAGCAAGACTCCATTAGAAGAAACAACATTACTAAGGTGAGTAATTTTTTCATTTGTTGCATGCTATTTTATATGTCAGTATAAGATCTAGTATTTCTGGCCTTAGACCAGAGATTACCCCTTTTCTTAATTTGTTTGAGAAGGGAGGGGTGATCCAGGACTTACAGATGTCCTTAACCTTACGTTTTTTGAAAGGGGCATACATGTTGCATATATCATTGAAGGTACCCACAAAGAGCTGTAGTGCTATGTCTGCATCCTTGGAATTGTAGATGGCTGACCAGCCTAGTTGGCTTACATGGGTTATTAGGGGGCCTAGCTGGCCAGCCTTTAAGACTCTGGAAAAGATTGTTTTAGGAAGGGTTTTGGGAGCATTGTTTGTCCAACAACAGAGTGCAGGGGAATGGTCACTTATACTGTCTGGGAGCACTATAGTCTTAGTTATCATTTCCGGGTGATTGGTAATTAACCAGTCTAGTAATGTGCTGGTGCCAGTGTGGTAATTTGTTCGGGTCGGGGACTCCACAAGCTGGGTCAGCCCTGAGGCAGCAAATGCATCTACTACATATGGCGACGCCTTGGGTGATAGCCAATTTAGGTTAAAATCTCCAAGCGCTATGATCTCTTGAGTTCTTGCGTGTCCAGAGATGTAGTTTAGGGTTCTTTTGATGCCTGATGATTGTTCCTTGGGTGGGATATAGACAGTGACTATCATAAGGCATTTCCCCCGGGCTTCTGTTTGAATTTGGGCAGATAGTATTTGGGAGTTGCCACTGGTGGTGGGACACAGCAGTACTCGACCCTGGAGGGGGTCTTTGACATAGACTGCACAGCCTCTGCCATGCTTACCAATCCTAGCTTGTCTAAATGAGGTGTACCGCTCCATTTGAATGGCCAGATCAGGAACTCTAGAGGCTAGCCAGGTTTCTACAGTGGATAGAATGCCGGGCTTATGCTGTGCAATCCAGATAGAATGTCTGGCTTATACTGTGCAATCCAGATCTGGAGAGTCATGCTTAGCCAGAAGGCGGCAGATGTTCATAGAGGCAGTGGTGAGGGGACTTTCTTTTTTTGGCAGAGCAGATGGAGAAGGCCTTGGCCCAGGGTTAGGATGGACATTACTGGATAGTAATAGCAGTAGCTATGTTTATCAGCTTGCCTTTTCAGTAGTTTTCGGGCCTGTGCATGGTGACGGGTTCTTACAGTGGATTTATTAGTTTTGTTTATTAATCCTGGGAGGTTTGGTATCATTGGTGGGGTGGGGTACCTAGTGCGCAAACTTGGTAGAGACCCCACCGGCAAATAGGATTTAGCATAGTGGGCTGTTGTTGCTGGACTTGGGAGACGCATGGTGTTGCAAGACAGGAGGGTTTGGGAGTCAAGCTGTGTCTTTATTTGGCAAATAGTGGCCAAGATGGATAGAGAGAGAGGAACCATTATTATTAAGAGTATTGTGATTTCGGGGGGGAGGGGGCTATATTGCCATAGTGCTGGACATGATTAGTACTGCCCTATGGGAAAGAGTGGTACTTCCACCTCTCACACCCCCTCCCTGCCTCTGGGCAAGCCGCCTTTTCCTACAGGCTCCCACTGCTTTGGAACAATCTTCCACCTAACTGCCAACAGGCCCACTCCTTATCAGCCTTTAAACAGTTACTCAGGTTTCTGTCCCCCTACTCCCTGCCGAAGCTGCACAGCAAATCCCCCCTCTCTCGGGCCCAGTATTACCCCCAGTTAGCCGCAGCAGGCAACTATTACTTCTCATGCCAGCTCAAACTGCCCAACCTCCCCCACACCTACCCACCCTCTCTTTTCTAGACCACTTTGCAGACAAACCACTACTGTAAATATATATACACATGCACTTGTAAATTATACAGCATAAGCAACTGTTTAGAAATGAAATGTCATGATGTTTTTCCCACTGGCTGTTCAAATCAAAAAAGTGTTACCATACTACCAAATAATATGAAATGTCCTTGTACTGTTTTGTCCGGCAGAAACTTGTTGTTTGCTTGAACGTCTCTGCCTTCCACGTGTAACACCTTGTACCGAGTCGACTCTGGAAATGCTTCTCCTCGTGTGCCTTTCCCAGTCACTACATTTAAATAAAAAATAAAAATAAATAGTAGATACTGGTACCTTGAAGTGAGAGTGTAAAGTTGGGAGGATACAGGAGCGGGATATATACTGCGGTGAGCGAGGGGGTGCTGGTGCTTGTTTTAGAGAATTTACTTGGGTTCAGGATATAAAGTAAATATATATATGATAGAGTACAGGGTAAAGTAGGGCTGCAGAAATAGCACAGTGGTAGGGTGTCTGCCACTTCTTCGGGCTGCCTAGGTCCTTCACCTCCTCCGCCTGTCCCATCCTGAGCCCTTCATCTTCATATCGCAGTCGCCCCTGAGGTAACCTGGACGTAACCCTTCGCCAGGCAGGTCCCCCTCCTCCGAGGGGGAAGGCACCAGGGGGGCAACCAGCACATACTTGGCCCCAGGGGTCTGCCGAAGTGGAGAGGCTCTTTCAGGGCATCGGCAGTAAAGGAGGAGGACTGGTAGCTGTCATCTGGCCAGTCGAGAAGCAGATTTCCACTTTTCTATGCAGTTCCCACTTGCGTCTTCTGCAGTGCTCCTGGTCTCCATCAGAGGCCATTGCAGAGCGACGCCAACCCACTACCCGCCCAGGAGAGGAGATCGGTCTCTATGGACACTCTGTCCTCTCCTTCCCCTGCCAGCCCCCAGTGTCCAGAGTCCTGGGTCGCCGGCGTAGCGCGAAGTGTGGCGTCCAGCGCCTCAACCCTCAGTGCCACCGGGCCGGTCACAGCATCAATGATCTTGATAGCACCAGACTGGGCCAGACAGCCATGGTACTCTCTGCTGCTCTCCATGTCTGTGGCCAAGCCAGTACACCTTCCTCAGAGGCACTATCTGCTAACCTCCAACCAGGGGAGCTGCTGTACCCGAACCTCATGTCACTCAGGCACAAGGCATGGCTCTTGAGGACAAAAACAGGAACTCGGCACTCACTCCAGACACAAATGAATCAGTGAAAAATAGATTTAATGGTGGAAAGAAAGCCTTGGACAAATGCCCAACAACCCCAGTGCTTCAGCCTGACACATGGCCTTCCTCAGGGGGTGGGTCCTCTGAAGAAGGCCCTGTGTCAGGCTGAAGAGCTGGAGTTGTTGGGAGTTTGTCCAAGGCTTTCTTACCACCATTAGATCTATTTTTCATGGACTGATTTGTGTCCGGAGTGAGTGCTGAGTTCCTGTTTTTTATCTTGTGTTTGGGCTGGCAACCCTGTCTACAGCACCATACCAGTCTCCAGAGCGCGTCCTTTTCTTTACTTGCTATGGCTCTTGAGGACCTAGAGTATGCAGGTTTGCATCTTTCTGAAAGTGTCTTGGACATTTTAAGGGGTTACAGGAAGCCCTCCACTAAGAAAACCTATGCTCAAAATGGAAAAGGTTTTCTGTTTGGTGTTCAATCAGAGAACTGGTACCAGCACATTTTGGGGTCCCAGCTATGCTTGACTGTCTTACCTATTTACATTCACTGGGCTTGTAGTCCAGCACCCTCAATGGCCACCTATCTGCAGCATAGCATCTGCTTACATATCAGCTGGACAGACTGTTTCAATGGCTTTAGATTCTGTGTTCAAAAGGCTTTCTAAGGGCTTGGTCCACGTGCACCCCCGCTCAGGGAACTGGTGCCAGCATGGGATCTAAATGGGTGCATAGCTAAGCTCATGAGGCCTCCCTTCGAGCCCATGTCTTTGGCCCACTTGAAGTATATTACATGGAAGACCATTTTCCTAGTGGCAATGACTTCTGCAAGAAGAATCAGTGAGCTCCAGGCTCTCTGCATTGAACAGAACTATATTTCATTCCACAGAGGCAAGGTGGTCCTGAGAACGAACTGGAAATTTCTCCTTAAAGTGGTCTCTGATTTCCACTTGAACCAAACCATTACCCTACCTGTCTTTTTTGCTGAGCACTCTACTTCTGGTGAAAGGAGACTTCACAGTCTGAATGTAGAGAGCTCTTGGCTACTACGTGACAGTCACTGAAGACCATAGGCAGGACAGAAAACAGCTGTTTAAACAACATGAAGTCTTGCTGTATTTTGACAATATGCAGTCATACTGCATATTCTGTCAATATGTAGTATGACTGACTGGTTCAGCTGCCCTGGAGAGTTAAGCGTTAAACCCTATGCAAATGCATAGAACATAGAGCTCAAGTTCGGTTTTCAAACCACTGTCCTCGGTACATTCTGTGTAACAGACCAGATTCTTTACTCCGCTCACCTGTGAAGACGCCTCAGAGACTGCTGTTAAACTTCTTCGGTTGAATTTCAAATATCAACGGGTTTTCAAACTACTGTTTATTTCTTTTGTTTTTCAAACCTCTGTCCTGTGGTTATAGGTTAGACTAGTCTAGGTTTAATTTAATTTTCTGTAAGTTTTCGGTTTCTAAACGGTTCTCCGTGACTGAGAGGAAACCGAAGATCTTTCTTACTTATTTGTGGTAAAGTGTTATTTAAATTGTATCTCTATTGTGTTGGGGAACTGGTTCAAAGTTTTGGACTAAAAACCGAGACTTTTTCTCGATTTTTAATGCAGGCGCTAAACCGCTTACTGCCTAAAACTTTGTGTCTCTTTTTTTAACCGGCCTAACTAAAGCCATCAGGGGTAAATACATTATTCAAACAACATGAAGTCTTGCTATATTCTGACATATGCAGTGAGTCCCAACCTTCGAACTGCCCTGGAGATGAAAGAGTTAACTTTCCATGCCAGGCATGGAACGCTGAGCTCGAGCTCAGTTATATAGATACATAGATACATAGACAGTGTCGGCAGATAAGGGCCTATGGCCCACCTAGTCTGCCCATTTGAGCTTGTAAGTTCAGTTTGTTTTCCTAGAAGTCTATTTCCCCTTACCCCTGACCTCTAGAATTCCTTTATGTCTATCCCATGCATTCTTAAATCCCGTGATTGTTTCAGCCCCACCACTTCCTCTGGCAGGGTGTTCCACTTGTCCACCACCCGTTCAGTGAAGAAATTCTTTCTCATGTTTCCTCTGAATCGTCTCCTCCAACTTCATCCCATGCCCTCTAGTCCTGAAACATCTTTTCGCTTAAAAATAGTGTTTTCCTGCACCCTGTTCCTCCCTGTGAGATACTTGTATGTCTCTATCATATCCCTCTCCTCCTCTCCTCCAGGAGTACATGTTCAGTTCCTTCAACCTGTCTTCATAGGATTTGTGATGCAACCCATGCACCATCTTTGTTGCCCTCCTCTGAACCTTCTCTACCCTGTCTATGTCCTTACGTGAGGTATGGTCTCCAGAACTGTACACTGTACTCCAGGTGGGGCCTCACTAGTGTCTTGTATAGCGGAATTATGACCTCCCTTTTCCTGCTGGTGATGCCCTGCCTATACATCCCAGCATCCTATTTGCTTTACCTGATGCCTTGTCACACTGTTTCCCTACCTTGAGGTCATCAGAGATGACAACCCAAGATCCCTTTCCTGCTTGGTGCATGCTATATCCTCACCCCCAACTGATATATTGTGCCAGGGTTTTGTGCCCCATATGCATTATCTTGCACTTCTTGCATTGAATTTCAACTGCCAAACCCTTGACCATTCTTCAAGTTTCTGCAGGTCCCTTCTCATTCTGTCTACACCCTCTGGTGTGTCTACTTGTTACAGAGCTTTGTGTCATCAGCGAACAGGAAATTTCTGCCTTCTATATCTGTGCAATGTCACTGATGAAGATGTTGAATAGGACCGGTCCCAGCACTGATCCTAATGGTACCCACTGGTCACTCTTCCCTCTGTGGAGTGACAGCCATTTACCACCCTCTGTGTCCTGCCACCCAGCCAGTTACCTACCCACCACACTCTGTCCTGCCCACACCCATATTCCCAGTTTGTGTAATAGTCTTCTATGTGGCACAGTGTCAAAGGCCTTGCTGAAGTCCAGATAGGCCATGTCCACTGCCCCCTGATCCACCTCCCTAGTCACCCAGTCAAAAATTCAATGAGGTTGGTCTGACATGACCTCCCCTGGTGAAACCTCATGCTGCCTTGGGTCCTGTAGTCCATTGACAAACCAGATGTTCCACTAATCTCTCCTTCAGTAGTGCTTCCATGATCTTTCCCACTACGGTGAGGCTGACTGGTCTGTAGTTCCTGCTTCCTCTTTGTTCCCACTTTTGTATAAGGGACTACATCTGCTGTCCTCCAGTCTTTGGGCACCTCCCTGTTTCCAGTGATTGGCTGAACAGGATAGCCGAGTTCAGCCACCACCTCTCTTAGTTCTTTAAGGACCCTGGGTGCACCCATCTGGCCCCATTGCTTTGTCAACTCTTATTACTTCCAGTTCCTTCAGGACCCTTTCTCGTGTAAAGGGACTTGTGTCCATTTCTGACCATTCTCACCCCTTGTACTCCTTCAGACCCATTACCCCCTCTTCCTTAGTAAAGACTGAGCAGAAATACCTGTTCAATATGTCAGCTTTACTGTTGTCATCCTCCGCTGCTCCCATCCTCCCTTCAGTCTAACTATCCCTCCTTTGTCCTTCTTTTTCACTTATACCTGTAAAAGGTTTTGTCCCCTTTAACCACTGATTTTGCAATGTGTTCTTCTGTCTGAGCTTTGGCTTCCCTTACTGACTTCCCTGCCTCCCTTTGTTTCTCCTGGTACTTCTCCCTATCCCCTTCTGCCTGTGTCTTTTGTTATTGCCTGAATGCAGTCTTTTTGGCTTTCACTTTCTTTGCTACCTCTTTGGAAAACCATAATGGTCTCCTCTTTCTTTTCCTCTTGCTAACCTGCTTAATGCATAATTCTGTTGTTCTTATAATCCCCATTTTAAATACTGCCCACTGTTCCTCAATCCTGATTCCTGTCCCATTCCCTTAATGCCTCTTTCAAGCATCTCCCCATTTTCCCAAAGTCTGCCCCCCTAAAATCCAGGATATGTGTTTTTGTGTGGTTTGGTTCTGCTCTTTCTGTGATTTCAAACCACAATGACTGGTGGTCACTGTTACCCAGGTGCTCCCCACTGTTACCCCATCACACTGTCCCTGTTTGTGAGCACAAGGTCCAGTATTGCCTTCTGCCGAGTTGGTTCCATGACCAGTTGCTTGAGGAAGGCACCCTGAAGAGTCCAGGATAAATCTGCTCCTAGTTGATGCTGCTGCTGGGATGCTCCAGTCCACATCTGGTATATTGAAGTCTCCAACCAGTACTACCTCACCCTTGTCAGCCATCCTTTGGATGGCTAGCATCAACTCCTATCTGTTTCTTCCTCCTGGGCTGGTGGTCTATAGACCACACCTGTGCTGAATAGCTGGCCCCATTTTCCTTTCCAGCTTAACCCACAGTATCTCTCCCCATTTTGTTCCTCCTGGATCTGTGTGGCCCTTATGTCATTTTTCACATACAGTGCCTCCTCCTCCCCTTCCTGCCTGCTCTGTCTCTTCTGAATATGTTGTAGCCAGGTATGGCCATCTCCCAGTCATGGTTATCATTACACCAGGTTTCAGTGATGGCCACAGTGTCCAGGTCTGACTGTACCATGACAGCCTCCAGATCTTCCATCTTGTTGCTAAGGCTCCTGGCATTTTGCACATGGCCTTCCATGATTTGACCTCCTAGACTGCTTCACTGTTCTACCAGCCCCTTCCTTGGTTGTCATTTATCCCTGGTTCTCCTTGCTGTCTGCCCTTCTGCTGAATTTTGCCCTTTCTGCTTATCCACCTTTTGGACACTAATCTCCAACTTTTGCAGCTGCTTTGCAGAGATAGCCACTCCTCTGGTTCACTGGTTCCATTACTAGCTGTGGGGGGTGAGCAAGTAGGTACCATCCTTGCTGGCCTGCCACACCCCCTTTGCTAGTTTAAATGCTTGTCAATGTAGCATTTAAACTTATCATTCAGTGCTTGGATTCCCCTCCAGGATGGATGCAGGCCGTCAGGCTTGAACAAACCTCCATCCCTCCAGATGGGTCCCCAGTCACCAATGAATCCAAACCCTTCCTCACAGCACCAGTTCTTCAACCATGAGTTAAAGTTCCTGGTGCATGCACTCCATGTCTCCTTGCCTCTCACAGGTAGTACTTCTGAGAAAGTGACAGAAGTAGCTACTTGCTTGAGACCCCTCCCAGTTTCCTAAACTCTTCCTGAACTTCCTTTGGCTCCCCATTTGCCAAGTCATTAGTACCTAGGTGGATAATGACATCCAGCTCACCCTCCTGTCTTGCCTTCCCAGTGATCCCCAGTATCTTCCTTCCATCCCTCCATGCCGTGGCACCTGGTAGACACCTCACCTCCCTGTCCTCCCCCTCCTGTGTTCCTAGCTGGATCCCTCTTATGATGGAGTCCCCCACCAGGATTCGCTTCCTCCTCCTCTGGGGTCCACTGCTTTCCCACTGAGGTCACCTCCTTGCCTAACCTCCATCCTTTCCTTCCACTTCCCTAGGTACCTCTATTTGGTTGTCCTCATTTGCCAGTGTGGCATATGAGTTCTTGAGAGGAATAGGATCTGGGATGTGCCTCTGCCTGCTGCTCTAACCCTCCCTGAGCCCATGTCATCCAAGTGCTCCTCGTTCTCGGCATCCTTTGAGGCAGCTGCATTGGACTGGGTGGTTCCTGGACAGGGTGATGGTACTCCTGACCCAGTTTACTTCGCTCTGAGTCTGGCTACCTCATCCCTCAGTCCGGAGATGCATGCAGATGAGGGCAGCACCTCAGTGTCCAGAAGGTCTGCTGAATATGGCTGCCCCACAGCCACTACATTGCACCACTCCCACATTATTACTGCAATTCCACTACTTATCTGCTACTGAAGCTCTCTTAGTTCTCTTTTTATTATTTACAGTATTAAAATCCTGTAACTGATCCTCAGATATATATTTTTTAAGGAAAAGAAACCAATAAATAAATAAATGAGTCAAAACACTTGTGCTGAGGTGGTCTTCTTCCTTATGCCCTCCTACTTACACCTCTTACTATACCCTGTGTTTAGCTCCTGTCAATCAGATTTATCAGGGCATATAATTAAGAGTTGGGGGAAGGGGTGGGGGGGGCGAACATTTGCAGCAATTAAAGACAGCACAGTTGAGACTCTGTCTGTTGTTCTTCAAACTCAAACCGTCAGATTCTTTACTCCGCCTCACTGAACAGTCGCTCTGGAGATTTCTCCTTCTGCTCGGTTCATTTTGTCGGTTAAAGTACCGTTTTTTCTCGGTTTTCGGCCGAATTTAAACCGCAACCTGTCGGTTCAGTCTCTGTCTGTGGTATTTGTGAGTACTAGATAGGTTTTACATTAATTCTATTCTGTGTGGAACTTGTAAACGGTTTATCGGTTCGGTTTGAACCGATCAAGTTGTTTAAGAAATCTTAATCTGTGATTTAGAGTGTGGTTACCCGGTTCTTATTTGGATTTTATTACGTTTTTTTCCACGACCCGTGACACGGTTGGGAACCGATAAGAGGGTCTTACCTGGCGGATTGCCATAAACGGGTAAGTTTGGATAGGACTGGCACTATGTCTGAGAAACCCAAAAGAAAAACCGGGCCCACTGGGTTTCAACACTGTAGTGTGTGTGGGGAAGTCTTTGCCAAGGCTGATCCCCACACCACCTGTGTTTACTGTCTGGGGTTTGACCACCTCAGTGCAGACTGCCAGATTTGTAAAAATTTTCCTGCAGCTACCCTGGAAAAGAGAGTTGGTAGGCTCAGGGAAAGGGAGGCCAAAAAGTCCGCTGAACCGGATGGCCAGCCCGGTTCGGTTCAAACCGAACCAGAAGGAGTGCCCTCTGACCAGGGCGAGACTTCCTCAGGCAAAAGGAGAACCGACTCTGAGGAGTCTGTTCTAGCAAAAAAGGACTAGAAAATCAACTGGTGTGGAGCCAAAACTTTCCTCTCCAACCACTGAAGAAATAGCCAAAGCAATCAAAATTGTCCAGTCGCTTTCCCCGGTTCCGACCGAACTGGCACAGTCAGGTAGGCGCTCGGTTCGGCCGGTTCCACCGGTTCAAGAGTATGATTTAGAGGAATATTATGAACCGGAGGAGGGGGAAGAGGAGTATGAGGAGAGTGAATGTGGATTTGAAAGTCTGGATGTGCCCATTGACCCGGACATCTCCCAGACAGACCTTCAAGGTGTCTCCTCCTAGGCTTTCTGAGTCCCCTTCTCATTTTATGTTTTATAAAAAAGTGGCTGAAACCCTCCAGCTTCCTATGGAAGAAGCTGTGGATGACCAAGAGGAGCCTGACTGTGTGGAAATGATGGATATCCCAGAGTCTAGGAGACTGTCTATTCCCTTGCATAAATCTTTTGGGAAACAGACATTTAAAATTCTAGAAACTCCTCACACTATACCTCCTGTGGATAAGAGAATGGACAAGAGGTACACATTGTCAGGCTCTGATACGGAGTTCCTTACACAACAATGCAGCCATGTTGGGGTAGTGCAGGCTGCAGCCTGTGACAAGGCAAATATTCCCTTGGCTTCACACCCCCCAGACAAGGACTCCAGGAGGATTGATGCCATGGCAAAGAAACAGTACATGGCAGCATCCTTGGGACTCAGACAGGCAAATTATATGGCTTATGTTGCTAGATATCAGAAATCCAGATGGGACACTGTCATGGCTCTAGCAAAACAGGTCCCTGGCCAGCTTGCCAAGGAGCTGGAGCAGGTGGCTGCTGATGGTACTGAGGCATCCAAGGTGCAATTCCATGCTGCAGTGGACTCAAATGATGTGTCATCAAGAGTCATGGCTACATCTGTGGCACTTCGAAGAATGGCTTGGCTCAGATGTACTAGCCTGTCATAGGATACCCAGACTAAGGCCATGGATTTTCCTGTTGTGGGTAATTTCCTGTTTGGGGAGCAGACAGAATTACATGAAGAAGATGGACGAGTATAGGACCACCTATATCAGTGCACAGGCCAAGGAAAGGCAGGCAACTCCTCAAAGACAGCTTCCCAGGGGCAGGGGCAGGGGCAGGCCTTTTCATAGGCCTTTTTAACAAGCCCAGGCCTCCTCTTCTGCTTATGCCCAGAGGGGGTTCTTTAGAGGGAGAGGCAGACCGGGTACAAGCAGGCCTGCTTCCATCCCTCAGCCCAAAGCCCCTGCCAAGCAGGCACCCTGATGGGGTTGCCAGGGCTGATTCTCAGCTACCTGTAGGGGGCAGGCTGGCTTACTTTGTCCAGGACTGGGAGTCTCTGACATCAGACAAATGGGTCCTGGAAGTAGTAAGCCAGGGACTGGTTCTCAGCTTCAAAAAGTTTCCAAAGATGAGAACCAGATCCTTTCCACCTGCAAATCCATCAGAGGCACTTGCCTTAGAGGCAGAGGTCTCTTCCCTCCTAGCTCTCAGAGCTGTGGAAAGGGTTGCACCCCTACACCAGTGCAAAGGATTGTATTCCAGGTACTTCCTTACCCCAAAAAAGACGGGAGAATGGCGGCCCATCCTGGATCTCAGATACCTAAACAAGCACCTTTTAAAATCAAAATTCAAAATGGTGACTCTGGGAATTATTCTACTCTCTCTAAGGCCAGGGGACTGGCTAGTGTCCCTGGACCTCAAGGATGCCTACTTCCATATTCTCATCAGAAGCTCTCATCGAAAGTACCTCAGGTTCGAGCTGCCCTCAGGCCATTACCAGTTCAGAGCAATGACCTTTGGCCTCACCTCTGCTCCAAGGGTATTCACAAAATGCCTGGCAGTAGTAGTTGCTACTCTAAGAAGGTAGAAAATTGCCATTTTCCCTTACCTGGACGATTGGCTCATAGTAGGCCAGTCCCCAGACCAAGTCAAGTTACACTTACAGATAACTCAGCAACTGCTCACTTCTTTGGGTTTCCTCCTAAACCTTTCAAAGTCAGTTCTAGAGCCTGTCCAGCTTCATAGGCGCAGAGCTAGACACAGAGAAGGCCAGAGCCTTCCTTCCCCTGGACAGGGCAAGGACCCTGGTCTCTCTGGCCTCCTCATTCACCCTGCAGGTGTCTCGACCAGCAAGGCATTTTCTACAGCTCCTGGGGCACATGGCTGCTTCTACAGCAGTAGTGCAGGGAGCAAGATTTCAGATGAGGGACATTCACTTCCATTTGAGAGCCTTTTGGTCTCAAAGGAAAGACCCTCTGACCAAACTGATCCCAGTAACTCGAACCCTAATCCAGGCCCTACAGTGGTGGCAGGATCAGAACAATTTGAGACAAGGGGTTCCCTTTGTCACCCAGTCTCACTCTTTAATCCTTACTACAGATGCCTCCCTCTTGGGGTGGAGGGCTCACATGGGCGACCTCACCACCCAGGGGTTGTGGTCCTCTCAGGAATCTCTGCTCCATATCAACCTGTTGGAACTCAGAGCAGTGTTTCTAGCACTTCAAGCTTTTTCCAAATGTGTTCAGAACAAAGTTGTACAGGTCAGAACAGACAACACCACCACAATGTGGTACATCAACAAGCAAGGAGGCACTCGGTCTACAGCCTTGTGCACCGAAGCAATGAAGTTGTGGTCTCTGGCTTACTCCCTGAACACCTCCCTCACGGCAGTTCACCTACCAGGAAAGGACAATGTCCTGGCAGATGCTCTCAGCAGGATTTCCCAGGGCCATCACGAATGGTCACTGGATCCCCTGGTCTTGGAAGTGATTTTTTCCAGATGGGGCACCCTGCAGATAGATCTTTTTGCAGCCCCAGACAATCACCAACTTTCCCTTTTTTGCTGCAGACCCCCAGTGTTGGGCTCAGTCTCCCTGGATGCCTTAGTTCTCAATTGGGAAAGGAAGTTTCTCTATGCTTTTCCCCCCTTCCCTTGCCTGTTCAAAATGCTAGTCAAAATCAGATCTCAACCCTGCAAGATGATCCTGATTGCCCCAGACTGGGCCAGACAGCCCTGGTATCCACTCCTACTGTCCTTAGCAGTCCATCTTCCCCTGTGTCTCCCCAGGAATTACAACCTGTTAACCTGTGCTCAGGGGAGGGTTTGGTACCCGAACCTCAAATCTCTCAATCTCAAGGCCTGATTCTTGAAGAGTTAGAGTTTGCTGACTTACACCTTTCCCAGGGTGTAATGGATATCCTGAAGGCTTCTAGAAAGCCTTCCACCAGGGCTACTTATGACTCTGCATGAAAAAGATTTTCCATATGGTGCTCTGGGAAGCGTATTTCCACAGAATCTGCTGATCTGCCCACAGTCCTTGATTATATGGTTCACTTAAATAGCTTGGGCTGAGACCAGCTACACTGAAAGTGCATCTGGCAGCTGTGTCTGCTTTTTTTCAACAGGTAAGCCCTGTTCTCTACGCAGCTCACCCTGTTTTCTTAAGTTTTCAAGGGATTGCTTCACACCAACCCTCCATTCAGGGACCCTGCCCCTGCCTGGGACCTCAATGTTTGCATTGCTCAGCTTATGCAATCCCCTTTTGAGCCTTTATCTTCAGCAGAGCTTAAGTACTTGACTTGGAAGACTGTTTCTGGTAGCCATCACTTCTGCCAGACGCATAAGTGAATTACAAGCTTTGTCAGTGGAGCCTGATTTTATCTCCTTTCATAGAGATAAGGTGGTCCTCATGACTAACAGGAAGTTCTTGCCTAAGGTGGTTTCAGATTTTCACCTTAATTAATCTGTGTCTCTTCCTGTGTACTTCACTGACCATTCCTCCTCTGGCGAGAGGAGACTGCACAGTTTAGATGTCAAAAGAGCCCTTAGTTACTACTTAGAGCGTACCAAGGGTCACAGGTTTGACTCCCTTCAACTGTTCCTCACTTATGGTGAGGTCGGTAAAGGGAAACCTGCCACTAAAAGATCCATTGCCAGGTGGATTGTCTCCTGTCTCCAATTTTGCTATGAAAAACTGGGTAAGGTTCCTCCCTCAGGCCTTAGGGCTCACTCTACCAGAGGTACAGCTGCTTCCCTGGCTGCTGCCAGGGACATCCCTATTCTAGAGATATGTCAAGCAGCTACCTGGAAAACAGTTCACACTTTTACCAAGCATTACTCCCTGGACATCCAGGCTAGGAGTGATGCTCGGTTTGGCACAGCTGTGCTTCAGAGCCTATTTCCTAAGTAGGTTCTATCCCTCCTCCATGGAGGTACTGCTTTGTAGTCTGCATATGTCAGAATATAGCAAGACTTCATGTTGTTTGAAGAAAAAATTACTCACCTTAGTAATGTTGTTTCTTCTAATGAGTCTTGCTATATTCTGACCTCCTATCCTGCCCTCTCAGAACCTCTGTTTTTGGGATGTGGGTGGGCAGTGCAGTGTCAGCACTTAGTAGGTGCCCACCCTTTTGTTTCCTCCTTCTTTTGGGGTGGGTGGGTGTTGTGTTTTCATTTTGGGTCTCCTGACTTGAGTCTTTGTGTTGGGACCAAAAAATGTGTTATTATGTTTAGTAGCCAGTTGGCTAGTGTAGGTTTACGGCTTCCACACAGAACCTTAGTGAGTTTAGCGTGTAAAGATCTGATGGTTTGAGTTTGAAGAACAACAGACAGAGTCTCAACCAAGCTCGAGCTCAGCGTTCCATGCCTGGCATGGAAAGTTAACTCTTTCATCTCCGGGGCAGTTTGAAGGTTGGGACTCACTGCATATGTCAGAATATAGCAAGACTCCATTAGAAGAAACAACATTACTAAGGTGAGTAATTTTTTCTTTTGTTTTTTCTTATCTGGGCCTGACTAAGCCACTTCGAATAAAGGTTGTTAATTGGATTTGTTTAACTGGTCTAACTAAGCCACTGAGTTAAGCCCTAAATTTACTGAAGGTTATGTCACTGAAACCCAAGAGAAAAAGCGGTCCCACTGGGTTTCAACACTGCACCAAGTGCGAGGAGCAGTTTGCTAAGGCTGATCTGCACTTAGTGTGTCTGTATTGCTCTGGGTTTGACCATTTGCAGTCAGACTGCGAAATCTGTAAAAAAAAAAAAAAATTTCCTCAATCTACCCTAGATAGACGTTTGGGTAAACTGAAGGACAGAATGGAGAAACCGTCCGATGAGGTTTGGTCCAGTTCAAAAGATAAACCGGTGAAACTAGCGACCGAACCCTCGGACCAGGGTGAAACCTTGTCAGGGAAAAGACAAGCAGGCTCGGCCTCTGGTACAGGCCCTGCGTAGAAGGTGAGGAAAA
Organism: Neoceratodus forsteri; assembly: GCA_016271365.2. NCBI lineage: Eukaryota > Metazoa > Chordata > Ceratodontiformes > Ceratodontidae > Neoceratodus > Neoceratodus forsteri. The sequence continues at coordinate 177,864,256 of CM057456.1, forward strand.
GCGGTTCAGCACGCGTAAACAAGTGGTTGCGGCTCCAATCGCTGAGGAGATCGTAAAAGCGATACACATTGTTCAGTCATTGCAGCCCGGTTGGGGTGAACCGGCTCAATGACTGGTAACTCATACCTCGGTTCAGACTCCTGTCAGTTCGGTTCCTTCAGACTCTCTGGGTCCGGGGGATGTTTTTTGAGTCAGAATATGAAGATTATGGTGAAGGAGGATCTGGGAGAACCTGTTGAGCCTGAGGTTTCTCCTGAATATCCTTAACATGAGTCTCCACCTCATCCTACAAGAGAATCTACCTCTCATTTTGCATTCATGAAGCAGGTAGCGGAGACTTCACAGTTGTCTGTCCAGGAGACTAGACAGGAGGAGGATGACTATAAGTAGATGATGGATCTCCCTGTCTGTCAGGGACTCATGATTCCCATTTATAAGTCTCTCAAAAAACAGACCTCTAGAATTCTCCAGACCCCAAGTTCTGTCTCTCCAGTGGACAAGAAAATGGACAGGAAATATTTATTTATTTAGTTTTTGTTGACCAGGTAAGTGCACTAGATAAATCCTGCCTATTTTCAGGCACATCCTGGGGGAGGGGGATACAGATGAATGCCAGCTGACCTTGAACCAGATTAAGCTGTTGGTGGTATTTTTAGTGAATGAGGGAAATTTGTCCAGGACACCGGGGAAATTCCCTTACTCGCTGGAGGCAGAGGGTGTTGTGTTGCTGTGGGTGAGCAATCCGAGGGATCTAGCTTCCGTTATGGAAAGATGTGTGGGTGGCTGAGGAGAGAGCCTACTCCTTGGCCTTCCCCTTTCATATTTTCTGGGCACTATGGAGGCGATTTCTACATTGGACGTTTTGGGCACGGATGAAGAAATGGATTGAGCTACAACACCAGTGGTTTCAGTAGCGGGAACGAGAGGACAGATTCCCGATGCGGAGAAGAAATTGGCAGACTTACATGTCGAGCTAGTGGTAGCTGAGCGGCAATATTTAGAAATGAGGTCCCGTTTACAGCAGGATTTACAGCGGCAGGAGGAGCTACGTGATATCCCGAACCTGGAAGTTGTTTCGGGTGCAGGCATTGCTGGTGCTTGCATTATCAGTTTAGGGGAGGTAGACGTGCTACCTGTCCCCGATGTTTCTGATGTTCCTCTTGAGGTAATGGATATTCTGTCAGTCCCTAATACTGGATCCTTGGTTTTGAATGACGGTGATAAAGAGTCTGTATCAATTCCCATTGAGTCTTCACAGGCCACAGACGCAGGCATGCAGATAAGTACATCCCCTGTTGGGGATTCGGGACATGCCTCTGATTTACCTGTTCTAGCTCCCATAACCTTCTCTATAGGAATCCCTAAGGGGGTTGGCGGGAAATTGAATGGAAAAGATGGAGTGTGGGAAGGGTCGGAGATTGCGTTTGCAGCGTATTGAGGCGATAGCTCTGGAGGTAGCCCAGTCTTGCCCTGGTCCTGTGGATTTAGTTTCCCTCCTGGTTGCTGCTACTTGGGTTTCCTCTGCTTTATTAGCGGCAGGTTGGGTTGAAAAGGGTACAGGAGATGGATGGGATCCCAGTCTCTCTGGAGAAGACAGTACCTCTCCTCATACAGGCCCTAGTTTAAACTCTTGCACGGCTGAGGAAAGAAGTATCTCTGATCTCCCTGCAGGGCAGATGATGCCTCAATCGTAAGATCTTGTTCCACAGCCTAGCTCCGCAAATGAGATATTAAAAGCGATAAAGGAGATGGAAGGGGATATCCCTGAACCTGTCATTTCAGATTCCTCTCTCGTTGTTCAAGAGGGAGGTCAGACCACCCCCTTTATTATAAGGGAAAATGCTATAGCAGCTAACAATCAGCCCATCTCTGGTAATCTGGTTGTATCCCCTAATGTTTGGCATTGAAAGGTTAGGGATCAACTCTTTCCCCCTAATACAAACCTGTTGTCAGAACCAGCTATGAGGAGAAATGGTGTTAGGCTGAAATATAGGGGTAATGCTGCAGATGTGCCAGATAGGCATTTTGTGGGGAGATAATTATTAAAGGACAGCATGAAATACTATGCCTATGAGGTGTATGCTCTCACACATGTACCTGGGGACACGGTTTTTGATGTGAGCTTTAAACATCTGAGGGTTTGGAGAGGTTCTGGAAGCAATATCAGTTGCTAAAGCTCTCTCCATTATGGAAGCTTTTTTTTGGCAATACCCTTGACTGAACCCTTGACAAAAATTATAATGGTCCTTTTTAGGAACGAAGGAGTAAACGTGGCTGTTATTACTTATTGGCTACAACAAAGATGTACAGTAAAAGGCTATCCAGAGCTTATTCTGGATGATGAACAATTATGGATGGGTGGATGGAAATATCAGGTCACTTTGAAACTCGAACAAGGTTTGACTAAACATCTACCAAACTGTTTTTTCCTGGGAAGAGATCGAGGGGTGATTTTCTGTCTGGGTCAACCCAGAGCATGTTTTAAATGTGGGGATGTGGGGCGTTTAAGCAATGTCTGTGATAAGTAAAAATGTGGCCTATGTGGTGAAATAGGCCATTTTGGAGCCCAATGTCGGCAACCTTTGAGATGCAATTTATGTGACGAACAGGGTCATACTTTTAGAAATTGTTCATGGGCATCTCATAACAGCAGAGATTTGGCATTACGTGCAGAGCAAGATATCTATGTTGCCACGGCACAAAAAGAGAAGGAGCCTATGTTGGATTTACTCCTCATGAAGCCTCAAACAGATGTACCTTCTTCAGGTATGCCTTGCCCCCACATAGACTCTCTTCCAGTAGCTGTCAATCAGGAAAGTGATGTGACTTCACACAATGAGCCTTTAGTTGGCTCCATGAAAAAAATGGATCCCCTTGTTTCAAATGATTCTGCTACATTAAATGACCCTCCTGCTCAGGGCAAAAGTGGTTCTTTTAATTCAGACACAGAAAATATAAGCCCTGTTCAAGGAATAGAGGTGGACCTAGAGGAAACAGCTGTGCCCCCACCCACTTTCCAGCAGGATGAATCTTTTCAGCGGGTTACAAGGTCTAAAGCAGGAAAGTCATCTGTGAGGATTCCTACAGAGGCCAGGAATTTGGATGTTATACCGGTCCAGAACTCTTATGCCTTGTTATTCGAGCAAGAAGGGGAAGAAGAAAGTCATAATTCAGACTCATCTTCTATTGCCTCTTTGCAGGCAGATGCAGGTATTGAGGGAGGGCCTATGGATAAACATAAGCCTAGAAAGAGGAAGAAGAAGAGATGAAGAGGATTGTGTTGTTTTTTTTTTTTTTTTATCTATGTCTCTGAGTCCTTTTTCTCTCTCTTTCTTTATGCCAAGGAATCTTTCCTTTATTACGATAAATGTGAACAGCATTAAAACCTTAGAGAAAAGACGGGTCACCTTTGCCAGTGTGAAGGAAGGGAATTGTAATGTGATTTTATTACAAGATACTAGGCTGCATTCATTAGTAGAGGTGAGGGATGCGTAAAGGGACTGGCGATGGAGGGGTCTCCTTTTGGTCTTTGGGTGACGTACCTTGTTCAGGGTTAGGGATTTTGTTTAATGGAATGCCGGTAAAAGTACCACATCTTTTTGATGTATGTCCTGGCAGGGTAATGGTAATGGATGTTGTTCTAGGTTATGGAACATATAGAATTATTAATATTTATGCTCCTCAGGTAAGGGTGGATAGGTCTTCCCTTTTTAGGAGGGTTGAACCATATTTACATACTTCAAAGTTGGTAGTCTGGGGAGGTGATTTTAATTGTGGCCTTACAAGTAGAGATTGGGGAAGATCTACATCTAAAGTTTTCAGTGATTCTATTTCTTTATTAAGAATATTGAAAGTGAATAATCTGTGTGATGTTTATGATTTATTAAATCAAAAACCTCCGCATACTTTTTATAAAGGTAGATTATCCTCTAGAATTGATTTTTGGTTGGTCTCAAGGAGAGTTCTTTTTCAGGATGTAAGGATTATCCCAGTTGAAACATCTGATCATGTGGCTGTTAAATTGGACTTAGGTTCTTTACAAGAGGTTTCTATAGGGAGAGAATATTGGAGAATGAACATTACTGTTTTACAGGAGGTAGACATAAAAGGCTGTACTGAGGAATTTTTTAGGGTAAGGGCGAATGTCTCCATTTTGTATGACAGTCCTATTGATTGGTGGGAGGATACGAAGAGGGACTTGAAAATTCTTTTAACTGATGTTTCAAGGAAAAAGGCTCGTAGTGGCTACATACAGTATTTGGGGCTAAGGGCTAAATATATGCAGCTATTATCTCAAGCTGTTAACTCAAGTATTTTATGAGGCAGTTGAGAGATATAAAGGAAAAAATGTATTCATATTTAAAAATCTCAGAAAATAGAGCAGCTCAGCAGCAAAAATATCAAACCAGGGGGTCTAAAGAACAAGTGAATCCATTTGATTTAGGCCTACATGGTGTGCAGCATTTGGTTATGACAAAATTGAAAAACATACACGGTTCTGCAATTACAGACACTAATGGTTTATTAGCATGTGTTCAAGATCATTTGAGATTGACATTTCAAAGAGATATGATAAATGATTTCAAGTTAGGTTTTCAAGATTTGGAGATTCCACAGTTAAGTAATGATGCAATACATAATCTGGTATCTCCCTTTTCTAGTTGTGAAATTGAGCAAGCTATCTCCGGGTTATCACACCAGTCAGCTCCAGGGTTGAATGGGATTCCGAATGATTTTTATAAATGTTATAGTGAAATGATAGCCCCTTGGCTGCAGGTGTTATTTACAGCTGTATGGGAGGAAAATAGGTTAGTTCCCACTATGAAAGAAGGTGTTATGTCCTTTCTTTATAAGAAAGGGGACGAACAGGATATTAGAAGTTGGAGGCCGATAAGTTTGTTAAATTCGGATTATAAAATCTTGTCAAATCGTTTATCACAGATTGCAAAAATTGTTATATATCCCTTTCAATCTTGTGCTGTTCCTGATAGGAACATTTTGCAAAATTTGGTGTTTATTAGGGAAGTGGTAGAACAAAGCTTACAAAGGAATTTGGATGGATATTTGATGTCTATTGATCAAGAGACTGCTTTTGATTCGGTTAGACAGGAGCATATTTGGGCAGTCTTACAATATTATGGGATACCAGTTTCCTTTATATCATTATTACAAACATTGTATATGGATGCTCAGGTTGTTCCGATGGTAAATGGACATTTGGGGATACCTTTATTTCTAAAGAATGGGGTGAGACAGGGCTGGTCATTGAGTCCGCTGTTGTATGTTTTTGGTCTAGATCCCATACTTCGGCAGTTAGAGAACGCACCATATATTAAAGCCATTGAAAATAAGAATGGGATAATATTTCGTAAGGTTACTGCCTATGCTGATGACTGTTTTTTTACTATTTCTAATCTTGAGTCAGGAGAGCAGATACTGAGATTATTTGAGTCAGTCTTTAATACTACTGGTATTAGGATTAATATAGGAAAAAGTAGGATTTTGGTTTTAGGTGAGGCTCGGGTTGTGGAAGGTTTTCATATTGCTATGACAACTAATGAAATTAAAATATTGGGTATGTTTTTTGGTTGTCAGGAATCAGAGAGGAAGAACTGGGTGATAGCATATGATCAGGCTAATCTGAAAGTGAAAGCCTGGTTGCCACGGAAAATGACCCAGAAAAAGAGGGTTCATCTGCTTCAGGCATATATAGCTCCTATTTTTGTGTATATTTCTCATGTATGTCCTTTGTCTTTTGATATGCATACAAAAGTTATGGGTCTTTTTTTTTTCTTTTCTTATGGGGGAGTCATTTGAATTCAGTTAAAAGAGTTCATAAGTATAGGTCTTGGAAAGCAGGTGGCTTAAATATGATTCAACCCTTGTTATATTTTTTTGGGAACTTTTTCTTTAGTTCTATTCGCCCGGTCATATTAGAGTCCGAGAGTTTAGGGTCTCTCATTATGAAGCTATGGGGTCCTCGTTTTTTGATGGCTTGGGGCTGGGTCAAATGGCATCCATCAGATCTCTTCTGGGATATTTACAGACTACCCTGAAGTATATAAGAATCTGGAAAATTGAGATGGGTTGTTTTTTGGGTCAAGAGAAAAAAGCTTTTTATAAATTTATGTTAAATAAGTGGCATACATAAGAACGTTTATTTCAGGTGTCTGCAGCCATAAACATTGATGCTTTACTGGAATGTTTTTTTGATCCTAGGATACCACTTAAGATGCAGGATTTTGTTTGGTTGTGTGGGCACCAAAAGCTGAATGTAGGGAGTAATCAAAAACATAAACAAATTAGTGAAAGGGTCTGTGGAGACCCTCGGTGTCAAGGGCAGATAGAGACCATGCATCCTTAATTTTTGATTGTATGAATGAATGTTCAAGGTTTTTGGGATCAGCTAGTTGAATGGTGGGGGGATGTTTTTAAAAATATGACGTATGATATTTTGGTTTTAGGCCAAATACCTATATCCTGGACGAAATGGGCCAAAAGTATGGCCATTGTTATATTTGCATGTTTAAAGTGGTCTACATGGCAAGCTAGATGCTTACGTTCCTTACAGAGTAAGATAATCTCTCAGCAGGAGGTTTTGTTTAATATACAAGCTGATTTGGATAAAATATATAGTTATGAATTTCGTACACTAGGACAAGAAGTGTGTTCTAAATTATGGAGGAATGTAGGATGGGTAGGGTAAAGGAAAAAGAAAGGAAAAAGCAGAAAAATCCTTCCTTTTTCCAGCTTTATCATTTTTTACACTTATTGAATGATGTTTTGTTCAATGGATATATTTTGTAGATTTGTAGGCAGGATCCTAAACTGATTTGTATGATTAAGTTCATTGGGTTAGTTAAAAAGCACAATTTTCTGGGTATATTGGGTTATTTAAGGGATTCACTATGTTTTGTTTTAAGAGGTGTTTTGTTTTAATGTGTGGTTCTTTGGGTTTTTTGTTTGGCTTGGTGTGTACTATATGTATTATGTGTCATTATGTTATGCTTTTGAATTCTGAATAAAAATTCCCCTACTCTTTTCGATAAGTGCCATGGGATCTTTAACATCCACCTGAGCTACCACCAATCCAGGCAGATGGGACCTTGGTTTAACGTCTCATCCGAAAGACGGCACCTCAGAAGTGCAGCATCCCTCTCATGCTGCACTACGGTGTCAGTACTGGGATATTAACCCAAGTGCCAGATGTGGGAACTGAACCCACAGCCCCCTGATCTCCCGGCCTCAGAGGCGAGTGTGCTACCTACTGAGCCACTGACACTGCAAATATGTGTTGGCTGGCAGTGGCACTGAATTTTTATGTTGGCACTGTAGTCATGTGTGGGTAGTACACGCTGCAGCTTGTGAAAAAGCTGGTACACCTCTTGCCGTTCATCCTCCTGATAAGAACTCAAGGAAAATTGACTCCTTTAGCAAAAAAAGGGTATCTAGCTGCCTCCTTGAGTATCAGTCAGGTATCCTGCGTGGCCTACTTACTGTATCTAGATTCCAGAAGCCCCTCTGGGAGTCAGTGGGACAGTTAGCCAAGAAGGCTCCCCTGAACTGGCAGTAGACTTACAAGAGCTCGTCAGTAAAGGGGTTCAGTCATCCAAATGCCAGTTTCACATGGCAGTGGATGCCAGAGTTCTGTGGCTTCGGCCAGTTCCCTCAGGAGGTTTTCTTGGCTGAGGCGTACAAATCTCTCCCAAGACACGCAGAACAATGCCATTGATTTTCCCCTGACACAAAATGTTTTGTTTTGGGAACAAACGGAGGCATATATGAAAAAGATGAATGAATACAGGGTAGCCTACAAGAATGCGGCTGCCAAAGAAAAGGTCATCACCCCCCAAAGGCAACAGACTTGAGGAGGCAGAGATAGGCCTCAACTCCAGGCCTTTCCATCAGGTTCAAGCTTTCCCCTCCTACCAACAGCCTAGGGGTTACTTTAGAGGTAGAGGCAGAAGAGGCACTGGCTGTGCTAGTTCCACCTCTCAGTCCACTACACCCTCTAAACAGACACCCTGAGGTGTCTGTTCGGGCCGCCTCCCCACCACCAATAGGGGCAGGCTGGCCTACTACCTTCAGGCCTGGCAATCCATCACATTAGACAGATGGGTCCTGGAGGTAGTAGGCCAGGGTCTTGATCTCAGTTTCAAACTGTTCCCAAAAACAGGAGCAAGATCATTCAAACCTGCCACCCTCTCAGAAACAGCCCTGCTGGAGGCAGAAGTTTCCACCCTACTTCAAGTCAGGGCAGTGGAGACTGTTCCCTCTCAGCACAGAGGAAAATAATTGTATTCAAAGTACTTCCTAACCCTGAAGAAAAATGGGGCATGGTGGCCCGTTCTAGATCTGAGATATCTAAACAAGTACCTCACAAAGCCAAAGTTCAAGATGGTCACTCTGGCTATCATCTTACCTACCTTCAGACAAGGGGATTGGCTAGCATCCATAGATCTAAATAAAGCTTAGTTCCACCTTCCCATCTGGCAATCTCACTGAAAATATCTCGGATTCAGACTGCCCTCAGGTCATTACCAGTTCAGGGCCATGCCCTTCGGACTGCCATCTGCTCCAAGGTCCTTCACAAAGTGCATGGCAGTGGTCGTGGCACATCTGAGAAGGTAAGGAGTCACTGATTTTCTCTACCTGGACAACTGGTTGGTAGTGGGTCATTACCCCCAACAGGTAGAGGAAGCCTTGACCCTCACACAGGATACCCTCCAATTACTGGGGTTCCTGGTGAATCTCAAGAAATCAGTTCTGAAACCCATCCAGATCCTAGATTTCATAGGAGCAGAACTGAACACAATTCAAGCAAAGGCCTTTCTGCCTCCAGGAAGGGTGAACGCCCTTATCCAGTTGGCAGAGTCCTTCCATCTTTAGGTTCCCCACCCAGCAAGGTACTTCCTACAGCTCCTGGACCATATGGCTGCCACCACAACAGTAGTCCCAGGGGCCAGATTTCAGATGAGGGACATACAGGTCCATCTGAGGTTCTTTTGGTCCCAGAAAAGGGATTCTCTGTCCAAACTGATACCAGTAACTACCACTGTAAGCAAGCACTACAGTGGTGGCAAGACAGGGACAACTTCAGGGCAGGAGTACCCTTTCTGCAACAAGCTCCTTCAGTAGTGCTGACCGCAGATGTTTCACTACTATGATGGGGAGCTCACCTAGGTGAACACACTGCTCATGGAACATGGCTCCAGCAGGAATCTCTCCTGCACATAAATCTGCTGGCCCTCAGAGCAGTGTTTGTAGTACTTCAGTCATTTGCCAAGATGCTACAGCACAAGGCGGTGCAGGTCAGAACAGACATCATCTACCACCATGTACTACATCAACAAATAAGGAGGGACAAGGTCTTCAGTGCTGTGCACAGAGGCCATGAAGATCTGGAGTCTGGCCCACTCCCTAAACATCTCTTTATCAGCAGTCCACCTGCCAGGAAAGGACAATGTCCTGATGGATGCTCTCATCAGGATCAACCAGGGCCATCACGAATGGACCCTGAACAAACAAATTTTCATGGAACTCTTGAGGAGATGGGGCACTCCAGAGATAGATCTCTTTGTAGCCCCAGACAGTCGTCAGGTTCTCCAGTTCTGTTGCAGGCCCCAGCACTGGTCTCAGTGCCTCTAGATGCTCTGCTACTGGATTGGTCGGGCAGATTCCTGTATGCCTTTCCTCCTTTCCATCTGTTACCTAGAGCCTTAGTCAAACTCGGGGTTCAGTCAGCCACCATGATTCTGATTGCTCCGGATTGGGCCAGAAAGCCGTGGTACTCGATGCTGTTGTCCCTGTCAGTGGCCAGTCTAGTCTACCTCCCCAAGAGGCACAACCTGCTGACATCCGGGAGGATCCTATACCCCAACCTAGAGTCCTTCTGGCTTAAGGCATGGTTCTTGAAGACTTGAGAGTATGCAGGTCTGCATCTCTCATAAGGAGTCCAGGACATCCTTAGGGTCTCCAGGAAACCTGCCACCATGAAAACGTACTCCTCCAAATGGAAGAAATTCCCCATCTGGTGTTCCCAGTGGGACATGGACCCACAGGAGACTGACCTGGCAGTCCTATTGGATTACTTGATTCGCCTTCAATCCCTCCACCCTGAAGGTGCATTTGGCAGCTGTTTCTGCCTGTCTGTCAGCTGGGAAGGGTACTTCCCTAGCTGGCCCATCCTATCTTTAAGAAGTTCTTCAGAGGGTTGTTCCATCTTCACTCCCTCACAGGAAGCCTACCCCTTCTTGGGACCTTAACATCTGCATAGCTCAGCTTATGCAGCCCCCTTTTGAGCCCATGTCCTCAGCAGAGCTCAAATTCCTGACATGGAAGACTGTGTTTTTGGTGGCCATCACCTCCACCAGGAGGATCAGTGAGCTTCAGGCCCTGTTAGTAGAACACAACTACATTGCCCCTCACAGGGACAAGATTGTTCTGTGGACTAACACAAAGTTCCTCCCCAAAGTAGTCTCAGACTTTCACTTGAATCAGTCTATAAATTGCCTGTCTTCTTCACTGATCATTCCAGTTCAGGTGAACGCAGGCTGCATAGCCTGGATGTAAAAAGGTCCATCAGCTGTTACATGGCCATAACAAAGGAACATAGGAAGGTCTGTACTCAGCTGTTCCTTACCTATGGTGAGGTGGGTAAAGGCAGGCCAGCCACAAAGAGGACCATCACCAGATGGATTGTGGCTTACATCCAGTTCTGCTGTGGCAGACTGGGTAAGGAGCCACCAGTGGGCTTGAGGGATCACTCTACTAGGGGGACAGTCGCCTCAATAGCAGCTGCCAGAGATATCCCCCTGCTTGACATCTGTAAAGCAGCTACCTGGAAAACTGTTCACACATTCACTAAGCACTGCTGCCTGGACACCCAGGCCAGGAGTGATGCCAGGTTCAGCACAGCAGTATTGCAGAGCCTATTCCCTAAGTAGGTTCTGTGCCCACCTCCATGGAGCACTGCTTGGTAGTCTGCATATTGTCAGAAAACAGCAAGACGTCATGTAGTTTGAAGAAAAAATTACTTGCCATAGTAATGTTTTTTTTTTCTAATGGACTCTTGCTGTATTCTGACCTCTCACCCTGCCTCCCCTCTGGAACATAGGTAAGCAGGGTCTCTGCACTCCAGTTGTTAACTCCTTTACCCACCAGTGGGTGGTGTTTCTTTTGGACATCAGTGACTTGAGTCTTCTTTATGCCCTATCTTTGTGCGTATTTACTTTTGCAGTGTTTAGTTATGGCTCATTTTATTAGTTTTTTATTAGTAGCTACGTAAGAATATGATCAGTTACATAGAACATAGGACAGTGGTTCGAAAACCGAGCTCAACATTCTATGCATTTGCATAGGGTTTAACTCTTAACTCTCCAGGGCAGCTGAACCAGTCTGTTATACTGCATATTATCAGAATACAGCAAGACTCCATTAGAAGAAACAACAGTACTATGGTAAGTCATTTTTTTTCTTCCTGACCTATGGGGATGTGAGAAAGGGTAACCCAGCATCGAAAAGGTCCATTTCTCGCTGGATAGTATAGTGTATCCAGTTTTGCTACACTAAGGCTGGAAAGGAACCCCCAACGGGATTGAGGGCCCATTTCTCAAGAGGCACAGCTGCTACCATAGCAGCTGACAGGGATGTTCCATTAATGGATATCTGTAAAGCAGCTACCTGGAAAACAGTACACATTTTTACAAAGCATTACAGTCTGGACATCCAGTACTGGGGTAATGCCAGTTTTGGCACAGCAGTTCTGCCGAGTCCGTTTCCAAAGTAGGTTCTGTGCCCACCTCCAAAGGTACGACTTTTTAGTCTACAGAAGTTATGAATACCTGAGTATTACTGGGATTAGAAGAAAAAAGTTACTTGCCATAGTAATGTTGTTTCTTTCCAGTGATACTCGGGTATTCAGAACTTCCACCCTCCCTTCTCAACCAGTAGCCTCTGCACTCCTGAAAACTGTGTGCATAGGGGTATGAGTGTCACTTCCTAGCACTGTTTTTCTAACTATGTTCACAGTGGTTTCCCCCTTTTTCAGGTGATTCTGACATTATTGGGGTACCTTTTAATGTTTTACCCCCTAGTTGGGGGGTTCATTTGGGGGATAAGGGTATGATTATCTTTATTATTGTTGTTGTTTAATATACTTAGTCCTCGGGGGAGGGGTCTGTTATTCCAGTCATCCAGGAAATCTGAGGGGTTTAGAACTAAGGCAGTTAGGTCAAGACGACGTTTGGAAAGTTGTCACGTGCAAAAGGTTCCATCATTTGCATGTATTCCATTCTCTCCGGGCAGTTCTATCTTAAAGGGTCACTGCAGAAGTTCTGAATACCTGAGTATCACTGGGAAGAAAAAACATTACTATGGTAAGTAATTTTTTCTTCTAGGTCTCTGGCGGGAGAACTGGAGGGCATGGGTGGGGAACCATTCACTATGTAGCGCCATGCTGACATCGGTCACGTGACATCGGGAGGGCTATCACCCACCAGACACTGCTAGTTAAATGTTTTCCGTGTGGTCCTAGTGCCCGGAGGCTTAGTCTTATCTGTTAGTGTCTACTGCAAGAGCCTCTCTCGAAGATCTACTGTTATGGTAAGTTCTTGCGTAACTGTACTTTTCTGTGGTAAGGTGGAATTTGATCCCTACAAAGAGTCATGGAGGCAACCATGGCCCTCAGTGTCCATTTGGTAACAAATATTTGGGAATAGTCCAATTCAGACTAGAGCAAAAACTAGCAAAATCCAACAGTTTGGACAAATGAGCCCACTCACCAAGGCCTAGAGTTTGCCAAAGTTAATTTATTATTTTGTACTTATAACATGGGTTGGTGAAAGTTAGTGAAAACGTCCTATCCCATTGACTGACTCCCTGAGTGTGGCCAATGATTAACCCCCAATATACGCACAGTTGGTGTGAAGGGGCAGCCAGCAGTATCAGTGGGCAGAGCAGGTCTCGTTATATTCCTGAGATCCCAAAAGTGAACGGCAGCCATTAAACAAGCAAGAGCAGTGCCAGAGAGAGAGTGTAGTCGCCCAACCTCAGTGACACAGCCACAGTGTTTCTTAAAAATAAAGAAGAGAAGTGCTGTGTTTGTCCTCACCCTGGCTCCTTTCCCTGCAGTGCTACATTGCTTCTACCCACCCGCCTCATGGATCTCCACTTACTGGGCACCTCCCTGTCTCTCTTTGTGCTGTCAGTGCCACTGCTGTGTCGTGTGTGTGTGTGTGTGTGTGTGTGTGTGTGTGTGTCTCTCTCTCTCTCTCTCTCTCTGCCCATGTCACTGACAGTTTGTCTCTGTGATCTGCAGGTTAGTGGCACTGGCACTGTGTTTATAAGAAATGTGGACTGCACAGACACCGGACACTGGAGGATTTTAGAATGCAAACACCCGGTGTCTCAGTCAGTGCCACTGTAGCAATCTATAATCTGGATGAACAGCAGCGATCTGTGGGCAAGAGAGAGACGGAGAGAGAGAGACAGAGACAGACCTGACACACAAAGCAGATGCATGGTTGTCTGTGTGGGAGAGAGCGAGAGAATGATGTGAATGTTAGCTGTGAGTATTTAGAGTGTCTGCTCCAAATGCTGCTAGCAACAGACATTTAAATACCCCATCTGGATGTTAAGGAATATTTCCTTTTGTGCCATTTTAGGTTTATTAGCTCACTGTTTTGACATCGCAAATGCTATTGGCAGTACCGATCACAGAACCGGCACCCAGATGCCATGTTATCGTGCACCCCCCCCCCCCAAATGCTGGTCACATACAGTCCGTTTCTGTGTGACAGATGCCCCGGTGTTAAATGCAGTGTTGCCCTGGCTGCTGGGCTCTGTGGACAAGTGGCATCGGGTTACAGAGACAGCGAGACAGGCACAGCAAAGCGCTAGGTCATTAGCACTCTATCGACTTTCACAGGCCGCATTGGCGGCAGCAGGGATCTGAGGGGCCGCAATCGGTGGCATTGGGAGGAGCTGAATTCAATTGCAGAGGAGCTGTTTTCACCGGGAGAGCCGCAGTCGGTGGCAGCAGTATTGGGAATTGGGAGAGCCACAATCGGCGACAGCTGTACTGGGAGCCGTAGAGAAGAGCCACAAAATCAACAAGGACCAACAGCGGTGGAGCAGGTTAGCCGCTCACCGCCTGAGGATTTTCCAGTGCTCCTGAGGTTTTACCAGCATGCTTCCAGCACTCATAAGTAGCTTTCCCTGGACCGATCCTGGCTTTCCTTTCTCCAACCAGTCGGGGAGCCAGGATAAGCTGAGGTGTGCTTTTCAACTCACGACTTAGCTATTTAAGGGCCAAAGGCTTCTGCGAGCTGGCTTTCACTTGCTGCATCGGCGGCAGCAGCAGGAACCTGACAGGCCACAGTTGGAGGCATCGAGAAGAGCTGAATTCACCTGCGGAGCAGCTGTTTTCACTTTGGGAGAGCTGCAGTCGGCGGCAGCAGCATTGGGAATCGAGCAAGCTGCAGTTGGCGGCAGCTGTAGTGGGAGCCATAGAGAAGAGCCACAAAATCAACAAGGACCAACAGCGGTGAAGCAAGGCAGCCCGCTCACTGCCTGAGGATTTTTGTCCCGCCCATGCACCCCAGCCCCGACCTCTATTAAATCCTTGAGGAAGGAGGTGGGGCATACAAACTGGTAGCTGGTTTCTCTAGACCTTGCGCACAAGCGCTGTATTTCTGAACTGGACCTTGCAAACAGGCGCTGACTGTGCACTCAGCACAACTTTGCAGGCTTGATTTGCTTGATTGTATAGTCAGTTTGTACAGTTAGCTGTGTTCTGAACTGGGTCTTGCACTGGCGCTAACTCTGAACTCAACCGCGACTTTGAAGGCTACATTGCTCTGACTGTATAGTTAGATGACACATTCACAGCTAGCTAGATACTGCAGTACTTTGGGGACTTTGAATTGCTTGAGCTTTGCAGGCTTAAATTGCTTGATTGTATAGTGTGATTGCATAGTTATCTGTATTCTGATCTGGTTCGTGTGCTGAAACACTAGCTCTGAACTCGGCACCACCTTGCAGGCTTATATTGCTTAATTGTATAGTTAGATGACACATTTGCAACTAGCTAGTTATTGCATTGCTTTTGTGATGATTTTGAACTGCTTGGGTGTGTGTCCTGCTTCCTGCAGCAGGGGAGTCACTGGTTAATTGTCAGTACCCTTGTGGGGACCAGGCCCAGATGGCTGCAACAGATTGGGGACGGGTTAGGAAAAATTGTTATGGGGGAGAGAAGCACAGCATGGAGCGACAGACAGGGGAAGCTGGACTATGTAGGATTACTACTGATTGGGGAGGGGGGCTTCAATTACAGGATGGAGGGGAAGCAGGCTGGTGGGTTGTAGTGGCTGTGGAGCTGCAATGGCCATGAGTACACTGTGGAGACTAGGGCACAGTCCTATATGTACCGGGTTTATGGGATTGGAGGCTGAGTTGTGCAGGCTCAGCTATGAACTGTACAAGTGGGTGAGGGGCATGAGTGCAGGGGAAGGGAGGCACATATCCTCAGATAGTTGGGGGATGAGGGGGCCTGCAGGTGCAGGGGGATGGGGGGCCACCAGTAATCATAGCAGGCCTGGCCAGACATGGAGGCAGAAATGTGGGGAGGGACTGAGGTGACTGGACAGGGAGGATGGTGAATGATGGCAGAGAGTGGGGGCTGTCAGCAGACTGGCAAAAGGGACTACAGGGATCACGGCAAGGGAGCTCTCTACACAGGACAGGAGCACTGGTGTGCAACCTACTGGAGGGATCCCGGTCTCAAATAGGTACTTTCCACTGGCGGACACCATGGAAGGTTGGGCCTCAGAAGAAGTGGGGGGCACAGTCAGCAGAGGATGGCAGGAGAAGGAGGATGAAAGAGGGGGTTGGGGGCATGGGCTCCTGGACTGTTAGGGAGCATGGGATAGCATGGGAAGGGGTGCTGGGAATTGGGGGTGCCTGGCAAGGGAGAATGATGGTACAGTGAAGAGGGAGCACAGTTCCCATGGGGGAAGGTAACAACAGGGAACAAGTGTGGGGGAGTGCAGTAAAGAGGGCGATGGGGGTGAAGCAAGATCCCTGGTGATCAGGAGGGCCACAGGCTAATGGGAGTGCTGCTGGGACAAACCAGGGTAATGAGGTGGGGGGGATATGAGAGGAATGGTCGGACAGGGGAAATAGTTGGAACGGGGGGGGGTAAAGACAGCCATTTGAAATCAGTTTGATGGCTTGGCTGCAGAAAATAGTGGTGGTGTGAGGGAGAGGTGTGTGGCAGAGGAGGGAGTTAGGCCCAAGGGAAAGGATGAGGTTAAAGTGCTCTTGCTAGGAGACTCTATGATTAGGGGCATTAAGTGGAGATGGAGGAGTGAGGGACAGGGCTGTGCTGTCAGAGTCAGAAGTATTTCTGGCTTGACTGTGCACAAGGCCAAGCACTTGGTCTACGCCTTGGTGAAGGATTGTGGAGGATTCCCTAACATATTAGCGTACCTAGGTGCTACTGACATGGAGGGAAATAGTGTGGAGAAGATACAGGCAAGGTTCCGGGAGCTAGCCAGGGTGAGTCATGCTGTGGGGTGCACGGTCTCTTTCTTGGAGGTACCCCCCATGCCTAGAGTTAGCGTGGGAAGCAAGCAGAAGATCAGGGAGGTTAATGAATGGTTCAGAGCATGGTGTGTGGCTAGGTATGGGTTGGTGGGGTACTGGGGTGCAACTTGGGAGGACAAGGGACTGTATGCTAGCGACAGGCGTCACTTAAATTTGAGAGGAAGGGGTTTGAAACTAAAACTGACAGAATTTATCGAAGTTAGGTGGGGTTTAAACTTGTGAGAGAGGGGGAAGGCTGGGGCTTGAGGCTGCTGCTGGCAGGCACAAGGAGGACTTGACCTCCCCAGCAGGAAGGGTGTTAACTGGGGCATCCAACGGAGCGCAAGGGAGTGGGAATTTGCAGCTAGCTGGGGGATCACGGGTTGAGGGAATGGGCAAGGGGCAGGGATGGAGATCAGTCCTGATGAACGCAAGGAGCATGGGGAACAAGATGCCTGCGCTTCATGCAATGTTAACTGAAGGGGAGGTGGATGTGGTGGCAGTCACTGAAACTTGGGCCACTCCTCGGCACGATTGGGACCTAAACTTGACAGGGTACACTGTGTTTGGGAAGGACAGGGATGTGGACGGGGGAGGGGGGGTGACACTCATCATCAAGAACGGCATTGAGGTAAACAGGGTGGAAGAGGCAGAGGGTAATGTAGAGGTGTTATGGGTTACCTTGCAGGTGCCTGGGGGTAAGAGGGTTAAGCTGGGGGTGGTTTATAGGCCGCCCACGCAGGCGGAGGAACTTGAGGAGGGCCTGTTGGCGAATTTAAGAGATCATTGTGGCTGGGGGAAGGGTAGAACTGTGGTGTTAGGCGACCTTAATATGCCATGGGTTGATTGGGGCACCGTGGCATCTTCATTGACTAGTGTGCAGTGTAGGAGGGTTGTGGCAAAAGCAAATAAAATGTTCAGGTGCATCACCAGGGGGTTAACCTTGAGGAAATGGGAGGTGCTTCTCCCTCTGTATAACTGCCTGGTTAGACCGCACCTGGAGTGCTGTGTGCAGTATTGATGCCCATACTTAAAAAGGACAGTGCACTTCTGGAGAGGGTGCAGAGGAGGGCAACCAGGATGATCCAGAGCCATGGGGAAAGGTCCTATTGGGAGAGACTTGAGCTAAACTTGCACTCCCTGGAGGAGAGGAGGGAGAGAGGGGATATGATTGAGGTCTTTTAAATATCTAAAGGGAATGAATAGGGTCAGCCTGACTAGGGTATTCCAGCCGAGGAAGGAGGGGGCCACCAGGGGGTATTCCATGAGGCTGGTTGGCGGGAGGCTGAGGGGGGACTAGGAGATGCTATTTTACTAAGAGGGTGGTGGGCCCATGAAATGCACTGCCTGTGGAACTGGTGGCTGTCGATACAGTAGAGGGATTCAGGAGGGCTGGGACAGGTATAATGGGAAGGTAAAACTGAGAAATGCCACATCTGGAGGTGTAACTGATGGGGGATCAGGATGGGGGGGTGGGCAGCAGTGGTGTCCTGACTGGGTGCTGATTTTTTGAGCAGACTCGATAGACCTTTGGGCCTACTCTGCTGGCATCTTAATATGTTAGTATTGTGCTATCCCCGTTACCTGTCCCCTGCCAGAATTCTTGCGGTGGAGCCTAACCTGACCGTGTCGCCTGTGTACTCTCTCTCTCTCTCTCTCTCTCTCTCTTTCTAGCGATCAGCGCAAACGGAAAGTGTGGGACAAGCCGTGTAAGCCGGAAGACGGTACCGCTTCCGGGAGTGACAGAGAGAAAGACAAACGCTCTTCATCCAAGTCATCCATTATGTGAGTAGTGTCATTCCGCGGCTATGAATGTGGGAGAAAGTTAATGTGCAGCACCATCTTTGGCACAGTGGTCAATTGTACAGAAAGGGAAACGCACAGTGTCTGTGTCTCTGTCTCTCTCTGTAGTTTTCCATGACAGTGAGAGAAGAAGAGAGAGAGAGAGAGAGAGAGGTAGGTAGGTGTGTAGTGCTCCCGATATGAGATCTTGTTTTCAGTAGGTGTGTGTGTGTGTGTGTGTGTGTGTGTGTGTGTGACTGACTGTCACAGTTGCCCAGTGTGAGCTGTGGGAAACTTCACTGTCTATCCTCTGGACTGTTTAGTTAGGAATGTCAGACAGTGACACAGAGGCAGACAGTGATGTAGTGACAGCCAGCGTTACAGCTCCCTGTGTTGTGAGAGCTGCATGTGGATGTTGTGGGGGGGACAAGCAAATGTTTTAGGCAGGGCACCATAGTGTATTTAGTACCAGAAATGTCACAGATCATGTCAGCACTGTATCTGTGTCATTTCTATGTGCATAAGAACAGTGCAGAATCCATTATTTGTTAGGGACTATTTTCCAAGGTGGAAGGATACATATCTTTTTAGGTATTTAAATAAAAAAAAATTCTCAATTTTTTTTGTTGTTTAAACATAACCCATGTTATAAGCACAATAACTCACTCCAGGGTATGCTGTTACTAGGAATTAACGCGCACCCGGATGCTGTGAGGACACTCTGCCTACAGCCTTGTGCCTCACAATGCGCCTGAGTGTGCATTAAACCCTAACAGTAGCACACCCTGTCGTGGGTTATTACTTAATAATCTAGCAGACCAATAAATGAGAGCTCATACATTGAACTGAAGTTTTACAATAATGATCCATTACTTTTTCAGGATATGTATGGTCTGTCCTTTAAAAATATATATAAAATAATGTATGGAGTGGTGTGTAAAATAGAGTTTTAGACACTACCCCATATTTTAGTTTATATAATTGCTAGGTATCGTTTTTTTTGCCACAGCAATTATATACAATAAATCAGGTTCCTGTGCTACAGTGGACCTGTTGGGCTTATGCGTGGTCCGCAGTGCGAAGCGCCTGCAGCAAGAAATGTGGACATTTTTCATTCTCCCCCACCGAGTTTGCAGAAGGTTAGCCCAATGTTTTTTTTTTTTTTTATGAACTCACCGGTAAGTTTGAGTAGCGGTGAAATCTCTGTTCCTTGGTAGCCGTCACTAAGGAGAAGAGCCGCAACTGGCGCATGTGCAAAGCCAGAGAAATTCGGCACATGTTCGCTGTTATAACCCACAGTTTATAATGACGAATTATAACCGGGTTTCCATATAATGGAAAAAGCGATACCCAGTTATTATACCTTACTTTTTAATGAATAAAAATTCTTCCCTTAAAAACTGAATAAGAGATGAAATACCAAAAACCAATGCAAAATGGCTGGCAGTTGCATTACCTCTTAATATTGCTTAGGTCTCATCTTGTTATTATACATAACTTCTTATTTATATTTCCTTTTTTCTAAATTACAGCATGGAAGTATATATAATATTTGAGTATATATATATACCTGTATGTAATAGTAACCCACAATAGGGTGTGCAGTTGCACACTGATATACGCACACCTTGGTGTGCATTGTGACACATGAGCTGCAGGTCGAGTGCTTTCAATCACCCAAGGTGTGCGTATATCAGTCCACAACTGCACACCCTACAAAGGGTTATCTGTCTTATAAAATGGCTAAAATGGTTTTGGGGGTGAAAGTGCAGGCATGTGGTCGCGCTCTGATTGTATGCACAGTCATGTGGTGTGGTCAAGCCATCAGCAAAGAGCATTTTCCCTACCCATTTTATAATATATCATGTGTATTACAGTGGTGCTGTAGCGCCACTGTAGTTGGGGTTGAGCAGGGGTTTCTATGTTAAACCTCACATTTTGCACTTTAATAACTTTGCAACCGTTTAACGGATTTGCACGAAAATTTGCATGCGCCTTTTCCTTGGTTAGATCTCTTGATTGGATCAGCAGATTTCGCGCTACGCATAGTGAAAAACTATGAAGAAGGAAAGGGGAATGCAAATGCAAGCAGTAGGGTTGTTTGTATGCCAGGGATGACAGCAGGGTAGGTGGGCCCAAGATTAAGGGAAATAGGAATGGAGGTTGGAGGAAAACGTAATTTAGTTATACATTTGGGAACTAGTGACCTAGCTGGGGAGGAGGTTGAGGTAGTGTAAAGTAGGTTCAGGGAGTTAGGGAAGATCTGCAGGGAGGTGGGAAGTTCGCTGGGCTTCTCAGAGGTGATACCAGTACCAAGAGCCAGCACAACCAGGAAAAGAAGAATAGAGGATTTTAATGACTGGCTGAGTAAGCGGTGCAGGGATGAGATGCTATTACTTCGATCAGTCCGTCTACCGACGTCACCCTCTGTATAAAGGGGGCGGTCCCAGCCCCACCTCAGTTCTTTTCCTGCCGTCGACCCATGTGCTTCAGCTCCTCTGATGCCTCATTGCATCTGTCGACTGCCATCTTCGTTCTTCAGTCAAACGTACCCATTTTTTTCTTCAGATTGTCAATTTAAATCAGTTTATGTCGTCTCCGTCTTCCACTACCAAGCGACAGAAATCTTAAGTATCCATGTGGCCAGCAAATTCTGGTGAAAGACGATCATTCACAGTGCTTCTTCTGCCTAGGGCCCACCTGGATGCCTGCCCAGACTCGCGGAAAAATTTTATCAGCCGGACCCTTTTGCAATCATGCTGAACACTCCAGGCCTACATCATGGAGCAGCAGCTGCGCGCCCATCGGCGTTCATCAAAGGCCAGCTCCTCAGCCTTCAGGTCATCAACTTCCCACAAGGAGAATCACTCAGGAGGGAAGCACCACCACAGGGAGCACAGTAGGTCGGAGTCCTGCTCAAAATCTCCGCATACTATGGACAAATATTCCGATTCGCACTCTGGCAAGAGAGTGGACTCTGCACCACCTTCCCCCCCCCATCAGGCCTTACATACTCTGGCCTGTCGTTGATGAAGGCTCCTGCCCTTACCCTCTCAGCGGGTGGCAGCTCTTCGAGGCAAGGGCCTTTGTGTCCCACCCTAAGCCTTAGGCCTTTTCAGCAACCATCGAGGCATAAGATCAGGACTTTAGCCGATAAGGCTGCAGCATCTTCCTCCTGCTCCAGTTCGACGTCATCGGCTGATGACAGGCGCAGATGCTGGGAGCATTCCCGCTCAAGGGAACGCTCTCCCCGACACGTCCACTGCAAAAGCAAAAACCCTGACGCAGGTCTCAGAGGACCGACCTTCCGACAGGCGGAAGGACCAGAGGCAGACACCACAGGATGAGGCACCAAGAGACCAGACATCCAGGGCGGCTACTCCAACCTAGACTTCCAGAGTCTACCACCTCAGAACCTGATGACAGGGCTACCGTCTCTGACGGACCATCAGTCTGACGATTGGGTGCCTGCTGACACGGCGACAGGCCATATGCCCTCCGTTCCGGTATCGGACAATCCGGCTTCAGGAGACCAGCCTATGGGTGACCAGACGACAGACCCACCTCGCCAAGCCCTGACAGATGCCTGCAGGAGATGCTAGGGCCCAGCAATCCATCAGAGGCCCCCATGGAACCTAAGGGTACACCACCTCCACATGTGCCCATGGTTCCTCTGGCAGACATAAGACAGCTGTTCACGTCCTGGTGGAACACAGTTAAGGGGGATTTGGTAAAGAATGATGCCCCCCACTGCCTCAGCCTCCCACCCCAGTCCCGGATAAGACATCCATTCCGGACCCTCTGCCATCACCTCTGCTGTTACCCAGGAGCCCATCTCCTCCAGGTTCAGATCCGGAGCATCACAGGTTGCAGGGGCAAACATTGCTGCTCCTCATCCACATTATCTTCCTTGAACGACAGGAGCAGACGCCGGAACAGGTGCAAGAGTTCAACGTCAGCCTCCTTGTCATCCTCCTGAGGCCACCCTTACTCCTCGGATTCCTCTTCCAGGGGCTACTTGGGAGCACACTTCCTCTTTATCAGCTGTTCCCAACAAGGCGGACAAACTCTATAAACCCCCTAAGACAGAGCTTTTCCTGGGGGAACTCCAAGGGCAGAGTCCATGGTCCTAACTGCAGCACATGGTAGGACCAAGCAACCAAAACCTATGAGCTCACAACCCCCTGACAAGGAGTCTAAGAAATTGGACCGGTTCAGGTGGAGAGTCTACTTTTCTTCTACCTTTTCCATGCGGTCCCTAAATTTTCTAGCACACATGATGTACTTCCAAAAATCTCTTTGGAAGAAAGCCCTGGAGCTAGCCCAAAAGCAGCCTGAAGGTCCATCCGGTATGGAACTTTTGGATGTCCTTCAGTCCAGACTGGACATAGGAAAGCACATGTTGAAGGCATCCTACGATTCGGTGGACGCAGCCACTCGAGCCGCGGCCACCAGGATCTGCCTCTGTCGTCTCCCCTGGCTGAGGGTATCTGGGTTTAGACAGGCCCTCCAGGATTCCATCCTGGATGCTCCTTTCCATGGGTCCATCCTCTTTGGAGAGGCAGTACAAAAAATTATTATGGATCTGCAAGACTCTGGGAAGGTGGCACAGTCCGTTTGGACCCTCAGCAACCCAAGCACAAGCCATTTCGGTGCCCAGGTGCCAACAGACATAGAGGCCAGCAGCTCCAAGGTCCATTCAAGCGCAAGGCTCCCTCACAACCATCTCAGAACAGCGGACCTAGGAATGCCCAATCCTCCCAGCCCTCGCTTCCCACCCCTGCCACCCATGCATGACTGGCTGCCAGCCCCCCCCCGAGGCGATGGGGGAGGCAGTAGGGTGTTGATTCTTCCTCTACCTAGACGGGTGGACCAACATTACTACAGATGTTTTGGTATGGGACATCACAGAAAAGGGCTATATGCTGGACTTTGTCGAGCTTCCTCCAGACAATCCTCCAGCCCCTCTCGATGCTCCCCGACCCACACAACCCTCATCAAGGAAGAGATCCAGGCCTTGCTCTTAAAATAAGCCATCGAGCCTGTTCCTCCATCCCAACAGGGAACCGAGTATTACTCCCACTTCTTCTTTAGTCCCCAAGAAGACGGGAGACCTGAGGCTCATACTGGACTTAAGCCAGCTGAGCCAGCATATCGAATGCAAGAGATTCAGGTTGGTAACCTTACCAGGTCTAATCCCCATGCTAAGTCAGGGGGATTGGTTATGCTCCCTGGATATGCAAAAATGCATACCTTCACATGTCAGTGTTTCCAGCTCACTGGAGGTACCTGCAGTTCGCCTTTCAGGGGAACCACTACCAATTCCAGGCTCTACCTTTCGGTCTCTCCTCACCGCCAAGAGTGTTCACCAAGTGTCTCATGGTTGTGGCAGCTGCTTTAAGGAGACATGGTCATTTCGTCTATCCTTACCTGGACAGTTGGCTCCTAACTGCCCCTCCAGGTCGCAGCTAATTCGCACTCTCTCTGATACATTCCTGATGTTCCAGCAGCTGGGGATAACCATCAACCTCCCAAAGTCCTGTCCTTGGCCCTGCCAACGTCTGCAATACATAGGGGCCATTCTAGACACACAGCAAGGAAGAGCTTTTCTCCCACCCAACAGGGCCAGTTGGCTGACAGACTGGGCCTACAAGATAGCTGCGTTCAGCTGAGTCACGGCAAGGATTGTGTTGCAGCTACTAAGGCATATGGCGGCAGCAATCCCCCCCAAGATACCACTGGCAAGCTTGCATATGAGAGTTCCGCAATGGAATGTACAGGTTCAATGGGACCAGAGGTCTGAAGATCTCAAACATCCCCTAAATGTATCGAGAGCTGTTCATCAGATGTTATCATGGTGGCTGACTTCTCCCAATTTGGAAGCGGGAGTACCATTCCAATTGGATTCACTGAGTCAAATTCTTGACCCTTTAACGTGCTTGGTGAAATCAGTGTTGGAATATCTCCTATTGCTTTCGGATGCAGGGCTGTAATACTCTTCCATTAAGGTGCATCTCTGCGCTATTTCAGCTTATCATGCACCGATCAGAGGGTAGGAATATCACCCACTTGGACCTTACCTGCACATTCCTACGGGGCATGCTTCATATAAAGCCCCCAGTCAGGGAGCCTGTCCCCCCATGGGACCTGTTATTTATTCTAGAGAAATTGACTGTGCCTCCCTTCAAACCAACCGTGGACTGCTATCTCCGCTTTCTGTCTTGGAAAGCATTATTTTTAGTTGCCATCAATTCAGCTCGAAGGATTTCAAAGCTGCAAGCATTGATGTGTAAAGACCCTTACTTAATTTTTCACAGAGACAGGGTGAGTCTCCGAACTAATCCTAAGTTCCTCCTGAAGGTAGTGTCTGATGACACTAAATCAAGATGTATGCCTTCCAGTTTACTATCCTGAGTATTCAAATTGGGGAGAGGCCCTTCTTCACACTCTAGACATTCATAGGATCCTTCATTTCTGTTGGTTGAAGAATTGTATTATCTTTATTGATGACAAATACGAAAAGCCCTTGACTTGACCGGTCAAGGCACATTCCACAAGGGGGATGGCTGCATCTTTTGCAGCTTTGAAAAACATTTTGACAGCGGACATCTGCACTGCCGCAACATGGAATTCTGTACATACCTTTGTTAGACACTACACTCTGGACATCGTTTCCAGAAAAAGAGCAAGGTTCAGCCTAGCTGTGCTTCAAGGCCTAATTTCCTAATCTTTTAATAGGGGATTACCTTCCACCCTGTAATTTCCTTTTCGGCAATGCTTGGGCTCAGTCTTTAAAGTGTTGCCTGTTGCAGGAGCTCTTACTCAAAGTAAGATAGTACAGTTACATAAGAACATACTGTAACAGTAGATCTTAGAGAAGAGCTCTTGCAGCAGGCACTATTTTCCCTCTCTCCATCCCCCTATAATATTTCTCCTTCTGGGAATTTTCGGCATTTGCCTCAGACTTCTCTTGCTGAATAACCTCCGGGTCTCTGCTGGGTGAAGTGAAGTGGGGATGGGGACTGCCTCCTTTATATAGAGGGTGATGTTGGTCGGCAGCCTGACGTAAGGGGCAGGCTCCATCTGGGTACTGCTGGCTAGAAGTTTTCCGTGGAGTCCTAGTGCCTGGCGGCATAGTCCTTAAGGTGTAGCCTGCTGCAGGAGCTCGTCTCGAAGATCTACTGTCACAGTAAGTTGTTATATAACTGTACTTTTATCTGTATTGGGGACTGGGAGGAGACCTGTTAAAACAAAGCACTCTTAACCAGACAGGATACACCTCAGTACGGAGGATTTGAGAGTACTAGGGGACAAACTGGGGGAATACATAACCACTACACTTAATTTAAACTGCTGAGGTGGGGGGGCAGCGGGCATGCAGGCTCACAGACTCCAAGAGGAGGAGGAGGAGGAGGTCACTGACCCCCCCCCCACAGTGATGGAGGAGGTCTAGAGGGAGGAGGTGGAAGGGGGTGAGAACACAGTTAGCAAAGAGTGGAGGGGGTGAGGAACATATAACACGGGTACGTGGAGGGGTGCACATGGAGGGGATAAATGTGAATAGAAGAATAGAGGGAACAGAAGGGAGGTCAGATTCTAGGTGGAGAGTGGTGTCTCTGAATGCGCAGTCTAGGAAACAAGATGGATGACTTGCAGGCACTATTAGCAGACAGGAGTGTGGACATAGCCACAGTAACCAAGACTTGGACAACATCACACCATGACTGGAACCTTGCAATCCCTGGATATAAACTGTATAGGAGGGACAGGGTAGTCGGGAAGGGGGAGGGATGGCAATTTATATCAGAGAGGGAATAACTTGAATGAGGGAAGAGTCTAAGGAGGTGGAGGCATTATGGGTTCAGTTAAGGTCCAGTAGAGTGAGAAAGATGAGATTGAGGGTGATTCACAGACCCACCCAGTCAGGATGAAGAGAGGGACAGGGAACTGAGCTCACAATTATTGGTTGCTGCAGGGAAAAGAGAAGTGGTAATTGTGGGGGACTTCAACCCCGCCCAAAGTGGACTGGAGCATACAATACACAACATGTGCTAGGAGTCAGGTGATACTGGAAGACTGCAGAATGGGTTCCTGACTCAGGGTGTCACTGAACCAGCAAGAGCTGAGACAATTCTTGATCTGGTGCTCACTAATGGGGAGCATGTACAGGAAACAATTGTCAGGGAGCCACTGCGTGGAAGTCACCATTGCACAGTGTGGTTCCTGTTGGATATGGGCAAGGAAAGCATCCCAACTAAGACCAAAATCTTGGCTTTCAGGAAGGCAGACTTCAGGAAAATGGGTGAAGTGCTAAGGAGCCATCTGGTGGGCATCAGACCAGATATGGGGGTGGACCAAAGGTGATCAATCATTAAGGAAGGAATACTGGTTGCCACAGATGAGTGCTTTAAGGCTCAGGGGGAAGAACACGCCCAGCTGGTTCAGTTCTGGGGTTGCCCAGGCAGTAAGGGAGAAGAGGTTGGCTTATAGAAAATTCAGAAAGACCAAGAGAGAGAGGTGGATAGAGAAAATTACCTAAGATTGACTAGTTAGGCAAGTAAGGAAGTCCTGCGAGCTAAGGCACAGAAGGAGCTGCAGATAGCTGAAGGAATTAAGAAGGGGGAGAAGGCTTTCTTTCGTTATGTAAGTGAGAAAAGGGACAAGAAGGAAGGGATTGTTAGGTGTAAGAAAGGGGTTGAGTGGGAGGAGGATAATGGGGGAAAACAGATATACTAAATGAATACTTTGGTTTCGTCTTCACTAGGGAGAAGGTCAGACCAGTGCCTTCAGGAGGGAAAAGAGGAGCAAGGGAGGAGAGGAACACAGATGTAGTGATAGAGGAGGACAGAGTGAGTGAGGGAGGGACCGCTGGCATCGAAGGTGGACAAATCACCAGGCCCGGACAGAGTACGTCCAAGGGTACTAAAGGAACTGGCTGAGGAGCTGGCAGGGCCACTGGCATACCTATTATTCAAACAACATGAAGTGTTGCTGTATTCTGACAATGTGCAGTTAGCCTCAGCACTTGAATTGCCCCAAAGAGGAAAGGGTTAACTCTATGTAGTAGCATAGAACATTGAGCTCGAGCTTGGTTTTCAAACCTCTGTCTGTGGTACTTCTCAGTGTAATCGTCAGATTCTTTACTCTGCCTAACTGTGAAGTCGCTCCGGAGATTTCTCCTTCGGTTTGGTAAAGTTTGAATCCGTTCGGTTTATTCAACCGACTTTGTTATTTTTCAGTATCAAGTCTCTGTCTACGGTACAGGTAGTGAGGTAGTGTTGTAGATAGATGGTGATTGTTTTTTGTTGTATTTACTGTGGAAATTGTTTTTCTTCGGTTTCCGATCGGTTGGTCTGGTTGGGAACCAACCCTGTATTTGTGTTTGAATTTTCTGGGATTTAGTAGTGGTGTTCAGGTTCCATCAGTTTAAAAAAAAAATTACTTTTTCAGTTTTTTTTTTTGTTTTGTTTTGTTTTTTCCACAGCCCGTAACATGGTTGGTAACCAACAGGGGAGTATTACCTGGCTTGAAAGCTGTAAAGGATAATTGGTTAGAGTGGCCATGTCTGAGAACCCCAAGAAAAAAAACTGTCCCACTGGATTTCAACACTGTACTGAATGTGGGGATGCCTTTGCCAAGGCTGACCCCCACCTCATCTGTGTTTATTGTCTGGGGTTTGACCACCTCAAAACAGACTGCCAAATTTGTAAAAACTTTCCTGAAGCCACTCTTGAAAAGAGGTTGAGTAGGCTGAAGGAAAGGGAGGCCGTTAAGTCCGGTGACCCGAATGGCCAGTCCAGTTCAGTTGCAAACGAACCTGAGGGGGTGCCCACTGACCTGGGTGATACCTCCTCAGGCAAAAGGAGATCCAACTCGGAGGGGTCAGTTCCAGTGAAAAAGAAAAAGAAGTCAGCCAGTTCAGATCCAGAACTGCATACTCCAACCGCTGTACGAACTAACCAAAGCGATGAGTATAGTTCAGTCACTCCGCCCAGTTCCATCCGAGCCATCGCCGCCGGTTAGGTGATTGGTTCGGTCGGATCCGACTCCATCAGATTACGATCCGGATGCTTACTATGATGTGGAGTGGGAGGGAGACAAAAACTATCCCAATGATAATGATTTTGAAGGCCTGGATGTGCCTATTGAACCGGACGTCTCCCCTGACAGGCCTTCCAATGTCTCCCCCCTTCCCCAGGTTTTCTGAGTCCCCTTCTCACTATTTGTTTTACAAGAAAGTGGCTGAAACCCTCCAGCTCTCAATGGTAGAAGCTGTGGAGGAGGAGGAGGAAGAGCCTGATTTTGTTGAAATGATGGACATCCCAGAGTCCAAAAGATTGTCTATCCATCTTCATAAGTCTTTGGGGAAACAGACAAAAAAGATACTGCAAACACCTAACTCTTTACCTCCTGTAGATAAAAGAATGGACAGGAGGTATATGTTATCAGGTTCGGGTATAGAGTTTTTATATACTCATTGCAGCCATGTTGGGGTAGTGCAGGCTGCAGCCTGTGACAGGGCTAATATTCCTTTGGCTTCACACACCCCAGACAAAGACTCCAGGAAGGTGGATGCCATGGACAAAAAGACAATATTTGGCATCCTCCTTGGGACTCATGCAGGCTAACTGTATGGCCTACACAGCCAGGTACCTGAAGCCCAGGTAGGATACGGTTCTGGAACTGGCTGAACAGGCTTCCCCCAGCTAACCAAAGGCTGGAGGAGGTGGCTGCTAAAGGAATTGAGGCATCCAAAGTACAATTCCGCGCTGCTGTATACTCCAGTGATGTGGCATCAAGAGGCATGGCTACATCTGTGTCTCTCAGGACATTTGCTTGGCTCAGATTCACTAGCCTTTCACAGGATACCCAGGCTAAGGCAATGGATTTCCCTGTGGTGGGTAATTCTCTGTTTGGGGAGCAGACAGAGGCTTACATGAAAAAGGTGGATGAGTACAGCACCACCTATAGGAGTGCACAGGCCAAGGAACAGCAAGCCACTCCTCAAAAGCAGCAGTCTGGGGGCAGGCCCTTTCACAGGCCTTTCTACCAAGCCCAGGCCTCCTCTCCCATCCCACAGAGGGGATTCTTTTGAGGTAGAGGCACGAGGGGGATGAGCAGGGCTGCATCCTCTTCCCAGTCCAAGGCTTCTGCCAGGCAGACACCCTGATGTGTCAGCCCGGGTCAACTCCCCCATTCCAGTTGGAGGCAGAATGGCTTACTACTTCCAGGCCTGGAAGGCTGTTACCACAGATAAGTGGGTCCTGGAAGTAGTAAGCCAAGGACTGCCCTCAGTTTCAAAAGATTTCCAAAAATGAGGGTCAGGTCCTTTCCACTTGCAACCATTTCAGAAACCATTGCTCTAGAAGCAGAGTTTTATTCTCTACTGACTCTCAGAGCTATAGAGACAGTTTCTACTCAGTACAGGGGCAAAGGCCTATACTCCAGATATTTCCTTACCCCAAAAAAGACAGGGGAGTGGTGACCCATCCTAGACATAAGGTATCTGAACAAACATATGAAAAAAACAAAATTCAGAATGGTGACTCTGGGAAGTATTCTTCCCTCTCTGAGGCCAGGAGAGTGACTAGCATCCCTGGACCTCAAGGATGCCTATTTCCACATTCCTATCAGGTGCTCTCACAGAAAAGTACCTCAGATTGGAATTGTCTTCAGGCTATTGTCAGTTCAGGGCTATGCCCTTCGGCCTATCATCGGCTCCCAGAGTGTTTACAGAGTGCCTTGGAGTAGTAGTTGACTTCTTTAGAAGGCAGGGTATATCTGTCTTCCCCTACCTGGATGACTGGCTCATTGTAGGTCAGTCCTCTGACCAGGTCAAGTCAGCTCTAGAAATCACTCAGAACCTGCTCAGTTCTCTGGGCTTCCTTCTCAGTCTTCCAAAGTCACTTCTTGAACCAGTTCAGCTCCTCACTTTCATATGAATAGAATTGGATACTGTTCAGGGAAAGACCTTCCTCCCACTAGCAAGGGTAAAGGCCCTTACAGATCTCGTTTCCTCATTTCGACCTCTGATCTCTTGTCCAGCAAGACACTTTCTTCAACTCAAAGGCCACATGGCAGCTTCCACTGCAGAGAGAACCTCTAATAAAAATCAAACAAGACATTGTTGCAATGGCCAATAAACTCATTGATTTAAACTGTAATTTTGCCTTCTCTGAGATTCTACCAATTCCTAAACCCTTTTGAGTTTAATACAAATAAAATTAAAGTATTGAATAAGTGGTTAAGAAGATGGTGTATAAAACAATAAATTGGATGCATAACTCATTGGTAGGATTTTTTTTCATAAGGAAGAACTTTTTTTATGGGATGGGCTTAAACGAGTAGAAGAGGAAACACCCTAGTGGGAAAACACATACTGACATACATTCAAAACAGTTTAAACTAAAACAAAAGGGGGAGATCCCTATTTTTGAGGATTCTCTAAATAAGAGACTCGATTCTAACACAAAAATACTGGATACTGCATCAACTGCTGATTATACCAACACCGAAATGGCTACCAGCGCAAAACATAAACATTAAACATCACACAGAAAATAATCTAAATATTTTACCTTTAAATGCAAGAAGTCTATTGAACAAGATAGACGAGCTATCATACTTCATGGAATCCAATAAAATAGATATATGTGGGGTGACCGAATCCTGGTTTAAAAATGATGACTGGGCTACCCAAATACCTGGATATACTAAATTAGAAAAA
Source organism: Neoceratodus forsteri (assembly GCA_016271365.2). Classification (NCBI taxonomy): domain Eukaryota; kingdom Metazoa; phylum Chordata; order Ceratodontiformes; family Ceratodontidae; genus Neoceratodus; species Neoceratodus forsteri. The sequence continues at coordinate 177,895,349 of CM057456.1, forward strand.
AAAAAGATTACATACTAGGGGAGGTGGAATTGTACTGTATGTAAAAGATGCTTTTAAAAGTTACCTAACAGTAAATGCTCATCAATATGACAACACAAGTGAACTAATCTGGATCAAAATTATGCTTACAACTAATCATATCTATCCCAGTCAGACCAGTGCACTTGCTTTGATCCGACTTGATCTCTACTAGGTCCTCCATGTCTTTCTCTTATTACTGTTCAGTTAAAACTCTCCTGTTTTCTTGAACATTTTTCTGTATATGTTGTTGCATTCTACGTGAGGTGGTCTAAACTAAACAGTATGTAATGTGGTTAAGTACTCTGAAATGGCTTGTATTTATGTTCTTTTGGTCTGAACTAAGTTATACCTATTGCTGTCATGTACAAAGTTGATATCTTAAGCTGTTATGTACTTGTGAAATGTCATGCATGTTAAAATGTTCTGTACTTTCCCGGGTCGTGCCTGAAAATAGTCATTTTTTGGCTAGTGCACTCACCTGGTTAACAAAAACGAAATAAATAAAATAAATATAATTACAGTAGGAGTAGGATATAGAGCGCCAAAGCTGAATAAGGAAGAAAATTATATATTCATGACTTACATCGAAGACAACCTAGTTGGTAAAGATTGCATATTTATGGGGCATTTTAACCTCCCAAATATAAACTGGGAAGTCTGCAAGGGAAGCTCTGCTCTTGATTAATCTTTCCTAGACCTTATGATTATAAATAATATGGAACAATTAGTTAAACGTCCAACTAGAGATATAAACATGATAGACCTAGTCTTCACCAACATTAAAAATGTAAGTTCACAAGTTAAAGTTAAACACCCCCTGTCAAATAGTGACCATTTTATGGTCCTTACATCAATGAACCTTACATGTTCCTCGGAACTAATTGGTTGTACAGTAATAACAACTTTAATAAAGTAAACTATCCCTGTATCAAAGAATATCTTAAAAATTGGAATTGGGTCATTGATCTTGTATGTTGTGACTTAGAAAAAACTTTGAGTATAATTGACGACAAACTTCAATTTTGTATAAATTCTTGGGTTCCTACTAGGCAAAAATACAATAAGAATAGAAGATCTCCATTATGGTGAATAAAAATATAAAAAAAGTCCTAGCAAAAAAGCAGAAATTGTACAGGAAATGTAAAACTAATCCTTCTGCATTTAACTGGAACTTATATAAAAAAAAATAGCCAATAAAAGTAAGAACATGATAAAAAAGCAAAAACAAACTCTTGAAGAAAATTTGGCTAGAACTGTAAAAGACAACAAAAAATCCTTTTTTAATTACATTGGTTCATTAAAACAAAATAGTCCCACTATAGGTCCCTTACACACTCCAGAAGGCTTCCTGACCGATGAAAAAGAAATTGCATCCAAGCTGAATAATTACTTTATAAATGTATTTAAACCTAAATACATAGATTGTCTACCAGATAAAATAACTGTTATTGCCTTTATCCCAGTATCCGAACAAGAAGTTATAGATAGGATTAACTTACTAAAAACCAGTAGGTCACCAGGCCCTGATGGTATTCCACCGATATTTATAAAAAATCTGACTGAACTACTGATTGGACCTTTAACAATACTGTTCAGTTGATCATTGAACGCTAGTACTACTGTCCCAATATGGAACAAAACCACAGTTATTCCCTTACACAAAGGTGTCAGTAAAAGCCTCCTACAAAATTACAGGACCCATAAGCTTAACTGCTGTGTTCTGCAAACTGCTGGAAAGGATACTCAAAAACAGAATAACAAAACATTTAGAAGAACTAGATTATGTGGACATTTAACCAGCGAGGTTTTGTCAGAGGCAGATCATGTCAGACCAACCCTTTACATTTTCTTGAGCCAGTCAGTGAAGCACTGGATAAGGGTTTATCAGTGAATAAAAATGTTCTTGATTTCTCTAAGGCACTTGACTCGGTGTCCCATCAAATACTTATTGAACAACCTGAGTTCTTAAAATTACATCCATTGATCATAAATTGGATAAACGCATGGCTATCAGAACGTACACAACAAGTTTCAGTAAAAGGTCAACTGTCAGCGTGGGGTCGAGTTACTAGCAGGGTCCCTCAGAGCTCTGTGCTGGGACCAATTCTTTTTAATATCCTCCACGAGTCCATTAACTAATACATTCTGGCTTGCCAAATTTGCTGACGACTGTAAATTAGGCAGTATAATAACCGATGCAAAATCTGCTCTTGATCCACAAAATAATTTAACACACTTTGTTGAATGGTCTAAAAGAAATGATCTATTGTTTAATGAATCAAAATGCAAGGTATTGCACTTGGGTAAGAATAACCGTTGCTATACATACACAATGAATAATATACCTGCAGATTTACAGATAACAGATCATGAAAAAGATCTAGGTGTCACTCTTTCTAAGGATTTTACCTTTCAAACAATATGAAGTCTTGCTGTATTCTGCCAAATGCATTTAGCCCCAGCCTTTAAACTGCCTCTGAGAACAAAGGGTTAGCTTTCTATGCAGAGCATAGAATGCTGAGCTCAGGCTCGGTTGGTGTCTGTCTGTTTCCTTTTGAAATCTAACCGTCAGATTCTTTAATCTGCCTCACTGAACAGTCACTCCGGAGATTTTTCCTGCAGCTCTGTTTGAAAGTCGGTTGAAGTGTCAATTTACCATCGATTTATAACTGAAATTTATTTCTGCATAGTCGGTTCAGTCTCTGTCTATGGTACTGTGAGTACTAGATAGGTTGTGTACTGTTTTTTCTGTGTGGAACTTGTAAAAGTGTGGATCAGTTTGGCTGAACCGATCAGTTGTTAATTCTTGTATCTTACTTTAGTGTGTGGTTACCGGTCCTTATCGGTTCTAAAAAAAAAAAAAAATGTTTGGTACGTTTTTTTCCAAGACCCGTGACACAGTTAGGAATCGATAAGAGAGTCTTGCCTGGCGGTTGCCAAAAAAAGGGTAAGTTAGTTAGGTTGGCCATGTCTGAGAAACCCAAGAGAAAAACCGGGCCCACTGGGTTTCAACACTGCAGTGAGTGTGGGGAGGTCTTTGCTAAGGCTGAGCCCCACACCACCTGTGTTTTATTGTCTGGGGTTTGAACACCTTGATTCAGACTGCCAAATTTGTAAAAACTTTCCCAGATCCACCCTTAAAAAGAGATTAGGTAGACTGAAGGAAAAGGAGGCAGAGAAGCCGCTGGCCAGATATGAGCCAGCCTGGTTGATTCCCGACCGAACCAGAAGAGTGCCCTCTGACCAGGGCGATACTTCTTAGGGCAAAAGGAGAGACGATCCTGAGGGTTCGGTTCCGACAAAAAGAAAACGCAAAGAGAAATCTTCTGGTTCGGATCCAGAAGCCCATGTTCCAACCACCGAGGAAATAGCCGAAGCAATTCGTATTGTGGAGTCGCTTGGCCCGATTCCGACCGATCCGGCACCTTTTGACAGGGTCTCAGTTCAGTTGGTTCCTCTGATTCACGATTATACCCCTGAAGAATTTTATGAACCGGAGTTGAGGAGGAGGGGGAGTTTGAAGATGATGATGGTGAAAGTCTGGATGTGCCTGTTGAACCGGACATCTCCCCAGACAGACCTTCAGGTGTATCCCCTCCTAGGCTTTCTGAGTCCCCTTCCCACTTTATGTTCTACAGAAAGGTGGCTGAGACCCTCCAGCTTCCTATAGAGGAGGCAATGGAGGATCAAGAGGAGCCTGATTTTGTGGAAATGATGGACATCCCAGAGTCCAGGAGACCACCTAGTCCCCTTCACAAATCATTTGGGAAGCGGACACAAAAAATCCTGAAGTCTCCCAATTCTATACCTCCTGTTGATAGAAGAATGGACAAGAGGTATACACTTTCAGGCTCAGATACGGAGTTCTTATATCAGCAATGCAGCCACGTTGGGGTTGTGCAGGCTACTGCCTGTGATAAGGCAAACATTCCCTTGGCTTCACACACCCCAAACAAAGACTCCAGGAAGATTGATGCCATGACAAAAAAACAGTACATGGCATCTTCCTTGGGACTCAGGCAGGTGAATTATATGGCCTGTACAGCCAGGTACCAGAAGTCAAGGTGAGACACTGTACTGGCACTGGCTAAACAGGCCTCCCCCCAGCTAGCCAAGGAGCTGGAGGAGGTGGCTGCAGATATTTCATGCTGCTGTGGACTCCAATGATGTGTCATCAAGAGTCATGGCTACATCTGTGGCTCTTAGGAGAATGGCTTGGCTCAGATGTACTAGCCTCTCACAGGATACCCAGGCTAAGGCCATGGATTTTCCTGTAGTGGGTAATTCTCTGTTTGGGGAGCAGACAGAGAATTACATGAAGAAAATGGATGAGTACAGGACCACTTACAGGAGTGCTCAGGGCAAAGAGAGGCAGGCAACTCCTCAAAGGCAGCAGTCTAGGGGCAGGGGCAGGCCTTTTCATAGGCCTTTTTACCAAGCACAGGCCTTTTCTCCCTTTTCACATGGGGGGGTTCTTCAGAGGGAGAGGCAGAAGGGGGATGAGCAGGGCTGAATCCACTCCTCAGCCTAAGGCCCCTGCCAAGCAGACACCCTGATGGGCCTGCCCGGGTTGACTCTTCTATACTAGTAGGGGGCAGACTGACTTACTTCGTCCAGGGCTGGATGTCTGTTACATCAGACAAGTGGGTCATGGAAGTAGTAAGCCAGGGACTGGTTCTCAGCTTAAAAAAATTTCCAAAGATGAGAGCCAGATCTTTTCCACCTGCAGGTCTTTCAGAAACCCTTGCCCTAAAGGCAGAGGTTTCATCTCTGCTGGCTTTAAGAGCCATAGAGAGAGTACCTACCCTACACTGGTGCAAAGGTCTGTACTCCAAGTACTTCCTTACCCCAAAAAAAGACAGGGGCGTGGCGACCCATCCTAGACCTAAGATACCTAAGTAAACATCTTTTAAAGCCAAAGTTCAAGATGGTAACTCTGGGAATAATCCTTCCCTCTCTAAGGCCATGGGACTGGCTAGCCTCCCTGGACCTCAAAGATGCCTATTTTCACATTCCCATTAGGTGCTCCCACAGAAAGTACCTCAGGTTCGAGTTGCCCTCAGACTACTATCAGTTCAGAGCAATGCCCTTTGGCTTAACTTCAGCCCCAAGGGTCTTCACAAAGTGCCTGGCAGTAGTAGTTGCCCTTCTAAGGAGGCAAAATATTTCCATTTTTCCATATCTGGACGACTGGCTAATAGTGGGCCAGTCTCCAGACCAAGTCAAGTCAGACCTGCAAGTGACCCAGCAAGTGCTCACTCCTCTAGGATTTCTTCTCAACCTTCCCAAGTCAGTTCTCGAGCCTATCCAGCTTCTTACCTTTTATAGGGGCAGAGCTGGATACGGTCAAAGCAAGAACCTTTTTTTCCCCTGGAAAGGGCAAGGGTTCTTATAGAACTAGCCTCTTCCTTCAGCATTCAGGTATCTCGACCAGCAAGGCATTTCCTCCAGCTCTTGGGCCACACGGCAACTTCTATGGCAGTGGTCCAAGGGGCAGAATTCTAGATGAGGGACATTCAGCTCCATCTGAGGGCTTTTTGGTCTCAGAGGAAGGATTCCCTTACCAAACTGATCCTAGTGACTCTGACCTTGATCCAAGCTCTTCAATGGTGGCAGGATCAGGACAATTTAAGGCAAGGGGTCCCATTTGCCACTCAGTCTCATTCAGTGGTCCTTACCACGGATGCTTCCCTTCTGGGCTGGGGAGCCCATCTGGGGGCCCTCACTGCCCAGGGACTGTGGTCCCCCCAGGAATCCCTTCTCCATATCAGTCTCCTGGAACTCAGGGCAGTTTTTCTGGCCCTGCAAGCTTTCTCTCAGTCGGTACAGAACAAAGTGGTTCAGGTCAGAACAGACAACACCACCATGTGGTACATCAACAAGCAGGGAGGCACTCGGTCTATGGCCTTGTGCACAGAAGCCATGAAGTTGTGGTCCCTGGCTTATTTCCTGCAAACCTCTCTGATAGCAGTTCACCTTCCAGGGAAGGACAATGTGCTAGTAGATGTACTGAGCAGGATTTCACAGGGCCATCACGCATGGTCTCTGGACCCTCTGGTATTGAAGGTGATTTTTTTCAAGGTGGGGCACTCCACAGATAGATCTTTTTGCAGCCCCAGACAATCACCAACTTCCTCTCTTTTGTTGCAGACCCCCAGTCTTGGGCTCAGTCCCCCTGGATGCTCTGGTTCTGAACTGGGAAGGGAAATTTCTGTATGCCTTCCCTCCCTTCCCCCTTCTGTTCAAAGTTTTAGTCAAGATAAGGTCACAACCTTACAAAGTGATTCTGATTGCTCCAGATTGGGCCAGACAGCCCTGGTGCCCCTGTTGCTGTCTCTAGCAGTCCATCTTCCCCTGTCTCTTCCCAGGAATTACAACCTGTTAACCTTCTCTTATGGGAGAATTTTGTACCCCAATCTTCAGTCTCTCAATCTCAAGGCATGGCTCTTGAAGAGTTAGAGTTTGCAGATTTGCGTCTGTCTCGGGGTTCTCGATATTCTCAAAGCTTCTCGAAAGCCCTCCACCAGAAAGACTTATAACTCCAAATGGAGGAGATTCAGCATTTGGTGTTTTAAGAAGTATATTTCTCCAGATACTGCTGAATTGCTTACAGTTCTGGACTATATGGTCCATCTTAATGGCCTAGGCCTCAGACCAGCTACTCTCAAGGTACACTTGTCAGCTGTTTCTGCTTTTCTGTCAGTGGGGAAGTCTTCCTCACTATCATCTCATCCTGTATTCTGTAAATGTTTTAAAAGATTGCTTCATACCAATCCTCCCTTTAGAGACCCTGCCCCTGCCTGGGATTTAAATGTTTGCATTGCTCAACTTATGCAACCTCCTTTTGAGCCTATGTCCTCAGCAGAGCTTAAGTACTTGACTTGGAAAACTGTGTTTTTGGTAGCCATTACCTCTGCCAGACGTATCAGGGAATTACAAGCCCTATCAGTGGAACCTGATTTTATTTTGTTTCACAGAGAGAAAGTGGACCTTAGAACCAATAGAAGGTTCTTGCCTAAAGTGGTTTCAGATTTCCACTTGAATGTCTGTCTCTCCCTGTTTTCTTCACTGATCATTCTTCCTCAGGAGAGAGGAGGCTACACAGTTTAGTTGTTAAAAGAGCCCTTAGCAACTACATAGAGCGTACCAAGGGTCACAGGTTTGAGTCCCTCCAGTTGTTCCTCACTTATGGGGAAGTGGGAAAGGGCAAACCTGCCACCAAGAGAACTATTGCCAGGTGGATTGTGTCTTATATACAATTCTGCTATGAGAAACTGGGAAAGATTCCCCCCTCAGGCCTGAGGGCTCACTCTACAAAAGGTACACCTGCTTCCCTGGCTGTTGCCAGGAATATTCCTCTCTTAGAAATTTGTCAAGCAGCCACCTGGAAAACAGCCCATACCTTTACCAAGCATTACTCTCTGGATATCCAGGCTAGGAGTGATGCTCGGTTTGGAACAGAAGTACTTCAGAGCTTATTCCCAAAGTAGGTTCTGTCCCTCCTCCATGGAGGTACTGCTTGGTAGTCTACATTTGTCAGAATACAACAAGACTTCATGTTGTTTGAAGAAAACATTACTCACCTTAGTAATTATGTTTCTTCTTTTGGAGTCTTGCTGTATTTTGACCTCCCCCTCTGCCTCCCGTCTCAGAACCTGTTTTTTGGGAAGTGGGTGGGCAGGCGCAGTGTTGCACCTCAGGGGTGTTCCTTTACACACTCTGCTTTTTTGGGGGGTGTTTATCTTGTTATTCTTCTTATTTGAATTGATTTGTGTTTTGGGTTTCCTGACTTGAGTCTTCCTTTGGGAATCCAAAACTTTTTGTTGCCAGTTGGCTAATAAAATTTTACAATTTCCCCATAGGATACCTAGTGAGTTTTTGCTCTTAAAGATCTGATGGTTAGATTTCAAAGGGAAACAGACAGAGACACCAGCCGAGCTCGAGCTCAAGCTCAGCATTCTGTGTTCTGCATAGAAAGTTAACCCTTTGTTCTCTGGGGCAGTTTAAAGGCTGGGGCTAACTGCATTTGTCAGAATACAGCAAGACTCCAAAAGAAGAAACATAATTACTAAGGTGAGCAATTTTTTCTTGATGTACGTGCAATTAATGCTGTTAAAAAAGGGAACGAAATATTAAGCTGCATTCTTAGAAACGTAAAAAAATAGGGACAAAAATGTAATTATCCGCTTATATGTTGATCTCGTTAGACCACATTTAGAATATTTTTCCTCAGTAGTTGGACTTATTTGATAAGACATAAAAACCTGTAGAAAGGGTACAATGTAAAGCTACACAAAAAAAAAAGTCTATGCCTTAAAATAAATAGACTACAAAACTAAGCTAAAAATGGCAGGTCTTTATTCCATGGACTATAGAAGATTACGTGGAGATTTATGTCTGACGTATAAAGCTATCCAGAATGATGCAATTCTAGAAATAATAGGCCTAATTAGGAATCGGTCGTTGGGTAATACTAGATCACATTCATTGAAACTAAAAGGTACCCCAAATAACACTCTAAAGAGAAACAAGTGGTACACACAAAGAGTGGTAAATATTTGGAACAAATTACCTGTGAATATAGTACAAAGTACCACTTTGGATTCCTTTAAGACAGATTTGGATTTATATATGGTAGACACCAAGTTTGATTTCCACCAATGATTATTTGGTGGCGAGTCCATAAAGGGTAATCTTACCCACTGAACTCATACAAATCCTATGAACCTGTGAACCTATGAGCCAGGTTCTAGATGAGGGACATTCAGTTCCACCTAAGGTCCTTTTGGTCTCAGAAAAAAAGATTCTCACCAAATTGGTTCCAGTGACTCAGACTCTGGTCCAAGCTCCCCAGTGGTGGCTGGATCAGGACAATCTCAGACAAGGTGTCCCTTTCCTCAGTCAAGTTCTCTCAGTGGTCCTAGCCACAGATGCTTCTCTCCTAGGCTGGGGAGCCCATTTGGGATCCCTCACAGCCCAGGGTGTTTGGTCTCCACAAGAGTCTCTCCTTCATTTCAATCTCCTGGAATTCAGAGCAGTATTCCTAGCCCTTCAGGCTTTCTCAGATTTAGTCAGAGACAAGGTGGTGCAGGTCAGGACAGACACCACCACCCTGATGTAGTACATAAACAAGCAAGGGGGCACTCCGTCCATGACCTTGCGCACAGAGGCCATGAAACTGTGGTCTTTGGCTTATTCCCTTCAGGTTTCCCTGACAGCAGTTCATCTTACAGGGAAGGACAATGTGCTAGCTAGCAAATGCTTTGAGCAGAATCTCCCAGGGCCATCACGAATGGTCTCTGGAACCTCTCATCCTGAAAGTAATCTTCACCAGGTGGGGCACCCCAGTGATGGATCTCTTTGCAGCCCCGGACAGTCACCATTTTCTTCTGTTCTGCTGCAGACCTCCAGTCCTAGGGACTGTTCGTCTGGATGCTCTCATAATGGATTGGAAGGTCAAGTTTCTCGATGCCTTTCCTCCCTTTCCCCTGTTGTTTAGAGTTCTAATCAAGATCAGGTCTCAACCCCGTACAGTGATACTGGTGGCTCCAGACTGGGCCAGACAACCTAGGTACCCCCTGCTGTTGTTCCTGGCAGTGTCTCTTCCCTTGTCTCTTCCCAAGAGACACAATCTCCTAACCTGCTCTTAAGGGAGAACTTGGTACCCCAATCTCCAGTGTCTCAACCTCAAAGCCTGGCTCTTGAAGTGTTAGAATATGCAGACCTACATCTTTCTCAAGGAGTACTTAATATTTTGAGGGTCTCTTGGAAAGCTTCTACCAGAAAAACTTATAATTCCAAATGGAAAAGATTCAGCATTTGGTGTTCCCAGAGGGACATTCAGTCAGACACTGCAGACATTTGTACAGCCTTAGATTATCTGATTCACCTTAATGGCCTAGGCCTTAGACCTGCAACTCTGAAGGTTCACCTAGCAGTTGTGTCTACCTTCCTTTCAGCAGGGAAGGACTCTTCCCTGGTATCGCATCCTGTTTTCAGTAAGTTTTTCAAAGGTCTGGTTCATATCAACCCTCCTTTTAGAGAACATACCCCGGTTTAGCATCTAAATATCTGCATTGCTCAGCTTATGCAGCCACCCTTTGAACCTCTGGCTTCGTCCGAGCTTAAGTACTTGACCTGGAAAACTGTGTTCCTGGTAACTATCACTTCTGCCAGGCAGATTAGTGAATTACAGGCCCTGTCAGTTGAACCTGACTTTATCTCCTTCCATAGAGATAAGGTGGTCCTGAGAACAAATAGGAGGTTCCTACCCAAAGTGGTATCAGATTTTCATCTGAATCAACCTATGTCTGTACTTGTGTTTTTTCATTGATCATTCTTCTTCAGGAGAAAGAAGATTACTTGATATAGATGTGAAAAGGGTACTTGGCTACTACTTAGAGCATACTAAGGCACACAGAAATGACTGTCTTCAACTATTTCTCACTTATGGTGAAGTGAGAAAAGGTAAGCCTGCTACTAAAAGAACTATCACCTGGTGGATTGTCTCTAGTATACAATTCTGCTATGCCAAGTTGAGCAAAGATCCCCCTTCAGGCCTGATCACCCACTCGACTAGGGGTACAGCTGCTTCTTTGGCTGCTGTCAGAGATATTCCCTTGGTAGAAATCTGTAAAGCAGCCACCTGGAAAAAGTCCATACATTCGCCAAGCATTACTCTCTGGACATCCAGGCTAGGAGTGATGCTAGGTTTAGGTACAGCAGTACTGCAGAGCCAGTTCTCAAAATAGGTCTCTATGCTCCCTCCTCTGGGGAGGGGGTACTGCTTAATCTGCATATTGTCAGAATACAGCAAGACTTCATGTTATTTGAAGAAAAAATTACTCACCATAGTAATGTTGTTTCTTCTAATGGAGTCTTGCTGTATTCTGACCTCCCTCCCTGCCTCCCCTCTCAGAACCTAGTTTTTGGGAAGTGGGCTAGCAGGTTCAATGGTACACCTTATACTCCCCTCTTCAGGGTAGGGGTAGTTTTATTATTACTGTTTCATGTATTTTTATATATTTATATATTTTATCACTACCTTTTTTCTTGGGTTCTCGACTTGTCTTTTTGGACCCAAATTTGTTGCCTTTTGGCTTAGAAGTTAAACAGTTTCCATACTTATAGTTAGTTTGCTCGTAAGAATCTGACGGTTACACTGAGAAGTACCACAGACAGAGGTTTGAAAAACGAGCTCGAGCTCAACGTTCTATGCTACTGCCTTGACCCTTTTCTCTCCGGGGCAGTTCAAGTGCTGGGGCTAGCTGCTTATTGTCAGAATACACTAAGACTCCATTAGAAGAAACAACATTACTATAGTGAGTAATTTTTTCATAGTTCGCTAGAGTCAGGCATGGTACTGCAGGACTGGAGAACAGCACATATAGTGCCCCTCCACAAAAGCGTTCCCAAGGATGACCTAGGGAATTTCAGACCTGTCAGTCTGACCTCCTTTGTGGGCAAGCTCATGGAGACCATACCAAAGGAAAGGTTAGTGGAATATCTAGAGGAGCATGGGCTCCAGGATGCAAGGCAGCATGTGTTCATGGGGGGAGGGAGTAAAAAAAAAAAGCCTCTCAACCCAAAATGAATTTCTTCTTTCTTGTTCTTTACTTAAACTTCTTTGTTGTTCACTTTATGCTTATTTCATCTGTATATAGATAATTCCGTCTTTCTATCACAGTTGAATCAAAAAATACATATGCCAGAAAACATCTTTATCCTCAGATTGTAATGCACTTTAGTATACAGTCTCTTATGCACTTTGGTATATTGGGGGGTCATGTCAAACAAATCTGATTGACTTCTTTGTGTCACTAAGACAGTAGAGAGAGGACAAGCGGTAGACATCCTCTATCTTGATTTCAGGAAGGCCTTTGACTCTCTGCCCCACAAAAGATTGATCAGGAAGTTGGTGAATCTCAGGGTTGGGGAAAAGATGGCCAGATGGGTGGAAAACTGGCTGAGGGACAGAACCCAGAAGGTGGTTGTGGGGTGAGTTGTCTGGCACCAAAGAGGTAACCAGTGGGGTCCCACAGGGCTCAGTGCTGGGGCCAGTTGTGTTCAATGTCTTCATCAATGACATTGGGGATGGCATTTAGGGCAAAATGTGCCTATTCGCAGATGACACCAAGCTCTGCAGGAGAGTGGACACAGTTGAAGGGATACAGGACCTACAGGAAGATATCGAAAAGCTGGGGAGGTCCCCGGCGATCGCACGGTCTCCACCGGTAAGCTGGACTCCGGTTCTTCCGGAGCCCGCCCGGTCGTCGGTAAGATGGACTCCCACTCTGAGGGAACCCGCACGGCACTAACTGATAAGTCAGTCGGAGGCTCACCCTCTGCCCGCACTGCACTTTCTACTTCCTTCACGATCGATAACTTGGCCACCGGGAACACTGGTGACCACCGGGTCGAAGCTCACTGTTGAGGGCTGACGCCAGGTCACCCGGCACCTGGTTGAGCTCACTGACCTCTTATGGCCAGGTCCCTCCTGGGCAGAAATCTTCCCCTCCACCTTCCCTGGTGGAACCTCCTGTACCCGACCTTCAGTCCGGGATGCAGTGGGAAGTGGGTCCTCTGGATGTGGTGCATTCCTCCCACACTCCAGTACAGGTTACTCCTGAGACTCCCATGGATCCTCTCCCTGGGAATCTGATGTCTGAGTCCATCCCCATGCTGACTCCCAGGGACCTTTCTCTCCCGTTGGTCCCTACCTTAGCCCCGATGCCAGAGATTCCTCCGTCGGACTCCATGCCTCCGACACCTGATGCTCTGTCGGACTTTTAAGATCAACTACCATCAGAGCCACCGTCGGGGCCCCTACGGTCACCCCTGATAGCAGCCAGCCCAACCCCAGCCCCAACGCCAGGTGTCCCAACGCTGGCTTATCTGGCACCAGATCCCTTTCCAGGCCCTTCAAGGCCTCAGGGACCTCCCTTGGAGCAGCATGGCATTACCCAAGGTCCCCCTTTCGACTGCCTGCATTTCTGGGATTTCTGACATCAGGTTACCCACCGTCAGGCCCGACGTCTGCACCTTACGCCCACAGTTACTACCTGTGATGTCAGGCGCCAGGCTATGCACCACCCTCTTTTCAGGGGCCATGGTGCTCTCCCCCTCATTATTTGGGGATGGGCCCCCCTTACTACCAGCCTCCTCCTCCCCAGCCTCAACTTAAGGGTAAGGAGTCACCCAAGTCGCCTCCAGAGGACACCCTCCTTCACAGAACTCCTCTGTATCCTGCAGCAGGCCAGCGGCTGGAATGTGGAGGAACAAGACCCCAAACGCAAGCATCTAACAGAGCATCTAGACATGGAAGAGGTGTCACCCATTCCGATTCAACCTTGGACTGCCCCCGTGAGGATTTCTGCTGTACTATTTGGCAGTTGCCTCACTCGATCCCAGCCATCCCCAAAAAGGCAGACTGAATCTGTCACATGCCGGAGAGTGTATCTAGTCTTTGCTCTCAACCCAAGGCTGATTCTGTCGCGATTGCTGCGGGTCACAATCATACTGCTAGGCCCAAGCATATGAGCACCTCTCCTGATAAGGAGTCGAGGCAATTAGACCAGTTTGGGCACAAGGTCTATGCCTCTTCTACATGCGATCTGCGTTCTTTGAACTACATTTATTTATTTGCTTTTGGTAACCAGGTGGGTGCACTAGACAAAGAGATGCCTATTTTCAGGCATGACCCGGGAGTATACAAGTGAAAAATACATGGGCAGTACAATGTGACGCAGCACAAGGGAGAGGTAAACAATAAGATAATCTGCGCTACAAAAAATATTGACAACTGGATTGTTATACAGTGTTCAACAATATAGACAGAGTAGCTAGAAAAAGTAAAACTAAACAAAACAAGCGTTAACAGGTCTGTCTTGGAGCTATCAGGAAGGTCTAGCCCAACAGTAAGTGCCATCGTATGATGCAATGTTAAGAGAGAGGAAGGGGGGACAGGGAGAAGAGAGCTGAGAAGGACAAAGGCAAGTGCAGGAAAGAACAGGGTGGAAGGTGGAAAGGAGTGGAATGGGCTAAGGTGGATGGAAGCATGTGCATGGATTTGAGGCCAGTAGATGTTCACGGTGGACTTTCTAGAAACTAGCATGGGTGGGGGCTAGGCGAATAGTTTGTGGGATAGAATTCCAGTACGTAGGTGCATGTACCCATGGTGGTTTTGCATCTGGGGATGAAAAGAGGGGCATAGTCATTGGATCGGAGACCATAGGTGGGGGTTTGGAGTATAACAGGGAGGTGAGAGATATGGGGAGACCTGATCTGGTTATACCGTGTAGTAGGGAGCCAAAGGCTAGTAGCCGGTGGGCAGAAGGACTAGGCCATTTTAGGTCAGCGTTAAGCTGACGGTGATGTTTGAAACAGGGTGATCCAGAAGCATAGCGGCAGATGCTATTGTAGGTGGTGTCCCATCTGAGGAGCGAGGTCTTGGAAGCTCCTAGGTATGTGACTGGGCCATAAGCCAGAGCTGGAAGCAGAAAACCTTGTGCCACAGCAAGCCTGGCAGATGGCGTGAGGGCATAGCTTGTACGGTAGGCACCTCCAATTTTTGCGTTAATTGATTTGCAGGTGGTGGTGGTGATGTGGAGGTCAAAGTCCATGGATTCATCGGGGAGGATGCCCAGGTATTTGAAAGAGCTGGTACTAACTACAGGGGAGTCATTTGCACACAAAATTTGAAAGGAGTTGCGAGTCGATTTGAGTCTGGCTGGAGAGCCGAAAAGCATGGAGTGTGTTTTACTTGCATTGAGAACAAGATAGTTTTCACTTAGGCAGGTTTGAATACTGTGGAATCCTTCGGTTAGGGAGCGATTTATATCCATAACATTACTTCCACTACGGCAGATGACAAGATCGTCCACATACAGCAGGGGTGACATTACACACATGGTGTCCTAAATACCACTGTAGCTAAACTTGAGGCTAGACTTGAGACCGTGGAGGATTCGGACCTCAAAACTGAACTCATTAAGGCCCTGCACTTGTCCAAGATCTCTTGTAGACATGCGCTGAGAGCCACCTACGATTCCGTAGATGCAGTTGCTAGCTCCACCGCCGCAGCAGTGTGCCTCAGGCATCATGCCTGGGTACGTGCTTCTGGGCTTTCCCCAGACTTGCAGGCAGCAGTTCGGGATGCCCCCTTTCATGGTTCAGTCCTCTTCAGGGGAGACACTAAAGATATTATTACAGGACAGCGGGCAGGCCCTTAGATCTGTCATGTCCATGTATAAAGGGGGCTTCAAGTCTAAACAGCTCTTTCGGCGCCAGCAGAAGCGGCAGAACAAGCACCCTTCTCCAGGCGTCAGATCAAAAGGAGAGCATCGGGGTCCACTGTCACCATTCCCTCGCCTCCAAGGCTCAGCGAGCCGTGGGAGAAAACCTCCCTTCCCACTCTTCCATCTCCTGACTCGTACAGTTCTCCCCCTCCTCCAGCTCCCAGCAGCGTGGAGCCAGTGGGGAAAGATTTGCCATTCATGTTGGTCTCATGGATGCTGCAACTAGTAGTAAAAGGGCACACCATCGAGTTTCTGGAAAGGCTTCCAGACTCACCTCCAGGACGATCTCATTAGCCCTTAAACCAGGTTCCTCTAGTAAGGGACGAGATACTGGCTCTAATTCAGAAAGCGTCCATAGAACCAGTACCTTGGGCACAGAGGGGGAAAAGGGTTCTATTCCCATTTCTTCCTTTTCCCCAAAAAACTGGCGACCTCAGGCCCATACTGGACCTCAGCCAACTGAACATTTATGTAGAATGCAAAAGGTTCTGCATGTTGACTATCCAGGGACTCCTGTCCTTGCTCCAGACAGACCACTGGCTCTGTTCACTAGACATGCAGGATGCTTACCTGCACATTCCAGTTTTCCCTGGCCACCGCTGCTTCCTGCGATTTTTCTTCCAAGTGGAGCACTTCCAATTCAAAGCCCTTCCCTTTGGCCTCTCCTCAGCACCCAGGGTTTTCACCAAGTACCTAGTGGTGGTGGCAGCAGCACTCCACTGACAGGGGATCTACGTGTTCTCGTACCTGGATGATTAGTTATTAGCAGCTCCATCCAGGAGCAGCATGGAGGACTCTCTGTCCTCCAACCAGGACCTTTTTGCACTACTGGGTATTACCATCAGTTACCCTAAGTCGTCTCTGGTCCCCTTCCAACACCTCCAATTCATTGGAGTGGTATTGGACATGGTCCAGGGCAAGGTCTTCCTCCCATTAGACAGAGCAGATACTTTGCAGGAGCAGGCCAGACTGGTAGCCTCCTCCAGCCATGCCCAAGCCAGGTTGTTTTTGCAGCTCCTCTGCTTGATGGCAGTGGCCGTCCCTACCATCCCCTTGGCTGCACATGAGGGTCATCCAGTGGACGTTAAGGGTCCAGTGGGATCAGCGTACGGATGACCTGGATCATCCTATCCTGGTATCCAGCACACTCAAGAGAGATCTCTTGTGGTGGCAGGATCCTCTGAATCTTTCTCAGGGGACACCCTTCAGGTCCACTCCTCCCTCTTGGACCCTCACCGCAGATGCATCGGGTCTGGTTTTAGGAGCCCATCTGGGAGACCACCAGACCCAAGGTCTATGGTCCTAGCTAGAACCCTCTCTCCACATAAACATTCTGGAGATGAGGGCAGCCCTGTACGCCCTTCAGGCCTTCCAGTCCCTACTTTCTACAGGAACATTGCTGGTACAACATGTGTGTGGTCTGGTACATCAACAAGCAAGGAGGCACCCGATCATACCCCCTGTGCTGGGAGGCGATGCGGGTCTGGTACTGGGCAGTCCAGCACAGTCTACATCTCATAGCCGTGCATATTCTGGGCATCCACAATGTCTAGGCAGACAGCCTCAGCCAATCCACAACTCAAACTCATGAATGGGAGCTTCACCAGGAAGTGATAGAACATCTGTTCCATCGTTAGGGGAGTCCAGAGGTAGATCTCTTCGCCTCCCCATTCAATGCAAAACTTCCCAGGTTTTGCTTGCTCATTCAAGGGCCTGGTGTTATCTGGCTAGATGCGCTATTTCTCTGTTGGACAGGGAGATACTTGTACGTTTTACCTCCTTTTCCTATTCTGCAGTGAGGTCTGCTGAAGCTTCAGGCAGAGGGGGCTCAAATGTTGCTGATTGCCCCCCTCTGGCCCAGGCAGATCTGGTTTCCACTCCTGCAGCAGCTGACAGCGGAACCTCCAGTACCTCTTCCTCTTCGGCACGACCTACTAATGCAGGAACAGGGCAGACTGGTACATCCAGGCCTCAGGTCCCTGCATCTTCATGCTTGGCTCCTTCAGACATAATTGTGTCATGTTTTGGAGTCTCTGAGAGAGTTGCCCAAGTCCTGTTGGAGGCTAGGAAGCCTTCTACTAGGTCAACTTATGCTATGAAATGGTAGCAGTTTTCCATTTGGGCGACCTCGAAGAGATGGGACCCCTTTTTCTGCTCGGTGCCCCAGGTGATGGAATACCTTTTGCACCTGTCTGACTCAGGACTCAGTTACTCTTCGTTGAAAGTTCACTTGTCCGCTACCTCTGCCTATCACACTTCGGTGGACGGGAAAACTGTTGCCCAACTGGAGGTCTCCAAAACCTCACTAAAAGGGATCCTCCACCTGAAACCCCCATCCGCAACCCTGCCCCCCCTTGGGATTTGAATTTTATTTTGGAAAAGCTTACGTTACCCCCTTTTGAACCAGCAGTAAACTGCGAGTTGCGCTATTTGTCCTGGAAAGCGCTCTTTTTAGTTGCGGTTACTTTCTGCTCATAGGATTTCTAAGCTTCAGGCCCTCATGTGTTGCCTCCTTCCTCCAGAGGGTCCAGCTCCCCAAGAGCCCTGAGGGTCACGAGGGCTGGTGAATGCACAGCCCTCCCCCACAGCAAAAGATTGCCTCCTTCCTCCAGAGGGTCCAGCTCTCCAAGAGCCCCGAGGGACGCGAGGGCTGGTGAACGCATGGCCCTCCCCTACAGCAAAAGATTGCCTCCTTCCTCCAGAGGGTCCTGCTCCCCGAGAGCCCCGAGGGTTGCTAGGGCTGGTGAACACACGGCCCTCCCCCACAGCAAAAGGTCCGAATTCCCAGCGGTTTGCTACAGCGCCACGTGCTCAGCTGAGTCAGGGAGAAGGATTGGTGCACTTTTCAAAAGCCAAGAACTTTGTTTCACCATACAAGTGCTGATTGTTTTTTTTTTTTACCATAAATCATTAGTTGAAAAGTACTGCCTTGTGCTACATTTTAACCATGTACCTTAATTGGAAACTCCGACTGCTCTTAATCTAGTTTTTTAGCCTAGAAGTGTTACTTACTGTACACCTAAATGGAACTCCGCCTGCATTGTTAATGTTGATAGTTGCCTACATGTACTGTTTTACCTCGGACTATCTGAAGCACCTTAATTGCATCTCAGGCAGCAGTTTTAAAATTCAATTTGTCAGCCTCTGAACTGCATTTAGCTACAGTTTAATCAAGTACTAACTTTTGCAATGAAAATATTGTCTTCATTGCACTGCAGCTTAGCTCCTTAATATAGTCTCCATAAGTCTGCTTTTAAACAATTTTAGTAGCTCTCAGACTTAGAATAATCTGTACTTTTTGCCTAGCAATACTGCCTTCACTACAGTGCAACTTAGCCCCTTTAATCTGCAATTTTCAACTGCCTTAAAAAACATTAAAAGTAGCTTAACCACAAGCAGGCAGTGATTTCCACAAGCAGGGATTTAGAGGCTTGTCGTTGCTGTCGTGACCCCCCTCCTCCTTTTGTTGCAGTGACACACCCATATCCCTTACCTGTATTTAAAAGCTTTTTCCTTCTCCCTGCCTCCCGCAGATTGCTTCCTTCCCCCAGAGGGTCCGGCTCCCCGAGAGCCCCGAGGGCTGGTGAACGCACAGCCCTCCCCCACAGTAAATGGTACGAATTGCCAGCGGTTTGCTACAGCGCAGCGCGCTCAGCTCAGCGAGAAGGATTTGCACCATTTTCAAAAGCCAAGAACTTTGTTTCGCCATACGAGGGACCCCGCCGCCCCCACCACCACCCTTGGATGACTCAGATCTTTATAGTGTCAGACACATGACTGCTGAAAACCTACCAGGCTTGTTTTCCATCAGCAGGTTACCTGCTCTTGCCTCTAGTGGCTGCCTTTCATTCTAATCCTAGCTATGACAGTTGAGCTCCAACTAGCTATGAACTCGGTCTCTCCTCTAGTGGCCAATATCTGCATTACTGCTCCTCTTTAACACAGTCCCTCTCTAGCAACCCTAATCCAAAATGCAGAAGCTTCTGCTATGCTGCTTTCTCCTTCTAGCTGTCTTTTTCTCACTCCCATCTCCACATCTCTTTCACCCTCGCTTTAGTGTCCACTCCACACACCCCAAACAACCCTCCACCTGCCCCTTTCTACAGGAACCACCCACCCTACCCCTGTACACCCCACCCCAACACTTCTGCCCTCCCCCACCCTTTTCTACCCCTCTGCTCTCTTCCCACCTCCTTAACTTAGCCGATGTCAGAACCTCACGTGCCATCCTCCTAGCACTGTTCCAGCATCAAACGCTCCCGCTTCACATATACTCCGCTATCCTATTACTTCTTGCGGGCGACATATATCCCAACCCTGGCCCTTCTGTGCCAGGCATTCTTCCTCCTCATCCTCCGCCTCTACCAGACTGTCCCCTTCCCTCTCCCATAACTCACTCCCCAAGGGTCTCCACATTTTCCTTCTCAGTGCCAGGAGTCTTCTCCCTATAATGGATGCCCTAGCAGTCTGGGTCACCCAGTACAACCCTGACATACTCTGCATTATGGAATCCTGGCTAACCTCCAAAATCCCAAACACCTCTCGTACCATTCCTGACTACAGCTTATTCCGTCAGGACTGAGGCAAGCGAGGCAGGGTGTGGCTCTATATGTTAGGCATTCCTTCTCTTGTTCCATCATCTTCAAGGAATCCTGCCCTTCTTCCTGTGAATCAATTGTGGTGCACCTCCCCTTCCCCTCCTCCACCCCCTCTACATTGGGCCCTATATTCCCCACCAAAGTCTCTATCGTCAAGGCCATCTCTTCAGTCTCCACCAAGACATCCAACAGCGAGCTCGTGCTACTAGGCAATTTTAGTCTTGACTGGCTCTCCCCCTTTGCTAAACCCTCCATCCTAAGGCTCGAATCCCTAAATCTCTCCCAGCTAATCTGCGAACCCACTCGCCTAAACCACCAGTCCCAAAATCACATCCTTCTGGATTTGATTCTATCTTCCCATCCCCACCGTATCTCCGCCTCAGGTATTTTCTCCGACGCTCTCAGTATCACTGTATCACTTATTGTGTCCGCAAAAGCCATTCACCACTCTCCCCTCCCAAATTCATCTGGTCCCGCTGCCTTCACAACCTCAACGTCCCTGCCTTCCTCTAAGACTTTGCTCACACAGACTGACTACCCATCCTGTCTGCGTCAGATGTGGACGTTGCCCTATCTCAGTTCTGCTGTATATTCCAGAGAATCTGGGACGTGCATGCTCCCTTAAGGAAAGCAAGGATAAAATGCCTCCACCACCCCTGGATCACGGCCAACCTTGTTGCCTTGTGTCGCTCCAGGGACAAAGCCTCCCACACAGCAAGCGATCTTCAATCTTATAAGTATCTCAGAAATAAATGCACTAAGGCCACCCGGCAATCAAAATCTTCCTATTTTAAAGCGCAAGTCTCTCAAACCCAGAACCCCAATGCATCTTTCTGGAAGTTGATCAACTCCCTCCTTGACACCCCCACTAAACAGGCTTGCCTGACCCTTACTATGGACGGTAAAACCGTCTCGCATCCTGCCTCCGTGGCTGAGCTATTCAACATGTTTTTTATCACCTGTGCCCTACCCAACGCCACCCCTCCCTCCCCCAACCTGGGTTGTCTCTCCTCCCCTGACCCCAGCTTCCTCTTTCCTCCCATCACACCTCAGGTGGTCTACAATGCACTCTACTTCCTTAACTCTTCCAAATCTAGCCCTGACGGAATCCACCCCAAATTGCTCCGTATCTCTGCTGCAGCCATTGTTGCTCCCCTGACTCACATTCTGAACCTTTCCATAACCACAGCTACAGTTCCTAAAGAACACAGAAAGTAAGCACTCAGACCAAAAATGAAGGAGGCCTCCTGACAAAGTGTCCTGGAGAGGACACAAAGCGCTGAGGTGTAGTTCTGCAGGTACTTGCTCCAAACTGCATTGAATTTCGAGTGTGTTCATTTTCGGTCCGAGTGTTTACTTTCTGTGTTCTGTTGGTTATTTTCTCAAGTTTTAGCACCCGCTCACTCTGGGAAGTGCACTCGTCTGTGCTTATTTGTATTTACAGTTCCTAAAGCCTGGAAATCGGCCAAAATCATCCCTCTTCACAAAGGCAGTGACCCCTCCCAGCTGGGAAACTATAGGCCTATCTCGTGCCTCCCCTCCCTTGCCAACGTCCAGAAGTCCCTCATACTGACCAAACTGTCTGACTTTCTCTCTTCCAGCAACTACCTATCACCAGTTCAGTCTGGCTTCCGAAAACACCACTCCACCGTCACCACCCTTCTAAGCTTAACCGATTCCATCCTCACAGCCATGGATAATAGCCAAGTCACAGCTGCTATATTTATAGACCTGGCTAAAGTGTTTGACTCTGTCTCCCACCCGCTTATACTCAGCAAACTTTCGGCATCGCACAGCCTGCCATTGCTTAGTTCCACTCGTACCTCTACAACAGGCAACGGTCAGTTTAAGTGGACGACATGCTCTCCCCTCCTCTTCATATCGTATCTGGTATCTCCCAAGGCTCTATTCTTGGCCCCCTCCTCTTCTCTCTCTTCATAAATAACCTTCCCTCTTCCTGCCTCGCCTCAAACATGCATCTTTACACAGATGACATTATCATCTTTGCTTTAGGCCTCTCCTATGACAGTGTCCTCCCCACTCTCCAAAACTATTTTGATAGAGTCCAGTCCTGGTTCCTTGAGAACCTGCTCACACTAAATGCAAAAAAAAAAATGGTCACAATGGTCTTTGGCTTCAGACAGAAGCTGGCCACCCTCAAGCCCCCTGTTATCACCACCATGGGACGACTCTCCTGGAGCTAGTCTCAGCCTTAAATACGTGGGAGTTTGGCTAGACAGCCACCTCAATTTCTCCACTCACATCGAGGTGATCTGCACCAAACTCCGGCCTAAACTCGCCATCCTCTATTGCCACAAATTGAGCCTACCAATCCCCACCTGTTGCGAGCTTGTATGTAAAACTATTCTTGCCAGTCATTGACTATGCCAACATAGTCTATGCTATGGCCCCATCCTCCTCTCTCTCCAGATTTGACATCCTTCTCAGTTCCTTCTGACGCTTCGCCACTGCCTTGCCCCCACTCACTCACCACTGCCGGCTCTACGCTTCCCTCTCCCTGGCTCCACTCTCCCATAGGTTAACCATCCATGGCGCCTCCTTCCTAGCTAAATACTGGTATGGGTCCCTCCCCCTACCTCACCTCCCGCTGCACCCAAGCCTTCTCCCTAAGCTACCCTCTCTGCCACAGGGACCCCCACACTTTACACCTCCCTTGCCCTCGCTCTCTTACCAGTTAAGCTGCTTTCTCGTACCACCTCCCCCTTCTCTGGAATGACCCCCAACCTTCACCTGGACCCTTCTTGTTCTGCCTTTATTCAACTCAGCAAGCTCCAACCCACCTCACACTGCTCTAAATGCTCAAATGGTCCCAGCATGCAGCCGATGCACCACACAGTCCCCACCCACCTACCCCAGCTGCCTAGTCCTAGCTGATCTCTTCTCCCTTCTCCCACTCCACATGCAATTTTAGCGATTTAACCACCAACTCAATGTACTTTAATTATTTGTAAAAATGTTGTGCAAGCTGTCTTTATTCCTCAATCTATTGTTACTCTCTGTACAGAGAAACGAGCCTCGACTCAGTGTGCCTTTCCCAGTCATCAAATAAAATGAATGTGTAAAGAACCTTATTTAATTTTTCCCAGAGACTGGGTGGCTGTGCGCACAAATCCTAGGTTTCTTCCCATGGTGGTTTCTGAGTTCACCTTAAACCAGACAGTTGAACTGCTGGTGTACTACCCTACGTATTCTAATAAGGGTGAGCTTTCCTGCAAACGTTTGATGTGCACAGGATCTTACGTTATTATGTTAACAGGACCAAGGATGTCCGAAAATCAGATCAGATCAGTTGTTTGTTTCTTTCGCCCCAAGACTCTGGGGTCTGCATTCTCTAAACAGTGCTTGTCCAAATGGTTGGCTAACTGCATCCATTTTTGTTATCAGAAGTACAGCAAACATCTTCTGGGGGAGGTCAGAGGCCACCCTACTAGGGGTATGGCTGCTTCCACGACCTTCCTCAAGAGAGTTTCCGCAGCAGATATTTGTGCTGCAGCAACCTGGAGTTCAGTCCACACTTTCACTAAGCATTACAGTCTTGACATTGCCTGTATGCGTAAGGTGAGTTTCAGCCTAGTCGTCCTGCAGGGCCTTCTGTCTTAGACCTGCTCTGGTCTTTCTGCAGACTTTCCTCCTCCCTTGCTTCAATTAGTCTTACAGAGTGTGACTGCTTGGGATTCAGTCCTACATGTTATGACCTACTGTAGGAACCCTATCGAAGTAAGATAGTACAGTTACGTAAGAACTTACTATAACAATAGATCTTCGAGAGAGGTTTCTGAGGTAGGTAACCTTTTTTGTCTTCCTCCTTCCCCTACTTTTCTGCAGGCTTTTACAGGCTTTTCTGGATTTGCTCCAGGATTTCATCCACTTCTCCTGTCGCACCCACTTTGGGTCTCCAGCGGGAGAACTGGAAGACAGACACAGGGACCGTCCACTATATAAGGTCACACTAGCATCAGTCACGTGACGTCAGGTGGGCGGTCCTCTGCCAGACATTGCTAGCAAATGTTTGCCGTGCGTCCCTAATGCCAGAGGGCGTAGTCCTGCATGTTATGACCTACTGCAGGAACCTCTCTCGAAGATCTACCTGTTATGGTAAGTTCTTAAGTAACTGTACTTTATGCATATTGGAGCCAAGAATCTTAGGACAGAGTACTACCTGAGTGGAGTCCAAGTATCTGCATCAGAGGATTAGAATGACCTGGGAGTGATGATCACTAGTGACATGAAGCAGTGCAAGAAAGCAGCAGCAAAGGCAAACAAGATGCTGGGATGTATATCTAGGGGGATCAGTAGTAGGAGAGAGGAGATCATACTGCCCTTGTACAGGTCACTGGTAAGGCTGCATCTGGAGTATGTAGTTCAGTACTGGTGCCCACACCTCAGAAAGGACATTAACCTGCTGGGGAAGGTCCAGAGGAGGGCTAAAAAAGATGATAGTGGGTCAGCAAGGTAAGGAATGCGAGGATAGGTTGAGGGCACTGAACATGTACTCCCTGGAAGATGGGAGAGAGAAGGGGGAAGTGATTGGGACCTTTAAGTACTTGAAGGGATAAATAAGGTTGATAAGGATAATCTCTTTAAGCTAAGTGGCAACTGTAACATGAGGGGTCACGGTCTTAAACTGGAGGATGGGAGTTTTAGAAGTGAGGTCAGGAAACACTTCTTCACAGAGAAGGTGGTGGACACTTGGAATGTGCTGCCAGGAGAAGTCATCTCGTTGATTACAGTGGGCAGCTTTGAGAGGCTAGGATAGCCATAGGAGGAAGGTAAGAATCATAGGTAGGGAGGATGGAAGGAGTGGGGAGGGAGGTCAGGGACAGTAGCTCAAGCTGTGGACCAGGGATCGACAAATTTCAAAATGGCATGCTAGTCCCGGGCAACTGGTCTGGTCAAAAATGGTAGTCCCAGAGTTCTGAGTGGTAGTCCAATACGCTTATATGAAAATTTTAACCAAACAACTGTAGAAATAAATTACATGGTGTGTCTGGGGTTGTACTATTGTATTAGGATGGATGTAGATGTAGAAGAACTGTGTAAATCGGGAAAAACAATATTGAGTGACTGACTCTCCATCCAATTCCTTTCCTTTCTAATACGGCAGGTCCAGGGTGGGACCGGTGTACCGTGTGTAGGGGTACCGTACCCCGTACCAGATTTTGGGATGCCAAAAAGAGGACACCTACCTAGTTCCCCGATGAGCCTTGGTGCCCCTGCCAGACCCCGAGTAAACAGGTTTAAAATCTCCACTCTTCCTTCACAGCTCATATACAAGGGAGGTCCTAGGTACGTAGGAGAAGAGATGGAGTAAAAAAATTATAAAAATAATAATAATACAGGATATTGAATTGAAGGTACATGAAGAATATTTGGCAGCTGGGAAGAGGACATGTGCTCGTAAAGAGGACATCTGGTGGTGACCTAACTAACCATGTGTGCATGCAGGGCAGGCTGAAGTCTGTTTCAGAAGAGATTGGATAACTGTAGTGAAATGAAACCAAGAAGGCCATCAATCAACAAGCCATTCTGTGAATATAGCATGACTGTCACATCAAGGGGTAGACTGACTAGAGATTGGGAAGACAGGAAGATGATGATGGAGCACTACTAGGAGTACTTGCATCGGATCATCATCACTCATCAGGAGAAGAAACGGAAGCAGCAGCGACACCACCAGCAGTAGATGTAGCAGCAGTAGCGGCAGCATGCCCATGAACATGTCTAGTTCCTGGACCACAGAGCAGCCAGTGGTTAATTGCAGGATCAGGATTAAATTCATGCAGTTCAGGACCTTCTACCGCTATCTGCAGGAGAGACTGTGGTGTGTCATCAGAAAGTCGTGTCCGTATTTTTGTTTTGATAAGGTTCTGGATAGAAAAACTCTTTCACACTTAGCAGTTGAGACACTCATAGTTATTAGTATTTCGACTAAGTGAAGAATAATGTGCCCAATCTGTGGTGGTTTTTCTTTTAGTAATTTTGTGTAGACCTGAAAATACGGTTGTCAGCTGAAGATTTAACAGCATTTTAAATGCAGCATACCAGACTTTATATTTGCTGCTCTTCTGTGAAAAATCAAACTATTCAACCAGGTTTGCCAGTTCACAGGTCCCAAACACCGCTAGTTGGTCTCTCGCAGATCAAACTGCTTGAAATCTAAAAACAGCTGAACCATTTGAGAGGCACCTCTGAGAAATTTTAAACCTCTCGCCTATGTAAGCTATCGCTGCATCTATTAAATTCTGCAATTGTGTATCTCTTACAAAACTGACTTCTGGGCAGTTGCCTCTGAATGGGAAAGGAACAGTCCTCCTCCTCCTCCTCCCTCTTTGACACAACATACTCCATCCATTTCTGTTCAGGTTTGTAATGGCTAAGGAAAGTTGCCATGTATTTCCTGGTGATGTTTTCAGCTCCGTAAGCTGGAGTAGGCAGGTCTCAACAAGTTGTGGAACTTCCAGTATTACTATGTCATCTCTTTGAAACTGGGTGACAGGTTTTTAGTATTGGCAGGAAGTCTTGTAGTATATATAGGATTTTACAAACTGTACACTCTGTACTTCCTTTAAGAGGGCCTTTGTTCTAGATCCTTCATCACCAGCAGCAGAGGATGCATGTTCTAGGTGTTGAGCGACACTGGTAGATTAACCTGAACTGCATGAACTGACCGTGACCTACTGGCAAGCCATCTCACTTGTTTTATAGCACTAAAGTGAGCAAGATCAGTATCCATGACATTTGCAATTTCTTTTAGTTCTCTCATTTTTTGGGACTGTAATGATAAAACTTAAATATTCCTTGAGAGTACTTTCAAGCTTTGAGACAAATTTTTTTTTTACCACATCAAGAACTGCCAGCTCTAACTTATGGGCAACACAGTGCATTGCAATTATTTGAGGACAGTGTTCCTCGCAACTTTGCTATGGTTCCTCCTCTTTCCTTATCATGACACTGGCCCCATCAAAATTTGCTGAAACAAGGAACGCCCTGGATTGTGAACATTTTGTAGGTTACTTAGGGAAGATTTACTGACTCAAGTGCAGTCATTATGCGTGAAATACACCTTCTGCATGTGCATGTTCCAGTGGCACAGCTTGGATAAGCACTGCACGCACCTGTTTTGAGTTTGGGTCAACAAACCGATGAAAACATTTTCTCCACTCAGTTATACTAGAATCTGTACTACGTCAGCAAGAACTGTCACATATTTAACATCAGTAAGAGTCTGCATCTGGGTTTGGGATATAACTGCTGATATAGCACCACAGAAGTCCCTGGCTCGTTTATCATTGGTATAATTAGAACCAAGCGTTATCCCATTTCTTTCTTGCAGTTCACAGAGCCACTCCATGTCCGAAAGGGCAGATTTTGGCAATGGAATATGCTGTGTTGAACAGGCGTTGCATCTTGACCTTAGTGCCCTGATCCAAATCCGTAAATGCTTGATACAGTGGGGACTCAGTGATATCAAAATGTACCACCACTGACCACTGTCCCTAATATGTTGATTCATGCACAGCAAATGTGGATTGGACTTGTCATGAGCACAGAACTGACTCAATTCAAAAGTATTTGAGCTAGTGGCAAAACATTAGGTTTCTTTGAAAAGGCTGGTACTGCAATGGTTGGATATTTTTCGCACACAGTGCAATACATCAGTTCTTTTTTTTCATCATATCTCAGCCAGTTATAAATGGTTAACCAATGCCTCTGAAACAATCAGGCCCTTTTCTCCTGATCATATTTCTTATCTTTATTTGGCCTCTCTGGCCTCTCATCCTGCTCATGGAGCACTAAAGTACGTTTTTTAAGGAGTGGATGTAAACTTTCAGTTAAGCCGTCACTGCTTAATTCAAGACACTGACGATCAGCA
This sequence comes from Neoceratodus forsteri, assembly GCA_016271365.2. NCBI lineage: Eukaryota > Metazoa > Chordata > Ceratodontiformes > Ceratodontidae > Neoceratodus > Neoceratodus forsteri. The sequence goes on from CM057456.1 coordinate 177,923,158, forward strand.
GTTATATCTCCTGACACAGATATAGGCTCATTGTCATTGTTATTACTCTTATCTGCACTAGACACACTGACAGAGGTGGATTGTGTTTCTGTTTCAGGTGGTGGTGTATTGCTGCTGATGGAGTCTGTTACTCGTGAGGCTACTACTGACCAGAGAGAAAAAGAGTCTGCTGTTTACTACTCCTACTCCTGTTCTGCATATTGGTGGCACTTATTTTCTTCCCCAATGATAATAAAATATATTTTATTAATTAGTGTGTCTGTGTGAGTTTCTTTTTGGGTGGACTGGTGCTGGACGGCTGGCCTGGCAGACAGTGATGACACTGGTGGGGACCGGAGCCAGAAGGATGAGGTGCTTATTTGCCTAGCCTTTTCAACAAGTAAAGGCGATGGATCTTTATTTACAAATGTCTGAAACTTTCAGAGTTATGATTGTGCAGACTATTAGACTAAGGCAAGTCACTTATCCAATTTGGCAGGGAAGAAGCTGGAAGGAATGGGACTGGGTCTAAAGCAGAGGTTACACAGGGTTGGACTCTGTGACCTGGTCCTGTTACTTACTAGTAATAACATGGATTGACATGCATGCACACAGCATGATAACTCCCTAAGGCAGGCTGTGCCTATTATTGATTTTATTTTTTTTATAATAATTACTAGTCTAGTTAGTTGACTGACTCACACACTCATCACACAGTTTAGGGCAGCTACAAATACAAGGTCAAGTTCAAATACAGTAGTAGTAGTATACTCTTTTACAACAATTAGTGCAGTTTTGTAAGTACTGCTCTACTTCTCCTTCACCAGCTACTGTGCAGTTATTACAGTTTTTACTTTATTTATTTGGGCAGCTACTTAGCAAGTCCTCCCTCCCCTTCCCTTCCCTTACCACTGACTCCAGTCCAGTCCGACCACAACCTGGCCCTCAATAATTTAGCACCAGACAGGAGCAAACCCAGCCAGACTGACTAGTGTGTGCAGACTGCAGAGCAAAGTAAAAAAAAGTTGCACTGTGTTTCCTTGGATCTCACACTGCACTGCAGCACACACTCCCTGTTTATTTTAGGTACTGTACTGTATACCCCTGATTTCCTCTCAATAACTAATGTTCCTTGTGTTGTAGTCCCTTCTTAGGTCCACCCTTCAGTTAAGTTGTGTTAAATACTGGAACAACAAATGCACAGCACAATGGCAGTATGGCACACTCGTTTTTTTTTTTGTGGCTTCTAAGTTGTGAACAAACTGAACACTCATCAACAGATTCAACAATAACAGGCTACAGCTGAAACTAATGGAGTGGTTTCCCACTTTCTACAGCGTTCTCCTTCTCAGGCTCTCCAGTCTCTATTTTTTGTTTCTGGCAATAGCATGGGCTAAGAAAAACAAACTGCTTCCCTAATCCCCAACCCCTCCCCTGCCACAGCGCGCCCACCTGCGATCTCACACCAAACAACCTCCCAGTACCTCAGTCTCTCAAACTCTCCCTGAGTCCCTGATTTTTTTTATTTTAAAACAAAATTTTAAACAAAATGCTGAGGCAAGACAAGTACTACAGTGCACACTGCACTTCAAGTCTCCTCTCTCTCTCTCTCTCCAGTCTCCAAAAACAACTACACACAATCCAGAAACGACACTTGTTAATTGTTCTTTTCTGGGAACAGTGCATCGACGCCCTTTCTCTGTGAAAATGAGAAAGAGAGTGTGTGTGTGTCCCAGATCGCCCCGCCAAGTCTGCCAGGAGCCAAACTCGCTCAATGTGCTGCTCTTACCCTCCGTGAGCCTCCCTTCCATTTGCTGCCACATATGCCCGCCTCGTCTCGGCTCCTCCTCTGTGTTCCTCTTTCCTGCTTGGCACCCTTGTGGCTGACTCACAGCTATGCGCTGATTCTACCCAGCTCATAGCACGTGAGTGCTGCTCCGAGGGTCAGATGACCCAGTACTCCCTCCAGTATCGCGCGACAGCACACCCAGTGGCAAAAGGTGGTAATGCAGGCAAATTAGGCAATTTTTTCTTTTTTTTTTTTATGCTTGTCCACGGGCAACTGGCGGTCTGATGCAGCACTTGTCCCTGGCTGGAAAGTAATAGCCCGGGACATCGGGCTATCGTATTTGTCGAACCCTGCTGTGGACTCTGCAATACGAACAGACTTGATAGACCAAATGACCTTCCTCTGCTGCCTTCTTCGTATGTTCGTATGTAAATAAAAGTCACTCCTTTTGCAGTTTTTTTGGTCATTGCACTGTGGAATTTTGGCCTTAAGTTTTCAGGGTAGAAAGTGTTTGCCCCACAGAGCTTGTCTGCGTTGGTTTGGTGAAAAATATTATTTATTATAATTTTGGTAACCGGGTAAGCCCACTGAGACAGAATGTCCCTTTTTCAGGGGTGACCCGTGGGAGGGCACAAGGGGAAATACAGATACAATGAGTAGCAGCAGGGTTTTAAATAATTGATTAGCAGTTTTTTTCTTGGGACAATGCTAACTGTACAGAAAGTATTTATATAGGTTGTCTAGAAGTGTTATGTTTGTTAAACAGTGCGGCAAGTGCTATGCATTTTCACAGTGTTTTGGCACTTTTATGAGCAAAACGCTAATCAATTTTTGGAGTTAAATAAAACCCTGAGCAGCAACAGATAAGTGTGCCATGACACTTTTGCAGTAGTGCATTAAGAAGAAAAACTGAATAAAGCAGCAAAAAATTAAGTGATATATTGCTTAAATGTGATAGCAGATGCAGCAGCAAGGTGCAAGGCATATTCATTGAGCCATAGACAGAAATTAAATAAAAATTCAATATATACAGTCTCAACACCTTTATACAAGTAGCATAGGCAGCAAAAGAAACAGTGTATGAACAGGGTGAGATGGGCAAAATTTACAAATAATACTGTATGTACAAGCACAACCATCATATATGTAGTTGAAACTGAACCAGGAGAGACACAGGATAAAACCCAGAGATACAGGGTAGTAGCTGAAAAACATAGCAGAACAGGTGTGGCACTGGGGAGCAGTGCAAGCAAGGGAAACAAGGAAGGTACAAGGGAGAGGGTAGGTGTGGAGGGTGGAGAGGTAAGGGTCTAAGTGCGCATTGACTTAGGAGCAGGTGCAGGGCTGAGAGGAGGAAAGGTGGGATTTAAGGGAGTGCTTGAAGGAGCCGATAGTTGGGCAGGACAAAACAGCAGATGGTAGCGAGTTCCAGAGGGAGGGCCCAGAAAAGGCAAAGGCCTGCTGACCCACTGCAAGATGTGGCATATGGAGAGAGTGAGAAGTGGTAGGTCGGTGGACCTTAAGGATCTAACTGTTGGTTCCGTTGGATAAAGGACAAGAGACGGGGGGGAGTGAAAGTATGCACAAGTTTGTGGGTCAAGCAAAGGGTGGGGTATTGATGTCTAACTTCAAAGGGAGGCCAGCCAAGGGAGCTAAGGACTGAGCAGTGATGCACTCTAGCATTGGTGCCAAGGGCAAAGCAAGCAGTTCTGTGATAAGATTGCTTGAGTCTGGCAAGAGGGGAGGCTAGAGCAGAGAGGAGAATAGAGGCACCATAGGAGTTGAGGGGGAGAAGGGAGGAGGGGGAGGCTATAGCCAAGTGGGAGGAGTAAGTTAGGTAGGGTAGGAGGCAGTACAGTATTCCTTGCTTTTGGTGGAGGATGTTGACCATAGTTGGGGCATGTGTGTCAAAGGTGTGTTTGGGAGCCCAGTGTGACACCAAGATATTTCAAGGATTGAACCAGCTCAACAGAATCACCACGGGAGGAGTTTTATCACTGGGGTGGGGGGAGGTGGAGGTGGAGTAGGGGAGCTTAGGGGTACGGTGATAGAAGAGCATGGATTTAGTCTTCTTGGTGTTGAGCACCGGTAGGCTATTGAGAAACCATGCCTCAAGGTTCAGAAAGTAATTTTGCAACTGGATATTCAGCGAGGTTGGGTCAGAAGAGGACCTGTACAAGATGGTGTCATCAGCATACATTTCAACAGTCACGCCACTGCAGTACTGCGGGAGGTCGTAAATAAATATAGAACAGAAGAGGGCTGGGGATAGACCCCTGAGGCACCCCATCCTTAATGGCACTAAAAGGGGAAGTGTGACCGGCCCATTTTATGCCTCAAGTTCGGCCAGTGACATTGCGTGAGAACCTGACATCAGGTTCTATGGAGAGGAGTGGGTGGAGCAGGAAGTTATGGTTGAAAAGGTCAAAAGCCTTGGTAAGGTTGACAAATATAGCATCAGTGATAAGGCCCTTGTCCACAGAAGTGAGGATGTCGGAAGTTACTTTAATGAGGGCAGTGTAGGTACTATAGGATTTACGGAATCCATGGTGGTGCATGGAAAGACAGCTGTTAAGCTCTAGATGGGATTGAAGTTGAGTATGGATGATTTTTTTCTTGATTTTGGCAAGGGGCAAAGTATAGTGATGGGTCGGTAGTTCTGAAATGCAACGTTAGGGACACTCTTATGGATGGGGACAACTGTTGCCGCTTTTCATTTGCAAGGTGCAGTGCTAGAGCAGAAGGACTTGTTGATCAAGTCCCATACAAGAGAGGCTATGGCCAGGGCACCAAGTTTTAGAAAGTGTGGTTCTAGGGAGTCAAACCATGGAGAGAATGTATCCTTAATGCTCCTAAGGTGACGCAGGACCTCTTTCCGGGAGACCAGTTTAAGGTGGAAGGGTGGGCTAGAAGTAATGGGAGGGGGAAGGGGAGGAGAATTAAGGATTGAGGACAGGGAAGGAGGTCTTATATTTTGAAAGGTCAATGAATGCTTGATTAAACTCTGAAGCTTTGGCAGTGGTGTCTGTGACCTCAAAGCCATGTAAGTGCATGGTGTTCGGTGAGGCAGAGGATGAGCTACACGGCTAAAGCAAATGTAGAAGGATTGTCCAGCAATTCCAGTCCAAGAAAATAACGGTGTCCCAGAAGGGACTGTTGTTGCCATGTTTCCAACCTCAATGGGAAAAAAAAGTCTCATATTGATATTCTTGCAGCAGGATAAATTCCAAATCAATAAGATAGAACAGTCTGCCCTCCTCCCTATTTCTCTTATTCATTAAACTAAATACACAGTAACCTTTTATTTTGCTCAGGAAGGACTACCTCTGTGGAAAGCAGAAAACAATGATAGCTTGAGTCTTCTCATGACACGAAAGAAACATTTAGCTCTTCACTGTATGAATTTACTACTAAATAAAACCCAACATTGCAGGCCCACAGTTAAGTGGCGCTATGCCATTTAGTGCTGAGCAGTGAGTTGTACCAGAAATTAAGTCCAGTGTCCCGATTGTGTTACTCAAGTGGCTCTCAAATCATCCTCCTCATCAGAGTCCACTACTCCACTACAAGATTCAACAGCCCTTCGATTCAGCCCACTTGCCAGCTTCAGGATCTGAAAATATGTAAACTTTCCTTTGGAAGATGATCCGAAGCCGGGCAGGGAAAATCATAGTATGTGGCAGGTCAGACTCCCGCAGGGCCCGTCATACTCTGTCGAAATTCTCCCGGCGCTTTCTCATAGCATAGTTTATATTAGGAAAGATATGGACCTGGCGATCATCCTGGGACAGAGGGGCAGCTCGACGTGCACATTTGAGGATCTTATCCTGAGGTCCGACTCCCGAAGTTACCAACATTAGGGTCCGGGGCTCATCTGAATTATGTGTGCGTCCTCGGGGGTGGGGTGGGGATACTCTAAGCACTTTCTGAACCTCCCAGACACACGCTGCTTCCTCTGGCAACAACTTTATGGTGAGCCAATCCTGAATGAACATTAGTGGGTGGTCGCCCTCTCATCCCTCAGGAAGGCCCACTATGTGAACATTGGCAGATCTGGTTTGGTTCTTAAGTGCTTCTAGTCACGCTCTTAAGTGTTGATTCTCTTTAGCCATGAGGGTGTTTGCTGCGGTAGAGGTGTCGTCCTGCTTGCTCACCTCTCGCACGTCTCCTTTAAGTCCATCAACTTCCGTCTCTAAAACCAGAACACGGCCATTAAAATCATCCACTTTCTGATTAAGGGCTGACATAGAAGCGATTAACGTTTGGAGTTTATGCCCCAAAGAAGAAATTGTTTCCCCTGAGCCGGCTGCCTCTTCGGCTGGTATGGCTTCCTCAGATCTCAAGGCCCCGCCAGCTCCTTTACTTTTTTCAGCTCCTCCAGTCACTTTTTCTCTCTTAGGATTACCCATTTTTATTAAGTCAAGGACACTGTTTCCATAGATAGGGTCAAAAATCCAATCATGAGCCCAGAAAATGAGGATTAGGGCAGATTTCCACGCAATTTGTAGAGAGCTTGTAAAGGCTGCTGCTTGGGCTCCACAGCGCCCCCTCTGCAGTCTGCTTTTGTATTGATTATGCAAGTGTCTGTCGGCCTGCCAGTCAGCAGGCAGACCAGAAGACTTGTATAGATTCCAGGCAACATCTCAAGAGGTCATGAGGCCTCTAAGTTCCTTAGAGAGCTGGGGGGCATGAGTCCCTTTAATTGTCCACTTAACCATCGGAGCATGGAGGTTGACAACAGAGGTAAAGGTGTTAATGAACTAGTTTAAAGCAGTGTCAACATCGGGTAGATGGTTGAGCAGAGACTAGGCAGCCTGGAATAGTGAGGTTTGGTTGAAGGCTTCAGGACTGAATGAGGACATATTCCTAGATACCACGATTATAGGGGATGGGTTTGGGAAGTTGTTCCTCCATACAGAGACAGTGGGGGAGTGATCACTTGGGGCGTCTGTGAGTACACCAGAAGATTTGAAGTAAGCCGACCCGGTGGCAAGAAGATTTGATGGGATAGGGAACCTTAGTGGGAATTAAGTCAAGGAGTGTATGGTGACCAGATTTATTACTGATCCTTGTAGTTTCACAGATGAGCTGTGATAGATGTATATCAGCCAGGGCATTGCTGACCAAGTCAATTGTTGTTGACTTCGCCGTATAAGACCAGGTCTGAGGGTGGGAGACTGGCCCAGGATGAAACAAGCAAGATGAGGGAAGAGACTGTAGCACTAAGGGGAGATGGATGCACCCAATAAATAACTTTTTTCACTTGTCCAAGTACTATGGAGATATATAGATTCTGCTAGAGAGGTGTGGCAAGGGGAGGTACAATCTCAGTTACAGACAAGGAGGATCGTGCATAAGTGAGCATGCCACCACCTCATTTAGTAGGCCAATCATACCTAAAGGTGGTATAGCCAAGAATGGCAATCTCTTGGGTTAAAATGCAAGGTTTCAGCCAGGTCTCGGAGATGGCAGGTATATCAGGGTTATAGTGGCGGGTCTAAGACTTAGGATATTCATGCTGGCAATTCGCAGACCTTTTGTATTACTCCTTGCTGGAGCTGGCAGGGCTGATGTATTCATGGCTAAAGGACTGAGTATAGTGACTTGTAGAGGAGAGCTTCTAGAGAGGGAAATATAGATAAGATAGCCTAGGTGAAAACCTTAATTGGAGAAGGCAAGGCTTCACTAAGGGTAGGTGATAGCCAGGAAGACTGTTTGGTCTAGTGGAAGGTGTTGTAGGCCAGGAGGGGAGAGTACATCACTAGTAAGGGTTCAAATCTCCTTAGTGGGATATAGAGTAAAAGTAGGAAAGGAAGATGGTGTGAACTTTAATTTATGGAAATTGCAAAGGGTGACAAAGAGGGTTGTAAAGGGCTAGTCAATTTAAGAGGAAGTAGAGGTAGGAACATTTTGTGAAATTGCAGTGATGTCTACAGAGGTAAGGCTTCACAGAGGGTTGAGGAAGTCAAGAAAACTGTTTGGCCTAGTGGAGGGTGCCACTGACTGGAGAGGCGGATACACCACAGGCAAGAATTCATAGGAGGCAGTATAGCGTAGTGGTCTAAGGCTCTGAGCTGCAAATCTGGTGACATCCAGCAGACCAGACCTGGGTTTGAATCCCACAGCTTCCACTTGCATACTGTGTGACCCTGAGCAAGTCACTTAACCTCCTTGTGCTCCCAGGTCGCTCCTGTAAAAAAGCTTTCAGCTTAGTGTGCTATACCTGGTTAAAAAAAAAAAAAGAATTCAGATCTCTGACTGGGAGGGGAGAGTGTACCACTAGCGAGGGTTCAAATCTCGGTGGGATATAGAGTAAAAAGTAAAAGAAGATGGTATGAACTTTATTTTATGGAAATTTCAAAGGGAGGGAAGGGGTCGCAAAAGGGCAAGTCAGTTTAAGAGGAAGTAGAGACTGGAACATTTTATTAAAGGAGTTCTGTTGATAGAGTTGAAGCCCCGACTGCTGCACAGACTGGGGCTTCAACTCTCTGAGCCCCCTTGGAAGCACCATTACAAATAATTAGATTTTTTTACCTCATCACTCGCAAAATTTAGAATACGCTCCAGTGGCCCTGGCATTTTGAAGATGGCACTGTGCCCTCCCCCCGATCTGGCTGGTAATACCATAAAATGATGTTGCAGCATTATCCTTACAATAATACTGTCTGGCCCAAGCTCTGTTTTTACTTAATTTGCCTACATCCATGTGTATGCATACCATACACGGGATTTAGGCAAGTTAAAACGGAGCTTGGCATCGGACATATATACTTAGTTTTATTTCCGTAAATAGGGACAGTATTATGGTAAGGGTAAAGCCATGTCATCATCTTGCGGTATTATCAGCGAGATCCTGGGGGGGGGGTTCAGAGTGCCATCTTCAAAATGCCGAGGCCACTGGAGCTTATTCCAAATTTTATGAGCAATGAGGTAATAAATCTAATTATTTGTAACAGTGTTTCCGGGGGATCGGAGAATTGAAGCCCCGATCTGTGCAGCGGTCGGGGCTTTAATTCTCCAGGTACTTATCCTTTAAATTGCAGTGAGGTCTTAAGAGGTAAAGGCTTCACACAGGGTTAAGGAAGTCTGGAGGGCTGTTGGGCCTAGTGGAGGGTGCCACCGACTCTGGAAAGGCAAATACACCACAGGCAAGAGTTCAAATCTAAGTACAGTAGAAATACAGGCAAATGGTGGAAGACAGAAAGGAGGTAAGCAGTGTATTTCATGGTAAGCAGATAAGGATAGGAAGGTATGGACTAGGGCTGTTGTGTAACCCCTCACCCCTGCCTTTTTGCCAAAACGACAGGTGGCATGCTGTTGAAGCTGACAGCAGTACTTGGTGGGGACCTGGGTTCGGGGAGGATGAGGTTACTCAGCACAGGGGGACCTAGGTTTGGCTACTCTGCACAGGGGCACTCAAGTAAATCCGAACACAGGAAGCAATAAATGTAATGTCCAGAACCAGGAGTGGGATTCTTCAGTGTGGCTTTTATTCACAAACTAGCTGAACAAAACAAAGCACAAACGGACCCCCATGGGGCTACATTTCCTGGTAATGCAGATTAGAGACTACAACGCTGTCCACTGGAAGAATGAACCAGTTATACTGTTTCAGGCTCTGGACCCACCAGGCACACAGCCCGGACTTGCACGCGCTTTGGGTACACAGCCTGACTGGCCCGGCTCCCCCGCCGGCCACTTGATTCACGGTCCACTGGAAGAATGAACCAATTATCCTGTCGTAGCTCCCCACACCACTTAGAGTCTGCGACTCCTAGAGAGATTTCTTCCTTACTTCTTATCACTCCCCATCTCACAAAGAGAATTCTTCTTTACACTTGTTGTGGCTCCCCACACCACTTAGAGTCTGCGACTCCTAGAGAGATTTTCCCTTTTGCAACCCTACGTCTGGGTACTTCCCTCATCACTGGCCAAGTGCATGAGGCAAAGTAGCAACCACAGCAGAAATCCACAGAGGTGGACCTGGTTACTAAAGATGGGGGGGTTTGCCCACCTCCAGCTCCCACATCCCATACCCGGCCATTTCTCTGGAAAACTGAAACTTCTGAATGTAGATTAAAGGGTAGATGAACTGGTGCATCTCCTCTACATATTACTTGAACTCGCACAGCACTCTAGCATTTGACACTACTCCACTTGTTTGGCCTAGTCCTATAGGCTTCCCAAAATGTAGCTCAATTCCTAGATTCCCACACATGTCCCAGGGTGAAGAAAACATTTTTGCCATCTCATGTTAGAGCAAACACTCACCCTTTAGTTGCAGGTGCCCCACAGGCGAATCACAAATCTTCCAACTTTCCAAAACAAAGGCTGAATTGAGCTGGCAGCTTTTCTTCCTCTTGGCAGAATTAAGGGGATTTTCCCAGGAATCTGCATGGGGATCTTTACATCCCCCCCCAGAGGGAGGGGGCACTGAGACCCGGACAGCGGTCTCCACCACTTGAGCACACCTTCACTTGCTCAAGGCAAACTGGACACTGCCTCCTTCACTTAGTTGAAGGCAAACTGGAACTGAACTACTTCCCTTTGAAAACTCCCAACGTTCTATCTAATTCCCTCTGCTGCAGATTCCAATGTGGCTAATGCAGTTGTGAAAGTTCTATTGGTGATGTCATCCCTCAGTCTCAGCTGAGACTGAGAACAGAGTGAGACAGTGTGAAACCCATTTAACTGGAGTTTCACAAGCTGCCTTCCCTGCCTACCACTAGGTCTTACTGGGATTCTAGTAACCCCGGGTAACATGGGGTTACAGTTGTATCTAAAGAGTCAAGTTGTTTAAGGAAGAATTTAGTAATATCAATGCAGAGAGATTAGGAACAAGGGGTACAAACTCCGCAGTGAATTATTAGGAGGCTGTATAGCCACATAGACTGGGTGACAGGCTTTGAGGGTAATCTGTTCCAGAGTTATTTAATTTTAAAATTTCCAGTTCTGAGCATGCTCAGTTCACTCCTTTGGATAGATTCCCGGAACGAAAAAGGATTTTGCTCTGTCGAACAAGGATCTTTTTTTCTTGCAGGCCAATCCTTGTTTGCCAGAAAAAATCCTTTTTCGTGAACCACCATCTTGTTTTTTTTTTGGGGGTGGGCCAAACAAACTGTTATAACTGTGCCCATGGATGCCTTTCAGAGACATGAAAGCATACATTTTGCTCATCGAGTGTTGAGCTGTTCTTTGTGGTTACCGACTTTTGTATGCCCCTAGAAATTTTTATTTTAACTATTTTATTCCTTTTTCGCTACTCATTAACTTCCTTTTTCGTCAGTTCATTTTCATCATGGTGAAAATGGAAATCGGCTGGCAAAAAGGACTTCCCCTTTTCAATACCAGATGGCCATGCCGCTAATCCTTTTTCGCCAGTCGATTTCCTTTTTTGCCATGACGAAAAATGATGGTGAAAAAGGAATTGCTATGGTACTGATGTCTGTCTGGTAACAGAGACTTAAAAGGCTTTGTCTCAACCATGAAATGTTTGAGGAACAGATCTTCTGCAGATACTGTATGTTTGGTTTTGGTGGTTCTTGGGAAGTTTCATGTATCATGACAAAAATGTCATTCCGATAGTTCTAGCAAGGCCTAGGAGCCCTTGGTTCTCAGATCTAGTCATCTCCTTGACAGGAACCATTGTAGATTCAGTTTCAGCGGCACCTTTTGTCCCAAGACCATCCTACTCCCAAATTCAGGTTTGCCTCAGATGACTGCTTGATCTTGAATGGAGGATAATCTTCAAATCAGACTATTATGAAAAGGCGGTAGACAATCTCATGTTTTCCAGAAAAGAGTTTACAGTTCTTCTGCAGCCTGTGGTAGGAGTGTTGGAAACCTTTCATAAGTGGTCTCACAGGTCACAGATCTGACTAAGAAAGGCTTAGATTGTGCACATCATAAAATTCCTTCAGGCAAGAGTAAATAGAGAATTATCAGTCGGGCGCTATGAGTTTAAGTATCCTCTTTGGGCTCAGTATTAGGGAATTGGAGGCAATCCCTTTGAGGTCTCTCCCAGAGTAGTCAACGGATTTCAGCGGATATACAGGCCTCCAAAGCTCAATGGGATCACTTTTTTTTTTTTTTTTTTTTAACTTTATGAGTCACCTCCAAAAACACTGGCTCTGGTATCTTATTGAAATATAGACTTTGACAGCAGATAAGGACCACTTGGCCCACCTAGTTTGCCCATTTCCCTACCCGTTGGATAAGCTGCAAATCCTAGTTAACCAACAGCCTACTTCTTCCTACGCCCCACCAGAATTGCCTTATGTCTATCCCGTGCATTCTTGAATTCCCCCACTGTTTTTGACCCCACGACCTCCTCATGAAGGCCTTACTATGTGTCCACCACCCTCTCTGTGAAACAATACTTCCCCACATTGCCCCTGAACCATCCCCCCTCTATCTTCAGATTGTGTCCCCTTGTTCTAGCACATCTCTTTTTCTGAAAGATGCTGCCCTCTTGGACTTTGTTGATTCCCTTGAGGTACTTGAAAGTTTCTATCATGTCTCCCCCCTTCCCCATTTCCTCAAGGGTATACATATTAAACTCTTTTAGTTTCTGTTCGTATGGCTTCTGCTGCAGACCTTGTACCATTTTAGTTGCCCTCCTATGGACTGCCTCCATCCTGTCCATGTCCTTGCGGAGATGGGGTCGACAGAACTACACGTAATACTCCAGATGGGGTCTCAGCAACTGTCTGTACAGATGGATAACAACTTCCTGTTTTCTACTGGTGATGCCTCTCCATTATACATCCCAGTATCCCCCCAGCCCTCCTTACTGCCTTCTCACATTGTTTGCTTACCTTTAGGTCATCTAATATAACTACCCCCAGATTCCTTTCCATTTTTGTTGCTGTTAATAACCCCCAATTGTGTACTCTTCCCCTGGGTTTTTGTTGCCCAGGTGCATTACTTTACACTTTTTTTTGTAATACTCTCTCTTTCCTTCTGGGTCCCCAGGTCAGCATCCATCCCAGCCACCTGTCCAGCCCCGTACCCCATCAGGCCACTATCCCTCCTCCCCAATACCTTACCCCATAGCGGGGTGGCAAGGAGACCCCCAAGCTCTACTCACCTCAAACAGGATCCAGTTCAGGGAGTGCCATTTGGGTTTGGGGCCTTCGGTGGGGGGCTGCCTTATCAAGCTGACCTGGGACCGTATTTCCTCGTTTTCTCCCCCATGAGTAGGTGGTAATGAATGACTCAGAAAAGCAGCAATTTGAGCCAGCAACGGAGCGGAAAACATTAAAACTCCTTGGCACAACTAGCCATTTTTAACGTTTATCTGTGTTTTCTAAGGAAAAGTAAGATACGTGCATGTTATATATTCTAAGGGACCTGTCAAGCACAACATTAATGTATGTGAAATATAGAACATGCAGGTGCACATTTTCAGATTCATAGAGCATTTCAAAGTGACACGTGTAAAGGATGTTTTCTGACCTGCAATCAGTATTTCAGATGATCTGTTTTGTATTGTAAGTTAAACCCTATCTAAGCAATACTCCCCTTGCACTTGCCATGTTACAAGTGCATTAAGGCACTCCAAAGGAGTGTTCTGCTGTGGAATTAAAGGGAAGCGTCCACGTACAGTCGGGCCCCACCTCCATGTGAAGTGGGTCCCGATTAGCAGATGCAGTAGAAAAAGTTAAACTTACTTGCTTCTAATTTATTTCCAGTTGTATTTAGTTGATCCTGCCCCCTCATTGCCCTGGCATTTTGGGAAGCGGAGCCCTCCCCGTCGCACCCACAAGCACCCGTGGCTTTTCTCGTGGTGATGTTTCAGGCGGGGAGCAGCTGGGGGCATCTATATACTTAATATGTGGCTCTTTTTTAAAATAGGTCCGGTTTGGACCTGCCAGTCGGTACTTGGTCTCGGTGTAGCCAGGACACTCATCGATTCTGAATCAGAACTATTTGAAGATTTGGCAATACAGATTACTATATTGGTTTAAGGCTCTGAGCTGCAACTCTGGAGACCTGGGTTTGAATCTCACAACCCCCACTTGCATATACTGTGTGACTCTGAGCAAGCCATTTAACTTCCCTGTGCTCCCAGGTCGCACCTGTAAACACGCTTTCAGCTTAGTGTGCCACTCCTGGTTAAACAATTGAAAAAAAAATAAAGATATATACTTGCCCAAATGATAGAGGCTCCTTCCAGCTCTCCAGTCACCAGTGCCATGTGGCCCTTAGAGTCAGAGTAGGAGGAAATCATATGGAATTGAGTGGAGTGGGGCACCAGGACAGCTGCGCCTCTCATTTTACCATTCCCATATGAGGAGGAAATCACCTGTGTATATCCAAATTTAACCAGTTTCTGATGTTCCGCCTTACTTAGGTGGTGTTTCTTGAAGAAGGATGAAGGAGGGTTGTTGCTTTTTGAGGAGCGATAATGTCCTGTATCTCTTGACCGGATTATTCAGTCCATTCACGTTTAGTGAACAGACCTTAAATGTCCCCACTGGTGCCATAATCGTAATTTTAAAATTTCCTGTAATGATGATAACCCCCCTCTCTCAATATTCCAAGACCTGGGCAGGTAGCTCCGATCCACATCCCACCAGGCTGCAGCTGGTATTTCACTCCACCCATTGTTGTTTGACAAAATTAGAGCCAACCACTATATATATATATATATATATATATATATATATATATATATATATTTTTTTTTTTTATTGGATTCTCAGATTACAACCTTTGAGCTACAAGCCCATTTACAAAGGCACCATGTCGGGAAAAAAACGAACGCATAATAAGAACAAACAGAGTTCCTGGTACATCAAACAAGTGACTATAGTAAATTAATGACGAACTACATGGTATAGGTTTGTGTCTCAGCATACAAGCTAAGTTAGTGCAACAACAGTATCAAGAAAGAAGGAGCAGGAGGAGGTACAGCAGGTCTTGGAAGTGGGGGAATAGAAGAGATGTTAGCTTGCAGTAACCTCGAACAGGGTCACCTTGTCAGAAAAGATGGGGGAGTGGTAGGACAGAGGGTTTGGAAATTGGTGGGGGGCTGTGGACCCCAGGGAAATGGAGAGGGGTGAGACTCGGTGCGGGAGGTGGAAAGGGGTGGGTGGAGGGGTGGGGAGTAGAGGTTGGACAGTGCATAAGTGCAAGGTAGGTGGGGAAATCATTTTTTTATTCCTGGGGGAGTTGATCAAGTGTGGCAGGTGCATATCACTTGGCTGGACAGGTGGGATCTAAGTGCGGATTTGAACAAGCCGATTTTGCTGATAGTGACTAGTTCAGGCAGAAGCGAGGTGAGCCGTAGCGGGGCACAGTATTCAAAGGATCACTGACCTTGGATGGTGCGACTGTAGGGGATCTTGATGGAGATATTGTTGGATGCCCTTGTGGTCCTTGTTGGTGTGGTCTGGTGTAGGAGGGAGCTTGGTCCCGGCGGCAGTAGGCCCATTGTTGCTTTTTTGGGAAGAAGACAGGTTTGATAGTGGGTCCGGTCATTCAGATTTAGCCAACCCGTTTGGGGAGAAAGGTGGCGGGTATGGGTTAGACGCGGGGCTCTCAGTGCAAGTCTGCAAGCTTTGTTAAGCGTAGTGGCGAGCCGCCTAAGGGTGCCGTCAGGGGCTGCACTGTAGATGGCAAGGCCATAATCAATAGTTGAGAAGACTGAGTTGGTGATGGCAAGCTGGAGGGCTTGATCAGTGAGGTCGCTTTGGTGCTTATATAGCAGGCCAGGCGTCTGGTTAGCTGTTGTGGTAATATGATCGACATGTGAGGCAAATGAGAGGGAGCTGTCTAGGGTGAGCTCCAGGTACTTGAACTTGGAGACCATTTCAATAGCGTAATTTTGTTTATTCTGAATGTTCAATGTTGAAGTCCTGTGGCAGCTATGGGCTGGGGCAAAGAGCTTGGACTTTGTCTTTTTGTGGTTGACTAGAAGTTTAGCTTTGCTAAACCAGTCTTCCACATTGTAAAAGTCCTCTTGAAGTCGCTGTTGCAGCGTGGTAGGGTCGGAGTGACTGGAGTAGATTACCGCATCATCAGAGTAGGGAAGGATTTTTTTGTTGACAGGCTAGAGGAAGGTTGTTTAGAAAGAGGCTAAATAGGAGGGGGCCTAGGATGGATCCTTGGGGGACACCTGTGGACACTTACTAGGGGTCCGAGAGTACATTACTTATTTTTGCCCATTGTGCATGTCCTGAGAGGTAGCTCCAGAATCAGCACAGTGACTTGGACGATAGCCCAGTTGCCTCTACTTGGGCCAGGAGAAGGTCATGGTTGACTGTGTCAAAGGCCTTGGTGAGGTCAATAAATGTTGCCCCCACCAAGTGCCCACGGTCAAAGGCATTGTGAATGTAGCCCGTGAACTCAAGGAACGCTGTGGTAGTACTGTGGAGTTTACGGAAGCCATGTTGCTGTTGGCATTGTAACTGGTAGAGGTGTTCAACCAGCTGATGGTAGACTATCCACTCAAGGGCTTTTGAGAACAATGGGAGAATTGAAACTGGGCGGTAGTTGGCATGGTCAGTCTTACTGCCTGCTTTGTGAACAGGGGTTATGACTGCGGCTTTCCAGAGTTTTGGGAAAGTAACTGTGGAGACGGACAAATTTACGATACTGGTCAGTGGTGTTAGCAATTTGTCAAGCGTAAGAGAAAGATTAGTTTTAGGTCCAGGCCCTCGGAGCTATTCCTGGACTTCCCAAGGACTTTGGAGAGGTACTTTTCTAGGGACACGGATATGTTGTTCATCCACACTGTCTGGCAGGTTTCTTGCTGCTTTAAATCTTGCCGGAAGGTCTTCAAGCTGGTTCCTCCCATCCACCTGGGTGGTAAAACTCTCGGCTTCGCCCCTTGATGCCAGATCTTCTTTACCGCTTGGAAGCTCAGATTCCCTCCTTAACGCTCTGCGTCTAGACTGGATCCTAACTCTTCGGTTCACCCGAAAATAATTTTAAAGTTTTCCAGACTTGGTCTACTTCTTCTTTCTAGCCGCGATGGACAACCGACTCCGGTTTGGTCGGTGCCCATGCGGGCAGAAGATGTCCTGGACCGATCTGCACTCCACGTGCGTCTACTGCCTTGGGCTTGACCACGACCCGCAGGCCTGTGAGTTGTGCAGGTCCTTTTTGGCTAACGTCCTAGAAAACCATACTGCCCGGCTCCAACTTGGGCGCTCCGAGAAACGTTATCTGCCGGTGAAGTCCAAGGAGGCCCATTGGGCGGTTTCCGCAGCGGCTGGCTCAGCTGAGGAACTCGAGCAGATGATCGCCTTCGAGGAGGCGGCGGCCCAGGCCGCATCTTCATCTTCCTCGGTTGCGGCATTATCCTGCTCTCTTTGGGGTCCTCCTACACAGCTTCTTTTAAGGAACATTGCCAATCCCTCTCCACGAAGGGTGAGGGGCCATCGGGACACTCTTCTCTATCAAAAAAGAAGGACTCAAAGGGTCAGTCCCACTGTCGACGTTCGCGGGAGCAGGAAAAGGTCCCCTTCCCCGGACAGTCGACACTCTACTTTGGTTGAGGTTGCGGCTATGGCCACTGGCTTCACGGTGTCCCCTTCAGGTCAGCTGACCGAGACACCCGTCAATGCGGCCGAGATTTTTCTCGACCCGGCAGACGGGCTGTCGACTGGTGAAGCCTACAACCCTTCATCACAGGTTCCCCCGGTGGAAACCGAGGACTTGCCTGCGCCTCCTGTGCCTGAGTCCCTGGTCAAGGCTCCCGAGCTGAGGGAGGAGCAGGCTTCCCCCGCTCCCTCCCAAACCCACCCTCGGAAACACTGAGGGTCTCGGTCTCGGACCTCGTCTCAGTCCAGCTGATCCCGCCGACACCAGTGGTCTCGGTCTCGGCACCGAGGAAAGCGGCGGCACCGCTTGTCCTCGTCCTCGGAAGAGGAGAGGCTTCGGCCCAAATTGCATCGATGCTACGAGGACTTAATGTGGCAGTAGCTCCTTCTGTCCGGGAATAAGTCGACGCCGTCGCCTTTCCCGGCCATTAAGTGGCTGTCACCCGAAAGGCCGAAACAACCCCTCGTGGTGGTTGAGGTGCCCAAGCCTGAGCCGGTTGTTCAGCCGAAACCAGCTGCCCCACTGATTGTGGTGGAACCTCTGCCTCCACAACCGAAATCGGGGGCTCCGACCAAGGATTCTCAGTCGGGTCAGGGTCTGTCCCACCGGTTGTCGGTCACCCTCACTCCCGACCGTCCTCGGCAGGTGGAGGTGGCTTAGGCCCAAACAGATCTTACTTGACTCCTCGGGTCTGACGACTCCTCCCTGTTTTCCAGGCCCCTTGACCTGGAGTCCTCCGGGGCCGGGGGTAGTCGATGGATGAGAGCCCATCATCGTTCATGGGTCTGCTTCAGCTCATCTCGGTGTCCACCGGGATGCAGTTCGAACCCGTATCCAAGCGGGCCAAGTATCCCGTCATGGAGATACTGGACCGAGGGGATTCTCCCACGGAGGCCTTTCCGGTGGCAGAAGCCATCGTTGGCCCAGCCTTGGGGCTATGGCAGCGGCTGGCTTCCTGTCCTGCGCCTTCGGCCAGGATGGCCAGGAAGTATGCGGTCCCTACTGGCTCTTTGTCCAGTTTCTCGGAACACCCATCTGCGGAGGGGTTGGTCAACAATAGCGTTTTCCGGCATTCCGGGAACGCTAGGGATGTGGACAAGCCCCCCGACAAGGAGTCCAAAAAGCTGGACTATGCCGGGCGCAAGGTATACGCTCTGTCCTCCCTCAGGCCAGTTCGGCCGTACTGATGGCGCACTTCTCCCACGCCCTTATGGGCTCCCTGGATGAGGTGATCCCTCATCTCCCAGCTGATCTGCAGACTACGGTCAAGTAGGTGTGGGATCAGGGAAGGGCATAGGCGAAACAGCAGCTCCAAATGGCTCTTGATATTGGAGACTCCTGTGCCCGATCAGTAGCGGCCGCAGTGGCCATACTCCGCAGAGCCTGGCTGAGGATATCCACCTTCACGGCAGATACCCAGCACAAGTTGGCAGACGTCCCCTTCTTGGGGACCGACCTGTTCGGCCCTGGAGTGGAAGGCCACCTCTAGAGGATCGAAAAGTCTAATGCCACCTTGGACTTGGTCATGTCTGCTCAGAAGGACAAAGGCCCTCGACAGCAACATAAGTCCTTTCGCCCTTCTGCCCCTGCGGCACGTCTGGCCCAGCAACACCAGCATCAGGGCCAGCAGGCTCGCACTCGGCACCCTAAAGCCAAGCCTGCAGCTTCCTCTAACAGGAAGCCGGGAGGAAAAGGCCCAGGAGGTCCCTCGGCCAGTCCTTCCTCCAAGCCTACCCACTGATGGGTTGAGGGGTGTCACCCCCAACCTTGCCGCCTCTCCCTTGGTTCTCCCCTATGGGGGGATGGTTCCACCACTTTGTTTCCACCTGGTCCGCTATCGCCACGGACCATTGGGTGTTGGAGGTGGTAGGAAAGGTCTGCCTCTGGAGTTCGAGCAGGCCCCGCCTTCCGAGACGTCGCCCCACGGGGGGTTACAGGGTCCGCAGCCTCTCTGTCGGCCCGTCGAGCCGACATTGCCCTGCTCCTCGAAAAGGAGGTGATCAGGAAGGTGGCGGATCCTCCACCATACCCAGGGTTTGTGTCCAGGTCATTCCTGGTCCCAAAACGAATGGGGGGCTGGCACCCTATTGGGGTTAGGTTCTAAATCTCACGGTGAAAAATCCTGCCTAGTCTAATCCCATGTACTATTATCCTGTTTCTCTATGTTACTGAAATAAAATATTCCCGTTTCTTTAAATACCGCCTGTTGTCATTATGCGTGTCTGGTAATACCGCAAACTGTAATGGTTCTGTCTTTTCTTGTACTATTTCCAGAATTCACGACACACTCACAAACTTAATGTTACGGAGGAGCAGCGGGGAGCGGGAGGCACCAGGAACAATAGGATTATCAGGTGGCGGGTTACACAGTGATTGAAAGAGAACAAGACGGAGCAGGGGGCAGGATGGGTCAGCGCCGAGCTCACGGAGGGGTTGAGATAGCAGACAATGGAGGAAGCAGAGCAGGAATCATCAAGCTATGGAGGGGGGGTTGCAGGTGAAAGGAAAAGAGACAGAGTTAGGGCAAAATACAGAAAAGGAGCTTCAGTCATGGCTGCAGTGTCCTTGGCTTGAAGAGGGAGCCAGTTAACATGCGTTATTCCTGTTCCTGGTGGAGATGCTGTTATCTTCAGGTGGTCGCTGCTGCTCTATCCCTGGGTCTGGGCAGGGCAAAGTCCCAACCACGGTGCTGTAATGTGGCTTTTACACTGGTAAATGTTTGATGCTGTTATTATGCGTGTCTCGTAATACTGCAAGCTGTAAATGGGTTACTGGAAGCTGTAGATACAGATATAGATGTAGATGTAGATACTTGATGTTATTCTATTCGGGATTGTGATTTTCGAGATTACGAGTGAACTGTCTTTTGAAAATTCGGGATTATTTTTTCGGGATTTTGCTCCGAGGGATTATGGTGGGCTGGATTAAGGACAGATCCCCTATTGTAGACCTGCACGACCTGAACAGGTTCCTAAGGTCTCGAACCTTCAGGATGGTCAATCTGGCTCAGATCATTCCATCCTTGGAACGAGGCATGTGGTTCTGTTCTCTGGACCTCGAGGACGCGTTCTTCCACGTCCCAATCCGTCCGTCCCACCAGCGATTCCTCCGCTTCAGAGCAGAGGGGTCCCTCTACGAGTTCCAGGCCATGCCCTTTGCCCTTTCTCTAGCTCCCAGGGTCTTCACCAAATGCATGGCAGTGGTGACAGCATTCCTGTGGCACTGAAGGATCCGGGTGTACCCCTACCTGGACGACTGGCTGATTGCGGCCTCCTCCAGAATGGAGTTGGAGCGGTCCAGGGATCTGGCCCTCCAGGTTTGCTCTCAAGTTGGCCTCCTATCATGCATGCATGTTGGAACTCGTGCCAAAGCAGGTGATCCAATTCATCGGGGCAGAGCTCGACTTCCTCTAGCCAGAGCATGGCTCCCAGTGGACAGGGCCGAGGTTCTTTCCTCCTTTGCCCAATCATTTCAGGTTGGGCAATTGTGCCCTGCCGGGACTTCCTGTGCCTCATGGCGGCCTGCACCAGCGCGGTCCGTTGGGCCTGTTGGCACATGCATCCCCTACAATGGGGACTGGCCAGCCAGTGGTCACAGCGCTCTAATCCTTTGGATCAGCCAGTGACAGTGACCCAGGAGATGTGGAACGCTGTGTAGTGATGGACCGTTCCAGCTCATCTGCAGGAGGGCATCCCGTTTGTCCGCCCCGAGCCGATGGTCTCTCTATCGACCGATGCCTCTCTGATGGGTTGGGGTGCCCATCTGGGGGAGCACAGAGCGCACGGCCTCTGGTCCCCTCGGGAATCCCATTGCCACATCAGCCTGCTGGAGCTTCAAGTGGTTCATCTAGCCCTCACTGCCTTCGCTCCGTTTGTACGGGGTCAAGTGGTCCAGGTCCAGACGGACAATACCACGACTGTGTACTACCTAAACCGCCAGGGCGGGATGTGCTCCATGCCCCTGTGCAGGGAAGCTCTCCACATTTGGACCCTCTTGCGCAGCCTGGAGGTGGATCTCCTTGCCATCCATGTGGCAGGAGCCTCCAATATTCTGGCCGATGCCCTAAGCTGGATAGGAGCTGCGTCCCGCGAGTGGTCTCTCCTGCCGGAGGTAGTGCAAGATCTGTTCTCCCACTGGGGCATGCCTCAGGTTGACCTGTTTGCCTCCAGGTAGAATGCGAAGCTGAGGCTGTTTCATGCCCGCCCTCCTCAGCAGGGCTCGCTGCAGGGGGATGCCTTCTCGAGGCCGTGGACCCCGGGCCTCTTTTACGCCTTTCCCCCATTTCCCTTGATCCACAAGGTGCTTCTCAAGGCAAGGAGGGACAAGGCGCAGGTGATTCTGGTAGCCCCAGACTGGCCCCGCCAGTTTTGGTATACAGATCTCCTCAGTGTCAGCTCCAGGCTCTCGAGGTGGCTTCCAGCCCACCCGGACCTGATCTCAGTCAATCAGGGGAAGGTATTCCATCTGGACCTTCAATCCCTGCACCTGACGGCCTGGTTCCTGAGCGGCTAGAGTTCCAGGCTTTGGGTCTTTCTGACGAGGTCCTCATCATTGTTGAGGCTATCCGTAAGGAGTCGACCAGAAAATGCTACACCTTTAAATGGAAGAGATTCTCCATTTGGTGTCAGGGCAAGGGCCTGGACCCTTCCTCCTGCTCCTTGGCAAGCATTCTGGGCTACCTGTGGTCCCGTTCTCAGCTTGGGCTTCGGTTGATGACCCTTAAGGTGCACTTGGCAGACATCTCTGCTTACCAGGCGCGGAAGCAGTAAATTAGGCGCAGGAGAAAGGCGGTCAGGCGCTTTTTCAAAGGCCTTGAACATATATCCTCCGTGCAGAACCTCCACCTCCGTGGATTTACTGCTGGTATTGGCTAAGCTCATGGACAAGCCATTCAAACCGATGCACAGGTGTGACATCGCTCACCTGTCGTGGAAGACCGCCTTCTTGGTGGCTGTCACGTCAGCCAGAAGGATGGGAGAGCTCCAGACGCTTTCCATAGAATTTCCTTATCTGGTCTTCCACAGGACAAGGTTGTCCTGTGCCACCACCCGAAATTCCTTCCAAAAGTGTTGTAAGTGTTTCACCTTAACCAGGTGTTGACTCTGCTGGTGTTCTACCCCAATCACACCTCGGAGGCCGAATATAGGCTCCATACTTTGGATCCTAGAAGAGCGCTCGCTTATTATAAGGAACGGATGGCTGAAGTTCAGGGAGAGGTTCGCCAGCTGTTTGTCACCTACGCTGAAGCCGCACCCGGCAGACCTGCAGCCAAGTGGACGACAGGCGGGTGGGTCACCTCCTGCATAGATCTCTGCTATTGGTTGGCGGGCATGGAGTCTTCCAGAGGGATAAGAGCTCATTCTACCCGCCATACTGCTTCATCGGTGGCTGCTTCCAGGGACATCCTTATCCAGGAAATCTGCAGGGCTGCTACCTGGAAGTCAGCACACACTTTCATTACCCATTACCACATTGACCTTGAGTCACATCGGGATGCTGGTTTTGGGGCCTTGGTTCTCCAGTCATTATTCCCTAAGTAGGGTGTGTGCGCCTTGCCTCCCTCCTCCCGGAGAACTGCTAGGAGTTTGCCAGACAGTGTGGATGAACAACATATCCATGTCCCCAGAAATATAGATTACTCACCTGTAACAGGAGTTCTAGGAATAGTATATGTTGTTCATCCACACGACCTGACCTCCCGGCGACACACAACCTGGCTTCCAGCGGGCTAGATCTGGCGTCATGGGGCGGAGCCGAAAGTTTTACCACCTGGGTGGGAGGGGCCAGCTCGAAGACCTTCCAGCAAGATTTAAAGCGGCAAGGAACGTGCAAGACAGTGTGGATGAACAACATATACCATTCCTAGAACTCCTGTTACAGGTGAGTAACCTGTATTTTTAGCTCTCCTTTAGATAATACTCTGAGGTAGAATGGGGGGTGATTTGTTGGAAGGGAATTTAGGGGGTGGGTTGGTTTGTGCTGGTGGGACTTGGAAACTAGGGGGCAGCAATGTACTGAGGACAGTAAAAAGCTTTGTTGAAGATGTCTGCGATGGATTGGGGGTCTTGTGTATAGGATCCTTCATGACTCAGTATTTTGGTTGATGAGGTATCCCGTTTCCCATGATTGCATTAATGTTCTCCCAGAATCAACGACTGTCACCCCAGGAGGAGTTTAGCTCGAATCTGTGGTAATTGGCTTTTGCCTGATTGATTGCGATGGTGTATTTATTCCATGCTACCTTGTAGTTTTGCATATCCTGGTCTGTGAGAGCATTTTTGTACTTGTATCATAGGTGGTCCCTGGAGCTCAGCAGGGCAAGGAGGTGGGTGGTTATCCATGTTTTGTGTGAGTCACTGACTTTCCTTTTTGATATGAGGGCAAAGATATCGCAAGCAGCATTGTAAACTTCTATAAATTTACCCAGGGCTGTGTCAACGTCTTTGGGGCTTAGGATTGGTGCCCAGCTCATATGCTGCAGGTGTTGCTTAAAGAGTCCTAACATGCTCTTTTTTAGTATGCAAGATATTATCACCTTAGCGGGTGGTTTAGGGGCCTTGCTGGACCAGGCAAAAATGCGGGGTGAATGGTCACTTAGGGAGTCTGGGAGCACTTTTAGGCCTGGGATACGCCCTGGGTGGTTAGTTAGCACCCAGTCTAATAGGGTACTGGTACCTGATCTGTAATTTGTACAGGTGGGTTGGTCCACCAGTTGAAGGAAGTTGATTGAGGAGACTGCGTCCTTATAAGTGGCAGAATCCTGGGACAGCCTATTAATGTTGAAGTCGCCCATCACAATGACTTCGCTACTGGAGCGGAGGTCGGCTAGGTGCTCATGCAGTACTCTAAAGCCCTCTACTACTTCTCTAGGGGGTAAGTAGGCTGAGACAAGAGTAAGGCCCTTGCCTTGGGTGCCCAGGGTTATCCGCACGGAGAGTATCTGTACGTTTTTTCCAGTACTTAATTGTGGAAGAGCTACTCCCTGTAGGTAATTTTTCATATAGATAATGCAGCCACCTCCCCTCTTTCCAAGCCTATCGAGGCAGAAGGGGGTGTACCCGTGGAGCTGGATTTGACTGTCCTTGGTCCTGGGTGTAAGCCACGTTTCAGTTATGGACATGATGTCTGGGTTGTGTTGCACTACCCAGGCTTGCAACATGTCCAGTTTTGGTAGAAGACTGCAGATGTTGAGGGATGCAATGGTGATCAGTTGGCTTTTCCTGGTTTGCCCTGCCGCATTGCAACTGGGACCAGGGTTAGGGTGAATATTACCTGAGAGCATTAAGAGTAGCCAGGCTACTTTGATAGCAAGGAGTTTGAGTTGCTTGACTGAGCGAGGTGTAAGGCGTTGGGACAGGGATTGAGTACTAGTCCTGCAGGTGACAGGGCTTGTAATTATGGTAGGCGGGGGGATTGGGTAGTGGTGGTCAGACTGTGACAGACACAGTGACCCTGCTGCCATCAGGAGGGCTACAGTCATTGGGATACCAGGCATTGATGTGGAGTTTGGGAGCCCATCCCTGAATATTGGAGGCGGTCCCTGAGCTGCATTACAGTAAGCATGCGGAAATGCAGCAGGGAGTAGCAGGAAGGCCATGAGAGGTGTTGCTAGCCAGACTGCAGGTGGTGGCATTGTTGGTATTCCTGTGATGGGCACTGCTGGCAGGTGTGGGTGCACTATGGGAGTCTGACTGAGATTCAATCAGGTGGGAGTTATCTTGTCTTTACAGTGCACTTTCCTGCTCTCCAGGTAGTAAGATTGTGTGTACTGTATGGGTAACTTTGGGATTGGATCCTAGATGGTGGCGTAGCTGGCAAAGCACTTTCTCCAGAGATAGTTTGTGCTTTCCGGGGGCTGTTGGGTGAGGGGTCAGCTCTTTCTGTTTTATAGTTGTTAGTGGTGTGACCTGAGAGATTAGGCGCTGTTCGGCTTTAAGGGGCAGTTCTTGCTTTTGGTGATCGCTCAGAGGGGCAGGAACACAGTAAGAGGAGTGGTAGAGCGCAGAGGGGGAGGAGCAAAAGTGTATTTACAGAAGGCCTGGGCAGGGGTGGGGGGAGGGACCAAATACTGCAGTGCTTAACTAGTGCAAACAGAGCAAACCTCTGTGAAAATTCCTTTGTAAAGTCAATACAAAAAGGCACACCAATCGGTAGTGGCTGAGAAAGCAGGTAGTCCAGTCAGGATTTGCCTGCAAGGACGTCGCACCAGTCGGAAGCCTCAGCTCCGTAAGTCCAGCTGGCAACAGTACCTCAGGTAGGGATCTGGGGTGGAGTACTGCAGGAACAGCCAAAGAAGCTGTGGAGTGGTCGGCTGGCAGCCATGGAAACAGCAGGGCAATCCGTCTTTCTGGTGATCTTAAAATTTATCAGGATATTACTGTATATTCATATACTGTAGTCTCTGACCCTGTATAAAGTAAATACAACAATAAAGTAAATACATTAATAATCAAACAGTTATAACCTTACCATCCTTAACAATTTGTAACTATAATACAAATATGTACTCCCAAGAGAGAAGGGCATTGTTTGTTGCCCTTTCAAAAGATGAGCAAGGTCCTATGAAACATGGGGGGAACCAGCTAGGAGGTGGGAAAGAGTGGTCTTGTCTAACACCTCCTGGGTCGTCAGATGTACGAACCCTTGCAATGACTAGGTAAAGCTCATACAAAAAAAAGTGTATCCAAATCCCCAGAATATTATTTATTTATTTATTTCTGTCTAGGATTACAATACCTTTGAGCCAAGGCTCTTTTACAAAGGTTCCACGTCAGCGTGTGCAACAGTCATCACTTTTAGTTACAAACATTTAGTCATTGACTTACAGACATGTAATAACCAGTACAAAGACTTGAGCTATGAGCAAGACTAGGGAAGGGTTGGGGGTGGGGAGGGTGAGGTGGAAGATTGGGGGAGGAGTGCAGGGGGTGAGGGGAGTGCGGGACGTGATTGGGGGCTGGGGCAGGAGTTGAGATACGGGGGTGGGCGGGCGGAGACAGTGCAGCCAGGGGGCCTTGTCAAGGGAATGCAGAGTAATGTGCAGGGGTGCAAAGACTGATTATAAGTGCTCGTTGGGGCATGTGCAGCTGGAACGGTGGAAGTGTTAAGATGGGCAATCGCAGGATGCAAGCAGTGAGAGGCGCAGCTTGGACTTGAAGAGGCCGAGTGTTGGAGCAGTTGCTATGTCGCTGCCAAGAGAGTTGAGCCAGTTGGATGCCCGATAGGTGAATGATCTTTGTCCTTGGATCGTGCGACATCGTGGGATATGTAGTAGATGGGAACTGGATCTCCTTGTAGTGACGTTCCTATGCCTAGGCTTAAGGAGGGCACAGACACCAGGTGGGGCAAGCCCCATTATAATTTTCTTGGCCGTGATGCAGGTTTGGTATTTTATGCATTTGTCCAGTTGAAGCCATCCAGATTGGGAATAAAGGTCACGTGTGGATATGGTGATGTGAGCCCGTGATGAGACGACGGGCCTTATTCAGGGAGGTCACGATACGTTTGAGAGCAGAGGTAGTTGCAGACCCATATATGATAAGACCATAGTTTGTGATGCTGACGATGGAGCTTTGGACAGCCACTGACAGTGCTTCTGGGGTTAGGTGTTTCCTGTGCTGGAATAATTTGCCTAACCTCGCATTGACAGACTTTGCAACATTGCTGATATGGACAGCTTATGAGAGGTGGGGATCAAGGGTGATGCCGAGGTACTTGGACGATTGTGTTTGCTCTAGGATGGCTCCTTGTTCAGTTGCAATGGAGAGGTGGAGTTGTTTGTTTTTGTTGTGGGGGCTGCAGAAGACCGTAGACTTTTTTTTTTCCTGATTGAGAAGCAGTTTATGATTTAGGAACCAGGATTCAACGGAGGAGAAGGCCCGCTGAAGTTTATTTTGTAATTTGATTGGATGAAGGTCTGAGGTGAGGATCACAGCATCGTCGGGGTAGAGAATTATTTTTTTCTGGGCAGCTGTCTGGTAGTGAGTTTTAAGAATAGGCTGAAGAGGAGGGGCCTCAGAATGGAGCCCTGGGGGACTCCTGAGCGGACCGGTCTAGGGTCCGAGAGTGTATCAGCGATTCTTACTGTTTGGGACCGTTCTTCAAGATAGCTCTTAAACCAGCCAATGGAGTCGGTTGACAGCCCAGTGTTCTGAAGCAGGACAAGCAGGAGGCGAAGGCTTTAGTTAAGTCAATGTAGATTGAGCCTAGTAGTTCACCGGAGTCATGTGCATTGTGGATTGTGCCGGTGAATTCAAGTAGGGCTGTGAAGGTGCTGTGACCTTTGTGGAACCTGTGTTGTTGCTTGCATAGAATGTTGTACGTATCCAGGTATTCTGTGAGCTGGTCCGAGACAATGCATTCTAGTGCCTTGTGGGGGAAGGGTAGTAGGGAGCTAGGTCTGTAGTTATCGTGGGCAGTTTTGTCACCACATTTATGAATTGGGGTGACAGTGGCAGATTTCCATCTGTCCGGGAACTGGCTGAGGGAGAGGTTGAAAATTCTGGTCAGAGGACTAAGCACTTCATCAAGTGTGAGAGACAAGATTTTGAGATCGAGGAAGTCATTACTGAATCTTGATTTACCAAGGGCTTTGGTAACATATTTGCGTACTTGGTGAGCCTTGACTGCTTTGAAGTAGAAGCAGGTGGAGCTGGTGGAAGTAGTGTTCATTGCGGACAGAGGGGCTTCACCATCTTTGAAGTAGTGCTGGGGTAGGACAGCGCTGAGGTCGGTAAAGGCTTTGTTAAAGGTATCCACAATGGTTTTTGGGTTGAGGGTTGTGGTTCCATTGATGTTGAGTATTAATGGGGGGGTTTTGGATGGCTTCCTGGTGAGTTCCTTTATGTTCTTCCAGAATTCCTGACCATTGCCCAAGGAGTTTGTGAGGGCATGCTTATAGTAGGCGGACTTCGTTTGCCAGATGGTTTTGGTGCAGTCATTGCGGACACGTTTGTAGTTTTGGATGTCGTTTTGCCTTCCAGAATTTCTGGCCAGCTCCCATAGGTGATCTCTTGTTTTTAGCATCCTGAGGCGGTCACCTGTGAGCCAAGGGTTACTGAGTGATTTGACTTTGCCTTTCTTAAATGGAGCATACGTGTCACAGGCCACAGTGAAGATGTTTATGAACTGGTCAAGGGCAGTGTTTACGTTGGTTACATTGAAATAGGGGACCAGTCTTGATGGAGGAGGTGGGATTTGAGTCGAGGAAGGTGACCACGGGGTAGAACCCTGCTGGCGATAGTTTTTGGCAGCTGTATGATGAATTTATTTGACCAGGGCAGCTAACGGGAGTGGTCGCTGAGAGAGTCAGGGAGAACATTAGTGTTAGATATCCGTGATAGGTGACTGGTAAGGATCCAGTCCAAGAGTGTGCTGGTGCCGGTCCTGTAATTTTTCCTGGTTGGTGAGTCAACCATTTGTGTGAGGTTCCCTGCAGCAACGGTATCCCTGTGTGCACCTGTATTGGCAGCAGGCCAGTTGATGTTGAAGTCGCCTAGGAGGATGGATTCGACGTCCGGTGGGAGTGACTTTGCAAAGTCAAGAACAGCTGTATTATGCTGGGGGTGTTTTCTGTGTGTCTTCAGGGGAGGTAGTGTCCCTCAACCCCACTGCTAGTCTTCCTGAAGAAGGAAAAATGAGAGAAAAAAGAACCAGTTAAATCATGTGGTTCCGCTCCATAACTAATAAAAACAACTGTTTCTGGAATCAAAAGATTCATATCCATTTATATTTTACAAATTTTCTGTCCATAAAGAAAATGACACATGAAATAGAAAAGATTAAGCCTACAATTCATGCATTTCGGTTCTCATGTTAATCCAATAAGGAGCCAGTTATTATATGAAATAAGTGTATGTGTCTTCTTGCTGTAAGATTAAACAGTTCAGCTTTCTGGTTCTGAAAGGAAATGGTTTCACCCAGTTATTCTAGTCCCATCTAACAGCAAGCATATCTCAAGCCCTTCTGGTCCGTATTTGACCATGGCACCTAGTTGGGAGATTTTCCAAGATTAAACAACAGTACTCACAGGGCCAGATATTCAGACTGTGCCAGGCAGTGACGCAAGTGGCAGTGCAGCACAACTGAGATGCGCCAGGGGCCAGACAGGGGGATATTCAAAGATGATGCGAAATGGCGCATCATAATTGAATATAGCACAGAATGTGCATGGCGTATTGACAGTGCGCCGGTGCATTCCCCAGACCTGGCAGGGGATGAAAAATTCCCAAGTCCGAGGTCCGGGACCTGCTGAAAGTGCAGCAGGACTTTCCCTTTAAAGCTGTTTCAAGTCCGACGGACTTGCTTCACTGGCAGAGTTTTGTGCGCATGGGCAGCTTGGTGGTAAAACTCCATGACTGTGACCATTTCTTTTCCTTCCCTCCTGGACTTTTGAACAGTCACGCCTTTATTTGTATCTCAATCTCTCTCTCTCTCTCTGCGTCTGATATGCACGGCGCATGCCCGTAGTGAGACTGGGGATCAAATTGTCACTGCATGCTTCCTAATTGATGACATTTTGGCGGAACCACATCTCATGTAGATGTGGTAGCAAGGAGGAATACAAGCGCCGTGGAAGTCCATGCTGCCGAGTACAGTACCATATAGTAGGCTTTCCAGAAAAGTCACAGCTCTCCCCTGGAAGGCATTGAGACAAGGTGCTAGGGGCTAGAAACACAGTGATGGATTATTAAATTGGTGAAGAGCAGAATTTACGTTTGGGCTGCTTTATTTTTGTAAGAGTGCTGTGACTTTTTTTTTAAGTTGATTACTTATTTTGGGTTAGCCGCCCTCATTCAGCGCACTACCCTCATTCCTGAGCACGGATGGTACTTTTGGAACCTTCCATATCGTAGAGAGACGGCACATGTTTAGGAGGATTGGGTGCCATTTCACACCTGCGCCCTAAATTCTGTAAGTGAAAGACATGTTGTTGGAATTAAGTTTTAACACTGTATGCAGGCTTGAAATCCCTCAGTTAAAATATAATAGCAGGCAGGAAGAAATTAGCTTCAAAAGCGTCTCTGTAAGAAGAGGAGGAGAGAGAGAGAGGGAGAGGGAAAGAGCCTTGACTGAAAAAATATATTTTTTTTCCAATGGTTTAACCAGGAGTGGCACATTAAAGCTGAAAGCTTGTTTACAGGTGCGACCTGGGAGCACAGGGAAGTTAAGTGGCTTGCTCAGTGTCACATAGTATGCAAGTGGAGGCTGTGGGATTCAAACCCAGGTCTCCAGATCTGTAGTCAGAGCCTTAAATCACTGCACTATACTGCCTCCAAAATTTTGGCCACAGAGGATCATGTGTGCCTGACTGACAGCATGGAAGCTGCATAAACCAAGTGTGTCTGACTGGCAGCAAGCAGCAGGGGGTTCCCTTGAAAGGGGACAGAAGTTTGCTTAAAAACAAAACAATGTATGGCCACAGAGAGGGGCTCTGCATATCTTACTAGTCACTGGCAGCAGGGTAGGCTCCATAGAGGACTATTTTGAAAGGGGAGACAACTTTGATGAAGAAAAAAAAATGGTCACAGAGAGGGACCCCTGTGTTTCTGAGTAGTCACTAGCAGAAAGAGGATTAAGCTGCATAACTAGGGATTCTCTTTACAGGAGAATAGAAAATTAAAATATATGTGTGTATATTTGGTCACAGAGAGGGAGCTTGTGTGACTGACTGATTTTCTGCATCTGGAAGAACTTGATATCCCAACAGTGGCCTCTCGTCCCTCTGTGGCTTCCTATGAGAAGCAAGAAAAATATTTGCTTTAGTAAAAATGTAGGCGGCAGAACACCAGTACCCCAGTATGACTTGCCAGTGCCTGCCAAGGACTTATGGAACAAAAGGAACGCAAGTCCTGGACTTGAGTCTTCAGAAAAAAATTTTCAACCCCTGCCTGGGCATGCAAATGGAGCCATTTGCATGCCATTATGGCCCCATTTGCATGAGCTGCACAGGGCAGTCCGGCAAAATGCTCCTGGTGCTCTGTACAGAATGAGGTGTGCACAGAGTGGGTCCTGGGGCACCCCCCATCCATAATTGTGATTGCGGTAAATCCAAATAGATAGCAATCCCTGGTAGTCCAGTGGTAGCACCCCTGCTTACCCAATCGCAGGCATTAGTAAATAACAGAATATGCCCTGGTAGTCTAGTGGAACCCCTCCCACCTGTAAACCCGATCGCGGTAAACCGCCGACTGTCAGACTCCTGGCAGTCTGAGGTCCCTCCCACCCCTCCCAATGAACGGAGCGCTATAACAGAATAGAGGTACCCTGCCCTTGTGATCCAGTTGTACCCCCCACCCCTCCGTAGCACTGTTCACACCAGGATAACAGTGACAACAGCCCTGGTATTGCTCGCTAGTCTGCCCACTGGCATGCCGGTGGTGTCCAGTCTCCGGTAGCTGTAAGGGTTTGCAGCATATGTCCTTCTCAAGATGCTGAAACCAGACTGCCTATATTTGGATGTCTGGGCTACGTGTGCCACTTATAGCCCTTGCTCATCTGCTGATGTTACAACCCTTGCTAAAGTTGCCGAAGCCGCCAGCCACCCCCCCCCCGCCGTTCCTGGCACATCTGCTGATGTTGCGACCCCACTACAACTGCTGCACCCACTATTGACTTGGAACCACTGCACCTCCTGCTCCTGCCGATCTGCCTGCATTGGCTCCCCTGCTACAGCTGCTGAATCCACAACTGAAGCTGCCAGGCACCACTGCATCTGTCAAACACCCTGACACTGCTGACTTCCAGAAGCTGCCTGACCTCCGCTGAGCTCCCTGACCATAGCTGAAGCCGCCCGGACCTCAGCTGGCAACATTCACTCCAGACCAGTGCAACAAGACACAGGATGGTGAGGGGCAGACAACAGGTATCTGCGTGTATGGTCATTGTGCTTTGTGTCCTGAATGGTCATTGTGTTGAAACCTTACATAATCAAACGACAAACAAACCCCACAGCCGTGGGGTATGGTACTAAAGATGAACTGTGTGGAACGGGGTGGGATATCACTGGACCTGGGTCACCACTAGGGTCTCCCATGGCTTGCCATCTAATGTGGGGCCAGGAAGGGGAGGGCTTGCATCACCTGGCTATACCACAGCATGCACTCTAGTGGGGACCAGCTCTGAAAGGTGGATACCTGTGGGGGGGGGGAGACATGCATGGTTCTCTAGCCACTGCCCCAGGACAATGTAACCGGGTGGGGTGGCCCTGCATCCCGTGGCACTTGTCACTGTGGGCAGTCCATGGGTGACCGACTGGGGGGGGAGGGCCCCATGAGGTAGGCATGTATGACTAAGCATGCATGCCTTTCGTTCTGGATTAGATAGGTGCCATGGCGGCCACCTCTAGTGCCCTGGTAACCAATGGATGCTAGGGCCACCAGAGCTACCAGGGCTGTTGTAGCTGTTACATTGGTGGGATCGGTGCTACGAGAGGGGCGGGAGGTACCACTGGATCACCAGAGCAGGGTACCTCTACCCGGTTATGGTGCTCCATTCTTCGGGAGGAGTGGGGGAACACTAGACTACCATGGATAATCTGTAGGTCATTTGACCCGAGGTCGGGCTTGCGGGTTGGGGATCCACTAGACTACCAGGGAGTATTGCACTCCCCAATACATGGTGAATGGGGCTACGGCGAGGGAGGGGGTACCACTGGACTACCAGGGATGGGTGCTTGTGGATGGTGTTCTTGCCTGTGGCCACTCACGGCTGGCAGCTGCTGTGTTGTGCCCTGAAATACAGCAGCATGCCTGTGGGTGGCCAGCATTTGAGCCAGGATTTTCCGGCTCAACTTTGTGCCCCAGTATGCGGCGCATCTGGGAGTTGTGCCAGCAGTTGCGCCACACATCCCAGGCTGAATATCAGGATGTGCCGCATATGCACGAGCACGCCCCCATCCAATGCCCCGCATACATTAACAATGCACCCCGGCACATCGGGACTTGCGCTGTGCCTGTCACCCTTTTGAATATCACACTGGGATGCATTGCGGGGTTGCGCCAGGTGCAGCCCCTTTGAATATGTAGCTGACAATATAAAAGTCTAATCATGTCTTTTCTGCTGGTGCTCGGTCTGGATTATTGGCCGTTTCTGAAGGAACCATATTCTTCAGTAATCGTTTAATATCCTGGAGTGTGGCTGGGACCGAGCATTTTCCTGCAGCTCTTGAGTTATGTCGTCCTTCTGGGAGCCACTCTGACCTTTCTGGGTTCACTTGTTGAGATCCATTTACTTTTTGTTTGTCCAGTACCCATCCTCTGCTTTCCATAGCCTGAATCGCATCCTCTGAAGTAGTGTACATCTCAGTGCCAGTGTTCCAAAAAAACCTCAGCTTACTGGGGTATGGTGTTTGAAATTGGATCCCCTTCGGTCTAAGCAGGCGGAGCACTGGCATGTAGGCCAGCTTCTGTTTTAGAATTACTGGGGGGTAATCCTGGTTGAAAAATAAGTGAGTACTGTCATAGTCCACAGATTTCTGTTGCCAGGCTTGTTTCAGAATTAATTCTTTATCCCTGTAGCTTGAGAATTTTGTAACTACCCACCAGGATCTTGCCTTCTGGTTTGTTGTCTTCTGCGTCAGTGCCCTGTGCGCCTGCTTGATCCTGAAGTTAAGTGCGGGAGGAAGATCTACAATATGCTGCAAAAGGTCGGAAATAAAGTCCTCCATCTTTCTGGTCTCTAATTCTTCTGGTAAGCCATATTCTGTAGGTTTTCACGATGAGATCATGCTTCCGGATTAGGACATTTCAATTCTAGGTACTCCTGTTGGTCTACTAGGTAATCAGAGACTTGAGATAGTTGATGTAGGCCATCTTCCGTACCTGAGACCCGCTCCTCGGCAGTTTGCACACTCTTCTGTAGTGTGGTAAGTTTAGAGTTTAATTTGTAGAACTCTTGTTTACTTTCAGAGCAGACATTTTTAATTTCAGAAAGCAAGGTCTCAGATCGGCACTGTGATAATTTTTCCTGCTCCTTTTCTGTGTCTGAGTCTGTACCAGCCATGCCTGTTGGAGAATTGCTCCGGGTCACCGTGGATCTTGTCTGCCTCAATCCTCGGCCATCCTTCGTTAATTTCAGTTGCTTGGTGCGGGCTCTGTCTGGTTTGTGTCTGCCACTGTTCTTAGATGCCATTTCTAGTATTTTTTATAGATCTATTGGTGTGTGGAAGGGGGTTCTCTTCTTTTTGTAGTAAAGGAGCTCCTCAACTAGCCTGCCATCTATTCGATGATGTTGTCACCTTAATGTAGCCTAGCTGGAACAATAAAGAAATGTAACATGGATATTGAAAATAATACCATCAAAATCCATAAAAAAAAAATTCCTGTAATAGACTACTCCATTTTCAATAATACTGTCATTGCTCAAGTGATACCATCATTCACTGCTGATAATACTATCGTTTCAGCTCTGAACTATAGTATTGTCACCAAAATGCGACGGCACATGTGCAACTCTGCCTGCCAAGAAAGCCAGTTGCCATGGTGGCACGTCCCTTCCTCTATAGCCATAGTGACAGCATGCATCCCTATTGGCAGCTTTTTTCTGAGGGCGAGCAAAACAAAATGAAAAACATGGCGGTTGTTTCCTCTCGCTTGGCGAGAGGATTGCTTCAGCTTCATTTCTTTTTTCTTTTTCTTCAAACTACATACATTGTATTTGAATATCTGGCTGATCCTGCAATCGCAAAATGAAGAAAGAAACTGAAAGGTAGGACTGCCTAATAAATACAAACAGAAAAAATTTTCAGAAACGAGTGAGACAGACTGTGCAGTGTTGTGTGCGGCCAAGAAACAGTGCGTCTTCAGTGCGGCGGGCCGCCAGCCCATTTTATGGAATCCACATAAAAAAACTCCTGTTGTTTTTACAACCGGATCCATATATTACAAAAAGCAACAGCTAAATGAGTATGTGTTACAAGGCTATCAGACCATCTTGAGGTTTTGGGGACTTTGGGAACCTCTCGAGCTTCGCTCTTGAGGTTTCAAGTCCCCAAAACCTCTCAATGGTCTAACAGCCTTGTAATACCTACTCATCTATCTTCTGTTCTATTTGTAACCCAGGACATTGCCCTTTAAATACTTGTACATCAGGTGGACAGTGGTCAAGTTACGCGAAGGCATATGACAATTCAAGAAAGATGTCACCAGAGTAAAAACCTTTGTCCAGCGCAACCTGGCTATCACTTGTCATTTTGCCAACATACTCTCTGTGCTATGTTTTGCATGAAACCTGGATTAATTGAGATTTTGTAGATTGTGGCCATGCAGATACCCCGCTATCTGAGTGGCAAAACACATCTCAGAAACCTTTGAGACAGTTGGTAGCAAGGATATTTGGTGATAATTGTTGATTAAAGGAACACTGTCAACCCCCTTAGGTCTCAAAGTGTTCCTTATCTGAAAGACACATTTTTTGATTGCAAACATTCTGTAAGGATTGCTGATATAGCTAGCAGTTTGAGTCTGACTCTGTTTCTTTAAAAAAGTGAAAAACAGACTGCTCACCATACTGGTGTTACTACACAAACACAGGTTTGTTTACATTCCTTGATCAACTCCAACTGCATCTTTCCTGGACTTGGGAACACCCACAACACAGTCTAGCCACTCATGATGCAGTGGACGTTTAGGAGACTATTGCCTCATGAGTGACTGCACTGTTTGAGTTTGTTTCTGATACTCGGGAAGTATGTAGTGCTAACAGATCCAGGATTGTAAACAAGACAAGGTTGTTTATAAATACACATTACCATGCACTTCGGTGCTACTAAACAAGGAGACAGACACAACAAACAGCAACATCAATGATTTTTAGAGAAGCTAAGCAATCATAAAATGTAAGTTTTTAACTAGAAATATTATGATGAAAAATAGGTTGACAGTGTCTCTTTAAGGTCGAAGGCCTAAATTTGGAAATGGGGACAACTTCCACTGTTGGTCATGCAGTTGGAAACACTCCTTGATGTAATATATTAAAGTGGTAAGTGGCATACAGATAGTTGGGGCCGCTCATTTGAGCAGTTTGTTGAATATACCATCTGGCCCCATCGATTTATAAAAGTGTAGATCTAATTAAACTGTTAAAACATCTCTTTGCTGGATTTGAGTAAATGAGAAATGTCATGGACCTTTTACCAACCCATCAAGATTGGAAAGGACTAATTCTAGGGACATGGATATGTTGTCCATCCACACTATCTGGCAGGTATCCTTGCCGCTTTAAATCTTGCCGGAAGGTCTTCAAGCTGGCTCCTCCCACCCACCCGGGTGGTAAAACTCTCGGCCCCACCCCATGACGCCAGATCTTCCTTACCGCTTGGAAGCTCAGGTTCCCTCCTTAGCGCTCTGCATTTTCTACTGGTTCCTAAAATTTTCGATCTTCGAATTTAATTGGAAGTTTTTCTAAAAACTTCGATCTTCTTCTCTCGCTGCAGCGATGACTCATTCGTTTTCCTTGCCTTGGATCATGATCCGTAACTTTGCGATTTTTGCTGTGCCCTTTCGACCAGCTCTCTGGAGGATCGTGCGGTCTGTTCGGGGCTCGGGCGACCTGAAATTTTTCCCGATCTGGAAAATTCCTTGGAGACTCGTCGGGCAGTGTCCGCGTCGGCTGTCTCAGTTGAGCAGCTCGATCTTCCTTCCTCTGGGAAGGGGGGCGGCTGCCCCTCCCTCTTCCTCGGTCGCGGCGCTCATCCTGCTCTCCTTGAGTTCTCCTCATGCGGCTTCATTCAAGGAGCTTCGCCAGTCCCTTTCCTCGAGGGGAGAGGGAACTTCGGGACCTGCCTCTCGGCCCAAGTCCAAGGATTCGCAGGCTAAGTGCCTTCGTCGGCGCTGGAGGGAGCGGGAGAGTTCCCCCTCCTCCGCCGGCTGACGTTCTACTTCGGTCGAGGGTGCAGCTCACGCCACTGGCTTCACGGTGTCCCCGTCAGGTCAGCCGGCCAGGACTCACGTCGACGTTGTCGAGTCTCTCGACCCGTCATCCGGGCTGTCTGCTGCTGGAGCCACCATCCCTTCGCCGGTTCCCCCGGCGGAGGCTGAGGTTCTGCCTGTACCTTCGGGTCGTCAGGCCTCGGCCCTTTCATCCGAGCCGAGGCAGGAGCGGGCGTGCCTCGCTCCTTCCCAGGCCTGCCCTCGGTTCCTCCGAGGATTCGGGTCTCGGTCTCGGTCCTCCTCTCAGTCAAACCGCTCACACCGACTTCGGCATTCTCGGTCGGGGCACCGAGTTAAGTGGCATTACCGCTCTTCCTCATCACCCTCCTCGGATGAGGAGTGTCTTCGATGCAGGTGGCGTCGACGCTACGAGGAATTCATGTGGCAGCAGTTGTTGTTGTCCGGGAATCAATTGACTCCGATTCATTCCCTGTCCGGCAAGCAGCTGCCGCCTGATCGGCCAACTCAACCGCTCTCTGCAGTCGAGGTGCCCTCTCCCGGGTCGGTTGTTCGTCCGATCCCTGCTGCCCCACCGCCCTTGGTGGAACCTTGGTCGGGTCACGACC
The DNA here is from genome assembly GCA_016271365.2 of Neoceratodus forsteri. Taxonomy (NCBI): domain Eukaryota; kingdom Metazoa; phylum Chordata; order Ceratodontiformes; family Ceratodontidae; genus Neoceratodus; species Neoceratodus forsteri. Next base: position 177,960,972 of record CM057456.1, read on the forward strand.
TGTCCCGCAGGTTGTCTGTCCCTCTCACTCCCTCCGCCCTCGTGGGAGTGACTCAGGCCTGAGGCAGCTCTTTGTGGACCTCGAGTCCAAGTCGACTCTCTATGTTCCCCAGTCGGGAGGACCCGGTCCTCTCCGAACATTCTGTGGATGACAGCCCATCGTCCTTCATGGGTCTGCTTCAGCTCATCTCGGATTCACGGGATGCAGCTCGAGCCCGTGTCTAAACGGGCCCCTTATCCCCTTACGAAGATTCTAGACCGAAGGGGTTCACCCTCGGAGGCCTTCCCGGTGGCTGAGGCCATCGTGGGCCGGCCTTGGAGCTCTGGCGGCGGCCTACTTCCTGCCCTGCGCCCTTGGCCAGGATGGCCAGGAAGTACTCTGTCCCTGTTGGTTCTTTGCCTGGTTTCTCAGAGCACCCCTCGGCTGAGGGGATGGTTACCGACAATGTTTTCCAGTGTTCTGGGAACGCTCGGGGATGTGGATAGGCCCCCCGACAAGGAGTCCAAAAGGATGAACTACGTCGGGCACAAGGTTTACGCCGCGTCCTCCCTAGGCCTCCGACAGGCCAGCTCGGCTGCACTGGTGGCACATTTCTCCCACGCCCTTTTGGATTCCCTGGACGAGGTGCTCCCTCATCTCCCGGCCGACCTGCGGACCACGGTCCGGCGGGTGCGGGACTAGGGTAGAGCGGTGGCGAAGCAGCAACTCCAGACTGCTCTGGACTTGGGTAATTCCTGTGCCAGATCGGTGGCGGCCGCAGTGGCCATGCACCGCAGGGCGTGGCTGAGGTTATCCTCTTTCTCACTGGAAACCCAGCACAAGTTGGCGGACATCCCCTTCTTGGGGACTGACCTTTTCGGCCCTGGAGTGGAGGGACACCTCCAGGGAACCGTGAAGTCCGATGCCGCTCTGGACTCGGTCACTCCCGCCCGGAGGGACAAGGGCAGCCGGCAGCCTTTACGTAAGTCCTTTGCCCCCCGGTCCCTGCGGCTCAACCGGCCCAGCACGAGGGCCAGCAGGCTTGCTCTGGGCGGCCTGACTCCAAGCCAGCGCCTTCCTCTAAAAGGAAGCAGGGAGGTAAAGGCCCGGGAGCTCCCTCGGCCAATTCCTCCTCCAAGCCTGCTCAGTGACGGGCTAAGGGGCGCTGTCCCTGGCCCCGTCGTCCCTACCCGGGTTCCCCCGTGGGGAGACTGCTCCGCTCCTCCTCCACCTGGTCCGCCTTCCCGGACCTCTGGGCGTTGGAGGTGCTATGGTAAAGCCCTGCCTCGGGATTGCGAACAGGTACCACCCTTTCATGCCGTTGCCCCACGGGGGTCTTGGGGTCCACAGCCTCGTTGTCGGCCCGCTGGGCCGACTTGCCTGGCCCTCTAATTAGAGGTGTTCGGGAAGGTTGCGGATCCTCCTTCAGACCCTGGGTTTGTGTCCAGGTACTTCCTGGTTCCAAACGGACCGGGGGGGTGGGGCTTGCGCCCCATCCTTCCGCACGCCTGGATGGTCTGTCTGCCTCAGGTGTCCCATCCTCAGATCAGGTGTGCGGCCTCCTTCCTGGACCTCCAGGACATACTTACTCTTCATCCGTCCGTTTCTTGGGAGACTCCTCCCTTTCCTAAGCGGGGGATCTCCTTACGAGTTCCAAGCCGGGCCCTTCGGTCTCTGCTCCGCAGCTCTCTGCGGCATCGAGGGGTCCAGGCGTAACCTCACCCAGATGGCGGCCTGACTACAATCCTTCCAGGCGGAAGGGGACGATCCAGAGTTTCTGGCCCTCAGACTGGTCTCCTTTATCGGAGCCACATTGCAACTCGTGTCTTAACGGGTGATCCTTCTTCGAGACGAGACGAGACTCATGAGTCCGAGCTCGGCTCCCGGCAGACAGGGCTGAGGTTCTTCCTCCTTACCTAGTCAGGTCTGACTGGGCAATTGTGCCCTGCCGGGACCTCCTGCACCTCCTGGGCTTGTGGTGGCCGGTTCCAGCGCGGTCTGTTGGACCCGCTGGTTCATGTGTTCCCTAGTGGGAGCTGGCCAGCCAGAGGTCACAGTGCTGCGTTCCTTCAAACCAGTTCGTGACTACAGCCCAGGAATTAGGGGAACGCTCTCCCTCGGACCGTTCCAGCTCTTGCAGGGGAACTGCCCGTTCGTCCGCCCTGAGTCGACAGTCTGCTCCGACCGATGCTTCTCGGATGGGTGGGGGTGCCCATCTAGGGGAATACTGAGTGCTCCGCCTCTGGTCCTCTCGGGAGTCCCGAGGTCTTTCCTACCCGCTGGAGCTCTAAGCGGTCCGCTGGCTTGCACCGCTCGCTCCGTTTGTGCGGGGTCCAGTGGTTTTAGTCCAAGTAGACAACACCACGACCATGTGCTACCTACCCCGCCAGGTTTGGTCGAGCCCCTTGCCTCCGCGTAAAGGGGTTCTCCGCATTGGGTTTTTCACGCAGCCAGGAGGCGGTTTTCCTGGCCATTCGATGGCAGGAGCCTCCAACTCCCTGGCTGATGCCCTGAGCCGGACATAGGCTGCGCCTCACAAGTGGTCTCCCCTGCCCCAGGTAGCACAGTATCTTCTCCCTCCTTCCCTCCAGGGAGAATACGAGGCTGAGATTGTTTCATGCCCTCCCCCCCAGCAAGGTTTGTTGTAGGGGATGCCGTTGAGGCCGTGGACCCTGGGCCCTTTCTACGCCTCACCCCATTTCCCTTGACCCACGGGCAAGGCGAGGAGGGACTAGGGCGAGGCGTTGCTGGTAGCCCCAGACTGGATTGCCAGCTCTGGTATCCAGCTCTCCTTAGTCTCAGCCCCAGGCTCCGAGGCGGCCTCCAGCCCGCCCGGTCCTGATCGTTGTCTTCAGGGGAAGGTGTTCATCTAGACCTTCAATCCCTGCACCTGAAGGCCTGGTCCCTGTGCGGCTAGGGGCCTGGCCTTGGGTCCTTCGGCAAGGTCCTTGACGTTTTCGAGGCGTCCTGCCAGAAGTTTGCCAAACATGCTCGCCTTCAAACGGAAGGGTTCTCCATTTGGTGTTGGGATAGGGCTTGGCCCCTCTCCCGTCCCTCGGCGAGCATTCCGGACCATCTGAGGTCCGTTCCTTTTGAACTAGGGCTTCGGCTGACGACCCTCTAGGTGCTTCTGTGGGTCACCCCATCTTCCGGCCACGGGCCGGAAGGCAGTTGGTGGCACAGAAAAGGTGGTCTGGCACTTTTTTTAGGCCTCGATCACACCTCCCCTTGGGGGAGTGTATCCCCATTCTGTGGGATCTGCGCTGGTATGGGCTTAGCTCACGGGCAAGCCATTCGAACCTTTGCACAGGTGCGAGTCCCCACCTGTTGTGGAAGAATACCTTCTTGGGGCTACCCTGCCATCCAGAAGGAGGGGAGAGTTCCAGAAGCTCCTTTGAATCTCCCTATCGGGTCTTCCACAGGGACGAGGTAGTCCCGCGCCCCGCCCGAAGTTCCTTCCAGTGGCGGTGGCGGAGTCTTTCCCTAACCGTGTATGGTCTCTGCCGGGGTTCATCCCCACTCACGCCTTGGAGGCCGTTTATAGGATCCATGGGGACCCTATTTTACGCTCACCTACCCAGGGAGTGTAGGGCTGAAGTTCAGGAGAGGTTCGCCAGCTGTTTGTCATCTATGCTGAAGCCACACCTGGCAGACCTGCAGCCTAGCGGAAGACGAGCAGGCGGGTCACCTCCTGCATAGGTCTCCGCTGTAGGCGGGCGGGCATGGAGCCTCCCAGAGGGATAAGTGCTCATTTTACCTGCCCTTCCGCTGCATCGGTGGCTGCTTCCGAGGATACTCCTGTCCGGGATATCCGCAGGGCTCCTGCCTGGAAGCAGGCATATACCGGCCTCCCCTTTCTACATCGACCTTGGGTCACGCCAGGATGTTGCTCAGGGCCTCGGTTCTCCAGTCTTTATCCCTAAGTAGGGGGTGTGCGCCTTGCCTCCCTCCTCCTGGAGAACTGCTAGGAGTCTGCCAGATAGTGTGGATGAACAACATATCCATGTCCCTAGAAATACAGGTTACTCACACCTGTAACAGGAGTTCTAGAATGGTATATGTTGTTCATCCCTACATTCCACCAACCTCCCGGCTGACGCACAACCTGGCTTCCGGCGGGCTAGATCTGGCGTCATGGGGTGGAGCCGAGAGTTTTACCACCCGGGTGGGTGGGAGGAGCCAGCTTGAAGACCTTCCGGCAAGATTTAAAGCGGCAAGGATACCTGCCAGATAGTGTGGATGAACAACATATACCATTCCTAGAACTCCTGTTACAGGTGAGTAACCTGTATTTTGTCAATATTGGTCCAAATAAAGTGGAAGGTGTGTCTGCGGATGATACAAAAATCTGCAGCAGGGCTGACAGGAAGGGATGGAGAGAATGCAAAGGGATCTGAGGAAATAAAGGAATGGTCTGGGGGTAGCACCTGGGTTTCATTGTCAAAAAGTGCAAGGTTGTGCACTTAGGGCTGCAAAACCCAGGGGCTGTAAATAAGATGTAGGGGAGTGGAGCTTATAGTCACCAAGCAAGTAAGAGACCTGGGGTCATCATATCTGGTGACTGGGCAGTGTGACAAAGTATTGGGAAAGGCTAGCAGGATGCTGGGGTCCATTGGGAGAGGGATTTCCAGCAGGAGGAGACAGGTAATGCTGCCAGTGTAGCGTTTATTGGTGAGGCCCCACTTGCAGTACTGTATCCATTTCTGGAGGCCACTCCTTCACAAGGACATTGAAAGTGTGGTTGCGGTACAGAGGAGGGCAGCCAAAATGTCGAGGGGGTTGCATGACAGGGATTGACAATTTTTTTAAATACTTGTCCATGGACCACTGGCCTTGCCCAAAATGGTAGCCCCAGTGTTTTGAGTGGTAGTCCATGGTTGGAAAGCTATATTTCTGGTCTCAGTGCTGGCTTCACTATGAGACTCTTCTGGTAGTGTGCACTATTACAGACTTTGAGGGACTATTCTACAGAAGAGTCCTTGGGAAAGAAAGTTTGTAGCTATGCTTGTCCTTGGAGAAGTTGGATAATTTGATACCTTTCATTGGACTGACGAACATGTGTGTCTGTATGTTTTATACATATATATATATATATATATATATATATATACACTGGGCCGGTATAGTTAGTTTCATAGCCACTTCTATTGTAAACCCAAAATTTTGCACTTTAATAACTTTACATCCATTTTTCTGATCTGCCTGAAAGTTTGCATGTGCAGTGTGGTACCATAGAGCTCTGGATCTGGAAATTTTTGTTCTGGTCATATTTTCGGCTGCGGAGTGTCAAAAAAAAAAATTGTAAAATCCTCAACTTTTTTGAATTCTTTGCTCTCCTGTACAGCTCTAACGGTTTGTCCGACTGGTCTGAAATTTTCGGGGTATATGGGGACTGGGTCAAGGAAGTGCCTTTTGAAGATTTAATGAAAAAGTATTAATCTGTTCAAAAGTTATGAAAGTTCAAGGTTTCCTATTATAGCCTATGGGAAACCTAATATGTTCAGCTCGAAAGCTTTTTTTAGCTTTCATGAAAGCTAAAAAGGCTTCCAAGCTATGCCGATAAGCTTTCAAGTTGCCACCATCTTGTTTGCAGTTAGCAACAGACAAAAATGCTTGCAGTTCAGATTTGGGTGGGCCTAGGAAAACACTGGTGGTTTGTTTACCTAATTGGTCCCTGAGCTACACAGCACAATGTTCTTTGAGGGTAACCCCGGCCCCGAAATGTGTTTTAGAGAGCATTTCCCTGTACTGTCGCAAATCAGATGTAGTACTTTTGCGACATTACAGTATCCCAAAAAAAGAGCAATTATTTGTCACTGTACTGTGCCTAGACGGTTGGGTCTTTTGGCTTGAAATTTGCAGGGTGGTAAGCCCTGGGTTCACTGATGTGCCCTTTGTTGGTTTGGTACTAAGTCATTCAATGCTGCCTTACTTACAGCATTGCGAAGTTAAGAAATTTCCCATAGCGTAACATGGTAGCATCCACGCCTCATTTTGGTGCCCGTATTTCGAAAATGATTCGAGATACAGATTTTTCACTACAACCAGCTTAGTTCACCTTTAGGTGAACTAAGCACATATTGAGGCTTCAAACTCTTAATTACAACTGCAGGGAAATTTTTTTGTATAGCTGCTACGGTTACTGAGATATTGGCAAATTAGTTGTGTTACATGGGTTCATTGTCATGTTTATAGGCTTGTGTTATGTCCCTGTATTTATGTCTAAGTGGTAGTGCAGGGCCCAGGGTGCCCACGCTCTCACGTCTGCATGCTACTACGCAAATAATTTAAGTGTTAAGGGAGTGCAGGGCCCAGAGGACCTGCGCTCCCACAGCCACATACCAATTACATTGCACTACATTTACAATGGTAACATTGTAGATTTTTTATGTAAATTTGCAAAAGGCAACTATGGAACACACTACTGACATAGTGGTGTCTGCACCACCTTTCTGCGCCCGCATCTGGAAAGTGGGTTAGGAAAGTGGTAGTGGTGTTACAAACACTAACTTTACCTTACAGAAAGTTTCCGTAGTGTTGCGACACTACCACTATTGTTGTAAAGTAACAGTACTATTGGGACACTATCATTTGTTTTCGCGAAAGTACAATTAGTTTTGCGAAACCATCTTTTTTTTTTTTTTTTGCGAAAATGACAATACTGCTTCGACAATACTCTTTAGTTTCGCAAAAGTATTGTATGTAAGCCTATGGGAGTTTTGCGAAAGTAGTGGAATTTCACAAAATGAAAGTGCCAAATGAGGCAGTTTCTTTTGCGGTGCCCACAGCAATTTTCAGTGCCTGTATCTTGGAAACTGTGTGAGATACAGATTTTGTCGACTTATCTTGCGTGGAGGTTTTGCTGTCATTATTACGGCACTTGAATTTTTTTTTTCATAGCTGCTACGGTTGCTGAAATATTGGCAAATTAGTGTTACAAGTGTTCAAACAACATGAAGTCTTGCTGTATTCTGACAAGTGCAGTTAGCCTCAGCCTTTAAACTGCCCCGGAGAACAATAGGTTAACTTTTCTATGCAGGGCATAGAATGTTCATCCCGAGCTCGGTTGATGTCTCTGCCTGTTGTCATTTGAACTGCAACCGTCAGATTCTTTACTCCGCCTCACTGAACAGTCGCTCTGGAGATTTCTCCTGCAGCTCAGTTCGAAGCCGGTTGAAGTGTCGGTTTTCTACTGAAATTTAGTTTCCGCATAGTCGGTTCAAGTCTCTGTCTGTGGTACCGTGAGTACTAGATAGGTTTTGTTCTGTTTTCTGTGTGGAACTTGTAAAAAGTGTGGATCGGTTCGGCTGAACCGATCATTCAGGTAAATTTTTGTATTTTACCTTAGTGTGTGGTTACCAGTCCTTATCGGTTCTAAAAAAGCGAGGTTTTAGTATGTTTTTCCAAGACCCGTGTTTCACGTTCAGGAACCGATAGGAGTCTTGCCTAGCAGTTGCCAAAAAGGCTAAGTTTGGTTGGGTTGGCCATGTCTGAGAAACCCAAGAAAAAAAATGGGCCCACTGGGTTTCAACACTGCAGTGTGTGTGGGAAGGTCTTTGCTAAGGCTGATCCCCACACCACCTGTGTTTATTGTCCGGGGTTTGACCACCTCGATTCAGACTGCCAAATTTGTAAAAATGTTCCCAAATCTACCCTTGAAAAGAGATTAGGTAGACTGAGGGAAAGGGAGGCGAGAAGTCCGCTGACCTGATTGGCCAGCCTGGTTCGGTTCCGACCGAACCAGAAGGAGTGCCCTCTAACCAGGGCGATACTATGGGCAAAAGGAGAGCCGATTCCAAGGAATCTATTCTGACAAAAATAAAATGCAAAGACAAATCGACCGGTTCGGACCCAGAATCTCATAGTCCGACCGACGAAGAAATAGCCAAAGCGATTCGTATTGTGGAATCACTTTGCCCGGTTCCGACTGATCCGGCACCTTTTGGCAGGGGCTCAGTTTGGTCAGTTTCCCTGGTTCAGGATTATACCCTGAAAGAATTTTATTAACCGGAGTTTGAGGAGGAGGGAGAGTTGGATGATGATTATGCTGATGGTGAAAGTCTGGATGTGCCTATTGACCCGGACATCTCCCCAGACAGACCTTCAGGTGTTTCTCCTCCTAGGCTTTCTGAGTCCCCTTCGCACTTCATGTTTTACAGAAAGGTGGCTGATACCCTCCAGCTTCCTGTGGAGGAGGCAGTGGAGGATCAGGAGGAGGCTGACTATGTAGAGATGATGGACATCCCAGAGTCTAGGAGACTGTCTGTTCCCCTCCACAAATCTTTTGGGAAACAGACACAAAAAATTCTTAAGTCTCCAAATTCCATACCTCCTGTGGATAGAAGAATGGACAAGAAGTATACTCTTTCAGGCTCAGATACGGAGTTCCTTTATCAGCAATGCAGCCATGTTGGGGTCGTACAGGCTGCTGCCTGTGCTAAGGCAAACATTCCCTTGGCATCACACCCCGCAGACAAGGACTCCAGGAAGATTGATGCCATGACAAAGAAGCAGTACATGGCATCTTCCTTGGGACTCAGGCAGGCGAATTATATGGCCTATACAGCCAGGTACCAGAAGTCCAGGTGGGACACTGTACTGGCATTGGCTAAACAGGCTTCCCCCCAGCTTGCCGAGGAGCTGGAGGAGGTGGCTGCAGATGGGATTGAGGCATTAAAAGTTCAGTTTCATGCTGCTGTGGACTCCAATGATGTATCAAGAGTCATGGCTACATCTGTGGCTCTTCGGAGAATGGCTTGGCTCAGATGTACTAGCCTCTCACAGGATACCCAGGCTAAGGCCATGGATTTTCCTGTAGTAGGTAATTATCTGTTTGGGGAGCACACAGAGAATTACATGAAGAAACTAGACAAATACAGGACCACTTACAGGAGTGCTCAGGCCAAGGAAAGGCAGGCAACTCCTCAAAGGCAGCAGTCTAGGGGCAGGGGCAGGCCTTTTCAGAGGTCTTTTTACCGAGCACAAGCCTCTTCTTCCTTTTCACAGAGGGGGTCCTTCAAAGGGAGAGGCAGAAGGGGGATAAGCAGGCCTGCATCCACCCCTCAGCCTAAGACCCCTGCCAAGCAGACACCCTGATGGGTCTGCCTGGGTCAATTCTCCTATCCCAGTAGGGGACAGGCTGGCTTACTTTGTCTAGGACTGGATGTCTGTTACATCAGACAAGTGGGTTCTGGAAGTAGCAAGCCAGGGACTGGTTCTCAGCTTCAAAAAATTTCCCAAGATGAGAGCCAGATCTTTTTCCACCTGCAAATCTCTCAGAGACCTTGCCCTAGAGGCAGATGTTTCTTCTCTCCTAGCTCTAAGAGCTATAGAAAGAGTACCTACTCTACTCTGGGGCAAAGGACTGTATTCAAGGTACTTCCTAACCCCCAAAAAGACAGGAGAGTGGCGACCCATCCTGGACTTAAGATACCTGAACAAACATCTTTTAAAGCCAAAGTTCAAGATGATAACTCTGGGAATTATTCTTCCCTCTCTAAGGCCAGGGGACTGGCTAGCATCCCTGGACCTCAAACATGCCTACTTTCACGTTCCCATCAGGTGCTCCCACAGAAAGTACCTCAGGTTCGAGTTGCCCTCAGGCCACTATCAGTTCAGAGCAATGCCCTTTGGCCTAACCTCAACCCCAAAGGTCTTCACAAAGTGCCTGGCAGTAGTTGTTGCCTTCCTAAGAAGACAAAAGATTAGCATTTTTCCATATTTGGACGACTGGCTCATAGTGGGCCAGTCCCCAGACCAAGTCAAGTCACACCTGCAAGTGACCCAGCAAGTGCTCACTTCTTTAGGATTTCTTCTCAACCTACCAAAGTCAGTTCTCGAACCAGTGCAGCTCCTCACCTTCATAGAGGCAGAGCTGGATACGGTAAAAGCAAGAGCCTTCTTTCCCCTGGAAAGGGCAAGAACTCTCATGGAGCTGGCCTCTTCATTCAGTCTTCAGGTGTCTCGACCAGCAAGGCATTTCCTTCAGCTCTTGGGCCACATGGCAGCTTCTGCAGTAGTGGTCCACGGCACAAGATTCCAGATGAGGGACATTCAGTTCCACTTAAGAGCCTTTTGGTCCCAAAGAAAGGATTCCCTTACCAAACTAATCCCAGTGACTCGAACTCTGATCCAAGCCCTGCAATGGTGTCAGGATCAGGACAATTTGAGGCAAGGGGTACAGTTTGCCACTGTCTCATTCAGTGGTCCTTACCACAGATGCTTCCCTGCTGGGCTGGGGAGCCCATTTGGGGAACCTCACCACCCAGGGACTGTGGTCGCCTCAGTAATCTCTTCTACACATCAGTCTCTTAGAACTCAGGTCAGTGTTTCTGGCACTGCAAGCTTTTTCCAAATCAGTACAGAACAAGGTGGTCCAGATCAGAACAGACAATACCACCACCATGTGGTACATCAACAAGCAAGGAGGCACTCGGTCTACGGCCTTGTGCAGAGAAGCAATGAAGTTGTGGTCCCTGGCTTATTCCCTGCAAACCTCTCTGATAGCAGTTCACCTTCCAGGGAAGGACAGTGTCCTAGCAGATGCACTGAGCAGAATATCTCAGGGCCATCACGAGTGGGCCCTGGATCCTCTGGTGTTGAAGGTGATTTTTTCAAGATGGGGCACTGCAGAGATAGATCTTTTTGCAGCCCCAGACAATCACCAACTTCCTGTTTTTTGGTGCAGACCCCCAGTCTTGGGCTCAGTCCCCCTGGATGCTCTGATTTTGAACTGGGAAGGGAAATTTCTGTATGCCCCCCCCCTTCCCTCTCCTGTTCAAAGTGCTAGTCAAGATAAGGTCACAACCATGCAAAGTTATTCTGATTACTCCAGACTGGGCCAGGCAGCCATGGTATCCCTTGTTGCTGTCCCTAGCAGTCCATCTTCCCCTGTCTCTTCCCAGGAATTACAACTTGTTAACATCCTCTCAGGGGAGGATTTGGTACCCCAATCTTCAGTCTCTCAATCTCAAGGCTTGGCTCTTGAAGAGTTATAGTTTGCAGATCTACATCTTTCCCAAGGGGTTCTGGATATCCTTAAGGCTTCTTGAAAGCCTTCCACCAGAAGGACTTGCTGTACAACTCCAAATGGAAAAGATTCAGCATTTGGTGTTCTAAGAAGAATATTTCTCCAGACTCTGCTGAATTGCCTACGGTTCTGGATTATATGGTCCATCTCAATGGCCTTGATCTCAGACCAGCTACTGTCAAGGTACACTTGGCAGCTGTATCTGCTTTCCTGTCAGTAGGCAAGTCTTCCCCACTGTCATCCCATCCTGTATTCTATAAGTTTTTCAAGGGATTGCTTCACACCAGTCCCCCCTTTAGGGATCCTGCTCCTGCTTGGGATCTTAATGTTTGCATTGCTCAGCTTATGCAACCCCCTTTTGAGCCTTTGTCCTCAGCAGAGCTTAAGTACTTGACTTGGAAAACTGTGTTGTTGGTAGCCATTACTTCTGCCAGACATATCAGTGAATTGCAAGCCATGTCAGTGGAATCTGATGTCATCTCTTTTCACAGAGATAAAGTGGTCCTTAGAACTAACAGAAAGTTCTTGCCTAAAGTGGTTTCAGATTTCCACCTCAATCAGTCTATATCTCTCCCTGTTTTTTTTCACTGATCATTCTTCCTCGGGAGAGAGGAGGCTACACAGTTTGGATGTTAAAAGAGCCCTTAGCTACTACATAGAGCGTACCAAGGGTCACAGGTTTGACTCCCTCCAGTTGTTCCTCACTTATGGAGAAGTTGGGAAGGGCAAACCTGCCACCAAGAAATCTATTGCCAGGTGGCTTGTTTCTTGTATACAATTCTGCTGTGAAAAACTGGGTAAAACTCCACCCTCAGGCCTGAGGACTCATTCCACAAGAGGTACAGCTGCTCCCCTGGCTGCTGCCAGGGATATCCCTCTCTTAGAAATTTGTCAAGCAGCCACCTGGAAAACAGTCCATACTTTTACCAAGCATTACTCTCTGGATATCCAGGCTAGGAGTGATGCTCAGTTTGGCACAGCAGTGCTTCAGTGCCTGTTTCCAAAATAGGTTCTGTCCCTCCTCCATGGAGGTACTGCTTGGTAGTCTGCAATTGTCAGAATACAGCAAGACTTCATGTTGTTTGAAGAAAAAATTACTCACCTTAGTAATTATGTTTCTTCTAGTAGAGTCTTGCTGTATTCTGACCTCCCCCTCTGCCTCCCCTCTCAGAACCTAGATTTTTGGGATGTGTGTGGGCAGGTGCAGTGTCGGCGCCCTAGAGGTGCCCCCCTTTTACACCTCTTTTTTTCTTTGGGTGGAATGTTATTTCATCTGATTGGTCTTTGTTATTTTTGGGTTTCCTGGCTTGAGTCTTCCTTTGAGAACCCAAAACATTATTTTTCTGCCAATTGGCTAGTTAAAAATGTTACGGTTTCCGCACAGAACACCTAGTGAGTTTTGCTCGTAAAGATCTGACGGTTGCAGTTCAAATAACAGGCAGAGGCTTCAACCAAGCTCGATATGAACATTCTATGCCATGCATAGAAAAGTTAACCCTATGTTCTCCGGGGCAGTTAAAAGGCTGGGGCTAACTGCAATTGTCAGAATACAGCCAGACTCCACTAGAAGAAACATAATTACTAAGGTGAATAATTTTTCTTCCTTTCCCTATGGGGCTAATTTATGGCTCCGTATTTAGGTATAAGTGGGAGCGCAGGGCCTGGAGGACCCGCTCTCTCACATGCACATACTGTTACACAAAAAATGGGCAATGTGAAGGGAGCGTAGGGCCCAGAGGGCCACGCTCCCACAAACACATACCACTAACCACTTACATTACACTTTCTTAAAAATAAGGGAAATTCATTGCAAAAAACACTGTTAATGCATCAGTTAGGGTTGATAGTACCCCAACAAAGGTTTGGAAATTCAGTGTTAGAGTTGCCAGCCCCTACCACCCCACCACCCCACCCTCCACGCACCTGTGACAGGGTGGAGTAGGACTCTGTCCCAGTTGTTTTGGAGAAATTGTTTAAATGCAAGAATCTGTTCTTTCCTTTGCTGTCTATTTGTCTGTCTGGTTTCGCAACCAGAATTTTCCTGTGAGACTTCGGATTTGATCACCCCCACAGTGTCTCAGTTCTTTTGCTCTCACTGTATCTCAGTCCGCTCTTGCTGTCTGCTTTTCCTCCCTTGCATATATGCTAATATAAAAGTATGTGCAAATCATTGTATGAAAATGTAACTGATAGTGGGATCCCTTTTGTTTAGACAATATATAGTGTTACTGTTAAAATATATATAATTATATTTTGAGATGATTGCAGAAAGCTGTTGTAAACTCTAGAGGTTATTTGAGTGCAAATCTTCCAGCCTTTTGCAAAAGCTGCAGAAGGGGCCTCAACTCAAAGCACACTGTGTTCTAACAGCTCCTGAATCTTACAAGAACAGAACTTTTACAAGGACAGGATGTTTGTTTAGAATGGGGGTTGAAAAGACTTATAAGAGAGCTGAGCTGCAGTTGCTGAAGAACAGAGAACAAGAGACACAGAGAGTGAAAGAAAACTTTCTTTTATTTTGCCTTTGTAAATAGTTATATTGAATAAGTTTATTTTATGATACTGCTAGTGTAAATGAATAATTTTTGGTGAATTCTACAACTGCTCCTGGTTTTCCTATGCTTCCTGACGTGTGGCTCGATGACAACACCAACAGGCATTGGCATGTGCGTTGGGGTCCTCGGGCCTAACTCTCACCCCATTCTCCTATACTGCACCACCTCAGCTTGTTTACATGTGAAATTGGGTGAGAGTTAGTCTGACGACCCCAACGCAGACGCCAACGCCTGTTGGGCGGTAGGTGCTGGCAACCCTAACACCGAATTTCCAAACTTTTTTCCGTGTACTATCAACCCTAACTGATGCATTAACTGAGTTTTTTGCAATGAATAAATATATATTTTCTTCAGCCCATTATGGCCGACCAAAAAATGCTCAAAAGTTGACCAATTGTCACATTTTGGACGCTCTGCAGTTCCGCAACTGTACATCCGACTGGAACAAAACTTTCCCGATCCAGAGATCTATGGTTGGAGGTTGTGCATGCAAACCTGCAGGCAAATCAGATAAATGGTTGCAAAGTTATTAAAGTGCAAACTTTGGGGTTTAACATCGAAGTGGATGTGCAACCCTACTATACTGGCCCTACCAGCACTGCACCGTTCACTGCATTTCCTCACTAAATGGAGCCGCGCATGGTCTGCTATCTTCCCGATTCCCAAACGTTTCAGGATTAAAATAAAGTAAGTACCAGCTGATAAAGTGAAGGCTTTTCTTTGCAGAAAGCTTAATCGGAAGTGCTATGATTTTGACAGTTTTCATTTAAAATCACCCAGACTCAGACAATTACCATAGGGTTCAAATCCTTCAAGTTTTTAGGAAGCTATTGTGTTCTTTATTACTCAATCATAGTGATCTGTAACAAACAGCCACTGTCATTTTCCAATGGGAAGGTGAACATCAGCCCAAATTATCTCGTTACCTAGGACACCATTTTCCAATTTACTTTCTGTGACCACCAAATTACTAGTAACATATAGTGCTACTCCACCGCCAGTTTTATTTATACGTTCTTTGTGAATCAAGTTGAGCCCTGAAATATCTAGACCCCAGTCCCCTTCCTTAAACCATGTTTCGGTTACCACACTGTTTGTCTTAGTGCTGTACTCACCTGCCTACCCTTGCTCATCCTGTGCTCCACTGATTCTCACTCTCCCCAACACATTTAGAGGCTTCCCAGATGAATTACCTTAACTTCTCCCTCCAACTTGAAACTCCGCTGCCTCCAGCTCAGAGTCTCTCTCTCTCTCTCTCTCTCTCTCTCTCTTCAAGCCATGGTATGGTCTCCTTCTCGTTCTGGCTGTGCTGTCCTGTGTACTGTTTTGCTGCTGTCATTGACTTCAGTGGTGTAGGTGTGGGGCTTTGCTGCTCATGTTATGCTCCAGATAGTTACTTGCTCGCACTCTGCTAACAAAATGGCTAGGCACATGGACTTTACAGAGGAAGAGAAGGAGTATGTCACAGCATAAATTGAGGGCAGGGAATGCTGAGCACAAGGTATGGTTGGTTGGGGGAACAGTAACAGTAGCGGACCCATAGCGTTGATCAGTGTTCTTTAAAAAAAAAAAAAAAAAACATACTGGGCTTTGTGCATGAAAGTGCGGGTTATGTGCACCAACCGGCTGGCATTCACTATTACCAGATACCTGTCCGTGGCCCTGGTGCCATGCAGTGGACCCAGGAAGGCATCCAGTTAGATGCCCGTTCTGGGTCCCAGAATAGATCCCTTGGCCCACGGATGCAGGGGAGTGTGGGAAGGTGGGGGGGCTGCTTTTATACAAGTATGGGCACTTGCCCGAACGGCTGCCCCCAGCCCTCTCTAACTGTCTAGTGGACTGGGGCAGCAGTGTGGCTGGGATCCTGGTGGCACTGTCGCTGGCAGTTGCCCATGGGAAGGAGGCGCGTAACACCTATGGCAAGGTCCCCCCTGCCGTAACTCTTGCCCCCCATTTTGCAGCACTCTACACCTTTGTGAATGGCATGTGGTACTGGCACATCTCCTACCCCCCCAGACTGCCCGTGGCATGTAGCTGCCCGCGTGGCTGGGGGATCCAATGTGCAGCTGGCTGGTGTACGATTTGTGAATGCCACCGGTTGTCCGCAGAACCCCCGCTGGGTGGATTTCCCACTTAGGGTTGCCTACACAGGTAAGGTTTCATGCATAGGGCCCACTCTCCATAACTAATATGCCAGCTATTACTGTGTCACTTAACTAGTTGTCCGTGGGACAACCAGCTGCCTGCTACACACTTGTCCCAGTCAATTTACTGATAGCGAGTAACTGCAGGCTATGGGGTTTGTCGAGCCATGTTTTACGAGAAGCCATATGAGGAAAGGCTTCAGGAACTCAGTTGGTACTCCTTAGAAGAGAGGAGAGCGAGAGGAAACCCGATTGAAACCTACAAGTACCTCAGAGGTGTGAACAAGGTGCAGAGAAAGGAAGACACTATAACAAGGGGGCATGCAATAAAGCTAAAGGTGGGGACATTTTAGGAGAGATGTTAGGAAATATTTCTTCACTGTATATAGCACCGAGACATGTTCATTCGAAACCAGAGCTATTAGAGCCTTGGCTATGCAGAAATCTAATGGACAGACCTGTGGCTGCTCCCCACATGACGTGTCATTTTCAGGACTGCCACGAGTAGTTGTGGGCGTGCTATTCGGGGTGCTGAAATGCCAGTGGATAGGGAGGTGAGATCAACCAGATAAACTAGAAATAAAATCATCAGAGGAAAAAAAAAAAAAAAAAATTAAAAAAAAAAGTCTACTTTTTCTGTAAGTGCTAATCTGGCTCTGCCTCACACAGAGGTGGGGCCCATTTTTACGTGGATGTTTCCCTTTAATGATGTACGCATCTATAGTAGCTCGTGCTCCTTATGAGAAAATCCTTGGACTGCTCAATCTAAACGGAAAAGTTAAGCAGAGCCTTTGAATCAATTTTAAAATGATAAAAATAGCAATAAATCATGAAACATGAACAAACAAACTGAAACCCATGTCATAGCCAAGAGCAGATTGGGACCCCCCCGCCCCCAACTTGTACCACAGACAAGGCAACAGGCCACAAGTTGGCAAAACAGTAGGCATCTCCCCTAGCTCTGAGACGAATACCTGGCTCGGCAGTTTAAAGGGATTGAGGGTTTAGGGCATAAAATAACATTTTTTTTCACTCCAGCTTCTGGAAGAGAGGTGCTAGGACTACACTAGGTCTAACTTCTGAGGGCACCATAACAATTCACACTGGAAGCACAGGTGTAATGTTTACTACTGCTGTGGGATTGTACAGTATGGCTTTATTCACACAAGATGGCACAAATGTAGAACCGTTTGGTCCCCCAGGTGTGGTACTGTCTACACAGGAGCAAGAGGCTTTTCTTTCCAGAACAACAACTGTTTAGGTACTTTAGAACAAGCTTTTTCCTCACACACATTTCGAGCTGTCCATCCCTCTGTCAGCAACAAATACCGGCTCAGAACTCCAAAAATAGCTAAACCCAACTCTAGGGTACACTAAATAATATAGTTTATTAATGGAACAGTAGCCCCCACACACACAAAACATCCGTGCGTGGGGGGATGTTCAGCGGACAGGGAAGTGGAAGAGATCGGCTGGACGGCAGTTCGGCTAGAGTTACGATCCCTTGCCTCCCATACTGGGCAGCATTGCATTTTATAATTTTACAACACAAGGACTATCGCTGCAGTTGAGTAACAGGTTATGATGCCCAAACCACTGTCTCACAACCTACACTTTACTCTTCATTCCTTGTACAGTTCAGTCGGTATTATTGCCGAGTTTCTTTTGCTTTCAGTTTTCATAACAAGAACTCTTGAGCAGGGCCCTGAGCCTCGGCTTGTGGCTCTCTTCGTACTTCTGGTGAAGTTCTTTACAATAAGACTGACTGAACTGTATGAGGAATGAAGTGTTAAACTTCAGAATTATATTTTTAAATACTACTTCCTTGAAGAAACCAGGTTTACCTGGTGAAATGTTGGCAAATCAAAGTAGGGTCTGGAAACTTGACTCCTGAATAAATATATAATACAAGCATTTTCTTGCTTGAGAGGGTCTTCTTGTCCTACTGTTAGGGGGTACTGATAGGACAGTTGTAGTAACTGCACTCTTCGCACTGTGTTTTTTCTTTACAGGTCAGAGAGCCAGGCCAGTACATTCCAGTGATACTGCATAAACCATGAGTGCTAAGCATGAATGGTTTACAGAAGTATCACACACACCTGAAAGATGAGTAAGCATGGCACCACATACAAGATCACTCCTTTCATCACATTCAACACTGTTTTTGATTCTCAAATACTGATGAGTCCTCTCTCAGTAGTTTGCTGAGATATATAAATTCCAGACAGAAGCTCAGAAGTCTGTATTAATAACAGAGAAATGCACAATATGTCCGCTTGTTAAGAGCATCTAAAACAAATTCTAGCTAGATCCAGTACAGCTACAAAATAATGGTATTGTGGGGAGTGAAAAATGTGTAAACCAGCAATTTTTGCACCAATCACTTAGCCTCCTAATTGCACTTTCTAATTGATGTGATACACACACACACACACACATACATAATATACTGTATGTATATATTCCAGTGTAACATAGCAGTGTACAGTCTACACATATTTTTACAGATTAAAAAAAAAAAGACATCAATGGACTTTTTTTTCTTTTCAGGCTTTGATGGACATCAGAGCGTGGGGGGTGGCTACTAAACACCTCATTTAAATATGCAATGTCATGCATAAGGCTGAAACTGATGTAGATAATGGGGGAATGTAGACTAGCGATTTTTGCACTAACCACTGAGCCACCTATATGCACTTTCTAGTTGGTGTGCTACACACTCTAATACATATACACATATATATACATTTATATTCCAGTATAGCATAGCAATGCACTGTCTATATACACACACACACTAACACATATACACTACCTTATATGACATTTATTAACTTATACTGTATATCTAACCCTAGCTTTTACTGTATTTATGATAATCACTGTGTTTTGCACTAACACATTGTACTAATCTCTGGCATGACTGGGCAACTAATGTAGAGGGACCAAAGAGGTGTGGTGGATGTGTCCTATCTGGACTTTATTGGGGACACTGCAGAGGGACTGGAGGGGAAGGTATGCCTCTTTACATATGATACAAACTTATGCAGTAGGGTGGACATGCCGGAGGGGTTTAAAAAATGAGGGAAGACCTTAAAAAACTGGAGTAATGGTCTTAGGAATGCCAGCTGGGATTCAGTGCAAAGAAGCGCAGGATCAGTGCAGGTGTGATAATAAAATAAGTTTTGTGAGACTGTCTTGATGGTAATATGAAAAACTACATAGCAGAGTTGCAATTAGATGGTATTAATGGGAGAGAGAACCATAGAGATCAGATAAAGTTTTCAGTGCAACACAAAGTTAAAATAGTGCAAGCTTGAATATTCACAAATAATTTTGACACATGAACACATCGTTACAGGCAGAAACATGTTTACACAGTGTCATCATTGAAAATGCAACTGCAGTATGTCTTTCAATTTCTCTAGTCTTTAGCAAGATTTCAACATTCCAATATTTTATGACCTTGTATATCTGCATAACATTCCTTTTGTGGCTTTTGACCTTAACACTGCTACATCTTATATGTAGTACTGTGCTTCCACACTATTTCTCTAAAACTGTGGCATTCATGTATAGAATTAAACTTTTTTTTGTTTGTTTTGAGAAGGCATGCTATGCAGTCACCTGTTTTGTGCATCTCAGTGCAACATAGGCAAGAGGGAAGAGTTAGAAAGAAAGGGCGATGTCAATCACCATTATAGCTGAAAGGCTAATTAAGTTGACATGTTTATGGGGCATTAAAATCCCTCTTGAAAGAGAATTCTGCCAACACTGAGCAAAGTAATGCTTTCAAGACTGCTCAGCGCAAATGAACACAGCAGACTGCTTGCTTCAATTAGCGCAGTGATTCTACAAAAACTGTACCTTTGTCTAGTCCATTGGGTATCTGGAGAGCTCCATTTCTCTGCTGTCATAGCAAGACATTAGCAGGGCTATGCCCACTGCAGCCATACAAATTTGGGGTAGAAAGAAAAACAAAAACTCAAGAGGCGGTGTTGATGACATGGAGAAAACCCTTCCCAGTATTTAAGAATTCAGAGCAGAGTAGAACTTAGTGAGTGGGGTGACCTTGTAAGTGGTGCCACACATACATATTTTTCAGCTGAAAAATACAACAAACTACACCTTTTTAGCTAAGGTAAAAGCTAGAAAAGCAGGAAAAGATGGTTTAAGTATGCAAGCCTTACCTGAGCAGCACATGTGGAACAGGGATGCTGGATTTTGATTCAAGGTTTAGTTTATATACAGTATTTAGGTTATAGAATAATCATCAGACTATTGATGTACACATTGGTAATGCCATTCCTGCCACTTGCAAAAGTTTAATCATGATACTTGCCATAAATTGTGCAGCACAGCACATAGTTAGCTAGTTTCTGATGTGCAGTAGCTCAAAGACGGATACAGATATTCTTGACATAATTTCTTGAAATTCTCAGATTAAGACATGCAGCCCTAATAGTTCAACATACCTTCTGGCATATTGGCCATCTGCTGCATCATACCTACCTACCTACCCATGACTCTTAAGGTTGGGGCAGTCCTTCTGGATAACTTTCACTTCTAGTTTACAAGTCTCTTGGATTATTTTTCTTTTCTGATTGTTTTTAACAATTTAGCAATGGTCAATAGCTTCCAAAAGAGATCCCAGTGCACTTAGAGGCAGGCACAGTGTGTGGATGCTGCAGCAAATAGCCACCACCACCTTAAAGGAGGAGAAACATATGCCACTGACAATACGTTTTCAAGCTGCACATTGATTTTGATAGCTTCATGGGTTCATAAAAAATAGCAAAAAGTCATGTTGAGTGCAAAGAATCCACAGCATTCCCAGTGGGTCTCTTCAGTGTAGACACAAGTAGCAGGATTCTCGCACTATTGCCAAAATGTGTAAAAAGTGTTGCAGTGAATACAAACAGAAGGCTGTGCCTTAGGATACTGAAGATATTTTCAGGGCTTGTTAATGTTTAACTTTTGCTGGCCCTCTGGCTAGTAAAAAAAAAAAATAGGACCGATCAGTCAGTCTACCACTTAGTCTCTGTCCCTTACACTTTGATTACTTACATACAAACATACGAAGAAGCCAGCAGAAGAAGGCTATTTGGTCCATCAATTCTGCTTGTATTGCAGGGTCCGCAGCTTGAGCTAATGTCCCTGTCCTCCCTCCCCACTCCTCCCATCCTTTCTACCCATGACCTTTACCTTCCCCTATGCCTATCCCAGCCTCTCTTAAAGCTGCCCACTGTCTTCAGCGAGATGACCTCTTCCTGTAGTGCATTACAAGTGCCCACCACCCTCTCTGTGAAGAAGTGCTTCCTGACCTCCCTCCTAAACCTCCCACCCTCCAGCTTAAGACTGTTCCCCCTCGTGTTATGGTTCCCACTTGGCTTAAAAAGACTCTCCTTATCAACCTTATTTATCCCTTTCAAGTACTTGAAGGTCCCAGTCATTTCCCTTCTCTCTCTCTTTCTTTCTCTCCTGTCTTCCAGGGAGTACATGTTCAGTGTCCTCAACCTCTCCTCGTATGCCTTACCCAGCTGACCCACTATCATCTTTGTAGCCCTCCTCTTGACCTTCTCCAGCAGGTTAATGTACCTTTTGAGGTATGGGCACCAGTACTGAACTCCATACTCTAGATGCGACTTTACCAGTGACCTGTACAAGGGCAGTATAACCTCCTCTCTTTTACTACTGATCCCCCTAGATTTGCATCCCAACATCTTGTTTGCCTTTGCTGCTGCTTTCTTGCACTGCGTGGAGTGCTTCAGGTCACAAGTGATCATCACTTCTAGGTCCTTCTCCTCCTCTGATGCAGATACTCGGATTCCACTCAAGTAGTGCTCTGTCCTGGGATTCTTGGCTCCAGTATGCATAAGTTTGCATTTCTTGGCATTGAAGCCAAGCTGCCAGATCCTGGACCACCTCCCCAGCTTTTCCAGATCTTTTTGTAGGTCCTGTATCCCTTCAGCTGTGTCCATTCTCCCGCAGAGCTTGGTGTCCTCTGCAAATAGGCACATTTTGCCTTTAATGCCATCCCCAGTGTCATTGATGAAGACACTGAACAGCACCAGGCCCTGTGGGAACCCTCTGGTTACCTCTCTGGTGCTAGATAATTCTCCCCCCACAATCACCCTTTGGGTTCTGTACCTTTGTTCCACCCATCTGGTCATCTTTTCCCCAACCCCGAGATCCACCAACTTCCTGATCAACCTTTTGTGGGGCACAGAGTCAAAGGCCTTGCTGAAATCAAGCTAGAGGTTGTCCACTGCTTGGCCTGTATCTACTGTCTTAGTGACACAGTCAAATAAGTCAGTCAGATTAGTTTGACACAGTCTTCTTCCCGTGAACCCATGCTGCCTCGCATCCTGGAGACCATGCTCCTCTAGATATGCCACCAACCTTTCCTTTAGTATGGTCTCCATGAGCTTGCCCACAATGGAGGTCAGACTTATTGGTCTGTAATTCTGTGGGTCATCCTTGGGACCGCTTTTGTGGAGGGACACTACATGTGCTGTTCTCATTTACATGTGCTGTTCTACATGTACTTAGAGCAGTAATCTCTGTTTGCCATCGAAAGTAAAATGCCATACAGATTTTGTCAATGCCGTTGGTCTTAAAATCGTGCTCCTTCAGTCAGTAACTATGTTCTTTACCTCAGTGGTGCTTCTCACAGGGATATCTACTCAACCCAGGCTCACAGGCTAGAGTAGTAACTAGCATATGATATATTAAAGAAGGCTGCATGACTGATTTGTGGAGTAGTATGTTTTCTCTTATGTATCCTGGAAGAATTAAAGCTAGGTGTTTTTGTTTTTATACTCTGCTTAGGCGACCACCAGGATATTGTTTTGTGGATGTGTTGGATAATGCCACTGCTACCCGTTGCTTATCCCGACTGAATGGAGAGTATATCCCAGGCTCTAATCCAGTAAGTCTTTTTTTTAGTAACACAATAAGTACATCTTAAAGCACAACTTCAGGGTTAGATTTTAACCTTCAGTGAAGTTTTTCAAATAGCAGTTTGTGTATAGGCTTGACTTTGACCAGTTATCTTGATGGAGAAATGGCAGGAGATTGCTTAACCTGTTCAGAATCCATAACCAGGCATTCACTTGGGAAGTGGAAGAAGGAAATGAAAATTACCTGCTCACTGTAATTGTTGATCTTCCAGAATACCTTCACCATTTATGAACATGTCTGGGTCTGTGTAGGAGGCAGTAGGAGTCCCCAGGAGCCAGAGCTTTCAGATCTTAGAGCGTTGGAGCTGATGTTAGTGACGGTGCTGCCCATGAGGCAGGCATATGATGTTGCCCTCGTGGGCTAACCAGTAACCAACACCGGCCCCCTATAGACCTCTATTTCTGCCACCAGGAGAGAACCAAGTGGGAGAGAAGAGAAGAGATGGGCAGCCAGCCTGATGATTCTGAGGTTTGAAGTGCTGAACGCCACACCTCATGTTGTGCCGGTGACTTGGGTTTGGGAATGGGACGGGGGGACTGGAACTGCACTGAGATGCTGTACAGCAACTCTCCTCTCCTGGGGAGAGTTGGCACCAATCCAAATAGCAGACAGTGTCTGGAGGGGAGTGCACTGTTAGGTGCTTGGCAGAAGCCGTGTCTCTGCACGTGTTCCTGCCTGGACTTCTGTCCTTCGCACCGGCGTCCTCAGGGAGTGGGTTTAGGGGTTACGCAGTCACTCAGAAGTAACCACGTAAAATCCTAACACCACTGCTGAGCATCATGATCTCCCTAATGGGGTTTGGGTGCCGGGAACCAGCAGTATGCAGCCATTAAGCCCGGGCCGGTAGCTGGGTGAAAAAATATGGTATTAAAAAAAAAAGAAAGAAAAGAGATGGGCAAGGTTGCCCAAGGGATAGAGAAAAGAATAGGGAGATATAAAAAGAACAAAACAATAAAACCTGACTACTGAAGAGGAGGAGGAGAGGAAAAAGAGTGGAGGGGTAGTCTAGCTAGTGGGTTACCTTTTTTTTTTTTATTATTATTATTATTTCTTTTTTTAAAGAGAGGCAAAGGCTATCCAGGCAACAGCCTTAAGAGAAAAAGGAGGGGGCCTGACAAGAGGAATGAAGAGGTCCCCAGAGAGAAAAAACTAAGAAATAGAAAGAAAGGAGAAGGGAGGTGGAAAAACCACAGGACCCCATTTGGATGTCCAAAGAGGGGAAAAAAGTGGGTCGGAATTGGAAACCAGCTGGGGCCCAGAAGAACTGTTCCCTGAGGAGGGCCGGAAGGCTGTATGTTCAGATACAGATGATCGTGTTAAGCATATCTTGTTTTCTAGAGAGATGCTGCAATCAAGGTGCAGGAGGAAAAGAAGGAAGGCTGCCATACTCGGTCAGAGCAAAAAAATAAGGCTATTGGAGAAAAATTTTTTTTTTTTTTTTGCTTTTGTAACAAGAACAAGGGCGTTATGCTGGAACTTACAGGGAATATGAAAGGGAAGAAAAAAAACACTTTCTCATTTCAGACATGGGGGGAAATAAATTCAGCGAGCAGAAGGGTTGGGGAAGAAAAACACATATCCCCCCCCCAATGTAGGATGGAAGGGGGATGGACCACTAGGACCTGAGTCACCCTCCTTCCTCCCTTTTTTTTTTGTTTGTTTGTTTTAAATGAAAACATATGCCAAAGGGGCAAGAAGAATAAAGGAAAGAGAAGAGAAAAATAGGGTGAGTTGCTCAGAGACCTGGCTTTCAGAGAATGGGGGATGGTGAGCAGGTTGTGATAATAAATAGTGAAAATGTTCTGCAAGATAAACAGTTATGGTGAGACGTAGTTTTCCTATCTTCCAAGAATCAATTTTCACAGTTTATTTACCACGTCTGTGTCTGAGTGCCAAGCTTACCACTCAAAAAGGGTGGTACTGGCTCACCCTGAGGGAAATGGTTGTTCCCTCAGCTTCTTGTGGGGGATGACTGCAGAGAGACTGGGACCCCTCAAAGGTCTGGCAAGGCCGGAGTCTGGTCAGTGGCAGATGGGGGCTCCCGTGGCCTGGGAGCATGAATTCACCCCACCAACTCATACCTGACCCTGTGGTAGAAAAAGTAGGTCCAGTAGAAACAGAAGGCCAACACCCCATGCCGAGCCAAGTGTGACAGCCTGGAGAGCTGAAGCCGTACTGTCCGCCAAATGCAGACTACTGTTCCTACCAGCCTGGAAGCTACCACATTGGCATCATAAGATGTCCTTGATTGGTGCCTCACCAGCTCAAGGCCCTAGGCCGAAAGGTGGGGGTGGATTTTCCCGTCTGGTTGCCTCTCAATCTGGCAGAGATGCTAGGAGCTGACCCAGCATTACCCACAGATGTCTGCCATAGGTGGCCTGATGTGCTGCAGTACAAACCTATGACTCCAGACATCAGATTCTGCAGATTCTATATTGGGGGGGGGGGGTCATGCACTGGGGGCCTATGCCCAGAGGGGTATGTATCCATTAGCTTGAATTCTAAAAGAGGGATGTGGCATGGCTCCTGGAGACCTGCGCTTGATGTCCCTTAGGGCTGGAGAAGGGGCAGAGGGATGGAGTCAGGTAAAGGGCTGAGGCCTTGGAGGGATGACTGCCGAGTCACAGTTCCAGGTGAGAAGGGTTGGGGCTTCCACAATGGGAAGTTCCAAGCTTCCTCATCCTCTTCGCCAGGAAGTGCTAGTACGCAGTGTAACAAGGACAGCAAAGTACTGCACTCAGCACAAAAATTCACACCAAAGCTTTTTTTATTGCTAAATAATTGGAGTTTATTACAAACTGTGACCCACGAGGAGTTTAATTGGTCAGAGGACAGACTTATTTATTTATTTAAAAGTTTCACCAGGAAAGGCATACTGAGCAGCTTGTTTCCAGATGCTTTCTGGGGGAAGAGGGGATGACGGTAAGTGAGTACAGCAGCAAGCCATAAACAATAATGCCATAATAACAGTATAAAAAAGGAATATAATTACTGGTATGTGCCTTTTCCCATAGGGAAACTCGGTTGCAATTTTCCATTATAACCAGCTGGCAAACATGTGCCAGGTTTCTCTCTGACCAGGCATGCACCAGTACATGCACAACCTGTGACTGCCGGTCTTCCTTTGCTCTGCACATTCCCCAGGGAAATTCTGATTGGCCACAGACTTCAACAAAAGAAAAGTCCGTTTCTCCGCTGGCACTGAAAGAAAAAAACAGAAACAAAAGGGAAACTTTTGAAACTTTTGCCGAGTTTCCCGGTCAGTATGTGTTCACCAGTGGGTCTCCTCACCTCTTCAAGCAAGAAGGACGCTACAACTGCCGCCCGGCAGTAAGTTTAACTATAAAAAGAAATACAAATACAGAAGGTTTTCTGTTTTTTAAATCTACACTGCCTTTTCGCCAAACAAATCAAACACTGTGACTGTGCAGAATCCAGACTGGTCCATGGCTGCCTGAACAATCTCTTAGCTTAGTTTATTTTGTATAGTTACTGAGGCTAAAAAGCACATGCCAGCAGTTATACAAAATAAAATATGGGGTGGTTGTGTAAAACTCGATTTTACATACACCCTCATTGTGGGATACATTTCATAAACCCCTTGGGCTTTGCCCTTGGGGTTTATGTAGCGTCCCACAACTCGGATGTGTGTGTAAGATCTCATTACACACACCACCCCATACATATTTCTCTATAATATAAATGCACACAACAAAAACTGGATAACAAGTAATATTTGACAAGTAACGAACTTGGGAGGCGCTAGGATGCGGTGTAAATACAAGATTAATAGAGCGTAAGTGCAAGCCTACGAGTGAACACCGACGTAATATGGAAATAGTATATAATTAATTAAACTCAACTACAAGTTGGGGGGGTTGGGAAAGTCCTTAAGGAGGGAGTTGAGAACCCTAGGGGAGGCTGCATGGCAAACAGAAGGGAGGAGGGTGTTCCAGTGTTTTGGGAAATGATGAGAGAATGCAGCCTGCCCAACTGAAGTGGACCTGGATGGAATGGTAAAAGAGCGATGGTCATGGTTTCTAAGTGAGTGAGAAGAAGATGGTTTGAGGGAAACGGAGGATGTTAGATAGGGGGAGTGAGAGTGAAACAAGAATTTAGCAAGAAAGTTGGCACAGTGGATATGATGCCTGTCAGATGGGGAAGGGAAGGTGAGAGACAGGTAAAGGGTGCAGTGATGGGTAGTGGGAGGATAGTCAAAGACAAAATGACAGAAGGAGTGAAAAATAGAGTCCAGCCTGGTTATTAAGGATTTGGAAGTGGCATTGTAGACTACATCTCCATAATCAGAAATAGGTGGGATCATTTACTGGACCAGTGGTCGGTAAGCCAGCAAGGGAATACATCCACGATTTCTGTAAAGGGCACCCAGTTTGGTGTGCAGTTTTTTGTGGGTGGCATCAATGTGTCCAGAAAAAGTGAGGCAAGGCAATTTTATGTATAAGGCGCCCAATCCCAGAGGCTCTGGGTGCCGAACATAAATAAGGACATACAGCGGTAAAATAAAACATAATGAAACCTCATAGAAACCATAATATGATTACAGTTCAGCAAGATAACATTTTCCATAAGCCAATATTCAGTGGACTGGTCAGAGCTACAAATGACATCAGTTATCAAAGGCCAGGCTGAAGAGGTGGGCCTTTAGCCTCTCCTTAAACATCTCAATCAAAGGACCCTTCCAGACTGCAGGTGGAAGTGAGTTCCACAGGGTCAGCCCAGAGACACTAAAAGCACAATCTCCCGAGGTCTTAAGACAAACCCTGGGAATGTCCAGGAGGCCCCTCGTGGAGGAATGGAGGGAACCAGTAGAGGATACCGGTTTCAGTAGCTCAGACAGGTAACCAGGATCCAGTCCATATAGGGCCTTAAAGGTGAGAAGCTCCACCTTGAAAAGGACCCTCCACCCGACTGGCAGCCAGTGCAGAGCACACAGGACCGGAGTCATATGACTGGGCCGCGAGAGGCCCGTCAGCAACCGGGCCACTGCATTCTGCACTAGTTGCAGCCTGTGGAGAGTCTCTCCCATGACCCTGAAGTACAGCGCATTATGGTAGTCGAGCCTAGAAGTCACAAAGGCATGCACTAGAGTTGACAGGTCCTCGGGCGGAATGAGGGGCTTAATCCAGGCAGTGTTCTGCAAGTGGTAAAAAAACACTTCTGACTACAGCTGACCCCTGATCTTCAAAAGTCAGTCTGCAATCAAGGATCACGCCCAGATTTCGCACCCTCGGGGAAGCCACCAACTGAGCAGACCCCAGAACAAGTCCAGAGTTAGACCCCAGTGGCAACCCATCGCTCCAACAACCAAGCTTGAACACCAGTGCTTCAGTCTTAGCTGGGTTGAGTCTTAGCCAGCTGGAAGCCATCCAGTTGTTGATTTTAGCCAGACGGTTGTTAAGCACGTCAACCACTCCCGATGTTCCAGGTGCAAAAGACAAATGCAGTTAGGTATCATCTCAATAGCAATGAAACTCCACACTATTGTTGAATGATCTCGCCCAGGAGCAGCATGTACACTGTGAACGACATGGGTGACAAGATCGAGCCCTGAAGTACTCTGAATGACAGAGGCATTGGGGAGGAAGAGAAATTCTCCATCACCCCCTGCTGCACTCTGTCCAAGAGATAGGACTCAAACTATTTGATGACTGCCGGCAAGTCCACAAAACTCACAGAGCCGATCAAGAAGCATGACATGATCCACCATGTCAAAAGCTGAGGAGAGATCAGGGAGTACAAGAATTGACCCATCTCCTATATCTCTAGCCCTGAGCAGATCGTTATGCACTCTAACTAGAGCAGTTTCTGTGCTATGTCTGGCCCGATACCAGACTGGAAAGGCCCGTAGACATCCGAGGGCACCAGGTGATCCTCAAACTGGTGTGCCAGCAATTTCTCAACAACCTTGCTCAAAAATGGCAATTTGGAGATCGGCCGGTAATTTGCTAGGAAATCTGGGTCAAGGGAAGATTTCTTTAGGAAGGGCTTCACCGGTGCTTCTTTCAAAGCAACTGGGAAGACCCCCTCTGCCATCGAGCACCTGGCAATCCGGCTGAACACCGGGCCAACGGCATCGACGCGTCCCATTAAGAAATGTGTTGGTGCTGTGTCCAGTTCACAAAAGGTGTGCTTCAGCTCCAAGATTACCTTAGTTACTTCAGACACTGCCACTGGCCTGAACTCCTCCCAGGCAGACTGAGTGCCTTTGAGACTCCCAACTCGACCACTGTGAGGCGAAAGCCTGCCTGGTGGAATCCTCAACCAGATGGTCGACACTCGTCAGAAAGAAGAGAGCAAATTCTTCACATAAAGGAGTTGAAAAAGCTTTTTTCGGCCGGAGACTGGCAGTATATAAAAGCCTGCCCATGCTCCGAAACAGCTGAGATGGTGTGTTTCTCCCTGCAGCAATTTCCCTGGACAGAAATTTTGCCTTCTTACGGGAAATTGCCCCTGGTACTCAGCATAGTGAGAACGCAGGGCCAGCCTGTCAGCCTCCAGCTGGCTCTTCCGCCAGCAGTGCTCCAGCTTCTGACCCCTGATCTTCATCGCCTTGAGATCCCTATCAAACAAAGGGGAAATCAAGTGAGAGGATCTGGGTCGTATACAGCCTGGTGCGATGGCATCTAGAGCATCAACCACCATCCTATTATTGGTGGCCACTGCCTCTCCAGCGCCAATTGCACATGCTGCATCAACGCTATGTAGATGAGACGTTAAACCGAGGTCCCATCTGCCTGGATTGGTGGTAGTTCAGGTGGATGTTAAAGATCCCATGGCACTTATCGAAAAGAGTAGGGGAATTTCCCCGGTGTCCTAGCCAAATTTCCCTCATTCACTAAAAATACCACCAACAGCTTAATCTGGTTCAAGGTCAGTTGTGCTTTCATCTGTATCCCCCTTCCCCGGGTCGTGCCTGAAAATAGGCAGGATTTGTCTAGTGCACTTACCTGGTCAACAAAAACTAAATAAATAAATAGGTTGGCTAATGCCAATAGTCCCTCTGGGTCAACACCCTTTAAGGGGCGATAGCTGACCATCTCCACAGGGGAGGGTCTTTCGGGGGGGCCCCCCAAAGCTGAACTCCATGGTGCAGTGATCAGACCAAATGACCTGATCAGTCTTGAGGTTATCAATCTCAAGACCCAGCTGGAACACCAGATCGAGTGTGTGGCCGTGTTGATGGGTAACAGCAGCAACCACTTCTGACAGGCCCAGTAATTGCATCAGCTGGAGGAGATCATAACCGAAACACAAGGATTCGTCATCAACCCAGTCTAGGGAGGCAGTATAGCACAGTGGTTTAAGGCTCTGAGCTGCAAGTCTGGAGACATGGGTTTGAATCCCACAGCCTCCTCCTGCATACTGTGTGACCCTAAGCAAGTCGCTTAACTTCCCTGTGCTCCCAGGTTGCACCTGTAAACAAGCTTTCAGCTTAGTGTGTCTCACCTGGTTAAACAGTTAAAAAAAAAAAAAAAAAAAAAAATTGGAAGTGCCCCAGGATCAAACACCTGGGAGACTCCAACACCTGGTCAACGATGAAGTCCTCTACCTCCTGTAGGAATTCCTCTCCCTCCCCAGGGGGGCGGTAAATCAGGAGAATCCTGCAGCCTGCACCTGCACCCCCGTGCATGGCAAAACACTCAAAGGATCGGGTGCACCGAGAAGCCCAGACTGGTTCGAAAAACAGTGCCCACTCCCCCACACCCCTGTGATCCTTCCTTGGACAGTGCACCGCAGTATACCCAGCAGGGATGGCGACCTCAAAAACGGGGCCCGCATTGTCACCCAGCCAGGTCTCCATGATGCAAGCCAGGACGACAGAAGAAATCAAGTCAGCTAAAATGGCAGTCTTGTTCCTTATCAACCTGGCATTGCAAAGCAGTGCCCAAAGAGGATTAGAGGACGCAGCTGGTGCTCTAGCCACCTGCCCACTCGGTCCGGTGGGAACCCTGGGTCCAGCCAGATCCCGAGGTACCTGAAAGAGGAGCTGTCCTCAAGAGTAGTCGCATCTAGGGTGTGGAAGGAAGGGAGGGATTTTAGCCGAGAGACCTGCTGCCTGATGCCAGAGGTCATGATGACAGTCTTCTTGGCATTCAGGAATAACTAATGTGAGTGAAACTAGAGGTGAACTTTGTCGAAATCATGCTGAAGTTTGGTCACTACATTGGAGGGGGAGGGGCCAGATGCATACAGGACCGTATCGTACGCATACATATGGATGGAGGTGAGTGGGCAGGCAGTAGGTAGGTCATTTGAGAAAACAGAGAAAAGTAAAGGGCCCAGCATGGAACCCTGTGGGACTCCAGTGTTGATGGGAAAGGGAGGGGATGTGATGTCACCAATCCGAACTGATTATGTTCTGCCCACTAGGTAAGAATGGAACCAGTTAGTAGCTCTGGTAAAGAGCCCTGCATCAGAGGGTGTGGCAAGGAGTAGAGGATGGGAGACCATATTGAATGCCTTGGCTAGGTCGATTCAAAATGGCCAAGGTGATAAGACCCTGATCCATACCAGTAAGTATAGAATCAGTGAGCCTAAGTTGGGAGGAGGTGGTGAAGTGGTGTTTCTGAAAACCAGACTGGTAGGGTGTGAAGAAAGAGGAGGAGTCAAGATGTGAGAAGAGTTGGGACAGCACATGGCATTCTTGTAGTCTGGCAAGAATGGGGAGTAGAGGGATAGACCGGTAGTTACCAGGAGAGGTGGGGTCACCACCTTTAGGGAAGGGGATTACAGTGGCAAGTCAGATGGGACAGAAGCAAGAGAGACAGAGAGGTCTAGAAGAGAAGCTAGGGGGGTAGCAGTAGCTGGAGCAGACAGGTTTAGGATTCTGGAGTCAAGGCCAGAGGGGCACTTTACCTTAGTGGGGTCTAGAACAAGAAGAGCATTTAGGGCATCAGATGGGGATACTGGACTGAAGGGGAAAGGGGATAGTGTGTACGATTGCGATTGTGGGGGAACCAGGGGGGAAGGGTTGAGGAATGAGGGACGGCGGTGAGAAGTGAGGAGGTGCAGGAGGTAAAGAATGTGTTAAATTCAATAGCCACAGGGAGGGGGGGTCCGTACGGGAAGTATCACCCACTTTAATAATGGGTGAAGGAGAATGGGAAGTGAGGGAGAGCAAGGAATGAACCACCTTCATAGCAGGGATGCAGGGAAGTATCCCCATTCTCAGAGGAGGAAGTCGAAGATGAAGAGCAACTGGAGTCTGGTGGGGGACGGTGCTGGGGTTTCAGTCCAGAAGATGGCCTGATCTAGTGACCTGAGGTCAGGGCTCCAGATAAGATTTTTTTGAACGAGTACTGTACTCCTTTTGAAAGTGAGATGAGTAAAACCAAATTCAGATGCGTACAAATGCATGAGTGGAGTGGAATGAGGAGTACTTTTTTCTTTTAATGTAGTTTTTTTTCCTAGATAAGAATTGATCAGGTGCCAACTATGCTCCAGATAATGTTGGCTGGTAGAAGTCATTTACTCACCAGTTTTAAATATAGTGAGTAAAACAACATTGGGATGCATAAGAATGCTGTAAATCTGGAAAACAAACCTCCTTCTGAATCACCAGTTATGTTATGAAGCACTATTCTGTAGAGTGTGGCACATTTAGGGTGAGATGACACAAAGATCTGTAACAGAGTTGATACACAAGGGGGGCTAGAAAGGATGAGAAGGGACTTGGCAAGGTTGGAGGAATGGTCAGACATATTGGCAATTTAGATTCAATGCAAATAAGTGCAAAGTAATGCACCTGGGAAATAAAAATCCAGGAGAAGAGTACACAGTAGCAGGGGAGGTACTAACAACAACAGTAATGGAAAGGGATCTGGGTGTAGTCATATCAGATGACCTAAAGGTGGGTAAGCAATGTGAGAAGTCAGTAAGGAGAGCCAGGGGGATACTGGGATGCATAGGGAGGAGCATCACAAGTAGAAAAAGGGAAGTGGTTATCCCTCTGTACAGACAGTTGGTGAGACCCCATCTGGAGTACTGCATGCAGTTTTGGAGACCTCATCTACGCAAGGACATAGACAGGATGGAAGCAGTCCAGAGGAGGGCAACTAAAATGGTGCAGGGTCTACATCAGAAACCATATGAAGAGAGACTGAGCTTAATATGTATACCCTTGATGAAAAGAGGGACGGGGGAACATGATAGAAACTTTTAAGTACCTCAAGGGAATCAACAAAGTCCAGGAGGGTAGCATCTTTCAGAAAAAAAGAAATAGAAAGAGTTCTACTCCACACAGGGGCAGCTGTCTGTACTCCAGATACTTCCTTACCCCCAAAAAGACAGGGGAGTGGCGGCCCATCCTTACGTAAGATACCTAAACAAGCACCTTGTCAAGCCAAGATTCAGAATGGTGACTCTGGGAATAATTCTTCCCTTTCTGAGGCCAGGGGATTGGTTAGCCTCCCTGGACCTCAAGGATGCCTACTTTCACATTCCCATCAGGTGGTCCCACAGAAAGTACCTCAGGTTCGAATTGCCATCAGGCCATTATCAGTTCAGAGCAGTGCCCTTCGGACTAACATCAGCTCCAGGGGTGTTCACAAAATGCCTTGCAGTAGTAGTGACCTTTCTCAGGAGATGAAACATCTCCATTTTTCCATACCTGGATGACTGACTTATTGTAGGGCAGTCTCCAGACCAAGTCAAGTCAAACCTGCAAGTGATGCAACAGTTGCTCACTTCCCTGAGATTTCTCCTCAATCTTCGAAAGTCAGTTCTCAACCAGTGCAACTCCTGACCTAAAGGCCCTTACAGACCTTGCTTCTTCTTTCCACCTTCTAGTGTCTCAACCAGCAAGACAATTTCTAAAGCTCCTGGGCCACATGGCAGCTTCCAGTGCGGTGGTGCAGGGAGCCAGATTTCAGATGAGGGACATTCAGTTCCATCTGAGATCCTTTTGGTCTCAGAAAAAATCCTCTAACCAAAATTGATTCCATGTCCCAGTCATCAGTCAGACTCATTCAGTGGTGCTAACCAAAGATGCTTCTCTTCCTGAGCTGGGGAGCTCACTTAGGTGCCCCCACAGCACAAGGGGTGTGATCCACTCAGGAGTCTCTAATTCATATCAGTCTTCTGGAACTCGGGGCAATATTCCTGGCTCTCCAAGCTTTCTCGGGACTCGGTAAAGAACAAGGTTCTTCTGGTCAGGACAGACAATACCACCACCATGTGGTACATCAGCAAGCAGGGAGGCACTCGGTCTATGGCCTTGTGCACTGAAGCCATGAAAATTTGGTCTCTGACTTATTCTCTGCAGGCATCTCTGGTAGCAGTCCATCTACCAGGGAAGGACAATGTGCTAGCAGATGCCCTGAGCAGGATCTCTTAGGGCCATCATGAATGGGCCCTGGACCCCTTCATTCTGAAAGTAGTCTTCTCCAGGCAGGGCACTTCAGAGATAGATCTCTTTGCAGCCCCAGACAATCATCAACTTCCTCTCTTCTGTTGCAGGCCTCCAGTCATGGGCTCAGTTCCCCTGGATGCTCTGGTTCTGGATTGGGGGGACAAATTACTTTATGCCTTTCTTCCCTTTCCACTGTTATTCAAGGTCCTGGTCAAGATCAGGTCACAACCGTGCAAGGTGATCCTGATTGCACCAGACTGGGCCAGACAGCTTTGGTATCCCCTGTTGATGTCCCTAGCAGTCCATCTTCCCCTGTCTCTTCTCAAGAGGCACAACCTGTTAACTTCCTCTCAGGGGAGAATCTGGTACCCTAGTCTTCAGTCTCTCAACCTCAAGGATTGAAACATAGAAACATAGAATTTGACGGCAGGTAAGGACTGCTTGACCAACCTAGTCTGCTCATTTCCCTACCTAACAGATAAGCTGCAGATCCTAATTAACCAACAGCTTACTTCCTCCTACCCCCCCGCAAGCATTGCCTTATGTCTGTCCCATGCATTCTTGAATTCCCCGCTGTTTTTGACTCCACAACCTCCTCAGAAAGGCTGTTCCATGCATCCACAGCCATGTATGTGAAAAAATACTTCCTCACATTACCTCTGAGCTGTCCACCCTCTATCTTCAGATTGCACCCCCTTGTTTTTGCACATCTCTTTTTCTGAAAGATACTACTCTGTTGGACGTTGTTGATTCCCTTGAGGTATTTGAAAGTTTCTATTATGTCCCCCATCTCCCTCCTTTCCTTGAGGCAATACATCTTTAGTTCCTTTAGTCTTTCTTCATATGTCTTCTGATGCAGACCCTGCATCATTTTGGTTGCCCTCCTCTGGACAGCCTCTACCCTGTCTATGTTTTTGCGGAGATGGGGTCTCCAGAACTGTACACAGTACTCCAGATGTGGTCTTACCAACTGTCTGTACAAAGGGCCAACAACTTCCTGTTTTCTACTGGTGATGCCTCTCCCAATGCATTCCAGTATCTCCCCAGCCCTCCTTACTGCCTTCTCACATTGCTGGCCCACCTTTAGGTCATCTAATATGGCTACCCCCAGGTTCCTTTCCATTTTTGTTGTCAGTATCTCACCCACCATTGTGTACTCTTCCCCTAGGTTTTTGTTTCCCAGGTGCATTATTTTGCATTGAATCTAAGCTGCCATACATTTGACCATTCCTCCAAACTTGCCAAGTCCCTTTTCATCCTTTCTACCCTTCCTTGTGTATCAACTCTGTTGCAGATCTTTGTGTCATCTGCAAAGAGGCATACTTTCCCTTCCAGTCCCTCTGCAATGTCACTTATAAAGACATTAAAAAGGACCGGCCCCAGTACTGAACCCTGCGGTACCCCACTAGTAACCCTCCTTTCTTCACTGTGGACTCCATTTACTGTTACCCACTGTGTCCTGTTGTCCAATCAGTGTTTTACCCAGGCTACCACCCTTGGCCCCACTCCCAGGCTGGCTAATTTGTTTATTATTTTTTTGTGCAGGACTGTGTGAAGTGCCTTGCTAAAGTCTAGGTAGGCCATGTCCACAGCCCCTCCCTGGTCTACTGCTTTGGTCACCCAGTCAAAGAAATCAACTAGATTTGTTTGACATGACCTTTCCGCTGTGTATCCATGCTGCCTTTGGTCCTGTGCCCCACTGGCCTCTAGGTACTCAACAGTTCTTTCCTTCAGAAGTGATACCATCATTTTCCTTACCACTGGGGTCAAACTGACAGGTCTGTAGTTTTCTGCCTCTGTCTTGCTCCCACTTTTGTGAAGGGGAATCGCATCCGCCCTCCTCCAGTCCTGAGGTACCACACCATCCTCCCAAGATTTATTAAAAAGAGTAGTCAGTGGTGTTAGTAGTTCTTCCCTTAGTTCTTTTAGAATTCTGGGGTGAATCCCATCAGGCCCCATTGCTTTATCCACCTTCAGTGTTAGAGTTCTTTCAGAACCCTTTCTTCTGTGAAAGGACTAATATCAACCCCCCTATCCAGAGTGCTTCTATTGACTGGATTAGGTATTTCCCCCTGCTTTTCCACTGTGAATACTGAGCAGAAGTATTCATTCAGTATCCCTGCTTTTTCACTGCCACTCTCTGTCCAACCACCTTCCTCTTTGTGCAGTCTCTGTATCCCTGCCTTGGTCCTTCTTTGCTTACTAATGTACTGTACCTATAAAAGATTGGATCCCCTTTCTTAACCAAGTTGCCTATCTTTTCCTCGGTTTGGGCCTTTGCTATTCTGACTGCCTTACCCGCTTCCTTCTGTTTTAACTGGTACAGTTCTCTGTCCTGCACCTTCTGTCTTTCCTTATACTTCCTGAATGCCATCTTTTTCTCCCTTACCTTTCCGCCACTTCTTTTGAGAACCATAGTGGTTTTTACTTTCGTTTTGATTTGTTTATTTGCTTCACACAAAGGCTTGTTGCCTCTGTGATGGCAGTTTTGTTGTTTCCCCATTGTTGCTGCACCCCACCTTCTTGCCTGTTTGCTAGTGCTTTTTTGAGGCACTCTCCCATTTTGACAAAATCAGCCCTCCTGAAGTCCAGTACCTTCACTTTTGTGTGGCTTGACTCTACAGCTAAGTTTATCGTGAACCACACTGTTTGGTGGTCGCTTGTTCCCAGATGACTACCCACTTCAAGATCTCTTCGTCCCCATTTGAGAGTACCAGGTCTAAGATTGCTGTCTCTCGAGTGGTTCCAAAACTAGCTGTCTGAGCATACCCCCCGTAGGGCATCAAGAATGGCCCTGCTCTTGGATGTGGCTGCAGCAAAGGTGCTCCAGTCAATATCTGGTATATTCAGGTCCCCCATCAGCAATATCTCCCCTTTCTCTGCCATCCCAAGGATGCCTTCTATCATTTCCTTGTCCATTTCCTCCTCCTGAGACACGGGGGTCTGTATACAACCCCTGTGCGGATTGTGGAGCCATTTCCAGTCTCCAGAGTGACCCACAGTGCCTCCTCTCCTCCCTGTTTACCCTTTAGCTCTGTTGCTTTGATCCTTCCTTTACATAGAGAGCTCCTCATCCTCCTCTTCTTCCCTCCCTGTCCCTCCTGTAGATTGTGTACCCTGGTATGTTGACATCCCAGTTATGGTTCTCTGTGTCCCATGTTTCTGTGACTGCCACAATATCCAGGCATCCCTCTTCCATCAAAGCCACCATTTCAGGGAGCTTTTTACCTAGACTACGGGCATTGGTACTCATTACCTTTCATTTTTTATGGCTTTATTTCTTTTTGCCCCATTCCTGTCCCTACTGCCTTTGTCTTTTTCTCCATTTACTCTTGCCCTTCTCCCTATCGACTGCTCCAGTCTTGGTGTTTACCTCACTAATTACCCTGATTTTTTTTTTTTTTTTTTTTTGGGGGGCTAGGATTTCCTTTCTCCTCTTCAGTGCCTACTCTAACTCTTGAAGAGTTAGAGTATGCAGATCTGCACCTGTCTCATGGGGGGTCTGGATATTCTTAAAGCTTCTCGAAAACCTGCCACCAGAAAAACGTATAATTCTAAATAGAAGAGATTCAGCATTTGGTGCTCCAACAAGGATGTCCTACCAGACACTGCTGATCTGGCTACTGTTCTGGTTTATATGGTTCATCTCAGTAGCCTAGGTCTCAGGCCAGCCACTCTGAAAGTGCACTTAGCAGCTGTTTCTGCATTTCTGTCAGTGGGGAAGGCTTCCTCCCTGGCATCTCATCCTGTTTTCTGTAAGTTCTTTAAAGGTTTGCTTCATACTAACCCGCCTTTTAAGGAGCCTACTCCTGCCTAGGATCTTAACGTTTGCATTGCTCAGTGTATGCAACCCCCTTTTGAGCCATTGGCTTCAGCAGAACTTAAGTACTTGAGTTGGAAAACTGTGTTCCTGGTAGCCATCACATCTGCCAGGCGTATTAGTGAGCTACAAGCTCTGTCGGTGGAGCCAGATTTTATCTCATTCCGTAGAGATAAGGTGGTCCTCAGAACCGATAGGAGGTTCTTACCCAAGGTAGTTTCAGATTTTCATCTGAGCCAGTCCATTTCTCTTCCTGTGTTCTTCACTGATCATTCTCCTTCAGGAGAAAGAAGATTACACAATTTGGATGTCAAGAGGACTCTTAGCTACTACATTGAGCATACCAAGGCACTTAGGCTTGACTGTTCTCAGTTGTTTCTCACTTATGGTGAAGTGGGAAAGGGTAAACCTGCTACTAAGAGAACTATTGCCAGGTGGATTGTCTCTTGTATACAATTCTGCTATGAAAAGTTTGGTAAAATACCCCCCTCAGGCCTGAGGGCTCATTCAACTAGGGGTACAGCTGCTTTTCTGGCTGTTGCCAAAGATGTACCTTTGTTAGAAATTTGCAAAGCAGCCACCTGGAAAACAGTCCATATGTTCACCAATCATTACTTTCTGGATATCCAGGCTAGGAGTGATGCTAGGTTTGGTACAGCAGTACTGTAGAGCCTATTCCCAAAATAGGTTCGGTACCCTCCTCCTTGGGGGTACTGCTTGGTAGTCTGCATATGTCAGAATACAGCAAGACTTCATGTTGTTTGAAGAAAAAAATTACTCACCTTAGTAATTGTATTTCTTCTAATGGAGTCTTGCTGTATTCTGACCTCCCTCCCTGCCACTCCTCTCAGAACCTGGTTTTTGGGAAGTGGGCTGGCAGGTAAAGTGTTGCACCTCAGGGGTGTAGTTGGCACTCCCCCCTTTTAGAAAGGGGGAGTGGGTTATGTTTATGTTGTTGTAGTTGTATGTTACTTCACTACTTGGTTATTATTTTGGGATTCTCAACTTGAGCCTTTTGGGAACCCAAAAATTGGTTGCCTGTTGGCTATTTTATTTACAATTTCCACTTAGGAGGTGTAGTTAGTTAGTATTAGCTCGTAAGAATCTGACGGTTACACTTTGAAGTGCAGCAGACAGAGGTTTGATCCGAGCTCAAGCCCAATGTTCTATGCTGTGGCATAGAGTTAACTCTTTCCTCTCCGGGGCAGTTCAAGTGCTGGGGCTAACTGCATATGTCAGAATACAGCAAGACTCCATTAGAAGAAACACAATTACTGAGGTGAGCCATTTTTTCTTATGTCTCCGCCTCCTACAAAGAAGGCATGCTCAGAGCTGGAACTCTCTCCTTCCTTGTCAACTCCGATACCCACAGAGGAATACTATTCTGATAATGAACCACACAGAATAGAGAACCCTTCAGAGGAGATTTATTATGAGGGAGCTCCTGACATGGAATCTCAGGAGGTACACTCCCCTTATTCTATAATGTCCTCTTGTGACAAGCACATGGCTCAACCTTCCAGGGCTGTCTCTCCCCTGAAGACCCATCATTTACAGATATAATGATGCAAAAGACTAGTCGCTTTGATTACATGGGAAAGAAAGTGTTGAAACAGAGGATGGAGGAATACATAGAGGAAGTAGGGAATTTAAACTAGGAGTGGGGGGTGGCAGTTGGGGAAGAGATATGCAGAGACCACAGGTTGGGAAACCATGTGAGCTTACCCCCCCATAACAGTGACAAGGGACAAATGGCAAGTACTTTTGGTGATGCTAGGAAAGGAGGGCAGGATGGGAGGGGGGGGGAAGGGTGGAAAGTGGTTACCCTTAATGCTAGGAGGCAGAGGGAGAGGTGGACATTGCAGCCATCACGGAAACATGGGCCACCCAGTACAATGACTGGGACCTGTCTGTACCAGGGTACAGGTTATTTCGCAGGGACAGGGTGATTGGGGAAGGGGAAGGGTGGCACTATATGTGAAGGAAGGACTGAAGTGTGTAGGGGAGGAGGGTAGTACGGAGTCACTTTGGATGCAAATCCAGGATTCCAAGAATAGGATTCTTAGAATGGGAGTGGTGTACAGGCCACCATCTCAGATGCAGGAGTTAGACAGGGAACTAGCGGGACAGATCAGGAGGACCTGCGAGAAGGGTGGTGTGGTGATTGTGGGGGACTTCAATTTGCCAGGAGTGGACTGGAGCACCCCAACAACCAAGAACAGAAGGGAGCAGGTACTGCTGGATGCCTTCCAGGACAGCTTCCTGCTGCAAATGGTCAGTGAACCAACCAGGTTAGGGAATACCCTTGACCTTGTGCTGGCAAGTGGGGACTTTGTGAGAGAACTTACAGTGGCGGAACCGCTGTCAGGGAGTGACCTCCGCTCAGTATGGCTCACATTGGATATGGGCAAGGAAGGAGTGGAATCTGTCACAATAGTGCTGGACTTCAGGAGGGACGACTTTGGGAGGATGGGGGAAGTGGTAAAAGGGTACCTGGCCAGAATTCAATCTAGTATGGACACTAACCAGAGGTGGGAGCTCATAAAGCTGGGGATAGTGGAGGCAGCAAAACCTGCTGCAAAGCCCAGAGCAAGAAGGCTGGGGCTAAGAAACCATGCTGGTTGAGCAAGGAGGTCATGGAAAAGATAAGGAGGAAAGAGCTGCCTTTAGGAAGTACAAGAAAACAGGGAGGGGAGAACAGGAGGGGTACTTGACAGAATCGAAGGAGGTAACAAAGGGCAGTAAGGGCCAAAGCATCTCGGAACTCGGGCTGGCACAAGGCATTAAGAAGGAGAAGAACTTCTTTAAGTACATCAGGGAGAAAAGGAGCTGTAAGGACCACATAGTAGGATTAGGAAGAAGGGGTTGGGTGGAAGCAGGGTGCGATAAGCGGAAGCACTAAATGAGTACTTCTGCTCAGTATTTACTAAAGAAGAGGGGGTGACACCCAAGGTGGGAGAAATGGCAGAAGCAGGGGAAGTGGTGACAGATGGGAAATCATGGAGAGCAGAGTTCGAGAGGGTTTGAAGGCACTGAGGGTGGACAAGGCGCCAGGCCCAGATGGCATCCACCCCAGGGTACTGAAGGAGCTGGCAGAGGTCCTTGCAGGACCTTTGGCAGACCTATTTAATGCCTCACTACATTCGGGGTGTGTACCTTAGGACTGGAGGATGGCTCATGTGGTGCCCCTCCACAAGAGTGGCCCCAAGGATGAACCGGGAAACTACAGACTAGTGAGCCTCACATCATCGTGGGTAGCTAATGGAGACTATCCTGAAGGAGAGGCTGGTGGCTTCCCTAGAGGCCAAGGACCAGGACAGCAGACAGCATGGCTTCATATGTGGCAGACCCTGCCAAACCAACCTGGTTGAGTTCTATGACTGGGTAAATAGGCAACTGGACAGGGGCCATGCGGTAGATGTCCTGTATCTGGACTTCAGTAAGGCATTCGACTCAGTGCCTCATGGAAGGCTGGGAAGGAAGTTAGTAGGCACAGGGGCAGGCGCAAAGCTGGTGAGATGGGTAGGAAACTGGCTGCAGGGAAGGCAACAGAGGGTGGTGGTGGGTGGGGAGCTCTCACACCCAAGGGCAGTGACGAGCAGTGTTCCACAGGGCTCGGTGTTGGGACCAGTGTTGTTTGGGATATTCATTGAAGACATATGGGACATCAAGAGCAAGATCAGTCTGCTTACTGATGATACCAAGGTAGGCGCAGTGGTGGATGACCTAGGGGGATGGCAGGGGTTACAGGATGATCTGGCAAAGCTTGAAACCTGGTCAGACACCTGGCAACTGGGCTTTAATGCCAAAAAGTGCAAGGTGCTGCATTTTGGGATGAAGAACCCAAGGAGGAGTTACCAGCTAGGGGGAGTGCAGCTAGCCCAGACAGAGGAGGAGAAGGATCTGGGTGTGCTCATTACAGAGTCAATGAACAACTCTGCACAATGTAGGAAGGCAGCTGCAAAGGCCAACAAAATGCTGGGTGGTATTGCAAGGGGTATATCCTCGAGGAGGGAGGAGGTGATTCTGCCACTGTATAGGTCATTAGTTAGACCACACCTGGAATACTGCATGCAGTACTGGCATCCGTATCTGAAGAGGGACATTAAGTTACTGGAGGGGGTGCAGCGCAGAGCGACAAAGATGATCAAGGGCTGGGGACTTATCATACGAGAGGAGGTTGAAGGAGTTGAACATGTACTCACTGGAGGAGAGGAGAGGCGGGGTGATAAGATTGAAACCTTTAAATACATGAAAGGAATAAACAAGACTGGTACAGAGGGGCTGTTCAAAGTAAGGGAGGGAAGGGCCACCAGTGGCCATGATATGAGACTGGAGCGAGGAAGGTTCAGGAGGGAGATGAGGAGACACTTTTTTACAGAGGGTGGTGGCTGGGTGGAATGTGTTACCTGCTGATGTGGTATGCAGTAGAACAGTGGACTGCTTCAAACGAGGATGGGACAGGACAAGGGGGAGGGTTAATGAAGGGGAAGGGTGGAAGGGAGGGGCAGCTGCAGAATAAGGGGTGCTAGCTGCACATTCGAGCAGACTTGATAGACCTCTAGGCCTTTATCTGCTGGCAAATTTCGTATGTTCGTATGAGGAAGAAAATATTTGCCTCCAGTACCCTGAATATTCGGATACTGAATTATATGGTCCATATGCTAAAATATCAGCATACTTTTGGGCACTTCTGCCTTGGAAATTATTAACAAATTACCTCCTTCACCTGAAAATGAAGTGATGCCTATAATTAGCACTTTTACATCCCTTTCCCGACATCTCTTAAGCTCGGGATATGATTAGTGGATACTTTTGCCAAACTCTCGGCCACAGGCATTGCTATATGTCATCAGGCCTGGGTCAGAATTTCTGACCTTGCAAATGATATATACACAAGGTGGCTGGCTAATGCCCCTTTCTCAGGTAATAAACTGTTTGGTCCAGGAACACAAACCATTCTGGACGACTTACAAACTTCAGGCAGACAATTACGTACAGTACAAAACCTGTACTACAGTGTAACCAGTACAAATATTTTAAAATGAGAGATGACTATTACTACCAAAGAGGTGTTTTCCAAAACAAAGGACAGACAACAAGAGGTACATTCACTACCTCTAGGCCTACCCGGCCCTTCATTCCGGCGACACCAGTGCCTGCACCTCTCAATGATTTCAAATATCTGAACCCCTTGCCGCCTCCGTAGGACCTCGATGACACTTGAGGTTGTTCTGCCTTTATATTCAGAGACACGGACAAAGATGTTTTATATATAAATTTGCATTTCCCTAACAGTGGACAAATTAAGAAGCGGATACTAAGTATGGGTCAATCAGACCATCACATCTGGATCCCGCCTACCTCTTACAGCGCCCTTCAGTGGTGGACACTGACTCCAACCTCAACCAACACCTAGTACAACAATAGATGCCAACAACAGATGCATCTGTAACAAATCAGAGGGGCACACCAAAGCCCATATCATACGTATGGCACGTGGATTAACCCCACTGCACAATCTCACATTAATCTCTTGCCCTGGATGTTGTCATGCGGCTGCCGACCCTCTATCACTAATGCTCTATAGAATATTAATGAAACTACAGAGGGAACTGGCTCATACATGGCCTTGACAGAAATTGGCATTCTCTGCTACAACAACACCTAGTAGCCTTTCTGGTCAGATTGATACTCAGAC
Source organism: Neoceratodus forsteri (assembly GCA_016271365.2). Lineage (NCBI taxonomy): Eukaryota > Metazoa > Chordata > Ceratodontiformes > Ceratodontidae > Neoceratodus > Neoceratodus forsteri. The sequence continues at coordinate 178,004,534 of CM057456.1, forward strand.
CAGACTCCAAACACAAAGGAAAAAAATTCCTAGAGACACTACAACGTGAAAGGTCTGCAGTCTCTGGGCTCAACGCCCAAAGACACCCTAGTAAACAAGATTACAAGTACTTGACAAAGTAGCAGGCACCCTTCTTGCTGCTTCCCTGAGGGCTACCAAGTGACACATGCAGCCCTAAATGGACACATTTTACCATTTGGGCTCCATTTTAAGCCTGGGACCCATATTACTGCCTACTCACAAGAGCCCTATACTATTTAACCAAATTATTCGCTGAAGACCTCAGATACCCTTCCATTTCTGCCATTCATATACCAGAAACTAGATAACCAAAATAACCCTCAGGGACATATTGCACCTGAAACCTCCTATTCACAGACCCCTTCCACAATGGGATCTGACTTTATCAACTCTCCATACCCTTGGCCACAGGCCACCAAGGCCTGCTGGTCAGAAAACGTACCCTATTATACAATGGTATGAAAAAATCCTGCACTCTGATTGGTCAGTGTTGGACTGGACCCGTGATGTTATCCCAGCACAACATCACGGATCTAGTCCCAACGCTAATGTGACCGAATCACAAAAAAAATCACTACTGGCTGCCCATTTGATGCCACCACCCAGATTCTTTCAAACAGCAACACACACCAGCATGATTTTACTGTACCTTCAGCACTATGATGATTCTCCCCTGCCTTCAGGAGCTCACACCATCAAATCACTTTACAGCTTCCTGCATGTATCCAGACCAGCAAAGCCAAACTGCAGGCTTACACAAAATAGCGGCTTCATTAGATGTCTTTTACCGTAGCGAGGACCAGCTCGCAGTTTCCCTCAAAAGTCACAGACAGTAGCGGTTTGGCATGAAAGCCCTCTCAGAACAGAAATAGTTTTCACACACCTTTTCTAGCACCTGAAAGGTAAAATGCACCTCTCCTCTTCTTTGTATGGCAACCTCCTCACATTCTCAATCTAGCCATATAGCCGTCCATCTTTGCACAGCACCAACCAGCGGGAAAAAAAAAAACAAACTGATCTTTCTCTCCAAACGCCGTCACATCTTATACACAGGACCAACCAGCGGAAAAACCAAAACTGATCTTTCTCCACAAATTATTCTTCACACAATCTGTCTGCACTCAGTTAACACTGCCAGCACTTACATACGGGAAAACGGCAGCTGACAGAGACTGCAAGCGGGATATGGAGTGTAGGGGTAGTAAGCCGTCACATCTTTCACACAGCACCAACCAGCAGGAAAAAAAACAAAACTGATCTTTCTCTCCACAAATTATTCTTCACACAATCTGTCTGCCACTCAATTAACACTGCCAGCACTTACATACGGAGAAAGCGGCAAGTTACAAGCGGGATATGGAGTGTGAGGTGAGTAATAGTCACATCTTTCACACAGCACCAACCAGCAGGAAAAAAAACAAAACTGATCTTTCTCTCCACAAGCTGTCACATCTTTCACACAGGACCAACCAGCGGGAAAAAAACCAAAACTGATCTTTCTCTCCACAAGCCGTCACATCTTATACACAGGACCAACCAGCGGAAAAAAACAAACAAACTGATCTTTCTCTCCACAAGCCGTCACATCTTATACACAGGACCAACCAGCGGGAAAAAAACCAAAACTGATCTTTCTCTCCACAAATTATTCTTCACACAATCTGTCTGCACTCAGTTAACACTGCCAGCACTTACATACGGGAAAACAACAGCTGACAGAGACTGTGAGCGGGATATGGAGTGTAGGGGTAGTAAGCCGTCACATCTTTCACACAATACCAACCAGCGGGAAAAAAACCAAAACTGATCTTTCTCTCCACAAATTATTCTTCACACAATCTGTCTGCACTCAGTTAACACTGCCAGCACTTACATATGGGAAAACGGCAGCTGACAGAGATTGCAAGCGGGATATGGAGTGTAGGGGTGTGGCGATACATCTTTCTCACAGCACCAACCAGCAGGAAAAAAAACAAAACTGATCTTTCTCTCCACAAGCTGTCACATCTTTCACACAGGACCAACCAGCGGGAAAAAAACCAAAACTGATCTTTCTCTCCACAAATTATTCTTCACACAGTCTGTCTGCACTCAGTTAACACTGCCAGCACTTACATATGGGAAGACGGTAGCTGACAGAGACTGCGAGCAGGATATGGAGTGTAGGGGTAGTGACAAATAACAGGAGATCACCAGTAAATACCAGGCTCTACATCTGCAAAATTACCCACACGAACCACCCGGCAAACAGACGGGGAGGTTCAGGGCAACAGAGAGCAACCTCACAGTTGCACAAAATCACAGACTGCCACCTACTGACTAGAGTGGGCACTATTTTTTGTATTAGTATGCCTACACACAGAAAAATTAAAAAGAAGCAAAATGTATTTTAAACTTATTTAGTCTTTTTTTCTTTCATCGAGCCATTGTATAATAGCAATAATGCACTCCAAGGTGTGTGTTGTGCTGGGATAACGTCACTTCTGGGGTGATTAGTACTCGACTGCGGCCTGCGTGCCTAATCACCCCAGGCGTGACGTGTCCCAACACTGACTCTGTCGTGCCCGTATGTAAAATGAACAAATCCATCACATGACTTACTGCTGTAACAAATACAATAAACCCTTATCGGGTTTTGATCAGACTCATTCCACTGAGGCCACAAACAGCCATTATGACTTGTTTCACCAATGATTTTATCACTGACATTACAATATGGTCACCTGGTACACCATCCAGACCTTTACCAGGCACCATAGCTTGGATACTACCTCTAGACAACCAGTGGCCCTTCGGCTGCACTGTTCTACAAGGCATACTGTCACAGTTATCCTCCCCACTGGCATATAACTGCTTGGGAATCTCCCAGAAGTAATGAACTACTGCAAGAGACCATTCTGTAGAAGATAGTAAGGTTACATAAGATCTTGCCATAACAGTAGATCTTCCAGGAATTTCTCTTGCAGTAGGTAGCTTCCCACCCTCTGTCCCCCTACCATTTTCAAATGGGGAAATCATAATCTAAGGTCTTAGGGTTAGGGACTTACTGGTATCTTGGTTTCACCTCTGACCCTCACTCATGAGCTGAATCCGGCAGGAAACGGAGAGTACCAGGGACCACCTACTTTTATAGGCAGAGCCAGGAAGTGATGTCATGTGTGGGTGGTCCTTGGTGAAGAGACTGCTGGAAGAAGCTGCCGTGTGATAGTGCCACCTGCTGGAACCTCACAGAAGTAATGACCTACTGCAAGAGACATCCCTGGAAGATCTACTGTTACGGTGAGATCTTACATAACCATACTTTCTAGGAGTGGTATATGTTGTTCATCCGCACTGACCCACCCTACCTCCCTGGCTTCGATGCACAAACCTGGCTTCCAGCGGGCCAGGATTTGGCATCATGGGGTGGAGCCAAGGGTTATACCACCCAGGTGGGTGGGAGGAGCCAGCCTGAAGACTTTGCGGCACATCTTAAAGCGGCAAGGTACCTGCCAAGAAGTGTGGATGAACAAGATATACCACTCCTAGAACTACTGTTACAGGTGAGTAACCTGTTTTTCTCCACTCTGGACCCTCTTTGCAGTATCTGGCTTTGTGTCTGCCCTTGCCTCCCTAACCATCCTCTTTGCTTCCCTAGTTTTTTTTTTATTTAGTGCTCTTCCCCAGTCCTCCTACCCCTGCTTTTCATTGTACCTAGTGAAAGCCTTTTTCATTGCCCTCACTGTTTCTCTGACCCTTTCTGAGAACTACATTGGTCTGTTGTACCTGTTATTTTGTGACCAGTCTTATGCATGACTTTGTTGTCTCGAGAAAGGTCATTTTGATTGCCACTCATCTTTCCTCTAGACCTCCAATGCTGTCCATCTTTGCCAGTTTGTCTTGGACCAGCTGCCTCATCTAGTTGAAGTATGCTCTTCTGAAATCTCGGACCAGTTTTTGATATGGGCATTCTGGTCCTGAGGGCCAGCCTGAACCAAATGGAGTTATGTTCGCTGAGCATCCTGAACCAAATGAAGCTGCTTATCGCTGGACCCCAGTGATTTAGCTACCTTCAGTCCCCTTACCATCTTCGAGTTTGGTGAATGGCAAATCAGGAATGGCTGCTTGTCTAGTAGATTCCTTAACCAGCTGCACCAGCAGGCAGTCCTGCAGTGTATCCAACAGGGCATAACTTCTAGTGCATCTTGCCACTAGAATGTCCCAGTCAGTATCCAGCAGGGGTTCAGATCACCAACCACTACCTCTTCTCCCGTCTTCATTCCCCTTGCCAACTCTTCCTTGAGCGCCCCATCTCTTTCACTTCCTTCTCTTGGTAGTCTGTAGATCACCTCCATCCTTATTTTCTTGCCAGAGGATGCTGAGAGGTGAACACACAGTGACTGTTTCTTCTATGCTTCCCATGATGTGTCCATATTCCACAGCCTTTATGTCCCCGTTGACATATAGAGGGTTCTGGGTCAGTATCTAGCAACTAGAACCTCGCAACAGTAACCATGGAGGGTAGAGAGCGCGCTTGTATTTAGAGCAACAGAGGTATGATAGCAGAAGGGAATTACTGCTACCCCTGTCGCTCTGTGCATCACGGAAGAAATGCTAAGTTGCCATGTGCTGGGTGTCTGGTCAAGTCACTCCTGTAGTGGAGTGGCCAAGGGACCAGCACACAGTGAAATCATGAGACCTGGGACCATGGGGACAAGAAAATGATAGAAGGCATCCTCGGGATGGCAGAGAAAGGTGAGATATTGCTGATGGGGGACCTGAATATGCCAGATGTTAACTGGAGCACCTTTGCTGCAGCCACATCCAAGAGCAGGGCCATTCTCAATGCCCTACAGGGGGCATGCCTCAGACAGCTAGTTTTGGAACCCACTCGGGAGGGAGCAATCTTAGACCTGGTACTCTCAAATGGGGACGGTGAGAGGATCTCTGATCTTGAAGTGGGTAGCCTTCTGGGAACAAGCGGCCACCAGACAGTGTGGTTCACTATAAACTTAGCTGTAGAGTCAAGCCACACAAAAGTGAAGGTACTAGACTTCAGGAAGGCTGATTTTGTCAAAATGGGAGAGTGCCTCAGAAAAGCACTAGCAAACAAGCAAGAAGGTGGGGTGGAGCAACAATGGGGAAACATCAAAACTGCCATCACAGAGGCAATAAGCCTTTGTGTGAAACAAATAAACAAATCAGAACAAAAGACGAAAGCACTATGGTTCTCAAAAGAAGTGACGGGAAGGTAAGGGAGAAAAAAATAGCATTCAGGAAGTATAAGGAAACGCAAAAGGAGCAGGACAGAGAACTGTACCAGTTAAAGCAGAAGGAATCAGGGAAGATGGTCAGAATAGCAAAGGCCCAAACTGAGGAAAAGATAGCCAACCCTGTTAAGAAGGGGGATAAAACATTTTATAGGTGCATTAGGGAGCAAAAGACGAAGGCAGGGATACTGAGGCCTAATAAAGAGGAAGGTGGTTGGGCAGAGAGGGACAGTGAAAAAGCAGGGGTATTGAACAAATATTTCAGCTCAGTATTCACAATGGAAAAGCAGGGGAAGGGACCTAATCCAGTCAATAGAAGCACTTTGGATAGGGAGGTTGATATTGGTCCTTTCACAGAAGAAAGGGTTCTGAAAGAACCCTTAAAATTGAAGGTAGGTAAAGCAATGGGGCCTGATGGGATTCACCCCAGAATTCTAAAAGAACTAGGGGAAGGACTAGTAACACCACTGACTACCTTTTTTAATAAATCATGGGAGGATGGTGTGGTACCTGAGGACTGGAGAAGGGCGGATGTGATTCCCCTTCACAAAAGTGGGAGCAAGACAGAGGCAGGAAACTACAGACCTGTCAGTTTGACCGCAGTGGTAGGGAAAATGGTGGAATCACTTCTGAAAGAAAGAATTGTTGAGTAGCTGGGGCCAGTGGGGCACAGGACCCAAGGCAGCATGGATTCACAGCAGGAAGGTCATGTCAAACAAATCTAATTGATTTCTTTGACTAGGTGACCAAAGTAGTAGACCAGGGAGGGGCTGTGGACATGGCACACCTAGACTTTAGCAAGGCATTTGACACAGTCCCACACAAAAGATTAATAAACAAATTAGTCAGCCTGAGAGTGGGTACCAGGATGGTAGCCTGGGTAAAACCCTGTCTAGACAAGAGGACACAGCGGGTAATAGTAAATGGAGTCCACAGTGAAGAAAGGAGGGTTGCTAGTGGGGTACCACAGGGTTCAATACTGGGGCCGGTCCTTTTTAATGTCTTTATAAGTGACATTGTGGAGGGACTGGAGGGGAAAGTATGTCTCTTTGCAGGTGACACACAGATCTGCAACAGAGTTGATACACAAGGTGGAGTGGAAAGGATGAAAAGGGACTTGGCAAGGTTGGAGGAATGGTCAGATGTATGGCAGCTTAGATTCGATGCAAAAGTAAAGTAATGCACCTGGAAACAAAACCCAGGGCAAGAGTACACAATGGGGAGGGTGAGATACTGACAACAGAAATGGAAAGGGGCCTGGGGTAGTCATATCAGACAACCTAAAGGTGGGCCAGCAATGTGAGAAGGCAGTAAGGAGGCTAGGGGATACTGGGATGCATAGGAGGCATCACCAGTAAAGCAGGAAGTTGTTGGCCCTCTGTACAGACAGTTGGTAAGACCACATCTGGAGTACTGTGTGCAGTTCTGGAGACCCCATCTCTGCAAAGACATAGACAGGGTGGAGGCTGTCCAGAGGAGGGCAACCAAAATGGTGCAGGGTCTGCACCAGAAGACATGTGAAGAAAGACTAAAGTAGCTTAAGATGTATAGCCTCGAGGAAAGGAGGGAGAGGGGAAGGGAGGACATGATAGAAACTTTCAAATACCTCAAGGGAATTAACGAAATCCAAGAAGGTAGCGTCTTTCAAAAAAAGAGATGTGCAAGAACAAGGGGAGTACAATTTGAAGATAGAAAGTGGACAGCTCAGAGGTAATGTGAGGAAATACTTCTTCACATAGAGGGTTGTAGATGCATGGAACAGCCTTCCTGAGGAGGTCATAGAGTCAAAACAGTGTGGGAATTCAGGAATGCATGGGACAGACATAAGGCAATTCTAGTGGGGGGTAGGAGGAAGTAGGCTGTTGGTTAACTAGGATCTGCAGCTTATCCGTTAGGTAGGGAAATGGACAGACTAGGTGGGCCAAACAGTTCTTATCTGCCGTCAAATTCTATGTTTCTGTGGTTCCCCCGGGTCTCCCAGTGCTACTACTTTTACATTTTTTGTTTTTTTACAAAAACAAAACAAAAACAAAGTGCTGGTCCGCTCCCATGTAGAATTAGGGTGGAGAGACAAAGCCCCCCCCCCCCAAAAAAATTAAGTCCCATTGTTTTTAATGAGCACAGGGTTTTGTCTGATTGTTGTGCTCAGCGCTGTGTTGCTTGTGGCGTTTGTAGCTGTGCTGTGTTTGTGTGCAGCGTATGACCCTGTGTTCATACAGAGCTGTGCTCCCCTTTGGCTTTCTCGCTATCCTTTCTAAACATTATGTAACCTGGGACTGACAAGTCCCAGTTGTATTCTCTGTGGCTCAAGTTTCTGCAATTGCTATGACATGTGCCTCAGTTTCTGTCACCAATGCCTGGTGCTCACTGATTTTACTACCCAGACTTCTGACATTAAGGCAGACCCCCTTCCAACTAACTCCAGATCCTGTTTTGCTGGTATGTGATCCTATACCTGCATTGCATCGGATTCTCCTTACTATCTTATATTTTCTACTGCTTACAGACGATGAGAGCCTTCTACCTTTTACTACTCCTTTTTAAATCTCAACCTTATTTTTACTCACCTTACTGCTGTCAGGCCCCAGTATAGGGAGCACTAGCTAGGTTCCACTCCCTTTACCGTGGTTCCTCTAGCCTCAGTGTCCCCAGCAACCAGTTTAACTGTCTAACAGAGACGTCAGACTTCTGCCCCGTTGTGCTGGTCTCATCAGGTGAAGGCAGTCACCTATTAGAGCCTCCTTTCTCAGAAGTCCCCCAGTCCCCCCACAAACTGGTATGCTTTATCCTGACACCATTCTTTTAACCACTCATTCAGTTCTTCTGTCTTTTCTTTCCTTTCTTACTCCCCCTCTGGCATCACCCCTTTCACTTCTCTTACCAGACTGAACACCCTCAGCAATTCCTTCTGCTGTTTCGCTACAAACTCCACTCCTCACATCTACCACTGTTCATTGTTTTCATCCCTAACCATCCCTCATCAGCCCTCTTGTCACCAGGTTTACTATACCTACTTAATTTCCAAATACTGGTTTGGTTCCTTTCTCTCTTACCTCTCTTCTCTCCTCTTCCTACTCCCACCTGCTTCCTGTTCCCTGTGTTCCAGGGACCATCACACTCTTACCTCTCCTCACCACTGTTGCTCTGCTGGGCAATCTGCCTTCTCCCATCAATTTCCCTCACTCTGGTACCAACACCCTCCGCTTCTACCTATCCCCAGACTTCCTCAGGCACTGGTTGAGCGATCAACCCCACCCCCATCCCCATTCTTGTTACCCTTCCTGTTGATACGACTGTAGTGGAGCCTTAAGCAGCCAGCTGTGTCCCTACACCTACCTTGGTTTAACTTCTATGCCACTACAGTTTCGCTCACCATTACGAGATCGGACAATTAACTCGCCCTTCAGCTCAATCGCCTGTTGTTAGTGTTGTTCTTGTCCGTTAAGTATTGCTGCCACTTTTGAATATGTACTTTGCAGGTGTTCTCATTGAGCTTTGCTGCACTTCTTCACTTTATTCTCTGCACATACAACTGTGTAGTATTTATTCTAACTCGTACCAATTTTTTTTACTGTAAGTTGTTCATATCTGTCGTTGCTGCATATTGTGCTGCTGTTCATCCACTATTCCCCCTTCCCTGTAAACAAGCTGTGGCTCTGTGTGCCTCCTCCGGTTATTCATTTTTTAAATAAATCTCTTCTTCCCCACTCTACACAGGGAGGACTGTGGAGGGGGTGTGGGATAACAGATGGACCAGACCCTGAACTTCGGGTTCCACACATAATCTCTATGTGATGTTTTTTTCAAAATACAGGAACTAAGCCTCTGCAATGCTATATTCCCTCTTCAGTACATCAGTTTGCAGCAACAGCCTATGTATGTCCTTTTTCTGCACCTAGCCAGCACCTACTGACACTGATCTCTGATCTAAACATTTTTAGTGAAAACCCTTCGTCCCATTTGCTTGGGTAGTGGGGTCTCGAAAAGAAAAGGAAAAAAAAAAACAGCAAGCTATAGACAACCTCAATGCAGAATCACTAAAACAAGGGTTACCCCTAAAGGGCACTGGCAACAAATCAAGCATCAAAGAAATACAACATCATACCTACTTCCATAATGCAAAGCGTCATGGGATATATGCAAATTGCCATGCCATTTAGACTTGTTCAGTTTACAGCATTTTACATGCATTTTAAACAGCACAACTAACTTAATTTCTGTAATAGTCACCTAGTGCTTTTTACCATTATCAGAAAACACCTAGTGCCGTGGTATTTTCAACATTTACAGGTTTCATAAACATAAGAAATATACATCAAGGTATTTTATGACATAGTGCTATTACATACTAAATCCAAAAACAGTAAACACAACCTGTTTTACATACTCTGAGGGCACCGCAATAACCTCCCTGTATGAGGACTTGAGAGGGAAAAGGAAAATTAAGGGAGACGCCATAGCATAGTCAAGAAAGGGGAAGGGGTGACCATAGGTGGCCAACCTTATGGACTAGAAATAGTAATGGATAGACTAGACTAAGAAATAGAAATAGAAGAACTGTTGCAGCAGATTTAAGAAAAGGTCAGTCCTCAAGAGTGGCAGGAGCTCCCTGTCACAAGGTCCGCAGAAAGGGCCAGGGAGGCAGAGTGTGCTTGCAGCAGGCAGGAGGAAGGAGGAAACGCACACTAAGGCAAAGGGGGAGGGAACATGTTTGCTGTACTAGCAACACATGGGAAAGAGGACACAAGAGGAGATTGCACAAGGGATAATACTCACAAAGAGAAGTGAGAGAGGGGCATTACTAGTGGAGAGATTGTGCATGGCATGGCAGGGGAAGGATAATAATCAGAGAGGTGAGGAGAGAGAGGAATGTAGGCAGTCAAAGAGGCAGGGCTGAAAAACTGAGACACATTGTAAAAGCACTGTCTTGAGTGGCCCCAGAAATGAGAACCTGGGGAGGGGGGGGGCGACAAGCACAAGGAAAGAGGAGGGAGGTGTACTGCTGTTGGGGAACTCCATACTCAAGGGGATCAGATGGGGCAGCAAGGAGGAGAGGCACAGTCGGATATGGGTGGAGTCCATACCAGGATTAAAGGCAGACATGGCAGGACAGGCAATCCTAAGGTGCGTAAGGAAGGGTAGGAAGAAACCACACATTGTGGTACATGTGGGTACAAATGACCTAGCGGGGGAAATGGTGGAGGTAACAAAGGAGAGGACTGAGGAAGTGGGAAGGTTGTGCGAGGAGACTGGGGAGTCTGTGGCATTCTCCGAGGTGCTCCCAGTACCCTGTGCAAGCACAGTAAGAAAGGAGAGGATTAGGGAGTTAAAAACATGGTTGATAGAATGGTGTCAAACTAAGGGATATGTGGTGGTGGGTAGCTGGGGCAGTACCTGGGATAATAACAATATGTTTGCAAGGGATAGGCTACACCTGAGTGGGAAGGGGAAAGCGGTATTAAAGCAAAGACTGGGGAGGTATATTGCGACAAAGGTGGATTTAAACTAGATGGGGGGTGGCAAGTGGACAGCAGGTAGGCAGGGATCTGATAGAGTGGAGTCACAGCCTACCCCCCCGGGCTAGCAGGGAAGGACTCAGGGCGGCCAAAAAAGGAGGGGGTAGAAGGAAGGAAATGGAGGCCAGTGAAGGGAAGGGGGCAGGATGGAGGGTGGTCTCGCTGAATGCAAGAAGCTTAGACAACAAATCAGCTGAGCTACAGGCACTCTTAGCAGTGTGGAGGGTGGATATTGCAGCTGTCACAGAAATGTGGGCAACTGAGCACAGGGACTGGGATCTGGCAACCCCGGGATACAGATTATATAGAAAGGAAGGGAGGGACGGTGGGCTGAGGTGGCAGTCTATGTGAGGGATGAGATCAAATGCACAAGGGACGAAGGGGAAGAAAGGAAAACTGAGGCAATCTGGCTCCTAGACTCAAGGGATAGGAAACTGAGGTTTGGGGTGGTATACAGGCCACTGTCCCAGTCTGAGGAGCTTGACAGGGAATTAGCAGGACAATTCAGAAAGGTGTGTAGAAAAAGGAAGGTGGTCATCGTGGGGGATTTCAACTTGCTGGGAGTTGACTGGAGCATTCCGGCCACCTCCAGTGCTAGGGAACAAGTGCTCCTGGATGCAATCCAGGAGGGTCTCCTGACACAGTTGGTAATTGTACCTACTAAGCTAAAGAACACTTTAGGTTTGGTGTTGTCGAATGGGGAGGCAGCAAGGGAAATAAAGTTGGAGCACCCACTAGCCAACAGCGATCACTAAACGGTGTGGTTTAATATCGCGATGTGCGGGGAGCCAGAGAAATAAGTTACTCAGGTGGTAAACCTTAGGGGGGCAGACTTTGGGAGGATGCAGAAAGTACCGAAAGGGAAACTGGAGGGCAAAAGCAGGAGATGGATGCAGAGCAGAAATGGAATATTATTAAATGGGGGATTACAGAGGCAACAGAAGCCTGCACCAAGACACAGAGTAAGAGAAGCAGAGCAAGAAAACCATGCTGGTTGAACAGCGAGGTAGCGGAGATGGTGAGAGCAAAACAACAGACACACCAGAGGTACAGGAGGACGGGTAAGGAAGTGGACAGGGAGGAGTATATAACGTGGTCAGAGGAGGTGACCAGAAAAGTGAGAGAAGCCAAGGCCCAGAGGAGCTGAGATTAGTGCAGGGAATTAATGGGGGACTTTTCAGATAAATGAGGGAGAAAAGGAAGTGCAAGGAGACAATAGTGAGGATAAAAAGGGGTGGGGAGTTGACAGAAAAGGGGGAGGAACAGGCTGAAGCACTGAATGGATACTTTTGCTCAGTGTTCACAGAGGGAAAGGGGGGACCGCTACCACCATGGGCTGGGGAAGGGAGGGACAGGAGGCAACAGATGGAAGAACTGAGGCAAGTAAAATCCTAGAGGGACTGAGAGCACTGAAGGTAGACAAGGCACCAGGGCCAGATGGTATCTACCCCAGGGTGTTGAGGGAGATGGCAGAGGGTGTTGATGGAGCCGCTGGCGGATCTGTACAGCACCTCACTGGAGTCGGGCTATGTGCCACTGGACTGGAGGATGACACATGTAGTACCATTACACAAGAGCAGACCAAGGGATGAACCGGGTAAATATCACCCAGTAGTTCTCACCTCCATAGTGTACAAACTCATGGAAACAATACTAAAGGAAAGACTGGTGTCGTACCTGGAAGACAGTGGCCTCCAGGATGTGAGGCAGCATGGGCTCATTTCAGGGAAGTCTTGTCAAACCAACCTCGTACAATATTATGACTGGGTGACAGGTGAGCTGGATAAGGGTCATGCGGTGGATGTTCTTTACTTGGACTTCAGGAAGGCCTTCAGTTCTGTGCCTCATGGGTGGCTTGGGGGGAAGCTAACTGGTGTAGGAGTAGGGGCAAAAATTGTGAACTGGATTTCAAGCTGGCTGAGTGGGAGGCTGCAGCGGGTGGTGGTGAGAGGGGAGCTCTCAACTCCAAGGCCGGTGACGAGTGGGGTGACACAGGGCTATGTGTTGGGGCCAGTATTGTTTGGGCTCTTCATATCAGACATTGCACATGGGGTAGTGAGCAAGGTAAGTCTGTTTACTGACGACACCAAAATCTGAGCAGTTGTGGATGGAGAGGAGGGATCGAAGCAGCTGCAGGGGGACCTAAGCAAGCTAGATGAGTGGTCAGAGAGGTGGCAGCTGGGGTTCAGTGCAAAGAAGTGTAAGGTTATGCACTTTGGGATGAAGAACACAAGGAGAGAATACTGGCTGGGGGGGGGGGATTAAGCTGGAGATCACTGAGGTGGAGAAGGGCCTTGGGGTAATGATAACAGGGACCATGAACGACACTGCTCAGTGCAGGAGAGTGGCTGCAAAGCGAAGAAAATGCTAGGGTGCATAGTGAGGGGGGTTTCGTCCAGGCAAAGTGAGGTGATCTTGCCCCTCTACAGGTCGCTGGTAAAGGCCGCACTTAGAATATTGTGTGCAGTTTTGGAGGCCATACCTAAAGCATGATATCAGGCTACTGGAGGGGGTGCAGAGGAGAGCAAAAAAGATGATATGTGGAATGGAGGGGAGAGACTATGACAGCAGGCTGGGAGACCTGAATATGTACACCCTGGAGGATAGAAGGGACGGGGGGGGGGTATGATAGAGACATTCAGGTATCTGAGGGGAATCAATAAGGATGGGACAGATGGGGTCTTCAAGTTAAGAAGGGGAGGGTCACCAGGGGGCATGGGCTAAGAATAGAAGGGGGAAAGATTTAGGAAGGAAATGAGGAGACACTATTTCACAGACAGGGTGGCAGCAAAATGGAATGCCCTAACAGAATGGGTGGTATCATGTAAATCTGTGAACAGCTTCAAAAGGGCATGGGACAGGGAAGAGTGAGGGTTGGGGAGGTGTGGGTGGCAATGGGATGACAGAGGGGAGGGGGGTGGGGCAGCTGCAAACTAGGGCTGCTAGCTGCACACTCGAGCAGACTTGGATAGACCAGGTGGTCTGTTTCTGCTGGCATATTTGTATGTTTGTTTGTAGTCTGTACCCTAGCCTCTGAAAGTTCCACTTCACTTTCTCCACAGGCTGGTTTGCCAGATCGCTGGTATCCAAGTGTATCAGCACCCCCAAGTTCCCCTCTGCACTGTTTTCCCTAGTCTGTCTATAACCAGGATGGCTGATACCCCAGGAAAGCATCAGACCGTTCCCCATTCCTCCTCTCCCCAACCCACCTACCGTACTCTCTACCAGTGCTCCAGATAACTTTTTAGGCTAGGAAGTAAAAACTTCTTAGCTTTCCAAGCTGGTAGTATTTCGGTATGTCAGGTAGTATTTTGCGACTCGGGCGCACTGTTCTGGTGAACTGAAGCACAAATGTGCAAAGTCCGTGGAAACATCTGGTAGTGATGATAATACCCAGGACTCTACACAGGGTGTAAAAAGGGCAACACTGAGTGTAAAATACTCCAATACACGCGTTAACCGGACCACTGCTCTCTACTCCCTTGATCGTGGAATCCTCAACCAAGTAAGACGATCCTAGTTGCCTTCTTCTTACCGTCACCCTGGCTGTCATCAAGTCATCACTCCCAATTTCTGTGACTAACCCAGAGTCCCCCCTGCAGGAATAATGTACCTGCGTCTCCTTCAGGGGTGCAGAGCAATTTGCCATCAGGATAATCTGTTTGGTGTAGGCCGACCTCTCCATTGCTGCCTCTGCCACTCTCCCCCTCTGCCTTGCCACGACTCTTCACCCCCGGCCCGACCAGTGGTCACTGCCGGATGGTGGTCTGTGCCACAGGAGAGATGCCCCTTTCCTTGCTGCTACCAGCTCAGCATGGAGCTCTGCAAAGATTCTGCAGAAGGTGCAGTGACCCCTGCTTCACAGCATTACTCTGAAGAAGAGCACTCCACATTCCCTGCAACGGATGTGCTCCCACTAAATCGCATGAGCTTTAAGCTGATTATATTGCTCTGCTCTCCCTAATGAATTGCTTCTGAAAGGAGAAACAAAATGGATCTGGGGAAAAAAAATGAGACTGCTTTTCTAGTTCACAAGTCCTTCCCTTTAGCTGCCGTAGATGCAAAGTGGATGGGGAGGGCTGGAACACTCGTCCCTAATGTACATGCACTGCTTCTGGAAGCAGAAATTAAATGGATCTGGAAGAAACCTGAGACTGCTTTTCCAGTTCATAGGTCCCTCTACTTTAGCTACCCCAGGAAGTGGAAAGGAGAGCTTTAGCTGGCTCTACCCCTCTGCTCTCCCGAATGCACTGATGTGAAACTACAAAATAATGCACAGAAAGCATCATTTTAGCCTTGCTGAAGGTCTAGTTATTTATTTATTTATTAAATTTTGATAATCGGGTGAGCCCGCTGGGCCCCGAAGGTCCCTTTTTCAGGGGCGACCCGAGGGTTACAAAATACATTACATGGGATTGTTTCAACAAGATACATAACAAATGTCATACATTATTACATGGGATTGTATACAACTAGATACATTAAATACATCACATAGATACATAGAAGGGCAGACAATAGTGGCAGTGTAATAAGTACGAGCGTATAAAGGAGTTACATTGGCTGGTTTGTTTCATGGAGTCACTAATGATAACTTCTTTCCTCTGATGTTGTTTCCAACACCCCCGGCCCATACTCGGTTCTGAATATTTTATTTCCTAACTGCATAACTTTGCACTTTTTTCACATTGAATTACAATTGCCAGATGTTGGCTCAATTGTCCAGCCTTTGCAGGTTACTCTGCAACTCCCTTATCCCCTCCACAGTTTTACAGCTCTTTAAGGGATATACTACGAGAGACTGCCAGGCTCTTCCCTGACACCAAAATTCGAAGCCAGGATCCGATGCCATAGATCCAACAGTGGGGTATTACCCTCGCCTTACTTTTTTTTTTTCATGTTTGGGGGTTAGGCCCTGCACCCCAATGTGAGGGACTTTGACCCCTGCACCCACCTTAATTATTATAGTAAACTCTGCCATGTGCAAAATCCCAATGTTGGGATTTTTTGGTGTCGGGATTACAGGTGTCGGGCAACCAAATTTCAGTCTCATAAAAGTACACCATCTCTAATCTTTAGCTTGGAGTGTGATTTGCAATTAAAACTATTCAACAGTTTTATTTTTAGAAATCACGATGTGTTAGTAGTTTACCCACGTGCCTCAACCCCAACTAGTTCCCTTCTTTTCGCCCTCTCTGTATTGTGGAATCTGGCATTCTCATGGACACTGTCCACAACCATTCTATGGTCTACTTTACATGTAATCTCTACAGCCTCAAAGCAGTCCAAAGTATACCTGGTGTAGGTCATTCAACCTTCACACCTGCTTGATGACCTTCAGTCTGTCAACTAGTCTATTTTATGTCCACTGACTGATGCAGCCCTCCTCTTTTTCTGTACAGTATTTATGTCAGTCTGGGACAAACGAACACTCATCTCATGCCCCACCCCCCAAGCTCGAAGGTCATGTGTTTGATGTTCCCACCTTCCCTGGCTCTCTGCAGGCTTAATTTCTTCCACAAAAGCTTGTAACTCTGTGTGGTACCACCATAAAGCCTTTGACTTATTGGAGTACTACTTATAGTATAAAATGATACAAAATTCTTCTATGCCAGCACCTGGGCTATCAGTCAAGGTAAATCAAATTATTTTACCTCAGTCCTTCAGAATAGCTTTTAGTCCTCATCTGAACTATGCAAAGTTACTCACTCTGTTTTAGACCCTTCCTCCTCCAACTCCAGTCCTCAGATCTAAGTGCTCGTCAGTCTTTAAACCTCCTGAGATTGCCTTCATTTTAAACTAGTACTTTACCTCCTGTGGCTCTTACTCACCAAACTTACATTCCTTCCTCCTCGTCAGCCCTCCTGCTCTTCTCCCTTTCTTACATTTCCTTGGCTGCCACACTGTCTGCTCTTTTTAAATCCCTTCAAGGGGAGTAGCCCTGTAAACTCAGTGGCGGAGCCAGGTTTGGGGGCATTTGGGAGCTAAGGGGGGGCCATTCAGTCAATCAGGGGCTCCACAATAGGTATTAAACTGTAAATAATGATGGTGGCAGGGCGCCATTACTCAGACTGGGGCAGCCAGAATGGGCGACCGCCCCCCCAGCGCCCCCCCCAGCTCCGCCACTTCATAAACTCCTTCTTCTCTAACCCTACACTGCTTCACTTCTCTGCTCCTGCTGTTGCTGTCCCTGTCTTCTTCGTGGTGGATCTTTCTGCAACGCTCCAAACTGTCACTGGAAAGTCTTAATATATGAAGTTATATCAGGGGTCAACCGTAACCTTTTTTTGCACTAGCCAGCAGGGCAAGTTGATTCAAAATTGTACTAGCCCGCAGATGGTTGCACTAGTCCTCAATTACTATGGTAAATGTTGATCACTTGTACAGAAAAAATGCAAGCAAAGCCAAGAAAGACTCTGATTATTGCACATTTATGCTGCTCCCACACTGCTTCCAGCTCCACAGCAGAAAAAAGACTACAGTGCCATCACAGACAGTGAGCCCCCCCCCCCCATTGTTTTGTACCGTGGCCTCCTCTCTTCCTCTTTCTGCCGCCCCGCCACCAAACAGAGAGAGGACATCACAACAGCATACGTTCAATCAAGCAGTCCTAGCTCTGTGCACACAACAGCAGACATCATCATGCACCTCACCACACTGTCACCGCCACCCACAGGGCAATGAACAGAGTCAGGCAGAGAAAGACACTGTCAGTCCCCACCCTATAGTCAGCTGGAGACCTGCACTTCTGAAAGTTTTTGTACAGTCTCCAGTGAGCCAGGAGCACATCTAAGGTTTCTTTGGGGTGGGGGGCTAGACAACCCTAAGGGGCTTGGGAAATAGAAAGCTATGACATTTTTATTTGTAAAAGCGTTGATTTTAATATGCTCTGCCCCACCATTAATATATTTTTCTTTAACACTGTCCTTTCATCTGCCCAGGGGAAACAGTACACAGACATAATGCTGTACTATCTCTTTTTCTGTGCAGGATGATCTCTGCATCCTAGGAATGCCTATTTCAAGGTTTCAAATTATGTATTTTATCAAGGTTTATTTTTGTACCATACATGATCCAAAGCTTTGTTTTTAGACTGAAAGGACATGCTGAGTGGGATACGGGTGGAATTGTATGGATGGTGATGGCTGGCATGGTCCACTTAGAACATAGAAACAGACTTTGACGGCAGATAAGGACCGCTTGGCCCACCTAGAAGAGCTGGGTACCCCCTACACGTGCCAGTAATGGCAGCTATGGATCTATGGATGGTCACTTCAGATTCTGATGTGCAGTGGTGTCCAGGGAAAGAACAGAGTTAAGATATTTGATGGGGAGAGGGAAGTTATGGTGAGGCTAGAATAAAACCCACCTGCAGGGTTGATCCTGTATACCTCTTTGCATTTTGTCACAGAAATGTTGGTTCTAGGGACATGGATATGTTGTTCATCCACACTGTCTGGCAGGTTCCTTGCCACTTTAAATCTTGACGGAAGGTCTTCAAGCTGACTCCTCCCACCCACCCAGGTGGTAAAACTCTCGGCTCTGCCCCATGACACCAGATCTTCCTTACCGCTTGGAAGCTCAGGTTCCCTCCTTAACGCTCTGTGTGATAGACTGGATCCTAATTCTTCAGTTCGCCTGAAACTCATTTTAACGTTTTCAAGACTTCGGTCATCTTTCTTCCTCGCAGCTGCGATGAACAAATCAATTCCCAGATTTCAGCGGTGCCCTTGTGGGCAGAAGATGTCCAGGACGGACCCGCACTCCACTTGCGTCTACTGCCTCGGCCTAGAACACGACCCGCAGGCCTGCGAGTAATGCCGTTAGTTTTCGGCCAGCGTCCTGGAGGACCGCGCTGGCCAGTTACAGCTTGTGCGCCCCGAGGAGCGCTACCCACCAGTTAAGTCGAAGGAGGCCCGTTGGGCGGTTACCATGGCGGCTGGCTCGGCTGAGCAACTCGAGCAGATGATCGCCTTCGAGGAGGAGGTGGCCCAGGCCACATAATCCTCTTCCTCGGTCACGCATTTATCCCGCTGTCTCTGGGTACCTCGTATTCAGCTTTGTTCAAGGAGCTTTTCCAATCCCTTTCCACGAAGGGAGAGGGGCCATCGGGACATTCCTCTTCGTCCAAAAAGAAGGACTCAAAGGGTAAGTCCCATCGTCGGCGTTCGTGGGAGCGGGAGAGGTCTCCTTCCTCGGACAGCCGACTGCCGACTTCGGTCAAGGTTGCGGCTAAGACTGCTGGCTTCACAGCGTCCCTGTCAGGCCAGCCGGCTGAGACACCAGTCAACGCGGTCAAGATTTTTCTCGACCCATCAGACGGGCGGTTGACTAGTGAGGCCGACAACCCTTCTTCACCGGTTCCCCTGGTGGAGACCAAGGATCTGCCTGCGCCCCTGGTGCAGCTGTCCCCGGTTAAGGCTTCTGAGCCGAGGGAAGAGCGGGTGCCCCCGCTCCTTCCCAGACCCGTCCTCGGAAACACCGAGGATCTCGGTCTCGGACTTCGTCTTGGTCCAGCCGATCCCGCCAACATCGGCGGTCTTGGCACCGGGGTAAACGGCACCGCCGCTCATCCTCGTCTTCCTCCTCGGAAGAGGAGAGGAGAGGCTTCGGCGCAAATTTTGTCGATGCTATGAGGACCTGATGTGGCAGCAGTTACTTCTCTCTGGGAACAAGTTGACGCCATCGCCTTCCCTGGCCATCAAGTGGCTGTCACCCGAGCGGCTGAAACAACCCCTCGCTGTAGTCAAGGTGCCCAAGCCTGGGCCGGTTGTTTGGCCGAAACTAGCTGCCCCACCGATTGTGGTGGAACCTCCGCCTTTACAACCGAAATCGGGGGCCCGACCAAGGACTCTCAGTCGGGTCAAGGCCTGCCCCACAGGTTGTCGGTCACTCTCACTCCTGACCGTCCTCGGCAGGTGGAGGGTGGCTCAGGCCCCAGGCAGCTCTTCGCGGACTCCTCCGAGTCCGACGACAACTCCTCCCTGTTCTCCAGGCCCGTTGACCTGGAGTCCTCCGGGGGCCAGTCGTTGGACGAAAGCCTATCATCCTTCATGGGTTTGCTTCGGCTCATCTCGGAGTCCACCGGGATGCAGCTCGAGCCCGTATCCAAGTGGGCCAGGTATCCCCTCACAGAGATACTGGACCGAGGGGATTCACCCACAGAGGCTTTTCCGGTGGCTGAAGCCATTGTTGGCCCAGCCTTGGAGCTCTGGCGGCAGCCTGCTTCCTGCCCTGCGCCTTCAGCCAGGATGGCCAGGAAGTATGCGGTCCGTACCGGCTCTTTGCCCAGTTTTTCGGAACACCTCTCTGCCAAGGGGTTGGTCACCAACAGCGTTTTCCGATGTTCCGGGAATGCTAGGGACGTGGACAAGCCCCCCGACAAGGAGTCCAAAAAGCTGGACTACGCTGGGCACAAGGTGTATGCTGCATCCTCCCTCGGCCTCCGCCAGGCCAGCTCAGCCGTGCTGATGGCACACTTCTCCCACACCCTCATGGGCTCCCTGGATGAGGTGATCCCTCATCTTCCGGCCGACCTGCAGACCACGGTCCTGCAGCTGCGGGACCAGGTTAAGGCAGTGGCTAAGCAGCAGCTCCAAACGGCTCTGGACATAGGAGACTTCTGTGCCAGATTGGTTGCAGCCACGGTGGCTATGCGCCGCAGAGCATGGCTGAGGCTATCCACCTTCACCTTCTCGGAGGTGCTACCCATCTATGGCATAGGAGAGGCTAGGGTGTTCCGTACCATGGGATTCAATCAGTGGTTGAAAAACTGGTGTGGAGCTCAGGGATTTGGCTTCATTGGGGACTGGGGGTCCACCTGGAGTGATGCAAGCCTATACTGGCATGATGGGCTGCATCTGTCTGGGAGGGGAACCAGGATCCTAGGTGATAGGTTTAAATGCTTCATTGGCAAGCTTTTAAACTAGCCAAGGGGAGGCACTGAAAGGAGCAGAGAATCCTAGCCCCCAAACAATCACAGTAGTATGTGGCAAACACCAACATGGAGGTGTTGATAGGGAGAAGGGCAGGGTAAATGGAGAAAGTGACAAAGGCAAGAAGGACAGGAATGGGCAAAAGGGGTAAGGCCATCAGGAAATGGAGGGTAATGAGTACCAACGCCAGAGTCTGGGCAACAAGCTCCTGAGCTGGTGGCCTTAATGGAAGAGGGATGCCTGGATATCGTAGCAGTCACAGAAACATGGTACACAGAGAACCATGACTGGGATGTTAACATACCAGGGTACATAACCTACAGGAGAGACAGGCAGGGGAGAAGAGGGGGAGGAGTAGCTCTCTATGTAAAGGAAGGGATAAAAGCAACTGAACAAAAGAGTAAACAGGGAGGAGAGGAGGCACTGTGGGTCACCTTGGAGACTGGAAAGGGCACCACAATCCACACAGGGGTTGTGTACAGACCCCCATGTCAGGGGGAAGGAATGGACAAGGATATGATGGAAGGAATTCTTAGAATGGTAGAGAAAGGGGAGATACTGTTGATGGGAGACCTGAATATGCCAGATGTTAGCTGGAGCACATTTGCTGCAGCCACATCCAAGAGCAGGGCCATTCTTGACGCCCTACAGGTGGCAGGCATTAGACAGCTAGTTTCGGAACCCACTCATGAGGGAGCAATCTTAGACCTCGTACTCTCAAACGGGGGCAGTGAGAGGATCTCAGATCTAGAAGTAGGTTGCCATCTGGGGGCAAGTGACCATCACACAGTGTGGTTCACGTTAAACTCAGCTACAGAGTCAAGCCATACAAAAGTGAGGGTCCTGGACTTTAGGACAGCTGACTTTGGCAAGATGGGAGAGTGCCTCAGAAAAGCACTAGCAAACAGGCTAGAAGGAGGTGTGGAGCAACAATGGGAATCATCAAACTGCCATCACAGAGGCAACAAGCCTTTGTGTGAAGCAAATAAACAAATCAAACGAAGAAAAGCCACTATGGTTCTCAAAAGAGGTGGCTGTGAAAGTCAGGAAGAAAAGATAGCATTCCGGAAGTATAAGGAAACACAGAAGGAGCAGGACACAGAGCTGTACCAATTAAGGCAGAAAGAAGCAGGGAGGGAAGTCAGAATAGCAAAGGCCCAAACTGAGGAAAAGATGGCCAACTCAGTTAAGAAGGGGGATAAAACCTTTTATAGGTACATCAGCGAGCGAGAAAGACAAAGGGAGGGATAGTGAGGCTGAATAGAATGAACGGTGGGTGGGCAGAGGGGGACAGTGAAAGCAGGAATACTGAACGAATATTTCTGCTCAGTATTCACAAAAGAGGAGGGGGAAGTGCCTAATCCAATTAACAGAAGCACTCTTGATAGGGGGGTCGATCCCAGTCCTTTCACAGAAGAAAGGGTTCTGCAAGAACTCCTAAAACTGAAAGTGGACAAAGCAATGGGTCCTGATGGAATTCACCCCAGAATTCTAAAAGAATTAAGGGAGGAACTAGTGAAACCACTGGCTACTCTTTTAATAAATCATGGGAGGATGGTGTGGTACCGAGGACTAGAGGAAGGCGGATGTGATTCCCCTTCACAAAAGTGGGACCAAGACAGAGGCAGGTAACTACAGACCTGTCAGTCTGACCTCTGTGGTAGGGAAAGTGATGGAGTCACTTGAAGGAAAGAATAGTTGAGTACCTAGAGGTCAGTGGAGCACAGGATCCAAGGCAGCATGGGTTCACAGCGGAAGGTCATGTCAGACTAATCTAATAGATTTCTTTGACTGGGTGACCAAAGTAGTAGACCAGGGAGGGCTGTGGACATGGCCTACCTAGACTTTAGCAAGGCATTTGACACAGTCCCACACAAAAGATTGATAGTCAAATTAGCCAGCCTGGGAGTGGGTCCTAGGGTGGTAGCCTGGGTAAAACAGTGGCTGGACAACAGGACACAGAAGGTAATTGTAAATGGAGTCCACTCTGAAGAAAGGGCGGTTACTAGTGGGGTACCGCAGGGTTCAGTATTCGGTCCAGTCCTTTTTAATGTCTTCATCAGTGACATTGCAGAGGGACTGAAGGAAAGTATGCCTTTTGCAGATGACACAAAGATCTGCAACAGGGTTGATACAATAGGAGGCGTGGAAAGGATGAAAAGGGACTTGGCAAGGTTGGAGGAATGGTCAGACGGATGGCAGCTAGGATTCAATGCAAAAGTGCAAATAATGCACCTGGGAAACAAGAACCCAGGGAAGAATACACAATGGGTGGGAGGTAGTAACAACAACAAAACAGGAAAGGGACCTGGGGTAATCATATCAGATGACCTTAAGGTTAGCAAGCAATGTGAGAAGGCAGTAGGGAGGGCCGGGGTATACTGGGATGTATAGGGAGAGGCATCAGCAGCAGAAAACAGGCAGTTGTTATCCCTCTGTACAAATAGTTGGTGAGACCCCATCTGGAATACTGTGTCCAGTTCTGGAGACCCCATCTCCGCAAGGACATAGACAGGATAGAGGCAGTCCAGAGGAGGGCAACTAAAATGGTGCAGGGTCTGCAAGAGAAGCCGTATGAGGAGAGACTAAAGGAGCTTAATATGTATACCCTTGAGGAAAGAAGGAGAGGGGGACATGATAGAAACTTTCAAGTACCTCAAGGAATCAACAAAGTCCAAGAGGGTAGCATCTTTCAGAAAAAGAGACTTGCAAGAACAAGAGGACACAATTTAAAGATAGAAGGAGGGCGTCTAGGGCAATGTGAGGAAGTATTATTTCACAGAGAGTGTAGTGGATGCATGGAACAGCCTTCCTGAGGAAGTTGTGGGGTCTAAAACTGTGGGAGAATTCAAGAATGCATGGGACAGACATAAGGCAATTCTTGTGGGGGGCAGGAAGATAAAGGCTGTTGGTTAACTAGGATCTGCGGCCTATCCTGTAGGTAGGGAAATGGGCAGACTAAATGGGCCTAGCGGTCCTTATCTGCCGTCAAAGTCTATGTTTCTATGATACCTAGCACAAATTGGTGGATGTCCCCTTCCTGGGAACTGACCTCTTCGGCCCTGGAGTGGAAGGTCACCTCCAGCGGATCGAAAAGTCCAATGCCACTCAGGACTCGGTCACCTCTGCCCAGCAGGACAAAGGCCTCCGACAGCAGCAGCACAAGTGCTTTCGCCCTTCTATGCCTGCAGCACGTCCGGCCCAACAGCACCAGGGCCAGCAGACTCGTGCTTGGCATCCCAAACCCAAGCCCATGGCTTTCTCCAATAGGAAGCAGGGAGGTAAAGGCCCAGGCGGTCCCTCGGCCAGTCCTTCCTCCAAGCCTGCCCAGTGATGGGTTGAGGGGTGTCACCCCCAGCCTCGTCACTCCCCCGGTTCACCCCATGGGATGGCTCCGACACTTCCTTTCCACCTGGTCAGCTATCACCATGGACCGGTGGGTGTTGGAGGTGGTAGGAAAGGGCCTGCCTCTGGAGTTCGAGCAGGCCCCACCCTTCTGAGCCGTCGCCTCGGGGGGCCACGGGGTCTGCAGCCTCTCTGTCGGCCCGCCGAGACGATATTGCCCTGCTCCTTGAAAAAGGGGTGATCAGGAAGGTGGCGGATCCTCCTCCAGACCCGGGGTTTGTGTCCAGGTACTTCCTGGTCCCAAAACGGATGGGGGGCTGGCGCCCCATTCTCAACCTGCATGACCCGAACAGGTTCCTAAGGTCTCGGACCTTCAGGATGGTCACTCTGGCTCAGATAATCCCATCTTTGGAACGAGGCATATGGTTCTGTTCCTGACCTTCAGGACATGTTCTTTCATGTCCCAATCCGTCCGTCCCACCAGAGATTCCTCCGCTTCAGAGTGGAGAGATCCCTTTATGAGTTCCAGGCCATGCCCTTTGGCCTTTCCCTAGCTCCCAGGGTCTTCACCAAATGCATGGCAGTGGTGACAGCATTCCTGCGGCGCCGAAGGGTCCGAGTCTATCCCTACCTGGAAGACTGGCTGATTGCAGCCCCCTCCAGAGCAGAGGTGGAGCATTCCAGAGATCTGGCCCTCCAGGTTTGCTCTCAGGTTGGCCTCCTCATAAATGAGTCCAAGTCGGAACTTGTGCCAAAGCAGGTGATACAATTCATCGGGGCAGAGCTCCTCTCTCTACGAGCCAGAGCACGGCTCCTGCAGACAGGGCCGAGGTTCTTTCCTCCTTTGCCCAATCATTTCAGGTTGGGCAATTGCGCCCTGCCTGGGACTTCCTCTGCCTCCTGGGCCTCATGGCGGCCTGCACCAGCGTGGTCCGTTGGGCCCGCTGGTACATGCGTCCTCTTCAATGGGGACTAGCCAGCCAAAGGTCACAGCACTTCGATCCGCTGGATCAGCTAGTGACAGTGACCCAGGGATGTGGAACGCTTCCAGTGGTGGACTGTTCCAGCACATCTGCAGGAGGGCATCCTGCTTGTCCGCCCCAAGCCGACAGTCTCTATCGACCGATGCCTCTCTGATGGGTTGGGGTGCCCATCTGGGGAGCACAGAGCCAGACGGGCTCTCGTCCCTTGGGAGTCCCGATACCATATTAACCTGCTGGAGCTTCGAGTGGTTTGTCTAGCCCTCACCACCTTCGCTCCGTTTCTACGGGGTCAAGTGGTTCAGGTCCAGACAGACAATACCACGACCATGTACTGCCTAAACCGCCAGGGCGGGATGCGCTCCATGCCTCTGTGCAGGGAAGCTCTCCACATTTGGTCACTCGTATGCAGCCTGGAGGCGGATGTCCTCGCCATTCACGTGGCAGAAGCCTCCAATACCCTGGCCGATGCCCTAAGCTGGATAGGGGCTGCGTCTCACGTGTGGTCTCTCCTGCCGGACATAGTACAAGATCTCTTCTCCCACTGGGGCACGCCTCAGGTGGACCTGTTTGCCTCCAGGGAGAATGCAAAGCTGAGACTGTTTTATGCCCGCCCCCTCGGCAGGGCTCGCTGCAGGGAGATGCCTTCTCAAGGCCATGGACCCCGGGCCTCGTCTGCACCTTTCCCCATTTCCCTTGATCCACAAGGTGCATCTCAAGGCAAGGAGGGACAAGGCGCAGGTGATTCTGGTAGCCCCAGACTGGCCCTGCCAGTTCTGGTATCCAGATCTCCTCAGTCTCAGCTCCAGGCTCCCGAGGCGGCTTCCAGCCCCGGACCTGATCTCAGTCAATCAGGGAAGGTGTTCCATCCGGACCTTCAATCCCTGCACCTAACGGCCCTGGTTCCTGAGCTGCCAGAGTTCCAGGCCTTGGGTCTTTCCGACGAGGTCCTCAACGCCGCTGAGGCATCCCTGTATGAGCTGGACCAGAAAATGCTATGCCTTCAAATGGAAGAGATTCTCCATTTGGTGTCAGGGCAAGGGCCTGGACCCTTCCTCCTGTTCCTGGCAAGCATTCTGACTACCTGTGGTCCCTTTCTCAGCTAGGGCTTCGGTCGCCACCTTAAGTGCACCTGGCAGCCATCTCTGCTTATCAAGCAGGCCAGGAAGCAGTTGGTGGCGCAGGAGAAGGTGGTTGTGCACTTTTTCAAAGGCCTTGATCATATATCCCCTCCAGTGCGAGAACCTCCACCTCCGTGGGATCTACTGCTGGTATTGGCTAAGCTCATGGGCAAGCCATTCGAACCGATGCACAGGTGTGACATCTCTCACCTGTCATGGAAGACCGCCTTCTCGGGGGCTATCACATCAGCCAGAAGGATGGGAGAACTCCAGGCGCTTCCATCGAGTCTCCTTATCTGGTCTTCCACAGGGACAGAAGTTGTCCTGCGCCCCCACCCGAAATTCCTTCCAAAGGTGGTGTCGGGAGTTTCACCTTAACCAGGTGTTGACTCTGCCGGTGTTCTACCCCAATCACACCTCGGAGGCCGAGTATAGGCTCCTTACTTTGGACCCTAGAAGAGTGCTCGCTTATTATAAGGAGTGGACGGCTGAAGTTTGGGGAGAGGTTCGACAGCTGTTTGTCACCTATGCTGAAGCCGCAGCTGGCAGACCTGCAGCCAAGCGGACGATAGGCAGGTGGGTCACCTCCTCCATAGATCTCTGCTATAGGTTGGCGGTTATGGAGCTTCCCAGAGGGATAAGAGCTCATTCTACCCACCATACCGCTGCATCGGTGGCTGCTTCCAGGGACGTCCCTATCCAGGAAATCTGCAGGGCTGCTAACTGGAAGTCAGCACACACCTTCATTATCCATTACCACATCTACCTTGAGTCACGCTGGGATGCTGGTTTTGGGGCCTCGGTTCTCCAGTCTCTATTTCCTAAGTAGGGGGTGTGCGCCTTGCCTCCCTCCTCCCAGAGAACTGCTAGGAGTCTGCCAGACAGTGTGGATGAACAACATATCCATGTCCCTAGAAATACAGGTTACTCACCTATAACAGGAGTTCTAGGAATGGTATATATTGTTCATCCACACGACCCACCCGACCTCCCCGGCTTGACGCACAACATGGCTTCCAGCGGGCTAGATCTGGCGTCATGGGGCAGAGCCAAGAGTTTTACCACCCGGTTGGGTGGGAGGAGCCAGCTTGAAGACCTTCCGGCAAGATTTAAAGTGGCAAGGAACCTGCCAGACAGTGTGGATGAACAACATATACCATTCCTAGAACTCCTGTTACAGGTGAGTAACCTGTATATACAAACGCTCAAAATGTAGAGAAATGAGAGGCACTGGTCTTATTTATATTGGACAAATTGTTAGACATAGACACATTCAGAAAACTGGAACCTAGTGACTTGACAGCACTCTGCCCTTGATCACACGCTGGACACTAGCTGAAAGTCTTAGCAGTGGAGTTGATAATAATGACTCACGTTGAGTCTTTTGTGGGATCCCTCTCTTGAACTGCCAGATAATTGCAGCTCTTAACGAGCTGTTAATCATACCTGGTCACCTGGAACATTGAGATAGATTAGCATGAGGATTAGAGAATGCTAAAGTAGAGACTTTTTTAATTTCATTAACAGCCATGAAAATCTGCAGTAGTCAAAACGGGCAAGTAGAGAGTTAGCTGCACTAGTCCTGGTCAATTTGCACTAGTGTTTGGGCTAGTAAAACAATGTTACAATCGACTCCTGTTATATGTACTAGAGTCATCACCTAGCAGTAACCCAGTTTCACCAAGACGGTCATTGTTTGGGGGGGCTTTGTCCTGCCAGAATACAGTAAAATGCAAAGTTTTTATAACCCAAAATGTTAAAAAGCAGTATTAATTAAAAAAATAAAAAAAATAAAACCCTACTTATGTAGAGGAAAGATGTCTGTTGCATTGGGTTAGGTATGAAATGTTCAGTTTTGGGCTTCTAAAAAGGTGGTAATCCTAAAATGCATTGCTACTAGGGACACTGGCACAGCTCATAGCTTTGACCTCAGCATCGAAAGTTGGTGGTATGCAGGCTCTACAGTTTCTAACTGTTCAGCATTTTAGTGCTAGTGTTAGGGACATCAACACTTTTCAAGTAGCTCATGAACTTGACTGAAATCTTAGCAATTTTTTTTTTTTTTTTTCTCGGAAAACGTTAACTCTAGCAGTAAGATAACTGTTCCCCCACACAGTACTCTATAAATTCAGTTTTGTCTGATTTAAAATTTATCTGCAAGCCTGCTTATTTCTTTCACAAACATTACAGGTGAAAGTCTGCGTGAAGTGTCACTTGTTTGTCTTGATAGAAATTAAAGATAAAAGAGCCTTTTCTACAGTTGTGGTCTGGTTTGCTTAGCCTGGAGCCTAAGGTAAATCTGGGGAACTGGTTTCCTTTTTGACAGTTTTTCTCCCTAAATCGTGGTATGTTCCTATTTGTTATGTCCAGCTTTTTGTTGGGGTTTTTCCCGCTCTTCATCAGGGATATCTCCTTCATTGGGCCTTACATTTGGAACTGTAAGCTGTTGACATCAGGACCACTCAGAAACGTTTGCTAGTAGGAGGGGCACTCAGGGTGACATAAAACACCGCTGCTTATATAATCATGGGTGGTCCTATTGCTCCCTAGTTCCTTCTGCCCTCCACCACTAGTGGGACCTTCAGGGAAACAGCACCGTTGTTTCTTCAACTTTAATATTTATTTACTTTTTACAGTATTTACTTTATCACTGTTGTCCTTTTATGCCGTCGTTGAAAGAATCTATTTCGTTTTTATACCTGCGGCTACAAGATCTACTGGGATGACACTCAGACGGTTTGTGTTTTCTATTTGGGGTTTATCCCACAGTATCAGTGCCTGTAAGATCTGCCCAAGGATTCAACCAGGCCACTGAGAGATGCCACGAAAAGGCTGTAGAAACCTTCATCTTTACCAAGGCCATGGAAGCCATTGCCAAGTTCACAGGCTTCAAGTCTGCTTCTCTCTGTCTCACTTGACCTCCTCTGGAAAAGGCACTGTCTTGTGTTCAGTGCTTCTGCAGTCGTTGACAGCTAAGGACAAAGATAGGAATAAATTGTAACCATTCCCACCAGCACAAGGATAAACATGGTCTCCATTAAAGAAGGGTAAATCCTCATCCACTCTGGAGGTGACTACAACCCCCCCCCCCCGGCCGTTGATGAGACACCATGGTTGGGGTCTGCCTGTGGTGCTGCTGTACTTACTACTACAGATGGTATGCAGCTTCCATCATCGGGTTCTAGCCTTTCAATTTCGGTAGTCCTAGGCCCTTTACAGGGTGCCATCAGTTCCCAGGTAGTGCTAGCATCATTCTCTGAACTATTGAGGTGCCTGTTGCTGTTGTTCCCACCAAGAGTAGCTACTGCCCTGTTCACTGGGCCTCAACTGTTGACACTGTCTACGGGATCCAAAAGCACACGGTTCATGCCTCTGTCGCAGCTGCTGACTTCATCGACGACTCTGTTGATTGACTGTCATAATTTCAGATGAGGCTGTACTTCTGGGCATGTGCATTACTGGAGCCGAAAATGCGCATGCCTGGAAGTACAGCTTCGGTCTTCTGCACACAAAATAGAACAACTTAGAGTGCTCATTTTGGACTATGAATGTATTTGCCCGACTTTCTGTTGGCAGTTGCACCAGATAAGACCTCTACTACCTATAGGACCGAAAATAACAGAATCAGTCATGAACAAACTCCCATTCGGCTCTGTGCCATTCTACTCCACGAATGTGCGGAGCTGAGATTACCGGCGGACCGACAAAAAAGGGAGATCTCTTACTTTGAGAGGGTTCCTGCAATATGTCTTTACAAGTAGGACTGTGCCCCCTGGTGTCAGGACCAAATGGCAAAATTGTAGCTAGCAGTCAGCATGACTATAAATGGGGGCAGTCCCCCACCCGCCCTCCAGTTCTTTCCCACCGTTGACCTGAATTGTCAGACCTTGCGGTGAAACTGCTTCAGTCGCCCATCATTTTCTCGCATAGTTGCGTTTGTAAAATTTTTCTTCTTAGCAGCATTGCATGTCATCTCGTCTGCCCCCAAAAAAGTGCTCCCAGTGTGACGTGCAGATCCCGCACGGAGATGACCATTCCCGCTGCATCCTTTGCCTGGGGCCTAAACACAAGACCGCGGAGTGTACTATCTGCCAGGCCTTCATCCAGGCCACGCGCACCTGTTGCCAGAGGACCCTTGATACCCATTTATTGATGCAACAACTGGTATCAATGGAAAGAGAGCTCCAGGAGCTGAGGAAACGATTGTCATCACCTGCCCCGGAAAAGAAAAAGAAGGAGGAGAAACACCGGGAGCGGAGCCGTTCTCCTCAGAGGAAAAGCAGCCAGACAGCTGATGCCATTTCAAGTGGGGCCTCCACCCCTGTGGGTACCCCACCTTCTGGGCCTTCGACTGCTCCAGTGGACCAGACACCTTCTCCCCCACTTGCCGAGGTCAGTGGGCAGTCGGTGGTCTCCTCTTCCGAGGAAACAGTTGCAGTTCCTGCTCTTAGCTCGGATGATAAGTCACCCTTTGGCTCCGCCGCTGGTGCTCGCCACAGGCTGATCAGCCTGACTCTAGCTTACCAGCTTCTGTTAGCTCAGCCATGGTCTCTTAAGTCTAACGTCAGTTCCTCCGACGCTCGCCAGACCATTGCCTTTAAGTCGGTTGCCAGATTATCCAGCGACCGCGTGGTGACTCCTCTCCCTTTGGACTCCCTTGTGGTGCCTGACACCCAGCAGAGCGAGCTTGCAGGTTCCTCTTCTTCCCTCCAGGGTTATCTCTCTAAGGAATCACTCACCTTACCCGTCTTTGGGCCCGATTTCTAAGAGCCCCTAACGTCAGACATCCTCGAGATGCCCTGCCTTACCAGCAGACCTATCAACGGAGACTCTTCCGGATTTACCCCCTTGCCTGTCTTGGTCCCGCCGACAGATAGGCTCCCGATGCCAGATCCCTCACCTGACCCTTTTGGGGGTGGAATGGATTATATTCCTGAACCTTCAGGCCCCCCCACACCCGCCAACAGACTCCAAACTCATCGGTCCCTCGGCACCGCCTCCTCCGGGCCTCATGCTCCTCCTCCCAACAGGTTACTACACTGGCTACATGCCACAGTTTCCTCAGTACCCGATGCCAGGGGGTCCAACGCCAGGTTACCTGGTGCCGGGTCAGTTCCATGGCTACCGTACTGGTACCAACCACCCAGCTACCCCATCTACACTATGGAGTACACAGGATACCCTCCACCTCCTCAGCTGGAGCAAGAGTCCATACTGGCTTGGTGGAAGGACAGCAAGTCCCAGCTCTTACAGGAGTTGGGCCAGCCCCAGCTGGCAGTGAGGGCTACTCCACCCCCACAGTGTTCCTCCGAGAAGTCCTACTCCTTCTAGCAGAGTTTCTAAAAGAGATAGCTCTACCATCAGGAATCTTTTTAGGGCACAGAGTCATGGAGGCAGTTCCAGATGCCTCTTTTTGCCCAGTAGGCTGGAATCCTCTGACTTCGACGAGGATTCGGACATGGGGGACCAGTCAGAACCCCACTCTCCCATAGAGCCTCAGCCAAAGGAGTCGCCTAACTCTTCCCCGGAGGATCCATCCTTCGCAGAACTCCTTCTGTCCATCCAGAGATCATGCAGGTGGGCGTCCCAGGAATTAGACCCATAATGCAGAAGACTTGCAGATTAGCTGGAACTGGTCAATGCGGACTCCCTCCCTGTCCCTCCTTGGACGGGGCCACATGAAGATCTTACATCCATGATTTGGCAACAGCTGTCTTCGTTCCCTGTGGTTTCTAAGAAAGTCGACAGGACCTACCATCCCCTGGAAGGGGTTTCCACCTTACAGCTCAACCCAAAGCGGACTCTTATCGTCCTCACTGCAGCACATGATAGGTCTACACAACCTAAACATCTTAGTGCCTGTCCTTCTGCTAAGGAGTCAAAGCAAATGAACCAATATGGCTGCAAGGTCTATTCCTCTTCTACCTGCATCATATGTTCATTGAACTATGTAGTCCACATGGTGGCTTTCCAGAAGTCAGCCTTGTCCGACCTGGAAAAGGACATCCAAGAAGTCCATGACAAGCAATTCAGGAACAAACCTCTGGACAAAATCAGTCGTCCTGCTGCCAAGCCCTTCGGGCAACCTATGACTCGGTCGCATGTTGTACGGCTACAGGTGTCTACCTGAGGCACCTTGCATGACTTCGTCTCACAGGATTGGCTCAAGATGTACAGAGCACTCTTGTGGATGCTCCCTTCAGGGGTTTAGTTCTGTTTGGCAATGATGCTAAAGATATCACAGAACTGCAAGAAGGTGGCAAATCTTTGAAAGATATCCGCTGTTTGTACCGCTTGGGTCAGAAACCCAAGGAGAATTTTCATCGCCAATGGAAATGGAACAAGCAAAACCAGGGCAGATATCAGAACAATCACCTTTGGTTCTGGCGCTCAAATCCTGAGGCTAAATTCTCCAAAACAGCCGCTGGGGGCAAGGCCTCCCCCTCAGCATCTGACTTACGGCCCGGTTGCCTTCCCTCCTCATGGAGGAACGGGGAGGATTTGGCCTCTACCTGGAAGGGTGGAAAGCCATAACCGCAGATGCGTGGGTCCTATAACTAATCGCAAGAGGTCACGGTATAGACTTTCTGGAGAGACCACCCACCAATCCTCCGGGCAGGTCTCATTACCTGTCAGGTCAACATAATTTGGTCCTGCAGGAAATCCAAGCTGTACTGCAAAAATTAGCCATAGAGCGGGTTCTACCACAGCAGATAGGAAGGGGATTTTACTCCCACTTCTTCCTAGTACCCAAAAAGTTGGGAGATCTCAGACTAATTCTAGATCTCAGCATGCTCAACCTCTTCGTGGAATACAAGAGGTTTCCCATGTTGACACTCCAGGGACTCTTGCCCCTGCGCCAACCAAACAATTTGCTGTGTTCCCTGGATATGCAGGATGCCTACCTACATATCCCCATTCTTCCGGTCCACCACCGCTTTCTGAGATTCTCCTTCCAGGAGGAACATTTTCAGTTTAGAGCCCTTCCCTTTGGCCTCTCTTCAGCACCTCAGGTTTTCACCAAGTGCCTAGCAGGGGTAGCGGTGACCCTACATTGCAAGGGCATTTATGCGTTCCCGTACCTGGACGATTGGCTGCTTTAAGCCTCCTCCCAGGACAGTCTGAAAGATTCCCCCTCCTTCACCTTGGACCTTTTCTCCAGACTTGGGATCACTGTCAGTTACACCAAGTCTCAGTTGTCACCCTCCCAGTGCCTCCAATTCATGGGTGCAATGCTGGACACGGTCCAGGGCAGGGCCTTCCTTTCGGCCGACAGAGCGGAGACCCTTATCTCCCAAGCAGCACTGGTGGCCTCCTCTCGTTGGACCACAGCACGCTCAGTATTACGACTGCTGGATCTTATGGCGGCTGCCATACCCACAGTTCCATTGGACAGACTGCACATGAGGATTACCCAATGGTTCTACGAGTTCAATGGGATCAACGCTTGGACGATATGGACAAGATGGCTCTAGTCTCCAACAGCCTTCAGTGAGATCTACTTTGGTCGCAGGACCTATCCAACCTCTCGGTGGGGGGGTCCCTTTCCACTCTCCATCCCCCATCATGACTCTCACATCAGATGCATCGAACCTCGGATGGGGGGGGCTCACCTGGGAGACCATCGGACGCAAGGAACCTGGTCCCCCATGGAGGAGAACCTTCACATCAATATCTCGGAGACAAGAGCAGTCCTCTATGCTCAGCAAGCTTTTCAGTCCCTCTTAGTTCCGGGAACACTTCTCATACAATCCAGCAACATGGCAACAGTCTGGTACATCAGCAAACAGGGAGGCATCCGTTTGTACCCCCTTTGCAGGGAGGCAATGCGGGTGTGGTACTGGGCTGTTCAGCACGGCCTGCTCTTGACAGCAGTCCACATGCCAGGTGTTCACAACATTCTGGAGGACAGTTTGAGCCAATCAGTTGCCAGGGTTCATGAGTGGGAGTTAAAGCAGGCAGTAATAGAAGATCTTTTTTTCAGTGGGGTTGGTCAAACATAGACCTTTTCGCCTCCCCATCCAACGCAAAACTACCCAGCTTTTTCTCGCTCGTTCCTGGACATGGTGCTT
The DNA here is from genome assembly GCA_016271365.2 of Neoceratodus forsteri. NCBI lineage: Eukaryota > Metazoa > Chordata > Ceratodontiformes > Ceratodontidae > Neoceratodus > Neoceratodus forsteri. The sequence goes on from CM057456.1 coordinate 178,038,773, forward strand.
TTCGGCGAGACACACTGTCTCTATCTTGGACAGGGAGATTTCTATACACTTTCACTCTCTTTCCTATCCTTCAGAAGGTTCTGCTGAAGCTTCAAGCAGGTGGGATGCACATGATCTTCATTGCCCCCCTATGACCTCGGCAGATCTGGTTCACACTACTTCAGCAGTTAGCACAGGAACCCCCAGTACCTCTCCCTCTCTCTCACGACCTTCTGTCCCAGGAGCAGGGCACCCTGGTACACCCAAGCCTCAAATCGCTCCACCTTCATGCGTGGCACCTGTGGACATAGCGGTTTCTCGCTATGGCGTCTCTTCTCGAGTCGCTCAGTTCTTAGTGGAGGCCAGAAAACCCTCTACTAGATCCACGTATGCCACGAAGTGGAAGAGCTTTTCCATCTGGGCCACTGCTAAGGGCCTAGATCCTTTTTCTTGCTTGGCTTCCCAGGTCTTGGAGTACCTCTTGTACCTGTCAGAGTTGGGCCTCAGCTATTCCTCTCTGAAGATCCATCTCTCTGCGGTTTCGGCCTACCATCTTCCAGTGGAGGGCAAAACCCTGGCTCAGCTAGAGGTTTCCAGAACTTTTTTGAAGGGGGATCCTTCACCTCAAGCGTCCTGTCCAGGATCCTCTTCCCCCGGGGATCTTAATTTTATTCTAGAAAAACTTACTTTGCCCCCTTTTGAGCCAGTAGCAAATAGTGATATGCGTTTTTTGGCATGGAAAACGCTCTTTTTAGTTGCTATCACTTCAGCTCGAAGAGTTTCAGAGCTTCAGGCTCTAGTTTGTAGAGCGCCTTACTTGATTTTCCACAGAGACCGGGTGGCTCTGTGGACTAATCCTTCTTTTCTTCCAAAGGTGGTTTTGGAACTCACTGTGAACCAGAATGTTGAACTGCCAGTATTTTACCCAGATCACTCAAACAGGGGGGAGTATCTCTTGCGCACCCTTGACGTGCACAGGAGTCTGAGATATTACGTCTCAAGGACTAAGGAGGTTTGCAAGTTAAACCAACTTTTTGTAGCCTTTGCTCCTAACTGCCAGAACAAGGCTATTTCAAAACAAACTCTATTTAGGTGGCTGTGTAATTGTATTCATTACATTTACCAGAAGTACAAAAATCCCCTTCCGGGGACAGTGAAGAGCCACTCAACTAGAGGAGTGGCCACTTCCACTTTCAGGAATGTGTCCACTGCAGACATATGTGCAGCGGTCACTTGGTCCTCCATTTACACTTTCATGAAACATTACAGTCTGGACATTGCTTCTAGGCGCAGGGCTGGTTTTGGTCTAGCAGTCCTGGAAGGATTTACCTATAGTTGGCAGACATTCCCTCCTCCTGGAACCTCATCTCTGACTCTCCTTTTTTAGTTGACTGCTTGCTATTCAGTCCTTCTTGTGAAGACCTACTGCAGGGATGCTCTCGAAGTAACATATAGCAGTTACTAAGAACTTACCATAACAATAGTTCTTTGAGAGAGGTTCCTGCAGTAGGTCTACATTTCCCACCCACCTTCCCCCAACCCCTGTGTTTTTTCCTCTCTATTCCCTTTCCAAGACTTTGCTTTATCTAGGGCTCAGGGTTCCAGGGTTGCCACTTCTTTTTCTGCTTCCTCTTTAGAGGTCTCTGGCGGAAGAACTGGGTGGGGGGCAGGGGACCGCCCCTATTTATAATCACACTGATATCCGTCACCTGACGCCGAAGGCGGTCCCCCGCTGATGATTGCTAGGTACAAGTTTGCCGTGCGGTCCGGACGCCAGGGGGCGCAGTCCTGCTTGTAAAGACCTACTGCAGGAACCTCTCTCGAAGATCTAATGTTACGGTAAGTTCTTACGTAACTGCTATTTTTACTAAAATAATACATGTTTAGCACTTCTGTGGGATTTGGGTGCTATGTCTGCCTTCTGCACTAGGAAAGCTTGCTCCTGGCACCTTCAGATTTACTTGCTGAATTTTGACCGACAGGCTGACAGTGTCTCTTTAATTTTTCATGAAGTGAGGACTCCAGTACTGGGTGCAGTATTCCAGGTGTGGCCTGACCATTGATCTATAAAAATGTAATATATCACCTCTTTTCTTCTACAGCGAGTACCCCTCCTGTAACATCCTAACCTCCTATTTTCCTTACTTAAGGCATTACTGCATTAGCTTGATTTTTTTGAAGATGTCGTTAATGATGACTCCTAGGTCCCTTTTCTCAGTCAGAATGCTCAGTTTAAGCCCTCCCATGCAGTACTCTTTCCTGGGGTTCTTTCTTCCTAGCTGCATCACCTTGCAACTTTCTGGTGTTGAATTTCAACTGCCAGACCTTGGATCACCTCTCTAGTCTATGCAGGTCACTCTGCCTCTCCATAAATTCACTTGTCACTGTCCACTCTCCCACAGAGCTTTGTGTTATCTACATAGAGATGCAACCTGTGGTGTGCTTCTCATTCAGTGGACACATTTATGTATCTTGTCATTACTGTACTGGACTACTTTTTGTCCCTGTCTGACTCTGTTTTCCAGTACTTGACTATTAAGGTGCACTTGGCTGCCTTTTTGGCTTTATGTGTCCTTATTGCTGGGTGCATGGTAGCACAACTAGACGTGTCCAATACGTTTTTGAATGGTGTTCTGCACATATGTCCCCCAGTTAGTAAACCAGTTCCAGCTTTGGACCTGAATTTCATAGTTAAGAAATTAACTCTGGCTCTGATTGAGCCTACTGCGACCTGTGATATGTGTTTTCTTTCATGGAAAAAAATGTTTTCTTCGCCATGACTTCTGCTGATAGGATTTTTGTGCTTCAGGCTCTGATGCATGAACCTTCTTATTTGATTTTCCACAAGGACATGTTGTTTTTGTGGGCCAGTCCTCATTTTGTACATAAGGTGGTGTCTGAGTTTACATGGAATTGGACCATACAACTTCTGTCTATTATCCAGAGCATGCCAACAAGTGTGAGGAATTGCTCCATAGACTTGATGTTTATAGAGCCTTGCATTTCATCTTGATCGCACAAAGGACTGCAAAAAGTCTTCTCAGCTTCTTGTTTTGTTTGCCCCTGGGAAAGAGCGTGCTTCTTTGTCTAAACAGTGCCTGTCGAAATGGCTGGCAAACTGCATTGAATTTTGATGCAGGAAGTATGGTAAGGAACTTCTTGGTGCTGTGCATAGCCACTCTACATGTGATATGGCCACTTCCACTGCTTGCCTTCAGAATGTTTCAGCAGCTGATATATGTGCTGCTGCCACATGGAGCACGCTGCATACTTTTACTAAGCACTACTGTTTAGACATGGTCTCTCGTACACTTGCTGGTTTTGGTCTTGCGGTGTTGTAAGGCGTTCTGTCCTCAGACATCCTGCGCCTGCTGAGTTACATGGCGGCCTGCACCAGCATGGTCCGATGGGCCCACTGGTGAATGGGCTGTCTGCAGTGGGAGCTGGCCAGCCAGTGGTCTCAGCGCAGGGGTCACTTCGACCAGCTGGTCACTGTGACCCAGCAGATGTGAGATGTTCTCCAGTCATGGCTGGTCCCAAAACATCTACAGGAAGGGATTCCATTTGTCTGCCCAGAGCTGACGGTCATCCTGACGATCAGTGCCTCTCTCATGCACTGGGGTGCCCACCTGGGGGAACACAGAGTCTGCAGGCTCTGGACTCCCGAGGAGTCTCGATGCCACATCAACCTGCTGGAGCTCTGAGCAGTTCGGCTGGCACTGACTGCTTTTGCTCCTCACATTCGGGGTCAGGTGGTCCAGGTCCAGACGGACACCACCATGACCTTGTACTACTTCAACAAGCAGGGCGGGATGCACTCCCTGCCTCTGTGCAAGAAAACTCTCCATGTGTGGAACCTCATGTGCAGCCTGGGGGTCGATCCCCTAGCCATCCATGTGGCCGGGACCTCCATCCAGATGGTGGATGCTCTCAGCCATGTGGGCAAGGCGTCTGACGAGTGTACTCTCCAGCCAGAGGTAGCACACAGTCTGTTCTCCCAGTGAGGCACCCCTCTGGTGGACCTGTTCGCCTCTAGGGAGAACGCAAAGCTGAGGCAGTTTTGTGCCCCCCCCCCAGCATGGAACGCTGCAGGGGTATGCCTTCTCAAGGCCCTCGACCTGCCTTCCACCCACTTCCCTTGATCCACAAAGTGATACTCAAGGCTAGGAGGGACAAGGCATAGGTGATTCTGGTGGCTCCAGACTGACCACGCCAGTTTTGGTACCCCAGTCTCTTCAGCCTCAGCAGCAGGCTCATGAAGCATTTTCCTCTCTTCCCGGACCTGCTCTCCATCAATCAGGGGAAGGTACTCTATCCGGACCTTTTGCCCTGCACCCGACAGCCTGATTCCTGAGCGGCTAGAGTTCCAGGCTTTGGGTCTCTCCAATGATGTCCTCACTGTCATGGAGGCCTTTGAGAAGGAGTCGTCCAGGAAATGCACCTTCAAATGGAAGAGGTTCTCCATATGGTGTCAGTGCAAGGGGTTGGACCCTCTGTCTTGTCCTATGGCTTGCATCTTTGATTATCTGTGGTCCCTCTCTCAGTTGGGCCTTCAGTCAAAGACCCTCAGGGTGCACTTGGCAGCCATCTCTGCTTACCGGGCACAGGCTGATCAGCAGTCTGCACAGGAGAAGGTAGTCTGGATGTTTTTAAAGGTCTCGATCACATTTCCCCTCGGGTGCATGAACCACCACCACCACCTTGGGACTTGTTACTGGTGTTGGCAAAGCTCATGGGCAAGCCATTCGAACTGATGCACAGGTGTGAGATGTCTCACCTGTTGTGGAAGACCACCTTCCTGGGACTATCACATCAGCCAGAAGGCTAAATGAGCTCCAGGCACTTTCCGTGGCGTCTCCTTATTTGGCCTTCCACAGGGACAAGGCTGTCCTTTGCCCCAACTCGGAGTTCCTCCCAAATGTGTCAGAGTTTCACCTTAACCAGGTGATCAGATCTCCCGGTGTACTTCCCCAACCGCACCTCGGAGGCCGAGCAGAGGCTCCATACTCTAGAACTGAGGCAAGTGCTCTCTTACTACAAAGAGCGCATGGCTGGAGTTTGGGGAGAGGTTCGCCAGCTGTTTGTCACCTACGCTGAAGTTGCACCTGGAAGACCGGCAGCTAAGTGGACGATTGGCAGGTGGATTGTTTCCTGCATCGACCTCTGCTATAGGTTGGTGGGTAGAGAGCCTCCCATAGGGCTTAGGGCTCATTCCACACGCTGTACTGCTGCCTGCTTCCAGGGAGGTCCATATACAGGAAATCTACAGGGCTGCTAGCTGGAGGTCAACACACACCTTCATTTCCCACTACCCTATCCACCTTGAGTCATGCCGGGTTGCTGGTTTTGAGACCTCAGTTCTCCAGTCTCTGTTCCCAAAGTAGAGGGGTGTGTGCCTTGCCCCTTCCTCCTGCAGAACTGCTAGGAATCTGCCCGAAAGTGTGGACAGAACATCATATCTACATCCCCAGCAAATCTTGTTACCTGTAACAGTAGTTCTAGGAGTGGTATATGATGTTCATCCACACAAACCCACCTAACCAGGCAAGATCAGGCATCACAGGGCGGAGCTGAGGGAGTTACCATCCGGTTGGGGGGGTGAAGATCACTGCATGACTGAGGGCGTGACCCCCAATGGTCCATGGTCATGGCCAGCAGGGCTTGGGGGTGCAGCCTGTGGATCGCTGACACTCAGTAGACCCATAGTGGTCGAAGTGATCCGTGTTCGGGTAGGAAGGATAACATGAGGGTATATTCGGATGTTGGCCCTCAAGTAGTAGTAGTATGATAGGTACATGATGGATTTGCAGCTTTGGGATGCTTAAAATGAGTGGGGGAAGTGGGAGGTTCAAGGATCTTACTGATAAACAAGCAGAACCTGATAGGAGGGGTCCTTCAGGTCTGGGTCATGCTCTCTGTTAGAGCAATTTTGGGCAGGGACACCACTGTGAGATTATCTCCTGTGTGGGCTCCGGCTTTGCGGGGGTGCCTTTGGGGGGCATGGAAGCATAAGGGGATTGAAACGAAGCATTTATTTTGTGGGCACGATGAGTTTATATGAGTGTATATGGTTATTGTTGATCATTTTGCATATTAAAACTTTGTTGTGCTTTTGTTAAAGACACATGGAGATTCACTTCTGTCCTCACTGCTGAATAGCTGGATTACTGCTGATTATCTGTGCTGGAGAGGAAGATTTTTGGTGGGGCAGGATCTGTTTTGGGTAGGGCTTGGCCCTCATCCTGACCTCCTGTAGATCTGTGAAGTGTCTGGGAAAATTTAAATCTGCTTCTGGAATGACCAGGGCATTTCTTCTCTGGTAAAATGCAAAAAGATCCCTTTTCTCCTTAAAAAGAATAATGTGCATGTGGCTATGTTGCAGGAAACGCACCTGATCTCTGTAGAACGTGACAAGCTGGTCCGAGACTGGGTCTTGCATTGCTATGCAGTTTCTTATAAGGGCCATAGACGAGGGGTAGCAATGTTCATTCACAAAGGCTTGGCCTTTATTTAAGAAGAGGTAGTTAGGGATCCTAATGGAGGGCATTATGTGTTTGTGAGGGGCATAATTGGTGGGAAAGGAAAGTTGTATTGGGGAATGTCTATGCCCTGGCATTGCATGACCCTGTGTTCTATCTGGCTGGGGACTTCAGTTGTGCTTTAGATCTTCAGATGGGCAGATCAGGAGGTGACAGAAGGACAGACCCAGCAATAATCTGGTGGGGGATGGGTCAGAATGAGTCTGAGCTCATGGATGTATGGAGGGAGGCTAATCCGGGAGTCAGGGAATATGCTTTTTCTAGGGGCATGGATATGTTGTTCATCCACACTGTCTGGCATGTTCCTTGCTGCTTTAAATCTTGCCGGAAGGTCTTCAAGCTGGTTCCTCCCACCCACCCGGGTGGTAAAACTCTCGGCTCCGCCCCATGACACCAGCTCTTCCTTACCGCTTGGAAGCTCATGTTCCCTCCTAAACGCTCTGCATGATAGACTGGATCCTAATTCTTCAGTTTGCCTGAAACTCATTTTAAAATTTTCAAGACTTCGGTCATCTTACTCCCTCGAGGCTGTGATGGATAAATCGACTCCCGGTTTTCGGCGGTGCCCTTGTGGGCCAGAAGATGTCCAGGACCGACCTGCACTCCACGTGCGTCTACTGCCTCGACCTAGAACACGACCCACAGGCCTGCGAGTCATGCCATTCATTTTCAGCCAATGTCCTGAAGGACTGCACTGCCCGGTTACAGCGTGGGCGCCCCAAGAAGCGCTAACTGCCGGTTAAGTCGAAGGAGGCCCGTTGGGCGGTTACTGCGGCGGCTGGTTCAGCTGAGCAACTCCAGCAGATGATCGCCCTCGAGGAGGAGGCGGCCCAGGCCACATCTTCACCTTCCTTGGTCGCGGCATTTATCCCGCTCTCACTGGGTACCTCGTATTCAGCTACGTTCAAGGAGCTTTGCCAGTCCCTTTCCACGAAGGGAGAGGGGCCATCAAGACATTCGTCTCGGTCCAAAAAGAAGGACTCGTATGGTAAGTCCCATCGTCAGCATTCATGGGAGCGGGAGAGGTCTCCTTCCCCGGACAGCCGACTGTCGACTTCGGTCGTGGTTGTCTAAGGCCGCTGGCTTCACGGCATCCCCGTCAGGCCAGCCGGCTGAGACACCCGACGACGCAGTCGAGATTTTTCTCGACCCGTCGGACGGGCTGTTGACTGGTGAGGCCGACAACCCTTCTTCACCGGTTCCCCCGGTAGAGACCAAGGATCTGCCTGCACCCCCGGTGCAGCAGTCCCCGGTTAAGGCTTCCTGGCCGAGGGAAGAGCGGATGTCCCCCGCTCCTTCCCAGACCCGTCCTTGGAAACACCGAGGATCTCGGTCTCGGACATCATCTCAGTCCAGCCGATCCCGCCGACATCGGCGGTCTCGGTCTCGGCACCGAGGTAAGCGGCGCTGCCGCTCATCCTCGTCTTCCTCCTCGGAAGAGGAGAGGCTTTGGCGCAAATTGCGCCGACGCTGTGAGGACCTGATGTGGCAGCAGTTACTCTTGTCCAGGAGCAAGTCGACGCCGTCGCCTTCCCCGGCTATCAAGTGGCTGTCACCTGAGCGGTCGAAACAACCCCTCGCTGTAGTCGAGGTGCCCAAGCCTGGGCCAGTTGTTCGGACGGAATCAGCTGCCCCACCGATTGTGGTGGAACCTCCGCCTCCACAACCGAAATCGGGGGCGCCGACCAAGGACTCTCAGTCGGGTCAAGGCCTGCCCCACAGGTTGTCTGTCGCCCTCACTCCCGACCGTCCTTGACAGGTGGAGGGTGGCTTAAGCCCCAGGCAGCTCTTCGCGGACTCCTCCGAGTCCGATGATGACTCCTCCCTGTTCTCCAGGCCCATTGACCTGGAATCCTCTGGGGGTCAGTCGATGGACGAAAGCCCATCGTCCTTCATGGGTTTGCTTCGGCTCATCTCTGAGTCCACCGGGATGCAGCTCGAGCCCGTATCCAAGCGGGCCAAGTATCCCCTGAAGGAGATACTGGACCGAGGGGATTCACCCACAGAGGCCTTTCCGGTGGCTGAAGCCATTGTTGGCCCAGCCTTGGAGCTCTGGCAGCGGCCTGCTTCCTGTCCTGTGCCTTCGGCCAGGATGGCCAGGAAGTATGCGGTCCCTACCAGCTCTTTGCCCAGGTTTTCGGACAGCGTTTTCCAGCATTCCAGGAATGCGAGGGACGTGGACAAGCCCCCCGACAAGGAGTCCAAAAAGCTGGACTACGCCAGGCGCAAGGTGTACGCTGCATCCTCCCTTGGCCTCCGCCAGGCCAGCTCGGACGTGTTGATGGCACAGTTCTCCCACACCCTCATGGGCTCCCTGGATAAGGTGATCCCTCATCTCCCGGCTGACCTGCAGACCATGGTCCGGCAGGTGTGGGACCAGGGTAGGGCAGTGGCTAAGCAGCAGCTCCAGACAGCTCTGATGGAGGAGACTCCTGTGCCAGATCGGTTGTGGCCACGGTGACCATGCACCTTAGAGCATGGCTGAGGATATCCACCTTCACGGCGGATACCCAGCACAAATTGGCGGATTTCCCCTTCCTGGGGACCGACCTCTTCGGCCCTGGAGTGGAAGGTCACCTCCAGCGGATCGAGAAGTCCAATGCCACTCTGGACTCGGTCACCTCTGCCCAGAAGGACAAAGGCCACCGACAGCAGCAGTCCTTTCATCCTTCTGCGCCTGTGGCACATCCAGCCCACCAGCACCAGGGCCAGCAGGCTCACGGTTGGCATCCCAAACCCAAGCCCGTGGCTTCCTCCAATAGGAAGCAGGGAGGTGAAGACTCAGGAGGTCCCTCGGCCAGTTTCTCCTCCAAGCCTGTCCAGTGATGGGTTGAGGGGTGTCACCCCCAGCCTCGTCACTCCCCCCGGGTTCCTCTGTGGGGGACGGCTCCGCCAGTTCCTTTCCGCCTGGTCCGCTATCACCACGGACCGGTGGGTGTTGGAGGTGGTAGGAAAGGGCCTACCTCTGGAGTTCGAGCAGGCCCCACCCTTTCTGAGCTGCCGCCCCTCGGGGGCCACGGGGTCCCAGCCTCTGTCGCTCTGCCCGCCGAGCCGATATTGCCCTGCCTCGAAAAGAGGTGACTGTGAAGGTGGGATCCTCCCTCCAGACCAGGGGTTTGTGTCCAGGTATTCCTGGTCCCAAAGCGGATGGGGGCTGGCGCCCTATTCTCGACCTGCACGACCTGAACAGGTTCCTAAGGTCTCGGACCTTCAGGATGGTCACTCTGGCTCAGATAATCCCATCCTCTGAACGGGGTGTGTGGTTCTGTTCTCTGGACCTTCAGGACGCGTTCTTTCATGTCCCAATCCGTCCGTCCCACCAGAGATTCCTCCACTTCAGAGCGGACGGATCCCTTTACAAGTTCCAGGCCATGCCCTTTGGCCTTTCCCTAGCTCCCAGGGTGTTCACCAAATGCATGGCAGTGGTGACAGCATTCCTGCGGCACCAAAGGGTCTGGGTGTACACCTACCTGGACGACTGGCTGATTGCAGTTCCCTCCAGAGCGGAGGTGGAGCAGTCCAGAGATCTGGCCCTCCAGGTTTGCTCTCACGTTGGCCTCCTCATCAACACGGCCAAGTCGGAACTCGTGCCAAAGCAAGTGATACAATTCATCGGGGCAGAGCTTGACTCTTTATGAGCCAGAGCGTGGCTTTCTGCAGACAGGGCCGAGGTTCTTTCTTCCTTTGCCCAATCATTTCAGGTTGGGCAATCGCGCCCTGCCCAGGACTTGCTGCACCTCCTGGGCCTCATGGCGGCCTGCACCAGTGTGGTCTGTTGGGCCCGCTGGTACATCCATCCCCTTCAGTGGGGAATAGCCAGCCATTGGTCACAGCACTTCGATGCACTGGATCAGCTAGTGACAGTGATCCAGGGGATGTGGAATGCTCTCCAGTGGTGGACCGTTCCAGCACATCTGCAGGAGGGCATCCCGTTTGTCCGCCCGGAGCCGACGGTCTCTCTATCGACCGATGCCTCTCTGATGGGTTGGGGTGCCCATCTGGGGGAGCACAAAGCGCACAGCCTCTGGCCCCCCTGTGAGTCCCGATGCCATATCAACCTGCTGGAGCTCGAGCGGTTCATCTAGCCCTCACCACCTTCACTCCGCTTCTCACGGGTCAAGTGATTCAGGTCAGATGGACAATACCACGACCATGTACTACCTAAACGCCAGGGCGGGGCGGCGCTCCATGCCTCTGTGCAGGAAGCTCTCCGCGCTTGGTCTCTCTGTCGCAGCCTGGAGGTGGATCTCCTTGCCATTCACGTGGCAGGAGCCTCCAACACCCTGGCCGATGCCCTAAGCTGGATAGGGGCTGCGTCTCACGAGTGGTCTTTCCTGCCACAGGTAGTACAAGATCTCTTCTCCCTCTGGGGCACGCCTCAGGCAGACCCGTTTGCCTCCAGGGAGAATGCTAAGCTGAGACTGTTTCATGCCCACCCCCCTCAGCATGGCTCGCTGCAGGGGGATGCCTTCTCGAGGTCATGGACCCTGGGCCTCTTCTACGCCCTTCTCCCATTTCTCTTGATCCACAAGGTGCTTCTCAAGGTGAGGAGGCACAAGGCGCAGGTGATTCTGGTAGCCCCAGACTGGCCCCGCCAGTTCTGGTATCCAGATCTCCTCAGTCTCAGCTCCAGGCTCCCGAGGCGGCTTCCAGTCCACCCGGACCTGATCTCAGTCAGTCAGGGGAAGGCATTCCATCCGGACCTTCAATCCCTGCACATGACGGCCTGGTTCCTGAGCGGCTAGAGTTCCAGGCCTTGGGTCTTTCCGACGAGGTCCTCAACATTGTTGAGGCATCCCGTAAGGAGTCGACCAGAAAATGCTACACCTTCAAATGGAAGAGATTCTCCATTTGGTGTCAGGGCAAGGGCCTGGACCCTTCCTCCTGTTCCTTGGCAAGCATTCTGGACTACCTGTGGTCCCTTTCTCAGCAAGGGCTTCGGTTGATGACCCTTAAGGTGCACCTGGCAGCCATCTCTGCTTACCGGGCGCAGGCCGGAAAGCAGTCGGTGGCGCAGAAGAAGGTGGTCGGGCACTTTTTCAAAGGCCTTGAACACATATCCCCTCCGGTGCGAGAACCTCCACCTCCGTGGGATTTACTGCTGGTATTGGCTAAGCTCATGGGCAAGCCGTTCTAACCGAAGCACAGGTGTGACATCTCTCACCTGTCTTGGAAGACTTCCTTCTTGGTGGCTATCACGTCAGCCAGAAGGTTGGGAGAGCTCCAGGCGCTTTCCATTGAGTCTCCTTATCTGGTCTTCCACAGGGACAAGGTTGTCCTGCGCCCCCACCCGAAATTCCTTCCGAAGGTGGTGTCAGAGTTTCACCTTAACCAGGTGTTGACTCTGCCGGTTTTCTACCCCAATCACACCTCGGAGGCTGAATATAGGCTCCATACTTTGGACCCTAGAAGAGCACTCGCTTATTATAAGGAGCAGACGGCCAAGTTTGGGGAGAGGTTTTCATTGCTGTTGCCACCACGCCAGTCAGAGCTGGCAGACCTGCAGCCAAGCGGACGATAGGCAGGTGAGTCACCTCCTGCATAGATCTCTGCTATAGGTTGGCGGGCATTGAGCCTCCCAGAGGGATAAGAGCTCATTTTACCTGCCATACCGCTGCATTGGTGGCTGCTTCCAGGGACGTCCCTATCCAGGCAATCTGCAGGGCTGCTACCTGGAAGTCAGCACACACCTTCATCACCCACTACCACATCGACCTTGAGTCACGCCGGGATGCTGGTTTTGGGGCTTCGGTTCTCCAGTCTTTATTCCCTAAGTAGGGGGTGTGCGCCTTGCCTCCCTCCTCCCGGAGAACTGCTAGGAGTCTGCCAGACAGTGTGGATGAACAACATATCCATGTCCCTAGAAATACAGGTTACTCACCTGTAACAGGAGTTCTAGGAATGGTATATGTTCATCCACATGACCCACCTGACCTCCCCGGCTTCAATGCACAACCTGGCTTCCAGCGGGCTAGATTTGGCGTCATGGGGCGGAGCTGAGAGTTTTACCACCCGGGTGGGTGGGAGGAGCCAGCTTGAAGACCTTCCGGCAAGATTTAAAGTGGCAAGGAACCTGCCAGACAGTGTGGATGAACAACATATACCATTCCTAGAACTCCTGTTACAGGTGAGTAACCTGAATTTTTTTTCCATACCTTTACAGGTCCTGGTCCCAGATTGATTATATTATGATCCTGAGGGTCTGGTACACCATGATGCAAGACATTTGGATTATTCCCATTCTTATCTCGGATTATGCTGTAGGATCATGGTCCAGAATGTAGTCAAGGATCTGGAAGTTCCCAGGGTATATGTTGCAGAATTAAAATTGTAAGGAATGCATTGAGGAGCACTGAGCTTTATATATAGATGCCAACGTAATTACTGCTCCTTCAAAGGCCTGTTTTTGGAAGGTGGGCAAAGCATTTATGAGAGGCTCTGAAAGAGCCTACATAGTGGCCTTGAATAAAAAGAAAAATGAACAACTCCAGGAGATGTAGAGGAAGATTAAAGAATTTGAGATTAAGGCCCTGCAGCTGCCCTTGAAGCAGGCGTGTCATACTTTGAGAGAGGCGTGGGCGGGTGTGAACAGGTAGATTAGGAAGGGTGCAGAGGTAGCTGTTTTCTATTCCAACCAGAAGTTTTACAAGTGGGGGAACAAGCCCAGCCCTTCGTTGGCACGGTTGGCCTGAGGAGAAGGGAATCTAATGTAATTGCCACTGTTAAGACAGAGACAGGTTGAGCCATGGGTAGGGGGAGGAGGAGGAGGAGATAAGGGAAGCCTTCGTACACTTCTACTCCAAGCTGTATCAGAGCAAGTGTCAGGATGAGGATGGCGGCCGCCTGCCTTTCTGGCAGCATTGGCCCTCTTGGTGGTGCGGGTGAATAGGCCCCTCTCCTTGGGTGAGATGCTGGCGGCAGCAGTGGGCTGGCAAAGGGCAGGGTGGATGGTCCACATGGCCTCCCATTGGAATTTTACAGGGCAGTGGGGGCCCCATTATGGCAGTCCATGTTTGAAATGTTTCAGGAGGCAGGAGAGGAAGGGGAATTGGCTAGATTATGTGGACTAGTGCTCATTACCGTTGTACACAAGGAAGGGAGGGATCCAACTGATTGTGTTGCCTATCGACCAGTCTCAATGTTGAATTAGAACATTAAGATCTTAGTGAAGGCTTTAGCACATTGGCTGCAGAAGGTACTACCAGACCTTGTGAGAGACAATCAAACTGGCTTTATCAAGTGGCACCACCCATGTCAGAAGGTTGTTAAGGGTGCTTCAGTGGGGGGCTAGGCATCGGGGTTGTGGGGTATGCATGCTGTCCCTGGATGCTGAGAAAACCTTTAACTGGCTGGAGTAGGGTTACATGTTTAAGGTCATGGAAGCATGTGGACTGGGGGAACAGTTCGTTAATATGGTGTGATTGCTATACAAAGCTCCCAGAGCAAATATCCGACTTAACAGAGAGGTGTCGAGGGAGTTCGAGTTGGGTAGAGGGATGAGACAAGGTTTCTCCCTCTCCCCTTCAGTTTGTCCTAGCAATTGAATCCCTGGCGGAGGCCATTCAGACCAGTCCAGAAGTAACTGGGGGTGAGGCCTGGGAGAGATAGCACAAAATATAGCTGTACACGGATGATGCACTGTTGTTCTTAACCAGGGCAGAAGTCTCAGTTCCGACTATCACAAGAATAATTGAGAAATTCGCCACCTTCTCGGACTACAAAGTCAACTTTGGGAAATCTGAGTTGATGGCCACTGGGGAAGTACAGAATAGTGCTCAGGGGGGCACAGATGTAAGTAGTTCCCTTCGCATCTTAAATACCTAGATATCAAGGTGGGCCTATCGTTCCAAACCTTGCACAGTCTCAATTGCAAGCCACTCATCTCATTACAGAGGTTAAGAATGACCTGAGGCAATGGATGGGATTGCCCGTCTCCTGGCTAGTTCGTATTAATCTTACGATGAACATCCTGCCCAGGATCTTCAAACAACATGAAGTCTTGCTGTATTCTGACAAATTGCAGTGAGCTCCAACCTTCGAACTGTCCCCCCCGGAGGTGAAAGAGTTAACTTTCCATGCCAGGCATGGAACGCTGAGCTCGAGCTCGGTTGAGACTCTGTCTGTTGCTGTTTGAACTCAAACCGTCAGATTCTTTACTCAGCCTCACTGAACAGTCGCTCTGGAGATTTCTGCTTTGCTCGGTTCAATTTGTCGGTTAAAGTACCGTTTTTCTCAGTTTTCAACTGTATTTAAACCGCAACCTATCGGTTCAGTCTCTGTCTGTGGTATTCGTGAGTACTAGATAGGTTTATATTGTTTTTCTATTCTGTGTGGAACTTGTAAACGTTTCATCGGTTCGGTTTGAACCGATCAGGTTGTTTAAAAATCTTTATTTCTACTTTTAGAGTGTGGTTACCAGTTCTTATCAGTTCTAAAAAAAAACAGATTTTATTACGTTTTTTTCCACGACCTGAACACGGTCACGAACCGATAAGAGTGTCTTGCCTGGTGGATTGCCATTAAAAGGGTAAGTTTTGTTTAGGACTGGCCATGTTTGAGAAACCCAAAAGAAAAACTGGGCCCACTGGGTTTCAACACTGTAGTGTGTGTGGGGAAGTCTTTGCTAAGGCTGACCCCCACACCACCTGTGTTTATTGTCTGGGGTTTGACCACCGATTCAGACTGCCAGATTTGTAAAAATTTTCCTGCAGCTACCCTAGAAAGAGAGTTGGTAGGCTCAGGAAAGGAGGCCAAAAGTCTGCTGACCCGGATGGCCAGCCCGGTTCGGTTCAAACCGAACCAGAAGGAGTGCCCTCTGACCAGGGCGAAACTTCTTCGGGCAAAAGGAGAACCGATTCCGAGGAGTCAGTTCTGGTTAAGAGAACAAGAAGGGATAAATCAGCCAGTGTGGATCCAAAAGTTTCTTCTCCAGCCACTGATGAAATAGCCAAAGCGATAAAAATTGTTCAGTCGCTATCCCCGGTTCCAACCGAACCGGCACCATCAGGAAGGCGCTCGGTTCGGCCGGTTCCACCGGTTCCGTATTATGATTTGGAGGAATTTTATGAACCGGAGGAGGAGGAAGGAGAGTATGAGGAAAGTGAATGTGATTATGAAAGTCTGGATCTGTCCATTGACCCTGACATCTCCCCAGACAGACCTTCAGGAGTGTCTCCTCCTAGGCTTTCTGAGTTCCCCTCCCATTTCATGTTTTACAAGAAAGTGGTTGAAACCCTTCAGCTTCCTATGGAAGAAGCTGTGGATGACCAGGAGGCGCCTGACTATGTTGAAATGATGGATATCCCAGAGTCCAGGAGGCTGTCTAGTCCCCTTCACAAGTCTTTTGGGAAACAGACAATGAAGATTTTAAAGACTCCTAATTCTATAACTCCTGTGGATAAGAGAATGGACAAGAGGTATACTCTTTCAGGCTCAGATACAGAGTTCCTTACCCAGCATTGCAGCCATGTTGGGGTAGTGCAGGCTGCTGCCTGTGATAAGGCAAATATACCCTTGGCTTCACACCCCCCAGATAAGGACTCTAGGAGGATTGATGCCATGGCAAAGAAACAGTACATGGCAGCATCCTTGGGACTCAGGCAGGCCAATTATATGGCCTATACTGCTAGATATCAGAAATCTAGATGGGACACTGTAATGGCTTTAGCTAAACAAGTCACTGGCCAGCTTGCCAAGGAGCTGGAGCAGGTAGGTGCGGATGGTATTGAGGCATCCAAGGTGCAATTCCATGCTGCAGTGGACTCCAATGATGTTTTATCTAGAGTCATGGCTACATCTGTGGCCCTTCGCAGGATGGCTTGGCTCAGATGTACTAGCCTGTCCAGGATACCCAGACTAAGGCCATGGATTTTCCTGTTGTGGGTAATTGTCTGTTTGGGGAGCAAACAGAGAACTACATGAAAAAAATGGATGAATACAGGACCACCTATAGGAGTGCTCAGGCCAAGGAAAGGCAAGCCACTCCTCAGAGGCAGCATACCAGGGGCAGGGGCAGGCCTTTTCATAGCCCTTTCTACCAAGCCCAGGCCTCCTCTTCTGCTTATGCTCAGAGGGGGTTCTTTAGAGGGAGAGGCAGACAGGGTACAAGCAGGCCTGCTTCCACCCCTCAGCCTAAACCCCCTGCCAAGCAGGCACCCTGATGGGTTTGCCAGGGCCGATTCTCCACCACCTGTAGGGGGCAGGCTGGCCTACTTTGTCCAGGACTGGATGTCTTTAACATCAGACAAATAGGTCCTGGAAGTAGTAAGCCAGGGACTGGTTCTCGGCTTCAAAACTTTCCAAAGATGAGAACCAGATCCTTTCCATCTGCAAATCCTTCAGAGGCACTTTCCTAGAGGCAGAGGTCTCTTCCTCTTGGCTCTCAGAGCTGTAGAAAGGGTTCCAACCCACACAAAGGAAAGGATTGTACTCCAGGTACTTCCTCACCCCAAAAGACAGGAGAATGGTGGCCCATCCTGGATCTCAGATATTTAAACAAGCACCTTTTAAAGCCAAAGTTCAAAATGGTGACTCTGGAATAATTCTACCCTCTCTGAGGCCAGGGACTAGCTAGTCTCCTGGACCTCATGGATGCCTATTTCCATATTCTCATCAGAAGCTCCCATCGAAAATACCTCAGGTTCGAGCTGCCCTCAGGCCATTACCAATTCAGAGCAATGCCCTTCGGCCTAACTTCTGCTCCAAGGGTGTTCACAAAATGCCTGGCAGTAGTAGTTGCTTTCCTAAGAAGGAAAAGGATTTCCATCTTCCCATACCTGGACGACTGGCTCATAGTAGGCCAGTCCCCAGACCAAGTCAAGTCACACTTTCAGATAACTCAGCAACTGCTCACTTCTCTAGGTTTCCTTCTGAATCTTTCAAAGTCAGTTCTAGAGCCTGTACAGCTCCTCACCTTCATAGGCGCAGAGCTAGATACAGAAAAGGCAAGAGCCTTCCTTCCCCTGGACAGGGCAAGGACCCTTATCACACTAGCATCTTCATTCACCCTGCAGGTGTCTCGACCAGCAAGACATTTTCTGCAGCTCCTGGGGCACATGGCTGCTTCTACAGCAGTGGTGCAAGGAGCAAGATTTCAGATGAGGGACATTCAGTTCCACTTGAGAGCCTTTTGGTCTCAGAGAAAGGATCCTCTGAGCAAACTTATCCCAGTTACTCAAACCCTGATCCGGGCTTTGCAGTGGTGGCAGGATCAGGACAATCTACGACAGGGAGTTCCTTTTGTCACTCAGTCTCACTCTCTAATCCTTACTACAGATGCCTCCTTCTTGGGGTTGGGGGCCCACTTGGCAGACCTGACCACCGAAGGGTTGTGGTCTCCTCAGGAATCTCTGCTTCACATCAGTCTACTAGAACTCAGAGCTGTGTTTCTAGCACTTCAGGCGTTTTCCAAGTCTGTTCAGAACAAAGTAGTTCATATCAGGAAAGACAATACTACCACAATGTGGTATATCAATAGACAAGGGGGCACTCGGTCTACGGCCTTGTGCACAGAAGCAATGAAGTTGTGGTCTCTGGCCTATTCCCTGAACACCTCTCTTACAGCAGTACACCTTCCAGGCAAGGACAATGTCCTGGCAGACGCCCTCAGCAGGATATCTCGGGGCCATCACGAATGGTCACTGGATCCCCTGGTTTTGGAAGTGATCTTCTCCAGATGGGCACCCCCACAGATAGATCTTTTTGCAGCCCCAGACAATCACCAACTTCTTCTCTTTTGCTGCAGGCCCCCAGTGTTGGGCTCAGTCCCCCTGGATGCCCTGGTTCTCAATTGGGAAGGGAAGTTCCTGTATGCTTTTCCTCCCTTCCCTCTCCTGTTCAAGGTACTAGTCAAAATCAGGTCTCAACCCTGCAAGGTGATTCTGATTGCTTCAGACTGGGCCAGACAGCCCTGGTACCCTCTCCTGTTGTCCTTAGCAGTCCACCTTCCCTTGTCTCTTCCCAGGAATTACAACTTGTTAACCTGTGCTAAGGGGAGGGTTTGGTACCCGAATCTCAAATCTCTCAATCTCAAGGCCTGGCTCTTGAAGAGTTAGAGTTTGCTGATTTACACCTCTCTCAAGGTGTTATGGATATCCTAAAGGTTTCTCGGGAGCCTTCCACCAGAACCACTTATAATTCCAAATGGAAAAGATTCTCCATATGGTGCTCTGGGAAGCATATTTCCCCAGAGTCTGCTCGCCTGCCTACAGTACTTGACTATATGGTTCATCTGAATAGCTTGGGACTCAGACCAGCTACACTAAGAGTGCACCTGGCAGCTGTCTCTGCTTTTCTTTCAGCAGGTAAGCCTTCTTTCCTTTCAGCTCATCCTGTATTCTCTAAGTTTTTCAAGGGATTGCTTCATACCAACCCGCCATTCAGGGACCCTGCCCCTGCTTGGGACCTTAATGTTTGCATTGCTCAGCTTATGCAACCCCCTTTTGAGCCTTTGTCCTCAGTAGAGCTTAAGTACTTGACTTGGAAAACTGTTTTCTTAGTGGCCATCACTTCTGCCAGGCGCATAAGCGAGTTGCAAGCCGTCAGTGGAGCCTGATTTTATCTCTTTCCATAGAGATAAGGTGGTCCTCAGGACTAACAGGAAGTTTTTACCTAAGGTGGTTTCAGACTTCCACCTTGACCAATCTATGTTTCTTCCTGTGTTCTTCACTGACCATTCCTCCTCTGGTGAGAGGAGGCTGCACAATTTGGATGTGAAAAGAGCCCTTAGCTACTACATAGAGTGTACCAAGGGTCACAGGTTTGACTCCCTCCAACTGTTCCTCACTTATGGTGAGGTTGGTAAGGGAAAACCTGCCACTAAAAGATCCATTGCCAGGTGGATTGTCTCTTGCATTCAATTTTGTTATGAAAAACTAGGTAGGATTCCACCCTCAGGCCTGAGGGCTCACTCTACCAGAGGTACAGCTGCTTCCCTGGCTACTGCCAGGGATATTCTATCTTAGAGATATGTCAGCAGCTACCTGGAAAATATTTCACACTTTTACCAAGCATTACTCTCTGGATATCCAGGCTAGGAGTGATGCTTTCGGTTCTTGCACACTGTGCTTCAGAGCCTATTTCTTAAGTAGGTTCTGTCCCTCCTCCATGGAGGTACTGCTTGGTAGTCTGCAAATTGTCAGAATACAGCAAGACTTCATGTTGTTAGAAGAAAAAATTACTCACCTTAGTAATGTTGTTTCTTCTATTGGAGTCTTGCTGTATTCTGACCTCCCCCCCTGCCTTTCCCTCTCAGAACCTTTGTTTTGGGATGTGGGTGGGCAGTAGCAGTGTTGGCACTCAGGAGGTGCTCCACCTTTTTATTATCACCCCCTTTTTCTTTGGGTGAGTGGGTGTTGTGTTGTTTCATTTTTTGGGTTTCCTGACTTGAGTTTTTGTTTTGGGGCCAAAAAATCTGTTTATTATATTTAGTAGCCAGTTGGCTAGTGTAGGTTTACAGCTTCCACACAGGACACTCGGTGAGTTTAGCTCGTAAAGATCTGACGGTTTGAGTTCAAACAGCAACAGACAGAGTCTCAACCGAGCTCGATCACAGCGTCCATGCCTGGCATGGAAAGTTAACTCTTTCATCTCCAGGGGGCAGTTCGAAGGTTGGAGCTCATTGCAATTTGTCAGAATACATCAAGACTCCATTAGAAGAAACAACATTACTAAGGTGAGTAATTTTTTTCTTATAACCCCATTCAGATGCTTCCTATGGGGTTTACGTGGAAGGATCTGAAAAATTTGGACAGCTGGTGTTCAGATTTCATATGGTGGAGTGGGACCAGGGATGGGCTTGTGGCATCTGAGACGTACTACCTCTAAGGGAGGTTTAAAATATGGACTTTGAGCTTTATCACTTGGCAGCCCAAATGCAGTTGCTAGTGGAATGGTTGAATGGGCATAGAGGGGCGTGTTGGGTGGCTAAAGGAAGAACAGCAGTTAGGGCACATGTTACTGCATACTTGAATAAGACTGGGTAGAGAGCCTTTGGATCATCGAGTAATGGTGCGTCCCTGGAGTAGCACCTGTTAAATGCCTGGAACAGAGCCAAAAACACGTGGTGGCAGGGGAGGTAAGCACTGTTGTGGTCTCGGTCGCTGGTAACCCTGAATTTCTGCCAGGCCTGTAAGATCTGGATTTAGACTCTGGGAGGAGCAGGATGTAAGATGCCTAGGGGACCTTTTAGATAATAATGGTTTTTAGACTTTTGCCACAGTATGTGAACAATTAGGCAGATCTCATAACTATAGATTTCGGTACTTGCAGGTTATAGACTGGGGGATTCAGATGGAGAGGTAGGCTCACAAGCTGTCCCCATTATATGCACCAGAGGCAAGTATACTGCTAAACCAAGTCAACCTGAATGGGGCGCTGGTGAGAATCTACTATATGCTGTGCAAGATCAATCTCCGGATCTCTTGGGTAAAGTTAAATCATAATGGGAGAAAGATTTGGGACATTTGATCCCAGACACAGCACAGTCTGCTATTTGTGAGTTACATATGGGGCTGCTAATATGCAGTAAGTTTGACACTCGGTTTAAATTCTTACACAGGTTATACATTCTTGCTCAGGTAGTGAACACATTTAATGCTGGGGTATCTCCTCTGTGTGGTAGATGATCAATAGCTGTGTGCATATATTTCCACCGCTTCGGGGCATGTCCACAGCTTAGGAGTTTCTGGACAGCGATAGTTCAGGAAATTAAGACTCCTTAGGATATCCCAGTTAATGATAAACCCATGTCCATGTTTTTGGGGGTGGAGTTGGAGGAGGGAGAGGATTGAGATCTTTACCTGAGAGTCGTGTGTGTGTGTGTGTCATGCTCCTGATGGCACGGAAATGTATCCAGAATGCTTGGGTCTCACATGTCTCTCCCACCAAGTGTATGTGAGAAAAGAGCTGGGGGTTGCCCATGGGTATTTGACATATGTACTTAGGGAGTGGGGAGACAGGTTTGAAACACAGTGGGGCCCCTTTCTTAAAACACTCTTGTCAGTGGAGGCAGCTGTGATTTGCTTAACAAGCTGGGGCACTGGTTATGTTTAGTATTGGAAGTAATAGAATTGGGTGGGGATTGAGGGGGTTAGAGAGGGAGGGCATTCTGTCCTTACACATATCCATCACCATCCTTAGGCTAATCATAGACTGACCGTAGGTGTGACAATGTAATTCTTGTGCTATGTATTTTATTGTCTGTACATGTAGTCTTGTATTTTATACTGTCTGTCATTTGCACCATGACTATGGTTGCCTATGAAAGTGGGCATTGTCTATAAGCTCTAATTTTAAATAAGAATGAAGAAATGAATGAATGACAGTGGGCGATAAAGAGAATAATAAACTTGTAAGGAGAAGCTGAGCTCAATATGAGTCTTGTTTGTAACTTTATGTCCTATGTTGAATGTTGTTACTATGTTCCTTGGTTATAATTGTGTTAGTAATGTGATGAATTATATGAGAATGCAGTTACTTTGAGTAATGTATTCCTGTGGTAGACAGAGGTTATAATCTGACAGTACAAGCAGGGTGTGTATGCATGTATGTATGTCTGTATGGTATCAGATGAGATGACTGAATGTAATGTCATTGTATAACTTGCTGAAACTTCAATAAACATAAGTTTAGAAAAGAAAAAGAAAAGATACTACTAGATGATGTAAATAGACAAAATATGGATCATTGAAGTTACAACCAGGCGTAATAACATCTTGGACACTGTCATATCAAATATGAGTTCAGAGATGGTGGCATAGTTGTTGTGAATCCATTGGGCAGCAGTGACCATCAGTCTATACATTTTAAAATCAAGAGATGCCAATGTAACACAAGGGGTCTGCTATTAAAAAATGGAAAATACCCTGGTGGCTGGTCGTTGCGACTTGATGGCCGTCCCTGTCATGCTCCGTTCACAAGGTAACACACCGAAACCAGATCCTGTTGGCAGGTGGGGGGCCCCGCTGCCCCGCCATGGGGGGTAAGCCGTGGAGGTTACAGGGGTGAGGACTTGGGAAAACTGAGGCAAAGGACTGCGGCCGGATGAGGGCCAGGGTGGGGGAGAAACAAGAAACAAAAAAAAGGATGGATGGATAGAGAGACATACAAGACAGAACAAAGCCAATATAAAAGTCAGCAAAAAGAAACTTAGGATGTGACACTGGGAACAAAAAGACTCCCAAAACCAAACCTTGGAAGAATGCTGGATTCAATTTAAAGTGATTTTGCGAGGTGCCGTAATAAACTCTTTCTACTTTGGGCTGCCCATTACACAAACAAATAAGATCCCCTATAGTGTGGCTGGCTATCTTTCCCTGAGCTGAGATACGGATATGGCACTCTGATGAGTCCAGATGAGAACGAAACGCGTGTCTGTGTCTGCTGTTCTCAGCCTTTGCTGATTGTATTATGAGGCTGTCTGACACCATGCAATTCTGCTTACAGTTGAGCCAGTCCAAATTAATTCATGGGCAGCATATGCTTCCTATGAAGCTTTGCATTATTGGGGTATGTGCAGTTTGGGTTTCATTTGCATAACCCACCTCTTTTTTTCCCCTCTGTGCTGCAACCCCCAAGCATAACATCGTGCAAGGGAAAGCACTGTTTTGAAACAGAGGCCTCTGTAGGTCAATCTTGGTATTGCAGACATCTACACCACTGACATGGTGGTCTGTATCTCTCAGTAAAGAAATTTTGTCAGCTGGGTACTATGCACAATGCCTTGTTTTGAAAATAAACATAAGAGAGCTTTTATTGTTGAAGCCACTGCAGAAATATGAGACTACATCTCACAGTAAGGGAATTGGAAAACAACTTCTTCAAACAACATGAAGTCTTGCTGTATTTTGACTATTGCAGTGATATCCAACCTTTGAACTGCCCTGGAGAGGAAAGAGTTGACTTTCCATGCAAGGCATGGAACGCTGAGCTCGATCTCGGTTGAGACTCTGTCTGTTGTTGTTTGAACCCAAATCTCCAGATTCTTTACTCCGCCTCACTTAACAGTCGTTCGGAGATTTCTCCTTCGCTCGGTTCAATTTAGTCGGTTAAAGTGTCATTTTTTTCCCTCGGTTCAACCGAATTTCTTCCATCTAACCTGTCGGTTCAGTTTCTGTCTGTGGTACCGTGAGTACTAGATAGGTTTGTTGTTATTAGTTTCTGTGTGGAACTTGTAAACATTGGATCGGTTCAGTTTGAACCGATCAGGTTTGAAAAAAAAAGTTTGTTCTGCTTTTTAGAGTGTGGTAACCGGTCCTTATCGGTTCTAAAAAAAACTGATTTCATTACTTTTTTTCCCATGACCCATAACACGGTCAGGAACCGATAGGGGTGTCTTGCCTGGCGGATTGCCGAAAAAAGGGTACGTTTTTGTTAGGACTGGCCATGTCTGAGAAACCCAAGAGAAAAACCGGGCCCACTGGGTTTCAACACTGTAATGTGTGTGGGGAATCCTTTGCTAAGGCTGACCCCCACACCACCAGTGTTTGTTGTCTGGGGTTTGACCACCTCGATTCAGACTGCCAGATTTGCAAAAGTTTTCCCTCAGCTACCCTGGAAAAGAGAGTAGGTAGGCTGAGGGAAAGGGAGGCCAAGAAGTCCGCTGACCTGGATGGCCAGCCCGGTTCGGTTCCAGCCGAACCCGAAGGAATGCCCTCTGACCAGGGCAAAACTTCTTCGGGCAAAAGGAGAACCGACTCTGAGGAGTCAGTTCCGGTTAAAAGAAAAAGAAGGGATAAGTCAGCCGGTTCGGATCCACACGTTCTTTCTCCGACCGCTGATGAAATAGCCAAAGCGATAAGGATTGTTCAGTCGCTAACTTCGGTTCTGACCGAACCGGCACCATCGGTTAGGGGCTCGGTTCGGTCAGTTCATCCGGTTCCGGATTATAATATAGAGGATTTTTATGAACCGGAGGTGGAGGAGGGAGAGTATAAGGATACTGATGGTGATTATGAAAGTCTGGATGTGCCCATTAACCCGGACATCTCCCCAGAGAGACCTTCAGGTGTTTCTCCTCCTAGGCTTTCGGAGTCCCCTTTCCATGTTATGTTTTGCAAAAAAGTGGCTGAAACTCTCCAGCTTCCTCTGGAGGAAGCAGTAGAGGATCAGGAGGAGCCTGATTATGTTGGGATGATGGACATTCTAGAGTCCAGGAGACTGTCTGTTCCCCTCCATAAGTCTTTTGGGAAGCAGACTTTTAAAATTTTAAAGACTCCTAATTCCATACCTCCTGTAGACAGAAGAGTGGTCAAGAGGTATATTCTTTCAGGCTCAGATACGGAGTTCCTTTCCCAGCATTGCAGCCATGTTGGGGTAGTGCAGGCTGCTGCCTGTGATAAGGCAAATATACCCTTGGCTTCACACCCCCAAGAGAAGGACTCCAGGAGGATTGATTCCGTGGCAAAGAAACAGTACATGGCAGCATCTTTGGGACTCAGGCAGGCGAATTATATGGCCTACACAGTTAGATACCAGAAGTCTAGATGGGATACTGTCATGGCTCTAGCTAAACAGGTCCCTGACCAGCTTGCCAAGGAGCTGGAGCAGGTGGCTACAGATGGTATTGAGGCATCCAAGGTGCAATTTCATGCTGCAGTGGACTCCAGTGATGTTTCATCTAGAGTCATGGCTACATCTGTGGCCCTTCGTAGGATGACTTGGCTCAGATGTACTAGCCTGTCACGGGATACCCAGACTAAGGCCATGGATTTTCCTGTTATTGGTAATTCTCTGTTTGGGGAGCAGACAGAGAACTACATGAAGAAAATGGATGAGTACAGGAACACCTATAGGAGTGCTCAGGCCAAGGAAAGGCAAGCCACTCCCCAGACGCAGCATTCCAGGGGCAGGGGTAGGCCTTTTCATAGGCCTTTCTACCAAGCCCAGGCCTCCTCTTCCGCCTTTGCTCAGAGGGGGTTCTTCAGAGGGAGAGGCAGACGGGGTGTAAGCAGTCCTGCTACCACCCCTCAGCCTAATGCCCCTGCCAAACAGGCACCCTGCCTGGGCCAATTCTCCACTTCCCCGTAGGGGGCAGGCTGGCTTACTTTGTCCAGGACTGGATGTCTTTAACATCAGACAAATGGGTCCTGGAAGTAGTAAGCCAGGGACTGGTTCTCAGCTTCAAACAATTTCACAAGATGAGAACCAGATCCTTTCCACCTGCAAATCCTTCAGAGGCCCTTGCCCTAGAGGCAGAGGTCTCTTCCCTCTTGGCTGTCAGAGCCATAGAAAGGGTTCCACCCTTCACAGGGGAAAAGGATTGTACTCCAGGTACTTCCTAACCCCCAAAAAGACAGGAGAATGGTGGCCCATCCTGGATCTCAGATATTTAAACAAGCACCTTTTAAAGCCAAAATTCAAAATGGTGACTTTGGGAATAATTCTACCCTCTCTAAGGCCAGGGGACTGGCTAGTTTCCCTGGACCTCAAGGATGCCTATTTCCACATTCTCATCAGATGCTGTCACAGAAAGTACCTCAGGTTCGAGTTGCCCTCAGGCCACTATCAATTCAGAGCAATGCCCTTTGGCCTAACATCAGCTCCAAGGGTGTTCACAAAATGCCTGGCAGTAGTGGTTGCTTTCCTAAGGAGAAAAAAGATCTCCATCTTTTCCATACCTGGATGACTGGCCCATAGTGGGTCAGTCTCCAGACCAAGTCAAGTCACACCTACAGATAATTCAGCAACTACTCACTTCTCTAGGATTCCTCCTAAATCTTTCAAAGTCTGTTCTAGAGCCAGTGCAGCTCCTCACCTTCATAGGGACGAAGCTGGATACAGTAAGGGCAAGAGCCTTCCTTCTCCTGGACAGGGCAAGGACTCTTGTGACACTGGCCTCTTCATTCACCCTGCAGGTGTCTCGACCAGCAAGGCATTTTCTGCAGCTCCTGGCCACATGGCTGCCTCTGTGGCAGTGGTCCAAGGAGCAAGATTTCAGATGAGGGACATTCAGTTCCACTTAAGAGCCTTCTGGTCCCAGAGAAAGGATTCTCTGACCAAGCTAATCCAGTGACTCAAACCCTGATCCAGGCTTTGCAGTGGTGGCAGGATCAGGACAACCTAAGGCAAGGAGTTCCCTTTGTCACTCAATCTCATTCTCTAATCCTTACCACAGATGCCTCCCTCTTGGGCTGGGGAGCCCACTTGGGGGATCTGACCACCCAAGGATTGTGGTCACCTCAAGAATCTCTGCTTCACATCAGTTCTTAGAACTCAGAGCAGTATTTCTAGCACTTCAAGTTTTTTCCAAGTCTGTTCAGAACAAACTAGTTCAGATCCGGACAGACAATACCACCACAGTGTGGTACATCAACAAGCAAGGGGGCACTCGGTCTATGGCCTTGTGCACAGAAGCAATGAAGTTGTGGTCTCTGGCCTATTCCCTGAATACCTCTCTGATAGCAGTGCACCTCCCAGGGAAGGACAATGTCCTGGCAGATGCTCTCAGCAGGATATCTCAGGGCCATCACGTATGGTCCCTGGATCCCCTAATTTTGAAGGTGATCTTCTCCAGATGGGGCACTCCACAGATAGATCTTTTTGCAGCCCCAAACAATCACCAACTTCCTCTTTTTTGCTGCAGACCCCCAGTGTTGGGCTCAGTCCCCCTGGATGCCCTAGTTCTCATTTGGGAAGGGAAAATCTTCTTCGAGGTACAGCTCTTACAGCAGGTTACACCGTTAGGACTGAAGCGGCAGGCGTCAGGACCCCACGAAATCTTCTAACTAGCAGTCTTCAGCGGGACCCGCCCGACATCGGTCCCGCCCTGACGCCAGGCGAGGTACATATGAGGCGGTCCCGCCAGAATCCCCAGTTCTTTCCCGCCGTCGACTTGCATGTCTTGACCCTTCGGTCAGTATCTAGCGCGCTACGATCAGGCAATTCATTCAGCCGTTTCTTCACCGAGAATTTCTTCAAGAATCTCTTCCTCCAGGTTTATTCCTCTGTCTGATGTCCTCCCCAACTTCCGTGGAGGGCCATTCTTCCAAGTGCGCCTGTGGGAAACAGATTCCATTCAAAGACCCACATTCGGCCTGCGTCCGGTGCCTGGGCCCAGACCACGACACCCAGGCTTGTTCCTTTTGTCAGGGCTTCAACAGCCGGACCCGGATCCACCGACAGAAGGCTCTCCAAGCTTACCTTTTAGAAGAGAAGCTCAAGGCCATGGAACCTTCCTCCAAGGGGGAATCTTCGGAAACATCTCGGAGGCACCATGAGAAGCACATGGAGAAGGTGAGACCTAGATCCCCTTCTAGGGCCTCGGACTCCCGCAGCTCTAGCTCCAGGTCCGACCGCTCTCCGTCTCGGGCCAGCTCTCAGCCTCCCCTGGTCATGGTCAAGTCTGCCAGCGGTTCTTCCGCCCTGTGGCCTGCTAAGACCTCTAGGCCTTCTTCTTCTTCCAAGGCCTCGTCTAGGTCAGGGGATCACCACAAGCGTCACTCGGCCCCCGACGTCCGGTCAGTTTCCCTGCTGCCTCCTCCTCAATGAAAGACTAAGGAGCTGACCTCCCTGAAGAGGACGTTGGACCCAACGTCAGCTCACCCGACATCGGCCAAACACCGTAGATCCCGGGAACCGACGACAGTCCGACACCCGTCACCGGTCAGGCACTCACCTACCCGGACGCCAGCTGGGGAACGGACGTCCGACACAGCAGCGAGAAGAACCCCACCGCCGCCTACCGACGTCGGCCAGGAGGCGTTGACGGAGGAGGAATCCACTCAGCCTGAGGACCAGGCGGGGGACCCCGGACCTGTCGAGCTCCCACGGGAGCCCTCCCCAGAACCGGAGACCCCAGGGGAGCCGACGCCGGGACCCGATGACAGGCCACCGGCGCCCGGTCCGTCATCGGGCCTTAATATTTTGGAAGTGAAGGAGTTATTCACTTTCTGGTGGGACACCATCAAAAAGGATGTGGTCACCACGCACCCTCCTCCCACACCTGCGGTACCACCGGCCCCAGCGCACCCTCCTTCACCCAGTGGGGCAGCAGGCCGAGTACCTTCCCCCCAGGAGCCAGCCGGACCTCCTAGGGGCAGACCTACAGACAAGAGAATGCCTCCGTCCAGATCCTCTTTTGGGTCACCCAGCCCCAAGAGATCCAGAAGACGCCGCTACTCACCGTCTACAGAGGACTCAAGATCAGACATCTCGGATGGCTCCAGATCTCCTTCTCCTATTAGCGCCCCCTCTCCGGACCCACGTGAACTTCCTAGGTCTCCTCCAGACGATCCCTTGTTCTCTGAGATCATGAGACCTATCCAAGAGAACATGGGGTGGGACGCAGAAGAACGCGACCCCGAAAGGCTACGCCTACCTCGTTATCTTCGGCAGAAAGATCCTAAGCCTGTGGTGGTACCACCCTTGGTGGACACCTTTGTGGACGTCACCAAGGCAGCGTGGAAACATCCACATTCGCTCCCGGTGATGCTGAAGAATGCTGATTGCCTGTACAAGGCCCCAAGGGAGGACCAGTACTTAGCTAATCATCCTCTGGCCGACTCCCTGGTCATCACAGCCTCTCATGACCGGTCCCAGAGACCGCAACATCTGAGCACACAGCCACCGGACCCGGAGTCCAAGCAACTGGACGCGATGGGTAGGCGCACTTACGCAGCTGCGACCTCCATCAGGTCCCTGAACTACCTCACCCA
This sequence comes from Neoceratodus forsteri, assembly GCA_016271365.2. Lineage (NCBI taxonomy): Eukaryota > Metazoa > Chordata > Ceratodontiformes > Ceratodontidae > Neoceratodus > Neoceratodus forsteri. The sequence goes on from CM057456.1 coordinate 178,067,943, forward strand.
CATGGTTCAATTTCAGAACGCCTGTGGGAACAGGGACAAGACCTGGTAGAAAAATTGCCAGATGGCGGGCAAAAGGAGGAACTTCTCCATCTCCTCTGCACGGGTTCAGACGTGGGGACCCAGGTGCTCCGAACCACGTACGATTCCGCGGACTCCTCGGCCAGAGCGGCAGCCTCAGGCGTATGCCTCCGGAGACACTCATGGCTCCGGGTCTCCGGATTTACCCCCGGACGTCCAGAAGAACATTCTGGACGCCCCCTTTCACACCGAAGTCTTGTTTGGTGAGGCATCTGAGAAGGTCATCACCAAACTGCAGAAAGCTGGGAAGGCCGTTAGATCAGTCCAGGCCATGTGCAGATCTAGACTCAGTTCTTTTCGTAGGAACCAGAGTCGCTTTCGCAGCCGGACTCAGAAACAACAGCCTTGTTCCGGCCTGCAACAGAGGGGCTCCTTTACCCAGAAAGCCCAGGCCAAGTCATCCTCAGGTAGAGGCCAACGTCCTACCAAGTCGGCCCAACCTGCAGGACCCTCCACCGCCACAGCATGACTCCTTCCCGGCCTCCGCCCCTCATGATCAATGGGAAATAAAGGTCGGGGGTCGCATCGCAGACCACCTGCCAGGGTGGCAGTCGATCACCACCGACAGATGGGTGCTACAATTAGTCAAAAAAGGCCACTTTATAGAATTCTTAGACAAGCCACCCACAAGGCCTCCTCTGCTCTCCCGTTACTCGGGTCAGCACGCCCTGCTTATCAGGCAGGAAGTGCTCACGCTGCTGCAGAAAGGAGCTTTGGAGCACGTCCCAGTGAACCAGAGAGGAGCAGGATATTATTCCCACTTTTTCCTGGTTCCAAAGAAAACAGGGGACCTCCGTCCAATCTTGGACCTAAGCGAACTCAATATGTCGGTCACCTACAAATGCTTCCGCATGGTGACCCTTCCGAGCCTAATCCCCATGCTGAAGCAGGATGCATTCCTGGCGGCCCTGGACATGCAGGACGCTTACCTGCACATCCCCATCGCTCAAGCACACAGGAGATTCCTGCACTTCGAGTTTATCGGCCACCACTATCAGTTCCGAGTGCTTGTTTTTGGGCTGTCATCGGCCCCCAGGGTCTTTACCAAGTGCATGGTAGTCGTGGCAGCGTCTCTGAGGAGACAGGGCCACTATGTGTTTCCATACCTGGATGATTGGCTTCTCATGGCCTCCTCCAAGGAGGCGCTGTTGATAGGCCCTTTTTCAGTCTCTGGGCATCCTAATCAACTATGAGAAGTCTCTCCTGGTGCCATCCCAGAAACTGCAATTCATAGGGGCAGTTCTGGACACCACCCAAGGGAAAGCTTTCCTTCCCGAAGACAGGGCGGAACGCATCCGGTCCCTCATAAGGGACTTATCAGCGAAAAAGACCGTTCCAGCCAGATTGCTCCTTCACTTGCTCGGACACATGGCTGCGGCCATCCCAACAGTCCCGATGGCAAGGCTCCACATGCGGGTAACCCAGTGGATGCTCAGAGTGCAATGGGATCAAAGGCAAGACCATCTGCAGCAGCCAGTCAGAATCACGAAGGCCGTGGTTCGGGACTGGCAATGGTGGCTAGACCCAGGAACCCTCTCTGTGGGGGTTCCGTTCTCAGCACCGTCCCCGACGATAACACTCTCCACAGACACCTCAGGGCTGGGGTGGGAAGCACACTTGAATGGGGTGAAGTCTCAGAGAACATGGACTACTCAGGAGGCTTATCTCCATATCAACATATTAGAGATGAGAGCGGTCCTTTATGCTCTGCAAGCCTTCCAGTCAGATATTCCACCGGGTACTCTTCTGTTACAAACAGACAATACAGCGGTGATGTATTACCTCAACAAGCAAGGAGGCACACCCTCCTACCCCCTCTGCAGGGAGGCCATGAGAGTGTGGGAATGGGTAGTACGACACGGCACAAACCTCATTGCAGTTCACGTTCCCGGAGTGGACAGTACCGTCGCAGACAGCCTGAGTCGTTCCCAGGCCAGGGTCCATGAGTGGGAACTTCTACAGGAGGTAGCAAGGATCTATTTCACAGATGGGGCACTCCAGAATTGGATTTGTTGCGTCCCCATCCAATGCAAAACTGCCCAATTTTTGCTCGCTAGATCCAGGGCCTGGTGTTTTCTGGTGAGAGCTTGTCCTCTCCTGGGCGGGCAGATTCCTTTATGCCTTTCCTCCCTTCCCGTTGATCCAGAGAGTCCTTTTCAAACTTCGCAGGGAGCACGCGACGCTGATTTTAATAGCGCCTTTTTGGCCCAGACAGATTTGGTTACCGCTTCTGAGTCACCTGTCCCGGGAACCTCCGCTTCCTTTGCCAATCAGCTCCCATCTACTGTCTCAGGAGGAGGGTTCACTGGTCCACCCGGACTTACATTCACTAAATCTGCATGCTTGGTTCCTAGAGACATAGCCATTTTGCGACACGGGGTCTCGCAAGAGGTGGCGGAAGTACTTTCTGCCGCCAGAAAACCGGCGATACACGCTACATACGCCATGAAATGGCATAGGTTTTGCCTGTGGGCCCAAGCACGCGGCTTCTCCCCTTTAGACTGTCCAGAGAAATTAGTTCTGGAATACCTGCTGTCCCTTTTTCAATCGGGGTTGGCTTACTCCTCGATTAAGGTGCACCTCTGTGCAATCTCGGCCTACCATGCCCCGGTAGGCCAACGCACAGTAGCTCAGTTGGATATGTCCCGGGCCTTCTTAAGAGGGGTACTCTACGTTAGGCCACCCATTAGGGATCCTGTCCCTCCTTGGGACCTACCTTTCTTCCTGCAGCATCTTACGCTGCCGCCTTTTGAACCTGTGGCAGATTGCAAGCTGTGTTTTCTGTTGTGGAAAATGCTATTTTAGGTTGCTGTTACTTCAGCAAGAAGAATCTCTGAACTACACGCTCTAATGTGTAAGGAGCCTTATTTAATTTTTCACCAGGACAGGGTGTCCCTGAGGACGAATCCCAAGTTCCTACCTAAGGTGGTCTCAGCCCTCACGCCTAACCAGGAAATTGATTTACCAGTGTACTACCCTAAGTACGCTAATTGAGAAGAAGCACTGCTTCACACCCTGGATGTTCACCGGTGCCTTTGATACTACTTGACCAGGACCAAACAGCACCGTAAAACAGAACAGCTGTTTGTCTCTTTCGCTGAGAGGATGTTGGGAGATCCAGTCTCAAAACAGACCCTTTCTCGCTGGCTAATCCAGTGCATTTCCCTTTGCTACAACAATAGACAGAAACCTTTACCAGGGGTGGTTAAGGGCCATTCGACAAGGGGAGTGGCTACCTCTTTTGCAGCACTGAAAAACGTATCCACATCAGCCATATGTGCTGCAGCCACCTGGAGCTCAGTGCACACTTTTATCAGGCATTACAGCCTGGATATCACCTCATGGCAAAGAGCGGGTTTCGGACTTGCTGTCCTGCAGGGCCTCCTGTCCAAGGCTCAGGACATGTTGGTGTATCAGTATTGCCTCCTCCCGATGGCTTTTCAAGGCGCGATTGCTTGGGAATCAGTCCTAATGGTGTAACCTGCTGCAAGAGCTGTACCTCGAAGAAGATAGTACAGTTACGTAAGAACTTAACGTAACAGTAGATCTTTGAGAACAGCTCTTGCAGCAGGTACCTTCCCGCCCACCATTCCCCCTTGGAGGAGGTAAGTTCCAGCCTACGCTTAGCAAGATCGTTTTAGTCTTGGCCATCTGATGGTGGGTCCTCGGTCTCCCTTTCTGATGTAATCCAGCTGCCGGGAGTCTCCGGCGGGAGAACTGGGGATTCTGGTGGGACCGCCTCCTTATGTACTACGCCTGACGTCGGGGGCGGGACCGACGTCGGAGGCGGTCCCCGCTGAAGACTGCTAGCTAGAAGATCTCAGTGGGGTCCTGACGCCTGCCGGCTTCAGTCCTAATGGTGTAGCCTGCTGCAAGAGCTGTTCTCGAAGATCTACTGTTATGGTAAGTTCTTGCGTAACTACTTTCCTGTATGCTTTTCCCCCCTTCCCTCTCCTGTTCAAGGTACTAGTCAAAATCAGGTCTCAACCCTGCAAAGTGATTCTGATTGCTCCAGACTGGGCCAGACAGCCCTGGTACCCTCTCTTGCTGCCCTTAGCAGTCCACCTTCCCCTGTCTCTTCCCAGGAATTACAACCTGTTAACATGCTCTCAGGGGAGGGTTTGGTATCCGAATCTCAAATCTCTCAATCTCAAGGCCTGGCTCTTGAAGAGATCGAGTTTGCTGATTTGCATCTCTCTCAAGGTGTTCTGGATATTCTAAAGGCTTCTCGAAAGCCTTCCACCAGAAAGACTTACAACTCCAAATGGAAAAAGTTTACTATTTGGTGCTCTGGTAAGCATATTTCTCCAGAGTCTGCTGGGTTGCCTACAGTCCTGGACTATATGGTTCATCTCAATAGCTTGGGACTCAGACCAGCTACACTTAGAGTACATCTGGCAGCTGTTTCTGCCTTCTTGTCAGCAGGCAAGCCCTCTTCCCTTTCAGCTCATCCTGTATTCTGTAAATTCTTCAAGGGATTGCTACATACCAATCCTCCCTTCAGGGACCCTGCCCCTGCTTGGGACCTTAATGTTTGCATTGCCCAGCTTATGCAACCCCCTTTTGAGCCTTTGTCCTCAGCAGAACTTAAGTACTTGACTTGGAAAACTGTGTTCTTGGTAGCCATTACTTCTGCCAGACGCATAAGTGAGTTACAGGCCCTGTCAGTGAAGTCTGATTTTATCTCTTTCCATAGAGATAAGGTGGTCCTCAGGACTAATAGGAAGTTTTTGTCTAAGGTGGTTTCAGATTTCCACCTTAATCAGTCTGTGTCTCTTCCTGTTTTCTTCACTGACCATTCCTCCTCTGGGGAGAGGAGGCTACACAGCCTGGATGTGAAAAGGGCCCTTAGCAACTACATAGAGCACACCAAGGGTCACAGGTTTGACTCCCTTCAATTGTTCCTCACTTATGGTAAGGTTGGTAAGGGAAGACCTGCCACTAAGAGATCTATTGCCAGGTGGATTGTCTCTTGTATACAAGTCTGCTATGAAAAATTAGGTAGAATCCCACCCTCAGGCCTGAGGGCTCACTCTACTAGAGGTACAGCTGCTTCCCTGGCTGCTGCCAGGGATATTCCTATCTTAGAGATTTGTCAAGCAGCCACCTGGAAAACAGTACGTACTTTCACCAAGCATTACTCTCTGGATATCCAGGCTAGGAGTGATGCTCGGTTTGGCACAGCAGTGCTTCAGAGCCTGTTCCCAAAGTAGGTTCTGTCCCTCTCCATGGAGGTACTGCTTGGTAGTCTGCAATAGTCAGAATACAGCAAGACTTCATGTTGTTTGAAGAAGAAATTACTCACCTTAGTAATGTTGTTTCTTCTAATGGAGTATTGCTATATTCTGACCTCCCCCTGCCTCCCCTCTCAGAACCTGGGTTTTGGGATGTTGGTGGGCAGGAACAGTGTTGGCACCCTAGAGGTGCCCCCTTTTTCTCACCCTCTTATTTTTGGGTGTGTGTTGTAATTTGTTTTTGTGTTTCCTGACTTGAGTCTTTGCCTTGGAACCAAAAAATCTTTTTATTAAATTTAGTTGCCAGTTGGCTAGTGTGAGTTTACAGTTTCCACACAGGACTCCCAGTGAGTATAGCTCGTAAAGATCTGGCGGTTTGGGTTCAAACAACAACAGACAGAGTCTCAACCGAGCTCGAGCAAAGCATTCCATGCCTTGCATGGAAAGTTAACTATTTCCTCTCCGGGGCAGTTCAAAGGTTGGATATCACTGCAATAATCAGAATACAACAAGACTCCATTAGAAGAAACAACATTACTAAGGTGAGTAATTTTTTCTTCTTGTACCCACAGCGTCTTGCTATGTACATCTAGATATTGGGTACAGTATCCTAGAATCATAGAATGTGTTGGCAGAAAAGGACAGCCAGGCCCAAGTAGGGGACTGCACCTCTAAGTAACTAACATTTATATCAGCATTATAATTTACCCAGAAATCTTTGGTGCTGTATGTAAAAGATTGACAGGTCCGTTGCATGATATTATTCTGGGGGCGTTGCTGCACACAGAAAACTGGAGGACACAGTGCTGATAAAACATAAATACAAATGACTATGACAGATTGCTTTACAAAACAAATTGCAGCTTCAGCATCTGAAGCATGGGTGGCAGTGGCATACTATGTAAAAAAGGCATCTGTGAAACCTTGCAAAATCACTTTAAAATCAAGATCCATAGCCTTAGGGATAGATTAGCATCTAGTATTGTTATGTATAACAGCAAGTATAAGAAAAAATTGGGTTATCAAAATTATGAAACTGATTAAAAAAAAAAAAAGACTTCACAATAAAAACAAAAAGCCCATGCTCTTTTAATTTGAAAAGGTTCAGGCAAATTGTAAGGAAAACGAAAAAAGCCATCCAAATAGAGAAACCACATTGAATTAGATTAACTCATAACAAACAGGATCATAAATCCTTCTATGCCTGTGTGAATGGGCTATGGGGGTGAGGGACACACATAACTATAGGGCTCTAATCCAGTAGCATTAACACTACATCCAAATTTAAGAAGATGACACTGAGTTGTAGTCACTGCTAGCAATGGTTACTGCTTCCAATTTGTGAGGACCACATCTAGGATGGTTTCCTGTCTAGTTGGAGCATTGACTAGTTGTGTGAGTAGGCAGACTTGTAGAGCCTCGATTACCTTTTGACTTCTAAAAGAACCTGCCACTGGGGTGCTCCAGACCACATCGAGCAAGTTCAGATCACCAACCACCACTACCTCCCCTTCAGTGTTGCACCCCTGATTTCTCCTCATTCATATCCTCAGCCTGTCCTTGAGGCCTGTATACCACTCCTTTGTGGATCTTCGCCCCCATTGCCAAGTTGAGTTGCACCCACAGGGATTCCACACCCTACTTTTTGCTGACATTGACTGGGGTGCACTTATTCCATCACGTACATGTAGTGAGACCCCTCCAGCTCCCTTCCTGTCTTGACTGCAGAGGGCGTAGCCTTCGACCAAGACATCCCTGTCATTCTTCTCCAAGGCCCACGTTTCTGTAATGGCCACCAGGTCCACCCGTAACTCCCCCATCATTGCCTGCAGGTTACTCATTTAGTTACCCAGGCTTCTGGCATTGAAACACATCCCCTTTCCAGTGTTCAGCTTCCTTGCATTTCCTAACACAACATAGTATTTGACGGCAGATACGGACCGCTAGACCCACCCAGTCTACTGGTTTTCCTTGCCTGCATCAGTGATCGCTGACCCTGCTTGGTCATTGGCTTTAGCCTGTCCGACCCACCTCTAGGGTTCCCTTGTGCCTATCCCATGCATGTTTGAATCCCCCCCACTGTGCTACCTCCCACTACTTACCGGGATAGGCTATTCCACGCATCTGTCACCCTTGTGAAGAAACACTTCCTCACATTCCCCTTTATCCTGCCTCCATCCAATCTCATATCATGCCCCTTTGTCCTTGTACACCTCCTATACTGAAAGATGTCACCCACTTGCAGTTTGTTTATGCCCTTAAGATACTTGAAGGTTTCTGTCATATCTCCCTGTTCCGCCTCTCTTCCAGTGTATACATATTGAGGTCTTTTAATCTCTCCTCGTATGTCTCCTGGTGCAAGCCCTGCATCATCTTTGTTGCTCTTCTGTAACCCGCCTCCACCCTGTCTGTGTCCTTACGAAGATGCGGCCTACAGAACTGTGCACTGTCCTCCAGATGAGGCCTTCTTTCATTTTCCTGCCTTCCTTTATTTTCTCCTGATGGCCTACAGTTGCGTGGCCCCTTTTCTGGTCCCTTGCAGTCTCATTCTGTTCTCTGTGAGTTCTCCTAGATATAGTGGGAGAGAGAATCCTGCTGTCCACAAGCAGAAGCAGTGGTCGCTCGGTCTTGGGACTAGATCAGCACAGAGCATATGCTTTTCCTCCGCTGCCTTTTCTCTCCAAGGTCACACAAAAATAGACCCTCAAATAAGCTTCCTTTCAGTGGCTCCAGAGTGGCCAAGATGACCGTGGTCTCGGCATTACTTAACCTAGCACCTTTTCGCCTTTCAATGCAAGGAGACCTTATGTCTCAGGGTCCCATTCTGCACCCGGTCCAGGAATGATGCAGCTTGCAGCCTGGCTCTAGAAAGGAGGAGACTCCAAATTTAGGTTTCTTGTAAAACGTAGTCGATCCTTTGATGGCTGCCAGAAAAAAACTTCTACTTCCACAACTTTTGCCGTGCATGGAACACCCTCTTGACTTGGGCCAAGGAGAGAAGGATCTTGGCCTCCCAAGGCTTCAGTTCCACAGTTTTTTGGATTCCTGCAGGAAAGTATTGAGAAGGTTTTGGCCCTGAGCACTTGAAAGGCCAGGTCTCTGCCCCTGGAGTTTATTGGGCTTTCTCTAGGGACTAATAGAGGTTATTCATTTTCTGTGTGTGGTTAGCAGGAGCTACCCTGTGTTCTGATCACCGCTTCTTCCATGGCATCTAACTCTGCTTGTGAATGCCCTTATAAGGAACTTTTTGAAACTGTCATCCTTTTTCATTGGATGTGATGTCTTACAAGTGTGTTTTTTTTAATTGCCTTGTGCTCAGCCAGGAGGATTGGTGAGTTCTAGACGCTATCCCACAGGAACTGTACCTTGTTATGTATAAGAACAATGTGGGGCTCAGAACAGTCTGGTCTTTAGTCCAAAAAGTGCACAACCTTTTATGTAACTAGCAGATCTTACTTCGAAGGAGCTCTTGCAGCAGGTTATATCTTTAGGACTGAAGCCGGCAGGCGCCAGGACCCCACAGAAAATGTCTAGCTAGCAGTCTATAGCAGGGGACTGCCCTCTGATGGTGACCCACCCCCGACATCCCCTATGGTATAAAAAGAGTGGTCCCCCAGCACTACCTCAGTTCTTTTCCCACCATCGACCCACACACATAGGCACCACGGATGCCTTCTGCATTAGTGTACTGCCATTTTACTGTGATTACCCGCGTTTTATTATTTTTCTTAATTTTACTTTTCAGCAATTTCTTCATGGGTCTTCTTCTCCATCCTCCTACTACAGTGTGGCGACAGATGAAGGGGGCTTGTGGCAAGTGTTTTTCCACCCTTCTCATTTATCCTTCATAGGCCCAGATTACTACTTTGAGACCTGCCATCTGTCGCGACATCCACTGGAGACCTTGCACCTGCCGCCAGAAGTCCCTGGATAAACTCGCAATGATGGAGAAGGAGCTCCAGGGCAGAAGGTGTTCCCCCCCCCCCACCACCACCACGGCCTCCTGGGCCTCAACTTCTTCAGCATCTTTTAGGATGAGGAAGCCCAGCAGCAAGCAAGTGACTCCAGGAGAGTTGACACTCTGCTTCCCACTCCAGGTCCCCACACTGGCTGGTGACCACTTTGGGGTCTTCCTCCCGCAGGGGATCGGTGTCTTTTTCCCCAGCAGCCATCTCCTTATCTGGGCTGCTGGTGGGGTAACCACCCATCCTCTTCTCTGTCCCAGGCTGTTGTTCTTTGGGGTGCAGAACTTTGAACTCAGACTCAGCCTCTGTATCTGAGGCCCTTACTTCCAACCAGGTCTAACACAAGAGGCTTGGTCGGGTTCTTCAAGTCGGGTGGCGGGTCTTTGCCCATTGTCCCCCCAGCCTAGGCATTTGCTATGTTGGGCCTGATGTACAGGGTACGATTCCTCCTGGCGACACCTGGGGCATGTCGTCGCCTCCCCTGCAAGAGTGACACCTCTGCCCCCTTGGGAGCTCACTCCCTACAACAGGCTGCTCCTTTTAGACACATGTTGGCTCTTTCTTCAGGCCAGCACCAGCCTACGCCTGTCACACCGCTGCTGGCTACCCCAGAGTCAGCCAGGGTGACATCTCAATGGTCACCCACATGCACTCCTTAGTCACCGGACTGCTCTGTTGCCATATAGTCCATGCCTGACAGCCTGATCCCAGGCTCACTGCCTTCACTTAGCCGACGCTTGATGCCCTTGTACCCTTAGGACCAACGCCAGTTCTCCTGGAACTTCAGCCACTGACATCAGGGGTACTGTGATCTTGGAACCCAGTGCCGGGGCCCTCTGAACCTGGCACTCCTTAGTCACCGGCAGGCCCTGTCGCCACTCGGCCAATGCCTGAGAGCTCGAGGCCAGGCTCACTGCTTTTGCTTAGCTGATGCCTGAGGCCCTTGTGCCCTACATGCCAATGCCAGCTCTTCTAAAACTTTGGTCATTGGCGTCAGGGTTACCATGGTCTTGGAACTGGACGCCAGGGCCCTCTAAACCGTCACCAGGCCACACCTCCAAAGATTAACATTCTGTTTGCCTTGTGGTGGGCTTGTCCTCAAGGTACTTCAAGGTGGGCCCCTTCACGCCCTCCTAAGTGACTGGGGGATGGGGACAAACTAAGGAGGCAACTAGAGGGTCACCTATACTTCCCTGAGAGAACATTCTCCTTAGTCAGTTTACTCTGGTGAAAGCCATCTTAAGGCTGGCAGATGGTCTTCCTCTTTGGGTCAGATGGTTCTGACCTACTTTCTGAAACTAAGAATACTAAGGACACCACCAGGTCTCCTCCGGATGTCTCTTACTCTCTAGATGTGATGAGACACGTTACTAATAGAAGAAGGTGGGACACAGGGGATATAGACCCCATGCAGCATCGGTTGGCTATCTGTCTCTGGCAGCAGGAACCATTCCCGGGGTTTGGGCAGCCTCTCATAGACTCTGTCAAGGGTACCAATACCTTAATGTAGAAGCGCCCTTCCACCACCTTGGCGATGTCTCAGAAAACTGATCGCCTATACGGGCACCTAGGGATGAGCCTTTTTCCTTTTCAATTGTTTAACCAGGAATAGCACACTAAGCTGAAAGCTTGTTCACAGGTGTGACCTGGGAGCACAGGGAAAGTTAAGTGACTTGCTCAGGGTTACTCAGTATATGCAAGTGGGGGCTGTGGGATTCGAACCCAGGTCTCCAGATTTGCAGCTCAGAGCCATAAACCAGTGGGCTATACTGCCTCCCCAAAGCCTTTCCATGTGGAGCACCCAGGGGCAGACTCTATGGTCAATAATGCTGCTCATAATCACTCTCTGCGCCCTAGGAATCTTAATGCCTTTCCACCAGACAGGGAGTCTCATCAGGTGGATCAGTTTGGCAAGAAAGTCTACTCTTCTGCCACTGGGGTTATTTGTTGTTTGATTTCCTCACCCATATAGTCCAGTACCTGAAGGCGCTGTGGGGAAAATTGCTTTGGAGATGGTGCCAGCCCTTCCAGATGCCCTCACATGGCAGAACTGCCCCATGTTCTCAAAACAGACTTGGATGTCGGCACTTATGTCCTCCGATACTCCTATGATGCAGCACATGCTGCTGGGAGAGTTGCGGCCACGACTCCCAGCAATAACCTAACCAGCATCAGCCCTTCTGTGTGTCTTCCAGCCAGCAGACCAAGGGCCAGCAACCCAGTACTGGGTTTATACGCAAAAAATGCTCCTCTGGCTTCCAGAGGTTCAGCCCCTGGGGTCCCCAGAACTTCCCAGACAGCTTTGCCAGTCCCAAATGCCTCAGCTTGGTTCCTTACCTGACCCTCTTTCCCTGGCAGAGACCTTGGGGGAAGGGTCATTTTTTTCCCTCCACCAGGGCTATTACTGCATCCTGGGCGGAGAGATGTGAAACATCTGATCTTACTTCAAGGAGACTCTTGCTGCAGGTAACACCTTTATGACTGAAGCCAGCAGGCGCCAGGACCCCATGGAAAACTTCTAGCTAGCAGTATACAGTAATGGACCCTCCCATGTCAGCTCACCCCTGATATCACGTAAGGTATAAAGGGGCAGTCCCTCAGTCCATATCCAGTTCTTTTCCCGCCATTGACCATGCAAGTTGGACTTCCACGGACACCTTCAGCTAGTCAACCACCATTTTCTACTATGTTTTATTTTTTGCATCAAAACGATTTTTTCTTCAGTCTCTACTTGCATGTCATCTTTTCCATCCTCCTCAGTCAAAAGGTGGCAATTGAAGTGTGTGTGCGGCAAGCAGATCCCTCATAAGGGACAGCCATTCAGCTTGCCTGTTCTGTCTAGGCCCAGACCACGACATAGAGGCTCCGCCACCAGAAGACCCCATAAACTTTCTCACTTTTTAAAAAGCTGTCCAAGATGGAGAAGGAGATTCACCAAAAGAGGTCATCCTCTTCCCCGGCCTCTGGGGCCTCCACCTCCTCTTCTTCTCACAAAGAGAGAAAATCGAGTGACAAACATAAGCACTGGGAGAAGCATGAGGAGAAACCCTGGTCCCCGTTTGCAGTCCTCAACCAATTCAGTGAGCACTTCTGGGTCTTGCGCCCCTCGAGAGGGGGTTAGCTCCTTCCACTGTGGCAGCCCTTTCTCCCTCCGGGCCCCTGGTGATGAAACGTCTCTCCCTTATTACAGTTGTGGGAGAAGGTGCTTTGGGGCATGGGGGACTTTGTCCCCTGTCTCTCAAGCTTAAGTCCATTGTTCCTGTGGGCTCTAAGCTGAAGGGCTTGGCCAGTGACTCTCCAAGCGGAAGGGCTTTGCCGGTTGCTGTCCCAGCCAGGGTGTCTGCTGAGTCCTCCCAGATGCCAGGTGCCAACTCCAGTAGGCGGCACCCAGGACCGTCACCTTTTTCCTCCGGGAACAAGGGCTTCCATCCCACTCGGGAGCCAGCTCGCCAATTATGGCAACTCCTCCTAGGCAACCGCCACCTGAATCGCCAGTCCGGACTCAGTCGGCGCTGGTACATTTGACACCGGCTTCCCTGACATTGCCCCAGGCGACTCAGCCGCCAACTAACCTTCCTAAGTCGCCAGCTGGGCCTGACGCCCACCCTAAGCCAAGGCCAGAGGTCCTGATGGCCAGATGCCGGGTCCAGACTATCCAACACCAGATGGTTCTGTTCCTTTGAGTCAAATGCACAATAACCCAAATTGGCCTACTCCGATGCTTCCAGCTTACCCCAGCCTGACGACCAGATGCCAGGGCCCTCCAAGCCTAATCCCCTGATGCCGGAAAGAGCAGCTCTGCCGTCCAGTGCTCCATAGTCTCTGAACAACCTTTTTTGCAGCCTGGTGGGCCTTTTTCAAACAAACAAAGAGGCTCCTAAGGAACCTTCCAAGCCTTTTCCTCAAGGGCCATCTCCGGACAAGCCTCTGGTTTGCCCACCTACTCCTCCACCAAGAGGGGGGCCACTCTGACACCAGATGAGGGTGAAACCCCCCTTCTTAAAGAACGACTGTGTAAGCATCCCCATTCTCTTTCCACTTCCCCGGATTCAGGGAATTTGGATGGTTACTCCCCCTCCTCATTAGACTATGACAACTCTGACTTTCTTCTGGAGCCTGATGTTGGTAAGGCTACACCTCACACCCCACCTGACGGATCTATCGTTTTTGGATGTAATGCTGCACATCCAGCAGCTGAATGGCTGGGATACCGAGTAGTCAGATCTGGAGTGATGTCTGTGGCCTCCTTTCTCAGGAGGGACACCCTACCCATGGTGGTCCCCCCCTCCAAACACACTTTTAGAGTCCTATAAGGACATCAACAGAGCGGCCTGGAAGCACCCCTTTTCTATGCTGGCTGTTTCCAAGAAATTAGACCGGTTATATTGTGCTCCTAGAGAAGATCCTTTCTATGTGGAGCATCCAGAGGCAGATTCTGTTGTAATCAGTGCTGCCTATAATCATTCTGGTTGTCCTAGACACCCGAGTACACATCCTCCAGACAAGGAATGCAAGCAGTTCGACAAATTGGCCAAAAAGGTTTACTCCTCGGCCACCTGTGCTATAAGGTAGCAGAATTTCCTTGCCCACGTGGCTCAATACCAGGACGCCCTGTGACACAAGACCGTGAAGGTGGCTCAAGCCATACCAGATTGCCCGGGTCTGACAGAATTGATGGCCATCTTGAAATCAGGCTCGGATGTAGGCAACCATGTCCTACAAGCTTCTTATAACATGGTGGACTCTGCGGGCAGGGCCACGGCCTTTTGCGGTTTGTATCTGCCGTTAATCATGGCTGAGAGTATCTGGCTTTGCTCCGGACGCACCTTTCAGGGGCTCAGTTCTGTTCAACAAGGATTCACAGAACATCATCACTCACCTGCAGGAGTCAGGGAAGGCTATCAGATCTCTACACACTGTGTACAATTCCCATCCTAAACAGCATCCTAAGCAGTCCTTTCTGAGGAACCCCAGACAGCAACCCAGAAGACAGCAGCAGAGAGCAGGATTTAAGCACAAGGCTTCCACTCCTGTTTCTGGAGGTTCTGTCCCTCAGGGCCCCCAAAACCTCTCTGTCTGCACTGCCCCTCCTCAGCCAGACTTGCTACCCAACTCCAACCCTCAACGGCTGAAGCCTTGGGGGAAGTGGTGGGGGGTTGATTTTCCTTGTACATAGAAGGGTGGCTTCGGATAACCATAGCTCAGTGGGTCCTGCAACTCATCAAAAAGGGGCACACTCTGGAGTTCACAGAGATACCCCCTGACAACCCACCAGTCCCCTCCCATTACTGTCATACTCACCACGCTTTCATCGCAGAGGAGATCCAGGCACTCCTGCAAAAGCAGACCATAGAGTCAGTTCCTCCAGCACAACAGGGAAATGTTTTTATTCCCATTTCTTACTGGTGCCAAAGAAAACCGGGAACCTGTGCCCTATTCTCGGCCTCAGCCACCTGAATCTGTACATCAAGTACAAGCAATTCCGGATGGTCACCCTGCTCGGTCTCCTCCCTCTCCTTCATCAAGCGGATTGGTTATGCTCCTTGGATATGCAGGGTACATACCTTCACATTCTGATTTTCCATCCCCACTGGAGGTTTCTTCTTCCATTTCCAGGGAAATCATTACCAGTTTCAGGCTCTGCCTTTTGGCCTGTCCTTGACCTCCATGGTATTCACCAAATGCTTTGCAATAGTGGCTGCAGGCCTAAGGAGACAGGGACCCTATGTCTTCCTTTACCTGGATGGCTGGCTGCTGACCACTCCCACCAGGGACTGGCTACTCCATACCATGCAGGCGACCTTCACCCTATTTCAGGATCTAGGGGTTACCTTAAAACTCCCCAAGTCCTCCCCATGGCCAAGCCAATGGTTTCAATTTATAGAGGCAATTCTGGACACAAGTACAAGGCAAAGCCATCCTCCCTCAGAACAAAGCAGAGTGCCTTCAGACATATGCAAGGCAGATCTCCTCCTCCTCTTGCCTGGTCCTGCCCAGATTTGTCTTAAGACTCTTGGGACACATGGCAGCCACCATCCCTACAGTCCCCCTGGGCAGACTGCATAAGAGAGTGATCCAGTGGAACCTGAGTGTTCAGTGGGATTGGCACTCGGACGTCCTGGAGCAACCTGTCTCGGTGTCGAACCCTGTCAGACAGGCATTGGCATGGTGGTTGAATTCCTCCAGCCTTTCCAAAGAGGTTCGTCTGAAGAAGGAATCTCCCAGTCGGATCCTAACCACAGATGCCTCGGGGCATTGTTTGGGAGCCCACTTGGGAGACCGCCAGACACAAGGGACCTGGTCTCAGCAAGAGCTCCATATCAATGTTCTGGAGATGAGAGCGATTTTGTATGCCCTCTAAGCCTTTCAGACTGCCTTGCTACCTAGCCCCCTGCTAATTCAGACCGACAAGATGCTGGTGGTCTTTTACATAAACAAGCAGGGGGGCACCCACTGTTATCCCCTCTGCAGGGAGGCCATGAGAGTCTGGTCGTGGACAGTGGACCATCATCTGGACTTGACAGCAGTCCATGTTAGAGGTGCCCAAAACACTCTGGCTGACAGTATTAGCCGGTCTTGGTCAAGAGCACAGGAGTGGGATCCCTTGGTGGCAGAAGGAATCTTCAGCAGATGGTGACATCCAGAAATGGAGCTATTTGCCTCCCCATCCAATGCAAAACTGCGGTTTTTGCTCACTAGATCATGGGCCTAGTGTTTTCTGGCGAGACACACTGCCCCTTTCCCAGACAAGGAGGTCCCTTTACGTGTTACCTCTATTCCCTCTACTGCAGAGAGTTTTTCTCAAGCTGCAGGCAGAAGGTGCAGAGATGATTCTGGTGGCACCCTTCTGGCCGTGCCAGATCCGGTTTCCGCTGCTCCAGCAATTTGCAGTGGAGCCTCCGGTTTCCCTGCCCCTGCGCTCAGACTTGCTTTCCCAAGAGCAGGGAACCGTGGTCCATCCGGATCTCAGATCTCTGCATCTCCATGTGTGGTTCCTGCAGACCTAGCTGTCTCCAGATTCAGGTTATACCCCAGTGTAGCGGATGTCTTGGTAGCCACTAGGAAACATTTCACTAGGGCCACTCGCACTATGAAAAGGAAGCGGCTCTACATCTGGGCCACCGTCCGTAATTTAGACCCCTTCCCCTGACCTGGTGAACTCTGTTCTAGAGTATCTCCTCTTCCTGTTTGACGCGAGACTCAGCTACTCCTCATTTAAGGTGCATCTATCTGCCATTTCAGCCTACCATGCACCTATTGAGGGCAAAACTCTTGCCCAGAAGGACCTTCCCTATACAATCATTCTCTCCCCCCCTCCCCACACACACTTTCTGTAACCCTCCTGGCTCTGGTGACCGAGGCATCTGTCGGGTGGACACGCCCGACCTTGCCTCCACTGCCCGCTTGAACCCATCCCTGGACCAAGGAATTGAGTGCTGGGTCCCCCCACCCCCCGCTGGCCTTTACGGGAGGAGGTGGGGAACATGGAGAGTCAAGTCGGGGCGGCACTGGGCTTGGGGGCTCGGCCACTGGGTGTCCATTGTTGCCTCCATGCACTGTTCCCCCACACACACACACACACTTTTAGGTGCCCCCGCCCTGACACAGGACGTGCAATGCTCGTCCAGCACATGACATGCGCTGCCGCCCATCCGCAGTATGGCCGCCTGACATCATCCCCCTGCATGGTCCCTGACTGCAGTTCACCCAGTCTCCACTGGGCACCACTGGCGTCGCATGACGCAGACCCATCTCCCTCCCAGAAGAGGAGAGCAGTCCTCTGATGCTCAATCCTCTCCTACCCTGACCGACTCCCAGCTCCCCAGGCTCATTTCTGAACCCAGGTAAGGCAGATTCCTCAGCCCTCAGTGCCACCAGGTCAGCTTTCCCCATACTTTCTTACGGGGTATTCTGCACTTAACACCTCCCGTCCCGGACCCTGTACCGCCATGGGACCTTTTGGCTGTTTTAGAGAAACTTACATTGCCTCCCTTAGAACCTGCTGCAAGTTGCAGGCTTCGCTTTTTTTTTTTTTTTTTTTATACAAAATACAGTAACAATAAGACATTCACATGTCAGACATCGAATCATCATGTAGGATCCATCCAGTGGAACAGATTAAGGTAATCTTAACAATACTGTTTATGGCTATGGGGATAACAAAAAATTAGTACAAAATTCATAAAATGTACATTCTAGGGACATGGATATGTTGTTCATCCACACTGTCTGGCAGGTATCCTTGCCGCTTTAAATCTTGCCGGAAGGTCTTCAAGCTGGCTCCTCCCACCCACCCGGGTGTTAAAACTCTCGGCTCCGCCGCATGACGCTAGATCTTCCTTACCGCTTGGAAGCTCAGGTTCCCTCCTTAACGCTCTGCGTATAAGACTGGTCCCTAATTCTTTGGTTTGGGCGAATTAAAAGTTTTGCTAAAATAATCTTCGGTCTTCTATCCCTCGCGGCTCGCGATGGACTAAGTCGACTCGGTTTCGGAGATGCCCTTGCGAGCAGAAGATGTCTCCAGACGGATCCGCACTCCACGTGCTCCTACTGTCTAGGCCTTGAAAGACACGACCCGCGGAGGCTTAGGCCTGTGCTCTTCCTTCTCGGCCCTCGTCCTCGAAGACCGGCGCTGCCCGTTTACAACTTCGGCGTCCGAAGCGTTTTCCTCGGTGAAGTCAAAGAGGCCTGGTCGGCGGTTTCCGCGGCTCGGCGGATCAGCTCGAGCAGATGATCGCTCGAAGAGGAGGCGGCGCGGCCGCTCTACTGCTGCTGCATTGTCCCGCCTCTCTGGGTGCCTCTTATTCAGCTTCTTTTAAGGAGCTTTGTCTGACCCTCTCTACTAAAGGAGAGGGACCAACTCTGCTGGACCCGTTTTCTCGGTCAAAAAGAAGACAAGGGTAAGTCCCTCCGTCGGCGCTCTTGGGGCCGGGAAAGATCCCTCTCCCGAGTTGTTGGCCGTCGACTTGGTCGACTGCTCGGCTTAAGCCATTGGTCTCACAGTGTCCCCGTCAGGCCAGTTGACCGAGACTCCCGCCGACGCAGTCGAGATTTTTCTCGACCCGTTGGATGGGTTGTCGGCAGGAGAAGCCAAGAATCCTCTCTCCCCGGTTCCCCCGGTGGGAGTTGAGGACCCCGTGGGCTTGTCTGTGCCTCCGGTTCCGGAGCCTTTGGATGAACCACCCGAACCGAGGGGAGTGCCAGTTCCCCACGACACCTCCCCGCACCATCCTCGGGAAAGCAGAGGGTCTCAGTCTCGGACTTCTTCGCGGTCCAGCCGATCCCGCCGTCATAGGCGGTCTCGGTCTCGGCACCGCGGCAACCGGCGTCGCCGCTCGTCCTCGGACGAGGGGAGGCTTCGACGTAAGTTACGTCGATGATATGAGGACCTCATGTGGCAACAGCTCTCCTCCTCCAGAAGGAGGTGATCAGGGAAGTGGCGGACCCTCCCTCAGACCCGGGGTTTGTGTCCAGGTACTTCCTGGTTCCGAAACGGACGGGGGGCTGGCGCCCCATTCTCGACCTACACGACCTAAACAAGTTCCTAAGGTCTCGAACCTTCAGGATGGTCACTCTGGCTCAGATAATACCATCCTTGGAACTCGGCGTGTGGTTCTGCTCTCTGGACCTGCAGGACGCGTTCTTTCACGTCCCTATCCGTCCGTCACTTCAGAGATTCCTTCGCTTTGGAGCGGAGGGGTCCCTTTTTGAGTTCCTAGCCATGCCCTTCGGCCTGTCTGCAGCTCCCAGGGTCTTCACCAAATGCATAGCAGTGGTGACAGCATTCCTGCGGCGCCGAGGGGTCCAGGTGTACCCTTACCTGGACGATTGGCTGATAGCAGCCCCCTCCAGACAGGAGGTGGAGAGGTCCAGAGATCTGGCTCTCCAGGTTTGCTCTCAAGTCGGCCTTCTCATCAATGAGGCCAAGTCGGAACTCAAGCCAAAGCAGGTGATTCTTTTCATCAGGGCAGAGCTCGACTCTCTTCGAGCCAGAGCACAGCTCCCAACGGACAGGGCCAAGGTTCTTTCCTCCTTTGCCCAGTCATTTCTGGTTGGGCAATCGCGCCCTGCCCGGGACTTCCTGCGCCTCCTGGGTCTCATGGCGGCCTGCACCAGCGTGGTCCGTTGGGCCCGCTGGCACATGCGCCCTCTTCAGTGGGGACTGGCCAGCCAGTGGTCACAACGCTGCGATCCATTGGGCCAGCTAGTGACGGTGACCCAGGGGATGTGGAACGCTCTCCGGTGGTGGACCGTTCCAGTTCATCTGCAGGAGGGCATCCCGTTTGTCCGCCCCGAGCCGACGGTTTCTCTATTGACCGATGCCTCCCTGATGGGTTGGGGTGCCCATCTGGGGGAACACCGGGCGCATGGCCTCTGGTCCCCGCGGGAGTCCCGATGCCACATCAACCTGCTGGAGCTCCGAGCGGTCCGCGTAGCTCTCACCGCCTTTGCTCCGTTTCTCCGGGGTCAAGTGGTCCGAGTCCAGACAGACAATACCACGACCATGTACTATCTAAACTGCTAGGGCGAGACGCGCTCCATGCTTCTATGCAAGGAAGCTCTCCGCATTTGGTCACTCATACGCAGCCTGGAGGCGGATCTCCTAGCCATTCATGTGGCAGGAGCCTCCAACACCCTGGCCGATGCCCTAAGCCGGATAGGGACTGCATCCCACAAGTGGTCTTTCCTGCCGGAGGTAGTACAAGATCTGTTCTCCCATTGGGGCACACCTCAGGTGGACCTGTTTGCCTCCAGGGAGAACGCGAAGCTGAGGCTGTTCCATGCCCGCCCCCCTCAGCAGGGCTCGCTGCAGGGGGATGCCTTCTCGAGGCCGTGAACCTGGGCCTCTTCTCGCCTTCCCCATTTCCCTTGATACACAAGGTGCTTCTCAAAGCAAGGAGGGACAAGGCACAGGTGATTCTGATAGCCCCAGACTGGCCCGCCAGTTCTGGTACCAGATCTCCTCAGCCTCAGCTCCAGGCTCCCAGGCAGCTTCCAGCTCACCGGACCTGCTCTCAGTCAATCAGGGAAGGTGTTCCATCCGGACCTTCAATCCCTGCACCTGACGGCCTGGTTCCTGAGCGGCTAGAGTTCCAGGCCTTGGGTCTTTCCGACGAGGTCCTCAATGTAGTTGAGGCGTCCCGTAAGGAGTCGACCAGGAAATGCTATGCCTTCAAATGGAAGAGGCTTTCCATTTGGTGTCAGGGCAAGGGCTTGGACCCTTCTTCCTGTTCCTTGGCAAGCATCTTGGACTATTTATGGTCCCTTTCTCGGCAAGGACTTAGGTCTACGACCCTAAGGGTGCACCTGGCAGCCATCTCTGCTTACTGGGCGCGGGCTGGGGAGCAGTCGGTGGCGCAGGAAAAGGTGGTCTGGCGCTTTTTCAAAGGCCTTGATCACATTTCCCCTCCGGTGCGAGAACCTCCACCTCCGTGGGATCTACTGCTGGTACTGGCAAAGCTCATGGGCAAGCCATTCGAACCAATGCACAGGTGTGAACTCTCTCACCTGTCGTGGAAGACCGCCTTCTTGGTGGCTATCACGTCAGCCAGAAGGATGGGAGAGCTCCAGGTGCTCTGCATCGAGTCTCCTTACCTGGTCTTCCACAGGGACAAGGTTGTCTTGCGTTCCCACCCGAAATTCCTTCCGAAGGTGGTGTCGGAGTTTCACCTAACCAGGTGTTGACTCTGCCAGTTCTACCCCAGTCACACCTCGAGGTCGAATACAGGCTCCATACTTTGGACCCTAGAAGGGCGCTCGCTTATTATAAGGAGCGCACTGCTGAAATTCGGGGAGAGGTTCGCCAGCTGTTTGTCACCTACGCTGAAGCCGCACCTGGCAGACCTGCAGCCAAGCGGACGATAAGCAGGTGGGTCACCTCCTGCATAGATCTCTGCTATAAGTTGGTGGGCATGGAGCCTCCCAGAGGGATAAGAGCTCATTCTACCCGCCATACTGCTGCATCGGTGGCTGCTTCAGGGACGCCCCTATCCAGGAAATCTGCAGGGCTGCTACCTGGAAGTCAGCACACACCTTCATCACCCATTACCACATCGACCTTGAGTCACCTGGATGCTGGTTTTGGGGCCTCGGTTCTCCTGTCTTTATTCCCTAAGTAGGGGTGTGCGCTTGCCTCCTCCTTCCGGAGAACTGCTAGAGTCTCAAGAGATAGTGTGGATGAACAACATATCCATGTCCCTAGAAATACAGGTTACTCACCTGTAACAGGAGTTCTAGGAATGGTATGTTGTTCATCCACACACTCCACCCGACCTCCCGGCTCGACGCACAACCTGAGCTTCAGCGGGCCAGATCTGGCGTCATGGGGCGGAGCCGAGAGTTTTACCACCCGGGTTGGTGGGAGGAGCCAGCTTGAAGACCTTCCGGCAAGATTTAAAGCGGCAAGGATACCTGCCAGACAGTGTGGATGAACAACATATACCATTCCTAGAACTCCTGTTACAGGTGAGTAACCTGTATTTTTTGAATAGCTACATCCTACATGGAAATGGTGGTCAGTCCAAACATGGGAATTCTTCAAATCTATGAAGTTGATTTGACCCGTCCCAAAAATGCTTATATCCATACATGTGTTTTCTATGGCTCCCCAGCAACAAGAGAACATTTCTATTTGACCAATATAATAAGTATATCTGTATCTAGCTAGAATAGTTGGCAGAGTGATATCAAAAGCTTAACAACGTGTGCTGTCAGAAAAGTTTAACAGACCACAGCTGTTATTATTTAACGAAATAACTTTGAAGAACAAAAAATAAAGGAACTGTTAATTCCTTATTAACCAGAAGAGTCTTTAGCACTTACAAATAGGGCTACAGCCGTAATTGAGGTACTCAGTCCAGTCCCCAAGACATCTCAATTTTCCATTTCATCATCCTCCCAACTCAAATCGTATGGTACGGGACCACAGACTGCCTCAAATTCTCATTGAATCAGATCATCTTACCCTAGGAGTCCTTTAGCATCAGTAACTTTAGCAGTTAGCTGGCTAGGCGTAACTGCCCCAGAGGTACGCATTTAAGGGAATTTTTATGTAAATTAGCTTAGGGCCATAGCCAATCAAAAGGCAGGAAGGAGAGTGAACTGAGTGAGAGCTGCTGAAGGCTTCAACATTTTTTTATCTCCCCTGGACTGAGCAACATTGCCCCTGAGGTACATCTCAATTTTCCTTGTTGACAGCCTCCTAGAGCTTATCTGGGTAACGTTTTCCTCATACTTCAATTTTAATAGTGTGCTGAGTGAAAGTTTTACATTTTTGTTAGCACCACGCTAATTTTCTATTTTTAGCACACCTGCGCTATTTTAACTTTATTTTAACTGTGTCTCTTCATTTCTGATGCTATTTTTATCGCTGGTGCTTAATTTTGACAGTTCTTCCTTTTTTGACAAAATTCTTGAAAGAACCATCAAATTAGGGACAGTTGCCTTGTTTTTTGCCGCAGACCTTGTGGGTTTTTACTGCGAGCACCTCATTGGAATGCAAACCTCAACAGTGCATGGGGGTTTCTCTCAGGATTGGCGATTACGAGAAACCCATAGATGTATAGGAACCTGAACCCTAAGGTATCATCAGTTACAGGACTGTCCCGTAACAGTTCAGCAGCAACCTGTGTACATGTAATCCTATGGGGGTTTCTGAAATGTCTTCCTTGAGCTTGCCCAATTGCTCACTGCCAGGCTGGTGTTCTGTGTTTTAACAGTTTATATGTATTGTCAGAGAGTGTCTGTATAGCCTCTGTGTACTGTCTCTTTAATAGCTGCCTAGATTGCAGTCAGGATCCGAGAGGGAGCTCTGCTAGAAGATGTACTTGTTTGCTGATCATTTGTTAGAGTAGTAATAATACAGCAGTTTGCTGTAACCTGCCTTCTTTGTGGGATTGACAGTTCTGTTTGTTTCCATCATCTTGGTCCTGGACTGCAGAATGGGCCAATCAGTACATTTGGGACTCTAAAATGGAGCCTGCCAACAGGGGCTTGGTGGGATCAAAACTTGTAGGAATTCTAGTTTGGGGCTTTTGGCGCCTAAAATAACCTGGAGGGGAGCCCTTGTTGTGACTGACAGACAGATCAGCCAACCGAACCTTTTGGATCTTGGGGAAAGTCCTACACTGCTTACAGTTTCAGTTAGATCTGAATTGGGAAGTGAAGAAGTAACAGCTCGAGATAGTTGGAGCAGCAATCCATAGTGGATTCACGCAGGAGAACTGTGGAAAGGCCTGAGTTTGGCCTGCATGCCTCCCTGCTGTTCCTGAAGGGAACTTGTGCTTTTTTAGAGGGGACTGAATCTGAATTTGGAGAGCGAATTAAGCCACTAAATTGTGACCAGGTTTTAACCTGAAGAAGACTGAAGATTTGCTGAATGCGATTGGCGTGTCAGGGCTTCCAGCTACCTTTGAACTCCCGGACTGTGCAGAGACTCTGTAATTGCGACCGGAAAGCCATTTGCCTGATGCAGTGGAATTTCCTTACATGTGAATGTGCTGTGTGCTTATAGTGGGTCATGATTTGGTTCCCCACTGTGTGTCTAAACTGTATGTTGCTTGCTGGAGGCTGTATCCAGCTCCATGGACTGAATCCATATCCATTTTCATTTGCCTGGGCCCTGCTACACTGGCCCAGCCAGAATACCTTCTACGCAGAGAAAGTCATTGACGAGAGACTGGCCTGGTGACCCCCCCCACTCAACACCTTGAACAAAAATGATGCCTTGGTGATTCGTGAGGGCCCTGCTTCTCCAGGCACTCCAGCTCAATAGCCTGCAGTCTCGATTTCGTCCTGCCTGTGTCCAGTATTGGGTATCATGAGTAAACATCAGGGTAGCTCCCTGCAAACAGCTAAATCTAAAATCGTTGTCATCTGATTGTCTTGTTGCCTTTTCTTTCTTGAATTGAGCCCTCCGGCTCCGGATTACAAATAGTGTGTGTTGTGCATGTTGCTTTCTTCCATCACAGGGCCCCAACTAGCTGCAACGTTCCTGGCTAGCCCACCATTTTCTTCTCTGGGTACCCAGAGTGTGTGACTGTGTAGGGACTCAGAATTGCATGCGTAACTGTCTGATTAATATAGCGTTTAAGCAAATCAACCTGATTACACCACTCCCTTGTTCAAGTCCCCTAAATAAATCAGATTTAACTTTGTTTGCATTTAACCTGACTGTGGTTCCAGTTTGTGCCAAAAGTATTTTACTGTTGCTATTTGGTGTGCTTAACCTTGTTTTATATGGGGTCCCCAGGGTCAAGCTAGAGGAACCAGCCCTGGTGGTAAGTGCAAACAGTGTGGGTAATTTCCTGGTGAATAAGGGTAATTGTGAAAGTAATTATTGTATATTGTTCAGGCCACTAGAAGGGAAAGAGGGGGGTTATAGTGTCCCGGAGGGCTGTGCCCAAGTTAGCTTGACCACTAACAACCCTGACCTCTGGGTGGAGGCACCCATTTCATTACCCAGGCCTCTTAACCTGCTACTAGCCAAGCAGGCAGGGATATCAGCCCTTGGGATAGCGCCACCTAGGGGTTACACGCAGCTGACCAGTATTACTGGATTTTCTTTTAGGATTAGCACTGCTATAGATCCCAGTACTACAAACAAAAAGGCACTTACAATAGACAGAATTAATTAACTGAGCCAGGACTGGCCGTGGCATTTTACAGACACCTACACTCAGTTCGTAAGGTCCCAGACTGGTTTGCTTTGCTTAAATTGGCAATATAGCAGACAAACCTTTGATTACTATGGTTGAGGATAAATCAAAGGCTTCTGATGAGGGGCCATCTAAAAGTAATAAAAATGTAAGCAGAGGTGCTGAGGAACCCTCCAGATCCCAGCCAAGAAATAAGGCTTCCAAACATGAAGTTCCTCACAAAGAAAAAAGGAAGCTTGTTCAAGCCGCCGACGAAGTGGCTAAAAAGAAACTCTATCTAGAAAAAAATGCTCTTGTTGCTCCTGGGAAAGCTAATAGCGAGACAACAGACAGCCTAAAGCATACAGAGAAAACAAAACACATACAACCAAAGCCTGCGCAGGATCTTCCATGTGTGCAAAATATGGGAAAAGCATGGCAACTGTTCCAGACCCTTCAAAAGATGGGTCCTGTATTTACTGGGACTGGCAAGCACTCTTCCACAGTTCTCTCCTCTGTAGACTGTGAGGGTGACACAGATGACAAAGAACATTTTTATGATGCCCCTGACAAGGATTTTGAGGGTCTTGAGCCCCTTGAGTCCCTGGACCCTCCATTCAGGGACCCCACAGGTGACCAGGAGGATCCCTCCTCTATGTTTACATTTATACAAAATATGCTAGACACCCTGGACCTCCCTACACAGGAGCCCAGCCAAGATGTCGATGAAGACAGATTATAGGGAGAGGAGAGGTCTTTCAGTCCCCTAGACCCTGGTCATCCCTATCTATAGTGCACTCAGAAGAAATGCCATGAAAGTGCTTCAAAATCCCACTTCAGTGATGGGTTGACAAGCAGATTGAGAGAAAATGTAGATTGTCTAGAAATGGTATGGAGTTCCTGTCTGCACACCCTAACCACGAGAGTATAGTGCAGCAGGCAGCTTGTGAGAAAGCTGGAGCCTCCCTGTCCCCCTTACCTCTGGACAAGGACTCCAGGAAAATGACTTTATAGCAAAGAAAATGTATGCCACAGCCTCCCTGCTTCTCAGACTTTCATCATACATGGCGTTCACAGCCAAATATCAGAAAGCCCTATGGAAGTCTGCCCTGGCCATTGGCCGCAGTGGGTCAGATCCTATGGTGCAGGAACTGGTGAATACGACAGAAACTGCCCTGGAAGCTACCAAGTACCAATTCCGCATGATGGACGACAACAGTGATGCAGCCTGCAGAGCGATGGCCCATGACATTTCTCTAAGATGCTTTGCCTGGCTTAGAATGACCAGCCTAACCACAGACACCCAGACCAAGGCCATGGATTTCTCCTGTGATCAAACCATGTTGTTTGATTACAGAACCACTGACTACATGAAAAACGTTGATGAGTACAAGGCCTCCTGGCAGAGCCACTTGTCCAAATCTAAGCCTACTGCCTGTCATAGATCCCGTCCCAGGGGCAGTAGGGGCAGAGGTTTTGTTCCCAGGCCTTACAATCCCTATCCCCAATCTGACTTTGGTCAGTACAGGGGGTGTTTCAGAGACAGAGCCAAAGAAGAGCCACCTCTACCCAGCCGACTGCCTCGTAGTCTAAGTCCTGATGTGAGTGCCCATGTCGCCTCCCTACTTCCAGTGGGAGGCAGACTCTCCCACTGTCTTCAGTACTGGTCCCTCATTACGTTGGACAAGTGGGTGCTGGAGATAGTGGAGAAGGGTCTGCCACTGTAGTTCAAACAGATGCTAGACCTCAAGCATACTCAGGTGTCAAGACTTCTGTCTTCTACACAGGTCTCACTGTTGGAATTGGAGGTACAAAACCTTTTGGCTTTACAAGCAGTGGAGAGGGTCTCTGCCCACGAGAAGGGCAAGGACCTCTATTCCAGGTATTTTCTGACACAAAACAAAACTGGGGAGTGGCGACCTATCTTAGATCTCAGATGTTTAAACAAACATCTGAAAAAAACTAAATTCAAAATGGTCACTCTGCCATTGGTCATAACAGTTCTTACAGCAGGGAGACTGGCTAGCCTCCCTAAATTTAAAGGACACTTACTTCCACATACCCATAAGGGGATCTCACAGGAAGTTTCTCAGATTCATACTTCCTTTGGGTCACTATCATTTCACCGCAATGCCCTTCAGTCTGTCCTCAGCCCCAAGAGTCTTTACCGAGTGCCTCGCAGTGGTAGCAGCACACCTCAGGGGACTGGAAGTTGCTGTCTGCTCCTATCTGGACGACTGGCTCATAGTAGCAAAGTCCCCTTGCTAGGTCGAGGAGTACCTTTCCCTTACAGAATGCACTCTGGAGTCTCTGAGTTTCCTGGTAAATCTAAAGAAATCTCACCCAGAACCAACCCAGCTGCTCACCTTCATGGGGCCCAGCTGGACACTCAGAAAGGATATGCTTTCCTTCTGCAGGAAAGAATTTAGAGTATCTTATCTGTGTCAATCTTCACCATTCATCACAGATGGGGTACTGGCCGGAGATCAGGACCCCGCGGGAGCCTTTTTTTTTTTAAAAAAAGGATGGTGAACCGACGCTTAGCGTCGGTGCCGTCCTCGAGGCGGCGTACTACGTGGCGCTCGAGGATTAGCCGTTAAGCTGCATCGACTCGCCTGCCTACCAGTTCTTCGTCTCCCCCGCCGAGGTCACCCTGTAAGCCTAGAAGCTAGAAAATTCAAATTTTGGGCCTTGAAGCCGCGCTTTAGTCGGTCTACTAGTTCTCTGTCTGCTCCACTCGACGCCGCGGTAAGGTCTTTCCTTATTTTTCTGTTTAAGCGACGTCGAGTCTGTTTTTTAGTGTTTTTCCCCGTAGGTCATATTCGGTTGGAGGGCAAGAAATCTGTTGAAGGCAGGCGGCCCCTATCGTGATGTGCCCGTGCGGCGCCGAGTACTCCGTCACCGACCACCATGACGGTGTCTTTCGTTGCCTTGGCCCGTTACATGACATGGACTCGTCTTGACGCCTGCTTCTCGATGGACGCCGCGTTTTGGAACAGCGTAGCGTTTAAAGTCGGGCGAGCTCCACCCGACTTTTATGTAGGTCAGGCGCACTCGTTGGGCCAAACGCGTTCTCGGCCCTCCCTCCGGGTCCCCTCCGGTTCTGTCACGGACGCGGAGGATGGAGCCTCGGCTTCTTAGCCTAGCCATGGCGAGGCTCCTTCAGCAGCGCAGGAGGCCCGTCCCGCCTCGCCGCGGGAGGCGGGAGGCGCTGTTCGGCAATCACCCCTTCGGGGTGAAGGCCCCCGTGTCTCTCCCGCGGTCCGCTAGGCCCAGGTCGACGCCGTCCCCGACGCCTCGCTGCTCAGCGCCGTCGCGTGCCGTGGGTCCTGTCGGCGCCGGGGGCTTGTCGGCGCCATTCACGGTGCCGACACTGCTCGGGCCGTGGAACGCCGCGCCGCCCTCGCCATGTCTTGACGGCGCCGAGGTTGAGCATGGCGCCATGGGCCTTCGTGTCATATTCGCGCGCCTGCTGGGATTCTCGGTGCCACCGCCGGCGCCGAGCGTCTTGCGGTGTCGGTGCCATCGCCGGAGCGTGTCCTTCGAGTCGCCGGTGCCACCTGGCCTCGGCGCCGCACATGGCGCCGGGAGCGCTGGCGCGGGGTCGGCCCGACGCTCAGGGTTTCCGGCCGCCGCCTCCGCCCCGGTGCCTCCTGGCACCGTGGACCTGATGGTGCGTGCTGGCCCTGGCCATGGACTTCTGGCCTGTTGCCTTGCCACCTTCGTTGGCACCGTCATGTGCTGTGTGGAGCGAGCGGGGTTGCTTTGACTCAGGCCTCTCGGAAAGGTATCCCTTACTCGACCCCCTACTGTTTGGCTTAGGGCCTCGGACTCTTCCTCCTCGGAGTCGGATGGGCAGTCACACCCTTCAGGGTTCTCTGCAAGGGGGGACGAGCTGGTGGTTTCCTCTTCGGGTCTCGGCCAGCCCCCCTCCGAGGTGAGTCGGGTTCCCTCTAAGGCTAGGGTCAGTGGTGCTGACCAGCGGGCTGTGGTGCGTGCGACCATTGCCTTGCAGCCTGGCCGTGGGGGGTTTCTTGACCCCTCGGCGGTGGTACCCCCTACTGTGACGTCTCTCGGTCGCCCAACTTTGGGGCCTATCGAGAGGGCCACGGGAGGGGAGGGTGCTCTTTCCGGGACTGCCCCCTCGGGGGCGACCCTGGCTACGGAGCTGCCTAGGCTGACCACTTCGAGGACCAGGACCCTTTCGGACTCCGAAGGGTCGAGGGGTGTGGGTTCGACGCGCCGGCCCTTCTCTGGGACCCACCCGGGCCCCAGACGGAGCCAGAGTGCGGACTTCCGCCCTTCCCATTCGGGTTTCTTGGGAGGGTCCCATTCTTTCGAGGCAGGGGACCGTCCTTTTGGACCTTCACGGCCCCGGTCGCCTCACTTGGGGGATTCTTTGGGCGCAGTCTAGGCAGTACCGCGGTTGTGCAGCTGTCAACTGCGGAGTCTTCCAGGACTCCCCTGTGGAGTCCGTGGTCCGCCCTTAGCCCTGGCAGAGGTCAGCCGACTTTTTCTCTCGGCTCGTCCACCCTCTGCCGCCTTCCTCCCTGGCTCCCAGGTATCCTTGGTCCCAGTGGCCTCCCACCTGGGAACAGTTCAGAGCAGTGGCTGCTCGCTTCCCTGCTTACGTTAGGGCTTTGGACAGTCAGGTTTTCAACCTCCCCGAGCAGCCACCCTCTGAGCTTATGGTGACCTCCAGTCCTCATCCCCTCTTCTGGGGAGAGGAACCTTCTGTCCACATCTCTCCTGCTGCTGATCTCTGAGTATCAGCTTCCTCGGAGGATGATGGAGGACCTTCACCTTCTCCCCTTCTATTAGCAATCCAGAGCATGCGGCGCATGCCTTTCTAGGCGATTTTGGGTCAGCCACCCTCGTGGTGCCGCCTTGGCCCGCTCCCTTTCGGGAGGCATCCTTGCGTTTCTGGCAGAGGCCCTTCTCCGGAGTTCCTGCCTCTAGGGACCTTTGCCAGAGGTATTGCACTCCCCCGGATTCTCCAGGTTCTTTGCCTCATCCGCAGTCCGGATTGATGCACCTGGACACTCCTGATGGGCTTCGCGCCCTCCACTGTGACCGACCCGCAGATCAAGACTCCTCGGATTTTGATTTCTGGGGAGGAGGACTTTCTACTCTGCACGGCTCCTTCTCTCTATTTCTGCACATCAGGCCCACTACGCTGCCTATAACAGGTACTTGTGGTCAGCGCTAGGTCAGGTCCTAGCCGCTCTGCCTGACTCGGAGCAAACCAGGCAAGCCATTGCTCTCTCTGCACGTGGCCTGAGCTAGCAAGGCACCAGGCAAGGGCATCTTACGACGCCAATGAGGTAGCTACCAGGGTCGTAGGGACGGCGATCTGCACCAGAAGATCGGCATGGCTCCGCCTCCCGGTTGTCACCCTTGGCCGGCGTGGGGTGATTTTTCTGCTCACCAGGAACCTATCTCTTTCCGTAGAGCGAGGCGGGCGTTTGTCGGGGCCAATTCCTTCCCCCTCCGGGGGAACCCCATCTCGCTCTTCCCACTCTCGGGCCTCCTCAGACCCAGAAGGTTCCCCCCCTTAGTGTGTCACCCACTGAGGGCTAAGGGACGCTGTCCCTTAGGGTGCAATCAGTCAGCCCTCTTCGGGGGGCTTGGTACTCACCCATCTGTGATGAATGGTGAAGATTGACACAGATAAGATATGAAAATTACGTACTTACCGTAATTATGATCTTTCTGTGTATCTTCACCATTCATCACAATCCCTCCCTCCATCCCCCTTGGGGCTCCAGTCTCTGGATCCTCCTCCCTCTGTGCCTTCCCTCTCTTCTCTGTTAGGTGCCGGATCCTCTGGGGCAAAAGGGGCAGTTCCCCTCCACTGGTATAGTGGAACTGGTATGGGGAAAGTGTCTTCTCATTCCTAGACCCCTCAACTTTTGCCATCTTCCGACACCCTTGCTTGAGTGAGATTAGTGGGGACACACAGGGGGGGACAGTCTCCCTAAGGGGTACAGTTTGAGTGCCTCTCCTTCTCTTCTACATATCTTCACCCCTTCGGGGTGTGAGCTGGGGATTGCCCTCCTTCTGTTACCCATCTATTTGAAAAAAAAAAAAAAAAAAAAAAAACAGGAGAAAATCTCCTAATATCTCTTTAGAGAGAGAATACTGGGTCCCTGTACCCTGTCCTTCTCCAGAATAGCCGACTCTGCTTTTGGGGTATTGCCAGTTATTCTGTGCCTTGAATTCTGGCAGAGAGCTTTGCTAACTCCTTGCAGTTCCTATGCAGTCTGGTGATGGACAAGGGTCCTGGATCCTTGTTACCTCTCACTCTCTCCTAAAATTCTCCCCCCTTCCCTCCCTTCTTCCGTTTCCAGAGATTGGGGCCCCTACCCAATCCCCTTAGTCTTACTTCTTCATGCTGTCCTCTCAGTCGTTATTTCTCCTTTTAGTTCAGTTTTCTCTTCCTTTTTCTGTCCCTTGGACTCTCTTGTCCCACCCTCCATCCCTTCCTCTTACCTCTCCGGCGACTCAGAACTGGTAGGCAGGCGGAGTCGATGCAGCCTAACGGCTAATCCTCGAGCGCCACGTAGCACGTCGGGCCTCGAGGACGGGCGCTTAACGCTGCATCGTCTACAACCTTTTTAAAAAAAAAAAAGGCTCCTCAAGGTCCTGATCTCCGGCCAGTACCCCATCTGTGATGAATGGTGAAGATACACAGAAAGATCATAATTACGGTAAGTACGTAATTTTCATTTTCTTTCAGTGGCAGATTCTTTCGTCCGGGGACAGCCAAAACCAGCCAGACATTTTCTTAAACTCCTGGGATACATGGCTTCTATGACAGCAGTGGTCCCAGGAGTCTGGTATAGCATGCTACTCCTACAAGCCTATGTCAGAGTTCACTGATCTCAGAGAAGCAACAACTTTTCAAAGTTGATACCCATGATGGAGCAGTTCCTCCAAAACCTGCTGTGGTGGAAAAACCCTTCAAATTTACAGGCAGGGGTTCCCTTCCAGGCTCTTCTTCCCACAAAGGTGATCAGCACAGATGCCTCCCTCTTGGGGTGGGGAGCACATCTGGACAGTGCCTCAGTAAGCGGCACCTGTACTCTCAAAGAGTCACAGTTGCACATAAATCTCTTGGAACTCAGGCCAGTCTTTCTGGTTCGCTAAGCTTCGCTCCCAGCATGAAAGGGCTTGCGGTTCAAATTTGAAGAGACGGCACCACTGCAATGTTTTACACAAATCAGGAATACTCTGTTCGGAAGCTCTAATGGTCTGGTCTGTAGACTTCTCCCTTGGAGTCAGCCTCTCACCTATTCACCTCCCAGGCAAGCACAATACCCTGGCAGATGCTCTAAGTCACATCAGTCAAGGCCAGAGTGAATAGACCCTGAACAAGCAAGTACTAGCCACAGTGCTCAAATGGTGGGAAACACCAGAAGTGGATCTGTTTGCCTCACCCCTCAATTTTCAGTTTCCTTAGTACTGTTGCAGGCCCTCAGTCCCGGGAACGCTTCCTCTTGACACCCTGATCCTGGACTGGTCAGGGAGGTTCCTATATGCTGTTCCTCCTTTCCCCCCTGATATTCAGGGTTTTGCTGAAACTCAGACAACAGCCTGCATCAGTGATCCTGGTGGCTCCGGATTGGCCCAAGCAAGCCTGGCACCCTCTCCCTCTCTTAATGTCCTGCAGCAGGCCCATTCACCTGCCTTCAACTCACTCCCTGCTGACCCTTCCTCAGTCAGGAGTGCAGTATCCAGACATACACTATCTTCACCTCAAGGCCTGGTTCTTAGAGTTTCCATCCTCACAATACTCTGAACAGGTCCTTAAGATACTGAGGATGGCTAAAAAACTGAACACTAAGAAGACTTATGCAGCCAAATGGAAAGGATTTTCCCTCTGGTGCAAGAGCAAAAAGGTTGAACCGCTTTCCGTTTTAGACCCTCAGCTGCTAGATTACCTGGTACACTTACAGGCATCAGGCTTGAAGCCATCTTACCTCAAGCTACACCTGGTAGCAATTTCAGCGTACTTGTAGGTGGGAAAGAAAATAAATCTGTTTTTTCCCCAAGCCATTTTTAAACAGTTTTTCAAAGGCCTCTTGCACCTCCAGCCTCCAGTCAGGGAGCCCGTCCCTCCTTGGAGCCCAAATCTTTGCATAGACAGGCTCATGAATCCACCCTTTGAGCCTATGTCCACTGCCTACATCAAGTTTGTAACTTGGAAGACAGTCTTTCTGGTAGCCATTACCTCTTCGAGGAGGATTTCAGAGCTACAGGCCCTGTGCACGGAGCTAAATTACATCATCCCTCACAACGATAAAGTTGAGCTCAGGACAAATAGGAAATTTCTGCCAAAGGTGGTTTCAGAGTTTCACTTGAACCAATCCATTACTCTGCCTGTCTTCTTTACTGAGCCATCCATTCCTGGTGAGCAAAAGCTCCACAGCTTGGATGTCAAAAGAGCCATCTTTCACTACCTAGAGCATACTAGGCAGTCCAGAGGCTCTTCCACTCAGTTGTTCCTCATCTGTCGGGATGTAGGCTGAGGAAGACCAGCTACCAAGAGAACTATTTCTCGTTGGTTGGTCTCTTGTATTAGATTCTGTATGAGAAAGCTGGTCACCAACCTCCAGTGGGGCTCAGGGCCCATTCCACCTGGGGCACTGCAGCCTTGCTTGCAGCAGCAAGAGTCATTCCCCTCCTGGATGTCTGCAAAGCAGCTACCTGGAAATCGGTGCACACCTTCGTGAAACACTACAGTTTGAATGTGCAGACCAGATCGATGCCAAATTTGGCAGGGCAATTCTCCAGAGCCTCTTTTCTAAGTAGGTTCTCTGCCCACCTCCCACTCGGTAACTGCTCGGTAGTCCACTAAAGTTACTGATGCTAAAGGACTCCTGGGGTAAAAAAACAAAATTATTACAGTAATCTCCTTTCTTCCAAGGGGTCCTTTAGCATCAGTAAGCTCCCACCCTTCCTCCCTGGTGCACCTGTTGGAGAAGGGCTCTGTATCACATCTTTTACCAAATTTGGAGTTTTTTATTGACAAGTTTTTTTAACTCATGTTGTCGTTGTTTCTAGTTCCACTTTTTTGTGGTCATTTTCATGTTTTTTTAATCATTTTGATTCTTTTTCAGGGCATGTGCCCTCATTTCCTTCGAAAAAAATCTGGAGCCATCAGCAGCTCTCACTTCCCTTCCCTTCCTGTCTTTTGATTGGCTATGGTCCTAAGCTAATTTACATAAAAATGTCCTTAAAGGCATACCTATGGGGCAGTTGCACCTAACAAGCTAACTGTTAAAGTTACTGATACTAAAGAACCCTTTGGAAAAAGATTATTACTGCAGTGAGTAATTTTTTCTGTTCATTTCCCTGTCTCTGCTGGATCCATGAATTGATGTGAGGATCATGAAAATGCACAGACGGCATTAATAAAGAGTGTACCACCCAAGGGCTCGCAGCTCAGCACAAACTCCGTCAGACTTTTTCCCACGAGCCCGCGTTGCATATGAGAGATCGGGAAATAGGTGCACGCTGTGCCCATCACAGTGAAGCTGTTCTGCCAGACGGGCAGCTTGCAACATCTGGTCCCTTGTAGCAATGCCATCCGTCATCAGCAGCACTGTATGCGGGAAGTCCTGTTGAGATATATGGTAAGCCCACACAAAATGGGTGGCCAATTCCAAGTCCGTTTGCAAGGCCCCTGGTAGCCATTCCTTTAAGAAAGAAAGAAGATCAGACACCTGCCGGCTACCTGGTAGTCCCACAGTCCGAATATTAGAGGCACGTTGAGCATTTTCCAGTGCCTTCAATTGATACCGAAGCTGGGCATTCTCTTTGGTGATTTGGACTGTGGTCGGAAGCGCTTGAGTAGCGTGTGATTCCACAGCAGTAGCAGCTCTAGTAACCACTTCAATTTTAATGTCCTGTTCAACAATCCTCTTAAGGATTGCTTCCACTTTAGTATCGATGGCCTGTATCAACACCTGTAAGGCCTTCCATGGTGGTTCTGCAGCCCGTGGGGTAGACTAAGGAGTTGCAGCCTGTAGTTCCGCTGAGGGCTGAGATTTAGCAGTAAGCAGTAATCAGATTTCCTTTATTTGAGTGCCTCATTCTTATAATTTGTATCACTTTGCTCTACAAAGAATAAAGTGTCAAGTTATGCTGTAAACCAATCAAGATATAAACTTTTTAAGACAAAAAGTAAAGAAATCACTCCCCTGCAACTCGGAACCAATGAAAACATATCTGCTCTCTAGGTGTATTCCACAGCGCCCCCGCAGGCTTCGCTTTCCGTCATGGAAAGTGTTATTTTTGGTTGCCATTACTTCTTCTTGAAGGATTTCTGAGCTTCAGGCCCTGATATACGAGGAGCCTTATTTAGTTTTCCACAAGGACAGGATGTCCTTGCGGACTAATCCTAAGTTTCTTCCTAAGGTGGTGTCAGAGTTTACTTTGAATCAGAACATCCACTTTCCAGTCAACTACCCAGAGTACTTGAATCGAAGGGAGGCATTATTTCATACTTTGGATGTCCATAGGGTGCTTCATTATGACTTAGAGCTCACCCGAGCTTTTAGAAAATCTGATCGGTTGTTTGTGTGCTTTGCCCAGAATGGAAGGGGGCTCCTGTTTCTAAGCAGTGTTTATCCACGTGATTGGTTATTGCATTGTTTTCTGCTACAACAGGTACAACAAACCCTTACCGGACTCTGTAAAGAGTCACTCTACCAGGGGCATGGCTGCTTTCTTTGCCTCTTTGAGGAAAGTTTTGGCTGTCCACATTTGCGCAGCTGATACTTGGAGTTCTGTCCACACCTTTGTTAAGCACTACATTGTGGACATTGCATCTCAACACAGAGCAGGCTTTGGACTAGCAGTCCTCCAGGGCCTTCTCTCCTAATCCTATTTGGGAGACTTCTACCTCCATCCAGCTGACCGGGGTGTCTCCTTTCTGCTTGGGACTCAGTCCTTATGGTGTTACTAGCAGTCTTCCAGGGCCTTCTCTCCTAATCCTATTTGGGAGACTTCTACCTCCATCCAGCTGACCGGGGTGTCTCCTTTCTGCTTGGGACTCGGTCCTTATGGTGTTACCTGCTGCAAGAGCCCCCACGAAGTAACATAGTACAGTTACGGAAGAACTTGCCATAAAGTAGATCTTTGAGAGGAGCTCTTGCAGCAGGTACTATTTTTCCCCACCCACCTTCCCCCTGGTAACTGCTTCTCCGTCATGGATGCCTTTGTTTTTTCCTCTTCTAGGAGGAACCTCCTTGGTTCTCCACTTTTTACTTACTTACTTACTAGGGTCTCCGGCAGGAGAACTGGAGATGGGCTGGAGGACCACTCCTCTTATACCTTAGTGGTAGGCCAGCGAATCCTCAGGATTGCGGGAGCAGCTGCACGAGGGAGGGAGCTGGATATCACTGTCCACTTAGGGACAAATGACCTGGCTGTGAATAGGATCAGAGCGGTGCAAGAGGAGTTTGTGGAGTTGGGGAGGGGCCTTACACAAGTAGCATGTATGGTAACCTTCTCGGAGGTGCTGCCTTTCTATGGCAAGGATGATGCTAGGGTGTTCCGCACCATGGGATTCAATGAATGGTTGAAAAACTGGTGTGGAGCTCAGGGTTTTAGCTTCATTGGGGACTGGGGAGCCACCTGGAGGGATGCAGGCTTATACTGGCGTGATGGTCTGCATCTGTCCAGGGCGGGGGGAGCCTGGATCCTGGGTGACAGGTTTAAATGCTTCATTGGCGAGCATTTAAACTAGCCAAGGGGGGAGGCACTGAAAAGGAGCAACACAGTACTTAGAGTGGTAAACACCAAGGTAGAGAAGTCAATAGGGAGCAGGACAGGGATAAATGCAGAAAAAGGCAGTAAGGACAGGGATGGGGCTAAAAGGGGTAAGGCCATAAAAAATAAATGGAACGTGATGAGTACCAATGCCCACAGTCTGTGCAACAAGCTCCCCGAACTAGGGGCCTTGATGGAAGAGGGATGCCTGGATAGTGTGGCAGTCACTGAAACATGGTACACAGAGAACCATGACTGGGATGTCAACATACCAGGATACACAGTCTACAGGAGGGACAGGGTGGGTAAAAGAGGAGGAGGAGGAGGAGGAGTAGCTTTCTATATAAGGGAAGGGATTAAAACAACAGAACCAAAGAGTAAACAGGAAGTTGGTGAGTCACTGTGGGTCACCCTGGAGACAGGAAATGGGGTGCCACAATCCGCATGGGGGTTGTGTACAGACCCCCATCTCAGGGGGAGGAAATGGACAAGGAAATGATAGAAAGCATCCTTAAAATGGCAGAAAAAGGGGAGATATTGTTGATGGGGGACCTGAATATGCCAGGTTTTAACTGGAGTACCTTTGCTGCAGGCACATCCAAGAACAGGGTCATTCTTGATGCCCTACAGGGGGCATGCCTCAGACAGCTAGTGTTGGAACCCACTCAGGAGGGAGCAATCTTAGACCTGGTACTCTCAAATAGGGAAGGAGAAAGGATCTTGGATTTAAAAGTGGGTAGCCATCTGGGAACAAGTGACCACCAAACAGTGTGGTTCACAATAAACACAGCCATAGAGTCGAGCCATACAAAAACAAGAGTATTGGACTTTAGGAAGGCTGACTTTGGGAAAATGAGAGAGTGCCTCAGAAAAGCACTAGCAAACGGGCAAGAAGGAGGGGTGGGGGAACAATGGGGAATAATCAAAACAGCCATCACAGAGGCAGCAAGCCTTTGTGTAAAGCAAAGCAACAGAACAAAACGAAGGAAAAAACCACTATGGTTCTCAAAACAGGTGGCAGGGACAGTTAAGGAGAAAAGGATAGCATTCAGGAAATGTAAGGAAACACAGAAGGAACAGGACAGAGAACTTTATCAATTAAAGCAAAAGGAGGCAGGGAAGGCAGTCAGAATAGCAAAGGCACAAACTGAGGAAAATATAGTCAGCTCTGTTAAGAAAGGGGATAAAACCTTTTATAGGTACATTAGGGAGCGAAGAAAGAACAAGGGAGGGATACAGAGGCTTAATAAAGGGGAGGGAATGTGGGCAGAGAGTGATGGTGAAAAAGCAGGGATACTGAATGAATATTTCTGCTCAGTATTCACAACGGAAGAGGAGGGGGAGGTACCTAAACCAAACAAGACAGAAACTCTGAATAGGGGGGTCGATACCAGTCCATTCACAGAAGAAAGGGTTTTGAAAGAACTCTTGAAACTGAGAGTGGACAGCGTAATGGGGCCTGATGGATTCACCCAAGAATTCCAAAAGAACTAAGGGTAGAACTAGTAACACCACTGACTACTCTCTTTAACAAATCATGGGAGGATGGGGTGGTACCTGAGGACTGGAGGAGGGCAAATGTGATTCCACTTCACAAAAGTGGGAGCAGGGCAGAGGCAGGAAACTACAGACCAGTTAGTTTGACTTTAGTGGTAGGGAAAATGATGGAATCACTTCTGAAGGAAAGAATTGTTGAGTACCTAGAGGCCAGTGAGGCACAGGACCCAAGGCAGCATGGTTTCACAGCAGGAAGGTCATGTCAGACGAACCTAATAGATTTCTTTGACTGGGTGACAAAAGTAGTAGGCCAGGGAGGAGCTGTGGATATGGCCTACCTAGATTTTAGCAAGGCATTTGACACAGTCTCACACAAAAGATTAGTATACAAGTTAGCCAGCCTTGAAGTGGGTCCCAAGGTGGTAGCCTGGATAAAAGACTGGCTGGACAACAGGACACAAAGGGTAATAGTAAACTGAGTCCACAGTGAGCAAAGGAAGGTAACTAGCGGGGTACCGCAGGGTTCGGTACTGGGACCGGTCCTCGCTAATGTCTTTATAAATGACATTGGAGAACACCTGGAAGGAAAGTTATGTTTCTTTGCAGATGACACAGAGATCTGCAACAGGGTTGATACACAAGGTGGGATGGAAAGAATGAAAAGGGACTTGGCAAGGTTGGAGGAATGGTCAAATATGTGGCAGCTCAGATTCAGTGCAAAGAATTGCAAGGTAATGCATCTGGGAAACAAAAACCCAGGGGAAGAGTATACAATGAGGGGGTGAGTTAATAACAACAATAAAAATCGAGAGAGACCTAGGAGTAATTATATGAGATGACCTAAAGGTGGGCAAGCAATGTGAGAAGGCAGTAAGGAGGGCTGGGGGGATACTGGGATGCATAAGGAGAGGCATCAACAGTAGAAAATCGGAAGTTGTTATCCCTCTGTACAGACAGTTAGTGAGACCCCCATCTGGAGTACTGCATGCAATTCTGGAGACCCCATCTCCGCAAAGACATAGACAGAGTGGAGGCTGTTCGGAGGAGGACAACCAAAATGGTGCAGGGTCTGCACCAGAAGACATATGAGGAGAGTCTAAAGCAGCTTAATATGTATACCCTTGAGGAAAGGGGGGGTA
The DNA here is from genome assembly GCA_016271365.2 of Neoceratodus forsteri. Classification (NCBI taxonomy): domain Eukaryota; kingdom Metazoa; phylum Chordata; order Ceratodontiformes; family Ceratodontidae; genus Neoceratodus; species Neoceratodus forsteri. Next base: position 178,107,269 of record CM057456.1, read on the forward strand.
CTTGATAGAAACTTTCAAGTATCTCAAGGGAATTAAAGTACAAGAGGGTAGTAACTTTTAGAAAAAGAGATGTGCAAGAACAAGGGGGCACAATTTGAAGATAGAGGGGGGACAGCTCAGAGGTAATGTTAGAAAGTATTTTTTTTCACAGAGAGGGTTGTGGTTGCATGGAACAGCCTTCCTGAGGAGGTTGTGGAGTCAGGCACAGTGGGAGAATTCAAGAATGCATTGGACAGGCATAAGGCAATTTTAGTTGGGGGGGGTAGGAGGAAGCAAGCTGTTGATTAACTAGAATCTGCAGCTTATCCATCAGGTAGGGAAATGGACAGACTAGGTGGGCCAAGCGGTCCTTTTCTGCTGTCAAATTCTATGTTTCTGCGTACTCTTACGGTACATTCTTATGTAATTGTATTTTTTAGAGTTACGTAGGCAGCTGCGTGATCTTCCATCCGCATTTTCACTGAGCACTCCAAAATTGGATAATCAGAGTTCTGATAATGCATTTTTTGGTCGCAGAGTGTCACATGTAGCAGTTCACAAGTAATCTTTCTGTACTTGTCTTTGACATATTAGACAATACCGCCCCCCCCCCATGACTGTTTCTGGGTACTGCTTCTTAGAATACAGTTGTTATGACTTTCCATTGATAACGTGGAGTACTACAGAAAGAAGAAATTTACTTCATACTTACCGTAATTTCCTTTTCTGTTAGCTCCAACATTGTCAGTGGAGCCCGCCCAGGAGTATTGCTCCTGTGAGTGAATATTATCTGGTGTGCCAATGGGGGATGCCCTTTTAATCAAAACCCCTATTATGACTTCCCGGGCATCCTTCTTTTTATCCTGCTGTACTGTATATATATGTATTCAATCAAACTGTGAGCACACGTCAGCAAGTTCAGTGTACATCTCTAAAGACGTTTCCTTGTTGCAGACAGTTTTGCTTGTCGAGGTTCATCATTGTGTTTATCAGCATCAAAATTGCAGAGGAGCTTCTGGTCGGGATCATCCTTATGACCTGCCCACCTTTCACACCGGAGGACCGATTCGACCAAGCCTTGTGTCAGAGGTGGAATGGGCCTTCATTAGGAAGTCTGACAAAAAGGTAAGGCAGTTTTCTATCTGTCATGTAGAAGGAAGTTTACATACAAGTAATGAGTTAATTGTTTTCTCATGTCAAATAGGCAAAATATGGTTGTTAAACTCATTATGGCACTGCGAGGTCAGTAGCGACTGGAGAGTTGCTGCTGCTTGAAATCTTCATGTGCCCAATATTCTAAAGTTCGGGCTATGCCATTCCCATGAGAGGAGTTCACAATGCTCGGTTGTTATGACTTGCCATTGACAATGTTGGAGCTAACAGAAAAGGAAATTACAGGAAGTATGAAGTAAATTTCTTCTTTGTTAAAAGGTTTTGTACATCACTGCAGACATAGTTACTGAGGATTTGTATTATTTTTTATTTATTTAGAAAAGTTTCACCAGGAAAGGCAACGTGAGCTGTGGACAGTTAATTTCCAGTAGCGTCTGGGGGGGGTGTTACATGAGGGGGGAAAAACAATAAACAAGGCTAAGATTTAAAATATAGTGTACATGTCAAATACAATACAGTTCAGTCCACGAAAACTATCAGGCTCAGACAGACAGACAGAGAACATTTGAGGAATAAGAGCACTGATAACATATCTTGAAGCCAATACATAAGAAGTGACCTTGAGGAAACAATAGAACAATATACAGTATACAATAGTACAGTGTGTAGAGAACTATCCTATGAACACAAGAATGTAATCAGGTAGCTTGGTATGGTTTTAGCCAGATAGTTGGAATACACAGTAATACTGCTAAGAGAGCAAGGGCTGAGTACCAGGATACTGTGTGCTATATTGTAACGTAATAAAGTCAAAACCAGCAAGGGTGGGTGGAAGGGAGGGGACAGAGACAGCCATAGCCTATTCCTCTTCAGGCTGCTGAGAATCTTGCAGGAGGCCTGCAGCTGACAAGGTGGAGGGAGAGAGAGAGAGAGATGGTGGGGGAGGAGTGGTTGGGGGTGAGATGGGATCAGAGTAAAGGAGGCTGAAAGCCACGGGGGGTGAGAGACTTTTGTGGGAAAGGGTAGGGAGGCTGGGGAAACGAGAATTAGTTGGTGGAGGAGGCAGTTAGGGGGTTGAGATGGGGAAAGGGGAGGGGAATGGAGGCAAAGGGAGGGAGGGAGGGATTAGTGCAGTTGCAGCAGTGAACAGAGTGCTTACAGAGGAAGAGAGAAGGGGAATGACTGGATTGTACAGATCGAATTCTAGTGGAAGGGAGTTCCAGATATAGCAGAATTTGTATGAGAAGGCAGCACGACCAGATGATGTAAACTGTGGGGAGTTGCAAGCATTCTGTGTATGCCTGAACAAAAGGTGTAGCTGGAGGGAGGAGGGTTGGAGAGGAGGGAGGACAAGTAGGGAGGTAGAGAACCGAGCCAGTACTTCCCAGCTAGGTTAATGCTGTGGGACAAGAGTCTGGCAGTGAGGGAGAGGAAGGAGAGTGAGGTACAAAGATCACACAGTGGTGGGTGAGCATGGGGCAGCCAAGCACATAGCGGCAGAAGGACTTGAAGAAGGTGTCCAGTCTGGAAAGGGTGGACTTGGCAGAGTTGTAGACAGCATCCCCAAAGTCAAAGACTGGGAAACTCCTCTTTTGAATGATTTCTCACCTTGCTTGCAGAGGCAGGAATCTGCGGTGTCTGTACGAGCACCGAGTGTAACTGGGTAATAAATTACCTTCTCAGGTTCTTGGTGGAACGGCACAAAAGGAAACGACAGCAGACAAGTGGTACTCATGTAATAAATGCAATTTATTACAGAATAGCAATACATGCTTAATACCATAACAGTGTGATCACTGGGAGAATGCCAGTTTTCCTTACCTAGGCAATGCAGTCTGTCTTCTCAGAGGCTATGTGTTACAAAGGGTGTTATACCCTGATAAAAACTGTGGCAACAGCTAAAGAAGATGCATAAAAAGTATATAATTGGACAAAAAGAGGTGGTCTGAGTAACCATCTTAACAAGTACGGAAAGTTGCATAGCTTGCAGAAGATAGCAAACAATGGAAACTCTATAATCCCCCAAGGTCAGTTGTAATTGTAGTAGTGCACAAGTACTAAAGATGGCAGTGTTGCCTTACTTGTGAAAATACAGTAAGAAATATAGCCCAAAGCATTTCTCATAGCTAAAATACATTGTTAAAATATAATGTAGCATAATAGAACACAGATCCTGACATTTATGCTTATATGATGTGTCTTCACCCTAAGGTTAGTGTGTGTACCTACATAGGTTGCTGTCCACGAGGTGGGGGCACCATCTGGGGTGCTGGACCATGGATAACACTAGTTTAGGGAATATTTTTTTGTGGATGGCATCTTTGTGTACCCCAAAGTCTAGATTCTTGTCTAGCCAAAGTCCAAGGTACTTAAATGTGGGGACATTGTCCAGTTTAGTACCAGAGGGGATATATAGAAGGTGGCTTTGGAATCTAGTCTGGCCAGTTTTTATCTGGTACCAAAGGTCATAGAGACCGTTTTTTTTTTTGTTTGTTTTTTTGACATTCATTGAGAGTTGGTTAGCGGAAAACTAGTGCTGGACATTGTTAAAGTCCAGCTGTAGGCTGGTAGCTGCTTTGGAGGGGGAACTCCCAGAGGAGAACAACATGGTGTCATCTGCATACATGTGGATATTGACAGATGTGCAGGCATCAGGTAGATCATTTAGGAAAATGGAGAACAGTATTGGTCCAAGAACCGAACCTTGATTCTTACCATGTACCCTGTGCCTACATTTTAATTGCTAATTCAGGTACTGTATATCTGCTATTTCTTCCCTCCCTTTCTCCTACTTTCTCTGCTCTTTCTCTCACTTCTTTGTTACAGAACTTTTGCTGAGCAAGCTGCCTTCTCCCATTGGCTCCTCTACCTCTGGAATTCACATCTGCCCTCTGCTCCTCACCCTCTTCGCTTTATTTCAGAGCCCTCTTTTCTCTCCTCACACACCTGTTCCTGAAAACTAGCCTCCCATTCCTACCCTCTTCTATACCCTTATCCCCACATGCCTCTTTAGTGCCCCACTTTTTTTTAATAACTTCTATATTTCAGTATCATGCCTTGCTGTGTAGAAGGCACATATTGGGTTGTACATTCTTGCAATACTATGAATATTTCTATTTTATTGAATATTTTACACTTGCATTTTATTCAGTGTTCTATATTTGTAGTTGCAGTAATTACTACTTATTTTTTATACTCCCTCCCAAACTATACCCCCTTCCCCAGCCTTGGTTGGACCTAGAAATGAGTCTCAGCTCAGAGTGCCTTTCCTGGCTAAACTTTCCAGGTACACAGTGGTTAGGCTAATTACCAATCACAGTTTAGCTGGTACAGTCAAACCACACAAAAATGTTTCTGTAACATCAAGTTTGTATATCAGTTTTGCTGCTTGTTTCTAAATAATAATTTATTATTTTAATAGCCTAGAAAATTCAGGCTAAATCGTGCCATGGAAGGTGGGAAGAGGCCTGGAAAAGGGTAAGAACAAATAGCACATTTCTTTAATTGTCATAATCATATCATTCGTATGTACAGGTCAAGCTCAAAATTAAATTGTCATTTGGGTCATCAGCATGAAGACTTGTGTCATCACTAGTGATGTGGTAGAAGAGGAGAGGCTAGAAAGTGAGGGAAAAATGCAGTTATGCTTTTTGAAAGAGAGAGAGAGACATCACTGTAAATTTGGTGTTGGCTGAGTGGGAGAGGAGAATAAGATGGTCAAAAGAATGGAAAAGTTAAGATGGAGGCAGGTAGCCTTGCAGTTTTACTTGAAAGAAAATATAATATTGCCGCCAGCCTGTCATCACTGCAGTTGGATTTCCACTCACGATGCTAGTGACCTGAGTTCGGGAGCGGACTAGGGTCTGTGGAGGGCCGACCTGGGGAGAAGGCTTGAGCGTCCCATGACTGCGCGCCTTCTCCAGGGGAGGGAGGGAGCCAAGGCCTGCAGCTTGCCTGACCCCAAGCGGAGGCTTAGGGTACGACAAGTCCTGTCTGCAGGAGGGGCCAGCCGAGATGTGTGGTGGACATCGGCATGTAGCGCCTTGCTGTCAGGGCATACACCACGTGAAGGGAGGAAAGGAGAAAAGGCCTTCCATCTCCGGGAAGACGGGGCATCAGGACCGTGCCCTCTGTGCCACCACCCACCTAGTCCACCTTGCCCAATGAGATTTGATGTGTACAAGGTATACAGGCCCCACCTCAGTCCCCACCCAGGGGATAGCCACAGCTCCATGGGGCGTAAGGCAGGTCCTAGGTAGGGTGACTGGCAGAGGGATGACTCCCAGATGCCCCTGATGGATCAGAGATGGGTGGGGGAGGGAGGTAGGAGGATAAACGGGGAAATATAATATTGCAGCATCAGTGGCTCTCTTATGTTGCATGCCTGACTTTGGGGCTGTAGGATCAGAAAGGTTTTCAATTCTAGCCCTACACCAGAAACGTAGGCTAATGAAAATGAACAATGGTGCACAAGGCGGGGTGGGGGGGGAGATGCTTCACTGTTGAAGTGCTGTCCATCAGATAACACGTTAAACTGAGATCCTGTCTGCCCACCTCTGGCAGCTACTCAGGTGGAAGTTAAATGCAATCATCAGACTAGCAGGGGATTTACTAAAGTCCTCCCTTTGTGAGGCAGAGAGGAGAAGCACTTTAGGATAAGGGGCAATGTGATAAAGGAGTGTAATATTTGGTTTAAGGAATGGTGTCAGAAGAAGGGGTGCCACTTTATGGGAGGTTGGGGGGACTTCTGGGACAGGAGACTCTTCAAAGATGACTGACTTCACCTGACAAGAAGGGGGCCTGCACGCTGGGGTAGAATTTTGATGTCTATATCAGACATTTAAACTAACTACAGGGGAGACTGGGACTAGGGAAACCATGGTGGCAGGTGATGGGAAAGGGATCTTAGCTAGTACTCTCCCATTTCTTGGGGCTTGCAGCAGCATAGATGGTACAAAGAGAGTTGTAGCCTTAACAGAATGAGCTGAGGGGACATTTGAGAGGGGGAATGCAAAATATGGAAATGCCAATAAATACAAGAGAAGTGGAGAAGGAATGTGCAAGGGTGGTAGCAAAGCAGGATCAGGGGTCAGATGGATGTGGGTATGCCTTAACACCAGGAGCCTGGGTAACAAATCAGCGAGCTCCAGGCGTTGATGGCAGACACACTGAGGTGGACAATGTGACTATCACAGAAACATGGGCTTTGGTAGATAATGAATGGACCTGATGGTCCCTCGGTACTCAGTGTTTAGGAGGGATAGAGAAAGAGGTAAAGGGGGAGGAGTAGCCATTTTTGTCAAGGTGGGCATCCAGGTGGCAGAAGATGGATGCATCAGGAGTAGTATTAGGGAGACAGAGCCACTGTGGGGGCAACTCACAGCAGTTTCAGGCAAGAAACTGTGTGTGGACTTGATCTGTAGACCTCTGAGGCAAGGGGAAGAGAGGGACAGCGAGAGCTCAGGGAAGAACTTGAAAGTGGGGTGCCAAAGGAGAAGCAGTGGTGGCGAGCGGTCTGAACCTGATAAACATTGATTGGGATGTTCCAGGAGCACTAGAAGTAAGGCCTTGCTGGACACCTTCCAGGACAGTCAACTGGTACAGCTAGTTAAGGAACCCACCAGTCAAGCTGCAATCCTCTATATGGTACTCACCAACTCGAAGATGGCAACCAGTGTGAGAATAGGGGAGCCACTGGGCAACAGTAACCATAATCCTATTTGGTTCGAACGGGCCCCTTGGGTCTAGAAAACTGATTCATTCCTTTATGACTCTGGATCCACCTCATCTCACATTGACCCAATATCTATTAATGTCCCTACCTCTGGGTTAGATTTTATTTGCTGAGTCCCAAAAAAATGTAGGGAAGCCCTTGTATTTCACTTACTCACTGTTAACTCTCTGGTAACACCAGATCTTACTTCGAGAGGGCTCTTGCAGTAGGTAATTACATATAGGACTGACGCCGGCCGGTGGCAGGGCCCCACGGAAAAATTTCTAGCTAGCAGTCCCTGGCTGGGACCGCCCCCTCGTCAGGTGACCAGCGTCATGCGATGTCTGTATAAAGGGGCGGTCCCAGACGCCCGCCTTCCAGTTCTTTCCTGCCGTCAGCTCGTGCAGCACCTCGCGGTTAAGTTCTTATCACTCAGTCCTGTTACTTCGTCGTTTTTTCCGATTAGTTTCAGAATTTCATTCCTCTTTCGTCAGGTGAACGTCAGTATGTATCGTCCCCTTCAAAGAATAAAGTGCGACTCATGCGTGCCCAACTGCCTCACAAAGCGGTCCTCCCCTCTGCCTAGGTCAGACCACGCGGAATGACAAGTGTCCGTGACTGCCTGCGGTTCAGTGCGCGCCACCCGCAGACGACGCCAGCAGTCCTCAAGCCCATCTCCTCAAAAAGAAGATGTCTGCGATGGAGAAAGAGCTGAGAAAACTTAGGCAGGCGCTGACCTCCCTGAAGGGCAAGAAGCGGGACAAGGAAAGGCACCGGAGAAGGCTCTCTTCCGCAACTCCGCCGGAGTCGCAGGCAGGTAACATCCCTCCGGGATCGCCTAACGGCAGCCTCCAAGGCTTTGAGGAGGCGCGGCCCACCCGACAGGTTCGAGTTCAGCCCGCCTGGCGCCTCCAGGCAAAGGAGACTCCAGCCCCAGTACCGCTGCAGGCCTGCGCCCATTGCGCGGCACCTCCTTAAACCGGACACTGCCTCTGCTGCGTCCGCCGACTTCTGCCCATAAGCCACATGTCGGCTCCTCCGATGTGAGCTGGGCCTGTGAGCCTACAGCGGAACCTACTGTTTCTGTTGTTCCAGGCTCTCTGCAGCCTTTGCTGCCATCAGGGGAGCCCCAGTCCCCCTGCCTGACCCCGAGAATTTTTCCTCTCCATCTCTGGACGCGACTCGGGACCATGGGCTACCATCCGATCCTCTTCCTGAAGAGCCGGATCTGACGCGGGTTCCCCTGATGCCGGCCCCGCTGACCCCGGTTCCGACACCGGCGGGGGATTTTCCTCTTCCTTCGGGCCCTCCACCCCACGGGCCTATCCCTGCTGATCCGCCTGCGAGTACCCGCTGTCAGCCTGCCCGCAGCTCCCTCCAGTGCCTGGGCATTCCGTCATATCCGCTGCCGGTCTTCCCAGGTCCGCAGTATCCTGCGCCGCTGTACTCAGTGCCGACTCCTTCGACGCCGCAGTACTCGATGCCTCAGTGCCCGACTCCGGGATACCCACAGCTGGGTTACGGATACTCCCCCGACGGATTTCCTCCATACAACTATCCCCTCCTCCTCCTCCTCCTCCTCCTCCTCCACCGCCCCCTAGGCCGCGGTGGATCTTCAGGAGACTCTTGCTTGGTGGGCTGAGGCCAAGGCTCAGCTCACCAGAGAGAAATCGAAAACCGTCTTCTGTGACGCTGCCCCCGCCTCCCATACGCCCCCAGACGGCACTCTCCTCTCCTCCTCCAGATTCCCGGTTCTGCCCTCGGGTCCAGAGAGAGGGCAGGACACGTGTTCTGGGATCCTCCCAAGAACCCGTTCCTCCCCCTAGACGGGTTAGGGAGTCTTACTCTGCTTCAGATTCTTCCTCCTCTTCACTCTCGGACTCCTCGGACACTTCCGATGGATGTTCCGAGAAAGACAACGAGCCACGCTCTCCGTCCAAGCCCCGGCTGAGGACTCCTCTGAAGTCTCCTCCGGAGGATCCTTCCTTCACAGAGTTGCTCAGGAAGATCCAGGAAGACCCCGAGGGCAGAACCCGTGGCATTCCTTGGAACCAGATCCTCAGCGGGTAAAACTCGCTGAACATCTGGACTTGCCCCTTACGGCTCCTACCTTAGTGCCACCCTGGATCGAGCCTCACGCCCACCTTGTTTCCACTATTTGGAAACAACCGTCGGCTTTAGCCCCACTTCCCGGAAGTCGAACAGGCTATACCAGGCTCCGGAAGGTGTAGACTTTTTAGACTCTCACCCCCGTGCAGACTCGGTTGTGATTAGCGCCGCTCACGGCCGGTCAGCACACCCGAAACATTTGAGCTTGTCTCCCCCGGATAAGGAATCTCGCCTTCTGGATCAGTATGGAAGGAAGATCTACGCTTCTTCCACACTGGGGATTAGGGCCCTGAACTATGTAGCACATATGGGGGATTACCAGAAGGCCGTCCTTACCCAGGCGGAATCCAAGATCGACTCTTTGCCTGACTCTCAACTCAAGCAGGAGTTGGCTGACCTGGTCCGTTCTGCTCGTTCGGCCAGTCATCACATTCTGAGGACGACCTACGATGCAGTGGACACCGCAGGACAACGCTCAGCGTTCGCCGTGAGTCTTCGGCGTCACGCATGGCTCCGTGTGTCAGGTCTGGTCCCGGAGGTGCAGTCAGCCATCCAAGAAGCACCTTTCAGAGGTTCTGTGCTGGGTGGTGATGTCAAGGACATCATCACTGATTTGCAGGAGAAGGGGACGCCCTTAAACGCTGATTCAGTGTACCGTCCCCATCCCCACAGCGCCCGTCCTCGCAGACGCAGCCAGCCTCAAGCGAAACCTCAGGGAAGGCGGGCCACTAAACATCGGGCCCCACAGCTGCCAGGCCCCGCCCCAAAAGCAACGGGTGCTCCAGCTGCGGCTGCCTCACACCACCTGACTCCTTCCTCTCCCACCGCCCGGACGCCTGGAGGAACCGGTAGGAGGGAGGTTCTCTCTCCACCTTCCGGGTTTGGAGAGGATAACTTCGGATTCATGGGTGCTTCAGATCATAGCAGAGGGGCACTCCATAGAGTTTCTACAGAAACCTCCTTGTCACCCCCCTCTGAATTCTACTTACCCAAAGGACCATCTTCCTTTGGTCAGGGAAGAAATCTCAGCGCTTCTTGTGAAACAGGCTATAGAGCCCATCCCTCCTCACCTCTACGGAACGGGGTACTATTCCCACTTCTTCCTTGTACCAAAGAAGACGGGAGATCTCAGACCTATTCTCGATCTCAGCTCCCTGAACCTCTATGTGGAGTACAAGAGGTTCAGGATGCTCTCCCTTCAATCCCTTTTGCCCCTGCTTCGGCCGAGCCAATGGCTTTGTGCACCTGATATGCAGGATGCGTACCTGCACATCCCCATTCGCCCTTCGCACCGAAAGTACCTCAGATTTGCGTTCCAGGGCGTCCACTACCAATTCCGGGTGCTCCCATTTGGTCTTTCCTCGGCTCCCCGAGTCTTTACCAAATGCCTGGCAGTGGTAGCGGCCTACCTGCATTCTTTGGGAGCTCAGGTTTTCCCCTAACTGGACGACTGGCTCCTGGCGGCCCCGTCAAGGGAGGAACTCATACATTTCCTCTCCCTCACCCAGCAGGTTTTCACTGGCCTTGGTATTACCATCAACCATTCCAAGTCTCACCTGGATCCTTCACAGAAGCTCCAATTCATCGGGGCAATTCTCGACACAACTTTGTGCAAAGCCTATCTGCCTCCGGACAGGGGGGCCTCCCTCCAGTCACAGATTTCCCTCCTATCGGAACACAGGAGGGTCCCGGTGAGGTCAGTGCTCCGTCTACTGGGGCTTATGGCGGCGGCCATCCCGATGGTTCTGCACGCACGCCTCCACATCTCTGTGTCTCTTCGATCTCAGTGGGATCAACGAGTAGACGACCTAGATCATCTGGTTCTGATCTCCTTGCCGATGGTAAGAGATTTGCAATGGTGGATGGTTCCAGAGAACTTCTTCCGGGGGGTCCCCTTTTTTCATCCTCCCCCCGATCACACTTTGACCACGGACGCTTCAGGCGAAGGTTGGGGAGCCCATCTGGGTCCTCACCGAACCCAAGGCCTTTGGTCAAATTTGGAGATAGTTTTCCACCTCAACGTGCTCGAGCTTCGAGCAGTTCTGTATGCGCTTCAGGCCGTTCACCAATACATCCTTCCCGGTCACCTAGCTGTCCAAACGGACAACATGTGCGCGGTGTGGTGCATCAACAAGCAGGGAGGAACTCGGTCCTACCCACTATGCAGGGAAGCGATGAGGGTCTGGGATTGGGCAACTCTCCACAACCTTCACCTCACGGCGATCCATGTTCCAGGAGTTGACAGTGTCCTGGCAGACAGACTAAGTCGCTCGTCGGCTCTTCCACACGAGTGAGAATTGGACGATAAAGTTCTAAAAAGCATCTTCCAGATTTGGGAATCCTCAGATAGACCTGTTCGCTTCCTCCCAAAACGCAAAGCTCCAATCTTTGCTCGCCGCCCCAGAGCGAGGCGCTCTGGAGCGACGCCTCATCTCTAAGCTGGAAGGACAGATTCTGTCTATGCTTTTCCCCAATTCCTCTGGTCTCCTCATGTTACAGAAACTTGCTTTAGAAGGAGCGAGAATGATTCTGATCGCTCCTTTCTGGCCCAGACAAATCTGGTTCTCTCTTCTACAACAATACTCAGAGGTTCCCCCTCTTCCCCTTCCTTTATTTCCAGGATTGCTGACCAGGATCAGGGGACCCTGGTCCATCCGGGACTCAAGTCCCTTCAACTTCATGCATGACTCCTGCAGACCTAGCTCAATCTCGTTTTGGCATTTCTCCTAAGGTGGCCGAGATTCTGGTGGAGGCTAGAAAACCCTCCACTAGGTCTACCTACGCCATGAAATGGAAAAGATTTTCTATCTGGGCTGCGTCCAGGAATGTGGAGCTATTTTCCTGTCCTGTGACCATTCTGCTTGAATACATGCATCATCTTTTCGACCTAGGTCTCAGTCACTCCTCTTTGAAAGTTCATATGGCGGCTATTTCAGCCTACCATGCCCCTTTCACTGATAAGGCATTTGCCCAGCTGGAGGTATCCAAAACTTTCCTCAGAGGGTCCTTCATCTCAGGCCCCCTGTCCGGACTCCAGCTCCGCCTTGGGACTTAAACTTTGTCCTCAGAAACTTACCTTCCTCCCTTTGAGCCGGCGGCTTCCGCAGACTTGAAGTTTTTATCGTGGAAGATGCTCTTCTTGGTGGCCATTACTTCTGCTCGCAGAATTTCCGAGCTCCAGGCCCTGATATGCAAAACCCTTATTTAATTTTTCACAAAGAACGAGTAGCTCTTCGCACGAATCCTAAGTTTCTTCTGAAGGTGGTAGCGGAGTCTACCTTAAATCAGTCTATTGAATTACCCGCTTTCTTCACGCAGTACTCCAATCAAGGAGAATACCCGCTCCATACCATGGATGTTCACAGGATTCTGAGATACTACACCGATAGGACGAAGGATCTCAGAAAGACTGATCAGTTGTTCGTCTCTTTCACTCACAAAAGAGAAGGCAATGCTGTCTCTAAGCAATGCCTATCAAAATGGTTGGCCCATTGCATCACTTTCTGTTATGACAAGTACAACAAAACCCTCCCGGGTCAAGTCAGAGGTCACTCCACTCGTGGAGTTGCCACCTCTGCGGGTTGTTTCAAGAACATGTCTGCGGCAGACATCTGTGCTGCCGCCACTTGGACTTCAGTCCATACCTTTACTAAATATTACAGTTTGGACATTGCCTCTCGTCGTAGAGCAGGCTTCGGGTTAGCTGTCTTGCAAGGCCTCCTTTCTTGAGACCTGCTAGACTATTTACTACTTTTTGGAGTAGTTCCTCCTCCCAGTGCCTTTCATTTGTTCCAGACTGCTTGGGATTCTGTCCTGTATGTAATTACCTACTGCAAGAGCCCTCTCGAAGTAAGATAGTACAGTTAGGTAAGAACTTACCGTAACAGTAGATCTTCGAGAGAGGCTCTTGCAGTAGGTAATACCTTCCCGCCCTCCTTCCCCCTAGGCTTTTTCAGCTCCTTTTCCATTGAGGGAAATATCTGCTTCTCTCTCTTCCGGGCCTGTGGCGGGAAAGAACTGGAAAGCGGGCGTCTGGGACCGCCCCTTTATACCGACGTCGCATGATGCTGGTCACCTGACATGGAGGCGGTCCCCTCCGGGGACTGCTAGCTGAGAATTTTTCCGTAGTCCTGCTACCGCTGGCGTCAGTCCTATATGTAATTCACTACTGCAAGAGCCTCTCTCGAAGATCTACTGTTACGGTAAGTTCTTACGTAACTGTACTTTACTAATGGTCTTCATCGGATGGTCCAGGTGGGCGATGTACGACAGCCCACTGATCAGGTAGATGCCCAAATATTTAAGGATATTTACTTGCTCAGTCATGTTTCTCTCCTGAAGTGTGACCAAATTCAACAAACTGTCTTAATTTAGTCTTTTGTTAACACCAAATATAATAGACTCAGTTTTTTTGAGTTTATTAACAATTTTCTGTCAATAAATCACTGCTGGACCTTTTGCCTCGAAGGCAGCCTGAAAGAGCAGGAACATTTCTTTTGCTAGGAAAACATAACTACGTCATCAGCATAAAGTATGATTTGACCAAGATTATGGTAAACCATTTAAAAACAACCTGAATAAAAGTGGTCCTACATAGACCCACGTGGGCTGTGCATGTCAGTGTAGTGATATGAAAAAACATCATTCATTTGGACCTTCTGCTCCTATTAGACAAGTAATGGGGAAAACCATCTCAAAGCACTGGGTGACATCCCAAGATGGCCCAATTTAGAAAGTAGTAAGTGATGGTTGACCATAGTGGTGAAAATAATGATAGGAGGGAGCAGAGTATCTGGTAGGAGACCTGGTTCTGTTGGTACTGCAGTCTGATACAGTACATAGCGAATATGTTAAAGTGTTCAATACAAGGAATTGTACTAAGTGTGGACCCTCTCTTCCAATCAGAAGACAGATTTATGCACACTTCATATCTTAGCAAATTCACACCATCATTTTATGGTCAATAAAATGACTGCTTAGTGCTCAACCCAGTTTTTATTTTCATTAAAATGACTGTAGTGACATCATTTCTTTGGTACTTTGGTATTTCCGGACAAAAGAAGGCTGGTTGCCCATCAAGATTGTCCTCCATATACATGGAACATTAACCCAGTTCTACTGTTAAGAAACACAGTAAATAAAATCTATTTAGTCGTTCTTTTCAATCAGTCCCATATGCGTAAAATATCATCTATATATCTGAGCTACACAGAATATATTTTTATAGGGGTTATTTTCTCAATTTAAGATGTGCTGTAACTCAGATTGGTACATATATATATTTGCATAAGCAGATGCCATGGTACTGCCCATAGTAGTATCGAGTGCCTACTCATAAAATTTTCCATCAAATTCAAAGTAATTCTTATGAAGTATGAAATGTGCTAATGCCTGTAAGACTTGAGTACTTGGTCTCATCTTATCCTGTCTTGTATGTAGCATTTTGCCCATGCTTTCAATTCCGTCTGCATGGGGTACAGAAGTATATAGGTCAGTCACATCACAAGTGACTAGCCAACTGTCTTCTTTAAAGCCCTCATTAGAAATATTTGCAAGCTTTCTTACATCTGAGCTATCTCTAATAAAGATACTCATACATTCAACCTGAGGTTGTATGTAGTAATTAATAAATAAAGAACTTGGTTCAGGGGCTGAGTCCAATCTAGGTGGGCATTCCTGGTGGCGTAGAAGAACTTTTAAGGATTTTTGAGAGGCAGTAGAAGGTGGACACCCTGGGATGGGATTTTTTCAGGCTTCCCACCTCCTACTGCTACAATTATCCCATATCTAAGCATTCTTCTAAAGATTCACTGATAAGCTGTACAATCTGAGGTGTTGGATCATCACTGGGGACCCTGTAATTCTTCTGATCTTCTGTCAGTTTCATACACAGATCCTTGTATTGTTGTTTCTTTTATTACAGTCCTTCCTCCCTTATCAGCTGGTTTTATGACGATTGAACCATCATGACTTAATTTATTTTTATCCTTTTTAAGGTTATTGCATTTTGGGACTAATGTCTTCTCCAAATTAAACAGATCTCACTTCGAGAGGGTTCCTGCAGTAGGTCATAACATATAGGACATGGCCCCTGGCGTCAGGACCAACGGAAAACTTTAGCTAGCAATGTCTGGCAGGGACCACCCACTCGACATCATGTGACAATGTCAGCGTGACCCTATATAGGGGGCAAGCCCCATGCCCGCCCTCTAGTTCTTTCCCATCGTCGACCTGCACACATCGAACCTCACAGAGAACGCTTCTACTGTCGACCACCATTTTGGATGAGTACTGTCTGATTTTCTTTGCTTTTCTTTCTTTTTATTGAAAAGTTAGATTAGATTTCTGTATGTCTTCTCTGATGTTCGCACCACATAAAAAGAAGTGCAACTCCTGTGGCACACAAGTCACGCACAAGGACGGCCATACCATTTGCCTGTTTTGCCTGGGCCCAGAGCATAACACAGAGAGCTATGTGGCCTGTAAGGACTTCAACCTGGCCATATGGAAATGACGCCAACAGGCCCTGGATGCCAACCTCTTGAAGATTAAGATGGCCACTATGGAGAAGGAGTTGCATAGGCTGTGGATTCCTCTTCCTCCCCTTCTTTGGAGCATAAAAAGAAGAAAAAGGAAAAGCACCAGGACCAGGATAGTCTCCCTTGCCGCCTTCAGGGACCACGGGCCGCAAGAAGTCTTCCACTAGCTCTGGATGTGCCCCTTCCGGCCAAGCCTTCTCCCGGTGCGGCGGATCAGGCCTCGCCCCCCCCACCCCACCTGAACTGGTAACAGTCCAGGAGCACTTGCTGCCCGTAGTCCCATCAAAATCTCTGGGTCTAAGTCAGGCAGCAAGGTTGCTAAGTCACTCCCCAGCTCCACCAGTGATCACATGCCCCCAACCAGTAAGTCGGACTCCAGCCCCGCTATTGTCTGCCCGGTCACCGTCGGTAAGTTGGACGCCAGCTCTGCTGGCGTCGATAAGCTGCTCATCAGCTCCACTGACAAACGCCAAGCCATGACACTCCTGTCGGGGTCTCACGTCACACCCAACACCAAGCTCTGCCGCCTCCGCTGCAGCCTTTCCCAGAGGGCTCTTCCTCTTGGGAACCTTCCTCTCCACTTCCCGAAGTGGACTCTTCAGTCTCCCCTATTTCTCTGGAGCCAGAGGAGGAAGCTGACCCCCTGGACGTGGTTAACTCTGATCCCATGCCGGAGCCTTTCCTGCCAGACACACCCGATGGGCCTTCGGTGCCCCCTCTGGGGGGGGGGCCTCTGTCGGGGCCTCAGACTCCTCTGAACCACGCAGACTATCAGGTTCCTACATCTGGACCTCATAAACCCCAGATGCTAGAGATTCCTCTTTCTGGGCCGGTGAATCCTCAGACACCAGCTAACCTTCCGTCTGGACCGACTATCCCCCAGACGCCAGTGGATCCTCCATCTGGTCCTGTTTTTCCCCAGACTCCCATGAATCAGATGCCTAGGCCCACGCCAGATATTCCAGTGCCTGACTCTGCCTCAGGTCTGTCGAATGTCCCGGGGGGTCCGACACTGGGTCCTTCAGTCCCTTCTCTCAGACACCCTACTGACCCCATAGCCCCTCTATTGGGCCCTAATCCCAGCTATTCTCAGTTGTGTTACTCAGCTTATCTGACGCCGGGATATTCAACGCCAGGGTATCTGACGTCTCCTTACTTACCGGGCTACCCAATCTTGGGCTATCATTTTCCGTGTTACCCTGCTCCAGGGTACTCCTTTCCTTACCAGATGCCAGGATATCCGGTATCTCATAACCAGACACCTGGATATCCACTCTACCAGCCCCCACCACCTCCTCATCCTCCACTTTAACCTCAGATTGACCTGCAAGCGACTTTCCAGTTCTGGTGGCAAGAGGCCATGGCTCAATTGGTTTTGAACTTGGAACATCAGCAGCCAGTGGTGACCTCCTCACCGTCCCTCTCTCAGACAACTTGTAGATCCATGTCACCTATCGACTCTCACCTTTCCTTGGTGGGGACAGTCTCACCACTTCTTCACTGTCCACATCCATGTGAGGGCTAACGTCCAAGACATTCCCCTTTCCAGGAGTTCAGTCACTGGACAAGGCCCTTTCGTCGGACTCAGTCTGACTCTCCCTTGTCTGCTGGCTCTTGTACCCCTGGTGATGAGCCACAGCGAAGGGAGTCCCCTAGGTCTCCTCCTGAGGATACGTCTTTTTTCAGCGCTCCTCAAAACAATCCAGGCGGCCAGTGGCTGGCCCACCGAGGAACAGGACCCCAAGAGGAGAAGGCTGGCAGAGCATCTGGACATTGTATTTATTTATTGAAATGTTTCACCAGGAAGGTACACTGAACAACAAGTTGCTCGTCTCCCGATGCGACCGGGAGGAGGGTGGGGTGGGGTACAGTAGGGTGTGACAGTAGACATACAGTTTACATTCATCAAAACTGTGGTAACACATACATTAGCATTAAAAGACACATTTTACATTTGTAGAGAGGATTACAGGATTAAAATTTAACATGACAGAGAGTAATACATACACTAATATATTCTGCCAGACAGGGCAGGAAGTGCAGTTGTTTAAATAAGAGTGAGCTAAAACTCATTTAAGTGCTGAGAAGTAAGGAGTCTGGAGAGAAGGAGAAGTAAGGAGTCGGGGGCTTAGCGGGGTATAAGGGGAGTGGGCTTGGGGATGGAGTGTGGCTTAGAGCTGGCCCCTCCAGGATGCAGAGAACCCTGCCAGGGGTTGACGATGGAGGCCAGCAGGTGGGGGGCGGGAGAGTGGAAGGCGGATGAATGGGGAAATAGTTTTGGTGGGGAGGGGAAGGCTCTTGGGGGGAATTTAACAGGAGAATGTTTAGTGAGTAACAGAGAAGGCATTGAAGGGGAACTTTGTTGGGGGGGTTAAAACAGGAACAGTTTACTGAGAGGTAGTTGTGTAAGGCAGAAGCTAGTGATTGAGAGGTGGAGGAATGTTGTATTTGGTGGGGGAAAGGAGTTCCAGATTTTGGGGACGCGATGGGTAAAGCCTGATTGACCAATAAGGGTGGAGCGGCGGGGGACCAGCAGAGTGCATGTGTCAGTGGATCTAAGGGAGTGGGAGGGAGGAAAGAGGGAGCATGAGAGGTAGGGAGGAAGTTCTCCTAGCCAGAATTTGGAAGTGAGTTTTGCATAGTGTGTGAAGCATCTTTTAACGAGCGTGGGAAAGGACAGTGCATGGTACAGGACACAGTGATGAGTGCTGGGAGAAACATCGAGGACAAAGTGGCAGAAGGAGTTACAGAGAGAATCCAGTCTGGTCAAGGAGGATTTGGGAACGGCACCATAGACTACATCACAGTAGTCAAAAATAAGGAGAATCGTCTTTTGGACAAGTTTGCGCTCTGCCGTAGGAGGGATGCAACTACGGTATCTAAATAAGGCACCAAGCTTGGGGTGCAGTTTTTTGAGAATGTAGTCCATGTGGCCAGAGAAGCTGAGGTGTTGGTCCAACCAGACCCCAAGGTATCTGAAGAAGGAGGTGTCCTCAAGGACTGTCCCATCAAGGGTATGGAAAGATGGCAAGGGGTGGAGCCTAGGGAGTCTCTGCCTAGTGCTGAAGGTCATGAAGACTGTCTTTTTGGCATTTAGGAAAAGCTGATGTGGGGCAAACCAAAGCTGAACCTGGAGGAAGTCATGCTGAAGGGTGGTTGCTACATCGATGGGGCATTTGCCAGAGGTGAACAGGACAGTATCATCGGCATACATATGGATAGAAGAGGAGGGGGAAAAGACTGTAGGAAGGTTGTTTAGGAAAATGGAGAGGAGAATGAGATTGAGCACAGAGCCCTGGGGGACTCATGTAGGGATGGGGGGGGGGTGGAGATTGCATCCTGAATCTTGGCTGATTGCGTTCTGCCTGTGAGGTAAGCCCTAAACCAGTTAAGAGCAGAAGGTGACAGACCAGCATCGGTAAGGGAGTCGAGAAGCAGGGCATGGGAGACTGTGTCAAAAGCCTTGGCAAGGTCAACAGAAATAGCAGAGGTGATGAGGCCATTGTCCATCCCAGTAAGGATAGAGTCAGTGAGCCTAAGGAGGGAGGTGGTAGTGGAATAGTTCTTCCGAAAGCCATATTGGAATGGAGTGAAGAAGGAAGAGACTGGGAGAAAGGAGGTGGAGGTTAGTGAAAGAGGACTAGGTATTCTTGGAGCTTGGCGAGGGCAGGGAGGAGGGAGATTGGAAGGTAGTTGACAGGAGAGGAATGGTCCCCACCCTTTGTGAGGGCGAGGACCACCGCATATTTATGGGGCAAAGTAGCAGAGGAGGACTTGAAGGAGAGATTTAGTATTAGGGGAGAGGGTAGGCAATTGCAGAGGCTGAGAGGGATAGGAGTTTGGGGTCAAGGTCATCCGGAGAGGAGCCTTTGGAAGGGCTGAGAGAGAGGAGGGCCATTTGTGTCTCCTCAGGAGAAACAGGAATGAAGGAGAAAGAATGGTGAAGTTGGGAGGGTTGCGTGATAGAGGCGGGAGGGTGAAGGGAGGAGGTGGTTGAAGGGAGGAACTTTAGAAGGGTTGAGGCACAGGAGGTGTAGTAGGAGTTACACTAAGTATGGTTCGGTCACTAATGTGTTGTTTATGTCGAGCACAGGGAGCAGGGGGTGAGTAGTGGGGGGAACAGAGAATGGACCACTTTCTAGAATTAAGAAAGGGAATTAATGTTATTTAGAAAAGAGGCCTTAAAATATTCAGACTTGGCTAGCTTGGTTGCTTTTGTACAGGCATTCCTTAGCCTACGATAATTAGTGTAGTCTGAAGGGAGCTGGGAGGCCTTGTGTTTCCTCCAGGCTTTATCGTGCTCCCTGAGACAGGTCATTAATTCAGGAGAGATCCAGGGATGATGGTCACCTCAAAGGCCCCTACATTTCTGTGGCACTTTGGGACCAAGTTCTGCAGCAGGATTGCCATTTGCCACAAAACTTCTGCGGGGTGGTTTGTAATTTCTACAGAAGTTCTGCGGCACCAATGAAGTGCCACATCACGGCACCAGCTTGTCATCCTGACTTCACATCCATAGTAATGGCTATGATAGTCAGGATAGGGGAATGCACTGCAACACTAGTTTAAAAAAAAAAAACTACTTTTAGAAATAGATTATTTTTTTAGCTTTTTTAAAAATAAAATTATCACTTAAGGTCCAATCCTACTGCCTAAATGAAATACACAGAGGGGACCTTATGTGATAAATAAGTTATCTACATACTCATGCTGCTTACACCACTTGTGAGGTCCCATATATATTTATATGCAATCTGTAACACAGGTTTTTTTTTAAAATAAATTTTCCTTTTTTGTGACCGTGAAATTGTATTCTCATTCATACGGGTCCCATTGGAAGTAGAATAAACAGAATAAAGGAGACAGTGAAAGGGTAATTTTTAACGCTAGACCACTTCTCCTGAGACACTATGTAACCCCATCAGGCTATGAAATGCCTGAGAACATTACATGAGAAAAGGCTCTCCAGCCTGTCACAAAGTGTCACCCATATGACAGAACATTGTGCCATACCTTCCCAGGCTCAGAGTGGTGGTGTGTGACAGGGTTGTGGGGCCCCATCCTTGTGCTGCCCAGCCAGCTCCCAGAGCTCGTCACTGGCACGGGAACACAACATGCTACCCACTGGCCCAATGGCTGGCCCTGCACACAATATTTCTCCATAACTTTTAGGTAATTTTATCAACCCATGATAACATGTAATCAGTAACCCTAGCAAAAATGTGTACAGCACAATTATTCATTTATTTATTTGTTTTTGTTAACCAGGTAGGCACACTAGACAAAAAATGCCTATTTTCAGGTGCAACCCAGGAGGTTACAATGCAGAAAACGAGGTACAGAGTCAAGGTAGCAAACAAGCACAATACAGAAAACATGGTACATAGACATAGTAGAAAACAAGCCCATTAAACAGGTGAGCCAGCAAAATATTACAATACAGAGAACATGGTACACTGTCAAGGTGGCATGCAAGCCCTCACGCAGGGAGGGGCCGGGGTACAGAGAAAGACTTGTGTTCAACAACAGCTAGAATGGAAAAAAGTAGAGAGTATATGGCAACAAGTGCGTCTAGTCTGAGCGAGTGGGAAGGAGGTAGTCCACAGATGGGAGCAGGGGGAGATTGACAGGTAGACAGGGAAGGGGGCAGGCAGAGCAAGGGCAAGGTGGTGGTCAGGAGAGTAGGCAGGGAGGTAGGTCAACAGGGAGCGGCAGGAGGACCACCGCGATATGATAGGCTAGGCCTGCAGGGAGAGAGCGGCCCAACAGTTGTGAACCCCAGAGGGCGGGGCAAGGGAGTAGAAGGTTCGTTAAGTGCCACAAGGGAGGGAGCTAATGGGTAAGTCAGGTGAGGGGGCTCCTCGCAGAGGGTAGGGGTTGAGGGTTAGTCTAAGTGCTGCAGTTGAGAGAACAAAAGGGTAAATTGGGTGCAAGGCAGCGGAGGGGCTAAAGGGTGAATAGGGTAGGGAGGCACCTAGCGGAGGAGGAGGAGGTGGTAAGGGAGGAGGTCAGAGGCGAAGTTCAGTATGTGGGGGAGTGTGAGGGGAGGGAGACCCAGCAACTAGTGGGCACAGAGACAGTCACCCAGCAACTAGTGGGCACACAGACAGGTGGAGGCAGCCTTGAGGAACTTCAAAGGGCCATTTGAAGCCAGGGTGGGAGGGGCTGCCGGACTAAGGCGGGAAGGAGTTCCAGAGTCTCGGAGCATAGGCAGAGAAGGCCCGATCGCCAGTAAGGGAGCGGGTCCTCGGAATCGGGCAGACCTGAGCCGAACTGGATCTAAGCTGATAGGTCGAGGAGCAGTGCTTGAAGGGAAGGGCAAGAGCAGGGGGGCAGGCCGTACGGACAAGGTTGTCGATCATATTGCCGAGGACAGAGGCACGGTGTTTCTCGGGGCGGAAGCCACCCCAGTTGGGCATAGAGGTCACACCGATGCATAAGGCGGGGCGCAGCGAGGGCGAACCGACATATGTTGTTATAGGCCGTATCCCATTTCGCAAGGTAGCCACTCGGGACCGGTGCGAAGGCAACCAGCCCATAGCAGAGCGTGGGTAGGAGGATCCCCCTGGCAATGGCGAGCCGGGTAGCCATAGTGAGGCAGTCCTTGGCCCTGTAGGCTAAGCCGAGCTTGCAGTTAGATGATTTGCAGATGTTCCGGAGATGCTCCGCAAGATCAAGCTGAGGATCAAGGGTCACCCCAGGGTACCTGGTGGATTTCAAGACAGGCAGGAGGGAGCCATTTCCCCCGAGGATGGCAAGGGGGGAGGGGCATGACGTGGTTTTGGCCACCGACCCAAATAACATGGCGTGGGTCTTATTTAGGTTAACTGCGAGCTTGTGACCCATGAGCCAGTTTTGGACATGCCCAAAGTCTGAGTTGAGCTGAGCGTTAATGGTTGAGATGTCTTGCGAGCTAGACGGGAGTACCAAGTCATCCGCATAGAGTGTCACATTATTATATTCTACCTTCCTGGGCATAATTACTTTATTTTTCTTAAAAAATGACAAGTTAACTCATTTTACCAGTTATTCATTTCAGACTACATCCCTATACCTTAAAGGTACAAATAAGTCTGTACAAAGTAAGGTATGGAGTTAACAGGTCTATACTATCGTCAAGTATTTGTTTAAGTTGGCCCTAGTGTAATAACTTAAAGGAGATCTGCACTGAACTGCTAAGTCATTTTTCTCAGAGGAAGCATTTTTTTTTTCTTTTATACAGTGGCCCAGATATTCAAACTGTGCCAGGCTGTGGCGCAAGCTTGGGCGTAGCTCAGCTTGGCTGCGCAGGGGTGTGGACTGGGCGATATTCAGCTGAGCTGCGCCATGGCTCAGCAGCTTTGAATATCGCACCCTGGCCACCCCCAATGTGCATGGTGCAGTGGCACTGTGCCAGTGCAAGTGGCCAGAGTGGAGCATGGAGATGCACTAGCGCAAGTTCCATTGCACTATGCACAGCAACCACAATATTCAAAACTTGACATGCAAATGGGGCCATAATGTATGCAAGGCGCAAATGGGGCCATGTCATTATGGCCATTTGCATGCAGGTGCGCCAGTCCCCAATGACTTGCACCTGGCACCCTGCCAGGCAGCAGCCATCGGGGACCGACGCCCCCTTGCAGCCGGCAATGTGCTCCACAGCCCGATCGCAGGCAGTTGTATAAAAAAAGAAATATGTCCTATATCCCTGGTGGTCCAGTGGCCCGCTGTCTGCCCAATCGCGACCATCTGTATAAAAAAAGAAATATGTCCTATATCCCTGGTGATCCAGTGGTTGTCTGCCCGATCACGGGCATTTGTATAACAAAAATACATAAGTCCAATATCCCTGGTGGTCTAGGGTACCCACCCGCCCTCCCCGGTCAGCCCGGCGTTTGGCAGCCTCCCCCCGCCGACTGACACCCGTCAGTTGGGCTGTACGCCCATTGTTTCATAGCGTGAGCCAATGGGTGTGCAGCCCGTACTACACATTACAGATATGGATTATGTAGTAGGTACGGGCTGCACGCACATTGGCTCATGCTGTGAACCAGTGGGCATACAGCCCTACCGACAGTGGCAGGCGGCGGGGCGGCAGGCGGGTTGGGTGTTGCTGGCTGACCGGGGGGGGAGCGGTGCAGTGGGGAGAGGGGGTACCCCTAGACCATCAGGAATATTGGACTTATGTATTTTTATATACAAATGCCCGCGATCGGGCAGACAGCGGTCCACTGGACCACCAGGGATATTGGACATTAATCTTTTTTTTATAAAATGCCTACCATCAGGCAAGGGAACGGGCACCGCCAGGCAGCTGACCTCAGAAGCACCATATGTGGCAGCTGCCGTGGTTGCGCCCTCTGCAATGCGGCAGCTCACCTGTGGGTGGCCATCAGTTGTTTCTTTTTTTTTTTGATCAACTTTGTGCTGGCGCAGGTAGGGGTTGTGCATGCATGGCTCTCACATCCTGGGCTGAATATCGGGCTGTGCAGGATATGCATGGGCACGCCCCTCGCCTGCTTCTGCTAGACATTACTCTATGCCCACGACTGGTGGATTGTGCCACACAGTTTTCCCTTTGAATATCACCTCGGGACGCAACCCTTTTGAATATTTGGGCCATTGTATCTTGTTCCATTATTGTTCAGTCTTCACTGGCCTTATAATAAACTCAGTGGGTGTTTATGATTCATAAAGTGTTGGTAAGTGCCATTTTAGAACTGTATGATGCAATTTATGTCCCTACTGAACCACAGAGTTGTAAGTAGAACACAAAAGCACTGAGAAAACGTAAGTTCCTTAACAAGGAGATAAAGTACATCATACAGTTCTAAAATGGTACTGGCCACCAGAGTGTAAAGCACAAACACCGACTGCATTTACCAAAAGGCCAGTATAGACAGAACAGAAACAGAATGTGAACCAGTATTAGAAACGCAGCTTTTTCAGAAAACACAGGCTTACAGATTCAAGGCAGTTCTCCTTTAAGACTGAAAATTTTATTAGGCTGTAGTACAGGTTGAGCAAATATCACAGTACCTGATATGATGTGCTGTGCCACTACCTCTGGAAGTGTGAGCTGTGGTAGATAAGTGACTATTGATTTCTGTGGCAGAATGCAGCCCTGTCATTAGCTAATGTATGATGTGATAGACTGATAACATCACATGCTGAGAACAGAGGAGTTTTAAATGTAAAAGGAGAGGGAAGGGAACCAGGTGCTAAGGGTAAACTGGAAATATTAATAACGAATCACCAAGAACAGTGAATTCTGCGGCATTGCAGATATTCTGCGGTAAGTTTCAAGTTCTGTGCAAAATTCTGCGGCCGCAGAATTCTAGGGACCTTGGGTACCTCGAATTCTAGTGTGTTTGAAAGGGGCATAGGAGTTCCAGGTATCTAGAAATTTGCCCTTGAAGTGTTCGAGGGCTAGGTTGATGAATGGGGCTGAGACAATTTGGGACCAGTCAGTGTTGGTTAATTCATTGAGGAGAGGATTAAGCTTTAGGGAGCTAAAGGACTGGAGCAGTAGGATTTTGTGTGGCAGTTTTGGACTATGGACCTTTCTGACTACGAAAATTGGATGATGATCACTAAGAGCATCTGGGAGGATGCCTGACTTCATGACTCTGTGTGGGTTGGAGGTGAGAGCCCAGTCTAACAGGGAATGATTAAGGGTTTTTATGGTTTAGTCGGGTGGATTCTTGGATGAGTTGGGAGAGATTGAGGGCAGAGATGTCATTTCGTGTCTTGGAGGCAGTTGGTGCTAACCAGTTTAGGTTTACATCACCTAATTATGTATAGCTCTCCTCTGTGAGAGAAAGATGTTATAGAGGTAATGAGGTCCATTGTGACAGAGGGTTGATACCAGGGTGACAATATATACCAGCAGTGAAGATCGAGGAGGAGACAGGAAAGGTAATATTTACAACTAGGGCTTCATAGGATGAGGGTAAGGAGGTTGAGAGGATGGTAGTATACTGTAGTTAGGATAAGATATAGAAAGCTACTCCACCACCCCTGCTGCCCCTGTCCTACCTGATTATGGAGTAGCCTGGGATGTCAGTGGAGGGATTTGGTATTTTAGCATTTAGCCATGTTTCGGTTAAGATTAGGATATCAGGCGTGAAGGACAGTACCGTCCATTGCAAAAGGTCAGTTTTAGAGATGAGGCTACAGATATTTAAATGAAGTGTCTTAAGTCCTTTGGGGAGAAAGGAGGGTGCTGGAAGAGTGTGCATTATTGGTAGAATAACTGCTGGTGGGGGGTTGGGGCCATGGTTAGGATGAACATTGCCTGAGGCAAATGAGAGGAGTGTGAGTATGAGTTAGTGAAGTCTGGGACATTTGTGGCAGGTCGAGTATTTGGGAAGGGTTTGGGGGGAGTGGTGGCTAGGACAGTGGATAATCAGGAGACGAAGAAAATCAAGGTGACTAGGTACTGTGACCAAGGTGGCAACAGGGTAGTGGGGGCAGTGAGACCAGAGTATTGTGGGGGGTAGGACTAACTGCAAGAATGGAGGTAGGGGCTAGTGGAGCAGGGGGAGGGATGGCAGGACTATTAGATTGGGGAGATTTAGAAAGTAGAGTAATGATGGTGGAAAGAAAAATTAATAGGAGGGGAACCAGCGAAAGAAGGGAGGGCATGTTGTATCTAATCAAGGATGCTTGCAGGCTGGGTACACAAGTTAGCAGAGAGGGATCAGAGTGAGTGAAGCTGGTAGGAGAAATGACAGCAATAGTGGCAGCTAGCCATAGGAGTTGCCAGCAGCAACAATTTTCGCGAGCCTGAAAGTATTTATAGATGAACCACTTAACAGCAGAAGGGAAGGGATTCGTGTGAAGCAAGAAGAGGTTAGTTTACTTGCTCCTGTAATCTAGAGCAGTATGTAGGTGAGCCAGTGAGTAGTAGGGGAGGGCAATGGAGAGTGGCCTAGGCGCATTTAATAGAGGCCGGGGTCGGGAAGAGTGGATGGGAGAAAATATGGATTTTAAAATGAGCGGGCAAATGGTTTTAGAAGCAGCGTTCAGGGTAAGCCGACTGCTTCCTGAGAAAAGTCCAGTCAGAGGTGAAGCCATATAGTGCGGCAGCCAATAGCGCAGGACCAAGCTGGGAGACAGAGCCAATCAGTGTCCAGCTCGGGAGTCCCGGCACGCTTGTAAGAAATACCTTGAGTGTAGAGCGGGATCTGCGGCTGATTAAGGTGATGTACCCGGGCTGGCTTCTTGACGCCGCTGCCTCCACGGAGAGCTTGGCAACATGCCCGGATAAGGGCAGACCTGGAGGGGGATGAGAAGGCAAAGTGTAAGTGTCGGGAATTTAAACGAAAGAATATAGTAGGAGCTTATATCGGGGGGGGGGGCGGAATCTTCGCCTACACCTATTCCGCCCTGGACTGCCCTTCATGAGGACCTCATGTCCACTATTTGGCAGCAGCCCTTTTTTGTCCAGTCAGTCCCCAAAAAGCCTGACAGAGTGTACCACACCCCGATTGGATCCGTCATTTGGCCTCTTGCCCTGAAGCGGACTCTGTTGTCATAGCGGTTGCCCAGGACCGCTCGACGCGGCCTAAACACGTGTCTTCACCACCAGATAAAGAATCCAGGCAGCTGGATCAGTTTGGGCACAATATTTATTCTTCATCCACTTGGGCCCTCACAGCCCTTAATTATGTGGCACACATGGTTTTCTTCCAGAACTGCACTCTTGGCCAACTGGAGTCCAAGCTTGAGGTCATCCAGGATCCTGACCTTAAGGCCAAGATCGCTAAGACAGTAAGTATGGCTAAAATCTCCTGTCGTCATGCCCTCTGGGCCACTTATGACTCCATAGACTCAGTGGCTTGGTCTACAGCCACTGCTGTCTTCCTTCGGAGACATTTGTGGCTTTGGATTTCTGTCTTGGCACAGGATGTCCAGTCTACCATACAGGATGCCCCTTTCAGAGTATCTATATTGTTTGGCATAGATGTCAAGGACATCATTATGGAGCTCCAGAACAGTAGCAGGAATTGCGCTCTGTCTGCTCTATGTATCATGTGGGCTTTAAGTCCAAACACGCTTTTCATCTGCAGCAGCGACGTCAGATGAAGCAGGCTCCAGACATCAGATCAAATGCCAGGCTCTGGTGTCAACAGTCTCCACCCGCCCCGGCCGAGTCTCAGAGGTCTTCTGGGGGAGCGCTGCCCTCCCATACTTCAGCCTCATGACTTGCGAGGGATCCTCCTGTCACTGCCTGCCACTCCGGCGGAACCAGTGTGTGGGAGGGAGGTTACCCTCCACCTTTCAGGGTAGCAGGACATAACCACGGACTCATGGGTCCCTCAGTTGATTGCAAGAAGTCACTCCATTGAATCCCTGGGAAGGTCTCCAGACAATACTCCAGGCCTCTCCCATTACTCTCAAGGGCATCTCAAGGGTCACTAACTCTGTGCACTGGACATGCAGGATGCTTCCATACATATTCCTTTTTCCCTAGCCCCCCGGCACATCATCTGGTCTGCCCTTCAAGGGGAGCCTTTTTCAGCTCAAGGCTCTTCCCTTTGGCCTCTTCTTGGCACCCAGGGTTTTTTCCTAGTGCCTAGCTGTGGTAGCGGCAGCCCCGCACTGCAGAGGGATTTATGTATCTCCAGATCTCGACTGCTGATTTTTTCCAGCTCCGTTGAGGAGCAGACTGGTGAACTTCCTTTTCTTCACACTGGACCTTTTGGCCAGACTGGGTATTACAGTGAATTATCCCCAAGTAGTACCTTTCTTTCTCCCAGCACTTCCAGTTTGTTGGAGCAGTTCAGGATGTGGTCCAGGGCAGTGCCCCCCTCCCTGAGGACAGGGTGACAACTTGGCAGGAGCGGGCAAGTATGGTAGCTTTCTCACGCTGGTCCACAGTACGGGCGATTCTTTGCCTTCAGGGGCTGATGGCGGCAGCGGTCTTTACCGTCCCCTTGGCCAGGCTGCACGAGGGTCACCCAGTGGACCCTTCGAGTCCAATGGAATCAGGTCTGGATGATCTGGATTTCAAGGTCCTTGTGCCCAGCTACATGTAGAGGGTCTCCTCTGGTGGCAAGAGCACTCCAACCTGTCCAAGGGAGTTCCCTTTCATTCCCGTCCTCCTCCTCCTCCTTCCCTGACCCTAAACTCAGAGGTTTTGGGACAGGGTTGGGGAGCTCTCTTGAGGGACCACAAAGAACTCTATCACCCCCTAGTATAAGGAGGCAATGCGAGTTTGGTACTGGGCAGTCCAGCATGATTTTAGCTCACAGCAGTCCATGTTCCAGGTGTCTACAACATCTTGGCAGATACTC
Source organism: Neoceratodus forsteri (assembly GCA_016271365.2). Taxonomy (NCBI): domain Eukaryota; kingdom Metazoa; phylum Chordata; order Ceratodontiformes; family Ceratodontidae; genus Neoceratodus; species Neoceratodus forsteri. The sequence goes on from CM057456.1 coordinate 178,136,005, forward strand.
TCAGTCACACCACAGCCCAGGCTCACAAGTGGGAACTAAAGCAAGAGGTGGTCGAAGATGTCTTCAACCTGTGGGATCAGCCAAAGGTAGTTTTGTTCACTTCCCCATTCAGCACAAAACTACCGTACTTTTGCTCTCTCATTCCCAGGCATGGTGTTTCTGGCAGGATGCGCTATCTCTCGCCTGGACTGAAAGGTTCTGGTACGCCTTCCCTCTGAAGCACTAGGTAGAAGGGGCTCACGTGATTCTAATTGCCCCTTTTTGGCCTTGGCAGATCTTGTTCCCTCTGCTCCAGCAGCTGTTGGTGTAACCACCAGTACCCCTGCCTCTCCATCATGACTTTCTGACCCAGGAGCAAAGCAGACTGATTCATCCGGGCCTTAAATCCCTTAACCTGCACACACGGCACCTGTGGACATAGTTGCGTCATGTTTTGGAGTTTCCACCCCCGTGGCTCTGGTTCTGGTGGAGGCCCGTAAACCTTCCACCAGTTTAACCTGCACCATGCTATGGTAAGGTTTTCCATCTGGACGGCCTCCAAGGGTTGGGATCTCTTTCTGTGTCCGGTGACTCAGGTGATGGAGTAACTCTTGTACCTTTTGGATCTTGGCCTTTATCATTCTTCTCTGAAGATCCATTTGTCAGCGGTTTCTGCCTGCCACGGTTTGGTGGAGGGCAAAATCCTGGCTCAGTTGGAGCTTTCCCAGATCTTTTTGTATGGGATCTTCCATCTGAAACCTTCATTTCGTAATTCTGTACCCCCTTCTCCCTGTGGGACCAGATGTTTAGCTTGGAGTACCTTTCCTTGCCTCCTCTTGAATCAGCATCAAGTTACTATATAAGCTTCCTTACTTGAAAAGCTCCATTTTTTAGTTGCGGTTACTTCTGTTCAAAGGATTTCCGAGCTTCAGGCCCTGGGGTGTAAGGATCCTTTATTTGATTTTCCACAGAGGCCAGGTGGCTCTGCGTAAAAATCCTAAGTTTCTTCCCCAAATAGTTTTTGAGTTTACATTGAAGCAGACCACTCAACTGCCGGTGTTTTACCCTGAGCATTCTTATCAGGGGAGGCTAGTCTGCTTGCACTGGACGTATGCAGAACTCTGCATTACTACAATGACTGGACAAAGGTTTTCTGTAAGTCGGATCCCTTGTTTGTTTCTTTGCGCCCAAGTGACAAGGAGCATCTGTGTCTAAACATTGTTTGTCCAAATAGTTGGCAAACTGTGTTTAAGTTCTTCTACCAGAAGTGCAACTAGTCACTTCTGGGGAAAGTTAGAGGACACTCAGCCAGAGGCATGGCTGCTTCTGTTGCTTGTTTAGGAATGTGTCGCAAAGCTCTGCATGGCAGTCACTTGGAGTTCTGTCCATACTTTCACTGAGCATTTCGGTCTGGACATTGCTTCTAGGTGCAGGACTGGCTTTAGACTAGCTGCCTTTCAGGGCCTCCTGTCTTACTGTTCTTGCATTTCTGCAGACCTTTCCTGCCTCCCATGCTTCAGTCCTTGACTGACTTTTGTCTGCTTGGGATTCAGTCGTATATGTTATGAATGAATCATAAGCATAACTTATGACTAGGGCTGTAAGTTTTTCACGCTAAAAATCACCGTTTTTCACGGCGGTTACACAGGAAAAAATATTAGTTTTCACAGAACCATAAACAACATTAATCAATGTCAGTAAGCATTTACTTTATTGAAAAACTATTAAAAAAACAATTAGTCACAGTTAAAGTTGAATAAATACAGTACAGTTTAGATTAATTTTGATGCAGCATGGAGTATATGTGCAAATTGTCAGGCTTGATGCTACATCAGTTGTCCTGTAACATCGCTCTATATCTAGAGAAAGACCGTTTCATGAAATCGCTCTGCACAGGGACACTGAGGCAAGTAACAGCGATGTTTGCTAAATTCGGGAATCGATCCCTGCAGTCCGGTCAGTACTTCAGCACATCTCTCTCTGGCAAGTTAACATTGATGCTTTGCGTCTCTGAAATGTAATTACGGAACTTAGTTCTAGCTGCCAAGTTGTCCTCAAACCAGGGAACGCTGTCACATATGTCTGCTTCAGTGACAGCAACTGTGGCAATCCTTAACGGATTAAAAAAATCTTACTGAGGCAAAGAATTTGGCTGCATATTGGTGGAATCGTCCACAACCAGATATGTAATCTTTCATTTTTGGGGGGAGCATGCTATCAATATGTTTTTAAATGCTACATTTGTTGCAGTCTGATTTCACCTCTAAAAATGTTGAAAAGTCCATAAAATCATCAAAAACTAGATGTGCTCTGACATTGTCCCCCTCATATTTCTGCTGCATCTGGGCAAGCAGGGCATATTAGCAGCAATTTCTTTTATGTCACTGCACACTTGTTCACACTCAGACAAAGTTACAACCTCTTCACAGGCAGCACTCTTATCTTTAAAAAATTTGGCATATTCATTAAGTTGGGCTGCGTTGTAAAATATGGCTAGAAATCACATATTCCATCATGTTCTTATTGGCATTAGTGGTAAGGCACTTGATTGTCCCTTGGCAGATAAAAACTGTTTAAACCTGGCCCTTCTAGCTGGGCAAGCCATAAAAGCTTTCTTTATAGAAACTACAAAATTGTTACTTTGTGGGGGAGACCCGATCTACCCACTATCCCCCTTATGCCTGGATGCTCACGTATCCCCACCGCCAGCGGCTCGATGGCCAGGGCAAACAGCAGGAGGGAGAAGGAGCATCCTTGCCTCGTACCCCTGAACAGGGGAACCACTCTGTAAGCGAACCATTCACCAGGACACTGTATATATCTTCTGGATTAGGCCCACAAAGCCATCCCCTGAACCACATCATAATTTCCATAAAGTATTTCCACTCTGTGCAGTTGAAGGCCTTCTCGGCATCCATAGATAACACCATCGTACTGCCCACCCTCCAAGAGGCCATCCAAAGAACATTTAATAATGTTCACATATTGTGATAGGAATGCCGGCCCCAGACAAATCCAGTCTGATCCGGGTGAACCAGTCCTGGGAGGAGCTGGTCTAGGTACCACGCCAGCACTTTTGCTAGAATTTTGGCATCACAGTTTAGTAATGATATTGGCTTGTAGGATAAGCACTCCTATGGGTCCTTCCCAGGTTTAGGGACCAAGCATATGACCGCTTCATTAAAGAGGCAAGAAGGTCCCCCCCCCCCCCGAGCATCCGCAAACACCCTCCAGACGGTTTCCACTACCTGGTCCTGCATGTCTTTATAATACTCTGATGGGAAGCCGTCTGGCCCACTTGCTTTTCCCTTTTTCAGGCTCTGAATGGCCTGTTTAATTTCAGCCCTGGATATTTCCTTTCCTAGCTGTTTCCGCTGCTGTTCCAATAGACATGCCAAATCAATGCTATCTAAAAAAGTTCTAGCCTTGTCCAAGATGCCATTACATTCAGTTTGGTACCATTGCTGGTAAAACTGTTTAAACTGCATTTTGATACACTTCTTGTCCCTTATCAACAACCCCAGATTATTTTCAATTTCAGAAATGTGTGTGTAAGCTGGCCCGGTAGTGCTGAGGGATGAGGCACTGGACGCCTTGCCTCACGCAACACCGGTGACCCGTGTTCGGGAACATGCACAGGCTACTGGATTGGCAGGGGTGGAAAAGGATTGAGCATCCGACAGACTGCTCTCCTTCTCCGGAGAGGGGGTTCCCAGATGTCGGCACCCATCTGCTCCCTAGCGGAGGCTGGAGTACATGGCTGCTGTGCTGTAGATGGAGGAGGAGGAGTCGGGGGCAGATGCTTGGAGGGAGTGCATGCAGATGTGTGCACGTTCCACTCCACAGACGTCACTGCACGCATAGACTCATGGGGAGAAAATACAGAAAAAATTAAGTTGCCGCAGCAAGATGGTGGAGGGCGCCTCGCAGGCTCCGCTCCCGGCCAGCCACAGCGCTGGCCCCTTGAATCCAGTGTCCAGTGGGGAGTTCGGGAACCCCACCAGCCCTGCCGGAGGGGCAGCCCTGGGGCCGGGTCAGTGCCGGATGGTGGACATCGGCGGATGGGGTTGGGGCTCCCTCTGGATAGTAAGCCAACAACAATAAAAAAATAGCGCCCCCCCAAAAAAAAGAAATTTGTGTAGAAGTCCTTCTAACCTTTACCAGTGGCCTAATAGTGGCCCAGGCCTGTTGCCCTACTCAAAATATATATTTCTGGCTAAAAAATATGCAGTGTGGGCCTCACCCATGAGGAAGACGTCTAGCGCTTCCCTAGCAGCTGTCAACTCTCTCAGCGTGCCTTCCGTAAAGTTGTTTGCCATCGCTTGCTCTAATATTTTCACCTGTTGTCCCAATTCCACCCTCTTAGCTCCCCTTTCTTTTTTATATTTAGCAACAAAGCTAATAATGGCCCCTCTTATAGAGGCCTTTCCAGCATCCCAGTATATTCCAGCAGATTGAACTGACCATTCATTTCACAAAACATGTTCCACTGCACCTTGATATACTCTAAAAAGTCCTTATTCCCTAGTAAATATCTTGGGAATTTCCATGGTGGCAGGTCTTCTCTGGCCTCCCCCATGCGACACGTTAGCAGTACCATGGCGTGGTCCAAAATAATAATGGGACTGTTGTGCATTCTGTATTCTATCGGTCCATGTCCTGGGTACATATATACAATCCAACCTAGTCCATGTTTTGTGAGTATTAGAAAAAATGTGTATTCCCTTGCCCCCAGTTAAGCGACCTCCATCCATCTACCATATCCCATTCAGCTATCCCTACCAGACAGGGTCTTAAGTCCTCCGATGTTCCTCCCTTTGGCCTCTGAATGGTCCAATTTTGGATTCATAGTGGCATTAAAATCCCCCAAGCCCTCTAAATTGCTCTTTAACTAGTACGTTCAGTATCTTTTAGTAGAAAGCAGGGTCAAAGATAGCTGGGGCATATATACTTGCCATTGTAACAACTTTCCTATACATAGAAACATAGAATTTGACGTCAGATAAGGACTGCTTGGCCCACCCAGTCTGCCCATTTCCCTGCCTACTGGGTAAGCTGCAGATCCTAGTTAACCAGCAGCCTACTTCTTCCTACCCCCAACCCCTAGAATTGCCTTATGACTGTCCTATGCATGCTTGAATTCCACCACTGTTTTTGACTCCACGACCTCCTCCGGAAGGCCGTTCCATGCATCCACAACCCTCTGTGAAAAAACACTTCTAAATTACCTCTGAGCCACCCTCCCCATCTTCAAATTGAGCCTCCTTGATCTTCCCTTGTCAATCTTCACCATTCATTACTTCCTGGGTGTGCTTGAGACGCTCCATCCGAGAGGTTTTTTTTTTTTTTTAGTTTTGTTCTAACGGCACCGCCCTCGAGAGTGACGTCATGCGCGAGGGGCGGCCGTTAGTAGCGACCGACTCCTCCTCCAACTCAGTTCTGTTTCTCCCGCCGTCGAGGCAGCACCTGTCCGCGCGAAGCGCTCCAGTACTTATCTGCGTAGTAGTTACCGACTCCCGTTTTTCCTGACACTCGACGCCGATATGGTAAGACTGTTCTTTTTCTTTCTTTCGGCGCCGGGTGTATTTCCTACTGTGTTTTGATCTCGTTATTTTCGCGTTATGTCCAGTTCTGGAGCTAAGCGTTCGTCGAAGACGGGCCGCGCCCCTATGCGTCGGTGCTCCTGTGGCCGGCATTTCTCCGTCTCGGACCGGCATGATATTTGTCTTCGTTGCCTGGGACCCAACCATGATATGGATTCGTGCGACGCCTGTTTCTCGATGGACCGTCGCGTCCTCGAAGTCCACCGTTCAGGCTCGGCAAGGCCCCGCCGACTTTCGGGGGACGGCGTCGCTCGCGGGAATCTCGGGCGAGATCTCTAGGCTCTTCCCGGGTCCCTCCGGGCCTATACAATCCGGGGGAGGTCTCCTCATCCTATCTTGCCAAGGAGGAGGCCCCTTCCATGAGTGTTAGAGGAGTGTTAGCCCTCCGGGGCATAGCGCTGACACCGCCTCGGCAGTCACCTCTTCGGAGGTGCAGGCTCCCCAGTGTCGAGGCCCTGGCTGGGCCGGCTGGGGTGGACCCTCGCGCCGCCTCGTGGCGCCGTTTCGGATCAGCGCTTCGCGGTGCGGTGATCAGCGGCACCGGTGATGGTAGGCGGCGCCGTTCGCGGCACGCTTTGGATCCGCGCCATTTGCGGCACCGTTGGTGGTGCGTTTTGGCCTCGGCGCCGTTAGCGGTGCCGATAGACATAGCGGCGCCGCCCGGCGGTGCCGCCGCCTCCCAACACTTCGGTGACGCCGTCGGCTTTCCCCCTCGGGCGGTGCGCGGCCTGCGGGCGCCGCTGAGGGGTGTGGGGTTAGGCCTTCCTGCTGCCGGCGTGGGGGGGTGAGCGGCGTCGCACTTGGTACCGGGGCCGTTCGCGGCCCCGTGGCCTCGGGGACCCCTGGGGTGGCCAGCATCGAGGTCCTGCTGGTCTCGTCCTCCTCGGAGGACGATGACTCAGATATGGACCCATCCTGGCACCCCCATTCTTGGAATCTGGGTCCTCGGTGGCTAGGAGTACCAGGCGGCGCAGCGGGCTCCTCCTCTGTCCCCTTGCCGCTGCCTCCTGAGGGTTCCTCGGCTGGGGTGGCCGAGAGTCCCGGGGCAGACGGGTGATGAGGGGAGGTCCTCCCTCTGAGGTCGTGACAAGCTACCCCGGTGCTGTTGCTCCTCTAGGACAGGGGCGTTGCAGTCGAGGAGGAGGGCCTCTCGAATCCGAGGGGGTTGAGGGCAGGCGCCTGCTGCCGGCCTTCTTTGGCCACCCCAGGGGTGGCCAGGAGCCGAGTGCAGAGCCCCACCCCTCCCCAGGGTTCTAGGGTGTCCTCTGGCGGCAGCAGCGGACTGCCCTTCTGGATCCATGCAGTCCCAAGGTCACAGGGAGTTTCTCCCAGGGCTCTTCCAGTCTCAGCTTCCCCAGAGTTCCGCTCTGCGCCTGGTTTGATATCCGGGATCCCTCCTACTAGGGCTCCTTTCCCCGATTCCAGAGCCTCGCAGAGGGCAGTTGTCCTCGGAGGTGCCTCTCCCATCTCTCTGCCTTCACCACCCCCGCTCCCGGGCCATGTCGGTCCTACGGGTCCGTTATCCTGGGAGCAGTTCAGAGGTTCTGCGGCGGCCTTCCCCTCATATGTTAGATACATGCATGAGTGGGTCTTTCCACTCTCCCCACCGCCGCAGGAATCCTCTGGACATTCCAGTTCCCCATCATCCTCGTCTCCCTCCTCTGAGGAGAGGAACCCTGCTTATCTGTCCTCCGATGCTGATTTCACAGAATATCAGCGTTTCCTCGAGGATGATGAGGGATCTCCGATTTCGCTCGAGAGACAATACCCAACAGGAGCGGTGAATTCCTTGGTGAATCTAGTGCCCAGCATCTGGTGGTACCTTCCTTGCCATCCCTTCCAGGAGGCGCTATCGGTCCTGGCAGTTCCTGCCGCTTCTTCCCCAGCCCCACGGACTGCCAGCATAGGTATTGTGCCCTCTGAGTCTCTAGGTTCCCTTCCCAACCCGTCCTCAGGTTTGGTATACCTGGATACTCCTTCTAGGCGCCGTTGCCTGGCGCACGACCGTCCACCGGATTCGGACTCTCTCCAGTTCGACCGTTAGGGGCGAAGAGTGTTCTCTTCTTGTCGTGCGAGTGCATGTATTGCATCACATCAGGCTCACCACGCTGCCTACAACCGGCATCTGTGGTCAATGATGTCCCAGCTGTTGGCATCTATGCCTGACACGGAGCAAACCAGACAAGCCGTTGCCCTCTCCGCGGTAGGCCTGGAGCTGGCAAGACACCAAGCAAGGGCATCTTATGACGCCAATGAGGTGGCTTCCAGGCTTGCGGGGACAGCGATCTGCATCAGGCGGACGGCATGGCTTCGTCTTTCCAGGTTGTCACCCCTGGCCCGGCATAGGGTGATGCGCTCCACCTTCCGGGGGACCCGTCTTTTCTCATCCAGAGCTAGGAGACTTTTACAGGGGCTCCATCCGTCTCCTCGTCCTCGGGAGGCACCTCCTAGCTCTTCTCCCACTTAGGCTTTCTGAATAAGCCAGGGTCTTCTCCTTCTGTTTCTCACCAACAGAAGGCTGGGGTCTTGTTCCCTCAGGGTATGGCCTCTTCCCTCCAGGGGAAGAGAGCTAATACTCACTCAGGAAGTAATGAATGGTGAAGATTGACAAGGGAAGATAGGAAAATTACGACTCTACCGTAATTCTTGATCTTCTCTTGTATCTTCACCATTCATTACTACCACCCCCCATCCCCTCAGTGGCCTCTTCCTGTGGCTTCTCCACCTCCGTCTCCTTCCTCTCTCTGCAAAAAAAAAAAATTTGTCTTAAAATATAGGGAAAAATTCTTAATTTTTCCAAAAAAAAAATCTTCTTGGGGGGGCTCTAATTTTCCAGAAAATTTCTTACTCTAAGATTCATGGGCCGTCTGTGGATTGCATTGGCGATCAGACTGCACAACTATCTCTTGCCATTCTTCTGGCGAGATACCTCTGGGGTTTTGGCCTGGCTCAGGCTATTCAGTTTCAATTCTGCAATCCCGTGTTCCAGATAGTTGCCCTGAAATCAAAATCACCCCCTCCTATTCTTGCCTTGCAGAGCAGAGGAACGGGCACGTCTATTCCTTTTTTTCTTTTGCAAAAAAAAAAAAAGAAAGGGAAAAATGCTGAGGGAACTCTCTTCGACTGCTATAGGCATCTTGGTATTGGGGTCATGCATCTAGTCTAAAAAAAAAATTTTTATCTGTTAAAAAAAGGGGGGACAAACTAGAAGAGAAATGAGAAGGTAGGCTATCCTTCTCACTAGTTTGCATATTGGTTTCTCCCTTTAAGTGTCCTCCCGGACAATTTTTACAGAAGAGCAGTGCTGACCATATCAATCCCAGCCAGCCTAAGCCTTAGCCTGCCTTGGCCAGTCAGTCTGAGTCCCTTTTCTATCTTAAACGCCTGAAAGGCTTACATTCTCCATTTCTAAACCCTGAGCAGCGCCTCATGCTGCCGGGTTTTATTCTTCTCCTCTCGGGTGTCCTCCAGTTAAAGGCCTTCCACGGCCAGGAGCCCAGTGGGTATCAAGAACAATGGCATGTTGAGGATGAGGACTATGCCCTCCTGAGTCTGTCTAGCAGGTTTGGTGAACCTCTCTTCAGCTCTATCTCCGGGATTCTTGCTTCCTTTAGTCGAGCCTTCAGCTGTAAGCTAACTATGCTCTGGGCATTCTGGTCTCTTCAACATCCCATCTCTCTTCTCTTTCTTCTTCTTCTTCTAATTTCTCATTTCCTTACTTATCTCTCCTCCTAGAGTCGCCCAGGTAAGGAGGCCCTACAGTCCCTAGGCTAGGATACTCTTATCTCCTCTGTCCTTCCTCCATCGGCTTATTCCTTTTCAGTTCATTCTTCCTTGCTTTGCTATCCTCGGCTATCTTCCTCGCTATCTATATTCTCGCTTTAACTTTTGCCTCTCAGCTAACAGAACTGAGTTGGAGGAGGAGTTGGTCGCTACTAACGCCGCCGCGCAGACGCCACTCGAGGGCGGTGACGAACTGCAAACTTAAAAAAAAAAAAAAGCTTCCTTATGGAAGAGCGCCTCGGCTTACACCCAGGAAGTAATGAATGGTGAAGATACAAGAGAAGATCAAGAATTACAGTAGGTACGTAATTTTCCTTTCTTGCACACCTCTTTTTTTGAAAGATGCTACCCTCTTGGACTTTGTTGATTCCCTTGAGGTACTTGAAAGTTTCTATCATGTCCCCCTCTCCCTTCTTTCCTCGAGGCTATACATATTAAGCTCCTTAAGTCTCTCTTCATATGTCTTCCGGTGCAGACCCTGCACCATTTTAGTTGCCCTCCTCTGGACAGCTTCCATCCTGTCTGTGCATTCCACAAAAATATATCTGCCATCCACCGGATCTGAGACTATGCAGGCGACAGTGAACGGCAGATGCTCATCAGTAGTGCAACTCCTCTCTTGTGTGAGTTGTAGGACAAGGCAAAACAAGTTCCTACCCACCTCCATACCAAGATCTGATGCTCCTTGGGGTTCAGATGCATTTCTTGTAACAGCGCCACTTGCGCTCCTTGTCTGCGTAGGGCAGTGAGTAAACTAGTTCTTTTAATTGGGGTCGAGATCCCCCGATACAATATTTTTACTCTTATGATCAGCCATTGTGTCATGTCATATTGTATTTCTCTCCTTCTCCCTCCTTTCAGCCAAAATATACCCAACAGCAGTGTGCAGGTATAACTTTTGTAGCTTTTAGAAGTTGAACTGGCACCATAAAAATTTCAAATTTTGGACAAGAAAAAAGTTAAGGTACAGACAATAAATACATACATGAGAACTATAATAACAACATGAAAAATTCCCCAACTTATATACATTCCTCCCCCTCCCTCTTACACTGTTGAAAGTCAATATAGTATCTCACTATTGCCATTCAGTTGGAATAGCCAATCCCTTTGTATAGTAGACATAACTCCCCACCCTCACTTATTTTATATACCTTGTACAGCATCCCTTATTTCTTATAAAAAGGAAGTGAAACATTGGTTCTTACTCCCTCCCTTTCTCCCCTCCCCTTTGCTTTCCTCTTCCCCTCCTGGGTATTTCCAGCATGTCCCCTCGTGGGTCTTGTTGCAAACCCCCTCCACCCCTTACTATTATTATTCCACAAATAGTTTCCAGTACTACACTGAAGCCTTTCCCGGCATGATAAGTCCTCTCCAGATGAGACCCCCTCCATACCCACTCGGACCTCTGGTTCCAAAGAGCCTCCATTGCTGCAAACCCCCCACTGGGCCTGACTGTTAATACCAGGCCACCGCACAAGTACCTTCCAGGAGCCTGTTTTAGCCCCCCCGCATTCCCCTTTTCCTCCCATTATATAACATACTTCCCTCAATTTTACTTCCATGGCTGGCATAGATACCCCCATAACTCCCTTAGCACTCCGAGGATTGCAGAGGTAATCCGGAGGAGGACAACGCAAATTGAACACTGCGCACCTGTCCAACCCCAGCCCCGACCTCCAGCTCACCTTATGTGCCATCCTTCTGCCTCAGTGCCCTCTTCTTTCTTCGGGGCAGTAAACAATGAAGTCCCCTGCAGGCTCCGTAAATCCTTCTTTGTCCCCCTCACCCCCCACAAGGAGGCAGGGAACATGTCACCTTTTCATTAGTCCTCTCGTAACACCACCAGGAAGGTAAGGAGCTTTCCAATACCCCCAGAGTTCCTCTTACTCCAGCAAATGTCTCAAACTGAAGTGTCCCCAGAGTAACAACAAGAAAGGGCCATAAACACCAACACAACCTTAACTGAAGGGGACCTCGAGACCATTTCAACTCAGTTTCTTCATAGCATGTCCCATAAGATAACATCAGGTAGATTAGTCATGCTCATAATCGCCTAGCCACATTTTCTTCATTTTCTCAGCCTACTTTCTTTTTCAGATCTTCCACAAAACTGATGGGCTCTACTGGTCAAACCCAAAAGAACTGCTCCAAAGTACCACATCCTCAATTTTCTCTAGAGAGTCAGCTTTGACCTCCTCCCACCAGTGTTTCAAAAACTGACGTTGCTTCATGGATAATTCCTCTTAGCTCATGTCTGAGTTTCTCCTGAGCTTACAGAACTTAACTCTGTACATTTCAGCTTTCAGTTCATACTTTTTTAGCAATGCAGCTTTAAGTTCGTCATAATCATTACTGTCCTGATTGTCCATGTGACCCAGGGCGTCACAAGCCTTACCGGTAAACAGCGGGGATAGCTGGAAGCACCAGGACTTTCTGGGAATTTTTGCCTGAATGCATACCTTTTCAAACGAATTTAAAAATACATCCATATCCTCCCCCTCTTTAAATTCAGCTATCAATTTAAAATTTAATTTGTAGCCCAGTCCTGGAGTTCCAGGTTCACCCATGCCACTTACCTACTGAGACACTGGTCATTGGAGTTGTAGTTTCTCCAGTTCGGATTTCCTCTGGCGCTTTCCTCTTGCTCGGCCTCTCTCTGGCGCTGGTTTTCTTTTTCTTGCATCTCCAGCTCCATCTGGAACTTCTTCTGCTCGAATTCCAGCTCCATTCTCCTCAACTCTAACTATAGCCTGATCCCTTCTGGCTCCAGTGTTGTGGTGACATTCCCCTGCTGCTGTGGCTGTCAGTTCCCACTGGCCCCGCTGTCCTCCTCCCTAGGATTGGACACCACGATGGACCCTGGACCCTCCACACCCAAGGTCTGGTCCCTTTCAGTCACCGACTGTGATTCGAGGTCTTGGGCAGTCACTTGTGCATCGACTGCCACAAGAGCCTCCATGAGGTGCTGTTTTGTTCGTGCCTCACATTGGACTCCTCTTTCCTGGCAGAACTGCCACAGGTGGTCTTCAGTGTATTTGCTGTAGCTGGAAGCCATCTTTTTCCCTAATCTATGGCTACACTAGCTTGGCACATGAAAAAAAAATGGGTAAGAAACTTTAGGCTGTAACCAAAATTATATATTTCTTTTTAAAATCTCTGCCTTGTTGTGTGTGAACTGTTAGTTTATCAATCCGACACACTGGACTATTAATGCTTGTGTCACCAAATTGTGGCACAGTATGGAAGCAAATCTTTTAGATCTCATCACTGCATGCCAAATCTGTCTCAGACCCACTCCTGGGGTCAGGCCCCCTGCTCCCACAGTGCCCAACCTTGAAGTGCGATTCATGAACAGGGGACAAAAAGGAACATCCTCCCGTTTGTTTTGGGTCCGAGCAACTACCGGTCTCGAGTCCTGGGGTCAATTATGAACCCTTTTTAGCTAGGACACCCAGGTAACGGGTCCAAATATCACACTCCTTTTTTTTTTCTTCTTTATTTATAATGCTTTTCCCCCCACTGATGACTGCCCCGCATCTCTGCCTGGTCACGGACCACAGACTCCACATCCATATAGTACTGCAACCCTCCCGATACCACCTGGCTTACCCCCCCCGGGATGGAGTTTGTAGGACTGACCCCCTAAGCAGTGCCGTAATGACAGGGCTAGGCTGGGGGGCCGGTCTGGAGGCTAATCCAGGCTGAGGCAGGCATCATCAAGGGCAGCCGACAGTAAGTATTTTCTGTGTGTGTTTCTTGGGGGTGGGACCATGCAGTGACATCATGCATCTGCCTCACCCCCTGAAGCATTCTAATGCTGGTCACTGTGGTACCCCCGGCCTCCACCTGGGGTCTATCAAGCACTGGACATCCCCCCCCCCCGAAGAAGGAGAGCAGTCCTTGAGATGCTCCATCCTTCTCCCCCAGCTGGCCCTCTGATGACCCTGACCCGTTCCCGAAGCCAGGTCGCCGGCATTGCAAGTGGAAATCCAACTGCTGTGCTGATGGGCCCACCTATATTGCACTCTGTTTGGGGAAAGCAGTGCAATATACTTGGCCCAGCAGGCATACAACCAACCTGGCTCGCACCCCCCCCTTCCGACTCAATTGAGACGCTGGTATTTTTCTTACCTTGCTGGATCTATACACAGATCCTTGTTAGCATGGCTGCATAAGGTGGCACAATAAGCATTTAACAGCTGTGTTAGAATATTAAAATACTAAAATGCCAGCAGTATAGGCCTAACAGTCTTTCGTGTCTGCTAATTTGGTCAGCCCCCGCCCTGGGAACTGACCTTGCTGCCCCCCTCTCCCTCTCTGGCTTCTCCCTTCCCAGTCCCGGATATTCTCGCTGCACTGGTTTTTGCTTCCAGAACCCTTCCCCTCTACCTGTCCCAACCCCTCTTGAACCCCATCCACCGTTTCTGCCTCCACCAGCCCCTGGGCAACATATTAAGACTGTTCCACCATTCACACACAAAATGAGCATATCTCAGGCAGCGTTTTAAGGAAAAACAAAGTTTACTAAAATTTAAAATAATAAAATGGAAAATACAGAACATATATACATTAAGGGTACAGTCAGAAAATAAATGGACAGTTATAAACAAAGCACCTTGCACTGAATAACTAAGCCTACCCTAGTTCCAGTTGGTAAATGAATGAAATGAAATTACCTATTTTGGCAGAAGTGCCTCTTTTTGAGTCCAGGAACAAAAGTGTCCCTTAGAAGTCCAGAACACAAATGTCAGTCCTTTCAGCAGGCTTCACCAGTATCGGAGTTTTAAAGTCCCACCCTCCTTCTGTTGTCATCACTCTGGTTGTTGGCATGAGGTCACTCTCAATCCTGTAATTAATTGATCAGTCACATGCTCTTGCACACTGCTAAACATTCCAATTAAAAAAAAATATATAGCCACAGAGCATGCTTTATGACAGGACAGAATATCCATTAGATCGTTCAGGAAAACAGTCTGAGAACCACCTGTCAACATTGTGAGATTTTTGACATAGACTGACTAGGAAGCATTCTCCCTCTTGTCAGTTTGTAAAAAGGCAATATTTTCACTTTAAGCACCAACTCTCTGAGACGATGACTTTTATGATTTCCACACAGGTTTTGTTATGCATGTGTCGGTTTCTTTTAAAGTTAGCTGTTTCCTTCCATTCAGAGAGAGAACAGCATATTTTTTGAAAATCTAAGGTTCCATGATGCTTTGCTGACTGCCATGTTTCACAAGCAGAAATTCAAACACATATATTTATAACAAAACTATATACAAATAGTAATAGGTTAGATAGCTATTGTGACACACTGTTCTCAGTTTTTCTAAGTTCTTCTGTTCTTTATATTTTATTTTACTGTTTAAAATGGTCTAGAAAGTACTAGCATTTAATGGCTATGCTTTTCTTTCCATTTTGTGAGATTTTGTTCATGTAACACACCTGAACAGTAAATCTGAGTGGTGTATTGACTGATGTACATCTGAATCTTGACTATACATTTGTCTAAATGACTAACTAAATAAATAACTAACTTGGATGTTTCAAAAAAGAGAAAAACATAACTTCTAACCCCAAAAATCCTTCAATATGCTTAACTAGTGCAGTTTACCTCTTGCACTGTACTGCCCCAGAGAGAATGGAATTTATGCTAATGATGGAATGCTCATTGGCTTGTGCCAATTTCAAACTGTCCCCCTAGTAACTGCTACGCTGTAAGGCACTTAGATCTATTACTCCGCATGCCAGTTTCAACGCCTCAAAGAGCTCTCCTCGACTTCTAACTGCATTATTTTCTCAATGAGTATCGATAAAATTGAACTACTTCTCCATTAGTATTCATTGTTGGTTTTTACTTGGTTTGTAGTATTTTGTTAGGTTCTGTATTAGTTATTGAGAACCATGGGGGAACCGCTGTTTCTGAAGTAAAAAGTCCTTTCTTTGTTTATGTTTTATGTGGGACCATAACCCCATTCATTTTCTGAATTTTTTTTTTTTATTATTATTTTTGGTTCCTTTTACCTCGGGAACAGACCATTTCCTCAGTTCCCTTTAGCATGGGAACCGAGTTGTTATGGGGTTGTTTATTCTGGTGAGTGCCTGTAGTGTCTGGCACTAATGTCAGAGACTCCACAGAAGAAGACAGGAGCCACTGGTTGTAAGAATTGTTTAGCCTGTGGTCAGAGTATAGCTAGAGTGAGTAGGCACAATCTCTGTGTGTCTTGTCTGGGTACCAGCCATATTTTTGCTGTGATATCTGTAAAACTCTCTGTCCTAAAACCCTTAAAAATAGGGCTAAAATTTAGAGGAAATGGCTACTTCAGCATCTCCCTCACAAACCACAGAGGAGGCTTCTTCCTCAAAACAAGAGGTTCCTTCTAAGAAAGATAAAAATAAAGAACCAGGAGGAAAATCCTCAGAGAAGGCCAACCCCACACAAAAAAAGGCCCATCACAGAACTGATTCCCTCAAAATGTAAACACAGAGAAAAGCATACCACTGCACCTCTTGCTAAAAAGGCAAAGGAGCTCTCAGTGAAAAGGCCAGCCATGCCCTTGGCTGAGGACATTGCTAAGGCCCTGCAAACTCTGCAGGCTTTTGATAACATAGTTCCTCCACTGGTTCCTCTGATCTCTCAGTAGGTTCCCTTAGCAGTTCCTACTACAGTTTCCTCTGCCTTGGAACCAGAATACTTATATGAAGAATATGAGGAGGACGAGGATATAGGGGAACCCATAAAGCCTGAGGTTTTCCTAGAGCAAGACTTTGGTTCCCCTTCCCGGGGACCAGAGGATTTCTCATCCCACAATGCCTTTGTAAGCAAATGGTGGAGACGCTTACTCTGTCTCAGCAAGCGACAGCGGAAGAGGAAGCAGACTTCCTCAACATGATGGGGCTTGCCCCCACAAAGAGACTTAAGAAAACTGTCCTAAAAATCCTTCAGACACCTACTTCAGTTCCAGCAGTGAATAGGAAGGTGGACAAGAAATATCAGTTGGATAGATCCAATGCTGAATTTCTTTTCACACATCCTGATCATGTGAATGTGGTTCAAGCGGCTGCCTGTGACAAGGCTAGAGTTCCCTTGGCGTCTCATCCTCCTGACAAGGAGTCAAGGAAGAAGGGGTACCTGGCAGCATCCCTGCTAGTTAGACAGGCCTATTACATGGCCTATTCAATCTAGTATCAGAAGGCCCTTTGGTCCACAGTGCTTGCAGTAGTGGATAAATAAGGTGCCTGGAGAAGTGGGAATAGAGCGGGCTGAGACAGCCAGGACAGCCATAGATGCTATTAAATACTAGTTCCACATGGCTGTCGATGCCAACGACACAGCAGCTAGGCTCATGACACTGGCTGTGTATATGAGCAGGTTTGCATGGCTGAGAACCACAGACCTAACACAGGATACCCCTTCAAAAGCCATGAATTTCCCCTGTGAAAATAATTCCCTTTTTGGGGACTGAGGCTTATATTAAAAAAGTGGAAGAATGTAGGGCCACTTGCAGAATAAACACTGTAAAGGATAGGCCTTCCACATCTTATAGAGCCCATGCCAGAGGAGTCAGGGTTAGAGGGTCATACTCCAGACGATCCTTCCAGACTCTGGCACTGCCATACTACCAGCAGCCCAGAGGGTACTTTAGAGGTAGGGTCAGAAGAGCTATGAGGAAGGCTGTACAGCAGCTCAGGCCATGGCCCAACCAAAACAAACTCCCTGATGTGCTTCCACAGGTTACCTCCCCTCTGACAGTAGGCACCAGGCTGGCTCACTTTCTCCAAGAGTGGCTTTCCATCAGCACAGACAAGTGGGTCTTGGAGATAGTGAGCCATGGTTTATCATTAAGTTTCAAAAACCTTCCCAAATTGAGAAATAGGTTGTTTGCCCCAGCAAAACCAGTGAAAAAGAACTTACTGGAAGTAGAGGTAAGAAATTTACTGTTCACAAAAGCAGTGGAACCTGTTCCTCTGTCCCAGTGGGGCAAAGGCTTCTATTCAAGATACTTCCTGACACAAAAGAAAAATGGGGACTGGTAGCCCATTTTAGATCTCAGACTTCTGAACAAGCACATAACAAAACCAAAATTCAGGATGGTCACTTTGGCCATGATAATTCCAACCCTCCAGCAAGGAGAATGGCTAGCCTCCTTAGACCTGAATTACGCTTACTTCCATATAACAATCTGTTCAGGTCACAGAAAGTACCCGAGTTTCAGATTGCTCTCAGGACTCTACCAGTTCGCAGCAGTGTCCTTTGTCCTAACATCAGCCCCAAGGGCTTTCACAGAGTGCCTAGCTGTAATGATGGCACACCTGAGGAGACTGAGGACCACAGTTTTTCCCTACCTGGATGACTGGCTGGTCGTAGGACAGTACCCTCAACAAACCAAGGACTCCCTAGCCGTGGTGCAGAGCACTCTGGAGTCACTGGGGTTCCTAATAAATGCCCAGAAGTCTTAACCGGAACCAGTCGAGGTCATGCATTTCATTGGGGCAGAACTGAACACCCTGCAAGGGAGGGCCTTCCTCCCCCAGGACAGGGTAAACAGTATTCTGGAGCTGGCAGGGTCTTTTCAAACAAGTTCAGTCCAGCTAGGCATTTGCTGCAAATACTGGGCCACATGGCAGCAGCCACAACAGTGGTCCCAGGATCCAGATTCCAGATGAGGGACATAAATTTTCACTTTAGGTCTTACTGATCACAAAGGCGATACTCCCTGTCCTAGTGGGTGCCAGTCAGAAGGACTCTGCTATTGGCCCTGCAGTGGTGGCAGGACAGGGGCAACCTCAGAGAAAGTGTGCCCTTCCAAGCAGAGCACCCATCGGTGGTTCTGACCACAGGTGCCTTCCTCCTGGGGTGGGGGGCACACACGTTAGACCTTAAAACCAGTGGGACTTGTTCCCCCCAGGAATCGCTTTAACACATCAGTTTGTTGGAGCTTAGAGCAGTGTACCTGGCACTACAGTCATTTGCTCCTCAGCTCAGGGGCAAGGTAGTACAGGTCAGAACAGACAGCACTACCACCATGTACTGCATAAACAAATGGGGAGGTACCAGGTCAACTCCATTGTGCCCAGAGGCCATGAGGATCTGGACCCTGGCCTGCTTCATTCAGGTGTCCCTCTCTGCCACCCACCCTCCAGGGAAAGACAGTGTTCTGCCAGACTCCCTCAGCAGAATCAGTCAGAACCATCACAGCTGGGCCATTAGTACACAGGTTCTCTTGTCAGTGTTCAGAAGATGGGGTCCTCCAGAGATGGACCTTTTTTCCTCCACAGACAACCACCAGCTGCCACTGTTCTGCTGCAGGCCTCCAACTCAAGGGACAGTCCCACTGGATGCCTTAGCGTTGGATTGGACAGGCAAATTCCTTCATGTCTTCCCTCCTTGTGCTCAGTCCTGGTGAAACTCAGGTCTCAGCCTGCAACAGTTATACTGTTGGCACCAGACTGGGCAAGGCAGCCATGGTACTCCCTCCTGTTGTCCTTGTCAGTGGCACAGCTGATTTGCATCTCCCAGAGGCACAATCTGCTCACATCCTCTCAAGGCAGGATACTGTATCCCAGCCTCAGGTCCCTTCGCCTGAAGGCTAGGCTCTTGAGGACTTAGAATTTGCTAGTCTACATCTTTCTGAGGAGGGGATGACTGTACTCAGGGGTTCACAAAAGCCATCAGCTAAGAAAACCTATGCCTCAAAATGGAAAAGGTTCTCGATCTGGTGTGGAAACACTGGAATTGATTCTAGTGCAGGTAATTTACCTATCCTCCTGGATTACCTGACCCACTTACACTCCCTAGGCCTCAGGCCTACTACCTTAAAAGTGCACTTGGTTGCTGTATCAGCATATATCTCTGCTGGCAAGGATCAATCCATGACATCCCTTCCAGTTTTTAGGAAGTTCTTCAAAGGACTGCCCTCCACATTCACCCCCATTGGGGGAACTAGTTCCTCCATGGAACTTAAACATTTGTATTGTTAGGCTCATGGACCCCCCTTTTGAGCCAATGACAATTGCAGACCTGAAGTATGTGACCTGGAAGGCTTTTTTCTTAATCACCAGTACTTCAGCAAGGCGACTAAGTAAGTTACGGGTCCTATGTACAGACCCAAAATGCATCTCCTTCCTCAGGGACAAAGTGATGCTTTGAACCAACAGGAAATTCTTTCCTAAAGTGGTGTCAGACTTTCAACTACACAGTTCATTACACTGCCAGTCTTTTTTTACAGACAAGTCAAGCTAAGGTGAGGACAAACTGCACAGCCTGGGTGTAAAAAGGGCACTCAGCCATTACTTGGACAGGACTAAGGGCTATGGGCCAGAGCATACCCAGCTGTTCCTCACCTATGGTGAGGTGGGCAGGGCTAGGTCAGCTTCAGAGAACTGTTGCATGCTGGATAGTGTCCTGCATACAGCTCTGTTACAGTAAGGTTGGAAAATGACTTCCTTTGGGCCTCAGGGAACACTCTACCAGGGGCACAGTTGCTGCAGCAAGAGAGTTCCCCTACTAGATATTTGTATGACAGCTACATGGAAGACTGTTCATACACTCACCAAATACTATAGCCTGGACCCACAGTCCAGGAGTGATGCCAGGTTTTGGCACAGCAGTCATGCAGAATCTTTTTCCTAAATAGTTTCTGTACCCTCGCTCCAAAGGTACTGCTTGGTATTGTAGTGGTCAATGCTGAGGCTAACCCTTCTTTAACAGTGTCAGAGCTGCTAGACATAGCAAAATTGGGTTTGGAGGCTTCCAAATACCAATTTCAGATGGCAGCTGACACCAGTGATACAGCTGCAAGGTGGATGGCTGGTACTATTGCTGTAAGAAGATTTGCCTGGCTGAAGGTTACCAACCTCACCCAGGTACTAAGGTAATGGACTTTCCTTTCGAATGCCACTCTCTTTTTGGTGCCCACATTGAGTCATATATGAATAAAGTAGATGAATGTAAAGCTACTTTTAGGAGCAACTCGACCAGAGACAGGCCCTCTACTTCAACTCCATCTTATTATGGGTGAAGCAGGGGCAGGTCCTCTTTTAAGAGGCATTTCTTTCAAGTACAGGCTGTTTCCCAGCAGCAGTAGCAACCACAGCAGACTGGATTTTACAGAGCTAGAGGTAGAAGGGGTTCTCAGAGAGGATCCCAATCTGCTCAGCCTCAGCAGCAAGCAAAACAGAACCCCTGACTTTTCCCTTCAGGCTGCCTCTCCACATCCTGCAGGGGGAAGACTCACCCACTATTTCCAGGAATGGTTAAAAATAACCACAGACAAGTGGGTCCTGGAAATAGTGAGTCAGGGTCTCTCTCTTTGCTTCAGGTCCCTTCCTTCTCCAAGGTTAAAACATTGTGCACCAGCTCCATTCTCAGAAAGAAAACTACTGGAGCAGGAGGTACAGGCCTAACTGCTGGCAAAAGGAGTGGAGCCTGTCCCCCACAACCAAAGAGGGCAAGGGTTCAATTGCAGATATTTACTGACAAAAAGAATGGAGAGTGGCGGCCTATACCAGACCTCAGACTACTAAACAGGTACTATACTCGGTAAAGTCCAGATTCAAAATGGTCACAATGGCCATGATTTTGCCAACTCTGCAAAAAGGGGACTGGCTAGCCTTCCTGGATCTAAAGAACACATATTTCCGTATTCCTATAAGGGAATCACACAGAAGGGATCTCTGATTCAGACTCCCCTCAGGCCACTACCTGTTCTCAACACTTCCCTTCGGCCTTAGCTCTGTACCAAGGGTTTTTACCAAGTGCATAGCAGTAGTAGTGGCAAACCTCAGAAGATTGGGTGTCACAATTTTTCCTTATCTGGATGATTGGCTAATTGTAGGGAAATCCCACCAACAGGTATCAGACTACCTTCAGGTAACCCAGGATATGCTGCTGTCCCTGGGATTCCTTCTCAGTACCAAAAAGTCAGTCCTGACCCCTGTGCAGGTTCTTCAGTTCATAGGTGCAGAACTGAGTACAGTAGTGGGAAGAGCTTTTCTCCTTCAGGAGAGGACAGAAAGCATTCAATGTCTGGCAGGCTCATTTGCCCTGATCAGGCCAAAGCTAGCAAAACAGTTTCTTCAACTGTTAGGGCACATGGCTGCAGCAACAAGCACAGTCATAGGTGCCAGGTTTCACATGAAAAATATTCAGTTCTACCTCAGAGCACACTGGTGCCAAAGGCGGGACCCCTCTCAGAGTCAGTACCATAGAAACGTAGAAACATAGAATTTGACGGCAGATAAGGACCGCTTGGCCCACCTAGTCTGCCCATTTTCCTACCTAACAGATAAGCTGCAGATCCTAGTTAACCAACAGCTTACTTCCTCCTACCCCCCACTAGGACTGCTTTATGTCTGTCCCATGCATTCTTGAAGTCCCCCACTGTTCTTGACCCCATGACCTCTTCAGGGAGGCTGTTCCATGCATACCAGTCACACAAACGTTACTACAGGCCCTCCAATGGTGGAGGGAACTGAAAAATTTAAGGGAAGTGGTTCCATTTCTGCAGGAGCCTCCCTCCCTGGTTCTCACAACCAATGCTTCCCTGCTTGGTTGGGGTGCTCACTTAGGGGAGCACACCATCCATGGTACCTGTGAGAGGGCAGACTCGATCCTTCACATAAACCTGCTGGAGTTAAGAGCTGTTTATCTGTCCCTTCAGGTTTTCTGTCATCTCGTACAGGGAAACATGGTACAAGTCAGAACAGACAATACCACAACAATGTATTACATCAACAAACAAGGAGGGACAAGGTCCACTCCTCTATGTACAGAGGCAAGGAAGATATGGAGCCTTGCTTACTCTCTGAATGCCTCTCTGCAGTCAATTCATCTGCCAGGCGAGGACAACACCTTGGCAGATGCCTTGAGCAGGATAGACCAGGTCTATCATGAATGGGCATTGAACAAGCAAGTTGTGAATGCTCTCTGTTCAGGAGGTGGGGGACCCCAGAAATAGACCTTTTTGCTTCCCACCAAAATCACCACCTACCTATCTATTGCTGCAGGGCCCCATTGAAGGGGACAGTTCCATTGGATGCTCTGATTCTGGACTATACAGGCAAGTACCTCTATGCCTTTCCTCCTTTTCCTCTGATACTCAGGGTGCTCATCAAGCTCAGGTCACAATCAGCTTTGATGATTCTAGTAGCCCCGGATTGGACAAGACAGCCTTGGTACTCCCTGCAGCTCTCAATGTCTGTGAGCAAACCGATTCACCTCCCTCAGAGGTACAATCTACTGACTTCCTTTCAAGGGAGTGTAGTGTACCCCAGTCTCAGGACTCTCAAGCTCAAGACTTGGCTTTTGAGGACTTAGAATATGCAGATTGCCAATTCTCTGAAGCAGTTTTAGAAGTCCTTAAGGGTTACAGGAAGCCTTCCACCAAAAAAACCTACACCTCAAAATGGAAAAGACTTTCCATTTGGTGCATTGACAAGGATATAATCCCAGCCCAGGCCAGGATCCCAACCCTTCTTGATTATTTGTCTCACCTGCACTCCCTGGGGTTGCAGCACTCAACTCTGAAGGTGCACCTGGCTTCAGTTTCAGCATACCTTTCAGCCAGAAAGGATGCCTCCCTGGCATCAAACCCTATGTTCAAAAGATTCTTTAAAGGGCTTTCTCATTTATTTCCCTCTCACAGGGAGCCAGTGCCAGCATTGGCCCTTAATATTTGCATTGCCTGGCTTATGCTTATGCCCTTTGAGCCTATGGCATCTACAGAGCTTAAATTTCTTACCTGGAAGGTAGTTTTTCTCATAGCAAGCACTTCTGCCAGAAGGATAAGCGAGCTACAGGCCCTCTGTGTGGAAAAGGACTATGTTTCTTTCCACAGGGACAAGGTAATGTTGAGAAATAATAGGACATTCCTCCCCAAGGTGGTTTCTGACTTCCATTTGAACCAGTCTATAACATTGCCAGTTTTCTTTACTGAACTCCCTAGCTCAGGTGAGCGTAGATTGCACAGCTTGAATGTAAAAAGAGCACTGAGTTCTTACATGATTCATACCAAAGATCATAGGCAGGACAGACAACAACTGTTCCTCATCTATGGGGAAGTAGGTAATGCACTTTTGCTTCAAAGAGGACCATCTCTCGATGGATAGTCCAGTGTATTCAGTTTTGCTACTCAGAGGCGGGCACGGTTCCTCTCTCTGGTCTTAGGACCCACTCTACAAGGGGCACAGCTGCCTGAGAGGTACCTCAGTTGGAAATATGTAAAGCAACTACCTGAAGGTCAGTCCACACCTTCACTAAGCATTATAGCCTGGACACCCAGTCCAGGAGTGATGCCAGATTTGACACAGCAGTCTTGCAGAGTATTTTTCCTAAACAGATTCTGGCCCACCTCCTTGAGGTACTGCTGCATAGTCTGCAAGAGTAATAATATTAGTGGATTCCTGGGGTTAGAAGAAAAACTTACTCACCTGTAGTAAACTTGTTTCTTTTAAAGGGATTCACGAGTATTATTACTCCCCGCCCTTGCCTCCCCTTTCAGAATCAGTAACAAGAAAAATCCTCTCCATATCTGATAAGATGTTTAGTTGGAGTGGCATGCCACCAGCTGGCACCTTCTAATAATGTCTTAAATTGTAGTTTTTTTTCTAAAGGCATATCTGATTTCAGAAAAAAGGGACATTTGTTTTTACTAGTCCTTTGGTTAATGTTATTTGCCCAGTTGGGCATTATTTCTCTATAATTATTTAAATAGTAATTCACATGTTGTTATGGCCTCTTTGCAGGCTTCTAAGAAATCTGAGGTAGAATGTAGGCCGTTGACACTGGGCAGTTAGATGCACAAGATAAAAATTCCATGATTAGCATAGCATTCTATTCTCTCTGGGGCAGTGCTAATTTAAAGGAGCACTGCAAGAGTAATAATATTAGTGGACCCCTTTGAAAGCAACAAGATTACTACAAGTGAGTAATCTTTTCTTCCCTACCTATTGGATAAGCTGCAGATCCTAGTTAACCAACAGCCTACTTCTTCCTAAATAGTAATATTGTTTCTTCCACGGTATCCTTCAATTTGCTTAAAGCGTCCACCCTGGCTCCCCTTCCAGAACTAGAAGAAAGAGTTCCACCTATCCTGCATCCCTGCTGTTCACTCTATTTGATGTTTTGAACCACTGTTATGGTTAAAGAATCTTCTGGCCCTTTTTTGCTCCTCCTTATAGGGGCCACAAATTTGGGGCCCTTTTATTATTTAAGTATTTTTTAGGCTGATAGATAGTATAGCTAGTTAGGGTGCGTTCACCCTGTTAGGCTCCTCAGTAGATCTAAGTGCCTTAGAGCATAGCAGTTATTAGGAGGAGCAGTTTGAAGTTGGCACCAGCCAATGAGGGGTTCCATCATTAGCATAAATTTAATTCTCTCTAGGGCATTTCAATGCAGGAGGCTAACTGCATTAATTAAACATATTGAAGGATACCTCGGAAGAAACGAGATTACTATGGTAAGTTTTTTCTTTCTGAACCTCATTACGTAGTTCTTAAAATAATCAGAGGGAACATTTTTAATTATCACAATAAGGCACTTCAGGGTGTGTATATTTGTTGGATAATTACACTTCTTAGGTGTATGAGGAGCTCTGTGTTGCCTCATGCCTCAGTTTCTGAGGTGTGCTGTTCTTCTCTAATAACGCACACCCTGCCATGCTTTATTGCTCAATGAGTATTCTGCGTCCAGTGTTTCAAATTGTAATATAGGATGACCTGATGGCTGTGATAGAGAAAAAGAAGGAAAGGAATTTGGTTTTATGTAGCACCTGTCATACAAACTGTACCTGAACCATTTTATTGTCCAGCGCATAGAATACACAGGGTAATTTAAGATCTTACTTTGACAGGGCTCTGGCAGTAGGTACTAACCATTAGGACTAGAGCCATCTGGCACTAGGACCACACAGAAGACTTTAGCGGTGTCTGGTGGGGGGCTGCCCACCCGATGTCACGTGATGGACCTTGGCATGACACTGTATAGTGAGTGGGCATTCCCCACGCCCGACCTCCAGTTCTTTCCCGCCATCGACCTTGCACACATCGGACCTCATGGAGAATGCTGCTTCAGTCAACCATTTTTGGATGAGTATTCCATCATTTTATTCCTTTTTTGTAAATCTTTGAAAAATATTATCTTTTTTGTGCATGTCTTCTCTGACGCC
Source organism: Neoceratodus forsteri (assembly GCA_016271365.2). Lineage (NCBI taxonomy): Eukaryota > Metazoa > Chordata > Ceratodontiformes > Ceratodontidae > Neoceratodus > Neoceratodus forsteri. The sequence goes on from CM057456.1 coordinate 178,161,539, forward strand.
TTCCGAGTTGCATAAGAACTAGTGCGATTCCTGCAGCACCCAGCTTCCTCACAAGGATGGCCGTTCCCTCTGCCTCTTCTGCCTGGGACCAGAGCACAAGACAGAGGACTGTGAGGCCTGCCAGAGTTTCAACCAGGCCACAATGCCACCAACAGACCCTGGAAGCCCACGTTCTCAAACTTTGGATGACTTCCATGGCAAGAGAGCTGCAGAAGCTGCAGGGATCGTTCTCCTCCACGGGGTTCTTCAGACTCTCTTAAGAAGAAGAAGGATGACTGAGAAGCACTGGTACTGCGATCGATCTCCTTCTCACCCGCGACCTCCTTCGGGGCCAGCGGGCGACGTGCAGCCTCCCATGGGTGTGGGTACCACTCCTCCGATCAAGCCTGCCCCTTCCTCCGGGGAGCAGCCCTTGGTCTCCCTGCATGAGCTGGTCACAGTTCAGGCAGGTGCCTCCGATTCTCTGGAATGCTCCGCCATACTCAGGCCACTCAAAATCCCAGGACCTAAGCCTGATGGCACGGCCGATAAGTTGGTCATCAGCCCTACGCCCATACCAGGCTGATAAGCCAGACACCAGCTCCTCTGAAGTCCACCCAGCCACTGCGCTCCCATCAAGCCCCAATAACAGACTGAAGCTGATCCTCAGGATTCAGTGCATGCTGCCGTGCAGCCCTCCCCAGAGGGTTCTTCCTCTCGGGATCCTCCTTCGCCACCTCCCCTGGCGATGACTGCAGGCTCTCCTACACTCTTTGAGTCGGAGGGGCGTCCACCCATTACAACTCACCCGACGCCGAACCTAACCTAGGAGCAGGCGTCTCCTGCACAGCATACTCTCCCCCCATCTGGGCCAACTCCCCTGCCCCAGACTCCAGTGGGACCCTCGGCCCCCTCGAGGCCGATACTGGAACCTCTTACAGACGAACTGGCACCAGACCTAACGTTACAGTCCCTTCACACCCTGAGTCAGGTCCCTCTGCCCCTCCTACAGGGCCTACGCCTGGCTAACCGTCGTCAGGTCCCCCAATAGGACCTTAGGCTCCTCCATCTGGGTCTCCGGCAGGTCCCTTGGCTCCACCATCGGGCCCTTCACTGGGCCTCCCAATGCCAGACTTCCCTGTGCCTCACTACCCTTCGCCAGGGTATCATACATCAGGGTACCCCAGGCTGGGTATCAGCCTGGAAGCTATTAGATCCTATGGGAAGCCAAGCTACCATTAGCCGACGCTGGGCTATATGATGCAGGGGTTTACCTTCCAAGACTACATGCCTATCCGCCTCCTCCTCCACCACCTCAGCCTCAGGTGGATTTTAGGGAGGCATTACAGTCTTGGTTGTCCGAAACCAAGACACAGTTGGTTTTGGAACTGAACCGGCGACAACCGGCTGCGACTTCCATGCCAGCCCTCATGGACCCACACCGAGATCTCTTTCCCTAGTGGAGTCTCGCCCCTCTACTTCAAAACATACCTCGTGTCCTACCATGGTAGCCGGTATCAGAAGGGGCCTTGTGGTCTCCCTGCAGGAGATTCTGCTCCCACAGACTCTGTCTCCAGGCAGAAGCCTGTTGTCTGACTCCGACTCCACTGACTCGGGATTTTAGATCCTCCCAATCCTCCGGAGAACCCCTCTTTTACAGAGATCCTCCGGAAGATTCAGGAGGCTAACGGGTAGAAGTCGGAGGATTAGGATTCCTAACAAAAGAGGATGGCGGAACACCTGGATTTGCCAGAGCTATCCCCTCTGCTCATTCCTACATGGATTGGATTACATGAGGACCTGGCCTCCACAGTCTGGCAGCAACCTTTGTCAGTGGCCACAGTTGCCAGGAAGGCTGATAGACTATACTGAGCCCCTGAGGGTAAAGGCCACCTTAGTTCTCGCCTAAAAGCGGACTCTGTGGTCATTAATGCAGCCCATGACCATTTGACTAAACCAAAACACAAGCACCTCTCCTCCGGACACGAAGTCATGACAAATAGACCAGTCTGGACGCAAGGTTTATTCCTCCTCCTCCACTCTGGCCCTTAGAGCATTGAATTCCCTGGCATGCCTGATCTTCCACATTCATTTTTAGGGCTGTGGGCGGAGCCTACAGCTGTTTTGGGAGTGCTCAGTAGCTCTTAAAATGGCTGATCGTGGAACCTTCTGTTGGACTTTTGGAAGTATCCTTCCAAAAGTCCAACGAAGCCTGAAACCCTCTACCACGATCGGCTGCTGCAGAATAACAGCTGCACTATTTCGGTTGTTACTTCCACATTCTGGAACATGAACTGAACAAGCGCAACTTATGTGTATGCTTAGTTCTGCTGGCCGTCGTGTTGTGGTGCAAATGCCATTCACTGCAACTGTGCATCTTGCAAGTGTCACACATGTGCAGTTGTGTTGCGCCGCCAGCACTGGCAACAAAAGCGTCGCCAAGGGTCCCGATCCCCATGTTGGCATTATGTAGGCCCCCACTCGTGTGAGCACACTGGGAACCCACCCCAGTGTGCCCAAATGTATTTTCCGCTTCCCTGTCGACATGGTTCCCTAATCCCCATGTCGGCATTGTGTCGCCCCAACTCATGTGGCACACTGGGAGCCCACCCCAGTGTGCCCAAATATTTTTTCCCTGCCAACATCAGGTGCCCAATCCCGTGTCAGCATGATGCCCCCCACTCATGTGGCACACACTGAGATCACCCAGTGTGTCCAAATGTCTGCTTTTTTGGTTTCCTGTAAATAAAGAAAACAGTCCCCGATGTGTTTTTTTTTGTTTTGTTTTGTTTTGTTTTTATCTGCAAAAAAACGGCCCTCGTTGTCGCGTCCCAGTCCCCTCCCCCATCCTCACCTCCCACTGAGCACCCACTTCCCTGCACCGCCTTACCTCCGGAGGTCGGCGCTGTCATTTTCTCTGGACCAGGACACGTCTGCACTCTTCAAAGCCGAACCACAAACTGAAGAATCAAAGGTAAGCATGCTGTACAGCCATTCAATGGGGTTCTCAAGTTATGTTGATAAATAAGCCATTTTTTGGAATTTGGCCCCAAATTTTCAATATGGGGTTCTTGGGACCCTACCTCATGAAAACTTTCACTGTCATTGCGTTACTTGGTCTCGCAAGGTGATTTTGCGGTCACTGCGTGGAATCACCTTTTGGGACTGAGTCACGAAATGACAGTGGTACTTTCATGAGGTGGGGTCCCTTAAAAGCCCATGTTGCAAATTTGGTGAAAAAATTCCAAAAAATGACTATGTTACGAGCGTGCATTGCGCAGTTTCTACACATGCTCCAAACTTTGTCAGTTTTTAATATTTTCCCTCCACATTTTTAACAGTGCCATTTTTGCACACCTCCTTTTTAATAGTACAGCTGTCATTTATCACATTCTGCCCAAAACGTGTTTTCACACTTGTGGCACAGAATGGCGCAGTCACTCTGCGAAATCATCTTTCGGGACAAGTGAACAAAATGACATTGGCACTTTTCATGAGGGGGTCCCAAAAAGGCCATGTTGAAAATTTGGTACAACTCCTCAAAAAAATTACTAAGTTGCACCCGGGTGTTCAATAATTTCTACGCACATGTGTAACTTTGCTCACTTGGCAGCTCATCACAGCACTATCAGCTCTGGCCAGAACTTGTTTGTATGGAGAAGGAAAAGCCGGCGCCGGCGGCACTGCTCACAAGGCCGAAACACTGTGTGGCACTCGCGAGTTGGCCAGAAACTGCCATTAGCTCCTCCTCCACCTCAGTTTTCATTTCATTTTATTTTTTATCCTTGTAAGTCTGATGAGCATAACTGCCCATTTTCACAGTAGAGAATCAAATACATAAGCGTACAAATACAATAACATAATACATATTACAAAGACAAACATTACAAATATAAATACAAAATGTAAAATCAGCAAGTATATTCGTGTGACAGTTGTAAGTGCCTTTTCAGTCTAGATTTAAATGACAATAATGAATTACAATTCAGCACAGCATGGGAGAGAGAATTAAAGAAATATGGGCCCCTATATAATAGGGAACATTGATCTGGTGTTTTCTTAAAAAGTGGTAAATCATATGTAAATTTTGATTGGGTTCTAGTACCATTAAAGCTGACATACCTGGGAAAATATGAATTTATTGAAATGGGCAAAAGGCCAGATTTAATTTTGAACAGAAAAGTACTTCTCTGGAACTGGATCCTGTTTATAAGGGAGAGACAATTGGAGAGTTTCAGGGGGAGACAATGATGAGTTCTTACAGGGGCACAGAGCATGAATCTTAAAATAGAATTGTAGGTGATACTTTATTTTTCTAGACATCCAGAGTTCATGGCTGCACAGACCGTTGGCTCGTAATCCAAGACACTAAAAAGAAAACTTTGTGCCAGATGATTCTGCCCTGAGGGAGGAAGTTGCTCGTCTTCAGGCCACACTGGACAGTAGTAAGGGGACCTTCCCCCAGGCCACACTGGACGGTAGGAAGGGAACCTCTCCCATCCAGGGAGCACCAGAGCCACCACCACCACTATCTCAGAGGTTGCGAAGAAAGCACAGCAGTTGGACCACAGTGGGCTCAGGGAGGGTGAGGATGGTGTAACAGAGGCACACCCAGTCAGTTGTTTCACACACAATCCATACACCATTCTGGGGGAGCATAGCTCCCCTATGGATGCACCTGAGAGGAGACTAAGGAGGCTGAGGACAACTGTCACAAGGGAGGCCCACAGGAAGGAGGCAGAGGACACCACAAGGAAAGGAAGCAGCTCCTGATGGGGGACTCAATTATTAGGGGGATAGAACTGGGGGAAGCAGGGAAAACTGAAGTAAGGTGCCTGCCTGGTGCCATGGCTTGGAGAGACAGGAAGCGCATCCTCAGGATCACGAGAACAGCTGCACAGGAGTCTGAGCTGGACGTCATTGTCCACCTAGGGACAAATGACTTGGCTAATCATGAGATTAGAGCAGTGCAGAAGGACTTTGTAGAATTGGGGAAGGGCCTAAGACAAGTAGCACACACAATATCATTCTCTGAGGTACTGCCTGTCAATGGCATGAGTGAGGCGAGGGTACGTTGCACCATACAGTTTAATGAATGGTTGAAAAAATGGTGTGGAGCACAGGGGTTTGGCTTCACTGGGGACTGGGGTTCCACCTGGAGGGACACCAGCCTATACTGGCAGGATGGTCTGCATCTGTCTGGGAAGGGAACAAGTCTTTTGAGCAATCGGTTTAAATGCTTCATTGGCAAGCTTTTAAACTAGTCAAGGGGAGAGGCACTGATAAGCATCAGGAAAATCCCACCCTCTCCCTACAAAACAGGGTACTAAATGAGAAAAAGACCGAGGTAGACAGGTCAGTGGGGATGCTGCAAAGAAGGTAAAGCCATCAAAAATGGAGAGCAATGAGTACCAATGCCCATAGTCTGAGTAACAAGCTTCCTGAATTAGTGGCCTTGATGGAGGAGGAACATCTGGATATCGTGGCAGTCACAGAAACATGGTACACACAAAACCATGACTGGGACATAAACATACCAGGATACACTATCTACAGGAGGACAGGGAGGGTAAAAGAGGAGGAGGAGTAGCACTTTACATAAGGGAAGGAATCAAAGCAACAGAACAAAAGGGAAAACAGGGAGGAGAAGAAGCACTGTGGGTAAATTTGGAGACCGGCAATGGCACCAGAATCCGCACAGGGGTTGTATACAGACCCCCTTCTCAGGGGGAGGAAATGGACAAGGAAATGATAGAAAGAATACTTAGAATGGCAGAAAAAGGGGAGATATTGCTGATGGATGATCTGAATATGCCAGATGTTAACTGGAGTGCAGTTGCAGCAGCCACTTCAAAGTGGGGTTATTCTAGATGCCCTACAGGGGGCATGCCTTAGACAACTAGTATTGGAGCCCACTCGAGAGGGAGCAATCTTAGACCTGGTTCTCTCAAATGGAGATGAAGAGAGGATCACAGATGTAGAAGTGGGTAGCCATCTGGGAACTAGCGACCATCGAACAGTATGGTTCACAATAAACACAACAATAGAGTCAAGCCATACAAAGGCAAAAGTACTGGACTTTAGGAGGGCTGACTTTGCCAAAATGGGTGAGTGCCTAAGGAATGCACTAGCAAATTGGCAGGAAGGAGGGGTGGAAGAACAATAGGGAATAATAAAAACTGCCATCACAGAGGTAACAAGCCTTTGTGTGAAGCAAATAAGCAAAACGAAATGATGCAAGAAACCACTATGGTTCTCAAATGAAGTGGCAGTGAAGGTTCAAGAGAAAAAGAAAGCATTCAGGAAGTACAAGGAATCACAGAAGGAGCAGGACCGAGAACTGTATCAGTTAAAGCAAAAGGAAGCTGGGAAGGCATTCAGAAGAGCAAAGGCCCAAACCGAGGAAAAGATAGTCAACTGAGTTAAGAAGGGGGATAAAACCTTTCATAGGTACATCAGGGAGCGAAGGAAGACCAAGGAGGTTAGTGAGACTTAATAAAGAGGAGGGAGGGTGGGCAGAGGGTGACTGTGAAAAGGCAGAGATACTAAACAAATATTTTGCTCAGTATTTACAAAGGAAGTGAGGAGGTACCTAAAACAAACAGTAGAAACACTCTGGATACAAGTTGTTACCAGCCCATTTACAGAAGAAAGGGTTCTGAAAGAACTCTTAAAACTGAAGGTGAACAAAGCAATGGGGCCGATGAGTTCATCCCAGAATTCTAAAAGAACTAAGGTAGAACTAGTGACACCACTGACTACCCTCTTTAACAAACCATGGGAGGATGGGGTGGTACACGAGGACGGAGAAGGGCAGGTGTGATTCCCTTCACAAAAGTGGGAGCAAGGCAGAAGCATAAAACTACAGACCTGTTAGTTTAACCTCAGTGGTAGGAAAATGATGGAATCACTTCTGAAGGAAAGAATTGTTGAGTATCTAGAGGCCAGAGGGCCCAGGACCCAAGGCAGCATTGATTCACAGCAGGAAGGTCATGCCAGACAAATCTGATAGATTTCTTTGACTGGGTGTCCAAAGTAGTAGGTCAGGAGGGCTGTGGACATGGCCTACCTAGACTTTAGAGCATTTGACACAGTCCCACAAAAGATTAATATACAAGTTAGCCAGCCTGGGAGTGGGTCCCAAGATGACAGCCTGGGTAAAGAACTGGCTGGAGAATAGGACACAGAGAGTAATAGTAAATGAGTCCACTCTGAAGAAAGGGGTTACTAGTGGGGTACAGCAGGGTTCAGTATTAGGACTGGTCCTCTTCAATGTCTTTATAAGCTGACATTGCAGAGGGACGGAAGGAAAAGTATGTCTCTTTGCAGATGACACAAAGATCTGCAACAGAGTTGATGCACAAGGTGGGTGGAAAGGATGAGAAGGGACTTTGCAAGGTTAGAGGAATGGTCAAATGTATGGCAGCTTAGATTCAGTGCTAAGAAGTGCAAGGTAATGCACCTGGGAAACAAAAACCCAGGGGAAGAGTACACAATTGGGGGTGAGATACTAACAACAACAAAAATGGAAAGGGACCTGGGGGTAGTCATATCAGATGACCTAAAGGTGGGCAAGTAATGTGAGAGGGCTGCAAGGAGGGCTGAGGGGATACTGGGATGCATAGGGAGAGGCATCACCAGTAGAAAACAGGAAGTTATTATCCCTCTGTACAGAAAGTTGGTGAGACCCCATCTGGAGTACTGCGTGCTGTTCTGGAGACCCAGTCTCCGCAAAGACATAGACAGGATGGAGCTGTCAGAGGAGGGCAACTAAAATGGTGCAGGGTCTGCACCGGAAGACACATGAAGAGAGACTTAAGGAGCTGAATATGTATAGCCTCGAGGAAAGGAGGAGAGGGTGGACATGATAGAAACTTTCAAGTACCTCAAGGGAATTCAACAAAGTCCAAGGGTAGCATCTTCAAAAAGAAGTGTGCAGAACAAGGGGCACAATTTGAAGATAGAAGGGCGGCTCAGAGGTAATTTAGGAAGTATTTTTCCCAGAGAGGTTGTGGATGCATGGAACGGCCTTCCGGAGGAGGTTGTGGAGTCAAAAACAGTGGTGGAATTCAAGCATGCATGGGACAGTCATAAGGCAATTCTAGGGGGTGGGGGTAGGAAGAAGTAGGCTGCTGGTTAACTAGGATCTGCAGCTTATCCATTAGGTAGGGAAATGGGCAGACTGGGTGGGCCAAGCGGTCCTTATCTGCTGTCAAAATCCATGTTTCTATGTTTCAATAACTTCCTGGATTCGGCTGTGAGAAAAGGCTTGATTCTAAATAAGCAGCCAAGTCTTTGGTGTATCATTTTAGTGATGTATAGGACATGATGTTCAAAGGTGAGGTTAATGTCAGGTACAAGCCCTAGATATTTAAAAGTAACAACCAGTTCAATGGTATTTCCCTTGACATCATAAACAGGTAATAAATCATGTATAATATTCTTTTTATTAGAGAACAACATAATTTTGGTTTTAGCAGAATTAAGCACTAAAGAATTAGAAACCAGCCAATTCTGGAAAGAATCAAACTTAGCCTGAATTTTACGAAGGGCTTAATTTGGTATTTGACTTGCCTCATAAATAGTTGCATCATCTGCATGCATTATAATACAACTTGAAGCACATGATATAGGAGCAGCAATCATGTAAAGGGAAAAAATGAGTGGCCCCAGGATGGACCCTTGGAGCACACCACATTTAGTTAACTTAGGAAGGAGCAGTGACCATCAATACTGGTCCCATGTGTCCTGTTCATGAGGTACTGGGAAAACCATTTAATAGCTTCACAAGAAAATTGCATTTTGTCTAAGATACCAGGGAGCAAATTATGCTCCACAAGATCAAAGGCGTTGGTGAGGTCATCGAAGAGGGCTGCAACAGAGTACCCCTTATCAAGGGCACTCTGTATGCCTCCAGTGGACCTCACCAAGGTCGTTTCAGTGTTATGCCCTGCCTTGAAACCATGACGACAGTCAGTTTGCAAGCTATGTTTACAAAGGTACTCTGAGGTCTGCTCTAATATAATTTTTTCAAGTATCTTAGACGATGGGAGAAGTGGAAATTGGATGATAATTAGAAATGAGAGCTGGGTTACTACTTTTGTTCTGCTTCTCTCACTGTCGAGACAGCACATTGCCTGCAGCTGAGAAGAGTCTAAAGGGTGTCATTGTGGCCTAGTCGGTCCTCTGAGCCGTTTTTGACGCTGTCTCTGAGCTGGCTGTCGATGCCGCCTAAGTAATTCTACAGTTCTACTGTCCACCACTTGGCACTGTTATTGAAGATCCAGTAAGAGTTTCCTTTTCCTTTTCCTTTTCCTTTGCAGCATTCAGCCTTTACTGTTTAATTTTGAGTTACCGTTTGCATCATGCCAGGTTCGGGGGACAAGAAACGTTCTTCGGAAGCGGGGCCAGCCTCCTATGCGTTGGTGTCCCTCACGGCGGCGCAAATTTCCGTGATGGAACAGCATGTTGTATGCTGTTCCTGCCTTGAACTCCAGCACAACATGGATCACTGTGATGCCTGCTTCTCGATGGACCGCCACGTTCTCGAGCACCGCGCAGTAAAACTCGGGGTTGGGTGCTGCTGAGCAGTCAACGAGGAAACAGCAGAATTCTCGAGCTCCTGGACTTCACTGATTTAAACTACTATAAATGTTGTTAATTGGCTTCAACCCTGCTTTGCTCGATGGAGTACTTTGTTGTCGATGAGCACTCTATAAAATGGGCAGGTCTCAAGGTGCTAATTCTTCAGCTTCAGACTTTTTCATACCCGGGGGCAGGCACGTGAAGCCTGGCCTGCACACCAGGACAAAGCTGCAGACTCCACGAGGATGCTACCCGGGGAAGCTACCCTGACTACAATACAAGAAACGCTTCATCAACTGGTTAAGACAGGCCAGGACTGGACCAAAAATTTGATACCCTAACTCCTAGGGTGTCTTCCTTGGAGACCTGTATGGATACTTGTGAACACACAATACAGAAGTCTGAGGCCTCAGTTCTCATGACAGTTAATGCGACTGCCCAACTGATTAAAAAAATACTTTGTGAGGCAGCATTTGGAGAACGTACAGAATAGACTCCGGGAGAGAAATATCAGGATAGTGGGATTTTCCGAAGCATCAGAGGGCGAAGACTCTCTGTTCTTTGCCAGAACTTTGTTGCCAGGTATATTGAGGTGTTCAGAGGCCAGTTCACCCATCTTTAGAAGAAGCCTACCGGATGACCCCCCCCACCCCCCAAAACAGGTGGTGGCTGAATCATCTGACCCCTGTACATTTACTTTATAATTATTCCCTGACCTTTCATACAGCACTCGCCAGTGACGCAAAGCATTTGATGGGGTCAGACACCAGCTACACCAAGCCCATATCCAGCACCAGTTGCTACTGCCAGCAAAACTCAGTCTTATATGGAATGGACAGCAGTATTTCTTTTCAGACCCTAAGGAGGCTGACAAACTTGTTCGCAGGTTCGAGGTGGATTTAATAGAGGATGCTGAAGGAGAAGAGTCATCGGACAATGACTGATAGGCGTATAGATGGAAGTGTCTGTGGAAGTCTGAACATTGAGATGTGAGCTACAATGGGGACTTCCTTGGTTTACACTGCCTCTTTTTTTTAATTTTTTTGTACTTTGTATGCCTGTTTTGTTCATTAGGGCAGGTAAATTGTGGCAACACGGATATTGGGTCACATTTGGCTATATATGAAAATTGAATGGGGAGGGGCTTATTGCAGCTTGACTTGAGCATTTCTGCGCTGTTAAAATGGCGACTTTCACCCTTTCTGCTCTGAGTGGTGTGTGGGCCCCCTCATTGTGTATATGACCCGGGTCCTAGTGTGGTTCCTTAGCTTACTACGCACCTGTTGATGATTCATGATGTCCACTTTTACAGTCACGGTCTGGGTTGTGCACCCATATAGGGGTTTTTGCTCCTTTCTCACTGTGCGGATTGCCTTTGAAACTTTCCTAAATGCTGTGCTGACGTTGGGCTGGTTTTTACCTGAGAAGCAGGTTTGTTCTGTTGTGATATTATATATACTGTCTGTTTGGACTTTGTAGAGCATTTGGCTATATTCAGTTTGTTTGACCATTGTGAATTAAGGCAGTTTTTCTATTAGAGCTTAGCCATGTTGGTCCTGGGAGTTGGGGATTAGTTATTGTTTGAATATATCCTAACGCATTGGGGGAATCTTTAGCTTGAATAGTCATGTCGGTGATAAGGATATAGTGGGTTACCAGCCTTTCTCTGATTCCCTTTTTTTTCCTTTGGCTGCATGCATTTGGCTAACTGTGATGCCATAATTATTTTGTATGCCTTCCAATGTAGTAACTAATGTGAGGGTGTCTTACTAATTCTCCTTTGTAAGAGAGTTTTATTATTTGGCAATTGCATTGATAGTATTCCTCAATGGGAGCTTGTTTGTGAGTTTTGCTTGCCGGAAAGGGTTCTTGGCCTACCTGTGTGCCATAGATGGGAGAGCCCCTAGGGTCGACAGTCTGGAGCTCCTCTGGACCTCCTCATTTCCAGAGCAGGATGATCGGGAGGTTGATTCAGACTGGCAACCTGCCTCCTTGGAGTCGGTGGGTTCTCCGGGGCCCAGGACCATTGCACCTCCCTAGGTGCCCCGCCTTCGGCTCTGATGATTTTGACCGGCGCCAACCCCCGTGACAATGGCAGTGCTGGGTGGTGATGTGGGTCAGCAGTCCTGATGCTACGGGTGTTGTTGTCCGAGCATTGGGGGAGGGGTCGGCTGCCATCCTCCGTGCCACCCACCCTTAAGGCTAGGACTGGAACCCCCTCCTGTGCAGCTGTCCTCGGGGAGCCTGCAGAGTTGGGGGGGATTGTATGGCACAGGGTGCGAAGAAGAGGTCTTCCTCAGAATCGGTGGGGTTGAGGGGATGGGGCGAGGGACTGCGGCACTCCTCTGCAGTCTTTCAGGGCTCGGGGAGGAGCCACAGTGCTTAACCCAAGTTCTGTTTCGAGGGAGTCTTCATTGGCTGGGGCTGGGGACCGCCCTTCTGGATCCATGCAGCCCTGTTCCTCTCATAGGAGAGCTTCCCCTACAGGGCTCCATCCGGACCGTTTCAAGTGGCTTCACGGGCCAGTGACTGAGCAGACCTATGGATCCCCTGTTCTTCCAGCATCACCTGCTGGGTCTCTTAACCCTGGAAAAGGCACTCGCTGTGGTAAGCTCTTCCCCATTGCCTCTGCATCCAGACCCTCTTCTCCCAGGCCACGTCGGTCCTTCAGGACCTCTGACCTGGGAACAGTTCAGATCCCAGACAGCGTGTTTCCCCCATTACGTTAGGGCCATGGATGAGCAGGTCTTTTGCCTGTCTCCCCCTCTGCAGCTGGAGTCTGAATCATCAGGTTTCTCGGTCTCCTCTTCTTCCTCCATAGAGGAAGAGGAGATCTCCATCCACCTGTCCTCTGACACTGATCAGGTACAGTATCAGCACTTCCTTGCGAGGCTGGTCCAGGACCTGCATATTTCTTAGATGGCTCATCATAATATTAAGTGTACAACGCATGCCTTCTTGGGCAAATGTGGTGCGGACCACTTGGTGGCCCCGTCCTGGCCTATCCCTTTCCAGGAGGTGTCGTACAGCACCTGGCAGCTTCCATCTGCCCCATCTCCAGCCCCTTTGGACTGGCAGTGTCAGCACTATGCATCCCAGAGATCTCCAGGTACACTGCCACATCCCTCAGTGGGACTGACATGACTGGACACCCCTACATGGCATAGACATCCGGTCCACAACTGGCTTCGGATCCGGACTCAGTGGAGTTAGACCACCTGGGGCGGAGAGTCTGCTCCTCTGCGCGGATGCTTTTGTGTATTGCTTCACATCAGGCACACCTTGCTGCCTATAATGGGCACCTGTGGGCAGTGCTGGGCCAGGCACTAGCATCTCTGCTTGATTCAAAGGCTACCAGGCAGGCCATAGCCCTCTCTGTGATAGGCCTGGAGCTGGTGGGGCACCAGTCAAGGGCATCTTATGATGCCAGTGAAGTTGCTTCACGGCTTGCAGGGACAGTGATCTGCATTACGTGGATGGTGTGGCTTCACTTCTCCCAGTTATCACCCCTGGCCCAGCGTAGGGTGATAGCCTCCACGTTCCGGGGGACCCGCCTTTTCACCCACAGGGTGAGATGGGAACTGCAGGGGTGACTTTTTTCCCCTAGGGAACAGAGGACCCCATCTCGCCCTGATCAGTCCCAGACTTAGCTGGCCTGAAAAAGGGTCTCCTCCTCCCGTGTTTTCCCCATGTGAGGCTTTGTTGCCTTGGTTTCTCAGGGAAGTGCTGAACTTCTTCCGGGAATACATTCAATCACCAGTGATGAATGGTGAAAACTGACATACAGAAGATATGTAAATTACCTACCCACCATAATTTTTCATCTTCCTGTATATCTTCACCATTGATCACTGAATCGCATCCACCTTCCCCTCAGAAGGACTCAATCCCCGGGCTGTGCCTCCTCCCTGCTTGCCCTCTTCCCCATGGATCCATTTGTATCCCTCTGTACCCTTAGGTCTCTGTTTTTCCAAGGAGACAGTGGAGGGAACTCCTGGGAGGAGGGCTAGTAGGGCCTCTCAACCAAATTGAGATGAGGGACTCCTGGTGGGCCTTTGTCCTGGGTAGGACCTTGTGATCAGCTCACTTCATCAGGGTATGCTGACTCTTTCAGGCCCCCTGGGATGGTGGGGGAGGAATGGGGCTGGCAGGGACTCCCACTTCCCCTTACCTCCCTATCTTCTTGCTTCTCTATTTCCTCTTGTCTCCCTCCTCCTTGGGAGGGAAAATGTTAATTATTAGATGGGGTTCTCAGTCTCCCCCTCCCCCCGGAACCCTGTGGGTTCACTCTTTTGAAAACGGTAATTGGGGGGGGAGTGAGGATTCCTTACCAGGGGTGGATTTTCTCTCAAATTGGGGTTGGGGGATGGAGGGAAGGACCCTTCTTCCTTTGTCATCTAGGCTATCCCTGTCAAGGGGATGATAGACCAGGTTGCAGATCCTGCAGCAGCTGCCTACAGCTAGCTGCCTTCCTGCCTCTGGAAGTAATTCCTGGTCTCAAGACTCTGTCAGGTTCCTCCTTTCCTTCTCTCATTCCTCCCATTCTCTCTCTCCCTCCCTCTCCCCCCCCCTTCTCATTTTTATTCTTTTCCTGTCCATATGGCCATCCAGGGACTAGGACCTTTCGGCCCATACCCTCCTAGATTTTCCTCTGATCGGCCTGTGCCTTTTTTCAGTTTATATCTTTTCCTTATGCTGTCTCTGGCTACCTTGCCTCACCGTTGTTTTTTTCTCTATCCCTCTGGTTTTTCCTCTGTATCTCCAGCTAGCAGAACTGAGGTGGAGGAGGAGCCAATGGCCATTTCTGGCCATCCCGAAAGCGCCACGTAGTGTGTCGGCCTCGTGAGTGGTGCCACTGGCTCCTCACTCATACAAACAAAAACTCCTGCAGGGTGCTGTGCTCCTGCTTACACCCACCAGCGATGAATGGTGAAGATCAAGAATTATGGTAGATACGTAATTTACATACTGTGTACCAGAAATCCATCCTGGGAAAGTTGAAGTCGGAATTTGAAGCTTTGCCCGATTCCAAGGCTAAAACCAAAATTTCCCAGACTGTCAGGACAGCAGAAGTCTCCTGCCTTCATTCCCTCAGAGCGACATATGATGTGGTAGACACTGTGATGCTTGGCCAGCTGGTTATGATTATTGTATATGATTTGTAATATAAAAATATAATATGCAATTGTCTCACATAAGACAGCCTGTGCTCAATGGGTGCCCCCCCCCAACCAGGTTTCAGTGAAGCTACATATAGTATACTGACAGGAGATCTCTGTAATTTAATTAACTTCCTTCAGAAATTAGACAGCTGGTGAGACCCCATCTGGAGTACTGTGTGCAGTTCTGGAGACCCAATCTCCGCAAAGACATAGACAGGATGGAAGCTGTCCAGAGGAGGGCAACTAAAATGGTGCAGGGTCTGCACCGGAAGACATATGAAGAGAGACTTCAGGAGCTTAATATGTATAGCCTCGAGGAAAGGAGGGAGAGGGGGGACATGATAGAAACTTTCAAGTACCTCAAGGGAATCAACAAAGTCCAAGAGGGTAGCATCTTTCAAAAAAAGAGGTGTGCAAGAACAAGAGGGCACAATTTGAAGATGGGGGCGGCTCAGAGGTAATTTAAGGAAGTATTTTTTCACAGAGAGGGTTGTGGATGCATGGAACGGCCTTCCAGAGGAGGTTGTGGAGTCAAAATCAGTGGTGGAATTCAAGCATGCATGGGACAGTCATAAGGCAATTCGGGGTGGGGGTAAGAAGAAGTAGGCTGCTGGTTAACTAGGATCTGCAGCTTATCCAGTAGGTAGGGAAATGGGCAGACTGGGTGGGCCAAGCGGTCCTTATCTGCCATCAAATTCTATGTTTCTATATTTTATGACCTGTTCCTGCTCTGAAGCTGGGAAACTAAAATATACATTTTATGACTTCAGAAACAGGACATCATTAAGCTGATTCCTGTTAGCTGTCTCACACTTAGATGAAGGATTGCAGGGTTGTAAAACTTCAAGGGAACTGGTGGATCAAAAGACTCATAATTAGGGAAATGAGTTTTTGCTGATGTCACCTTATTTAATATACCTCCTGATAGGACATCGTGTTTGTATTTTTTATATATATTCTAAAAGGAAGAGCTAGATGACTCACAGAAGGGGTGTGGAGAGACGCAGTTTAAACTATACTGTGTCTGAACTGTTTAGTCAGATATACCATCTTGGGACTGGAGAGACACAGCTCTGATAAGCACTCAAACAGATAGTACGTTAGATAGGAATGATCTAAACTGTATGTTGGTAGGATGCTTTTTTTTTTCTTTTAAGTGATTGTATGCTCTTTGATATATTGTTCTGTGTTTACATTTCTCATATTTTTATCATCTTTTAGTAAGATCTTTATTCGAAAGACTGCCTGGGTTTCTGACAGTTCTTTTTGCATGTAACATATAGAGGGTTAAGACTGACAAAAACTGTTCAAAAGCTTGATGGTGTTACTAAACTGTGAAAAGGTAAGAATATACCTAAGGTCTTTTATAGAGTTTTAAGGGTTCATTTTGGAATCCTGGCTTGGTGTCCCAGGCAAAAGATTTTACCGCAATCCCCGAAGAGGGTACGTATCTGAGCCTGTACATTGAGTACGCTAGCATAAGGTTCAGTTTGAATCCCCACTGAACTTGAGACTAAAGGTGATTTGGACCCAAAAGCAGACAGGAAGGTTACCCTGTCTGTTTCTTGTTCACACTGTTGCGCTCAGAGGTTGGCACTGTGGGAGCAGAGGGCCTGACCTGCTGAGTGCGGTTATGACAGACACCTCTATCCAGAGCACCGCCACGGCTGTTAGCATGCACCGGTACTCCTGGTTGTGGGTATCCAGATTAGCCCAAGACGTCCAGTCGGCCATCCAGGATACCCCTTTCAAAGGACCTATCCTTTTTGTTGGTGACGTCAAGGACATAATCACTGAGCTCCAGGACAGTGGCAAGGCACTGCACTCTGTCCAGTCTGTGTACCACTCTTACACCAAGCCAAAACAGCCATTTTGTCGTCAGCAACAGCGCCAGTATAGGCAACAGCCAGCCTGACATTAGAACAAATATTGGGCTCTATCTGCGTGAGCCACACCTCCAGCCAAGTCCCAAAGGGCTGCCAGGGAAGTGCTCCCCCACACCTTCTCCATCTTCTGATTTATGGCAGAGCCCCCAGCCTCTGCCACCAGCTCCAGAGGAACCAGTATGAGGCAGATTCGCCAACCACCTGGCTGGGTGGGAGGTGATCACTACAGACACGTGGGTCCTTCAGCTCATCACTCAAGGTCACACCATCGAATTCACAGAGAAACTTTCAAGAAATTCTCCAGGTCTCTCTCATTACCCAAAAGGCCACATTCCTCTCATAAGGGAAGAGATCCAAGCTCTTCTGACAAAATCAGCTATAATATCCATTCCTCAGACCCAGGAAGGAAAGGGATATTACTCCCACTTCTTTCTGGTCCCCAGAAAGACAGGGACTTCCGTCCCATCCTGGACCTCAGCATGCCAAACCTGCATGTAGAGTATAAGAGATTTTGCATGCTGACCCTACCAGGTCTGTTGCCTCTTCTGCACCAGTGTCATTGGCTTTGTCCTCTGGATATGCAGGATGCATACCTGCGTATTCCAGTTTTTCCCTCCCAACGGTGCTTTGTATGCGTTACCTTCTAGGGGGAACACTTCCAGTTCAGAGCACTTTTCTCGGCACCCGGAGTGTTTCCCAAGTGCCTAGCAGTGGTGACAGCGGCTTTGCGCTGCCAGTGTATATATGTGTTTTCATACCTCGACTTCTGGCTCTTGTCAGCACCCTCGAGGGACAGCCTGGTGGCCTCTCTGTCTGCTACCTTGACTCTATTCAGGCAAGTGGGGAATCACAGTAAATTACCCCAAATCCCACCTTGTACCTTCCCAATGCCTCCAATTTATTGGGGCAGTGCTGGATACTGTTCCGGGTCAGGCTTTCCTCCCTTTGGACTAGGTAGAAACCTTGCATCAGTAGGCCACCCAAGTGGCAACCAGCCAATGAACCATGGCCCGTTCAGTCTTGCACCTTTTGGGCCTTATGGCAGCAGCTATTCCCACTGTCCCCCTGGCCAGGCTCCACATGCAGATTATGCAGTGGACCAGAAATCAGACTACCTGGATCACAGGATTCTGGTGTTGGGAACTCCTTTGGGGGCAATAGCTGTACAAGCTCATCAGAGGGGTTTCTTTTCAGATGCCCCCACCAGCTAAGACTCTAATAATGGATGCTTCCAGTGAGGGATGGGGCGCCCATCTGGGCAACGACAGGACACAGGGATCCTGGTCTCAGCAGGAGCTATCTGAACATCAGTGGGAAAGAGATGCAGGCTGTACTATACGCCTTTCAGGCCTTTCAGTACCTACGCCTTGCTGGGCCCCTCCTGGTACATGCAGACAACATGTTCATGGTCTCATACCTGAACAAACAGGGAGGCACGCGGTCGTATCCACTGTACAGGGAAGTGATGCGCGTGTGACATTGGGCGATACAACACAGCCTGCAGTTCACAGCAGTGTATGTCTCAGGAGTTCAGAATGTCCTGGCGGACACCCTCAGCCGCACTCAGGCAAGGGCGCACGAGTGGGAACTGAGCCAGTCAGTAGTCGAAGACATCTTTGATTGCTGGGGTCACCCAGATCTCGATCTGGTCCCCTCCCCAACCAACTCAGAACTGTCCAGTTTCTTCTTGCTCGTTCCTGGGCATGGTGTTTTCTGGCAAGATGTGCTGTCTCTTTGTGGGACAGGGAGGTTCTTGTATGCCTTCCCTCTCTTTACACTGTTGCCGAGGGCGCTTCTGAAATTACTTCAAGAAGAATCCCACATGATTCTCATAGCCCCTTATTGGCCCACCAAATGTGGTTTCCTCTGCTTCAACAGTTGAGAGTGGAGCTTCCAGTTCCCCTACCCCTTTGTCAGAGCAAGCTGGTCCATTTGGGCCTCGGGTACCTTCTCCTTCAAGTGACACCTGCTGATGTAGATGTTGTATACTTTAGGGTCTCTTCCAGAGTGGCTCAAGTCCTTTTGGAGGCCCTAAGGCCATCCACAAGAACCACATAGGCTATGAAATGGAAGAGGTTCTCCATTTAGGCATCCAACAAGGGTTGGAACCCTTTCTCTTGCCCTATCCCACAGATCATGGAATACCTGCTACATCTCTCTGACCTTGACATTAGTCATTCTTTGCTGAAAGTCCACTTGTCTGCTATTTCTGCCTACCACACTCCGGTGGATGCTAAACCTTTGGCTCAATTGGAGGTTTCCAAAACCATTCTGAAAGGAATTCTCCATCTGAAACCCCTGGTCAGGAACCCTGTTTTTCCGTGGCATTTGAGCTTCATTCTTGAGAAACTCACTTTGCCTCCCTTTGAACTGGCCGCGAGTTGTGACCTGTGCTACCTTTCCTGGAAAGTGTCTTTTTAGTTATCACTTCTGCTCAAAGGATTTTTGAGCTTCAGGCCCTGATGTGCAAGGATCCTTTTTGGATTTTCCACAGAGACCAGGTGGCTCTGCATACAAATCCTAAGTTTCTACCAAAGGTTGTTTCTGAATTTACTTTGAATCAGACCATACACTTGCCAGTGTATTATCCTGAGCATTATAATCAAGGGGAGGCTAGTCTGCACACACCCAATGTGCATAGAACTTTGCATTATTACACAAACTGGATGAAATCCGTTCACAAAACTGATCAGCTTTTCATTTCCTTTGTGCCCAAAAAGAGAGGGCATGGCAGTTTCTAAACAATGTTTTCCAAATGGTTAGCAAACTGCATTTTGTTTTATCAGACGTATAACAGACCCCTTCCGGGGGAAGTCAAGAGGCCCTCAACCAGAGGCATGGCTGCATCTAGTGTTTGTTTCAGGAATGTTTCTGCTACAGACATTTGTGCAGCAGCCACCTGGAGATCTGTCCACACCTTTACCAAACACTACAGCCTGGACATTGCCTCTAGGCGCAGGGCAGGCTTTGGACTGGCCATACTTCAAGGCCTCCTATCTTAATTCTGTACTTGCTGCAGACCTTTCCTGCCTTCCATGCTTCAGCCTTTGTCTGAATTTCACTGCTTTGGACTCCTTCCTAATGGTTAGTACCCACTGCAAGAGCCCTCTTGAAGTAAGATAGTACAGTTAAGTAAGAACTACCGTAACAGTAGATGTTTGAGAGAGGCTCTTGCAGTAGGTACCGCTATTCCCACCCACTTTCCCCCTGCTTCTGCGGCTACTTCTTTCTAGCCTTTTCTCTGGGCTCCAGGAGTTCACTCCTTTCACACCTTCTTAGATCTCTGCTGGGAGAACTGGAGGGTGGGCATAGGGACCACCCACTACAGTGTCACGCTGACATCCATCACATGACATTGTGTGGACAGTCCCCCACCAGACACTGGTAGCTAAAGTTTTTCGTGTGGTCCTAGCACCTGACAGCTGTAGTCCTAATGGTTAGTACCTACTGCAAGAGCCTCTCTGGAAGAAGTACTGTTACGGTAAGTTCTTGCGTAACTGTACTTTGTGTGAAGAGAGAGAGAGAGAGAGCAATTAAGCACAGATGGTTAAGTGACATGCTCAGTGTCACACAGTGAGGGAAGAACATTTATGAGATTCAAACTTGAGTATCCAAGTTCACAGTTCTGCTCTTAAACCATTAGGCAAAACTACCTCCCTGTAGAGGCAATATATTCATTTATTTATGTAAACATTTGGTAACCGGGAAAGGCACACTGAACCAAGGCTTCATTCCAGTTGCGACCCGGGTGAAGGGGTTACAAAAATGTATGAGAGTACAAACTATGATACAGTATGATTCAAACAACAAGAAGTCCTAATGTATTCTAACATATGCAGTAAGACCTTGCTGTTGTACTGCCCCAGAGGGGAAAAAGTTGAAGTCTACATTCTAGGTAGGCATGCGCTCAGTTTCAAATCACTATCCCGTGGTATATTTTATTTATTTATTAAATTCTCGGATTACAAATACCTTTGAGCAGAAACTGCTCGTTTACAAAGGTTCCACGTCAAAGGATGAGAGTCAACATACATACAGAGGTAGTAAAAGAATGCACAGTAAACAACCAAAACAACTAAAAGAAAAAATAAAGATACTCAGTTATAACATACTTTGAGATAATATTCATAAAACGAGCAGCTTGAGTAGCGCTGGCTGCGTAGCAATAAGAGATAGAGGGCACCATAGGCAGTTAGTATTGCAGGCATACGATCGGGAGAGAAGTTGGCAGGCTAATGGGCCACTGTCCGATGGTGGTGGAAAATGTCTTGTACCAGTGGAGATGTGAAGCAGGAAAGGAGTCACAAGGAAGGCCCAGTGCCAGAGGGAATGAGATTGGGAAAGGGCGGGCTGTGAGACATGAGCGAGCTGGGAGGTGTTTAGAGAGATCTGTGTTCAGAGAAGCAGTCACATTGAGTGGTAGAGGTGAGGTAAAGTTTGAGATTCCTTTTGAAAGGTCGAAGTGTAGTAGAGGAAAGTGCTTCTTTATTGAAGGAATTGAACCATTGAGCCACTCTATAGATAAAGGACCACTGACCCATGGAAGTACGACATCTGGGAACCTGAAAGGTTAGAGATTGGGCACCACGTGTTTGTTGAGTGCCACTGTAGGTAGTAAGGAGTGAGCTAACACCAGGTGGCATGAGACCAAGGAGAATCTTTTTGGTAAGTAAGCAGGTCTGGTATTGTATTCTGCTGCGTAGGGGTAGCCAGCTGGCCTGTGCATAGAGGTCACAGGTGTGAGTTTGTCGGGCTGCACCCATCAGTAGTCTACAGGCTTTGTTGAGAGCAACTGAGATCCTGCGGAGGGCACTTGTTGAGGCAGAGCCATAGATGGCAAGGCCGTAGTCAATGATAGAGGTGACAGAGCTGTAGATGGCTAGTTTAAGGGCATCCGCAGGCATACAGTGCTTGTGTTTGTGTAGTAGTCCAATCCACATATTGGCAGTCTTGGCAACAGTGTCAATATGCCAAGTGTAGGAGAGGGTACTATCCAGGGTAATACATTCTATTCCACCATCAGATTCTTTACTCCACCTTACTGTGAAGACACCTTGGAGATTCTCCTCAGCATCTTGCCGGTTAAAGTGTTTGTTTTTTTTCGCTTCTTTTATTTCGTCGATTTGTAAAACATTTAGCATTTTTCTTTCCTTTTACTGTCCCTCGGTACAGTTACAGGTGTTGCTAGTTTCGCCTACTTCGTGGGTAAGTCTAGGTCCTTAGCAGTTGCCGACAGCCGTTCGGGATCAGAATTTTTGTTCCTTTTGTCTACTCTTTTCTATCTGATTTAACTGTGATAAGCTCTGGCTAATAAAAAAAAAAAAAACGAGTTTGTTTTTTTCTTGACTGCTAATACCAGTCTATTAACCTGAACCGTTGGATCTTATCCGGCCTTAACTATCTTTGGGATGAGTTTGATGGAGTCACAGAAATCTAAGAAGAAAACCGGTCCCACTGATTTCTAACAGTGTGTCGAGTGTGGGGAAACTTTTGCCAAGGCTGATCCCCATACTACTTGTGTTTTCTGCCTGGAGTTGGAACACTTGCAGGCAGAATGTGACACATGTAAAAATTTCCCAGTCAACGCTTGACAGGTGCCTTAACCGACTGAATGAGAAACTGGCCGAAAAATCCATGAATCCAGATGGCCGAACCGGTTCGGGTTCTAACGAACCAGAGGGGGGCCCCTTTAACAAAGGAGATACTCCTCCTTCTAAATGTTCAGTGGATTCAGCCCTTGAACCGGCTTCAGCCAAGAGACAAAAGAAAGAAAAACATATTGAAACAGCACCTAAGTCGCATGCGGTTCCGACCACGGAGGAGATTGCTAATGCTATACGCATTATTCAATCACAGACAACTGAGCTGGTGACTCATCCGGTTGGTTCCTAACCAGTTCCAGTTCCTCTGGACCCTTCGGAATGTGATTATTCCTGGGACCTGGAATGTGAGCAGGATGATGATGATGAAGAGGGCCTTTTATGGTCTAATTGAACCGGAGGTCTGTCCTGAGTATGAGGGAAGCATCTCTCCCCCTAAACAGTTGGAGGATGCTCTCACTCATTTTTCATTTATGAAGAAGGTGGCTGAAACTCTCCAGCTACCAGTTCATGAATCTTCAGAAGAAGAGGAAGAACCGTATTATGTGGAGATGATGGATGTCCCTGCCCCAAAGAGGGTGATGATACCCATCCATAAGTCTCTGCAGAGACAATCTTTAAAAATTTTGAGTACCCCCACTTCAAACAACACAAAGTTTTGCTGTATTCTGACTATTGCGGTTAGGTCCTGCCTTTCAACTGCTCCGGACAACAAAGAGTTAAACTTTCCATGGCCAGCATGGAATGTTCACCGCGAGCTTGGTTGAAGCCCCTGTCTGCTGCTGTTTAAACTCCAACCATCAGATTCTTTACTCCGCCTCACTGAACAGTCGCTCCGGAGAGTTCTCCTTTGCTCGATTCAAAAAAGTCGGTTAAAGTGTCATTTTTCACTCGGTTTCTACCGAATTTCTGCTACCGAATCTGTCGGTTTAAGTCTCTGTCTGTGGTACCATGAGTACTAGATAGGTTTTGCATTTAGTTTCTGTGTGGAACTTGTAAATGTCGGATCAGTTCAGCTGAACCAATCAGTTTAGGTAAAAAAAAGTTTGTGAATTTACTTAGAGTGTGGTAACCAGTCCGTATCGGTTCTAAAAAAAAAAAACGGATTTTATTCGGTTTCAAGACCCGTAACTACGGTCAGGAACCGATAGGGAGTCTTGCCTGGCGGATTGCTGAAAAAGGGTAAGTTTTGGATAGGATTTGCCATGTCTAGAAACCCAAGAAAAAAGCGGGCCCACTGGGTTTCAACACTGCAGTGTGTGTGGGAAGCCTTTGCTAAGGCTGATCCCACACCACCTGTGTTTATTGTCTGGGGTTTGACCACCTCGATTCAGACTGCCAAATTGGTAAGAATTTTCCCAAAGCTACCCTGGATAAGAGAGTAAGTAGACTGAGGGAAAGGGAGGCCGAGAAGTCCACTGACCCAGATGGCCAGCCCAGTTTGGTTCCGACCGAACCAGAAGGAGTGCCCTCTGACCAGGGCAATACTTCTTCGGGCAAGAGGAGAGCCAATTCTGAGGAATCGGTTCCGGTTAAAAGGAAAAGAAAAGATAAATTGTCCAGTTCGGATCCAGAAATTCATACTACGACCGCTGATGAGATAGCCAAGGCGATAAGAATAGTGCAATCGCTTACTTCGGTTCCGGCCGAACCGGCACCATCTGGCAGGGGTTCGGTTCGGTCGGTTCCCCTGTTTGGATTACACTTCAGAAGAATTTTATGAACTGGATGAGGAGGAGGGAGAGTATGAGTATGATGATGGTGATTATGAAAGTCTGGATGTACCTATTGACCCAGACGTCTCCCCAGACAGAACTTCAGGTGTTTCTCCTCCTAGGCTTTCTGAGTCCCCTTCCCACTTTATGTTTTACAAAAAAGTGGCTGAAACCCTCCAGCTTCCAATGGAAGAAGTAGTAGTAGAGGATCAGGAGGAGCCTGATTTTGTTAAAATGATGGACATCTCAGACAAGGGTGTAGGCAGGCATATTCACTGTACACATTTGTGTACAGTTTTGTTGAGTGCCTGTCACAAACCATACCTTACTGTTTACCTTTTCATTCTAATCTGTAGTATTTGGGTTAGTGTAGGCTACTGAGGAGTGTCTCTGTTTAAACTTCTGTTGTTTAGGAGACAGATACATGTATAACCTCTTTAGAGATTAGAGTAATCATCTGACAACAATCTGACTTGTTTGGAAGGGGTTACCATTTGGAGAGGATGTGTACTTTTTTTATGGGGGGGGGTGTAATTGTTGGAGATTGTGTACAAAACGAAAATTTCTGGCTACACTCCTGATCTCAGAGTCCAGTAGACTGTCTATTCTCCTCCATAAATCTTTTGGGAAACAGACAAATAAAATTCTTAAAGACTCCTAACTCCATACCTCCTGTAGACAGACGAATGGACAAGAGGTACATTCTTTTCAGGCTTGGACACGGAGTTCCTTTCTCAGTGATGCAGCCATGTTGGGGTAGTGCAGGCTGCTGCCTGTGATAAGGCAAATATCCCCTTGGCATCACACCCCCCCAAATAAGGACTCCAGGAGGATTGATGTCATGGCAAAGAAACAGTACATGGAAGCATCTTTGGGACTCAGCAGGCTAACTATATGGCCTACACAGCTAGATACCAGAAGTCCAGATGGGACACTGTGCTGGCTCTGGCTAAACAGGCCCCTGACCAGCTTGCCAAGGAGCTGGAGCAGGTGGCTGCAGATGGGATTGAGGCAATGATCCAAGTGCAATTTCATGCTGCTGTGGACTCAAATGATGTTTCATCAAGAGCCATGGCTACATCTGTGGCCCTTCGGAGGATGGCTTGGCTCAGATGTACTAGCCTATCACAGGATACCCAGGCTAAGGCCATGGATTTCCCTGTTATTGGTAATTCTCTCTTTGGGGAGCAGACAGAGAACTACATGAAAAAGATGGACAAGTACAGGACCACCTACAGGAGTGCTCACGCCAAAGAAAGGCAAGCCACTCCTCAAAGGCAGCAGTCCAGGGGGCAGGGGCAGGCCTTTTCAAATGCCTTTTTACCAAGCCCAGGTCTCCTCTTCTTCTTATGTTCACTGGGGGATCTTCAGAGGGAGAGGCAGATGGGGAATGAACAGAAAGTACCTCAGGTTCGAGTTGCCCTCGGGCCACTATCAATTCAGAGCAATGCCCTTTGGCCTAATATCAGCCTCAAGGGTTTTCACAAAGTGCCTGGCAGTGGTGATTGCTTTCCTAAGGAGAAAAAAGATCTCCATCTTTCCATACTTGGACGGCTGGCTCATAGTGTGTCAGTCTCCAGACCAAGTCAAGTCACACTTGCAAATAACTCAGCAAATGCTCACTTCCTTAGGATTCCTCCTCAACCTTCCAAAGTCAGTTCTCGAGCCAGTACAGCTCCTCACCTTCACAGGGGCGGAGCTGGATACAGTAAGGGCAGGAGCCTTCCTTCCCCTGCACAGGGCAAGGACCCTTATGGAACTGGCCTCTTCTTTCACCCTACAGGTGTCTCGACCAGCAAGGCATTTCCTTCAGCTTCTGGGCCACATGGCAGCCTACACAGCAATGGTCCAGGGAGCAAGATTCCAGATGAGGGACATTCAGTTCCACTTAAGAGCCTTCTGGTCCCAAAGAAAGGATTCCCTTACCAAACTAGTCCCAGTGACTCGAACCCTGATCCAAGCGTTGCAATGGTGGCAGGATCAGGACAATTTGAGACAAGGAGTTCCTTTTGTCACTCAGTGTCATTCAGTGATACTCACCACAGATGCCTCCCTGCTGGGCTGTGGAGCCCACCTGGGGGATCTTACCACCCAAGGGCTGTGGTCACCTCAAGAATCTCTACTTCACATCAGTCTCTTGGAACTCAGAGCAGTGTTACTGGCACTGCAAGCCTTTTCCAAATCTGTATAGAACAAGGTGGTCCAGCTCAGAACAGATAACACCACCACAATGTGGAACATCAACAAGCAAGGAGGCACTCGGTCTACGGCCTTGTGCACAGAAGCAATGAAGTTATGGTCCCTGGTCTATTCCCTGCAAACCTCTCTGATAGCAGGTCACCTCCCAGGGAAGGACAATGTCCTAGCAGATGCTCTCAGCAGGATATCCCAGGGCCATCATGAATGGACCCTAGGTCCCCTAGTTTTGAAAGTGATTTTCTCGAGATGGGGCACTCCACAGATAGATCTTTTTGCAGCTCCAGACAATCACCAACTTCCTCTCTTTTGTTGCAGACCCCCAGTCTTGGGCTCAGTCCCCCTGGATGCTCTGATTCTGAAATGGGAAGGGAAATTTCTGTATGCTTTCCCCCCCTTCCCTCTCCTGTTTAAGGTGTTAGTCAAAATAAGGTCACAACCATGCAAAGTGATTCTGATTGCTCCAGACTGGGCCAGACAGCCCTGGTACCCCCTGTTGCTGTCCTTAGCAGTCCACCTTCCCCTGTCTCTTCCCAGGAATTAGAACCTGTTGACGTCCTCTCAGGAGAGGATTTGGTACCCAAACCTCAGGTCTCTCAATCTCAAGGCATGGCTCTTGAAGAGTTAGAGTTTGTTGATCTACATCTTTCTCAAGGGGTTCTGGATATCCTTAAGGCTTCTCAAAAGCCTTCCACTAGAAAGACTTTCAATTCCTAATGGAAAAGGTTCACTATTTGGTGTTCTAATAAGGATATGTCTCCAGAATCTGCTGGGTTGCCTACGGTTCTGGACTATATGGTCCATCTCAATGGCCTAGGCCTTAGGCCAGCTACACTTAAAGTGCATTTGGCAGCTGTTTCTGTCTTCTTGTCAGCAGGCAAGCCTTCTCCTCTGTCAGCCCATCCTGTGTTTTATAAGTTCTTCAAGGAATTGCTGCACACCAATCCCCCCTTTAGGGACCCTGCTCCCGCTTGGTACCTTAATGTTTGCATTGCTCAGCTTATGCAGCCACCCTTTGAGCCTTTGTCCTCTGCAGAGCTTAAGTACTTGACTTGGAAAACTGTGTTTTTGGTATCCATTACCTCTGCCAGGCGTACAAGTGAATTGCTAGCCCTGTCACTGGAGCCTGATTTCATCTCCTTCCATAGAGATAAAGTGGTCCTAAGAACTAACAGGAAATTTTTGCCTAAGGTGGTTTCAGATTTCCACCTTAACCAGCCTATGTCTCTCCCTGTTTTCTTCACTGACCATTCCTTCTCTGGTGAGAGGAGGCTGCACAGCTTGGATGTTGAAAGGGCCCTCAGCTACTACATAGAGCTCACCAAGGGTCACATGTTTGAGTCCCTCCAATTGTTCCTTACATATGGAGAGGTTGGTAAGGGCAAACCTGCCACTAAGAGATCTATTGCCAGGTGGATTGTCTCTTGTATACAATTCTGCTATGAAAAACTGGGTAGAACTCCACCCTCAGGCATGAGGGCTCACTCTACTAGAGGTACAGCTGCTTCCCTGGCTGCTGCCAGGGATATTCCTATCTTAGAAATTTGTCAAGCAGCCACCTGAAAAACAGTCCATATGTTCACCAAGCATTACTCTTTGGATATCCAGGCTAGGAGTGATGCTCGGTTTGGCACAGCAGTACTTCAGAGCCTGTTTCCGAAGTAGGTTCTGTCCCTCCTCCATGGCGGCACTGCTTGGTAGTCTGCAATAGTCAGACTACAGCAAGACTTCATGTTGTTTGAAGAAAAAATTACTCACCTTAGTAATGTTGTTTCTTCTAATGGAGTCTTGCTGTATTCTGACCTCCCCCCTGCCTCCTCTCTCAGAACCTGGTTTTGGGATGTGGGTGGGCAGGACAGTGTTAGCACCTAGAGTGTCCTTTCTCACCCTCCTTTATTTTGGGTGAGTGTTGTGTTTTGGGATGTGTTTTGTTTTGGGTTTCCTGACTTGAGTCTTTGCTTCGATTTCCTGACTTGAGTCTTTGCTTTGAAACCAAAAAACCCTTTTATATAAATTTAGTTGCCAGTTGGCTAGTGTGAGTTTTACAGTTTCCACACAAAACTTCTAGTGAGTATTGCTCGTAAAGATCTGATGGTTAGAGTTTAAACAACAGCAGACAGGGGCTTCAACTGAGCTCACGGTGAACATTCCATGCTGGCCATGGAAAGTTTAACTCTTTGTTCTCCGGGGCAGTTGAAAGGCAGGACCTAACTGTAATAGTCAGAATACAGCAAGACTCCATTAGAAGAAACAACATTACTAAGGTGAGTAATTTTTTCTTCTGTTCCTCCTGTAAATAAGAAGGCAGAGAGGAAGTAACCAGTAGCCAGAGATGGCACAGATTTTCTGTCAGGACACCCCAGCCATGAAGGGGTGGTTCAGGCTGCTGCCTGAGAGAAGGTAGGCATCCCACTAGCTTCCCATTCTCCTGAAAAGGATTCTAGGAGGATTGACTCCATGGCTAAAAAGTCTTACCTGGGGTCTTCTCTCATTGCCAGGCAGGCCTCTTACATGACCTGTGTAGCAAGATATCAAAAGAAGCTGTAGGAAGCAGTTTCCTCTCTGGGAAGCAGTTTTTTTCTGGCTGCCAAACTCACGGCCGAGGCAGCTGCTGATCTCGGTGAAATGGCAGAGAGTGGTATTGAAGCTTCTAAGCAGCAATTCCACATGGCAGTGGATGCCAATGATTCGGCATCTAGAATTCTGGCTACCTCTGTTTCCCTGAGGAGGTTTTCCAGGCTTAGAACCACTAACCTCGCTCAAGACACACAAGCCAAAGCCTCGGATTTTCCTCTGGTCCAGAACTCTCTTTTTGGAGAGCAGTCTGAGGCCTATATGAGGAAAATGGACAAGTATAGAATCTCATATAGGAGTGCTGCAGCTAAAGAAAAGGCAGCCACCCCTCAGAAACAGCAGGGTAGGGTAGGCAGGGGCAGGCCTTACCAGAGACCTTTTACCAGGCCCATCCCTTTCCTGCTTATCACCAACAGCATGGCTATTTTAGCAGAAGGGGCAGGAGAGGTGCCACTCATTCCAGCCCAGCTTCCCAGCCCAGGACACCAGCTGAACAAACTCCCTGAGGAGTCTTGGATCACCTCCTTACTTCCAGTAGGGGGCAGGCTTGCCCACTACCTCCAGAACTGGCAGTCTATAACATCAGACAAATGGGTTCTGGAGGTGGCGGGCAAAGGCCTTGCTCTACACTTCAAACAGTTTCCCAGATTGAGAGTAAGGCTGTTCAAACCTGCCTCCGCAGCAGAAATTTCCTTGCTGGAAACAGAAGTTACAGCCCTCCTTCAGGACAAGGAAGTGGAACCTGTTCCTTTGTCCCAAAGAGGAAAGGAATTGTATTCAAGGTACTTCCTGACCTTGAAGAAAAATCGGGATTGGCGACCCATTCTGGATTTAAGGTTCCTGAGCAAACACTTGACAAAACCAAAATTCAAGATGGTCACTTTGGCAATGATACTGCCCACTCTCAGGCAAGGAAACTGGCTAGCATCCATTGACCTCAAGGATGCTTACTTCCATATTCATATCAGGCAGTCACACAGGAAATATCCAACGTTCAGACTGTCATCAGGTCATTACCAGTTCAGGGCCCTTCCCTTTGGCCTGACCTCTGCTCCCAGCATGTTTACAAAATGCCTGGCAGTGGTAGTGGCACACTTACGGCGTTTAGGAATTTCAGTTTTTCCCTACCCAGATGACTGGCTGCTGTTGGGTCAGTCTCAACAACAAGTATTAGAGGCCTTAGCAGTCACTCAGACTACTCTTCACTCATTGGGCTCCTTAATAAATACAAAAAAATTGGTCCTAGAGCCAGTCCAACTCCTGCAGTTCATAGGAGCAGAGCTGGACACAGTTCTCGGAAACGCAAGACTTCCACCAGACAGGGTGGAAAGCTTGGTGCAGATAGTGGGATCTTTCAGACTCCATTCTCCAAAGCCAGCAAGATACTTTGTGCGGTTGCTGGGGCACATGACAGCTACAACAGCAGTGGTACCAGGGCAGGGGCAAGGTTCCAGATGACAGACTTTCAGTTCCATCTGAAGTCCTTTTGGTCCTGGAGCAGATTCTTTGTCCAAACTGATTCCAATAACCTCCACACTTCTCTTAGCCCTGCAGTGGTGGCAGGACAGGGACAACCTAAGAGTGGGCATTTCCTTTCTTGAGGAAAATTCCACAGTGGTGCTCACCACAGACACATCTCTGTTGGGGTGGAAGGGCCATCTGGAGGGGCATACAGCTCAGGGCACTTGGTCTCCCCAAGAGTCTCTCCTGCATATAAATCTCTTGGAGCTCAGAGCAGTGTTGCTGGCTCTCTGGTCCTTTTCTTCCATGATTCGGGGAAAGGTGTTGCAGGTCAGGACAGACAACACCACAACAATGTTCTACATCAACAAACAGGGTGGCACAAGGTCCACACCACTGCACAGAAGTCATGAAGATATGGAAATTGACCTACTCCCTGGAGGTGACTCTGACAGCAGTTCACCTTCCAGGGAAGGACAATGTTCTGGCAGACTCTCTCAGCAGGATCAATCAGAACCACCACGAGTGGTCACTGAATCACTTAGTTCTCAAGAGCATCTTCAAGCTTTGGGGCACTCCAGAGATAGACCTCTTTGCATCCCCAGACAACCACCAGTTACCCCAGTATTGCTGCAGGCCCCCAGATCTGGGGACAATCCCAGTGGATGCATTCCTGCTGGACTGGTCAGGAAAATTTCCTGTATGCCTTTCCTCCATTTCCTCTGTTGCTCAAGGTACTGGCTAAACTCAGGGCTCAGTCTACAGTGATGATCCTGATAGCCCCAGACTGGGCCAGACAGCCTTGGTGCTCAATTCTGGTGAACATGGTGTCGACAAGTCTGATCCACCTTCCCATGAGGTACGACCTGCTGACCTCATCCCAAGGGAGAATCATGTACCCCAGCTTGGGGACCCTCAGACTGAAGGCTTGGCTCTTACAGAGTTAGAGTATGCTGGGTTGCATCTCTCAGACTCTGTCATGGATATCCTAAAGGTTTCCAGGAAACCAGCTACTAGGAGAAACATATTCATCCAGATGGAAGAGGTTCACTATTTGGTGCAATCAACTAGATGTAGAACCACAGCAGGGGGGTATTTCACTGTTGTTGGATTATTTATCTCATCTGCATTCTCTGGGCCTTAGGCCCTCCACCCTAAGGGTACGTCTGGCTGCAGTTTCTGCTTGCCTGTCATCAGGAAAATCCTTTTCCCTGACTTCCGACCCTATATTTAAAATATTCTTTAAAGGGTTATTGCATGCACACCCTCCTGTCAGAGAGCCTTACTCCTTCATGGGATCTAAATATTTGTGTAGCTCAATTGATGCAACCCCCCTTTGAACCTATGTTCTCAGCAGAGTTAAAGTATGTAACTTGGAAAACAGTCTTTCTGGTAGCCATTACTTCAGCAAGGCATATCAGTGAGCTACAGGCTTTATCAGTAGAACCGAGCTATATTTCCTTTCACAATGTTAAAGTGGTCCTTAGAACAGATAAGACATTTCTTCCCAAGGTGGTCTCAGAATTCCACCTTAACCCACCTATGAACTTGCCTCTTTTTCACTGAACATTCCAGTTCAGGGAAACATAGACTGCATAGCTCGGATGTTAAAAGGGCTATCAGCTACTATCTGGATCTCACCAGGCGTCATAGGGGTGCCTCTAGCCGGTTGTTTCTTACCTATGGAGACGTGGACTGGGGTAAGCCTGCCACTAAAAGGACCATTGCAAAATGAATAGTATCTTGCAATCAGTTTTGTTATCAGAAACTAGGGAAAGATCCCCCTGTGGGCTTCAGGGCTTATTCTGCTCGGGGTACAGCTGCTACCATAGCAGCTGTGAGAGACGTTCCCTTGTCAGAAATTTGCAAAGCAGCTACCTGGAAAACTGTATGTACATTTACCAAACATTACAGCCTGGATGTGCAGGCAAGAAGTGACGCCAGGTTTGGAACAGCAGTACTGCAGAGCCTTTTTCCTGAGTAGGTTCTCTGCTCTCCTCCAAGGGAACTGCTTGGTAGCCTGCATATGTCAGAATACATTAGGACTTCTTCTTGTTTGAAGAAAAAATTACTTATCACAGTAATGTTGTTTCTTCTAAAGGAGTCCTAATGTATTCTGACCTCCCACCCTGCCTCACCTGCCAGAACGTGGGGTCTCTGCATTACAGCTTGGTGGTGGTGGTGTTAATCTACCATAAGGTAGTTTTCTTAAGAGGGCATCTGTGACTTGAGTCTTTTAGCCCATATTTGGGGTTGGTAGGGGTTTGGATAAGTTCCTATTTTAAATGCACAACTGTGCTCATACTCCTCCCGCTCTTACAGCATCTATAAAAATGGATCTTTCAAGCCCACTGGCAAAACAGGGTGAGCACTAGATCTGTGCACTCCTTTCTCTCGCACTGGGCCCACTCTATCCCCGCTGTGACTCCCCCTTATTCCAACTGCAAGCCTTACAACTTGCTGCCTGGAGCATTGAACTCGCACTGCACTTATTCCTACTGACTGCAATGTTTAATACTGTATTGTAATCCCTGTTTATGGTATTGTTGTCTTATGGTGTCCCTGTGCTCTGATCACTTTATATTAACTCTTCACTACTATTTATCTGATGAAATCTGATGCTTGTAAAGTCCCTGTTGTGCAAATTCTATGTAATGTAAGCCTCCACTTGTATTTGCCTCATGCTCATGTATGTACCGAGTAATGTACCTTGTAATCTCCCGGGTCGCACCTGAAAATAGGCACTTGGCTGTTTAGTGTGCTACCCGGTTAACAAAAGCAAATAAATAAATAAATTTCTAAATTATTTCTGTCTATATGTATCTTTTTTTGAATTGCTCGTAAGAATCTGACTGTTGAATAGAATGTACCAGTGGATAGTGATTTGAAACTAAGCGCATGCCTACCTAGAATGTAGACTTTAACTCTTTCCTCTCCGGGGTAGTACAACAGCAAGGTCTTACTGCATATGTCAGAATACATTAGGACTCCTAAGAAACAACATTACTGCGGTAAGTAATTTTTTCTTTGATAACAACAAGTAGAGTAGCAGTACAGGGCAATAAACTTTTCAAGAGGCAATTGTAAAGAGCAGGCATCTCAAGAGACAATATGAAAGGAGGTTTAAACAGTAAGTATACAATGTATGTGTGTGTGTGTATATATATGTATATGTACATTTATATACACACACACACAGTATGCACTGGTTTTCAAGAGGAGACGTAACTGATCTCTTGGAAATCGAGCAGTGGCCTGCGGAGTTTACGAAAAAGCATGAAGTGATGGAGAATCTGGATATCTTAGGAAAATTAATGAAATGCAAAAAGATCATAAAGCTTATAAACGGAGTATTAAGTCAAGGAGTCTTTCAACAGTGTAGCTTCACCACTCTCTCACAGGATAGACTATTCAAGAGATTAGAACATAGAAATGTAGAATGTGTCAGCAGAAAAGGACTGTTTGGCCCATCCAGTCTGCCCAAGTATTCCCTGTCTATTCTGCCTCCACAGTTGCCGACTGGTCTCCAGCGGCCCTTCCCCTGCCTCTGATCAAATATTCTCCTGTGTTTATCCCACAGATGTTTAAAGCCCTCCACTTTCCTAGCCTCCACTACTTCAGATGGTTTTTAGTTCCTCTTTCAGTGAAGAAATATTTCCTTGAATCCCTCCTGAATCCCCCACCCCCATCTACATCACTTGCCTCCTAGTCTTGAACCTCATCCTCATTTGGAAAAGGCTCTACTCCTGCACCCTGTTCATCCCTGTGAGGAACTTATAGGTTTCAATCATTTCATCTGTCTCCCTCCTCTCCTCCAAGGTGTATATGTTGAAATCCCTCAGTCTCTTCTCGTAGTACTTTTTTGCAGTCCCTACACCATTTTGGTTACACTCCTCTGGACTGCCTCTACCCTGATAGACACAGCAAAACTCACAAAAAGGTCTATAATATGATGTAGTGTACCACATGCTCCACTTTTTAAGTGCCAGTGTCACCCCCATTTTGGTAACAGGTTGAGAGCTATGATTAAAAGCAAGTCAAATATGGTTTGAAACCTATGCAATTAACCTGCTCTGTATTTCAAGCCCTTTCAGAAGATACCTTACAGGTGAATGTTTGTTTGCTTTATCACAATACCAAAGATTCTAAACTCTTATTATTTCTTAGCAGGGCAAATACAGCCAGCCAGATGGCTCTGTTTTTGGAGTATTACAACCAGTACATGAACTACTTTGCTCAGTGGCTAAGTCAGCCTTCCAGTGGACTCGGCTTGGACTATCCTGCATATCCGACTGCAGAGAGCCCTCCTACAACAAGTGCACCACCACAACTAAATACTGCTGCACTGCGAAGCGCTCTTGAAGCACAAGGCTGCTGCCTTGCGAAATGCTGCTACAGCACGATATGCTGCTTCAGTGCTAAATGCTGCCGGGCACAGCACCATAGTAGAGCAATATTCTATTGCAGAGCAGAACACTTTATCAGCATCGGTCTTTGCTACAGACCAAAACAATTTTAATTCTCAGTGGATAGGTCAGTCTCCCAGTGGATACAGCTATGACTATTCTGCATATCAGACCACGGCGAGCACTGCAGCATCAGTCACTTCAGCAGCACTGGCTATGTCTACAGCAACAACTACTCCTGCAGTGATAAGTGCTCCACCAATGATAAATGCTGCTGCAGTGCGACATGCTGCTGCCATGCGAAATGCTGCTGCAGTGCGAAGCACTGCTGTGCAAAACACTACTGCAGAGCAAAACAATTTTAATTCTCAGTGGATAGGTCAGTCTCCCAGTGGATACAGCTATGACTATTCTGCATATCAGACCACGGCGAGCACTCCTGCAGCATCAGTCACTTCAACAGTATCAGCCACGTCTACAGCACGAGCCACTGCTGCAGTGATAAGTGCTCCACCAATGCTAAATGCTGCTGCAGTGCGAAATGTTGCTGAAGCGCGAAAGGCTGCTGCAGTGCGAAAGGCTAATGCAGTACAAAAAGCTGCTCCAGCAAAATACGCTGCTGTGCAAAACACCACAGAACAACCTTCTACTACAGAGCAAAACACTTTTGCATCATCAACCTTTACTGCAGAGCTGATCAACTTTGCATCAACCATTGCTGCAGAGCAGAACAGTCATACATCATCAACCATTACTGCAGAGCGGAACAATTCTGCATCATCAACCATTACTGTGGAGAATAACAATTTTGCATCATCAGCCATTACTGCAGAGCAAAATGCTTTTGTGTCATTAACCAGTACTGCAACATCAACTACTGTGTCAGCAGAAGATTCAACAGAGACCCAAGCCACGTTACAGGTATGTGTGTGTGTGTGTGTGTGTGTGTGTGTAGGTGTAGCAAGGGGAAACTTAATACAGAAATTGGAAATTGCCTTTCATTTGGTACTTATTACACTCTTACAGTTAAACAAATCTGCTGACAGTGCCAAAGACCATGTCTAAGAGAAAGAAACACTATAATATAACATTGGTGTATTTGGTTCCGTTTTAGATGCCCAGGTTATATGGCAGCTAGTAGAATGGACATCAGTTACTATTTCAGGTAGCGCAAACACCTGAGATGCAGAAGTCATGTCTAGGAAGGCAATTCTCTAAATGAAGTATGATACCTTTTTTAACCTGTACATTTATTTATTTATATAAAAGTTTCACCAGAAAAGGAATACTGAGCTGGGAGCTCATTTCCAGATGCATCATGGATGGCTAGGGAAAGTTGTACAAGATGGACTGTGGTAGCATGCGATCATAGAGATATATATATATACACATACATGTTGGCAGACCATAATTACAGAGTGAGTAGCACTCAAACATAAAACTTCATTGTGAGTAGTAAGCAGTACAAGACAGAGTAATGGAAAATCAGTCGTCAAATCCATATACAGTGCAGACAAAACACTAGAGTTCAACAACAAGTTGACAATCATTTCCAGTGCAGTAATGCAACCCAAGTTAATACGCTTGAGAGGTGCAAGTGTATAGTGCATGAGTTAGCTTAGAACATAAGTGCCTAAAATCGCAGTGGTTACCCACTTAATCAGATCATAAGTGTTTAAAATCACAGTGGCTACCTACTAGGATGGGTCAGAGGAATCAATCAATCAAATCTTTATTTACCCAGGCAATCACCATTGATCAAGCTCATTTACAAGGTGGACCTGCTGTTGGCAGGGAAAATTGTACAGTTACATATAAATATACATAATACAAAAGGAACAACATGTTTACAATACTGATAGGAGCAGAGTATTTACATTCCAAGTCACATGTACAAGAAAGATATACATAACAGAACCCGAACATTATATATATATATATATATATATATCTACAGTTCCCACAAGAGCAGGATGTGTATGGATGTCATATACAAACCATAGAAGAAAAAAGAAAGATTGTTTATATTCCTGTCCAGCAGAAACACGTTACAGGCCTGGATGGAAATTCCTAATCTATGGAGGTGCACATAACAGTGTGTAAGCCTTAGGTAAATACCGCAGAAGGGGGGTGGTGAATAAGAGGGATGCAAAGGGTGCTAAGAGCAAGTGGGACAGAGGAGGGGGAAGTAGTAGTGGCAAGGGCTGATTTGGATAAGCAGCTGGGACTAGTGTTGAGGAAGAGAGGAACAATAGTCAAGTTGCTAGGAGCGATAGAAGCAATTACAGATTTCAGAAAACGTTTTGTCATAGAGGGTCTTAAAGAAGGCAGGACTGACAGGTGAGCTAAGTCTCAATGATTTTTGTATCCTATTCTAGAGAGTAGGCAGGGCATAGCTTATGGTGGCCCTTCCAAAGCGAGTGTTGGCCCTTGGGACATTCAAAGAAATCTGCGATTGACTTCTTAAGGCATAGTTCCTAATAGGACTAAGGGGGAAGACAGTCAACAGCGTATTGTGGGAGTTTGTTGATAAGGGCTCGGAGCGTCCATAGGGCTGCATTTCTATAACACCTGTATTGAAGGGAGGGCCACCCTACAGCTGCGTATAAAGAGCAGTGATGTGTAGAGTACGGGAGGCCAGTTATAAATCTCAGTGCTCTATGATATAACACATCCAGTTTTGCAAGATATGAGACATGGCAGTGGCCATAAATGAAATCGGCCTAGTCAGTTAATGAAAGGAATGTAGATTGGACAAGCTGTCTTTTTGCGTCTGTGGTCAAGAGGCATTTAAGTCTGAAAAAAGGGGCAAGTCTCTGCCTCAGTTTTTTCAGCAGTTCTTCTGTGTGTTCCAAAAAAGAGAGTTTGTTGTCTAGCCAAATACCAAGGTATTTGAATTTAGTCACAAATTCAAGATTTTCTCCTAATAAGGTAGAGATTGATGGTAATGGATTAGCAACAGAAGAGTAAGCCCCTGGGCCTGATGGTGAGAAAAGAATGGCCTTGCTTTTTTTTTTTTTTTTTGTTTGCATTTAGTAGTAACTTTTTGCTAAGTAGCTGGTACTGCAGAGTATTAAAGTCAGCTTGTAACTCAGCGCAGGCAGCTTCAGGAGATTCCCGGCTTAAGTAGAGCGATGTGTCGTCAGCAAACAAGTGAATACTGGCGTCTTTGTTGCCTACGTCCAAGCTGTTGATATAAATGGCAAACAGTAATGGGCCCAGTATGGAGCCCTGGGGGACACCTCTTTTTATCGGTTTAAGTGGATAAATCTCTCCATCAGCCTTAATTTGTTGCTGTCTATCAGAAAGGTAGTCTTGGAACCATCCCAGTGTGGTTGAGCCAATGCCTGTAGTTTTTAAGGTGGAGAGGAGCAGGCATTGCTCGACAGTGTCGAAAGCCTTACTGAGGTCCAGAAACACGGCACAAACAAATTTTTTGTTGTCTAGGTCCAGTTGCCAATCATTAGTAACTTTTGCCAGTGCCGTAATTGTACTATGCTTAGCTGTAAAGCCAGACTGCATTGGCTTGAGTAGTCTAGCATTGTCTAAGAAAGATCTCAGCTGCGTATCCACAATTTTTTCCAGAAGTTTTGAAAGTATGGGAAGAAGGGAGATTGGTCTGTAGTTATTTAGGTCACAGGGGCCCCCTGCTTTAAACAGGGGAATGATGTGAGCAGTTTTCCATGCCTTGGGGATGGAGCCTTGTGCTAGGGACAGATTGAATAGGTGTGTTATAGATGTGGCAAGTGTATGGTATGCTATTTTCAAGAAATATGTGTCGAAGGAGTCGGCCCCAGCACTTTTTTTAGTATCTAGTCGTAAAAGAAGATCTTCAACTCCTTTTATGGTGGTAGATGAAAAGGAGAAGTCCATGTTATTGCTACTTGGTTCTGAAGGCTGGATGTTGGTCTGAGGAAGAAGGCTACTTACAGGTTTGTTATCAAACGCCAGGCCAGCAGTGGCAAAGTGATTGTTGAAAGCCTGCAGTATCTCTAATTTATTGTTAATGATAATATTATCAATGGTAATTTTGGAAGGAAGCGCACTTCCTGGAGAGTGGCCAGATAGCTCTTTTATGGTGGACCAGAACTTGGTAGGGCAGTTTGATGCAGAGAGTAGCTTGGTTTGATAAAAGTTGGCTTTGGCCTCTCTGACCAACTTAGTACAGACGTTTCTAGATGCCTGAAGAGACACCAGTCTGCGTCGGCACAAGATTTACGAGCCTTTTTCCAGAGGTAATCTCTTTTGAGTAAGGCAGCCTTCAGATCTGGTGAGAACCAACGACAGGTTCTGGCTTTTATTTGTGCTTTAACCAGGGGAGCATGGCTATTTAGGGCGCAGGATATGATTTCATGAAGAACGTCATAGGCATCGCTCACTGACTTAGCCAGGTAGAAACTCTGCCATAGCAAAGAGTTTTTTAGATCATTGAAGTATGCAATAGGAT
Organism: Neoceratodus forsteri; assembly: GCA_016271365.2. Lineage (NCBI taxonomy): Eukaryota > Metazoa > Chordata > Ceratodontiformes > Ceratodontidae > Neoceratodus > Neoceratodus forsteri. The sequence continues at coordinate 178,200,550 of CM057456.1, forward strand.
CGAAGTTCTGTCTGGATCTGTTAGTGGAAAACTTTGATGTAGATAGAGGTTTGATAATAGTTCTAATGCCACCAATAAAGCAGACGGCACTAACGTCCGCTAAGAGGATACCAGCATGGGAAAAGGAATGAGGTCTGTTAACAAGGAGAACATCCAAGAGGGTGCTTCTCATTGGATTTTTTTTTGTTGATGCGAGTAGGCTCAGTAATAAGTTGAGTGAGCCCATGAGAGTCGCAGAATTGTTTCAGGGGTAACGAGACCTTAGTCAGCCAATTATAGTTAAGGTCACCTAATATAATTGTTTCCATTGGGGAAGTATCCAGGTGGGATGACAGGTGTGTCAGAAGTTGTGGTCCTGCTGCTGGAGGTCTATAGCAGCCTATGATGTGAAACGCCACTGATGGGGAAAGCTCGACTTTAAGAGACAGGCATTCAAATCCACAGGCAAAGGAGGTAGCATCTAATATAGATACTAAGAATTTGTTTTTAACATAAATGGCTACTCCTCCACCCCTGGTCTGCCTGTCACTTCTGAAGAGGAGGTAGTTAGGGATGTTTACCTCTCTGTCTGGGGTGGACGCCCGGAGCCATGTTTCCGAAAGCACGAGTACGTCTGGTGCAGTATGAATAATCCAAGCCTGGACTGAATCGAGCTTCTTTAAAAGACTACACACGTTAGTATGCATGAAGCTAATTCCTTTCAAAGTTGTGAGTTCAGAAGGAGATGAGAGCACTTTCGTAGGGCCAGGTTTAAGTTCGACGTCACATGAGCATAGGAGTAGAAGGAGCACAATTTTCCTCAGGGCAGCAAGGAGAAGTTTAAAGGCACAGGTCTTTCTACGTCTGGTATAGGTTTGAGTACATGGGTCCAAAGACTGAATCATCTTATTGTGCTGCCCTGTGGATCCATGCAGAATAGCACCAAGTCATACCTAGTTTGAATGGATAGGATATAGAACCATGTAGAAGATATTGGTTAGCAGTTCCACTTCGAGGAGATTCCATAAACTGTGAGGGGATCAAAGGCGTACAGTGGCAGCATAATTTGTTCATAGTGTTGGTATATGGGGAGACTAGCATGGTAGGGCATGCACCTTTGTTGGAATCAATTCTGTCAGGTTGCCTAACTACATAGGGTATTATACAAAAGCTGGTAAATAAGCATAGTCAAACAAGGCCTGTCATGGTTGCCCTTTATGTAAGTAAGGAGTGTACTGCAGTAGCTTCTGCTGCCTAAGTTATATAGGCCCCAGGGGTCGTTGTTCCGTATGCGACTGTTTGGAGGAGAGCAGGAATGGGGAATTGGGGACAGTTGCTGGAGGGAGAGGTGTGGCCTCTGAGGTGATATGAAAGGGCCCAGGGGGAGGAGGCTTGTGGAATGGCAGCAGGGAGTGAGTTCCAGATTTTAGGGACGCGGTGCCAGTGGTCTTGGAAACAGGAAGGACTATTAGAGTAGGAGCATTTGAGCTTTTGAGGATGTAGGAGTGGGGGTGAGGACAGGAGAGGGAGGCGGAGAGGTGCAGTAGGAAGGAGGTGAATCACCGTGAACAGTGTAGTGAGGGGTGCACTTCTCAGGCAGTCGGCCTGGAATCAAAGCAAACAGTCCCAAACAGAATCGCACTCCAAGTCTCACATACATAAAATAGACCAAACTGCAGTATTGTAAATAAACTGAAATTCGGTTTATTAAAGGTCTGAGCACACAGTAAGTGCCTGCCCCAGCGCTTCATTGGGGGGTGTGACCTTTATTAAACTGATTTTAAGTTTATTTACAATACTACAGTTTGGTCAATTTTATGTATGTAAAGCTTGGAGTACGATTCTGTCTCTGACTGTTTGGAGAGGCAGGAGAGTAGGGAACTGAACCAGAATTTGCCTGCGTTGTTGGTGTAGTGGGCATGGGGTCTGTCCACAAGGGAGAGAAAAGAGAGAGGCTGATGCATTGTGCAGTGATGAGTGCGAGGAGGACAGACAAGAGGGAAGCAACAGAAAGATTTGAAGAGGGTGTCCAGTCTGGCAAGGGTTGTGACTGGGGCAGCACTGTAAACAACATCACAATAGTCGAAGATTAGGGGGATCATTCTCTGGATGATCGTACAGCGTGCTGGTAGTGGAATACAGTCATGGTTCCTGTATAGAGCATCTAACTTTGGGTGTAGCTTTTTGACTATAGCATCCACGTGGTCAGAGAAGTTTAGGTGCTGGTCGAGCCAGATCTTCATCGAGGCAGTCTCTTGCAGCAGGTCATAACACATAGGGTGTCAGCTGCAGGCGTCGGTTCCTCCGGATGAAGCGTGTTTCTACTGCGCCCTCATCTTCAATGATGAGGACCCCGAGCACCGCCAAAAAGGTAAGTACTGAGAAGGTTGCCACTGTAATGTCATCCTCTACACTGCGGACGACTGTGGGCTTCTCTCTTCCCTCAGCAACAGCTCCTCCATCGATGGTGGGTTCCGGGTGATTTTGCAGCTTCCATCACTGCCTCCCCTGTGACGCTTGGCCAGCTGGTTATAATTCTTGTATGTTATTTGTAATATAAAACTATAGTATGTGATTGTCTCATATAAGACAGCCTGTGTTCCATGGGTGCCCCCTCCCCCCAGGTTTCAGTGAAGCTACATATATTACACTGACAGGAGATCTGTGTAATGTAATTAACTTCCTTGAGAAATTGCATTTATGGCCGTTTCATGACCTGTTGCTGCTCTGAAGTTGGGAAACTAAAATATACATTTTATGACTTCAGAACAGGACATCATCAAGCTGATTCTTGCCAGCTATCTCACACTTAGGTGAGGGATTACAGGGTTGTAAAACTTCAAAGGAACTGGTGGATCAAAGACTCATAATTTGGGATGTCACCTTATTTAGTATACCTCTTGATAGGACATCGTGTTTTGTATTTTTTTTTTTATATTCTAAAAGGAGGCACTAGATGATTCACAGAAGGGGTGTGGAGAGGCACAGTTTAAACTATACTGTGTCTGAACTGTTTAGTCATGTATACCATCTAGGGACTGTTGAGAGACCGCTCTCTGATAAGCTCATAAGAGGTAATACGTTAGATAGAAAAGAATCTTAACTGTATGTTGGTAGGAGTTTGTTCGGTAGATTTCTTTTCTTTTCTTTTAAGGGATTGTATGCTTTTTGATATATTGTTCTGTGTTTACATTTTTCATATTTTTATCATCTTTTAGTGAAATCTTTATTTGAAAGATACTGTCTGGGTGTGTCTTCCAAGTTCTTTTTGCATGTGACGTATAGAGGATTAAGACTGACAAAAACTGTTTAAAAGCTTGATGGTGTTACCAAACTGGGAAACGGTAAGAATATACCTAAGGTTTTTTTATAGCATTTTAAAGGTTCATTCTGGAAGTCTGGCTTGGTGCCCCTGACGAAAGATTGTACCGCACCTCAAGAAGGTACATATCTGAGCCTGTACATTGGGTATGCTAGCATAAGGTTCACAGTTTGAATCCCGCCAGAACTTGAGGCTAAAGGTGATTCGGACCCAAAAGCAGACAGGAGGGTTACCCTGTCTGTTACATGTTCACACTATTGCACTCGGAGCTTGGCACTGTGGGAGCAGAGGGCATGACCTGCTGAGTGCGTTTGTAGCAGATTTGGTTAGCAGCAGTGCGAAAAAATTGGTAAAAGAAGCTTTAACTGCTCAGTGTGTCAGCTTAATACTGTACAGTTCACTTGCAAAATAAGGCAGTGATTTATTTTTAAAAAAGGAAAGAGAACTATATCATTTTGCTTACAGTCAAGTGCCTGTCCATTTTATTTTTTTTCTAAAGTGCAGGTTAGAGTAGCCGTAGTTAGGGAAGAAGATGGCTTCCAACTACAGCTGGTACACTGCAGACTGCTTGAGGCAGTTGTGCCAGGAAAGAGGAGTCCTGCACGAGGTGAGAGCCACCATGCTGAACCTCATGGATGCCCTGATGACAGCAGATACCTAGAGCATCGATTCACAGACTGTGACTGTAAGGGACCAAACCTTTGGCGTGGAGGTGATAACGGCCAGTGCAGTGTCCAGATCCAGTGAGGATAACAGCAGGGCCAGTGCCAGCGAAGGGCCACAGCAGTGGGGGAAGGTCACCAGCATTCTGGAGCCAGAAGCAATCAAGTTGCAGATTGAGTTGCGCAGAACGCTGGAGTTCCAGAGAGAAGAGAAGCGAGAGTAGCGTGCTGTAGATGAGAAGAGGGAGCAAGAACAGTGAGAGGCGGACCAAGAAGAGCTTGAGCGCCAGAGACAGCATGAACTGGAGAAGCTACGACTCCGTCCACCAGCACCAGAGCAGGTAAGTGGCTTGGATTTAACTGGAACTACAGGACTGGGTTACGAATTGAATTCCAAATTGATAGCTGAATTTAAAGAGGAGAGGATATGGATGCCTTTTTTAAATTCCTTTGAAAAAAGTTTGTATTCAGGCTAAAATTCCTAGAGGGTTCTGGAGCTTCCAGCTATCCCCGCTAGTTACCGGAAAAGCTCAGGATGCATTGGGTCAAATGGACGATGAGGACAGCAAACTTAAAGCTGCACTTTTAAAAAAGTTTGATTTAACTGCAGAAGTATATAGAGCTAAATTTCGTAAGCTCAGGAGAAACCCTGACATGAGCTACGAGGAGCTAGCCACAAAACAACGTCAATGTTTAAAACGTTGATGGGAGGGAATTGAAGCAAACTCTGTAGAGAAAATTGAAAATGCTATTTTGTTAGAACAGTTTTTTTGGGCATGCCCAACAGAGCTGAAAACCTGCCTGGGAGTACCAAGATCCCAAAACAGTGCAAGAGGCTTCTGAATTCTTGGACCGTTATACCAAGAGCAGACCTGCTCTGAGAGCGAATAGGGTGGGTGTGGCAGTGCAGAAAGGGAAAAGCACGCCTTCAGGGCAGCTAAAACCGTCACTGCCTCCCAGTTAGCCCCAGGTTTCAAAAAAAAAAGTTCTCTGAGAAAAGAAACTAATGTTGGGTTTGTAAAGAAACTGGGCATATTGCCAGACAGTGTTCCAAAAGGACGAACAATACACAACGTGGGGCTAGGAAAGAAGCAGGTTGTCTCTGTGTCCCTGGAAGCATGCCTGTGAACATGAGGGAACACATGCACCCAGTCACGGTGAATGGTGTACAGACACAAGGGTTAAGAGACACAGGCATCCCTGAGATTGGTAAAAGGGGATCTAGTAGAGCCTGGTCAGCTTATACCACATACATTTGTAACTGTACAAGGGTTCACTGGTCAGGAGACCACATTGCCACTTGCTAGTGTTCTCCTAGATGGGGGTGAAACTGGGGGAACTGTGCAACAGGTGGCTGTAGCCAAAATTTTAGCAGTTGACGTCATCCCTGGCAACAATCTCAAACAGGATGGTGTGTGCAGTTACCCGTAGCCAAGCGGGACGGGGAAATTGTAGTTCCCCAGACCCAACTGAAGCCATTGTGGAAACCACTAGGAGGCTGGTTCGACAGCCTGTGTCTCCTGATATGGAGACTAATGAAAAGGGGGTAGAAATTTCCCAGTAGCAGTTAACCACATAGCTATGGAGGGTTACTCCAAAGAAGGAGGGGTGACCCATTGTCAGATGGTTAGTGATGACAGTGATCCTGAGTGTCCTGACACTAGTGCTAGGGACCATAGTTTAGAGACTGAAGGGGACGTGTCCCATGTCTTGGGAATATGTAAGGAGTTTGCAGCTGCTCAGGAAAGTGACCCTAGTCTAGAGAAGCTGAGGGCTTGGGCAGACTCTGACAGAGCACAGGGAGGTGATGGTAAACATAAAGTTTATTGGGAAGATGGACTATGTATACTCAAGATGTAAAGACAGAGGGAGGGGTAATAGGCAGGCAGCTTGTCATTCCCCAGGGGTCCCATGAGTAGTTGCTCAAGACTGCATACAATATTCCCTTGTCTGGGAATCGCGTGCACTACGTAGCAGTTGGCCCAGAATTTCTATTGGTCCAACTTTACCCAGCAGGTGAATGAGTATTGCAGGTCTTGTCACTGGTGCCAAGAAATAGGGAAGGCAGGTCAGAAAACCCAAGCTGCCCTAATTCCATTGCCCATAGTGGAGGAGCCATTCCCGAAGGTGAGGATGGATATTGTGGGGCCTTTAATTACCCCCAGCTCCTCCGAGAAGAGGTTCATCTTGACTGTGGTGGATTATGCCACCCGGTACCCAGAGGCAGTTGCCCTATCCTCACTGAGGACACACAAAGTGGCAGATGCCTTACTTGGGATTTTCTCCCGTGTTGGGTTTTCGCAGGAAGTTATCACCGATCGAGGGGGTTCCTTCATGTCAGATCTGATTAAATGCTTGTCGGAGAAGTGTGGGGTAGTACAGAGGCACACGTCTTATCACACACAAGCCAGTGGGCTTGTGGAAAGATTTAACGGTACCCTGCAGTCAATGCTCCAAGCATTTGCTGATCAGCATGGGTGGGACTGGGAGAAATACCTTCCCCACCTGTTGTTGGCATACAAAAGGTGCCCCAAGAGTCAACAGGGTCCCCCCCCCCCATCGAGCTCTTATATGGACGCCAGGTATGTGGGCCCCTAAACTTGATCTGGGAGTACTGGGAAGGTAAGCTCACCACCCAGGGCACTCCCATAGTGGATTACATCCTTAGGTTTAGGGAAAGGCTGAAGGAGCTTATGGGGACAGCCCAGAGCAACCTGGCTGCTGCCCAACAGAAACAAAAAGTGTGGTATGACCGCAGAGCCAGAGCTCGCTCGTACACAGTGGTTCAGGAAGTCATGATCCTTATTCCGGTCCGGAAAGACAAGCTGCAGGCTGAGTCGGCAGGACCGTACAAAGTAGTTAGGAAGGTAAATGACGTGAACTATATCATAGAGTTTCCTGGCAGAAGACATACAGAAAGAATGTACCATGTTGACATGATGAAGCCATATGCTAATAGGGCTGACATGGTGTTTGCAGTATGTAGTCCTGGGGAGGGATGGACAAGGGAGACCCCCTTCTGGACTTGCTGGAAGAAAGCAAGTGGGAGTCCTCTGTGGAGGCAGTTAAATTGTCTCCCCAGCTGGCCCTAGGCAAGATCCATGAAGTAAGGGAGGTTTTAGCAGACTTTGCTCCACTGTTTAGTGTCAAGCTTGGACTAACCCCCTTAACGATGCATGATGTAGAGGCAGGGACACAGACGCCCATACGGTGGACAGCATATCTGGTGTCAGAGGCTCTCCAAAAGGACATTAGGAGGGAGGTGGAGGAAATGCTGCATTTAGGGGTAATTCAGAGAGATCTCACAGCCCCTGGGCCTCACTCATGGTCCTTGTGCCCAAGCCGGATGGTTCTATTCGTTTCTGTATTGACTGTCGTGGACTGAATGCAGTCACGAAGTCAGACGCCCATCCGATGCCCCGGACAGACGACCTCTTGGAAAAGTTGGGAGGGGCAACATATCTTATGACTATTGACCTGACAAAGGGGTATTGGCAGGTAGAGTTAACTGACAGAGCTAGGGAGTGGTCGGCCTTCATCACTCCGATAGGCTTATTTGAATTGAATGCCTTTCCAAATGAAGAACGCTCCAGCCACTTTCCAAAGGTTGGTGAACCAAGTGTTAAATGGTGCTGAGGAGTATGCCGTGGCGTACCTGGATGACTGCCATCTTTGTTGCCAGCTGGGAGGAACACCTATCCCACCTTAGGGAAGTGCTGGGCAGGATACAGAGGGCCAGACTCATTGTCAAAGCTGAGAAGTGCCAGGTAGCCATGGCTGAAGTGGCATACCTCTGGCGTGTTGTAGACTGGGGACAGCTCCATCCTAACCAAGTAAAAATAGAGGTGATCAAGGCATGGCCCAGACCAGAAACACAGAAGCAGGTCTGGAGTTTTCTAGGGACAGCAGGGTACTATAGGAAATTTGTACCCAATTACAGTGCCCTGGCTGCTCCCCTATCTGACCCGGCAAGAAAAAGATGCCTAAGAAAATTACCTGGGAACCAGCCTGTGAAAAAGCCTTTACCAGACTGAAGGAGGCACTGTGCAGTGCTGCTGTATTGACAAGTCCTGACTATAGCAGACCTTTTATAGTTCAGACTGATACCTCAGACTTGGATATTGGGGCAGTACTGAGTCAGACATCCAACTAAGGGAAAGATCGCCCTGTAGTGTACCGGAGTAAAAACTTACTTCCCAGGGAGCAGGCTTACTCTACTGTGGAAAGAGTGTCTTGCTTTAGTGTGGGTCCTAAAGAAGTTAGAGCCATACTTATATGGGCAGCATTCTGAGGTACAAACTGACCATAACCCCCTGGTTTGGCTGACACAAATGGGAAAAACTAATGGTAGACTATTAAGATGGAGTCTTGCCTTGCAGGGGTATGACGTGACAATCTTACATAGGGTGGAGCGACTAATCAGAACACAGGTAGCTTATCGCGTCTATATGAGGAGTGAACTGATTTGGGAAGCTCATCCCATGCAGGGGATAGAGCCCCCAAATTCAGTCTAGGTTGGTAGGATTGTGTCGCTTGGCCAGCTGGTTATGATTCTTGTATGCTATTTGTAATATAAAAATATAGTATGTGATTGTCTCACATAAGATGGCCTATGCTCCATGGGTGCCCTCCCCCCCCCAGGTTTCAGTGAAGCTACATGTATTACACTGATAGGAGAGCTCTGTAATGTAATTAACTTCCTTGAGAAATTGCATTTAATGGCTGTTTTATGACCTGTTGCTGCTGTGAAGCTGGAAAACTAAAATGCACATTTTATGACTTCAGAAACAGGACATCATGAAGCTGATTCCTGCCAGCTATCTCACACTTAGGTGCGGGATTGCAGGGTTAGAAAACTCAAGGGAACTGGTGGATCAAAGACTCATAATTTGAGAACTGAATTTTTGCTGCTGTCACCTTATTTATTAATCCTTCTGATAGGACATCCTGTTTTGTATTTTTTTTATATTCTAAAAGGAGGTGCTAGATGACTCACAGAAGCGGTGTGGAGAGGCACAGTTTAAACTATACTGTGTCTGAACTGTTTAGTCATATATTCCATCTTGGGACTGTAGAGAGACAGCTCTCTGATAAGCACTTAGAGGTAAGGTAATACATTAGATAGAAAATAATCTAACCGTATGTTGGTAGGAGTTTGTTCTGTAGATTTCTTTTCTTTTCTTTTAAGGGATTGTATGCTTTATGATATATTGTTCTATGTTTACATTTTTACGTTCGCTTACGCACATGCGCAAGGAACGTTTTGGGAGAGTAGCACACTTAGAGGTGTGCCTCTCCCACCCAATGCACTGCTCCCTTGAGCAGGCGTGGCAGTTCTAGTAATTAATGGTGCAGCAGCTCAGTATGAAAGCGTGTTCCTCTGCTTCAAAGAAAACACCGCTGCCATACTGAGCGCCGCCTCACGCCACGTGTCCTCCTGCCGCACGTCCGCTACGCCGCCTCTAAAGCTGTGCCACGCTGGGAGCCCACCCCAGCGTGGCAAACATTGTTTGCCGACGGGTGCCCAATCCCCGCCGCTCCATCGCCCCTCCCCAAAGCTATCCTGCTGCCACGCTGGGAGCCCACCCCAGCGTGGCAAACGCTCGCTTTATTTTGCCAACGGGGTGCCCAATCCCCGCCGGCTCCCTCTGCCCCCTCAGCGTAGTTTGCCGACGGGGTGCCCAACCCCATCGGCCCTCGCCCCCCAGCCATCTTCTGCCACGCTGGGAGCCCACCCTAGCGTGGCAAACGCCCCACGTTGTCTTTTTTTTTTTTTTTCAAACCTGTAAACAAAACTGTCCCGCTGCACGCCTCCCAACCCTCCCACAACCTGCACCCATCCACTGCGCACCCAGCCTCCCCACCCCCCCACCCTATACTTACCTCCAGACTCCTGCGGACGATCTTCGTGGACCAGGAACACGTCTGCACTCTTCAAAGGCAACCACGAACTGAGGAAATGCCGGTAAGCTGTATAATGGGCTAGATAGAGGGGGTTCAACTTTATTACATATCTCAGTCATTTTTTGGAATTTATGCACCAAATTTTCAATATGGGGTTTTGGGACCCTTCTCATGAATGATGTCACTGTCATGGTGTTATTTGGGCCCGAATGGTGATTTCGCAGGCATTGCGCAGTCACTGCGCGAAATCACCCTTCGGCCTCAAATAACGCCATGACAGTGACATCGTTCATGAAAAGGGGTCCCAAAAACCCCATGTTGAAAATTTGGTGCAAAAATTCCAAAAAATGACCTTTTTATGAACGTGTGTTGCGCAGTTCCTACGCAGGCTCGTAAGTTCGCGAATTTTCAATATTTTCACTAGAACATTTTCAACATTGCCATTTTATTACACCTTCTTATGAGTTGTACTGCTGTCATTTTTCACATCTCACCCAAAACGTGTTTCCGCCCATGTAGCGCATAAATGGCTAGTCGGTAAGTAAATCAATGTATGGAACACATTAAGAAAATCACAGTGACACTGTTCATGAGCAGAGGTCTTAAAATGGCTATGTGGAAAATGTGGTGAAAAAATTCCTAAAAATGACTGTTTTACGAGCATGCGTTGCGCAGTTCCTACGCACGCTCGTATGTTTGCGAATTTTCAATATTTGCACTCCAGATTTTCAATATTGCCATTTTACCACACCTCCTCATGAGCAGTACAGCTGTCATTTGTCACATCCTGCCCAAAATGTGTTTATGCCCGTGTAGCGCACAATGGTGCAGTCGGTGTGCGAACTCAATGTATGGGACACATTAAGAAAATCACAGTGACACTGATCACAAGCAGGGGTCTTAAAATGGATGTGCCGAAAATTTGGTGAAAAAATTCCTAAATATGACTGTTTTATGAGTCTGCATTGCGCAGTTCCTACGCACGCTCGTAGGTTTGCGACTTTTCAATATTTTCACTCCAGATTTTCAACATTGCCATTTTATCACACCTCCTTATGAGCACTGCAGCTGTCATTTTTCACATCTTGCCCAAAACGTGTTTCCGCCCACGTAGCGCACAATGGCACAGTCGGTGTACGAACTCAGTGTATGGGACACATTAAGAAAATCACAGTGTCACTGTTCATTAGCAGAGGTTTTAAACTGCCAATATTGACAATTTGGTGAAAAAATTCCTAACAATCACTGTATTACCAGCGTGCATTGCACAGTTCCCACGCACGCTCCTAGGTTTGCAAATTTTCAATATTTCCACTCCAGATTTTCAGCATTGCCATTTTACTACACTTCCTTATGAGTAGTACAGCTGTCATTTTTCACATCCTGCCCAAAACGTGTTTCCGCCTATGTAGCGCACAATGGGGGTAACAAAAAGGTCATGCTGACAATTTATTGTGCAAATACCAGCAATCGCACAGGGCATTAGGGTAAAGCACCATACATGCCAAACACCACTGCAAACACCTGCAAGCAAACGTTCGGCATTGACAAGTGCTTGTTCATATTTTTATCATCTTTTAGTAAAATCTTTATTTGAAACATACTGTCTGGGTGTGTCTTCCAAGTTCTTTTTGCATGTGACGTATAGAGGGTTAAGACTGACAAAAACTGTTCAAAAGCTTGATGGTGTTACCAAACTGGGAAGAGGTAAGAATGTACCTAAGGTATTTTATAGAGTTTTAAGGGTTCATTTTGGAAGCCTGACTTGGTGCCCCTGGCGAAAGATTGTACCGCAATCCCAGAAGAGGGTACTTATCTGAGCCTGTACATTGGGTACGCTAGCATAAGGTTCACAGTTTGAATCCCCCCAGAACTTGACACTAAAGGTGGCTAAAGACTCGGACCCAAAAACAGACAGGAGGGTTACCCTTTCTGTTACATGTTCACACTATTGCTCTTGGAGGTTGGCAGTGTGGAGCAGAGGGCATGACCTGACGAGTGTGTTTGTGACACCCCCTTCTGTGGTTTCTAGTCATCATCCGTCAATGATTTTCTTGTTGACGACTGGCCTTGCTTCTAAGTGCTCTATGCTAGCTCCCTCGTCAACGGTTCTGGGATCCTATACTCGCCCCCAATCGATGCCTAGCCGATTAGTTCAGTGGTTCCTGTTCATTCTGTCCATACTGCCCCGGCTACTTTCGCTGGGCAGATGGCCATGATTGATATCCAGGATAGCATTTACTAGGGCCTGGACCTTAACAAAACCACACTCGCCCTCCAGGTGAGGTGTCTGCCCTGGGCTCTGTTCCCTCCAGGCCTTCATCGGCCCAAAGCACAGACAGCTCTTCCCCTGTCTTCAGCCTACGGATGTGGACATGGATGACCCCTTCCTGTAGGAATGGGATCTTGCTGACCTTGAGGCTGATGACAGCATGGACTAGGATGAGATGCTGCTCATGATAAGTTCTCTAGACCGCAACATATGAGTACTCAGCCCCCAAATAGGGAATCCACGAAACTGGATGTTATATGGAAAAGGGTTTATGCCTCTGCCACTCTGCATATTTAATTAATCAGGTCATCTCCTTAAATGTCAGAAGAAAATCCTCAAGGCCTCTCAGACAATGTTCCAGTCCCTCCCGGCCAGTTCTGCTCAGGAGGCTCTGGCTGCCAAAATGTCTACTGCTGCTGCGGTATGCCACCACCTGCTCAGTGCCACCTACGATGCCAGTGATTTCTCGGCTCGGGCGTCCTCTGCAGGTGTCTGTCTCAGACGCCATGCCTGGCTGAGAGTGTCAGGGTTTTCACAGGATGTACAACAATCTATCCTTAACGCACCATTTAAGGGTGATGAGCTTTTTGGGCCACAGACCCAAGACATATTAAAGAATTTACATGACTCTGGTAATACCTTCAATCTTTCTGTACCTTGTACCATACCATACACAAGCGAAGCCAGCCTACAGGGGGCCCTTTAGAGGCTGCCCCCATTGGTCGCGTCCCAATACTCAGAGGCCACCTGCCAATAAGTGCAAGGCTCAGTTGACACTGCTTGGCCCCAGAAACACTGCAGAAACATCCTGTTATGTCCTAGCTGTTCCCCAGCAGGGTCAGCCTGAAGGTCTTTCTCTGGTTGTCGGACCAGAGACCCTTCCCAAGGCCGTCGGGGGCAGGTATTCCCCCTACACTTTCCAGGGTGGCAAGAGATCACTTCAGACCTGTGACTCCTGCAACTGATCGAATCAGGTCTCACACTGGAGTTCATGGAGATACCCCCTCCTTTGCCACCGAGGGTCACTCATTACCACCACCCCCCCGACCAAGCATTGGTCTTACAGGACAAAATCAATGCTCTCCTCACAAAACATGCCATTGAACAGGTTCCCCTTCCAAAGAAGGATACGGGAATTTATTCCCATTTCTTCCTGGTTCCCAAATGGACAGGGGACGTACACCCTATTTTGGATCTCTGGGGTCTCAACTTCTAAATCAACACCAAAAGTTCAGGATGGTGTTTCTTCCAACACTTTTCCTTACTGAACATGGGAGATTGGCTCTGCTTCCTCAATATAAAGGAGATGTACCTCCACATCCAGATACACCCCACTCACAGACGGTTTCTCTGTTTTCTGTGCCAGGATCATCATTACCCATTCAGAGCCCTCCCATTCAGCCTTTGCTCACCCCGAGAGTGTTTACAAAATGCGTATTGGTGGTCACAGTGGCCGTCCGCAGGGAAGGCCTCTATGTCTTTTCTTACCAGGACTGCTGGCTTCTGAAAGCATCTTCTCACCATCGTCTGTATTTCATGCTTTCTCGGACCCTTGAGTTGTTTGTCTAGGTGGGGATAGTTGTCAACTATCCAGAATCCAAGATGGACCCCTCACAATGCCTCCTCTACATAGGTGCCATGTTAGACACCTCCCTTGGGATGGCATTTCTGCCCAAGGCTCAGGCAGACACCCTAATTCCTTTGGCGTGCAGATTAGCGTCCAGCAGGTATGTCTCTGCTCAAGACTACCTGTGTCTCCTGGGTCATTTGGCAGCCACAATCCCAACTTTCCCCCATGTCAGGCTCAATATGAGGGTCCTTCAGTGGTCCCTGAGAGTACAGTGGGACCAGAAGGAGGATGCCTTTGATGCCCCATTCCTGATGTCCTTCCCGGCTCTTCAAGCTCTACAATGATGGAAGTCCATGGACAGCCTGATGCGCGGGATGTCACTCTGTTCTCCTGTCCCATGTCTCATTCTGACCACAGGCACCTCCTCTATGGGGTGGGGAGCTTATCTCCTGAACGTTTAATCCCAGAGATCTTAGACGAATTTAGAGGCCATCTCCACATCAGTGTCCTGGAGATGAGGGCAGTTCTGTTCCTTACAGCTTTCGAGACTCTCATTCCCCCAAGTTGCCTTCAGGTGCAATCAGATAGTGCTGCAGTAGTTTACTACCTAAACAAGCAAGGAGGCACCCATTCTTACCCTCTCTGCAGAGAATCGATAAGGGTTTGGTATTGCGATCCAGAGGAGCATCCATCTTTTGGCAGTCCACATCCCTGGGGTGTCCAGCACCCTGGCGGATGCCCTCAGCAGATCCACTGCCCTGGTCCATGAGTGGGAACTTAATGCTAGATATCCTAAACAACATCTTCCACCAGTGGGACCAGCCAGAGTTGGACCTATTTGCCTCACCACAAAACGCAAATCTTCCTCTCTGTTGCTCTCTCGAGCGAAGTCCTGGAACTGTGTGGCTGGATGCATTCTCTCATTCCTGGACAGGAAGATTTCTTTACACTTTCCCACCCTTTCCGCTCGTTCAGAGTGTACTTCTCAAACTGGTCAGGGACAGGGCATCTATGATCCTCGTAGCGCCGTTCTGGCCAAGACAGATTTGGTTCCCATTGCTTCTGCAGTTCTCGGACCTGGATCCCCTACCTCTACCGATCTATCTGTTGTCCCAGGCACACAGCTCCTTGCTACACCTAGACCTTTGCTCCCTGAAACTACACACCTGGCTCCTGAGGACATAGTCCTCTCGTACTTCAGGGTGTCCCCAAAGATGGCAGAAGTCCTAAGGACTGCCAGGAAAGTGTCCACATCATCTTCCTATTCTAGGAAGTGGAAACACTTCTCCATTTGGGCATCTACGCAGGGCTTGGATCCTTATGAGTGTTCCCCTCAGAGCATCGTAAATTATTTGCTCGCCTTGTCAGAGAGTAAACAAAAATATTCCTCTGTGAAAGTCCACCTTTTGGCAGTTTCCACTTTTCATTTACCTGTGGACAACAAACCATTGTCCCAGATAACTTTGATTAAAACCTCTTTGAAAAGTATTCTGCACCTTCATCCCCTAATCCAGGATACAGTCCCTGTTTGGGATTTGAATTTTGTGTGTGAAAAACTGACCTCAAGTCCATTTGAGCACACCACTTCAAGCAAGCTCTGATATTTTTCTTGGAAAATTATTTTTTTACTACCCATTACATTTGGAGAATGTATTTCAGAGTTGCAGGCACTAATGTGCAGACCTCCCTGCCTGCAATTTTATAATGATAGAGCGTCCTTACGCACTAACCTGTCATTTTTGCCGAAGGTAGTTGCTGAATTTACTTTAAATCAGGCTATCCACTTACCAGTATACAGTGCAGAGCCAGTGAATCCAGAGGAATCCCTGCTTCATACTCTCAATGTGCATATAACATTGAGATATTATGCCCGTACCGCACAGTTGCACAAAACTGAGAGTAACCCCTAGGCGGTGCTATCCCTAAGGTTACTACCCCTGCCTGTATTTCTCCCAAGAGGTGAGGGGCCTGGGTTCAATATTTTGGTGTCTCTTCCCAGAGTAATGTAAGTGGGGGTATCTCTTTACTATGGTATAGCCCTCTGGGAAGCTGTAACCACCTACAGGCCCACCTACTGGCCTTGTACTCTTTGAGAGGAAACAACCCTGTACGGCAGTTAACACACAAGTCAACAATGAACATTAATAATACGCAGACACCCTTTGCACATACCACCAGGGTCGGGCCTTCAGCAAATTCCCCGGAATCCCCTGTAAAGGCAAGCATACACTTTCACTACTGTAGACCAACTAAGAATATGCTTATAAGTCAAGTTAAACATGAAGCAACAAATCAGATTTATTAAGGGGATGTGAACAAGGAAGGGGGCGTTAATCTAGATGAATGATTACTATACTAATTGGATTCAGGTTACTATGCATGCACTTTAGCCCAAAAAATAAACAGTCTGACTACACTGCATACTCAGAATATTTTGCTGGCTGGCAAGAATCGGTGCCCGGGGGTGGCCGGCATTGCAGCTGTTGTTGGGGCCCTTGGTGGAAAGAAAAGGCAGTTAACATACACAAACAAGTCTTTGCTTATTTGTAATCCGTAGCAGAAAACTAGCCAAATTAACTGCCATTTCGACATCTGATACAGACATTATGTGCGTCTCTGAAACTTGGTGGAATGAAAACAGCACCCGGAACCAAGAAATGGAGGGTTACCATCTATTTAACAAGCTCAGGTTAGGCTGTTTGGGGGAAGGCGGAGACTTGCAGTATATATACTAAGGAACCCCTCGAGTGTCATGAGGTTAAACCAGACCCAGTAGACGAAAATAATGTAGAATCCTTCTGGCTTAAAATCAGTGGACACATGTAAATAGCTTTTGTTTAGCAACAATACACAGACCACCAAATAGTACCCCTGAGTCGACCAACTTACTCCTGCACCAAGTAGTATGGCTGATAAAGGTGTTGTAATTATTATGGGGGATCTTAATCTACCAAATATGAATTGGACAAAAGAACAGGCTACCAGCTTGCAGGACCAGCAAATTTTAGACCTCCTAGGTACTCTTGACCTACAACAGATGGTCCGGGAACCTACAAGGGCAACAGTATTTTAGATGTCAGATTAACAAATATTCACAACAAAGTTTTCAGTATCAAAGTAAAGGCATCTTTATCGAACATTGATCATAACATAGTTTTAACACTGAGATTAATAAAAAAAAATACATCTATAAAAGGATACACATTTATTATAAACTATAGTAAGGCTGAATGGACATGAGTTAAACAACAACTCATTCAGGCCGACTTGGCTACTACATTATTGCCTTTGGATGTTAAGGAAGCCTGGATACCTTTTACACATACATTAAAAAATTGGGTAGATAAGTTCATACCTTAGAAAAAAGTTCAGAATTCAAGGGGGAAAATACAATTTGGCTTAACCATAAAATACAGGGGTTAATAAATAAAAAAAGGCTATTTGCATTAATGAAAAGGAATCAAACCACAGTTAATATTAATAAATATAAAAATACACTTAAACAATTGAAATCATCAATCAAGAAAGGTCAGAGTGATGTTAAATTTAGACTTGCAATTCCAAAGATAACCTCAAGGGCTTCTACTCCTATATCAACACTAAAAGAAAATCTAGTAGCGCTATAGGTCCACTTCTTGTTAACACTACCTATACCAACCAGAGGACATGGCAACTATTTTCAATACCTATTTTTGTTCCACTTTCACCCAGAATACCAGCCCCGCTTTAAATTCAATAAAGTTAGTAACAAAGAATGATATCTCAAGCCACATTTGTACACCGGCGCTTATCAAGTCAAAATTAACAAAACTTGACAGTAATAAATCTGAAGGGCCAGACAAGATCCACTTGAGCCTATTGAAGGAACTAGCAGACTTACTTGCTTCACCCATATCTATAATTGAGAATAAAACCATAGCAGAGGGTTCCGTTCCTAAGGACAGAAAAAGCGCTGTTGTGGTCCCCATCCTTAAAAAAGGTAAAAAGAATCAACCATCAAACTACAGGCCTATTAGCCTCACCTCGATTACAAGTAAGGTCATTGAGGGAATTAAAGATGAGCTAATAGTATACCTAAATAACCATAGTTTATTAGATGGAACCCAGCATGGTTTCACAGCCAGAAGTTACAATACCAACCTTCTAACCTTTTGTTTGTTTATTATGCTTAACGTGTAGGCACAATGGACATTAAATCCTTTTACAGGTGCAACCCAGCCCTTTTACGACACTGTCACTAAAACTTAGAAATCAACAAACCAGTTAACGTTATAATATTCAGTTTTTCATAAAGCTTTTGATACCTTACCTCACAAGGGTATTATTGATAAATTGATAAAACTTGGTATCAACCATAACATAACTACCTGGATTAATGCATGGCTTACTGACAGGACTCAAAAAGTCAGAGTAAATGGATACTTATCTTCGATTGGTGGTGTTACCAGTGGGGTTCCACAGGGGTCGGTCCTCAGACCACTGCTTTTTAATATTTACTTACATGATTTATAAATAAATTGCCATAACCACTTAACTAAATTTGCCGATTATTTAAAATTGGGTGGCATTGTCAGTGACACAAATGAGTGCCTATCTATGTTTAAGGACTTAGAACATATTATCCATTGGTCATATGATAACAAAATGATGTTTAGCTTTGTAAAATGCATGGTTATGCATTGTTGGAAACACAATCCCAAACAAAAGTGCATTATACGTGGTAATATTATTAAATCCGTAGACGAAGTATGAGACCTTGGAGTCGTCATAACTAGTAACATGAAAACAGTAGCCACTGTAGGAACATAGCTAGTAAAGTAAACCATTTGACCAGCTGCATTCATAGATCATTCTCTAACAAATCTCAGGTTGTATTAATGCTTCTATATAAAGCCTACATCAGACCACATTTAGACTACTGCGCACAAGTATGGGATCCAAATCTAAAGCAGGACATTGATATCTTAGAGAAAGCCCAAAGAAGATACACAAAACAGATATTCAATCTAAAACTTACCCCGTATAAATCTAGGTTGGGGATATTATAACTGTGGCTGCTTAAACTAAGGAGACAGAGGTGATATCTTGACTCAATTTAAAATACTCTTAGGCTCTGAACTTACATCTTTGTTTGGCATTAAATTCAAAGAAACTCAATATAATTTAAAAACACATAAAATTATTCAGGATTGTCTTGCGAAGACTAATATTAGAAATGATGCATTCCTACCTAGAGCTGTTAGACTTTGGAACAAACTTCCACAGGATATAGTTTACCAAACTACGTTCAATACCTTTAAAAACAAACTAGATGCTTATCTGTATACTAGGAAAAACATATATCCACTGTGAAGTGGGAACGGCATACATGGGCAACCAGCCTTGTCATCCTACTACTATAGTATAAACCATAGTATAATCCTAACCGATTGGCCCATTCTCTTGTAATCTTGCAACACACTGAAACAATCAGATGGTACCACAAAATAATTAGAAGATCGTTTGCAGGGAGCTACCCTGAATTTACTCATGATAACAGTTGGCTGTAATTGGCCTGGCGATATGAAGACCTCCTCTAGATCACCAAAGAGCACGGGGAAGCTTGGCCGCCACGACACACCTCTGCTTTATGGCCTTCCCTTCCAGGTGGCCGTAATCTGCTATTCCTCTCAGCGCAGGGGCTGATTCCCCGAGCTGGTCTCTCGCTGAGAAAGCAATCTCTGGTACAAGCATATTCTGCTTAGGCCAGGTATGGTAATGGCCCATGGCTAAATTAACACTGCTGGCAAAGTTCAGTTTGTTTTGCTGGTGAAGCCTCTGGCTAACAGTCTGGTTGGTCACTGGAAGAACAGGCCTTGACCCACGATAAACATTCAGCACATTTAACAAGAACAGCATTAACTTTCACATCCTATGCCTTCCATCCCACAGGCAGTATCCCCAGTTCCATTTGGGAGGGGTGCTCTGCCAGTTCAAGGTGATGTCATTTAGACTGTCCACAGTGCCTAGGATGTTTATGAAGAGCCTCTTGGTCATGATGGACTTCTTTCAGCACAGAAGTGCTAATGTCTTCCTGGATGGGTGACTCATTATGGGCACCTCCAAGGAGGCTGTATGCAGTCCAGAGATCTGGGCCTCCAGACTTTCCAGGTTTTATACCTCCTGGTCAGTCTGGCGACATTGGAATTGGTTCCCAAGCAGGTGATCCTGTCATTAGAGTGGAATTTAACTCCCTCCAAGTCGGTACTCACTTACCGTTGGACAGGCTAGAGATTTTACTTGTTTGCCCAATCATTTCAAGTTGGACAGTCTCGCCTGGTGTATGACTACCTCTGGCTGTTGGGACTCATGGCAGAATCAACCATTTTGATCCACTGGGCCTGCTGGCATATGCATCACTCCAGTGCCAGTGCCACTTGGACCAACAGGGTCAGTGATGTAGCCAGTGCTGGATGCAGTCGAATGGTGGCTATTTCCCCAAAACCTCTCAGAGGAAATTACCAAGCTGACCTTGTCATTGATGACAAATGCATCTCCAGTGTGATTAGGGGGGGGCTCATCTGTAAGACTACAGAGTCTATGGGTTTGATTGCTGAGCTAGGCCCACCATGGCATCCACCTGTTGGAGCTCTGGGCAGTGAGGTTGGAACTGACTGAGTTTGCTCCACTGATTCTGTGGCAGATTGTGCGAGTAAACACAGACAACACTACTGCCAAGTTCTAACTGAACAAGCATGGGGACCATTTTTTTCCTAAGTGTCAGGAGGCACTTCCCATCTGGTCTGTTGTTCACAACCTACAGACAGATCTCCTGGTAGTGCACTTGATAAGAGGAGGACATTATGTGATGGACACCCTCAGCTAGGTGTGAGAAATATAAGTAGTCCTCACACCAGGATTAGTGACAGCTGTTCGCCTAGTATGGCACACCTCTGGTGGACCTGTATGCCTTCTGGGAGAACAGAAGAGTAAGGCTGTTCTGTGCTGCCTCCTCAGACGAGAATACTGCTGGGGGATATCTTCTGCCAGCCCTGGATCCTCTGACCTTCTGTATGCCTTTCCTCTTCTACTATTACACAAGGTAGTGTCAAAGAATGCAGGCAGAAGGCAGAGCTGATCCTGATGGCTCCAGATTGGCACAGACGCTAATGTGTAGGACAGGAGATTGACCCACTCACTCACCTACCCCATGTTAGGAATCCTCGACTACCTGTGTTTCTTGTCTCAGTTGGAGTTATGAGCCAAGCCTCTTTAAAGTGCACTAAACTGCCATCTGAGCATATCGAATGCGGTCCGGTGCACCAAGGGTTGCGCAGGGAAAGGTATTCGGGTGCTTTTTCCAAAGGTCTCACTGATCATCCATCTCATCTAGTGCATGAGTTTCTGCCACCATGGGATTTCTTGCTGGTGCTTAAAAAGCTGATAAGAAAGTCATTCAAGCCTATGAAACAAATGTGAGATGTCTCATTTGTCATGGAAAATCACGTTTTTTGTGTTACCATTAGCTTGGTTAGATGGTTGTGTGAGCTCCAGGCGCTCTCAGTGGCATCTACTTATCTTTTTTTTCACAAGGTTGTGCTTCACCCCCCATACAATGTTCCTGCCAAAGGTAGTCTCGGAGTTTCACTGTAAACAGGTGCCATGCCTTCCTAATTTCTAAAGCCACATGCTTCAGATGCTGAGCTTACATTCCATACTCTGAACATGCTTTAGTACTCGTTACCTACTCTGAAGCTGTTCTGGGCAGACTGGCAGCGAAGCAAATGACTGGCCAATAGATAAGCTTGTACATCTCTGTGTGTTGCAGATTGGCTAGTAGGGAGCTTCCCAAGGATTTGAAGGTCATTCCACCAGACATACTGCTGCCTATGTTGCTGTTGTCAGGTACCTCCTGACCTCGGCCAAAGAGATCTGTAGGGCTGCTACCACCTGGTCTAGTGCACACGTTCATATCCCACTACACCATCAACATGCTCTGTCATCATGATGCTGCATTTGTGGCCTCCGTCCTTCAGTCTGTCATTGCCAAATTGTGTGTGTGTGCGCGCCTTGCACCCATTTCCCAGAGAACTGCTAGAAGTCTGCCCAAGTGTGGATAGTGAACTGAATCTGAGTTGGTAAAAATAGAGATTCTAAGGGTGTGGCTACAGTTCACTACCCACACTCTTGCAGTTTCCTGAAGACAGGCAGTCTGTCAGAAGTCTTCAAGCTAAGCACCTCCCATCACCAGGGTGGTATATTCTTCAGCTCCACCCCATGACGTCAAATGTTCCTTTCCTCTGGAAAGAACAGGTCTCTGCTTTGTAGCTCTGCAGCGATTGAAGGATTTAGGGTTGTTTAAGCATTTGGCGACTCGTTAGCGTTTTCATTCCACTTTAAGAAAATGTTTGCGTCCTCCTGCTCAACTTCATGATCAGCGATGGAAGGACAGAAACCCAGGTTTAAGTTCTGTACATGGTGATGGTAGAAAATGTTGGTCATGGACCGGCAGGACATGTGCCTCTACTGCCTTGGCACACAGTATGGTGTAGCAGGCTATGGCCTCTGTCAGATCATGCTGCCTTTTTCCATCGTGAAACGGAAGGCTTATCTCACTCTTGATCAACCCAAGGAATGAACAGATGACCTCAAAAAGATTCCAGTGGTTGCCAGGTTGACTGCAAAACTAGCAGTCATGGAAGGGGAGGTGGAAGTGGCTGAAATGAGTTCCTCCTCTATCTCCACACTGCTTCCAGCTGGGGTCAGCATCAGAGGATCATTCTCAGATGATTTTCGAGAAACGTGCTTGGCTCTCTAGACTTTTGGGAGAGCCCATCTCACCATGGTAAGAAAAACAGATACCACAGTCACAGGTCATGGGATTGGAAAAGATCACTTTCTCCAGCTTCCTCAGCTCCAGTCGAGCAGGAGGTCAAGTTGCTTCTCAAACCTGTCAACTAGCTATCAGAGGAGCTCAATGAAGAGTTAATCCCCCAGATCCCAGTTCTTCTAGTCCTCACCCAGGAGTATGTGGCCCTGTTGGTGTCCCCAGCTAGGTCAGCTTGGGAGTGGCCTGCACTAGTGGTCATGACTCCAAAGCCTCCTGCTAAGCATGGCTAGACATGTGGCCTGCCATGACCTGCCGGAGGATCCTAGTCAATATTGACCCTCAGGTCGACAGTCGAGTTAGAGACACTGCTCTCGATCTTGCTCGACATGAAGGTGCAGCTGCTGATGCTCTATGTACTTGGGGAGGTGAGGCTTGATGCAAGATGTGTCGACACTGCAAGGAGCTCCTTTGGGCTGCATTACTGTTTACCGCTCACCACATCACCATCGGCGATAAGTTTTCCTCTTGGCTAAAGATTAGCTCCTGACCGGCACCACGGAGGTGAAAAAAAAGTTGCTGCAGGTTTTTCGCTGCCACACAGGGATGGACTACAGAGGCCACTGGAAATACAGTCTGAGGACAAGTTAATTTTTTGGGGCATTTTCTATATTTTTTTATATTGACTGGCTGGGCTGTTAGGCAACCACCTCTAATCCCTCCTCCTCCTCCTCCTCCCTCCATGGACCATGTGGCAAACACCAATCACAGACGTGGACATCAGTTAGTGCCTTCCAGTTGGCAGCGTCAGAAGTCTGGCACAGGTGGGAGATGAGACAAGTACACAGTGTGCGGCTCTTACATTCTTCACGCATGGACAAGGTCAACAAAGATGATTGAAGTCGGGGAAGCAAACCACAAAACTATTTTTAAAAAGGTTGGTGCCGTTTTGTATTGTTTGTTATGGCTTGACAGCTAACGTCCAAGGGAGTGAAAGCTGGAGTCAGAGAGAGTTTGGATGTAATCGTATCTGTCTCTCCGACATTGATCATAGATGTAGACTGTGCTGCTGCTGGGAGGGGGAAGGAAGTTCTCAACCACAGTGAAGAAGACAGCGTAAAGAAAAAACCTAAAAGCATGCTCAGGTGTTTACAGCTTGCAAAGTTATAGCCTGTTTTTGCACAACAGGACATCCAGCGAACCAGCATCTTTACTATAATGGCTAAGTAGTTTCATTTGTTTGAAAATGAGCAGAGAGAGTTTGTTAGGGCTATTAACCCTGGTAAAAATTATCTTAAAAACAGGATCGCCACAGAGAGTGAAATCAGAGGCAGTTTGTGGGGCTATTATCCCATGTGAAGAGGAGCCAAAGTGGGCAGAGAATGAAATCTGGAGGAAACAGGGTTAAAAAAACAGCAGTTTGTTTCTGAAGGCTTACAAAACCTCAAAGTGAAAACAATCAGAGGGTGCATTGCAGATATTTAGGAAAGAAAGTAGATGTGGGAGAAAAATAGGCAGAGTGCAGGTTATAAATAAAATTCGGAGTCGAGTTCATTTTCTGTCGCATATTTTATTAGTCTTTTTACTTCAGCACTACTCTAAGCACAGATGGTATGCATACATTTATTGAAAACATACAGAAATATATACAGTTTGCCTTAAGGAGAAGAAGATGTAATTTCACTGAAATAAAGTCTGAACCAGTTTTCTGAATACTTCGATGTGTGGCTCAGCACTTCCTGCGGTGGCTAAAATCTGGGGGGTCTCTCTAGCCACAGTGGCTAATGATTTTGAAATACTAGGGGGAACGTAGTTTGCTGCAGTGGGCTGTTGCTGACCTACAATCTGTTGGCATATGCTGGTTTTGCCCCAGGCCAGTCCATGCCTTGCAGGTGACACCTGCATCTACTTATCCACTACTTTGTGTAGAACCACCTCCACTGTAGCTTCTGTTTGGCTGTCCATCTAAGGAGTTCTGCACTGCTGTCAGCTTGTCGTGCCAGCTCCTAGTGGCTATCACCCAGTTCAAGGACACCAGGGTGGTCCATGATGTTTTCTATGAAGAGTCCTCTGGCAACTACTTGGAGTTATCCTTGGCAGCCACCAGGACTCATACTCCCAACCGAGAGTTGGTCGAGGAGCTGACAACCAACCATGGGCCAGTGTCTTTTGGGGATTTACTTGGGCTGATGTCAGAATCCATGAACATGCCCTTGGAGCTTGTTCAGAAATGAGCTAAATACCACCTTCACTGACTTTCAAGAGAGGGATGATACCCTAGGGGTTGCCTTTCCCATGGCTGAGGCCATTTTGGTAGGGGCTCTGGAGCTTTGGCAGCATCCTACCAGGCACCCTCAACCTGCATGGTCCATAATTAGGTGGACCTTATGTTTCCTTTAGGGGTTCTCCAACTATCCTTTAGCTGAAAGTCTGGTGTTGGACTTGGCCTTCTGCAAATTGGTTGGCCAAGGGGACTTGGATAAGACTCTGGACAAAGAATCTAGAAAGACTGACCACACAGTGAAAATGATTTACGCTGCTGCATCTCTGTGTCTCCCTCAGGCCAGCTATGATGTCATGATGACTGTCTTTGGTCATTCTCTTTTGGGAGTGCTGGATGACCTCCTTCATCACCTTCCATGCCATCAACCAGTTGCTCGTGAAGTTAGTCAGAGAACTGTGTCAGTCACTGGCTAAACACCAGTTGTACACAGCTCTGGACATGGGCAACTCTTGCACCCATGCCAACAGACATTGCCATGTGTTGAAGGACCTGGCTGCGGCTTTCCACCTTTACAGTGGATACCCAGCACAAATTGGTCAACGTCCCCTTTTTAGGCCCCAGCCTTTTTGGCCCCAGGGTCGAGGGACATCATCTCACATGGAATGAGAAATCCAGTGACACTCTTGATTCTGTGGCTTCATCCTATGATGTCCAAAAGCCAAAAAAGATCTTCCAGTATTGTCCCTTTCAGCCACAGCAGACTTCACATTAGCTCCAGCAGGTGCAGTAAAAGCTGTGACATCCAAATCCTAGGTTCAGAGGCAAGAGGCCAAAGGAAGGGGGAGGCAGAGATGATGGTGCTCCACCAGCCCCTTGGGCTGGAGTCCATCCAAGGCTGCACAGTAATGGGTTGCCTCTCAACTTTGAGGCTGTCCCACATACTGACTCCATGCTCCACCATACTAACTACACCCTCCTTAAGGGTTCAGGGTGTCGTCTGACACAGTGTCCACCCTAAGGACAGACATTGCTCAGTTCCTAGAGTCCCAGATGCCCTGTCCAGTCACAGGGATATGTGTCCAGGTACTTCCTGGTCCAGAAACAGATGGAGGGCTGGCACCCCATACTGGATCTGCCTGATTTAAACCAGTTCATGCAGAAGCGCAAGTTTTGGATGCTTACTCTGAGCTGGATCATACCATCTCTAGAGCAGAGCATGTGTTTCTGCTTTCTGGACCTCCAGGATATGTTCTTCCACAACCCAGTCCATCTGTCCGATTGCCAGTATCTTCAGTCCCTCGCAGAGGGAGTACTGTACCAGTATCAGGTCATGCCCTTTGGTCTCTCATCCACACCCAGGGATGTTCACCAAGTGAATGACAGTGGTGAAGGCCTTTCTGTTATACAAGGGCATTTTGGTATACCCCTTTCGGGATGACTGGCTGATAGCAGGGTCATCTAGGGAGACTGTCAAGTGGTCCAGAAATCTGATCTTCCAGACCTGCTGAGACTTGGGCTTCTTGGTCAATCCAGAAACATCTGAACGTGCAGGTGTTCACGTTTATCAGGGCCGAAGTAGACTCCCTGTTTGCCAGAGCCTGCTCACTGCAGACCGGGCATCGGATCTTAACTCCTTTGTCTTGCCATTTTATGTTGGGTTTTACACCCTGCGCATGACTTCCTGCAGCTGCTGAGGTACATGGTATCTGTCACAAACCCACTCCTGGGGACCAGGTACACTGAGCCCACAGTGCCCACCTGTAAGTACAATCCGTGTCGGGGGGGTCAGGAATACCCTCCCCATGTCCTTCTAGAGTGTTCACTAAGTTCACAACTGACACTCACCACGAGGGCCCAGGGCTTCCTCTCTAATGTGGGCAAGGGTAAAATAGTTTTGCGTCTGTAGCCAGGTAAGAAACCTCCTTGGTTGCTGCACTGCGGGGAGGACCCAGGCATTACAAGCTTTTCAGGGCTGTCCTCATAACACTGATGGTGTCTTCTCCCACAGGAGATGCAGGAACCTAGTTTAAACTGTACAGCCCCCACCTCCACCCCGTGTATTTCCCCTACTTAATTACCCAGATTCTCTTCCAGAATCCTAGTCTTTGGTAGCGATGGTGGCACCTTAGCATTAAACAGGCTGTCACAGATTGAATGAATCTTCCCGCCTTCACACAAATAACAGATTATTCACAGGTAATAATTAGAAGCAAGCGCTTTAACTAGTACTTAAATAATTATTATGCAAGACTTGCAAACAAAAGATTCAGAAACTTAGTTACAGAATAACAAAAAAAAGTTAGAGAAAATACGTACAAAACGCACTGTTAAATTTAACTGGCTAAGTTCTACCTTGTCTGTAGAGAAACTCAAAAGTCCAGAAAATATGTGGCAGGTAGAATCTGAACACAAGAAATCAAAAGACAAATCACTTCTACCTTAATTGAAACAAGCTAGGGAGAATCTAAGTAAATTGTTAACACGGAAGGTGGAGAACACCCTCAGATTTACACACCAAAGATATTATGAAGTGGGGGAGAGAGCGGGTCGTCTACTTGCCCTACTTCTGAAAAAACAAGAGGCAGACAGGTACATTGCCAAGATCATACGGGAAGACGAGTCCGTGAGAATGATTTCGTCCCCCTTGGAAGTGGCGGAAGAATTTCATAGATATTATGCTAGGTTATACACTCAAGAAAGATTACCTGATCACCAGGCTAGAATTGATGACTTTTTTGAAAAAATAAGTCTTCCATGGCTTTCGAGGGAGAAGCAGCAGTTCCTGGAAGCTCCCTTCACAGAAGAATACATTAGCATGATTATTAAGTCCTTTAAGGGGGGATGAAGCACCAGGACCAGATGGAATTCTATCAGATTTTCTCTCGGGAGTTAGGACCACTCTTCACAGAGGTTTGTAATATAGCCCACCAAAAGGACCAGACACCGGAATCATGGAGCAGAGCACTAGTGACAGTTCTACCTAAACCTGGTAAAAATCCTCTGAAGTGTTCCAGTTACTGACCCATCTCACTATTAAATCAAGATGCTAAGATATTCACTAAAGCTCTAAGTACTAGAGTACAAAAAGTTATCACAGAGTTGGTCCATCCTGATCAGACAGGATGCATTCCAGGCCAACACATTCAAGACAGTGTTCATCTTTTATTGAATGTGCTGGACTCGGTGAGGATGCTTCCATCCAACACTCTACTTGTGGTGATGTCGATCGATGCAGAGAAAGCATTTGATCGCTTAGATTGTCAATTTCTAGAAGCAGCCCTGAGCCATTTTGGATTTGGCCCTAAATTTATAACCTAGATTGACAACCTTTACCATTCTCCAATGGCTCAGGTTAAGGCAAATGGAGTGACCTCAACAGCAGTAACTATTAAAAGAGGCACTAGACAGGGCTGCCCTCTCTCTCTCTCGCCTGTTATTCGCCCTTAGTATTGAGCCTTTGGCGGCACTTATTCAGCAGTATTCAGATTATAAGGGTATCAGGTTGGAGGATGAGGAGCTATGCATCTCCTTATACGCTGACGACACCCTGTTATACCTAACAGACCCAGCTCGGACACTTCCTAAGGTACTGGAAAGGTTGGAGACATTTGGGTCCATCTCTGGTTATAAAGTCAATACGACTAAAACCGAGATGTTACAGGTAGGCACTTATAAAGGCCCACTTCCCACAGACATGAGGGCTACATTGGGCTGCAAATGGTTTAGGTACCTGGGAGCTTGGATTCCAAAAGATATCACTTGGCTATACCACACCAGCCACTTTAAGCTTCTCAGCGAGGCTCAATCGGACTGTAGGAGGTGGAGGGAACTGCCACTTTATTCAGTAGGGTTTAAACTATTCAAATGAATCTACTCCCACGCTTTCTGTACATATTTTCGGCGGTCCCAATCAAACTCGCAGGGAAGTTCTGGAAAATGTTAAGATCTACTTTAACAAAATTAATTTGGGGCAGTTAAAAAACTCGTATTAGATGGCCAGTTCTGACAGTGCCTAAGGGGGTGAGAGGACTGGTCCTACCGAACTTCAAACTATATTACTGGGTGGCGTAAATTCAGTATGTTATTTCTCATTTGAGACAGGTTGATCCTCCTCTGTGGGTGGGCAGCACATCTCAATCTTGGGTAGAGATTTGCCAGAAATGGCACTTGCAAATGGCCATCGCTAACAACACTTCACTCCGAGCCTGCATTGATTTTCTACCATTTAAAATGGAGGAGGGGATGCAGAATGTGGGAAAACTACTGATTGAAAACTGTTGGGCAATTCTTTCGAGGGGGAATACTTAAATCCTTCCTACAACTTTTGTCAGGAATTCCAAATTCTGAGGAAAGATCTGTGCAGATACTTACAATTTAGAAACATAGAAGTTGACAGCAGATAAGGACCACAAGACACATCCAGTCTGCCCATTTCTTTTTCTGCCTTATAAATGTGCCATTGTTCTTTGCTGTCAGTGGCCTATCTATTCATACTCATCTGTATTGCTCCCTTATGCCTATCCCATGCCTGTTTGAAGCCCTGCACTGTATTCATTGCCACCACTTCCTGAGGTAAGCCGTTCCATGCATCCACCACTCTTTCTGTGAAAAGAACTTCCTCACATTACCCCTTAATCAGCCTCCCTCTAAACTCATGCTGTGTCCTCTTGTCCTGCTCTTTTTCATATACTGAAACATGTTAGCCTCTTTCACCTTGTTAATGCCCATAAGGTGTTTGAATATTTTGATCATATCACCTCTCTCCCTTCTTTGCTCTAGGGTATACATATTGAGCTCCGTTAATCTGTTCTCATATGTCTTCTGATGCAGTCCCTGCACCATTTTGGTTGCCCGTCTCTGGACTGCCTCAATTTGGTTAATGTCCTTGTGAAGGGGTGGCCTCCAGTACTGCATGTAGTACTCCAGATGGGGCCTAACCAGTGTCTTGTAAAGAGGGATTATTACCTCCCTATTCCGACTTGTGACACCCCTACTAATACACCCTAGCATCCCCCTAGCCTTACCTACTGCTTTAGAGGTCTGCTTGGATGATTTCAGGTCATCGATAATGCTGATGCCCAAGTCTCTTTCTTCCTTTGTGACTGCCAGCAACTCCCCTCCCATCCTGTAGGTGGCTTTAGGGTTTCTCTTTCCTATGTGCATGATCTTGCACTTCTTTGCATTAAATCCCAGTTGCCACTCTTCCGACCATTTTGCTGGTTTATCCAGATCTCTTCTCATTCTGCCCACCCCATCTGGATCATCTACTCTGTTGCAGATCTTGGTGTCATCTGCAAACAGACAAGCCTTACCTTCTAGTCCATCTGCAATGTCATTGATGAAGATATTGAAGATGACTGGCCCCAGGACTGATCCCTGAGGTACCCCACTTGTGACTTGCATCTCCTCTGACAGCATACCATTTACCACCACTCTCTGTTTTCTGCCCGTCAACCAGTTTGCCACCCAGTTGACCAACTTCTGACCCACCCCGAACCTACCCAGCTTGTTTATCTATCTTCTATGTGGAACAGTGTCGAAATCTTTGCTGAAGTCAAGGTAGGCGACATCAACTGCTCCCCCTTGGTGCACCACTCTGGTTACCCAAGTCAAAGAAATCTGTGAGATTAGTTTGATAGGACCTTCCTTTTGTAAACCCATGCTGTCTTGGATCCTGTGCCCCTATGGATTCCAAGTGTTGCACTATCCTTTCCTTAAAAAGTGCCTCCATAATCTTGCCCACTACTGAGGTAAGACTGTCTGGTCTATAGTTCCCTGCCTCCTCCCTGCTGCCACTCTTGTGGAGCGGGATTACATGAGCCCTTCTCCAGTCTTCTGGGACCTCTCCTGAGCTCGGAGACTCATTAAACAGTGCTGCTAATGGCTCTGCTAGTTCCACCCTTAGCTCCTTTAGTACCCTGGGATGTATGCCATCAGGTCCCCATTGCCTTGTGCACCCTGAGCTTAGCGAGCTCTTGTAGGACCCTTTCTTTTGTGAAGGGAGTAGTACTCACCTCCCTCCTCCCTGTGTCTATGGTGCTGAGCTGTGGGCCCTGCCTTACCTTCTGTTCGGTAAATACTGAGCAAAAGTATCTATTTAGGATAGATGCTTTTACAGTGTCCTCCTCCTCCTCACATGCCCCCTTTTCTCCTTTGAGCTTAACAATACCCCCTCTGGACTTTCTCCTTTCTCTAACATATCTATAGAAAGTCTTGTCACCTTCTTTTACTGTTTGTGCTAGTGTTTCCTCAGTTTGGGATTTTGCCTGCCTTACTGCCTTCCCTGCTTCCCTTAGGGCAGTTTGGTATGCCTCCCTATCTTTATACTGCTGTGTTCCCTTATATTTCCTAAAGACCAGCCTTTTGGCTCTGGCCTTTTTCTGCTACTGTATTTGAGAACCAAAGTGGTTTCCTTCTTCTTCTTTTGCACTTCCTTTTCTGTCTAACACAATGAGATGTTGCTTCAAGTATTGCATCCTTAATGCTTGCCCACTTTGCCTGTACCCCCTTACCTGTGTTTCTTTTTGCCAGGGCTAGCTTAACTCTGCTGGCCATCTTATCAAAGCTCCTCTGAAGTGCCATATTTTTGCCTTGGAATGGGGTGATTTAGTTGTAGTGGCCAAATTGTACCATGCCATGTAATGGTCACTGGCCCCCAGGTGACCTTCTACCTGGAGATCTGTGATTCCTTCCCTGTTAGTTAGTACTAGATCTAGGATAGCCCTGTATCTTGTGGGTTGTTGTACCAGTTGTTTGAGGCTCTCCCTCCGAAGGGAATCCACCATGTATCTGGTTCTGGCAGATGTTCCTGCTGGTATTGACCAGTCTGTATCCAGAGCCCAGTTAGAATGGGATCCCAGCCCTCTTAAGAATTTAATAATAGAATTGTCAAGATTGACTGAGGAACAACCTACAGGGCAACACATTTGGGACAAATGGCACTCAGAAGCAGGGCTTAATCTACAAGAACAAGAATAGGCCAAGATATGGGAAGGGGTTTTCCTTACTTCTGCATCTCCTTCGTGGAGGGATTTTAGATGGGTAGTAGCCAGGTATTTTCGCACTCCTGTAATAACCAAACACTTTGGAGTTAATTGGACAGATGCATGCTGCAGGGTTTTATTTAACTCTAAAAATTGATTAGCGTTTTGCTCATAAAAGTTCTAAAACATTGTGAAAATGCATAGCTCTTGCCTCACTGTGTTTAACAAACATAACACTTCCAGAAAACCTATATAAATGCTTTCTGTATGGTTAGTATTGTCCCAAGAAAAAAATTGCTAATCAATTATTTAAAACCCTGTGCTGGAGAGGATGTGGGGAGAGGGGGACTACCACCCATATTTTTTGGTCCTGCCCCGAGGTAGAAATTTATTGAAGAGAGATAATAACAAAGATTGGACGACTTGTGGGGATATCAATTCCTAGACAGCTACACATTTTAGTGCTGGGACTACCTCCCTCAAACTTAAACACAAAAGCACAGAAATACTTATTTTACATTCTAATACCAGCGGCCTTAAAGGCCATAACTCGACTTTGGCCGACTCCTAAGAAACCCTCCATTGTCACTTGGTTAGAGATATGCCAAAATATCATTGAAATAGAAAAGATGATGGCTGAACGAAGGCTCAAAAAAGATAGATTTGAAAGTAATTGGCTTCCTTTTTTTCATTATTTGGCCGCCAAACAAAATAGAAATGTATTGGAGAGTCTAGCTGAACAGGGATAGAAGGTGCATTGCTTAAATTGGGGTCCAGTCCTCTCTCACCCCTCCCAATTTGGAGGTAACAAATTGCATGTTTTTCTTGAAAACCTAATTAAGAAATTTAAAAGAAGAGTCCAGAAATATGTATACAGATGTTTTATTTACCTGTCATTTTATGTTTTCAGCTCCAGTAGTGGGGTCTTCTGATTAACTTATATGTACTGACAATTCTATCATCAAATTCAAATGGGGGGTAATCCCACTATAGAGTCATTTTTTACCTTTTCTTTAGTCTTACTTTTAATCATAAGAATAATAATCTTTATTTTTACCACGCCTTTCTAAAACCAAGGCGAATTAACAACAAACTTTAAATAAAAACAACACAATAAAACACAGATACAATAAATACTGGGTTCATAAAATTCAATAAAATAGCATCAAATCGAATATGCCTGATACCACAGATGGGTCTTTAAGGCCTGTTTCAGTTCCTCCATGGACACGCACTCCCAAAGTGGACAGTGTAGAGAATTCCAAAGGGCTGGGTCCGCATACATGAATGCACAGGCCCCCGAAGATTTAAAAAAAAAAACTTGGAATCTCTAGCAACCCCTCGTCTAGCGAGCAGAGCGATCGCCTAGGGCAGTAAGGTGCCAGAAGCTCTTTCAGGCAGTCCTGGCCAAGTCTGTGTAGGGCTTTATAAGTCAGAAGTCTGACTTTAAAGGTGATCCGCCACTGTACTGGCAGCCAGTGCAGTTCGCACAGCACCGGAGAAATATGACAGGTACGGGGAGAGTACCCGTCAATAACTGGGCCGCATCGTTCTGCACTAGCTGCAAGCAGTAGATATCAAACCCTGGTAGCCCTAGATAAAGGGAGTTGCAATAATCAAGGCGCAAGGTCACAAATGCATGGACCAGTGTAGGCAGATCACCGGACAGGACTAGGTGCTTAATCCTGGAGATGTTCCTCAGATTTGATGACTGCCGACACTTGCGATCGCAGTCTCAGCCCGTCGTCAAAAATCACCCCCAGATTTCGCACCCGTTCAGCAGTAGGGAGCTGGGAGCCACCAAGAAAAAGTCCTGAAGGCAAACCGGCTCCCATGCCCTCTGTCCAGCGACCCGGGTCCACAACCAACACCTCGGTCTTCTCCGAGTTCAACCTCAGCCAACTCGAATTCATCCAGTTCTGGATTTCAATGAGGCAGTTGTTAAATATCGAGAGAGCTCTATCCTGGTCAGGTGCAAAATATAGATAGAGCTGGGTATCATCAGCATAGCAGTGAAACCTCATCCCATACCTTCTTACAGTGTCTCCGAGGGGCAGCATGTACACTGCAAACAACATGGGGACAACACTGAACCCTGAGGTATCCCACATGACAGAGAGACTGGGCCGGAGGAATTAATCCTTGACACCACCCTCTGAGTTCTGCCAATGAGGAAAGATCTAAACCACCTGAGGACTGTACTAAATAGCCGCAGATGAACCTCAGGCATTCGAAAAGTACCCCGTGGTCCACAGTGTCAAACGCTGAAGAGAGATCAAGAAGAATCTAGGTGGAATGGCTCTTCTGATCTCTCACCAACAAATCATTGAGC
Source organism: Neoceratodus forsteri (assembly GCA_016271365.2). Classification (NCBI taxonomy): domain Eukaryota; kingdom Metazoa; phylum Chordata; order Ceratodontiformes; family Ceratodontidae; genus Neoceratodus; species Neoceratodus forsteri. Next base: position 178,234,604 of record CM057456.1, read on the forward strand.
ACCCAAACCAGCGCAGTCTCTGTACTATGCCTCTTTCGAAAACCAGACTGGAGTGGTTCATAAATGTCATGGATGGTTAAATGGTTCTCCGGTTGTATGGCCACTACTTTCTCAGTCACCTTCCCCACAAAGGGAAGGTTAGAGATTGGTCTGTAGTTAGCATGGCAGTCTGGGTCCAAAGAAGCTTTTTTTTAGGAGAGGCGTTACCACTGCCTCCTTCAGGGAGCTAGGAAACTCGCCTGTCTCCAAGGAGCACCAGACTACCCATGCTAGGACTGGGCCAATAGTATCCCAACAACCCTTAATCAGGGAAGCTGGGCCCGGATCCAAACTGCAGCATGTAGGGCGCATACCCTGGACAATCCGCATGACATCAATGAACTCCAGCCAGTCAAGGGAACTTCAGGAGAGTCTGGGGACAGTGACCAAGCGCCGATCCATAGGTTCTCCCGTAGAGGGTGCAGGTTGGAGCGCCATCCTGATGTCCACCACCTTAGCCACAAAGAAGCGAGCAAGCTTTTCACACTCTACTTGTGAAAAGGCTCTTCGAACCTACAAGCAGGCTGGGTTGCACAGTCTGTCTGCAGTTCGAAAGAGCTGAGCTGGTCAGTTCTGAGCAGCCGCAATCTCCCCGGACAGGAACTTTGCCTTCTTACGGGAGATTAAGGAGTGATAGACTTGATAATGTTCCATCAATCTAAGATGGTTGGCATCAAGGGCGGATCTCTGCCAGCAACACTATAATCTTCGTCCTTGCCGCCGTATCTCCCTCAAGGTCCCATCAAACTATGGGGACCGAGGGCAAAGGGGGAGAGGACAAATGTGGACAGGAGCAGTGACATCCAGAGCTGAGGAGATGGCTTTATTATAAGCTAAAACCATGGCATCTGGGTCATTGCTCACTCCGGAAAGCTCCAATAGGTCAAGTACCACCGCCAGGCCCTCAGAGCTTACATCTCGCAAAGTGCGGTAGCCGACCATCTCCACAGGGGTAGGGCTGCAAAGGAGGGCACAAAAACTGAACCCCACTGTGTAATGATCAGACCATCCAACAGGTTCCACCTCCAAATCGAAGGCTTCAATCCCCAGGAGGAAGATTAAGTCAAGGGAGTGACCACCTTTATGAGTGGCAGAAGTAACAACTTGTGTAAGGCCCAAAGATGTCATCAATTGGAGGAAGTATTGTCCAAATTGTGAGAGTTCACCATCGACCCAGGTGTTGAAGTCGTCCAGGACCATCAGCCTGGGCAACTCGAACGCCATGTCAATCACGAAGTCCGCTACTTCTTGCAGGAAATGCTTCTCATCACCTGGTGGACGGTAGATGAGGGCAATCCTGCAACACACACCTGCCACTACAGTACACTCGAGTGACTCTGCCTCCTTGACTGGTACACTCCCTGAGGCCACAGCTCAGTCTTAAAACAGACCACAACACCCCGCCCCCTGGTCCAACATCAAAGCGGTGTATCACCAAGTACCCAGCCAGAATAGCGGCCTCTAATATAGGGCCTGCATTCTTGTCCAGCCGGGTCTCGGTGATGCACGCTAGATCCACCGACCCAACAAGATCTGCAATAACTGCAGTCTTATTTTTGATGGATCTGGTGTTACACAACACCACTCGGGTAGGACGGGTCTCTGGAGCTGTTCAGGCTAATTTAAGTTACGATATACAAGGCAATGTATTATTTCCTATATGACAGAACTTCTTTATTTCCCTTTTTATTACATGTTGTCTGTTTATATAAATTTATGTTAACGTTATGTGTTAATCTGGAAAATGAAAAATGAAAAGTCCAGAAAATAAATGATTCTGGCAAAATGTCCAAGTCTCAGTTCTTGCACGACTAGTCCTCAGGGTATGTGCTTGGCAGTCTGGCTTTGTGTGTCAGGAAAAGTGTCTTCTGCAAAATGCACTGATTTTCTGTTTTGAGGGGCCTTATGTAGGCCTAGACATCTCCAAGTCCAGCCATTCATTTCTAGACCAGCAGGGGTCTCTCTTGCTCTTTTCCAAAATTTTATTTAGATTTCCTCACCACACCAACTTTCTGGCTAGCCTGATCCAGTCTCCCCTGACCTATTTTAATTGGAGATGGATTATGATACTTGAAGGGTATTCACAGTAGACTTGCAGATCCTGTTCTCAAAGTCTTTAACCTTTGAAATCTAAAGGTTTATGACAGCAAGATAGTTTTTTTTATCTCCTGTCCTTCTGGACTTGTCTCCTTTGATCAATTTATCAGGAAATACTAATTCCCCTTTTGAAATGTAAAAGGTTATTTAGTGGAGGAGATGGCTCCCAGGAAATTTAAGTTCCCCATTAAAAGGAGCCGACCAGGTGGTGCTGAGAGTTGAGGCGCTGGACACCACACCTTGCACCATGCCAGTGACCCAGGTTCGGGAATGAGCCTGGATCGCCGGGGGTCAGCAGGGGAGGGGAAGGGAAGGATTGAGCATCGGAGGACTGCTCTCCTTCCTAAGGTCCAAGGATGATGGTGTGGACGGTACGCAACACTTCAGGGCTCAAGAAGAGGTTGCAGAGCCATGGCAAGACGTTCCCTGGTGTCATTGCACATTGGGGCCCCATTGGGGGAGGGAAGGCATAATAAAATAGTAAAAACATCCGCTCCCGGAGATAGGCGAAGGCACCACCCTACAGCCACACTCCTTGGTCGAACTCTTCCAGCTCCTGGGCCGAGCCCAGCCCAGCCCGAATTTGTAGATAGAGCACCCTTGGGGGATAGGGCGGCCCCACCTCGGGAGGGCTCAGAGCTGAGGGGATAGCCAGCTGGTGCCAGGAAGCTAGTGAGTTTCAGGCCCAGAGGTAGAGCTGGAGGTAAGCGGATGCCCGAGAGAGTTCTCCGGGGTTTAAGCAGAGCTAGAAATAGAGTTAAAAATAAAAAACAGTCCCGTATTAAAATTCAGCCCGTTTATCTCTAGCAAGCCTTGTCTCAGGCAGGAATGTCAAGACATTTGCAGTATACATTCTCTCTAAAGTACCCTTTTTAAAAAACAAACAAACATGGGCATCCTTCTGGTAAACCTGATATCCTGGCCTATTTGGGAATTTAAATATAAAACTTTTAGAGAAATATTACAGCTGTATGTCTGAAGTGGCTAAATTGCCACATGCCTCCCTCCCTCCTTTGACTGAATTTGTGGGAACACTCCCATATTGTATGGCAGGATTTCCCACAATTCTGTTAGTGTTCTAATTGATGAGATAGGCCATCTGCATTTGTGTTGGCAGACCCTGACCTGTGCGTAATGGTCATGCCATTGGCCTGTAGGGCACTACTCCAGCTGAGGAGTCATCCATTTGTCTGGCCCATCTGGTTTAACCACACCAGGGGGTTGTGATTGGTCTGTACCTTGAAGTGCCTCCCATAGAGGTACAGCTCTAATTTCTTCAGGGCCCATACCAGTGCAAGGCATTCTTTTTTTCTTTTTTTGTCGGAACCCCGATCCTCCTTCCAGAGGTCAACCCATACCCTGTCCGCACCTCCCCCATTCCCAGGCTTACCCCCTTGGGTGGGGCCCCAAGAGGGTTTCTCTTCCCCAACGGTCATCATAGGCTTACCCCAAGGCATTCCTTTTCTACCATGGAGTATGCCCGCTCCCGGGGAAGTAACTTCTTACTCAGGTGCACTATCGTGTGGTCTCTTTCCTGATTAGAAGTCTGGCTGAGGACTGCTTCAATCCCCACATCCGAGGCATGGGTCTACTACAAACTGCCTAGTGTAATCTGAACTGACCAGCACAGGGGCACTGCATGGTGCCGCTTTTAGCCTTGCGAAGGCTCGCTCACAGACTAGTTCCCAGTTTACCTTTTTGGGCTGTCTTTTCTTTAGCAAGCCAGATATGGGAGCCACCAGGATACTGTAATTGGGCACAATCAGTAGTATCTGCAGCCCCTAGAAAGCTCCTGTCTTGCTTTTGGGTTTCAGATATAGGCCACACCTCTGTCACCTCAATCTTTGCTTGATTAGGATGAAGCTGCCCCCACACCACCTCCGCCATAGCCACCTGGCACTTTTCAGCCTTGACAGTGAGCCCTGCTGTCTGTAACCTGCCCAACATTTCCTTCAGGTAGGACAGGTGTTCCTTCCAGCTAGTACTGAAGATGGCAATATCATCCTGATAAGTCACTATGTACTCTTCAGTGCCCTGTAACACCTGGTTGACCAACTTTTGGAATGTGGCAGGAATGTTCTTCACTCCAAAAGGCATTACCCAAAATTCGAGTAATCCTATTGGAGTGATGAAGGCTGACTGTTCTCTAGCTCTGGCAGTTAACTTCACCTGCCAGTATCATTTTGTCAAGTCAGTTGTGGTAAGGTATGTCGCCCCTTCCGGTTTGTCTAGTAGTTCGTCCATGGCATTGGGTGGACGTCAGACTACATGACTGCATTGAGTCCATGATAGTCCACACAGAAGTGAGCAGACTGATCCAGTTTGGGAACAAGTACTACAGGCAAGACCCAGGGACTGAGAGATTTCTGGAGTTCCCCTAAATTCAGCATTTGCTCCACCTTCCTCCTAATGCCCTATAGGATGGCCTCAGACACCAGATAAGCTGTCTGTCGTATGGGCGCCTGTGTCTCTATGTCTTTGTCATGGGTCGCTAAAGGGGTTCATCCGGACTTGGCCATAAACAAAGGGGCCAAGACCTCTAAAACCTCCCTAGCTTCCTGGGTCTGTTCCAGGGTCAACTGGGTCGACAGCTCAATTGCCTCCACAGATGACTCCCAGTTGATTTATTCTAGCAAGTCCAGGAGTGGGGCTTTCTTATCCGTCCCTTCCCCAGGACTACACACTACAACACCATGTTGGCCCTATTTGCATATGGCTTCATCATATTGACATGGTACATCCTCTAGGTATGTTTTCTGTCAAGCAGTTCCACAGTATAGTTCATGTCATTGACCTGTCAGACTACCTTATATGATACCACCCACTCGGCCTGCAGCTTGTCCTTCCAGACTAGAATGTGGACCATTATTTCCTGACCTGCACTGTATGAGTGAACTCTGACTCCGCAGTCATACCAGACTTTTTGCTTCTGTTGGACAGCCGGCAGGTTGCTGTGGACCACCCCCATCAGCTCTTCAGCTTCTTCCTAAACTTAAGGATATACTCCACTGTGAGAGTTCCCTGTGCGGCATGCTTGCCTTCTCAGTCTTCCCAGATCAGTTCTTGGGGCCCATGCACCCTACGTCCGTATAAGAGCTCGAAATGAGAGAACTCTGTCGACTCTTGGGGCACCTCCCTGCATGCGAACAACAGGCAGGGAAGGTATTTCTCCCAGTCCCTCCCATGCTGTTCAGCAAATGCTTGGCACATCGATTTTAGGGTTCCATTAAATCTTTCCATGATCCCAATGGCTTGTGAGTGATAAGGTGTCATGTGTCTGTGCACCACCCCGTACTTCTCCCACAGACACTTCATCAGGTCCGACATGAAGTTACCCCCTTAATCAGAAATAACCTCTTGCAGAAATCCGATGCACGAGAAAATCCCTAGCAAGGCATCTGCCACTTATTTTTATTTGTTTGTTTATCAAGTCTAGGATTACAAATACCTTTGAGCCTTGGCTCTTTTACAAAGGTTCCACGTCAGAGAAATACAAATTATGGGGAACATCAAGACAGACATTACAACAATGTGGACACTGCAAGCAGAGTACAGATTAATACAATTCAAGGGTAGCATTGTAACAAGGCAGCTAGCGGCATTTGTCAGAGAAAGTAGACAACAGATAAGAAGTGCCAGAGTCATAGGGAGAGGGAAGAGGGGAGGGGGAGAAGGAATGTAGGAAGGGTGGGGAGAGGGTGAAAAGTGCAGCACTGGGTAAACCAAGATGTGAGGGTAGAATCCAGTGAGGAGGGGAAGGGGGGACAACTAGAGCAGAAAGGGAAGGGAAGTGGAGAAACAAGGTTAAGTTGGGCAGTCTGCCTTAATTGAGGGGAAGGCTACCACCGCTACCGCCTCTGGGCATCAGGTGGTGTGTTCTACCACCGTCAGGATAAATGTTTTCCCAGAGGAGCTTGGGGTAGTCAAGGTCCCACGATATCCATTTCTTCCCACTTGAATGGCTCCTCCACAGTGCGCAAGGGAATTAGGGCAGCGTTGGCTTTACAACCTACCTTCCCTATTTGTTGGCACCGGTGACAAGACCTGCAATATTCCTTCACCTGCTGGGTGAAGTTGGGTCAATTGCTCCATGGTGCGAGCAATGGCCAGATGTCCAGACATGGAGATATCATGCGTGACCTTGAGCAACCACTCACAATACCCATGGGGAACGACAAGCTACCTGCCCATCACCCCTCCCTCAGTCCTTGTGTCCTGTGTATACAGCAGTCTGTTGTTTCAAAATACCCTACAGTATGTCTCATGTCGCCTCCCTGTGTCCCATCAGATTCTGCACAAACCTTCAGCCTCTCAAAACTAGAGTCAGTCCTCTGAGCAGCTGCATAATCTTCACATTTTCCCAAAGCATGGGACATGTACCCTTAGTTCCTAAACTGGGGTCCATAGCTGTAGTTTCTGGACATTCAGAGTTACTGCCATCCCTAACCTTCTGACCAATTGTTACCCCTCCCTCCTCAGATTAACCTTCTGTAGCTGTCTGGTAAACAGCTAAGTCCTACTTCCCTTTCACTATTCTCCATGTCAGGAGAATACAAGCTGGTGAAATAGCCTCCTATTGTTTTCCGCAGTGGCTTCTGTGGGGTTCAGAGAATCGGAAGCAGCCTTAGCCATCTGATTTCGGGTAACTGCACACACCACCCTCTGCTGTAAATTGTTCCCTATAATCACATCCAGGGTGAGGTTGTCTGTCATTGCCACTTTTTGCACCCTCACTCTTGTCTCACCTCAATCCATAACACTAGCTAGTGGCAGGGTTTTCTCCTCCCCAGTGAATCCCCTCACATTTACAAACTGATTTGGTATAAGTTGTTCAGGACCAACCAAATCCCCTTTTACCAGGGTAAGAGATTCCCCTTAACCCATGGGTCTGCACCCCATTTACGGTAACCAGGTGTATGGGCTTCCTCAGGTTTACAGGCATGCTTTCAGGGATACACAGTGCACCTATCTCCTTTCAAGGTACACTTTGCCCACTCTGTACCTTTTTAGGACATTGGCAAGCAAGATGCCCTGGCTGTTTACAAAACCAACATTCATCATTTCTTTTATCCAAGAAATCCCTTTTTGGTAACTTGGGGCTTCCCCCTTTCTGCAGAGGCGGTGAGGGTTTTAACTGCCCTGAAGGCGCTTTTCCCTTTTTGCCCTGAAGCACCTGCTCCCCAACTTCCTTTCAGAGCAGGCCTGCTCCTGGTATAGCGATCTGATAGCTCAGCAGCTTGCTGTGCTGTTTTTTGTATCCCGATCCTCTAGCCAGGTTTTCAGCTCCACTGGGCAAGCCCAAAAGAACTGCTCTAATAACACAAATACCTATGTTTCCCCCACAGAGTTTGCTTCCACCCCCCGCCTGTATTTCAAAAACTGATGTTGCTTTGTGGCAGGTTCCTCAAAGTTCTTGTCAGGGCTTTTTCTGAGTTTATGGAATTTAACCCCGTATGCCTTAGGAGTTAATTCATACTTTTTAAGTAAAGCAGTTTTTAAGTTTCTCATAGTCTTTGTTGTCCTCATTGTCCATTTGGCCCAGTGACTTGTGCCCTTTTTCAGTAAGCAGCAGGTATAGCTGAAAGCTCTAGGCCTCTCTGGGTATCTTGGCCTGGATACAGATCTTTTCAAATGAATTCAAAAAATGCATCCATATCCTCCCATCTTTAAATTCAACTATTAATTTGAAATGTAATTTATACCCCAGCCCTGATGTTTCAGGTTCACCCCTGCCACTTATCTCCTCTGGCGCTGGTCATTGGAGTCTTACCCTCTCCAGTTCAAACTCTCTCTAGGGTTTCTGTTACTGCATCTCCATTTCAAACTTTCTTTGCTCAAATTCCCTCTGCTGCAGGGCTTTGAACTTTCTCTGCTCCAGCTCCAGTTTCCTCAGCTCAAATTGTAGATTTAGCCTCTCTAGCTCAGGATCTGTGATGGATTTCACTTGGTGCTGCGGTTCTGGGTCCTCTTTAGTTTCACTGTCCTCCTGTCTTGGACTAGACAGTGCGATGACCCATGGCACCCCACGCCCAAGGTCTGGTCCTTTTCGGTCAGTGGCCATGACTTGAGGTTCTGGGCAATTCCTTGCTCATCAGCTGCCACAAGAGCCTTCACAAGATTCTTTATGGTTCACCCCTCATAATGGACCCCTCTTTCTTGACACAACTGCCTTAACTGGTCTGCAGTGCATTTGCTGTAGTTAAAGGCCATATTTTTTCGTAAGTACTGTTACACTTGCTAGCACCATAAAACACACACACACACACAACAGGGTAGGGAACTTTATACTGTAACCAAACTCCCCCCCCAAAAAAATCTCTGCCCTGTTTGTATGTGGATCGTTTGCAGTTCGTCAGTCTGATACATTGGCCTCAAATCCGATCATTGTGCCTGTGCCACCAATATCTTTTGGATCCCACCACTATGCTACAAGATCTGTCACAAACCCACTCCTAGGAGCCGGGTCCACTGAGCTCACAGTGCCCACCCCTAGTGAGTGCAATCCATGACAGAGGGAACAGGAATACCCTCCCCATGTCCTTCTAGAGTGCTCTCTGCATTCACAACTGAACACTTGCCATGAGGACCCAGAGCTTCTGCTCTAATCTGGGTAAGGATAAAATACAGTCTCGAGTCTGTTGCCTGGTAAGAACCCTCCTTGGTTGCTGCACTGGGGGGAGGACCCAGGCGTTATGAGCTCTTCGGGGCTGTCCTTGTAATCTTGATGGTGTTTTCTCCCACAGGTGGTGCAGGAGTCTAGTTCAAACTGTACAGACCCCTCCCGAGACCCTATGTGTTCCCCTTACTTAGGCACTCAGATTCCCTTTCAGGATCCTAGTCTTTGGTAGCGATGGTGGCACCTTAGCATTAAACAGGCTGACACAGATTGAGTAAATCTTCTCACCTTCACACGCACAACAAAATTACTTTCAGGCAGCTATTAGAAGGAATTGCTTTTACTAGTACTTAAGTAATTATCATACAAGACTTACAAACAAAAGATTCAGAAATCTGGTTACAGAATAAAAGAAAATTCGGACAAAATACATACAAAATGCACTGTTAAATTTAACTGGCTAATTTCTACCTTGTCTGTAGAAAAATTAAAAGTCCAGAAAATAAATGGTTCTGCAAAGTCTTAAAGTACCAGTTTTTCTTGCAGCCACTGGTCCTCAGGTTCTGTGCTTGGCATTCTAGCCCTGTGTGTCAGGAAAAGTGTTTTCTGCAAAATGCACTGAGTTTCTGTTTTGAGGGGCCTTGTATAGGCCTAGACATCTCCAAATCAAGCCATTCATTTCTAGGCCAGCAGTGGTCTCTTCTTGCTTTTTCCAAAATTTCATTTAGATTTCCTCACCACACCAACTTCCTGGCTGGCGTGTTCCAGTATCCCCTGACCTCTTTTAATTTGAGATGAATTATGATACTTGAAGTGTTTTCACAATAGACTTTCAGATCCTGTTCTCAAAGTCTTTTGCTCCTTGAAGTGTAAAAGTTTATGACGGTGAGATCGTTTGTCATCTGTCCTTCTGGACCATTCCCCTTTTGAAATGTAAATGGCTATTAGTGAATGAGAGGGCTCCTAGGAAATTTAAATTGCCCATTGAAATTCAACCCCTGTTTATCTCTAGCAAGCCTCATCTCAGACAAAGAGGAATGTCAAACATTTGCACTATATATTCTCTCTCCTCAAGTACCCTTTAAAAAAAAAAACATTGGCATCCTTCTGGTAACCCTGATATCCTGGGTTGTTTGGGAATTTAAACGTAAAACTTTTAGTGAAATATGACTGCAGTATGTCTGTAATATGACAGTAGTGGCCAAATTACCACAGTATCATCACTAGCATGTCCATTGAGCTCGATGGCAGATGCGCCACCTGCAGTGGGGTTTGAGCTATCAGTGGTCTCAGCACCTAGTTCCCTTGGACCAACCAGTCATCCTGATGCATCTGATGTGGGATGCCATCCAAAGTGGGCTGGACCCACAACATCTGAAGTAGGGTGTCCCATTTGTCTGCCCAGAGCCATCCCTCATGAACATGATGGATGCATCTCCAGTGGCAAGCACACTTGAAAAACCATTGAGCCCACAGGTTCTGGTCAGCCCGGGAGTCCCATCACCTCATCCACCTGCTGGAGCTCCATGAAGTGCACCTGGCTCTGACAGAATTCACTTCTTTGATCAGGGGTCAGGTCGTGCAAGTTCAAAAAAACACCACCACAGCCATGTTATACCTGAACAGGCAGGGGAAATGCACTCCTTTCCCTTGTGTCAGGAGGCTGTCTGCACCTTGATCATTGTGTGCAGCCTGGGTGTAGATGATCTGGTGAGCCGTGTTGCAGAGGTAGACAATCAGCTGGCAGACGCTGGCAGCTGGGTTGGAGAGCTATTGCACAAGTAGTTCTTGGTAAGCCACCTGTTCTCACAGTGGGGCATCCTTCAGATGGACCTGTTTGCCTCATAGGAGAACAGAAAGCTGAAACTGTTTTGTGCTTGCCCCCACCACCACCACAGTCCTGGACATTTGTGGGGGATGCCTTAGCAAGGCACTGGACCTTAGACCTCTAGTACACCTTCCTTCCCCTTGGTCCACAGGATTGTGGTCAAGACACAGATGATCCTGATAGCCCCAGACTGGCCTAGAAAATTCTGGTACCTGGATCTCCTCAGCATCATCAGCAGGCCTCAGTAGCAGTTGCTGTTCCATCCAGACCTGCTGACCAGACAACATGGGAAGGACCTGCTCCTCTCAGCCTGGTTCCTAAATGGATACAGTTCCAGGCTGTGGGCCTTTTGGAAGACATCATCCTGGTTGTGGAGATGTCCCCTAAGGAGTTGACCTACAAATGCTACACATTCAGGTGGAAGAGGTCGATCTGGTGCCAGGATAAGGAGCTTGATCCCTTTACCTGCCCCACGGCAAGCATTGTCGAATACCTTTGTTCCCACTCGCAGTTGGGCTTGCGAGCAATGACCCTTAACTTATTCACACCGCAAGAGCTCTTCGAGACTTCCACCACTTATGCCCTGTATTATATCTTAGCACTGCACCCTGGGCCTTTCTAAACAAAATCAAGCCATAATCAGCATGCCACAAACAAATGTGAGTACCTCTTGAATCGTAAGTGCTACACACAAAGTACAAGTGGCAAAGTTGTTCAGCACAATATTACCTTTCCAATGGTGCTATGCAATCAAATGTAATCAATTTGTTTTTTTTTATTTTGTACTAGCTTTATGCTAGCTGAAATACCGAGCAACTGTGGGGGTTTTTTTTCAGATTTTTTCAAGGTGTTTAGGTGAGGCTTGAGAGACAAATGTCAGCCATGCACACCATACCTTAAACAAATGTGAACAACTCCTAAAGTATGTGTGGTACACACAAAGTATCAGTGGCAAAATTGTTCAGCACGAAATTACCTTTCTAACGGTGCTATGCAGTCAATTCTAAGCAATTCAGTTTGTTTAATATTTAAGTGAAAACTGCTGACCTCCTCAGACGTTTCCAGGCCTGAGTGTAAGTCAGCAGAGTACATCTACAGGCATTATTGGCCTGAGTGGCTATGCTTTCAGATGCCACCTACGGGTGTATCTAGGCCTGAATGACTTAAGGTGCACCTTGCAGCCATTTCTGCTTACCAGGCATGGGATGATGAACCACCGTTGGCCCAGGATAAGGTGGTTAGGTGCTTTTTCAAGAGCCTGAAGCACTTTTCCCCTCCAAGACGTGAACATATGCCATCTTGGGACCTGCTGCTGATGTTGGCATGCTCACAGGCAAGCCAGTCAAACCTATGCACTTGTTTGAGATGTTTCACCTGTCATGGAAGACTGCCATGGCTAGCACCTCAGCCAAGAAGGATCAATGAGCTCCAGGCACTCTCAGTGGTATCTCCTTAAGTAGTCTTCCACAAGGACAAGGTTGTCCTTCACCCCCAACCAAAGCTCCTCCCAAAGGTTATGTCAGAATTTCATCTTAACCAGGTGATAAATGTAACGGTATGTTATACCAGCCTGACTTCGGAGGTTGACCGTAAGCTCCAGACTCTGGAATTACAAAAAGTCCTCTCGAATTATAAAGAGTATATGGCTGGAGTTTGGGGTGAGGCTCGCCAGCTGTAAGGTAACACACTGAAGCCACACTTGGCAGACTGGCAGCTAAGCAGACGTTTGCCAGGTGGATTCTATCCTGCATCGGCCTCTGCTGTAGGTTGGTCAGTAGGTAGTCGACAAAGGAACTTTAAGCTGTTTTCACCTGACATACCGCTGCCTCTGTGGCTGCTTCCAGGGGCATCCCCATTGCGGAGATATACAGGGCTGCAACCTGGAGTGAAGCACACACCTTCATAACCTATAACAGTATCAACATGATGAGCCATTGGGATGCTACTTTTGGGTTCTCGGTCCTCCATTCTCTTGTTTGCTAAATAAGAGTGCACTCCTTACCCCCTATTCTTGATGGACTGCTTAGAGTCTGCTGGAGTGTGGGTAGTGAACTATATCCACGCTGTTAGAAATATAGGGTACTTATCTATAACCATAGTTCCAGGAGTGGTATACAGTTCACATCCACACAAACCCACACAGCGTCCTGTGATAGGTGGCACACAGATCCCTGCTTCCAGCAGGCAAAGATCTGACTTGACGGGGCAGAGCTGAAAGGTGCATCACCAGGATAGTGGGAGGAGCTTAGCTTTAAGACGTCTGTTCTAGGAAGATTATTCCCCAAAAACCTGGTCTGAGCCCAGTTTCTCATTTTTTCCTCCAATATCTGGTCTGAGATTGGTTTCACTTTGTAACTGGTCTGAGATCAGTTACTGTAACAGATGTGTCTAAACGCAAGCTTGTTAAGCAGCAGCTAGCATAATGTAGTGGTTAGTTTGACGTCTGTTATAGGGAAGATTATATAACGACTGGTTAAATCATTAATGGAGACTTTAATGCAACAGCTAGGTATTGATGACATGTCACAACATGGTTTTAAACCAGGGTCTTCCTGTACAATAAATCTGGTATCATTTTACAATAATATCAGTAGTTATTTAGATAAACATATTTCTTCAGATGTAATGGATTACAGTAAAGCATTTGACAGAGTGCCTCATGCATTACTAATTGAGAAACTGAATAAACTTGGATTCTCTCAGTACCTGACAAATTGGGTGTCACGTTGGTTATACAGGAGGACTCAGGTGATAAAGATAAATGGAATTTTGTCTGAACAGGGCCGAGTTACTAGTGGGATACCCCAGGGTTCTGTCCTGGGACCTACACTTTTTAACATCTTTATAAGTGACCTTAATATCTCTTCATTTAACCATATTTCCAAAATTCGCAGATGATACTAAGATTGGTGGTAGAGTTGATTCATTAAAAAATATATCCCTGTTAAAACAAGACCTTATTACTATTGAATCATGGGCCAAAAGGAACCTCATGACATTTAATACAGAGTAAAAACACCCTCAGATAAATTACTTTCTAAATGATGTTTTTCTAAAAAAGTCAAATTATGAAAGAGACTTGGGCATTTTGGTTAATAATAGATTATCTTCTTCCTCACACTGTAATTAAGTAGCAAGAACAACTAATATATTATTAAAACAAATTAATAAATCATTTCGTAATAAATCTAAACAGTGTTTACCCCCTTTGTACAGAACATATATTTGACCACATTTAGACTATGGATCCCCTTTTTGGAACCCATATTTAAAGGGAGATATAAAACGATTAGAACAAACCTAGAGACGTTTTAATAAAATGATACCAAGTCTTAGAAATAAAACCTACAAAATACATCTTAAAGAAACTGGACTGAACCCACTTCATCTAAGAAGACTCAGGGGGGATATTCTTTTCACATATAAGGTATTAAAATCACCGATACAAATGAAGCAATGTGGATTAACCTTATCAAATAATCATACGGTAGGCAGATGCCATAATAAACAGCTTACTGTTGAATGGGCAAATACCAATAAGCGTGATAAATATTTCTGTATTAGGGCGTCCAAACAATGGAATTCACTCCAAGAACTAATAGAAATAACTAACTTTGATACATTTAAAACAAAACTTGATATATGGTTACATTCACAAAACTGCTAATGAGCCACTGTTGAGGGGAACAAACTCGATAGGCTTAGGCCTTCTTTTGTCCCATACAAAATCCAGTAAATCCCAGTGCACAAAACTGTGATTCAGGAGGTCTGGGTTTGAATCTCAAATCTCCCTAAAATTCTTTTACCCTCAAATTTTACAGGAGTAGTGATGCATGGCGGTGTGGTATTGGAATAGTAAATCTACACTAAAGGCTGTAAAGTGCAAGGAAAAAGTAATTGCAACAAAGAAAGTGGTCTCAGACCAGGTCTCAGGGGAGTAGTCTCCCTGGAGCAAGACTTTCAACCAGTTTCCTATCTCCATAAAATTACCAGTGTGGATGTGAAGTGCATACCACTCCTAATACTGTACTACAGTTACAGGTGAGCAACCTATATTTGTTTACCTGTAAGAACAGTTTTGCTGTTGTTATTCAGTTCATGTCCACACGACCCACCTGAACTCTCGAGGCAAAATTTGCTTGGATTCCTGCTTCCAGTATGCAGATCAGACGGCAGATGGGGTGGAGCTGGATGACGACACAGCTGTGGGAGGAACCAAGCTTGAAGACATCCGATGACTGAGCTATGCCTAGTGGAGCTGCCCATGTGTGGATGTAACCTGAATACCAATATTAGAACTGTGGTTACAGGTAAGTAACCTCTGTATCTTTTTTGAGGACGTTTCCATAGAGTCATAGTAAATTGGACCGAAAACAACAACTTCTTCAAAACATTAGAAAGATAGATATAAGATGTGATACCATAGTATTGGGAGACTTTAATCTCCCTGATATTGACTGGCTAAATCTAATAATGTCCTCAGCAACAAGTAGGAAACTCCTGGACTTCTTGACACTCAACTGCATGAAGCAACTGGTTGTTGAGCCTACAAGAGGTACTAATATCTTCAGTCTCATATTATGCAGTATTGAAAACAGTGAAACAGACTGTATGGTGAGAGAACCATTGTGCAATAGCAACCATAATCTGGTACAGCTTGAAGTTAACATTACTTGGAAACCTCTACTTGGTTTGACAAAAATAAGATGTTACGGAAAGGCAGATTATGACCAGATAAGAAATTATTTTGGGAAATTGGAAACACTAGAATGAAAGCGGGAAAAACTTGAACATAAAATGAATTATTACATTGACAACTTAATTCCTCAAACAACTAAATATAACAACGGGTAAAATGCCTAACTGGTTTAGTTGTAACATTAAGAGACTTCTACAAAAACGTAAGAAAGCCTTCCATAAGTCTTAAAAAAAAAAAAAAAAAAACACATCAAGAGTATCAAAGATTACAAACTCAAATACAAAGCTTGCAAATCGACAATAAAAAATCTAACAAGGATTTTGAACTAAGTTTAGCAACTTCAGTAGAATACAATAAAAATAAATTTTACAGTTATCGGAATAACATAAAAAAAGTCCAGTCATCAGTGGGACCTCTGATTATTGACAACCGGGAAATCAGGGATGAGCAGAGCAAAGTAACAGTGTTTAATAACTATTTTGCCAGCATTTATACACACGGAACAGACTTCACAACCAGCTAATGGTCAAAGTTGCATTCAGGGCTACCTATCAAAGTTCACATAGTCGACAAAGATGTGGCCAGCAAACTACAAAGTTTAAACACACACAGATCCCAAGGGCTTGATAATCTTCACCCGGCCTTACTAAATAAGTTAGTTATTGTTATATCTGGGCCACTCACGGACATAATAAATACCTCACTCAATAATGGTATGGTCATGCAAGACTGGAAAACGCCAATATAGCTCCCTATTTCAAAAAAGGGACCAATCACGGCCCTAGTCATTTCCGTCCAATCAGCATAACATTGAATCTTACTTAGAGATACAGCTCTTGCAGCAGGTTACACCATTCGGACTGAGGCACCAGGACCCCATAGAAATTTTCTAGCTAGTAGTCTTGGTGAGTGACCTCCTCGCGCGGTCCCGCCCGAGCGCTGGGCGTAGTACATAAGGAGGCAGTCCCCCATAATCCTCAGTTCTTTTCCCGCCAACTCACCAGTATCGGCCTCTCGGTCTCCTTTTTCTAGCACTTATTTATTACAAGAACTACGACAGTTTTCGTCTATTTTTTGAATTGTGAACAACTGATGTCCTCTCCAACCACTTCTTTAGAGGGTCACCATACGAAGTGCGCCTGTGGCAAACAGATCCCCTTGAAAGATCCACATTCGGCCTGTGTGTGCTGCCTAGGCCCGGACCACGACACCAAGACCTGCTGCTTCTGCCAGGGCTTCAACAGTCACACCAGGGTCCGCCGACAGCAAGCACTTCGGGCGTTTCTCCTGGAAGAGAAACTTAAAACTATGGATAAGGAACCTTCCTCCTGGGGAGAGCCTTCGAGCAAAACCCACAAGCACTGGGACAAGCACCGGGAAAAGGAAAGATCCAGGTCTCCTGCGAGGGCCTCGGACTCCCAAAGCTCCTGCTCAAAATCGGACTGCTCTCCCTCCAGGGCTCGGTTGCAACCTCCCCCAGTCCAGGTCAGGTCATCCAGCGACTCCTCTTCTCTTTAGCCTCTGAAGACTTCCAGGCCGTCGGCCTCTTGTACTCCTTCCAAGGCCTCATCAAAGTCCAGGGAGCACCATAAATCCTCCTCCCGTCGCCGGGACACCGACACCAAGTCAGTTTCCCAGTCTCCCCAAGGTTCGGATCCAGTTCCCCGCAAAACCAAGGACCTGACGTCCCTTAAACAGACGTCAGACCCGACATCGGCCCACCAGACATCGGTCAAACATCACCAGCGCTCCCAAGAGCTGACGACACCTAGACACCCATCGCCAGCCAGGCATTCACCTCCGAAAACGTCGGCTACCCCAGAGAAGAGGACCGCATCACCGTCGCCGA
Organism: Neoceratodus forsteri; assembly: GCA_016271365.2. Taxonomy (NCBI): domain Eukaryota; kingdom Metazoa; phylum Chordata; order Ceratodontiformes; family Ceratodontidae; genus Neoceratodus; species Neoceratodus forsteri. The sequence goes on from CM057456.1 coordinate 178,251,732, forward strand.
CGGACGCCGGTCAGAAGGAATCCGAGGAGGAGGACACCACACTTCCCGAGGACCAGGCAGGTGACACCTGAGATGCTGGGCTCCCACGGGAACCTTCCTCAGAGCGGGAGACCCCGGGGACCCGACACCCAACCCCGGCAACAGGTCACCAGTGCCAGGCCCATCGTCGGGCATGAATCTGGAAGAGGTAAAAGAACTTTTTACCTTCTGGTGGGACACCTTCAAAAAAGATATGGTCACCACACATCCTCCTCCCACTCCTTCACTGCCTAAGCTCCCTCCTCCACCTAGAGGGCCTGTAGGACAACCTCCAACCCCCAAGAAGCAGATGCAACTTCCTGGGGCAGATCTTCAGAAAGGAAAAGGCCTCCCTCCAAATCCCCCTCCGTGTCACCCAGTCCCAAGAGACCCAGACGACGCCGGTACACTCTGTCGGGGGAGGATTACAGATCTGACACTTCAGAGTGTTCCAGATCACCTTCTCCTATCAGCATTCCCTCTCCCAGGTCTCCTCCAGATGATCCCTCCTTCGCAGAGATCATGAGGCACATCCAGGAGAACATGGGTGGGATGCTGAGGAGCTTGACCCCAAGAGACAATGCCTTGCCCACTACATTCGGCAAAAAGACCCGAAGTCTGTGGTAGTGCCGCCCTTGGTGGATACCTTCGCGGACGTCACCAAGGCTGCCTGGAGACGTCCGCATTCCACTCCCACGGTGCCGAAGAAGGCTGACCGCCTATACAAGGCCCCTAGGGAGGACCAGTATCTGGCAAACATCCTCTGGCTGATTCCCTGGTCATCACTGTTTCGCATGACCGGTCTCAGAGACCTCAGCATTTGAGCACCCAGCCACCGGACCAGGAATCCTAGCAATTGGATGTCCTGGGAAGGCGCACGTACGCGGCCGCGACTTGCGCCATCAGGTCACTGAACTACCTGACTCACATGGTTCAGTTCCAGAACGCACTGTGGGAACAGGGTCAGGACCTGGTCGAGAAGATGCCCGATGGCAATCACAAGGAGGAGCTCTTGAACCTCCTCTGCACAGGTTCAGATGTAGGGAACCCAAGTGCTCAGAGCCGCATACTATTCTGCAGACTCTTCAGCCAGAGTGGCAGCCTCAAGCGTGTGACTCCGGAGACGCTCTTGGCTCCATGTCTCCAGCTTTACCTTGGACGTCCAGAAGAACATCCTAGACGTCCCTTATAACGATAAGGTCCTATTTGGTGAAGCCTCTGAGAGCGTTATCACCAAACTCCAGGACGCAGGGAAGGCAGTCCAATCTGTACAAGCTATGTACAGGTCTCGGCCTAGTTCCTTTCGTAGGAACCAGAGCTGTTTTCATGGCAGACTACAAAGGCAACAGCAACGTTCCAGCCAGCAGCAGAGGGGCACTTTCACATGCAAAGCCCAGGCCAAGTCATCCCCAGGCAGAGGCCAACAGTCTTCAAAGTCAGCCTAGCCTGCCAGATCAAACACTGCCACAGCCTGACTCCTTCCCATCCCCCACCTCCCCAGGATCAGCGGAAAAGAAATTCGGGGTCACAGCGCACACCACTTTCCAGGGTGGCTATCGTGTTCTGCAGCTGGTCAAAAAAGGCCATTATATAGAATTTGTAGGCAGCCCACCTACAAGACCTCCCCTGCTCTCCCGTTATTCGGGTCAGCATGCCCTGCTCTTACAGCAGGAAGTGCTCGCGCTTCTGGAAAAGGAAGCCTTAGAGCACGTCCCAGAGAACCAGAGAGGACTAGGGTACTATTGTCACTTCTTCCTGGTTCTAAAGAACACAGGGGACCTCCGTCCAATACTGGACCTTACCGACCTCAACCTTTCGGTCGCATACACGCGCTTCCGCATGGTGACCCTTCCGGGCTTAATTCCCATGCTGAAGCAGGATGTCTTTCTGGCGTCTTTGGACATGCAGGATGCCTACCTGCACATTCCGATTGCTCAAGCGCACCGGAGGTTCCTGCGCTTCGAGTTTCAGAGCCGCCATTATCAGTTCTGAGCGATTCCCTTCTGGCTGTCATCGGCACCTCACATATTCACGAAGTGCATGGCGGTCGGAGCTGCGTCTCTGAGGAGACAGGGCCACTACATGTTCCCATACCAGGACGACTGGCTTCTCATGGCGCCCTCCAGGGAGGCCTTGATGACCGCTATTCACTGCACCCAGTCTCTTTTTCAGTCACTGGGTATTCTCATCAACTACGAGAAGTCACTCCTGGTTCCATCTCAGAAACTGCAGTTTATAGGAGCAGTTCTGGACACCATCGGAGGGAAAGCTTTCCTTCCCTCAGACAGAGTGGAACACATCAGATCCCTCTTCAGGGAGTTGTCGACAAAGAAGACCTTCCCAACCGGACTGGTCCTTTGCCTGCTCGGACACATGGCTGTGGCCATTGCAACAGTTCCGCTAGCCTGTCTCCACATGCGGGTAACCCAGTGGATGCTGCGGGTGCAGTGGGACCAAAGGCAAGACCATCTGCAGCATCCAATCTGGATCACGAAAGCCGTAGTTCGAGATTGACAATGGTGGCTATATCCAGGGAACCTCTCGGCGGGGGTTCCCTTCACAGCATCGTTCCCGACTATGACCCTCTCCACAGACGCCTCAGGGCTTGGGTGGGGAGCACACCTAGACAGTGTTCAGTCTCAGGGCCTGTGGACAGCCCAGGAGTCTCATCTCCACATCAACATCTTGGAAATCAGGGCAGTCCTTTACACTCTGCAGGCCTTCCAGTCAGAGATTCCTCCAGGTACACTTCTGTTACAAACAGACAATTCCACGGTGATGTATTACCTCAACAAACACTTTGCAGGGAGGCCATGATAGGGTGGTAGTGGGTATTGCAACACGGCGCAAACCTAATTGCAGTACATGTCCCAGGAGTGGACAACACCATCGCAGACAGCCTGAGCCGCTCTCAGGCCAGAGGCCACGAATGGGAACTTCTGCAGGAGGTGGCAGAGGATCTGTTTCACAGATGGGTTACTCCAGAATTATAACTTTTCGCATCCCCATCCAATGCAAAACTGCCCAATTTTTGCTCGCTAGATGCAGGGCCTGGTGTTTTCTGGTGAGACACATTGTCCCTCTCCTGGGCGGGCAGATTCCTCTATGCCTTTCCTCCTTTCCTGTTGATCCAGAGAGTTCTCTTAAAACTTTGCAGGGAGCAAGCAACGCTCTTTCTGATCTCACCCTTCTGGCCCAGACAGATTTGGTTCCCTCTTTTGCACCAGCTGTCCCGGGAACCTCTAGTTCCTTTGCTAATCAGCTCCTATCTATTGTCTCAGGAGGTGGGTTCATTGGTCCATCCGGACCTACGCTCAGTGAGCCTGCATGCTTGGCTCCTAGAGACATAGCCATGATGCGATATGGGGTCTCGCAAGAAGTGGCAGACGTACTCTCTGCCGCTAGAAAACCGGCTACCCACACAATAAGCCATGAAATGGCATAGATTCTGTTTGAGGACTGAAGCGCACGGCTTTCCATTGATAGATTGTCCAGAAAAGCTGGTTCTGGACTACCTGCTTTCCCTCTTCCACTCCGGACTGGCTTACTCCTCGATTAAAGTGCACCTTTGTGCCATTTCTGCTTACCATGCCCCCGTAGGCCATCGGACAGTGGCCCAACTGGACACTACTCATGCCTTTTTAAGGGGCGTCCTCCACCTTAGGCCTCCCATTAAAGATCCAGTCCCTCCTTGGGACTTACCTTTTGTCCTGGAGCAGCTCAAGCTGCCACCCTTTGAACCAGCCGTGGATTGCGAGCTATGTTTTCTTACTTGGAGAACGTTATTTTTAGTTGCATTTGCGAAGAGCCTTATTTGGTTTTCCACCGGGACAGGGTATCCCTAAGGACAAACCCAAAGTTTTTGCCTAAGGTGGTTTCAGCTCTCACCCTTAATCAGGATATCAATCTAACAGTGTATTTTCCAAGGTACTCTAATCGAGGAGAAGCCCTTCTGCACACCCTAGACGTGCACAGGTGCCTCAGATACTACCTGACCAGAACCAAACAGCTCCAAAAGTCAGACCAACTTTTCGTCTTCTTTGCTCACTGGATGAAAGGAGCTCCTGTCTCCAAACAGTCACTTTCTAGGTGGCTCATTCAGTGCATTACTTTCTGTTATGAGAAGCGCAATAAACCCTTATCAGGCGCAGTCAAGGGTCACTCCACAAGAGGGGTGGCTACTTCCTTTGCAGTGTTAAAGAATGTCTCCACCTCAGCTATTTGCGCTGCAGCTACTTGGAGCTCTGTGCATACCTTTATCAGGCATTACAGTCTGGACATTGCATTGAGGCGCAGAGCGGGGTTCGATCTAGCTGTCCTTCAGGGGCTTCTATCCTAGGCTTGACTTACCTCGAGGTCTCTACCTTTCCTCCTCCTGATGGTGCATGATTGCCACTACTGCTTGGAAATCAGTCCTAATGGTGTAACCTGTTGCAAGAGCTGTATCTCGAAGTAAGATAGTACAGTTCGTATGAACTTACCGTAACAGTAGATCTTCGAGAACAGCTCTTGCAGCAGGTACCTTCCCTCCCACCATCCCCGCTGGAGGTAGGTCGGAGTCAAGCTCCCATCTTATCAGATGGGACATTCCTATTTACTTGTTTTGCCATCTGGTGGCGGATCCTCGGTCTCCTTTTCTGATGTCATCTAGCGGCCGGGAGTCTCTGGCAGGAGAACTGAGGATTATGGGGGGGCCGCCTCTTTTTGTACTACGCCCGACGTCAGGGATGGTCCCCACTGAAGACTGCTAGCTAAAAAATTTCCGTGGGGTCCTGGCGCCTGCCGGCTTCAGTCCGAATGGTGTAACCTGCTGCAAGAGCTGTTCTTGAAGATATACTGTTACGGTAAGTTCTTACGTAACTATACTTTATCAGCAAACTCATAGAAAGTGTAGTTGAAGATAAAATAAGTGAACAAATGGCAAATACTGGGCTGGTGGACATAAGTCAGCGTGGCTTCCAAAGGGACAATCATGCCAGACTAACTTATTACGTTTTTTAACCCTGTAAGTAGTGCCCTTGACATTGGGTACCTGTAGACATCCTGTACCTGGATTTCTCAAAGGCTTTCAACATCTTACCACACAAACAACTCATAATTAGACTTATAGAAACAGACCTACATATTGCTTTGGTCAGTTGAGTTAAATCTTGGTTCGATGGGAGAAAACGAAAAAAAGTAAGTCTTGCTGGTCATTCATCTTCATGAACGGACGTTACTAGCGGTGTTCCACAGGGATCCGTGTTGGGACCCATATTGTTCACCATTTTCATAGCACCTCTGCAGGCAACATTTATTTATTTATTTAGTTTTTGTTGACAGGGTAAGTGCACTAGACAGATACTGCCTATTTTCAGACACGACCCGGGGGAGGGAGATACAGATGAATGCCAGCTGACCTTGAACCAGATTAAGCTGTTGGTAGTATTTTTAGTGAGTGAGGGAAATTTGGCCAGGGCACTGGGGAAATTCCTCCACTCTTTTCAATAAGTGCCATAGGATCTTTAACATCCACCTGAACTACCACCAGTCCAGGCATATAGGACCTCAGTTTAACATCTCATCCGAAAGACTGCACCTCAGAAGTGCAGCACCCCTCTCATGCTGCACTACAGTGTTAGTACTGGGATATTAACCCACGTGCCAGATGTAGGAACTGAACCCACAGCACTCTGATCTTCCGGCCTCAGAAGCGAGTGTGCTACCTACTGAGCCACTGACACTGCCAGTGTCAACAACATCCAAGTGTTAGATATCTAAGTTTGCTAAGATCTAAAGGTAGGCTAGATAGTCAATGACAATAAAGCTATAAATCAGTTCTAAACTGAGATAAACTGTATAGGAGATTGGGCATTAAAAAAATCAACCTACATTAAACAGAGAGAAATGCAAGATTATGCGTCTCACCACCAGGAAAACTCCAATATTCCTTACTCTTCTGCAGTATACCTTTAAGGTCATATCCGCCCGGAGGTAGAATGCTATGTAAATGATAGAGTCATTGGCATGAGCCACTTTTCAAATGCTGCCACCTATCTACTTCCTACATTCTAACCCTCAGATTTCTCTCTCCATCTGTCAAGACCAGACGCTCAGAGATTTCCTCATCATCACCTTGTCAGAGAAGCCTAAAATAATAACAAATACTTAAGTATTATTTATTTATTTTCATTTGCTGTCTTTTATCAGTGTTATTTTAGTAACAGTTAGCTTATTTAGTTAGTTTTGGGTTTTTTTCTGGGTTTCTCACAGTTCGCGATAACCGCTGAGGAACCGAGGCACTTTTAGTTATTTTTCGGGGGGGTTCCCGTTTATTTACTGTCATCTGTCAATTTTAAAGTTTTAAAATTGGTTTGTTAGCCGATAACTTCGGTTACTGAACTACTAATCCCGGTTCGATTCCTATCGGTTCCCGGTTCCGCTCGGTTTCTCCGATAGGTTCCTGAACCGACCGCAACTGAAAAAATTGTTGTTTTTAAAATTTAAAATTATGTAATATATTGCGGTTGCAGTTTTTCTTGAATATGTCAGAAAAACCTAAAAAGAGAACCCGGTTTCAAAAACTGTTCTGAATGTGGTGAAGTTTTTGCCAAGGCAGATAAACACTCCGTTTGTGTTTTCTGCCTTGGTTTTGATCACTTAAAAAAACAATTGTGAAATTTGTAAATCTTTCCCTGAAAAGGCGCTTGGAAAACGTCTGGAGAGATTAAATAAAAGATTCAAGGGTCCCACTGGCTCTGACCAGCCGAAACCCTCAGGGTCTGTGGGTGACACCACAACCTCTACTGGTACTGCCCTGATACGGGTAAAAAGAGGCCTTCTGAACTGGCTAGCTCTCTGGTTCCAGGCAAGAAAATGAAGAAAACAAAGCACACTAAACCCCCTGTTGAAAAGGGGACTTCTGTGGTGCCTGCCACTGTGCCTTCTCCTTTGGAGATTGCACAGGCAATAAAAATAATACAAACTTTGCAAGGTCTGCTTCCTGTGGTTCCGCAGTCCCCAGTCCAGACCTCTGCACCCTCCAACCCACCCTCCTATCCTGAGGAGAGTGGAGAGGAGGAGGAGGAGGAGGAAGAAGGTGAGCCTATAGAGCCTGAGGTCTCCCCTGATCAGGAGTTTTGCTCTCCTCCCCGGACTTCAGAAGACTATTCTTATTTTTCCTTTGTCAGGAAAATTGTAGACGCCTTGGACATCCCTACCTCTCTGGTAGTAGAGGATGAAGAGGAGGCTGAGTATCTGGAGATGATGGGATTAACTCCTACTAAAAAAGTTGTTACTCCCTTTTAATAAATTCTTTAAAAGGGATACTTTGAAACTCCTCCAGTCTCTTGGGTCTGTCCCTCCTTTAGACAAAAGGATGGATAAAAAGTATCAGCTTGACAGGACAAGGGCTGAATTCTTATTTTCACACCCTGACCACCAGGGGATGGTGCAAGCTGCAGCTTGTGACAAGGCAAAATTCCCTCTGGCTTCCCAGCCTCCAGAGAAGGACTCTTGGAAAATTGATAGTGTGGCCAAGAAAGGTTACTTGTCAGCCTCTCTGGCCATTAGGCAAGCTAACTGTCAGGCCTATGCAGCCGAGTACCAGCAGGCTCTCTGGCAGACTGTTCAGGATGTGGCTGAGAAAGCACCTCTCCTCTCCTCTTTCAGCAGACCTAGCTGAAAATGCTAGGTTTGGCCTGGAAGCTGCCAGATGCCAGTTCCAAATGGCAGCAGCTAGTATTGAGACTGCTGCAAGGTGGATGGCAAATACCATCGCACAAAGAAGGTTTGCATGGTTGAGAGCAACAAACCTTACACAGGATACCCAGAATAAAGCTCTGGACTTTCCTATGGAGGGCACTTCCCTATTTGACAGCCATACAGAGGCCTATATGAAGAAGGTGGATGAGTATAAAACCATCTTCCGTAGCAGTTTTGCAAAAGAAAGACCATTCACCTCTTCTAGACCTTTCAGTAGGGGAGGCAGGGGCAGAAAATTTCATTCCAGGCCTTTTTATCGGCTATGGTACGTCCTCAGACAAACCAGTACCCCCAGTAAAGGTATTTCAGGGGTAGGAGCAGGAGAGGTGCCAGGCATGGTGCCCAGCCTCAGACCCAATCCAAGCAGGACTCCTGACTTTCTCGATCAGGCTGCCTCTCCTTTACCAGTTGGGGGCGGGCTGATCCATTATTTCCAGAACTGGAAAACCATCACCACAGACAAGTGGGTTCCGGAGATAGTGGGCCAGGGACTTTCCTTGAGTTTCAAGTCCTACCTTTTTCCAAAAAACAGAGTTTTCAAACCAGCCTCTCTTCTCAAAAGGAAAATGCTGGAAAAAGAGGTAAAACACCTACTTTGACTAAAAGCAGTGGAACCAGTGCCTCCACAGCAAAGTGGGAAAGGACTTTATTCAAGGTATTTTCTCACACCAAAGAAAAATGGAGAGCTGTGGCCTATATTGGACCTGAGGGTCCTCAACAGGTTCCTAGCAAAACCAAAGTTCAAAATGGTAACTTTGTCCCTGATTCTGCCAGCACTCCAAAAGGGAGATTGGCTGGCATCATTGGACCTAAAAGATGCCTATTTCCACATCCCCATAAGGGAGTCTCATAGACGGTACTTCAGGTTCAGACTTCTTTCAGGTCATTATCAGTTCTCAGCTCTACCTTTCAGTCTCACTTCAGCACCAATGGTGTTCACAAAGTGTCTAGCTGTGGTAGTGGCACACTTGCGAAGATAAGGTGTCACAGTATTCCCTTATCTGGATGACTGGTGGTGGGAAATTCACCACAGCAGTTAGCAGAGCATCTGCAGCTCACTCAGCAGCTTCTGGAATCTATGAGGTTCTTTTTAAATCTAGAGAAATCAGTTCTCTTCCCTTCCCAAATTCTGCAGTTCATAGAGGCAGAATTAAATACCAAAGTGGGCAGAGTTTTTCTACGCAGAGACAGGATAAAAAGCAAAGTTGGCAGGTTCTTTCTGGCTCAGTGTTCCAAGGCCTGCAAGGCAATTTTTCCAGCTCCTGTGCCACATGGCAGCTGCCACAGGCACAGTGCTGGGTTCCAAGTTTCAGATGAGGGACATCTAATTTCACTTAAAATATCATTTAGGGCTTTAAATAGCCGGTATCGCATTGCATTTTGCGATGCAAACCAGCTTTCCATGCGACTCATTTCTTTTTCGGATCACAAAAAAGTGCGATCCATTGACTGTGAGCCTCCTTAGCCCCCCATATATTAAAGTCTCACCGCCATGGCCCCAGGTGCGGCAATTGCTCCCAGTGGTGCTTTGCGGTATAACAATACTGCAAGCACTACTGAAGTGATGCCCATTGCCGAACACCAGCGGCTGAGACTGTCAATCTATTACGGGCGGCATGGCACTGAAACTCCATGGCACTCGAGGGGGATTTAAACACCAGTCCCCCAGCTCTCCAGTGGTTCTTCTGCACAGACAGCGCACTCCCTGCCGCACTTCCTCTGCGTCTGTCGATTCTGCGTTTTGGCGCGAAGCTGCTTGTTGCTGCTCAGAGTTGCACAGTATGCAATGGAGGTTGTGGGACTCAAACCATTGTCTGCTGGAGTGGGGACTCATTCTTTGGCAACCACCAGGTATGGCCCAGTACAAATGCCTGTTTTAGGGAAGCTTTGCTTAGAGTCACACAGTATGCAGTGGAGGTTGTGGGAATCAGACCCAGGTAGGTCTGTTGGAGTGGGGAGTGTGGGGACTCTTTCTTTGGCAGCCAGGTATGGGCCAATACAAGTGCCTGTTTTTAGGGAAGGTTTTGCTCAGAGTTACACAGTATGCAGTGGAGGTTGTGGGAATCAAACTTAGGTCTGTTGGAGTGAGGACTCTTCCTTTGGCAACCAGATATGGCCCAATACAAATGCCTGTTTTTAGGGGAGGTTTTGCTCAGAGTCACAGAATACACAGCGGAGGTTGTGGTAATCAAACCCAGGTCTGCTGGATGTTGTACCAAGCTCATTCACAGCTCATTACATTACTTTAACCTAAGCTATACTGCCAGTTAGGCCTGTGTCTGTAGTGTGTACTGAAACAGATCACGCAAAGACAGAGCTAATATTAATGCAAATTTTTATTCAGAATACTTTTTTTTAACTGTATGTATATACAGTCATTTTTAGTATTTTTAGTTTTGCTAATCAAACTGAGGCAAGTGCTATGCATCTTCACAACTGATTAGCACAAAGTGCTAATCAATTTTCACAGCTTATTTAAAACCCTGTCATTGGTGCCAAAGAAAGGATTCCCTGTCAAAACTGCCCCCCCCCCCCAAATATCAAAAATATTTCTTCAGGCTCTTCAGTGGTGGAAAGAGGAGGCCAACCTCAGAGAAGGGGTTCTTTTCCAAAAAGAACTTCCATCAGTGATTCTCGCAACAGATGCATCCCTATTAGACTCGGGGGGGCCTATCTGGCAGAGCACACTATCCAGGGCGCTTGGTCAAGCACACATAAATCTGTTACAGCTCAGGGCAGTGTTTCTAATAATGCAAGCTTTCACGCTACTGATACAGGGGAAGATAGTGCAAGTCAGGACAGACAACACTACCACCATGTACTACATAAACAAGCAAGGGGGAACAAGGTCAAGCCTCCTTTGCATGGAGGCTATGCAAATTTGGACCCTAGCTTACTCACTGGGCTCCTCACTTCAGGCCATTCACCTGCCAGGCAAAGACAATGTTCTGGCAGATGCCCTGAGCTGAATCAGTCAGGTCCATCACGAATGGTCTCTGAACAAGCAAGTGGTGCAGACCTTATTCAGGAGGTGGGGCACTCCAGAAATAGATCTCTTTGCCTCTCATCAGATTTACCACTTGCCACAGTTCTGTTGCAGGCCTCCACTAGTGGGGTCAGTTGCTGTGGATGCCCTTATTCTGGATTGGTCAGGGAAATTCCTGTATGCATTCCCTCCATTTTCTCTGGTGTAAAGGGTACTGTTGAAACTAAGGTTTCAGCCAGCAACAATTATTCTGATAGCCCCATACTGTGCCAGACAGCCGTGGTACCCCTTATTACTATGCATGTCAGTGGACAAACCGATACAAGGAGGTCCAATCTTCTGACCTCCAACCAGGGGAGGCTTCTGTACCCAAACCTCAAGTCACTCAGACTCAAAGTTTGGCTCTTGAAGACCTAGAATATGCTAGTTTACATCTTTCTGAACCAGTTATGGATGTTTTATGGGGATACAGGAAATCTTCCACTAAGAAAACATAAGCTGCAAAGTGGAAAAGGTTTTCTGTTTGGTGCTGTAGTAGGGATATGGTGACTGCACAGGCAGGAGTGCCATTGGTACTGGACTACTGGTCTGTTTACATTCTTCAGGCTTACAGCCTTCTACATTGAAGATTCATTTGGCTTCAGTCTCTGCTTATGCTTCTGCAGGCAAGATTGCTTCTTTAGCATCAAACTCCAATTTTAAAAGGTTCTTCAAGAGTCTTTCTCATATGTACCCACTGGTGAAGGAACCGGTGCCAGCTTGGGATCTTAATATCTGCATTGCTCAACTTATGGCTCCTTCCTTTGAGCCTATGTTTTCAGCACCCTTGAAGTATGTTATATGGAAAGCAGTTTTTCTAGTGGCCATTACTTCAGCTAGAAGGATTAGTGAACTCCAAGCTTTATGCACTGAGAAGGACTATATCTCCTTCCACAGTGATAAGGTGGTCCTTCAGACAAATGGGAAATTCCTTCCCAAAGTGGTTTCGGAATTTCATTTGAACCAGTCTATCACTTTGCCAGTGTTCTTCACTGGACCATTCTTCTTCTGGTGAACGTAGGCTGCATAGCCTGGATGTGGAGAGCTTTGAGCTACTACATGACAGCCACTAAGCCCCATAGGCAGGATAGGACACAGCTTTTCCTCACATATGGGGATGTGGGAAAGGGAAATCCAACATCCAAAAGGTCCATTTCACATTGGATTGTCTAGTGTATTCAATTTTGCTATTCAAAGGTGGTCAAGGAAGCCCCAGCAGGGCATAGAGACCACTTCACAAGAGGTACAGCTTTTTACAGCCTTTATCAGTGGGATTTTAGTAAATCAAACTGCTCTATTAACTAATACGGTCCCTGTTAGTCGATCAATCGCTTTGATTTACTGAAATCCCACTGATAAAGGGTGTAAAAATCATAGAAAATATCAGCCCCATAGAACTGAATGGGGTGCGCTCATGCAGCCTTTGTTTTGTGACATCACAAAATAGGGCTGCATGGGCTGATGTGGGGGCATGGTTTGCGGACTGGGAAGTCAGTCCCTTTTTTGCCGACCCACTGTATTTTAAATTTATGAGGGGCATAACTTAAACTAAAAAAGGAGGTTTTCTGCCACACTTCGTCAGGAGATGTCTGAGGGGGGTAAGTCATGAAACGGGCTGGGGGGGGGCAGCACCAGCAACAGTATGAGGCTGCTCTTTAACAAATCTTATTAGTAGTTTAGTGCATTTAATTAAAAAAAAAAAAAAATGAAATCGGTACTCAATGGGTTTGTCAGTCAGATTGCATGGCTGATCAGCCTAAAAAGGAAACTGAGCCTACAGGATTTAAAAACAGCAAATCCTGTACCAAGCTCCTGGCGAAGGCAAAATGCCGTGAGCTTTGCTTCAAGTCTTCAGGCCCTGACCACGATTTTGAAAGTTGTGATCTCTTTAAAGTGTTTTGCTCTAAGAGACCTGCTTCAAGGGAGCCCTTTTCAGCTCCCCAGTCTGCTTCTGTGTCACTTCATTTTTCTCCAAGTGAAAGCACAGTCCTTGATGGTGTAACTCACATATAAGCAGGTATTCCACCCCTACAGCGGTCCCTGCCTTCAAAGGGGCTGAAAAACGCTGCAGACAGTCATCCCTGCCAAAGGACACAGACAGGACTGTCGAGCCATTCTCAGAGGAAAGGGAAAGAAAATAGGGTAACTGATAGGGGAAACTGTGATGCTGATTTTGCAAAAAAAAAAAAATCTAACCAGTCAATGCCTCCAACATCTAGTAAAAAAACATAAGGGGAACAAAGCATGGCTCCTCTGCAAGAGAAAGAGCAGCCAACGGAGCAAAGGACTATGCCCTCACTGGAGGATATAAAGAGAATGTAGTAATTTGTCCAAGCCACGCAGGCTTTGTGGAACCTGGTTGATGCCACCCACCACCTGAGGTCCTATATCTAGAGGAAGAGAAGGAACTGAACCATTTTGCTTCAGCTTTTAAAAGCAGCAGCTAGCAGCAGAAAGGGACCTAGTGTTTATTTTTAAAAGCACCTCATTTTAGAAAGGGAAGCTTGCAACTAAAATGGAGCTAGCATTTGCTTTTAAGAGTACCTCATTTTGGGGAGAAATAGGGGAATCTGCTAAATCTCCTCTTCCCCCATCACTGAACAGCTACTGGTAAGTGGGAGGGGCCTGTGATCTCTGAATAGCAGAGTCTGCTTGTGTCCTAGCTCCATTTTGCTTCAACTTTTAGAAGCAGCAGCTACAGTAGCAGCTGAAAGGGAGTTAGCATTTACTTTTGCTTCAGCTTTTAGAAGCAGCAGCTAGCAACTGAAAGGGAGCTAGCATTTACTTTTAAAAGCACCTCATGTTAGAGAGGGAAGCTGTCAACTAAAAGGAAGGTGGCATTTGCTTTTAAGAGTACCTCATTTTGGAGAAGAGGGGAATCGACTAAATCTCCCCTTTCCCGTCACTTAACTAATAACAGTTACTGCTAAGGGGCGGTAATAGTACCACCCAGGTTCCTTCTACATTTATAGAAGCCCAAGGGAACTTCCCGCAGGACTCCCAAAGGAAGCCACCAGTGAAACCTGGAAGAGAGAAGACACAGTGAAGTGAGAAAGAAACAGTGACACCTACAGGTCAGGAGGAAAACAACATGGACATCCAGAGCTGCGGAGGGCTGGTAGTGAGGCAGACCCTCTGGAGACTGGGGTGCTCCTTCTGCAGAACAGTGGCAGAACTACGGGGAAACTATGGCAGGCAAGAGAAGAGACCATGAGGCTGCAGAAGAGACTGGATTGGGGATGCCCACAGAGGTCAAACTTAACCTTTTTTGCACTAGCCAGCCAGGCAGGTTGATTCAAAATTGCACTAGCCCGCAGATGGTTGCTCTAGTCCTTAATTATAATGTTAAATTTTGATCACTTATACAGGAAAACAATGCAAGCCAAGAAATACTCTAATTATTGCACATTTATTCTGCTTCCACATTGCTTCCAACTCCCCAGCAGAAAAAAAAGACTGCAATGCCATTACACACAGTGAGACCCCCCTCCAGTTGTTTTGTACCATGGTCTCCTCTCTTCCTCTTTCTGCCCCCCCCCCCCAACCAAACCAGAGGGTATCACAGCAGCAAATGTTCAATCAAGCAGTCCTAACTCTGCACACACAATAGCTGACACCATGCACCTCACCACACTGTCACCACCACACACAGGGCAATGAACAGTGTCAGGCAGAGAAAGACACGCTCATCCTCACCCTATAGTCAACTGGAGACCTGCACTTCTGGAAGTTTTTGTACAGTCTCAGGTGAGCCAGGAACACATCTACGATTTCTTTGGAGGTGGGGACTATGCAAACCTAAGGGGCTTGGGAAATAGAAAACTATTACATTTTTATTTTTAAAAGCATTTATTTTAATATGCTCTGCCCCAGCAATAACAGATTTTTCTTTAACATTGTCCTTTCAAGGGAAAACAGTACATGTGCATAATGCTATATGTGAAAGGTCCTAAATTTTATTTTTTGTTGTTGTGTTTCCCTGTGTTTTGTCTTGTGGTTTGAATGAGCAGTCCATGTCCACGTATGTATCCTTGTTGTACTCAGGAATAGCCTAGTGTAGCCTGGCCATCTATGCTAAGCTATTACCCCCCCCCCTTCCCGTTTTCTTTTGTGTGTCCAAGAATCCTGGGGTATCATTATTTTTAAAAGGTATTAGTTTTGGTGTCTGAGACTCAAAGCGCTCAAAAGTTTTTTCTTTTTTTTTTTACATTACGGCTTTCTTGTCATCATGAACCCCCCGTTTTCTGCGAAACCCGGTTCAGCTCGGTCCTGAAATATTTCAGGATAACCAAGGAATCCTTGGATCCAATTCTCTGTACCTCCTTCTCCCTTAAACAAATAATTTCGTTACGGAAATTGCAGCTTCGGCTTTCTTTGCGGTCTAACAGTCCCCTGGAGCTGTTCTTTTACTCGCCGCAGCAGCGTTTCGCTACTCTATTTTGGGCAGTCAATGGAAGAAGGACGCGGTAAGCAATGGACTTACCTTTGTTTTATTTTTAATTTCGGGCTCTTTTTGTCGGGTAGGGGGCTGTACTCAGGCAAGGTATGGTTTCATTGTGGCTCGTTCCCCGGACTCCTCTCAGGCTGTTACTATAGGAGCCGGGCGGCCACTTGCCATTTCTTTTATGCCTGTCTTTCGGGGGAGGGTTTTTCAGATTTTAGAAAATTGTTTAAAAGCCTCCAAACTTTTGACGCAAGGATAGGAAATGAATCAAAAGGGATGAAAACACACTCGTATGCTTTTCTAAGTTATTTTTATTTCATAAGAAAGTGTGTTATTTTATTTTAGGTTTAGGAATGCTGATTGACAGTAAAGTAAACCAATGGGACTGCTATGGGGTCTTTAAAAATGAGGTAATCACTGAAGCAAGGCAGATTGTTCCTGGGTGTTGTGCCTATAACACCTACCTGGGCAGCTGAGCTTCTCCTGCTAGTTGAACATGGGAAACTGAAGGAAGACTGATGTGCCTTGTTCAATATTTTTATTTATTTAAAGAAAGAAAGTTTTTTTTTCGTTATGTATATTTTTGGAGTTTGTCTGGAATAATTCCTCGTTCCTGAATCTTTCTGGAATTCTGAGAAATAAAATCTATGGAACCTTATCAGAAGTATGGACTCCTGGTGAAATCTCTTGCTCAGCCTCTCACATTGGTGTCAGAAGTGGGATCCCCTATTTGAGGCTGGTTGGGGCTAACCAACTGGGGAATCCAAGTCTCCAGAGGCAATTTGGATGCATCAGGAGGAAGGGGAAGAGCCAGCACTTCAGACCAGACCTCAAGGTGCTCAGACTAGGGCCATCACAGCACAATATAAATTATCACTGCTACCAGGGATCGAATCCAGCACTCGAAGGAAAGCTGTGATGGAGGAGAAGAAGCCGGAGGGCTAGCCCAGGCTGCTGGAGGTGAGAGAGGACTATTTCCCTGAGGAACCCCAAGATTTATTACGATGGTTATGTGCCAGACAACTGGAGATGGATCGACAAAGGGACAAAGACCGTAGAGAATATGAGGCTCGGTGGCATGACACTATGAGAGCATTTCAAGTGATGGGACAAGGGAGACTCTCCGAGGTGCAAGGAAGGGGCCAGAAAGATATCAAGCTGGCGAAGCTTACTACTACTGATGATATAGAAGCTTATCTATTGACTTTTGAGAGAGTTGCAACTGCTTGTAACTGGCCCCGAGACCAATGGGTCATACATCTAGCTCCTTATTTGACCGGTAAGGCTCAGATTGCTTACAGCAGGGTGGAAATAGCTGAAGTGAATAACTATGATCTGGTCAAACAAGCTATTTTGAAACGTTACGATATTAACCCTGAAACCTATCGACAAAGGTTCAGATCATATAGATATGGAACTGCTGATAACCCACAGGATGTCTTTATACATCTAAAAGACTTATGCTATAAGTGGATGCAACCTGCAAGTAAAACCAAAGAACAGCTGATGGAGCGGTAGTATTGGAGCAATTTCTTCAGATACTTCCCCAGAGGTCCAACTATGGGTTAGAGAACACCGTCGGAAAGCATGAGATACTCGTAATCCGTTTGGCGAGGATTATATTGCTGCAAGATCTCACAGAAGCAGCTTCCACCCAAGCCAGCAGTACCGGTAAGAACTGTTTCCCCTCCATCTTCTTTAAAAAGTACAGTCACTACTCCAATAAAAACTGGTATACCAAGTATGACAGAACCGGTCAGGGGGCATAGTACTGACATTATATGTCATGAGTGCAAAGGTAAAGGACATATTGCGAGATTTTGTCCTAAGAGACTAATTGAAACCTCTCATCTTGCCTTAGCAAATTGGGGAAACTACATGACTACTGTACAGATTGGCACTAAAACTGTTGTGGGATTATTGGACTCAGGAAGTAAACAAACTTTAATTCAAGCAGACTTATGGAATGTAGTTCCTTCTCCCGGAAAACCTACTACAGAAGTAACTTGTATACATGGGGACACTCATAGATATCCTCTAGAAGAAATCGAATTACTGATACAAGGACAAACTCAGACCATTCCAGTGGGAGTTGTGCCAAAATTACCGGTTCCTGTTCTAATTGGACATGATTGTCCTATTTTTCAGCAACTACTCTCCAATAATCTTTCTGCAATGACTACTAGGTCCCAAACAAAGGGCAAGATATGGAAAAAGACTCCCTAGAGACAAACTTTCCTTTTGAACAGGATGTGTTTGGGGCCCAAGGGAAAGATAAGAAAACTAAGAAACAAAAGAGGACTGAGAAATACAGTTGGACTCAAAATCATGTAAAAGAAACCAAAATAAATAAGAAAGTGGGGGTGGGAGGATGTGATAAAAGTTTGTTCATGGAATTGCAAAATAAGGATGAATCTTTAAAGAAATTAATGGCTAACCAAGGGAAGGAGCAAGAGTTGGGAAAGAAATACCAAATAAAAGATGGGTTAATGTATAGGGTATGCAAGAATCCTAGAACACAGGAAGTCATAGAACAACTATTGATTCCTGAACAGTTTAGATTAAACTTAATCAGCCTTGCTCATGATCTCCCTATGGCCGGGCATTTAGGACGGGATAAAACCTTAAGCCGTTTATTGCATAGGTTCTACTGGCCAGGAATTCATGAACAAGTGACTGATTATTGTAAAAGTTGTCCAGAGTGTCAAAAGGTAGCCAAAATTGGGAGAAAAGATATTGTCCCTATGCAAGTGATGCCCTTATTTTCAACTCCTTTCCAAAGGATTGCTATGGATATTGTTGGCCCAGTCCAAAAAAGTACTAAGGGAAATCAATATATTTTGGTAGTCTGTGATTATGCCACCAAATATCCAGAAGCAATACCCCTTCGAACAGTTACTGCTCCTAAAATTGCTGAGGAGCTGGGGAAAATATTCAGTAGGGTAGGTATACCTCAAGAAATATTAACAGACCGTGGTACGAATTTTTGTTCTCAAGTATTAAAATGGCTTTATCAGACCTTAGGAATAGAGGCTATCTGAACCTCTCCTTATCATCCTCAAACCGACGGCCTGGTAGAGCGTTTTAATCAGACTATGAAAAAATGATCCAGAAGTTCAGTACATGAAGAAGGCAGACAATGGGATCTATACCTGCCCTACTTAATGTTTGCATATCGAGAGGTACCCCAAGCCTCGACTGGTTTTCTCCCTTTGAGTTATTATGGGAGAATCCAAGAGGCCCTCTCGATATTATAAAAGAATGGTGGGAGGAAGGCAAGACAAATGACCACATATGTCTACCAGAATATTGGATAAAATTGAGGGAGCGAATACAAACATATAGTCAAAGCCCATACTTTTAATCAGAAACAGCAAATAAAACAAAAACAACACTATGACAAGGAACCAGTTTGAAGTCTTTTTCTGAGGGTGACCAAGTATTGTTACTACTACCAACCTCAGATAACAAATTACTAATGAAATGGCAGGGTCCTTATAAAATAATTCGGAAAGTGGGTCCTGTTACCTATGAGATTCATATGCCCGACAAAGTCAACCAAAAGAGAATCTATCATGTCAATCTTCTAAAACCATGGATAGAAAGGAAAACCAAGTACTGTAATTATGTATACCCTGAAGAAGGGACTAGTGAAATGGAAATAGCTTATCATCGTTTAGAAGGGGGAGGTAGCCTGAAGGATGTTAAGTTTAATCCAAATCTGTCTGCCACACAAAAAACAGAAGTAATGGAAATCCTTCAAAAGCATAAGGACACTTTTAGAGAATCCAGGAGAATAATAGGAGAAACTCATAATATAAATTTGTCCCAACAAAACCCATCGTCAAAAGCCTATCGATTACCAGAAAAATAGAAACAGTAATACAGGAAATAAAAAATGCAAGCAATGGGAATAATTGAACCTTCGCAGTAGCGAATGGACTTTCCTTTAATTGTGGTCAATAAAAAGGAAGGGAATACGTTTATGTTTAGACTTTCGCCAACTTAATGCTATTTCTGATTTGATAGCTATCAATGCCCGCATTGATGACATCCTGGACCATTTAGGAAATTCTCAGTATTTTTCTACTATTGATTTGACTAAGGGGTACTGGCAAATCCCATTAGAACCAGAAGCAAAAGATAAAACTGCTTTTAGTATTAGGTCTGTTTCAATTTACTGTAATGCCCTTTGGGTTACATGGGGCTCCGGCAACTTTCAAAGGGTAATGGACCGTATATTAGTCCCCCATTCCTCTTACAGTGCCGCATATTTAGATGACGTAGTGGTGTTTAGCCCCTCATGGCAAGAACACCTACAACACTTATCTAGAGTCTTGTCCGCTATTACTAAATCTGGTCTAACCATAAATCCGGAAAAATGTACTATAGGTATGCAGGAAACTAGATATCTAGGGTTTTTAATAGGACAAGGAAGTATAAAACCAGATATCAACAAGGTAGAAGCAATAGCTAATAGTCCTAGACCCCAAACAAAGAAAGATGTTCGTGCCTTTCTGGGATTAGCGGATATTATAAATCGTTTTATTCCTTCATTTTCGTCTATAACAAGTCCATTATCTGACCTGACAAAAGCGAATGCCTGACAAAATAATTTGGAATCCTGCCTGTGAAGAGGCATTTTGTACTATAAAAGCATATTTGTGCTCTTCCCAGTATTGTACTCCAAATTTCTTATATCCTTTTTATAGTACAGACTGCGCCTCTAATAAGGGAATCGGAGCGGTTTTATCCCAAAACATTAATGGAGAAGAACATCCTGTGATATATATAAGTAGGAAGTTGCATGAACGAGAGACCAGATACTCTACAATAGAGAAAGAGTGTCTAGCTATTAAATGGGCAATAGAAGCTCTCCGGTTTTATCTATAGGGTACAGAATTTGAGATTTGGACAGATCATAATCCTTTGTGTTGGCTAAAAAACATGAAAGATAAGAACCCCCATATTATGCGGTGGTACTTAGCGTTGCAGCCATATCGTTTTACGGTAAAACATAGAAAGGGAGAACAACATAGAAATGTTGATTATTTATCAAGATATGTGACAGAGAACTCCGGGGTAAAGTCAAGTGATAGTATAGAAGATGAACTACTTCCTCTTACTGGTTGAAGTATGCTAATAGGGACCCCAGAGTGGAACCATGGAGAGTGGCTGTGGTTCAAATTATTTCCCTCAAATCCTCCTTAAAGTTTCAAGGAAGATTTGAGCAAGAAGGAGGAGAATGTGAAAGGGTCATTACGAGTAAATTTTTTTTTGTTGTGTTTCCCTGTGTTTTGTCTTGTGGTTTGAATGAGCAGTCCATGTCACGTATGTATCCTTGTTGTACTCAGGAATAGCCTAGTGTGCCCGCCATCTATGCTAAGCTATTACCCCCTCCCCTTCCCGTTTTCTTTGTGTGTCCAAGAATCCTGGGGTATCATTATTTTTTAAAAAGGTATTAGTTTCAAGTGTATGAGACTCAAAGCGCTCGAAAAGTTTTTTTTTTTTTTTTGCATTCGGCTTTCTTGTCATCGCGAACCCCCTCGTTTTCTGCGAAACCCTGGTTCAGCTCGGTCCTGAAATATTTCAGGATAACCCAAGGAATCCTTGGATCCAATTCTCTGTACCTCCTTCTCCCTTAAACAAATAATTTGATGGAAATTGCAGCTTCCGCTTCGCGGTCTAACAGTCCCCCGCGACTGCAAGACACTCAGACGGCAGCTGCTTTCGCTGCTCTATTTCGGCAGTCAATGGAAGGATGCTGTGGCAATGGACTTACCTTTGTTTTATTTTTTAATTTCGGGCTCTTTTGTCGGGTAGGGGGCTGTACTCAGGCAAGGTATGGTTTCATTGTGGCTCGTTCCCGGACTCCTCTCAGGCTGTTACTATAGGAGCCGGGCGGCCACTTCCCACTTCTTTTATGCCTGTCTTTTGGGGGAGGGTTTTTCAGATTTTAGAAAATTGTTTAAAAGTCTCCAAACTTTTGCCGCAAGGATAGGAAATGAATCAAAAGGGTTGAAAACATACTCGTATGCTTTTCTAAGTTATTTTTATTTCAGAAGAAAGTGTGTTATTTTATTTTAGGTTGATTGACAGTAAAGTAAACCAATGGGAATGCTATGGGGTCTTTAAAAATTAGGTAATCACTGAAGCAAGGCAGATTGTTCCTGGGTGTTGTGCCTATAACATCTACCTGGGCAGCTGAGCTTCTCCTGCTAGTTGAACATGGGAAACTGAGAAGGAAGACTGATGTGCCTTGTTCAATATTTTTATTTATTTAAAGAAAGAAAGTTTTTTTTTCGTTATGTATATTTTTGGAGTTTGTCTGGAATAATTCCTTGTTCCTGAATCTTTCTGGAATTCTGAGAAATAAAATCTATGGAACCTTATCAGAAGTATGGACTCCTAGTGAAATCTCTTGCTCAGCCTCTCACACTATACTATCTCTGTTTCTATATAGGATGATCTATGTACCCCAGGAATGCCTGTTTTAAGCTTTCAAATTATGTATTTTATCAAGGTTTATTTTTGTACCATACATGATCCAAAGCTTTGTTTTTAGGATGAAAGGACATGCTGAGTGGGATAAGGGTGGGACTGTATGGATGGTGATGGCTGGCATGGTCCATTTAGAAGAGCTGGGGAGCCCCTACTCTTGCCAGTAATGGCAGCTGTGGATGGTCATTTCAGAGTCTGGTCTGCAGTGGTGTCCAGGGAAAGACAGAGTTAAGAGATTTGGAGGGGAAAGGGAAGATATGGTGAGGTTGGTATAAAACCCACCACCTGCAGGGCCGACCCTGTATACCTCCTCGCATTTTGTCACTGAAATGTTGAATACAGACACTCAAAATGTAGGGAAATGAGGGGCACTGATCTTAATAATATGGGACAAACTGTTAGACAGAGACATTCAGAAAACTAGAAGCTAGTGACTTAACAGCACTCTACCCTTGATCACACCCTGAACACGAGCTGAAAGTCCTAACAGTGGAGTTGATAATGGCTCACATTGAGTCTTTTGCAGGATCCTCCTCTTGAACTGCCAGATAATTGCAGCTCTTAATGAGCTGTTAATCACACCAGTCCATCTGAAACATTGAGATAGATTAGCATGAGGACTAGAGCCTGCTAAAGTAGAGACTTTTTTTAACTTCATTAACAGCCATGAAAATCTGCACTAGCCAAGACGGACAAGTAGAAAATTAGCTGCACCAGCCCTGGTCAGTTTGCACTAGGGTTTGGACTAGCAAAACAATGTTAAGATCAACCTCTGGATGCCCACCCCCCTTTACCCACCCACTCCCCCAAAGGCCCACAGGTCTTGGGGGGATGGAGGGTGGTGGTAGGAGGCAGCGGGGCACCTAGAGCTAAGATAGGGCACCACCAGCCACACGCCATCCACACACAGTATCGCCCCCCCCCCCCCAGCCGGCGGGCAGAAGCCAGGTGAGGAAGAAGAAAGAATCGAGCAGGACAAACCTGATACTAAAAGCAGGAAGGAAGGAGTGGAGGAATAGACAGAGCAACTGGAGGATTCTGGTCATGGGACACTGTGTTGCGAGAAGCAGAGGCACGGTCTATCAGTGCAAAGGGAGCTGAAAACATGGTGAGATACATGCCAGGAACATCTGCAAGGAGAGCTAAGAACAGAATAGGACGGCTGGTGAGAAGAGATCAGGATTTTGTGGGGATCATTGTCCACCTTGGGACAAATTACGTAGCAGATAGGACTGTGGAAGAAGCCAAGGCAGACATGAAGACCCTGGGATAGAGCCTAAAAGTGTACACAACACATCTGTCCTTCTCAGAGCTGTTTCCGGTTTGGAGGAAGGGCAAAAGTGAGGACAAGATCAAGAAGAAGGGAGATCAGGGAATTCAACTGGTGGCTCCAGGGTTGGTGCACAGACAATGGGTGCACTACACTGAAGACTGGGGTACCTTCTGGGACAGGAAGCTCTTCAAGCATGATAGTCTGCATCTCACCAGAAAAGGAGCAAGAGCGCTAAGGCAGACATTGGAGGTCTTCTTTGAGGTTTTAAACTGGGAGGTCTCCAGCAAAAAAGACCTGAATGAGGACGCAGCAGAAAGATACTACGTAGGTAAAGGGGATCAGAGAATGGAAGGGAACCCCCCAACATCGGACCAAAGGAAACAGGCATGGCTGCGAGCAAGGAGTGACCTTCTTCCAGAGATTGGTGAGAACCCAGCTCCCTTGTGATTTTCTCTGTCGCATGCTTGGCATGAGTATAGTAATAAATTATCATTATTACTTCTGCTTGTGTGGTTGTTTCTTTGGCTGACACTGTAGACATACAAGAATCTGATTTATTTACCCCATAACTGGTTTCTGGATTGCATTATGGTATAGGTAAAAAGGAGGAACCTCATGTAAAGTACAAGAGGGACAGACAAAGAAATGGGGGGATAGTACTGGGGTTATAGCAGAGGAGGGAGGCCATGATTGGAAGGCTATGTGCACCAATGCCCCCAGTCTGGGAAACAAAATCCCCGGAAACTTGTGGCATTAATGGCCTCCGAGGACCTGGATATCATGGCAGTCACAGAGACATGGTGCAATAGCAACCATGCCTGGGAGCTAGCCATCCCAGGGTACATGCTGCACAGGCGGGACAGGGAAAGCAAGAAGGGGGGAGGAGGGGTGGCATTGTATGCCAGAAAAAGGATAAATGCAACAGTCCCACAAAACAAGAGGGGAAACAGCAGAGGTGCTGTAGGTAACCCTGGAGGTGGGGAGGAGAACAGTACTTAAAACTGGAGTGATAAACAGGCTTCCAGGGCAGGCGGAGGATGTAGACAGGGATATGCAGGAGACCATAGAGAACATGGCAACAAAGAGTGAAGTGCTGCTGATGGGTGACTTCAGCATGCCAGATGTGTACTGGAGCATGCCAGCGGCTGCCCCAGCCAGGAGTAAGGGATTCCTACAATCCCTGCAAGGGGCAGGTCTCATACAGCAAGTGGGGGAGCTTACAAGGGAGAATGCAATTCTGGATCTTGTTCTAAGCAATAGAGACAGGAATAAAGGAAGTCACAGTGGGGGGAACCTTGGGACTAGTGATCATTGAGCTGCGGGGTTCACCATAATGACGTCGCAGGAGGCCAGCCACACAGGAACTAGAATCCTGGATTTGAGGAGGATGTACTTCAGTAAGATAAAGGACAAATTCAGGAAGGCTAGGCAAGGATACAGTGACATAAAGGGAGCGGTAGAAAAGTGGGATAAGATAAGGGAAGCCCTGCACCTAGTAGCAAACCATTGCGCCATGCCCTGCAGCAAGAGCAAAAAAAGAGGAAACCACTGTGGTTCTCGAGGGGAGTAGCAGAGCTAGTAAGAGGAAAAAATGTGGCATTTCTGAGGTACAAGGCAAAACAAAGCAAGGAGGACAGGCAAGAATACTTAGAAAAATGTAGGGAAGCAAATAAGGCAGTAAGGGCAGCAAAGGCCAAAACTGAGGAAAAGATGGCTAAATCAGTGAAGGAAGGAGGTAAGGCATTCTTTAGGTATATTAGTGAGAAGAGGATGATTGGGGGGGTGGGGATTGTGAGACTTAGGGAAGAGGGAGGCAGGGTAGTGGAGAAAGACATTGACATGGCGACCATCCTTAACAAATACTTCTGCTCCGCATTCATGGAAGAAGACAGTGAGGACTGTCCCCATTAATGGAGAAGGACAAACAGGGAAAAGGGGTGGACATTAGACCTTTTTCAGAGGACTGAATAAAAAGAGCACTAGAATGGCTTATGGTGGATAAAGCTATGGGGCCCTATGAGAAATGCCCAGCAATCCTAAAGGAGCTCCGGGAGGAACTGGCTAAACCTCTGGCTATGCTGTTCAGTGGATCACTGGAAACAGATGTGGTTCTGGAGGAGTAGAGGAGGACACAAGTGCTACCCCTGCACAAAAGTAGCAAGGAGGAGGCAGGAAACTACTGCCCTGTTAGTTTGACCTCAATAGTAGGTAAAATGATGGAAACCTGCTTAAGGAAAGGCCGGTGGACTACCTAGAGACAGAGGGGCTGCTAGGCCCAAGGCAACATGGATTCATGGGAGGGAGGTCATGCCAGACCAACTTGATTGATTTCTTCAAGTGGGTGATGAAGGAAATAGACCAGGCAGAGCAGTAGATGTGGCCTATCTGGACTTCAGGAAGGCCTCCGACTCAGCTCCACACAGGAGACTAATCCACAAGCTGGTAAATCTGGGAGTGGGGACAGAGGTGGTCACGTTGGTTAGAAACTGGTTGAGTAACAGAACACAAAGTGTGGTGGTAAATGGAGTTAGCTCACAGGAGGGACGGTAACAAGTGGCGTAGCCCAGGGATCAGTGCTGGGACCAGTGCTCTTCAATGTCAATATTGCAGAGGGTCTAGAAGGGAGGTTAGCCTGTTTACTGATGATACAATGCCATGTAACAGGGTAGATACACAGGAAGGTATAGAAAAAATGAGGAGAGACCTGAAGAGACTAGAAAACTGGTGCAAGGAATGGCAGTTGGGTTTCAGTACAAAAAAGTGCAGGGTTATGCACCTGGGGAGAGGGAATCCTGGGGTTGAGTATGAACTAGACGGGGTAACACTGGAGGCCACCACAGAGGAAAGGGGTATGGGGGTAGTCATAGAAGACAACCTCAAAGTGGCTACAGTGCGACAAAGCATTTGGAAAGGCTAACAGAATACTAAGGTGCATAGGAGGGGTATAACAAGAAGAAGGAGGGAAGTAGCGGTACCATTGTACAACTCCTTAGTAAGGCCTCATCTGGAGTACTGTGTTCAGTCCTAGAGGCCCCATCTCCAAAAAGACATAAACAGAATGGAGATGGTACAGAGGAGGGTGACAAAAATGGTGCCCGGGATGCAACAAAAGTCATATGAGGAGAGACTCAGAGCTCTCTGTATGTACTCCCTGGAGGAAAGAAGAGAGAGGGAGGACATGAGAGTGACCTTCAAGTATCTGAAGGGACTCAGTAGGGTACCAGAGGGGAGCATTTTCCACAAGAAAGGAAATAGCAGAACAAGAGGTCATAGCATGGGGCTAAAAGAGGGAAAACTTAGGGGGCACTTGAGGAAATTCTGCTTTACTGAAAGGGTGGTGGAGGGATGGAACTGTCTTCCCCCAGAAAGTGGTGGGGGCGAGAACGGTTCAGGGATTCAAGAATGCATGGCATAGGCACATGGGCATTATCAAGCCAGGGCAAAAGGGGGATAACTTTTTTATTTTATTTTATTTTATTTTATTTATTTCAGCTTGGGATTAATACCTTTGAGTCAAGGCCTAATTTTCAAAGGTTCCACGTCAGTGTTGAACAAACATTACAAAAATACAAGGTTTACAGAGAGAAAAAAAAGAGAAAAAACATTGAAGCATATACACAGGCAGTAATAGTAAAATTTGAACTTATACACATTAAATTAGTAAATATTAACAGATAGACTGATTAGATAAGAGGGGGTTGGGGGGGAAGTCAGCCGAAGGTGGCATCGTCTGAGGTGGGAGAGAGGTGGAGCTTTCAACCAAGTGAGGCCATCATCAGGTAACTGAGGTAGGGGAACACGTTAAGAAAAAAGTGGTATATAGCAGAAAGATGTAGAGGGTGTAGGTTAATGAAAAAACTGGAGGCAAGGTACTATCACATTAGCGCAGGCAGGTGGCATCGTCTGAGGTGGGAGAAGAGGTGGATCTTTCAACCTGGGAGGCCATCGTCAGGTAAATTGGGGGTAGGGGAGTGGGTTAAGAAAAAAAGTGGTATATAGCTGAAAGATGTAGCGGTGGGTAGATAAATGGGAAATTGGGGGCGAGGTACTATCACATTAGCGCAGGCAGGTATAATTCATTTTAGAGCCAAGGAGAGATTTGAGCCTAGCTTTGAAGGTACTAATCTTGGTAGTATCAGTGAGGACAGCAGATAGTTCACTGTACCATTTCGGACCTTGATACAGGATGGAGTTCTGGGCAAGTTTTGTCCTTTTGAAGGGAATCACCATTTTGTCAGCGACTGCACTATGGGTAGATTTTGTTGGGACAGCCAACTTAAAGTGTCCACCCAGTGTGGGGGATGTCAGTCCAAGTAGTACTTTTTTAGAAGTAGGCAGGTTTGGTATTGCCATCTAAGATGGAGTGGGAGCCACCCAGTTTCAGTGTACAGCAAGCAGGTGTGAGTGTCGAGACTAACCCCCAAAGTAAGACAACAGGCCTTATTGAACAATTTTTGTGCCCAACCTATATATAGGCAACCCATAGTCAATGGTAGAAAGTATTGAGCTACTGGTGGCTAGTTTGAGTGCATCCGGTGTCATTGAATGTCTGTGATGATAAAGTACACCAAGTTTTATATTTGCAGTCTTGATAACCGTGTCAATGTGGTTTGAAAAGGTGAGCATGTCATCAAAGGTAATGCAGAGATATTTGACGTTAGATACTTGATCTAGGATTACACCCTTTTGGTTATAAATACTCAGGGGCAAGTATTTCTTTTTGATTTGGGATGTGGTGAAGAGAATACTCTTTGTTTTTTTGGCGTTTAGTAGTAGCTTGTTTTCCGTAAACCAAGGTTCAAGTTTATGGAAGTTGCTTTGGAGTTCATTTGTGATGGATTGTTGGTCTTTGCCAGCGACTGAGATCTCTGCATCATCAGCATAGCGAACTGTGCTTGCTGAGCAAGCCATTGGGGCAGAGTTGATGAAGAGGCTAAAGAGTAGAGGACTGAGGACTGACACCTATGGAACCCTAAGGTGCACCTCCTTAGCAGCGGATAGAGTATCACCAATTTTGACTCATGATCTGTTAGAGAGGTAGCTGCCAAACCATAGTACCGTATCTGGGGATAGACTTGTAGACAAGGCAACTTAGGAGGAGGTTGTGATTAACAGAGTCGAAAGCCTTCGTGAGGTCGAAGAAGACTGATCCAACTGCCTGACTACTATCCAAGGCGTTATATAGTTGGGATGTATAATCAACTAGAGCGGTGAGTGTGAAGTGCTTTTTATGGAAGCCGTGCTGTTGCGGGCAGAGTAGGTTATTGTTATCAAGGTATTCAGTAAGCTGCTCCAAGACCATACTTTCTAGTACTTTCGAAAGGGGAGAAAGGATGGATATAGGTCTGTAATTGGATGTTTAGGTTTTATCCCTCACTTTAAAGACAGGCGTTCCGTTAGCTGACTTCCATGCATTTGGAAATACTCCTGATTTTAGAGAGGCATTAAACACCATGGTAAGAGGAACAGCAAGTTTGTGAAGGAGTAGACCAACCAGCTTCATGTCAAGCAGATCCGTCCCCATCCTGGTCTTGCCAAGCACCCTTTTAATATGCTTGATAGTTTCGGCTTTGGCGACGCATCTAAAGTAAAAGGGTGGTACATCTTTCCTTGGGATATCTTGAGGGACAGCTGCGCATTGCTGAACATGCATATCTTTGAAGTAGTCACCAGGGAGTATACTTGAAAGGTCAGTGAACATGTTGTTGAGCTCATTGGCAATTTTGATGAGTTCCTGTAGGGGCCCCTTCACAGTAGATCGGGGGGGGGGGCCTAGGGGCTTTGCCCATTAAGGATTTAAGATAGCACCAAAAGTCTCTTCCAGAACCCCAGGTTTTGGTTAGTAGATCCTTATAGTAAGAGGCTTTAGCCTGTCGGATGAGTCTGATACAGAAATTTCTAGCTGCCTTGTAGGTATTTAATGCAGCAGGTGTACCAACTGCTTTTGCTACATGCCAAAGATTGTCTCTGTTCTTCATAAGTCCAATAAGGGAGTTGGAGAGCCAGGGATTGGAGGTTCCCTTAATTGTTTTAATTTTGTATGGTGCAAAAATATCACAAGCACGGTTGAAAGTCGTTATGAAGTAGTTAAGTGCCTCATTACCATCTATATCCCCAACCAATGAGGACCAATCCAGTTGTGTCACATACAGCTTGAAATGTTTAAGTAGTCCAGGCCTCAGGCAGTGGTTTTTGTAAACCTTGGGGGAACTCTTGGGGAAATTGTTAGACCAGGTACACTTCACAGGGGAGTGGTCACTGAGGCTGTCAGGCAGGACAGTAACATCAGATATATGCTCAGGGTGTGTGGTCAGGATCCAGTCTATTAGAGGGCAGTCCCGGTTTTCTAGTTAAGCCAGGTGTCAGCATGACCATTTGTTTTAGGAAAAGGCTAGTAATTAGATCCTTGGCTTTTATTTCTTTCTGTGAGTGCCGGTTTATGTTGAAGTCACCTACAGTGATTTTCTCCCAGTGGTTGCCTAGTTGCTCTTGGCTTGCGATGACATGGTTTAGCCCAGCAGGTTGGTGCCCTGGAGGTATGTATACTGTGGAGACAAGCAGGAGTTTATTCTGTGTCCCTATGTTTATTTTGAGGTTCAGAATTTGGGCCTCTTTTGTATTCAGACTGTTATCAAGGGTCTGCACCTTTATTCCAGACCTGACTTATATTAAGCACTGACCCCCACATTTAGTAATTCTAGCTTGTCGGAACAAGTTGTAGCCATCAAGGGAGAGAGATGCATCCAATGTGTTGTGGGGAAAGCCAGGTTTCAGTGAGTGCTATGTAAGCATCTAGGGTACCTTAAGCATTAGAAAGAGGGATAGGGCAGACTGAATTGATCACAAGGCCCTTATCTGCCGACAACATCTATAGTATGTATCAATGTAGAGTCTGAGGTATCTGCTGAACAGGACTTTGCATCTCCTGCAAGGCTGAATGAAGATTTTTCCTCCTACTCTGTTTTTGTTTCCCAGATGGCGAACACAGTAAACCTTCCATCCACAGAAAGAGAAATGGATGTGGAGGAGACAGAGTTCGAGTATTCTGAGCCTTGCATCTTCAAAGAGAATGTCAGTTCCCATACACAAGTTACTAATCAAGATGGCAACACCACACCCTGCATTCGCCATTGATAAAAAAGGTGGAGGACAGCTACAGTCTGGACAGGGTTTGGTCAGAGTACCTGTATGCCCACCATGATCACGAAGAGGTTGTGCAAGCTGCTGCTTGTGAATAATTAAAGATCCCTTTGGTATCTTTTTCCTCCAGAGGATTCCAGAATCATGTGGCAAGGAAGCGGTACACAATGCCCACGTTGCAGCTGAGGCAGGAGGTGTACTTGGTGTACACAGCACACTATTAGCAGGCTTTGTGTATCCCAGTCCTGCCCTTGTGTAAAGTCTTCCCCAATGAAGAGAGTGCCAGTCTAGTCAAGACAGTTAAGACCTGATCAGAGGCAGCTAGATAACTGCAGATGGTTGTAGCTGCAAATGACAGTTCATCTAGGGCACTGGCACATTAAGTAACTTTGAGAAGGTTTGTCAGGCTTAGCATTACTAGTCTGACCCAGGATACCCAAGGCAAGGCAGTGGATTTCCTCTTTGAGACCTAATCACAAAAGCTTACACAAAAAAAAACTGATGTGCAAATGTCCTTGTTCAAAAATTTGATTGAAAAATAGAAGGCCTGTACTTCTTGCAGGCCTTGTGGAGGAGGAGGTAGGAGTAGATCCTTCTATTGTAGAACCAATGTCCATTATAAATACTCAGTACAGAGAGGTGCTGGGAGAGGAAGAAGAGGAGCAAGACAAAAGCCTGCTCCTTTGCCACAAACAGAGCCAAACACCTAACAATACTGTCCATGTCATCATAGACTCATTACCAGTTGGAGAGTGCCTGGCCCACTATTTCAAGGAATGGTAAGAATCCACCAGAGGGTAGAAACATGGAATTTGCGGGCAGATAAGGACTGCTTGTCTTACCTGGCCTTCTCTTTGTTCCCTGCCAGTGGTATCACCGCAGATCCTACTTGATCTCTGGACCATTCACCCATCCTCCTTCACTTTCCCTAAGATTCCTTTATGCCTATGCCATGCATTCTTGAATTACTAACATACTAAAATGACAGCAGAATAGACCTAACGGTCTTTTGTGTCTGCTCGTTTGGTCAGCCCCCCGCCTGGGAGCTGACCTTGCTGCCCCCCTCGTCCTCTCTGGCGTCCCCCTTCCCAGTTCCGGATATTTTCACTGCACTGGATTTTGCTTCCAGAACCCTTCCCCTGTACCTGTCCCACTCCCTCTTGAACCCCTCCACCTGCCCCCTGGGCAGCGCATTCCATGGCTCCACCACCCTCTCAGTGAAGTAGAACCTCCTCCTTTCTCCCCTGAATCTTCCCCCTCCAGCTTCCACCCATGCCCTCTGGTTGCCCCCTCCTTCTTCCTTCGGAGCACCCTGACTGCTTCTCCTCTGTTTACCCCCTTCATGTACCTGAATACCTCTGTCATGTCCCCCCTTCTCTCTTCCAGTGTGTACATATTTAACTCTTCGAGCCTTTCCCCATAGGTCCTGTCCCCCAAGCCCCAAATCATTTTGGTTGCCTTCCTCTGGACCCTCTCCAGGAGTTTAATGTCCCTCTTTAAGTGTGGCCTCCAAAACTGCACGCAGTACTCGAGGTGCGGCCTCACCAAGCAGTTATACGGAGGGAGTATCACTTCCCTCCTTCTGGAGGTGATACCTCTAGCGATGCATCCCAGCATCCTGTTGGCCTTTGCTGCTGCCCTCCTACAAGTCTTGGGGTTGTTCATCTTGACATCCACCACTACCCCCCAGGTCTCTCTCTCAGCCATCGAGACTTGTAGCATTCCCCCCCCCCCCGGTGTACACTTGGCCCGGGTTTCTGGCCCCCAGGTGCAGCACCTTACATTTCCCTGCATTTAACCTCAGTTTCCACTTTCTAGACCATCTTTCCAGAGCCTCTAGGTCCTCCTGTAGGGCCACCCTCCCCTCCTCCCCATCCACCACCGGCCCCAGTTTTGAGTCACCTACAAAGAGACTCATCTTACTCCTGAAAGCTGTCCTTGAACGTTGAACAGGAGGGGCCCAAGGACTGATCCCTTCGGGACCCCAATAATGGCCCTCCTTGGGGATGAGACTATCCCGCCAACTACAACCCTCTGGGTCCGGTCCTGGAGCCAATTGCCTACCCATCTGATCTTCTGGTTTCCCACCCCCATTTCTCCCAGCTTATCCAACAGGCCCCATGGGGAACAGAGTAAAATGCCTTGCTGAAGTCTAGAAAGAGGGCGTCACTGGTCTACCCAGGTCAAGGCACTCATCACCCAGTCATAGAACTCCACAGGTTTGTCTAACACGATTTCCCAGGGCAGATCCATGCTGTCTATCATCCAGGCACCCTGACTTTTCCAGGTCCCCCCAGCCTCTCCCTTGACAATGCCCTCCATCACCTTGCCCACCACCCGATGTCAGGCTGACAGGCCTGTAGTTCCCCTACCACCTCCCTTGATTCCCCTTGTGGATAGGCACTATATTTGCCACCTTCCAGTCCTGGGGCACCCACCTATCCTCAGAGAGATGGTGAAAAGCTCCACCAGGGTTTAGCCAGGACATCCATAAGTTCCTTCAGCACTCTGGGATGTAATTTATCCGCCCTGGTGCTTTCTCCATCTTAAGGGACCTGAGGCTTCCCTCACTCTCTCTGCTGTGATTTCCACCTCTGCTACCTCGTCTCCTGCTTAGCCTTCCCCCTCTGCAGTGATGCCTCCCCTCTCCCAGACCCGCCCGATCGGTGGGTCCCCCTCCTCAGTATCACTGTCTCCTCCCATGTATGATGCAGTCCCCCAATTTTCCTTGGTGAAAACTGAGGTGAAGTACTCATTTAGTACCTCAGCCTGCTCCCCGGGTCTTGTGCCCATCTCTCCCTGTTTTAATCCTGCTAATCTCCCCTTCACTCTTTGTTTTCCCCAATGTGTATAAAGAACCCTTGTTCCCTCTCCTAATTTCCCTGGCCAGGTTCTGCTCCTTTCTTGCCTTGGCCGCCTCCACCACCCTAGTGGCCTTCAAGCCATCAGCTCGTGCTCCCCTCCATCCCTTTCCTCCTTGAGCACTTGAATTGCCTATAGACTGCCTTCTTTCCCCTCACCAACTCCTGGACCTCCCTGGTCCACCAGCAGAGTTTTCAGGCCCTACCGCATTTTCGTCTTACTCTTGCACAGGTGCTGGTAGCATCCTGTACCCCTCTCCTGATGATTTCCCACCTACTGTCAGCGTCCATGTCTGGCCCAATCCCATCCAAATGCTCTTTAAGGATCCTTCCCATTTCCTTAAAATTCCATCACTGTTTTCGCTCCCACCAATTCCACTGGAAGACTTGCCGGAAATATGCCACTCTTTCTGTAAAGAAGTACTTCCTCACGGTACCCCGTCAGTTGAGCGCTACCAGAATAGTGCCACTCTATATGGCACTAGTCTGGTAAACGCTCACACGGACAGCGACTTGGGAATTATAGCACATGCTGTAAGCGCTGCCTTGGTCACTGTCCATGGTCCTGTATTCAGGACAAGAGCACCAGGAGCCAGGAGGCTGGCCGAGCTGCTCCCGTGGTGTGGATGGCTGGGGCATTGAGCAGCTCGGCCAGCAGTGGTGGAGACCAGGATTCTAAGCCTGGTCTCCAACCTTTTTGCATACCTCAGGACTTGAAATTTTTTTTTTTTTTTTTTACATGGGGCCGTAATGGCCCTGCAAATTTTAACTTTCCCCGGGATCTGCTCCCTCTCGAAGTGAGAATCCTAAAGACGGTGGGGGGGCCTTGCAAAAAAAGAATCAGCGCTGTTTTTACCGCACGCACCATGCCGACACAATTGTTGTTAACACTGTTTGGACCCAATGCCCTTTCTCACCTCTCTCCTGAATCTACCCCCTTCAGCTTCTTATCGTTCCCCCTTGTCCTTGAGCAGATCTGTTTTCTGAAACATGCTTTCCTCCTGTACCTTATTTACTGCATGAGTTAGTTAAAGGTCTCTATCATCTCCCCCTTTCCTTTCTGTCTTCCATGGTGTGCATATTTAGGTTCTTAAGTCTCTCCTCATAGAGCTTCTGATGCAGACCTGCACCATTTTAGTTGCCCTCATCTGGACTGCCTCCACTCTATGCCCTTCCAGAGATGTGGTCTCCAGAACTGGACACAGTACTCTAGGTGGAGTCTTACCAGTGATCTGTAAAGAGGCAATACCCCCTCCCTCTGTCTGCTGTTGACACCCCTCCCTGTGCACCCTAGTATCCCACTGGCTCTCCCAACTGCCTTGTCACACCACCTGAAAAACTTTAGGTTTAGGTAGTATGGTCTCTTTCCTGCTTGGTGGTCATCAGTACCACTCCTCCCATTTTGTATTCTGCCCCTGGGTTTCTCTGCCTCAAGTGTATTACTTGCATTTCTTCACATTGAAACCCAGGTGCCCTGCCCCTCACTGCTCCTTGAATGTTCTCAGATCTCTGCTCATCTTTCCACACATATACACAACCCCCACCCCCAAAGTGTCAATACTACTACAGATTTTGATGTCATCTGCAAAGAGGTTTGCTTTGCTGAAGTCCAGGTAAACCACTTCCAGCTCCTCTGCAGTGTCACTTATAAAGGCATTAAAGAGAACTGGTCCTGGCACTGATCACTGAGGCTCCCTGCTGGCCACTCTTCCTTCCTTTGAGTGAACTCCATTTACCACCACCCTCTGTCACCTATCCTCTAACCAATTTCTTACCCAGTTTGCCACCTTAGGCCCCACTCCTAAGCTACCCAACTTGCTTACTAGCCTCCTATGGGGAACGAAGGTATCGACAGCCTTACTGAAATCTAGGTGGACCACGTACAGTGCTCCCCCGTGATCTAATGCCTTGGTCATCCAGTCAAAGAAATCATTCAGATTCATTTTACATCCCCCCATGAACCCATGCTGCCTCGGGTCGTGTAACCCATTGGATTCAATATATTCCACAATCTTTTCCTTCAGCAGAGATTCCATTAACTTTCTCACCACCGAAGTCAGGCTGACTGGCCTGTAATTGCCAGCCTCTTCCCTGCTTTTGTGAAGTGGGGACTACATCTGCCTTCCTTCGGTCCTCTGGAAACGACTCCATTTCCCAATGAGCTGTTAAATAGGACCATCAGAGGTGCAAGCAGTACCTAAGCTCCCTCAGTACCCTTGGGTGCACCTCATCTGACCCATGGCTTTGTCCCATTTCAGGTTAGCAAGTTCGTTCAGAATGTTCTCCTCTGAAAACAGACTAGTGTCCACCTCCCTCCTTCCAGTGCACCTCTTACTGTTTTGTGGCCCCTTCTATTCTCCTTCCTCTGTAGACAAACATATTTGTTCAGGATGTCTGCCTCTTCATGGTCCCCCTCTGTAAAGAAGAATTTCCTCATATTGCTTCTGAACTTTCCTCCCTTAAGCTAAAG
Source organism: Neoceratodus forsteri (assembly GCA_016271365.2). NCBI lineage: Eukaryota > Metazoa > Chordata > Ceratodontiformes > Ceratodontidae > Neoceratodus > Neoceratodus forsteri. The sequence goes on from CM057456.1 coordinate 178,287,207, forward strand.
GTTGTGCCCTCTAGTCCTGCTGTAGTCCTTTACCTGAAAGAGATTCTACACATGCACCCTGTTGTTGCCTTTAAGGTATTTGAATGTTTCTATCATGTCCCCACAGTTCCTGTGTTGTTCTAGGGAGTATAATTTGAGATGATACCGTCTTGCCTCATATGGTTTCTGATGCAAGCCCTGTACCGTCTTTGTTGCTCTTCTCTGTACTGTCTCCAGTCTATCTATGTACTTCCTGAGGTGTGGCCTCCAGAACTGGACACAGTACTCCAGATGAGGCCTGACCAGGAACCGATACAGGAGCATGATTACTTCATGCCTTCTGCTCTGTTGCCCCTCCCTGTGCATCCCAGGATACCACTAGCCTTAAGTGCTGCCTTTTCACATTGTTTACTGACCTAGAGGTCATCTGATATGATCACACTTAGGTCTCTTTCCTGCCTAGTAGCCACTAGCTGCTTCCCTCCCATTGAGTACAGTTTCCCTGGGTTACGCTTTCCCAGGTTCATTACCTTGCATTTTTTGGCATTAAATTTCAGTTGCCTGGTCTTGGACCACTCCTGCAGTTTTCAGAGATCAGCCTCCATGGTTTGCTGTCCTTCTGTTGTGTCTACCTTTGTTGCTGATTTTGGTGTCATCTGCAAACAGGCACACCTTTCCCTCCAGTTCATCCGCAGTGTTGCTGATGAATATGTTGAAGAGGATCGCACCCCAAGAACTGAGTCCTGTGGGACCCCGCTAGTCACCCTCCCCTCCGCAGACCAAGTGCCATTTACTAATACTCTCTGAGTTCTCCCATGTAACCAGTTTCTGTCCCAGTTTGTAACCTCGGGCCCAGGTCCCATATTTCTCCAGTTTTTTGACTAGTCTCTTGTGCGGAATGGAGTCAAAAGCTTTGCTGAAGTCCAGGTAAACCACATCCACTGCCCTACCCTGATCCACTGTTTTGGTGACCCAGTTGAAAAAATCAACCAGGTTTGTCTGGCAGGACCTCCCTGCCGTGAAACTGTGTTGATTTTTGTCAAGCTGACCAGTTTGTTCCAAAAGAGCTATGATTCTTTCCTTCAGCAGGGACTCCATCAGTTTTCCCATGACTGGCATTAGACTAACCAGACAGTAGTTACCTGGCTGTTCCTTGCTTCCACTCTTGTGAAGTGGTACTACTGTTGCACTCTTACAATCCACCGGCACCTCCCCGCTCCTTAATGATTTGCTGAAGAGAATTACTAAGGGGACTGCCAGTTCCCTCCCTAGTTCTTTCAGTATTCTTGGGTGTATCCCATCTGGTCCCATAGCTTTATCTACCTTTAACGTGTCTATTTCCGACAGGACCCTTTCCTCTGTGAAGGGACCCATGTCTGTTCCTTCAGTCAGACACTTCTTTATGCCTATTGTTGGTCAATTACCGTCTGCTTCCTATGTGAAGACTGAACAGAAGTACTCATTGAGTGCTTCTGCCTTCTCGTGGCTTGTCTGTCTTTTTTTGTGATTCTAACAATGCCCCCTTTGGTCTTCCTTTTTTCACGTACTGTATGTACCTGTTGAAAGTTTTGTTACCCTTTTTTACTTCCTGAGCTATCCTAACCTCTGTTTGAGCGTTTGCATTTCTTGTCACATTCCCTGTCTCTTTTAGTTTTTGTTTATATTCATTTTTGTCCACCTCGTTCCCGACTTCTTGTACTTTCTGAAGTCTATGAGCTTTTCTTTTACCATGGTTGCCACCTCTTTGGAAAACCATAGTAGGTTTTTCCTCCTTTTGTTCTTACTAACCTGACGGACACACTGTGATGTGACCATGGTTATTGCATTCCTTCAGCCTTGTCCAACATTCTTCAACACTCCCTTCTATTGAGTTACTACAGTTGTCTCTTAGGTAGGCCTCCATGTTTCTGAAATCCGCCCTCCTGAAGTCAAGGACCTTCAGTTTGGAGTGTGCGGAGTCTGCAGTCCTTTTTACCCTGAACCATACCGTGTTATGGTCACTGTTGCCCAGGTGGCTCCTTGCTTCGATACTCATAACCCTATCGCTATTTGGGAATATCAGATCTAGAACTGCATTACCACTTGTGCGTGATGTCACTAGTTGATTTAGGCCTGCTTCCTATAGTGTGACTAGGAATTCCATGCTCTTCTGTGATGCCGCTGTGTGGGCATTACAGTCTGTGTCTGGCAGATTGAAATCCCCCACGAGCACCATGTCCCCTTTGCCTGACATCTGGAGGATGGTTTCCAGGATTTCCTTATCCCTGGCTTCCTTCTGATTTAGGGGTCTGTAGATTAGTCTTACCTGAATGGGTTTCCAGCTTCTGGATCTATTGTGATCCATAGATCCTATTCTTCTCTCTCTGCATCTCCTTTTACCTTCTGAATGCTACCCTGTTATTCTTTACCTTTTCTGCCACCTCTTTTGAGAACCTTTGCAGCTTATCTTTCCTCTTGCATTTGCGCCCTTGTTTGATGCAGAGGTTTGTTACCTTCACCTATGGCCCTTTTTAGCTCCCCCCACTGTTCCTTCACCTCATCCAGGTCATCCATGTCCCCTACCAAGTCACCCCTGAGGTATTCACCCATTTCTTTAAAACCTGAAGTCCAGGACTCTCGCCCTTGTGTGCTTCAGTTCTGCAGCCATCTTTATATTGAATCACACTGTGAGGTGACATTTGTTCCCCAGATGGCCTCCTACCTTGACATCTGCAATACAGTCCCTGTTAGTGAGTACCTGGTGTGGTATTGCCCCATCCTGAGTGGGTTCACTGAGTGGTCATCTGAGGAACGGCCCTTGCAGGGAGTCTAAGATGTCCCTGTATCTACTACAGCTGGGAAGTTCAGATCTACATCCAGCAGATTGAAGTCTCCCATCAGCATCACCTCCCCATTTTCTGCCATTTTGCCAGTAGCTTCTATCAGTACTGTATCACCCCCCCCCCCCCCGTGCTGGAGGTCTGTAGATCACACCAGTATGAAATAAAGTACTTCCAGCTCACAGTCAGGAACAAAAAGTTTTTCAAAAGCTGGAGGTAACAAAGCTGATCACACTGAAAGTGATGGAAAGGCTCTCTGTACTACAGCTGGTAAAGGATCTCTTTTCCAGGTACTTTTTCACCCACAAGAAAAATGGGAAATGACGACCAATTCTGGACCCAAGGTTCCTGATCAGGCACTTGAAAAAGGAAGCATTCAGTACTGTAACACTGGAAACTGAATTTCCATCCCTGCAAAAAGGAGGATGGTCAGGGTCCCTGGATCTGTAAGATGCCTGTGTTCATATTCCAGTAAGACCAGCCACAGAAAATATCTGAGATTCGGGTTAGGCATTGCTCAGTCAGTACCATTTCGTAGTAGTGCCCTTAGCCTAACCTCAGCATCAAGAGTGTTCACAAAGTGCTGAGCAGTTGTGGCAGCACACTGGTGAAAGAAAAGTGTGGTGGTGTTTCCCTACTCAGGCAACTGGCTTATAAGGGGGAAAACCTAGGAGGAAACAACTCAATATACATGGCTAACAGCATGCTGGAAAAGTTGGGGATCTCTTGAACATATTAAAATCACACCTGCTTCAGCCTGGCGCTGAAGATTGAGGCACTGGACGCCACACCTTGTGCCTTGCTGGTGACCCAGGTTCAGAAACGCGCCTGGGTTGTCAGGGGTCGGTTGGAGGGGGGATAGGATCGAGCATCCAGAGGACCGCTCTCCTATCCCGGGGAGGGTTGAGGGTTCCCACTTCTCTTTAGCGGCTCCTGGTGATGATTGGGGGTACTACCAGAGCTGGTGCAATTAGGGATGGAGTGCAGCGGACATCAGCACGTCTTGCCTAGGACGTCATTGCACATCTGCACTCCAGGGGGTCTAAGGAGGAAAAATGAGAAAATGGCAGCAATTGACCAGGCAGCTTGATGGCCACAACTTCCTCATCTGGTGGAGCCTGTCATGCATGGTTGCACTCAGGTATTGGTTCGTGGCCTGTCGTGGGGATTTGGGGTCCCTTTAGAAGGTACGGCAGCACATGCCAGCCAGTGTGTGGGCGAGCTTACGGGTCGCTCGGGGAAGAGAAGTGGTGGCTGGATGATTGCAGGTCAGGGTGCAGGAGGGATAAAAAAAATAAATAAATCACACCTAGAACCCTGTTACATACTGGAGTTAATAGAAACAGAACTGAACACAGTACAAGGGAGGGCATTCTTGCCAGTGCACAGGGCAGAATCCTCATACAGAGTACAGATTAATTCCTGGCAGATCACACAAAGATTGCACAGGAGTTTCTTCAGTTCTTAGGTCAGTGTTTTTCAAGTGGTGAGACCAGTCACTTCGGGGAGGCCCCAGCCTGTTCCAGGGGAGGCTCAAGAAATCCTGAAAATGTACCTTGTTTAAGTTGTTAGTTTTGGATACTTTATAGGCATAAGGCAAAGGGAAAATGGTAGGTGGATTTATTTATGTACAAATTGGTCACCTGGGAAGGTACACTAAGCAAAGGTCTATTTCCAGATATTTATTTACAGTATTACAGTTCAAATTAGTGACCGGAAAAGGCACACTAAGCCAAGGCCTGTTTCATACTGTAACCCGAGGTACACAGAGTGAATGCAACTCAGAACACACAAAGGTGCAAACAAGCATAAACAGTGTGCAAGTTATGAGAGGTAACCATTGACCCATTGAACTGGCCAAAGGGCAGTGCAGTGCAAGAGCAAGCAGTGATGCGCTACGAGCAAGAGGGAGCAACGTGATCCCGGAGAAGGTGTTTAAGAACGGAAGGGCGGAAGGTGGGGTGCAAGGTTACTCCAGATAGGAGGGGATATGGACTGAAAGCAGTCTTGACCAGTGGAGGTATTGCAGCAAGGGTTAGCAAGGGTCTGAGACTCAGAAGAGCATAGGGAGTAGACTAACCCAGGATGTGGGGGTTACACTGGGGGGGGGGGGATAAGTTGAAAATATTAAGAATAAAGTCTGCCAACTGCTCAACGGCATTTCATTTATTCTTGGTGTACCATAAAAAGTATGATATTTTTTTCATGATGAAGCCCAGAATTATTTCCAGTTTAGGAGGCGGTGAGGGCGCTCAAGATCATTTCTATGGCTTGGGGAAGATTCACTGTGACGAAGTGTGATAACTAATGTACTGGGTCACATGGCTTCAACAACAGCAGTGGTGCCATAGGCTTGGCTGCAAATGGGAGATGTCCAGTACCATCTAAAGAAGCACTGGTATAAGAAAACTTCATCAGCAGAACAGCCGGTACCAATCACACACAGACTGGCACAGGCATTGGCATCGTCAAAAGACATAGGTAGTCTAAGCTCCTGTATGCTTTTCCTCCATTCCTTCTGATCCAGAGTGTATTGTTGAAACTGAGGAGGAAGTCGGCAACACTGCTGTGATTCAGATTAGTACCAGACGGGGTCAGGCAGACATGGTACTCTCGTCTGTTGACATTACATCGAGCCTCATTCTCCCTGTAACACAATCTGCTAATGTTGTCATAGGGCATGATGACATCCAGATCTCAAATAACTTCACTCAAAGGCCTGGTTCTTGAAGAACCAGAGTCAGGGTCCTACGTAAACTGCAATAACGTCAACCTACATTCTGTGGCAGGATCTCATGCTTTCTGTGGCCAAACGATGACTAATTATCGAACAATTCTGTGATGGCTTTACAGTCTATTGCAGTTTTTTTTGTCATGAAACTCACTTCCAGAGGTTTCCTCAGTGTTTGTAAGAAGGCCATTATGGTCATCAGCTGTAGGGCTGAGCACCAGTGGTTTGGAAAAGTGTTGCCCAACAGAAATCTGCAGTGCAGTCGAACTTCCCCAGGAGGGGAAGGACTGTGTAATGGAGCTGGCAGCAAACTCACACTAAAGCTATTTTGTGCTTGCTTACAATCATTTTAGCCATTTAAATTGGGTTCTTTAGTGCCAGCAGGCATCTTTACAGCATCAGACATGTTGTTTCTGTGGCAGAGCCTGGTTTCTGCAACATTTGCCACAACCCCAGCATCACAGTACACGTTACCCTGGGTAGAGTAGTCTAATTTAAATCTGTCCAGTCAGATGTTTGAAATTTTAAAGGTGTTCAGAAAACCAGCTAGCAGGAAAACGTATTCCTCAAATTGGAAAAAGTTTAAAATTTGGTGTTCGTCACTTCGTCTCCCCACTGACTGCAAACTCAATCTGTGGTTCTGGACAGTTCATATACTTGGAAGCTTCCATTATAAAAGTTTACTTGCTGTAGCTGTGTGGGCCAGTAAGTCAACAGGGAAAGGGAAATCATTCAAAATATCTATGCTGCGCAACTACACAACAGGTACAAGCTAGTGAACATTTGGTGTTGGCCAATGCTTCTTCCCTTTTGGGTCATAGCGTCTTGAAATACTTGGTAAAGTACAGTAACTTTTTTAATCTATACAGTTGTGTGTTGCTCATTGGTACATGTGCAGTACTATAGCGTCCACTGTTACACGCACAGTGTTGAAAGTGCTTTTTTCAAAAATCTGTTAGGGAGTTATCTAAAACTGCACTTCATGTGGACCCCTCTCCTCCAGTCAGAAGCTGGGGTTATACAAACTTTATTCCTTAGCAAACTTACACCAGTAATTTTATTCTCAATAAAATGACTGCTCAGTGCTCTTGACCAGTCATTTTATTGTTAGTAGTAGTCATCCACTTTCAAACAACATGAAGTCTTGCTGTATTCTGACTAATGCAGTTAGCCCCAGCCTTTAAACTGCCCCGGAGAACAAAGGGTTAAACTTTCTATGCAGAGCATAGAATGCTGAGCTCGAGCTCGGTTGATGTCTCTGTCTGTTTCCCTTTGAAATCTAACCATCAGATTCTTTACTCCGCCTCACTGAACAATCGCTCCGGAGATTTCTCCTGCAGCTCGGTTCGAAAGTTGGTTTACTGTCGGTTTTTAACCGAAATTTGCTTCCGCATAGTCGGTTCAGTCTCTGTCTGTGGTACCGTGAGTACTAAATAGGTTTTGTACTGTTTTTCTGTGTGGAACTTGTAAAAGTGTGGATCGGTTCGGCTGAACCGATCATTTGTTGATCTTGTATCTTTCTTTAGTGTGTGGTTACCAGTCCTTATCGGTTCTAAAAAAAAAACATGTTTGGTACGTTTTTTTCCAAGACCCGTGACACGGTTAGGAACCAATAAGGGAGTCTTGCCTGGCGGTTGCCAAAAAAAGGGTAAGTTGGTTAGGTTGGCCATGTCTAAGAAACCCAAGAAAAAAAAAACGGGCCCACTAGGTTTCAACACTGCAGTGAGTGTGGGGAGGTCTTTGCTAAAGCCGATCCCCACACCACCTGTGTCTGGGGTTTGAACACCTCGATTCAGACTGCCAAATCTGTAAAAACTTTCCCAACTCTACCCTTGAAAAGAGATTAGGTAGACTGAGGGAAAAGGAAGCGCAGAAGCCACGCTGACCGGATGTCCAGCCGTTCAGTTCCAACGAACCAGAAGAGTGCCCTCTGACCAGGGCAATACTTCTGGGCAAAGGAAAACCGATCCCGAGGGTTGCCGGTACAAAAAGAAAACGCAAAGAGAAATCCTCCGGTTCGGATCCAGAAGCCCATGTTCTGACCGCCAAGGAAATAGCCAGAGCGATTCGGATTGTAGAATCGCTTTGCCCGGTTCTGACCAATCCAGCACCTTTTGGCAGGGGCTCGGTTCAGTCTGTTCCCCCGGTTCACAATTATACCCCTGAAGAATTTTATGAACCGGAGTTTAAGGGGGAGTTTGAAGATAATGATGGTGATGGTGAAAGTCTGGATGTGCCTGTGGAACCGGATATCTCCCCAGACAGACCTTCAGGTGTATCCCCTCCTAGGCTTTTTGAGTCCCCTTCCCAGTTTATGTTCTACAAAAAGGTGGCTGAGACCCTCCAGCTTCCTATGGAGGAGGCAATGGAGGATCAAGAGGAGCCTGATTGTGTGGAAATGATGGACATCCCAGAGTCCAGGAAACTGTCTATTCCGCTCCACAAATCTTTTGGGAAGCAGACACAAAAAATCCGGAAATCTCCCAATTCTATACCTCCTGTTGATAGAAGAATGGACAAGAGGTATACACTTTCGAGCTCAGATAGGAGTTTTATATCAACAATGCAGCCATGTTGGAGTTGTGCAGGCTACTGCCTGTGATAAGGCAAACATTCATGACTGCCTCCCCAGACAAAAGACTCCAGGAAGATTGATGCCATGGCAAAAAAACAGTACATGGCTTCTTCCTTGGGACTCAGTCTGGTGAATTACATGGCCTATACAGCCAGGTACCAGAAGTCCAGGTGGGACACTGTACTGGCACTGGCTAAACAGGTCTCCACCCCAGCTAGCCAAGGAGCTGGAGGAGGTGGCTGCAGATGGGATTGAGGCATCAAAAGTTCAGTTTCATACTGCTGTGGACTCCATTGATGTGTCATCAAGAGTCATGGCTACATCTGTGGATCTTCGGAGAATGGCTTGGCTCAGATGTACTAACCTCTCACAGGATACCCAGGCTAAGGCCATGGATTTTCCTGTAGTGGGTAATTCTCTGTTTGGGAGCAGACAGAGAATTACATGAAAAAATGGATACGTACAGGACCACTTACAGGAGTGCTCAGGCCAAAGAGAGGCAGGCAACTCCTCAAAGGCAGCAGTCTAGGGGTAGGGGCAGGCCTTTTCACAGGCCTTTTTACCAAGCACAGGCCTCTTCTTCCTTTTCACAGAGGGGGTTCTTCAGAGGGAGAGGCAGAAGGGGGATGAGCAGGGCTGCATCCACTCCTCAGCCTAAGGCCCCTGCCAAGCAGACACCCTCATGGGCCTGCCCGGGTCAACTCTCCTATTCCAGTAGGGGGCAGGCTGACTTACTCCGTCCAGGACTGGATGTCTGTTACATCAGACAAGTGGGTCCTGAAAGTAGTAAGCCAGGGACTGGTTCTCAGCTTCAAAAAATTTCTGAAGGTGAGAGCCAGATCTTTCCCACCTGCAGGTCTCTCAGAAACCATTGCCCTAGAGGTAGAGGTTTCATCTCTGCTGGCTTTAAGAGCCATAGGGAAGTACCCACCCTACACTGGGGCAACTGTCTGTACTCCAGGTACTTCCTTACCACAAAAAAGAAAGGGGCGTGGCGACCCATCCTAGGCCTAAGATACCTAAACAAACATTTTAAAACCAAAGTTCAAGATGGTAACTCTGGGAATAATCCTTCCCTCTCTAAGGCCAGGGGACTGGCTAGCCTCCCTGGACCTCAAAGATGCCTATTTTACATTCCCATCAGGTGCTCCCACAGAAAGTACCTCAGGTTGAGTTGCCCTCAGGCCACTATCAGTTCAGAGCAATGCCCTTTGGCCTAACTTCAGCCCCAAGGGTCTTCACAAAGTGCCTGGCAGTAGTAGTTGCCTTTCTAAGGAGGCAAAAGATTTCCATTTTCCATGTCTGGACGACTGGCTAATAGTGGGCCAGTCTCCAGACCAAGTTAGGTCAGACCTGCAAGTGACCCAGCAAGTGCTCACTTATCTAGGATTTCTTCTCAGCCTTCCCAAATCAGTTCTCGAGCCAGTCCAGCTTCTTACCTTTATAGGGGCAGAGCTGGATACGGTCAAAGCAAGAGCCTTTCTTCCCCTGGAAAGGGCAAGGATTCTAAAGTGATTCTGATTGCTCCAGACTGGGCCAGACAGCCCTGGTACCCCCTGTTGCTGTCCCTGGCAGTCCATCTTCCCCTGTCTCTTCCCAGGAATTACAGCCTGTTAACCTCCTCTCAGGGGAGGATTTGGTACCCCAATCTTCAGTCTCTCAATCTCAAGGCATGGCTCTTGAAGAGTTAGAGTTTGCAGATTTGCATCTGTCTCAGGGGGTTCTGGATATTCTCAGAACTTCTCGAAAGCCCTCCACCAGAAAGACTTGCAACTCCAAATGGAAGGGATTCAGCATTTGGTGTTCCAGGAAGCACATTTCTCCAGATACTGCTGAATTGCCTACAGTTCTGGATTATATGGTCCATCTGAATGGCCTGGGCCTCAGACCAGCTACTCTCAAGGTACACTTGTCAGCTGTTTCTGCTTTTCTGTCAGTGGGGAAGTCTTCCTCACTGTTATCTCATCCTGTATTCTGTAAATTTTTTAAAGGATTGCTTCATACCAATCCTCCCTTTAGAGACCCTGCCCCTGCCTGGGATTTAAATGTTTGCATTGCTCAACTTATGCAACCTCATTTTGAGCCTTTGTCCTTAGCAGAGCTTAAGTACTTGACTTGGAAAACTGTGTTTTTGGTGGCCATTACCTCTGCCAGACGTATCAGTGAATTGCAAGCCCTGTCAGTGGAACCTGATTTTATCTCCTTTCACAGGGATAAAGTGGTCCTTAGAACCACTAGAAGGTTCTTGCCCAAAGTGGTTTCAGATTTCCACTTGAATCAGTCTATGTCTCTTCCTGTCTTCTTCACTGATCATTCTTCCTCAGGAGAGAGGAGGCTACACAGTTTAGATGTTAAAAGAGCCATTAGCTACTACATAGAGTGTACCAAGGGTCACAGGTTTGAGTCCCTCCAGTTGTTCCTCACTTATGGAGAAGTGGGAAAGGGCAAACCTGCCACCAAGAGAACTGATGCCAGGTGGATTGTGTCTTGTATACAATTATGTTATGAGAAACTGGGAAAGATTCCACCCTCAGGCCTGAGGGCTCACTGTACAAGAGGTACAGCTGCTTCCCTGGCTGCTGCCAGGGATATTCCTCTCTTAGTAATTTGTCAAGCAGCCACCTGGAAAACAGTCCATACCTTTACCAAGCATTACTCTCTAGATATCCAGGCTAGGAGTGATGCTCGATTTGGCACAGCAGTACTTCAGAGCCTCTTCCCAAAGTAGGTTCTCTCTCTCTCCCTCCTCCATGGAGGTACTGCTTGGTAGTCTGCATTAGTCAGAATACAGCAAGACTCCAATAGAAGAAACATAATTACTAAGGTGAGTAATTTTTTCTTCTTGTATTCTGATTGGTGTGTGTACTCACAGCGGCTAATCCATGAAGCATACTAGTTTGAATGTGCTAGTTATGCCACTGTCCTCCGCAATAATATGACTGCCTGATGAAGATAAAGCACCTTGTCTTCTTCTATATATTTTATTTAGTCACTCAACAGTCAGATTATTGCTATAGATATATATAGACCCAAGTAACACATTATCACTTAAATATCCTTCCCTTTGCACTCTTGTATCTTGTGTCTTGCAAAGCATATCAGATTGAATCTGTGTATCAGAAAAATTGACCCTCATGTCACACTTTGATAACCTTTTTCTGTGGACTTAGCCAGAAGCACAGTTACATGTGAGTAACTTTTTCTTTTGATTTGTAATGCTACTACTGTCAATGTCTAGTCAAAACACCAGTTTAGCTTTGATGCTTAGCAAAATAGGTTTCAGGAAAACAGGTTGTTACCAAATGAGAGCAAGCATAAATCCATGTTCTGAGGCACTGAAAATAAAAATCCCTAAGTATTGATTTGCTTAGTATTTGTAGTAATGCATTACTGTTTTTCTTGGTTAATTTTGAATAATTGTAAAAATAGAATGGTGCAAGGAGGGGTTTCTCCCATATGCATAGTTAAAATCAATGTCAGTGGCTCAGCAGGTAGCATACTCGCCTCTGAGGTTGGGAGATCAGAAGGATGTGGATTCTATTCCCACACCAGGCACTTGGGTTAAATCCCAATACTGACACTGTAGTGCAGCATGAGGGGGTGCTGCACTCCTGAGGTGCCGTATTTCAGATGAGACGTTAAACCGAGGTCCCATCTGCCTTTTCTGGTGGTAATTCAGGTGGATGTTAAACATCCCACGGCACTTCTCGAAAAGAGTAGGGGAAGTTCCCCAATGCCCTGGCCAACTTTCCCCCCATTCACTAAAAATACTGCCAACAGCTTGATCTGGTTCAAGGTCAGTTGGCATTCATCTGTATTCCCCTTCCCAGGTCGTGCCTGAAAATAGGCAGAATTTATCCAGTGCACTTGCCCGGTCAACAAAAACTAAAAAAATTAAAATATTACTAAAATTAAGGTGAACTAAATGAATGTATACCTAAACGTTCTGGCCCAGATATTCAAACTGCGCCAGTTTGTGGCGCAAGACCCTGCACCGCTCAAAACAGTTGTGCAGGGGTGTGGCCAGGGCAATATTCAACGGAGTTGCGCTATGGCGCAACTGCTTTGAATATCGCTCCCTGGCCACCCCCACTATGCGTAAGCGCGGTGGAACTGCCTCAGCGCCAAGTGGTCAGAATGGGCATTGAGATGCGGTGGCACAAGTTCCATTCGCCATGCACAGCACCTGCGATATTCAAGGTGACATGCAAATGGGGCTATAATCTATGCAAAGGCGCCACGGGTGGCCATTGCATCTGATTATGGCCCCCATTTACTGTCTAAACTCTTGTCCCGATGACTTGCGCCTGGCGGCCTGCCAGGCAGCGGCCATTGAGGACCACGCGCCCTACAGCCCGATCGCGGGGCGTCCCCTAAGGGGCGATGAATGTATCTATCCTGGTGGTCCAGTGGACGCGATTATGTCAGCGGGCATAATTATAACCCCATCCCCGAGTAGCCCGATCGCGGGCAGAAGTGCTTGGGTAGCGATCGTGGGCATCAGACCCCCAAAGCCCATTATCCTGGTGGTCCAGTGGACCGAGCGAACCCGATCGTGGGCGGCATTCCTCACCCCAGTATGAAATCCCTGGTGATCTAGTGGACCCCACCCCACCCGCCCAGTGAGCCCCACCAACCCGCTCCCCTGTCAGCGGCGGGCGGCAGCACCCACCCTCCTGCCGACTGACAGCTCAGTATGGCTGCATGCCCATTGGTTCAGAGCATGAGCCAATGGGCGTGCATCCATACCGTACTAGTCGGTCAGATATGTGAATAGTTCATTCACATATCTGGACTGACTTCAGCGCTATGAGCTACTGCGCCATTGAAACCATGCCCCTGTTTCAATGGTGCAACTCGCCTGCTGTAATCGATCGGCGGGTGGTGAAGCGACAGGCGGGTGGGGTGCTGCTGGCTGCGGGGGAGGCGGGATGGTGGGGCTCGGTGGGGTGGGGTCCACTAGATCACCAGAATTTCATACTTGGGGGGTGAGAAATGCGCCCGTGGTCGGGCTGGAATATTGGGCTTTGGGGGAATGCCATGATTTGGGTTAATGGGGCGGAGAGGAACACTGTTATGCCATGATCGAGACTACTCGCGAGCCACTGGACCACCAGGATATTGGACTTTGGGGGTCTGATGCCCGCGATCGGAGCTACTCGGGGGTGAGGGGTTACATTTATATGCCTGCAATGGGCTACTCGGGTGGGGGTTACACTTATGCTTGTGATCGGGCTACTCAGTGGGGGACAGTTATGCCTGATCCGGGCATGGGGGCACCACCAGGTCTTGTGAGGAATCAAGTCGAGGCCACCCACAGGTGGCAGCTGCTCTGTTGTGCCCTGCAATGCGGCAGCTCACCTGTGGATGGCCCTCGACTTGTTCCTTTTTTTTTCAGCTCAACTCTGTGCAGGCGCAGGTAGGGGTTGCGCCTGCATAACTCTGCACGGCCCAGGCTAAATATCGGGCTGTACAGTTTATGCATGGTTCCTCCCCCTTTGGTTGCGCATGCCTTCATTATCATTGCGCTGTTGCTCAGCATGATTTCGGGTGCGCAACTGCCTCCTGCTAAATATCGCAAAATGGCACATTTCGGATTTGCACAGGCGCAACCCTGTTGCGCATGGCTCAACTCTTTTGAATATCTGGGCCTCTGTGTACAGATGTTGCGAAGTTTTAATCCATCGGCAAAGTTCTGGCAAAGTCACCAGCTCTGCATTCATGGAGCATTCCATTAAGTGAAACGCTTAGCTTGCAAATTCACCTGTGTGACTTCACCAGTAACTTCACCTACACAACTTCAACGGTAACTTTGCCTTTAAATGACACTGGCAGAGTGGGAATGCTACCTCGCTATTTACTGTTAGATGGAAAGAACTCTGGAAGTCACATGGTACTGTGCTGTCCTTAGTTTCATTTTTGCAATGTGAGCCAGGAGTTGGGAGTGGAAGGAGAGAGTTTACACCAAGTAGCAAAAGACACTTGTAGAGCTTTCTTTTTGCTTTATTTTCCCTTAATCTTCATTCTGTTTAATTTACATTTACCAAGTTTAATGAGTTAATCACTCTTTATTTCTGTGGCTTTTTTTTTTCTCTTTCTCTTTGTGTTCCTTTTTTCACTTTTACCCCTCCCCCTTTTTTTTTTTTTGTTATTTATTAGACTTTATTGAGCTGACAACTGCTCGGTACCTCAACCCGATCACGGACCCCTGCTTCCACTTTCAGATTGGGCCACCACTCCCCGATACCCTCTGGCCTGCCCCCACAGGGCGGGATTGCGTTACCGGCCCTTAGTGCTGCAGATGACTGGATAGGTCGGGGAGCCGGCCTTGAGAACTGATTGAAGCCAAGGGTGGGCTTCATCTAGGGCATCTGTCAGCTATTTTTTTCCTGATGTATGGGTGGTGGGGACATGCAGTGATGTCCAACGTCCACCCTACCCCATGAAGCAGCTGGCATCAGCATGCTCGGTACACCCAGCCTCCGCTAGGTGTCTGTGTTACGCAAAACACTCTGCCCCCTCCCCCCTGGAGCAGAGCAGTCGTCAGACGCTCAATCCTTCTCCCCCGGCTGGCTCTCCTATGTCCCAGGTTGGTTCCCGAACATGGGTCGCCGGCGTTGCAGGTAGGTGCCCTGCACCAGCGGGCCAGCTACGTCTACTCTTTTTTTGTTGTGCACATTCAGTGTACAAGTTAAAAATGATGGAGCAAAGGTGAGGGAGAGAGCGAGAGAGGCCAGGAGGGGAGGGGTGCAAGCAGCAATGGGTAAACGTCCAGGGTTTCAGCTCAAAAGGACCTTGTTCAGCCACAGCACCACACACACACAGTGCTGGACCCCCAGCCCAAATAAGGTGAGCAGGTAATGGCACCATCAGCAGTGTCCCCACCACCAGCTGTGCATCAGGAGGCGGAGGACCAGCAGCAGCAGCCAGGAACATCTAACTCTGCCCCTCAGCAGAAGCAGGCAGAGTCCCTTGTATGGGACTTTTTTTTTAAATGGACCCCACAGATAACAGTCTGGTGACATGTAAATTGTGCCACACTGTTGTTCGGCATGGAAAACCATGGCGTCATCTTGGTATAGGTGGTCAGCACACACCTGTGGGGAGGCACCCAAAAGAATGGGCAGAGTATTTAAGGGTGAAAGGTGGTGAGAGGGGGTGCAGGTGATGACCCTAGAGGCAAGAGTAAGGAGGGCAAGTGAAAGTGATGTGGTGATGAGGAGGGGGACATGAAAGGGACTGTAAAACAGACCGGCAGTCATGCATGGGTGTTGCAGCGGGGGAACCACCAGAGACATCTTCTTCTGATCCTCCTGCCACATCCACATGGCAGGAAGTGGGGGAGCTTTGCAGGGAGATAAGGGAGCTCTCCTGTCAGGTTGGGGAGCTGAAGGAGATGATGGTGGAGATGCTCCACAACCAGCAGCAAGGCAAGGAATGATGGCTGGTTTAATTCCATAATCCTCCATAGCCCTCCAATCTGTTACTTCCTTTTATCTTCTCTTGTATGTTTCTGTTTACTTCTCTTACTTCAGTGCACTCAGTATTTCTTTCCTATTGGGTTCGTTTCTACTTAAAAAAAAAAAAAAAAAACACAACAAAAGAAAAAATGACCAAAAATATTATTTCCTATCAAGATTTCCTTTTCTGATACTGTCTCTCCTGTCTCCTCTCCATTACATCACACATTTCCTTTCTTTCTGTTTCCATTTCTTCCTATTTTTTCTCACATTTTTCTCAACTACCAGAATAAATTGGTCAGGCAACTTAAGGTAGCAATACTAGGCTACCAGCACTGCTACAGTTGTCTTTAAGTCTCCCTCTCCGTCTGTGTTGCCAAGTACTTTAGTACACAGTACTGCCACCCACATTATATAAATAGTATATGTTGTAGAAATTCTCCCCCAAACCCGAAATCTTGAAATCATTGTAAGCCACTGGTGCAGCTGCTACAGTTGTCTTTAAGTTGCCCTCTGGGACAGTGTCTGTTGCCAAACACTTTAGTACACAGAAGTACTGCCACCCATGATATATAAATGTTATAAGTTGTGGAAATGTTTCCCCATCCCCAAAACTGAAAATCATTGTAAGTCACTGCTTCTGCTGCTGCTGTTCCATTGCTTTGTCACTTTTCAGCAAATGTAAGTATTTCATCTTCTTTTATTTCCTTTTTTTTGAAGGGGAAGGTTAACCACTGTATTGGTAACCATTTTTTTTTTTTTTTTTTTTTCTGTTTTTCTATTTTCAGGTATCATCAGTAGGATAAAATTCGGTTGATGCATAGGTACACCCTGTATCTTTTCATGGAATTCAGCATGTTTTCCAACCACTGGAAAGTAAGTTTTTTTTTTGTGTGTTTTGTTTTTTTCCAGGGGGGTCAATTTTGGAAAGTTTTGCATATGTTGGACTAACTGTTTTCTGTTCCTGTTGCTCTAATTTCAGGTAATTTTCCGGAGATTTCATGAGACCTGTGAAGACAAGTGAAGATTAGTTAGATTACTCAAAAAGGAGAATCCAAAATAAAAGGCAAAAACAAGAAAGAAAATCAATAACGATACTTACCAGCAGATTACTGCTGCTGGCCATGATGGGTTGCATTTCACGGAACTGGTGTAGGAAAAACCATTGTAAATGTGAAACCTGCAGGGAGACAAAGGGACAGAAAGAGAAACATTTTTAATGTGTTTCTCAACTTAGGAAGGACTTGCATCTTCTGTGAGGCCGAGGACTCGAGTGAGGCACCCCACGAGTAGTGAGGATGAGGACAGAGATGCGAACCACAGTGAAAGTTACTTACCATCGCAGTAGACAAACATAGGCCTTGCTGTGTCTAAGGTCTTAATGTCTGGATGAGCTGACTGGCTGGAGGATTGGCTCAGCTTGAGTACTGCACTTCCAGAGTGAACATTGCTACTGTCCAGATTCTGTGGATATTGTCTCAGAGTGAACGTTACATTCATTTATAGGAGCTTTTAACACGGGGAGTAGTTTGCTAGAGCATGCATACTTTACACAGACTATATCTGCTATTTCTGGTACACTCCTGCTGCTATTTAATATTTCTAATTCTAGTTTATTTTTCTATAATTTTATAATCATATTTATAATTCTAGTGCACGATACATTTTGCTTAAGATGGGCCTACGTTGAGTGTGTCTGGGCTTCACTTATGTTGCTGTCATTTAAGTGACGGATTACTTGTTTGTTCAGAGTAGTCCTAGGCTCCTTCCACGTGGGAAAGATGGGGACGTTAACTTTTATTTCTTCGAAGGCGATAACTACTGTTTGAATCATACCCAACTGCTGGGTTTACAGCAGAAAACTTTGTCATATAATATAGGCTTGATTTAAAAAAAAAAATCTCTTCTCACCTGTGTAGGAGCAAAATGTAACTCTATTTCCATATTATTCTTAGATTGCTGCTACTGTCAGGAGATGTGGAATTGTACCAAGTATCTATATCAGATCAAAATGAAGCACATGCTGACTCCTTTTAATCTGTGAAAGGGGAGGTCTAAAGATTGTGCATTTCAATACTCATGGCTTAGCTTCTAAATCACACTTGGTAGAGAGGCCTGGGTTACTTATTATAAGCCTGATATATTAGCCATTACTCAGATCTGGCTTTGTCGCTAGAAATCAGGCAAGTTGGCAGTCTTGGGTTATACAATTTATAGAATGGATAGGGCTAAGGGAAAAAGGGGAGGAGTTTTGTTTTATATTAAAAATACACTGACCACTGTACCTTTTACTGATGATAATCCTGGTCATTGTAATTGTGAATACCTTGTAATACAAGTTACAATATGTGCATTTAAAAAGCTGAATATCTACTGTGTTTACAACCCCCCAAAAAATAATAGGGATTTCAGGATTTTGTTGATTTAGTGACAAACTGTTGTAAACAGGAACTAATTGTCGTTTGAGACTGTAATTTAAATTGGATGGGTAAAGATAGTATTAAGTATAAAACTGTCTTGTTAGGCTCCAATCTGCACCAATTGATAACTAAACCAACTCAACTTAATCTAAAATCCAATAAACACGCATTAACGTGATTGGTTTCTATCAAATAGAAATGATCATATTGTTGCCAGTGGCTTAATTTCACACTCCGTAATCATCATCCCATATTTGGAATCTGGAAAGATGTGGGCATAATCAAGCCCTCTCCTAGAATAATAGAATTAAGAAACTATTGTAAAACCAGAAGTCCCTGGCTTTATACTATACGTAGGTTATCAGAAGTGGATTGGCCATATATAAAATTTAATACCAGATGTCGATTGTGCACTTGATTTTTTTTTTTTATTGAAACCTTTACAGAAATAGTGAATTCATGTCCCTAGTTATTTAAAAAGAGAGTGAGTGGGAAGAATGGCAAGTGGTTAAATATGATGAAAGATAGTGACACCGCTTGGCATATATATAAAAAGAGTAAATCTATTATCCATCTAAATGAATGTAGGAAAAGGACTAATTGCAAAAGAGAAACAAAACTAGCTAAAATTAGTGATTGCAGACAACAACAGGTGAGAAACCTCCTAACCTGAAAAAAGTTTTGGGCTCCATTAGAGTCATTTTCTCCCAACCCACAGGAAATACCTCTTGCATATTTAAAGACAGTGAGTTGCTGACCTGTCCTGTCTCAAATTCTAAGGAATTTAATGCACAGTGTACTAATTTGGATTCTTATTGGAAAGACTTAAATGGCAACATGTGTACTAATCAGGAAGTCAGACGTCTTCCTAAAGACCATGAAAAGTGTAGAAGTGTTAAAATTACTCAAGAAATTAAACCCTGATAAATCCCCTGGCTGTGATGACCTGCTTCCCAGATTCATGACTCTTGCTGCTTTGAAAATTGCTTATCCTATCAGTATTTTATTTAAATTGTCTTTTCAAACTGGACAGGTACCGAACCTTTGGAAAAAATCCTGTGTAATCCACAAATCAGGGTCTCAATCTGATCATTGTAATTATCATCCCATCTCTATTCTGTCGGCCTTGTCTAAGATATGAGCGAAAATAGTTTACCAACAACATAACGACTGTATTAAGTTGTATGATTTGATTTCTACAAGCCAGTATGGATATGGGGGACATAACACTGAGACTGCCTTGGTTGGGTTCACGAACACTGTCCACAGGGCTACTGAGTCTGTTTGCCTTATGGGGACAGTGTTGGTGGACCGAACCATGGCATTCGACTTGGTCGACCATCCCTTTTTGTTGAATCATCTTAAACATGTGGGATTTGGAAATTCCACAGTAGCTCTGTTTAGCAATTATCTTTCTGATAGGTCACAGAGTGTTAAATTTGGTATTACTTTTTCATCTTATAAGAGACTTCAGTACAGAGTCCCTCAGGGCCTCTTGCTGTTTTCTCTTTTTATTGACCCTATCTTTCATGTAACTCAAAATTGCAATCTGTTTTTACATGCAAATGATGCAGTACTGTTGCCCATAATCCATCTGTATCTGAAATTAAAACCACGCTTAGTCATGAATTTATTAAAGTACAGGACTGGCTTTGTCAGAATAATCTTGTTTTAAATAGAACAAAAACAAAAGCTATGCTATTTGGCTCAGTTCCTAAACTGAAACGGTTTTCTAGAGAATTCAAAGTACATGCTAATGATGGATATCTAATTGAGACCGAGGAATCCTTTAAATATCTCGGCATCACATTAGATCCATCTTTGAAATGTAATATACACCTGGATAGAACTACTGCTAAGATCTACGTGAAAAGTGGAACACTTTATCGGATACATAATTTCTTAACTAAAGAAACTCGCTTGGCCATAGCAAAGCAAAACCTTTTTCTAATTCTAAACTATGCATCTATTGTTACTGATTCTGTGTCTGCCTGTGTTATTTCCAGGAAAGAAATACTGCTATGAAAAATAGGTAAATTTGCTCTTTTGGCATCCCACTGAACTCTTCATTGTCAAATTTTAGAGAATCTTGGCTGGCTATCAGTTCATAATAATTATAAGTTATCCTTGTCACAATTCACATTTAAAATCATGAATTCTGGTTGTCCAGTTTCCTTGAATAAGCTATTGATAAACCATACCCCTACCTATGAACCGTGATCTTCAGAAGAATTCCAATTGGTCATACCATTTTTGCATACTAATGCTGGAAAAAGAACCTTTGCATATTGTACTGCCTCCCTGTGGAACTTTGTGGCAACATATGTTAGACGTCTTTCGTCTGCCAGGCTCTTCTCCTCAGCTGTTCTACAGTATTTTAAAAATTTAAATGTGTGCTCATGTAAATTGAATTAAATGATGATTTAATTTTATTGTGGTGTATTGAGTGCAGCTGTTTTTTGCATTTTGGTACTGTATGTCTGATTTATTACTTTGACCTCAGGTCGTACCTGAGAAAGAAATGTATAGTCCAGTGTACCTACCTGTAAACTCAAATAAATGAAAATGAAATGTTTCATCACTGTGAGGGTGGTTTTTGTGACTGTATATAGGCCCAAGCAGGCAAAGGCAAAAGGAGGTGGTGCAGAGTCTTGCTGGCTGAAGCAGGCACTGACAGAAACAGCAGCACAACAGTCAGGGATGGGAAACAATAAAAGGAATGAAAATAACATAATTTTGAAACATATTGTAAAGAATTATACTGATGGTAAAGGAGGGAGACAACACATCATCTTTTTTTCAGTCTTCAACATCATCGAAAAAATAGCCCTCACAGTCTTCCAGACTGGAGTTGCCACCATATGGGAATTCTCTATTAATATTCCTCAACCTCAGTGGTACAAGACAGTTTCTTCGTGCCAACAAGACCTTGATCGTCATCTTCCCCGGAAGATTCACTGTCATGTGGTAGGAACATGGATAAGATTGTCTTCTGTGGAATGTAGCCCATATTAATGTTAATAAATGTTAGCATGCCAACATTTTTGGGTGACAGATAAGTGTACCTGTCCTGCACAGTGGTGGCAGCAGCAGAACTGAATACTGTACGTGTTCCTCACCGACACTCGAGGGTAGGCAGCTAATGTATATGATTGCAACTGAGGTCAGTGCTGGCCACTTCAGTGACCGTGCTGCTACAGTACAAGGGCTCATCAGCAATGGCAAGGTGCTTTGTGTCTGCCAAATAAGTGGCAAGGCAAATGTTATTTAAAAGACGCCCTATCCCGAAGGCTCTGGGTGCCTATCATGTCTATCATGCATTGTACTGCTAGCAGTCCTGATGCCTCATCAGGCTCCTTCTCCTCCCTTTCTTCCATGGCGGCAGCTTCCACCTTATACTGGGTATAGCATGGAAGAAGGCATAACTGCCCATTATTACCATTCCCCGCATTAGCGGGTCCAGCTCAATCTCTCGTTTAGTAGTAGATGGTCGATTTCCTTTTTAAAAGTATTCCCAGGACTACTAGCAACTATATTGCTAGATAATCTATTCCAGATCCTGCCAGTTCAGCGGAGAAAGGAATAGTATCTACTGCTTTTCCTGGTTGTACCCATTTTTATTTGAAGTTTGTGTCCCCTTAGACTTTTTGGTTTACCCTGAATGGTTATACCCATTTCTCCCATCATTTCAGGATCATTCATTATCTTAAACATTGTCAGTAGATCTCCTCTTATTCTCCTTTGTTCCAAGGAATATAAACTTAAATACGGTTTTCGCATCCTGCATATACCCAGGCCACAGTTCATCACCTCGGACATTTAACACACTGTGAGACTCTGGACCTCAGCAGTTCACCATTTCCTCTGGATTTGACTTTTTGTTTTCATTTAGTGCTTTTTCCTTTGGTATGATGAGGCAAGGAGGCTAAATCTGACACTTCAGTGGTTGCAGCTTGTGTATTATCAGTCCGCTTCATTTAGTGCCTTCTCCTTGGGTAAAAGATAAGGAGATTTAATTTTATTATTTTGCTGCCAATTGTTAGAATAAGGGGTAGTGGGTATTTTATTCTGTTCTGTGGTATTATAGACTTAATATTTTAATGCTGTTAATTTTTAATGTTGGCTGCATTATTATTTTTTTTATATACTAGAATGTTTTTACACTTTCTCAACCCCTTCCAAGCATGTTGTATGTGCTGCTGAAACACGCTGGCTCTTAAGCTCTGACTTAACCCTAAGAAAAGAAAATCCTAAGAAAAATCCAAAGAGCACCACTGTTACCTACCAGGTCATAATGTCGTACGCTTAACAGCGTACAACATTATGGCTAACCCAGAATAGCGCCATAACTGTGAGCGAATGGTGCAGTACCGCGTATACTGCTGTACGCAGTATTGCAGCACTCACACAATCCCAGGCAGAGAATAAGACCTCTGCTGGGATGGGGTTCCGTCGAGCAGCTGCCGTGGCTCAATGGACTGAGCCACTGCAGCCAGGAACCCAGGCGCTGCTTCTGGGACTAAGTTTGATTCCTGGTCCCAGAATTTTTTTCTTTTCCAACTTTGTGCAGTTTTGACTTGAACCCCCCAAAACAGCAGAAATCATTATGACCCTGTGCCCCACTCTTAAAGGGGCAGTCCTAGTCTTAAAGGTGCAGTACTACTCTGAAGATGCAGCACACCGAAAGCCTAGCTTATAGGACCTGCCTTTGAAATCTTATAGTACAAGTGCTGGCAAAGTGACTGAAAGCGCAAACTGCTCACTGTCAGCTGTACCTCAAGTGACATACTTCCTCCTCAAGTTAAGCAATATGGTCTACCTTGCCATCATGCTGCCTCCGAGAATCCCTCTGTTGGTACTAAATAACCTCATGTGTCTAGCTGCTAACAATGCTAACGCACCACCTACCTTGCCTGCCCAGCAAATTGTATTAAATGCATACAGCACCATAATCATAGACTGTTACAAACCGTCCTCTGCCTATTCAGCCCAGTGGGATACCTACTCAGATACCAGTGCTCGCTGCTGCCCATACTGTAACTCCACTCTGGCACTCATCCCACGCTTCTTCGTCTCCCACAGAGCATGCATGCTGGGCCACTCCAGTAAAAGGTCACAGATCCACAGTAACCAGCTATTTAAGGAGACGATCAAAAGGCTAGATCTTACTTGGAGTAAGAGCTTCTGCAGGAGGCTACACCATGAGGACTATGCCGCCAGGCACTAGGACACCAAGGAAAACTTCTAGCCAGCAGTACCCAGCTGGGGCCCTTCCCTTATGTCGGTCTGCCCACCGACGTCACCAGCTGTATAAAGAGGGCGGTCCCCAGCCCCACCTCATTTCCTTTCCCGCCATCGACCAATGCGCTCCGGCTCCATCGGATGCCTCGTTGCATCTGTCGACTGCCATTTTACTTCAGTCAGAAGTACTCATTTGTTTCCTTTTATTTCTGAGTGTAGTATCAAGCGAATGTCAATGTCATCTCTGTCTTCCTTAGCATCGCGGCGGAAATCTAAGTGTCTGTGCGGGCAGTAGATTCCTGCCAAAGACGGTCATTCGCAGTGCCTCTTTTGTCTGGGGCCTACCCACAATGTCAGAGCCTGCCTGGACTGCGGCAGTTTCAACCAACAGACCCTGACCCACCGCCACAAGACTGTCCAGGCCTACATTATGGAGCAACAGCTTGCCGCTCTTCAGTGCCCGTCGAAGACCAGCTCCTCAGCCTCCCAATCGCCGACTTCCCAAAAGGAGAAACACTCAGGAGGGAAGCACCATCAGCGGGACAAGGAGCACAGTAGATCAGAGTTCAGATCTAAATCTCCTCACAAGGAGAAGCCTTCCAGTTTGCGCTCTGGAGAGAGAGCAGACTCAGCCCCTCTGTCAAGCCTGACGTTGACAAAGGCTCCGCCCTTGCAGTTTCAACGGGCAGAAGCTCTTCGGGGCATGGACCCTCTGGTCCATCCCTCAACCTTAGGCCCTTTCACCAACCCTTGAGGTCTAAGAGGGGAACTGCAGCCGACAAGGTGGAGGCGGCATCCTCATCCTTCGGCCAGTTGTCTGTATCGGACAACAGACACGGACACACTCTAGGGAACGCTCCCCCCATGGACAAGTCGTCAGCAACTAAGGAACAGACCCTGACACATGTACTGGACGAACAGTCTTTTGACAAATGGAAGGACCAAAGGCAGACGTCTCAAAGTAAGATGTCAGGCACCCAGACATCCGCTACAACCACTAACAGTCGGATGCTTCTGGAGCAGACGCATCAGAAGCTGACGTCAGCTGAGACCATATGGCAGCCTGATGACAGGCCACCTGTCAGATCGCCAGATAAAACCCCCTTGTCACTCCACGACCTGACATCAGGGGACCTGACATCAGGCAATCAGACGACAGACCTTGCTACTCCACCAAGTCCTCATGTACCCCATGAGGAGACTCCAGGACTAAGTAACCCTATCATCAGTCCCATGGAACTTGTCAACACGCCACCCTAGGTGCCGATGGTTCCCCTGGCAGATGTAGGACAACTCTTTACCTCCTGATGGAACATGGTAAAAGGAGATCTATTAAAGAGGGATAACCTCCCTCCTCCATGACCCCTACACTGTTCCGGATAACGTACCAGTCCCGGACTCCCAGCCACAGTCTTCACACACCTTGAGGAGTCAGACTTCAAAACGGTCAGACTCCAAACATGCCAGGCATAGGGGCAGACGTCACCACTCCTCCAGGTCTTCCTCGGATGACAGGAGCAGGCATAGGCATGGGCGTAAGCATGCACAATCCGCATCTTCCAATTCTTCCAGAAGCAGCCGTCATTCCTCAGGTTCCTCTTCCAGAGGTTATTCTCCCGGGCGAGGGGGCCCCAGTAACTCACCCAGGTCCCTCCCCCAGACGACCCAACGTTTATGGATGTGATACGTCACATACAATTCCTAAATCAATGGGACACTGAGGAATTGGACCCAAAGAGGAAAAGGCTTCATACCTTTTTGGGAATGAGTGACTCAAGACCTTTGATCATCCCATCTCTGGTCTCTCCTTGTCAGGACCTAACCAGGTTGGCTTGGGACCAGCCTTCCTCTTTTTCGGCCGTACCTAAGAAGGCAGATAGACTACATAAAGCTGCTAAGGCAGAGCCCTTCTTGGTAGAAAATCCAAAAGCAGGCTCTATGGTCCTGACCGCAGCTCACGGCAGGACAAAGCAACCGAAACATATGAGCTCTCAACCTCCCGACAAAGAGTCTAAGAAATTAAACCAGTTCGGTAGCAGTGTTTATGCTTCTTCCACTTGCTCCGTGCAGTCCCTAAATTTTTGGGCCTATATGGTGCAGTATCAAAAGTCCCTATGGAAGAAAGCCATCAAGTTGGCCCCAAAGCAGCCTGATAATGCTGCACGTACTGAACTTTTGGACATACTCCAGTTTGGCCTGGATGTAGGAAAACACATACGTAGGGCATCCTGCGACTCGGCAGACACAGCAGCCAGAGCAGTGGCCGCCAGGATTTGTCTCCGTTGCCACTCCTGGCTGAGAGTTTTCAGCAAGATCTCCAGGATTCAGTCCTCAATGCCCCCTTCCACGAATCTGTCCTTTTTGGACAGGAGGTACAAAAAATAATAACAGAACTGCAAGACTCTGGCAAAGCTGTCCAATCAGTTCACCATATGTACCAGGTAGAACCTCAGCAACCTAGGCGCAAGCCATTTCGGTGCCAAGGTGCCAACCAGCAGAAAAAACAACAGCCCCAAGGTCCTTTCAAGCTTAAGGCACCCTCACAATAAGCAGGGAATAGTGGACCCAGGATTGCAAAATCTTCTCAACCGTCCCTGCCTACCCCAGGCGCACATGCATGACTTTCTGCCAGCCCCCCTTCTTCGGCAGAATCGATGGGGAAGCAGTAGGTTGTCGATTCTCCCTGTACCTAGATGGGTGGACCAAAATAATGACAGATACATGGGTGACGGACATTATCGAAAAAGGTTATATGCTGGAGTTTACAGAATTTCCTCCGGACAAACCTCCAGCCCCCTCTCAATACCTTCTCACCCACATAGCCCTCATCAGGCAAGAAATAAAGACCTTGCTCTCAAAAAGAGCGATAGAGCTTGTTCCACACTCCCAACTGGGGACCAGGTATTACTCCCATTTCTTCTTGGTTCCCAAGAAGACGGGGGACTTACAACCCATTTTGGACCTGAGTTTCCAGAACCAGTACATCGAATACAAAAGGTTCAGAATGGTAACCTTACCAGGGCTGATACCTATGCTGTACCAATGGGATTGGCTATGCTCTCCGGACATGCAAGACACATACTTGCACATACCAGTGTTTCCAGCTCACAAGAGGTGTCTTCAGTTTGCCTTTCAAGGGAACCATTACCAATTCCGGGCTTTGCCTTTCGATCTCTCCTTGGCCCGAGGGTGTTCACCAAATCCTAAGCAGTAGTGGCAGCTGCTCTTCGCAGACAGGGCCATTTTGTCTGTCCTTACCTGGGCAACTGGCTCCTAACTGCTCCCACCAGGTCACAGTTAGTCAGCACCTTCTCGGACACTTTTCAAATGTTCCAAGAGCTGGGGATAACAATCAGTATCCCAAAGTCCTGTCCTTGGCCCTGCTAGCGTCTACAATATATAGAAACAATCCTGGATACCCAACAGGGAAGAGCCTTTCTCCCCCCGACAGGGCCACTCGACTGAGAGGCCAGGCCTCCAGAGTAGCTGCAGCCAGTACAGTCATAGCGAGAACTATGTTACAGCTCCTTGGACATATGGCGGCAGCCATACCCACGGTACCATTAGCATGCTTGCATATGAGAGTTCCTCAATGAAACTAAGGGTGCAATGGGACCAGACGTCCGACAATCTCAAACACCCAAGAAGGGTATCAAGAGCTGTCCAACAAACGCTGTCATGGTGGCTGACTTCACCCAAACTGGATTCAGGAGTTCTATTCCAGACAGACTCACTGAGCCAGATCCTCACAACGGGTGCATCGGGTCTATGATGGGTAGCTCACTTTTAGAATCGCCAAACTCAGTGACATGGTCAGACATGGAAGTGCCCCTGCACATCAACATCTTAGAGATGAGGGCGATTCTGTATGCCATGCAGGCCTTTCGGACTCACCTTTCCCAGGGTCCCCTGCTCATCCTGACTGACAACGCTGGTGGTCTTTTATATCAACAAGCAGGGAGGGACACACTCCTGTCCTCTGTGCAGAGAAGCCATGAGAGTGTGGTACTGGGCCCTTGAGCATGGACTCACACTGACAGTGGTTCATGTTCCAGGATCCAAAATGTCTTGGCAGATGAGCTCAGTCGCTCGTGATCCAGAAACCACAAGTGGGAGTTACTTCAAGAAATGGTGGACGACCTGTTCGAAAGATGGGGACATCCAGAGCTGGACCTCTCTGTGTCCCCATGCAGAGCAAAACTGCTCAATTTTTGCTCGCTAGATCTAGGGCATGGTGTTTTCTGGCGAGACACATTGTCCCTTTGCTGGACAGGGAAGTTCCTGTACACCTTCCCTCCTTTTCCACTTATATAGAGGGTGTTACTCAAACTACAGATGGATCATGCCATTATGATCCTGATAGTCCCTCTCTGGCCACGTCAGCTATGGTTCCCCCTTTTGCAACAGTTAGCAGTGGAACCTCCTTTTCAGGTACCGATTTTACCCAGCTTGCTATCCCAAGACATGGGAACATTAGTCCACCCAGACCTCTGGTCTTTACACCTCCATGCATGGCTCCTACAGACTTAGCCATTTCCTGGCATGGGGTTTTGCAGAGGGTGGCAGAAGTCCTAGTAGAAGCAAGAAAACCTTTTACAAGGGCAACATATGCCATGAACTGGAAACATTTCTTGGACCCACCGTCTTGCTCAGTGAAATCAGTCCTGGAATATTTCCTGTCGCTTTCAGATACAGGGCTGAGATACTCTTTTATAAAGGTGCATCTCTGTGCCATTTCGGCTTATCACGCACATGTGGAGGGTAAGAATATTGCCCAATTGGATCTTGCCCATACATTCCTTAGGGGCATGCTTCATATGAAACCTTCCATTAGGGATCCTGTTCCCCCATGGAACTTATTTTCGTTCTAGAGACATTGACATTACCTCCCATCGAACC
The DNA here is from genome assembly GCA_016271365.2 of Neoceratodus forsteri. Taxonomy (NCBI): domain Eukaryota; kingdom Metazoa; phylum Chordata; order Ceratodontiformes; family Ceratodontidae; genus Neoceratodus; species Neoceratodus forsteri. The sequence continues at coordinate 178,315,331 of CM057456.1, forward strand.
GGCTGCGGATTGTGACCTATGTTTGCTCGCTTGGAAAACGTTATTTTTAGTTGCCATCACTTCAGCTTGAAGGGTTTCCAAGCTGCAAGCCTTGATGTGTAAAGAACCTTATTTAATTTTTCACAGAGACAGGGTGTGTCTGTGCACTAATACTAAGTTTCTTCCAAAGGTGGTGTCTGAGTTAACCTTGAATAAAGACATCTCCCTTCCAGTTTACTATCCTGAGTATTCGAATAAAGGGAAGGCCCTTCTTCACACTCTAGATGTACATAGAATCCTTAGGTGTTATTTGAGCCATACAAAACTGACCCAACAATCGGATCAGTTGTTTGTGTCGTTTACCCCCAGGGTTCTGGGGGAACCAGTTGCACAGCAAACCATGCCCAAATGGTTAACCAATTGCATTATTTTCATTTACAACAAGTATAAAAAACCCTTACCTGGACCGGTTAAGGGACATTCCACGAGGGGGATTGCTGCATCCTTTGCGGCCATGAAGAATGTTTCTACAGTTAGACATATGTGCTGCCGCAACATGGAATTCTGTGTGTACTTTTGTTAAGCACTGCACCCTGGATATTGCTTCCAGAAAGAGAGCAGGATTTGGCCTCGCTGTGCTCCAATGCCTAATCTCATGAATAACAAAAATTCAATATTTCAGAGGTTTATTTCCCTGCCTCCCTTTTCTTCCCTTTGGGGACACTGCTTGGACTCTGTCCTTATGGTGTAGCCTGCTGCAGGAGCTCTTACTCTAAGTAAGATAGTACAGTTACATAAGAACTTACCATAACAGTAGATCTTCGAGAAGAGCTCCTGCAGCAGGCGCTATTTCCCTCCCTCCATCCCCCATTATGTTTCTCCCTTTGGGATTTGCTTCGGCACCTGCCTCCGAGCTCTCCTAAGTAACCTTTGGGTCTCCAGCGGGCAAACTGAGGTGGGGCTGGGGACCGCCCCCTTTATACAGCCGGTGACATTGGTGGGCAGACCGATGTAAGGGGCAGGCCCCAGCTGGGTTCTGCTGGCTAGAAGTTTTCCGTGGAGCCCTAGTGCCTGGCGGCATAGTTCTTATGGTGTAGCCTGCTGCAGGAGCTCTTCTCAAAGATCTACTGTTACAGTAAATTCCTACATAACTGTACTTTCTCCTGTTGCTCTTGCTCTCAGGTAACATACATCCCAACCTTGGCCCACAAACTAACTCGCGCTCTCCTCAACAAAATACAGGGTCTCTAAAACTGGCTGCAATAAACATTTGCAGCCTACTCCCTAAACTGGATGGACTCAAGGTGGATTGCCCAGCATAATCCAGATGTCATCTCTGTAATAGAAACCTGGCTCACCCCTGAAACTCCTGATGCCTCAATACTTATTCCAGGATACTTGGTTTTTAGGCAGGACCGCTTCACTCACCAAGAGAGGTGGAGGCTGTGCAGTCTATATGAAGGACACACTACAGGGCCTTGCTGTCCCTGTACCATACCCTAGTGACTTAATACAGATGCTGGCAATCAAACTGCTCCTAGGGGCACACAGTAAAGCACTTACTGTGATCTCAACCTACATCCCCCCAAGGAATACAGCAGATGGCTTCATGTCACTACTTAACAGCTTAAGCAGCCTGAGCCTGCACTCCGAAATAATAATACTAGGAGACTTCAACATCAACTGGCTCTTCCCTACAGCATCGTCCCACAAAGACGCACTGTCAGCCGTTCACTTTCCTCAGCTTGTGGAGACCACCACCAGACTAAACTACTGATCCAGAAATGGCACCCTACTGGACTGGGTGCTTTCCAGCCAACCAGAGCATTTATCTGCTATCACTGTTCTTCCAGATGGACTTAGTGACCACTCCCCTTTCATATGCTGCTAGTCCAACAAGTACTGCAAACCCCCTGCCAGGACTTTTACCAATGGAGTACTAGTACATGTTCACCTTGAGCAGCTAAAAATTGAACTTCGGAATCAGGACTGAACAGTAATATATACCACGAACAATGTTGATACAGCACTTGACCACTTCATCAGTCAGTTCAGCACGGTCTGTGACAGGCATGTGCCTTTAAAAACCAGGAAAGTAAAGGGGGGACTTACAACCCTTGGATCACTCTAGATCTTATCGAACTCCTAAAAGCTAGGGATCACCTGTGGTAAGGCATGGGCCTCGGGAACCAAATCCAATATTCAGAACTACAGAAGGGACAGAAATGAGTGCACCAGTGCAATCTGGTTGGCCAAAAGGCGGCACTGCAAGGATGCCCTCTCAGATAGCTGGAATAACAGCAGGTCATTCTGGAAAAATATCCATGATAGCACAGGGAAAGACTGTAAGAGTACCCCTAGCAGGCTGAATCTTGATGGAACATCAACCATGGAGCCAAAAATCATCGCTGATGCATTCAATAGGGCATTATCTGACCTTATTTATTTTATTTATTTATTTATTTAAAAGTTTAACCAGGAAGACACACTGAGCACTAGTGCTCGATTCCAGGTGCGTCCTAGGGGAAGGGGGCATAGAGAACAGTACATACACATCAGGCAATAGAACAAATGATACATACAATGAGCACAAGGGTAATATTGTACATGAATTAAGCAGGATATACAAGTTATACAAAAAGCAGTATATACGGAGCAGATAACAGCTTTCTGCCCCCAGACTATTTCAAAGATGCCTGAACAGGTGGAAACTAGGTGAGCCACGCCCCACTACATGACCACCCACCATTCTATTTCAAGGCTGTCTCTGAAGGAGAAGCAAGGCAATACCTCCAGAAAGTACTTCGGAAATCAAGGCACAGTGGGGATTCCCTAGAGCTTAAATTCATAAACCTTGCACTTGATGACGTTCTTGTGTCCCTCACTAAGATAATCAACCCATCTCTCAGCCTCTCACAATTCTCAAAATGCTGGAAATCTGCCATGGTCACCCCAGTGCATAAGAGTGGTGACTGTGCACTTCTTGGAAATTACCGCCCAGTTTTAATCCTCCCTCCACTCTCTAAAGCCCTGGAGCGCATTGTGGCTGATCAACTCGTGGAATCCTTGAAGCAATATCAACTGCAGTGCACCCAACAGCATGGGTTTCGGCATGGACATAGTACTGTCACAGCCTTACTAGAATATATGGGATTCATCCATAACTCACTGGAACGAGGACTCTTGGTTGGGGCAACTTTTATAGACCTAACCAAGGCCTTTGATACTGTTAATCACACACTCCTTATCGAACAACTCATCAGCATCGGACTTTCCCCAGACACCTTTGTTTGGTTCTCTAGTTACCTAAACAACCGGTCACAACAAGTGAAAATCGGAGATGCTCGCTCTGAAAGCAGGCCAGTACACTCTGGGGTCCCACAAGGTTCCATCCTGGGCCCACTATTATTTAGTATAGTGCAGTGGGTTAAGGCTCTTGAGCTGCAGATCTGGAGACCTGGGCTTGAATCCCACAACCACCTAGGTGCATACTGTGTGATCCTGAGTAAGTCACTTAACTTCCGTGTGTTCACAGGTCACATCTGGAAACTAGCTTCAGCTTAGTGTGCTGCTCCTGGTTAAATAATGTTCCCTTTCCCTAGTATGTTAGTAAATAAGCTCCCAAACTCTTACACTGGCCACATACTTCTTTATGCAGATGATGCCGTTATTTTCATTAGGCACTCGCAACCAAATCAGCTTCAGGACCAGCTCCAGCAAGGTTTCACATCTGCTGAAAAATGGTTTACTGACCAGAAAAAAAACTCGGACTATGATGTTCACCAGTAACCACAGCAAACACAGAAACTTTCCGCTCACCATCACCAGTGTTGAGGGGATCACCCCTAGAGCTAGTCCAACAATTTAAGTACCTGGGTGTAAATATTGACTCTCCCTTGTCCTACACTCAGCACATCGACAACATCTCGAAGGCAATAAACAGAAGAATAGGTATGCTTTACAGACACAAACGCAACCTGACCCCAGATACTTTGTACCTTGCCATTCATAGCTCTGGTATCTCACTCGCTGACTACGTCATCATCATATATGAATCAGCTATGGACACAGCCCTCTGGTGCATCAAAATAGCCTTAAATAAAGCCTGCCATCTTCTCACCGGTGCTGACCGAATGACCCACACATGTGATCTTTACTCACAGGCCAACTGGCTACAATTTGGCAGCAGGCTCAGATTTCAAACATGTCTGACTGCTAAAAAATTCAGCTTTGGAACGATGCCACCTGGCGTCCAAGTCTTTCTGACTCCTCCATTAAACCAGTGAGCTACAAGAAACTCCTCCAGCCAGACGTTCAGAACCCCAGGGTGTCGTACTGCACTAGGATAGCATGCTTTCGCATGCAGAGCCCCACACTGGAATAGTTCGCTGCCATCTGATATATTAAATACAACCACACTGGGTTCCTTCAAGCATTTGCTACAACATCGCCTAGTCACTGAAGCTACATGTGACTGCTACCACTAAGGCTGCCTCCCTGCTCCATACGTGCACCTTATGTCTCGCACTCCACCCGCATTACCCTACTGTACCATCACCCTTTCAGCACTTACTATCTGCTACCCCTCCCCACTTATCCCCACCTATCCCTTCCCCCCCACGTCCTTCCCTCTCACCCACCTCCTTTCCCTTCCCTCGTCCACTTCCCCCTCCACTTTTGACCTGCTATACCTTACTGCCCTTAGTAAGCTAGCTATTACCTGACTCAGGCACACCTTGTACACTGCCTCCGTTGTTTAAATATATTGTACTGTCTATTTGGAGTGTATTCGTTTAAAATCCCTCGTCTCTGTCCTTTACCTATCCCATTGTGTCTAGTCCCACCTCAGTTTTAATTTGTATTTTTTCAGCGAACCTATGGCTTTTGCTGTATTCTACCTAGATGTATTCAGACCTGGTGACACTTGCAATGTACCTGTTATTGTAATTGATATCATGATGATGTTTTTCTTTTGACGTGGAACGTATATAAAGAACTGTTGCTTAAAGGTATTAATCCAAGATTTCAAAAAATTAAAATAAATAAATGAGTTGTAACCTGTCCTTATAACTATAACTGCTAAGGGAGTCAATTATTTTTGTATATCTTCACTGCACTCTCTCCATTCTGTCACTTTCACCTTATTGTATATGGATTCCATAACTGAGAACCACAATCCGTATGTGGTCTGACTTATGTTCTATATAAGGGCAACAAACATTCTTTATTTTTATTTATGAAATTCCTTCTTATATTCCTTAATGCATAATTAGTCTTTTGAATCACTTTTATCTGATGCTGTTTAAATCACTGTCTATTATAATTCTGCGGTCTCTTTCATTTAAGGTTCTTTTTAATTGAATCCCATTAAGTTCATGACTTAAAACATCCCAAATGGGATTTGTCATTTTCTCTTTTAAGCTGCATGTTTTCTCAGCCCGTTTTCCATGTGACGGGTTGGTAGCAACACCTGGTGTCTGTGGAGTTTCATGTTGTGCCCTAGATACATGTGTGTTTAGCATCTGTGCCCCACGTACCCTACTGACAAGATGTTCGGTCAACTTTTGGACCTGCTGACACCCACCTTCAGTTACTGACTCCAGACCACGTTTATAGCGTGGGTCAAGCATAGTGGCAATCCCCGACTCTTCGTACTGCAGAATTCCTGACATATGTGTATTGGAGTCTAAGACGTGGCGCATGTGCTCCACTAAGGCACAGCTTGCACTTTCACCACCTGCCTCCAGCGACTGAGGCACATGTACTAGTGGAATGGACCGATTGATACCAGCAGTGTCCCCACTCACTGCCTGTGTTGCATGTTCAAATGGCCTGGGAATTATTATCAAGCTGTCCATTTGGCCCCACTGCTCTGCTGTCTGAGACATGGATACAGCAGCACCGTCACGACTTCTGTGTAGCAGCAGATAATCAGATACTGTTTTATACTGCTCGTACAACCTCTCCATCATGTACAAAGTGGAGTTCCATCTGGTGACGACATCCAACTTCATACAGTGCTGAGACAGTTTGTTTTGTATCTGCAGCTGATGGAGCTGGTCACGGGCCTTCTCAGAACAGCAAAGTGGGCACCGATGCGACGGGCCACAGTCAAAATGTCTTTACATCCGGATGGCGTAGAAAATGCTGCATAACGAGATTAAGGCAGTGTGCAGAACCCCCCTCCCCCCCATCACTAATACATTTCACAACATTGGAGCAGTTATCGCTCGCAGTGAAACCTGCTTTCACTGACTGCAGGTGAAGCCAATCATCAGTCTCGTTAAGGAGCACCATACAACATTTTCTGTGCTCTGTCTGCCTTTCCCAGTTACCAAAATTTTGAATAAATAAAAAATACAGCATTTTCACACCTGTGTGATCCAGGTGTACTCTTTGTTGTCAGTGTGGCATACTGGTGAAGATCTGGAATGTTGCTACCACCACAACTGGGCATAGTGCAGTGTTTCCTATGCCCAGAGACAGTTACCATCCCGGGTACCTGTGCCCAGTGTGCTGTAATGCACATGTAGGAGCTACAAGCTGTTTGGCCACTGGTCCACACATCCATGATCAGATTTATGTATGGTGGTACTGAATGCTTCAGGGCATGCTTTTCCATTTGTGACACTGCCCCATACATTTCAGGAATGGCATGTTTAGAAAAGTATGTTCTTGAGGACAGGCATGTTCCACGAACCTGTGAAACCCAAAATTCTCAACAAAAGAGAATGGCAGTAGATCTGTTGCCAGCATTTCAGCAGCAGCTGCATTTAGCTCACGTGCAGGAGCATGACTGGGAGTGAATTTACTGTGATGCTCAAACATGCTGTGCAGCGTAGGCTGGACCTTTCTTGGGGTTGGGCTAGGAAATAGGTCTTTGACTCCTGGGGATTAATATGTGGTGATGATCGACTGGCATCACTGATTTTAGGGATTTTCTGCACTTTCGTTATTATGCTTTTCTGACTATGGGTGCTACCGCTCAACCCACCACTGCTGCTATGCCCACTACTAGGCAGATCCACAGAATCCTTCTCTCTGGATTCCTCCTCGTCACTGGCCCCTCCTAAGGATGATGATGAGGGACATGAACTTCTGGTGTTGAAGCCAGCATAAAAGGTGCCTGTTCTTCAGATGTGTGTGTGTTGCCCGCCAGTGCCTAGGTGACGGCCCTTCTTCCCCCTACTGACTTGTGTTTGACAGAGCTGACATATAGTTGCCATCTCATCAGCTGAGTCAAGTATATAGAAATCCCAAGCTAGGGAGTTCGTAGCCATTTTGCCATGTTGCCTGGACTGGGACAGGAGAAGGGAAGGGGTGGGAATTTGTGTTTTCTGTGATAATTTCATAATGTTAAGAATAGTATGGGGGTAGTTGAATTAATAGTGCACCCAATATCATATGCAGCACCACCTTTATGCTTCTTCTTGTCAGGCTCCCATAGGGGATCCAACAGATCATCATCATGACAGCCACTGCTGCCCTGGTCCTCCACACAGGTGACAGGTCTGTCCTCTACAATCACAGTGTTCACAGACTCTGTGACCATCTCATCATCAGGAGTTTGACCCACATTTTCTAGATTTCCAGCCTTTCCTCAACCAGTGTTCCTGGTTTGATGGTGCTGCTGCTTCCCGCCTTGTCACTTCCCACATTCCCCACCACCATGGCTGCCATAGATGTAAAGATTTTGATACACTAATGCCATGCAAACTAGTCCTGTGCTACTACTACTTGCTACAGAACCCATAGAATTTGATGCTGTTGGTCGGCCCGGTGGTGCCGAAGGTTGAAGCGCAGGATGCCACAACTCGTGCCACGCTGGCGACCTGGGTTGGGAAAGACCTCGGGTCGTCAGGGTGCCGGCTCGATGGGGGCGGAGCAGGATCGGCGCCTAACAGCAGCTCTCTTCTCCTAGAGTGGTTGTCACCCCATTCCCCCAGTAGATCAAGATCCGCTGCCACGGATGGCGGTCCAGTGGCAGTGCAGGCGAGAAAAGGGTGGCAAGTCAGGAGGAGGTGCCTCGGAGCGCTGTGACGTTTGTCTTTGAGAATGGGGCAGGAGAAAACAAGGAAAAGAAAAACCTCATAAATACATAATAGGAAAAATAAAAAAAAACAATTTGATGCTGCCAAGTTTGAAGACATAGTTTTCTGCCACTGTATAGGTCATTAGTTAGACCGCACCTGGAGTACTGCGTGCAGTACTGGCACCCGTATCTGAAGAGGGACATTAAGTTACTGGAGGGGGTGCAGCGCAGGGTGACAAAGATGATCAAGGGGCTGGGGGACTTATCATACGAGAGGAGGCTGAGGGAGTTGAACATGTACTCACTGGAGGAGAGGACGGACGGGGGACATGATTGAAACCTTTAAGTACATGGAAGGAATAAACAAGACAGGTACAGAGGGGCTGTTCAAAGTAAGGGAGGGGAGGGACACCAGGGGCCATGATATGAGACTGGAGAGAGGAAGGTTCAGGAGGGAGATGGAGACACTTTTTTACAGAGAGGGTGGTGGCTGGGTGGAATGCGTTACCTGCAGAAGTGGTAACCAGTAGAACAGTGGACTGCTTCAAAAGGGGATGGGACAGGACAAAGGGGAGGGTCAATGAAGGGGAAGGGTGGAAGGGAGGGGCAGCTGCAGAATAAGAGGTGCTAGCTGCACATTCGAGCAGACTTGATAGACCTCTAGGCCTTTATCTGCTGGCAGATTTCGTATGTTCATATGTTCGTAACTGCAGCACCACTTTGCCCCAAAGATTTCGAACACTTTGCTTCCTCACCCACACCTCTCCCTTTACTTGAGCGTCTCTTCCCAGGCATTGTTCTATGATAATGTTTTTAAACCAGAATAGTTACAGGAATTACAACAGGAGTAATAGAGATAATTGGTATAGACACAGCAAATTTTTTTTTGTTTGTTTTTAGCAAAGAGATCACTGTGACAGGGATGGCAGGTCTTTAGTATAACACGCAGCCTGTGATACAACACATTTTTTTGTTTCTGTTTTTATCACAGAGATCACTACGACAGGGGTATTTCATATAACATGCAGTCAGTGATACAAATTTTCTTTTTTCTGTTTTTGAGCACGGAGATCACTACAACAGGGATGGCAAAGTATTTAGTGGAACACCCAGTGTCACAACAAATTTTTTTTGGTTTTTCTGTTTTTACCACCAGGATCTCTGCAACAGTCAGAGGGATGAAAGGGGTATTTAGTAGAACACACAGTCAGTGACACAACAAATGTTTTTGTTGTTTCTGTTTTTAACACAGAGATCACTCCAACAGGGATGACAGGGGTATTTAGTAGAACACATAGTGACACAACTACATTTTTTTTCTGTTTTTAGCACAGCGACCACTACAACAGGGACGACAGGCGTATTTAGTAGAACACATGGTGAAACAACTACATTTTTTTTCTGTTTTTAGCACAGCGACCACTACAACAGGGATGACACAGTGGTATTTAGTGGGACACAGTGTTAGTAATGCAACACATTTTTGGTGTGTTTTTTGTTTCCTCTCTTTTGACAGTTTAAGTGTTACTTAAACACACAACACAAAAAAGATATGGATCTTTCTGAGCTGCCTTGCTCACATGCTGCCTACCGCCCCCCCACACCACTGATTCACAGACTACAGAACTGAAAACACTAATTTACAGTAGATAATCAACACAAAATAAACCAAAAACTACAAGTCTGGGAGCACAAGGTCCTCTAAAAGAATTTGTGAGCAACTGATATCAAAACAGTTTGTTTCTGAAACTTTTATAAAGATTTTTCTTGATCCGACAAGCACAGACACACACTTGTCAGTTCTCTCTACTGTAAACACAGCACTGAGAGAAAGCCTCCTCAGCATGCTATAGGCTGTTCAGCAATATGTGACCTCCAGTCCCATCGTACAGTGCAAACTTCGCCTGTAGAAACAGACTTTGCCGGTGGAGGCGCAACTTTGCAGAATGGTGGGCTTCAGTCCTGTGTCTGACTCTGCCAGCGAAGTCTGCAACTTCGCATTTGCTGGAGTAATCACTTTTCAGGCAAAGAGCAGACTTCGCACAGCAGAGTAATTAGTGGATTGTGATAAATTTGTGAATTACTCTGTGGAGCAAATTTTTGCGACTTTGCACATCTCTAGTTCTGTGCATAAAACTGCCTCACAGTAAACTTTGTTTGCAACTAGTTACCTTAAGCAAGCCTTCGGAGAACATGGCATTTCGTTGTATAAATTGTTGTACGGTGCAGTCTAATGTTATAATACCACTAGGACAAGACAACTTAGTTAATCTGGGTGGGACCAAGGGTCTTTTTCTGCTCTCAGTGTCTGTATCTGTGTAATGTAATGTGCTCTGTATTTTTAGGGCAACTAGAGCGGTGCATGGTCTGCATCAAAAGCCCTACAATAGAGACTAAAGGAACTCAATATGTACACCGTAGAAGGGAGAGGAGGGATATGACAGAGACCTTTAAATACCTCAGAGTAAATAAGATATAGAAGGAAATAATTTTTCAGGAAAAAATAAAAGGTGCTTAACAACAAGGGGACATGCTATGAAGCTGGGGGTAGTTTCAAGTAGAGACGTGAGCAGGTACATCGTCACAGAAAGAGTGGTGGCTTCCTGTAACAGCCTAGTAGCAGAGGTGGTGGGGGAGAAAACAGTGGGGTTCAAGAATGCATGGGATAGGCATAAGGGAATCGTAGTGGAAAGGAAGGGGGGAGAAAGAGCTAGAGATTATGTAGGGTCAGCAGTGATACTGTAGGTAAGGAAAAAATGGGTAGACTGGGTGGGCCAAGCAGTCCTTATCTGCTGACAAATTCTGTGTTTTTACATATATGCTTCTTAGAAGTATTTTGCCTTCCAATTGTGAATGAAACTGTATTTCATGTTTCGCTCAGGAAAAACCAGCTGAAGCAGAAGGCTACGGGCAATATGAAGACTATAGCTATGAAATCTGTGAAGACAAACTCTTAGAAGGTAACCAATTACTTTCAATGTGTTGTTTAAAATACACCGTAGGGACTGACATTTTGTAATGGTGCACATATCAACAAGAAAGCATAGTGGGTTTGTTCAGACTGGGTTGACACACACCTTAATAAAAGAGAAAATTACTATAAAGGTGTGACTGTGGATCACATGAGGTAGATGCCCTCCATATGCTAGTCATACCTCTCAACCTGTCAAGATTAAAATGTGTAACGCTGGTGTTAAAAACGTAGTGCAAATGACCAGAATGTGCAGCATTTTTCCTAAATAGTAAAGTATAACAGCTGGCATAATATATTTAGTTCCAAAGTATGTTTCTGTAATGCTAGTGTAACAGCCCTCTTCTGCCAGTAAAAGAAGAGGGTCTGTTTACTAGAATGCCAGATCACTGCCCCTACTTATTGGTAGAGCCTCTTACAGCCAGTGGGTGGTGCTAGAGTGCCAGTTGTTGGGTGCTGGCAGATGTGTGTCAAGAGGGCAAAGTGGTATTGTACAGGTATGTCTCTGGGGCACCCTGCCTTAGGTTTCTTGTCATGGCCTGAGGAGGTTGGGGGCCCCCTCTAGAAGCAGCTCTCTTTGGATCCAGCATGTGTTTTTGTGTGAACAGCAGAACTCATTGTCTGGTCCTTTGGTAGCCTCCAGGGGCAGACACCAGGACAGCAGTGAAGACTCTGGGGTTTTAGAACCTAAAGGACATTTTTATAGGTATTCATTCTGATGCAAATGTAAGGGATCACTGGGAGAGCATGAATATCCCAAGGGGCTACCTGTCAAGAGAAGACCCTGGTGACCTTGTGGTGCATGGGGATCTCAGTGAAGCGGGTGTGTTACCCTGTTGGGGGGGGGGGGGATTTTGGTTCTGTGCCTCTGATATGCTGCCAGCTTTGCAGAAGATGGTGAGAGTCCTGGTGAAAGATGTTGAGCTGCAGATACAGGTAGGAGATGTGTCTACCATTGTTTTGGGACTCTCAAGACGGAATGTGATTCAGAGATAGGGAGTCTGGCAGAGGGCCTGTGGAGATTGTTAGAGGGCAGGTTGCGATACATGCAGATGCACTAGTGGCCCATCACACAGTCTGGTGAGAGAAGGATCTGGTTAATGGGAGGCACCCAGAGCAAGAGTGGCCATTAGCCAGTTATGTCATAGTGAAAGTCCCTATAACGTTGCTGGCTCATGCACACCAGCTGACCTAACACCAAGCTTCAGGGGCATAGCTACAAGGGTGCAGAGGGTGCAGTGGCACCCGGGACCACAAGGTTTGAGGGGCCCAAATCATAATTTTGATGTTTATTCAAAACTGGGGAGGGACCCTGTAACATCACCTCGCACCCAGGCCCTCTGTGAATTTGCTACGCTACTGCCAAGGTGTCACATAGTACGTGTGAAAATTAGTGTAACCCAAAGCATATAGCAAGGTGTGAGATCGGATACATTCAGAATGTGGAGAGCCTCTGACCTAATGCGTATCTTTGCCTGCTGGTGAACAGAAAGGAAAAACAGGAATCCTGGGCTCCATAGGTGTGAAAAAAAGGTATGTGCAACCTTTGCATAAGGGGCCCTGAGGTTCTGACTTATGTCGGGGTAAAGATCAAGCCTCAAGCCTCTGTTAACAGTGCTGACAAGGAAAGAATTTCCTTTCCATGGATGTAATTGTATATATGTTAGTAAACAAGACAACACCACATCACACATCAAAGTGATTTATTACTGTGCTTACAGGACAGATACCAAGTAAAAGTCTCTTAGAGGTAAATGGGGAGAAGGAGAAAAGACACTGTAAATAGTAAAACGTGGAAGAAATCTGTTCGGGGCGGTATCTGGCAAGCAGTTACCATCTACCCCTGTACACAGAGGGTGCCCCGGGGTCTATGCCTGGCCACCTAGGTTTCTGCCTAACACAGAGAGAGGGTTATCATATGGTGTCAGCCCTCAGCTGGAAGCACAGTGACCAGCAGCAATAACTGAGGGGGATCTCAGGACTTCTTCTGCCTAGTCTGGGGATGGGGGACTGAAAGAGAAAGAGAGACAGAAGGGGAAGGCTTACATTAATTTAACTTTTAATGGTTTGAGTGCCCAGAAATAGTAACACAGAATTTTAGGGTTGCAAGGAACTCTTATGTTCATCATGTCTGTGTCCCCTGCTTCATAAGTAGAAATTTGTCCAGGCTTAACATGAAAACCTCTACTGTCTTCATAGCCACTGCCCCTGCTGCTTAGCTGTTCCATAGGTTCCACACCCTCTGGGAGAAGTGCCTTCTTACATTACCCCTAAATGTGCTGCCTCTCAACTTAAAGGCATGTCCCTGTTTTGTGCTGGAGGACACCAGATCAGACATCTCTCTATTCAGACTTGTCAGTCCAGTCAAGTGTGCAGAAGACAGATCATGTCCCCTCAGCCTCCTCTCTTCAAGAGGGAAGATACTAATTGCTACCAGCCTTTCCTCATAGTGCTTGTTCCCAAACCCCTGATTATTTTGGTGTCCCGATGCTGCATCCTTCTGACCACCTGTGTCCTTTTTGTATTGGGGAGCCCAGAACTCCACAAAGTGTGTCAGATGGAGTCTGGTCAAGGCCTATTAAAGTGGCAGAATTACATCCACTGCCCTGCATGTCACCCCCCACTTTTATGCACTCCAGTGTTCAGCTGTCCCTCTTGACAGCAGTTGTACTTTGCTCGTCATGCTTCAGAACCATGTCTGTTGAGACTCCCAGATCTCTTTCCTCCTCCACTGCAGCAAGTGTAGTCCCGTACAGTTCCTGTCTCTCCTTCGCCCCCACCCCCACCCCAACATTATGCAGAACATCAGTATGTCTTTGTGAATCACAGGTGTATTTAGGTGTAACATGTTACACTACATGTAATGCATAGCAAATAAGTGGCAAGGCATTCGTTTTACCTATTTTCTGTCTGGTATCTCAATAGTAATTAAAACTGACTGTGCAGGGCAGGAACCTGTGTTAAGGGTATGATTTTAAACTGTTCAAGAGAATGATTTAATGCTTGTTTTGAATTGGACTATGGCAGATCACTTGTGTAGGGTAATACAGTACAGTAGGTACTTACTGTAGTAGCCTAACATTATTAATCAGGGAAAATGGGGCTCCATTTTCTTCATTTTACTGCAGTTATATACTGTAATTTGCAACAAATAATTAGACCACATAAAACATGGTCTAACATTTTCTCATCACTCAGATGGGACAGTTTGCACACAGAAACTGGCATGTGCATCACTTTTGTGTCATAAAGCAGGTAAACCGGGTGGGCGTGGCTGGCCGGCAAACATGGCAGACGCTTGCTAGCTCGGCTCCTCAGGACACCATTGTTTTAATCGCATTAGCAGCTACTTACTGTGGTCCTGAAAACCAGAACTTGGACCATTATTTTGCTCCTCCACGATGGTGTCGAGAAAACAAAAAAATAAACAAGTGAAATTGCAGTTTAACTCCCGACACCAACCCAGACAGAGCGCGGGCAAGGTACATAGCCCTGGGCCGCGGGACCCTGAGCCCGAGTGCGCAGGAGATCAACAATACCTCAACATGGAGACCATCACCAAATCCTTAGCCGGCGTTCCATCCACGCTGCTGCAGATGCAGCACGAGATGAAAGCTGGTTTTGTGAACATCACAGCACAGCTCACTCATCTCCAAACTGTGGTTACCGGCCTTTCTGAGACGTCGGCAACACATACCTCCCAGATTTTACAACTCGAGCACCGGGTGAGAGAGTTGGAGGACTCATATGCAGGAGTCTGTGCAGAGCGATACGGGTTCCTTTCTCCCTTGGCTGAGTTAAAAGACCGCATCAACGAGCAAGAAAATCGCCTCTGGTGGCCCAACATAAGAATTTTTGAATTTCCGGAGGGTACAGAAGACCGCATCCCAAAAACAGGGCTGCGTCGCTGGCTGGTGGGACAGCTAGGCCTCTCAGAAGATTGCGTGGCCTTTGAAATTGAGAGAGCACACTGAGTGGGACCCCCTCCGAAACCAGGTGACAGACCGCGCCACTGCCTAATAAAATATCTCTGATACACCGACAAGGAAACAATACTGCAGAAGGCTAAAAAAGCTGGCCCCATTTCTTTTGGAAATACTAAAGTATATATTTACCAGGACTACAGCAGAGATCTTCAGAATCAGCAGCAAAAATTCAACCAAGTTAAAAGTAAGTTGTACAAACTTGGCTGGACATTCACCTTCATGTATCCAGCTCGCCTGCAGGTTGATAGATGGGGCCAGAGACCTCGGTATTTTATATGCCCCAAAGCAGCGGAGAAGTGGATTGAGGAGGAGGAGGAGGAGGAGGAGACAGGGAGGGAAAAGGTACAATCCACCCCACTTTGAATTCTGTGCATTCACTACTGTGTAAGTGAAAATCTTCTTTGTTATTCTGCTGGGGCTCTTATGTCCTCCTGGTACAGAGGGGCTTTGTATTTTAATAATTGGGGACTACCTGGAGCGGAGAGATGCTGTGTGCCTGCCAGCTTATGACAGGGTTCCTCTGGCTTCTTCTAACACTGGGAGCTCACCCTTTTATGCGACGCCTCCCGGCCTTGTCTGGGGACACGGGTACCAGTGGGATGGCTGCCTGTTGCCCTCAACCTAGCATATCCTGTCCCAACGATCGGGGCCTGTGTGGTCTTGTGAGCCTTGCTACTTGTAACCAGGTATGGGCCCATGGTTTTGCTTGACTCTGTGGGAGGATTTATTTCTATTAAAGTTCCCGGATCCAACGAATACACTCTCAGTTCCCTGAATTATGACTTTAGGCGGGCTATGGACTTGGTATCAGGCTGAAAGATTCGAGCTGGGGATTAGCATTGCGATTTAACACACTAACTTGTACTTTATGATGTGTGCTGGGGAATAGGGTGGCCTGGCTGGTTTGGCCCTAGAAACCTGCCATTTAGCTCACTTATGCCTGATTGTAAATCTCTTATTCCTAAGCCTACTTTGTAACCCTGGCGCTTGAGACATCGATTAAATAGACCAACCCGACCGTACCTGGGGGCACTGGTATCAGCGGGGTTGTCAGCTCCGGAATTGATCCTCTCGCTCAGTACACTTGCCTGGTCATGTGAAGCTCTCCTGGACATTTTATAAGGCGATCTTTTGTGTCTTTTACATCGCTTGGGTTAAAGCGAATATGTGACACGCCCTGCTTTATCGCCAAGTTGAATGGCTATAATGTATTCTGAGCTCTCTATTTGTGTTCTCAGAGCTCCTGTTTTTGTTGTCCTTAACTCTAGCTTTTATCTGTTGTAATTTCTATTACTAAATTTGGTGTCCCACCATTTCAATGTTAACTTTATGGTGGGCCTTCAGATCACCTGCTGTTTGCAGTGGGAACTCTGGCGGGCTTTGACCTGCCCAAGGGGGTGAGGGGGGGGTAACTCAGTTGTCCATGTTGGACCCTGGTTTTGTGGGGAGGACCAGTGGTGAGCCTGGCAGTTCGGGGTCTTCAAGTTGGATGGGAGGGAGGGCATGGAATATGGGGAGGGTGGGGCTCGGTCTGCTCCAGTTGTCGCAGGGGGGCTTGCTGGGGGAGCCACTCTGGTGGTGCCTTTGCACACTTATCTATGGTAGCCACCCCAAGCGGCCTTCTGGAACGGCATTGATTCTTTGTGACAAGAGCAGCAGGTTGGGAGTTTTTGTATGGGATACTAGGTGGTTTCTATGGGGGTGGGGGTTGTTTGGTCTGTTCTTCTATAAACTTTGGGGAATGGTTGTAGATGTGCATCTTTCTCATACAGTTAGTACAAGGAGTGTTCATGTGGTAGACAGCCATGGGTGATGACATTAAATGTGTGTTCTGGAACATAAATGGCCTTAAATTCATCTTAAAACAAAGTAAGATTTTGGCAGAAATTCAGAAGGTAAAGGGGCAAATAGTGCTATTGCAGGAGACGCACTTCTCTACCACTGAGACCCAGAAAACAAGCCAAATTTATGGAGGCATAGGTTTCCGCTACTTTCTTATCAAAATCACGGGAGCCTTGATCTGGGTCCCACGGGAATGCCAGTCCAGGTCCTTGGGAGCGTTGTGGACCAGGCGGGTAGATATGCCTTGGCTAAAGAAAACATAACAGGTAATGAGTTCTTCTTGATTGGCTTAGTTTATGCCCCAAATATTGAAAGCCCAGGCCTCTTTGGACATGTCCTGTTGGGAGGGGGCCTGGATTTTGGGAGGGGAGTGCAGTTGTGTCCTGGACACAGTTTTGGACCGCTCCAATAAACTCCCAGTGCCCAAAACACAGAATGCAAAGGCCTTAGAGGAAATACAAACAGAGTTAGATTTGATTGATACCTGGCGGCACGCCAACCCTACAGGGCGGGACTATAGTTTCTTTTCACACGCGCAACACTCATATGCCAGAATTGATAGAATTCTGGTATCTAGGTCACTGTAGTTGGAAGTAGGAGAAGCGACCTATCTCCCGATCCTGATTTTGGATCATGCCATCCATTATATCAGCCTAAGGGGGACGGGGGAACCCAAAGCATCGAGGCAATGGAAACTTGACCCACTTCTCCTTGAGGACCAGGAATATATACACATTTTGAATGGATGTATTCAGGAATATCTCCAACTAAATGGCAGGGGGGAGACAACCCATGGAACCAGGTGGGAAGCTCTAAAGGCCTTTATCAGGGGCCAAACCATCTTTGCCTCGCACCGAAAGGGGAATGAGGTGAAGAAACTCTCTTTCTTGAGAACTAAAATTGAGGCTTGCGAGAATGCACACAAACTGAATCCCACTGCCTCTCTCTATAATGTTGTCCAGAAACTAAAATGGAAATCATGCCCAGCTCGAGCGAGTCATTCTATTAACTAATGCCGGGGTGTACTTTGATGGGAATTGGACAGGAAAGCTCCTAGCATGGCAATTGAAATGCAGGGAAGCGGAGCGGGACAGTTTGGCGGATATGTAATGCCCATGCGGAGTTAGTGCAGAGTAGCACTGAGATAGAAGAGGCTTTTGGCGAATTTTGCAGTTCCCTTTACACGTCTGAGTGTAGCACCGAGCAGGGTGACTTTGACACCTCCTTTGCTGGGGTACCCCTCAGAAAATTGACTGAGGCGCCGGTGGATGAATTGGACACCCTCATATCTAAACAGGAGATACTGGTAGCCCTTAATGCCCTTAAAAGTGGAAAGGCCCCCGGCCCAGACGGGCTTCCCATAGACTTTCTCAAAACTTTTAGTAATCTTCTTCTGGCCTCTGTCTTTGACATGATTGAGAAAAACTTGACCAGGGGTGAGCTGCCCCCCTCCACGCAGTCCACCATAATTACGGTATTACCAAAGCCTGGCAAAGATCCCACCAAGTGTGCCTCCTACAGGCCAATTTTGCTCCTAACTGCTGACTATAAAATTGTGGCCAAGGTCCTCGCCTCTCGTCTAGACCCACTTCTACCTAAAGTAATTAACCAGGACCAAACAGGCTTTGTGAAGAGTAGAATGGGGAAGCATAACATTAGGCGCATGTTAAACATAATATACAGATGGGGGCGGACTAAACGCTACCATGGTGCAACAGTGGTGGCTTTAGATGCCGAAAAAGCCTTTTGACTGTGTGGAGTGGAGGTATCTATTTGACACCTTTCATAGAATGGGGGTAGGGTCGGGTCTTTTGCTCTTGGGTTCGCACTTTATATAAACACCCTCAGGCCCAAGTGATAGTTAATGGAACTCTATCCAAGCCGTTTACCCTGGGAAGAGGCACATGGCAGGGATGTCCTCTCTACCCTCTTCTGTACGTTTTCTCTCCTGGAACCATTGGCGGCAGCCCTTAGAGCTCACCCAGGAATTAGTGGGTTCATGGGGTGGACGGGGAACACAAAATTGCCATGTACCCTGATGACCAGCTCCTTTACCTGCAAAACCCAGCCCAGGATCTCCCAGCGGTCCATCATTTGATGCAGTCATTTGGTAAGATTTCAGGCCACCGGGTTAATTGGTCCAGGAGTGAGTTGCTCCCGGTGGGTACACTGCATAGGACCCAGTTGATAGCCAACCTTGGGGGGTTACAAATGGCTTCCCACTTAAAATACCTAGGGGTACAGCTGTCGGCCTCTATTGGCCTCTTACACACTCTGAAATTTAGACCCCTCCTTGCTCAAATAACTGAGGACTGTGATAGGTGGTCAGCCTTGGTCTCTCTCCCTGTTGAGCAGAATTGGGGTGGTTAAGATGACAGTTCCACCAAAAGTCCTCTATCTGTATCAGTCGCTTCCCGTCGGGGTTCCTCAAACACATTTTAAACAGCTTGAGGCCACAATTCATAAATTTCTTTGGCGGGGAGGGTGGGCAAAAATTAAAAGAATGACCTAGCAGCGTTCCCCACAGGAGGGTGGAGCAGGGCTACCAAACTTTAAAGCCTACTACTGGGCGGCACAGTTAGCATTCCTGTCTACCAGTTCCACAGACTCGGAGTGTCCCTGGCTGGGATTGGAGGAGGATATGGTACGTGGTAATCTCAGGAATGACATTCTGGCTGGTGCCCTGGAGGCCCTTGGGGTGGAGCTGATGATCAACCCTTTCACTGCCACCTCTCTGCAGGTGTGGATGCAAGCCCACCAGTGTATTGGACATGTTGGCACCATGTCCCCTTGCATTAATCTGCATGCGGCGTAGGGGCAACTACTCTCCTGCAATGATGCAGCGACTCTGGGCATGGAGGAAAAAAGCATCTTAGCTGTCAGTCAATTGTATGAGGGAAGCACACTGAAAGGTTTTTCATCACTTAGTAATGAATGGGGGATACACCCGGGTGACTTCTTTCTCTATCTGCGGGTTCGCCAACAATGTGGGGAAACCCTCTCCGTGCCACATAGTTGATCAGAGCCTTCCCCTCAAGAGGAAGAGCTCTTTAGGCCCCAACCAGGGCAGAAGCCCCTTTCAGTATACTATCACATCATTCAAGGTCACCTACAACATCTGCAAGAGACCAGCTGAAACAAGTGGGGCACGGATCTGCTCCTCCCAGTACCCCAGCATACCTGTAGACTGGCTTGTTCCCACTACTTAAACTGTTCTTGCAGTGATAAGCTGCACCAGATTCAGTTGAATTTCTTACACAGGGCATACACAACCCCTAAGAGGCTACATGCCCTGGATGCATCAAGGTCTGAACTGTGTCCAAAATGTAGGGTAGAGGAGGTAGATTTTATGCACCTGGCCCTAACATGCTCCAAGGTAGCCCCTTTCTGGCACTCTGTTCGTGGTATAATGAGTGGGGTGCTGGGATATGTCTCTTCTAGATTCCCCCTTGAGTTACTACTTGAAGCGGATCCAATCCATCCTGATCGGAAGTCACGTAATCCTCTGTGGTCCCTGACACTTATTAATGCAAGGAGAAGGATAGCCCAAGAGTGGATGTCCCCAGTTCCCCCTTTGACTGCTAGATGGGTACAGAATTTAAAATCCATGTATGGCTATAGAAAGAGCTCAGCTGAGTGCACAGGGTAGACTCCCTAAATTCTTTAAAGTTCAGCGCCTGTTGCTGGATGCAGTGGAAGCCAGTGATTTCCCCATCTGAGTCTCGGACTATGGTCAGTGTTTTGCTCTAGTTCTGCCTTTCTGTGTGGACCATTGTGTTTTCCTGGGCTCATTGTACTCTATATCACTATAATTCAAATTGTTATATGCACTTTCATGTGGTCTTAGATCTCTTTCATATTTTGACAAATACTCTGTATGAAATGATACAACAATGTTGCATGTTCTCATTTTTAATGTATGCACATCTATTTCCTAATAAACTATTTAAAAAAAAAAGCAGGTAAACGATTGCAAATGTGTCAACATTTTGGAAAATAATATTATAACATTTTGGTGTATTTCAGATGACACGGGTGCAGCCCAAATTGTGTCAGCATCATCCCTTTCTGTAGCACTGCACATTGTCAGTGGGTATCGATAATAACTGAGTATTATGCACCCCTACTAGGGGAAATGGCACAGGCCAAAGGCTTTAGAATGCTGGGCACATGAGGATTCCAAACAGCAGCAACTCTCCAGTCTTAGCTGTGCCATCAAAGGGAAAACATCTCTCAAACTTTGCTGAATAAGCTTTCAGCTTCTAGGCCATGAGGCTGCAATTCTGCACAGCATGTTAAGGCTACCTGGTGACAGAGAGTGCTCCAAAATTAAACTTGTGCCTAGCCTGCTGTCCCCATTTTCCACTGCCTGTGTTTGGATTGAGGGCCACATCTGCCACTTCTCTTCTAGGGTGTCATTATTATTGAGGGGATTACTAATTTGTAAAAAAAAAAAAATCTTTGGTGCCTCAAGTAAGTACCTGCTTTTCATTCTTTATTTAATTAAGGCTTTCCCAGCCCCCATTCTTTGGGCATTGGTACCCCTTTCTAAATGTTTGGCAGTGGAACTGTGTGCCCTGTATTTGTAGGAGGTAGAACTGCCATCCTTAGGAGGTGAAACTCTCCGTAGTCTTATGTGGAGAAAGCTGTCAGAGGAAGTGGAACTGAGTTCCTCCCAGTGTGACCTCTGTATTGCTGTCTGTGCTTGTTTCTTTTGGGGAGCCTTTTCACTTTTGACAGGGCTCTGTGTGAAGGGACTTTTCCCTTTTAAACTGCTGGGCTCCTATTACAGGGACCTTGCCCTTCTGTCTCCACTAGTCTTTTGGCAAGGGAGCTTCCTGGCAAGGAATTTTGGTCTCTCCTTCTTTAGGAACCTTTTGCCTCTATTTTTTTGGCTTTTTTTTTTTTTCCACCCTTCAGCCTAGTGGCGGTTTTCTCCTTTGGCTTCATTGAGCCATGTGGTTTTCCTGCTGTTTGACAGCTGCTGTGGCCGTTGGGCGCACGTGCTGCTGCTTCTGCTTGCTAGCACAATCTTGTTTTGCACACCTGTGTTGTGGGCAAGCTCCCCTCAGTGTGCCAACATCATGCTAAGCATCTTGCTGTCACACACGTGCTCGGGAAGCACGTGCGCCACTGCACTTATTACTGTGTCAGACACTCTGTTTCTGTGTGTTTTTCGACACTCATTTTCAGCCAGCCGGTCTGCTTAATATTTTCTGGCTAGCAGGTGCGGCTGATCTTAACTCCCCAGCAGCTTTCCTGGCTTTGGTGTTGAGGGTTGCAGCAAGGGGTCGTTGTATTCCCAGGTAAGAGAAACGATCATGAGATATTCAAGAGACATCGGTTTGATTCCCACAGCTCCCACTTGAATACTGTGTGGCCTTTCAATGGCCTTTCATGGGGGGGGGGACAGCAGTTGGTGAGTGAGGTAAGGATGGGACAGTTTTTGAGACTGTAAAATTTTCCTGACAGTTTGATTCTACGCTCCAGCTTAGATACTCTACGGAGCTACATTTCAATACGGTAGGAGCTTTTATAGCCAGTATTTCATAGCTCTTAAACTGCCAGACATATCAGTAATTTCTCCTGTAGACAGTTTATTCTGTCTAGATGTTAATTTAGTAGAGATGCTGCTTAGATATTTGTGCTGATACTGGTAGTGACTGATTGGAAGCTTATTCAGTCTCACTGTCCACTTTCACCCACCTTGATGCTGGAGGTCATGGCAACAGTCCGCCATACTGTCTTTTCTTTAGCAACATCAGCTATGTTTTATTCTTTCTTGGCACCATGGCATATTGGAGACCTCTACGTATTGAAAGATGTAAGACCTGCAAGGGGGTGATGTGACCTTCCCAATGGATTCCTTTTATCCTCATTGTATTTTCATGAGCTAATATGTCTCTTCCAGTTTACCCCCACCCCCCACCTCCACCCATCACATCTCTGAGCTGGGGAGGTGCACCTGATTTCCCAGTTGGCAGTGGCAAGTAGAATTGCATAAATCTTGTGGTTACTGCTCATAGGAGAGGTTTTGAGCCCCGATGTCCCGCAGGGAGTCCCAGCTGACACACCCCGACCCCAAAACCAGGCTCCTCAGGTCAGAGGGAAGGTCCCACACAGGCATGTCCAGGTGCTCAGCAGCAGGACAGGGCTGCTTATTCAGATCTGCAGGCAGATCCCGACCCCGACCATAAAGAAGGTCAAGATGAGGATATCGGGGGATCTTGGGGAATATTTGACCACAAAGAAGTTGTTTTTTTTTTTTTTGTTTTTTTTTTTATTAGAAGGATGATGATCCGTCTGAGGAGGAAGAGTAAGGGGAGTGGACAGAGCTGAAGCTGGGTAGTCACTCTGTCCCTCCCCTGTTGTTACCAAATCTTTGCCCTACCTGATCACTGAGGTGTGTAGGTCATTATAGCTCAAGGAAGTACATGGAGGCAGTGGATGTCAATCCTATCCGGTCCACTCCAAAGTGTTTTCTGAACTTATTCATTGTAACCAAAGACAGTATCTGCCGTGACCTAAAGTGCAGCGTTTCCTTTGTTTGCAACAAAATGCTCGCAAGTGGGAATCGCCTCTGTTGGATAAGGAGGTTCAGAATTCTGTCAGACACCACTATTGTAAAGGGCCCCTAATGAATTGCACAACAAGTGAGTGGATACTGCATGTAGAAGAGCTTTCACCTCCAACAGCATTAACCTGCGCTCCTTCTGTGCCTCCTCCTTTCTGCCAGAACCTTTGAGCTTGTGAGTTATGACTCTGGGCAGCTTTGTTCCCACCCAGTTTCGGAGGGGGCGAGCATTTTGCAGTTGGTTTTCCATCATCTCCACCTTTTTAGGGGATGCCACAGTGGAAGTTTTACACTTGTTGACTCCCTCTGCCTTTCACTTTGTCGGTTATGCGAGATGTGTGGCTCTAGCATTGGGTATCTGATCAGGCTTCATAGGCCAGGCTGTTCAACTTAGCCGTCGAGGGAGGCTTGTTTTTTGTTGAGGTTTTTTTTGGTTCACACCTGGATGATACCTTGAAGGATATCTAGGATAAAAGGACCACCCTCCAGTGTCAAATCAACCGCAAAGGCTGCCTCAACTCCAAAATGTCAAGGAGGCACCCATCAGATGAAGTTCTAAGGGGTATTTTTTTCCCTTCCTTTTGGAACTTTGAGAACCAGGGGATTAGAGGAGCCTGCCCTGGTTTCCAGAGCAATAATAGCAGAGGAGCTCTGGCCTGAAGACGAAACATGGTCATAGGGCAAAAAGCAGGTTCCTTACAATGAGAGTACGCAGGCCTGTCCCTGCCTCCCTTTCCTTGGTGGAAGACTGCACAACTTTCACATTAGATGGGCCCAGATTTCATCACTTGCTTGGGTCTTGGAAGTTTTGGCCTTATGTTATTCAATAGAGTCTTCAACAATTCCTCAGAGTTTTCTGCCCCCCACCCCCCAATTACTAAAGACCCTGTAAAGAAACAAGCGGTGTCATATCCCTAGACCACTTCCATAAGTTGGGACGATTGTTCTGGTGCCCCCCAGCGAGCAAGGCTGGGGCTTCTACTCTATTCATAGTTCCCAAGAAATCAGGGAGTTTTCAGGCCTATTTTAGATCTGAAACTCCTACACAAGTTTGTTCGACACATGGCTTTCTAGATGGAATTCCTGCATTCAGTCACTCGGGCTGTCCAGTGTGGGGGTTGTGTAGCTTCCGTAAACCTGAGGGATGCATATCTCAAGTTTCCCATCCAGTAGTCTCATCAGAGATTCCTCAGGCTCTCGTCCGGGGTCAGCTCTTCCAGAACTGGGCACTTCCTTTGGGCTGGCATCAGCCCCCAGGGTATTTTCAAGGTGCTCTTAGTACTGGTGGCTCATTGCTGACAAGAGCGACATCGTGTCTATTTCTACTTGAATTTTCTTTGCTCTTTCAAGCACTATCTGTGCTATTGCCAAAGAAGTCAGTGACCAGGACTCAGGAGGTGTTGGAGTCCCATGGCTGGGTGATGAATCGGGACAAAAGGGAAGGTGCAAAGAACAGGGACATGCTGAGGGAAGCCTCCGATCTCCTGCTGTGTGTAGAGGAGGAGGATCCTTCCTGTCTGTCAGAACTCCTCTTGGCAGGGGGTGTGGCCTGACTGCTGGCACAGCAGACGCAAGGAACCAGAGCTCCGCTAGAATTAAACTTTGAACACTTAAAATAAAAACTTATACAGTACTAATTTTGTACTTTGGTGATTCAGTTGCTACAACTAATCTCATAGTATCGTCCAGACAACTTGCGGCATCAACAACTATGGGGAAGACTAGAAATCAGCCGCTGAATGAGCAACCAAGATCTAAGGCCCAGAACACATGGTCTGTAGTGGGAGACACCGTGCCGTCGACTTCCAGCAGGGAGCCTGCGCTGGCCTCACTCCTTGCTGCGATTCAGGGGCTCGACAGAAAGATTGAAGATTTCAATAATAGAATGGCACTGCTGGAACAAAAAACTGAGACAGCGACTGCTACAGTATCAACGGCGGGCAAAGTAGCTGAGAAAGCTCTTGTAACCTGCACAGGACTTGTTAGGGAAAATACTACCCTATGAGCATGCCTCAAACAGCTGGAGAATTTTACAAGGGCTGGTAGTGTTCACATTATTGGATTACCTGAAGATGTTGAAAGGGAAGAAAGGTTTCCTGGCTGGATGGCTACCCAGAGGCTCTTTCTCTCGAGGGGAACATTTCTATCAAGTGGGCCTACTGAATAACTCCTCGGAGACCACTGCAGGATGACTCTTCTCCCCATACCATCCTTCTGGTAACAGGTGGTCTTAAGGAGAGAGACACGCTTCTTCTGGCTGCAAAAAGATCTAAAGGAGTCAATTTAGGAGCTGCAAAAATCATTTTTTTCCCAGATTTAATCTTCAGCACCAGAACACGATGAAAGAGCTTCGATGGTGTTCAGTCAGCTTTACACGAGCTGAGGATTAACCACTACCTTCTGCTGCCCACCTGCCTGAAAATTCATTATGGAGGCAAGATATATTTGTTTTCTAATCCTGCAGACGCAGGTAAGCTGGCAGAAAAGATCAGGCAGGAATTTACTGCTTGAGTGGATGAAGCTCATTTGGAGGCTGAATCGGACACCTGAAAGTGAACTGCCGCCATTGAGTTTTACTGGACAGGTTAAAATGCGGTTACTGCAGCTCTAATAGTACAAATTATAAGTTTGAAATGTAAATATTTAACCTGTTCTGTTAGAGGGAGGGTACGTACTGGGTTGTGGAACCAGGGAAATTAAAACAGGCATTTAAAACCTTTCTGATATTGTGGTAGCTTGATTGTATGGTCAAGATGGTGATGTCTGCACCTGGGTTTCCCACCATGTGGTTCTTCTTTAAGTGTCTGTCCCTCTCGGCAACATATTTTTTGTATACTGGGCATATCTGTTCCATCCCAGTTTATGAAGGTAACCTTAAATAAAAGCACAGTGTGGTTAACAGAGATTCATGTCAGAGCACCAGCATGGTTAAACCTGTTGTACTTTAAATGTTAGAGTATGTTTACCGTGTAGATTCAGGGTCTCTAAATTTTATTTCTAGCAATTATAGTTAATTAAAGTTATCTGTATGCTTTAGTAGTTCCTTGCAGTAGCATTGTGCTGCTCTTCTTTCTTGTGTATTATGGGCAGTACACCAGTGTTAATATGGTGGAAGTCTTTGCTGTTACATCTTTTGGTATATGAGTGACCCTTGCCTTGCGCAATCATAAGGCTTTCTGGACTTTTTGAACTACTACAAAAATACTGAAGATATGCGTCTCCTGTGCTGTAACAGTGGGAGAGGTGCTATTGGACTCCTTTAGTTGTATCATTCACATTATTGTATGATCGCTGTTATATAAGTTTGTATTTCACCTCTACATGTACTGTGTTTGTTGGTCTATTACCCAAAAAAAATGCAATAAAGAAAGTTTAAAAAAAAGAACTCCTCTTGGCGAGGGTGTTGTACTTTCAAACCAACTGGATAAGCAGCAAAAATGTTCATCCAGTGGCGTGGATGTTGAATCCAGGGTTGTTAGATCTTCTGTGTCAAGGGTTCAGTCATCGTCAGACCCACCTGTTCGCCTCCAGACAGAATGCTCAAGCTCACTGGTTCTTCAGTCGCTTCCGGTGTCCACATGACACCCTTTCTCAGATTGGAATTTTGGCAGTGCATACTCTGCCCTTCCTCTGCCTCTCATTCCCAAGGTCATTTGCAACCAAGCACTCAAGAGAGAGCCTTCTTCTGTAAGTTCTGGAGTGGCCCAGAAGACCATAGTTTTCAGTCTTGGTTAACTCAGCCCAACGGCCACCTTTTCACCTGCTGGTGCAGGGGACCTTCCCTTGGAAGGCTCCTTCCTGCATCCAAATGTGACAGTGCTGCAGCTTGTGACCTGGCTCCTGGAAAGAGGAGACTCCTGTAACTAGGCTTCTGTAAGAAGGTGGTAGACATCCTGACAGCTACCAGGACGAATTCAGTGTTAGGAGCTTGTCCTCATGTATGAATCACCTACTTTGACTTCAGCCAGGGCTAAAAATATTTTGCCTTTTCAGGGCTTCAGTCCTGCGGATTTTGCATTTCCTGCAAGAAGGAGTGGAAAAAAAGGTTTGGCCTTGAGCTCCCTGAGAGGTCAAGTGTCAGCCCTTGGAGCCTCCTTGGGTATGTCTCTCAGGACTAACCGAGAAGTTATTCATTTTCTGCAGGCTGTCAGCAAAACTCCGACTGTTCCAATCTCCAGTTCCTCCATGGAGTCTCAGTCTGGTCCTGAATGCTCTCTGTGAGGAGCTTTTTGAGTCGCTTTCATCCATCCTGTTGGACATGCTGTTTTACACGGTGTGTTTCTTGGTTCTTGTGTGCTCAGCCAGGAGGACTGGAGAGCCCTACCATCTTACTTCAAGTTGGAGCTCTTGCAGCAGGCAGTAGCCATAAGGACTAAGTCGCCAGGTGCCAGGACCCCACAGAAAACTTCTCGCTAGCAGTCTTCAGTGGGGACCGCCCCCGATGTTGGCCAGTGGTATAAAAGGGGCTGTCCCCAGACCCACCCACCTGTTTTTTTCCCACTGTTGACCTGTTCACATTGGCTCCACGGACACTTCCTGCTATAATCGACTGCCATTGCACATTTACCAGCGTTTGTTTTTTTAATTTTCTCAAAAAACAGTGATTCTAGGGATGTGGATATGATGTTATAGCCACACTTCTAGCAGTGTCCTTTCCCTTTAATTCTAGTCAGAAAGTCTTCAAGCTAGCTCCCCCCACCCACCAGGTGGTATAGCCCTTGGCTCCACCCCAGGACGCCAGATCTTCCTTTCCGCTGGATGAAGCAGGTTCCCTCCTCACTGCCCCCACGTTGAGTGGGACCTTGTGCTCAAATCTTCGGATTTGCTTTCAAAACTTAAACTTTAACTCGTTCAAGTTTCGGCTTCAGCTCGATCTTTGATCGCGACCGCGATGGAGGATAAATCTTCACCTGGATTTCGTTGGTGCCCATGCGGGCAAAAGATGTCGTGTACCAACCAACACGCCACATTCATTTACTGTCTCTGCCTCGATCACAATACTTAGGCCTGCGATATTTGCCAGTCGTTTCACGCAGCGGTTCTCAAGGATCGCACTGCCCGCTTGAAATTAGGTCGCCCGGAGAAATGTTATCCCCATTAAAATCCAAGGACGCCTGTTGGGTGGTCTCCATGGCCGCGGGGTCCGCCAAACAGTTGGAGCAACTTGCGGCCTTCGAAGAGAAGGCAGCCCTGGCCACCGCACAGTCCTCTTCCACTTCGGCATTTGTTCCACATCAGTTGGGCTTTGCTTACTCGGCCTCCTTCAAGGAGCTGTGCCAGTCCCTCCTGACCAAGGGACAGGGCCCTTCCGAATTGCACAGTTCCCGCTCACACAAGAAGGAGTCCAAGTAAGATAAAAAGAAGACTCATCATTGACGATCCTAGGATCGGGAGCTTTCTTGCTGTCCGGAATCTAAGGTTTTGAGTACGGTTGAAACCATGGCCTTGGCCGCTGGTTTCACAGAAACCCCGTAGGGCCAGTTGGCTGAGACGCCGGCCGACGATGTGGCCAAAATTTTTCTCAACCCTATCGACTGGTTGTCATATGAAGAGGCCAGCAACTCTTTTTTTCAGGACTCCGTTCCTGCCAGTGACCACTAAAGGGGCAGCCTAACTAGCTGAGCCAGACCCTCCGGTCATCTACCTAGACTGGGAGGGGCCACAGGTCTTCGCAACTCCCTCTGAGGCCCCCTTCGGCACCACCAACGGCAGAGGTCTCGGTCTTTCTCATTCTCTGGGTCGAGCAGGTCCCGCTGACATCAGCGGTCTTGCTCTTGGCACCATGGGAAGCGGCACTGCCACTATTCGTCTTCGTCCTCCTCACGTGAGGAAAGGCTTCGGCACAAGTTGTGTTGACACTACAAAGATCTTATGTGGCAACAGGAAGTGCTGACTGGGCTGAAACCGACACGGGCTTCCACCCCAGCCATAACCTGGCTTTCGCCCTAATGGCCAACACCGTTCCTCCCTCAGCAGAGCCAGTTCAGACTGTTCGGTTCAGCTGAAGCTGGCTTCTCCACTGATCGTGTTGGAGCCACAATCCAAGCAGCTGACGACTGGGGCTCCGACCAAGGAGTCTTGGCCGGCTAGGAGTCTTCCCCGTGGTTGTCAGTCACTCTCACACCTGACTGCCCGCAGTGGGTAGATGGTGACATGGGTGGTCACCTGCTTTATGCGGACTCCTCGGAGTCCGAGGATTCCTCTTTGCTCTCCCGTCCTCTCGACACAGATTCGATAGGGGATCTCTCGACAGAGGAAGGCCCCACTTCGTTCATGGACATTCTCTGTCTCATCTCCAAGTCTACAGGGATGAAACTAGAGCCTGTTCAGAAGTGGGCTCGCTATCCCCTGACAGAGATTCTGGAAAACAGGGATTCCCCAACGGAGGCTTTCCCAGTGGCCGAGGTCATTGTGGGCCCTGCCCTGGAGCTCTTGCAGTGCCCTGCCCCTTGCCCTCGACCCGAATGGCTCGCAGTTATGCTGTGCCCTGTGGTACCCTTTCTGGGTTCACGTAGCATCCCTTGGCTGATGGGTTGGTGTCTGACTCCATGTTTAGGTGCTGGGGCATTACCGGTGATGTTCTTAGACCACCGGACAAGGAGTCCAAGAAATTTGAGCACTTGGCTCGCAAGATGTATGCTACCTCATCGGAAGGTCCCCGCCAAGCGAGCTCGACTGTCCTGATGGCACACTTCTCCCATGCCCTTTTGGGCTCCCTGGATGAGGTGATTCCTCACCTTCCTGTGGACCTCCAAAGTACGGTCAGGTAGGTCCCTGACCAGAGTCAAGCTGTGGCAAAACAGCAACTCCAGACAGCCCTGGATGTCAGCGACTCCTGTGTCCGCTCAGTGGCGGCCACAGTTGCCATGCACCATAGGGCTTGGCTGTGGATCTCGACCTTCATGGCAGACACCCAGCACAAGCTGGCAGATGTCCCATTCTTAGGCATCGACCTCTTTGGGTCTGATGTGGAGGGTCACCCCCAGCACATTGAAAAGTCCAGTGCCAAAGGGGGGGAGTGCACTTATTCTTTTCATGGCTGGAGCAAAATGGGGAGAGTTTTTTCTTTCCTTTGTCTCTCTTATGCTCCTACTATATCTCTGGATAGAGCTGAGTGTATGGGTATTCCCATGCAAGCACGGTTCTCCAGTATACCCAGATACAATAAGCAGTCTTGACATCTGGCTAGGACTCACATTGTTTAGAGTCCAGGAGATCCGAGTCAAGAAATTGGCTCCTATTTCTCCTACCTGGGTAGGAACTGCATTACAGCAGCTTACCCGGATTTTCAGAGTGCCCCATAAATGGCACTCCTGCCTTGGAGGTAGCATTGTATATAGTTTCCTCCCTAGAGATGGTCCTCGAGACGAGGCGCCATCTTGTGGGGAATTTTGATGTTTGTGTTACTGTTTGTAAAAGTTAAATGTTAATTAGTCCTATTTTATGCTAGTGTCACACGACCTGAGTTTATGGAAATTTGGAGGTGCTTGGTGGATCGAGGAGGAGATCACACATGTAGAAAGAAAATAAAACGGGAAGAATTCATGTGGGTCAGGAATTTACCCCAGTCCTGGAATTATGCTGTCATATCACATTTAAATGAAGGAATGGAATTGGGAGTAGTGAGTTTGTGTACTTGTAGAGATAATGGGGTATAGAAGGAGGACAATCATTGTCTCTCACAATGTCAATGGATTGAATAAGCCAGTGAAAAGATGGAAGGTCCTCTCGAGCCTTAAGAGACAGGCCCCTCTCGCCATGCTTCTCTAGGAGACGCATCTCAGTAATAAAGAACATGTTAAGTTGGGGAAATTTGGCTTTTCACATGTAGTGTCCTCCTCATACCGGGGTGGGGGGGAAGGAGGGGTACAGTGATACTGATTGCGCGCGGAATGCAATTGAGTATCTCCTTGACCTATTCAGACCCTGAGGGTCGACTGCCAATTCTGGTGGGTGCACTGGAGGGCACTCCAATTACCCTTGCATCACTCTATATCCCCCCTGGGTCCACAGTAGCTACTATAAGAACCCTGCTACAAAAAATAATCGAATTCTAGGTGGGGATGTTAATAGTGTGGGGGGACCTGAATCAAACCATGGAACAAATAGACTCCTCTAACCCAAGACACCGTAGAAAAACCCCAGCTAATAAAATACGAAGAGAATATATGAGGAGTACCTTATGGGTGGATGTCTGGAGACACCAGCATCCAGGGCACAGAGAATACACACATTACTCCCCTCCTCACGATACTTATGCTCGAATTGATCACTTTTTAATTTCTGGGGAACATTTTCATAGAGTGGTGGACTGTAAACATATCCCCTCGACCTTGTTGGATCATTCCCAGTTGCTCTTGAGGTTAGACTGGGGGCCTGAGTGGAAACAAACCCTCTGGAAGTTTAACAATTATTTACTAAACCTGAAAGAATTTACGGAACTTGCTAAAAAACGTATATCCCAAATCATACAGGATAATGCCTCTCCGAAGATTTCGAGTGCTACCCTATGGGACACAATCAAAGTGGTCCTGAGGGGAGACGTAATTAAATATGCATCCTATTATAAAAAATAACAGAACTTGAACTTGGAGAACCTCCAGCAACAATTGCGGAGTCTCCAAACGGCCCATGCAGAGGGGATAAGACAGCTGGCCCGCTTATACAATCCACCAAGCAATGGATTCAAAAAATAATCGACATAAAAACGGAGCAGGCCCTACAATGTCTGCACCAAAAATATTATGAAGGGGGACCAAGGGCAACACGACTACTAGCCCATCGTTTGAGACAGCAAACCTCCCAGTCTATGATAGTGCAGATCAGAGACCCTAGAACTGGTCAACTGAGGAGAAACCTAACCCAGATTTTAGACTCCTCTGAGGAATACTACCATGCTCTCTACACCCCGGAGCAAATAGCAAGCGATGCGCATATACTAATAATAATAATCATTTTATTTTTAAAGCGCCTTTCAAGTTTTCAAAGCGCTGTACAAAACATATAATAAAAAGAAAACCAAACATTATAATACAGTATAAAACACTCATAAAAACAACAATTTCATCACAATTTATACAGAGTACTATAAAAAGGCCATTTGATACAGATGAGTTTTTAAACCACTCTTAAATTCCCTCACGGAAGTGCACTGCCGTAACCGATGGGGTAGAGAATTCCAGAGAGTGGGAGAAGCGTAGGAAAAAGCTCTACAGCCAGAAGAATTTAGACTCGCTCTCGGAATCTCTAGCAACCCTCGTCGGCCCGAGCTGGAGGCGATCGGCCAGGACAGTAAAACTAGATCTTTCCAGATAGGCTGGACCCTGGTCGTGTAGGGCTTTGGAAGTCAATAAACAGACTTTAAAGATTGATCCGCCACGAACAGGAGCCAGTGCAGTTCGGCGCAGCACGAGGTAATATGACAAGACCTACTGGTCCCCGTCAAAACCCGGGCTGCCGCATTCTGCACTAGCTGAAGGCGGTGGATTTCAACCCCAGAAAGCCCAAAATACAGGGAGTTGCAGTAGTCCAAACGTGAGGACACAAAGATGTGGACCAACATAGGTAACATGTCAGACGGATCAAGGTGTTTTATCCTAGCGATATTCCTGAGGTGGTAAAAGGAAGTCTTGATGACTGCTGACACCTGCGAATGCAGTGTCAGCCTGTCATCCAAGATAACCCCTAGGTTATGCACCTGTTCAGAGGTCGGAAGTGACACACCTCCAAGAACAATTCCTGAGGGTGCACCGACAGGCGACCCCTCTATCCGACAGCCCAGGTCCACTACCAAAACCTCTGTCTTTTCTGAGTTCAACTTCAGCCAACTAGAATCCATCCAACCCTGGATTTCTTTCAGACAGTTGTTAAACACTGAGAGAGCTCTATCCTGGTCAGCAGCAAAAGACAGGTATAGCTGGGTATCATCTGCATAGCAATGAAACCTCAGCTTATACCGTCTTATAATGTCTCCGAGGGGCAGCATATACACCGCGAATAACATGGGAGACAGCACAGAACCCTGAGGCACCCCACATAACAAAGAAGTTGGGCCAGAGGAAAAAAGGCCCGACACAACTCTTTGTGATCTCCCAGTGAGGAATGAGGTGAACTATCGAAGGACGGTTCCCGATATTCCACAAATCTGCCTCAGGAGTGCTAACAACACCACATGACCCACGGTGTCAAAGGCTGACGAGAGATCAAGAAGAACTAGAATAGAACGTCTCTTCTGGTCTCTCGCCCTCAAGAGATCATTAAGCACCCGAACCAGCGCAGTCTCAGTGCTATGTCTTTTACGAAAACCTGATTGGAAGGGTTCGTAGATGCCATGGATGGTTAAATGGTTCTCCAATTGGGTCGCCACTACCTTCTCAATCACCTTCCCAATAAAGGGTAGGTTTGAGATGGGTCTGTAGTTTGTGAAACAGTCAGGGTCCAAGGTGGCTTTCTTCAAGAGGGGTGTCACCACCTCCTCTTTCAGGGAGCTAGGAAACTCACCCAATTCCAAGGAGCACCAGGCTATTTGCACAAGGATTGGACCGATGATGTCGCAGCAACCCAATATTAGGGAAGTCGGTCCAGGATCCAAACTACAGCTCATAGGGCGCACACCATGGATAATCCTCATGACGTCCACGAAATCAGGTCTGCTGAAGGAACACCAAGAAGACTGAGGTACTGTGAACTCACGCTGTTCAACTGCATCCCCCTTAGAAGCCGCTGGACGCAGATCCGCCCTGATGTCAGCCACTTTATTAGCGAAGAATCGAGCGAGCTCCTCGCACTCTAATTGCGAAAAAGCTTTCCAAACTTGTAGACAGGCTGGGTTGCACATATACAGTCCTATCTATCCAAACTTAGATTGCTGAAACTCTCTCCTGACTTTCAGTCTCAGTTAGATAAACCATTCTCTCCTGCAGAACTTACTAGAGCTTTCACTTCTTTAAAGACCAATAAGGCTCCGGGGTCTGATGGGTACACACCCGAGTTTTTCAGTTTTTTTAAAAAAGAGTTAGAGGCTCACTTCTTGGCAGTTTGTAAGGCCTCCCAGGAAGGAGAGAATTTACCCCAGTCCTGGAATTATGCTGTCATATCCAGCATACTGAAACCAGCAAAAGATAAAATGCAATGTAAATCATATCGCCCTATATCTGTTTTAAATATAGACTATAAGATGTATACTACGCTAATAGCAAAACGTGTAGAAGGGGTAATTCCGAAACTAATTGAATATGACCAGACAGGGTTCGTCCCCTCTCGACAGACCCCGGATAATATTCGGAAGACCTTGTCAATCCTTTATCACGCCTCCCGGTCAGGCTTGCCCGTCCTTTTATTGAGTTTAGATGCGGAGAAGGCGTTCGACTGGGTGGCATGGAACTTCCTGTCCCAGACATTAAAAACATTTGATTTCTCAGATGCATTCATTAAGATCATAGATAAAATTTACCCAGGCCCGGAAGCTTATGTCAAAATGAATGGGGCCGTGTCCGATCCATTCTCGCTACACCGAGGTACCAGGCAGGGGTGCCCCCTTTCCCCTCTTCTATTCGTCCTTTACTTAGAACCATTAGCACAAAATCTGAGACAGAGGGGAGAGGTGGAGGGCCTGACTATTGAAGGGGAGTCTCATAAATTAGCTTTGTACGCTGACAATCTCTTGATTTATCTTAGCAACCCAGATGAGGGACTTGCCCCGCTTTGGGAAACACTGGAGGAATTCGGTCATTTAGCAGGATACAAGATAAACACTACCAAAACTGAAGTGCTGAGGCTCTCCTACATCCCCTCAGATAGAATAAAAGAGAGATTCCCCTTCAACTGGAATAAGAACCACCTTAAATATCTGGGGGTACAAATCTCAACGGATCATTCTCAGTTGTTTGACCTAAATTTTATTCCTATTCTGACACAGCTACGAGCAGACTTGGAAAGGTGGGCACTTATACCCATCCCCTTGCTTCAAAGAGTAGAAGCAATTTCTATCACAAATCTTACCAATCTGTATACCAAACTCATTTTTCCCTCAAATTAATAGAGGGATCTTACGTTTTATCTGGGGCGCGCAGAAACCCAGAATTCGCTTATCAGTACTACAAATTCCAAAGCGGGTGGGGGGGGACTGGCCCTCCCAAACTTGAAACTGTACCACCAAGCAGCCCAGCTTCGTACAATTTTTACTGGCAAATAGAAATATGTAGCCAAGTGGAAGACCCTCAAGGTCAGGTGGGGAGGCCGCACTTCGACCCTATGAGGATCCCTCCTTGCTGGACGGAGTCACTTTCCGGTTATACATAAGGGGAATCCTTACATAGCGTCTACTTTAATAAGTTGGCATGAGCTTCTAAATGACAAATCCTTAAAAAAATGGAGACCTCTTTTAAACTACTTAGCATATGACCCAGCCTTTGTTCCGGCTGGCTGGGACTCGGGGTTCTGTGGATGGGAGGAGAGAGGCCTCTTCCTGGTGTGGCATTTCATAGGAGAGAGAGGAGTATTAACATTTCCAGATTTGGTGTCCCAATTTGGGGTGGCATGGTGAGATAGATTCAGATATTTTCAAGCCAGGGACTATGTCCAGTGCCTCGGGCTAAACCCACAGGAGGGGGATTCCCTTCCCCCTCCCCCACCCCAAGGATCCTGCACCTTATTAGATTGGCTCTGGAGTCTCAAGCCCCTTCAGAAAAGATTATCTCCTACCTATACAGTGCTGTCCTCCAGTGGAAGGGTGATTCAACACTAACAATTAGGACAGCATGGTCTAAAGATATAGGAGTGCAAATATCCAATAAGATATGGTCAGAAGCCCTAGAGAAGACACACTTGGGATTAAATGCGATATGTTGGAGGGAGTTTTCTTGGAAGGTGCTTGTAAGCTTCTTTCGGACTCCAGTAGTACAAGGAAGATTCGGGGAGGGATGGGTTCAGCTCAGTGCTGGAGAGGCTGTGTGCATTACCCGGCTACATTGGTTCATGTGTTTTGGGAGTGTGCCCATTTGACCCCCTTCCTCCAAGAGCTCCAGCAAGCACTATATAATATATTTGACTGGGACCTGACCCTGAATCCTGTACTTTATTTTTTTATGGATCTTCCCCCTGGATATAGGGACCCAGGTTCGGCAAAACTGGTGAAAATCTTGCTATTAACAGCCCAGAAGGTGACCACCAAAAACTGGCTTACTGCTAACAGAATATCTATAGACTATTGGCATGATCTTGTATCTGTCTACCAAATGGAAAGGCTTACAGCTTCCCTTAATAAAAGACTAACAAAGTTTGAAATGCTCTGGAGGAGGTGGGTCATTTATATAATGACTATGAAACCCGATTTCATTCCTTGAGGACAAGGGGGAAGGGGATAATAATAATCTAAGTCAGCAATGTTAAAAACTTTACGCCTCTTTCATTAGTCTTGAACCCGAGGGGTCCAAAAGATAACATATAATCTGAGACCTTCATCATGTCTATTATATATGCTATAGAAATTAACTGGAGCATTTGTAAAAGCAGAAGAGTACCAAACCATCTAGATTTATTAATTAGCTGATCTGATCTTTCATATGTAGTATATGAATTCTCCTTTTCAATTACCCAGGCATAATATGTATGGCACAGTGCATAACCATTGTATGATGTACTTTTAATTATGTGTGTGTGTTACTTTGTATAAACTGCAATAATTTTAAATAAAAAAGGTTTAAAAAAAAAGAAAAGTCCAGTGCTACCCTGGACTCAGTGACATCCACCCAGAAGGACCCAAGGGCTCCAAGCAGCAAAAGCGCAAGCCCTTTCAGTCCTCTACTCCTGCGAGAAAACCAGCCCAGCACCAGTCTGGCCAGCAGGCTCAGTGCTGGTGACCTCGGGCCAAGACAATGGCCTCGGTAGTCCGAAAGCCCAGAGGGAAGTGATCCGGTGGCCCCTCTGTCCGGTCCTCCAAGCCTGCTCAGTGATGGGATGAAGGGTGTCTCCCTCATGCCTGTCGCACCTTCCCTGGGTTCTCCTGAGGGGGGCCGGCTATGCCACTTCCTTTCTGCCTGGTCCGCTGTTACCACAGACAGGGTTGGTTCTGGAAGTGGCCGGTCAGGGTCTACCTCTAGAGTTGGAGCAGTACCCTCCCAGCCAAGCCAAGCCCCACGGGAGGACTTGGTATCTGCAGACACTCAGTCGGTTCTTCAAGTTGACATAGCCCAGCTGCTTCGTAAGGAGGTCGTGGTCAGGGTAGCGGATCCTTCGGAACACCCAGGGTTTGTCTCCAGATACTTCTTGGGGCAAAACAGACAGGGGGTGGGCGCCCCATTCTAGATCTGCATGACCTGAACAAATTCCTCAGGTACCACACTTTCAGGATGGTAACTCTGGCTCAGATCATACCATCTCTAGAGCAAAACATGTTGTTTTGCTCCCCGGATCTACAGGACGCATTCTTTCACGTCCCGATCTGTCCATCCCCCCGAAGTTTCCTCTGCTTCCGAGCCGAGACAACCCTCTACGAGTTCCGAGCCATGACATTCGGCCTTTCTTCGGCCCCCAGGTTCTTCACCAAGTGCATAGCAGTGGTGGCAGCTTACCTGGGGCATCAAGGAGTCTGGGTAAACCCCTACCTAGATGATTGGCTGATCGCAGGTCCCTCCAGGCAGGAGGTGGAGCGGTCCAGGGACCTTGCCCTCCAGACTTGCATCAACCTTGGCCTCCTGGTCAACGAGGCCAAGTTGGACCTTGTGCCCTCATAGGTGATCAGCTTCATCGGGGCAGAGCTTGACTCTTGTCGAGCCAGAGCCCAGCTCCTGGCGAACAGGGCGGAGATTCTCTCCTCCTTTGCCCAGTCATTTCTGGTTGGGCACTTGCGCCCTGCCCAGGACTTCCTGCACCTTCTAGGTTACATGGCAGCCTGCTCCTGCATGGTCCAGTGGTCCCGCTGGCATATGCGCTCCCTTCAGTGGGAGCTGGCCAGCCAGTGGTCTCAGCGTAAAGGTCACTTTGACCAGCTGGTCACTGTGACCCAGAGGATGTGGGATGCCCTCCAGTGGTGTCTTGTCCCATAGCATCTGCAGGAAGGGATCCAGTTTGTCCACCCCAAGCCAACAGTCATCCTGACGACCGACACCTCTCTCACGGGTTGGGATGCCCAGCTGGGGGAACACAGAGTGCACGGGCTCTGGACCCCCAGGAGTCCCGATGCCATATCAACCTGCTGGAGCTCCGAGCAGTTTTGGCTGGCACTGACTGCATTTGCTCCATTTGTTCAGGGTCAAGTGGTCCAGGGTCAGATGGACAACACCGTGACCACGTACTACCTCAACAAACAAGGCAGAACGCACTCCTTGCCCCTATGCAAGGAAGCTCTCCACATCTGGACCCTCATGCGCAGCCTGAAGGCAGATCTCCTAGTCATCCATGTGGCAGGAGCCTCCAAACAGCTGGCAGATGCCCTCAGCCGGGTGGGCAAGGCATCTCATGAGTGGTCTCTCCATCTGGAGGTAGCTCACAGCCTGTTCCCCCGGTGGGGCACCCCTCAGGTGGACCTACTTGCCTCCAGGGAGAACGCAAAGCTGA
The DNA here is from genome assembly GCA_016271365.2 of Neoceratodus forsteri. Classification (NCBI taxonomy): domain Eukaryota; kingdom Metazoa; phylum Chordata; order Ceratodontiformes; family Ceratodontidae; genus Neoceratodus; species Neoceratodus forsteri. The sequence continues at coordinate 178,354,270 of CM057456.1, forward strand.
GGCTGTTCTGTGCCCGCCCCCCCTCAGCAGGGCTCGCTACAGGAGGATGCCTTCTTGAGGTCGTGGACCCCGGGCCTCTTCTGTGCCTTCCCTCCACTTTCCTTGATCCACAAAGTGCTGCTCAAGGTTAGGAGGGACAAGGCACGGGTGATCCTGGTGGCTCCAAACTGGCCCCATCAGTTTTGGTACCCGGATCTCCTCAGCCTCAGCAACAGACTCCAGAGTTCTCTTCCCACACGCCCAGACCTGCTGTCCATCAGTCGGGGAAGGTACTCCACCCGTACCTTCAATCCCTGCACCTGACAGCCTGGTTCTTGAGCGGCTAGAGTTCCAGGCTTTGGGTCTCTCCGAAGATGTCCTCACTGTAGTTGAGGCATCTAGAAAGGAACCAACCAGAAAGTGCTATGCCTTTAAATGGAAGAGATTTTCCATTTGGTGTCAGGGCAAGGGGTTCGACTCTTTATTCTGTCCAGTGGCTAGCATTTTGGATTACCTGTGGTCTCTCTCTCCAAAGGGAGGCTTCGGTCGACAACCCTTAAGGTGCACCTAGCAGCCATCTCTGCTTACCGGGCTTGGGCTGGTCAGCAGACAGTGGCACAGGAGAAGGTAGTCTGGCGCTTTTTCAAAGGCCTTGACCACATTTCCCCTCCAGTGCGTGAACCACCACCACCACTGTGGGACTTGTTGCTGGTGTTGGCAAAGCTTATGGGCAAGCCATTCGAACCGATGCACAGGTGTGAGATGTCTCACCTGTCATGGAAGACCACCTTCCTGGTGGCAGTCACATCAGCCAGAAGGATCAGTGAGCTCCAGGTGCTCTTGGTGGTGTCTCCTTCCCTAGTGTTCCACAGGGACAAGGTTGTCCTGCCCCCCAACCCAAAGTTCCTCCCGAAGGCTGTGTCAGAATTTCACCTGAATCAGGTGATGACTCTGCCAGTGTTCTTCCCAAATCACACCTCAGAAGCTGAACACAGGCTCCATACGTTGGACCTGACGTGAGCACTTGCTTATTACAAAGAGCGCACAGCTGGAGTTCGGGGAGAGGTTCGCCTGCTGTTTGTCACCTACGCAGAAACTGCCTCTGGCAGACCTGCAGCCAACTGGACAGTTGGCAGGTGGCTTACATCCTGCATTGATCTCTGCTATAGGTTGGCGGGTAGGGAGACTCCCGGAGGGCTATGGGCTCAATACACCCGCCATACTGCCTTGACGGTGGCTGCTTCTAGGGACGTCCCTATCCAGAAAATCTGCAGGGCTACTACCTGGAAGTTAGCACACACCTTCTTTTCCCATTACCATATTGACCTCGAGTCATGCCAGGGTGCTAGTTTTGGGGCCTCAGTTCTCCAGTCTTTATTTCCTGGGTAGGGGGTGTGCGCCTTGCATACCTCCTTCCGGAGAACTGCTATGGGTCTGCCAGAAGTGTAGATAGAACATCATATCCACATCCCTAGAAACACAGGTTACTGTTCTGTAATAGCAGTTCTAGGAGTGGTATATGATGTTCATCCACATAGACCCACCCAACCTTCCCTGGCTGAGGCGCACAACCACTGCTTTCAGCAGACAAGGTCTGGCATCATGGGGCGGAGCCAAGGGTTATACAACCCAGGTGGGTGGGAGGAGCCGGCTTGAAGACTTTTCAGCTAGAATTAAAGGGAAAGTACACTGCCAGAAGTGTGAGTGAACATCATATACCACTCCTAGAACTACTGTTACAGGTGAGTAACCTGTGTTTTTTTTGTTTTCCTCACTTCTCTGTATGTCTTTGTCACCGACCTCTTCTGTTGAACGGCGAAAGTGTAAGTGCACATGTGGCAAGCAGCTACCATCCAAAGGTGGCCTCGCTGCCTGCCTTTTCTGCCTGGGCCCAGACCACAACACCAAGGGCTGCCAGCACTTCCAGAGCTTTAACCAAAGGACTAGGCTTTGCCGCCAAAAGGCCCTTAAAGCCCACCTTCTTAAGAAGCAGCTTGCTGCTATGCGGAAGCAATCTTCCGAGAAAAGTTCTTCTTTCTCCTCCTCATCCATTACGGGGGCCTCGTCTTCCACGACCCACTGGAAGAAGAAGTCTTCAGGGAAGCATAAGTCCTGGGACAAGAAGACCACCTGGACACGCTCCTGCTCGCAGTCTCCCCATAAGAAGAAGACCACCTCCGGTTCCTTTCCCACTGGGGACCCGACCATCCTACCTGGCCTGCCCTCTCCTCCTCTAGGCAGCCGGCGGACAAACCTCCCACCCTGGTACTGACATTGGGCGAAGGTCAGACAGGGTCCGGGACCTGGGTCTCGGCCCTGCATCCCCTGCAGGTGAAAACCATACCTAAATCCACGGGTGGCGAGGCCAGTCCCTCTTCGAGCGGTGGGTCAGTACCCATCATCATCCAGCTCTTACGTCGGCTACGGCCTCCACGTCTTTGAACAAGGGCCACCAACACCAGGAGCATGTGCCTGCCTCTGTGGCACTTCTGCTCCACTCTAATGTGACGTCCCCACTGGCCCCTGCCAAGCCAGCGCTGGCCACACCCCCAGACCAATGCCAGCAAATGCCCGCTACTCCGACATCGGACAGTCCAGTGTTGAACCTGGTGACCCCTCGGTCATTGCCGACTTCTCTGGCATCACTTGTGGATATAAACTCTTCTCCCACACTGACGTCGGGAGATCTGACTACCATGGCTCCTACTCCAGAGGACCAGGCACTGGGACATCCAATGCCAGCTGCCCTAGTGGGTCCTCAGATCCTTCTCAGCGAAGAGAAGGACCTCTTTCATTTCTTTTGGAATGAGATTAAAGGGGACCTCCTCCTTCCAAGGCCTGCCAAGCCAGTTGTCATTGAACCAGAGCCGGAGCCCAGTGAGCTTACCCCTCAGCCTAAAAGCCCCTCTCACACCCCAACAATGGGAACAGCCCAAGCGTAGAGGCCATAGGCACAGGCACTCATCTTCATGGTCATCTGGCTGACATCGGCACCACTCTACAAGCAGACATCAACATGAGTCCTCCTTCTCTTCCTTTAGCTAGGAGGATCTGAGCTGCAGCTGTTCTTCTTCCTCCTCCAGAGGCTCGGAACCCAGGGGTCATCCCCCCCCCCACGCCTGATAACCAGGACACCCCTAGATCCCCTCCTGATGATCCATCATTCATGGATGTCATGAGGCACATCCAGGCCATCAGCGGCTGGGAGACAGAGGATCTGGATCCCGAATGGCACAGATTGGCCAAATTCCTGTGCCAGAAGAAACTAAAGCCCTTCGTGGCACTCCCACTGGTGGATACTTTCCAAGACTTCCAGGCTAACTTGGAAGCATCGCCATCTTCCTCTGCAGTATCAAAAAAGTTAGATAGGCTCTACAGGGTGCCCAGAGATGAGCCTTTCCTTGCAGATCACTCAGTAGCTGATTCCGTGGTCATAACTGCAGCCCATGACAGGTCAGAGGCCCAAACACCTCAGCAGTCAGCCTCCTGACCAAGAGTCCAGACATTTGGATCACATGGGCAAGAAGGTTTATACCTCAGCCACATGCTCCATCATGTCCCTAAATTTTCTTACCCACATGGTGCAATATCAAGATGCCTTGTGGGAAAATAACATGGAGTTGGTACAGGCCCTGCCGGATGTACCACAAAAGGCAGAGCTTCTAGACTTGATAAAGTCTGGCTCCGACTTGTGCACACATGATCTTACTTCAAGGATAGTTCCTGCAACAGGCAACACTGGTAGGACTAAGCCGCCAGGTGCCAGGACCCCACGGAAAACTTTCAGCTAGCAGTTTACAGTGGGGGACCACCCCCTGACATCGGCCAAGAGGTGGTCCCCCAGTCCTACCTCAGTTCTTTTCCCACTGTCGACCCACGCACATCGACTCCATGGAAGCCTTCTTGCTAACAGTCGACCGCCTTTTTCATCACGTTACCCGCACTTTTTTGTTTTGTCTTCCAGGGTTCACCTTGTTCCAGCATGTCTACTTCATCATCACCATCTTTATCTCCAGAGCAGCAGATGAATAAGTGTGACTGCGGCAAGCAGATTCCTCACTTCAATGGCCATTTGGCCTGCCTTTTCTGCCTGGGCCTTAGCCACAACACTGAGGCCTGCCTGCACTGCCGCAGCTTCAATCGGAGGACTAGGATCCACCGCCTGAAGGGCCTCAAGAGTTTTCTACTTGAGCAACAACTGGCCACCATGGAATCTTCTAGATCCACCGGGTCATTGTCCTCCTCAAGCTCTCACCGAGAGAAGTGTCACGGGAAGCATCCTCACCGGGATCAGGACAAGGAGAGGTCCCGGTTGAGCTCCCGTCCTCAGTCCCCGCGCCACACAGCGAATGATTCTAGTTTTTCCTCCCGTAGGAGGTCAGACTCTGCTCCTCCCCCGGCAGCCCTCTCTTCCTCCAGTTGCCATTGGTTAGGCTCCCTGGTCTGGTGCTGTCGTCCAGCAAGGGGCCTTCAGGACCAGGGTCTTCTCTGGCTCTAATTCCCCTGTGCCTTCGGTCCTATGTTCATCCGACAGGACCGCAGCCTGCAGGTCCAGCTGGTGCTGCCTCTTCGGGCACCGGGTCCCTACCCACCGCCCGGCTGGGGCACTGACATTGTTGGACCAGCCGTCAGAGTCAGACAGCTCAGCCAAGAACTCCTACTCCTCCACCTAGGCAACCAACTCCTCCGCGGATGCCCTCTCCTACACCAAAGCCCAGTCAGCCTCAGTCTCCCAGGGATAAGAAAAGGCATTCCTCCTCTAGGTCCACTTCCAGATGCCGCCACAGCTCCCGCAACCGTCAGAGGCACATGTCCTATTCTGGGTCCTCAGAGTCGGGGAGCTGTACTGGAAGCTTCCATTATGACTCCGAATCTTCGAAGGATGGGTTTTATTCTGCCCTAGTCCATCCTCTGGAAATGCCTTGGTCACTTCCTGATGACCCTAGCTTCATGGACATCATGAGGCACATCCAGGCATTAAACGGCTGGAACACTGAGGATCTCAGTATGGAGAAGCACCAGCTGACTGAACATTTGGAGTTACAGGACCCCAAGTCAGTAGTCCTGCTTCCTTTAGTTCCTTCCTACCAGTTGGCATGGAAGCACCCTTCTTTGGCTCCCGCAGTTCCGAGGAAGGTTGACCGGCTCTGTAAAGCCCTTAAGACAAAGCCTGTTCTGGCAGAGCAGCCCAGAGCTGATTCCATGATTCTCACAGTGGCTCATGGGCGGTCCTAGCAACCTGTTAGTTCCCAGTCCCTGGACAAGGAGTCCAAGTGGCTAGATCAGCTGGGCTGTAAAGTTTACCCTCAGCCACATGCAGCATCCGCTCGCTCAGCTTCTTGGCTCACATGGAGAAATACTAGAACACCCTGTGGAAAAAAGCCTTGTAACTGGCCAAGGGTCAACCTGAGTCCCCCCATACTAAGGAGCTACTGGATATCCTCCAGTCGGGGTCCGATGTAGGTAAGCATATCCGCTGTGCGTACGATTCTACGGACACTTTAGCTTGGGCTGCTGCTATGGGTGCCTGTTTGCAGCATTACTCATGGCTCAGGGTCTCCAGCTTTCAGCAGGCTCTCCAGGAGGGAATTTTGGATACTCCCTTCCAGGGCCCTGTGCTTTTCAGAGAACTCACCGAAAAGATTATCCTGGGGCTCCACAATTCCGGGAAAGTGGTCCAACCCGTACTCAGAATGTACCCCTTGGAGCTGGCCCCCAACAAGCGTCGGCCTTTTCATCTCTCCAAGATTCAGCAGTTTCAGGGTCAGCAACCTAGAGGTACCTTCAGGAAAAAGACCACCTCTCAACCGGGAGGGGGCTCTGGTCCAGGAACTCCTAAGAACCCCCAGCCTCCACGCCCCACTCCAGCACCTCTGCTTGATTCCTTGCCCGACCTCCCCTCCTCCGGCAGAGCATCTATTGGAGTCGTTAGGAGGTCGCTTCTCCCTTTACCCTGATGAGTGGAGAAGCATTACGTCGGATCAGAGGGGTCCTACATCTTATCGAACAGGCCATGTCCTGGAGTTTACCGAGGTCCCTCCAGACAAACCCCCGATACCTTCTCATTATCCTCCCTCTCATCTTCCCATGATTCACCAGGGTGGCCACATGTTGGACCTGGTCTTCTCACTGGGTCTAGAGGTTAGTAACCTCAAGGCTGACCGGATCATTTGGTATAATGATTTGCGGTGGAAGTCTCGTTCAGGCCCCCCCCCCGAGCCTCCCTGCAGAGATGGCATGCTACTGCCCTTTGAGGTTTGACCCGGAAGGTTTCTGATGGTGGCTGACCTATCTAGTGTGGGCAGTGCATGCGTGGGGAGTATGGGTGAGCTGTCGCCACCTATAATAGGGTGATGGCTGCCTCGACTCTCTTGCACTGTGGTCCAGGTGACCTAAATCCTCTCACTCGAGATCCTCATGGTTTGATGGGGATCTCAAAGCGATGAAGATTTTGGGTCAGAGGTTGGAGTGCTGCTGGCAGAGGTCCTGGCTGAAGGCGGACAGACTGGCCCCGGGCTCCCATTATCGTGAGTATCGGGGGCAATCACCCGTAAGGAGGTAGAGTTCCTGTCCAGGGAGATTGCTGCTGGGAAAAATCAACCAACAGTGCTTTTTTGGACTGTAGACAGGCTGCTAAACCCAGCCTGTATACAGCTGAAAAAGCCTTTTACGATGCTTTATGTGAAGAGTTTGCTCAGTTCTTCTCTGACAGGGTGTACGCCATCCAGCAGGGCATTCTGCCAGTGAGCCAGGATGTGGCCGACAGTGGTCGCCTTCAGTGTCCCAAGAGCACTCTGCCTAGTTGGGAGGAGTTTAAATCAGTGGAGATGGCCGAAGTCATTAAGGTTGCCCTTAAACTGAAGCGCACATATTGTGAACTAGATACGGTGCCAACACGTTTCTTGATGGGATATGTTGACACTGTTGGCCCAGTGTTTTCCTTGATTGTCCGGTGTTCTGTCTCGGAGGCAGTCTTCCCAAATGCCTTGAAGGAGGCACTGGTTAGACCTCTTCTGAAGAAACCATCATTAAACAGTGATGTCAAGTTGAATTACCATCCAATCTCCCATTTTTAGGGAAGGTTGTTGAGAAAGTTGTGGCGCAGCAGCTTGAGGAGCACTTCTTGGCCTTTAATTTTTGCGAGCTTCTCTAGTCTGGGTTTCGTGCAAGGCACAGCATGGAAACTGCACTAGTTTGGGTGCATAATGAACTCCTCAGGGCTAGAGATCGAGGGGAGGGGACGATTTTTATTCTTCTCAGTCTCTCCTCAGCTTTTGACATGGTAGACCATTGTGTGTTGCTCGACCGCCCGAAGGAATTTTGTGGACTCGCTGGCACTGTCATCTGCTGGTTTGAGTCCTACCTCAAGAATAGGAGGCAACAGGTAGTGATGGGGAGTTTCTCCTCCTACCCTAGCCTCCTGTCGTGTGGAGTACCTCAGGATTCAGTCTTGTCACCATTGTTGTTTTCCGTGTACATGCTGCCCCTGGGAGAGTTCATTTAGAAATACAGGCTGGGTTTTCATTGCTATGCAGATGATACCCAGCTGTATCTTTCCTTTGCCCGTGGGACATCCAGTGCGCCAGAAGTGCTAAATAACTGCCTTGCCGAGATCAGTGACTGGATGGCCTCCAGCTGGCTGTGACTGAATCCTGATAAGATGGACGTACTGGTGGTGGAGTCGAACAGGGGGCATGACAGGTTGGCCTCTGGCACAGAGACAGGTTTATTCCTGGGGACTGTGCCATTGAAGGCCTCCTCTGGGGTGCATGATTTTGGCGTGACCTTTGACAGCAAATTGACATTTGAAGCCCAGATGTCATCCGTTGTACAGACCAGCTTTTACCATCTTAGGAATATTGCCAGGATCAGGCCCCTAGTTCCACCCATGAACCTCAACCTTGGTACATGCCTTCATGACGTCGAGACTTGACTACTGTAATGCACTCTACCTCGGGTCTCAGGAGGTACCCTCTGCAGCTAGTGCAGAATGCAGCTGCTAGGTTGTTGACGGGGCTGTCGAAATACTGCCACATCACCCCGGTGCTGCACGAACTGCACTGGCTGCCAAACAGGTGAAGGATCCTCTTCAAGGTAGACCTGCTCACCATTAAGGCCCTGCATGGGCTGGGCTCTGGATACTTGTCTGACCTTCTTACCCTTGGTCCACTCTCTCTGTTCTTCCTTTAGGGGCCTCCTTGCAATTCCCAGGACAGGGTTAAAAAACTGCCAGTGACGGAGCGTTTGGTGTCGCCAGCCCTGTTCTGTGGCATTCGCTTCCACTATCTGTAAGGGAGGCGCCTTTAGTTGAAGTATTCAAGGCCCCCCTCAGGACCCTCTTGTTCAATCAGGCTTTCCCAGACACGATGATTTCCGGTGACATCACAGACCTAATGGCCACTCTGGTTTAGGGCTCCTGAGAACTCGCCCATCAAAACTCTCCTAGAACAGCTTAACATCTACAGTATTGAAAAAAAATGGCTACAGGCAATTCTGGGAAGATGAGAGGTACCAAGTTTCAAGCAAAAAATTTAAGAAACAAACAGAATGCAGAAGGATTACCGAGTAGACATGACAGCAGCCGGAGCGCTTCACCGGCCAGCAGTGCAACCTTTGAATGTGACACAGATCAAGAAAGTGAGCGGTTGTCAAGATCGCGATTTGAAACATTATTAGCAGAGATCAAAGCATTTCGGGCAGAGAACAAAACAGAATTTAAGTCCCTACAAATGAGAATGCAAGAGGTGGAGGGTAAATCGGATGCCGTAGAGAAACAAATGGGGGAGACAGCAGAAGACGGTCCATTTCCTCACAGACCACCAGGAAAACATGCAGGATAAAATATTAGATCTAGAAGCCAGATCGAGATGGGATAACATGAGGATATACGGTCTCCCCAAGGAAACAGAGACCGGGAAGATGGAGGAGTTCCTAGAGGACTTGCTGAAAGATGTGCTCCAATTACCCACCACCTTTCAGTTCCGCATCGAACGAGCACATAGAGCACTATCACAAAAGCTGATTGATCCTAATGCCAGACCGCACTCTATTGTCCTGAAATTCTCCAGTTATAGGGATAAAGAGCGGATTCTTCGTACAGCATGAGCACAGAAGATAGTAAAATACAACACCACCCACCTCTTTTTCGATCAGGATTATCCGACGGAGATAGTAAAACAGAGCAGCATATTCATCAGTCCTGAAGGCCCTCAGGGAACATGAAGTTCATTTTCAGACTCCCTATCTGGCTAAGCTGCAAGTCTTTTGGGACTCTGTGGCAGTGATTTACAATTCTGCAGAGAAGGCCAGACGAGAACTCTCCAGCAGAGGATGGGGTTTCAGGACGGAACAAGCAGAGGAGCAACGGGCACGCCCACCACGAGCAAACTGGCAAATTACCAGAAAGCCACAGAGGAGAGGTCGCACACAGGATGGCTTCTATCACTCCTTGCAGAGCATCAGATCAATGTTGGGTAGATACCGAAAGGCAGAGGAACCCAGAATTTCATTGCAGAAAGAACAGACATGAGGGGTATGTTGAAAGCACCTCAGTTGAGACAAGATGTGTAACTGATTTTCCCTATGGATAGTAGGACGAGGAGGGGAAGGGAGGGGCTTCAGTGGGGACAAATGCATGTCCCAGGCCCCTACTCTCGTTTCTTATGGGACAAAAAAAAAAACTTTACCTGAAGAACTTTGCTCTGTTTAAAGTAACGAAAAAAGGCAGACCTAAGTAATAAAACATACGTTTACAGAATTTATCTGAACCAATTTTAAGTTATTACTGTCCTGTTTTAATAGACTGCCTGAATGAAAAGTTTCTCTCTCCCTTTCCTTTTTCTTTTATACTGGACAAGAGAGCTTATATACAGCTAAAGGAAGGGGAACTTCCCAGCAAGGTTACTAGGATGATTATGGCAGTTTTAAAAGTGAGAAACTGTTTTTATTTTTGATGTTGCCAGAAACTTTAAAGGGCACACGGGAAGGGTGATATCCCCCCACTCAGATTGATGGGTGGCTCTTGGGAGAAATTGCGGACCGGCTGTTCGGACCCATTGGGTGGCTGACGGGTTTAAAGATGCGGACAGCATCTGAACTCAAGTTAAGTCGAGTTCAAGGAGGAGTGTTCACTGGCTATGCCCCCGCTCCTCCCGTGGAGGGGTCTCAAGATCTCCCCCACGGTCATAGAGGGCAGAAATTAATGCCCTCCTGCCTAGGAAGTGTAACTGTATATAGGTTATTTGTTATGTTTGGTTCTGTTTTGTTAAATGGTTTGAAAAGTAATGTTTCTAGGGACATGGATATGTTGTTCATCCACACTATCTGGCAGGTTCCTTGCCGCTTTAAATCTTGCCGGAAGGTCTTCAAGCTGGCTCCTCCCACCCACCCGGGTGGTAAAACTCTCAGCTCCGCCCCATGACGTCAGATCTTCCTTACCGCTTGGAAGCTCAGGTTCCCTCCTTAGCACTCTGCGTTTTTTGACTGGTTCCTGATTCTTCGGTTCATCCGAATTTAGTTTTGAAGTTTTCTAAAACTTCGGTCTTCTGTTCCCTCGTGGCTGCAATGGACAATTCGTTTCCTGGCTCTCGGAGGCACCCTGGCGGGCGGAATATCTCCAGGACTGATCCGCACTTCACGTGCGTATACTGACTCGACTTGGACCATGACCCGCAAGTTTGCGAATTGTGCTGCGCCCTTTCGACCAACGTCCTGGAGGATCGTGCGGCCCAGTTGGGGCTTGGGCACCCCGAGGATTTTCCTCACCAGTAAAATCTATAGAGGCTCATCGGGCGGTGTCTGCGTCGGCTGACTCGGCTGAGCAGCTCGAACTCTCTGTCTCCCTGGAGGAGGTGGCGGCCAAGGCCGCATCTCCCTCCCCTCCTCGGTGGTGACATTATCCCATGTTGAAGTTCTCTCATTCGACACGTTCAAGGGCTTAGCCAGTCCCTCTCCCAGAGGGAGAGGGGCCATCGGACTGCTCTCAGCCCAGGTCGAGGGAGTCACAGGGTAAGTCCCATCGTCGGCGTTTGTGGGAGCGGGAGAGGTCTCCTTCCCGGACTGCCGACCTTCGACTTCGGTCGAGGTTGCGGCTCAGGCCGTTGGCTTCACGGTGTCCCCGTGAGCCCAGCCGGCCAAGACTTCCGTCGACGTTGTCGAGTTTTCTCTCGACCCGTCACCCGGGCGATCGACTGTAAGGGCCGTCAACCCTTCGCCGGTTTCCCCGGTGGAGGCCGAGGTTCTGCCTGCACCTTCAGTGCGGCAGCCCTCGGTCAATCTGTCCGAGCTGAGGGAAGAGCGGGTGTTCCCCGCTCCTTCCCAGACCCACCCTCGGTTTCACCGAGGATCTGGGTCTCGGTCTCAGTCCTCTTCTCGGTCAAGCCGCTCCCGCCAACTTCAGCAGTCTCGGTCGGGGCACCGGGTTAAGTGACAACACCGTTCCTCCTCGTCTTCCTCCTCAGATGAGGAGAGGCTTTGACGCAGATGGCGTCGACGTTACAAGGAGTTTATGTGGCAGCAGTTACTGTTGTCCGGGAATCAATCGACTCCGATTCATTCCCCATCTATCAAGCAGCTGCCGCCTGAACGGCCGACGCAACTGCTCGCTGCAGTCGAGGTGCCCACTTCTGGGCCGGTTGTTCGACCAAATCTTGCTGCCCCACCAATTGTGGTGGAACCTCGGTCGGGTCACGGCCTGTCCCACAGGTTGTCAGTCACCCTCACTCCCGCCCACCCTCGGCGGGTGAAGAGTGGCTCAGGCCTGAGGCAGCTCTTTGCAGACCCTTCGGAGTCCGACGATGACTCCTCCATGTTCCCCAGGCAAGAGGGCCCGGAGTCCTCCCTGGACCGGTCTTTGGACGACAGCCCATTGTCCTTCCTGGGTCTGCTTAGGCTCATCTCGGAGTTCACCGGGATGCAGCTCGAACCGTGTCCAAACGGGCCTATTGTCCCGTGACGGAGATCCTAGACCGAAGGGGTTCACCCTCGGAGGCCTTCCCGATGGCTGAGGCCATTGTCGGCCCAGCCTTGGAGCTTTGGCAGCGGCCTACTTCCTGTCCTGCGCCCTCGGCCAGGATGGCCAGGAAGTATGTTGTCCCTATCGGTTCTTTGCCCGGTTTTTCGGAGCACCCCTCTGCTGAGGGGTTAGTTACCGATAACGTCTTCCAGCGTTCAGTGAACGCTCGGGATGTGGATAGGCCCCCCGACAAAGAGTCCAAAAGGATGGACTATGACGGGTGCAAGGTTTACGCCACGTCCTCCCTAGGCCTCCGACAGGCCAGCTCAGCCGCACTGATGGCAGATTTCTCCCACGCCCCTCTTGGGCTCCCTGGATGAGGTGCTCCCTCATCTCCCAAGCCGACCTGCGGACCATGGTCCGGCGGGTGCGGGACCAGGGTAGGGCGGTGGCTAAGCAGCAGCTTCAGACTGCTCTGGACATAGGTGATTCCTGTGCCAGGTCAGTAGCGGCCACAGTGGCCATGCGCCACAGGGCGTAGCTGAGGATATCCACCTTCTCGTCGGATACCCAGCACAAGTTGGTGGACATCCCCTTCTTGGGGACTGACCTCTTCGGCCCTGGAGTGGAGGGACACCTCCAGGGGACCAAGAAGTCCAGTGCCACTCTGGACTCGGTCACCCCCCACCCAGAGGGACAAGGGCCGCCGGCAACCTTTGCGTAAGCCCCTTCGGCCCCTGCGGCATGACCTGCCCATCAACATCAGCATGAGGGCCAGCAGGCTTGCGCTTGGCATCCTGACCCCAAGCCAGCGGCTTCCTCTAAGGGGGAAGCAAGGAGGTAAAGGCTCAGGAGCTCCCTTGGCCAGTCCGTCCTCCAAGCCTGCTCAGTGACAGGCTGAGGGGCGTCGCCCCCAGCCTCGTCACCCCTACCCGGGTCCCCCCCGTGGGGGAATGGCTCCGCCACTTCCTCCGTCTGGTCCACTATCACCACGGACCGCTGGGTGTTGGAGGTGTTAGGAAAGGGCCTGCCTCTGGAGTTCGAGCAGGCCCCACCCTTTCGAGCCGTTGCCCCTCAGGGGGTCACGGGGTCCGCAGCCTCGCTGTCGGCCCGCCGAGCCGACATTACCCTGCTCCTCGAAAAAGAGGTGATCAGGAAGGTGCGGATCCTCCTCCAGACCTGGGGTTTGTGTCCAGGTTTTTCCTGGTCCCCAAACGGACGGGGGGCTAGCGCCCCATTCTCGACCCGCACGACCTGAACAACTTCTTAAGGTCTCGGACCTTCTGGATGGTCACTCTGACTCAGATACCCCATCCTCGGAACGAGGCGTGTGGCTCTGTTCCCTGGACCTCCAGGACATATTCTTCACATTTCGATCTGTCCGTTTCTTTGGAGACTCCTCCACTTCAAGAGTGGGGGGATCTCTTTACAAGTTCCAGACCATACCCTTCGGCCTCTTCCCAGCAGCTTTCCTGCGGCACCGAAGGGTCCGGGTGTACCCCTACCCGGATGGTAGGCTGACTGCAACCCCTCCAGAGCGGAGGTGGAGCGGTCCGGTGTTCTGGCCCTCTAGGTTGCTCTCAGACCTGTCTCCTCTCCAACGGAGCCAAGTCGGAACTCGTGCCAAAGCGGGTGATCCTTTCATCTGGACAGAGCTCGACTCTTCGAGCCAGAGCTCGGCTCCCAGCGGACAGGGCCGAAGTTCTTCCTCCTTTACCTAATCATGTCTGTTTGGGCAATTGCACCCTGCCCGGGACTTCCTGCGCCTCCTGGGCCTCGTGGCAGCCTGCACCAGCGTGGTCTGTTGGGCCCGTTGGTACATGCGTCCCCTTCAATGGGGGCTGGACAGCCAGCGGTCACAACGCTGCGATCCTTTGGACCAGCCCGTGACAGTAATCCAGTGGATGTGGAACGCTCTCCTATGGCAGACCGTTCCAGCACATCTGCAGGAGGGCATCCCGTTCGTCCGCCCTGAGTCGACGATCTTCTTCGACCTATGCATCTCAGATGGGTTGGGGTGCCCATCAAGGGGAGCGCAGAGTGCACTGCCTCTGGTCCCCTCGGGAGTCCCGATGCCATTTCAACCTGCTGGAGCTTCATGCGGTCCGCTTAGCTCGCACCACTTTCGCTCTGTTTGTGCGGGGTCAAGTGGTTCAGGTCCAGGCGGACAATACCACGACCATGTGCTACCTAACCCGCCAGGGCCGGACGCGCCCCTTGCCGTTACGTAAGGAGGTTCTCCACATTTGGTCTTGTGCGCATCCTGGAGGCAGTTTTCCTAGCCATTTCGATGGCAGCAGCCTCCAACGCCCTGGCCGATGCCCTAAGCCGGATAAGGGCTGCGCCTCATGAGTGGTCTCTCCTGCCGGAGGTAGCACAAGATCTTTCTCCCACTGGGTCACGCCTCGGGCGGACCTTTTTCCCTCCAAGGAGAATGCGAAGCCGAGACTGTTTCATGCCCGCCCCCCTCAGTAGGGCTTGCTGTAAGGGGATGCCTTTGAGGCCGCGGACCCCGGGCCTCTTCTACGCCTTTCCCCCATTTCCCTTGACCCACAGGCAAGGCGAGGAGGGACTAGGTGCAGGTGATTCTGGTAGCCCCAGACTGGTTCCGCCAGCTCTGGTATCCAGCTCTCATCAATCTCAGCCCCAGGCTCCCGAGGCGGCTTCCAGCCCGCCCGGACCTGATCTCTGTTATCAGGGGAAGACATTCCATCCAGACCTTCAATCCCTGCACCTGGCGGCCTGGTTCCTGTGCGGCTAGTTGCCAGGCCTTGGGTCTTCCGGCGAGGTCCTCAACGTTGTTGAGGCATCCCGCCAGGAGTCGACCAGATAATGCTATGCCTTCAAATGGAAGAGTTCTCCATTTGGTGTTAGGATAGGGCCTGGTCCCTTCTCCTGTTCCTCGGCGAGCATTCCGGACTACCTGTGGTCCATTCTTCTTCTTCTTCAGCAAGGGCTTCGGTCGACGACCCTTGAGGTGCTCCTGTCAGCTACCTCTGTCCTCCGGGCACGGGCCGGAAGGCAGTCGGTGGCGCAGGAAAGGTGGTCTGGCGCTTTTCCAAGGCCTTGATCACGCTTCCCCTCCGGGGAGAGAATCTCCACCTCTGTGGAATCTACTGCTAGTATGGGCTTAGCTCACGGGCAAGCCATTTGAACCAATGCACAGGTACGATTCTCCCACCTGTTGTGGAAGAATACCTTCTCGGTGGCTACCATGTCAACCAGAAGGATGGGAGAGCTCCAGGCGCTTCCTTCGAGTCTCCCTATCTGGTCTTCCACAGGGACAAGGTTGTCCTGCACCCACCAGTTCCTTCCGAAGGTGGTGTCGGACTTCACCTTGACGGGTGTTGACTCTGCGGTGTTCTACCCATTCACACCTCGGAGGCAGCATATAGGCTCCATTTGGACCCTAGTTGGCGCTCGCCTTCTCAGGGCGTGGGGCTGAGGGTCGGGAGAGGTTTGCCAGCTGTTTGTCATCTCGCTGAAGCCGCACCTGGCAGACCTGCAGCCAAGCGACGATGGCGGGTGGGTCACCTCCTGCATAGATCTCCGCTATAGGTGGCGGGCATGGAGCCTCCCAGAGGGATAAGTGCTCATTTCACCGCCTTCTGCTGCATCGGTGGCTGCTTCGAGGATGTCCCTATCAGGATATCTGCAGGGCTCCTACCTGGAGTCGGCACATACCATTTACCCTACCACATCGACCTTGGGTCACGCCGGGATGCTGGTTGGGGCCTCGGTTCTCCAGTCTTTATTCCCTAAGTAGGGGGTGTGCGCCTTGCCTCCCTCCTCCCGGAGAACTGCTAGGAGTCTGCCAGATAGCGTGGATGAACAACATATCCATGTCCCTAGAAATACAGGTTACTCACCTGTAACAGGAGTTCTAGGAATGGTATATGTTGTTCATCCACACGACCTCCCCGGCTTCGACGCACAACCTGGCTTCCAGCGGGCTAGATCTGGCGTCATGGGTTGGAGCCGAGAGTTTTACCACCCGGGTGGGTGGGAGGAGCCAGCTTGAAGACCTTCCGGCAGGATTTAAAGCAGCAAGGAACCTGCCAGATAGTGTGGATGAACAACATATACCATTCCTAGAACTCCTGTTACAGGTGAGTAACCTGTATTTATTTGTTAATGGTTACGGTGCAGCTCGACAAAATCCTAGGTGGCGCAGAGGCCCCATCATTAGAACCCCCGGAGAGGAGGAAATTTGGGCTGGACCCCCTTTGTTGGGAAAGAATTATCAGACCACCCCCCCATATTAATGAATAAAAAATATCCTTTCACCATATGTTCACTTAATGTGAATGGGGTAAACAATCCCATTAAAAGATGTAAACTATTGACAGTTATTAAGAGAAAGAAGCCTACATTTGCTCTTCTCCAAGAGACGCACCTGGACAGAGAGGAGCATCTGAAGCTGGCCAGAATGGGTTTCGGAGAGGTGGTGGCATCTTCCTATAGAGGAGGGAAAAGGAGGGGTTCAGCAGTATTAATTTCAAAACATACTACGTTTGAGAAAATAGATTCATATGCAGACCCAGAGGGACGCTTGGCTATTGTAGTGGGGAAATTAGAGGGTCACTACCTTACAGTGGCCTCTATATACCCCCGGGTTCTGGAGCAGTGGTAGTCCGAGCCTTATTTAGGAAAATAACAACAGTGCGGCAGGGAATGTTGATATTGAGTGGTGACCATAACCAGATACAAGCACAGTTGGACACAACAAACCCCAATATGCCAAAGAAAACTGATGCGAAAAAAGCAGCACAAATATACTGCTCTGAAGTGGGATGGGTGGACGCTTGGCCTTCTCAGCACCCAAACCAAAAAGGGTATACACACTATTCGGCACCTCATGGAACATATGCAAGAACTGATTATTTCCATGTTACCAAAGAGCATTACTATAAGGTACGGGAATGCATACAAACCCCATCAGCCTTATCAGACCATTCAGTGTTGACCCTGGTAGTGGACTGGGAAACAGATAGACGGGAAACCCTATAGAGATTTAACAACTTTATGTTAAACATAAAGGACTTTAGAAACATTGTAGAAGAAAGGATCCCGCAGAAATTAAGAGAAAATACCTCTCAGGAGGTCTCGGAATGTATCATATGGGATACATTAAAAACAGTACTTAGGGGGGATTTGGTAAAGTATATGGCCAATTACATAAAACAAGAGAAGAAGGGTTGGATAAATTACAAGACCAGCTTAAAGAGTTGCAACTTCAACATGCTACAGGGGACAGTGGAGCCCTCCCATTATTACAGGCTACAAAAGAACAAATTCAAAATATTTTAGATATCCGCACAGAACAGGCACTACAGTTTATACGCCAGAAGTATTATGATGGAGGTCCTCGGGCCTCCAGACTATTGGCCCATAGGCTAAGAAGGCAACAGACCCAGGGCAACATAACTCAAATTAGGGATCCTATACAGAAAAAAATGACAAACTTGCCCCACCTGATAAGAGAGGGCTTTCAGGCCTTTTATAAAAATCTATACACCCTTGAACAAGGCACTGATCTGAAGGCTACTGAAACCTTCCTAACAACTCTTAATCTCCCGAGTATTACACAAGATCAGCAACAAACCTTAGATCAACCCATTTCAGAGCAGGAGCTAGTAACAGCTATCATGAACTTAAAGGTGTTCAGAAGCCCAGGACCTGATGGGTATTCGGGGGATTTTTATAAGGCATTTAAGGCTAAGATAATTCCTACATTGCTGTCGGCATGTCATGCCGTTCAGGATGGGGAAAGCATTCCGGATACGTGGAGATACGCTTATGTCACTAGTGTCCTAAAACCAGGAAAGGACAGTACAGATGGCACTTCTTATCGCCCAATATTGGTTACAAAATATTTGCTTCAATAATGGCGAGAAGGCTAGAGTCCCTTTTACCTCAGTTCATAGATCTGGATCAAATAGGGTTTATCCCAGGCAGACAGACCCAGGATAATATAAAACTAACTCTTCATTTGCTTCACCGCGCTTCCCGGTCGGGGCTTCTTTTCTACTTTTCAGCTTAGATGCGGAGAAGGCCTTCGACCGGGTGGCGTGGCCATTCTTGACAGCAGTTTTGAGGAAGATGGGCCTGCCATTGGGGTTTCGAAGAATTATAACAAATATATACTCAGACCCCAGAGCATATATAAAGATTAATGGCTGTATTACAGCCCCGATACCATTACGCCGAGGAACCAGATAGGGATGCCCCTTGTCTTCCATGCTCTTCGCCTTGTACCTTGAGCCATTGGCCCAGGCTATTAGGCAGAATACATTAATAAAGGGGCTGAGAGCGGGAGGGGAGGAGCACAGATTGGCGCTGTATGCAGACGACCTTCTGATATATTTGGCTGACCCAGAGAAATCTCTGGAACCCCTATGGTCCCTACTTCATACCTTTGGCCACCTAGCTGGATACAAGATCAGCTCTACCAAAACAGAGGTGTTAAGAGTAAACTACGAGCCCTCCCAAAGCACTTTAGCAGCTTACCCATTCCGATGAAATTTGACTCATTTAAAATACCTGGGAGTGCTGATTGGGGTATCAGATGAGAAAATATATGAACTCAGTTATACCCCCCTGAAACAGAATATTATTTTTCAGAGATAGAGAGTATTGCCATTACCACTAATTCAGAGAATAGAGGCGATTAGAATGGTTATACTACCCAGACTCCTTTATTTGGCTCAGACTTTACCAATCCAGGTTCCAGAAAGTTTTTTTAAGACTCTTAACAGAGCACTCTCACACTATATTTGGGACTCCCGGAAACCTAGAATCAGATATACCATACTTCAACTCTCAAAAAATAAGGGGGGGCCTTGCATTACCAAATATAAGACTCTATTATATGGCAGCGTAGCTGAGAACTATTTTATACTGGTTAGATCAGGAATACATTGCCAAATGGAAAACTTTGGAAAAGTGGGAGGAGGACCTTGGACAACTTAACAGAATATTACTAGCCAATCCTCCTAACATTGATCTGGAAGAAATAGATAACTCATATACTGGTCCACAGTTCGGAACTGGAGGAAGATCTTATTTACAAAAAAACTGGAGGGGTGGAGGCCCTTACTGTTTTCCCTGCCCTGGGTGGATCATTTCCTCCCTGCTAGAATGGATTTGGGATATCGGAGATGGGAAAGACAAGGATTACATTTAGTGGGACAATTCCTACAACAGGGGACCATAATAACCCAATCGGACTTAGAACAAAAATATGGCATTACTAGAAGGGAGAATTGTAGGTACTTCCAGGTTAGGAACTTTATAAAATCACTGTCAGGAGATTTTTTGGGGGAAGACCCGTACCCTTCTCTTATACATATTATTATCCGGGCATTTGAAGGTAAAGTCCCTAAATCACACCCAATATCAAATTTATATACTGCCCTTAGGGAATTGGAGACGGACTACTTGGAGTCAGTAAGGAAGGCCTGGGAAAAAGATTTGGAGACTCCAATCTTGAAGGAACAATGGGAAAAACACGTTCGTACTATACAAATAGGGATCACATCCAAAATGTGGAAAGAATTTGCATGGTATTTTAGACCCCCTGCAACACAGGTTAAATATAAAAGAGAATTTGAGGCGGTTTGTTAGAGAAGGTGTGGACACTCACCTGCTTCCCATTCATATATTTTTTGGTTTTGCCCTAGGCTTTCGGGGTTCAAACTAGATTTTCAGGAAGCCCTTAGACAGATGTGGAATTTACACCTAACCTTGACACAGTCTATGTACTTTTTCCTGACACTTCCACCAGAATATAGAGACAAACAGTCAAGAAAACTGGTAAAATATTTTATATTGGCTTCTAAGAAAGCTATAACCAGAAGCTGGTTGAATGAGAACCCCCCTACAATAAAAATTTGGCAAGACATAGTGATAGAACTATACAAAATGGAACACATAACAGCCGTGCTAAACAAACAGCAAGAACAATTCGAAATAACATGGAGAAGATGGGTTCTGTATATAACCCCATTAAGGTCTGATTTTATACCATAAATCTGGTGGAATGGCTAGAAGGAGAAGTGCATGAACTACAGGAGAAAAGGGAAGGGAATAAAAAGTTGTAGCCAAAGAACATGAGAGAAGGAAGCTGATATGAACTTAGAAAAAAGAAGGGGGATCTCTGTGTACTGACTTAAGTAAAGCTTATAAAGAATTAACTGTTTAACCATATGTCGAGCAATGTATGTGTTAAATGTATATTGTATGAAATTTCTAAATCAAGTTTTAAAAAAAGGCTTTCCCAGTCACTGTCTTTTAAATCTTATTTCTGAGATAGCCCTATTAGCGACTGTTTTTAGCTCGGATTTGCTTATTTATATGGTTGTTAAATTTATTAATACTGTTATATATGTCTTTGTTTTATTCTATGAACAGTTTGTATTTTATGTAAGGTGCCCAGATCCTCTGGGATTGGGTAGCTTGAAAAATAAAATTTGCCTTGCCATTGAAGAGGAGATCCAGTCTCTGCTGTCCCAACGGGCCATAGGGCCTGTTCCTCACGGCCAAAGGGGAACAGGCTACTACTCTCACTTCTTCCTAGTCCCCAAGAAAACAGGATCCATGGCCCATTCTAGACCTGAGTCAGCTCAACCAGTTTGTGGAGTACAACTGGTTCAGAGTGGTCACCCTACCATGCCTGCTCCCCCTCCTCCATTAGGGGGACTGGCTTTGTTCTCTGGACATGCAGGATGCAAATCTGCACATTCGAATCTTTCAGCCCCACAAGCGATTCCTGAGGTTCCTCTTCCAGTAGGGTCATTATCAGTTCTGAGCCTTTCCCTTCGGCATGTCCTTGGCTCTTTGGGTTTTCACCAAGTGCCTTGCCGTGCTGGCAATGGTCCAGAGAAGGAAGGGACACTACGTCTTTCCCAACTTCGATGACTGGCTACTGGCAGCTTCCACCGAAGATCAGCTTCTGAGGTCTCTGGGTATCACCCTGAATCTTCCCAAGTCCTCTCCGTGGCACAGTCGCAGACTTCAGTACATAGGCACCATTCTGGAAACCGAACAGGGACAGGCCTTTCTACCGGAGGCCAGGGCAGAAAGACTCCAATCCTTAGCTCACCGGGTCACTTCCTCTTTCCGGATTTCAGCTCGGACGTACCTCAGCCTTCTGGGCCACAAGGTGGCTACCATTCCCACAGTCCCTCTGGCACATCTTTATATGAGGGTACCCAAATAGATCTTTCGTGTTCAATGGAACCAACGCTTGGACAACCTGGATCAGCAGGTGCTTATCTCACAGGCAGTCCGAAAGACTCAGCTGGTGGCTTGATTTCCCCAATTTGATGAAGGGAGTCCCTTTCCATAAGGACCCACCTTCTCAGAGCCTGACCACGGATGCCTGCAGTCATGGCTGGGGAGCCAATCTGGTCAACAAGCAAACTCTGGGAAAGTGGTGTCCACTGAAGCAGGATCTCCACACTGTGCTGGAGATAAGGGTGATACTTTATGCTATACAGGTCTTTCAGTCAGATCTCCTTCCAGGCCTATTTGTTGATTCAGAGAGACAACATGTCTGTGGTCTTTTACATCAAAAAACAGGGGCACCCACTCGTATCCTCTTTGCAGAGGGTCCATGAGGGTTTGGTATTGGGCCATAAATCATGGTCTGGAACTCACATCTGTCCATGTTCCAGGCGTCCAAAACACCTTGGCCAACAGCCTAAGCAGGTCTCCGTCCAAAGCCCACGAGTGAGAGCTTCTCCAGGCAGTTGCAGACGACCTCTTCGACAGGTGGGGATGCCAAGAGTTGCACCTTTTTTGCTTCCCCATTCAACACCAAACTGCCCAGTTTCTCCTCGCTCGATCCAGGGCCTGGTGTTTTCTGGGGAGATGCGTTGTCCCTCTGCTGGACAGGGAGGTTTATTTACACACACACCCTTCCTTCTGTTGCAGAGGGTTCTTCTCAAGCTTCAGGTGGAAGGAGCGGACATGATCCTCATTGCTCCTTACTGGCCCCGGCAGGTTTGGGTTTCCTTGCTCCAGCAGCTGGCAGCGGAGCCTCCAGTTCCTCTGTCCCTGTGCTGGCACTTGCACTCCCAGGACTAGGGCACCTTGACCCTCCCGGATCTCAAGTCTCTGCATCTGCACGCCTGACTCCTGTAGACCTAGCTGTCTCCAATTTCGGGGTCTCCCCTGGAGTGGCAGAGGTCTTGGTGGCTGCTAGGAAGCCTTCCACCCGAGCCACCTACGCTATGAAGTTGAAACGATTCACCCCGTGGGCTTCCACACATTCCCTTAATCCTTTCACCTCTCTGGTGACCTCGATTTTGGAGTACCTCCTTGCTTTGTCAGATTCTGGCCTGGATTACTCCTCCATTAAGGTGCATTTGTCAGCAATCTTTGCATACCATGCACCAGTGGAGGGCAGGACCCTTGCTCAGCTGGACCTGTCCTGTATCTTTTTGAGAGGCATTCTGCATCTCAAACTTCCCATGGAGCCATGTCCCTCCCTGGGATCTTTTATTTATGTTAGAGAAACTTACTTTGCCTCCCTTCGAACTGGCCGCAGACTGCAAGCTATGCTTTCTGTTGTGGAAAGCATTATTTTTAGTTGCTGTTACTTCTGCTCAAACAAATTCCAAGCTTCAGGCTCTGATGTGTAAAGAGCCTTGTTTAGTTTTCCACAAGGACAGGGTGTCTTTGCTGACAGCAATTTTATGTATTATCATGGCCAGTTGGTAATGAAATGTACCGGTCAACTAACAAGCCCCTTGTTAGTCGACCGGTGCCCACGTTTCATTACCAACTGGCCATGATGGTACATAAAATTGCTGGAAAAGATACCGCCCATTGATCAGAATGGAGCGTGCCCCCACACTCTCACTGGCATCTCGTCATAACGTTAGTGAGCTCAGGGGTGGAGTGAGGGCAGCACTTATAACAGAGAAGTCCATGGGACTCTGTTTTAAGACTTTTATGAGTGACTACGTTTTTTTCATAATAGATTACAAGTGTAAATATTCACAATTCTCGACTCCTGTGGGGGTAAGGCATGTAAGCAGTAAGACACGACAGGGTGTGCGTTAGACACTTTAACACATGGCTAGGGCGTAGTGAGGCCACGAGGAGGGCCGCAGCCGGTCGTCCAACCTCCTAGCCGTGTGTTAAAGTGTCTAACGCAGAGACCCTGGAGTGGCTTATTGCACTTACGAAATGGCTATCAAAAATACAGATGTATGTGATAGCTAAAATGTATAGCATTTAAAAAGGAAAAAGTTTAATGTTTGTCTTGGTTTTAAATAAAATAGTTCCTCCGCCTACTGTTTTTTTTTACTTAAGAAATTTTGTCCTACAAAGGCTTCTGTAGTTACATATGGTTGTCATGACAGTATTCACCCTCACCTCCCCTTGTCATGGAGTCCATCACATTTTTGCAGTCAGTTGCACAATATGGTGCTGTTTTGTTATTTAAAGAAAGCGCGAGATAGAGAGACATGAGAGAGAGCGCACCGTGTGGCCATTTTTCTGAGTAAGTAGCCATGATGTAAGAGACAGTGCACTATTGAGCATGATGGAGCACTTTTCAATTCGGAGGGACAGCGAGCGAGCATGGGCTGTAATCTGCAATCAGAGCGAGCGGGCTGGGAGTGGGAGCGGTTTTCAATTCAGACGGAGAGCGAGATTAAAAGTTTAAATTTCAAGAGCGAGCAGCAGGCTGGTACAGAAATAAAGACAGAGCGAAGGTGGGCAGAGAATAGAGGAGCGCTCATGGCAGGCCTGTAGAGAGACTATGTTGTTCCGTTGTTTTTTTTAAATAGATGAACGAGCGGGCAGGCTAAGAGAGACATCGTGGCTGTTCGCTTGCTGTTTTATCACAATTCAGAGATGGATCTTGAAGCGTGAGTGGCTGGGCTGGTGGAGAGAGCGTAGCTGTTCTGTTTTTGGTTTGTTTTATACATTACCGAGCGGGTGGGCTGTGACTGTGAGAGAGATTGCAGCTTTTCCCTTCATGCTACATCCACGGATTTCACAGACTGAGGCAATGTGAACAGAAGGTCAGATGTATTTATTGTATTTTTTTGTTGGCATACTGAAAATACAGCCTGGCATGTCACTTGCAGTTGGTGAAAAGAAGATGGCTGATTTTCAGTTGGCAACGTTCTAAGTGGCATCTTTACTAGAATCAGTGCTCACAGGGCACTGCTGGTCCTTCTTCCTGTGCGTAAGACACATTATCACACAGGTATTGCCCAATCAGATTGCCTCAATTTTGAGACCCATTTCATAACTATATTTTAGGTGCAGGAGTCTCGATTGGTGAATCTCTTTATTTTATGACCTACCATTGATTTTCAATACACTCATGGCCAAAATAGATTTTTTGGGGAAATGCAATGCATAGATTTAGAAAGGTACTGAAAGACTACTTATTATTAGACAGCGAATGTTTATGAACGTGAAATAATTCCATCTGGACTGTGTTGTACATGTTTGTTTCAAAATCTGTTTTGTGTTTTTATCTGTACCCAATGTTTTATATGTTTATGCATTTACTAATGTATTGTTAATTTGTATTTCTTGCTTGTACTCTGTTCACCCATGGACTCACCAGATTACCCACACAAAAGATTAATAAATAAGTTAGCCAGCCTGGGAGTGGGTCCCAGGGTGGTAGCTTGGGTAACAAACTGGCTGGACAACAGGAGGCAGAGGGTAGTAGTAAATGGAGCACACTCTGGAGAAAGGGGAGATCTTGCTTCGAGAGGGCTCTTGCAGTAGATAATTACTTGTAGGACTACGCCCCCTGGCGTCAGGACCACACAGAAACTTTTGCTAGCAGTGTCTGACAGGGGGCCGACCACCCGACGTCACATGACTGACATCAGCATGACACTATATAGTGGGCGGTCCCCACGTCCACCATCCAGTTCTTTCCCGCCGTCAACCTGTGCACGTTGGACCTTTCTGGAGCTCGTCGCAGCAGTTCGATCGCCTTCGCTCGGATTAAGTACCCATTTTTTCTCTTTATTATTTTCTCTTTATGTAATGCTCCAAAGTTTGGGGGCACTATGGAAATGGGGGTTTAAGTTATTTATAGTGTGCCCAGGGGTGCTCCATTGTTGGTGTGGGCTTATGGGGCAGTAGACAGGGCCTCTTGCAGTGGTTTTCCGCTCTCCTCTCCTATAGCCAGGCAGAGCACCATTGTAAAAAAAAAAAAAAGGGGGGTTCCTCTTTCTCTCTGCTGCCTGCTTGCTTCCCTCCTTCCAGAGCAGGCAGTACGAGGGTGGGCACCCACATGCTGGGACCACTGTCCCTGGCCAGCGCTTGGGGTCCATTTTCAAAATCTAGCCGTTGATTTGACCACGGGCTCAGGGTTCTAGAATTAGAACCCCGAGTTGCCTTTTGAGAAGAGAAACTGCCGTTTTCTCGGGAGATTGAGCTGGGCTGTGGAGTGGAGAGGGTGACAGGAGCGCAGCTAGGACTGCAGCTTACCTGAGGTGTTGGTAGCCAATCCTGTTGACTCCACAGTGTTTCTCCCTCCTCCAGCCAGTGAAAACCCTGATGTCTGCTGCTCCAGTAGTGCGCCCTTGTGTGTGGTCGAGTCCATTGGTCGTCGCCGCCGGAAAATTCAGTACCCAGTTCCTTGCAGCGGTGTGGGCTCAGTTCAGCCCCGTTTGTTTTCTTATTGCTGCATCCAGTGTCCGTCCTCGTCGGCCCTAGGAAGAACCACATCCTCAGAAGGGCTGTCGGACACAGGAAGACCTGTCAGGCCCTGCCGCCCACCGTGACTGCCTACTGCCTGTGCCGGTTTTCTCCTCTGACAGAGATCCTGCCTCCTCCCAGCAGCTTCCTTCACCCCGGGCCGGGATGGTGAGTCAGCGGCTGCACCACCAGCTAGGTGTGGGCTGCCTGCAGTTTATTAGTAAGTAAAA
Organism: Neoceratodus forsteri; assembly: GCA_016271365.2. Taxonomy (NCBI): domain Eukaryota; kingdom Metazoa; phylum Chordata; order Ceratodontiformes; family Ceratodontidae; genus Neoceratodus; species Neoceratodus forsteri. Next base: position 178,380,118 of record CM057456.1, read on the forward strand.
AAAAAATGTTTTTAAAGCACTCTGGTACTTCAGGGGAACAGCTGAGAGGGGCGAATTTAAATAATTATTCAGGCAAGCAATGCCATGGGAAGTGGTCTGCCTATAGACCTATTGGGGAGAATAATTTATTATTCAGGAGGAGCGGCGCTGAGGCGGGGCCAGGAAAAGTTGAAGGACAGTAAGGCCTGGGGAAGGCCGCTAGGATTAAAAGGGGTGACGACAGGCCCCAGGCAGTAAAAGGGGCAACGTCAGGCCCCAGGTCAATCAGGGGCAGCTGTCAGCCCAGTAGCTCCAGGGCAGCAAAGGCCCTACAGGACAGGGGTAAAGCCCCAGTGGGGGGAGGGGTGCCAAAGACCCCACCAAGTGGAAGAAGCAGCCCATAGCTGGGAGGGACCTAGGAAATCCAGGCCCACAGAGAAAGGGGTGCCCAGAGAAAAAGGGCAACAAAATAGGCCCAGAATTAAATAGGGGCAGAAACGAAAAGGGATAGAGCCCTACTTGGAAGGGGGTAGCAAGGTCCTCACAGAGAAGAGAGAGAGAGAGAGAGGGCTGTACAGCATAAATCAAGCGGCCTCAAAGGGTAAGGCCCCACAGAAGTGGCGGGGTAGCCAGATCCAAGTGCCAGAGGGACCCATGAAGTAGAGGGTTAGCCAGAAGGGGTGCTTGGCACACAGCCAGGAAATGTCAGCTGATGAAACTGTGTAATGACTAATGCCTGAAAGGTTGTGCTGATTGCCAAGTACCAAGACTGTATTATACTAGGATTGTGGTTATTTGCCCCTGAAACAAACAATTGCCCCAGATTTCAGTAATTTGTCCCTGCTCCAGGCAAATTGCCCCTGCAACGAACTATTGCCTCAGACTTTGGTGATTTGCCCTTGCTCAAGGCAGATTGCCCCTGCAAAGAACAATTGCCTCAGACTTTGGTGATTTGCCCATGCTCCAGGCAGATTGCCCCTGCAACAAACAATTGCCCCGGATTTCAGCAGTTGGTCGCTGCTACGGGCAATTACCCTGCACCCAACAATTGCCCCGGATTTCAGCAATTTGCCCCTGCTCCATGCAAATTGCCCCTGCAATGAACAATGCCCCAGATTTCAGCAGTTTGCCCCTGCTCCAGGCAAATTGCCCCTGCAACAAACAGTTGCCTCAGACTTTGATGATTTGCCCCTGCAACGAACAATTGCCTCAGACTTTGGTGATTTGCCCCTGCTCCAGGCAAATTGCCCCTGCAACAAACAATTGCCCTGGATTTCAGCAGTTTTCCCTTGCTCCAGGCAAATTGTCCCTGCAACGAACAGTTGCCTCAGACTTTGGTGATTTGCCCCTGCTCCATACAAATCGCCCCTGCAACAAACAATTGCCTCAGACTTTGGTGAGTTGCCCCTGCAACAAACAATTGCCTCAGAATTTGGTGAGTTGCCCCTGCAACAAACAGTTGCCCTAGATTTCAGCAATTTTCCCCTGCTCTAGGCAGATTGCCCCTGCAATGAACAATTGCCTCAGACTTCAGCAATTTGCCCCTGCTCTAGGCAAATTGCCCCCACAACCAACAATTGCCCCAGCAACCACTAAACACCGTGGTGCAGTGCAAAGTGTAATTACCAGTGTTCTTAGTGCAAAGTGTATGGACTCAATCTTTTGCCGCAACACCCCTGGTGGGGTTGTTTACAGCTGATTCTTCACCAAAGCAGTCTTCAGTCAGCACAGAACTTCGCAGCAGCACCCTTCCCTGTCGTCCGCCATTGGTCGAAGCCGACGTAACCCTGTGTGATTCACGACTTCCGGCTCCTGGTTTCCTTGTGGTTCAGGCAGCCTGGAAGTGGAACATCCTGAAAGAAGCCACATCCATCACTCCCAGCCATTCACCGAAAGTCGAGTCTGACGTGGCCAGTGTGTGTCCGCATCAGCCGGTTTGTTGTTTTTCTGGTTCTGGACAGTACAGGGCTCTGATCTTTGCCCTGCATCTTACCCTTCCTGCTTGTTTCGCCCTGCTTGCACTGTGTTGTCTTCTGGGTTTCAGCTTGATTTGGTGGTCCTCCTGTGGATCCTTCACCAAAGAAGCTTCAACGTACCTTCATCCTTGGCAGTCCTTGCAAGTAGATTTGACACCAAGTCTTTGTTCCTTCATCCTTGGCAGCCCTGGTCCAGGGTTTGTGCCGGGAAACTTCAACCAGCCTTTGTTTCATCATCCTTGGCAGCCCTGGTCGAGGGTTTGTGCTGGGGAAATTGCCGGAGATCTCCACCCTTGGCAATCCTTTCAAGTGGATTCACAGGCAAGTCTATGTTTCTTCATCCTTGGCAGCCCTGGTCGAGGGTTTGTGCTGGGGAAATTGCCGCAGATCTCCACCCTTGGCAATCCTTTCAAGTGGATTCACAGGCAAGTCTATGTTTCTTCATCCTTGGCAGCCCTGGTCGAGGGTTTGTGCCAGAGAAGAGTTCCACAGAGTTCAGTTCTCTTGTGCTAGAGTATTCTGGCAACCTTGAAGAGTGGGTTGGCCGAAGAATCAGGATCTGTTTAAAATCTCTCCCCATTCCCTCCAGCCTCTCTAGGTTTGCTTCAGACGGTGAAGCTTGGCACCAAGCAGGAAACCTGTCTCCTTGTACCTCATTGCTACTCCATTCTTCAGCTAGCATGAAAAAGCAGGAAAAGTTTGCATGTCCCTCAACATTATGAACTCTTAGAGGCGGTTATGCCACCCGATCCTTCCGGGTCTGCACTGGTACCCATTGTTCACTGCAGTGATTGTCTCACCTCATTATAGAGTAATAGATGTTTGAATTGTTCATTAGATTGTTTAGAGAACGCATAGCATAAATTGTAATAGATAGTGGCCTTAGGCCGAGGTGCACCTCTTAGTTGACAGGAGGAAATATTGTTTACTGTTTTTGTGTGGTTTTGTTTCCCCTCTTCCCTTGTGACCATGACTGCCTTTTCCCTGTGGTGTAAATAAAGTCCATTGGGCATCAGACTTATAGATTGTCTCCTGCCTCTCCTTACCGGGTGCCACCATCCACCAAACCCCATTCGAACCGCAGCATTGTCTCTCCAGTGCACCTGCTTGAGGTGACACTGGTGGTGCAGTTGAGACGGGTGATCTTTGTGGTCAGCACTAAGTTAGTTCACCACAAGAGAAAAATATTTTTTTGGCGTAGTCGGCAGGATACACTTTTTAAGAAGTCCAAAGTCGGAGCTTCTAAAGATGCAAGCAGTACCAGGTTACAGTAGTGGATTGTCAGGAGGGGATAACGCATCCATGGGCAATGAATCCATAGAGACTGGGGTGGAAGACCGAGAGAACATACCTTCCTCTCTCACCCTTGACAATGCCATACTACTTCGGGGCGCCTTGGCTTCCTCAGTTCACAGGAGAAAGGGGTGGAAGTGGGACTAGTAATTTGGGTGAGTTCCGCTCTCAGATGCAAGCCATGTTTCAGCTATACCAAATTCCAGAAAGTAGATATACTCATTGGACAACTTAAAGGTGCAGCCCACAAAGAAGTTCAGTGTTGGCAGACCAGATTCTGCAAAGATTGCAACAGATATTTGACACTCGCGCAGTATCCAGTTTAAAGATGAAATTCTTCTCACGTACCCAGAGGCCTCAAGAGACTGTCCGAGAGTATGCACTGAATCTTCAGGAGCTATTGAGGGCAATTGAGACAGTGGATGCCAGCGAGATTATGGATCCAGACCACGTCTTAACAGAACAATTTGCGGAAGTGGCACATAGTGAAGCCCTGAGTAGGGAGCTCCGTATGCTACAGCTCCAAGATTCTGAAGCAGATTTCATGGACTTGGACTTTAAAGAGAAAGCTATCAAGGTGTTGGGACCAGGTTGAGTGGGAGAAGACATAGTAACTTACCCCCAAATGGTGATCCTCTAGATGCAATATGGCCAGGGTATCCAGTAGAAGGATTGGTACGAGAAGACCCATAGCGCAGGCAACCACTGAGTGAGGGATTGTCCAGTGAAGAAAGGGTGTGTGGTCAAGAACCGATGGGTGGGTACCTGGGTTATCTCCCAGACTGCCGACCCTAGTGCGTTCAGTTGGCTCAGGCACCAATCCGTTCCACTGCAACCAACCCCAGCCTGAATTCGGACTTAGTGGCGCAGATAGCTATCCTGACGCGGAAAATGACAGAGGTCTGTCAAGAGGTAAAAGGACTCAAAGAAGATTGGAGGAGAGACACAGCCCGGATTCAGAACGAACAAGGAAGGAGGTTTGATGACCCTCAGTCCCGACCCAGAAGGAGAGGAGGGAGGCGTCCGACTGACCAGTTCGACAGTCAAGGAGGACTAGTTTGCCGAAGATGTGTTATCAGCGGCCATATCGAGAGGCAGTGCCAGCAGCCTTCAGAACATGCAGTGATGTTAAACGAGTCTTCGGGGCTGGGGGCCGATCTTCGAAGAGTGGTCAACCAGGTCCACCCACAGTAATAGATCGTCCCTGTTTCATCAGCAGGAGTCAGATCGTTCCAGTCAGAGTAGATGGAGTAGAATTAATGGCATTGTTGAATACAGGGTCCCAGGTTACAACCATGCAAGGGCAATATTTCCAGTAACATTTGACAATGGAAGACCTTCAGCCACCTCCAAAGTCTTGGATTATTTTGATCGCCAGCAGTAGAACTGATGTTCCATACCTAGTGTATCTGGAAGCGAGAATCCAGCTGGGAAAGAATGTACAGAACTGTCAAGGAATAATTATCAGTGATATGGAGAGCGACAGCTTGCCACCACTCATTCACGGAATGAACTTTCTCCAGCATTGCTTTGAGGATTTGATGCAGGTCCCGCAAACCCAAGCAAAAAGGTCTCCTTGTGTAGAAAAACAAGTGCTGCAGCAGACGATTCATCTTCTTCAGTGCCATCAACACTTTGCAAGTACAACTGGCGAGATTTGAAAGGTCCGGGTGTCTGACGCCCAACCTATTACTCTGAAACCAGGAATGGAGAGCACCTTGTGGTGCAAGGTCAAGGTGGGCCCTCATGGTCAGGACTACGATGCACTGGTTGAACCCTACCCTAAGGAGAAGGAAGAACCCATACTGGTGGCCAGAAGTGTTGCCACGATTACGAAGGATCCCTGTCCAGGTCATCATTTCCCCTCCTGTTTTCGGTGGCCATTGAGCCACTGGCTATTTGAATTAGAGAAACTGAAAATATCAGAGTAATCCCAGGGAAGGCAGGGAGGCAGCACAAATTACACTGTACGTGGATGACCCGCTTCTTTTTGTAACGCAACCAGAAGTATCCTGCTGCTGTCATAAGAGTGTGTGTGGGATTTTATGAAGTTCTCAGTGATATAAGCAAATGTACAAAAACTGAGATAATGTTTTTAAATGATCAAAGGGCTCAACCGGGAAAACACATGATCTCTAAAAAGGGTGGAGCAACATTTCACGTACCTAGACATTAGGGTTGGGATGGACCTCAAAAAACTATATAGTTTGAATTATACCCCTTTGTTCGACACCATTGTTACAGAATTGGCTAGATGTAGATCCCTCCTGCTGTAATGGATTGGAAGCATACATCTTATTAAAATTAATGTTCTGCCACAGATTCTATACCAGATGCAGATGGTCCCTTTTTGCCCTACAGTAAAAGATATTAATAGATTGGAGAAAACCTTTGGGGAGTTTATTTGGCAAGGAAAGAAATTCAGAATGTGACTAGCTAGGCTGAAGGTGAATAAAGAAAGGGGGGGTGCTTATAGTGTTCCTGGATATAAAAGGGTATTTTCTATCAGTCCAATTCCGATACGTGCATAACTAGATAAATGGTGGAGAAGCCGGATCATGGGTCGATATGGAGGAAGAAGGCTGCCCAGGTAGGCTAACAGCTTATTTATCAGGAAGGGGATTAGTGGCCTATAAACAATTACCAGACCATAACCCATTGGTGGAGGCGGTCCTAGAGTTGTGGGGCAACATTAGGAAAAGGTTTGGGGTGGAGAGTGAAAACTCTGTCTTGGTCCCAACTGCAAGGAACCCAGACTTTCTTCCTGGACTAGAGGATCAGGGCCTAAAAATGTGCGAGGAGAAAGGCATACGATGCATTGGAGATCTATATGGGGGGGGAGGATGTACTCGTTCACAGTAATACAGTAAAGCCTGGGAATACCCACTTCACATCTCTATAAATATCTACAGATACGAAGCTATGGAAGAGAGCTGGGTAGAACTCCAACTGATGGCTCCCCACTGGTAATGGTGGAAAAGGAAATTCTTGGTGTTAAAAAGCGGGAGAAAGGACTCGTGGGGCAGCGGGATGGGATAGAGCCCAACTACCAGCCACATCAAGAGGTACCAAACTAAAGTGGGAGGCGGACCTGGGTGTAAATATTTCGGAGGAAAATTGGGGTATGATTATCATATCACATACTCTATGTGATTACTGTTGTGCAGTAGATTTAAAGAAGCCCAATTTAAATTTCTACATAGGCTGGTCTACCCCCGAGCATGGTACATGTTTTGTCCCAGAGGTGCATGCATGTGGAAGGTGTAGAGCAACGGCAAGGCATATTTCCACTATTTTTGGGAATGTGCAGCACTCAAGAAATATTGGAAGGAGGTGGCAAGGGAGGTCTCCAATATCTGGGGGAGAACAGTGGAGATGTCACCTCTTTCCCTGCTATTTCGAGTGGAGGTAGATGTGAGGGGAGAATGGGAACTATACCCACAGTGGGTTCGAGTCATGCTGGTCAGAGCCAGGCAAAACGTTCTAAACACATGGGTTTCCTGTGTGGCGCCTACAATGAATATGTGGAAAAACTTATTGCTGGCTACTCTATCCACGGATAGACTAACTTGTGCACTTAAGGGAAGAACGCTTCCTGACAGAGTGGGGAGGGGGGGGTTCTGGCACCACTGTCCCCAGCAGAGGTAATGCTGCTCAAGGGAGAGGTGGGGTAGAGACCTCGCTAGACATCCCCAAACTGGTAGAAGGTAAAGTGGGGAGTACAGATAATAAAAGGAGGTTAAAGCTATGAGACAAAAGAAAATATAAATTAACTGACTTGAAATAGGACACTTGGCGAATGGTAGGAGGGAGGGAGGAAGCTATGGAAGAAAGTGTGACTTATTCTTTTTTATTTCTTGCACTTTGTTTATAGTTTTGACTGCTACAAACAACTCAAATGCTGATCTGGAATAACAAGCATAGTACAATAATTGCTTGAGTTGTAGTAGTAGTAAAGTTTATTTTTATACAGGTAAGGATGTTTGTTTCATCATTGGGTCACAGACCCTTTTTCAAGATGTACCTGTTTCAAGTTATGTACTAGTAGCTCCTTCAATTTCTGTATGATACTGTATTAACGAAGGGTGAGCTAATAAGGAGTCATAAGGCAAAGACAGACACCTGATCCAGTAACATTTATTTAATTATTTATTTGCTTTTTGTAACTGGGTGGGTGCACTAAGCATAGAGATGCCTATTTTCGGGCATGACCCCAGAAGAATACAAGAGAAAAAATACATGAGCAGTACAATGTGATGCAGCACAAGGAAAAGGTAGACAGAGGGATGGTCAAAATACAAACAACTAGGCAACTGGGTGATATACAGAGTTAGACAAAGTCAAAAAATAATACACAGTACAGTTTGAAAAAGCCAAAAATATAAACAGTTGTGTGCAAGTCAGTATTAGGTACAACAGGAAAAGTACAAAATACAGCAAGTGCCATCACGAGGCTCAGAACGTAAAGAAGAAGAAGAGGAGGAGGGGGTGGTAGGGATCAGGGAGAAAAGGGGAGGTAAGGAAAGAAGGCATGCGGGAAAAAGTAAGAGAGATAGTGCAGGAAAAGACAGGGGTGAGGATAGAAGGAATGAATGAGCTAAGGTGGATGAAAGCATGTACAAGGATTTGAAGCAAATAGATATTCACGGTGGAGTTTCTTGAAACCAACATGGGTAGGAGCTAGCCGAGTAGCTTTAGGGATGGAATTCCTGTACTTTGGGGCCACATAAGAGAAAGCACGAGTACCCATAATGGTTTTGCGTCTGGGGATGAAGAGAGGGGCACGGCCATTAGATCGGAGACCACAGGAGGGAGTTTGGGAGTGTAGCAAAGAGGCAAGTGATTTGGGGAAACCTGGTCTAATTATACCGTCCGTTAGGGAGCCATAGGACAGTAGCCGGTGAGCAGCAGGGCTGGGGCATTTTAGGTCAACATAAAGCTGACAGTGATGTTTGAACCGTGGTGATGCAGAGGCATAGCGGCAGATGTTATTATAGGTGGTGTCCCATTTATAGAGGGAGGTCTTTGATGCCCCTAGGTAGGTGACTGAGCCATAGGCCAGGGCCGGGAGCAGCAGGCTTTGAGCTACGGCAAGCCTGGCAGATGGCGTGAGGTCATAGCTAGTACGGTAGGCACCTCCAATTTTGGCATTAACAGATTTGCAGGTGGTGGTGATATGGAGGTCAGAATCCAGGGATTCGTCAAGGAGAATGCCTAGATATTTGAGGGAGCTGGTGCCAACTACTGGGGAACCATCGACACTCGATATTTGAAGGGCGTTGTGATTTGCTTTGAGTCTAGCTGGAGATCCGAAAAGCATGGAGTGAGTTTTGCTTGCATTAAGGGCAAGGTTGTTTTCCATTAGGCAAGATTAAATGCTTAAGACGTCAATGGCTAGGGAGTGGTTAATATCAGCGATATTACCACCACTGTGGTAAATGATGAGGTCATCCGCATACAGCAAGGAGGAGCAGGCTGGTGCAAACGATGGGAGGTGATTTATAAAAATTTAGAAAAGTAACGAGCCAAGTATGGACCCTTGGAGAACCCCCATGAGTATAGGAGGAGGATTGGACATGGCTGAGTTAAAGGCTACAGCCTGCATCCGGTTGGATAGATAGCTACTGAACCAGGCAACTGTTTCGACGGAGAAACCAAAAGAGCAGAGTTTAGTAAGGAGAAGGTTATGGTTAACCAGGTCAAAAGCTTTAGTTAAGTCAATGAAGATAGCACCTGTCAAGAGACCCGATTCCATAGCAGTATAGATGTCATTTGTAAGTTTTAGGATGGCAGTGGAAGTACTATGGCCTTTGCGGAAACCATGCTGTGAGTCTGAGAGGAGGTTATGCTCCTGTAGGTAAGCTATAGTTTGGGTTGCTACTAATTTTTCCAGGATTTTACTGAGCACGGAAAGAATGGCAATAGGACAATAGTTAGACATGTCTTTAGCATCACCTTTCTTAAGGATGGGAGTGATTTTAGCTAGCTTCCAGATGTTGGGAACTATGCCATGACAGATTGACAAATTAAAAATTTTAGTTAACGGGGAAGCAATAAGAGGGGCAGTGACTTTCAGTAGCCTGGGTTCCAGTCCATCTGCACCAGAGCTAGTTCTATCGGGGAGGGAGAGTAGCAGCTTTAGAACTTCAGTTCTGGTAAAAGCCCAAAACCAGAGCGAAGGATGAGAAAGCACCAGTTCTGTATCCACGGAACTGGAAGTAGGGGGGAAGGAGGCCGAGTAGCTAGATAGGTCAGAGAAGTGGCTGTTTAGTGCATTAGCTATGGTCACAGGATTATTACAATGCACGCCATCTACCAGCATGTCATTAGCAGTGGATGATTTATTGGCTCCAAGGAGAGTTTTAATGACAGACCAGAATTTCTTGGAGTTACCAGCAGATTTCATTAATAAGTCCTTACAGAATGATCTTTTAGCTAGGCGAATATTCCTTTTGCAGGAATTTCTCCGTGCTCTATAGTCATAATCTTCCTGTAGCCTTGAGGCCTTGAAACGCCACCAACTTTTATCCCTTACCCCGGGTTGAGAAAGAAGATCTTTGGTGAGTCACTTGGTCTGTGTACCCAGTATATGGCGAGTGACTCGGGGAGCATGGATGTCCTGGAGACATCCAGACTTAGCAAGGAAGTAGTCAAGTGCTGATTGAGCATTTGAGGAGGCAAAGATGGGAGACCAGTCGATCATTGAGAGGTCGTGCATAAAAAGTGCCTGATTTATATTGGCCAGATTGCAGAAAGTGATAAGCTTTGGAGGAGGAGATGGTGGTCTAGCGGAATGCCAGAGGCAGAAAATTGGGGAGTGATCACTTATGGCATCTGCCAGGGTACCACTAGCAACTATACTGTTGAAGCGGTTTATAAGGGCCCAATCTGTTAGTGTACTGGAACGAGGGGGGCCATGACCCTTGTAGGGTCATTGATTGGTTGGTGGAGGTTATGGCCATGTACCACAGTGTGATAGGACTCACTAGCTTCACTAGTCCAGTTTAAATTTAGATCTCCCATTATGAGGAGCTCATTTCATCCAAAGGCTGTGTCCACCTGGGATAGGCGTTCCTTGAGACCAGCAGTGCTACCAGTGGAAAGGTTATAGGCACACACTTTGTGCAGTTTCTTAGAGCCTAGTTGAAGGGTGGCGTGAATAGCCTCACAGTGAGAGAGGGTGAAAGAGCCATTTCTATGTAGTGATAGGTGAGGTTTAAAGAGGATTGCAACACCACCACCACATTTTGGTGTGGGCCTATCTTGATGGAGTATTTTGTAGTTGGGTAAACATGCACAGGTGATCAGGGATGGAGGGTTTTAGCCAGGTTTCGGACAGACACAAGATGTCAGGGTTATATTGAGTAGCCCAAGCCTCTAGTTCACTTAGTTATGAGGGAGGCTCCTGATATTTAGATGAACAATACGCAGCCCATTAAAGTCTTCCAAGCTGAATCATTATGGGTGATGTAGCCAGCCAGATCTGGACTGAGTTCAATATCCCCTGCCAGCATTAGTGATGGGAGGAGCAGGTACCACAGTTTGCGAGGAAAGAAAGGGGTGGGCAGGGGGTGGTTTAGAGGAGAGGAGTTATGGAGTGTATATACAATGTGGTAGGTGATCTTATTGGAGACAAAGAGGGGAAAGGTGGCAAGGGGCAGGTGGGATGATGTAAGCATGTTGGTAGAAATAACATTAGGGTGTAAGGAGTTGCTATCCCAGGAAGGAGGGCATCTTAACAAAGGCATAAATATGAGAGGAGCAAGAATAGAGGCTAATTGAAAGATTGCACAGGGATTTGGAGCTCTGTAGTTGGATAGGGAGTGTGGGCCATGTTGGGGACCAAGTAAGTGATTAGGTAATAGCTATTTGGTGAGGGAAAATTACTACTCAAGATTGGAGGATTTCAGGTAGAAAATCCACAGACTTCACACCAAGAAAGTGAGAATTCATATGTATTAAGAGCAGGTTTTCTGAGAGCCCCCTAGTGGCAGAAAAGTATAGGCTGCAAGTGAGAAAGTCGCACACAAGGCATAAAATAAATGCTGCCCAAGGGTGGGTGTGTTTGGGGGCGGGTGGGGAGTAGCCGCATAGCGGCTGTGGGACTGACCGCTTTGAGCAAGGGGTAAGATCTTTCGGCCAGATTGTACTTTAAAGGCTTCCCAAAAAATATTGGCTGCCTGAGAGTAGGGCTGTAGCGAGTGCAGCGAGGGGAAATCAACGTAATAAAACTAGTGCCCGATTCTTCGCTCCGGTTCACTTCAGCTTTCAAAGGCTACCCAGAAATAGTGGTTGCCTGAGAGAAGGGCTGTAGCAAGCGCAGAGAGCGGGAATCAGCATTTTAAAACTGGCACCCGATTTGAATCTTTGCTTCGGTTACACTTCCACTTTACTGGGGGAAAAACATTCAGAATGTTAGGTCCACGCCTGGTGAGCAGAAACAAAGCAGTCACAGTAACTTTAGCAAAAATGGAGCAAAATTCCCTAGACGTTTGGATCTGGTAGGATGAAGTCCAAAAAGGCACCAAGATTGAATTTCAGAACAAAGGCTTCAGAAGCTTGGTGAAACGTGGTCAAGGGGCAAGTGCAGACGAGATTACCTTGATTGCTTAGGGCGACGGCTCAGCTTGCTCCAGGGCAGGGTGCCCTCCTGAAACAGGACTTGATTGCTTAGGGCGACGGCTCAGCTTGCTCCAGGGCAGGGTGCCCTCCTGAAACAGGGCTTGATTGCTTTGGGCGACAGCTCAGCTTGCTCCAGGGCAGGGTGCCCTCCTGAAACAGGGCTTGATTGCTTAGGGCAACGGCTCAGCTTGCTCCAGGGCAGGGTGCCCTCCTGAAACAGAGCTTGATTGCTTAGGGCGACGGCTCAGCTTGATCCAGGGCAGGGTGTCCTCCTGAAACAGGGCTAGGGAGGACTTAAATTATTGTTACATGCAGAGAGGACATAAATTATTGTTACAATATAGGTCTGTATGTTAAATGATTGTAAAAGTACGTCTTGCTTTGGTATGTTTACAGTATGATGTACTAGACAGTCACTGTATCATAGACTGTAACTGTTTGATAAAATAAATATCAATAAAAAGATAATGCAGAAAAAAAGATTATAAAAGGAGACCTGGAGACCAATGAATGCAAGAAAAGTAAAAGCCTCGGAGATCAAGAACTTTGCAGAATGCAGACTATATGACAGTAAAGGCAGGTGACCCAATATAACATTGTTACCCAACATCTACTTTCATTGTTTATTAAATATCCATTTGAAAATCGAAAAAAAAAGTCACAGTGCCCATCCTAGGAGGGTGGCGAGTAGGATCTTCGCCCTGGCCTCAGAGGAAACTCCCTGGGATTCTCGGTGGGGTGCACTGTGGTGTCCTCCTTATCAAGGTACAGATTTGCTTTGCCTTCCTTTCTTGAAGTGGGGACTGCATCAGTGCATTTCATGGGAGAACCCGTAGGGATTTTCCTCCTCCTTTCTTGCTTCCCCTCTACCTTTAGAGGTCATTCTGGACAGAGTCTTCTCCTGTTTAAAGGTTTTTTTCCCCCTTGACTAAGCCATCAGATGATAAATTCTAGAGGGCCGTGTTCCAGGACTTTCATCCCAAATGTGAGTTTAGGGGTTTTGGGGGGGGGCGGTGAGGCTGACTCTGCCATGCGTTATATTCTTCAAGATCATTTCAGATTATCTTGTTCTGGACCTCCGTCCAGTGGTCCCTGAAGTTGATGGGATCCTTGCACCTCTGCCTTCATACCTCTCAGGTTTTTGAGGCTAAAGTAAGCCAGTGGTCTTCCAGCTCAGCACGGCGGAGGATCCTCCTCCTTCCCCTACATATATTGTAGCTTTTTCTTCTCTGTTTCTCTCTCTCTCTCTCTCTCTCTCTCTCTTCTTTCTCCCTCTCCCTCTCTCTCTCTTCTCCTTTGCTGCCTTATGGCCACTTAAGGGAAAAGTCCAATCCTTCTGTCCTCTGGTCGGCGTATTCCTTTTTCACTTTATATCCTTTCCTTTTCCTATCTCTTGAGTCTCTTGCCTCACCTTGGCATTTCGCTAGCCCCTTCTTTCCTCTCTCCTCTGGCAGGACAGAACTGGGGTGGAGGAGTCTCTGCACCCAACGGCCAACCTTCGTGCGCACGCAATGTAGTTGGTCTTGCGGCGCGCCCATTGGTGCCAACCTCCCCAAAAAAGCCAGACAGGTGCACGCCTCCAGCTTACACCCAGCAATAATGAATGGTGAAGATACAAGAGAAGATTAAGAATTACGGTGTGTACGTAATTTTCATATTTTGCTGCTGATGCCCTCTGAGATGTCTGCAATAAATATGCCAAACAACACTGGGCCAACACCAACCCCTGTGGAACACCACTTGTCACAAGCTTAGGGGATGAGTATTCCCTACCTACCACCACCCTCTGCTGCCTATCTTTTAGCCAGTTCTTCACCCACCCCACCAGTTTTGCTCCTGCTCCCATTTACTGCAGCTTGCTTCTAAGTCTCCCATGCTGTACTGAATCGAAGGCCTTACTGAAGTCTAGGTACAGGACTCGTCAATTTGCCTAGTCACCCAGTCATAGTATTCCACCAGGTTGATCTGGCATGACCTGCCCCCGATGAAGCCATGCTGCCTCCCATCCTGCAACCTGTTCACCTCCAGGAGTGCCACTAGCCTCTCCTTTAGGATGGTCTCCATTAGCTTCCCCACTATGGACGTTAGACTTACTGGCCTATAGTTCCCTGGTTCGTCCTTGGGTGTACTCTTGTGGAGGGGAACCACGTGAGCCAGTCTCCAGTCCTGGGGTGCGCATCCTGTTTCTAGAGATGAATTAAATAATTCTGCCAGGGGTCCTACCAGGACCTCTGCCAGCTCCTTCAGCACTCTTGGATGTACTCCATCTGGTCCTGGTGCCTTGTCCACCCTCAGTGCCCTTAACCCCTCCAGCACCCTCCCCACTGTGATTTCTCTGTCTGTCATCCCACCCATCTGTTTCTGTCCTCTTTCCTACTATGGGTAGCGCCCCTTGTCTTTCTTTCGAAAAGACTGAACAGAAGTAGTCATTGAGCACTTCTGCTTTTTCACCTCCTCTTCCACCCCCTCATTCTACAATGTGGTCCTTACAGCTTTTTTCTCCCAGATGTACCTAAACAGGTCTTTTTCCCTCCTTTCTTATGCCCTGCACCAGCCTGAGTTCTCTTGCCGCCTTGGCTGCCCTTACCCCCCGGTCACTTTCTTTGTTTCTTGTAGATACTGTATTCCTCCCTCGTCAATTTTTTTATCTCCTGTAAGCTGCCCTTTTCCTTCTCACCCTAACACCCCTTTGCTTATCCAGCTGGGTTTCTTTCCCATAGCCTTATTAGTCTAGGCCCTACAGCAAGTTTCTGTTGCCTCCACTATCCCGTCTCATCAGTTCCCACTTTTGTGTGTCCATACCCGGTGGAATTTTGCATAGAAACCCCTGTACCTCTTCACTCATCATCTTAAAGTTAGTTTCCCTGAAATCCAGCACCCTTATGCCAGATGCCCCCTCTCTTTAGCCATCTGTAACTGGAACCATAATGTCGGTGATCACTCTCCTTCCCCCACCCAAAGTGGTTCCTCCACCCTCCATCCTCACCCACCCCGTTCATAAGTACGAGTTCAAGGGTGTTCCTTTCCTAGTTGGTTTCTTGACCAACTGTACTAGAAACTTTACTGGAAGGCATCCAGCATTACCTGCTCCTTCTATTCTTTATTGGTAAGTATTGTCCCTCACCCCTGGATGAAGTCCCCTGCTATCACCACCCCTCCTTTCCGCAGTTCCTCCTTATCTGTTCTGCCAGTACCCTGTCCATCCTTTCAGATAGAGAGGGGGCCTGTACACCACCCCCAGTCTTAGTGATCTAGTTTTGGGATCCTGTAGTTGCACCCACAGTGCTTCTGTATCTCTCTCATCTCTCTCCTGCCTTACACATTTTAATCCCTCCTTTATGTACAGCGCCACTCCCCCTTCCCCTTTTCCCTATCTTTCCAGTGTAATCTGTACCCCGGAACTGTCATGTCCCAGTCATGGATTTGGGTGGCCCATGTCTCGGTTATTGACACCAAGTCCACTCCACTCTCCTCCAGGAGAGCCTGTAGTTCTGCCCCCTTATTCCCCAGACTCCTAACATTTAGTGTTACTGCCCTCAAACCCTTGTTTCTACCCCCCCCACCTCTCTCCCCTTATGTCCGCTCCCTTAGTAGCTGCCTTCCTCCTTACCTTGCTATCACAGGGGGTAGGCACATTTGGTTTCACATCACTAGGCCTCTGAATTCCTCTATCCATCCTGCTCCCCCACTTCCTAGTTTAAGAACAAGTGTGATTCGTGCAGCGTCCAACTACCGCATAAAGACCAGCATACCCTCTGCCTCTTCTGCTTGGGCCAGGACCATAACGTCAAGGAGTGTGAGGCCTGCGCCCAGTTCAACCAGGTCACACGGAAAAGGCGCCAGCAGTCCCTCAAAGCCCATCTACTCAAGCTGAAAATGACTTTAATGGAAAAGGAGCTGAAAAACTTTAGAGCACCTCCTCCCGACTGATCCCTATAAGAAGAAGGGAGGATAAGAAAAACCCGGGACCAGGGCAGTCCCCCCTCCGAAGGAAGCTGCCTCTACGGAGGCGGCCCCTCTTCCTCCAGGAAGATGAGTGTGCATACCAGGCGGCTTCCGCCCAAAAGAGCAGGCTTTGGGCCCCCCGCAACTGGTTACGGTTGCCGCAGGTGCCTCAGACTCGTCTGAGGCTGTCGCCTCACTTAGGCCCATTACCAGCTCGGGCTGTAAGTCAGCAGGCAAGGCTGATAAGCCGATCATCAGACCCTCTGATGATTGCCCCGCCGGAGTCGATAAGTCGGGGGTCAGTGGCTCCGACTCCCGTCGGGCCCAGGTCGCTAAGTCTGTCGTCGGACCTTCTGATGATTGCTTGACCATCACGCGTCCGTCAGACACTGACAACACTCAGCCGGATGTCAGGTCTGTCTCAGCTGAGAGACAAGGGTTGCGCCGGGGCTCTTCTTATGGTGAGCCCCCATCTTCCCCCTCCCCTCCACTGGGGCTTCCTCCGCAATACCCTGATTCCAGGGACTCCAGCGGGAAGAGGACCATCTATCAGGTGTACTGGCGATGGAAGAATCCACGGACAGCGGCAGTTCTGCCGCCCTGGCTGGTTACCAGACCCCACGCCTCAGCGCCCATTGGCCCCTTTACGCCCTCCGTCAGAGCCACCATCAGGTCATCCTCGGGAGCCCCTTTAGGCTTAACACCAGTGGGGTTACCTGTTGGGCCTTCCGCCTTCAAGCCCCTCACCCAGGTTTTCCCCAGCAGGTCCGCCATCAGGCTACCCTCCTTCAAGCTATGCCCCCATCAGGGCCTCTGTCTGGCTATCCCATGTCGGGGCTGCTGCCTGAATACCCTCCGTCAGGGCCCCCGTCGGGGCTGCCATAAGGCTACCCTCCAGCAGGCCCGCTATCAGGGTTTCCACCATCCGGCAAGCCTCCGTCAAGCCCGAGACACCAGATTATTTTTCTCAGGGTTACTTCTACCCGGGGTACCCTGGGGGCTAATCTTTTTTTTTTCATGTGCTGGAATATGCCCACCATTATTCTGCCTCGGGCTTCTCGTTGCAAGGCCTACATGCCTTCGGATCGGGCTAGCATACTATTCATCCACAACCTCCTCTCACTCCTCCTCCTCCTCCAGCTCAGCCTTAGGTGGATTTTAGGGAGATTTTACAGTCCTGGTGGTCTGAAACTAAATCACAGTTGGTCTCAGAGCTGGACAGTAGGCATCTTCAATCATCAGGTGAAAGGCGCTCAGACCAGACCCCTAGGGTGCCTTCTCTGATTATACACACACACACACACACACCCCGGTGCCTGACATCAGGCCATTCTCAGGCTCCTATGTCAGAAGTCCAGTTGGAATCAGATTCTGTACTTCTGGAAAAGGAACCTGTGGATTCCGACGACTCCAGAGTTGGATTCTGAATCTTCCTCCTAGGGTTCGGGTTTTGAAACTCCCCCTCCCAAGGAGCTGGTCCCAAGGGAGTCTCCTAAGTCTTCTACGGCAGATTACAGTGGCACAGGGTTGGAAGTCTGATGCTCAGGACCCAAAATGTCAAAGACTAGCTGAGCATCTAGACTTCCTGGAAACGAGTTCAGTGCTTACTCCCCCATGGCTGGAACCCCATGAATATATATATATTTTTTTTTAACCAGGAGAGAGACACTAAGCTGAAAGCTTGTTTACGGGTGCAACCTGGGAGCACAAGGAAGTGACTTGCTCAGGGTCACACAGTAAGCAGGTGGGGGCTGTGGGATTCAAACCCAGGTCTCCAGGTTTGCGGCTCAGAGCCTTAACCCACTGCGCTATACTGCCTCCTTTGTCCTCTACCATCTGGCAAAGGCCCTCCTCTATCCCGGCTGTGGCTAAAAAGGCTGACCAAGTATACAGGACGCCAGAGGGTAAAGACCGCATAAGTACTCATCCCAAGGCTGACTCGGTGGTCATTACTGCAGCCCATGAGAGGTCTGCCATGCCAAAGCACCTCAGCACCTTTCCTCCCAACAAGGAATTCAGACAGTTGGACCAGTTCGGGAGGAAGTTCTATTCATCCTCTACACTAACTGTTTGCACACTTAATTATGGGGCGCATATGCTGGTGTACCAGAAGTCCTTGTTCCACCAGCTCGAGCCCATAGTTGAAGCTCTACCAGACTCAGAAGCTAAGTCCACCTTGGCTAATACCCTCAGGTCTGCTAAGGTTACCGGACATCATTCTATAAGAGCCATCTATGATGCGGTGGATTCCTCCGCTAGAGGTACGGCCGCAGCTGTTGGCCTCCATAGATTCTCTTGGCTAAGAGTTTCTGGTCTAGCCCCCGATGTTCAGGCAGCTGTTCAGCATGCCCCCTTCAGAGGCCCTGTCCTGTTTGGTGGGAATGCCCAGGACGTCATTACAAGCCTTCAAGATAAAGGCACTCCATTTCGGTCGGTTCATACCATGTACCACCTGAAACCTCAGACTAGACGTCCCATTCATTGGCAAAATAGGTGTCAGACGAAAGCACAGCAGGCACCCAGGCGTCGGTTCAAACGCTGCCACCAACCCTCCAGCCAAAACCCAGAGGACTTCAGGGGGCAGTCCTCCCTAACCCCGCCTCCCACTCCTGACTCGCAGCCCACCCTTCCTCCTCTTCTTCTTCTGGAGGAACAGGTGGGCGGAAGGTTGGCACGCATCTGGGAGCTGGGAGTCCATCACAACTGATGCCTGGGTACTTCAGCTAATAAAACTTGGTCACACTCTCGAGTTTCGTGAAAAAAAAAACAAGTAAACCTCCAAGGTTTTCCCACTACCCAAGGGCGCACATCCCTCAGTTAAGGGAGGAAATCACGGCTCTTCCGCGCAAAGAGGCTGTAGAGCCTTTGCTGGCAAATCAGATAGGCAAGGGATTTTACTCCCACTTCTTTCTGGTTCCAAAGAAGACTGGGGATATGTGCCCGATTCCAGACCTCAGTACCCTAAACCTCTTCATAGACTACAAGAGGTTTCGCATGCTGCCGCTACAGAGTCTGCTGCCTCTACTGTCCGAAGGACAGTGGCTCTGTGTCCCGGACATGCAGGATGCATACCTGCACATTCCTATCTTCCATCCCCATCGCAGATTCATCAGGTTTTCTTTCCAACGGGAGCATTACCAATTCAAAGCACTCCCCTGTGGCCTGTCCTCTGCCCCACAGGTTTTTACCAAGTGCCAAGTGGTGGTGGCAGGGGCCCTGAGGCGTCAAGGGTACTGTGTCTTCCCCTACCTCGATGACTGGCTAGTGGCAGCCCTGTTGAAGAAGGGGTTGGAGGCTTCCCTATCAGCTACACTGCGCCTTTTTGAGCGCCTGGGTATCATGGTCAGTTACCCCAAATCACAGCTAGTGCACTCCCAGTACCTACAATTTATTGGGGCGGTTCTGGACACGGTATGGGGTATGGCCTTCCTCCCCCTAGACAGGGTAGAGATTCTGCAGAGGCAGGCCCGGCTAGTAGCCTCCAACAGACACATTTCAACCAGAGTGATCCTTCACCTTCTAGGTCTCATGGCAGCAGCTATTCCCATGGCTCCCTTGGCCAGGCTCCACATGCATATATCGCAGTGGACTCTCAGGTCTCAATGGGATCAGAGGGCGGACGACCTAGACAGTCCAGTCCTAGTCTCCAACCCGATGCAGAAAGATCTGCAGTGGTGGCAGGACTCCAGCAACCTTACAAAAGGATTTCCTTTCCAGGCCCCTCCTTACTCGCAGATCCTGACCATGGACGCGTCGGGTACAGGATGGGGAGCCCATCTAGGAATTCACAGGACCCAGGGACCGTGGACACCTGCTGAACTACACTTACACATAAATGTGCTTGAGATAAGAGCAGTTCCGTATGCTCGTCAAGCTTTTCAGCACACACTTCAGCAGGACACGTTGTTGATCCAATCGGACAACGTGTGTAGTGTGGTACATCAGCAAGCAGGGGGGCACTTGCTTGTATCTCCCTTTTTTTTAATTGTACTTTTTCCGCCGCCGGCAACCCGGTACCACTGCCCGGTCACAGACCCCCTACTTCCACTCCTGTATGGCTGCGCCTTCTTCGATACGCCGTGGCTTACCCCCCAGGGGCGGGGTTGCGGCACCAGCCCATAGTGCCGCAGACAACGGGATAGGTCGAAGGGCCGGTCTGGGAGCTAATTGAAGCCAAGGGTGGGCAGCAGCATTTTTCTCCCGGTGTGTGGGGATGGGGACGTGCAATGTCATCCAGCGTCTGCCCCCCCCTCCCCAAACTACTTGGTGTCGACGTGATCAGTACACCCAGCCTCCGCTAGGTCTCCGTATTGCGCTGAACACTCTACCCCCCTCCTCCCTGGAGAAGGAGAGCAGTCGTCGGATGCTCAATTCTTCTCCCCCGGCTGGCCCTCCGACGTCCCAGGTCTGTTCCTGAACCCGGGTCGCCAGCATCGCAGGTAGGCAACCAGCCACCCGCCAGTGGGCCAGCCACTCGTATCCTCTCTGCAGGGAGGCGATGCAGTTCTGGAATTGGGCTGTCCTGAACAGGGTTCGCCTCCTGGCAGTTCACTTGCCAGGCATGCAGAACATTCTCACAGACAACCTCAGCCGCACCAGGGTCAGAGTACACGTATTGGAGCTAAAGCAGAAGGTTGTAGATCACATCTTCGACCTTTGTGGTCGACCAGACTTGGATCTCTTCGCAGCCCCATCAAATGCAAAACTTCTCAAGTTTTGCTCGCTCAATCCCGGGCATGGTGTTTTCTGGCAAGATGCGCTGTTGCTTGGCTGGACAGGGAGGTTTCTGTATGCTTTCCCTCCCTTTCCAGTTTTACAGAGAGTGCTTATCAAGTTGCAAAGAGAAGGAGCACGAATGATTTTGATGGCTCCGTTCTGGCCTCGACAAATTTGGTTTCCGCTACTTCAGCAGCTGGCAGTGGAATCCCCGGTTCCCCTACCGATTTGTCACAATCTCCTGACCCAGGAAGGAGGCACGCTGGTACATCCAGGGCTGAAATCCCTTCATCTCCATGCGTGGCTCCTTAAAACATAATTGCTTCCAGATTCAGAGTTTGCCCTAGGGTAGCTCAAGTTTTGATAGAGGCTAGAAAGCCTTCTACCAGAACTACATATGCCATGAAGTGGCAGTGATTCTTCATTTGGGCCACCTCGAAGGTTTGTAACCCTTTTTCTTATCCCATTTCTCAGGTCATGGAGTATCTTCTTCACTTTTTTGGACTTGGGCTTGAGCTGTTCCTCACTGAAGGTGCATCTGGCTGCCATCACTGCCTACCATATTTTACTGGAGGGCAAGACTCTGGCTCAGTTAGAGGTGTCAGAAACCTTTTTTAGCGGAATCTTGCATCTGAAACCCGCAGTTGGTAACCCCGCTACACCGTGGGACCTTAATTTTATTTTGAAAAAATTTACATTGCCTCCTTTTGAACCGGCAAGCACTTGTGAAGCGCTCTTTTTAGTTGCAGTTACTTCGGCTCGAAGAATTTTCGAGCTTCAGGCCCTGATGTGTAAAAGCCTTATTTGATTTTTCATAGAGACCGGGTGGCTTTGCGTACTAATCCTAAGTTCCTTCCGAAAGTTATTTCAGAGACCACCTTGAATCAATCTCTTCAGTTACTGGTGTATTACCCTGAGCATTCTAATCGGGGAGAAGCAATTCTGTATACGTTAGATGTTCACAGAATTCTGCATTAATATACAACCAGGACAAAAGATGTCCGAAAATCAGACCAGCTTTTTGTTTCTTTCGTACCAAAGAGAGAGGGTTTGGCAGTTACCAAACAGTGCCTTTCCAAATGGTTGGCTAACTGCATTTGTTTTTGTTACCAGAAGTATGGTAATGTCCTTCCGTGGCAGGTTAAAGGACACTCTACCAGGGGGATGGCTGCCTAGACAGCCTGTTTCAGGAGTGTTTCGGCCGCTGAGATTTGTGCAGCTGCTACTTGGAGTTCCATCCACACTTTCACCAGACACTACAGTTTGGACATTGTCTCTAGGCGCAGGGCTGGATTCGGACTAGTGGTCCTTCAGGGACTCCTGTCCTAGGTTAAAGGCTATTTTATCCTCTCAGTTCCTGCCTCCTGTATGTTTTTCTTTGTCCTTCGGATTTTTACTGCTTGGGACTCAGTCCTACAAAGAATTATCTACTGCAGTAGCCCTCTTGAAGTAAGATAGTACAGTTACGTAAGAACTTACCGTAACAATAGATCTTCGGGAGAGGCTCTTGCAGTAGGTAACCTTTTTTCCTCCTTTCTTCCCCATTTTTAGTCTTATGCTCCTTTTCCTTTAAGCCTTTCAGGACTTCCAGGGGCCTCTTTCCCATTCTCCTGTCATGACTCTTGGAGGGTCTCTGGCGGGAGAACTACAGGGCGGATCTGGGGACCACCCACTATATAGTGTCACACTGACGTTGGTCATGTGACATCGGGTGGGCGGTCCCCCATCAGACAGTGCTAGCAAAAGTTTCCATGTGATCCTGATACCAGGGGGCGCAGTCCTACAAGTAATTACCTACTCCAAGAGCCTCACTCGAAGATCTACTCTTTCGGTAAGTTTTTACTCAACTGTACTTTACTAGTGGGGTACCACAGGGTTCAGTACTGGGACCGGTCCTTTTTAATGTCTTTATAGGTGACACTGCGGAGGGGCTGGAAGAAAAAGTATGCCTCTTTGCAGACGACACAAAGAGCTACAACAGGGTTGATGCACAAGGAGGGTGTGGAAAGGATGAGAAGGCAAGGTTGGAGCAATGGTCAAGAGTATGGCAGCTTAGTTTCAGTGCAAAGAAGTGCAAAGTAATGCACCTGGGAAACAAAAACCCAGGGGAAGAGTACACAGTGGGGGGGGGGGTACTAACAACAACAACAAAAATGGAAAAGGACCTGGGAGTACTCGTATCAGACGACCTTAAGGTAGGCAGCAATGTGAGAAGGCAGTAAGGAGGGCTGGGGGGATTCTGGGATGCATAGGGAGAGGCATCACCAGTAGAAAGCAGGAAGTTGTTATCCCTCTGTACACACTGTTGGTGAGACCCCATCTGGAGTACTGTGTGCGGTTCTGGAGACCCCATCTCCGCAAGGACATAGACAGGATGGAGGCAGTCCAAAGGAGGGCAACCAAAATGGTGCAGGTCTTGCACCAGAAGCCATACGAAGAGAAACTAAAAGAGCTTAATATGTATACCCTTGAGGAAAGGAGGGAGAGGGGGGGACATGATAGAAACGTTCATGTACCTCAAGGAATCAACAAAGTCCAAGAGGGTAGCATATTTCAGAAAAAGAGATGCGCAAGAACAAGGGGACACAATTTGAAGATAGAGTGGGGACAGCTCAGGGGCAACGTGAAGAAGTATTTTTTCACGGAGAGGGTGGTGAATGTATGGAACAGCCTTCCTGAGGAGGTCATGAGGTCAAAAACAGTGGGGGAATTCAAGATGCATGGGACCAACATAAGTCAATTATAGTGGGGGGTAGGAGGGGGGTAAGTAGGAAGTAGGTTTCTGGTTAACTAGGATCTGCAGCTTATCCAATAGGTAGGGAAATGGGCAGACTAGGTGGGCCAAGCAGTCCTTATCTGCCATCAAAGTCTATGTTTCTGTGTTTAAACAAATCAGATCTTCGGGCCAGAATAATGGACCTCCCTTTTAAGGGCTCGGTCCTCTATGGGGACGAGGCTGAGAAGCTCATCACTGTCCTCCAAGACTCCAGCAAGGCCATCTGGTCTGTCCAGAAAATGTACAAGGGCACCCAGAAGCCTTTTAAAAAGCAGTCCTTTCGGAGGTCCTTGAGACACCAGTCTAGGAACCAGAAACAGCAGCAGTGAGGAGGTTATAAATGTAAGGCCATCTCCCAGACTCCTGGAGGTTCCTCTTCCAGAGCCACTAAGTCCTCCCAGGCTCGCCTCCCCACCCCTGGAGCTTCAGCCTGACTCTTTTGCTAGACCCCCTTCCCATCAGAGACCCTGGGAGAGGCGATGGGGGGTCACTTCCTCCTTTATGTGGAGGGATGGAGCAAATTCACTACCAACCTATGAGTTCTTCAGATCATAGAGAGGACATACACTGGAGTTTCTGGAGAGTCCACCGGAAGATCCATCAGTGTCCTCCCACTTCCCCAGTCACACGTCACCTTAATCGAACAGGAGATTCAGGAGCTTCTTCTAAAGCGGGCCATAGAGCCAGTTCCTCCAGGTCAGAGGGGAAAGGAATACTATTCCCATTTCTTCCTTGTGCCAAAAAAGATCAGGGATCTTCTCCCTGTTCTAGACCTCAGTCATCTGAACAAATAAGTCAAGTATAAGAGGTTCAGAATGGTCACTCTGCCGGGCCTACTTCCTGTTCTTCACCAGGGGGACTGGCTCTGCTTTCTGGACATGCAGGATGTGTACCTTCACATCCTGGTGTCCCAGCCACACTGAAAGTACCTGCGTTTCCTCTTCCAGGGACACCATTACCAGTTCCAAGTCTTACCATTTGGCCTGTCTTTGGCTCCCAGAGTGGTCACCAAGTGCCTAGTGGTGGTGGGTGTGGCCCTTAGGAGACAGGACCATTACGTTTTTCCCTACCTAGATGACTGGCTACTGACAGCACCCTCGAGGGCTGAGCTGCTAGGTACCCTTGCAGACACCTTTACTCTTTTCAGAGAGCTGAGGATCAGTATATGTCTGCTAAAGTCATCCCCATGGCCCAGCCAAAGGCTCCAATACGTTGGGGTGATACCGGACACACTATAGGGCAAAGCCTTCCTACCACCAGACAGAGCAGATCGCCTTCCGTCTCAGGTTCATACGGTGTCCGCCTCCAGGCAAACCTCAGCCGGGGCAGTCTTATGACTGCTCTGTCGCGTGGCAGCTGCCATTCCAACCATTCCCCTGGCTTGCTTGCACATGAGAGTCCCTCAGTGGACACTCAGTGTGCACTGCGACCAACGTTCGAATGACCTAGAATAACTGGTCTTGGTCACCGACCCAGTTCGCCGGGTCCTGAACTGGTGGATGGACCCTGTCAATCTCTTCAAAGGGGTCCCTTTCAGACAGGAGCTTCTGAGGCAGATCCTGACAATGGATCCCTCGAGGCAGGGCTGGGTCACCCACTTAGCAGATAGGCACACCCAGGGGATCTGGTCCTCAGTAGAGAAGAACCTTCATATCATCATGCCAGAGATGCGAACGGTTCTCTAAGCCCTTCAGGCTTTTCAGATGTACCTTCATCCAGGCCTTGTTTTAGTCCAGACAGTCAATATGTCAGTGGTTTTTTACATCAGCAAGCAGGGAGGAACTCATTCATATCCCCTCTGCAGGGAGGTCATGAGAGTCTGGTACTGGGCTCCGGAACACCACCTCGAGCTCACCGCCGTGCATGTTCCAGGCACAGAAAACATCTTGGCCAACAGCCTAAGCAGGTAACGGTCCAGAGCCCACTAATGGGAACTACTCCAGTCAGTCGCAGAGCAGCTGTTCGACAGATGGGGACAAACAGAGTTGGACCTTTTTGCATCCCCACTCAATGCCTAACTACCCAGTTTCTGATTGCTAGATCCAGGGCCTTGGGTTTTCTGGTGAGACGCATTGTCCCTCAGTTAGACAGGGAGGCTTCTCTGTGCCTTCCCTCTACTTCAGAGGATCCTTCTCAAGCTGCAGGCGGAGGGGGCAGAGATGATCCTTATTGCTCCCTTCTGGTCTCGACAGATTTGGTTCCTGCTACTACAGCAGTTAGCAGCGGAGCCTCTGGTTCCCCTGCCTCTGAGCTCGCAGCTGCTCTCTCAGGACCAGGGCTCTGTAGTCCATCTGGACCTCAAGTCTCTGCACCTGCATGCATGTCTCCTGCAGACTTAGCAATTGCTAGATTTGAGGTCTCTCCTAGAGTAACTGAGGTCCTAGTGGCTGCTAGAAAACTTTCCACAAGATCCACTTACACTATGAAGTAAAAGCGGTTCTGCCTCTGGCCTCTGCTCGCCACCTCGATCCCTTCACTTTTCCAGTGAACTCCATCTTAGAGTATCTTCTCTCTGTCTATATATGACTCCGGTTTGAGCTACTCCTCTATCAAGGTGCACCTTTCCGCCATCTCTGCATACCGTGCACCGATAGATGGCAAGACCCTTGCCCAGTTGGACTTGTCCTGCTCTTTTTTGCAGGGCATCTTCCACCTGAAATCTCACATTCGGGACCCTATCCCTCCTTGGGATCTTTTGTTTGTGTTAGAAAAACCTACCTTGCCTCCCTTTGAACCAGCCATTTAGTTGCTGTTATTTCTGCTCAGAGGATTTCCGAGCTTCAGGCCCTGATGTGTAAGGAGCCCTATTTGGTCGTTCACAAGGACAGGGTGTCCTTGTGCACTAATCCTAAATTTCTGCCGAAGGTGGTGTCTGAATTTACTCTGAATTAGGACGTCCATCTCCCAGCATATTATCCTGAATATTCAAACAGAGGGGAGGCTTTACTTCATACTCTGGATGTCCATAGGACACTTCATTATTATCTCCAACGTACCGGTCCTATTCAAAAGACCGACCAGTTATTTGTTTCCTTTGCCCCCAGATCTGAGGTGGCTTCTGTTACTAAACAGATGTTGTCTAAGTGGTTAGTTAACTGCATCATTTACTGTTATTGTAAATACGACAGACCTTTACCGGGCCTGGTAAAGGGTCACTGTACCAGGGATGTATGGCTGCCTCCTTACTTAATGTATCTGCGGCAGACATTTGTGTGGCTGCTGCTACCTGGAGTTCTGTTCACACCTTCATTAACCACTACAGTTTGGGCATTGCTTCCAGATGCAGGACTGGCTTAGGCCTTGCTGTACTCCAAGGCCTGCTGTCCTGAAGGCTTCTGACTACTTTTGGCCTCCAACCGTGCCAGTCAATCTCTTCTCCTTTCACTGCTTGAGACTCAGTTCTTATGGTTAGTGCCTGCTGCAAAATCTCCAACTCAAAGTAAGATAGTACAATTATGAAAGAACTTACTGTAACAAGCAGATCTTCAAGAGGAGCTCTTGCAGCAGGTGCTGCTTTCCCTCCCTCCTTCCCCTTGGTATTCTATCTGCTCTCCTTTATCATAACTCGAACCTCCTCAGTACTCCATTCCTTCTAAGCTCTTCGTCTTTGGCAGGAGAACTGAGGTGGGACTGGGGACCGCCCCTTTTATACCATTGGCCAACGTCGGGGGTGGGCCGACATCAGGGGTGGGCAGTCCCTGCTGAAGACTGCTGGCTAGAAGTTTTTCTTGGGGGTCTGGTGGCTTAGTTCTTATGATTACTGCCTGCTGCAAGAGCTCCTCTCAAAGATCATCTGTTAAGGTAAGTTCTTGTGTAACTGTACTATGTCATGCATAAAGACAAGGTGGTACTCAGAACAGGCCCATCCTTCATCCCGAAGGTTCCCACAGCCTTTCATGTGAACCAGGAAACCTGTCTTCCGTCTTTCTGTCCGCAACCTTCTTGCCCAAAGGAGAAGGAGTGGCAGAAATTGGATTTGCAATGGGTCATTATGACACACCTTAGATGGACTGCTGAGTTACAAACTTCGGATAAGTTGTGCTTTTCCAAGTAGTCAAACAGGGACGAAAAGCCTCCAAGGTCACCCTAGCTAGGTAGGTAAGGGCTTGCATTGCCAAGGCTTATGTTGCAGTAAAGAAGAGGCCTCTGGCCATCATCAAGGTTCACTCCGCCAGGGCTGTGGCCATTTACTGGATGGAGAGATGTGAGACATCTGTTTCAGGGTTGTGTAAGGCAGCCACGTGGTCCTCCGTCCACACATTCACCAAGCACTACAGATCAGATGTTCCAGGTTCTGTAGATGTGGCCTTTGCAGGTGGCAGTTAGCAGGTAAACTCCGTTCATGTACGTGGTTGACATATGGGACAATATTCTCCCCCCATTCGTTTTTCCTGGGGTACTGCTACTTAGAACCCAGTTGTTATGAATACCCATTGACAATGTGAAACGCTACAGAAAGAAGAAATTTCTTCATACTTACCGTCATTTCCCTTTCTGTTAGCTTCTACGTTGCCAATGGGACCCATCTAGGAGCCTCACTCCTGCAGAAGAATATTGTCCAGTATGCCAGCTTGGGATGTCTGTTGTCCTGTTATGCCTCTGCTTGTAAGTCTGTCTGGACATCCCTCTATAGTTTACCTGCTGCACCTGTGTCTATTTGGAGATGTTTAAAAAAACATAAAATAATGAGGAAAGCAGTTCCGCATTCGAATGTGGTTTGCCATCAACACAGATTTTACAGGTTCAAGTTTCATGTTAATCAAGGGTGCTTCCTTGGTTGCAGGTGAGTGCTTATACTGCATGCTGTCCTTGCCATTTTACTGAATTTCCATTGGATGGTACAGGATATAGACCTACACCTTTGGAAGTCCAGCATCGATCAGTCAACCTTCCATCAGCTGACGAGGTAGGCCACTGTTGAATATTTTTTACTCTGACTAGGAGTCCTATCAGTATAGGCATTTATTTTCATATTTAGAGGCACTGCGAGGACAGTGGTGGCTGGAGAGTTGTTATTGTACAGAATCCTCATGTGCCCTACATTCTAAAGCCATTGAGCTATGCCATTTCCCCCTAGTAGGGGTGCACAATACCCAGTTGTTATGACTACCCATCGACAATGTAGGGGCTACAAGAAAAGGAAATTACGGCAAGTGTGAAGAAATTTCTTTTAAAAATACAGTTCTAGTTCTTTAAGAGTTGGTGCACCCCATGTTCTGCTTTTTTAACTGTAAAGCTTTCATTTTTATCTTTTACAAGTTGTATGTTTTTTACTTTCAGATCCAGATCCTCCAATGGATATAGATGCATTGAACACAGAATTTATGGGGAGAAGTGAAGAAATTTTCGATGCCCTTATGAACTGTCACTGGCAGCCATTAGATACTGCCATGTCAGAAATTCCGGCTACAATTGATTCAAGATGAATGAAAATATCCAGGAGATGAACACTAATTTCCCTGTATAAATATTTCTCAGTTGATAAAATGATGCTTAAGTCCTTTGTTTCTTGTTTCTTCCTAAATGGACCAGATTGTCTGGTTATTTGAAAAGGATGTTAATGATAAAAGTATTCTGCTCATTAGTCTGCCTCGTTAAAACAATTCAGTTTGCATCCACATGAGTAATATGTGGGTTTTACAATAAAGATGTAGGAATATAAATTTCATTTTGGGAGGTAGATACTCTTACTTATTCGTCCTCATTCAAACCTCGCAGACTGCAAGGTTACATTTAAGTGATATTGGTTGGTGGGGTTCAGGTAACCTGCCTCCCGATGATAATTGCAATATCTACATTCAATTTCACATCCAAGTGCTAAATATTCTGTAAGGTGTTGTAATAGTTTGGGCAAAACAAGAGTAATGCCTTGCACCGGAATATGGAAATCAGACTACAGTAAACTCTACCCCTGCCCATTCATCAAGTTTCAGTTATATTTCCTGTAAGTTCCCATTATTTTCTAGACGTTACTGGTCCATGGCTTACGTTAGAAAATCATCAGAATCCTATGTGTACCTCCTCCCCCCAGAAGAAAAATGCTTAAAAGAGCCTGCAAGACTTAATGTTTATTTTTCGCTGTCTTAACTCAACTTTTTTCCTCACTTTAATCCGAGTTGTGTGTACAGATTGAACATTGGGAAGCTTGAGAGGAGTCTTGCTTAAAAACAGAGAATAGCAGTGAAGATTCCAGTGCAGATAAATAAGACAAAACTGTTTAGATAGTTGGTACCCAGACATGGGGTCACCTTGTTGGTGGTTGGGTTGAATTCACATCTC
Organism: Neoceratodus forsteri; assembly: GCA_016271365.2. Lineage (NCBI taxonomy): Eukaryota > Metazoa > Chordata > Ceratodontiformes > Ceratodontidae > Neoceratodus > Neoceratodus forsteri. The sequence goes on from CM057456.1 coordinate 178,409,704, forward strand.
AGCTTACATCTGATACCAAGAACCCTGCTTTTAAAATCATGATGTGAGAAAAAGTAAGAAATCAAAATAATAATTATAAAGATTGCAGGCTCTTTTGAGCAGCTGTTTTTTTAGGGATGAGTGCACTAGATTAAGGTAAACGCTCTCAAAATGCGGAGACTTCCTTGAATTAGTCATCTCCATAGAGTCCCACTTTTGGGTCTAAGCTGGAGGTGCTAGGACCCAGTGAGAGCAGATCTTTTGGCCAGAGAGCCAGCAGCCGCTACGGCCTAGGGCACCCATGTGGCACTGCATGGTGACGCACAGCGCACCTGCCAGTAACTGTTGCTAGCTCCCTTGCCTACCTCAGTTCTGTTTTTCTCGCTGACTGAACACCACAGTAGCAAATCGTGTCACCTCAATTCATCTCTTCACTGTTTTTTCTTTTTTTTATTTTATTGTCATCCTTTGCTTCTTCCTTCTGTCATCCCCCCCCCATTCAGGTGGCTGCACCCACTGACCCCATCAGTGTTCACTTACCTCCTGCCATCCCCTCACCCTAATCGCCCCACCACCTGGCCCTGTCATTGTTCACTTACCTCCTGCCATTCCCCTCTTCCCGGCTGCCCCACCCCACTATCCCCATCACTGTTCACTTACCTTCTGCCATCCCGGTGGCCCCATGCCCTAGCCCCATCACTGCTCACATGCCTCCTGCCATACACTTGTCCCAGCAGCCCCACTTCTAACACCCATCACTGTTCACTTACCTCCTGCCATCTCCTCGCCCTAGCAGCCCAACCGCCTAGCCCACTCACTGTTCACTTACTGGTTACCTACCACTTGCACAGAACTTCTTAGGTGGGTGGCCTGCCATGCTTTCCATGTGGTGCCTGCAAGGAGGGGTGCCTAGTGGGCTGGACATTTTCCTCTTATGTTTCTTCCCCCATGGTGTTGGCTTTTAATGACATGCACGCACACGCCAGCATGTCTGCATGTCACCATCTACTGAATGCCCTGCCTCTTGTTGCTGCTCTCACCAGTACTACCACTTGGCATGTGCAGGGTGACAGTTGGGTGGTGAGACATAGGATCCCCCTACTGTGAGGGATGAGAGCTGTCCCTGGAATGCCGAATCCTCTCTCCTTCCCCCAGCCGCCCCTGACGACCCATGCTCATTTCTGAACACAGGTCACCAGCATTGCGAGGGGTACCGCTATCACTTTGCTAACAGGCCAGCTTTTTTGTTTTATTTTTAATCTCCTAAGAATGCCTAAGTTATTGAAAAAGGGGAAGAAACCTTACTACTTCTGTTTTAGGTGTGGTGACAAACTAAGTAAGGACAACAAACATCTTGTCGGTTTCCTGTCTCAGGCCTAGCAGTGATATAAACTTTTGTGGTGCCTGATCTTCTTTCAGCCACAACATACTGCAGAATTGCTGGCTAAAGCTGGGCTGGGAGATTCCATCCTTCAGAGGTAGGCTTCAGTCCAGGAGGTCACCGGACAGGAAACTGGACCATTCCCCCAGGTTCCCTCGCTGTTCTTCAGAGTCGGCGGAGAGACCGGCTCTCCACCCCACCTGTACTTGACCTGTGTTGGAGTTTCTGGTGGTGATGTCATGCAGATCATCGGCTCTTTCTGGGCAGATGGAGAACTCACCAAGGGCTGTTCATCAACAGTGGCAGGCCACCCTAGGGTAGGGGTCTAGGCTTTTCGCCATATTCACTACTTTGGTGAGGCCGCCATCGTTGTTGCCACAGTTGTAATCATTCATAGTGATGATACCAAGGGTGGCCCCAAAACTGCCACCGACTCTAGGACTGGCATCATTCGCCATGTTGTGATGCCTACTCTGCTGACCTTGGATTCAGTGGCAAGAGGTTGATGTTGGATTTGACACCAGCAGTGCTAGGGACAAGCTTAGTGCTGGGACTGTTAAGTTTCTGGTGTCGGTGCCACCAGCAATACTGATTCAGACACTGACAGTTTTGATGTCAGTCACATCTAACTCCAATATAAGTGCTGGACTTGAGTCTAGTCCCTCATTGAGGCCCAGCCAGTCGTGGACGTTCACCATCCATCCCAGGTTTTTCCCTGTGGGGTTACCATTCTGCCATGTCCTTCTTTCTAGGAGTGTCAGCAGTAAAGTCTCTACTTAGTCCTCCCCTAGTGATAGGATGTCACCAGTGCTCAGGACCCTACACGGAATATGGGTGCTGCAGCGCAGCAGGCTTCTCAGTCCCACCTTAGGCCTATGCCTCAAATGTCTCAGGTAGGGATGACATGCTGCCCATTTTCTTCAGGCCATGAGGCCCTCTAACGTTGGAACAGTCACATAGAGTATTCTTCCCAGTTCTCCATCTGAGCAGGTCCCGCCCCCCACATCCTCCTCAGAGGACAACAAATCTTCTTTGCATCTGACCATGTCACCCGAGTATATTCTGTATCAGAGATTCTTGGAGGCAGTGCAGAAGTTGGGAATCCCTGATCATCTTCAAGGATATCTCTTTTATCAGACCACACCTGTGGAACTATAGCCACTAGGCACTAGGATCACACAGATACTTTTTGCAAGCAGTCCTCTAGGGGCCCAGTGACAACATCCTATGTCAGCACTCCCATATAAACTGTGGCGGCCCTTTCCTCCTCCGTTCTTTTCCTACCATCGACCATACTCACCAAACCCTACACGGAGACACCACTATTATAGTCGACCACTACTTAGTGTTTTTCTCTCCCTAGATCACTACCACTTTTAATAAGTGATACTCAACATCACATATGTTGTCTAAAGAACACTCTAAGCTCTCTAGGTACTGTGAATGTGGTAAATACATTTACTTGAGTGAGACGCATGATGCGTGCTTGTGCTGCCTCAGTGCTGCCCCTAACGTCAAGGCCTGTCAGACGTCTGCATGGGCTGCTTCAGTGCAGCCCATAACATCAAGGGCCGTCAGATCTGCCTTAAACACCACTACCTGACGACACAGAAAGAATGCTTTGGAGACTCACCTTTTGAAGCAGCAGGTGGGACCAGGATGGAGAAGGAGCTCCAGAAAAAGAGCTTCGCAGTGTCGGCAGCCCTCTCCTTTGGGCTCTCATTCTTCAAAGTCCCCAGAGAAATCTTACAATCAACATAAGCATAAATACTGGGAGATGGAAGAGAAGCAAATAGAAAACCTCCCAGGTGTGCTGTTGGTAGCCCATCCATCCCAGAGCAACCACTTCTGAGCTGTCAACTGCCTCAGCCGCGATGCCACCAGCCACACAGATTGGTAGTCCCTCTAGGTTGGGCCAGGCTGTGAGCACCACCAGACCAATCACGACTGGTGAGATGCCGTCAGCATTGGGGATGGTGCCTCCCCTGTCAATGCCACAGAGTGCACTTGCAGTTCAAGCAAGTGTCAACATGCAGGCTGTGCTTTCATCCTTCGTGGACATGTTGCGATGCCTGCTACCGCCTCCTTCTGTGATAGCAGCGGCATTGACAGGGCACCTTCGGCAAGCCCCACCACCATCTGTCAAGTCGATGTGCCAGTTGCTGTCCAGGACATCGACAACCTCTTTGGTTCCCTCTCTGAGGCCTACAGAAACCATCTACAAGGTCAAGGAATATAACCCTGACCCTTCATGCATGACGAAGAGGAGGAGGAAAAGCATGTGGAGAACACTTATGAAAGGTCCAGCTCCATCATCTCCATAGGGAGTGAGGACTCTACAGTGTACACTCCTGTGTCTCCTCCTGAAGACCATTCATCTCCGTGATGCAGCAACTCCAGTATGCCATGTGGTTTGAAACTGAGAAGCAGGACATCACCAAAAGAAACTTGTTGGAGTTCCTAGAACTTCCTGATTCCCCACCAGTTATTCCTCCACTACCCCCTGCCCTGGAGGATGCCACTATGGCTGCCTGGCACAGACCAAATATACCTACCATACCAAGGAAGGCAGGTAAAATCTATCAGGCCCCCTCAAGTAAACCCTTTTTTGTAGGTCAGTCTGAGACTGATTCAGTTGTAATAAATGCAGCCCATGATAGGTCTGAAGTGCCTAAGCATATTCGTTCTCTCCCTCCTGACAAAGTCTAGGAGACTAGATGTTCTGGAGAAGGGCCTTTGCTTCTGCCACCTTGGGCCTGAGGATTGCAAATTATCAGGCCCATATGGTAAAATACCAGAATATCCTCTGGAGGAAGGTCAAGGCAGCAACCCAAGCCCTTACCGGAGGGTACTGCTAAGCAGGAGCTATTATAAGGCCCTTCAGGCAGGGGCAGACGTAGGTAAGCATCTTTTACGCTCTACCTATGACATCACTGATGCTTCTGCCAGAGCAGCAGCTTCTGCAGTCTGTCTGAGAAGACATTCTTGACTGAGGGCGGCAGGATTTGCCAGTGACGTGCTGTAGTCCATTCTGAATGCCCCATTTAGAGGATACATATTATTCAGAGCAGACGTTCATGATATCCTCTCGAATCTACAGGCTTCGGACAGTACTGTAAAATCTGTACAATCCCACTATCACACACAACCAGGAAGTAGGCCCTTTCATCCAGCCAGCAACAGACACCATTCAGGGGCCAGACAACAAAGTAGAAGCAGAGGAGGGGAAGCTTTGCCTGCCCCGGGACCCACCCCAGGTGCCCCCTCAAAAGTCTCTAAAGGTGGGGGTGTGGCTGCAGCGCAAGATCTGCATGACTCTTTCCTATACCTCCACCCACCAGTACCTTTGGGGGTGGTTGTAAGGGGTTGCCTTTCCCTCTGCCGGGACCAGTGGAGGAAGGTTACATCAGATGCTTAGATCCTGCAGATCATAGAACAGGGCCATGCTCTAGAACTTTTGGAATTACCTCCAGACCATCCACTGGTGCCTTCTTCTTATCCTCCATGACACATCCTGGTGTTGCTAGAAGAAGTCCACACCTTGATTCAGAATAGGGCCATAGAACCTGTTCCTTGGTAACAAAGAAACATGAGGCTTTACTTTTTGCTGCTTCCTGGTACCAAAGTGCACAGGAGATCTGAGGCCCATTCTAGACCTAATTTTGTCCAATACAAGAAGTTCAGAATGGTCACTCTACAAGGCCTACTCCCACTACTGCAAGTTGGGGACTTAATCTGTTCCATGGATATGCAGGAAGCTTACTTGCATATCAAGATCTGTATAGACACACATACACACACATATGCATGCACAAAGTACCTTGGGTTCCTTTTCCAGGGGGGAACACTATCAGTTCAGCGTATTGCCCTTTGGTTTATCATCTGTGTCACGGGTCTTTACCAAATGATTAGCAGTAGTGACAGAAGCCCTCTGGAGAGAAGGACTGTATGTCTTCACCTACCTAGACGATTGCTGGAAGCCAACTCCAGTGAGCAGCTTTATCAGACTCTAGCACCGTACAAGACAGCTGTTCGATGCCCTGGGAATCGCTGTCAGTGTGCTGAAAGTGGTCTTGACCTCCTGTCAGCATCTACAGTACATATGGGCAGTTCTGAATACAGCCCAGGGCTTAACCTTCCTGCCCCAGGACAGGGCCGAACATCTGATTGCACAAGCCCAGACAGCATACAGCATCACAGCCAGAACATTCCTGAGACTATTAGGCCTGATGGCAGCAGCCATTGTAACTGTACCACTGGTCAGATAGCATACAAGGATTCCTGAAAGGACCCTAAGGGTTCAATGGGATCAATGCACAGACAACTTAGAAAATAAATATCTTACTTCAGGAGGGTTCCTGCAGTAGGCCATTACACATAGGACTGCGCCACGTGGGACAGGACTGCACGGCAAACTTTTCCAGCAATGCCTGGCAGGAGACCGCCTACCCAATGTCACATGACTGCCGTCAGCGTGACCCTATATAGTGGGCAGTTCCCATGCCTGCCTTCCTGTGCACAGTACCTCATGGTAAACTGCCCAGTCAATCGCCTTTAAAAAAGACTGCGTTTTTCTCTTTAATTTGATCACATCCCTTCTCTATGTCTTCTCCATCTCCATCCAAGGCCAAGAAGTGTGAAGATTGCGGTGCTCAAATTCCACATAAGGACGGTCACTGTAGGTGTCTTTTCTGCCTAGGCCCGGACCATGACACTGCAGTTTGTCCAGACTGCCAGTCCTTCAACCAGGCAACCTGTAAATGAAGGCAGCAGACTCTGAGGCCCATCTTTTATTTATTTATTTATTGTAAATGTTTCACCAGGAAGCACACCGAACAAAAGATGCTGCGTCTCACGGTGCGATCTAGGGAGGTTACAATGGAGGCAGGAATTCAGACAAAAGTTGAACTTAGAAATAGAGCAATACAGTTAATGTACATAGTTGGATGGGATTACATAGGACTTTGTACAGTATGAGAACAGTACAAAGCATACAGATAATGTACATAGTTGGGTGGGATTACATTAGCACTTTTCCAATAGGAGAACAGTACAATACAGAACATGAACATCAAGGATGGGTAGACCCATCATGGGAACTCAACGAGGGTAATACATGATTACTTAAGTGCCAATATCGAGACTAGAGTACCAGTAGCGGGACTTGCGCTGAAGTGAGAAGCCCCAAGTAGACAGTGAGAGTTGGAGGAGAATATGGGGGGTAATATGGTGGGGTGGAGGAAAGGAGGGGCAGTAGCAGTGCGTAAGGATGAAGCGTGGGTTTGTTTAGGAATGAGGGGTAGAGAGATTAGGGAGGAATATGAGAGTGTAAGTGCATGGGGCATTGTATAATGCAGGCAATTAGGCAAAGGCCGAGGCAGCTTGTCAGGTGGTTAGGGTGAAGGGGAAGGAAGCTATCGGAGGTGGGTCAGGGGCAGTTGCAGTTTGGGGCAAGGAAGTTAGTAAGGGCAGAGGATAGGGAGTGTTTGGATGATAAATGGTGGATCTGCGCCGGCAGGCTGTTCCAGAGTTTAGGGAAGAGGTAAGAGAAGGCTGATTGGCCTGCGGTGGTCCTTCGGTGAGGGATGACTAATAGCCTGGCATCAGAAGACCTGAGGGCGTGGGTAGGAGGGGAAGATAAGGAGGATGCGAGGTAAGGAGGGAGGGAGCCGAGCCAGAAGTTGGACGCAAATTTAGCACTATGAGTTAGGCGCCGGTTGCACAGGGATGGCAGGGCCAGTGAATGGTAGAGCTTGCAGTGATGTGAGCGGGGGGGCATCGAGGGCAAAACTGCAGAAAGCATTAAAGAGGGGGTCAAGTCTGGTTAGGGTGGTCTTGGCAGTGGAGCTGTAAACGACATCGCAGTAGTCGAAGGAGGGTAGGATCATTTTCTGGACTAATTCACGTCTGACAGGTAGCGGGAGGCTAGCATGGTTTCGATAAAGGACACCAAGTTTTGGGCAGAGTTTTGAAATGATGGCTTCGACGTGTGTGGAGAAGGAGAGGTGGCGATCAAGCCAAACCCCTAGGTACCTGAAGGAAGGCACTTCCTCAAGGATGGTGTTATTTAGGGTATGGAAGATCAGGGGGAGGTGAGTTTGGATAGGCGCTGTCTAGTGCCGAAGGTCATAGAGACAGCTTTCTTGACGTTTAAGGAGAGCTGGTTGGTGTTGAACCAGCGTTGGATTTTGTTGAAGTTGGTTTGAAGTTTGGAGGAGACTTCTTCGTGGGTCTGGCCGGAGGTAAAGAGGACCGTGTCGTCTGCGTACATGTGGATTGCGGTAGAAGAGCAAGAGTTAGGCAGATCGTTTAGAAGGATGGAGAAGAGGATGGGGCCAAGAACTGAGCCTTGGGGAACGCCAGTGGAGATGGGGAGGGGTGTGGTCAGCTATTTTAGTGGATTGGGTTCGATTTAGAAGGTAGGCACTGAACCAGTTTGTGGCAGATACTGCTAACCCAGCCCCTGATAGGCAGGATAGTAGGAGAGGATGGGATACCGTGTCGAAGGCTTTTGCTAGGTCAGTGAAGATGGCAGCAGTGATTAGACCTTTATCCATCCCAGTAAGGATGGAGTCCGCGAGTCTTAGTAGGGAAGAGGAGGTAGAGTGGTGTTTTCAGAATCCGGACTGGAATGGGGTGAAGAAGTTAGTTTCAGAGAGAAAGTGGGAGAGTTGGGATAGCACTAGGTGTTCCTGGAGTTTGGCGAGGGTGGGGAGGAGGGAGATGGGGCAGTAGCTAGTTGTGGAGGTAGGATCACCACCTTTTGGGAGGGGAATGACAGTGGCATGCTTCCATGCAGAGGGGAGAGACTCAGTGGTGAAAGAGAGATTTAGTAAGGCTGCAAGGGAATAGCAATGGTGGGGGCAGATAAAAGAGGAGTTTGTTATCAAGACCATTGGGGATTTGCCTTTGGAGGGTTCAGGGAGTGAAGGGCATTAGGGTTTCAGTGGGGGAGATGTGTCTGAAGGAAAGGGCTCCTGCCAGATGGAAGGTGGATAGATGTCTGGGGAGTGGGTGTGGTTGCAGGAGGAAGGGAATCTAGGAGGGCCTGGGCACAGGTAGTAAAATAGGAGTTAAACTCGGAGGCTACCATCAGAGGGTCAGAGAGGAGAGTCCCTTTGGTGAGGAGGCGAGGAGGGGGGCTTGTTTTGGGGGGGTGAAAAGGGAGTTAATGACTTTCCAGAATTTTGAAGGACTCCCAAGATTTGCATTTAGGGTATTGTTAAAATAATCGGCCTTGGCTAAGCTGATGGCCTTTGTGCACTTGTTGCGGAGCATGCGGTAGGTGATATAGTTGCCTGGGAGGAGCATGGATTTGTAGTTTTGCCAGGCCTTGTCACGGGCTTGTTGGCACGCTATCAGCTCAGGGGAAATCCAGGGTAGGTGAGACCCCAGGACTCTAGCTTGGCGCAGGGGGGCGTGTTTGTCCCAGGTGGCGAGGAAGGTGTTCCGAAAGTGGGTGAGAGCCGAGACATGCTAGGAGTTGGGCTAGGCTCACACTCCTCGAAAAGGAATGGAGCACCTACGTAGAATCCACTTCTTCACCTTCCCCAGAGGCCAAAAAGAAAAAGGAGAAACACCGGGGAGCGCCAAGAGGAAAAAGACTGCCCAGACCCTGGTAGGCCTTCAGCAAGCAGGGCCTCTCCCCCGCCACCTCCTATAAAGGCTGTCTAGGCTGCGATCCTGGACTCTCCAGGAACGTCTGTTTCACTGCTCCCTGTCTCAGTCAATAAGATGCTCGCCGGCTCCTCCAGTGGCCACCTGGTTACCGCCGATAAGTGCTCCTCCGGGGGCCACCCGGTTAAGGCCGATAAGTTGGCCCCGGCTCCTCTGGGGCCTGCCTGTCGACCGATAAGCTGTCCTTCGGGGACTCACCTGGTCACAGCTGATATGCTGGCAGGGGGATTTTCCCTCTCTTGCCCGACTGTCGCCCACCCAGACGTCACTCGCCCGTCTGTGGCTTCTTCCAATTTACCCGACACCCGGTCGAGCTCCTCGAAAGCGCAGAGCCTTCCCACTTCCCCATCACCCCTGATGGCCCCGACTTCACTCCCGGCCACCCCAGCCCAGGCCCAGCGGCGCCAGTCCCGATGTCGGTGGTCCCGACGACTGTTTATCCAGCACCTACCCTGCCTCCTGTCTACACTGCAGCGAGATTTACTCTGGTGTCTCTGACGTCAGGTACTCTGATGTACAGGAATTTGCCAGGCCCTTCTAGGCCTTTCAGTGTCCCGAGTTACCCTTGTGGGTTCCCTCCGGATGCCCCGCAGATTTTATGGTTTTCAGGGCATCATTATTGGGGATACCCATCTTATCCAGGGTACCCTCTCCTCATTATCACATCTTGGGAGTACATGGATACAATTACCTCCTCCCATGTGTCTCCCACCCTCCTCCTCCAGCTCCACCTCAGGACTTTCATACTATGATCCAGTCCTGGTGGAAAGAGTCAGGCAGAGCTGGTTTCAGACCTTGAGAGCCATCTCAATCGGCTCCTACCCCCACCAATCCTTGTCCCCTGTGAATTTGGTCCCTCCATTGTCCATATTTTGGGAGCTACCAACCAGGAGGTGTATCTTCCGATTTCAAGCCCACAGATGAGCCAGAGAGCCCAGACTCGGAATACCTCAGGGGCTCGTCCGATCGTTCATCTCTTGACCCGAAAGGGACGGCTTTTCCTAAGTCCCCTCCTGAGGACCCTTCCTTCTTGGACTTGTTGAGGGCCATCCAGGAATTTTATAATTGGGAGACAGGAACAGGACCCCATGAGGAAAAGACTCAGTGAACACTTGGACTTAGAGTCTTATTCCCCAATCCCGGTTCCTCCATGGATAGGGCCCCACAAAGACCTCACCACCACAATTTGGCAGCTGCCCCACTCCATCCCAACAGTCCCTAAAAAGGCTGACAGGATTAACCGGGCACCTGAGGGTGCCTGTTTCCTAGGCTCGCACCCAAATTCTGACTCCGTTGTCATTACTGCAGCTCATGATCGCTTGGCTGCCCTGAAGCACATGAGCACCTCTCCTCCCGACAAGGAGTCTCAGCAGTTTGATCAACATGGCAAGAAAGTGTTCCCTTTAGCTATGTGCACCCTTCGTTCCCTAAATTACGTAGCCCACATGGTGTCCTTCCAAAAAGTGACCCTAACCTAGCTCAAGGCCTGGATCCAATGGACCCTTCAGACCTCAAGGAGGACCTCACCAAGGATTTACACCTGCCCAAGATTTCCTGCAGGAATGCCTTACAGGCTACCCTCGACTCTGTTATTGGTGGCCCTGGACCTGGCGACCGCCCGTCTTCCTTTAGTGGCATGTAGCTTACGCACTTCTGGCCTCGCTAATGATGTCCATACTGCAATTCCAGGATGCCCCTTTTTGGGACTCGGTCCTTTTTGAGGGGAACACCAAGGACATCATAACGGGCCTACAGGACAGAGGCCAGGCCCTGAGGTCTCTTAGGTCTATGTACGGATTGGGATTTCAAAGGAAACAGCCCTTTTGGAGACAGACCAGAAGGCCGGCGAAGTAAAACCAAACCCATAATCAGGGCACTAGAAAGGCCACGGTGCTTCCCTTTCTTCCCTTCTGGCCTCAGAATTTCCCAGGCAACCAGGGGGCCCACCGCCTGCCTCCTAACCTTCTCCCTCTCCTCAGCCCCAGAGCGAGGAGCCGGTGGGGGGTTTGCCCGCCACATGCAGGAATGGAGAGGCATAACCTCCGACGCATGGATCCTGCAACTTGTCTCTCAGGGACACACTCTGGAGTTCCTAGAAATCCCTCCGGAATCTCCTTCGGGTCGCTCATCTTACTCTCCCCACGAGATTCAGCTAGGAAGGGAGGAAGTTCGAGCCTTACTGCAAAAGATGGCAGTAGAGACGTTCCCCCATTATCAAAGGGGGTTGGGGTTTTACTCCCACTTTTTTCTGGTTCCAAACAAGACTGGTGACCTCAGACCCCATACTCGACCTCAGCAGACTCAACCTGTTCGTTGAGTATAAAAGATTCAGAATGCTGACCCTCCAAAGTCTCCTACCTCTACTTCAGGAGGCTCATTGGTTATGCCTACCTGCACATTCCAGTGTTTCCGAGTCACCACCGATTCCTGCGCTTTTGTTTCCAAGGGGAGCATTTCCAGTTTACGGCCCTCCCCTTTGGCCATTCCTCGGCACCCAGTGTTTTTACCAAGTGCCTAGTGGTGGTGGCAGCCACTTTGCACCATCGAGGAATTGCAGTTTTCCCCTACCTGGACAATTGGGTTATTTCGGCCCCGTACAGGGAGACATTGTTGGAGGCACTTTCGCGTAATCTGGACCTTTTCTCCCATTTGGGGATCACAGTCAGTGTCCACAACCACGCCGCTACTCCTTCTCAGAGACTACAGTTCATGTGGGCAGTGTTGGACATAGTCCAGTGCAAGGCCTTCCTCCCTCCCTCCCTCCAGAGAGAGAATAGAGGCCATTCAAGAACAGGCAACCTTGGTGGCCTCCTCCAGTTCACTTCCAGCTAGGCGATGCTCCTGCTCTTGGGGTTGATGGCGACCACCATCTCCACAGTTCTTGCCAGGTTACACATGAGAATATCTCAGTGGACCTTGCGCGTCCAGTGGAATTAGTTCGGGACGACCTGGATCATCCGGTTTTAATTTCCACTGTGGTCAAGATGGATCTGTAGTGGTGGAGGGATCCCTCGAACTTGTCCCAAGGCCTTCCCTTCCAGAGGCCTGCTCCCCTCTGCACGTTTATCACGGATGCTTCCAACCAGGATTGGGGAGCTCTTATGGGACTGTGGTCCCAGCTCGAGATGTCTCTGCACATCAATATCCTGGAGATGAGGGCAGTCCTGTACACCCTTCAGGCCTTTCAGTCCATCCATCCCAGAGGATCACTGCTGATCCAAACAGACAACATGCCAGTAGTCTGGGGAGGCACTCAGTTGTACCCCTCTTCAGGGAGACGATGTGAGTGTGGAACTGGGCAGTCCAACACGGTCTGTCACTTACAGCTATTCACATTCAGGCATTCCTGGTGGACAGCCTCAGCAGAACGTGCACCCTCAGGAAGTGGGACTTTCTCTTTCAGCAGTGGGGACGACCAGAACTCAACCTGTTCACCTCCCCATCCAACTGAGAACTCAGTTTTGCTCACTCATTTCAGGGCATGGTGCTTTCTGCACGACGCATTGTCGCTTTGTTGGACTGGGAAATTCTTGTATGCCTTCCTCCACTTCCCATTCTTCAGAGGGTCCTTCTAAAGCTCCAGGCGAGAGGGCCAGGATGATTCTCATAGCTCCCCTCTGGCGAGGCAAATCTGGTTTCTGCTTCTGCAGCAGCTCTCAGTGGAACCCCCCAGTTCCACTTCCTCTCCAGTACAACCTTCTGAATCAGAACCGGGACAAGCTTGTTCACCCAGGACTCGGGACCCTGCATTTTCATGTGTGGGTCCTTCAGACATAGTTAAGTCCTGCTTCGGGGTCTCAAACAGAGTATCTCAGGTCCTCGTGGAGTCTAGGAATTCCTCCACTAGATCCACTTACGCGATGAAGTGGAAGTGTTTTTTCTGTTTGGGCTGCTTCCAAGATTTGGGACCCATTTACTTCCTCAGCTCCTCATATAATGGAGTATCTGCTCCATCTGTCAGATTAGGGTTATCCTATTCTTCCCTTACGGTCCACCTCTTGGCTGTTTCCAGCCTACCATATGCTAGTAGATGGTAAAATTGTGGCGCAGCTGGAGATCAGCAAAACCTTTCTGAAAGGGATTTCCATCTGAAATCCCCATCCGCACCCTGCTCCACCTTGGGATATGAATTTTGTGTTGGAGCTCACCTTCCTTTTGAGCCAACAATGAGCTGTGACTTACGCCTTTCCTGGAAAGCGCTATTTTGGTTGCTATTACTTCTGCTCATAGAATTTCCAAGCTTCAGGCCCTAGTGTTTAAGGAGCCATACTAAATTTTTCATAAGGACTGGGCGGTCCTAAGGACAAATCCTAAGTTTCTTCCCAAGGTGGTTTCTGAGTTCACATTCAATCAGTTGGTGGAACTCCCACTTTACTACCCCGTTCCTTCGAACAAAGGTGAGGCGCTTCTGCACATGCTTGATGTGCACAGAATCCTGAGGTGCTACGTCCATCAGACTAAAGACACTTGCAAAGCCAATCAACTCTTTGTCTCCTTTGCTCCAAAGTCTATGAGGTCCACAGTTTCCAAACAGTGCCTCTCCAAGTGGCTCGTTATTTGCATCCGCTTCCGTTATCAGAAGCACAACAAATCTCTGCTGGGGGAAATCAGAGGTCATTCTACCAGAGGCATGGCTGCATCTGCTACCTTTCTAAGGAATGTCTCAGCCGTGGAGATTTGCATGGCAGCAACCTGGAGTTCAATCCACACCTTTACAAAGCATTACAGTCTGGACATTGCCTCTAGGTGTGGGACCGGGTTAAACCCTAACCATCCTCACGAGGCCCTACTGTCTTAGGTTGGTCTTGTGCTGTCCTTTTTGGCTCTTCCTCTCTTGTCTCTCTCGTTCTCTCTCTTTTGGAGGGACTGCTTGGGATTCATTCCTATGTAGCGACCTACTGCAGGAACCCTCTCAAAGTAAGATAGTACAGTTATGTAAGAACTTACCGTAACAGTAGATCTTCGAGAGAGAGGTTCCTGCAGTAGATCATGTTTTCCCTCCTTCCCCAGTTTTCTTTTGGGCTCCAGAAACTGTTCCCTTCTCCTGTCTTTCCTTTTAGGATCTCCAGTGGAAGAACTGGAAGGCATGTGCGGGGACCACCCACTATATAGGGTCACGCTGATGTCAGTCACGTTACATTGGGTGGTCTCCCACCAGGCATTGCTGGAAAAGTTTGCCGTGCGATCCTGATGCCAGGTGGTGCAGTCCTGTGTGTAATGACCCACTGCATGAACCTTTCTCAAAGATCTACTGTTACGGTAAGTTCTTATGTAACTGTACTTTCTAGCAACCTCTCCTGTTCAGAAGGTACTTAGGTGGTGGATGGAACCCAGTCATTTGTTGAAAGGGGTGCCTTTTTTGGTCCCCTCCCCTTATCAGATTCTCACTACAGATGCCTCTGGAATGGGGTGGGTGGCACACTTGGGACCAAATCAGATACAGGGAACATGGAGCAGAGTGGAAAGTACCCTCCACATAAATGTCTTTGAAATTAAGGCAGTTCTGTATGGCCTAGAAGCCTTCCAGACCCATCTGCCCCCGGGGTCTCTGCTGGTAAAAACAGACAACTTTAACGTGATGTATTACATCAACTAGCAGGGGAGAACTCATTCCTACTCCATTTGCAGGGAAGTGATGAGAGTTTGGTATTGGGCTGTATAACAGTCGGCAGTTCATGTTCCAGGCATCCATAACAGTCTGACAGTCAGGCTAAGCAGATCACAGTCCATAATGCATGATTGGGAACTGTTGACCTCAGTGGCAGAACAACTGTTTGACAGGTGGGGTCACCCTGAGTTGCACTTTTTTGCATCCCCACAGAATGCAAAACTGCTGCATTTCTGCTTGCTCGTTCCAGGGCCTGGAGTTTAGTGGCAAGACATGTTGTCCCTCTCTTGGAAGGGGTGGTTCCTTTATATTTCTTCCCTTTCCTATAATCCAGAGGGTGTTGATTAAGCCCCAAATGGAGAGAGCGTTTATACTCTTTGCTCCTCTTTGGCCTTGTCAGATCTGGTTCCCCTTACTGCATGTGGAACCACCAGTACCTTTGCCTATTGCAGGGGCCTACTGTCCAGAAACAGGGAACCCTGGTCCATCAAACCGCAGAATCCTCCATCTCCATTAATGGCTCCTGAAGACATACCCATTGCTAAGTTTCGGATGTCACAAAAAGTGGCTGATGTTATGGTGGATGCTAGAAAACCTTCTACCAGAGCCACTTATTCCATGAAATGGAAGCAGTTTGCTTTTGTGGACCACTTTCTATCAGTTGGATCCCTTTACCTGTCCAGTAAATCTGGTTCTAGGATACTTGCTGTCCTTGTCAGGCCTAGGTTTGCAATACCCTTCTTTCAAGGTGCACTTGGCGGCTATTTCAACCTTTCATATGCCTGTTGAGGTCATGTGGTTGCTCAGTTGGAGGTAGCCTGTACATTTTTGAGAGGCATACTGCACCTGAAGCCTCCTATCTGTAATCCAGTCCCAGTCTGTGACCTGAATTTTGTGTTAAAAGATTACTTTGGCTCCTTTGAACCAGCCGTGACTTGTGGCTTATGCTTTGTCTTGAAAAGCGTTATTTCTAGGATTGTGGATATGTTGTTCATCCACACTTATTGGCAAGCCCCTTTCCCCTTTAAATCTTGCTAAAAGTCTTCAAGCTAGCTCCTCCCACCCACCCGGGTGGTATATTCCTTGGCTCTGCCCTGTGATGCCAGCTCTTCCTTTCCGCTGAAATATACAGGTCGCCTCCCTCATGCTCACGCATGTCATAGGCCCTGGCTTTCAAAACTTTGGTTTTATCGAAATTAAAAATTGTTCGAGTTAGCAATCGCCTCTTCGCATCATCAATCATGGAGGAGAAATCTTCCCCTGGATTTCGCCGGTGTCCTTGCGGCCAAAAAATGTTGCACACCAATCCCCACCTCATGTGCATCTACTGCCTCGGTGTCGGCCATGACACCTCATCCTGCAGTTTTTATCTGGCCTTCCATCCCAATGTCCTGGATGACTGCCTGACACATCTTAAGCTGGGGAGACCGGAGGAGTCCGGTGAAGTCCAAGGAGGGTAGGTGGGCGGTTTCCACGGCTGCGGGTTCCACCGAACAGCTGGAACGTATGAATGCATTCGAGGAAGAAGCCACCCGCACTTCAGACACTCAAAGCTTCTTCATTCCGCTCAACCTGGGCTCCACATTCTCAGGCTCCTTCAAGGAGTTATGCCAGTCTCTTCCCCACCTGGGGAGAGGCACCCGCAGGCTCGCACTCCTCCCAATCTTGCAAGCGAGATTAGGAACTGAGCACGTCTTTGTCTCGGCGAAGGCACTCTTGGGATCGAGAGAGGTCTCAGTCCCAGGAGCATGCGGCCTCGACCTCAGTCAAGATCGCTTCCTCGGCCGCAGGCTTCATGGACCTTCCTTCAGGCCAACCGACCAAGGATGCGGCAGATGAGGTCAAGATTGTTCTCGATCCAATCGACCCGTTGTTGCCGGCCCCAGTCGACAACTCTTTGGAAAAGACTCCAGTCCTTGTCTTCCCTAATGAGGAGACCCAGCCCCTGGTGTCCCCATCGAGGACCCATTTCCGGACCCCCAGCTTTCACCGGTCCCACTGGTATCTCCTGAGAGATCGAGTCGGCCTGCCCGATCTCGGTCGAGATCTAGAACCCCCTCGTCCGGACGGCCGAGGAAGAGCCATAAGCACTCCAGAAAGAGGCAATGTCACCGGTCATCCTCGTCCTCCTCGAATGAGGAGAGGCTCCGACGAAAACTCCAGTGCTTCGAGGACCTCATGTGGCAACAGCTGATATTGTCCGGGCACAAGCCAACTTCAACTCCTACCCGGCCATTACTTGGCTTTCACCCCCTAGGCCGAAGCCAACCCCCTCGTAACCGAAGCCTTCGGTTCCCCCACCCGTGGGGCCAGCGCAACTTCCTGTTCAGCCTATACCAGTCTCTCCACCAATGGTGGTGGAGCCGCCGCCTAAGCAGCCTGTGGGAAGGGCTCCTTCCAAAGAGGACTGACCAGATACCAGACTTCCCGATGTCTGTCGGTCACGGTCACCCCAGACCACCTTCGGTGGGTCGAGGGTGATTTGGGCAGCAGGCCACTGTACCCCGACTCTTCGGACTCGGATGTCACCGGGCTTCATCCTCATCCCTGGGATGATGAGTCGTTCGTTGGCACAGGGATGGAGGAAGCTCCTTCCTCCTTCCAAGGGATCCTTCGCCTCATCTCTGATTCCACAGGGATGCCCCTGGAACCCATCCAAAAAAAGGCAGAGTACCCCCTCACAGACATCCTCAAGAGAGGGATACCCCGACGGAGGCCTTTCCTGTGGCTGAGGCCATTGTTGGTCCAGCACTCAAACTATGGCAGCGTCCTGCCTCATGTCCAGCACCGTCTGCCCACATGACCCGCAAGTACACTGTTCCCATGGGGTCCCTGGTGGGGTTCACAGAGCACCCTTCGGCCGAGAACCTGGTGACCACCTCTGTTCAGGCTTACTGGCGGTTCTGCCGACACTGACCGACCTCCTGACAGAGTCCAAGCATTTAGACCATTCTGCGCAGAAGGTCTATGCAGCTTCTTCCTTGGGCCTTCATCAGGCAAGTTCGTCCATCATCATGGCACACTTCTCTCTTGCCCTTCTCGGGTCATTAGATGAAGTCCTCCCACATCTCCCCGCAGACATGCAGACCACGGTTAAGCAGGTCCAGGACCAGGGACGAGCCGTTGCCAAACAGCAGCTCCAGACAGCCCTGGACATTAGGGACTCTTGTGCCTACTCGATGGCTGCCGCAGTTGCCTCTCACCGCAGGGCTTGGCTGAGGATCTCCTCCTTCCTGGCGGATACTCAGCACAAGTTAGCTGATGTGCCCTTCCTCAGGACCGACTTGTTCGGCCCAGGAGAGGCCAGTCACCTACAGCGCATAGAGCAGTCCAGTGCCACCTTGGACGCCACTTCTGCTAAGAGTTCTTTGGGCAAGAACCAGCAGAAAAAAAGAAGACACCTTTTTGGCACTCTTCCCCTGCAGTTCAGCAGTCCTCCTTCCAGGGAGGACAGCAGCATCAGCAGTAGGCTCAAGCTTGGTGCCCTCGGCCCAAGCCTGGACCCCAACAGGCCCGTAGAGGAGGCCGAGGCTCAGGTCCTGGAGCGTCCTCCTCCAAGCCTGCTTAGTGACGGGGTGGGGGTTGCCACCCCTATTCCCGTCACACCAGCTCTGGGTCATCCCATAGGGGCTGGCTCCGCCACTTTCCGCCTGGTCAGCTATCACCACGGACAGGTGGGTTCTCAAAGTGGTCGGTCAGGGACTGCCTCTAGAATTCGAGCAGTACCCTCCCAGCCGAGCCTGCACCCCTCGGGAAGAACGGATTTCTGCACTCAGCCAGTCGGCTTTTCGAGATGACATCGCTCAGCTCGAGGCAGTAGCTCTTGTGAAGGATCCTTCAGCAGACACAGGCTTTGTCTCCGGGTACTTCCTGGTGCCCAAGTGGATGGGGGGCTGGTGCCCCATTCTAGATCTCCATGACCTGAATCAATATCTCGAGTCATGCACCTTTCTGATGGTCACTCTGTCCCTGATCATACCATCCTTGGAACGAAACATGGTTCTGTTCACTGGATCTGCAGGACACGTTCTTTCATGTCCCAATCCGTCCATCCCATCAGCAGTTTCTCCGCTTCAGGGTTGAAGGGACCCTGTACAAGTTCTGAGCCATGCCATTCAACGTGTCATCTGCCCCACGGGTCTTCAATAAATGCATTGCAGTGGTGGCGACCCATCACCGGCGTTTGAGGGGCAGAATTTACCCCTACCTAGAACATTGGCTCCTTGCAGGTTCTTCCCATCAGGAGGTGGAGAGGTCCAGGGATCTGGCCCTCCAAACCTGCTCCCTACTTGGCCTCCTGATCAACGAGGCCAAGTTGGAACTTGTGCCTTTTCAGGTGATGGGCTTCATCTGGGCAGAGCTCGACTCTTGTCAAGCCATTGCTCGACTTCCGGCAGGCAGGGCGGAGGTTCTTTCCTCCTTTGCCCAATCGTTTCTGGTTGGGCACTTGCACCCTCTGCGGGACTTTCTGCGTCTTCTGGGTTACATGGTGGCATGCACCTCAGTGGTCCGTTGGGCCCGGTTGCACATGCACCCTCTCCAAAGGGAGCTGGTCACCCAGTGGACTCAGTGCCACGGTCATTTCGACTAGCTGATCACTGTAACCCAGAAGATGGACGCTCTCCAATGGTGGACCGCCCCAGACCATTTGCAGGAAGGGATCCCGTTTGTCCACCCCAAGCCGACGGTCATCTTCACGAATGATGCCTCTCTCATGGGCTGGGGAGCCCACATGGGGACAACAGGGCCCACGGGCTCTGGACTCCCAAGGAGTCCTGACGCCACATCAACCTGTTGGAGCTCAGAGCAGTTAGACTGGCACTGTCAGCTTTTGCTCCTCAGCTCCGGGGTGAAGTGGTTCAAGTCCAGATGGACAATGCCATGACTATGTACTACCTCAACAGGGCGGCACGCACTCTCGTCTGCTGTGCAAGGAGAGGCTCTGCATCTGGACCCTTGTTTAACCCGGTTGGAGGTGGATCTACTAGCCATCCATGTGGCAGGAGCCTCGAACCAGCTGGCGGATGCTCTTGGTCGCATAGGCCACACATCCCACGAGTGGTCTCTCCCCTCCAGAGGTAGCTTACAGCTTGCTCTCCCGTTGGGGCAAACTGATGGTGGACCTGTTTGCCTCCAGGGAAAACACCAAGCTGAGGCCGTTTAATGCCTGCCCCCCTCAGCAGGGCTTGCTGCAGGGGGATGCCTTCTCGAGGCCATGGACCCCAGGCCTCCTGTACACCTTCCCTCCATTTCCCTTGATCCACTAGGTGTTACTCAAGGTGAGGAGGGACAAGGCGAAGGTGATTCTGGTAGCCCCAGACTGTCTGCGCCAGTTCTGGTATTCAGATCTCCTCAGCGTCAGCTGCAGGTGCCCGGGGCGGCTTTGTACATGCCCGGACCTGATATCTCTAAATCAGGGTCAGGTGTTCCATCCAGACCTTCAATCCCTGCACCTCACAGACTGGTACCTGAGCGGCTAGAGTTCCAGGCTTTGGGTCTTTCCGACAATGTCTACACCGTGGTGGAGGCATCTAGAAAGGAATTGACCAGGAAATGTTATGTCTTCAAATGAAGAATGTTTTTCATTTGGTGTCCGGGTAAGGGCCTGGACCCCTTATCCTGCTCTGTGGCTGACATTCTCGACTACCTTTGGTCTCTCTCCACAGGGGGTCTGCGGTCAGTGACCCTTAGGGTGCACCTGGCAGCCATTTCTGCTTACTGGGCGTGAGCCAGTCAGCCGACATTGGCGCAGGAGACAGTGGTCGGGCACCTTTCAAAGGCCTGGATCACATATCCCCTCCGGTGCATGAACCTCCACCTCCATGGGATCTACTGCTGGTATTGGCGAAGCTCATGGGCAAGGCCATTTGAACCAGTGCACAAGTGTGAACTGTCACACTTGTGGAAGACAACCTTCCTGGTGGCTATCATGTCTGCCAGAAGGACAGGGGAGCGCCAGGCACTCAGTGTACTCCCCTTTTCTGGTCTTCCACAGGGACAAAGTTGTCCTGCGCCCCCACCCAAAATTCCTTCCGATGGTGTCAGAGTTTCACCTTAACCAGGTGTTGACTCTGCCAGTATACTACCCTAGTTACACCTCGGAGGCCGAGTACAGGCTCCATACTTTGGACCTGAGACGTGCTCTCTCTTATTATAAAGAGAGGACGGGAGAAATTCGTGGAGAGGTTCACCAGCTGTTTGTCACCTACGCTGAAGCCGCTTCTGGCAGACTCAGAAATAAACGGACCATTGCAAGATGGATTACATCATGCATAGGTCTGTGCTAAGGAGTTGGCGGCCAAGGGCCTCCCAGAGGATAAGAGCTCATTCTACCTGCCATACTGTTGCATCGGTGGCTGCTTCTAGGGACATCCCTTATCCAGGAAATCTGCCGGCTGCTACCTGGAAGTCAGCAAACACCTTCATCACCCACTACCACATCAACCTTGAGTCTCACCCGAGATGCTGGTTTTGAGACCTCAGTTCTCCAGTCTCTGTTGCCTAAGTAGGGAGTGTGTGCCTGCCTCCTCCTCCCAGAGAACTGCTAGGAGTCTGTCAATAAGTGTGGATGAACAACATATCCACGATCCTAGAAGAACAGGTTACTTACCTGTAACAGTAGTTCTAGGAGTGGTATATGTTGTTCATCCACATGGACCCACCCGACCTCCCCTGCTGCGGCCGCACACAACCTGGCTTCCAGCAGGCTAATACCTGGTGTCACAGGGCGGAGCTGAGGTATACATCACCTGGGTGGGTGGGAGGAGCCAGTTTGAAGACTTCCAGCAAGATTTAAAGGGGAAAGGGACATAGTAACATAGAATTTGACGGCAGATAAGGACTGCTTGGCCCACCTAGTCTGCCCATTTCCCTACCTAACGGATAAGCTGCAGATCCTAGTTAACCAACAGCCTACTTCCTCCTACCCCTCACTAAAATTGCCTTATGTCTGTCCCATGCATTCTTGAATTCCCCCACTGTTTTTGACTCTATGACCTCCTCAGGAAGGCTATTCCATGTATCCACAGCCCATTCTGTGAAGAAATACTTCCTCACATTACCTCTGAGCCATCCTCCCTCTATCTTCTAATTGTGCCCACTTGTTTTTGCACATCTCTTTTTCTGAAAGATGCTACCTTGTTGGACTTTGTTGATTCCTTTGAGATATTTGAAAGTTTCTATCATGTCCTCCCCTCTCCCTCCTTTCCTCGAGGCTATACATCTTTAGTTCCTTTAGTTTTTCTTCATATGTCTTCTGATGCAGACCCTGCAGCATTTTGGTTGCCCTCCTCTGGACAGCCTCCACCTTGTCTATGTCTTTGTGGAGATGGGGTCGCCAGAACTGTACACAGTACTCCAGATGTGGTCTTATGAACTGTCTGTACAGAGGGCCAACAACTTCCTGTTTTCTACTGGTGATGCCTCTCCCTATGCATCCCAGTATCCCCCCAGCCCTCCTTACTGCCTTCTCACATTGCTGGCCCACCTTTAGGTCATCTGATATGACTACCCCCAGGTCCCTTTCCATTTTTGTTGTTGTCAGTATCTCACCCTCCATTGTGTACACTTCCCCTTGGTTTTTGTTTCCCAGGGCATTTCTTTGCACTGAATCTAAGCTGCCATACATTTGACCATTCCTCCAACCTTGCCAAGTCCCTTTCATTCTTTCCACCCCACCTTGTGTATCAACCCTGTTGCAGATCTTTGTGTCATCTGCAAAGAGACATACTTTCCCTTCCAGTCCCTCTGCAATGTCACTTATAAAGACATTAAAAAGGACCGGCCCCAGTACTGAACGCTGCGGTAACCCATTAGTAACCCTCCTTTCTTCACTGTGGACTCCATTTACTATTCCCCGCTGTGTCCTGTTGTCCAACCAGTGTTTTACCCAGGCTACCACCCTGGGACCCACTCCTAGGCTGGCTAATTTGTTTATTAATCTTTTGTGCGTGACTGTGTCAAATGCCTTGCTAAAGTCTAGGTAAGCCATGTCCACAGCCCCTTCCTGGTCTACTGCTTTGGTCACACAGTCAAAGAAATCAATTAGATTTGTCTGACATGACCTTCCCTCTGTGAATCCATGCTGCCTTGAGTCCTGTGCCCCACTGGCCTCTAGGTACTCAACAATTCTTTCCTTCAGAAGTGATTCCATCATTTTCCTGCCACGAGGTCAAACTGACAGGTCTGTAGTTTCCTGCCTCTGTCTTGCTCCCACTTTTGTGAAGGGAATCCCATCCACCCCCTCCAGTCCTCGGTACACACCATTCTCCCATGATTTATTAAAAAGAGTAGTCAGTGGTGTTACTAGTTCTTCCTTAGTTCTTTTAGAATTTGGGTGAATCCATCAGGCCCCATTGCTTTATCCACCTTCAGTTTTAAAATTATTTCAGAACCCTTCTTCTGTAAAGGACTAATATCAACCCCTATCCAGAGTGCTTCTATTGACCGGATTAGGTATTTCCCCTGCTTTTCCATTATGAATACTGAGCAGAAGTATTCATTCAGTATCCCTGCTTTCTCTGTCGCTTTCTGCCCAACCACCTTCCTCTTGTTCAGCCTCAGTATCCCAGCCTTAGTCTTTCTTTGCTACCTAATGTACCTATAAAGGTTTTATTCCTTCTTAACTGAGTTGGCTATCTTTTCCTCGGTTTGGGCCTTGCTTTTCTGACTGCATTACCCGCTTCCTTCTGTTTTAACTGGTACAGTTCTCTGTCCTGCTCCTTCTGTGTTTCCTTATACTTCCTGAATGCTATCTTTTTCTCCCTTACCTTCCCTGCCACTTCTTTTGAGAACCAGTGTTTTTTTCTTTCGTTTTGATTTATTTGCTTCACACAAAGGCTTGTTGCCTCTGTGATGGCGGTTTTGATGTTTCCCCATTGTTGCTCCACCCCACTTTCTTGCCTGTTTGCTAGTGTTTTTCTGAGGCACTCTCCAATTTTGACAAAATCAGCCCTCCTGAAGTCCAGTACCTTCACTTCTGTGTGGCTTGACATGCCAATAAGTGTGGCTGAACAACATATATCACTCCTAGAACTACTGATCTTCTTTGAGATACAGCTCTTGCAGCAGGTTACACCATTAGGACTGAAGCCGCCAGGCGTCAGGACCCCACGGAAATCTTCTAGCTAGCAGTCTTCAGCGGGGACCGCCTCGATGTCGGTCCTGCCTCTGACGTCAGGCGTAGTACATAAGGAGGCGGTCCCACCAGAATCTCCAATTCTTTCCCGCCGACGACTTTGCAAGTTTCGACCTCTCGGTTAGTTCTAGCGTGCAACGACCAGGAAAACTTTACAAAATCAACTCTCTTCAGTCATTTTTTCGTCTGATGTCCTCTCCAACTTCAGTGGAGGGCCATTCTTCAAAGTGTGCCTGTGGAAAGCAGATTCCTTTCAAAGACCCTCATTCGGCCTCATGCTCTGCCTGGGCCCAGACCACGCACACCCATGGCTTGTTCTTCTGTCAGGGCTTTAACAGCCGCACAAGAATCCACCCACAGAAGGCCCTCCAGGCTTTCCTCCTCAAGAAAAAATCTAAGGCCATGGAACCTTCCTCCAGAGGGGAATCTTCAGGGAAGTCACACAGGCACCATGAGAAGCACCGGGAGAAGGTGAGACCCAGATCCCCCTCCAGGGCCTCGGACTCCCACAGCTCCAGCTCCAGGTCAGACCGCTCTCCGTCGAGGGCCCGCTCTCAGCCTCCCCCGGTTGTGGTCAAATCGGCTAGTGGTTCCTCTACTCTGTGGCCTGCCAAGACCTCCAGGCCCGCTTCCTTGGCTAAGGCCTCGTCCAGGTCTGGGGAGTCCCACAAGTCGTCCTCCCGGCATTCCACCGCCGACGTCCAGTCAGTCTCCCTACCGCTGCCACCCCAGCGCAAGACCAAGGGGCTGACCTCCCTTAAGCGGACGTCGGACAAGGTACATAAGCACTCCAGGGAACCGGTGACCATTCAGCACCCGTCTTCCGTCAGGCATTCGCCCCCCCAGGACGCCGGCGGGGGGACCAATGTCACCGCGGTCAGGAGGACCACACCACCGCCTACCGACGTCGGTCGGGAGGCGCTGTCAGAGGAGGAGGAGTCTACCCAGCCCGAGGACCAGGCGGGCGATTCCAGACCCATTGAACTCCCATTGGAACCCTCTCCAGAACCAGAGACCCCGTGGAGCCGACGACAGGCTACCGGCGCCTGGTCCGTTGTCGGGCCTAAACTTGTCTGAAGTGAAGGAGCTCTTCACCTTCTGTTGGGACACCATCAAAAAGGATGTGGTCACCACACAGCCTCCTCCCGCGCCCGCTGCACCCCCAACACCTGCACCACCTTCTTCACCCAGGGGGTCAGCAGGACAAGCACCTTCCCCCAGGAGCCAGCAGCACCTCCTAGGGGTAGATCTTTGGGGAAGAGAAGGCCTCCGACAAGATCCTCTTCAGGGTCACCTAGCCCCAAGAGACCCAGAAGGCGTCAGTATTCACCGTCCATGAAGGGTTCCAGATCTGACATCTCTGAATGCTCCAGGTCTCCTTCACCAATCAGCATCCCCTCTCCGGACCCACGTGACCTTCCTAGGTCTCCTCCGGATGACCTCTCGTTCTCCAAAATAATGAGGCATATTCAGGAGAACATGGGATGGGATGCCGAGGAGCTCGACCCCGAAAGACTACGTCTTGCCCGCTACTTTCGGCAAAAAGAGGGATAAATTCATAGAGATAAAGTGGTACTTAGGAACCAATAGAAGGTTCTTGCCCAAAGCGGTTTCAGATTTCCATTTAAACCAGTCTCTGTCTCTCCCTGTTTTCTTCACTGATCATTCTTCCTCAGGAGAGAGGAGGCTACACAGTTTAGATGTCAAAAGAGCCCTTAGTTACTACATAGAGCATACCAAGGGTCACAGGTTTGACTCCCTCCAGTTGTTCCTCACTTATGGAGAAGTGGGAAAGGGCAAACCTGCCTCCAAAATATCTGTTGCCAGGTGGATTGTGTCTTGTATACAATTCTGCTATGAAAAACTGGGAAAAACTCCACCCTCAGGCCTGAGGGCTCATTCCACAAGAGGTATAGCTGCTTTCCTGGCTGTGGCCAGGGATATCCTTCTCCTAGAAATTTGTCAAGCAGCCACCTGGAAAACAGTCCATACCTTTACCAAGCATTACTCTCTGGATATCCAGGCTAGGAGTGATACTCGGTTTGGCACAGCAGTACCTCACAGCCTATTTCCAATGTAGGTTCTGTCCCTCCTCCTTGGAGGTACTGCTTGGTAGTCTGCAATTGTCAGAATACAGCAAGACTTCATGTTGTTTGAAGAAAAAATTACTCACCTTAGTAATTATATTTCTTCTAATGAAGTCTTGCTGTATTCTGACCTCCCTCCCTGCCTCCTCTCTCAGAACCTGTTTTTGGGAAGCGGGTGGGCAGATGCAGTGTTGCACACCAGGGGTGTATTTGCTTGCACCCTCCTCCCCTTTTTTTTAGGTGCTTATTTTTTTATTGTTATTTTTTAGTACATTGGGTTTAGTTTTTGGGTTTCCTGACTTGAGTCTTCCTTGGGAATCCAGAACTTTTCAGCCAGTTGGCTAGTAGAATTTTTACAATTTCCACATAGAATTTTTAGTTTAGTTGGGCTTGTAAGAATCTGACGGTTTGAGTTCAAAACACTCCAGACAGAGACTTCAACCAGCTCGAGCTCAGCATTCCATGCGCTGCATGGAAAGTTAACCCTTAGTTCTCCGGGACAGTTCAAATGTTGGGAATCACTGCAATTGTTAGAATACAGCAAGACTTCATTAGAAGAAATATAATTACTAAGGTGAGTAATTTTTTTCTTTTGCTCCATCCGAGGAACTGTCTTGCACCATCTAGCATCGGCTACTGTTCCTCTGGCCAGGATCCACATGCGTATCATGCAGTCGATGCTTAGGGTCCAGTGGGATCAGAGACGACCAAGATTGCAGAGTCCAAGTGTCAAGGCCTGCGCAACAGGATCTCCTTGAGTGGTGGGATCTTAACATTATTAGGCGAGGGAGCCACCTTCAGTTTCCCTCCTCTGGGCCAGATGACCACAGAAGCCTCCGGTCAAGGCTAGGGCACTCTTCTAGGAGACTGCAGTACCCAGGTATCCTGGTCACAGCAGAAACTGTCTTCGCACATCAACTTCCAAGAAATGAGGGCAGTGCTGTATGCTTTTTCGGCCTTCCAGTCCTTTCTCCTCCCTGCCCACTTCTTGTTTAGATGGACAATAGGTGTGTAGTATAAAAGAAATACAAAATCACACATACCCATATAATGCAAATCACCACAGAATATTATACTGGTTCATCTTTAAGCAAAAATGCATGGTGCCAGAAGGCCTTTCACACAGTCTGCAAAGGATCCTACCAGCACTCCTCAGTGTGCCTCATCTGTGTGATACCCCAGTGGAATGAACCAGCTACCCTAAGATGGTCTATTTGGGTTATGTTGTGGTGAGCCCAATAAAAGCAAAAAACAAGCTAAAAGACAAAGAACCTCAGCACACAAGCACTGAGGCAGTGGTTACCCCAAAGGGCATTGGCCAGGAAGCCAAGTTTCAAAGAAATAAAAAAAAAAATCACACATACCCCCATAATGCAAAGCATCATGGGCTGTATATGCAAATCACCAGAGAATGTTATGCTGGTTCAACTTTAAGCAAAAATGCATGGTGCCAAAAGGTGCCTCGGATAGTTCTTCAAAGGGTGCTAACAGAAGACACATCACATGTTTTGGTCCTACCAGGACTCATAAGTGTGCCTCATCTGTGTGACACCCCAGTGGAATGAACCAGCTATCCTAAGATGGTCTTTATGGGTTATGTTGTGGTGAGCCCAATAAAAACAAAAAACAAGCTAAAAGACAAAGAACCTCGGCACACAAACATTGAGGCAGTGGTACCTGAACCAACAGGGAGGGACAGGATCATATTCTCTATGCAGGGAGGTGATGAGGGTGTGGAAATGGCCAGTCCACCATGAACTCCAGCTGACAGCAGTACACGTCCTAGGAGTTCAAAATGTCCTGCCGGACACGCTCAGATGCTCTCAGTCAAGGGCACACATGTGGGATTGAGGCGGTCCGTAGCTGAAGACATTTCAGGCATTGAGGTCAACCAGACTTAGATCCATTCACTTCCCAATATAACGCAAGACTACCCGGTTTTCTGCTCATTTGTTCCAGGGTGTGGTGTTTTCTGGCAAGCCGCGCTGTCGCTCTGTGGGATAGGGAGGTTCTTGTGTGCCTTCCCTCCCTTCCCACTACTACAGAGGGTACTCTTGAAACTGCAGTAGGAGCTCACATGATCCTGATTACCCCTTATTGATCTCACCAAGTATGATTCCCTCAGCCTCAACAGCTAATGATGGACCCTCCAGTCCCTCTACCCCTCTGTCAAGATCTTATGACCCAGAAACAGGGCAAATCAGTTCACCCGGACCTTCAGTCCCTTCACCTTCACAAGTATCACATACTGACATAGCTGCATCACACTATGGGGTATCTGCCAGGGTTACACAGGTCCTTGGGGGCAGTCAGAGAGACTTCTACAAGAACAAACTACGCAACACAATGGCAGAGGTTTTCCATTTTGGCGGTATCGAAGGGTTGGGACCTTTTTTCCTGCCCAGTTCCACATGTCGTGACATCTTTGTTGCACCTCTCAGACCTTGGTCTCAGCTGTCCTCCTCTGGCCGTCCACCTGTCAGACATTTCTGCCTACCGCACTCCGGCGGCTGGCATAACTTTGGCTCTGTTGGAGGTTTCAGTACCTTTCTAACGGGATCCTCCTTGAACCTCCGGTCTGGAACCATGTTCCTCCATGGGACCTGAATTTAATTCCAAAGAAACTAATTTTTGCCTCCCTTTGAACCAGCCTCGAGTGGTGACCCACGCTATCTGTCTTGGACAGCGCTGTTTTTCGTTGCTATTTCCTCTGCTCCTAGGATTTCTGAGCTTCATGTCCTCATGTGTAAAGAGCCTTATTTAATTCTCCACAGAGACCTTGTCGGGAGGTGGGCTCTGCATAAAAATTCTAGTTTCTCCCGAAGGTAGTCTTGGAGTTTACTCTGAATCAGGCAGTACTCTCTTCAGTGTACTACCCTGAGAATTCTTATCAGGGAGGCAATCTTGCATGCACTGGATGTACAGAATGTTGCATTAACTACTCACATCTGACTGGAAACAGTCCATAACACGGATCAGCCTTTTTGTTTTCTTTGCGCCAAAAAACAGAGGGTGCCACAGTTTCTAATCAGTGTCTATCCAAAAGGGTTACCACACTGCAATCTGTTCTTGTTATTAAAAACATAACAAGCCAATTCCGGAGGGAGCTAAAGAGCATTTAGTCAGAGGCATGGCTGCATCTGCTGTTTGTTTCAGAAAATCTCTGCCACTGATATTTGTGTGGCAGATACTTGGAGCTCTGTCCACACTTTCAACAAACACTATAGTCTCAACATTGCCTCTAGATGCAGGGCTGGCTTCAGACTAGCTGTCCTTTAGGGCCTTCTTTCTTAAATCCCTGCCCACTGCATACCTTTTCTGCCTCCAGTGTTTCAGAGCTTGTCTGTTCCTTTTCACTGCTGGGGATTCAGTCCTCCAGGTTATTTCCTACCGCAAGAGACTTCTCGAAGTAAGACAGTACAGTTACATAAGAACTTACCATAACAGTAGATGTTCGAGAGAGGCTTCTTGCAGTAGGTAACCTATTTCCCTCCCAACTTCCCTCTGCTTCTACTTCTTTCTAACCTATTTTCGGCTCCAGGAGCCCTCTCCTTTTCTGCTGTCATACCCTTTTAGGTCTCCAGCTGGAGAACTGGAAGGTGGGTGTGGGAACCACCCCTTATATAGTATCACACTAACGCCAGTCTCATGATGTCGGGGGCGGTCCCCCGCCAGACATTGCTAGCTAAAGTTTCCATGTAGTCCTGACGTCCTCAAGGTTATCTACTGCAAAAGCCTCTCTCGAAGATCTACTGTTATGATAAGTTCTTACGTAACTGTACTTTTATCAACCAGTTAAGTACTGTACATTAGGCAGTTGTAAGTCTATTTTCAGGCTCGACCATAGAAGTTACAAATTAGGCAAATAGTACAATGATACAAAACAATAGTAGCGTATAGATACATGAAAGCATGGTCAGGAGTGATAAGGGACAAGGCAAAGTCAGGGCAAGAACAGCATGGTCAAGAGTATATGATGCAGTGTCCATTACAGAAGGTTATAAATAATGTTGTGGAACCACAATACAGTCAGCACAAGATGGATCATGCACAGTACAGGGAGAACATGTAAATGAAGCCAGTTAAGAGCAAGAACAAATGACTGCATGATTATAGTTACCAGTATGGAAAAACTGGATAGTTCGGCAGAGGTATACGGCAGGTAGATTAGAGTTCCTTAGCCTAGGAGTGAAATTTAAGAAGGCAGTGTCCCCCAAGTGTGTTCTCCTTTTGTGGATAGATAAGAGGGCATGATCAGTTGATCTTAAAAGGTAGGTGGTGCAATAAGGTAGGAGAAGTGAGGCTAGGGACAGGACAGCGGGTTATGAGTGATATTATGCATTTATTTTATGTATTTATTATTAGAATATCGGAATTACAGTCCTTTGGGTCATAGACTCATTTCCAAAGGCTCCTTGTCGGATGACATAAATACAGACATGACAGTAATACGGTAAAGACAATGTTACATAACTAGTTGGACAGTAGATGTACAAACATTATTAAGCATTATAATACATTGATGAGTACCTATACCGAGTATTAGCTAAGCAGTTACATGCATCCTTTGCAGTGCAGTAGTGCAGGCATTACAGTGCATTGGTGCAAACCTATACAGAGTGTTATCTTATTGGTTACATACATCCTTTGCAATGCAGTGATGTAGGCTTATACACAGTGATGGCTAAGCAGAATAACAAGAGAGCAGAGATAGGAGAGTGGGCCCTGGTGGGGTTTAGTGGAGCAGCCTTGGGTTAGACTTTGTCTTGGTGTGGGCCCACTTTAGTAATGACTGGACTTTAGTTTGAAATGGCAGAACTAGTGCAAGCAGGTGCAGGTACGTATGGCGTAGAGGTGATTCTTGAGGGCCACTTTTAAGGGGCCGAGCTTGGTGTGGGTAGTGACCAAGGATGATAGGGCGTTATACCATGCAGGGGCCATGACTAGACGTGATCTCTGGGCAAGCGTTATCCTGACCGTAGGGATGGCCAGTGTTGTTGTGTCTGTCCTGCATGTATGGACTTTGGGGGGTGGCTAGGGGCAAGGATGCCGACACTCCTGGGGGTGTCTGTCCAAGGAGGGATTTTTGATCATGAGGCATGCTTGGAACTGGAGCCTTTCATCAAGGTTGGAGGATCTGGGCACGGTTGTACAGGGTGCAGGTGTGGGTCATGCGGTCAGCCCTGGCAAGAGCCTGCAGGCTTTGTTGATGGTTACTTTAATCTTGTTGAGAGCAGTGGTGTCAGTGGCAGTGTAGACCAGCAGGCCATATTCAACCAGTGACATAACGGATGAGGTGATGGCTAAACGCAGGGCTTCAGGGGGTAGACAGTCCCTGTGTCAGTAGAGGAGGCCAGTTCGTGCATTAGTCGTGGATGCAAGTGTGCTGATGTGGCCCTGAAAAGTGAGAGCAGGGTCGACCATGATCCCTAGGTATTTATAAGATGAGATCTGCTCTAGGGGGTGGTGTAAGCTGGACAGGATTTTCAGTTGGGCATTTTTTTAGTTTGCTTTGGTGGTACGCAAGCAGCAAACCATTGCTCAGCTTGGCTGAATGAGTGCTGCAGTGAGACCTGTAGGTTGGTGGGGTTTGCATGGGAAGCACAGAGGACGGTGCCATCTGTATATAGAAGTATCTTGCCAGAGCACAAGGTGGAAAACATAATCAGAAACAGGCTAAAAAGTAATGGCCCTAGGATGGAGCCCTGTGGGACTCCAGAGCGGGTGGGGCAAATGCTTGATACAGTATCATTTATCCTGACACACTGTGTTCTGGAGGTTAAATAGCTTGCAAACCAGTTTAGGGGACCTTGAGAGAGACTCATGTGCATCAGGGTGTTCAGCAGGAGGGGGTGGTTAACTGTGTCAAAGGCCTTGGACAGGTCAATGAACACTGTCCTTGCCAACTGTCCCTTGTCTAGGGCGGAGTGAATGTAGTTCAAGAATTGAGTGAGAGCTGTTTTAGTGCTGTGTCCGGCTCGGAACCCGTGCTGCTCCAAACACAGCAGGTTATGGGTTTCTAGGTCATTGGTCAGTTGGTCTGCCACTACCTTTTCCAGGGCCTTGGACAGAGAGGGGAGAACGGAGATTGTGCGGTAGTTCCCTGGGAGTAATGGATCCACACCTTTGTGGATGGGTGTTACAACCACATTTGAAATGACACCACCCAGGGTAAGGCTCTGTAATGATGAGGGGGGCAGCTGAGCCTGGTGTACAACGAGCAGTGGTGTACATGATGATTCAAAACCAGAGCCAAGCGACAAATGTTGCACATCCCATAACCTTAATGTGGACTTGGTAGAAGCTGGGAAAACTGTGCTGTCACATAAGTTTGGGAGGAAGGGTATCACAGTCTACTGCAGGATGGGCTTTGGAAGTGAAAGATTGTGGTTGACCTTATAGGGAAGATCAAGCGTGGTGTTAACAGCCTTGAGGTGTGTGCAGTATGCAGAGAGAAATCAAGGGATGGGTCCAACTTAACATCTAAATAATTGAATTATTGGACAGAGGTAAGAATGGCTCCTGACTACAGAAAACTGAAAGAAGGGGGGCGGACAGTTTTTTAATTTAGGTGATGAGCTAAAAAGCACAGCTTGGGTTTTGGTTGTAGTCAGTGGTTTATTAAGATCAAGCTAGTTTTGGATAGCCTGGAGGTCACTGAATAGATGCCTACTAATGCTCTCAACAGTGTTAGAATGTAAGAAAAAGAACAAGTTCATCGGCGTATAGAATTGGTGTGCTATGAGACAGACAGTGATGGACATTATTAATGTGTATAGAGAATAGAGAGGTCAAAGATTGATGCCTGCGAGACACCAACTATGGTAGGGGTTGACTGGAAGAAAGAGGAGTCAAGCCTAACTTAGTGCCTGTTATTCAAATAATTATGTAACCATGGGGAGCAGTGGAGGAGATATGCAGATTATCAAGCTTGTTGCAGAGAAGGGAATGGTCAGCAAGGTCAAAGGCTTTGGTGAGGTCTACAAACAGCACGAAAAGCATCATGCATATCCATCGTGGTAGCAATATTTGTGCTAAGAGTAAGCAGGGCAGAACTGGTACTGTGGCCCCTTTGAAAGCCATGTTGTGACAGGTACACAACATTATAAGTGAGGTAGTCAGTGAGTTGGGTGGCTACCAGTTTTCAAGGACCTTGTTTGGCACTGGTAGGATAACAATGGACCTGCAATTGCATGAGGTTTTGTTGCTTCACATCTTAAAAACACTGAACTATATGTGATGGATTACAAGGATCAGGTACAGTCCCTAATACCAAAGACAGATTAATACTTGTGATAAGCAATGGAACATGTTTATTTGCAACCATGCAGAAGAGTTCGGGTTTGATCCCATCTGAGCCAACAGACTTGGATTCAGTGATCTGTTTTACTTTTTTTGCAGATTGAAGATTCACTATAAGAGTGGCACAGTTCACATTATTAGAAAGCCTGGTAGGTTCAGAGATTATTTGGTTTAATTGTAGCATACTAAGGGACAGATCAGTATTTTTACATTTGTCAGTTAATGTTGAAATCTCTGAAGAGAATACATTTCTTTCTCAAGAGAGCCCACTGCATTGATAAGAGAGCACATTAAATGGAAACAGAACTAAGTGAATCATATCCAAGTGTGTGGCTAGTATCAATTCACATTTTGTATGCAAAAATTTTTGTTTTCAAACCCCAGGAAATCTTGCTGTATTCTGACATATGCAGTATGGTCTCACCATAAGACTGCCCCGGAGCTGAAATGGGTAATAAAACCTATGGTAATGATGGAATACTAGCTCGAGCTCGATTTTCAAACCACTCTCCTTGGTATACATCTTGCAACTGCCAGATCTTTACTCCGCTTGCCTAGTACAGATGCCTCTGAGAGCTCTCCTTCATCTTTTTTTGAAGATTTTTTTTTCTCGGTTTTTTGAAGTACTGTACTTTTTATTTGTTTGTTTTTAAAACACTGCCCTTAGTTTTACAGGTAGATTAGTCTATATTTAGTGTTATTCCAGTAAGTTTTTCGGCTTCTTCATGATTTGTTTAACCAGACATTTATTTACATTTTAAAAGGTAAATTTCTATTTTAAAACCTTCCCTGGGCTGATTGTTTGAATTATTGCCTTTTAAGAGAGAAACCAGGGTAACTCTTGGTTCTTTCGTTGGTTGCTAAACCGACCGCAAAAAAAAAAAAGTTTATCTGTGTGGTTTTCTGACTCACAGAAAACCCACTTTTTAAGATTTTCTTCTGGTTATGTCACTATCCAAGAAAAGAACCGGCCCAGTGGGTTTTCAGCATTGCATAGAGTGTGGGGAACCGTTTGCTAAAGCAGATCCTCACTTGATTTGTGTTTTCTGCCTAGGATTTAACCACCTGAAGGCAGATTGTGAAATCTCTGAAAATTTCCTCAGTCGACACTTGATAGGCATTTGAACTGTCTGAAAGAAAAAATGTCCAAAAGCTGCTGACCCAGCTGTGGATAAACCTTCCTCTTCTCAGAAAGAGAAACTCAAGGAACCGATTAAACAACCCTCTGACCAGGGTGATGGTTCCTCCGTAAAAGAGAACCACAGACACTTCAAGTTCTGCCAAGAAGAAAAGGAAGGAAAACACTTGGTTAAGGAACCCCAAATGACAAGTCCATCAGTTCCAACTGTAGAAGAAATAGCTAACGCTATAAGAGTCCTTCAACGCTGCATACCGGTACAGCGGTTTTGGTTCAGTGTCTGAGGTTCCTTACTGGTTCCTGGTTCCCTTGAGCAATTTGCTGAACTTTATGCTGGGGAGATGAAGACGATGATGGGGATTTTGTGGAACCTCTTGAACTGGATGTATCCCCGGCCCTCAGCGCCCTGACTCCCCTGATAAGGGAGCTGAGTATGTTTCTTCCCACTTTGCCTCTATAAAGCAAGAGGCACAAACTCTGGACCTCTCTACCCAGGAATCCACAGAAGAGGAAGATGAACCAAACTACATGGAGATTATGGGTATGTGCCAGCAACAAAAAGGTTGTTGCCCATCCGCAAGTCTGTAAAGAGACAGGCCTCCAGGATCTTACAGACCCCCATGTGCATCCCTCCAGTGGACAAGAGGATGGACAGGAAGTACGGGGTGGCCAAGTCTGGAGCAGAGTTCCTTTTTGGGCATGTCAGTCATGAAGAGGTGGTGCAGGGTGCTGCATGTGGCAGAGCAGGTATTCCCTGGCATCACACCTATCTGAAAAGACTCAAGAAAGGTGGACTCTGTGGCTGAGAAGTCCTACCTAGGGCCTCTCTGGCCATTAGGCAACTTATATGATTTATGTGTCCAGATACCAAAAGAGTCTCTGAACACGGTTTTAGAGATAGCCAAGGTATGCCCTGGACCTATGACATCTGATTTGTCCGGTTGCAGAAAGGGGCATAGAGGCTTCTAAATGCCAGTTTTGGATGGCAGTGGATGCCAATGATGTTGCAGCCAGGCAAATGGCAACCTCAGTGTCTCTGAGGAGATTTGCTTGGCTGAGGGCCACTAATTTGTCCAAGGACACCCAGACAAAGGCACTGGATTTTCCTTGTGAGCCCACATCTCTCTTTGGCGAGCAAACAGAGGCTTACATGAAGAAGATGGATGAGTTTAAGATAGCTTACAAGAGTACTGTGGCAAAGGAGAAAGCAACACTCCAGAAGTACCAAAGCAAAGGGGGTAGGGGTAGAACCCAGTACAGACACTTCTTCCAGGCTGAGGCATTGCCAGCCTACTAACCTCAGAGGCAGAAGGGGCAGCAGCCATGCTAGCCCCAGCACTTATCCAAGTACATAGACAAAGCAGAACCCCGAGGGGTCTGCCAGGGTCGCTTCCCCACTTTCAGTAGGGGAAGGCTGGCTCACTATCTCTAGGCCTGGGAAGACCCATCACCACAGACAAGTGGGTCGTAGAGGTAGTGAGCCAGGGGCTTGCCCTCTGTTTCAAGGTTCTGCTCAAACTGAGGGCAAGACTTTTCAGACCTGCCAGCCTAGCAGAAGTAACTCTGTTGGAGGAGGAAATAGCAAAATTGATTCTGGAAAGGCGGTAGAGCCAGTTCCCTTGGCCGAGCAAGGAAGGGGTCTCTACTCAAGGTACTTCTTTACTCTAAAGAAAACAGGGGAGTGGCGACCTGCATTGGATCTCAGACACTTAAATAAGCATTTGTCAAAGCCAAAGTTCAAATGGTCACCTGGCTACCATTCTTCCTACACTCAGGGGACGAGTAGACCACACCCTGGTTGAAGCGCTGGGAGAGTGAGTAAAGGGAGCACCTGATTTTGTTAAGAGCTGCACGGTAAAAGTTTGAACTTGAAAGGATTCATGGGATAAATTTACATTTGATTGAACTGATTGCCTTTTGGTCCACCTATTTTTGGATCCTGCTCCACATAAACCTTCTGGAGCTCAGGGTAGTTTACCTGGGCATTCAGTCTTTTGCTTCTGTGTCGCAGGGCAAAGTGGTTCAGGTCAGAACAGACAACACAACTACAGTGTACTACATAAACGAGCAAGAAAACACAAGGCCATCCCCTTTGTGCAGAGAAGCCATGAAAGTGTGGAATCTGGCTTACTCCCTTGGGATCTCCCTCTCAGTGGTTCACCTCCCAGGGAAGGACAGTGTCCTTGCTGATGCCCTCAGCAGGATCAACCAGAACCACCATAAGTGGTCACTGAACAGGCAGATCCTGCAAGTGGTGTTCAGAAGGTGGGGCACCCAAGAGGTGGACCTCTTCACAGCCCCAGACAATCACCAGTTGTCACAATTCTGTTGCAGACCCCCTGCAGTGGGCACAGCCCCTCTGGTTTCATTGCTGTTGGACTGGACAGGGAGGTTTCTATACACCTTTTCTCCTTTCCCCTGTTGCTCAGAGTCCTGAACAAGCTCGGTTCCAACCAGCAACAAGATCCTCATTGCCTCAGATTGGGCCAGGCAGCCCTGGCATTCCCTGCTATTGACCCTGTAAATATCCAAGCCAGTCTCCCTACCCAGGAGGCACAACCTGTTGACCTCCTTTCGGGCAGGGTCCTTTACCCCAATCTCCATTCCCTCAGACTCAGGGCTTGGCTTTTGAGGACTTAGAATATGCTTACCTAAGCACCTCTCGGAAGGGGTGCTAGAGGTTCTTACGGTTTCTAGAAAACCCTCTTAACAGAGAGACTTACTCCTCTAAATGGAGGAGGTTTTCCATTTGGTGCCAACAGTGACAGACCATCACCAGGCTGGTTTATCAGTCATTTTGGACTATCTGGCACACTTGCATTCTCTTGGCTTTAGGCCTTCCACCCTTAGGGTACACCTTGCAGCTGTCTCTGCATACCTCTCAGCTGGAAAGGGGTATCCCTGGGCTGAACTGTCAACCAGGTATTCAGAAAGTTCTTTAAGGGCCACTGCACTTGCATCCCCTCCTCAGGGAACACACTCCTGCATGGGACCTCAGTATATGCATTGGCCAGCTAATGCAACCACCATTTGAACCCATGTCCTCAGCAGAGGCTGAGCTTAAGTATGTAATGTGGAAAGTAGTGTTCCTGTAGCCATCACCTCAGCCAGGAGGATCAGTAAGCTCCTGACTTTGTCCACAGATACCTTAATCAGTCAGTTACCTTACCAATCATTTTCACTGACCACTCCGGTTCAGGGGAATGCAGACTGCATAGCCTTGA
The DNA here is from genome assembly GCA_016271365.2 of Neoceratodus forsteri. Taxonomy (NCBI): domain Eukaryota; kingdom Metazoa; phylum Chordata; order Ceratodontiformes; family Ceratodontidae; genus Neoceratodus; species Neoceratodus forsteri. Next base: position 178,447,236 of record CM057456.1, read on the forward strand.
TGTCAGGAGAGCTATAGGTTACTACTTGGATCACACAAAGGGCCACAGGCAGGCTAGAACCCAGCTGTTCCTGACCTATGGCGAAGTGGGGAAGGGCAAACCTGCTTCAGATAGGGCCATTGGCCACTTGATTGTGACCTGTATTCAATTCTGCTGCAGCAAAATGGGTAAAGAACCTCCCGTGGGCCTCAGGGCCCACTCTACGAGGGGTACAGCTGCTTCAATAGCAGCTGCAAGAGATATCCCTTTGTTGGAAATCTGCAAAGCAGCTATCTTGGAAACAGTTCACACCATTACCAAACACTACAACCTGGATACCCAGGCCAGGAGTGATGCCAGGTTTGACACAGCAGTACCACAGAGCCTGTTTCCTAACTTGGTTCTCTACCCTTCTCCAAAGGTACTGCTTGCATCTAGACATATTGAATACAGTAAGATTTCCTGGGGTTTGAAGAAAAATTTACTTACCATAGTAATCTTGTTTCTTCCAAGGGAATCTTACTGTATTCTGAGCTCCCACTCTGCCTGCCCTACTAGAACCTATGAGCAGTGCAACACAGCTGTCCATGCTGTTTGAAACCTGTGGGTGTTTCTTTATTGAGCTCAGTGACTTGAGTCATTAGCCCTGATTACACTACCAACTTTGTAGCGCATCAGCCCATGCGCACCAGTTGATGCGCTGCGAAGTCAGCAGTATAAACACTTCAGGAGTGCTCTATGTCCCCGAGGATCATTTTTTTGATCCAACTCAGTTGTGGGCATACCTCTCAACCTCTTGCCTCATGAATCAGGGACAAAGACCCCAGATGAGGGACACATCTTAAAAATTTGTACTATTCACTCAGAAAGCTGATAGAATGAAAGCATTTGTGTTAAGCTGCATTTTCTAAAGAAAACAACGTCTGTAAATTTAATGTTTGACATTATTTTGTGCTTTTAATCACCACTGTTCTGTTACAAAAACACAAATTTTACGAGGGACAGAGGAAAATTCTGAGGCAAAATCAGGGACAGTTGAGAGGTATGGTTGTGGGATTAGTAGCATAGCGAGCGCATTAAATTGTAGTGTGAATGCTTTTCTTCACTTGCTGCATCTGAAGGCTATCTTTTCATAAAAACAGTGAATTCACAGCCCCTTTTGGTGTGACCTGCAGCGCTGCAAGGGCTGGCTATGTGAACAGGAATGGAGCATGCTCATCGGGACGGGAGCGGCGCACATGACACAGCTGCCATCATGTAAACACGACTTTAGTGTTGCCTCATGTTTAAATAAAGGGATTATTTGTTGTTGGGTGTTGTTAATGAATTATTATTAGTATAGTGTAGATAGCTTGTTATTATGCATGCTCCATAAGAATCTGACGGTGGCAGGATGTATTCCAGGGACAGTGGTTTGAAAACCGAGCTCATGCCCAACATTCCATGATTAGCATAGGTTCTATTAACCATTTTGGCTCGGGGCAGTCTTATGGTGAGACCATACTGCATTCGTCAGAATGCAGTAAGATTCCCTTGGAAGAAACAAGATTACTATAGTATTTTTTTCTTTTTTACTTAACGTTTACTGAATATGTTGGAACATATCTTGCTGACTCCCAAGCAATATTTACTGTAACAAGAAATCCCAGAATCCCATGCAGCTGATGTCAGAGCTGGGCTGCAGCAGTGGGGGTTTCAGTCACCTGCAGTGCATGTTACAACTTTTATAAGCTCCAGTTAGATGTTTGCTAGTCCTGTTGTGCTCCGGGGGAGGGGGGGGCTAAGTACAGTCCTTTGTGACTGTACTTAGCCCCAGGAGGATGGACCAGCAAAGGAAAGATCAAAGTTTATAAAAACCCAGGAGGACAGAGAGACCAGCAAACAAAAGATTAAAGTTTATAAAAACTCTTTAACACTTTAACATGCACAGCAGGCTATTGAATCTCTGACTGCTGCAGGGCTAGCTCTGACGTCAGCTTCAGGGGATTCTGGGATTTCTGGTAGAATCCAATGCCAGCTTTGGAGTTGGCAAGAATCTTACAAGATCAACCTGATACAACCTGATAGACTGCAGTAAACAGTAAAAAAAAATGTTTTTTGCACACGAACTGCAGACTGAGACCAGCTCCACACTTGGGTGTGTGGGTTCCTAGTGCCTACTGTTCCTTTAAGGCCTCTGGCAGGAAGGATATAGATGCAAAACAGTTGCAGCTTTTTAGATCTGCCCAGCAGTAGGACAGCGTGACACATTTTCAGGTGCAGCATAAGGGTGGTGGCACAATAAAGAGTGATGAGATTAATATGGGATTTAAAACAGATCATAGTTCTGTCTCCCCTCTTTGTTGTAGCCCAGTCACATCTGATGCAGTTATACCCAGGGAGTGCACATAACTTGTTAGGTATGGATGGTCTTAAACTATTTCCTTCATCCATCCACACCCATTCCATACCGAAAAGAACTTCCTTACATCCCTTATGATTCCCCCACCACTTATCTCCACCTTCCATTCATGCCCCCTGGTTACAGTGGTTTTGTACCTCATGAATAGGTTACTGCAGTATACCGTTTCTAACCCCAGGTTTCTTCTGTATTCCTAACACTCTGCAGTCAGCCTCCTAAGCAGAGTTGCCCAGAGAAAATGGAACTATATGCTAATGATAGAACCTATCATTGACTTGTGCCACGTATTCAAACTGCTGCCCTTATCAGCTACAGCATTCCACCAACGTATCGGATTTCTTCTTCCGCCTGACAAGTCAAGACACCTCGGAGACCTCCCTCTCAGTCGTTCCTTGTGGTTCATCACTGAATACAAGCAGTTTTTTCTGTTATTATTCTTACTGCTGCCTTTATTTCTGTTTTCATTCTCTGCTTTAGTTAAGCGTTATTTTAGTGTTTTTTAGGGTATTTTCTCAGTTCCTCATAGTTCGGAATAGCCATTGAGGAATCTGGTCTTAGTACCTTTTCCGGAGCTTTAATTTCTTATTGCTGGTGTTTATTTTAGCTTATTTTGGTATTTTGTTTTAACAAATTATTGTATTTTATAACCGCTAACCCAGTTTCTGTGAACCACTAACCTGGTTCAAAAACTGCAGTTCTCAGTTCATTATCAGAACTTTATCGGTTCCTGAACCACACATTATTAAAAATTAAAAAAGTGAATTTTATTGTGGTTCTGTTTTTCTTCATCGGTTTGATGATGGCAGACGAGCAGAACTGATGTGTAGTCTGCCTGGAAATGACCATTGTTCAGCAGATTGTCATATCTGCAAATCATTTCCTCTTAAAACAGTGGAAAAGAATGGAAAGACTTGAAAGAAAATTGGAGAAGGGTGCCTCTGGTTCTGACCAGTCCACACCTCTAAGCTTATGGGTGAAACCAGAGTGTTTACTTTGAACACCCGTGACAAGGGTGAAATAGCTACTAGTGAAAGGATGGGTGATCCAACTGACTCTCTAGTTCCCACCAAACAGACCAAGAAAACCAAGCACGTTGAACCCCTGGCTGATAAACCAAAGGGGGTTTCATCTGTGCCTCACAGCCTGCCAGCCTCAGAGGAAATTGCCTAGACCATGAAGGTCATACAGGCATTGCAGGGTTTTATACCTGCTCCAACCCTCCGAACACCGGTTCAAATCCCGGTTGGTCCCTCCTATGACCCAAATCCATCTCAGGAGCAGATGGAGTTTGAAGAGTATGATTTACCTGAAATGGATGAATGTGAGCCTACTGAGCCTGAGATCTCACCAGAGCAGGAATTTGGTTCTCCTCCAAGAGCAGAGGATTTTTCCTCTCATTTTTCCTTTGTTAGGAAGATAGTGGATGCCCTTGATCTGGCTACCACAGAGGTCATAAAAGATGAGGAAGAGGCCGAATATATGGAAATGATGAGGTTAACACCCACAGAGAAAATACTGTTTCCTATAAACAAGTTCTTTCTTAAAAAAAAGACTTAAGATTTTGCAGACTCCCAAGTTCTGCCCCACCTCTAGACAAAAAGTACCAGCTGGACAGACAAGGGCTGAATTCTTTTCTCACCCTGACCATCAGGGATAGTCCAGCAGACAGCCTGTGAGAAGGCGAGGTGCCTTAGCATCTTACCCACCTGAAAAGACTCTTGCAAAATAGTATGGCCAAAAAGGGATACCTGGCAACTTTACTGGTAAGACAGTTTAACTACCAAACTTACTCAGCACAGTATCAGAAATTGCTGTGGCAGTCTGTTGGCCATGGCAGAGAAGGCTTCTTCTCCTCTCTCTGATAATTTGGCTGAGACAGCCAGGTTTGGGCTGAAAGCAGCTATCAATTTTAAATGGCAGCAGATGCCAGTGATAATGCTGCCAGATGGATGATCCTTACCATAGCCCTTAGGAGGTTGGCATGGCTCAGGGCTACTAATCTGACACAAGATACCCAGGCCAAGGCTATAGATTTCCCTGTAGAGGATTATTCATTATTTGGCCAACAGATTGAAGCATACACAAAGAAGGTGGATGAATATAAGACTACCTATAAAATAAATTCCTCCAAGGAGAGAATTTTTTCCTCCTATAGGCCTTACGGAAGGGGAGGCAGCGGTAGGACAGCCTATAGTAGACCTTTTTATCAGACACAGGATGTTCCCCAGTATCAACAATACCCATAGCAGTGGGGTATTTATGGGGCAGAGGTAGAAGGGGCTCCCAAACTACCCAAGCAAAACATAACCCCTGACTTAATGATGAAGGCCACCTCCCCTCTACCAGTAGGGGGCAGACTGGCTCACTATTTCCAGGTTTGGCAGTCCATCATCACAGACAAGTGGGTCCTGGAGGTAGTGAGCCAGGGCCTGTCCCTAAGTTTCAAGTCCTTCCCTCCCTTGAGAACAAGGGTGTTCAAACCAGCTTCCTTCCTGGAGAAAAAAACTCATGGAGAAGTTGGTTCAATGCCTCTTCCTGGTGAAAGCAGTGGAATGTGTTCCACCTCAGCAGAAGGGAAGGGGTTTCTATTCAAGATACTTCACCAAAAAGAAAAATAGGGAGTGGTGGCCTATTCTAGGCCTCAGACTACTGAACAGGCACTTAATAAAGCCAATGTTCAAAATGGTCACACTGGCAATAGTTTTGCCAGTAATCCAGCAGAGAGATTGGCTAGCATCTCTGGATCTAAAAGATGCCTGCTTCCACATCCCCATAAGATAATCTCACAGGAAATACCTCAAATTTAGACTTCCATCAGGACACTACCAGTTCTCAGCTCTACCTTTTGGACTCGCTTCAGCCCCAAGGGTGTTTACAAAGTGCCTAGCAGTGCTGGTGGCACACCTAAGAAGGTTAGGTGTATCAGTCTTCCCTTATCTTGACGACTGGCTGGTGGTGAGACGTTCACACCAGCAGGGACAAGACCATTTAAAAGTAACACTAAACTTGTTAGTCTCTGGGGTTCCTGGTCAATCAGAAGAAATCTGTTCTCACTCCAGTACAAGTCCTGCATTTCACAGGAGCAGAACTGAACACAGTAAGGGAAGAGCTTTCCTTCCACAGAACAGGGTACAAAGCATTCTGCAGATAGCTGCCTCATTCAAGCTGAATGAGCCATGGTTAGCAAGACAGTTTCTGCAACTTCTGGGATATATGGCTGCAGTAACAGGCACAGTCCTGGGAGCCAGGTTTCAAATGAGATGGACAGTTTCATTTCAGGACACACTGGTGCCAAAGAAGAGACAGTTTCACAAAAACAGTTCCAGCAACAAAAACTTGCTGCAAGCCCTCCAGTGGTGGAAGGAAGCAGACAACCTTTAGGGAAGGGGTTACCTTTCGAAAGGGAAACCCAATCAGTCATTCTTACAACCAACACCTCTCAGTTAGGGTGGGATGCTCACTTAGGGGAATACACCACTTATGGAACCTGGTCCATCACAGAGTCACTCCTGCATGTAAATCTGCTGGAGCTAAGGGTAGTGTTTCTGGCCTTGAAAACATTTGCCCATCTGATGCAAGGGAAAGTGGTGCAAATCAGAACAGATAACACCACAACAATGTACTATATAAACAAGCAAGGGGGACAAGGTCAGACTCCCTACGTACAGAAGCAATGAAAGTATGGAGTTTGGTTTATTCACTGAAGGCCTCCTTACAGGCTATTCGTTTGCCAGGAAAGGACAACACCCTAGCGGATGCCCTGAGCAGAATCAATCAGGCACATGAGTGGTCCATCAACAGGTAGGTGCTGGACTCGGTATTCAAGAGATGGACACCAGAAGTGGATCTTTGCATCCCAAGAGAATCATCATCTGCCCTTCTTTTGCTGCAGACCACCAGCCAAGGGTACAATCCCACTGGATGTTCTGGCACTGGACTGGTCAGGAGAAACCTGAATGTTTTTCCTCCTTCCTTCTCATTTTCAGAGTCCTGATGAATATAGAAGAATACCTGAGTCAGTAGAAAAATTACTTCACCATAGTAATCTTGTTTCTTCCAAGGTATTCTTCTATATTCATAACTTTCCACCCTGCCTCCCTTCCAGAACCAGACCCTCTGCACTCCTGACAGAGTATACGTCTTAGACACTGGCATGCATAGTTTTAGCCCTGTTAGGAACATTAATTCCCTTCTTTTTCAGGTGATTCTGGCATTCTGGGGTTGGGATTACAATGGTATTCTGATTTTGCTGTCATGGACAGCTTAACTTTGTTACCGGTGGATAGATAAATAAATAGATATAGTCTTAGTTTAGGTTGCCTTGTAGGCTTCTAAGAAATCTGATACATTGGTGGAACATTGCAGCTAATAAGGGCAGCAGTTTGAATAAGTGGCACGAGCCAATGATAGGTTCCATCATTAGCATATAATTCCATTTTCTCTGGGCAGCTCTGCTTAGGAGGCTGGCTGCAGAGAGTTATGAATATAGATTAATACCTTGGAAGAAACAAGATTACTATTGGGAGTAATGTTTTCTTATTCCCCTCAAGAACTTGTCTCCATCCTGTTGTCATCACCCCCTCCCGCCCAACCTCAAAGAGTGCATGTTGAGACCCTCCAGCCTCCTTGTATGTCTTTCTGTGCTGCCTTTGGATAATTTTTATAGCCCTTCTCTGGACCTTATCCAAGTGGTTCCTTTCTTTCAGTGAGGACTCCAAAACTGCACACAGTACGACCAAGGATGGCTTCACCAAGGACCTGTACAAGGGCACCATCACTTCTTTCCTTCTGCTTATGAACGCTCTACCTGTACACTCCGGCACTCTATGTACCTTCCCATAAGCTTACTGCACTGGGCCATAGACTTGAGGCTCTCTTATAATGACTCTCAGGTCCCTTTCCATGGAGGCTTGAACCACCTTCACTCCCCATCCAGTAGCATGTTCTAGTGGTTTTGTTTTGCCAATATTCACAACCTTACACTTTTTAGCATTACATTTAATCTGCTGTACTTTTGACCATCTCTCTAGCTTTCCTAGATCCCTTTATGTGTCCCTTCTTCCTTCCTCTGTGTCCACTCTCTCACAGATCCTGGTGTTATCTGAATAGATACCCTCTCCATATGCCACAGATTAAAATATTGAAGAACATAGGCCCCAGAATCAATTTCTGTGGCATCTCACTCATGACTTCCTGACATCAGACCATTTCACGCCAACTACCGCCTCCCACTCCTGCCCCTCCACCTGGAAACCAGATCCCTATTCATCTGGTGAATATTCCCACACCCAGCTCCTCTAGCTTTAACCAGCTTTCTGTGTGTTGTAGAATCAGAGGTCTTGCTGAAGTCCAGATACAGGACATCAATTGCCTGGCCCTGCCCAGTGCATCAGTAACCCAATCAGAAGAGTCAGTTAAGTTAGTCTGGCACAAACTTCCACAGACCCATGTAGCTTGTTTCCTTCCAGGAATTCTATTAGGTGCTCCTTTATGATGGTCTACAGCAGCTTCCCTACAATGGTGATTGGATTCATTGGCCTAGGTTATCAGGACCATCTCTGTCTCCACTTTTGTGAAGTGGCACTATATTAACTTCCTCCAACTGGCTGGTACCTCCTGTTACTAGGAAGGAATTAAATAAATCTGCCAGTGGTTCTGCTGATGTTTGATTCACCTCCTCAGAACCCTGGGATGCATGCCATCGAGGCCATGACTCCTTGAGCAGCCCTTTCCTCAGATACCCACCCCAACTCTGGCCTTTGCCCCTTCACTTCTAGGGCCTGAACACCAACACAGGAGTGGCCCACCTCCTCATCTGTAAAGACTGGACTAAAATATTAATTCGGATATCCGTTTTTGGTGTCATTCTTCACCCCCTCCCCCAATCAGTCTGGCTGTTCCCTTTTTTCATTTTTCTCTGTTCTTTATATTATAACAATGAAAAGGCTATTTCTTTTTCTGCTAGCGCACTCCCAAGTTCTCAGCTGTGTAGTGAGTTTATTGTTGGCCCTTTCTAGCTTTTCCAAATATCCTTCCCTGCTGATCTCATTCTGCTTCCCATTGTACTTCCAGAATGCTACTCAGTTTGGTCTATCTCCCCCAACCCTTTGGAGAACTGCAAATACTTCCTTTTCTTTCCTACCTGCGCCTCATACTGGTACTGGTCTCTTCTGTTGTCCCCTCTTGATTATTTTCCCTTTGGCGTGTACCCGTTTTGCATCCACTACCTCTGCTAATCTTTCTTTCACCAGGATAACCGGGTGCACTGCCTAAGATGACCCAGCACTACAGCGCCCCCTACCATTTGGGTGACTTAGGATAAGGATTGAGCCAGTGATCCCTGCTGTCTGGTGGTCCATGGTCAGTGGTGACTTCCAGGCAGGATAAGGAAGGTATAGCTTCTGCTACCACAAAGACCACTTTGGTGAGCCAAGGAGGTCTTGGGGCATATGCATCCCTGCCTCCAGCACAGGGTTGCTGTAGCCCACGAGCAAGACATGCTATGGGGAGTATTGATTAAAAGAAGATACAAACATCACAGTACTTATTGTTCCGGAAGATCTTCTGAATATCTTCTCCATAGACTACCACTCACCTGCCCACCATATCCTTCTATACTGAGTTACTGGACACCTCTCCCCACCAGAAAGTATCCAACCTTGCTGACAATATCTCTCTTTTTCTTTTGTCCTAGACACTTTTGTGAGCATAATTGAAAAACAACATATTATCTAAAATTTCCAACACAAAAAATTACTTTATCTTGGGGCGAGATGTGGTGTACTATCCACACTTCTGGCAGAGCGCTTTACCTTTAATTCTGGTCTGGAAGGTCCTCCCACCCACCTGGGTAGTATACTCTTTGGCACTGCCCCATGAAGTCAGATCTTCCTTTCACACAGGAAGCATCAGATTCCTCCATCACAGCTTTGCACTAGGTGTAGGCCCTAACTTTGAACTCTCAGTCTTCAAGCTTTTTCAATCACTTTTTTGTTTCATAATGGAACAATCCAATACTAAAACTGGTCCTGGCCTCAAGCACTGTTCAGCTGTGCTCAGAAAATGCCTCAGACCAATCCACACATTGCATGCATATACTGCCTAGGCATCCGGCAGGACCCGAAGGCCTGTGACTTGTGCACTACTTGTAAGCCCTCCACCCTGGAGGACAGTTACGGCCATCTTATTTTGGGTCACCTGGATCAAACAGGATCCTCCATTTACATTGAAGGATGGCCCATAAGGCGGTTTCCACAGCGGCCGTTTCAGAAGATCAGCTGTCCACCTTCGAAGAGGCTGTGGCCCAGGCCAGTTTGGCAAATTTCTTCCCTGGTTCCCCTAGGTATGGGTGCCTCATTTACTGGGGCATTTCAGGACTTATACCAGTCCCTGCCCGCCCTAAAGGAGGACCACTCCTGGGGGTCCAAATCCACTCAGGACAAGTGTCAAAAGTCCCACTGCAGGTCGTGGGAGTGGGAGAGGATCTGCTTCTCTTGTTCCCGTGCTTCTGCTTGCTCCACAGCTGTTGAACCATCAGCTTTGTCCGACACTTCTTCACAGGTCCAGGCTGCTGGCCCCACAGAGTCCCTGTTGGGCTTGTCAGCCAAGACGCAATTTGACCAGCTGGTCAAGATTCACCTTAATTGATCCTGTCAACCCCTTGTCACCGGATGAGGGGGAGGACTCCCTTTCTAGGATTCTGGTCCTTCTGTTCCTCACCCAGTAAGGGTTGGATCAGCATGAAGAGACAGTTCCCTCCCCTCAAGAGCCAGGCCATTTGGGGGTTCCCAAGCAGGATTTGCCTCCCCGCTTCTCCTCCCCAGTGGCCGCTAGCATTAGGTCGATGTCCAGATAGAGGTTTCAAAACTCTGTCCTGATCAAGGGACTCCAATTGCTCCAGTCGGTCCCATTCCTGACCCTCGGCAAAGAGACACCATCAGTACTCTTCCTCGTCTCATCCTCAGGTGAGGACCAGCTTCACCGTAAAATGCGGCACCAGTACAAGGGAGTTCCTTTGACAGCAGTGGCTTCTCATCACAGGCCATGTACCCCAGCCCACTTAGGCACTTTCTTGGCTGCTTGGGCCATACCAGAGTGGGTTCCTCCAGTCAGACCAACACCTGCCTCCCCACACAATCAGGTGGAACCTCTGCCTCTGCAGCCTAAGAATGCTGAAGACTGTGTGCATGGCAGCTGGGCTTCCTGGATGAGTCTTGGTGACAATCACGCATGTCGATGAACCTTGTATTGTCAGTGAGGACAGAGGTGCTCAGACAGTGTTTGAGGAGTCCTCAGATTTGGAGGACTCCTTCATGCACTCCTGTTGGACCCCAGGGTTTGACCGTGAGTTCATAGACAATCTTGCCATGCAACAGGCCCTCCTCCTTTTGAGTTACGTATCCATGGGAATCCCACTGGAACCTGTCCAGAAACAAGTTAAGCAGCCCCTCATGGAGATCCTCAACAGGGATAATTCCCCTGGTGTTGACTTCCCTATAGTGGAGGCCATTCATGGCCCCACTTTGGAATTGTGGCAGCGTCCTGCCTTCTACCTGACACCATTGGCCTGTATGGTCCACAAGTATGCAGTGCCTACCAGTTCTCTGTCTGGGTTCACTGACCACCCTTTTGCCAAAGGGCTGGTCACCAACTCAGTGTTTCGGCACATGGGTAATGTCAGGGATGTCGATTAAACATGCCGACAAGAAGTCTAAGAAAGTAGACAACATGGCCAAAAAGGTGTATGCAGCCTCGTCCCTAGGACTTTGGCAGGCATGTTTGGTCATTATGATGGCCAACTTTGCCCATGCTCTTCTGGGTACCCTGGACAAGGTTATTCCTGACTCCCAGCTGAGCTGTTGCTGCTGGTCAAGCTGGTTTGCGACCAGAGATGGGCTGTTGCTAAACAGCAGCTTCAGATGGCACTGAACATCGATGATTCTTGTGCCAGGTCCATGGCTGCAACAGTGGCTATGCTTCATAGGGTGTGGCTGAGGGTTTTGACTTTCACAGCTGACACTCAGCACAAGTTAGCAGACGTTCCCCTTTTTCGGTATTGACTTGTTCGGGCCAAGTGTTGATGGACATCTCACTCGCTTAGAGAAGTCCAGCACCACCCTGAACTCCATCACATCCTCTCACAAGAAAGTTAAGGACCAGAAAAGCCCTTTCAGTTTCTGCTGTACTCCATGCCTCTGGCCACACCATCATAGCCCCAAGCGGGTCAACAGCAGGCTTTGCAGTCCCAGCCCAAGTTCTGTTCCTAGGGTGCTAGAGAACCGAGGGGCGAGGGTCTTCTGCTCCTTAGCCAGCCCTGCCACTAAGCCTGCCCAGTGACTGGTTGGGTGGTGTCATTTCTCCCGCCCATCCTGTCCAGCCCAAGACCTCCTGTGGGAGGCCAGCTCCACCACTTCACTTCCACCTGGCCAGTCATCACCTGAGACAAATGGGCACTCAAAGCGGTGGGTTGTGGACTGCCTCTGGAGTTTGAGGCCTTCCCACCCAGCCGAGCCCATGCCCAATGGGAGGACATGGTGTCTGTGGACATGTTGTTCACCCTTCAGGAGGACATCACCCGCTCCTCCAGAAGGGGGCAGTGAATAATGTCCCAGACACCACTGTAAGTCCGGTGTTTGTCTCCGGATACTTTCTAGTTCCGAAACGGATGGGGGTTGCCCCCCATACTGGATCTGCATGACTGCAACAAATTTCTCTGGCAACGAAAGTTCCGGATGGTCACTCCGAATCAGATCATTCCATCCATGGAACAGGACATGTGGTTCTGCTCTCTGGATCTTCAGGACACCTTCTTCCACATCCCCCTCCATCCATCCCACTGACAGTTCCTGCAGTTCCACTTGGAGGGGATCCTGTATGAGTTACAGGCCATGCTGTACGGTCTTTCCTCAGCCCCCAGGGTCTTCACCAAGTGAATTGCAGTGGTGGCAGCTTTCCTGTGATGCCGAGGTGTCTGGGTGTACCTGTACCTGGACAACTGGCTAATGCCAGTCCCTCCAGAATGGAGGTGGAGTAGTCCAGAGTTCTTACCCTTCAGACCTGCTCAACCTTGGGCCTCTTAGGTAATGAGGCCAAGTCGGAACTCAGTCCCTCCCAGATCATCAACTTCATCAGGGCAGAGCTCAACTCCCTTCAGGCCAGGGCCTGACTCCTGGCAGACTGGGAAGAGAATCTTACCTTCTTTGCCCAAACATTTCATGTTTGGCAACTGCACCCTGCCCAAAACTTCCTATGCCTGCTGGGGTACATGGCAGCTTGCACCAGTGTGGTCTGCTGGGCCCGCTGAAGGATGTGCCCCCTGTAGTGGGAGCTGGCCCAGCAGTGGTCTCAGTGCCTCTGTCACCTCAATCAGATGGTTATGTTGACACAGCTGATGTGGGACGCCATCCAGTGGTGGCTCAACTTGGAACATCTGCAAGAATGAGTCCCATTTGCCTGCCCAGAGCCGACGGTCACCTTCATAACTACTGCGTCTCTGTTGGGCTAGGGAGCCCACCTCAGGTATCACAGAGTCCATGGTCTCTGGACCCCCAAAGAGTCCCGATGTCACATTAACCTGCTGGAGCTCAGGGCAGTCTGCTTGGTATGGACAGCCTTCACTCCAGATGTTCAAGGTCAAGTTGTTCAAGTTCAGAGGGACAACACGACCACCATGTACTACCTCAACAAGCAGGATGGGATGCATTCCCTCCCATTGTGCTGGGAAGCTGTATGCATCTGGATCCTTTTTTGCAGCCTTGTCACTGACCTTCTGGTGATTCATATGACCGGGGTGTCCAACCAGCTGGTGGATGCCCTCAGCCGAGTAAGCAAGCAAGGTGTCCCGTAAGTGGGCCCTTCACCAGAAGGTATTTGACCACCTGTTCTCCCTGTGGGTACTCCCCAGGTTGACCTATTTGCCTTCTGGGAGAATATGAAGCTGAGGCTGTTTGGTGTCCACCCCCCTCAGTGTGGGACACTGTTGGGGGATGCCTTTCTGAGGCCTTGGGCCCCGGGCCTCATGTATGCCTTCCCTTTCTTTCCCCTGATCCACAAGGTTCTGTTCAGGGTTCTGAGGGATGAGGCTTAGATGATCCTGGTGGAGTTGTGCTGGCCCCACCGGTTCTGGTAACCCGATCTCCTAATCCTAAGCCTCAGCAGCAGTCCTCGGTGGCTTTTGCCTGTCCGCCCAGATCTGCTCTCTTGCTCTGAGATGGTTCTTAACCAGGTGATTAACCTCCTAGTCTACTTTCCAATCCAGCTTTGGAGGCCAAGCACAGGCTTCACACATTGGACCCAAGGCATACGCTCGCCTACTACAAGGAGCATATGGCTGGAGTTTGGGGACAAGTTCACCAGCTTTTTGTTGCCTATGCTGAAGCTGCACCTGGCAGCTAAGCCTACAGTTGGCAGGTGGATAGTCTTCTGCATTGACCTCTGCTATAGGTTGGCTGGTAGGGAGTCTTCTGTTGGGCTTAGGGCTCATTTCACCAGACATACCCTTGCCTTGATGACTGCTTCCAGGGACATCCCTATCCAGGAAACCTGCAGAGCTGCTACGGGTCTGTTTAGTGCCATCATGCCAACCAGAAACAAAAACTCCAAAAAGAAGGGGAAGGGATAGTAGCTCCCTTTGTTCCATCCTTTATTTCTTTTTTGTCCTCCCTCTTCCTGCCCAGGGTAGATCCTCTTCTAGAGTATATCCCTGTTACTTGATAAACAAAGTCTATGCCTCTGGGCACTCTCCAGTCTAACTGTACTTGGCCGTTGCACTGCCTGTGACAAGTGCAATGCATTGGACTGGGGTGATTACACCAGGTCTTACACAGGGTACATCCTTGTAGTTGCAGGAGAAGCAGGTAATCTCCTCTCCTATCTTCTGACTATATCAGACTGTTTTTGGTTGGTATGCCAGTTTTCTTTCCTTATGCCAGCTAGGCTTTTAGCCCACTACTTAAGGGATGCCTGAGCACATCTTGACTCCTTGGACGGTATAGTCCTACACCTCTACGTGCACCTGAAATTCCCTTTGTACTCAAGCAAGAGAAAGAAGGACATATTAGTGATTATCCAGTCAGTCCGCTATCTGGTGTCATGGGGTTATTTTTTCCCAGTAGTTCATGTGTATTATCCTTTTTCTGGCACATTATGCCATCTCAATTACAAGGGTGCCCTATTCTTGGCATTCCTTCTTTTGTCTTCTGCTGGAGCCACATGTTTCAGGGTTGCTCTGTTAAAGATTACTATCCACCTCCTGTCTGGCTAGTACTGTCAGGCTGTGGCTCTATGCCCGAATATCCCTTTGTGCCACCAAGCTTGTCCCGTTTATCAAAAGGTTGGTAATCTGGTTTTATTTTGTTGTTTATTATTTGTTTATTTATATTCCTACATCTTTTCCCTAACCCTCTTGGCTGGGAAACTTCTTAGCTCTCTCTGTCTTTTCCCATTTTGTTTCTCTCCTGGCCAACAGAACTGAAGTGGTAAGGAGGCAACAAAGGTTATTGGCTGGCCACGAGGGGTGTGCAGGCACCATACTCATTAGCCCATGCCGCTCCCTTACGGGAAAAACATTTGCTCCTCCAGGCCCAAACCCATAAGTGGGAATCAATAGTGAAGATATTCTGGAAGATTAAGAATTAAGGTAAGTAGGTCATTCTCATTTTGTTATTCTCCTGGCTGACAGAAATGAGTTAGCTGAGGGAGCCAGCAACTGTTATTTGTAGGTGTGCATCACCACACAGTGTCACACAGGTGACCTTGGCCAGTAGCTGTTGCTGGCCCCCAGGCCAGAAGATTTGCTCCCACGGAGTCCTAGCACATCCAGATTAGACCCAGAAGTGGTACTCTATAGAGAAGATCTTTGGTTAAAGCAAGTACTGTAACTTTTCTTCTTTTACTGCCAATAGAAGGAAAAAGAGCAAGTTTGGCGACATCATTTGGTCACAGGCAAATGGGTTAAAAATGGATGACAGTTCTTAAAGAGGGGGAATTTTCTAGTATTATTTTATATAATAATTTTCCCCAAATTTGTCATTCTAATTGAGACTTTCATAACCGGGGAACTAAAACGCTAAAGCCGGGGGTCTCAATAAAATAATAACTTCCAGAAATGAGGACCTGGGAAGTATGTGACTTCACCAAAAACTGGAACATCTTTAAGATGTGGACGTATAACACTGTTTGATTTGTTTTGCACTGCTGCACTAAGAATTGTGATGCACAGTACTTTGAATTAGAGGTTACACTACTGGGGAAAACCTTATTTCCTGGTCTAGGTGATGTGCCAAATAAATTAAAACAAGAGCAGTTTCACTCTATGAGCTGGTATCCAGTGCAAGTTTCAGAGCAGGCAACAGAGAAGCCCACTCAGTCTCCCATTCACTTCCAAAACTGCTACTTTATAACTTCTGCGCCAAATTATTTTTCCCATTTTGCTAAGCACTCAAAGAGGGCCCCATGGCCATTACCCAGTGAGTTTCTGTGTGTAAGTGCCTTCATCAGGGGTGTGAGGCTTCCACAAATTTAAAGTGAGTGTCCCCTAAACCTGTTTGGGCAGATCACTGACTGTGTTCTATATGGAAATTATTCCTAGGCAGTCTAGCTATGATATTTATCATCATGAAGATGGGCAAGGATCCGAACTCATCAGTGTCAAAACCATGAAAGAGATCTGAATGACCTGCTCCCTCACAAGTGACGATAAACGGCATATTTTCAGGCCATTATTTGTCCAGTTTATACAACGTATTTTAAAAAGTAGAGTTGTTAAAATTAGTTCTTTTTATGAAGATGTACCTGCTTCTGCTTGATTTCATTGCTCTGTGTTGAATGCAGCAAGGGCAGTTCAATGCTGTTAGGCTTTGTGCAAGCTACCCTACCATTCGCTAAGTGTATCCAGAGTGTATATAGTACGTTTATTTTTCTTTCAAATTACACATACATTGTAGACAGACCAACCACACTAGTGTTGAATGAATTTGGTTACTAAATCGTTATTTTTCATACAATTAGAACATAGAACACGGTAGTTCCACTAAGAGCATAGTTTTTTTTTCTTTCTTCACTTAGAACATATTATATCCACTTAAAATCTGAAAAGAGAACAAAATGAACCATGGACGAGCTAGAAAGTTTACAATGGAAAGAAATTATAGATAGACACTTGAGTGGAGGTCTCCATGTTAAATCTCTGGCAACATTCAACAGAATTGTTTGACATTTGGCATGAATGGTCTGGATGGCAAGTCCCTCAGAAGTAGGTGGTTTCATGGTGGACACATAACCGGATTCGGACACCCAGAATCCTCCACAGTACATAAATGTACTACTTATTGGCCATTTTTTTTTCTCCCCTACAACCTAGATGGTATGGAATTTTGTTCCAAAATGTTCAGGGCAGAAGGGGCTTGTGCCAGTGGAGTGGCTTTTGATGATCATGTGAAAAAATATTAACCAGTTCAGAAGTTATAAAATTGTAAGATTTGGCTTCTGAGTATGCTCAGTAGGGGTTTTAGGCTAACCCTAATATGACTCATAAATTTACTTTTCATGAGCTATTTTTGGGCTGTGACTAACTGCATTTTCTGATTGTGAGGAAAAAAAATGTTTGGGTTGTGATAGTAGTCATCACCCCCCCCCCAATAAAAATGGAAAAATACATTAAAATAATTTAAAAACAAACAAACACCTGAATCAATGTAAACGGGATGTGTTTAGCTAGATTCTGGTGTTTTGTTTTTTTTTAAATTGCACACCAAGTTAGTGAGGGGGCTGATTTACGGGTCGTGATCCAAGAATTTTCTTGTTGCACATAAAGTGTTGTGAAAAGAGGTTTTCGGTCCATACCTAAAACATCTTAGAGAGTCAAAAATGCTTTTTGCAAGTATAGTGCTTGAGCTGCTATTACAGTGCAAATAGCCTGCCGGCCTGCCACCACAACAGCAAGGTGACCATCTGCAGTGCCGACATCACGAGATCAGGGATGGACTTGGGAGTCAGAGGACCGGCCGGGGGGGGAGAAGGGTTGAGCATTCCAGAGACTGCTCTCCTTCTTTGGGGGGGGAGAGTGTCCGGTGCTATGCAGACCTCTGGCGGAGGCTGGAGGTACCAGCGCGGCCGGATCCACATGATAGGGGGCCGGGCGGACACTGGCATCATTGCACGTCCCTGCCACCAGGAAACATATCTGCAAAAATTCATGCTGGTCACTAATGACGGCCTCTGCCGCTGCTCATGCAGCAGACAAAGTCCACTGGTGGGTCCCGCGTCAGACCCTGCCCCGGGGCAAGCCAGGGCTTAGGAGACCCGTGTTTCCTGAGGAAGGGATGCCCGACCAGCGGCACCACCCAGGGGGGTAAGCCTGGGGTAGACTGGAGCAGCGAGCAGAGAAGGGGACTAGATCCTCCAGAAGGGAGGGTAGGATAGCCGAAGAAAAAAAAAAATCATGCAAATAGCCTGATTTTATACTGGCTGATGGTTGTGCAGAGAGTCATTAATGTTAAACACAGTAAATTTGCTGATCATATGGGAGGGAGTATATCGTAAACTAGACTTGCAGGCTTAATGCACCACCCCCCATCCTGATCTCCTCATACTGCCCCCACAGATCATGGCTACAGAGCCCCTATGGAGCAACATAGGATGCTGAACTGGGAGTGCATAAGCCGGGCAGCATGGCAGAGTAATATTTCTGCCTTTCCTGGGGTGTAAATATGGTGTACATCCACACTCAAACAGTATTGCTTCCCCTTTAAATCTTTGTGGAGGATCTTCAACATGGCTCCTCCCACCCACTCGGGTGGTATCCTCGGCAGCAGCCCATAACATCAGATCTTCCTTTCCACTGGAAGCTTCAGGTTCCCTCCATCACAGCTCTGTGCTTGATGTAGGCCCTAATCTAAACCTTTGCAGCTTCAATCTAATTTTCGTTGATTATGGATTTGGGTACTCCTAAATCGGGCCACTGTTTTAAACAGTGTCCTTGCAACCAGCAAATGTCATGCACTGATCTGTACACATCGTGGTGATTATTGCTTGGCTTCACCACAATCCACAGGCTTGCGGCCTTTGTCATTCCCTCCACCTTGGAGGACCTTTATGCCCATCTCCTTCTGGGGTGCCCAGACGAATGGGACCTGCCCATTCACTCCTGGGATGCCCATCTGTTGGTTTCCTCATCTTCTGCTGCAGCGGGCTTGGCTGAGCAACTTGCCACCCTCTAAGAATTCGTGGTCCAGGTTGCTGCAGGTGCTTCATCCATGCCCACCATCATTGCTGGGACTGGCGCTTGCCTGACTGGGGTGTTCAGAGAACTTTGCCAGTCCCTTACTACCCTTGGGGAGGGCTCTTCCCATGGGTCAAAATCTTTGAAGAAACCGGATTCCAAAATGAAGAAATCCCGCTGTCGTTCATGGGACCGCGAGCACTCTAGGGTCTCAGGTTCCCGCACTTCTCCTAGCTTGATGGCTGTTGTCGAGCAGTTGACTTCAGCCAACATTTCTGTCCAGGCTGCTGGTCCCACAGCATCCCCATCGGTCCTGTCAGCTAAGACATGAGCCAACCAGGCAGTCAAGATTTTTCTCAAGGAGGTTGACCCATTGTTGCTGGATGAGCAGGAGGATTCCCTCTCCAGGACTCTGGACCTGCCTGTTCTCTCTCAAGGCAGGTCAGAGCAACCTGCTGACCTGAACCCTACCCTTAGGGAGCCCAACCTGTTGGAGCTTCCCTGGTGTGTTTTGCCAACCCTGGCTTCTCCACATTGTCAGTCACCCCAGCGGTTGAGGTCTGGTAGCTTGAGGCTGAACAGTTCCTGACACCATCAGTCCCACTCTAGGCATTCAGGCAAAAGACACCATCCACAGTCATCTTATTCCTCCTCTTTGGGGGAGGATCGGCTCCGCCGTAAGATGCGGTACCAATACAAAGAGTTTGTCTGGCAGCAGTTGCTGCTGGGTGTGGGTAATAGGGTCCTTGCTAGTGTCTCAGCCCCCTCCAGTGCTCCTGTGGATGACAACACCCCAGTCCATCCCGACGTCTCTGGCTGGGCCAATGCCGGCTTCTCCACCCATTCTGGTGGAGCCTACTCCTATTCAGCTCAAGGATGGGGCACCTTCTAAGTCAGCTCGACCAGCAACTGACCTTCCCCATCGGCTGTTGGTCATGGTGTCTCACACCGATGAACCCCGCTGAGTAGTCAGGGATTCAGGGGCTCAGCCAGTGTTCAAGGAGTCTTCAGAATCTGAGACCTCTTTGATGCATTCCCATCAGACCACGGGCTTTGACCAGGACTCCAGGGGAGGAACCTCTGGTGGAGCAAGGACCTGCCTCCTGTGGGGCCTTGCTCCACCTTATCTCTGAGTCTACGGGAACCTGCCCAAAAGCGGACTCCGGCACCTCTGATGGAGATTGTGAGGGATGACTCCCAGGGGTTACTTTTACCATCATGGAGGCCATCTTGGCTAGCTCTGGAGCTGTGGCAGTGTCCAGCTTCTTGCTCCACTGTGGTGGCCTGTATGGTCTGCAAGTATGCAGGCCTTATCAGATCATTGTTCTGGTTCACAGATCATCCTTTGGCTGTAGGTTTGGTCACAGACTGAGTCTTTCACCACTCTGGTAACACCGGTAATGTGGACAAGTCTCCTGACAGAGAGTCGCAGGAGCATGTGGACAAAATGGTTCACACAGCTACCTCCCTTGACCTTCGGCAGGCTAGTGCTGCTCACTGCATGGCCAACTTTACCCATGACTTGTTGGACACCCTGGACCAAATTATCCCTCTGCTCCCAGCTGACCTGAGGACTCGGGTCAAGTTGGTCCAGGACCAAGGCTGTGTGGTTGCCAAGCAACAGCTCCAAACGGTCTTGGACATTGGCAATTCCTGCGCCAGATGAGTGACCACTGCAGTGGCTATGTGCTTCAGGGCTTGGCTGCAGCTCTTGACCTTCACGGTGGATACACAGCACAAACTGGCAGATGTGCCCTTTTTAGGTATGGATTTGTTCGGGCCTGGGTTAGACGGCAATCTCACTCAGATAGAGGAATCCGGTGCTGCCCTAGACACCATCACCTCCGACCAGTGGGAGGTCAAGAGACCAATGCCAAAGAAGAAGCCCTTTCAGTTTTGGCTGTCCTCTGCTCCTGCGGTCTGATGCAGCCCACTTCCAGTGGCAAAGCAACAGCAAGCCTAGTGCTCGCAGTTGAAACCCTCCTTCTCAATTACCAGACAGTCAGGAGGGAAAGGGTCAGTGGTTTCCTCAGCTGGGCCTTTGGCCACCTCCAAGCCTGCAAAGTGATGGGTTGTGGGCTGCCCCCCACCCATCCTGCCAGCCCTGGGCCTCCTGTGGGGGATCGCTCCACCACTTCACTTCCGCCTGGTCTGCCATTACCACGGATAGGTGGATTCTCGAGGTGGTTGGCCACAGTCTGCCTCTGGAGATCAAGGCTCTTCTGCCCAGCCCATGCACCACGGGAGGATGCAGGGCACTTGGAAATGTTTTACACTCTTCGGGAGGACATTCTCCTCTGAAGAAGAAAGGAGGTGGTGGTTCATGCCCAGGAAGCCATGCCTGGCCAAGGATTTGTATCCAGATATTTTCTGGTTCTGGAGTGGACGGGGGGGTGGCACCTCATTCTGGATCTTCACTACCTCAAGTCCATTTCTGTGACCACACAAGTTCCATATGGTCACTCTGAACCAGCTTATTCCTTCCCTGGAGCAGGACATGTGATTCTGCTCTCTGGACCTTCAGGATGCCTGTTTCTACATCCCCATCTGCCCGTTCCACCAGTGGTTCCTCTGATTCCACTCAGAAGGGACTCTGTACAAGTTCTAGGCCATGCCGTTTGGCCTCACCTCAGTGCCCAGGGTCTTCACTAAGTGCATTGTAGTGGTGGCAGCCTTCCTGCAGTGCAGGGGGGGTCCAGGTGTACCCCTACCTGGATGACTGGCTGATCACAGGTTCCTCCAAGTTGGAGGTGGAGAGGTCCAGCGATCTGACAGTCTGGACCTGCTCGACTCTTAGCCTCCTGGTCAACGAGGCCAAACCAGAACTCATCCCTCTTCAGCTGATTCAGTTCATTGAGGTGGAGCTTGACTCCTGCTGGGCTATGGACCATTTTCTGGCAAACCAGGTGAAGGACCTTACCTCCTTTGCCTGCTCATTTTGAGGTTAGGCAGTTATGTCTGCCCAGCACTTCCTGACACCTTCTGGGACTTATGGCCATGCACTAATGTGGACCATTGGGTCCGCTGATGGATGCATTCCCTGCACTGGGTGCTGGCCCAGCAATGGTCTTAGCACCACAGTCACCTCGACCAGCCAGTCTTGGTGATCCAGTAGATGTCGAATGCCATCCAGTGGTGACTATTTCCGGAACATCTCCAGGAAGGAGTCCCCTTTCTTCACCCAGAATCAATGGTCACTCTAACGACTGACTCTCCCTGGCTTGGTTTGGGCTCCCATTTGGGGATCCAAAGAATCCACGGGCTCTGGAACCCCGAGAAGTCCCATTGTCACATCAGCCTGCTGGAGCTCCATGCAGTGCACCTGGCCCTGACAGCATTCACTCCGCATGTTCGGGGTCAGGTTGTCCAAGTCCAGACAGACAGACAGCACAACAACCATGTACTACCTCAACAAACAGGGTGGGACACATTCCCTTCTACTGTGTCTTCTACTGTGTCGGGAGGCTGTCCACATCTGGACCCTCATTTGCAGCCTAGACAGCAACCTTCTGGCAATTCCTGTGGCCAGCATCTCCAGCCAGCTGGCAGATGCCCTCAGCCGAGCAGGCGAGGCATTACATGAGTGGTCTCTCCACCAGAAGGTAGTCAACCATCTGTTTGACCAGTGGGGTACCCCCCAAGTTGGCCTGTTTGCCTCCAGGGAGAACACCAAGGTGAGGCTGTTTTGTGCCCATCCCCCTCAGTGTGGGACATTGCATGGGGACACCTTTATGAGGCCCTAGACCCTGGGTCTCATGTACACCTTCACTCCCTTTCCCCTGATCCACAGGGTGCTGCTTAAGGTGAGGAGGGAAGAAGTGCAGGTAATCCTGGTGGCCTCAGTCAAGTCACACAAAGACAAAGGTTTTAGATTTCAGAAGAGCAAACTTCATTGAAATGGAGAAATCTATAAAAGATGCCCTAGAAAAGAGGGAGGTAAAAGGGTTTTGAAGAGCAGTGGGGCACCTAAAAGGAGCCATGCTGGCAGTCACTAACCAGTGCATCAGGCTGGTATCCAAAGGCAAGAAAAGGAAAAGTCACTATGGTTCTCAAGGGTGCTGACAAAGTGAGGGCTAAGAAAAGGGCTTTCAGAAAATATAAGGAGACCCAAAGGGAGGTGCATCTTGAGTGTCTCAGGAAGCTGGAAGGCTTAGAAATGCAAAGGCATGGAGTTGAGGAAGGATTAGCACAGACAGTGAAGAAAGGGGACAAGCCATTCTACAAGTATATCAGTGAAAGAAGAAAAACTGGGGGGATAATAAGGCTAAAAAGGGAGGAAGGAGAATGTAAGACGGGGGACCTAGAAAAGGCAGAAATACTAAATAAATACTTCTGTTCAGTATTCATGAAAGAAAGAAACGGTCAGGGACCACAGCTGGATAACCAGTACAAAGAAGGGGAGGGAAGGTGGACACCAGTCCAGTCACAGTGGAGAGAGTCCTGGAGGAGTTCACGAAACTGCAGGTGGACAAAGCAATGGGGCCAGATGGCATACACCAAGATATTAAAAGAGCTAAAAGGATCTAGCAGCACCTTTGGCAGCAATGTTCACCGAGTCACTCAACACAGGAGTGGTCCCTGGACTGGAAGAGTGTCAGGTTGTCCCATTGCACAAAAGCAGGAGTAGAGAGAAGGCAGGAATTATAGGCTAGTCAGACTCACCTCAATAGTGGGTAAGATCATGGAGGCACTACTTAAGGAAAAAAAAGTGGCATACCTAGAATCCAACAAAGACAGGATCCTAAGCAACATGGATTCACAGCAGGAAGGTCCTGTCAGACAAATCTGATAGACTTTTCTGACTGGATGACGAAGCAAATTGGGGGAGGGAGGGAAGAGATATTGCCTACCTTGATTTCAGAAAAGCCTTGACACTGTCCCACATAGGAGGCTGGTTAACAAGATGGGCAGTCTGGGCATGGAGCACAAGGTGGTGAATTGGCTAACAGACAGGAAACAGAGGGTGGTGGTAAATGGGAACCAATCCAGTGGGGGGGGGTGACCTGACCAGCGGGGTACCACAGGGATCAGTCCTTGGGCTGGTCCTGTTTAATGTCTTCATTAACAATGGGAAGTGATCAAAACAGCCATCACAGAGGCAACAAGCCTTTGCGTAAAAAAAATCAATAAAACACAACGAAGGAAAAAACCTCTATGGTTCACAAAAGAGGTGGCAGGGAAAGTTAAGGAGAAAGGGGCAGCATTCAGGAAATATAAGGAAACACAGAAGGAGCAGGACAGAGAACTTTATCAGTTAAAGCAGAAAGAGGCTGGGAAGGTAGTCAGAATAGCAAAGGCCCAAACCAAGAAAGGATAGCCAATTCTGTTAAGAAGGGGATAAGACCTTTATATGTACATTAAGGGAGCGAAGAAAGACCAAAGGAGGGATACTGAAGCTTAATAAAGGAGAGGGAATGTGGGTAGAGGGTGACAGTGAAAAGCAGGGTTACTGAATGAATATTTCTGCTCTTCACAAAGGAAGAGGAGGGGAGTACCTAAACCAAACAAGAGAAACACTCTGAAGACAGGGTTGATACCAGTCCATTTACAGAAGAAAGGGTTCTGAATGAACTAATAAAATTGAAGGTGGACAAAGCAATGGGGCCTGATGGGATTCACCCAAGAATTCTAAAAGAACTAAGGGTAGAACTAGTGACATCGCTGACTACTCTCTAACAAATCATGGGAGGATGGGGTGGTACCCAAGGACTGGAGGAGGGCAGATGTAATTCCTCTTCACAAAAGTGGGAGCAGGACAGAGGCAGGAAACTACAGACCAGTTAGTTTGACCTCAGTGGTAGGGAAAATGATGGAATCACTTCTGAAGGAAAGAATTGTTGAGTACCTTGAGGCCAGTGGGGCACAGGACCCAAGGCAGCATGGATTCACGATGGGAAGGTCATGTCAGACGAATCTAATAGATTTCTTTGACTGGGTGACCAAAGTAGTAGATCAGGGAGGGGCTGTGGACATGGCCTACCTAGATTTTAGCAAGGCATTTGATACAGTCCCCACAAAAGATTAATACAAGATAGCCAGCCTTGGAATGGGTCCCAAGGTGGTAGCCTGGATAAAAAATTGGCTAGACAACAGGACGCAAAGGGTAGTAGTAAATGGAGTACACAGTGAAGAAAGGAGGGTTACTTAGGGTACCACATGGTTCGGTATCGGACCAGTCCTTTAATGTCTTTATAAGTGACATTGCAGAGGAACTGGAAGGAAAAGTATGTCTCTTTGCAGATGACACAAAGATCTGCAACAGGGTTGATACACAGGATGGAGTAGAAAGGATGAGAAGGGACTTGGCAAGGTTGGAGGAATGGTCAAATGTATGGCAGCTCAGGTTCAATGCAAAGAAGTGCAAGATAATGCACCTGGGAAACAAAAACCCAGGGGAAGCGTACACAATGGGGGGTGAGATACTGACAACAGTAAAAATGGAAAGGGACCTGGGGGTAATTATATCAGATGACCTAAAGGTGGGAAAGCAATGTGAGAAGGCAGTAAGGAAGGCTGGAGGGATACTGGGATGCATAGGAAGAGGCATCAATAGTAAAACAGGAAGTTGTTATCCCTCTGTACAGACAGTTGGTGAGACCCCATCTGGAGTACTGTGTGCAGTTCTGGAGACCCCATCTCCGCAAAGACATAGACAGAGTGGAGGCTGTCCAGAGGAGGGCAACCAAAATGGTGCAGGGTCTGCACCAGAAGACATACGAAGAAAGACTAAAGGAGCTTAATATGTATACTTGAGGAAAGAAGGGAGAGCGGGACATGATAGAAACTTTCAAGTACCTCAAGGGAATTAACAAAGTCCAAGAGGGTAGCATCTTCCAGAAAAAGAGATGTGCAAGAACAAGGGGGCACAATTTGAAGATAGAGGGGGCAGCTCAGGGGTAATGTGAGGAAGTATTTTTTCACTGAGAGGGTTGTGGATGCATGGAACAGCCTCCCTGAGGAGGTCATGGAGTCAAGAACAGTGGTGGACTTCAAGAATGCATGGGACAGGCATAAGGCAGTCCTAGGGGCGGGTAAGAGGAAGTAAGCTGTTGGTTAACTAGGATCTGCAGCTTATCTGTTAGGTAGGAAAATGGGCAGACTAGGTGGGCCAAGCGGTCCTTATCTGCCGTCAAATTCTATGTTTCTATGTTTCTAACGACATTGTGGAAGGGTTGGAAGGAAAGGTCTGCCTGTTTGCAGATGATACCAAGATCTGCAACAGGATGGATACTCAGAAGGTGGAAGAATGAGGAGGGACCTGGAGAAGCTTGAAATATGGTCTGAACTGTGGCAACTAAAGTTTAATTCTAAGAAGTGCAAAATTATGCACCTGGGATGAAGAAACCCAGGGAAAGTTACAGGATGGGGGAGAGTTGCTGACAATCACGAAAGAGGAAAGGACCTAGGAGTCATCATTTCTGATGACCTTAAGGTGTCAAGCAGAGTACAAAGGCTGCAGGGAGGGCTAGTGGCATGCTGGGTGCATAGGCAGAGGTATCACTAGCAGACAATTGGAGGTGGTGATGCCGTATATAAGACACTAGTGAGGCATCACCTGGAGTACTGTGTGCAGTTCTGAAGGCCGCACCTCAAAAAGGACATTGACAAGGTGGAGGCAGTCCAGAGAAGGGCAACTAAGATGGTACAGGGCTTGCACCAGAAAACATATGAGGGGAGATTAAGGGACCTCAACATGTACTAGCTGGAGGAGAGGGGGACATGATAGAAACATCCACTGGGACCTCCCTCTTTTACCATTTGCCCCTGTATAGCCCTACCCTGTTGCTGCACTATTCCACATACAGCACTTCATTCATTCCTTTCCTGCCCCATCTCTGCCCTCTTTTCATCCTACCTCATCCCCTCTTCCTCTACCCCTCCACTCCCACTCCCCCATTTCCTCACCTTGTTCTGTCCTCTACCCCCGTGAGTCTTTTCTTACATAAGCTACATTGTACTGGCTGGCAGTATTGCCTAGAGGTTAGAGTAATGAGCTGTCAAAGTCAAATTTATTTAAAAAGACGCCCAATCCCAAAGGCTCTGGGCGCCGCACAGAAACTATACAGTATTTCATACGGTATAAATTATAAATTAGGATATAACATACATATGTGAATGAGCTTGATATGTCCAGAAGATCGGACCTGGGTTTGATTCTCACAGTCTCCACTTGCATACTGTGTGACTCTGAGCAAGTCACTTAACCACCCAGTGCTCCCAGGTCACCCCTGAAAACAGGCACTTGTGCCTAGTGGGCCTTATCTGGTTACCAAAGACTAAAATAAAAATAAAAAAAACTGTGGCAGCTCCCTCCTTGCTCTTATTTTGCTTTCTTTCCACCTCCAATTCCGCCCCCTATCCTTCTTTTCTTGTAATCCTTCCACCTCTCTTCAGACAAGGCCACTGGCTGCACTTGACACAATGTTTATCTTGCCATATTATTCTTTTGTTTATGTAATTACTTTCCTCATGTTGTACTACTTACTGAAACCATTGTAAATTGTTATTCTTGTGACTTGACATGGAACCTCTGTAAAGAGCCCTTGGCTCAAAGGTCTTTCCAATTTGTTAAATAAATAAATAAAATTCAAGTACCTTAAAGGCATAAACAAGGTGCGGGGGTGACATCTTCCAATATATGGAGAGTACAAGAAAAAGGGGCATAATATGAAATTGGTAGGGCAGTTTGAGGGAAATGTGAGAAAGTTCTTCACAGAGAGGGTGGTGGACACATGGAATAGTCTGCCACAGGAGATGGTGGGTTCCAGCACAGTGGACAGATTTAAACATGCCTGGGACAGGAATAAGGTAACCTTGAGGTGGGACAGAGTGGGGAGAAGTCACTGATCAGATAGGATCGGAAGACACAAAAGTGCAGGGCTGCTTGAGTATGAATACTACACCATATCCAAACATCCAGAAAACAAGTTACTCACCTGTAACTGTAGATCTTCTACAGAATGGTTTCTTGCAGTAGGTCATTCCTTCTGGGAGGTTGCAGCAGGTGGTGCTATCACATGGCAGATTCTTCCAGCAGTCTCTTCACCAGGGACCACCCACATGATATCACTTCCTCTCTCTACCTATAAGAGTGTGTGGTCCCTAGTGCTCTCCGTCCATTTTTCCACTGGCTTCAGCTCGCACAGCAGCTAGTTCAATCTCCTGTGTAAGCAGTCATCGATGAGAACTGAACCTTTACAGCCTGAGGTTGCCTGGGCTTCATACATGGCACCAACTCCTGTGCTTTATGCCAGAAACAAAATACTGTGTTACAGACTCAGGGGACTCACACCAAGGGCTCCAGATCCACCGAATTATCTTCCAAAATAAAAAGGAGAAGGAAATATTTTCTTCCAAGTACTGCCATGCCGCACTTCAGCAGCAAATTTAACAAAAAACTAACATCAATGGGGGAAATACCCTCATTGATGGCAGGCATTTCTCTATCATCAAAATATAGTCGACAGGGCTTATGCAGCCAACCTCCTCGTACATGGGAGTGCTTTCCCCACCGATGGAGCATCATACTTATGGTCGATGGGGCTTCTGCAGCCAGCCTCCTCATACATGGGAGTGCTTTCCCCGTCGACGGATCACATACTCACTCTTTCTTGTTGACTGGGTAGATATCTCCAGTCTCCTCATACATGGGAGTACTTTTTTTTTCTTTTTTTATTTTAATCTTTGGTAACCGGGTAAGGCCCACTAGGCAGAAGTGCCTGTTCTCAGGGGCGACCTGGAGCACTGGGCAGTTAAGTGATTTGCTCAGAGTCACACAATATGCAAGTGGAGGTTGTGAGAATCAAACTCAGGCTTTGTCTGCTGGATGTATCAAGCTCATTCACACCTCATTCCCTCTAACCTTTACTGCCAGCGACTTCCCCTGTCAATGGTGCTTTATGCACTATAACCAGTTGTCTTGTCGATGGGGCACATGAAATCAGCATCCTCATACATGAGACTACTTTTCTCATTGACGGAGCCTACCATCCTGTCAACGACAGCACCAAAACAGCATTTATCATTGATGGGGCACACTCCCCCAGCGATGGAGGCTCTTAAAATGCCTCTCCCATTGATGGAGCACATGGATTTTACTCTCATCGACGAGGCTACTTCCCCCGTCGACTGTGCTCATGAATTTCACTCTCTCATCAATGGGGCTACCCCCCGTCAACGGAGCCCATGAATTCCACTATGGGTCTGCCTTCCTCGTCGATGGAACCTGCATTTATAACCCTTCCATCAACAGGGAGTGCCTATATCGTCGACAGAGCATCTATTTTATACTCCCCCCATCAATTGGCCACATTCCACTGTCAACGGAGCAGGGTTTTTATCATGAAATCTTACCTTTAAAAGCTATTTCTCCATCAATGGAAACTATTATTTCTGTGTCCACCCTCAGAACTAAACTTGATGACAAAGGCGTCTAATTTCTTCCTGCATATACCCATGAGGACACCTCACCACATATTATGGGGTCACACCTCATGAGAAAAAGGCAAACCAACATATTTTAACCCCATGACTATACCACATTCATTATATGACCAAAAAACTCTCCTCACCAAAGGAGTGCAGGATTATATTACTAGGAGGCCTACATCATCCTCCATAATGCCCACTACCGTCAGATACAACAACGATGGGCTCACAAGCTAAATTTATTGACCTGCTACCTTACAGGCACTTAATATTGAGCATATTATTAATTAAATTTCATAATATTTGTTCTCGACCATACATTTGAGCCACATAAAAGATAAGGTTCAACTTTCCAGGGCTACCTCACCCCTAATGATTTCATTTTACATGGAGAATATTGCCCAGGTACTCCAAATACTCAGCTACTGAATTATGTGGGCCATATGCTAAATACCAGCATAATTTGGGCATATTATCACCTCCTTCACCTGAAAAAAGAACGTTGCCTATATTTTATCGACATCCCCTAAAGACTGGGATATAATGGATACTTTGCCACAGGCAT
The DNA here is from genome assembly GCA_016271365.2 of Neoceratodus forsteri. Classification (NCBI taxonomy): domain Eukaryota; kingdom Metazoa; phylum Chordata; order Ceratodontiformes; family Ceratodontidae; genus Neoceratodus; species Neoceratodus forsteri. The sequence goes on from CM057456.1 coordinate 178,476,828, forward strand.
TACTATATGACATCAGGCCTAGCTCTCAATTCCCAGCCTTATACATGTTACACAACATAAAGAGGCTAACACCCCACCTTCAGGTGATAAACTGTCTGGTCCAGCAACACAAATTATTCTGGATGACTTACAAGCCTCAGGCAGACTACTACGTACAGTACAAAACAACTAAAGAAGTGTTTTTTTCCGTAAACAAAGGATAAATAACAAAGGCACATTCATTACCTCTGAGTCTGTCTGGCCTTTCATTCTGACAACAACAATGCCTACACCCCTATGATTTCACATATCTGAACCCCTACCCTCTCTACAGGGCTTCAATGAAACCATGGGGTTATTCTGTCTTTATACTTAGAAACACAAATAAAGAGGCTTCACAAAAACTGGACAATTTTAAGCGAAGACCAAGTACGGGTTGCTCAGATCATCACATCTGGATCCCACCTGCATCATATACTGTAGTGCCCTTTTGTGGTGGACACTGTCTCCAACCTCAACCAGGGCCGATGACAACATTAAATACAAATAACAGATGCAACTTTTAAAATGGGAACACTAAAAACCCAAATTACTTGCATGGCACGTGGATCAACCCCACTGCACAATCCCATATTTAATCTCTTGCCTTGGATGTTGCCATGCGGCTTATGCCTACCCACCATCCAGAACCCTTACTCAAATATTTAGTTACCCAACAGAATAAATACCAGCTTTTCATGTAAATTACCTGAAATGTAACTATATTTTATATCCCAAATGAAAAATACGTTAATGCCATGTCCTGACTCTGGACAAGACTCTCTTTTATTGATCCTATATCACTAAAGATCAATGGAATATTAATAGACCAATGAGAGAACAGGCCCATACATGGCCTCGACAAATCTGGCATTACAGGCTACAACAACACTTAATTGCCATTACAGACAAATTAATACTCAAATCAGACTTCAAATGCGAAGGGAGAAACCCTAAAATACCACAACCTGAAAAGTTTACAATCCCAAGCTTAACGCTCAAGGACTCCCGTGTAAATGAGATTACTAATACAGGACAAAATAGCAGACATTTTCCTTGCTGATTCCCTAACAGCTTTTAATTAACTCCTACAATCCCAACTAGGTATATTTGCATCATTTATGACGACATAGCAGACATTTCTTTGCTGCTTCTCTAAGGGCTACTAAGTTACATAGTTAAATGGATACATTTGTCTCATTTATGACTATGTAACAGATATCTCTTTGCTGCCTTCCTGATAGCTACTAAGTAGCATATACATTCCTAAATGGATACATTTACATCATTTATAACAACTTACTAGACATTTCTTTGATGCTTCCCTGACAAGCTACAAAGTAACACTCCTAAATTGACACATTTGTATTATTTGGGTTTCCTTTTAAACCATGGGCTCATATTACTACCTACTTACAAGAGCCCTATACAATTTCACCAAATTATTCGCTGAAAACCTCAGCTAATTGTTCATTTCTACCACATTTGTATCAGAAACTGGATAACCAGAATATTCCTCAGGGACATATTGTACTTATAACCTCTTGCTCAGACCTTTTTCACAGATAGGATCTGACATTCTCAACTTCTATATCCTGGGCTACAGGCCACTGGGACCTACCGGTCACTCCATTATACAGATGAATCTGTCACATGACTTATTACTATAATGGATACAATATAGCCTCATCTGGTCTTGATCAGGCTAACTCCTCAGGAGAAAACTACTAACAGCCAATTCAACTTGTTTCAGCAGTGATTTTATCACCGACATTATAATGCGGTTACCTGGTACACTGTCCAAATCTTTACCAAGCAATATAACTTGGATACTGCCTTTAGACAACTACCGGTCATTTGGCCACACTGCTCTATAAGGCACAATGCTGTAGCTGGCCTCCCCACTGGCATATAACTGCTTGGGAATCTCCCAGAAGTAATGACCTACTGCAAGAGACCATTCCACAGAAGATAGTACAGTTACGTAAGATCTTACCATAACAGTAGCTCTTCCAGGACTGTCTCTTGCAGTAGGTAGCTTCCCACCCTCCATCCCTTGCCAATTTATTTTATTGGGGAAGTTATAAGAACTGAGGGTTGGGACTCATTCGTATCTCAGTTTCCCCTTGGACCCTCACTTATGAGCTGAATCCGGCAGGGAACGGAGAGCACTAGGGACCACCCACTCTTATAGGTAGAGCCAGGAAGTGATGTCGTTTGGGTGGTCAATGGTGAAGAGACTGCTGGAAGAAGCTGCCATGTGATAGCACCACCTGCTGGAACCTCCCAGAAGTAATGACCTACTGCAAGAGACATTCCTGGAAGATCTACTGTTATGGTAAGATCTTACGTAACCAGACTTTCTAGGAGTGGTATATGGTATATATCCACATAACCCTCCTGACCTCCCCTGGCAAGTGGCACACCTTCTTGCTTCCAGCATGCAAGATCTGACCTCACGAGGTGGTGCTGAGAAGGATACCATCCAGGTGGGTGGGAGGAGCCACCTTGAAGACCTTTTGTTAAGATTTAAAGGGGAAAGGATACTACTTGAATGTGGATGTACACCATATACCACTCCTAGAACTACAGTTACAGGTGAGTAACTTGTTTTTTCTTTCCTTTGGGTTCACTGAGCTTTGAATGGACTCTGCCAGGGTGAGGATCTATGCAATCTGGCCTGCCCCCAATGGCAGTAAATAACATTCAACTATCTCCCCTCTACACATATTCTCCATGTTAGACTGAGGTAGTGGAGTTTAATAATAGTGTAACACAACCCCCCTCCCTTTCGAATCATCCAGCATTGCTAGCCACACCATGATGCCTGCCCCCGGCACTACCATAGGATCTGCTGACACCGAGATACCCAATCCTCAGTGTCTGTCTGACCCTCCTGGCATTAAGAGAAAACTGACCTTCACCGATCTTTTTTAATTTCAACCTAAAAAGAAGAAAATGGTCTCTTGTTGATCTCTGACCCCCACACACCCCCTCATTCCATTTTTACCAACCCACCCCTACAAACATGCACTCACCTACAGAGGGTCCCTCAGCGTAGATCCACTCTCACCAAAAAAAGGTCCTCCTTGAAGCATGTCCACAAACTGAAGAATTAAGATGAGTGCTGTCAATGTATTTTCAGTGAGTTCTAAACTTTTACTCATAACTTTGTCATTTTTAAATATATTTTCAATATGGCTTTTTTGGGATCCCACCTCATGAACAAGGTAGGTAATGTTTTTCATATCCAGGCCTAAAGGTGATTTTGCATTTGCTGAGTGAAATTTCCTCTTTGGGGAATTGAAAATGTTCACCTACTGGGTTCTATGAGTAAGGTCATATAAAGACTGTTCAAATTTGTGGTTGGAATATTACAAATCAAAAGAGTATGAATATATGTTGATGTTTTTCCATGCTGACTCACAGCTTTGGTAATGTTCAACATTTTTCCAAATTTTCAACATAGACAATTTTACCACCACCCCATGAATGTCACAAGTGTGGTTTTCAGATCCTGGCCAGAATGTGTTTTTGCATTTGTGATGCAAAATGATGTTTCAACTAGTATTTTATAAATGCACATGTCATGTTTATAAAGGGAAATTTTGAAAGTTTGAGGTCAAAAATGCTAAAAAAAAAATGAATTATTAAGAAATGTCTGCAGGGCTAGTCTTTGGCCTAGCGGGTATTGCATTGTGATCCATGCCAGGGAGCCGCATTCAGGGGTGGCTCAGTGAGCCAGCTGGATGGGTCAAGGCTGGGGGGAACAGGGCTGCTGGATGGGGCTGCTGTGAAGCACCACCCCCCAGCCTAGCGAGGGAAGTTGCAGGGTTGGCCACATGGGTCCAGGTACCATGTGGTGAAGAGAAGTCTTTTCTTGACATAGGGCCCAGAGAGCCCTATGCCTCTGCATCCTTGGCTGCCAGAGGGCCTTGTACTTCTGCTGCCAGATAGACTTTTGATCCTGTGCATCTGTATCTGAAGCCACACAGAAGTGCAGGGCTCTGTGCTTCTGCAGCCTCCCAGACAGCCCCACAAATTCTTTGCATCCATGGCCACACAGAAATGAAGATGGGCTCTTCCCTTGCACAGGGCCCTGCATATCTGCATCTGTTCCCACAGGTCCCAAAGAGACCTGAGTGAATGAGGATACAATTCCACTGTCTCTAAAAAATGTAAATTCATTGAAAAAAATGTGTTAATGCATCAGTTACAGTTCAGCTTAACCTCACAAAATTAGGAAAATGTAGTGCTAGAATTTCCAACCCTAACTTCCCACCTCCCCAAGTAGCAAAATGAACAAGACCACACAAGCAACCACGGCAGCCATCATCAGGTAAAACAAACAACATGCAACTGTTTCCAGATGACACAAATGCAGTAGTATGGATGTACTATGTTCATGGGTTTGTGTCTGCAGCCAGAAATGTGTGTTTTTGTGTCTTATGTTTGAATAAGTAGCTGCAGAAGCCTGGGCCCCTCAGAGACCTGTGCTTCTGCAGACAGAAGTAGTGTTGCAATCTGGGTAGCATAGATTTTGTGGGGCCTGTGCTTCTGCAGCCGGAGGATGTGTATATGTCTCATAACTGTGGCTGCACAAGTGCAGGCTTCTCAGCCAGAAGTATGTGTATGTTTCAGTGTGCATGTATACTTGTGGCTACATAAGTGCTGGTCCCATAGGGGCCTATACATCTGCAGACAAAAGAACTCTTAATGTGAGTATCATGGATTTCTGTCTGTGGCTGCAGGGGCTAATGCATTTGCAGATATAAGTAGAGCTGTGATTTCAGTATTGTGGATTTCTTGCTGCAGCCAGAAGTGAGTGTGTATATAGTGTATGGTGGAACATTGTTCTACCTCAATTTCCATCTCTGCTAAAATGTTGTTCTACCACAGTTGAAAGGCCATGAAATGCTGTTCAACCCTTCTGTGGTAGAACATTTCAGTCGAGTTGGAAAGCGCACGAGCCACACACATCACAAAGCAGTGGATTCAACAGCCAGTCAACAGAAATCCTGGATCAACAAGTTGAAAAGATGCAGTGATGATACGATCAGAAACTTGCGTCTGCAAGATCAACCAGATACATTCTAAAAATGCAGGATCGACCAGATAAGTTCAATTAGACAGTATTTAAAAATGTCTTACTAAATCAGATTTGTTTCCTCCAGTCCATGGCGTTTCGCTAAGCAAGGCATACACCCGCCATGTTTTTTCTTGAATATCCCTCCACCCAGGCAACCTGTGCCCAACCAGTGTGTTTGCCACATTGAGTTCTGATTCCCATAGACCTCTCAAGCTTTGCTCTCAAGGTCATAGGAATCAGAACACCTCTGTGGCAAAACACACTGGTTCTGCATGGTTCCCCATCCAGTGTTGTCTATATCTTGCTGTGCATGTATGGTACTGCATTTGTGTCCTCTGGAAACTGTTGTATGTTGTTTGTCTTACCTAATGATGGCTGTCTGTTATTGCATACAAAGAATGTGTGGACAGAAAAGGACCAGTAGGTCCAAATAGTCTGCCCTATTTTCCCTGCCTATTACTACACCCTGGCCATCATTTGGTCACAGGTGTCCCTCCCTCCTCCTTGCCTCTGCTTATTGTACCCATGTGCCTATCCTACACATGCTTTAAGCTCCACACTGTCTTCACCTCCTCTGGCAGGCCATTCCAGGGATCTGCTACTTTTTCTGTGAATAAGTGTTTCCTCATATCCCTCTTAAACTCCCCCCCCCCGAGCTTTATAGCATGCCCCAACATTCTGGTGCTGCTCCTCCTCCTGTGAAGGAGACTCCTCTCCCGCACCTTGTTCACCACATGAGGTACTTATAAGTCTCAATCATGTCCCCTTATTTTCCTGTCCTTCAGGGAGTACATGGTGAGCTCCCTCAGACTCTTCTTGAATGGTTTCTCATGCAACCCCCTCACTATTTTAGTAGCCCTCTTCTGGACTGCTTCCACCATGTCAATGTCATTGCAGAGGTGCGGCCTCCAGAACTGGACACAGTAATCCAGGTGGGATCTCACTAGTGAGTGATACAGTAGCAGCACCACTTACCTTCTTCTGGAAACTCTTCTTCCTATGCAGCCCAGCATCTGGCGCACTTTGCCTACTGCCTTGTCGCACTGCCCTGCCACCTTGTGATCATTAGATAATGATTATCCCAAGGTCCTTCTCTTGCTTGGCCCCTAGTCTTATATACAACCCCCAGATTTCCCCACCTCAAGTGCATGATTTTGCACTTTTTCACATTGAAACCCTGCTGCCACACCCTAGACCTCTACTCTAGTTTCCCCAGATCCATTTTGCATTCTCTCCACCCCCTCTTCACTGCAGATTTTTGTGTCCTCCTCAGACACACCTTCCCCTCCAATTCCTGCTTGTGTGGTCTTGTCTGTTTGCTTCGGGGGAGAGTTATGATTAGAAACCCTGATGTCACATTTCCTTACTTCTGTTGGTTTAAAGTAAACCCTAACAGTTTTTTTGCAACATATCTCTGTCTATCTATCTATCTAGCCATCTCTATATATAATATTAGGGACATGGTAGATCAGTTGACTTCAAGGACATTTCCCTTCGAGCCACACCTGTGGAACGGTAAGCCATTGGCATCAGGGCCACTCAGAAACTTTTGGTAGCTGGGGCCGTTCATGTTGACAGCAGTTGACGCAACTCATTGAGCGTGAGCATCCCTATTGTTCCACAATTTTGTATCTCACCTTCAACCACTTTTCAGATCCCAGAGAATCAACACCGAAACTCGCCATTGCCTTTGCTGGTGTTTTTCATAATTATTTTAAATTCTCTGTACATTGCATGCTTTTATCAGAGGATAAAAAGCCTTTATTCCATCTCTGTCATTGGGGCAAAGTAAAAATTTACTAGAACACCACTCACTCACACTGTGTCTGTTGCCTGGGCCTCTCACATAATGTAAAAATTGTCATTTTCCAGGGTTTAACGGGACATGAGGAGACATCGTTGAAAGGCTTTAGAAGCCTTTCCAAAAGCAATGAAGAGTGCATAGAATTCAACTCATTTCCACTGAGAGCTGTACTGGAGAGTAGCGAGCGGTCATGATGGTGCACATGGCACCTCTATCCACCCTCCCCATGACCGATCACCAAGTAAGCCACAGAAGCGGCACACTGTTCCCAGAACAGCCGCACCACCAATCCAGGAGCTGTTTCTTGAGATTCAGGGCGGGATCACAACAGCCCACCAGAACTTTTGACTTTCAAACTCTGCTGTCTTTATCATGCAACTTCAGCTCCTACTTGCCTCCATTTCAATTTGAGAGCCCCACCGGAGAGCAATGAGCAGGCTGTGAGGATGCACACAGCACCTCTACCCACCCCCCCCGACTAATTGCTGAGCAAGCTGTCCAATCCAGAGACATCAAGGTAAACACCTCACCCCTGTATAAGACACTCTACCCTAGCAGTCCATTGCACTTACTGTCTGGAACACTAAGGGCCACAGTGCAAAGGATGTCACAGTGTGGTGTCAGCTGTGGGAGATAGCCCTTGGCTAGCCATGCTGCCCAAAGTGAATTGGACCCTATCTGGTATGACATCCATAGGGCAAAATAGAGGACACACTGTTGTAAGTCTGTTCATGCACTGTTATCCAGTACTCCATGTACTGATGTGTATAATCACCTAGTATGTGCCTTGCCCCTTCGGTGTTATGTTTTCTATACTACCAGGTAACAAGCCCCCATTTTCACATTGATTTCATGTAGAAGAGCGGCTCCATGTGTATAATGTTTCTCCATATATGACTGGCTAAGCTTGCACATCCAACTATGTTTCTATAAACTAGTTGTCGCGCTGTTAATATAAAGTTACTTAGCTGTTAGTAAAGTGCTCTGTCTTGGTATTTAGGCTACACCTGCATTTGCAGCATTGAATGACCATTACTTGTATTTGCACTGGTAATATCTTAGTTACTGAGTTTTGCCCCCTAAGTGAGCCTAATTTAACAGGCCACCTGAGTGTCTCTAAGTATATCTCAGATCTTCATTAAGGGTATCTCTTGCAGCAGGCCGCACCTATGGAACTATAGCCACCAGGCACTAGACCACATGAAAACTTTTCTAGCCAACAGTCTACAAGGTGCCGCCCATGGCGATGTCAGCTGATGTCAATCTTCCCATATAAGCATGGGCAACCCCACACCCTCCTCAGTTCTTTTCCCACTATCAACCATCGCACATCAGACCCTATGGAGAGTCTGGATGCTTCAGTCAACTGCTTTGTTACTTTATTTTACTTTCATTTGTTTTATGCCTAAACAGTGTTTTTTTTTCCCCTCTAAAAACACTTGGATCTAACAGGACTGCATACTGCCGCTCCCTCTTTTAGTTTTCTCACATGGGTGGTGGTTTTTCCCAGATGGGCCTATGATGGTTAGGCCTGCCATCCTTGTTTCTTCCTCAGTCTGCAAACTTTGGGATTAAGCAGCAAAACCCAGATGTCCTGTCCTGCCTTCTCAGTGGCAGTGGTTCACCTTTCTGGAGGGGGTGGGAGTCTCAGGAAGAGCCCCCAGTCACTAACTCTCTCCCCAAACTTCCTGGGCCACATGACCCTGAGGAGCGGCTTTAGATTTTCTTCAGCAATCCGGGGGTGCTCCCCTCCCCAACATCTTCCCAGTTGCCGCTTTCCATGGCATTGACCGTGATCACTCACACAACACCGCGGCATGCCAACCAGCACCTTAAACCTCACAAGGTATGGCTCTGTCAGCACTTTCCTGTTGGCTCGCTTTCAGCTAGTGTGGACCCTTCAGTCCTGGGGCTCTGGACATGCCATCCCTGGCCAAAATTGCTCTCCTTGCCTTGCCGCCCGCACCCTCTCCCCCTTCGGGTGGGCTTTGGCAGGTGCCCTGCTGGGTCTCTTTTGGCTAGTGAGGGTCCGTTGGTCTTGGGCCTTTACCTCACCCCCACCAATGCCAGTATCCCTGCTGCCTTCTCCCTTCTTGCTCAGGGGCAATGTGTAGGGACTTTTCTCTGGCTCTGCATTGACCAGTGATTGTTTGGCACTGGGCCTCCTTCCAGCCTCTGCCAGCAGTCCAACCCAGTCACTCTGACCCCTTCTTGCCTAGGGGCTACCAGTGAGGAGTTCAGCCAGGCCTGGTTTGTCCTGTGCCAGGCTGTCATTGTTGGGATCCACTCCCCAACTGACTCCTTGTGCTCCAAGAATCTTGCATCTCTTGATGGCCCCTCCAGCTTTCAGAATAATGCCAGGGGCCTTGGCCCTCCATCCTACCATTTCAGGGCATCTGCTGACACCGGGGTGCTAACCCTCCCTCCATTGGCACCATAAAGAGCTCCAGGGATGCGGTGAATCTATGCTGTCCCTGCCATACTCTCCTCCTTAGATTATTGTGCCCTCCCTCCTATGGTGGGGTACAGGGCCAAAGCAGCTGATGAGTCTAGGGGCTCCTCCGGTCTATGTCAACAACCCATTCTTCTTGGGGATGCAGCCTGAGCTCAATACACACTGGTCCCCCCTGCTGGTCCTTCTCTGTCTCAGCAGTGGACAGCTTCGCTAGGCTTTGGGGGATGGTGCTTCTGCAGGCTTTACTTGGAGAACTGGCTGCATGTTCAGCGGGTCAGGCCCCCCAGCCTCCTTTCCTCTGCTGGCTGCCTTGGAGGCAACCACTCTGATCCCTAGGTACCAGCCACTCAGGAGCTCTGCTGTGCCTAGGCCAGCAGCTGAGCTGCTCCTGGGCTTTTTCCCCTGCTTCAGGGTTACTTCATGTGGTCCACATTTGGTCCCAGAGTTCTATGCTGTGGGGTTCTCCTCCTCCAGATATGGATCCTGTCAGCTGGGCCTTCTGGAAAACTGGGCCGACGCTCCAACCATGCTGGCCACCAGTGGTACAATCTCCTTGCCCATATGGTCATGGGCCAGTCCACTCTCTGCCGATGGGCCACAGCAGCTGTGCAGACCCCTCCGGGGATCTCCAGAGGTGGACACTACTCTTAAGGCATTCCAGTTGGGGACTGCCATGGGCCAGCACCTTTTGAGGTCAGCCTATGACACCGCTGATGCTTCTGATAGGGCAGCAGCAGGGTATGCCAACCAGACAAAGACTCTGGGATGGCAAAGTCCTCAATGTAGATAGGTTTCTACATTGTCGGTGTTAAGGACCTGAGGGCAGAATTCCCCCTTTCGCTGTCCATTGACCCCCCCTTCGAACTAACTCTGACTTGGAGTTAGTTATATTAAGAAGTGGGGGTGCAGCCCCCTTCATGGGGGGTGCAGGGCGTGCAGCCCCCCAAGAGAAATACACCAATGTCTGACAGGCGAAATTTCACCTGTCGACATTGGGGATCTCGCTATGCCAAACTTCAACAACACTGTTGTCGATTTGGCATGGTAAAACCCAATGGCAGTTGGGCTTCTGCCCCCACAGTGTCTGAGTTTTCCCCTGATGCACTTCAGACCCTCTAGGATGCCCCTTTTCAGAGGCTACTCACTCTTTGGGGCAAATCTGCACATTATTGTCATGTGGGGCTCAGGCAGGACCTTGAGGTCAGTCTACTCCTTAGACTTCATCTTCTCACATGGTGGTCAGTGAGTGCCCCTTTGTTTCACCCCCCAAAGGCCATTGCTGGGCACCAGACTTCTGGGCATGAGCAGAGCTGTCACAGCCCTGCCTGTCCCTGCCTCTGCTATTAAGCAGGCTCCCAGAAGAGGTGGTGTGTCCCTGACCACAGGTGCTACTCCACATGCCTCCTTGCTCGACCCACCCTGCTCTGCAGGAGGCAGTGGTAGGGGGTCAGTTCTCTCTACACCGGGACAGGTGGCAGGAGATTACCACAGATGCTTGGGTCCCACAGCTCCTAGTGCGAGGTCATGTTCTAGAACTTCTGTAGTGGCCTCCAGACCAACCTCCAGTTCAGTCAAGCTACCCTCCAGACCACATTCCCATGTTGTGGGGGGAAGTTGGCACATGGTTGCACAAAAGGGCCATAGAACCAGTTCCAGAGACTGAAGGGAACAGAGGGTTCTACTCCCATTTCTTCCTGGTCCCCAAATGCACAGGGGATTTACAACCCATCCTGGACCTACAGAATCTAAATTTTTATATCTAGTACAAAAAGTTCCAGATGGTGAACCTACAGGGCCTGCTGACCCTTTTGCACCAAGGAGACCGGATATGCACCCTCAACATGCAGGATGCATATCTGTGTATCACGATGGGTGCTCCCCACAGGCAGTACCTCAGGTGCCAATCCCGGGACAGCACTGCTAGTTACAAGCATTACCCATTGGCTTGTCCTCTGTGCCTCGGTTTTTGTTTTTTTTATACTACATGTTTATTAAAAATTCTGTAAAACATACAGTTAATTTCCTGGTACAGCACATAAGGACAGACATGTTTCCACTGAAGGTGCCACTCCTCTTAATACATACAAACTTAATATAACAACTATTAAACATACTGAATCTAAAAGATATGTCCTTGGGAGGTATTACCACAGAAGCCTTATAGAAATTACTCTATAATAATGTCATTGCTGAGTAATTAAGTCCATGAGCTGCATGTGCTAATAAACATGGGTTATGAACAATATAATTTTCATAGTCCCTGGTTCCAATTAGGAACAAGTTTGTACCTGCATTAAATTAAGTAAAGCCTATTTAGACTAATAACAAAATAAATTTGCAGCTAAGCAGTTGAAATCATTGTGTCAATTACATTAACTGATTATATGAAGCATCAACAGTTGCAGGAGTGGAGGATTAAAGCATTCACTAATTAAATAATAGTAAATAGCTTATTATTTTGTTATTAAACTGCCTCCATGAATAAGGTACACTTTTGGTTAAGAGTGCAATCAGTATTCCAACTAAGGTACTAAAGTCAAACTTATGGCATAAACCACTAAGTCCTCGAAGTCTCTTCCTCCCTATGTCAGAATCAGTATCTTCTTCCTAGAAGGTGAGCTGGGGCATTCCTCTGGGCTCATTTCAATGCTTATGTGGGATCTGTGCCTTGTGTTTTCCAAATGCTTGGTTGTGGTGGCAGCAGTCCTCAGGAGGGTTGGACTCTGTCTTCGCTTACTAGTTTGATTGGTTACTCAAAGTAGAGTCCAGGAAGTGCCTGCTCCAGACTCTGGTTCATACCAGACAATTGTTCCATGCCCAGGGAATCACTGTCAGTCTGCTCAAGTCAGTCTTGACGCCTTGTCAGTGCCTACAGTACATGGGGGCACTACTGGACATGGCTCAGGGCATGGTCTTCCTGCCCCCAGGGCAGGGCAGACCACCTGGTGGCTCAGGCACAGCTGCTCTACAACAGATATGTTACAGCCAGAGCCTTCCTCAGGCTCTTGGGCCTTATGGCTGCAATGCATAATGGAGGCAGTGTAGTGCAGTGGTTTAAGGCAAATCTGAAGACCTGGGTTTGAATCCCACAGCCCCCATTTGCATTCTGTGCGACCCTGAGCAAGTCACTTAACTTCCCTGTGCTCCCAGATTGCACCTGTAAACAAGCTTTCAGCATAGTGTGCCACTCCTGGTTAAACAATTGAAAAAAATACATAAGTAACCAGGTGGATTCTGGGGTGGTGGAAGACATAAGCGGCTTCTAAGGCATGAATACGAAGCAGAAGATCAGTAAGCTGCCAATGGCATTCTTTTTACTTTCTTAGTAGCAAGGTGAATACATTCACCAGAAAGGTGGTGGCTTTAGCCGCACCCCACATAATATCAAGTGGAACAGTGGAGGCAGCATTCGTCTCAAAAAAATTACAAATAAACTTGTGTAAAGTATCTACCACTGCCACATCATGTAAATGCTGAACATTAAAATGCCAAACAAAATCCCTCTCTAAACCACTCTGAATACCATAAGCTAGTCAAACTGGGGAATGGTCAGAAATTACCATTTCCCGAATATCAGAGATCGTACTTTGAGGGAGCTCTTGCTGTAGGCAACACCGTTAGGACTAAGCCACCAGGTACCAGGACCACACGGAAAAATTCTAGCTAGCAGTACCAAATGGGGACTGCCCCCCTTACGTCGGCACATTGACATCCATTCCAGTATAAATGGGTGGTCCCTCACACCCACCTCAGTTCTTTTCCCTCTGTCGATCTGCACTCATCGGACTTCTTGGATCAATGCTGCTACAGTCGACTGCCATTTTCTTTTTTCCCCTTCGAGTGTTTTCTTATTTTGTCTAACCCAGTGACTTTTTTGACCTTATGTCATCACCAAACTCCTCCACCAATACCCATAAGTCCAAGTGCGCCTGTGGGAAGCAGTTCCCAGAAAAGGATGGCCACTCTGCATGTGCCAACTGCCTAGGCCCAGACCATGACACCAAAGCCTACCAGGCCTGCCAAAAGTTCAGTCAGGTCATGCAGAAAAGGAGGCATAACATTTTGGAAACACACCTCCTGCAGCAGAAGCTGGCCACCCTGGAGAGAGAGTTGCAGTTCCGGGCCATGGCTGGGACTTCTGGGGATCCTCCATCATCGAAAAAGAAGCATAAGAAATATTGAGTCGCAGCCCCATAAATGGACTCTTCCTCACTTGGGAGGTTGAGCTCTGCATCGGCGCCAGCCCTCCTTCCATTGGGGATGCTGGCAGACCTGCCTCCTGCAGTTCTCACTGTGATGGATGGCACTCAAAGGGGCACAGAGGTTCCTTCCTCTGCCCCTGCACCCCGCAAATGGCGAGGCTGATACTAAGGGTGAGGCTGCAGCTGATTCCACCCTTCTGGCCTCAGCGTCTTCACCAGACAATGGGGCGGGATTTGGCAATGGTCTGGCAAAACGATGCCCGCTGTCACCTTCTGGGCCACAGCCTTCCTCTGCAGAGCAGCCACTCTTGGGGCTCCAAGATTCCTGACTGCCACTGGGGGTAACCTGTCCGGCTCCTCCCCATCAGTCCCAGAGGAGGCCCTCGTCTCCCAAGCCTCCCATCAGGGACATGACGCCTGATGGCTGTCGGCCACAATGTCCATTGTTCCCCAAGCCTGCTAGACCTAGCTCCATCTTTTTCCGAGCCTACTGAGCTTCCTGAGGTTCCGGCCTCTAGGCTTGAATCTTTGGGTGCTCCTCTAGATTCTGCACAGCTGGTCTCAACCTCTGACACAGGTTCCAGTGCCTTCGCTGACTCTACCCTTCGCACATTATCCTCTGGTCGGGCATTGAGTGCAGTCAGGGCACTGTCAGGCCAGACGTATGACTTTCTGGCACACTATCCATCATTCAGCTGTTCCTTTCAGCTGGTGCTCCTATGTCAGATGTCGGTAGATTATCAAGTCCTGTTAAACACCTGGTGGGCATCAGCTCCTAGGCCTGCTTTGGCCTCTCAATCCATGGTGTTAGCTTCTCCTCCCAGGAGGAATGCCCAACCTTCAGGACTGGAGGACTCCCCTCTGGATCGGGGTTCACACTGGAAAGCAGATCAGAAGAGAATCCCCAGGCATCTCTCCTTCACCGTACTGTGCCGTTGGTTCAGGGCAATCCTTCTACGTAGTCTCAGATTCCTTAGGATCTCCCCCTCCAAATTTGCCCCCAGGAAGAGTTTGGATTCGGGATCCGTTCAAATCACCACCAAAGGATCATTCATTTTCTGAAATGAAGAGGGTGATCCAAGTTGTTCAGGGGTGGTGCACGGAGGATCAAGACCCCCAGCGAAGTCACCTTGCACAGCATCTGCACCTTTCCAAAGTGGATACAGTTGTAATCCCACCCCTGGTGGTTCCCCATGATGACAAATCTCCACAGTGTGGCTACAACTGGCATCAGTTCTGGCCACTCTACTCAAGGTCGAGCACCTCTGTCACACCCTAGATGGTAAGGAGCACTTCGTCTCTCCACTTAAAGCTGACCCCTCAGTTCTTGTGGGATCACCGGCCATGGGAGAAGGCCTGGATTTTCGGAACTATCCACCGGACTGGGAGTTGAAAGTTCTGGACTCCTTGGGTCATAAGGCCTATGCCTCCTTGACCTTAGCCTTGAGATCTCAAAATTAAATGGCCCACATGCTTGTTCACCAGCAGTTCATTTTAGGTCAAATCAGAGATCTGCTCCATTCCACCATGAATTTTCCTACCCGGTCTCAATTAGAGCAGCTCCTTATCTTGCTGTCTGATGTGGGGTTCTATGCTCTAAGGCTTCATACAATACAGTAGATGAGACTGCCCAGAGCCCTGCATCCGCCATATGCTTCAGGCGCCATGCATGGCTTCATCTGATGGACCTTAATGCTGCGACCCAGGCATCTATTTTGTATGCCCCTTTCTGAGGCCCACATTGTTCAGGAGGAGGTCCAGGCTTTCATGGTCTCCTCCAGGACCCGGGAGTCCCCTTGATCTGCAACTCAGAAGCACTAGTGTGGTCCAAGCATGCATACTGCCAACTTCCCCAGATGTCACACCCGATGTTCGTATCTGTTGGGCAAGTGTAAGACCCTGTCGTCAGCTGCAACTCTAGTGGGTGCATCAGCCGTGAAGACCCATAGAGCAGTAGATGCCCTGGTTCTGATGCTGGACCCCTTGCCCTAATCTTAGTGGCTTTTCCCTTCCTCCCACCTTTGGTTTTCTTAGAGATTCAGGGAGGGAGGGTGTCTTTGGCAGGTGAGGGTCCCCCCCAACCTCAGATGCTTCTGCCCTTTCTTCAGAATTTTTTTCTGTGGGGTTCCTCCCTTTCAGGAGTTTTCCCTGGTTGGAAGCAGGAGTCAGACAGATTTCCTTTGTTTCTGCCTTCTCTGCAGAGATCTAGGTTGTTCTCTAGAGCTTTCCAACTTGTTGGTTTCCTTCAGCCTCAGGCCCCCTCTTCATTTAAGGGGCTGCCTCTCAGCGTCTCTTACCCCCGACCACCATCACGGGATTGGTTGGTCAAGGAGAGGTAATTCCTCAGGCGTACAGGACAGAGAATTTCTCCCCTTCTTATAACAAGGCAGGGGCTGACATCGGTTACCCTTTGGGTTAGACGCAGGAGGGCCAATCGATGGTCCCTGATTTCTTTGGGTTCCAGGGCCTCATCGGTTATTCTCCCCTTTCAGGGGAGCAGAGACTTCCCCATTTACTGGCTTTGACTCTTGGGGTTCCAGGCGTCAGTCATTCCATGGTAGTTAGGATGATATTAGCTACTTACTGGTACATGACCCCTGGGCTTTGGGCCATCAATGGGGCCTAGCCTTCTGGGCTGTATGCAGCTCCAGCTTCCAATAAGAACTTGGATTGCTTCCCTTTGTTGACTACGGCTAGAGATCTCGGGTTTTTTTTGTTTGATTCTCCAGTTGGTTATGTTCTTCCTCCTGGTTTTGAAACCCTTCACCCAGGAGGCCCCCACTGCTGGGGTCGGGATACCCTTGAGGGGATCACCACTTGTAGGCAGTTGGCAATTCTCATGCTGCCTTTTGCAGTTTCAGGCCTATGTTAGACTATTGCTGGGTGGACCTTTGTGGTCACTGGGTACTTCAGATATCGCTACGGACGTCCCCTGTTCTGAAGCGTTTGGACAGACCTCAGTACCCCGAAGGTTTCCTGTAGCATCCTACAAGTTCATTCATGTGGGGGGGGCTCCCTCATTCGGGAATCCCCCACCCCCTTTTCTTTCTTGCCTTCTCATTGGGAGAGCATCCTGTTCTCTCCTTGTATTCTCTGCGCTTCTGCACAGGTGCTGGTTTCATGATGGTTAGAAGGTTTACCCCTATCTATTTTCATAGGGGTCCTTCATTTCACCCCGTGAGATCCGTGCGTCAGGCTGGAGAACTTATCTTGTTTGGACAGCTTGCCAGTTCCTCCGGGTAGATGGGACCTGCCTCCTTTTTGAAGACAATGATCCCTCACACATACACACCCCTGGGCTGACAGCCAGTCTCCTGCCCCCGGTTTTACCTTCCTGCTGGATGCTCTTCCCATAGGTTGGGGACAGAGGTGGGGAGCAGAGAGAGTTCAACATGGGGTAAGACTCTCCTTGCATGGGATGCTTTTCTCTAGGCAATTTCCCTTTTTTCTTGTCTAGAGGCTACATTCCACCTTTTGGGTATTGGCATCCCTTGGTCTTTTACAGATGTTTAGGTCAGATGCTTTTCATCCTGACCGCCTTCTGGAACTCTCTACCCCTGCTCTTTATGTTGACACCGCAGTGACATTTCTGTAGCGAAGCACATTACAGCAGCAAATCACTGTAGCCACTGTAATGTACCTGCAGGCCCCAGCACTGCTTTCTTTGGGGTGTGCCCCCCTTCCTGAATTAACTCCAGCCTGGATTTGATAATCTTTAGTTATGGGGGTGCAGGGGCAGGTGGGCAGAGCCCCCTGAAAACAACAGACAGTTTCCCAACAGATTTATGCGGACTGCAACTTGTGGTCGACATAAATCTGTCACTGTAATGTCCCATCAAAAAGTTGTCTACGCTGTGTCATGGATACCCCTGCTCTTGTCTTAGGCAGAGTGGAACTGGGGTTGTTGTTGAGGAGATCCATTGGGGGTAGGTACTGCCCTCCTCCAGGATACTTGCCCTCCCTTTTCATCTCCCGAGTTGTCGCACTCCTGGGGAGTTTTCCTCAGTCTGCTTTGGTGTCTTTCTTGCTACGTCACGGGCTACTGGGTGTAGATTTTCGCATGACCTTTTCTTCCTTTTCCTCTCTAGGTGTAGGGCTTGGGTACTGTGGTCAGACCCAGAGCTGGGAGGGATTCCCTATGATTCTTTCCATCTGTTTTTTATTTTCCAGAGGGTACACTTCTGTAGCCACATGGGAGATCCGGTTATGGAATCTTCTGTCTATGGCATTTTCTTTCCTTTTAGCCTTTTGAGGGACTAATGATAGCCCTGTCATTAGCCTTCTTTTCTTCTCCAGCCCCAGGTCAGGCCAGGCTTTAGAGGTGCCTTATTTGACTCAGGGGTCGGTTGGATGCTGTCACCTGTTTCTTATTTAGGATCTCACAGGGCATGCGCTTGCTTTCCTTGACAGGGCTCTGATAAATTCAGACTTTTCTGTCTTTTTATGCCTGTAAGTCATTGGTTTTGGAGTGCTCTTTGGATGCACCTTGTGTGTCCTTTGGATGCCAGCCTTCCATTGGAAGTCAGCTTTCTGGCTGAGGTTGTCTTCCTTCCTCTTCTCCTCCCAGATATTTCCCTTCCAGTACTGCTTGGGACTCTGTCCTAACAGTGTTGCCTACTACAAGAGCCCCCTTGAAGTAAGATAGTACAGTTACGTAAAAGCTTAATGAAACAGTAAATCTTAGAGAGGAGCTCTTGCAGTAGGCACTGCTTTCCCGCCCTCCATCCCCCTGCTCTAATTTCTATCTTGGCCAGTTCAAGCCTCAGGAGTCCTCCTTTGTCTCCTGTCAGACCTTGTTCCAGGGTCTCTGGCAGGGGGGAACTGAGGTTGGTGTGGGGTACCACCCCCTTTTTACCAGAATGGATGTTGACGTGCTGATGTCAGGGGGCGGTCCCCGTTTGTTGCTGCTAACTAGAATTTTTCCATGGGGTCCTGATGCCTGGCAGATTAGTCCTAACAGTGTTGCTTACTGCAAGAGCTCCTCTTGAAGATCTACTGTTACAGTAAGTTTTTATGTAACTGTACTTTCACCACCTCAGAAACCTGTTCCTGTGTAATAAGAAAAAAGTTTATTTGAGAAAAAGAATTACAAGAGGAGGAGTAAAAAGTATAGGAGTGATCTACCACTGACTCTCTGATTTCTTTTCCACTTTGGATTTCCTCTCCCCTTTCCAGTCTAGTTTCAGAAAAGATCACTCCACTGTTTCCTCCCTGTCATGTGTAACCGATCATATCCTCACAGGGGGATCAGGGTCACATCACAGCATCTATCTTTATTGATCTGGCTAAGGTGTTTGACTCTGCATATCATCCCCTCCTTCCGAACAAGTTACATTTTGTTGGCTTCAGTGTCTCCTGCTGTTAGTTGGTTCCTTTCTTATCTCACGGACCATCTATCTCACAAACCATCTGCAGTCAGCAAATGTAGATAGTACCCTGTCACCTCCTCTCCCCCACCTAGGTGGGGGCACAAGGCTCTATCCCGGGCCCCATACTCTTCTCCATCTTCGTCAGTGACCTCCCTTCAGCCTGTGTCAACTCTTATATCCACATGTATGTGTTGCAGTGGGTTAAGGGGCAGACTAGGTGGGCCAGGGCCACGTGGTCCTTATCTGCCCTCACTTTCTGTGTTTTGATGTTTCCTTTTAGAACACACTGTTCTTTGCAAGTTACAGTACACTCCCACCAAACAGTAAATACCAAGGGCTGCAATATTTAGGTTTTTCTGACTGAATACTGTTAAATCTTTACCAGCTGAGGGAGAGATGAGGAACACCACTAATTACCTGTTACCTGCTTCAAACTACGGACCGAAATTACTGCTATGTGGTGGGGTAGTACCTTACCAGACAACCTACCCGGCCAAAAATAGGCAATACCCACACTACTTGACCCAGATACCCATAGGGTAGCCCTTGCCTACTGTCTTGGCCTTACAAGCAAACTCTCAGTGGTTTGATTCTGACTAGGAACATATAGTATATTTGCTGTTGTATTTAAAGAGCTAGTATAGCTAATGAGTGACCTTTATGAGAAGAGAACATGAAGTTCCGATGTGAAAAGACCGATCTACATGCTAGTCTGTGTTTTGTTAGATGGTCTTACACCACTTTTTATGTTTTAAATTTTTTGATTTACCACCAAGTTTATCATTCTGCCATTTGTCGTGGAGCAGCATGCGGCATGGCTAATGATGTGCGAGGGGGAGGCTGCACAACAAATGCACATGCTGGACCACTGCTTGATGAGCGCATCCACTGCAACAGATTTTTTCTGACATTAAAAGAGATAGTGTTATTTTTACTTCTTACAGAGCTATAAGACGTTATTAGTCTTATCTGTCTAGTTAAACACTGATCAAATTGGTTAATCTGTATGCGTACTGTATATTATTACTATCTGTGGATTCTGTTCTTTTTAGTTTATTTGTGTACAGAATGCCACATTTTGCCTAGCTAGTGTATGTATTCACACACAGGCATAACAAAAAAATAAGGATTTTTTTTTCATTTAATTCCTGCTCCTGAACATACCAGTGATATTTTCATAGTATTTTAGTTCAAGTTTTTTAAATGTTAAGATACGTCCAATTAGAGCTGGTCATGCCAAAATGGTGTGCAGTTTCTTGACTACAGTGATACTTCTGCAAAAGGGGTCTTGCTTCATTATTTTCCTCCTGATGACCGTACAAAAAAGGAATGGCTAGACTTTAACTGAAGCAGGGGAAATTTCACATGGTGTGGCATTCCATGATTTGCAGTCCTCATTTCTTGCCATATGATTTTGAAATGAGCTTTGATTTTAAACAGACAGTTCAAGCAAACATAGTCATTGGTAAGAAGCTTAATGAAATACAAAGTGTTACTTTAGTATGGGGCTCTATTTTCACCATGTTAAAACAGTAGTTGTCAGATTTCTCAACATGAAATAAATCATAGTATATGCAGCCTGCTCAGTGACTTTGTATGCCATTTCCATATCTGAATCATACTTTATAACACTACATCACAATGTGTACTCAGCACAGTAGCAGTTTCAAATTAAGCAATAATGCCCAACAGGGTGTGTGTGTCATACTGGGATAATGTCACACCTCAGGTGGTTGGAGCACAAGGCCTGCAGGCCAACTCGTCCAATACCTGAAGTGTGACGTTATCCCAAATGACACACGCCCTGGAGGGCATTATTGCTATTATACAATGGCTCTTTGTTATACAGAATAAAAAAAATAATTTTAAAGATGTTTTTGTGAGAAAAAATATTTTTGCTTTTTAAGAAAAGATGAAAAAATCAAGCAAATGATCATCTACAGGTTCACAGTGAGGCTGAGACTAGACCCATGATGTTATGCTGGGATAACATCATGAGTCTAGCCCAAGACTGACCAATCAGAGTTCAGGATTTTTTTTTGCCATTGTATACTATAAAGTAATGTTCATACAGCTGCAGGTGTCTCCCAATTCAGACCATTTCTTTTATGCTGAACACTTCCGTGCTTCTGACTGCCCGCCTCCCACACACTTATTGGTTCCAGAGAATATCCAAAAAAAGCAGTAACAGTTTTCTGAACCATTATTGCTTCATAGAAACATAGACTTTAATGGCAGATAAGGACCGCTTGGCTCACCTAGTCTGCCCATGTCCCTACCCACAGGATAAGCTGTAGATCCTGTTTAACCAACAGCCTATTTCTTCCTACCCCCACAAGAATTGCCTTATGTCTGTCCCATGCATTCTTGAATTCTCCCACAGTTTTAGACCCCACAACCTCCTCAGGAAGGCTGGTCCATGTATTCATCTCCCTCTCTGTGAAAAAATACTTCCTCACATTGCCCCTGAGCCGCCCCCCCCCCATCTTCAAATTGTGTCTCCTTGTTCTTGCATATCTCTTTTTCTGAAAGATGCTACCCTCTTGGACTTTGTTGATTCCACTGAAGTACTTAAATGTTTCTATCATGTCCCCCTCTCCCTCCTTTCCTCAAGGGTATACATATTAAGCTGCTTTAGTCTCTCCTCGTATGGCTTCTCTTGCAGACCCTGCACCATTTTAGTTGCCCTCCTCTGGACTGCCTCCATCCTGTCTATACCCTTGTGGAGATGGGGTCTCCAGAACTGGACACAGTACTCCAGATGGGGTCTCACCAACTGTCTGCACAGAGTGATAACAACTTCTTGTTTTCGGCTGGTGATGCCTCTCCCTGTACATCCCGATATCCCCCCCAGCCCTCCCTACTGCCTTCTTACATTGCTTGCTAACCTTAAGGCTACCTGATATGATTACTCCCAGGTCCCTTTCCATTTTTTTTGTTGTTACTACCTCCCCCGCCCCATTGTGTAATCTTCCCTTGGGTTTTTGTTTCCCAGGTGCATTATTTTGTGGCTGCCACTGCCCAACCACTGCTTCAGCCTTGGCTGCCCACAAGGTCCTGAAAACCAGATCCCTAACCCAGGGACACTGCACCTGAAGCGATGCCTCCAATCTGTGCTGCCATTCTCTTGGCTGCCTCCGGCCACCACCTCCCGACCACAGCTTCAGCCTTGGCTACCCACAAGGTCCTGAAAACCGGATCCCTAACCCAGGGACACTGCACCTGAAGTGGCACCTCCGATCCGTGCGGCTGTTCTCTTGGCCGCCACTGCCCAACCACAGCTTCAGCCCTGGCCACCCACAAGGTCCTGAAAACCGGATCCCTAACCCAGGGACACTGCGCCTGAGGCGGCGCCTCCGATCCATGCCGCCATTCTCTTGGCCACCTCCGGCCTCCACCACCCAACCACAGCTTCAGCCTTGGCCCACAGGGTCCCGAAAACCAGATCCGTAACCCCGGTACTGCTGCTAGCAGAAATTTTGGAGCCGAGGTCTCCAATTGGTGCAGCGACTTTCAGGCAGCTTCTCATTGGTCTGCACACCAGCCTAAGCCTTGCCTGATTGGAGCACCTCTCTGCATTGAGTTTGCACAGATTTTTTTAGCCAGCTTTCGCTCTGAAAGTACGCTGAACCCTGCCTTATTTTTACTTCTGCCATAGTCTGTGTACTTGCTCCTGTACCTATCCCTGCTGTTTAATAAGTATATACTTGTGTAGTGTAGTGTACTGATAGTGGAATCTGCCAGTTGCTGCATGTGCTAGAGCTCGTACTATTAAGAACTTTGATAATGTAACCTGCCAACTGCTGTATTTTTATAATGCTCCATACAATCTGCTTCTGCTCTCTTCCTGATCCTTTCTAATCTCTCTCTCTCTCTCCTCTGTTCATGTCTTTGACTACTCCTCTAACCCCTGAGCATTTCTGCTGCCCTTCTCCCTGGCTGATTCCCTTGCTAGACTACATTGTGTTCCTTAAGACTGGAAACCCTACCCCCCCATCTTTGCTAACCCTACACTTTGTGGATTCCACTCTCCCTCAGCCTTTTTTTTCCTCTTCTTTCTACCAACTCCACCCCTGCTTTAGCTAAATTGGTCCTTCCTTTGTTAAGTCGTCTTCACCCCCACCCTCCGCTGATGGTCTGCCGCTGGCCACCCACCCCCTTGATTCAGTAGCTTAAATTAACTTGTTTTTCCTTCCTCCTCCCCAGGGACACTGCACCTGAAGCAGTGCCTCTGATCTGTGCGGCCATTCTCTTGGCCGCCTCCGGCCTCTGCCACTTGACCACAGCTTCAGCCTTGGCCACCCACAAGGTCCCGGAAACTGGATCCCTAACCCAGGTACTGCTGCTAGCAGAAATTTTGGAGCCAAGGTCTCCGATTGGTGCGGAGACTTTCAGGCAGCTTCTCATTGGTCTGCACACCAGCCTAAGCCTTGCCTGATTGGAGCGCCTCTCTGCATTGAGTTTGCTTGGATTTTTTTAGCCAGCTTTTGCTCTGAAAGTACACTGAACCCTACCTGTATTTTTCTCCCACACCCCCACTCCTACCCAGGCCTCCTATTAAATACACCATCAGCCCCACCTACTTCAGCCTGCTCTTACTGCATTGGTGTTCCCAGACCACTCTACTGTGTTTTTGTGCGTATCCAGGGAGACCTCTGCTAGGTATCAAATACCCTTGAGCTCTAGCACTGACTATCTGTAGTAAGCCCCATATTGTAGCTCTCTTCTACTGCTCTCAGTACTTTCCCTCTCCTTACTGGCCTTCCATCCCCAGGAAGCCACAGCAGCTACACCTACTTATTCTCCCCGACTCATCATTACAGCTATCTGCACCTGCCTTACACTTCCCTTCTCCATACCCAAAGCATCTTGTTCCCTAAGATTTAACTACCCCTAGTCAACTGACCTAAGCAGTCCAGAAGGATTCTGTCCCAGTTGACTGGCACTATATTCACTGTTAGCCAACAGAGGTCCAAGAAATTCTAACATTTGCTTTAATACACTCACAATCTTATCTGGGAAAAGAATTGACTCTAGTCTTCCTTGCAGGAGCCGTTACTATTTGGAACTATGGCCTGCTTCATCTTTAACATTTTGATCTTAATAAGCAACATATCCTTTGTATCTATACTAAATGAAGAACTTGGCTCAAGATCGTCCCTGGAACTTACTATCCTATCCCTTGCTACCCCCTCTCCACCGCACCTCCCCCCATTTAGTTCACCCCTTCCCCTATTTACTCTCATCATATCTCCCCCCTCCACTTACTACTCCCCTCACCTATGTCAATTAGAGCACTATCCCTGATTGCAATTAACTGCCATTTCAACATTTCCTTCATTAACATTAAACCAATATCTTTGTCAATTAATTGTGGGCGTTTCCAAAGGAAAAAGTGCTCTTTTACATTATGAGTTTCTTAAAGAAACTACTACTCCTGCTACTTCTCTGCTCAGGTAATGTGGAACTGAATCCTGGCCCGCCACTAACACTTGCCTCACCCACAGAATTTACAGATGCACACCCGGACTAAAAATGATGCTAATCAATATATTAAGTCTGTCCAAGAAATTTGATCAGCTACAAGCATGGGCCACACATACAGATCCAGATTTGATCATTATTACTGAGTCATGGCTCAAAAAGATCAATGCTGACCAGCAAGTCTCCCTCCTGGGTTGCAACCTATATAGGGCAGATAGAGGGTCTGGGGGGGAGGTGGAGTGGCTGTCTACACTAAATCTAAGTTTTCAGTCAGCAATATACTCTGTAATTCAAAACTGAAGGAATATGAGATTGTATCTCTGAAGCTCCACCTTCCTTCCATGGATTGTATTACGGTTATTGGTGGTTATAGGCCCCCAACTGGTAGCACTGATATCCTTAATATCCTCAAATCTCTCACCACCTCTGCTAATACTGAAACAATAATTCTTGGGGACTTCGATATGGACTGGCTTACCATCAAATCGCTTAGCCTGAAATCCTTCTGCAATGAATTCAGTCATAGCCAGCTAGTTAGTAAACCTACTAGAACCAACACTTCAAATACTGCCAATAGCTCACTACTTGATGTTATATTGACGACATATCCCCACAAAATTTCACACTCTATGGTCTTTCATAACGACATGAGTGATCATGGGGTCGTTGTTTGTATAAGATTGCAAGCAAAAGCTCGTCTTCAGCCTAAGCTTATATCCATACGGTCCTATCAAGTTCAATGCATCAGATTACTTGGCTGACCTTGGCATGATTCGATGGCAAGATCTCTATCTTGCTAAATCTGCCATGAGGCTGTAACTATCATTAATGCCAAACTCAATGCCCTTGCTAACAAGCATGCCCCCTTTGTCAAGATCAGGATGCACAACAACCCAAACCCCTGGTTTACTTCAGACCTCAAGTCTGCACTCACTAACTGTGATAGAATTTGGGTCAGGCTAGGAGAACTAAGAGTCCAGCAGACTGGCAGACCTTTAGAACAGTTAGGAATGCTTGCGTCAAACGCATTTGCGCTGCCAAAGCAGGCTACTATGTCTCCACCTTGGAACAAGCAAACGAGAATTCACATAAAATCTGGAGGACAGTTAAGTCCATCGAAGGACGGCCTGTTGCTCCCCCCATTCCAACCAAGATCCTCAGTAATGGTAGGGTTGTACAAAGCAATTACCAGATCCTTGAAGAACTCAATGCCCATTTTGTGACTGTGGGCCTAGCCTTCGACTCATCACCGTATGCAAGCCATGCCAATTATCAAACCAGCTCTCTTATCACCCCACAAAGTGTGACTTGTCCCTTTCAGCTCCTCCCTCTCAACTATAAAGAAGTTGAAGACTTGCTCATCAACTTAGACACCAAGAAAAGTGCCGGGGAAGATGGTCTTGAAACTTTCTTCTTAAAAATAGGCTACTCCATCTCACTGCCCCATTCATACTGTACATATTTAATCTCTCTATCATCACTACCACAGTTCCTCTAGCTGAAATCTGCTCACATCCTTCCCTTATTTAAATCAGGGATCCATGGACCTAAACAATTATAGGCCCATCTCAATTCTGCCCGTTCTCGCTAAAATCTTTGAGAAACTGATTCATAAGCAATTAAAACACCACATTGAAACTTTTTCACTTAACCCTGCACAATCTGGCTTTTACACCAGTCATAGCACTATCTCTGCATTGGTTAAAATCACCAATGACTGGATATCTACTATGGACTCCAAGAAAGATCACTGGTGCAGTCTTCCTCAACCTCAGTAAAGCATTTGATACCATTGACCATAAACTACTGGTTGCCAGCCTCATTAAATTAGGCCACTCTCTACGCCCAGTGGTTCACCAGTTATCTAACTGGAAGGACACAGAAAATTAAAGCTGATGGCCTTTTTCAATCTCTCTGCCGATTGCCAGGAGTCCCGCAAGGCTCTATCCTTGGCCCTATTCTTTTCTCCTGTATATCAACGATCTGGCCTGAAACATAACCAACTCCAAACTGCATTTCTTTGCAGATGACACAGTACTGTATGCCTCTGGCAGATCAGCATCTGAATTAAGGGATGAGCTTCAAGTTGACTTTGCTCAACTTGAACGTAATCTTATTAATGCTAAACTTCAACTCAATACCAAGAAAACCACAGCAATGCTTTTCACTCTTAATACTACTCCTTCCACCCCCTTGACATACCTAAAAACTTTATTGTCACATCTCTATGCGATCCATTGGAAGTCACCTCCAAATTTAGGTATCTTGACCTTTGGTTAGATAAGCCTCCTTTAATGAACATATTAACGACCTTGCCAGAAGACTAAAAATCAGGTCAGACTTTTCTTTTGAAACAGGGCCCTTTTTCCTTTAGAGACTAGAACCAGGCTGGTCCAAGCCACATTCCTTCCTTTCCTTGACTATGGGGACCTAATATACACATCAGCTGCAACCTCGAGCCTAAATAAACTGGATGTCCTTTACCACCATGTTCTGCGGTTCATTACAAACTCTCCATTCCGAACCAATCATTGTGACCTGTACGCAGCTGTTGGTTGGACGTCACTTACCACTCGACGTCTGCTCCATGCTGGTGCTTGGACTCTTTAAAATACTCCTGAATAAGCTTCCGAGCTATATTACATGTCTTATCCACATCTCCCATAGTGTATATTCACTTAGAAAATCTGATTGTATCGCCCTTGATGTGCCTAGGACTCGCACCACCTTTGGCAAACGGGCCATATCATATGTTCTCCCAACCATTTGGAATCAGCTTCAAGCCACACTGAAACTATCTAGTACTGTCTCCATTAACTTTTATAAAAAGCTAACTACATCTAAATTTAGAAATAGTTGTAACTGTTATTAAGTCTTTTCCCTATCTAGAAGTTCCTCTATGCCCTCCCAATGTACTGATACCTGCCTTAGCCCTTTTGGTATCCTTCCAGAACTGGCAAATTATAACTATCTCTTCAGCTGATCTAAGACTCTCCTCTACCCTCACCTGCCCCCCCCTCCATTCTTTGCCTAAAACTCCTCTCTACCCTTATGCTCTTCACCTATACCTTCCAACTCCCTTTATCCCTTTTCTATTCCCTAGCTACTCTTCCTCAAACCCTTGCTCCTATGTAATTCCTCTTTCCCATGAATTTAACCCTCAACTTAATGTTGTACAAGGTAACTGTAGTTTATAGCTACCTTATTATGCCCTAAGTTGAGCACGATGTACCATATGAACCTACATTTTATTTTATTGTATTTACTGTGATGCTCTTTTGTATCCTATGTATTGTTTTCCTTGTCTGTATACATGCTTCAGGACCTCCTTTGAATGAGCTTGCTCAATGGAGTTTTCCTGCAATAAACTTGAACTTGAACTTCTTTGCATTGAATCCAAGCTGCCATACTTCTGACCATTCCTCCAACCTTACAAAGTCCCTTCTCATCCTTTCCACACCTCCTTGTGTATCAACTCTGTTGCAGATCTTTGTGTCATCTGCAAAGAGGAATACTTTCTTCCAGTTCCTCTGCAATGTCACTTATAAAGACATTAAAAGGACTGGACCCAGTACTGAACCCTCGCGGTACCCACTAGTAACCCCTCTTTCTTCAGAGTGGGCTCCATTTACAATTGCCTTCTGTATCCTGTTGTCAGCCAATGTTTTACCAGGCTACCACCCTGGGACCCACTCCCAGGCTGGTTAATTTGATTATTAATCTTTTGTGTGGGACTGTGTCAAATGCCTTGCTAAAGTCTAGGTAGGCCATGTCCACAGCCTCTCCCTGGTCTACTACTTTGGTCACCCAGTCAAAGAAACATTTTCTTCTGATCGCGTTGAATTATTTTTTCTGAAAAAAAAAAAGGAAAAGAAAATGGTTTGTGCTCTCTACAGAAACAGTTCAACAATATATAATGAATTTTGTTCCATTATTGCTTCAACCGTGCTCTGATCATATTGCAATACTAGTCATGAAGGGCTGTGAGACAGATTCTCATCTGTGGTCATATGGCAGGGTTTTATTTAACTCTAAAAATTGATTAGTGTTTTGCTCATAAAAGTGCTAAAACTTAGTGAAAATGCATAGCTCTTGCCTCACTGTGTTTAACAAACACAACACTTCTAGAAAACCTATATAAATACTTTCTGTACAGTTAGTCTTGTCCCAAGAAAAAAACTGCTAATCAGTTATTTAAAACACTGATATGGGGCAGTGGGATGGACCTCTCACATCTTCTACCTGTGGTGGGCTGTTAGCTTGACACTACTAACCTATACAGTACCTGCATTTGAATCATTTGCAGACCTCCTCAGTAACTGTAAACCAAACAAAACACAGAATCAGAAAGACAGACACAACGGTACAGTCTCTTTCCATAGTTTTCTGGCACTCTGTAAATAGCATTTTCTCAAACTCAAAACTGCAGAGCCAATCTAGAGTGCAAGTATGTAAGTTACAGACTGTAAAGAGATAAAGGGATAGCAAAGATTCAAATGCTCCCCAGAGTTGTCCCTGATCAAAGAGACACAATCACGATTGAAAAAGGAAAAAAAAAACACATCAGTTACTTTATCAGTTAGGTGTGTCAATCAAACAGCTCACCACAGATACAGGGTGAGAGATCCGTCCCACTGCCCCATAAAGCTGCGGTCGAGAACCTGTCTCACAGCCCCTCATGACCCGGTTTGCAGTATGATCAGAGCAAGGTTGATGCAATAATGAAACAAAATTCATTACATAATGTTGAACTGTATCTGCTGGCAACCCGTATTTTCGTATGGGTGAGAGGAAAAAGTGGGAGGGGCAGCTGCAGTCTGATGGACTGAAGTGCTGCACACTCGAGCAGACTAGATAAACCGTAAGGCCTGTATCTGCTAGCAGTGTCATATGTTCGTATGTTCATAACTGTTCCTATAGAGAGCACAAACTGTTGTATTTCTTTTCAGTAAAAGAAATTCAGCACAGTCCGTGATTAATAAATAATGGGCATACTCGAAGACATTTCAAGTCAAGGTTATGTCATTACTCGTCACTGCTTCATGGACCAAAAGAAAAAAAAAGAAAGATATTTGACAGCTATGCTGAAAAAGCTGTGCTGCACTTGAACTTTAAATCAGGCTTGATTTATCAATGGAGCAGTAACAAACGTCAGCCTGAAAAACGTTAAGTGTTATATTTTGGAATTCATTGCATGTCAGGAACTCATAAGTGCTGTCGGTATTGTTGTGCTACATTCTGCACATATATAACTTAATCAAATAAAGCAGCATGAAATGGCATTTGAGTGCTTTGCTGTACTGGAACCATTAATAATTTTCACTGTCATTTTCCTACACCTGCCATATGTTACTTGAATCTACAGAAAGTTTGAACATGCCATTTTTAAATTGAAGAATTTCGAAGTAGGAGGCATATTTGAATATGACTGGCCATGCAAAAATATTTAATTCAGAAAAACGTTTTCTTGACTGAAACTAGGTCTACGATGTTCATCTGACAGCTTGTAGAATATCATAACTTCTATAAGGCAACATGCTGAGAATAACAGCCTGCAGCTTCATTGTTCATGCACACTGATTGCAAGACAACACAAAGCATATTCAGTATGTCAATCTCTATAGCACAATCTAACATTGGTGAATGCTGAACGTTTGATACCTGTGAAATACATTTTTTGTGTTTTTTTTTTTTTTATTCCAATGGGTACACTTCAAATGGTTATTGTATTACATATATCTTGAACCAGCGTTAGGCGTTCACAGATATAAAAAATAGTCTAATCGGGAATGAGTCTGATGGTGACCCGAATAATAAGTGAAGCCCTGAGAAGAGGGAAAAGTGTCCTCCAAATATCGCCCATGTCCAAGTGGCCAGAGTAACTTTTAAATATTTCACTGCACTTGAAGTTCTATAGACCTGTGGATTAGAAGAATCTAGACGGGCAGAAAGAGCTACATTAAAGTCCCCATTACCAATACACCCCACAGCATATCTAAAACCTTGTGTATAAAGAAACGTATCGTCAGGAGGGTGGACTGAGGTGGTAGGTTGGCACTAATCAGTGTCACCTTTTGGGAATAGAGAATACCATTTAGTATTACAAACCTGTCTTATGCATCCCTAAATACCCCCTGTATCTCCAGGGTGTGGAGGTGGGCATTAATGTAGCTGCCCTCCTCCTACAACCACTATAGTGTGAGGACACATACACCTTATAAGGTTGATACCATTGTAATTTCTGATGTTCCCCATCAGATAAATGAATTTCTTATATAAAATATAGATCAGCTGCTTGTTTTCCCAAATATTGCATTAGGCATGTTTTTTTATAGGGTTATGTACAGACCATTCACATTCTGCAAAACTATTGTAACAGGGTTCATAACCGCCTCTCTTCTTAAGGTGATACCCCTGGCAATGCACCCCAGCATTTGATTGACCCTCATTGATGCCCTCCTGCACTGTGCTGATACCTTCATGTTTCCTATGACTAGCACCCCTAGGTCCTTCTCTTCCTCAGAAACAGATACCTGCACTCCCCCCATCCAGTAGCTGATCCTGGGTTTCTGGCTCTAAGGTGCATGACCTTGCACTTCTTAGCATTAAACCCCCAACTGCCACACATCCAACCAATGCTAGGGTGTTGCTACACCATCCTTGAGTTTCTGCCTCCCTTCTTCACTGTCTACTATTGCACATACTGTATATTTGTGTCATTGGCAAACAGGCTGATCTTATTCTTAATCCCTTCTGCAATGTCCCAGATAAAGATGTTAACTAAAACGGGGCCTAGCACCAAGCTCTGAGGTACCAACTTGTCATGGGTCTTGGCTTGGATGTCTCCCCCCTTACCATTACCTTCTGTAGTCTGTTCTGTAGCCAGCTCCTAACCCAACCCACTAGTTTCTCCCCAGCTCCCAGGTTTCTCAGCTTGTCCAATAACCTTCCATGAGGCACCGAGTCGAATGTCTTACTGAAGTCCAGGTACAGGACATCGACGGCATGGCCCCTTTAACCACCCTTGCAACCCAATCAAAGAAGTCAATCAGTTTGGTCTGACATGATCTTCCCAAGACAAACCCATGCTGTCTTTTGTCCTGAGACCATTACTATCCAGGAAGATTATCAATCTTTCCTTCAGTATGGACCCATCAACTTCCCACAATGGACATCCAACTACTGGTCTATAATTACCTGGTTCATCCTGGAATCACTCTTGGGAGGGCACCACATGAGCCATCCTCCAGTCCATGGGCACATTCCCTGTCTCCAGTGACATGTGAAACAGGGCAGCCAGTGGGCCTGCCAATTCCTTCAGGACTCTTTGATGTACTCCATCAGGTCCTGGGGCCTTGTCCACCCATAAGGCTTTAAGGCCTTTTAGAATCCTATCCTCCTGGATGACCCCATCTATTACCTCTGCCCACCCCTGCCCATCCCTCCTATCCCTTGTGGTATTGGCCTGACCTTTTCTTTGGTGAACTCCGAGCAGAAGTACTCGTTGAGTGCCTCCACCTGGTTTTCCCCATTTTCTGCCCCCCTTGATCCTGACAACCTCATCCCTACAGCTCCTTTTCTCATGTACTTGAAGAAATCCTTTTCCCCCCTCTCATCCCCTGAGACAATCTTAGCTCCTTAGCAGCTTTTGCTGCTCTGGTTGCTCTACTCATTTCCCTGGATTTCATCAAGTGCTCCTCCTTGTCCTCCCCTCACTCAGTTTTCTTGTATCTGTTGAAGGCCACTCTCTTCTCCCTCATTTTTCCTACCTCTTCCCTACTGAGCCAGCTAGGATTTTTAGACCTTGACTGCTTACTCTGTGTCTTGGCATATGTTAGTGGCTACTGTCAGACCTCTTTATGATGGACTATTTCTGTTCTGCATCCATCTCTGAGTAAATTTCAGCAAGATGCTTTGCTTCCTAGGATGCTCCTCATCCTGGAAAAATCCACCTTACTGAAGTTTATCACTCTCGCCCTGGTCCTGGCTCCATCCCTGCCCATGTGTAGGAAGAACCACACTGTGGGGTGATCACTGCCCACTAGAGGGTCCTGTATGACTACATCCTGGTCCTGCTCCATGTTTGCTAACACAAGGTCCAGTATGTTACCCTCCCTGGTGGGCTCTGTCACCTCCTGCACTAGGTAGCTGTCATGGATAGCCTCCAGCAGTACCTGTTCCCTGGCGTTTGAGGTAGACCTCGTTCTCCAGTTAATCCAAGGCAGATTGAAGCTGCCCATTATGACCTTATTCCCTCTGCCACTAACCTTTCTGATTTGCTCCCCAACTCCCTGTCATTTTTCTCTTTCTGTAAAGGGGTGACCTGTACACCACCCCCAGCCTAACCTTCCTACCCTTGAAGTTTTGTGCTGTGCCCATATGACTTCTGGCTTACCCTTCCCCCTCCTCCCTGGTACATAGTATGCTATCCTCTCATAAATAGCTACCTCCCATCCTCACGGTACACCTTGTATCCAGGGATCATGAGATCCCAATCATGGTAGTGGGTGGCCCAGGTTTCTGTGATGGCTGCAATACCTACCTCCCTTCCACAATCATCACTTGGAATTCTGCTATCTTGTTTGCCAAGCTCCTTGCATTCAAGGCTATTACTCACTGTGTCCCTTGCCCTTCCTTACCTTATCCTCCCGCTGCTTCCTTCACCTGACAAATTCCCTCCCTCCCTCTGCCTACCTGGGAGGGGAAGCCTTCTGGTCTCCCTGATTGGTAACTCCACTTTGCAGTCCCGTCTGCCCACCCACCCCATTAGTATAAAGTTATTTTAGTTGTAACGTAATTCTCTAGCCTCTGCTTCAGGGTTCTCATGCCCTCCTTGCGCAGGTGTAGCCTATTTGGTGCATAGAGTTCCTTCTTATCCCATGTTCTGCCACAATCCCCTATTACCCCATACCCCTTGGACTCACACCACCCCCTCAGCCAAATGTTAAACTCTTAGATTCTTTGTTTCCTAGCGGAGCTTGCCCTAGGTACTGGGAGAACCTCCGAGAATGCCACCAATCTACCCACCTATGTGCAGATTCTTCCAACCTCCCCAAACTTATCTTGCACCTTCTCCACCTTCCTCCCTTTCTGGCCATTTGTATCTAGGTGTACCACGATGTGAGGTTTACCTCCTCCCTTTTCTAAACACTTCTGAATAAACTGTCCCACCCTCCTGCCATCATCCCTGGCATACACTCAACCCAAGCATGGCTTTTCCTTGCTCCCTTACCCCCCATCTCACTCCTTTTAGGACTGAGTCACCCAGAATGACTACCCTTTCTATTATCACTTGCCCTACCCCCATGACATGCCCACCCTGGACCTCTGACCTAGAGTGTCCCCTCGCCCATACCCTGGCCCCTCCTCTCCCTGTTTCTCTCCAACTGTTCTTCCTTCTCTGATAGTCTCCCCAGCCATCCCTATATGTTTCCTATCCAGCTTTTCCCTTTCCCCTTCCCTGTTTCACCCCTCCTCTCTACTCCCTCTTTAATTCTGTCCTCTACTTCCCTTCTGCCCTAATTCCTCCTCTACTCCTTCTAGTTAGTGGTGCCTTGACAACACCCCCACTTCCCCATTTCCCCCTCTAATGCTCTTCCACCTCACTTGTTCACTGCCCTGTTCCCCTACCCCACTTGTTCTATGCTGCCACCCCCATCCTCCTGTTCCCCCAAATTAGCCAGCACTGAGAACCTATTCATAGTCCCCATCCCCTGCCGAGTCTTCCCTGTTGCCTTGTCCTGACTAGCCTTCCCTGGTCCTGTTCCATTTCCTTTCTCCTCTTTCCCTGTTCCCTACCAACTGCTACTTTCCCAAACCAGTGCACCCCTTGTCCTTGAGGATTTGGCGCTCCTGGCCTCTTTTCCTCCCCTCCCTTTCTGACCTATGTCTGCCTAGTGCAGTATTTAGAGGAGCCCTCTTTGTCTCTTTTATCCTCCACACCCACCCCAATAATTACTACTTCCCATTCCCAGCTCCCATCACAACCTTACTATTTCCTGCCTCAGTTAGTCAACATGACTACACACCAGGCAAATGGCAAGGCAAATTGATTTCTCCAGGTGTCCAATCCAGAGGCTGTGGGCGCCGTATATAACAGTACAACTATCAAATATTAAAATTTATCAGTGGCAAAACAATCTATGACAATTGAATAAATAGAATCTAATTAAAGCAATACTGGTATGGACTATCCTGAACTAAGACTTTAATATACAGTGTCCGGAAGGCCAAATTAAATAGGTGGGTCTTGAGGCAGGCCTTAAATACCTCAACTGAAGAGGCCTCCATTATAGATGGTGGCAGCGAATTTCACAAGATGGGGCCAGTGACACTAAACGCCCTGTCACTGGCAGTTTTCAACCTCGTCCTGGGAATTACAAGGAGGCCCCTAGAGAAGGAGCGAAGGGAGCGGACCGAGGCAGTGGGTGATAGAAGGTCAGACAGGTAGCCAGGGCCCAGTCCATGTAGGGCCTTAAAGGTGAGCAAGCTCACCTTAAAGAGGATCCTCCACCTGACTGGCAGCCAGTGCAGTTCACACAGCACTGGAGTGATATGGCAGTATTTAGGCTGCCCCATCAGTGGCATTCTACACTAGCTGCAACCTGTGCAGGATACCTCCCGAGACCCCGAGGTAGAGCGCATTACAGTAGTCAAGCCTTGACGTCACGAAGGCATGCACAAGGTGGGGGCGGTTCAGGGGCAGAACTAGGGCTTGATCCTGTGATATTCCTAAGATGGTAAAAGCTGGTCTAGACAATGGATGACATCTGAGCTTCAAATGTCAATCCACTGTCAAGGTCACACTGAGATCGCACCCTGGATGAGGCCATCAAGGCACATATCCAGGAACAAGCCTGTCTCTGCACCAGACACCCCCCTTCCCTCCACAGGGTTAGCAGAAAGAAAAACTCTCGGCTCACTCCACGGACCGAAAAAAAGGAATGCCACCAGTTAGCAAATATAAAACTGATTTATTCAAATAGAAGCACTTCACCTTCAGCAAAAAAATGTTGACGTATGTTTCACGTCACACTGACACTTTATCATGTCTTGATAAAGCGTCAGTGCGATGTAAAATGTACATTGACTTTGCTGAAGATGGGCTCTGTTGAATAAATCTGTTTATATTGTAACAGTGGTGTTACTTTTTCAGTCTGTGGAGGAGCTGAGAGTTTTCTTTCTGTCTTTGGAGTTTGCTTGTATTTCAGCCCTCCTTTCACTGTCCTGAGATGTGTTTCTTCTGTTTTATCCTCCACAGAATTCCCAGGAATATGGCTGCCACACCATTACAGCTCACCACCCTCCCAGATTCCCCATGACTTCTGCCCCAGTCACCCTGACCCTCCATCCCCCTCCCAGTGTATCTGCCTGCCCCATTTATCTGGTCTCCACATCCTCCCTATACCCTCTACCTGCCTATGCCTGCTTTTATTATTCTCAGTGCTCCTTCTTACCTGGAGCCCTGCCCAGTGTGGCCTGCAGCCTGTGGTCCTCCTTGTGGATGCTCTGCAGATGCCACCTAGTCAGATGACGACTCCAGCTTCATGGCACTCACATGAGGGGTCGCTTGCCCCCTGGGTACTATAACCTGCCTGCAGCCTCCCTATAGGCTACCTCTCACCGCATGGTCCTGGCATCTGGCCTTAGTCCCTCCCTCTCCCTCCCTCTGTTGGCATCCTCTCTCTCCTCCCTGAACCCTCTGGCAACAGTGATCCCCACAGTTATGGTTGTGTACTCACGTTTAGTTTTAAAACATTCCCCCACGTAGCTACAGAGCACAGAAAAAACAGTACACTTCC
Source organism: Neoceratodus forsteri (assembly GCA_016271365.2). NCBI lineage: Eukaryota > Metazoa > Chordata > Ceratodontiformes > Ceratodontidae > Neoceratodus > Neoceratodus forsteri. The sequence goes on from CM057456.1 coordinate 178,513,050, forward strand.
CTTGCTTGAGTCCGCTTCGTCTGTGCAGCTCGGTGGCAGGTCCACACAGAGGACAGACTACAACTATGGCTCCCTTTTGAACATGGGCCTGCAGCCTCCCAATTGGTCACCTCTCACCACATGGTCCCGGCATTTGGCCTTAGTCCCTCACTCATCCTCCCTCCTCCCTGAACCCCCAGCAACAGTCATCCCCACATGGTGATGATGTGATTGGTTAGGACAGACATAGAAGGGGCATTGTATAGGGTGTGCACCCAGCTCCAGAAGTAGGGACCAAAGCTGTGCAGCTCTAAAATGCTGTGCAGATAGCCCCACTCTACTGAATCAAAAGCTTTGTGAAAGTAGACAGCAAGGGCTGCAACTGGGCTTCAGACTGAATACACGTGTAGTTTAAGATTAACAAAAGTCCAGAAGTCATCTGCCCCAGACTTCCCTTTCTGGAATCCAACCCGAGTATGGTGGGCCAGAAAGGGAAGGGTCTTCTCCAGCCTAGAGGCCTGGAGTTTGTCCAGGATCTTAGTGTCTGTGGCAATGAGCAAAATGGGGTGAAAGTTAACACAGTCTAAGGGATCACTAGATTTCTTGGGAAGCATGATTATGATTGCTTCACCTAGGGTTGGAGGGAGATGATCCTCCCTGTGAGCTTCCCTGAAGGTGGCTAGGAGTGGTGTAATAATAGTATCTGGCATCAGTTTATAATCCCCACATCAGGCACTTGGGTTAATATCCCAATACTGACACTGCAGTGCAGCATGAGGAGGGTGCTGCACTCCTGAGCTGCAGTCTTTCAGATGAGATGTTAAACCAAGGTCCCATCTGCCTGTTCTGGTGGTAGTTCAGGTGGATGTTAAAGATCCCATGGCACTTCTCGAAAAGAGTTGAGAATTTCCCGGTGCCTGGCCAATTTCCCCATTCACTAAAAATACCACCAACAGCTTAATCTGGTTCAAAGTCAGTTGGCATTCATCTGTATCCCCAGGTCGTGCCTGAAAATAGGCAGAATTTGTCTAGTGCACTTACCTGGTCAACAAAAACTAAATAAAGGTCTATGGTGAAGCTGTCTGTGCTGAGAGCCTTCCCTTTAGCTAGCAACAGGACAGCTGCATGGAGTTTGGGCTCCATGAGGCTTTTGCCAGGTTCTTCTCTGAGCTGGGTGGAAAGTTTAGAGGTAGGAGTGTCCCCAGGAAAGAACAGAGTTTGGCTGGAACACAGCCTTTGGTTTGAGAGGTGTGACGTTGTCTGCAGCAATGGTGCATGATAGGGTTAACATCAGTGGGCTTGGTAGCAACTTAACTGTCATGTTTGCTTAGGGCAGGAATTCTAGATTCATCCTGTTGCTTGTGTAGTTGGAAGGCGAAGAGCACCCCTTTGTCCCCTATCTCCCAAAAGTGATGCTTGATCCAGTACAAGCTGCCACTCTGCCTCGCAGTACAGTATGGTGTTAATCTTGTATTTGAGCTGATGATGTCTGCTATAAGGGAGGTCTGGGAGAGAGAGATCATTTTTAGTTTCCCTTTAGATTGGCTCAGGGCCCTTTTAAGGCATCAAGTTCTGCTTCTCTTTTCTTCCTTTGTCTGTTGGTGTGGGGCTATGTTCAACCCCTTAAGAATGCCCTTAAAGGCTTCTCTGGGGATGCCCTCCTACACTATGAGTGTTGTTGGTATTGAAGTAGTAAGCTACCTCCTCCTGGAACCAATCCTTAAATTTGGGGTCTGCTATTAACCATAGGGTTACATCTCCATCAGGGAAGCTGGGTTCAGCCCGGGGATTGAGAACATAGAGCCACAGGTACATGGTCAGATATGATTATTTGCCCTATGGAGGGAAGATCGCCTAGGAAGCTAATGCATCAGCTAATCAAAAGTCATTGTGGCAGTGGGAGTCGTGTACCCTGAATAGAAAGAATAATCTCAACCAGTTGGATTGTCTCTCTGCCAGACCTCAGTCAGGCCTCACTCCTCTATCAGGAACTGTAAAGCTGCTGTCAATTTGGGGTGGCAATCGGGGGAAAATTTAGACCTGTCCAGGAAGTGGTCAGGTTGAAGTCACCCCTGTTTAAGAGTGGAAGCTGGTCCTCACCCTGAATGTCAGCCAAGGCTTGACTGAAATGGAGGAAGAAGTCAGCACCATCAATTTTGGGGGAATAGATTGAAACCACTATCTTCTGACCCAGGATAACCCATGCTGACCATAACCCATCAGCCTTGTGAGTCTGTGGAGGTCTTATCAATCATCCATTTAGTGGCACGGTTCACCAAGTTCACAGCCTCCCTTGACTTGTCGGAGGACGAGCTATGAACTAGCTGACCCACACATCCCTTGTGGAACCACAGGGAAGTCTTTCCAGTGAGGTCTATCTCTTGTGCGAGTACATTATCAATCCAAATAGACTTGTGATGTTGTAAGACCTTTGTGCATTTCACAGGATTGTTGAGATCCTTCACATTCGAGGACAGTAACCTCACTTAGGAGTCTGGTACCTGCCCCAGTATGGTGTAGAGACCCAAAAGGACTGTTGAGTGTCAACTTACTGCCTTGTAGTCTAATAGAAACTAATGAAGAGCCCTAGAACTGGGCTCCTACAACAAATAAAGGTACTGTATCTCAAATGCAACAAGAACCTTGTTGAAAAAGAAACACCTGGGTCACTCCCTTAGAGGCCCCTGGTGCTGAAATAGAAAAGTACATGCAAGTAACAACATATTAGAAAATGATAACACTCTCTATGAAAATGATAGGAAGAAAATGTCAGTGCCCTGGGTAACCAGGAAGAGGTATACCTGCTGTTAATGTCAGAGGGAGGAACAGATAGCCTGCACGTACAGTCAACAGAGGCACTTGATGATGGAAAGCGACAGAAAAAGTTTTCTGCCTCAACTAGTAGTACTCTATGATTCATTAAAAACCTGCCTTATAGTACCCATAGATTCACATTATATAGTGTGGCTGATATGACTTCATTGTCAGATCGCAGAGACTTTCACTGGAATATATTTGTTTATAAATTTATTATACAGATTTTGCCTTCATATTTATTGTGTGCATTAAAGATTAAAACTTCATATAAATGCTCTTTGAGATCAACAACTAGGACATCTTATCAAGTACAGCTATGGCTCAATTTTGAATAAGTCCCAAGAAGTAGATCTAGTTATGGTGACAAGCTGTTGGTTGCCATGGTTCCTAGAACCTGGGATAAGTTATGCAGACAATTGAAAGTTCAAGCATTACTAACGCTAGGGCATTTTGGAGCACCATTACTTAGTTTATATAATAAACACTGTAATTGTTACGGATAACTTTGTAATTTTTTAATAGCATTTGCCAATGTGTTTTTTATAACTTGTGTCTGTATGTTATGTATAAATTGTATGTATGTCATGGATGCATTTGTAAATGAGACTGCTTATCTCAAATTGCTATCCAGTAAACCTGAGGATGATGAACCCAGAGAATGATGGGTTTATGTGAGTGCAGCAGCCGCTTCAAACCCACATCCGAGATTAGCTTTGGGCAAAGAATGACTGTGTCAACAGTGGGGCTGATAAACAGACTACAGTAGGGAGCGGGGAAGCACAGGTGACAGTAAAGTGAAGAGGTCTAAGGCCTGCCCGAAAACTTAGGAGGGGAGAAGAACAAGGGTGAACCACCCACGTAAGTTGCCAGATTTGTCTGAGAGGGAAGAGGTCAGAAATGAATCCGTCATACCCACACCCTAATCAAGCTGTAAGTATGAGTGGCCCCATGCCCTCAGGAAGCATGTCATGTGGGGCACTCTCAGAGAAAGAGAGGGGACCACAGAGGAGGGGGAGAAGGAAACATCTTTTCATGTTTTGAACAGGCATGAGTAAATCAGTACAGAACCAGTGGGGAGGTGGACCAGAGCACTCCTCCATACGCAGGGGAGAAGGGCAAGTAGGAAACCTATGCATGCATGAATAGGATGGCTAGGATCACAGACCTAAAGGGCGGTGGGGAGGCACTCTCTGCTATCATGCCTCAAGGGTACTGCATATAAAAAAAGCAAAAGGGTGGTCATACAAGTAGAGGTACACAAAGACAGGACCTGGCAGCATAGGTATATCACAATAACAGATGCAAACCCCTCCTATGGCATCCAAAGAATGGTAACTTTATAATCAATATGCCCCCCTTCCCACCCACCTCTCCACATTATGAGTCCAAGTCCTGAAGTCTCATAAAGTGTACCACACCCAAACAACATCTACTGGGTACAGTGGTTGTGGTGAGGTTCATGAAACACAGACAGTCTGTTCAAATTGCCGCTAATAGTGGCAAGAGGGAGCCACCTTACTTGTCCAAATGGCATCAAGACAGAGGGTCTGTAGATCCGAACCACTGCTGGTTTTGTCTCAAAGGTGGCAGCACCACCATATCTAGTACAGGAGAGGTGTCCATATCGTAGTTATTTCACCTGATGGATACCTATGATAGGGTAGCTGCAGTCTCCAGGGCCAAGGTGGCAGACTGCATTAGTGGAGCAGGCTATGCAGGAGGGAAGAGCAGGTCCCTGTCATTGCAGCGGTCTCCTCTCGTGCGCCTTTAACTGGCAGAGGAGTCAGAGTGGAGCGGTCAGATTGGGAACTGGAGTCTTGGTTATGATGCCAGATTCTGCTCTGTTCTTGCCCAGATGCTGGCCGTTCATGCAGGGGACTGTTCTTAGGTCCTGACTTCCCCTCCATTGAGACTGTGTCTCCCACTCTCCCATCTCCCTGGGCGACACCATGCTGTGTTCGCTGTTGCTGTGGTCGTGTTGCTCCCAAGATCCTCGAGCCACTGAGTTTTGGTTCTGTTGGTGCAAGGGTACCTCACTGCTGGACCTGTTCAGATCCCCCCAGAGCCTCCTGGATGGGGGGAATCAACACTGATATAAGGTCACTACCATTGGATGACAGATCTGGCCTCATAGTGGGTTCTACATTCTCGTTCTTGTCCATTCCTGATGATGGCAAAATTAGTGAGCCCCATAAATCTGTAGAAGATGCCAGCATTTTGGAGAGCTGACCAGACTGACACAAACTCCCTTCTTTTCTGGACGATCTCAGCCAAGTATTCTTGCTAGAGAAACACCTTGGATCCACACCAGGTAAGAGTGCCTTTTTTTTCTGGCCAGTTTTAGCAAAGGCTTCTTTGGCAGAGTAGTGAAGAAAGTAGGCAATTATGGGACGGGGATGGGATCCAGTGGGTGAGGGCAGCCCTCTGCTGCAGTGGGCCTGTTCCACTTTGAGAGGACTCTAGCATGTGGGGGCTACCAGCTGAGGAAGTATTTTGGACAAAAAATGCTTCATACAGGGTCTAACATCTTCGTGGATGCCGAGGATCCTTGTGTTGTTGTGGCATCCCTGATTTCCTTGAGCCTCAGCGTGCTCCCAGATCCGATCAAACCACCATTCATGGTCCTTGAGGCAGAGGAGGATCGAGAGGTAAGTGTCGTTGAGGTTGGCCACCCTTTGCTCAGTGGCAATTAAACTGTTTGTCAGTCAGCAGATGTCCTCGGCAGTGGTGGTAATAGACATTTTGAGGACCAATATATCTGCAATGAGGGATTCTAGCAGGGAGGCTGTGTAGGAAAGAGAAGGAGCCATCCCATCAGAAGTAGGAGCTACTGCCATTCCCACCATGCCCAAATGGGGTGTTGCTGCATTGTCCTTTGCTGCAGTGAAAGTGCTGTGGGTGCCAATAGGTTGTGAGAAAAAGCTGATAAGCACAGTTGCCAAGAACTGAAGAGCGATTGATCATGTAAGAAAATGAATGCTTGGCATTGCTGTACTGGATTACAGTATATTCTCATTTATCCAAAACCCAGTTTTCCAAAACTCCAGATTATCCGAATGTTCGGTCTGTCCCCTGAGCTCTCCCAGCTGTTTTTAACATGTCCAGTTAGCGGTAGTTAGCAACTTGTGGTTGGCATATAGACTTTAGCGTAACGCATCTCGGTACAAAGCACTGGCATCTAAATGTAACAGAAGTGTCCTGGACATCTTTCATAAACTCCATGTCCTGTAGTGTCTTCGTAATGGTGACTGCATTGTCAGAATTGCTTGGCAGTGCAACACAGGCAACTCTATGGTCCATGACATACATACATACAGCCTGGAAGAAAATCTGCAAATATGCAATCACTATGGACTGTGGAGAGGGGCCGAATCACATGAAAAGCACAGGCATTAGGCATTGTATTGTTCGTTCAAATGAGGGCTGGCTATGTCGTTTTAAAATCCCCAAGGCATTTGGCAGGTATTAACTGCCTGTGAGCCCCTGTCCATCTGTTTTGATAACACTGCCTCACTCAGAAAAAAATGTCGTGTGCATTAGACATTGTATCTTTGATTCAAATGAGGGCTGGCTAAGTCGTTTTAAAAATTACTGTTGCATTCAGCAATTATTAACTGCTGTTGAACTCCAGTCCATCTGTTCTGACAACACTGCCTCATTCAGAAAAAAATGCTGTGAGCTGTTTCATCTGCATGTTGAAGCCGAGCTTGTTTTTAACTTTAATATGTATTTATAAATCTACTCTGCTATAAAATCTCTTTCGCATCTCTTCATGATGCAAGTCTATGGCCTCCCATTTATCCGAACCCCAGATTATCCAAATGAATTGCATGTCTCCCTGTGCATTCAGATAATCGGGGTTACACAGTAAGATGGTAACATAATATTTGACGGAAGATAAGGACTGCTAGGCCCACCCAGTCATATCCTCTGCCTGCATCAGTGGTCACTGACCCTACTTGGTCATTGGCTTTAGCCTTTCCTACCCACCTCTAGGGTTCCCTTGTGCCTATCCCATGCATGTTTAAATCCCCCTGCTGTGCTAGCTCCCACTACTTCCTGGGGTAGGCTATTCCATGCATCTACCACACTTTCTGTGAAGAAAAACTTCCTCACATTTCCCTTTATTCTGCCTCTCTCCAATCTCATATCATGCCCCTCATCCTTGTATGCCTCCTATACTGAAAAATGTCACCACTTGCACTTGCATTAAGATAACTGAAGGTTTCTATCATATCTCCCCATTCCTGCCTCTCTTCCAGTGTATACAGATTGAGATCTCTTAATCTCTCCTTGTATGCCTCCTGGTGCAAGCCCTGCACCATCTTTGTTGCCCTTCTCTGAGCTGCCTCTACCCTTTCTATGTCCTCATTAAGATGCAGCCTCCAGAACTGTACATCACATTCCAGATGAGAATTTATCAGTGTTTTGTGCAGTGGCATCACCACCTCCCTTCTTCTGCTAGTGATACCCCTTCATATGCATTCCAACATGCTACTGGCCCTCCCCCACAGCCTTGGTATACTGTCTGGACACCTTTGGGTCATCTGAGATGATTATTCCTAAATTCTTTTCTTCCCTGGTAACCATCAACAACTCCACCCTCATCCTGTAACTCTCCATAGGATTTCTGCATCAGGTGCATGATTTTGCACTAATTTGCTTTAAATTTTAATTGCCATACATTGGACCAATTTTCCAGCTTTCCTAGGTCCCTCCTCATTTTCTCAACCTCCTCCCAACACACACACACACCAGAGTGTCTGCCCTGTTGCAGATCTTGGTGTCATCTGCAAACAGGCAAACTTCCCTCCAGCCCTTATTACATGCTAAAAACGTTACCTTTGTTCCTTAGGGAAGGTACACCTGGGTGGTAACTGGAGGCCTTGGGTTTGGGACTGGATCCCTCCAGCCAGAGGTTTTGGGCCTGGTTCCCCCCGCCCCCCCGTGAGGTTGGGGCCCATGTACAAAAGGAGCCTGAAATTGTGGGCCCATCCGACTAGATGCAAGTGGAGGATTTGAGACCCTGTATACTGGAAGCATATATATGTATATATGCTTAGTGCCCAATACAACTAGATTGTAACCCAAATTGGGAGCTGGAATGACGCTGAAATTACTACTGTATTTTAATGAAGATGAACTGTACTGGCCCAAAAGTTTTGCTATATAAGGTGACCAGTTGTAAATGTATTAAGCTGTATCAACACTGATGACCTATATGTATATAAGTTAAAAATGTAACAATAAAAAGAAGAATTAAAAAAAAAAATTTAATTGCCATACATTGGAATAATTTTCCAGCTTTCCTAGGTTCCCTCCTCATTTTCTCAACCCCTCCCCCACACACACACACACACACACACATATGCACCAGAGTGTCTGCCCTGTTGCAGATCTTGGTGTCATCTGCAAATAGGCAAACTTCCCCTCCAGCCCTTCAACAATGTCACTAATGTAGACATTAAAAAGGACTGGCCTACCACCTCATAGAGGAACTGGAAGGTACCCATTTTAGAACAGTTACTGAGTAAAATATAGAAATCTCACTGATGTATTCTGAATAACATGCATGGAGATATGAAATATGGTTATAGCCAGTTTTCAGTTTTGAAGTTTAAAGAGTTAGCCGATTGTCCCAAAGTTGGGGACAGGCACATTGCAATGATCTATTTAAATCTCTGGACAGAGTGATAATAGAAAATATGGTTCAGCTTGACTGAATACTGATGTACAATACTTTATATTCACACAAACCATTGTTGTAATTTGAAATGGAATACTGGTCTCTGCAATAAACTTGAAGTTTAAAAATAAAGGACTGGCCCCAGGACTGATCCTTGAGGCACCCCACTGGTCACCGGCCTTTGCTTGGATTGGATCTCATTAATCACCACCCTCTGCTTTCTGTTCACCAGTACAGTAAGACATTGCAGAGGGACTGGAAGGAAAAGTATGTCTCTTTGCAGATGACACAAAGATCTGCAACAGAGTTGATGCACAAGGTGAGGTGGAAAGGATGAGAAGGGACTTGGCAAGGTTAGAGGAATGGTCAAATGTATGGCAGCTTAGATTCAATGCTAAGAAGTGCAAGGTAATGCACCTGGGAAGCAAAAACCCAAGGGAAGAGTACACAATGGGGGGTGAGATACTAACAACAACAAAAATGGAAAGAGACCTGGGGTAGTCATATCAGATGACCTAAAGGTGGGCAAGCAACGTGAGAGGGCAGCAAGGAGGGTTGGGGAATACTGGGATGCATAGGAGAGGCATCACCAGTAGAAAACAGGAAGTTGTTATCCCTCTGTACAGACAGCTGGTGAGACCCCATCTGAGTACAATGTGCAGTTCTGGAGACCCAATCTCTGCAAAGACATAGACAGGATGGAAGCTGTCCAGAGGGAGGGCACTAAAATGGTGCAGGGTCTGCACCAGAAGACATATGAAGACAGACTAAGGCGCTTATATGTATAGCCTCGAGGAAAGGAGGAGAGGGGACATGATAGAAACTTTCAAGTACCTCAAAGGAATCAACAAAGTCCAAAGGGTAGCATCTTTCAAAAAAGAGGTGTGCAAGAACAAGGGGCACAATTTGAAGATGGGGGCTCAGAGGTAATTTAAGAAGTATTTTTCACAGAGAGGGTTGTGGATGTGTGGAACGGCCTTCGGAGGAGGTTGTGAGTCAAAACAGTGGTGGAATTCAAGCATGCATGGGACAGTCATAAGGCAATTCTAGGGGGTGGGGGTAGGAAGAAGTAGGCTGCTGGTTAACTAGGATCTGCAGCTTATCCAGTAGGTAGGAAATGGGCAGACTGGGTGGGCCAAGCGGTCCTTATCTGTCGTCAAATTCTATGTTTCTGTGTTACCCCAACCAATTTTTAAACCAGTTCTCCACTTTGTGGCCCACCCCCAGGCTACCCAACTTCTTAACCAGTCTTCTGTGTGGAACGGTGTTGAAAGCCTTGCTGAAATCGAGGTAGGCGATATCCACCGGTCACCCCTGATCCACCTCCTTCGTCTGCCAGTCAAAAAAGTATATCAGATTTTTGTTTTTGTTTTTTAACTCTTTTTCTGCTCCCACTTGGCCCCAGGGAACTCTCTCAGGCATCCTCAGGACTTCATGTCTCTACCTCCCTTCTGAGACCGCTTAGCTCCTCCTCCCTCGTGCAGCCCAACACAACCCCGGATCTACACCACCCAGAGGAGCAGCTGCCCTATCCATCCAGGGTGCTCTATCTTACAATATAGAGTGCCAAGCATACAGAGTCAGCCCTGGAGGGAGCATGGGCCTGATGCTGGAGTGTAGACCTTTGGAGCCAGTGCCGTCGCCTATCCCAGGAGTGGGATTTTCTACTTAAGGTGCTGTCCCCCTCAGAGTTTGGCTTGCAAGGCAATGTACACCGCAACTCTGCCCTCTGCCTATGCACATGTTGCTACTGTTGCTTTCCCCCAGCTGCCACCAGAAGTCGCGCTTCAGCGACGGGAACCACGAGACCCTTCCTGGGAAGAGAACAGTCCTCCAGATGCTCGCTCTCTTCCCGCCCCTGCCGACCCCCGATGACCTGGGCTCGTTCTCAAACCCGGGTCGCTGGCATGGCGCAAGGTGTGGTGTCCAGCATCTCAACCCTCAGCGCCACTGGGCTGGCCTATCAGATTTATTTGACATGACCTTCCTGCTGTGAATCCAAGTTGCCTTGGATTCTGTGCTCTGCTGGATTCCAAGTGTCCCACAATCCTTTCCTTAAGCAGCGCCATCATAATCTTGCCCACAACTGAGGTGGAGACTGACTGGCCTATAGTTTCCTGCTTCCTCCCTGTTTCCACTCTTTGTGAAAAGGAACTACATGTGCCCTCTTCAGTCCTCTGGAACCACTTCTGTACTGAGTGACTCACTAAACAGGGCTGCTGCTAGCACCATCCGTAGTTCCTTTAATATCCTAGGGTGTATACCTTCTGGTCCCATTGCTTTGTCCGCCCTCAGTTTTGCAAGTTCTCCTTGGACTCTCCCTTCTGTAAATGTACTTGTGTTCACCTCCCTCTCTACACTGTTTTTGATACCTAGCTGGGGTCCCTGTCCCTCATCCTCTTCAGTGAATACTGAATAGAAGTATTTATTCAGTACTGATGCTTTTTCTAGGTCTCCCTCCGCACACACCCCTTCCTCCCCTCTAAGCATTGCAATCCCAGCCATGGCCTTCCTTCTTTCACTAATGTAGCTATAGAATATCTTGTTCCCTTTCTTTAGTGTCTGTGCTAATCTTTCCTCGGTTTGCGGCTCTGCACTCGTAACTGCTTTCCCTCCTTCCCTCTGTTTATCTAGGTACACTGACCTATCCCTTTCCTTCTGTGTCTCCTTATATTTTCTAAAAGCCACCTTTTTGGCCCTTATTTTCTCTGTCACCCCCTTTGAGAACCATAGTGCTTTGTCCCTTCTCTTACCTTTGTTTCTCAGCCTAATGCACTGATTTGTCACCTCCAGTATGGCACCTGTTAGGTGTGCCCATTGCTCCTCAACCCCTCCCTCCTCCCTTCCTTCCTTCCTTCCTTCCTTCCTTCCTTCCTTCCTTCCTTCCTTCCTTCCTTCCTTCCTTCCTTCCTTCCTTTCCTTCCCTCCTCACCCAGGGCTTCTTTGATGTCTATCCCCATCCTAGCAAAGTCCACCCTCCTAAAAATCCAGGACCTTGCCTTTGTGTGGCATGACTGCAACACTTTACCAGTCTCACTGAACCCTAGGTGACCATCCACCTGGACTTCTGTGATTCTGTCCCCATTGGTCAGTACAAGGTCCAGAATTGTCTTGTCCCTGGTGGGCTCTAACATTAACTGCCTGAGGCCTGCCCATCAAAGATTCCAAGATGTCTTGGCTCCTGGCTGAGGCAGCTGCTGGGATGGTCCAATCCATGTCCGGCATATTAAATTCATCAAACAGCAGTACCTCCCCTTTGCTGCCATCCTGTTTTTTTCTTCCACTATTGCCCTATCTACCTCCTCTCCCTGTGCTGGAGGCCTGTAGATCACTTCTGTGCGAATTGCTGTGCCATTGCCTGACTCAAATTTGACCCACAGTGCCTCAGCCTCCCCCTGCCTACCCTGTGCAACCATTGCTTTAATACCCCCCTTGACCCTCCCTATCCCTTCTGAAAAAAACATACCCTGGTACATCTGCCTCCCAGTCATGGTTTCCAGTGTACCATGTTTCAGTACTTACTACTATGTCCAGGTCCGACTCCGTCATCAAGGTCAACTGATCTGAGATTTAATTTCCCAGACTGCGGGCATTTTTGTACATGGCTTTCCATGGTTCACCACCTGTCCCCCTTGTACTTCCTTTTTGCCTTCCTGTTCCTTTTTCAACTCTGTTTTTTTCTTATGCTGCTCCCTCCCTTCCTCTGCCACATCCCTTATAACGAGTTCTGGTATATCTATTAACAACTTTTCTTCCCGATCCACCCTGCTCGCTTATGTGACCTGTGGTGATGGACTGTTATGTCCCCCACTCCGATCCAACCACCCCTTGACTACTTTAAATGCTAGTTAAGAAAGCATTTAAACTGTTCACTTGAGAACCGCCATCCCCTTCCGGAAGGATGAAGGCCATCACCTTGTACAGGCTCACATTGCTCCAGGTGGGTCCCCAGTCTCCGAAGAAGCCCAAACACTTTTCTCTACACCAGCCATCCAACCAAGTGTTGACATTTCTGATGCAGAGATTCCTAGCCTCCCCCTGCCATGGACTGGCAGCACCTCTGAGAATGTTATAGAGCCTGCTGTCTCCCCAAGTCACCTTCCTAGCTCCCTGAAGTTCTCCTGCACCTGCTCTATGCTCAACTCTTCCCAGGCTAGGTCTTTTATCCCCAGATGGACAATGACCTGCAGCCCCCCTCCTTGCTACCGCTGTAGCAATCCTCTGGATATGCTCCCCTTCTCTCCAAGCAGTGCCACCTGGAAGGCACTTGACCTCCCTCTCCAATCCACTACCTGTGCCCAACTCCATTTCCCGGACAATCAAGTCCCCCACCAGGAGTAGCATCCTCTTCCTCTGGGGTCCTCTAACCCCCATCTGTGGGTCTCCCTCCTGGAGGACCCACTTATCCTCCCTGGTTGCAACCTCAGGTTCCCTTGTGGGACTTGCCCACTCCTCCAGGACAGCATAGGAGTTTCTAAGTTGAAACGGATGGAGGATGTGCCTCTGACCCCCCCTCCCTCAACCTCCCTGAGACCACCATATTCCAGCCAGCTCTCTGCCTGGTGAACCATTGTGGTAATGGCTGCAGACGTGGTGGCCTCTGGATGGGGGCAAATGTTGCCAGTACTCCAGCCAGCTTGGCCTGGAGACTGAAAACCTCTGCCATCAGCCCAGAGAGGTGCCTGCATGTGGGGCAGTACCACAGTACCCAGAATATCCTCCTGAAGACTGCTGCCCCACATCTACTGCACTGCACCACTTCCTGCATCTTCATCATCTGTTCTCCCAATGACCCCTCCTATTTAAAGCCTACTGCTGTTATAGCAGATTTTTTTTATTGTTGTTATTTATTTTCTTCTTCTTCTTCTAGTTCTCTCCTCCTTCTCTCTCTCTCTCTCCTTTTCTCTCTTACTAACTACTATGCTGGTACTATACTATTGAAAGTGTTGGTACTATACTATTGAAGGAGATCCTCCTGAATTGCTGTTAATATATCAGAGAGGCTTCTTTATCTACTGTACTTAGCCCAATTCCCTTGTGCAGCAGGAAGTTGTAACTAAATAAATATCTGTAAAGGCGGATGAGCCCCAGGGTGGGTGGGATGAGGGAGGGTGGGTAGGACTCAGTCTCCAGGTTCTGAAAACAACCAGCTATCTCTGGCTGGATTCCTCTGCTGATTCCAATCCAAATCAAAACATAACAGGCAGATGTAAGTCCTGTTCTGTCTCACTGATTCCCTGCTGATTCCAATCCAAATCAAAATACCATAGGCTGTTGTAAGTCCTGTTCTCTCTCACAGATTCCCTCTGCTGATTCCAATTCAAATAAAAACACAGCTTACTGAGGGCTGAAACAGAGCAAATAGATCAAGCAGCCATCTTGGTGGGAACTTAAGCCACACCCCCATAACCTTGCACTTTTTGGCACTGAAACCCAGCTGCCACCTCCAGACCATTCCTCTAATTTCCTCAGATCCCTTTGCATTCTCTTCATTCTTTATTGAGTGTCGACCCTGTTGCAGATTTGTTTATTATCTATAAAGAGGCCCGCCTTACCCTCACACTCCAGTGCAATGTCGCTTATGATAACATCACATATATACATATGAACATACGAACAAGCCAGCAGAAGAAGGCCATTTGATATATAAAGTCTACTCATATTGCAGGGTCCACAGCTTGAGCTAATGTCCCTGCTGTCCCTCCCCACTCCTCCCATCCTCCCTATACATGAGCCTTACTTTCCCCCTATGCCTATCTCAGCCTCTCTTAAAGCTGCCCACTGTCTTCAATGAGATGACCTCTTCCAGCAGTGCATTCCAAGTGTCCACCACCCTCTCTGTGAAGAAGTGCTTCCTGACTTTCCTCCTAAACCTCCCACTCTCCAGCTTAAGACTGTGCCCCCTCATGTTATGATCGCCACTCCGCTTAAAGAGACTCTCCTTATCAACCTTATTTATCTCTTTCAAGTACCTGAAGGTCCCAAGCATGTCCGCCTCCTGTCTTCCAGGGAGCATGTTCAATGCTCTCAACCTCTCCTTGTATGCCTTACCCGCTGACCCACTATCATCTTTGTAGTACTCTTCTGGACCATCTCCAGCAGGTTTATGTCCTTTTGAGGTGTGAGCACCAGTACTGAACCCCATACTGTAGATGCAGCCTTACCAGTGACCTGCACAGGGCAGTATAACCTCCCTCTCCTACTACTGATCCCCTAGATATGCATCCCAGCATCTTGTTTGCCTTTGCTGCTGCTTTCTTGCACTGCGTGGAGTGTTCAGGTCACTAGTGATCATCACTCCCAGGTCCTTCTTCTCCTCTGATGCAGATACTCAGACTCCACCCAGGTAGTACTCTGTCCTGGGCTCTGGCCCAATATGCATAACTTTGTATTTCTTGGCATTGAGCTGCTGCCAGATCCTGACCACCTCCCCAGCTTTTCCAGATCTTCCTGTATGTCCTGTATCCCTTCAGCTGTGTCCACTCTCCATGAGAGCTTGGTGTCATCTGTTAATAGGTGCATTTTGCCCTTAATGACCATCCCCAATGTCATTGATGAAAAACACTGAACAACACCGCCCCAGCACAGAGTCCTGTGGACCCCACTGGTTACCTCCTCTGTGGTAACAGATAACTCTCTCCCCACAACCACCATCTGGGTTCTGTCCCTCAGCTAGTTTTCCACCCATCTAGCCATCTTTTCCCCAACCCCAAGATCCACCAACTTCCTGATCAACCTTTTGTGGGGCACAGAGTCAAAGGCCTTGCTGAAATCAAGATAGAGGATGTCTACCGCTTGACCCCTGTCTACTGTCTTAGTGGCACAGTCAAAGAAGTCAATAAGATTTGTTTGACACAATCTCGCCCCCATGAACCCATGCTGCCTCACATCCTGGAGACCATGCTTTTCTAGATATTCCATCAACCTTTCCTTTAGTATGGTCTCCATGAGCTTGCCCACAATGGAAGTCAGATTGACTGGTCTGTAATTCCCTGGGTCATCCTTAGGACCACTTTTGTGGAGAGGCACTACATGTGCTGTTCTCCAGTCCTGCTGTACCACACCTGACTCTAGTGAACTATTAAACAGGTCTGCCAGTGGCCCTGCCAGCTCCTCAGCCAGTCCCTTTAGTACCCTTGGATGTACTCTGTCCGGGCCCGGTGATTTGTCCACCTTCAATGTCAGCATCCCTCCCTCACTCTATCCTTCTCTATCACTACATCTGTGTTCCCCTACCTCCCTGACCCAGAACCAAACCCTGTGGAACCCAACTAGTCACTCTCCTATCACCTGAGTGGGTACCATTTACCACCACCCTTTGCCTCTTATCCTTTAACCAGTTTGATACCCAGCTTGTCACATTCTCCCCCACCCCAGGCTGCTTAGCTTGTTAACTAGTTTTGTGTGAGGCACAGTGTTGAAAGCCTTACTGAAGTCCAGACAGGCCACATCCACTGGTCTCCTTTGATCCACCTCCCTGGTAATCCAGTCAAAGAAATCTACGAGATTAGTTTGACATGACTTCCCTCCTGCGAAACCATGCTGCCAGTGGTCCTGCAGCCCTTTTCCCTCCAGGTGCTCCACGGGTCTCTCCTTTAGTAGTGTCTCTATTAAATTACCTACCCCCAATGTGAAACTGGCTGGTCTGTAGTTGCTAGCATCCTTCCTACTGCCACTTTTGTGCAGAGGGACCACACTGACCCTCCTCCAGTCCTCTGGTACTTCCCTCACCTCCAGTGAGGTGCTAAAAAGCACAGCAGAGGGGTGGCCAGCACCATGCTCAGCTCCTTTAGGACCCTTGTATGAATCCCATCTGGTCCCATCGCCATATTCTCCTTTAAGGCTTCCAATCCCTTCCAGACTCTCTCCACCGAGAATGGACTTCTGTCCACTCCCCCCCATGTTGCTTACTGCAGCATGCTGGTCCATCTCCCCCACCCTCAACCATGAAGACTAAGCAAAAGTAATCATTCAGTATTTCTGCTTTCTCTTGATCTTCATCCCTGCAGTCTCCCCCTTCCCTTCTGATTCTATCTTTCCCCTTCTCTTCCTCTTTTCCCATACATACCCGAAGAAGATCTTGTTCCCTTTTTTGACCTCTTTAGCTATCCTCTCCTCTATTAGTGCTTTAGCTGCCATCACCCTCCTTCCTGCCTCATTTTGTTTTGCCAGCTATACCTCCCCGTCTTTATCCTTCTGGGTCTCCTTGTACTTTCTAAATGCTGTTTTCTTCTCCTTCACTGTCTTTGGCACCTCCTTAGAGAAACATAGTGGCCTGTCCCTCCTCTTTTTCTTGCTCACTTCCTTCAAACAGCATGGTGTTGCCTGGGCTATACCCTTTTTAATTGTATCCACTCCCCCTCTGCTATCCCTCCTTCAAGGCATTCTCTGAGGAAATGTTACTATGTCTTTAAAATCTGCCTTCCTGAAGTCCAAGACCTTTGTCTTAATGTGTGTTTCCTTTTCCTGTCCTATCCACATGCCAAACCAAGTACATTGATCACTTGTACCCAGGAGACTATGCACTGTGAAGTTAACAGTGCTATCTTTGTTTGTAAGTACCAGGTCCAGCAGTGCCCCATCCCAAGTGGGTTCCAAAATCAGTTGCCTGAGAAATGCCTTGCATGGAGTTGAGGATGGCCTGCCTCTTGATGTAGCTGTGGCAAGAATGCCCAATCTACATCGGATAGTCAGAATCAGGAGGGGAAGAGGAGACTGCGGGGATGAAGATCAAGAGAAAGCAGATCACAAGAACCATACCATCTTGGTCCTTCTGGATCTCTCTTCAGCTTTTGACACCATGGACCACATGGTGTTGATAGAGCACCTGAGGCATATCTGTGGACTGTCGGGGGCAGTCTTCAGATGGTTTGCATCTTTTCTCATGGGTAGAATACAGAGAGTCATGTCTGGGGTTCATTCCTAAGGCCCAATTCTTCTGTCTTGTGGGGTGCCTCAGGGTTCAGTTCTGTCACCCATGTTGTTCGCAGTGTATAAGCTACCCCTCGGAGACAATTGTAAGAAGGTATGGGCTGAGGTTTCACTGCTATGCAGATGATACCCAGCTCTACCTTTCTTTTGCACCCAACCAGGATGGAGCTCTCTTGGTCTTTAATAACTGTCTGAAAGAAATCCAGGAGTGGATGGATTCCAGTTGGCTGAAGTTGAACTCGGAAAAAACTGAGGTATTGGTTGTGGACCAAGGTCATCAGATAGGGGGGCCGGGTGTTGGTGCTCCCTCTGGAATTTTTCTTGGTGGTGTCTCACTCCCGACCTCTGAACGGGTGTGTAACCTGGGGGCAGTTTTTGATGATGGACTGACCGTACATTCTCAGGTGTCGGCTGTCATTAAAACATCCTTTTATAGCTGGCCCGGTGGTGCTGAGGGTTGAGGCACTGGACGCCACACCTCGCAGCACACTGGCGACCTGGGTTCAGGAGCAGACTCTTGTCGACGGGGGGTCGTCAGGGAGGGAGAAGGATTGAGCACCCAATGGCAGCTCTCCTTCTCCAGGGAGGGGGTACCGTACTCTCTGCTGCATTACCGCCACCTGTTGGGGGAACCTCAGGGTGGTCGGTGCAGATGGGGAGACGTTCCACGTAAGGGTAGACGTTGGCAGGGGACTGGCTTCGATGTGCATCTACACGCGCTCCAGCAGCCTTGTTCCCATTCCATGCTGATGTTGGGGGGACACACCAGAACATCAGGAAAGAAATCCTGCCCTGGTCTAGGTGACGAGCCTCAGCGTCGATCCCAAGGCAACACCCAAGAGAGCAGACTCTGATGTACGCACTCCCAGTCATTGTTCAGGGGGAGATATGGGGGATCTCTGCCACCCTGCCCAGAGGGTAATCCGAGGCTCTGCAGGTATGTGGGCAGTGTTAGTACTCTAGGGGCAGACTACTCAGGGGAGCTGCAGAAGGGGACCTATGAGGGGAGCTCTGAGAGAGGATCAGTGGCAGAAAGTAGGGGGATAAAGAAAGAGTAAAAAAAAACAAAAAACATCCTTTTATCATTGTAGGAATATCACCAGGATTAGGCATCTGGTTTCGTCTGACAACCTTCCTACCTTGGTCCATGTCTTTGTGTCCTTGTGCTTGGATTACTGCAACTCCCTTTATCTAGGGCTTTCTGGGGTTGAAATCTGTCACTTGCAGCTGGTGCAGAATGCGGCGGCCTGGCTTTTGACAGGATCTGCCCGATCCTGTCAATTTACTCTGTTCTGTGCTAACTGCACTGGCAGCCAGTACAGTGGCGGATCACCTTTAAAGTCGGTTTACTGACTTTCTTTTTTTTTATACTTTCTTTTTTCTCCTCCTGGTATTTCCTACCCTCTTGGTCCTACTCCTTGGCCTCTCAATGCTCTTTTGCTGTCCCTAGATCTGCCCCTAGAGTGCCTTCTCTCCTTCCTCCTGCACAGTGGGGTCTTGTCTGGTGTGGCGGTCTGGGCGGAGGGACCGTCATCAGGACACCAGCGGTGATTTTCCCTGCTTCATCCCTGGGGATGCGGCACTTGGGACTATGTCCGAGAGGTAACGTGCTGACAGACAGACCTCTCATGTGCCATGCGACGTCCCCCTCCCGACCCCCTACGAAGGAGTCGCCCGTCCCTTTCAGGAATCGGTGCTTCCACCGAATTCCTTTATGGGAATGACGGACGCTTGTGCATCCCAGGTATCCCACCCCTGAGGGAGGAGAGCATCCATAGAGATGCTCAATCCTCCCTCCCCCCCCTGCCAGCCCCCGGCTCCCCAGGTCCGTTACCCGGGTCGCCGGCATAGCGCGAGGTGTTGTATCCAGCACCTCAACCCTCAGTGCCACCGGGCCAGCGGTTTACTGACTTTCAAAACCATACATGGACAGGGCCTGGACTATCTGAAAGAAATTCTGGTCCCCTACTGCCCTGGTCGATCACTCCGCTCGGCCGACGAGGGGTTGTTAGAGATTCCGAGCGTGAATTTGAAATCATCTGGTACAAGAGCTTTTGCTTATGCAGCCCCACCCTTTGGAATTCTCTACCCCATCGGTTACAGGAGTGCGCAATCAGTGGGGATTTAAGAGGCTTAAAACCTTTCTGTGGCAACAAGCCTTCTTAGCCAACTGAAAGTTTGTTATTGATTTACTGTTATGTGATTTTAACTGAATTGAACTGATGATTGATGTTTGTATGATTTTGTTTTTTATATTGTTAGGTGCCTTGGCAATTGATAAGGAGCCATAGAAATACATTTATTATTATTATAAATTTATTATTACATCTGGCAAATTAAAGTCCCACATTATTAAAATTTTCCTCCTCCTGGCCATTTTGTTAATGGCTTCCCCCAGGACTCTAATTCATGCAGCGTGTCAGAGGCCTGTACACCACCCCGTGCGGATAATGGCCCCAATCCCATCTGCAGGCTGACCCATAGTACCTTCAGCCATTCACTGTCCCCGTGTCTCAGAGGCCCTTATACCCTCTTTATGTATAAACCAACCCCACTCTGCCTTTCCTCCCTGACCTGTCATTCTGGAACACGGTATAGTCTGGGACGGCCAGTTCCCAGCTGTGATTGTCTGTGCACCATGGTTCCATTATGGCCACAAGATCCATGTGTGTCTCTGCAGTGATTGTCTCAAGATCAGGAATTTTGTTTCTCAGACTCTGTGTTGGCACACATGGCTCTCCATACTCTTTGTCCCTCTCGCACGCTAACCTGCCTCCACTTTCTTATTTCTTCTTGCCCCCTGTGTTACCCCACTCCTGCCCTCCCCTGTTACATTGTCATCCTACCTTCCCTCCTCCTCCTCCTCTCCTCCAGCAGAAGTTCCACCTCCAGACTGCCTGCCTGCCCTTCTCTTTGCTTACATCAACTTCCAGGGAATTTCTTTTCCCTGGGTTAACCTTTCCTGTTGTACTAGTCTGGGGGGGGGGCAGTCTCTGCCTCCCTTAGTCTTTCTGCCTAACCCCCCAGCTAGTTTAAATGCCCATCGAAGTACCATTTAACCATTCCACCCAGGACTGCTGCCCCCGGCCCCCAGACAGATGGAGGCCATCTTCCTTCCCATTGTAGTCAAAGCCCTCCTCCCCACACCATGCCTTCAACCACTTGTTGAAGGATCTGGTGTGGAGTTCCCTAGACTTCCCAGACCATGCACAGGTAGCCCCTTATTGAAGGGTGCTGTCTAAGCTGCCTGCTTCAGGCCCCTCCCCAGCTCCCTAAACCTATTCTGCACTACCCCTACAGATTCCTTGCCAGATCATTCATCCCCAGGTCGACAATATCCAGCTCCCTCCCTACCCCCTCCTCCCTTGCAATCTCCAGATCTACCCTCCAGTCCTCCCCACTGAAGCCCCTGTAATGCACTGCACTACCCTATCCCTCCCTTCCCATGCCACCAACTCAGTCTCCTGACTAATGAATCTCCCACCAGCAGCTGCCACTTCCTTGGGTGGGGGACCCTCCCACATTCCTTGGGACCTGCTTCCTTGAGGTCCTCTACCTCCTCTCTTCTCCTATCATGAGTGCCTCCTCTTGGCTTCCCTATCCCACCAGAATGGCAAAGGAATTGTGCAGTAGTAAGGTCTCAGAGGTGCTGTCCTTCCTTCCTCCCCCCACACTCCCAGAGCCCACCAAGGCCCAGTAACACTGACTCCTTGCTGTTATCCTTTGAGACAGCAACAGCAAACTAAGTGACCCCTGGGTGGGGCAGATGGTGCCCTGTACTAATGTGTGATGAGCTCTTCATCTACACTTCGGTCCTCCTAACTTTTTTAGCAGCCTTCTATGTGGATCCGAATATAAAGCCTTGCTTCAGTCTAGATATAGCATGTGGACTGCCTATCCCTTATCTACTGCCCTCGCCATTCAATAAAAGATAACCAGCATCTTGGTCAGGCACAATCTACCTGTCTCGACCATGCTTTTTGGTGTCCTGTAACCCATGGAACTCCAGGTATTCCACTACCTGTTCTTTCACCATCATTTCCAGGAGCTTACCAACAACAAAGGCCAGACTTACTGGCCTGTAGTTACCTGGTTTCTCCCTGTCTCATCCCTGTGCAGTGGAACCACATCCACAGACCTGTAGTCCTCTTGGACTCCACCGGTCTCCAGGGATCACCTGAAAAGATCTGCCAGAGGTGTTATCAATTCCAGACTCAGCTCCTTCAGCACTCTGGGATGCAGACAGTTACAGCCTAGATCCTTGTCTATCTAAATGTCTGCAAGCCCTTTTTGGACCCTGTCCATCATGATCTCCACCCTGCCCATTTTATGTTTGTCTTTCTGATGCCTTCACCCCACTATCTGGCAGTGCCTCCCCCCATTCTCCACTGTGAAGACAGAGCCGAAGAAGTTATTTGGTACCGTTCCCTTTTGCCCATCATCCTCAACCATCCTCCCTCCCACCTTTCTTCAACCTTATTGTCTCCCCTTGCCTTTCTCTTTTCCCTAATGTATCTGAATAATTCTTTGTCCCCTTGTTTCCCCTTTTCCACTGCACACAACTCTGCCTCTGTCTTAGCTTTCCTTGCTGTATCATTTTATTTATTTTACTATTTTGCTCCCAAAAAAGCACACTAAGCTGAGACTTGTTTCCAGGTGTGTCCAGGGAGCACAGTGGCATTCAGAATCATTCTCCAGGTTTGCAGCTCAGTGCTCATAACCACTACCCTATACTGCTTCCCCTTTCTCAGTAGGTTCTTCTGGTACTCCTCCCACTCTTCTCCCTGCTTATTGTTACACCTCCTGAAGGCCTCTGTTTTGGCCTTCAGTGCCTCTCTCACCTCCTTTGAAAACAAGATTGTTTTTTGTGCTTTTTTCTTTTGGAAATGTAACCCCCTTGTTACTTGGGGTTACTAGAATCCCACTTAGAACCAGTGGCAGGCGGGGAAAGGCAGCTTGTGAGACACCAGTTAAATGGGTTTCACACTGTCTCACTCTTTTCTCAGTCTCAGCTGAGCTGGAGAGAAGACATCACCATAGAATTCTCGCAGCAGCATAACCACATTAGAATGCAGCATCAGGGGTTAGTGTTAGAACTTTGGGGAAATCAAGTCAGTCTTCTGGAGAGAGCAGTCAGAGGAAGAGGTGTGCTGCAGTTGGTAGCCCTTCAGAGCCTAGCTCTGCTTTAGAGCTACATCATAAAGTGGGTTGTGTGTTCTCGCCCTAGAGAGGAACACAGAAGAGACCAGAAGGAAGTGGTAGAGACCATTCCAAGTGTTGTTCCAGTGCCCCATCCCCGAAGGGATGGAGGGGAATTCCAGCATTTCAGGGGCAATCCCCTGGCCCTGTCTGGAAAGGGAAAAGCTGCCTGAAAATGGGAATTGTTCTGAGATCCAGAGATTTTCTTTGTTTCCTTTGAAAGAAGCCCTGGGGCACCTGCATAGCACAGTGAGTCTGTTCTGAAATAGAGCCTATGTTCACCAAGACAGAGTTGTGTAAAAGTATCTGCCTACTGTGGGGTCAGAAGAAGACTAGCCAAGTACAGTGCTTTTAAATTTGTGTATGGCTTAGAAGCATCTGAGACAGTGGGGGTCTAAGGAATGGACAGAGCCATGAACAGAACTGTTTAAGTCAGGACACCACCTAAATACAGTGTAGAATGTTAAATGTGACAAACATTTCAAGATAGCACTACAACCAGTAGTTTCGAAGAAAGGTGTTTTTCCAAATGAATGGCCGGGTATAGATTTGGGAGCAAGTGGTGGGAGGCCCCATCTGGAGTAACCAGGTTTACCTCTACGGGTTCAGTTTGGGCACCTATAGCTTTCTCCCAGGCACTTGGCCAGTGTCTGCAGAAAGTACCCAGATGTGGGATTAAGGATGATTTTCCCTTTAGAGCTAGAAAGTGCGCATGGTTGGTTTAGGGAGCCACCATCAAACTCCATGCTATATGGAAAAGTGTCCAAGAACTGACTGGGGTACCATGTCAAGGAATCAAAGTAGAAGAGTACCAGTTCAGGCTGTGTGATCCCAGAGTAGTTTAGAACCTGAGGGTTTTCGAGTATTAAAGATGTGCTCTGACCTCTGTAAATCTGCATTGCCAGTGAGTGTAGCCCTGTGGAGGTCCATCTTTGCTTTGTTATTCCTGTGTTGATGTGAATAAAAGCCACACTCTAGAATCCCATTCCTGATTTGGACATTTTCACTTATTGCTTCCTGTGTCCGGAGTTACTTGGGCACCACTGACCAGAAGTACAAACCTAGCCATGATGCTGAACAAATAGAGTTTCTCCCCAACCCTAGGTATGAGGTTATAAAATGGAGGCACCCGGTACCGAACCTAGGCCCCTTAACCTGCTGCTAGCCAAGCAGGCAGGGGTAGTAGCCCTTGGAATAGCACCACTATGGGTTACTGAAACGTTCCATATACAAGATTATGTTGCCTCCCTTATAGCACTGTGACCGCTTCACTATTTCCCATTTAGCCTCGGTCACCACTGCCCGTCAACCTCTCCAGGTTGTCCCTGATCAGTGTTCTCATACTTCTGAAGTCTGCCATTCTTAGGTGCAGTAGCACAACCTTGAATGGTGACTGGTAATTCCTGTTGATATTTCAAACCACAATGAGGCATGGTCACTTGACCAAAGAGGTTCCCTAAACGTGACTCCTTCCACCGTCTCCGCAATAGACAGTGCCAGCTCTAGAATGGCTTCCCGTCTGGTTGGCTGCCTAACCCCCTGCTATGGGAAGCAGTCCTGCATGCCGTGTATCAGTGACTGACTTCTCTCACTTACATAGAAACATAGACTCTGATGGAAGAAAGTGACCACGGGCCCATTGAGCCTGCCCATAGTATTACTACCACCCCCTCTCAACCCACTGTCCCGGGGGGTTAGCTCCGCATGCCCCCTTCCTGCATCCCCTCCCTAGTTCCCCCTAATGAGACTATGAGTCCCCTTGCTATGTCACAGTTGTGTTTTGGCCCATTAAAAGTACCCACCCCCTCCACTTCCACTGTCAATCTGTTCCACAGCTCCATCACCCTCTTAATGAAGAACACCCTCACATCTCTCCTGAATTTACCCTCCACTAACTTTTAATCTTGTCCCTCGTGTCTGCATTACTATTTCTAATACATAAGTCTTCACTATTCCCTCTGTTATTTTCTCTTTGAAACTTATAGGTCTTTCTTATGTCCCCCCTCTTCTGGCTGGCCTCCAGCAAGTACATGTTTAGGACCTCCAATCGTTCCTCATAGAAGCTGCCCTCTTGGCCCTGGATCATTTTGGTGCCCCTTTGTTGTACTGACTCCAGCCTATATATGTCCTTTCTCAGGTGAGGACTCCAGAACTGGACACAGTATTCAAACTGAGGCCTCATCAGTGATCTGTATAGATGCAGTATCAACTCCCTTCTCCTACGATCAAAACCTCTCCCAGTAACACCCCAGCATCTTCAATACCTTACTGTAAGCCTTACTGCACTCCTGGCTGGTCTGTTTGGGGGAGTCACTGATAATAACTCCCAGATCCCTCTTCTCAGATGTAGCGACCAGCCTCATCCCCCACCCCATACTCCGTAGGTGGGCTCCTGTTCTCTAAGTGCATCACCCTGCAAAATCTTTGACCTTCTACAGTCTCATCCCCTGCCTTTCAGACTCTGTGTTACTTTTCACGCATCTCTTGTCCCATTTTGAGGGAGCACTTGCTAGATTCCTCTCCCCTGCTTGTCTACATGGGGATTCCCTAGTCCCAGCCTCCCCATTTCCAGTTTAAATGACTAACAGTGTATGGATCAAATTTCTGGCCTAGTGCATTTGCCCCTCACCTGTGAGATGAAGCTCATCCTTCTTAAATAGTCTACTGTCCCAAAATTTCTCACAGCTGCCCCATGAGCTTAAACAACTCCTCCTCCTTACACCACCTCTTAAGCTACTTGTTTCTCCTCACCCTCTCCTGCCTTCCATCCTCCCTATCCCATACAGGAAGGACCCCAGAGAAGGTAATCAGTGCTGCAGCCTGCAGAAATCTCCCTTCATCTCCTGTAGCTCCTGATTTACCAGCTCATTCTTCTCTAAATGGACCAACACCTCTGACTCCTCTCCCATTCTCTTAACTATTTTCTCTATTCTGAGAACACCACTACTAGCTGTGGCCCCTGGTAAGCATCTAATAACCATCCTCTTCTGGCTACCCCAATGCACCACCTTCTCCATTCTTCTAATAATAGAGTACCTGTAACAGTGCTGCAGCAAGTCAAAACCTTTTGGGGAACCCTCAGAAAAAAGACTCCAGGCAAAGAAAGTTCAATGAAACAAACAGTTGCTTTACTTCAGCACAAAACAAGGTTTCAAAAGCAGCTAACTTTGGCAGAACAAAACTATAACGAAAGTTTTTTGGTTTAGCTTGATTCAGCCTTTCAGTTCACAGCAGCACCACCCTCACTCTCTTTTGCCCCAAATCCTTCCTCTTACACTGTTTTCCTTTGTATGTATCTCCAGGTGAGGTTTATTTGAGCTCTTCCTGCAGAGATTCCAGACCTGCATACAGCCAATGCATATGGCCTTTAAGGTCAGGTCAGCAATCAACAGGGCTGGGTTTCAATTCACCCTGTGCTCCTGCTAGCGTCTTAGAGGAGGGCAGGCCCTGGGTGAAAGTTGTATAGACCCCTTTCCTTACCCTCAACTTTTGGAGTTATGCCCATGACATGCTCGGCAGTGGCTACCATCAGGCTGCCCTCCCTGGAGAAAAAGTCGGCATTATTATGCAGAGAATCTGTCCTGTGGTGCTTCTGTAAAGAAAACAGCTGCAGAGTCAGGTACCACCGGGTGACTTGGAAATTAGTGTCCTGCATGGCTTGCAACCATTTGAGGGGTGTGTGGTAAGTGACTAAAGTGAATCATCTTCCCAACAAATAGTAATGCAGGGCCACTGCTACCCACTTCAGTGCCAGGCATTCTTTCTCTAGTGTGCCATAATGTTGCTCCCTGAGAAACAATTTTCTGGACAAACAGAAGATGGCGTGAGTCCCATCACATTCTTGTGACAAGACAGCCCTCAGTCCTACTTCTGAGGCATCTGTGTACAAAACAGATGGTTGAAATTTTCACTTCATATGACAGGTCTCTTACACGACACAGAACTTAACAGATTCAAAAACATTTTGGTCCCACATAAATTCTATCTTAAAGGTATGGTCATTACAAAGTGACTGTGACATAGAAATTGATGGGAAGCATTGTGAAAGTCCCAGATATGTGGCCATTGCTTTAAACGCCTTTTTCACCAATCTTGATAGATACAAGAATTATCCACAAGCCTCCTCTTCTATATCCCCTGATCTTACAGCTAACAACCTCCCATGCCCTAATTAAGCAATAATGCACGACAGGGTGTGTGTCATGCTGGGATACCATCATGCCTTGGGTGGTTGAAGCACGATGCTGTAGGTCGAGTGTGTTCAACACCCGAGAAGTGACATTATCCCAGCACAACACACACCCTGGAGTGCATTATTGCTATAATACAATGGCTTGTTTTATTAAGAAAGAAAAAAAGATAAAAAATAAAATGTTTTAAGTAGATTTTTTTCTTCATTTTTATGATGTGGAAGCACACCTTTAAAAAAAGTCCAATTTAATGTTTCCCCACTAGATGGTGCTGCTACATGCTGGTTGATTTGTCAGTCACACCAGCTCTGACATTTCTAAAGCTTTCTCTTTCTTTTTATGGTTCCCCCCACACACACACAGAGTTTTGACCCCCTTGGTAGTTTCCATCTGTGTTGCGATCCCTTGGTTACTTAAGTTTAAGTGGCCAGCTCACTGCCCTGCCGCCAGATGACTTGTGTGAGGAAAACCAAGTGAGGAGAGCAGCTAGACTTGCAGTTTTGTTACTGGGATGGGGTAAGTTTGTGCAGAAGAAGAAAAAAGCCTTAGAAGAAAGTGGAACATTTAGTGAGCATCATGGAAACAGTCGCACGGTGACTAAAGATGCGCATGCCTGTTCAGTCGCTCGCTGCAATTTAGAGATGGCAATGTTGTTTTACCTTTTTTTGGTGGTGGTGGGGTTACAAAGAACTTAAAGAGAATCTGGTTGCAGTGACAGGGATCTCATGGCAGCATTTTTCTCAGGAAGTGAGCAGCATTAGTGAACCATGTGACCGGCAGTTACGGTCTCTGCAGTTCACTGAAGCCAGTGGGTTCGCTCTGAATAAAAAGAAAGGCTGCCATGAAAATTAATTTTTTACTGAATGTGCAAAGTCTGCTTACTTGGTTGACAGAATTGGTGTTGGCGTGCTGTTGATGTTGTGGTTTGGAGGGGATTCTGAATTTCTTTCCAGCAGCTGGTCAGAGCGGCAGTAACATCTGGAGGAGACGCATGATTCTTCTTCTGTCATGTGGCCATGTGTGTGCCTGGACTACACACAGTACAGTGATGTTATACTGAGATAACATCATTGTCCCAGGCACACACTGACAAATCAGAGCCCAGCATTCTTTCTTGCCATTGTATAATTTCCATTTTAGTCTTGTAACAAGAAAAAAAAGCGATATTACTCCTCAATAGGCTTGAAACTACTGGCACCGCAGCTTATGACAAACTTGACACAAAACTCCTCAACCTTGGAGCTCCAGAAATTGCATATCCCATTGCATTACTTTTCAATAGATCCATCCAAGAAGGGGCAGTCCCCTCCGCCTGGAAAGTGGAACTTATAACTCCATTACATAAGGGTGGGGCAAAAGAACAAGTGGAAAATTACTGACCTATCTCAATCCTCTGTACCTTCAGCAGATTACTTGAGAGACTAGTCTACAACCAGGTCATGGACTATGTAGAGCAGCACAACCTACTCATCGCAAACTAGCATGGCTTTCATAAGAACCATGGGAAAAGACACTGCCTTAGTCCATCTGACCACAGACATCCTGGATAGATTAGACAAAGGTCTAATGACAGGAGCAGTCTTTATTGACCTGATCAAGGCCTTCGACCTTGATAACTACCAGATACGTCTAACACAACTATAATCCTTAGGCTTAGTTAACTTATCTCTGCAATGGTTTCCAGACTACCTAACAAACAGATCACAGTTTGTAAACTGGAAGGGTGATTTGTCTGAAAGGCGCCCGATCTGTGATGGGGTCCCACAATGGGTCAATACTGGGTCCTCTCCTCTTCTCACTATATGTCAATGAAACACCTGCAAACTGAGGTGAAGCAAAATTATTATTAGATGCAGACGATGCAGTATTATATCATAGCTCTAATGAAATTACCGGGATAAATAAACCTGCATTTACTCGAGGGCTAGCTTCCAATAAAGAAACTGGTTCCTAATGGTAAAAAGACAAAGCCATCCTCTTTGGTCCAAAAAGTCTAGGTCCCCAAAAGGTGCACCTGTTAACCCCCTCCTTTTCAACGGATCAAAAATTGAGACAGTAGATTCCATCAAGTACCTGGGCATTCTACTTGATCAGGATACTACCTTTATGGTCCATATTGAACATCTCGTCAAAACTCTACATCAAAAAAATGGTCTCCTATAACATCTAAGCCCCTACCTCACCAAAGAGTCCTGCTTACGCATTTTCAACTCAGCCCTCCTGTCTACCCTTCTGTATGGCTCTCCTGTCCTCCTTTCAGTTAGACGCTCTGAATTAGAAAAGCTCAAATCATTGTATCATACCATAGCTCATTTTGCAGCAGGTGCCTTGGCCAAGGAACACCACTACAAAGTACTGTATTTTCTCAAATGGTCCTCACTCAATGGAAGGCTAGAATATGCATCCCTATGCCTTACCTTCAATTTAAAAGGCACCAAAGCTCCCCCTAACCTTAACAACCTAATAATTAGCAAACCAGAGAGGAGACCCCTCAGATCCTCCGATGAATGCTCCTTCTGGTCCCTAAGGTCAGAAAAATGGTAGGCAGTAGGTCCTTTGCTAACTCTATCCCCACCATTTGGAATTTCCTTCCCAATGCTCTACAGGTAATCTCCTCACTTGATGGATTTAAGAAGGGTCTAAAAGCACATATACTAGAGTGGAATCAGTGCAACTGTTACCACTGATAGGCCTAAGCATCGCTATACCGCTGGTTGTGACTTAATTCTCTAGCTATTGTCCTTGCTTTCATGGAAAAAAAAATGTAATTCTTTTTGTACACTGCTGTAAACTCATGTATAGTCTTATATATGCTTATCGTTGCACACAACTGTGTCTCTGTAACCAAACCTGTTCCATTGTATTGGTTACTCTCCAAATCTTCTCTGCGATTGTAATCCTGTTGAAAAATCTCTGTAATTAATTCCGGGTCACCCCTGAAAAAAAGAACTCTCTGAGGCCCAGTGGGTTTACCTGGTTAACAAAATTCAATAAAAAATAAATTTTTGATAGTCTGGAAGGCCTTCAGACACTTTCAGGATCACTGAACCATATCTGGGGCAGTTTTTTTAGTCAGGTCAGTTAACGGGGCAGCAAGTCTCACAAACTCCAGAATGAACTGGCAATAATACCCGCTAAGTCAAGAAAGGACCTAACTTATCTTTTAGGTAGTTGGTACAAGGCAGTCAGGAAGGGCTTTTGCTTTAACTGGGCATACATGGCCATTCCCAAACATGTATCTCAGGTGTTTTGTTTCTTGTCACTCTAGGGCACATTTTGCAGCACTGGTTGCGAGACCTGCCTCGCTAATTTTATTTATTTATTTAAAAGTTTCACCAGGAAAGGCATACTGAGCAGAGAATGCTCATTTTTAGATGTGTCCTCGGGGAGAGAGGACGGGGATAACAGTAAATACAATGCAAAAGACATATACACATACTGGTATAAGGTTAAGAGATACAATCAAGCATCAGGATGACCAAACTGAATAACAGTCATTTCAAGCAAACAACAGTGTGGTAGAACTCTATTACACCATCACAACAGTAACAAAGAGTAAGTGCTAACATGAGTAAGAAGCAGAGAGACAAAGCTATAGAGAGGGTGGAAATTAAGCGCATGTGCAGGAAGGGGAGAAATGGGCCTTTAGGAGGGAAGAGAGGACCTGAGAGTGGCAGTGTGGTGGATGGGTGGGGGGATCCATAATTTTGGGAAGTGGTTTGAGAATGCTGCCTGACCTGCTGAGGTGGACCTGATAGGGATGGTTAAGGCACGGTGGTCAAGGTTTCTAAGGGTGCCAGAGGAAGGAGGTTTGAGGGAAATAGAGGAGTAGAGATAAGGGGGTTGGGGGGAGAGTGAAACCAGAATTTAGCAAGAAAGTTAGCACAGTGGATAAGGTATCTGTCTGCTAGGGAGGGAAGGGAGAGAGACTGGTATAGTGTGTAGTGATGGGTACGGGGAGGGCAGTCAAGAGTGATTTGGCAGAAGGAGTAGAAGAGACAATCCAATCTGGTTATGGAAGATATGGGAGCAGCACTGTAGAATACATCCCCATAGTCAAAAATAGGTAGGATCATCTTCTGGACAAGAGCATGGTGGGCCAGCAGTGGAATACATCCACGATGTCTGCATAGGGCACCCAGTTTGAGATGCAGTCTTTTGTGGATGGCATCTATGTGTCCAGAGAAGGTGAGGTTCCAGTCAAGCCAGACTAGGAGGTACCTAAAGGAGGCATTTATCCTCAAGTAAAGTCCCATCCAGGGTGTGATATGAAGGGAGGGATTGGAGCAGAGAGAGTCTCTGCTTTGTGCTGAAGGTCATGGAAACTGTTTTGTTGGCATTCAAGAAAAACTGGTTTGAATGAAACTAGAGCCAGATCTTATCAAAATCTTGTTGAAGTCTGAATGCTAAATCAGTGGGGGAGGGGCCAGAAGTATACAGGACAGTATCATCCACATACATGTGGATGTAGGTGAGAGGACAGCCAGAGGGAAGGTCATTTATGAAGATGGAGAAGAGTAGTGAGCCCAGCACTGAACACTTCAGAACTCTTGTGCTAATGGGAAAGGGAGGGGAGGTTGTATCACTAATCCAAATGGATTGTGTTTGACCAACGAGGTAAGAGTGGAACCAGCTGGTAGCTGCATTTGAGAGCCCCACAGCTGAGAGTTTGGCAAGCAGGAGGGGGTGGGAGATCATGTCAATAGCCTTGGTAAGGTCAACAAAAAAAGCAGAGGTGAAGTGACTCTGGTCCAAACTCGAGAGTATGGGGTTGGTAAGCCTAAGGAAGGAGGAGGTAGTGGAGTGGAATTTACAGAAACCGGACTGGTAAGGTGCGAAGAATGAGGAGGAGTCAAGGTAGGAGAGTTGGGATAGCACCAAGCAATCCTGAAGCTTGGCAAGAATGGGGAGCAAAGAGTTAGGCCAGTGGTTACCCAGGGAGGCAAGGTCATCACCTTTTGCAAGGTGGACAACAGTGGCATGTTTCCAGCCAGATGAGATGGATGCAAGAGAGAAAGAGAGATTTAACAGAGATGCAAGGGAGGAAGCAAGAGCAGGAGAAGACAGGTATAGAGTCTTGGGGTCAAGAGGCACTTACCCTTAGAGGGTTGAGGGTAAGACGTGTTTTGAGGGCATCTGCTGGAGATATAGGACAGAAGGAGAAAGAGGGAGAGGAGGGGTGGGCTGAGTTAGGGGGCTCAGGGGTAAAAATGGAGGTGAAGAAGGGAGAATAGAGAGAAGTAAGGAGGCACAGGACGTGAAATAAGTGCTTAATTCTGAGGCAACAGGAAGGAGATTAGATAGAGAGACATCACCCACTTTGAGGACAGGTGACGGGGGCTGAGATGGAGGGGAGAATAGGGATTGAACCACCTTCCAGAATTTAGATGGGTAGTTTATGTTTGAATTAAATTTGGCTGAGAACTATTCAGCTTTTGCTAGTCTAATTGTCCTGGTGCAAGCATTTCTTAGAGAACGGTACTTCTGGAAGGCAGTTAGGGAGCCAGTGGACTTGTATAACTTCCACATCTGATCTCTGGCCTATATCAATCAATCAATCAAAATCTTTATTTATTCAGGCGGACATCATTGAGCAAAGCTCATTTACAAGATGGACCTGATAGGTCGAGGAACAACTTGAAGGTACGAAAGCAGACATATACAAAACACATCTGTATAAACAGATACAATAATATAAACATATATACAAACAGGGTAGCCAGAGATTACAGGCTCCAAGGCAAGCTAAACCAGACAGTTATGATTGATGACTACTAAAAAGTTGAAAACAGCCTCTGAAAAATGACATAGAGGGGCTGGTGGGAGTTTTGGATAGGGACTAAGTCTACTAGCAGCGAGTGAATGGGGTAGAAGTAAGTGACAGGGGTAGCTGTGGAGGTCTTGGTAAGGGCTAGCAAAGCTGCAGTAGAAAAAAGGGGGGGTAATGAATGTGATTAGACTAAGCCTTGTGAAAGCAATTGCATATCTCTGGGAAGAGACTTGTGTATATGCAAGCTATCAGCTCAGCAGTGACCCAAGGGAGGTGGGAGCCACGCACCTGGGTGTGTCTTAGGGGGCATAAAGGTCCCAGATAGCTAGTATTCCAGTGCAGAGTCAATGTAGGAAGCAAGGGGGATGGGGAACCAATCAGTGCTTGACAGGTCATTTATTACTGGAGCCAGATTTAAGGAGTTGTAAGAGTGAATTAGGATTTTGGGTGGGGCTTTAGGGAGGTGGACTTTACAAATGGAGCAGATTAAGTGATGGTCGCTTAGGGCATCAGGTAAAATACCAGCTGCAGTAATACGATATGAGTGGAAGTGAGAGCCCAGTCAATTAAGGAGTGATTTCGAGTTTTTGTGTTTAGACGGGCAGGTTCGCTAATTAACTGGGTCAAGTTTAGTGAAGGTATTTTGGTCCTGGTTTTATTTTGTGTGTGGGAGAGCCAGTTCACATTAAAATCTCCCATTATGTGCAGTTTGCCAGAGGAGGAGTGAGTCTGAAGGGTAGATAGTAGTTCGGTGATAAAAGAGGGAGATGGGCTGGGTCAGTAATATGTACCAGCAATAAAAATGGGTACTGAGAAGTTGAGGAAAATCTTTACCATAAGAAACTCATAGGCCTACAGAAGGGAGGAAGTGAGTACAGGGGCAAATTGGATGGAGGAAGTAATATACATGGCAATGCCACCATCTTTGGTGCCACAGTCCTGACAGATGAAGGAGTAGTCAGGAATAGATACGCTTGTGTATGTAGTGTTAGACTTTAGTCATGGAATATTGGAGGGATCGAACCCACATAGGAAAGATAGCAGGGGAGCAATAAAAGAGGTAAAGGGAAGATAGGCAGCAAAATATGGAAGGCCATGGTAACTAATGCCCGCAGCCTGGGAAACAAAATTCCAAACTTGGAGGCCTTGCTAGCAGAAGCAGACCTAGACACTGCAGCAATAACAGAGACTTGGTATACCCCAAATCATGGATGGGACAAAAAGATACCAGGTTACACTCTGTTCAGGGGGGATTGGGGTAAAGAGGGTGGGGTGGCCCTATACATCAGGACAGGGATAAAGGCAACAGGTACAAGGTGGAAAGGGGAGGCCGAGGTACTGTGGGTTACGCTTGAGCCTGGAAATGGCACTGCAATACACACAGGGGTGAGCTACAGGCCTCCAACACAGGGGGAGGAGGTGGATAGGGAGCTGGTGGATGAAATACACAGGATAGGTTTCATAGGTAGTCTCAAGGGAGACCTGGAAGATGTAAGTTAGGGGTAGTATAAGTATATCTGCTAGTTTCTGCAGTACTCGGGTGTATATCATCTGGACCTGGTGATTTGCTGATGTCCAACTTAATTAATCTGTCACATACATCTTTAGGATCAATAATTACTTGACCAGGACATGATGAACCCTTGGTAATATGTGAAGTTGAATTGCTACTATCGAAAACCGAGCCGAAATAACTATTTTGGATGTCAGCCATCTCTGTAGAGGTAGCTATTTGATCAAAACTGTTCTTAAAGGGGCCTATCATACTATTACCCTTCTTCATACTGTTGTTATAAGAATAGAAAGATTTTTTGTCTTTCACCCTAGTTGCTAACATAACTTCATACTGCACCTTTGCTTTTCTAATTTAACTTTAACTTCAACTTCCTTAGCAAGTTCTCTTTAAGCCAGATGGTTTGTATGTGTATTATTATTTTTTAGTTTTTTAAACAACCTATTCTTTTTATTGATCAGCCTTTTAATAGGAATATTCAGCCAAGCTGGATTTTTTTCCTTTTATTGTTATATTTTTGGAAGCTTGGTATATAATTTTTAATCTGGTGCCTCAATTTTGTGAGCAGCATGTTCCACATATCCTGTACAGAGAGACCTTTAAGATTGTTTTCCCAGTCCCAAAGAGAAAGTTGATTTCTGATTCCTAGAAAGTCTGCTTTGCTAAAATTCAGCTCGGTTGTATTTCCTGTTGCTATGTGAGTTAGAGTCTCCTTGATGCAAAAATGGACTGAACTATGATTACTATTGCCCAGTGGACTATTAATCTGGACTTTTGTTAATTGTGTTACCCATATTAGTTAGCACGAGATCAAGGATACTAGTTCTTCGTGTACTATCTTGTACTAATTGTACTAACCCCACCTGATCAAACACATCCAGGTACATATTATCTGTTTTAACTCCATTCAATGTCTTCCAGTCTATATTTGGCAAGTTGAAGTCTCCCACGAATAATGTTCTATCTGCTGGGTCCAAATTACCTGTTAGATTTAACAAAGCCATGTCATTATCTGCTGATATTGAAGGTGACCTGTGAAGTAACCCTAGATTTATTTTAGTGCCATTTTGAGGAAGCAATTTTACCCAAAGTAACTCCAAATCTCCTACATTCTCATGTATCTTTTTACATTTTATAGAATCATGTATGTAAATGGCTATACCTCCGCCCTTCCTGTGAGTCCTAGATTCTGAAAACAGATTATAGCCTTAAACATTTTTCCCATGTATCCTTGTCATCCCACCAGGTTTCTGTAATTAAGGCCACGTGGATATCTTGTGATTGTAAGAGATTTTTAAATTCCTCAAATTTATTCACTAGACTCCTGGCATTAATAAGCACCCCATTCCATTCTGGGAAATCCTTAGAAACATTATTGATATTAGTGATGCTACTGACAACTAAAGTGGAAGTTCTGCTACTGGGTGATTTTAATATACCAGACGTGGATTGACCCACCCAGGTGGCTGCTTCAGCAGGAGCTGAGACATCCTGGATTCCCTACAGGGAGCAGGTCTCAGACAACTGGTGCTGGATCCCACCAGAGACAAGGCAATACTGAACCTAGTACTAACCAATGGTGACAGAATCAAAGAGGTCCAGGTAGAAGGTCAGCTGGGGTCTAGCAACCACCACATAGTGTGGTTCAGCATGGGGACAGGGACACAGTCAAGAGACACAGAGGCAAAGGTCTTAAGGGGGCAGACTTTGCTAAGATGGGGAGATGTATCAAGGAAGCCATGGCAAGGGGAGAGGGAGGATGTGGAGTTAAGTAGCAGTGGGAACACCTAAAAGGAGACATAATGGAGGTAACAAACCAATGCATCAGGTTGGTAAACAAAAGCAAGAGAAGGAGGAAACTACTACTAAGGCATTAATAATGATCTTCTGAATATTAATTGGGAAGCTAAGCTAAAAAATAAGTCAATTAATGAGTACTGGGGAGATAGAAGATCTACAATTCATAATACTATGCAGCGTCATGTGAGAACTGTAAAGAAATACACTAGGAAGGGTAGAAAACCAAAGTGGTTAAGTAAAGGATAATTCAAAGTGACTACACAAAAAAATAAATCATATGGACAATACATGAAAATTAAAACAGAAACAAATTGGTTAGCCTTTAAGCAGATTCAAAAAAATTGAAAATAAAATAAACAAGACAAAGAAGGAATATTAACTTTACTTGGCAAAGACTACTAATAAATCAAATAAGAAAAAGTTCTATAGTTATATAAATTCATTGAAAAAAGAAAATAAGGAAGCACTAACAATAGTAGAAAAAATGAATGTATTACAGACCCTAAGGAGAGTGCCAGTAAGTTTAATTCCTATTTTTGTTTGATTTATTCTAACAACTTCAGTAATAAAATAACAAATCAAAACAATGATATAGGAAATTTTGAATTTACAATAGAAGAAATTCACCAGCAAATAGAAAATTTAAGAGAAAACACTGCACCAGGCCTAGACAATATTACATCAAAAATGCTGAAAATAATGAAAGACCACATTTGGAAACCTCTGAAAATAGTATTTGAAAGATCTATAAATCAGGGAGTTATTCCATCAGATTGGAAAATATCCAAAGTAACACCTGTCTATAAGAAAGGCATTAAGACTGATGTCTCTAATTATAGGCCAGTACGTCTAATTTCGATAACTGGTAACATTTTGGAGACTCTCATTAAAAATAAAATTATAGAACACCTTAATAAAAACCCAGTATTTGATATAAATCAACATGATTTCAGAAAGGGTAGATCATGTACCACTAATTTATTATGTTTCTATAATAAAATTTGTAAGGTATTGGATATAGGAATACCAGTGGATGTGATAATGTTTGATTTTAGCAGAGCATTTGATTTGGCTCCACACTGGGCAATTAGTGGAAAACTTTCCACATATAAAATAGATCCATTCATTATAAGATGGGTGGGTAACTGGTTACAAAATAGAAAACAAATAGTAACAGTACATGGTTATCTATCGGCTGAAGGTTCAGTGACTAGTGGTGTCCTGCAGGGATCAGTAATTGGACCTATTTTATTTCATATTTTTATTGCAGATCTAGACGACAATATAACCAATGAAATAATAAAATATGCTGATGACACTAAATTGTGTGCCCCTTGTAACGCAGTTAGTGTTAGGGAGTCCTTGCAAAAAGATATTGATGCCATAACAGAACGGACAAAATCTTGAGGTATGAAATTAAATACAGATAAATGCTGTGTTATACATATAGGTAAGCTGAATGAACAATATGATTACCAATTAAATGGTGTAATTATACCAAAAAGAGTATCAGAGCAGGATTTAGGTATTACCCTAGATAATCAGTTTCTGTTTAAAGAACATCTTACATCAATATTTCTAAGCAAACAGGGTTATTATGTCGATCAAAAGAAATATTAAAAGTAGAGCATCGGAAGTTCTGCTTCCCCTGTACTTATCATATGTTAGACCCTTATTGGATTTTTGTAGTCAGGTGTAGTCACCTTATAAAAAGATCGAAATAGAAAGATTGGAAAAAGTCCAATGACAATATACAAAATTAATAACAACTATAAAATATGATTATGATATAACACAACGATTGTGCAAATTAGGGCTGCATAGTCTGGAAACAAGGAGACAAAGAGGGGACTTACTACTTTATTACGATATTATGCATGATCCATTATTAATGACGGAATTGTACATTGATTGCAAAAATGATTATCTTAGTGTAAGAGGTCATCCTCTTCATGTAAAAATAGATAGATTTAAAACTACCAAAAGAAAAAAAAAATTACATTACGAACTGCTAATCTGTGGAATAGACTACCTTTGAAAGTAATAACAAGTTCCAATAAAGAGCAATTTAAAAATTGCTTGGATAAATATATCTATGAAGGGGGAAATATGCAGTATTTTATTCTTTCATAATGGAGCTACTTTTGGGCATTGGCCTTTTTTTGCTCCAATTAACTAAGTGAAACTAAGTGAAACTATGGTTCTCGAAAGAGGTGGCAGCCAAGGTAAAGGCCAAGAGAGCAGAGTTTAGGAAATGTAAGGAGACGCAAAAGGAGGAAGATAGGGAGGTGTGCCTACAGTGTCTAAGGGAAGCAGGGAAGGCTGTGAGGAGCACAAATGCACAAACTGAGGCACAATTAGCATAGGCAGTGAAGAAAGGGGACAAAACATTCTTTAGGTACATTGGTGAAAGGAGGAAGGATGGGGGATAGAAAAGCTCAAAGGGGAGCAGGGGGAGTGCAAGAAGGGGGGCCAGGAGAAGGCAGAAAAACTGAATGAACATTTCTGTTCAGTATTCACTGAAAGGAGGGGAGGGTCAGGGACCACAACTAGACAACAGCTGCAAAGGGGGGTGGTGGACACAAACCCATTCACAGAAGAAAGAGTACTAGAAGAGCTTGCAAAACTGAAGGTAGACAAAGCAATGGGTCCAGATGGGATACACCTGAAGATATTAAGGGAGCTGAGAAGAGATTTAGCAGCACCTCTGGCAGCTATGTTCAAGGAGTTGCACCACACAGGAAGAGGACTGGAGGAGGACACATGTGTTCCCTCTACACAAAAGGGGTAGCAGGGAGGAGGCAGGTAACTATAGGCTAGTCAGTCTCACCTCAGTGGTGGGAAAGATCACGTAGTCACTGCTCAAGG
Organism: Neoceratodus forsteri; assembly: GCA_016271365.2. Classification (NCBI taxonomy): domain Eukaryota; kingdom Metazoa; phylum Chordata; order Ceratodontiformes; family Ceratodontidae; genus Neoceratodus; species Neoceratodus forsteri. The sequence continues at coordinate 178,551,803 of CM057456.1, forward strand.
AAAAAACATTAGAATACTTGGAATCCAATGGTGCTCAGGATCTGAGGCATCATGGATTCACAGTAGGGAGGTTGTGTCAGACAAATCTGATAGATTTCTTTGACTGGGTGACAAAGGAGGTAAATCGGGGGAGGGGTGGTGGTGGTGGATGTTGCTTACCTCGATTTCAGCAAGGCCTTCAACACAGTCCCACATAGAAGGCTGGTTAACAAGATAGGTAATCTGGGCATGGGACATAAGGTGGTAAACTGGGTTAGGAACTGATGAACCGACAGGAGGCAAAGGGTGATGGTGAATGGGATCCAATCTGGGGAGGGGGGTGACCAGCGGGGTACCTCGGGGATCAGTCCTTGGGCCAGTCCTCTTTAATGTCTTCATTAGTGACATTGTGAAAGGGCTAGAGAAAGGTCTTTCTGTTTGCAGATGACACCAAGATCTGCAACAGAGTGGATACTCTGGATGAGGTGGAGAAAATGAGGAGGGATCTGGGTAGGCTTGAAAAATGGTCTGAAGTGTGACAACTGAGGTTCAGCTCAAAGAAATGCAAAATAATGCACCTGAGACATAGGAAACCTGGGGAGAGTTACAGAACTGGGCAGGGGAAGATGCTGATGCTCACCAAGGAAGGAAGAAAGGGATCTGGGGGTTATCATTTCAGACAACCTTAAGGTGTCGAAAAGGAGTACAAAGGTTGCAGGGAAGGCCAGAGGCATGCTGGGGTGCATAGGTAGAGGTATCACTAGCAGAAGGTGGGAGGTGCTGATGCCATTGTACAAAATACTAGTGAGGCCCCACCCAGAGTATTGCATGCAACTCTGGAGGCCGCATCTTTGTAAGGACTTTGACAGGGTGGAAGCAGTCCAGAGAAGGGCAACAAAAGATGGTACAGGGCTTGCACCAGAAAACATATGAGCAGAGATTAAAGGACCTCAATATGTACTAACTGGAGCAGAGGAGGGATGGGGGGACATGATAGAAACATTCAAGTACCTTAAGGGCATAAACAAGGTGAGAGAGGGTGACATCTTCCAGTTTAGAAGGAGTACAAGAATAAGGGGGCATGAGATGAAATTGGAAGGAGGCAGGTTAATGGGAAATGTGAGGAGGTTCTTCTTCATGGAGAGGGTGGTGGACACATGGAATAGTCACCACAGGAGGTGGTGGAAGCAGGCATGGTGGAGGGATTTAAGCATGTCTGGGACAGGCATAAAGGAACCTTGGGGAGGAGAGGTGAAAAGCCATTGACCAGGTAGGGTCAGAGGCCATAAACAAAACAAGTGTAGGGCTTATGGGTAGAGTGGATGGGCCTGACAGTCTTTATCTGCCAACAATTTCTATGTTTCAATAATGATCAGAATGCTAGGGTTGAGGTCTAAGACTAGGGGTTTAAGCAGAGTAAGTTTGGGTAGGACTCAGAGACTCCTGATGTTTAGATGGGCTATTTTCAGCCCACGAGGGATTTGGGATAAGAGGGAGGTTTCTAGGCCAGGACTGGGTTCAACATCACCTGATAGCAGCAGCAGCAATATAATTAAGAGATTGGTGGCTACTGTACTAAATTTCCGGGGTAAGGAATAGGAGGGGGTGTTGGATGAGAATTTGGGGGGGGGCATGCTTGAGTGTGAGCAAGCTGGTGTGGAAGCATGGAGGAAGGACAGATGGACCAGGAGGCCATGGGTAGTGAGACCAGGCTGGTGGAGACTGGGGAGAGGTCAAGACAGAAATGGCAGACAGAGTGGGCTCGGGGGAGTATAGAGGGAGGGTACAAGGAGAGGAGTGGGGGGAGGAGGGTAAGGAGAAGAGAAGGAGGAGAATGTAAAGGGGAGCCATGGAGCATGGCTTGAGGTGGGAATTTTTTCTTTATATACTTGCCTAATGAGGGAAAATAGAGTGGGATTTAGGTGAATCGAAAAGAGAATAGGGAGATAATTAAAGAGTCTATAATATTTATTTATTTAGTGTTTGTTAACTGGGTCAGGTGCGCTAGCCAAAGTTGACTATTTTCAGGCATGACCTGGGAGAATACATATATAAAATGAGATGAGAGTATACAATACATAGTATATAGTACAGGTACATAGTATATAGTACAATTAGGTTAGAATACAGATCAAGTCGGACAGTACTCGAGATAATACATATAGCTATGCAGAGATGACAAAAGTGACATTAGTACTGCAAATAACTGAAACTGGGCTAAGTGGTAGCTATAAAGACATTTTATAGCAAAGCTTGTTTAGAAGTGCAGCAGTGTCTTGGGTGAAATAGAGTGGTTAGCTGTGAGGCATTAAGTGGGATCAAAGCATGTGCAGGTGTCCCGAGATAGGTGGCGATATAGTTCTTTTTTGAAGATTGGGTGGGAGTTAGCCTGCCTCAGGGCAGGAGGAAGGGAGTTCCAGGTGGCTGGGGCGGTGCAGTGAAATGCTCCAGAGCTTTTTGAAGTAAGACACCTGGGTATGGTGAGTAGAAATTTGTTTGCCGAACGTAGTCCGTGAGCAGGTGTCTGTGGTACAAGTAGAGCTGCAAGGGAGAAGGGAGTTTGGTTATGGATTACAGAGTCTGTGAGGGTCCCTAGGGAGTATAGTCGGTAGGCAGTTGGGGAGAGCCAGCCTAGGTCGCTATACAGTGTGCAGTGGTGCTTGAGGCGATGGGAAGAGGAGGCATATCAACATATGTTGTTAAACGCGACATCCCATTTATGGAGAGCAGTCTTATGGGCATTAGCAAAAGTGGAGACACCATATGTCAGCGCTGGAAGCAGAATACCCTTGGCAATTGCCAGTTTGGCAGATGGTGTTAGCAGGTGACAAGTCTTATAGGCGATTCCAAGTTTGGCATTTGTTGCTTTACAGGTTGACTGGATGTGCAGACTGAAATCAAGGGATTTATCAAGGAGGAATCCCAGGTATTTGAAGGATGTGGCACAGTCGATGAGAGACCCCCCAGAGTCATGGACTAGGAGGGGTTCCTTACAGGCCCTGAGTTTGGGGGCAGTGCCAAATAGCATGGCTTGGGTCTTTTTTGTGTTGAGGATGAGCTTATTAGCATTTAGCCATGTTTGCACATCCCTGAAATCCGAGGAGAGGTTTTTGTTAATGATGTTAACTTTGTCAGTGCTGGAGTAGAGGACAAGATCATCAGCGTATAAGATAGCTGAGCAGGAGAGTATGGCATAATCTATGTTGTTGATGTATAGTGAGAAAAGAAGGGGTCCCAGGATGGAGCCCTGGGGTACTCCGAAGTCAGTGCTGGTCACATCCGAGACAGCGGAGTTGAATTTAACAAGTTGTAATCTGTTTGATAGGTAGTTGTTAAACCAGTCAACTACTGAGGATGAGAAGTTAAGTCAATGCAGGGTTGAGAGAAGCAGGGGATGATCAACAAGATCGAAAGCTTTGGTAAGATCGATAAATACTGCTCCAGTGAGTAGGCCTTTGTCCATGTTGCAAAGTACATCGGTGGAGAATTTGAGAAGAGCGGTTGAGGTACTGTGCCCTTTTCTGAAACCATGCTGAGTGTCTTTGAGAAGGTTGTTCTTTGTGAGATAGTCAATGGTTTGGGTTGCAAAAAGCTTCTCCAGTAGCTTGCTTAGCACAGAGAGGATGGGTATGGACCTGTAGTTGTTGATATCCTTTGGGTCTCCTTTTTTAAGGATAGGCATAACTCAGGCAACCTTCCAGAGATCTGGGACAACACAAAGAGAGAGAGACAGAGTGAAAATCTTGGCCAGTGGCGATGCAATCAGTGGTGCCGCTAGCTTCAGGAGTTGTGGCTCGAGTGAATCTGAACCGGGGCTAGTGTTGTTGGATATGTTTTGCAATAGCCTTTGGACCTCAGATCTAGATATAGCTTTAAAGTGGAAAGGGGGGGTAGTAGTTAGTTGGCAGTGGTCAGCACCAGATGCAGATCTCTGGGGTGTGCAGTAAGGCTGAGATGCTGTGGGAGGTGAAGCGAAGGACGAGGTGTACTGAGACAGGTCTACTGTTAAAGGCATTTGCTATAGTGTTCGAGTCATTGCAATGTACACCATTTAGGATCATATCCCCTGGGGTCGATGACTGGGTAGCCCCAAGAAAGGTCTTGATGTGTGTCCAGAATCTTCTAGGGTCACCAACAATGTTTGTGAGCAGTTCCTTGCAGTAGATGCTCTTTACTGTTCTGATTTGTTTTTTACAGGTGCTCCAAGAGGCCCTGTAGGTATTGTAATCCTCCGGTAGTCTGGACACTTCATACTTCTTCCAGAGTTTGTCCTGTGTGTGCAGGTTAGCCAGCAGGTCATTTGTGTAGCCATCTTGTTTGTTTACCCCTGACCCTTCTGGTGATCTTCGGGGTATGTTTATCCTGAAGTGCTGTGAAATTATCAATGAAGATATCAAGGGCTATTTGAACATCATGGGAGTGATAGATGTCAGACCAGTTGATACAGGATACATCAAAGAGGAAAGCTTCCACATCCAGTTTGGCAAAGTTGGTTACCACGCAAGGAGAGAGACAGAGAGGGAGTGAGAGGTTAAAATATTGACTGGAAAGAGCCATGAGTAAGCAGAGGTGGGGGGGGCAGGGTAGCAGGGACAGAACCACTATTCAAGGAAAAAAGGAGGCAAAAGTGAGCTGATGTTCATGGGGACATCCTTCACACTTCTGTGCCTTTGGTTTAGTTTAGATTAGACAAAAAATGCTAGTTTTTAAGTTTAAAAATCCCTTTTCATGACTTGCTTCCTATCACTTTTCGTGAGCTGTCAAAATCCCTTTTCACGAGCCTAGTCAATCCCTTTTCGCAAGCTGTCAAAATCCCTTTTCATGAGGGGACAACCAGATGGCCCTACCTCACGAAAGTTTGCTCATGAAGGGATTTTGACAGCTGCGAAAGGATTACCTATAATCCCTTTTCATGAGCTGTCAAAATCCCTTTTGTGAGCTGTCAAAATCCCTTTTCATGAGTTGTCAAGTCCCTTTTTCGTGAGGATGACCTGATGGCCCTACCTCACGAAAAGGGATTTCGCATGAAAAGGGATTCTGACAGCTTGCGAAAAGGGATTCAGCTTCCGAAATGGGATTTTCACAGCTCATGAAAAGGGATTACCAGCAGGGCCATGAGGTTGGCCCTATTAAATCCCTTTTTGTGAACTGTTAAAATCTTTTTTCACAAGCTGTCAAAATCCCTTTTCGCAAGAAATCCCTTTTTGCGAGCTGTCAAAATCCCTTTTCATGAAAGGACGACCAGATGGCCCTACCTCGTAAAAAGGGATTCATTCACAAAAGGATTTTGACAGTTCCTGAGGATTCAACTTAAGTAAAAAGGGATTTTGACAGCTCATGAAGAGGGATTACCAAGGGGCCACTAGATCTGCCCTATTAAATCCCTTTTTATGAACTGTCAAAATCCCTTTTCGCAAGCTGTCAAAATCCCTTTTCCTGAAGGGATGACCAGATGGCCGTACCTCGTAAAAAGGGATTCATTCAAGAAAAGGGATTTTGACAGTTCGCGAAAAGGGATTTGGCTCACAAAAAGGGATTCTGACAGCTCACAAAAAAGGATTTTTAAAGGTTATTGTTTATTTGACACTTCACTGCAAAGAAATGATTTGGAATTTTGGGCTGAAATTTTCAGGGTATAAAGGGCTTGCACCACATATGTGAGTTTTGCTGGTTTGGTGCTACAAATTATGTTGCTTCCATAGTTATAACATTTTGAAGTTTGAAAATTTCCCATAGGATAACACTGTGGCGGACCCAGTACGTTTTGACGTCTATATCTCAAAAACAGTTTGAGATACGGATTTTTCACTAAACGTGTGCAGGTTGCCAGGCCATAATTATAACTGTGGTGGAATTTTTTCCAATATTCCTACAGTTACTGAGATATTGCGCCATTTGTAGCACAAGGGTTACTCAGAATGTTTCTAGGCCTGTACTGCATCTCTACAACAGTAGGTAGAGCAGTGCAGAAGTCAAAAAGATAGAGCTCTTACTCAATCTCCAAAGTAAATAAATGAAGTAGTGAAAAATTTCACTGTAATGTTTTTATTAAATCCGTAACCTTCAAAATATTCTTATTTTTCTTATTTGCTCCATAGTAATTCATTTGTGACGTTTCAAAACTAGAAATGTTCCTTCTTCAGACAAAGGAGCTTAACGTTATAAACACCACTGCATAAAATTGAGAAGGCTTTAAACATTTAAAGGCAAAAGAGAAAATAATCTTTAAATTTCTAATATTACAAATTATGCCTTTAAAACAGCCAAATCATAATTCATGGAGAGGAGCCAAACAAACAGAGAAACAAACCTGTTATCACATTTATCCTACTTTTTTTCCAATAGGTGTAGGGTTAATCTTTGTAAAATCCATTCACTATGGTAGGATCAAATATAACGAGGGGTTGGGGTGAGGAGGCTGCCCATTCATTAAAGAAACCTGATTTTAAAAGAACAAAAGGAAAAAACACAAAGGCCCAGATATTCAAACTGCACCCAAAAAGTGCACAATAGCAGGAGCAAGCGCAAGTCTATTGCGCCCACGCGCAAGAGACGCGATATTCAAAAACGGAGCAGGCCAAATTGCGCCTACAGCCAATGACTGAATATTGCACCATCTGCGCCATAGCGCAACTAGGGAAGGGAAGCTGAGCAGATCTGATGCGCCATAGCGCAACAAGGAATGTTCAGCTGAGCAGTCCAGAGGTGCCATAGCGCAACCAGGGAGCCCCCCCAGCTGCAGAGCAATGTAACAGCACAATCAGGGAGGTAGGGGCCCACCACCAATGCCACAGATGGGCACAGGAACACACAGCAGAACAGACATCGTCCCCCCCACACCCCAAGCACAGCACAACTGGGGGAGGGCTGGAATAACCACTGGCCCATGGAGACTAGCAACCAACCCACAGCCTGGCCATGATGCCCCATCACACCCACCAGCAAGCTGTGACTGGCACACAAGGAGGGCAGACCACCCCATGCCACACCCCCCCACTGCAGAGCACACCCTGCACTGTGACCCCCAGACACCCACCCATGAGCAGTGACCACCACTGCAGGAAACCCCATGCATGCCACCACCCCCACTGCATCAATGCAACCCTGTGCACCACAGAACCATGCAAGCCAGCCCCACCATGAGCACCCATCAGTGGGTTGCAGCACACAGCAATGCAACAATGGCAGACACGTTGCCACCACGCACAGTCCCCCCCCGAGGTACTGCTGAGAGACCGACCATGCATCGGCACAAGAGGTACCCCACATGGGACAGGGCGTGCCCTTGACACCACCACCAGTGGTACAGCACCCTGCACAGTATTCCAGTGACACATCCCGACCCACCACTGGCCACAACAGCCAGCACAGACACTCACAGTGGTGCGTGGAAGCATGCACCACACTGGATGCCACACAGTGTATGGACACACACCCACACATACCCAAGGGCACACCAACACAGGGATGCAGTGGTGGGGCAACCAAGCCCCCATTGTGGGCCCATGTAAGCCGTGTACACACAACCCACAGTTCTCCATGGCACTGGAGTGCCAGCCACCCTGCGCAGGCACTGTGGACCCGTACACCACCAGTAGTCGCCCAGAGCACAAGTCACAGACAGTGGGGCACATTCCCTGCAACACACACAACGCACAGCATGGAGGTGGGACAACGACTGTGGTGCCCACAGTGCCACCCGCGCCAGGTATGCATCACACCAGTGACAGGGGCAACCCAGCAAAGTGACGGGTACAGTGGCCACCCTGCAGGGACTGCCACCACTGACATGCCAGCGGACCGTGCAGGTCACAGACATGCATGTATGTTAGCTGCACAGGCCATGGATGGGCTGATGGGTGCGCCATGGACACAGAGCACACGCCATGGACCACTGCACACAGTCATCCAGTGCACAGGGAACAACACACACCACAGACACTGACTGATAGCTACCCCCACACCATAGTCACCTCCACATGGACACACACACATACCTATGACTGCACCACCCCTGACGCCATGCACACCACTGCAGCTGAGCACCTATAGCCCGCTGCAAATCAGAGACCACCACAGTATTCATATCAAAATAAATGTATTGAAAAAATATAACAGTTAACTACTGCATGTACAAGAAAAAAAACTATATACAAGCTTGGGGGCACAAACAAGGTGGGGTGGGTAGGGGGCAGGGGTGGACAAATGGGATGGGATAGCAGAGGTGTGAGGGTGGGTCCAGGGGGGTAGGGGAAGTCAGGGACCAAGAGATTCCTAGCAGGACCGTCGTTCAGGACTTCATGACCTCCGGCCTCTGTGCCTCCTCAGCACCTCTGTCGTGTCCAGTCTCCTGAGTATGTCCAGGGATTCCCGAGCCAGCTGTAGGATCTCCCTCACGGTGTCCCATATGTCCCTGAGATGGCGGGTACCTAGGACAAGGGAGCACAGTCAATAGGTGTGAATGCACAACCCCATACAGCCCGCCCACTGTGCATGGCATACGGCCATGGGACATACCACTGTGATGGTGTGTGACCACCCGCAGTGATCACGTCCACAGGACCTGCCCACCCAGGCGCATACAGCCATGCAGAGCGCTGCACACACCCACCGGCCAAGTCACGCACAGCACCACCGTGGCCGTTTAATGACATGGCTATGTGGTGCAAAGGCAGTGGCACAGCCATGCACCTGGTGCACGCATGGACCACCATTGACGCACACCCAGACATGCATTGCCACTGGACAGTGTTGACTGTAATAAGTTGCGTGCATGGCAGTGGTGTCAATGAATGGTGGCCATGCCCCGCTGCCCACCCTGTCACACAGCGTGCAATAGTATTCATGGATGTATGGCACTCACCCTCATTGGGCCGGTCAGGTGGGCGGTGATGGCCCTCGCCCCGCCTGGCTGCACTGTCCTCCCCCCTCCGCCACTCTTCCCGCAACCTGCGGAGTTCGTCCGGGCCTGTGGGGGAAAAAAGGAGAGAAGAACATCAGTACAATCCTGAAGCAAAGTCCCCCTGCCCCAAGGTGTGTGCCCTCCCAGCCAGCCAGCACCACCCACCCCACACCCTGTGAACACCGCCATGGCCAACCCCATACAGTCCCTCCCCTATGTGCTGGACACATACAACACTGTGACCCATATGGATGATAAAAGTGTGTTGATGGAACCCCTACCTGGATGTGGCACCATGCCCCTCCTGGCACGTGCCCGCAGTCGGGCCAGTAGCTTCGGTTCCCTCCTCTGCAGGTCACCATAGCAGTGCCTACACTGCTTCATGCTCCGCCCCCGTCCGGTGGCCTCTTCCAGGGCAGTGGCCACCTCCTGTCACACCTGGGTCCTGGTCTTGTCCAGGGGAGCCTCCCGAAGAGAGGCCCATGGTGTGGCTCAACAATTGCCACCAGATTTGCGAGCTCAATGGCTATCCACTGTGCTGCCTGTCTGCGTGCCATCCTTGCAGCTATAGTAGGCCAGGGTTTTCAAGGTCTCGGACACAAAAAAAAGTACTTGGTGCCCCTTTTTAAAGTGAAAAACATGGACAGAAGTTCTTTGCCACAGGTGCATAGACTATGATAAAAGGATATGGGGTCCCAATAAGGCTGGCCTCTCTGGGTATCTGATTCAGAGACACTGGCACCCACCATCTAGATCACCTCTATTAGAACAATTTTGTCCAGAGCCCCTCTGACTTCCAAGCTCTGGGTTAAACCACTTCCTAGGGGGCTAGTATTAGCACTCTCACAGGGATCATAGCCCTGACTTCAGTGACACTTCTCTTGGGGGATGACATTCACTGTTTACCCAGAATTCAGTGCACTGAACCTGGAAAGAGAGGCTGGACCGCCCCTTCCCTTCCTGCCCCCCCCCACCAGGTATAAAACAGTCACAGAATTAGCAACTGCAAGACTAGGGGCTCACAGAACAGCAGCTGACATTCTCTGCACCGGCAGTAGAGCAGCACAGTAACACAGATGCTGGAGGTTTTTCTCAGAACCAAGAACTCAACTTACTACACAGTCGGCATGGAATCAGAACAGGAAATACTATGTACATGGCAAGTCAAAAAAGGTAGGTAGTTTTAACTTGCATGATGCTGTCAAAGGGTAGAGATCTCCACAGGTTAAGAAGTTACGCAGGGTCCCAAAGCATATCTCTTACCCAGAGAAAATGCTCTCTGGCTGGGCAGGCATTGTACCCCCAACCCCTAAAACTTCCAGGTCCTTCTCCTTCACTTTCTTTGGCTCTAGCACTCCCAGACACCCAGGGCTAATGCCTCTCACCTCCTGATGGCCTGCCATGGTAGAGACCTCCAAGCTTGGTTGTACCCACGGTCCAAAGCATATGCCTTCCCCAAGGAATGTGCTTCCAAGCCTGGGGACACATGCAGACAGGTCACCCTAAAACTTCCAGGTCCTGCTAATTACAATTCCCTTGGGTCTAGCACTCCCAGACACCCAGGGCAAATGGCCCTCACCTCCCTGATGGCCTGCCAGGGCAGAGACTCTCTACAGGCTTGCTTGTCACCCAGGGCCCCAATGCATATCTCTTACCCAGGGAAAGGGCTCTCTGGCTGGGTAGGCATTGTACCCCCACCCCCTAAAACTTCCAGGTCCTGCTAATTACACTTCCCTTAGGTCTAGCACACCCAGACACCAGGGGCTAATGCCTCTCACCTCCCTGATGGCCTGCCAGTGTTGGAACTTCCACAGGCTTGGTTGTTACCCAGGGTCCCAATGCATATCTCTTACACAGGGAAAGGGCTCTCTGGCTGGGCAGGCATTGTAACCTCACCCCCTAAAACTTCCAGGTCCTGCTAATTACACTTCCCTTGGGTCTAGCACTCCCAGACACCCAGGGCTAATGGCCCTCACCTCCCTGATGGCCTGCCAGGGCAGAGACCTCCACAGGCTTGGTTGTCACCCTGGGACCCAAAGCACATCCCTTACCCAGGGAAAAGGCTCTCTGGCATGGCAGCCATGGTAACCTCACCCCCTAAAACTTCCAGGTCCTGCTAATTACACTTCCCTTGGGTCTAGCACTCCCAGACACCCAGGGCTAATGGCCCTCACCTCCCTGATGGCCTGCCAGGGCAGAGACTCCCACAGGCTTGGTTGTTACCCAGGGACCCAAAGCACATATCTTACCCAGGGAAAAGGCTCTCTGGCTGGGCAGGCATTGTACCCCCACCCCCTAAAACTTCCAGGTCCTGCTAATTACACTTCCCTTTGGTCTAGCACTCCCAGACACCAGGGGTTAATGCCTCTCACCTCCCTGATGGCCTGCCAGTGTTGGAACTTCCACAGCCTTGGTTGTTTCCCAGGGTCCCAATGCATATCTCTTACCCAGGGAAAGGGCTCTCTGGCTGGGCAGGCATAATAACCTCACCCCCTAAAACTTCCAGGTCCTGCTAATTACACTTCCCTTGGGTCTAGCACTCCCAGACAACCAGGGCTAATAGCCCTCACCTCCCTGATGGCCTGCCAGGGCAGAGACCTACCCAGGCTTGCCTGTCACCCAGGGTCCCAGTGCATATCTCTTACCCAGGGAAAGGGCTCTCTGGCTGGGCAGGCATGATAACCTCACCCCCTAAAACTTCCAGGTCCTGCTAATTACACTCCCTTGGGTCTAGCACTCCCAGACACCCGGGCTAATGGCCTCACCTCCCTGATGGCCTGCCAGGGCAGAGACCTCCCAGGCTTGCTTGTCACCCAGGGTCCCAATGCATATCTCTTACCCAGGGAAAGGGTCTCTGGCTGGGTAGGCATTGTACCCCACCCCTAAAACTTCCAGGTCCTGCTAATTACACTTCCCTTGGGTCTAGCACTCCCAGACACCCAGGGCTAATGGCCCTCACCTCCCTGATGGCCTGCCAGGGCAGAGACCTGCCCAGGCTTGCTTGTCACCCAGGGTCCCAATGCATATCTCTTACGCAGGGAAAGGGCTCTCTGGCTGGGCAGGCATTGTACCCCACCCCTAAAACTTCCAGGTCCTGCTAATTACACTTCCCTTGGGTCTAGCACTCCCAGACACCCAGGGCTAATGGCCCTCACCTCCCTGATGGCCTGCCAGGGCAGAGACCTCCCCAGGCTTGCTTGTAACCCAGGGTCCCAATGCATATCTCTTACCCAGGGAAAAGGCTCTCTGGCTGGGCAGGCATTGTACCCCGACCCCCTAAAACTTCCAGGTCCTGCTAATTACACTTCCCTTGGGTCTAGCACTCCCAGACACCAGGGGCTAATGCCTCTCACCTCCCTGATGGCCTGCCAGGCAGAGACCTGCACAGGCTTGGTTGTCACCCAGGCCCCAATGCATATCTCTCCCCAGGAAAGTGCCTCTGCCTGAGAGAACTGCTGGCATGTTCCCTGGAGACTTCCAGAATCAGCCTGCCAGCCTCAGCATCAAACCATGCCCAGCAAGTGCTATCACAGCCTGGGTAGGCTTCAACAAACTCCCCTTGAGTGACTATTAAGCCCGACCAGCACTATTTAAAGATATCCCAGCCAACAGCCAGTAGGGCCATCTGGTCTGGAAAGCCCGTCGGGCCATCTGGTCCTAACATTTCTCAGGGACATCTGGTCCCACCAGGACCAAGGGACATCTGGTCACACTTTCTCCCAGGGCCTTCAGCTACCACTAGGATTCCACCAGGACTCAATGCTCTTAGCCTGGAAACAGCTGCTGGCATTGCCCTAAGACTACCAGGGCCTGCTGTTAACACCTCCCTTGGGTCTAGCACTCCCAGACACCAGGGGCTAATGCCTCTCACCTCCCTGATGGCCTGCCAGGGCAGAGACCTGTACAGGCTTGCTTGTCACCCAGGGTCCCAATGCATATCTCTTACCCAGGGAAAAGGCTCTCTGGCCTGGCAGGCATGGTAACCTCACCCCCCTAAAACTTCCAGGTCCTGCTAATTACACTTCCCTTGGGTCTAGCACTCCCAGACACCCAGGGCTAATGGCCCTCACCTTCTGATGGCCTGCCAGGGCAGAGACCTCCCAGGCTTGCTTGTCACCCAGGGTCCCAATGCATATCTCTTACCCAGGAAAGGGTCTTCTGGCTGGGTAGGCATTGTACCCCACCCCTAAAACTTCCAGGTCCTGCAATTACACTTCCCTTGGGTCTAGCACTTCCAGACACCCAGGGCTAATGGCCCTCACCTCCTGATGGCCTGCCAGGCAGAGACCTCCCAGGCTTGCTTGTCACCCAGGGTCCCAATGCATATCTCTTACCCAGGGAAAGGGCTCTCTGGCTGGGCAGGCATGGTAACCTCACCCCCTAAAACTTCCAGGTCCTGCTAATTACACTTCCCTTGGGTCTAGCACTCCCAGACACCAGGGGCTAATGCCTCTCACCTCCCTGATGGCTTGCCAGGGCAGAGACCTGCACAGGCTTGCTTGTCACCCAGGGCCCCAATGCATATCTCTCCCCCAGGGAAAGTGCTCTCTGCCTGGGGAGAACTTCTGGCATGTTCCCTGGAGACTTCCAGAATCAGCCTGCCAGCCTCAGCATCAAACCATGCCCAGCAAAAGCTATCACAGCCTGGGTAGGCTTCAACAAACTCCCCTTGAGCGACTATTAAGCCCGACCAGCACTATTTAAAGATATCCCAGCCAACAGCCAGTAGGGCCATCTGGTCTGGAAAGCCCGTCGGGCCATCTGGTCCCAACATCTCTCAGGGACATCTGGTCCCACCAGGACCAAGGGACATCTGGTCACACTTTCTCCCAGGGACTTTAGCTACCACTAGGATTCCACCAGGACTCAATGCTCTTAGCCTGGAAACAGCTGCTGGCATTGCCCTAAGACTACCAGGGCCTGCTGTTAACATCTCCCTTGGGTCTAGCACTCCCAGACACCCAGGGCTAATGCCTCTCACCTCCCAGATGGCCTGCCAGGGCAGAGACCTCCCCAGGCTTGGTTGTTACCCAGGGTTCCAATGCATATCTCTTACCCAGGGAAAGGGCTCTCTAGCTGGGCAGGCATGGTAACCTCACCCCCTAAAACTTCCAGGTCCTGCTAATTACACTTCCCTTGGGTCTAGCACTCCCAGACACCCAGGGCTGATGGCCCTCACCTCTCTGATGGCCTGCCAGGGCAGAGACCTCCGCAGGCTTGGTTGTCACCCAAGGACCCAAAGCACATCTCTTACCCAGGGAAAAGGCTCTCTGGCCTGGCAGGCATGGTAACCTCACCCACTAAAACTTCCAGGTCCTGCTAATTACACTTCCCTTGGGTCTAGCACTCCCAGACACCCAGGGCTAATGGCCCTCACCTCCCTGATGGCCTGCCAGGGCAGAGACCTCCCCAGGCTTGCTTGTCACCCAGGGTCCCAATGCATATCTCTCCCCCAGGGAAAGTGCTCTCTGCCTGGGGAGAACTGCTGGCATGTTCCCTGGAGACTTCCAGAATCAGCCTGCCAGCCTCAGCATCAAACCATGCCCAGCAAGTGCTATCACAGCCTGGTTAGGCTTCAACAAACTCCCCTTGAGTGACTATTAAGCCCGACCAGCACTATTTAAAGATATCCCAGCCAACAGCCAGTAGGGCCATCTGGTCTGGAAAGCCCGTCGGGCCATCTGGTCCTAACATTTCTCAGGGACATCTGGTCCCACCAGGACCAAGGGACATCTGGTCACACTTTCTCCCAGGGCCTTCAGCTACCACTAGGATTCCACCAGGACTCAATGCTCTTAGCCTGGAAACAGCTGCTGGCATTGCCCTAAGACTACCAGGGCCTGCTGTTAACACCTTCCTTGGGTCTAGCACTCCCAGACACCAGGGGCTAATGCCTCTCACCTCCCTGATGGCCTGCCAGGGCAGAGACCTGCACAGGCTTGCTTGTCACCCAGGGTCCCAATGCATATCTCTTACCCAGGGAAAAGGCTCTCTGGCCTGGCAGGCATGGTAACCTCACCCCCTAAAACTTCCAGGTCCTGCTAATTACACTTCCCTTGGGTCTAGCACTCCCAGACACCCAGGGCTAATGGCCCTCACCTTCCTGATGGCCTGCCAGGGCAGAGACATCCCCAGGCTTGCTTGTCACCCAGGGTCCCAATGCATATCTCTTACCCAGGGAAAGGGCTCTCTGGCTGGGCAGGCATGGTAATCTCACCCCCTAAAACTTCCAGGTCCTGCTAATTACACTTACCTTGGGTCTAGCACTCCCAGACACCCAGGGCTAATGGCCCTCACCTCCCTAATGGCCTGCCAGGGCAGAGACCTCCCCAGGCTTGCTTGTCACCCAGGGTCCCAATGCATATCTCTTACCCAGGGAAAGGGCTCTCTGGCTGGGCAGGCATGGTAACCTCACCCCCTAAAACTTCCAGGTCCTGCTAATTACACTTCCCTTGGGTCTAGCACTCCCAGACACCAGGGCTAACGCCTCTCACCTCCCTGATGGCCTGCCAGGCAGAGACCTGCACAGGCTTGCTTGTCACCCAGGGCCCCAATGCATATCTCTCCCCAGGAAAGTGCTCTCTGCCTGGGAGAACTTCATGATTCCCTGGAGACTTCCAGAATCAGCCTGCCAGCCTCAGCATCAAACCATGCCCAGCAAGTGCTATCACAGCCTGGGTAGGCTTCAACAAACTCCCCTTGAGTGACTATTAAGCCCAACCAGCACTATTTAAAGATATCCCAGCCAACAGCCAGTAGGCCATCTGGTCTGGAAAACCCGTCGGGCCATCTGGTCCTAACATCTCTCAGGGACATCTGGTCCCACCAGGACCAAGGTACATCTGGTCACACTTTCTCCCAGGGCCTTCAACTACCACTAAGATTCCACCATGACTCAATGCTCTTAGCCTGGAAACAGCTGCTGGCATTGCCCTAAGACTACCAGGGCCTGCTGTTAACACCTCCCTTGGGTCTAGCACTCCCAGACACCCAGGGCTAGTGCCTCTCATCTCCCAGATGGCCTGCCAGGGCAGAGACCTCCCCAGGCTTGGTTGTTACCCAGGGTCCCAATGCATATCTCTTACCCAGGGAAAAGGCTCTCTGGCTGGGCAGGCATGGTAACCTCACCCCCTAAAACTTCCAGGTCCTGCTAATTACACTTCCCTTGGGTCTAGCACTCCCAGACACCCAGGGCTAATGGCCCTCACCTCCCTGATGGCCTGCCAGGGCAGAGACCTGCCCAGGCTTGCTTGTCACCCAGGGTCCCAATGCATATCTCTTACCCAGGGAAAGGGCTCTCTGGCTGGGCAGGCATGGTAACCTCACCCCCTAAAACTGCCAGGTCCTGCTAATTATACTTACCTTGGGTCTAGCACTCTCAGACACCCAGGGCTAATGGCCCTCACCTCCCTGATGGCCTGCCAGGGCAGAGACCTCCCTAGGCTTGCTTGTCACCCAGGGTCCCAATGCATATCTGTCCCCCATGGAAAGTGCTCTCTGCCTTGGGAGAATGTGCTGGCATGCTCCCTTAAGCTTTCAGGGCCTGTTGTTAATACTTCCATTGGGTCTTACAGTCCCACACTCCCAGGGTTAATGTTCAGCACTACTAAAATTGTGTTCCTCTTTTACAGATGCTTCTCTGGGGATACCAAGCAAGACAGTGAGACCCTTGTGTACTTGCACAATGTGTGGAAAGAAAATTAAGCATCTACCAAGGCACCTCCAGGAAGTACACTGCATCACACCGGGAAAGCCATGATATTTTGGTAGGCAGTCACTCCTGACCCAGCCTCCTGCAGGAAAATGCTTTTACAAATGCCAACAGCCAGACTGTTTTGCCATTGTTAGAGATCTAAGTCAGCACTTTCGGAAGGTACACAAATGCACTCTGACCAGCTTTAAAGCCCGACCAAGTATCAGAGACACCCAGACTCAATATTCTCCATCTCTGGATTTGCCACATACTCAGCTGCCTAGCCAGTCTACAGAGTCAGAGATACAGAGCCCTCAACTGCTGAGTCTCTATACAGCTTGGCTCAAGACCTTGGAAGGAGGAAAGAAAGACCAAGAAACAGCAACCGCTCACCAGCAGATGCTGACCCACTTGTGGAACTCCATTGACCCGGCCCTTTCGCTCACATCCCTGATGGGTTCCAGGGCATTCGTAAGAGATACTTGGATTCCAGAGGCTGAAGCCTCAGTTTTTAAGCAGGCACTATCAAGTGTTATATAAACAGCCTCCTTCACTTCCTGAAATTCTTAGATTTGAATGGGTTTTCCAGGACCTATCAGGCTGAACTTGACATGCTCATCAAGGTAATTCCTTTCTGGAGAGCTGGTCTCAGTACCTCTGCAATGAAGAGGCATCATGAGATCCGGCTAAGGGACTCACAAATGCGGATACCACCAGAGACAGCATCCCTGTATAAGGACACCTGTGCTGCGAAGGAGGCAGTCGGGATAATTAACAGTTTACCCAGAGCCAAGACACTTAGAAACCAAGATCACTGCCTGGCTAGAAATCACCTCATCTTCAGCTTGGCCCTCCACAATGCCCAGCAGTCTGCTGCCATCCGAAATATGTCTCTGGGTGACTTGAAGAATGCAGAGAGACTGGTCATTGATAGTGAAGACAGCTATGTCTTAACCATTTTTCTTCACAAAACCATTGCAACACATGGACCAGCTAGACTGGTGCTAGAAGGAGAGCTATTCAAGTTACTTCAGCTCTATGCACACCACACAAGGTGGCTGCTCCCCAAACTGAGACCATCAGCTACTGGACTTAATGCCCCTGTGCTCATCGAGACAGACAGATCAAACCTGACATGTTCTGCCATTGCAAAAGCAGTGAAGAAGCAGGCAGCCATACTCGGAATCAAATACTTCTCCATGACTCTGTGGCGGAAGAGTACCGTAACAAATGTAAGTATGCCTCCAAACTCTACAATCAGCCTGGGTAGAATTGATAGGCTGTCCCCATAAAGCTTCCAGGCCCAGATTCAACCACTTCCCTCAGGGTTAGAAGTCCCAAACTCACAGAAGTGATGGCCCTGACTTCCCTAATGTTCTCCCAGGGTGCATACTTCCACAGGCTTGGTTATTCCCCTGGGTCCCACAGCATATACCTTACCCAGAGAAAGTGCACTCAGTCTGGGGAGACCTAGTGGTACCCTCACCCCCTCAATCTTCCAGGGCCTGTTTTTTCCACTTTCCTAAGGGCTAGGAGTCAATACTCACAAGGCTAAGGGCCATGACCTCCATGATGCCCTTCCAGGATAGGGACTTCAAAAATATTAAGTTTTTCCGAGGGTCACAAAGCATATGCCTTCCCCAGGGAATGTGCTTCCAATCCTGGGGAAACATGCTGGCATGTCTCCCTAAAACTTCCAGGGCCAGCTGTTGACACTCCCCTTGGGCCAAGCACTCCCAGACTCCGGGGGTAATGGCCCACACCTCCCTGATGCCCTGCCAGGGTAGGGACTTCCACAGGATTAGTTTTTACCCAGGGTCCCAAAGCATATGCCTTCCCCAGGGAATGTGCTTCCAAGCCTGGGGACACATGCTGGCATGTCCCCCTAAAACTTCCATGGCCAGCTGTTAACACTTCCCTTGGGCCTAGTACTCCCAGACTCCCAGGGGTAATGACCCTCACCTCCCTGATGCCCTGCCAGGGTAGGGACTTCCACAGGCTTACTTTTTACCCAGGGTCCCAAAGCATATGCCTTCCCCAGGAAATGTGCTTACAAGCCTGGGGACACATGCAGGCATGCCCCCTAAAACTTCCAGGGCCAGCTGTTAACACTCCCCTTGGGCCAAGAACTCCCAGTCTCCCAGGGGTAATGGCCCACACCTCCCTGATGCCCTGCCAGGGTAGGGACTTCCACAGGCTTACTTTTTACCCAGGGTCCCAAAGCATATGCCTTCCCCAAGGAATGTGCTCAGAAGCCTGGGGACACATGCTGGCATGTCCCCCTAAAACTTCCAGGGCCAGCTGTTAACACTTCCCTTGGGCCTAGTACTCCCAGACTCCCAGGGGTAATGGCCCTCACCTCCCTGATGCCCTGCCAGGGTAGGGACTTCCACAGGCTTACTTTTTACCCAGGGTCCCAAAGCATATGCCTTCCCCAGGAAATGTGCTTCCAAGCCTGGGGACACATGCAGGCATGCCCCCCTAAAACTTCCAGGGCCAGCTGTTAACACTTCCCTTGGGCCTAGTACTCCCAGACTCCCAGGGGTAATGGCCCTCACCTCCCTGATGCCCTGCCAGGGTAGGGACTTCCACAGGCTTACTTTTTACCCAGGGTCCCAAAGCATATGCCTTCCCCAGGAAATGAGCTTCCAAGCCTGGGGACACATGCAGGCATGCCCCTAAAACTTCCAGGGCCAGCTGTTAACACCCCTTGGGCCAAGAACCCAGTCTCCCAGGGGTAATGGCCCACACCTCCCTGATGCCCTGCCAGGGTAGGGACTTCAGGCTTACTTTTTACCCAGGGTCCCAAAGCATATGCCTTCCCCATGGAATGTGCTTCCAAACCTGGGGACACATGCAGGCATGCCCCCCCTAAAACTTCCATGGCCAGCTGTTAACACTTCCCTTGGGCCTAGTACTCCCAGACTCCCAGGGGTAATGGCCCTCACCTCCCTGATGCCCTGCCAGGGTAGGGACTTCCACAGGCTAACTTTTTACCCAGGGTACCAAAGCCTATGTCTTACCCAGGGAAGGTGCTATCTGGCTGGGGTGGCCTGGTACCCTAGCCCCCTAAAACTTCAAAGTCCTGCTGTTAACACTTCCCTTAGGTCTAACACTCCCAGACACCCAGGGGTCATGGCCCTCGCCTCCCTGATGCCCTGCCAGGGCAGGGACTTCCACAGGCTTACTTTTTACCCAGGGTACCAAAGTCTATGTCTTACCCAGGAAGGTGCAATATGAGAGGGGTGGCCTGGCACCCCAACCCCCAAACTTCCAGGGCCAGCTGTTAACACTCCCTTGGGCCTACTACTCCCAGACTCCCAAGGGTAATGGCCCTCCCTCCCTGATGCCCTGCCAGGACAGGGACTCACAGGATTAGTTGTTACCCAGGGTCCCAAAGCATATGCCTTCCTGAGGAATGTGCCAAGCCTGGGGACACCAGCAGGCATCTCCCTAAAACTTCCAGGGCCTGCTTTGACCATTTCCCTATGGTCTAGCAGTCCCAAACTCACAGGGGTGATGACACAGAGCTCCGTGATGCCCCCCAAGTTGGAGATTTCCATTTGCTTAGTTGTTAAATGTGGGCCCAAAGCATGTATCTTACTTTCTTTCTTTCTTTCCACAGTTTCACAGCATTCATCCTGAGGGTAGACATGAGCTTGCGTCACACATGAGCCACCGAGCCACAACAGCAGATGCATACTATCGCCTGATGGGCAGCAAAGAGGAGAGCATCAGAGTGAGCCGACAAATATGCCAGTTAACCACAAAGGCCCCATGCATCACCATCAGCCCACATGCAGGTGCTCCATCACAGACTCTGGAGAGCAGTTCAATTACCATGGGTGAACCAGGAAAAGGGCCCTCTCTTTCACCAGGTACCTGTATTGCAACAAGAACAAGAAGGGGACTTGGCTCACAGGACATCCGCAGAAGCCAAGAGATGATTGGTGCACACACTCCACCTATACAGTCCCCACATTGCCAGCAATCCTTTACTGAACAACAGCAACTAGCAATCAAACCTGCATTCGCAAACCACCTTACACAAGGCCAGATCAAGACAGATGATGTTAGGCGCATGCTGCAGACTGACACCTCCCTCCTGGGTGCCTTCCCCCTGTCCAGTCAAACCAAAGACTTGCCAAGGAATGTGATGCAAAGAGTATGGACTTTGATTCATAGTTGTGCCAGAATGAAATCCAGCCAATGATTTAAGCTGTATTGCACTTAAAAAAATAAATAAATAAATAAATAAATAAAAGGTTTAAATTATTAAATGTCAGGCTTCTTACTTCTAGGGGGGCCCCACTGCACCACACTTCCCACTGAAACCTCCAGGTCTTGGGTGAATTTCCTGCTGGGGATACCCCCAACAACCATATCAGGGACCAGGGGGTTGGCAATATGGTCCCTCTGCAGCGCGGCTCCCCAAGTGCAGATGCTGCGCGGTACAGTGCTGCCATTCCCTAACATGCTGTTACCGAACAGCATGATAGAGGTGCACCCATGCCTGATGCATGGTGCCTAGGGGGCCAAGGTCGGGCACAGGGTCAAGGGTCTCTGGCGCATGGCCACGCACAGCGCCATCGGAAAACAATGCGTGTAGCGCGATTGGCTGCCTGTGTGCCAGCGCCATAGCGGACTACTGAGCAGTTGGGCCATTGCGCCTATGATGGCCCAGTGCCACAGCACCATGTAGTGACCATCGCTATAGCGTCACTGGCACAATGGTGGCTGTGCCCTGCATTGCCTACCGTGCACAGCACATCATCAGCATGGCAGACGCCTGCGTCAGCAACCCGGGCGTGCACAGTGAGGTGTACTACGCATGTCACAGGACTGCGCCATTGGCTCAGCACATTCAACACAATTGTGCAAGGCGCAACAGCGCGATATTCAGCCGTCATATGCAAATCATCTAATCAGCCATTCAATGGTGCAGCACTGCAATTTGCATCTACTTAAAGCTGCTCCTCACTTCATTTGCATGGATTGCGCTATAAAAGTGTGACAATGTGCTGCAGTGGCCATAGTCGGTTACTGCAGTTTATTGGTGAGTTGCATGCTGTTTGGGAGTGTGGACTGTGGATTCAGGGACATGCATGGGACTGCACGGTCACAGGTAACAACTGCCATTCTTACAGGCTACATTATGACCGAGCAGGTTGTTGGAGAGGAGGAAAACAGTGGTGGGAGGAGGAGGAGGCCGAACTTTACAAAGGCTGAAACCGAGGCCCTGTTCAAGGCCTACCTGGATCAGGAGCCACTTCTCAGTGGATGGTGGGGAACCCCTCAAGCCTGTGCTGCTGCATGGGAGGAGGTGGCACGTGCCATGAACCTACATGGCAGCCACCAGCGCTCCATGCAGGAGTGTAAGAAGAAGATGGGCACAGACAGGAGGAGGGTAAAGGAGAAGATGGCTGCCATCAGGGCAGCACATGCTGCAACAGATGGGGGACAGCCAGAGGTGGTACAGCTGACCCCAGAGGAGGAGAGGCTTGCTGGAAGCATGCAGTGCAGTGCCATTGAGGGTGTTCCGGGTGGTGGCCCATCACTGCATGGTAAGTCATGGTCTGTCTATGGGGGGCAGGTTAGGTCACATGCAGTAACGCGACTTTGCTTTCCCTTACAGATCCTGAGCATCTGCATGGGTCAGCGGTGGTGGGCCTGTCCACTGCAGACAGTCGGATGGAGTCGGAGGTGGGACCATCCACCCCCACAGGTATAAGTGGATCATTGTGACAGTGGGGCCGCCTGGCTGTCCACACTGATGTCGTTGTAACAGGTGTGGAGGAAGCCCTGCCCATGTCCCAGTGTGCTGGCGTCCATGGATGCCAGCACGCTCTGGCTGTGGCCGGGCAGAGTCCGGCATCAGTGATGATGATGACACAACCGTCATGGGCAGTGACACATGTGTGCCACAGGATGGCCACACAGCAGGGCAATTCATGCCCATGGCTGTGGGTGGTGCCACCATGGAGGCCTGTGTGTCAGCACAGTCCCAGGCTGTGGCTGTCAGCACCAGTGGGGCAGCACTGGTGTCTGTTCAGGACAGTGAGACTGTTGCGGCCATTGTGACGGCACCACTGAGCCCTGGGGTGTGGCAGCCGGAGGGGCAGCATCAGTAGTAGCCCAACGGGCTTGGGGGTACAGGGTTCAGCGGCGGCGTCTGTGCTCCACCTGTGGACATGCCCAGACCTGGTCCTGGTGCACAGCATCCACCCTCAAGGGGTGCTGAACATCGGGGCCTTGCACACCCTGAGGGACAGGATGCCGAGGAGGCTGATGACCTCTTGGATGAGCACACCTGCCTACTGCGAGCATCGGTCCAGCAGCAGATGCAGCTTATGACATCTGTGGATGCACTGCGTGTGGCTCTGGAGCGGGCAGAGGAGCGTCACAGCAGGGACACCGCACTGATCCTGGCAGGGATGGACCATTTGCGGGAGGATGTGACCACTGCCATTGACAGGCATGCACAGGCATTCATTGCTGTCATGGCCACAATGGGCACACAGTCAGGTGCCCATGCATCGCGGACACCACGCAGTACACTATCCACCCCCCATTCCTGGCGTCGTGCAACTCCCACCCTGTTGACACTGGGTTCAGCTGTGGGCATCCCTAGCACTCCTGGTGCAGGCATGTTCCATGTGCTGCAGACCCCTGCGTGAGCATGGTCGCGTTCACACAGTGGAACCCCTGGGGGACCATCGGTGCCACCCCATGAGGCCAGTGGTCAGCCTGCCAGTGCTGGCGGGTCTTGGTGGGGCCACGCATGCATCCGTGGTGCCCGTGGCACTGTGTCGTGTGACTGACCTGTCTCCCAGTGCAGCTACTGTCTGGTGCTGCCCTGTGTGCATTGCATGTTTCAGTGGGCAGTGCACGGGTGGGTACCCGGCCCTGCACACGGACACACAGTTCACCTGCACACCCTCCCAGCTGCTGTCTGCAGTTGCATGTGCATGATGATGCCTGCATTGCGCTGTACACCAATGTGCAATGGTGCTCAACATCTGACACACGCACATGGACAGGCAGTGGGCGTGGTGGCCTGTGGACATGTGTGTTGCTAGGGTGTGCGTTCTGGGTCAGTGTGCCTTCTGCTCTCTGTGCACGTTTGTTGCGTTGTGTGTGGCGTGTGTGTGTGTCCTTCGGCGTGGCATGTTAATCCTCACCCATCCCTGGTTGTGTGTGTGCTTCTGTGCCCTGCCACTTCCCTTGATGGCATGCACCCCTGGTGTGTGTCCATGCGTGTTTGTGGGTTGTGCCTTGGCCACTGGTGGTTGCGTATGGCCCCATGACTTACCTGGGTTGGCTGAAGTGCTCCTCCGTGATGGTGTCCCAGTGCAGCTGTGCCAGCCGGAGCAGTTGGGGGTCCCATCAGCCAAGTGGGGGGCTGCCCATCACCATCATCACCGGTGTCCCCATCGTCCCCATCGCTGTCCCCCTCTTCGACCTGTACGGCTATCCCACATTCGTTGGCCATGTTGTGCAGGATGCAACAGGCCAGGAATATCCCGCAGGCCTTTGAGAGGCTGTACTGTAGGGCACCGCCAGAGGTGTCCAGGCAACGGAAACGCGTTTCAGCATCCCGGAACACCCACCATGACATTACATGTGGTGGCAGTGCCTCATTGTGGCTTGCTGCAATGGGGCCGGGCCACCGTAGGGTGTGAGCAGCCAGGGACGGAGGGTATCCACTGTCACCTGTGTGTAGAGGGTGGAGGTTAGTTTGTGATCAGCATCGCCTCTGCCCCAGGCCATGTAGGCCACTACCCATGCCACCTCTGGCCATGCCCCCCCAGGCCCTATGATTGTCCATGTGGTTTGCATACTCACCCAGTAGGTGTCCAGTGGGGATGTCCCCACTCTCAAATCTGTGGCACAGTGCCGACTGGTGCCAGATGAAAGAATCGTGTGCACCCCCAGGGTTCATGGCACAGACATTGATGATGTGCCCCCTGGCATCGCACACCACCTGGCAGTTGATGCTGGCATAGCCCTTGTGATTTATGTATGCGACCCCCTCGGGGCCAGGTGGTGTGTGTATGGCCACATGGGTGCAGTCTATTGCCCCTACCATGCCAGGCATACGTGCTACCCTGTGGAACTCCTGTATGTTTGCTGTGCGCTCCGCCACTGTGCTGGGGAAATGGATGTACTCCGCAGCATGTGGCAGCAGCGCTGAGGAATTGGGTGAGGTGGTGTGATGTGGCTGACTGGGTTATGCCTGTGGTGTCCCCAGTTGGTCTCTGGAAGGTACCCATGGCAAGCAAGCACATGCAGGCTGTTACCTTGGTCTCCACTGACAGGGCATGGCTCCGTCGTGTGGGTGCCTGCATCACATCACTGCACAGCTCACACAGCTGCCTCAGAATTGCCCTATTCAGGCAGTACTGGCCCACAATCTCAGTATCAGTGTACAGCTCAAAGCTGGTGTGGGCTCAATGACTGCCTGTTGAGGCATACCAACCAGGCCCTTCCACGGCCACGCCCCTGCCGCCACCTTCTCTCACCCCCTCATTCGGCCTCCATGTGGAAGATGGCACTGGCCATGTCCCTGGCTTGTGTTCACCCCCCAGCAGCTGTTGCTGTATTCCCCCCGCTGTCCTGGCTGCTACCTCCCCTGTACTGGGTACACCTGCCTGTGCTGGCCTCTGTGCTGTGTGGCTCCCCACACCTTCCCTGTGCCTGGCTGTTCAGACTGCCCTTTTCCTGGCCTGCCCTGTTTGTGCCTCCTGCCCTGTCTGCCTCTGCTTCTGACACATGTGGCTTCCCTGTAGCGTTCTTGCACCTCTCCCTTGCTCCTTTTTATTTTGGCTCATTTCTGCTATGGCACAACTTCCACTTGCTCCACTATTGCACATGGTGCAACTCGTTGACTATCACACTGCGCCATTTATGCATGGTTCCTCCCCCTTCGGTTGCGCATTCCTTCATTATCATTGCGCTGTTGCTCAGCATGATTTCAGGGGCGCAACTGCCTCCTGCTGAATATCGCAGAATGGGGCAATTTTGGACTTGCGCAGGCGCAACCCTATTGCGCATGGCTCAACTCTTTTGAATATCTGGGCCAATGTATTTCATTGCCAAATGTCAGGCTAATATGAATAAATCATTTAAATTACCAGAAGTTACTTTAAATTGATTATTTCTAACCTTTTTCCACACAGGCAAAATTGGATGTAGAAAATATATTTTTTAGCTTCTATTTTCTGGTAGAATTTTTCTAAAGGAAAAATAATTCATTTTAGCGGCGTTTGAACTAATTATACATTTCAAAAGGAAGAACTTTCAAAAAGCCACATTCAAACAGGTAATTACCTTAATAAATGTTGTTACTTCTCAATATAGTTCCCCACGCTGCTGAGGTTTCAAATAGGTTAACAAGTAAATACCGAACTTATAGACCGGGCAGCCTTTCCCCATGCCAATCCGCCGACAAACAGAACAAGCTGCTTGCACAAACACTCAGGAAGTGTTTGAAACTGATTTTCACATGCTCAAATGAGCTTCTGACTGGAGCAAGGGGCTGGCCAAGGGTACATACGCTGAGCATGTTAACGTCTTGAAGTGACGTCACCCTGGGCTGCCCGGTCAGATGAAATAATTCCTGAAAGCAAAGAAATGCACGGGACGATCCCCCTAAAACTCCACAATGCCTTATTCGGCTAACACATTTTGAAAGCATGTACAAATGGGTAAAGAATAAAATGCTGTATATGAAGCACATTCAAACTAGGTGAACAAAATATATTGCAGGAAAGGGAAAATTAGAAACCAAAAGGAGGTCAAGGGGTCATGCTCAGGGTTAAGACATACACAGAGAAAGGAGAAATAGAAAAGGTAGAGGGATTAGAGCAAAAATTTCATACTAATTAAATGTGGTCCAGATTAAATTTTCATTTAAACCATATCTTTTTTTATAAGTCCTGAGTGTAACTATCCACCACGCTTCTCTTCTCTTCTGAGAAGTGTGGACTCCTGATCACCACCACAAGAAGAATCTTTAACTCTTTCAAGTCCCATGAATTTTAAAGTAGAAATCTGATGTTGAAATCCAACAAAATGTCTAGCAAGGGAAGATTTAATGTCTTCTCTCCTTGTTGTGCTTTTATGTTCAGTAATCCTCTGTTTAAGGGGTCGAGTTGTTTGGCCAATGTAATATAAAGAACAGGGACAAATAATACAATAAACTACAAAATATGTGGTGCAAGTAATGAAGTCTCTGATTTCATAAATCTTATCATTCCAGGTACATTTTATTTGTTTACTTTTCACTCCATTATTACAATGTATACAGTTCCCACATGTATAGAATCCTTTAATATTTCTTTGTAGCCAGGTTCTTAAAGGTGGTTCTGGATTCCAATGTTGGGTCTTTACAAGTTTATTTTTAATATTAATGGTTCTTTTCACAATGACCCAAGGTTTCTGTTGGAAAACTCTTGTCCCTATTTCTCCAATTTGTAAGTTATTCCAGTTTTTTAGAATAATATTCTTAATCTTACCAAAATACTTGGAATATTGAGTAGTCATAGTAATCTTGTTCTCATTTCCATAATTAGCTTTAATTTTATCTTGTAAAAGAGTATCTCTCTCAATGGTGTCCATTCTATCTCAGGAAATCTGCAGGGTTTCACTCCCATAGCCACATGCTTGAAATCTTTTTGTCAAATCATTCAAATTCTGATCATATTTCACTTCTGAGCTGGTATTTCTTTTAACCCGAAGCATTTGACTATAAGGAATAATGTTTTTAAGATTCCGGGGATGGAAACTTTGAGCATGTAGAATCATATTTTTAGTAATGTTCTTCCTATATAAATCAGTATGGATTTTACCATTTTCTTTTATTAGTCTTAAATCAAGGAAAGTAATACTTGTTTCACTATTTTGTATGGTAAATGACAAATTTTGTCTTCTGGTTTCCATGTATTGGTAAAATAAATCTAATTCCTGTTGCATGCCAGTCCAAATAATCAAAATATCATCAATGAATCTTTTATATAGAAGTAATTTAGATCTGGAAACATTAGCGGCAAAAAAATATATATCTCTTCAAAATGTGCCATACATAGGTTAGCATACATTGGTGCTAGAGTCGCACCCATGGCTGTTCCAGTTTTTTGCAAGTAACATTGTCCAACAAATACTAAATACTAATACTATCCTTGTAAGCTGTAGAATAAAATCTTTATCGAGAACATTTGTGCTTCTTTTTGTCAGAAAATAATTCAAAGATTGTAAACCTTCCTCATGAGGTATAACGGTGTAAAGGCTCTTTATATCAAGAGTTACCAAAATACAACCATCCAAGCTATTATTAGCTCTATTGATTTGTTCAAGTATCTGAATACAATGCTTACCATCCTTCAAATATGATTGTGTAGTTGGTACCATATCTTTACAGTAAAAGTCAACAAAAATAGAGAAAGATTCAGTTATTGATCCAATACCCGATTTAATGGGTCTGCCTGGTGGTTTTGTAAGGTTTTTATGGATCTTAGGAAGACAATAAAAAAAAAAGGTGACCTTAGGATCTTTGTTTATTAGTTCAGATTCTACCCATTGTTCTATAAAATTTCTATCTGAGGCATTAAGAACTGTCTCAGAAATGAGTTCTTTGAGTTGTTGAAAGGGATTTCTTGGAACTTACTCATAAGTTGTAATATCATTTAACTGTCTATAACATTCTTCTCGGTAATCTTTTAAGTCTTGAATGACTACCCCCAACCCTTTTATCTGCTGATTTAATAATAATAGTTTTATCTTGCTCTAAACCATCTAGAGCAATTTTTTCAGCTTTAGTGATATTGTGATAGATTTTTTGTTTGTCACTTTGTTCAATAATTGCCTCTATATCTTTGTTAACATTTTCTATATAAGTATTTATATGTAGAGGTGTAAAACCCATGGGATTAAACTTGGATGTAGTGCCAAGTGCTTGTTTCAAAAGGTATCTCTCTTTCTGTTGGTTTTGATCTATATTGGATTGTTCTTTGGATCCGAATAAATGTTTGAGCCTTATTTTTCTAAAGAATTTTTCCAAGTCTAACTTTCATTCGAAGGGATTTAATTTTTCTGCCAATCGTCGTGGTGATCGGGAGTTCACACTTCTCAGAAGAGAACCGTGGTGGATATTTACACTCAGGACTTATAAAAAAAATATGGTTTAAATGAAAATCTCATCTGCACCACTTTTAATTAGTATGGAATGTTTGCTCTAATCCCTCTATCTTTTCTATTTCTCTTTTCTCAAAGTATGTGTTAACCCTGAGCATGACCCATTGACCTCCCTTTTGTTTCTAATCTTCCCTTTCCTGTAATATATTTTGTTCACCTAGTTTGAATGTGCTTCATATACAGCATTTTATTCTTTACCCATTTGTACATGCTTTCAAAATGTGTTAGCCGAATAAGGCATTGTGGAGTTTTAGGGGGATAGTCCTGTGCATTTCTTTGCTTTCAGGAATGATTTCATTTGACCGAGCCACCCAGGGTGATGTCACTTCATGACGTTAACACGCTCAGCATGTATACCCTTCGCCCGGCCCCTTGCTCCAGTCAGAAGCTCATTTGACCTCGCAAAAATCAGTTTTAAACGCTTCCAGAGTGTTTGTGCAAGCAGCTTGTTCTGTTTGTTGGTGGATTGGAGTGAGGAATGACTGCCCAGTCTATAAGTTCAGTATTTACTTGTTAAACTATTTGAAACCTCAGCAGCATGGGGAACTATATTAAGAAGTAACAACATTTATTAAGGTAATTACCTGTTTGAATGTGGCTTTTTGAAAGTTCTTCCTTTTGAAATGTATTAGTTTGAACACTGCTAAAATGAATTAATTCTTTTTCCTTTAGAAAAATTCTACCAGAAAACAGAAGCTAAAAAATATATTTTATACAACCAATTTTGCTTGTGTGGAAAACAGGTTAGAAATAATCCATTTGAAGTAACTTCTAGTAATTTAAACGATTTAGTCATATTAGCCTGACATTTGACAATGAAATACATCGTGTTTTTTTTCTTTTGTTCTTTTTAAATCAGGTTTCTTTAATGAATGGGCAGCCTCCTCACCCCATCCCCTGTTATATTTGATCCTACCATAGTGAATGGATTTTACAAAGATTAACCCTACACCTATTGGAAAAAAGTAGGATAAATGTGATAACAGGTTTGTTTCCCCTGTTTGTTTGGCTCCTCTCCATGAATTATGATTTGGCTGTTTTTAAGGCATAATTTGTAATACTGGAAATATAAAGATTATTTTTTTCTTTTGCCTTTAGATGTTTAAAGCCTTCTTAATTTTATGCAGTGGTGGATATAACTTTAAGTGCCTTTCTCTGAAAAAGGAACATTTCCAGTTCTGAAACATCACGAATGAATTACTATGGAGCAAATAAGAAAAATAAGAATATTTTGAAGGTTACGGATTTAATAAAAGCCTTACGGTGAAATTTTTCACCACTCCGCTTATTTACTTTGGAGATTGAGTGTGAGCTCTCTCTTTTTGACTTCTACTTTGGCGTTCTATTTTTGCTCTTACTCCCCACATTATTTTGAATACATTGGAATGGAGCATTTAATTTTTAAAGAAACCCTGGGACTTATACGGTGGAAGTGCATCAGGTAGATCAGAGCCCCCACATATGGGTACCATTATGCAGTAATGGGGCTGCAGGGCTCTCCATTATGCAGTAGTGAGAGACATGACAGAGTGTTGCCTGGGTCTACACTTTTGGATAGATGAGAGTGAAGGGCCCGAAGGGCCCTGCGCTCCCAGAAATGGATATTATTATGCATTGATAGGAGCACGATGGGAGTGCAGGGTCTCCCCACAGGGTGATGCAACCACAACACACTATAGAGTGATGAGAGTGCAGGGCCCAGAGTGCCCTGCTCTCCCACAAATATATAAGAGTAAAATTACACTTTCTCAAAAACTTGGAAATTCACTGCAAAAAACTTCATTAATGCATCAGTTAGGGTTGAGGCAAGAAAAGTAGGAAAATTAGATGTTTTATTTGGCAAAAAATAATTTTTATTAAGGCATGTTCCATATTCAAATCATCGCTGTTTCCTCTTAATACACAAAGTTTAGACATAACAATTTCTTAAGATTTATTTTACATGAAGTAACATTATTTCTACCTTGCAACTTTTATTCATTTATTACCAGAATCCATTTCTGACATATTGGGAAAAAATCTTCTTTGGACTAGTCCTCCATCTTTTTATTATATAGCCTCCTGACCACAACATATTCCAAAACATTATTGTAATTATATAATGCACTTAGGAATAATTGCTTCCATTCAGTCACCAGGAAATTCATATTTTAATCCATTGATTTCCAGAATGTTAGAATCAGCCTTTTCACAGCCATTATATTCGATTTAAAAATGACTCCATACTTTTTTTTCCAATGATTGAGAATTATACATTTCTAATAACACAACAAAATAATTATTCCAGTTATAAGCCTGGAAGCCTATTTTCTCTAAAAACATGAATGACTGGTTCCACCATTCTTTACAGTCCCAAAACATGTGGAAAAGATCAGCTTCTAAAGATTCACAATGCCAACATTGTCCAGTATCTGATAACTTAATTTTGTGGAGTCTATGGGGTGTGTAATAGGCTCTATTTATTAGTTTAAATTGAATAGATCTCTTGTTAACTTATAATTATGTATTTGCCCTAATGCTAATGACCACCGTTGCTCTTTTATTGTTTTCTTTGTTCCTTCTTCCCACTTTTTTTTTGGTATTTTGATATAATTTTGTTATATTCCTATGAAGTTGGGAGCTAATCCAAGAATATCATCTAGTTATATTACTTTTGGAATCAAGTATATCTTCTAACTCCTTTTACAAAATTTTATTGTTGGGTGCCCTTTCCCACCTTTGGTAATATTTTTTGTAGATACTGCTTATTTGGTTGAAATAGAAGAGATGTGTCTGATTGAGCTGAAATTTTTGTTTGAATTGAGTCCAAGAGAGTTTAATGCCTTCACAGTATAAATCTTCCAATTTTTTAATTCCTTTATGAAGCCACTGAACATTTGATAACTGCTCCCTTTGTGACAAAACATTAAAATTGTCCCAGATATCATTCAATGGGGATTTAGTTACCAACCAGTTAGTTGCATTTAAGAATTTTTTTATTATGTTACTTAAATTCTTAATTACCTTACTTTGAGATGTTATGCCCTACGATGATGTAAATAATAAATTTCTACTGTTTAATTCCTCTTTGAAACATGTATTAACCATTAATTTTTCCCATGGTAAATCAATGCCTTTAAAAACCCATTTAATGATTAATTTGATAATGAATGCATAATAACAGATTTGAATATTTGGGCATGATAAACACCCTTTTTCTTTTGGCAAACATATTTTTGACAATGCAATACAGGGAGTTTTGTTATTCCAAATAAAATTGCTAAACAGTTTATTTAATTTTTTAAACCACTGCAGTGTAATTGGGAAAAGGACTGATTGAGGTCTGTAAGATAGTAAAGGGACTGTGACCATCTTAATAAGTTGAATTTTCCCCATAATGATAATTGAAATTTGCTCCATCCTTGGAGTTTTAGTTTTAAAGAAATTATATATTGTCAAAATTCATCTGTTGCCAATCCTGTAATTTATTAAAGATTTGTATACCCAAATATGTCATCCCTTTCCTTTGAATCTTATCGTTATGTTTTTATAAATCTCTGGATAAGTTATATTGAAGACAATCATCTCTGATCTTACTTTATTTATTTTATATCCAGTTGATCTGGAGAATCGTCTAATAAGTACCATTAATTATTCTAAACTTTGTTCTGGATCTTTTAGCATGAATAATAAGTAATCTGTGCAGGCATTTTATTTCAGTTCTAGTGATGCCATTTTAATTCTTGAAATAAGTTGGTTACTTTGAACTTCCTTCAGTAACATTTCCAACCCTATAATGAACAGAGAAGGGGACAAAGGGCAACCTTGTTTTATCCATCAATGCAAACTAAAGGGTTTAGATAAATGTCCGTTTATCTTAAGTTGAGCAACAAGTTCTTTATAAATTGTTTGTATATATCTTATGAATTGTTCTGGAAAATTAAAGGATTCCATTGCTGTGAAAAGATAGACCCACTCCAGCATATCAAATGCCTTTGTTGCATCTAATGCGAGAAATATTGCCTGTATTCCTGAATTTGATAAGTATTCTGCTATAAATTGTATTCTGAAAAGATCCATTTGGATATTCCTGTTTGGAACAAATCCTGATTGACTGTTATGTGTAATGTCTCCTAAATGTATCAAAATTCGGTTATTTAATATTTTGGTGTATATCTTATAATCTACATTCAGGATAGCCACTGGTCTGTAGTTTTCTGTTTTGGTTAAATCTCTCCCCTGTTTAGGTATTAAATATATGCATTGTTGAAGGATTCTGGTAAATAATTTCATTGTTGTATTTGAGTGTAAAGGGTTTGCAACCATGGTCCTATAACTTCTTTAAAGGTGACATAAAATTCTAAAGTAAATCCATCTGGACCTGGACATTCTCCTTTTTTTCATGGTTTGAATAGTATCTATAATTTCCCTAGTAGATATTGGTCTTATTAAATCTTCCAATTTCTCTTCTAGGATTTTTGTATGGCAAAATGTTTCATAATAATTTGTCTTTTGATCTTCTAAACTGCACTCTGACATATATAGTTTGGAATAGAACTCAAAAAATTGACCTTCAATATCCTCCTGTGAAATACAGGTTTGTCCATCTGCTTTCTTAATTAAGGTTATGTCTGATTTCTTTTCTTGTTCCTGAATTCTTTTTGCTAATAATTTCCCTATTGTTTAATATATTGTTACCATATTTTTATTTTTTTGTTGCCCAATTTTGTTTAGTGGGATATATTTCTGTTGATGTAATAAATTTCCTTAATTCTGTAAGCTTATTCTCATTCCCATTTTTCACTTCTAGTTCTAATTGTTTCAAGTTTCAGGAGTACTTCTTGTTGTTTTAATTGATTTTTATTTGCCCATGAGGCTTCTGAAATTAGAATACCATGTATTGTTGCCTTAAAGGTGTCCCAGCTTTTTATAATAGTCTCATTAATGTTGTTATCTAACATAAAATTAACAATAGCTAATTCAGTCCTCTTTCTGATTAATTGATCCTGTAATAGATAGTTGTTTAATTTCCAAATATTAGTTTTTTTAGTATAATTGTCACATGTTAACTCAGAAGTAACCATGTTATGGTCTGATATTAGCATAGGGTGTATACAAGTGTCAGTCATTAAACAGCAAATCAATAAATCTCTTGAAACCAGACTATAATACAGAAGTAAATGCATCTTATGTCTGGCAGAAAAAAATGTATAATCTCTTGTATTGGAGTTTAACTCTCTCCATAGATCCACTAAATTACTGGAATCCATAAAGTTGTTTAACTGTTTTACTTTTTATTTGCCCCATGCTGAAAAAGGGGAAGATTTATCTAGTGGATCTTTGGCCAAGCAGTTAAGGTTTTCATCAATAATAAAATAATTGCAGTCTAACCCCAATAACTATTTTATTAATTTCTGCTAAGAAATTGTTGAACCCTTAAAGGGTGCATATACTGAACATAGTGATAAAGAATATCCTTCTAGTTTGATTTTAATTGCTGTTATGTGTCCCTGTAAATCACTGAGTCCTCTACCACACATTTAAACTGCCTGGACAACAATATCAATACCGCCGCTCTTTTTTTAGAAGGTCCTAATGAATAGTATACTTTGCCAGCCCACCTATTCTTTAATCTATTCACCTCCTTCTGGCCCAGGAAAACTTCCTGTAATAAGGTCACATTCAGCCTTAATTTCCTGATTCTTGATAAAATTCTATGGGCCAGATATTCAAAACTTTGCGCAGGGGCAAAAATCATTTGCACAGGTTTAGCGTGGGATTAGCGTGGGTCTGCTATATTCTAAAGGCCAAATAGCATGGGCAAACTGCATTAGCACCAGGCAAAATCATAATGTATGCAAGGGGCAAATTGACATGAATACAGGCGCAATGCTATATTCAGCGACTAGTGCTGCACAAAGTGGTTTTGTGCGACTTAACGTGATACTTAGCATGGTGCACATTACTGCCCAGGAAAAGCTTGTCTTAACCCTAAGCAATCAGCTTTGCATGACACTTTGGCTTTGCGCAGTGTTTGCGTGACTTCTGCATGACCCTAAGAAGTAAATATGACACATAGACAAAGCCAAACATAGAGGAAGCATGCTGCTAACTAATGGCATCACAATGATGCCATCATCTGCCACCAGTCTCAGCCATGCCAGACAGTAAGTGGTGACCCCGCCGCCAGCACACATCTGTGGACCATTCTTCTGTGGACATCAACAGATGCCAGCACACACATGCAGCACTGTGGGCATGGAGGATGTTGAGGGGGAGAGTGTATGGGTTGCCAGGCTGTGCCACAGACCAGGAATGGCCACAAGGCTGGGACACATCATGCAGTGCACGTGGGCCAGTATTGGGAATGCCCCAACATCAGTGTGCCTTTCTGATAATATATGCCCCCCCGGCCACATAACGCACAGCTGTACAACTGCCACAGCACACAAAGCCGGACACGTATATGTCACTGTGAGCATCCCATGCCAGAGGGGCAGCATCTGTGGGTCACACAACAGCATAACAGTAATGTCCACTGTCAGTAAACACCTGCAGGTTGGGCCTCTCACTGTGTATAGTGCAGTCATCATCACTGCCCTACACACCATAGGCATTGCTGTGTCCACACACTACTGGCCCCCTTGCTACTGTAGTGTCTGCTGTGCACTGTAGCATGACCTACAGTGTGACAGTTGCATGCAGCACCACCACCATCTGTGCCTACGCTGTGTTGTCCCAGTACAGCTACAGGCAGCAGCGCATGTGAAAGTACAGTGTTCAGAACTGTATAATATTCCCCAAACTGTTTGCGCAACGCTAACACATTTGCGCAGGTTTAGCGCAGGGCTAACCCGTTAGCCCAGTGCAAACTGCATGCAAATCAGGGCATAATGAGATGCTAATCTGGATGTTTGCCCAGAGACTACCTAAGTAGGCTCATTTGCATGTCACTTTTGAATATGGCAAAGTTTAGTGCCAGGCAAATGTGTTTGCACCGGGCAAAAGGTTTAGCCCTGCGCTAAACTCGCACAAACGTGTTAGCGCTGCGCAAACAGTTTGGGGAATATTTTACAGTTTTGCACACTATACTTTCACATACGCTGCTGCCTGCAGCTGTACTGGGTCCACGCATTTGCTGGCACACAAACTGGCCACACAGTTCACTCTACCTACCTTCACATTGCTGTGCACTGTGTTGCTGTTGTGGTTTGCACTTCCTGGTTGCCATATTCAAAGCTGTCTTATTCCAGGGCTAAGTTTGCCCTGCACTCCCAGACCAGTTTGCCCAGCCTCATTCCCATGCTATATTCAGAAGCTGTTTGCCCTGGGCTATTCCTTTTGAATGTGCCCGCTGTGCAGTGCTAATTTAGCCCCAGAGCAAAGTTTTGAATATCTGGCCCTATATCTCTTAATAGAAGAATTAAAACCATTTATATTCCATGTCCCAATCTTTAATGTAAACACCATTGTTTATTTAAAGTTCCAACCTTATCTTTTTTTTCATTTAGCAACTTTGAAAAGTGCCAATAGCAGCCCTGTAGTGTATAAAGAGATAAATTAAATTTCAGTTTGTGAAACATGCCTATTTTCCTCCTCTTTCGCATTTATCTCCACCCTTTCTTGCCATAGACCATAGTTTGGCAACCCTTTTTACCACTTAATGACAATATACCCAGATCCTCCAGCCTCCCCCCCGATTCCACTTGCTTCTTTATTTTCCTTTTCCTCTGGACCCTTCCCCTCCATTCCTTATGGTTAATCATTGTCATAGGCAGAGAACAAATCTGGAAGCCTTAGTTTAAGATCTTGTACTGTTTCCGTCGCTGATTCATAAAAAAGGACTTGATTATTTATAAATAGCTTTAATTTTGCTGGATAAATTATGTAAGCCTTAAAGCCTTTTTTCCATAAAAATTGTTGCACTTCGTTGAAAGACTTCCTCTGATCCAGAAGATTCTTAGAATAGTCATTTTTGAAAGATATTTGTTGATCTTTATATTTGAAATTAGAGTTTTTATAATATGAGGCCATAATGACATCTTTCCCTTCTGATGAAATCAATTTCACAATTGCAGGTCTCATTCCAAAGTTTCCTCTTTTTTGTCCCAGCCAATGTATTCTGTCCATGCCTGGAATCTCTGTATTGTCCCCCAAAAGTGACAAATCTTTTTCCCATTCTTGCTGTATGCCAAAAATGTGGACATTCTTATGCCTAGCGCAATTTTCTAAGTCATCCATTTTATTCTGGAGATCTGATTACTGTTTTTGGAAGACTTCCATCTATTGTGGTAAAGGCTGAAATGAATCTTCCAGTTGAGATTGCCACTTTTCTAATTCATCTAGTCATTTTGCACCTTGTTCTAATTAGTTTTTCTCAATACTTAGAAGTGAGCTTTTTAAATTGTCAATTGCATCTGCTGCTGGTTGCAGTTTCCAGGGACATTTGGATGCTTTGCACATTGATATGTCCCTTCTATGCTGGACTCGTTTAGATCATTCTCTTGTGCTGCATTGTGTCTTCCTGCATATCTGCCACAGCTTGATTTGCCTGGTATGTGTTACTTGTGGTTGCAATGTTCCCCACTTGCTTCCCTTGCTTGTCTTTTTCTTTTCAACATCTTTTTTAGGAGCCATTTTCAAAATGGGGGTGGGGGGACTGCCAAATTGCAACAGTTCTTAAATGGCAACTCAAGTTGTTTAAGTTTTTTTCTGTGCTGTGGCGTCTTGTTTTTTACTAGCCATTTCCTTTGTTTCTAGACCTTTATTTAATCTTTTACTTGTAGCTTTAAATATTTTACTTAGCCTCTTTTTGTCCTGGTCATTCGCCTCGTTAGACATAAATGAACATGTAGAGACAGTTCTTATAATGCTACTTAATGACACAGATAGAAAGTTCCCATTGTATTTTTAACTCACCAGCATATATCAGACAGACCCTTTTCCCCAGATCTCTTATCAGGTTATTATGTACCTGTATTCTGACCAGGACCTCTTCTGAGTAAGGAATGGTAGTTAGGGCAATTTTTTTCTGGTGTCTCTACAGGCCCAAGTTCTCAATTCATTGCGTATGCTATTTGCTTAATCCGGCTATTGTTCCTTTCATCTTGGAAACTGAATAAATCTACGGCAGCTTGCTATTCAAAACCAAGAAATTAATAATACTGCTCATCACTTTAGACAAATGCCGACCATAATCTACCACTCAAATGTACGTCTGTCGCTCCAGTAGACTCGGCTTGTAGATTTACTTTATATATTGTACCCAGCCAGTAGCTTTACTTTCTTCTGTCATCTTCCTAATTGGACATGAGATGATTTAATAGCACCTACGACTGAAGTACCAACCAGTTCTTGACCAAATTCTGGGCACAGGTCTCCCACAGAATGCTGAAGCAAGCACACCAAGGTGAAGTGGGTCCACATTTGAATGCCTAGCTGGTGCCTGTGCACATTGTGCAGCTCGTCCCCAAGTAGGGAAATTAGGCATTAGGGTTGCGAACCTAACATCCCCCAAACCTACCACTCCACCCTTCACAGACAAACAGGCATTGGGGTGTGCTCTGGAGCCATCGAGCCTAACTTTCACCCCATTCTCCTATACTGTACCATCTCAGCTTGCTTACACATGGAATGGGGTGAGAATTAGGGCCAACAAACCCAAGGCACAGCCCAACACCTGTTGGTCTGTGAGGGTTGGGGCGCGGTGGTATGTTTGGGTCTGGGGTGTTAGGGTCTCAACCCTAATGCCTCATTCTAACACTATTGCTTCAACCCTAACTGATGCATTAACAAAGTCTTTTGCAAAATATATATATATATATATATACACACACACACACACACACAATGGGGTGAGTGATAAATGAGTGAGATAAAACAGTGTATCATCCACTGCAGTGTGATATTTTTACCTTCTGCTCTACTGTGATGATATCAGCCATTTACACACACAATTCACATAAAGGTCACTGATATTATCACTCTAGGCAGCTTTCCCCTCATCATACAAGAAACACCTGTGCTGTTACCATAGGCACAAATGCAGAACTACATGAGAGGTCTCACTGCTGCTTGCAGCTAACTCAGTTAGCATTACAAAACACTCACACCTATCCCCCACACTATTACTTCCAGCTTATTACTGTGATACTCTCAGCTTGACTGCAGCCAGAATTCTAAAGAGCACAGCTTCACAGAACAGTCTGTTTCTCACTGCTGCCTGCAACTAACTCAATTACCACTGAAAAACTCTCACCTGTTCCTCAAAGTCTGACTCTTATCCCATTACAATTACTGTGATACTCTCAGCTTGACTGCAGCCAGAATTCTAAAGAGCACAGCTTCACAGAACAATCTGTTTCTCACTGCTGCCTGCAGCTAACTCAGTTACCACTAAAAACACTCAGCTGTTCCTCACACTGACTCTCAGCCCATTACCATTACTGTGATACTCTCAGCTTGACTGCAGCCAGACTTCTAAAGAATACAGCTTCACAAAATACTCTGTTTCTCACTTCTACCTAACACCAATTCATTTAGCATTGCAAAACACACTCATCTGTTTCCCAGAGTTTATAACACTGCCAGCCCATTAAGAAAAACTCACACACAGAATGAGCAAACATATAAACAGGAACAGAACACAAGACAACATAACAATACTTCTGAAACTCCTAGCCCTATTGTATAAATCGAATACATGTTGTTCAGATCGTGTGCTATGGCAAATGTTGTCACTCCTGCATTGTGAGCTCTGGATATCTCACTCATGCCTTCAGCACTTGTGAGATATCCAGAGCTCACTCTGAAAATATATACATATATATATATATATATATATATATATATATATACACACACACACACTCCTGCAGAGTGAGCTCTGGATATCTCACAAGTGCTGAAGACAAGAGTGAGAGTATCCAGAGCTCACAATGCAGGAGTGAGAATATTTTCCATAGCACACAATCTGCACATCATGTGTGCTATTCATACAATGGGGGTTAGAGCTTCAGAAGTGTAGTTATGTTTTCCTGTGTCCTTTTCCTGTTTGCTGTGCTTTGTTATTTTATTTTAGTGTTTGGTAACCGGGTAAGTTTTCAGGGGTGATCTAGGAGCATTGGGCAGTTAAGTAACTTGCTCAGAGTCACATAGTATGGAAGTGGAGGTTGTGAGAATCAAACCCAGGTCTGGTCTGCTGGATGTACCAAGCTTGTTCAGAGCTTGTAACTCTAACCTCTAGGCTATACTGAGAGCACTGTTGTGTGTGAGTGTTTCTAAATGGGCTGGGAGTGTTAGAAACACTATGGGAAACAGGTGAGTGTGTTTGGCAATGCTAATTGAGTTAGTTGCAGCTAGCACTGAAAAACATAAATTGTGTGAAGTACTGTCATTTAAAATGCAGTCTTTCTTGAAGTTGAGAGTAGCATAGTAATGGGCTAGGAGTTGTTGAAACACTATGGGAAACAGGTGAGTGTGTTTTGCAGTGCTAATTGACTTACTTGCAGCTAGCAGTGAGACACATAAATTGTTTTCTGTAGCAGTTCCATTTAGAATGCAGGCTGTAGGGAAGATGCCCCACAGAGTATGAGAAGAAAAAATTACTCACCATAGTAATGTTGTTTCTTCTAATGGAGTCTTGCTATATTCTGACAATATGCAGTATGACTGACCATTTAAGCTGCCCCAGAGAACAAAGAGTTAAACACTATGCAAATGCATAGAACGTTGAGCTCGAGCTTGGTTTTCAAACCACTGTCCTCGGTACATTCTATGTAACTGATCAGATTCTTACGAAGCTATTAATAATAAGCTAAATAAGAGATAAATAAGCATAACTAATACCCAAAAGGGAAATACACACCAGAAAAAGGCATGCTGAAGACTCAAGTCACTGATGCTCAATAAGAAATACCAACCACTGGTGGTTTCCAAGATAAATGACTGGAATGCAGAGACCTTGCTCCCTAGGTTCCAGAGGGGAGGCAGGGTAGGAGGTCAGAATACAGCAAGACTCCATTAGAAGAAACATTACTATGGTGAGTAATTTTTTCTTCAAACAACATGAAGCCTTGCTATATTCTGACAATATGCAGACTACCAAGCAGTGCCCCATGGAGGTGGGTCCAGAACCTACTTAGGGAATAGGCTCTGCAGTACTGCTGTGCCAAACCTGGCATCGCTCCTTGCCTGTGTATCCAGGCAGTAGTGCTTAGTGAATGTGTGAACAGTTTTCCAGGTAGCTGCTTTAAATATGTCAAGCAGGGGAATATCTCTGGCTGCTGCTTTGAGGCAGCTGTCCCCCTAGTGGAATGGGCTCTCAAGCCCTCTAGTGGTTCCTTACCCAGTTTGCTGTAGCAGAACTGAATGCAAGCCACAATACATCTGGCGATGGTCCTCTTAGTGGCTGGCCTGCCTTTGCCCACTTCACCATAGGTAAGGAACGGCTGAGTACAATCCTTCCTGTGTTCTTTTGTTCTGTCCCTGTAATAGCTGATGGACCTTTTTACAGCCAGGCTATGCAGCCTGCATTCACCTGAACTGGAATGATCAATGAAGAAGACAGGCAGTGTTATGGACTTATTCAGGTGAAAGTCTGAGACTACTTTGGGGATGAACTTTCTGTTAGTCCGTAGAACTAGCTTGTCCCTGTGAGGGGCAATGTAGTTAGGTTCTGTTGACAAGACCTGAAGGTCACTAATCCTCCTGGCTGAGGTGATGGCCACCAAAAACACAATCTGGAATTTGAGCTCTGATGAGGACATAGGCCCAGAAGGGGGCTGCATAAGCTGAGCTATGCAGACATTAAGGTCCCAAGAAGGGGTAGGCTCCCTGTGAGGAGGGTGAAGATGGAGCAACCCCTTGAAACATTGTTTAAAAATGGGATGAGCAGCCAGGGAAGGACCCTTTCCGGCTAGCAGATAGGCAGAAACAGCTTCCAGGTGCACCTTCAGGGTGGAGGGCTGCAGACCCAGGGATTGAAGGTGAACTAAATAATTCAACAGGACTGCCAGGTCAGCCTCCTGTGAGACCATGTTCTTCTGTGAACACCAGATGGAAAATCTCTTCCATTTGGAAGAATACATTTTTTCTGGTGGAAGGTTTCCAGGAGACCTTAAGGATGTCCAGGACTCCTTCTGAGAGATGCAAATCTGCATACTCTAAGTCTTCAAGAGTCAAGCCTTGAGCCAGAGGGAATTGAGGTTGGGGTATAGGATCCTCCCTTGAGATGACGCCAGGAGGTTGTGTCTCCTGGGGAGACAAATTGGACTGGTCACTGACATGGACAACAGCATCGAGTATCATGGCTGTTTGGCCCAATCTGTAGCTATCAGAATCATGGAAGCTGATTGTGTCCTGAGTTTGAGTAGAACTCTGTGTATCAGAGGAAATGGAGGGAAGGCATACAGGAATCTGTCCGATCAATCCAGAATCAAAGCATCCATGGGCACTGAGCCCAGTGCAACAGGTCTGCAACAGAACTGGGGCAACTGATGGTTGTCTGGGGCTGTGAAGAGATCTCCGGAGTGCCCCACCTCCCGAAGACTGTCATAGGAATTTGTTCAAAGACCATTCATGATGTCCCTGGTTGATCCTGCTAAGAGCATCTGCCAGGACATTGTTCTTCCCTGGCAGGTGAACTGCTGGCAGGGAAATGTTTAAGGAGAAGGCCAGACTCCAAACCTTCATGACCTCTACGCACAGTACTGAGGACCTTGTCCCTCCTTGTTTGTTGATGTAATACATGGTAGTTGTGTTGTCTATTCTGACATGCACCACTTTCCCCTGTAGCATCTTGGCAAATGACTGAACAGCCAAGAACACTGCTCTGAGTTCCAACAAGTTTATGTGTAGCATGGACTCCTGCTGGAGCCAAGTCCCATGAGCAATGTGCTCCACCAGGTGTGCTCCATAACCCAGTAGTGAGGTATCTGTGGTCAGCACTATTAAGGGAACTAGCTGAAGGAAAGGATCTCCTACCCTGAGGTTGTCCTGTCCCACCACCGCTGAAGAGCTTGTAACAATGTGGCCGACACTGGAATCAGTTTGTACGGGGAATCCTTCTTCTGAGACCAGAAGGACCTCAAGTGGAACTAGATGTCCCTCATCTGAAATCTGATGCCTGGAACCACAGCTGTGGAAGCAGCCATGTGGCCCAGATGCTGAAGGAAACACTTTGCTGGACAAGGAACATGCAAGTGAAAGGAATCTGCTAAATGAATGATGGTGTCTACCCTTCCTGGGGCAGGAAGGCTCTTGCTTGAACTGTGTTCAACTCTGCCCCATGAAGTCCAGGATCTGGATGGGTTTCAGGACTGACTTCTTTTGATTTACCAGAAAATCCAAGGACTAGACAGTATCCTGAGAGAGGACTAGGGTCTCCAGTACCGGT
Organism: Neoceratodus forsteri; assembly: GCA_016271365.2. Lineage (NCBI taxonomy): Eukaryota > Metazoa > Chordata > Ceratodontiformes > Ceratodontidae > Neoceratodus > Neoceratodus forsteri. The sequence goes on from CM057456.1 coordinate 178,594,943, forward strand.
TGTGAGGAATGACCCACTACCAACCAGTCATCTAGGTATGGGTAAACTGAGACTACCTGCCTTCTTAGGTGTGCCACCACCACTGCTAGGCACTTTGTAAAGGCCCTTGGGGAAGCTGTCCATCTGAAAGAAATGGCCCTGAACTGATAATGGCCTGAAGGTTGTCTGAATCTGAGGTATTTTCTGTGGGACTGCCTTATGGGGATGTGACAATAAGCATCCTTTAGATCTAAGGATGCCAACCAATCCCCTTGTCCGAGTGTAGGAAGAATGATAGCCAGAGTGACCGTTTTGAACTTTGGCTTTGTGAGGTGCTTGTTTATGTATCTCAGATCTAAAATGGGCCGCCACTCCCCATTTTTCTTCAGGGTTAGGAAGTACCTTGAGTACAAGCCTTTTCCTTTGTGCTGAAGTAGAACATATTCCACTGCTCTGGCTTGAAGCAGAGTGGAAAGCTCTGCTTCCAGAAGGGCTGTTTCTAATGAGGTGGCAGGTTTGAATGATCTTGCTCTTGTTTTTGGTAACAGTCTGAAACTGAGAGTAAGACCCTGGCTTACTACTTCCAGGACCCATTTGTCTGAGGTGATGGATTGCCAAGCCTAGAGGAAGTAGGCCAGCCTGCCCCCTTCTGGTGGTGGGGAGGCACCCCGAACAGATTTCTCAGGGTGTCTGCTTTGAGGGTGTAGTGGAGTGAGAGGTGGAACCAGCACGGCCAGTGCTTCTACCTCTACCTCTGAAGTAACCCCTAGGCTGCTGGTAGGAGGGGAAGGCTTGAGCCTGACAGAAAAGCCTAGAGTAAGGTCTACCTCTGCCTCCTCTAGCTTGTTGCCTCTGAGGGGTGGCAGCTTTCTCTTTGGCAGCCGCATTCTTGTAGGCTACCCTATACTCAGTCATCTTTTTTCATGTATGCTTCTGTTTGTTCCCCAAACAAGGAATTTTGTGTAAGGGGAAAATCAATGGCATTGTTCTGTGTGTCGAGAGAGAGATGGAAGAAGCTATGGAATGAGAGGCTGCATCATTAGCATCCACTGCCATGTGGAACTGGCATTTGGATGACTGAACCCTCTTTACTGACTAGCTCCTGAAGGTCTGCTGCCAGCTCAGGGGGAGCCTTCTTAGCTAGCTGTTCCACTGACTCCCAGAGAGACTTCTGGTATCTAGATGCATAGGCCATATACAATGCCTGCCTGATGCCCAGGGAGGCACATAGGTACCCCTTCTTAGCTAAGAAATCAATTTTTCTTGAGTCCTTGTCAGGAAGATGAGAGGCAAGAGGGATGCTAGCTTTTTCCCAAGCTGCAGCTTGAACAACTCCCATATGATTGCAGTGGCTACTCAGAAATTCAGTACCATTGCAGCCAAAACATATTTTCTGTCTATTTTCTTATCTACTGAGGGGACAGAACTTGGGGTCTGGAGGATACTAGCAGTCTTTCTTGATGGACTTGTGAATAGGAATCATTAGTTCTTGGAGACAGGAAGATCCATCATTTCCCTGTAGTCATCCTCTTCCTCCTCCTATCTGGTCTCCTGGACCGACAGCTGCAAAGTCTCTGCTACCTGTCTCATAAAAGAAAAATGAGAGGTAGCTTCTCTTGTGGGATGGGGGGGGGACTTGTACTGGGGATGTTCAGGAGAAACCTCAGGCTCAACAGGTTCTTCTTCATCATAATCTTCATAGTCAGAATCATAATATTTCTCCGGATACAGGGGGCCTGAAGGAACAGAACTGACAGGCGCATGAACTGAGGTATGCACAACCGGCCGTTGAATCAGTTCACCCCAACCAGGTTGAAGAGTCTGAATGATGCGATTTCCTCAGTGGTTGGAACCACAACCACTTGCTTCCATGGTTCAGAACTGCTTTTTCTGGTCTTCTTAGTGGGGCCCATTTCAGGAAACGATTCAGCTGGCCTTTTACCAGAAGAGGACTTACCTTGATCCAAGCATTCGATTGCTGGTTCAGTGGGTTCTTTTGAACTGGGCTGGACCTCATCAGAGGATTTCTCCATTCTATCCCTCAGTTTACCCAAACGTCTATCTAGGGTAGACTTAGGGAAATGTTTACAAATTTCGCAGTCTGATTGCAAATGGTCAAGGCCCATTCAATACAGAGACATCAAGTGTGAATCAGCCTTAGCAAACTGCTCTCTGCGCTCAGTGCAGTGTTGAAACCCAGTGGGACCATTTTTTCTCTTGGGTTTCAGTGACATAACCCTTACTAAATTTAGGGCTTAACCCAGAGGCTTAGTTAGGCCGGTTAAGCAAATCCAATTAGAATTATTTTATCCGAAAATGGCTTAGTCAGGCCCAGATAAAGAAAATTAAAATAATGTATTTACCACAATGGCTTTAGTTAGGCTGGGTAAAATAGAGACACAAAGTTTTAGGCAGCAAGTGGTTTAGTGCCTGCATTAAAAACCGAGAAAACGTCTCGGTTTTTAACACTTTACCAGAAGAAAAGTAAGAAAGATCTTCAGTTTCCTCCTGGTCATAGAGAACCATTTAGAAATCAAAAACTTGTCGAAAATGAAGTTAAACCTAGACTAGTCTAACCTGTAACCGCAGGAGAGAGGTCTGAAAAATAAAAGAAATAAACAGTAGTTTGAAAAACTGTCAGTATTTGAAATTCAACCAAAGAAGTTGAGGAGCAGTCTCCAAGGCATCTTCACAGGCAAGTGAAGTAAAGAATCTGGTCAGTTACAAAGAATGTACTAGGGACAGTGGTTTGAAAACTGAGCTTGAGCTCAACGATCTATGCATTTGCATAGTGTTTAACTCTTTGTTCTCTGGGGCAGCTGAACCAGTCAGTCATACTGCATAGTGTCAGAATACAGAAATACTTCATGTTGTTTGAAACAGCATTTATCATCACAGTAGTGATGTCATTGTCATTTATCACACTCCAGTGGAAAGAATTGCATTTATCACACTCTAGAAGCTCTCACCCTATATATATAAAATACTGGCCCGATAGAGCTACTATATTAGGGCTGCGCAGTCACTTCTATGTTAAACTCAAAATTGTGTACTTTAATAACTTTGCAACCATTACTCCGATTCACCTGAAGTCGTGCATGTGCAGTGTGGTACCATATATCTCTGGATCTGGAAAGTTTTGTTCTGGTCCCATTTGTGGTTGTGGAGCTGTGGAGCATGAAAATGTGGGAAAAATCCTCAACTTTGTGAAATTCTTTGCTCGTCTCCACAGCCCAAATGGTTTGTTCGTCTGGTCCAAAATCTTCAGGGTATATGCAGACTGGATCAGGGAAGTGTCTTTTGAAGGGTTGGTGAAAAAATATTAATCCGTTCAAAAGTTATTAAAGTTTCCCATTATAGCCTATGTGAAAAATATATGTGCATCACAAACTGAGCATGCTCAGAACCCGAAATTTCAAAATGTAATAACTTTTGAACGCATTGTTATTTTTTCACCAAACTATTGCTGGATTGTTCTGCAGGATAACCTCTTTCTACCCTGAAATTTCCAGGCCAAAATATTAATCGGTTCAAAAGTTATTAAAGCTTAAACTTACCATTTTATCCAATGGGAAAAATATATGAACACCCATGTTTCTTTGCCACTTCATAGCAAAAGAATGGATAGGGCTTTGGGGCTGAAATTTGCAGAGTGGCAAGCCCTTGCCATAACCATGTGTCTTTTGGTGGTTTGGTGAAAAGATTTACACTGGTTCTATAGTTACAGCTCTCTGAAAATGTGCAATTTCCCAGAGGATAACACTGTGCCACCCATGGCGTCTTAAGGCACCCGTATCTTGAAAATGGTTTGAGATATGGATTTGTCACTACTCGCTGCTTAACTCATGGTTTTATGATTAGTACTGCAGTGCAATTTTTTTTTCATAGTTGCTACGATTACTGAGATATTACCAAATTTGCATTATGAGGGTTCCTTTTCCACATATGAATATTAGTTTTGCAAAAGTACCGGGTAGTTTCACAGAAGTACTGGTACTTTTGCAAAAGTACCAGGCATTTTTGCCATAGTACTAGGTAGTTTCTCAAAAGTACTGCTATTTTCACTAATGTATCAGGTAGTTTCGTGAAAAGCACAAGGTAGTTTTTGCAAAAGTACTGGTATTTTCATGAAAGTATGAGGTAGTTTCATGAAAGTACCATTTGTTGATATGGGGGAACTTTCAAAAACTTCCCTCAGTACTTTCACGAAAGCTCCCCCACGCAAACCAATGGTACTTTTGCGAAAATATCAGTACTTTCATGAAAGTACAGCTGATAATCAGCCCCAAACCACACATTTGTTTGCTACGTCATAGCAAAAAAAATGGTTATAGCTTTTTGGCTGAAATTTGCATAGTGGCAAGCACTTGTCCCACAGATGTGCCTTTTGTTGGTTTGGTGGAAAAATTTACATGAGTTCCATGGTTATGGCACTCCGAAGTTGTGCAATTTCCGATAGTATAACATTGAGCTGCCTTTTGGCACCCGTATCTTGAAAACGGTTCAAGATACTTTTAGGTGGACTAGGCATGTGTGGAGGTTTCCAAGTCATGATTACAACAGCAGTGGAATTTTTTCCATACTTGCTTTGGTTACTGACATATTGCCAAATTTGTGTTACAAGGGTTCCTTTTCATGTCTCTAGGCCTGTGGTATGTCTCTGTACTTATGTGTAAATGAAAGCACAGGGCCCAGAGGGCCCGCACTCCCACATATGTATGCCATTATGCAAAAAATAGGAGTGGGGGGCATGCCATTATGCAGTGCTGGGACTCCCACAGTGACATGAGGGTTCATTACAATGTCTCTACAGTTATGAATATTTGGTAGTGCAGGGCACATAGGGCCCTGCTGTCTAAGAAATGGATACATTACGTATTCATGGCAGCATGAAGGAAGCACAGGACCCAGAGGGCCCTGTGCTCCCACAACCACAGCTACATACCACTTGCATTACATTTTCTCAAAAATAAGTGAAATTCATTGCAAAAAACTGCATTAATGCACCACTAGGGTTGCAACATCAAAAGCAGGGAAATTCAACCTTAGGGTTGACACGGGTAACATTGCAGAAAACTGCATTAATGTACCACTAGGGTTGCAACATCAAAAGTAGGGAAATTCAACCTTAGGGTTGACAAGGGTAACATCACACCCCTACTGTTCATGCAGGAACAAGCACGATGGATGTGGTTTTGCATTATGAACCCTAATGCTCACCCCATTCCATAAGTAACTTAAGACAGGTATAGTATAGGGCAATGGGGTGAGCACTGGGTTTCAAAATGCCAAAACACATCCATCAGGCCTGTTCCTGCATGCACAGTGGAGGTGTGGTGTTACCCTTGTCAACCCTAAGGTTGAATTTCCCTACTTTTGATGTTGCAACCCTAATGGTGCATTAACGTAGTTTTCTGCAATGAATATACAGTATATATATATATATATATATATATATATTTGGTAAGTTAGTGATAATCCAGCATCCTGATTGACTGAATCATGTCACATGACTGTGCATTATTCCACAATAACCACATGCCTCCCAGTGCGACCGTACACCGGTGCTACTTTCCAGGCCCCTTCCAGTCCTCAGGACCTTCTCGCCAGTAGTGAGATCACTCCACATGTGGCACATAAAGGCTGCCACACACACCTAACACAGGCAGGCTGCCATCAAATCAACACAGCTGTCCCACACTATAGTCATCTGGTTGATCCCGTCATACTTGTTTCACCTTTCAACCAGAAACATTGTAAAAAAACCTTACCTGATTAATCCTGCCATTTTCACTGTCTCTTACAGATGAACCACTTTCACTTTCCAACCTGTACTGTACCGTGACCGAGCGGTCCTAATTCTGGGAATGGACATGGTGGCAGAACTTTAAAATGAAGTGTCTTTTATACAAAAAAGCATGTAGATTTGTGTTTTTTACGGTCAGCTTCTGTATTGCTAGTAAGTGAAGCCACTGACTTTCCCAGAATTAAGACTGCTCAGTCATGCTACACTACAGGCTGGAAAGTGAAAGTGTTTCAACCACAAGAGATGGTTAAAATGCCAGGATCAACCAGATACATGTAAAATCCCTATTTTCTTCACAAACCAAGGTAGGATCAACCAGATAAATATCAATTTAACTTAAAACCTATCACAGTTATGGCAGGATTAACCAGATCCCCTACTGTAAATTAAATATTTATTTATGCAGACAGGGACTACTTTTATTCCCCTTCCCACAATCTTTGTGCCCATTTTATAAGACAGATAACCCACTACAGGGTGTGTGGTCGTGCTCTGATATACGCATGCCTTGGGTGGTCGAATGCACTCCAAGATGTGCGTATATCAGAGCACATCCGCATGCCCTGTAGTGAGTTATCTATTATATATCTATATCACTGTCTCTAAACAGTCACTAAGTAAGGATTACTAACAGAAAATCTAAAACCAACAGTTACTCTACAGAATTGCTATAAGGGGGCTTAGGAGGTGCACCTCAGCCTAAGGCCATATACTTTATGCTACCCTTAGCACTCTAGAATATCAAAATGGTACAATTGCTAGCCCAGAGGGCTCTTGCAGTACTGCAGAACACAGCAGGGTTACAACAAATTCAACAAGTATAACACATAAGAGTCCACTTCTGGTGGTGGTCTTCATGCGCACAAGTTGGAGGGGAGGTGGAGAGAGTAGAAAGCGAATGACGACAAAAGGATCCTGGTTGGAGCACAAAACTGGCACTTCAGTACAGGCCTAGATGAGGCCACTGGAATTTTGAGAGGTTTGTTAAACAGATCATGAGTTCATTGGCATAAAATCCCCTCTCTTGGGCTGCCAGGACAGAAGAGCAAACAGAACAGGGTTCTGGCACAAACCTGTTGGTGGGCTGTCAGAAACAGAAGAACAAACAGAACAAGGTTCTAGCACAAACCTGCTGGTGGGCTGCCAGTAACAGAATAGCTGCAAGAGGTATTTCATCACAAATCCTTGCCACAGGCTGCTGGGACAAACTGAGCTGAAGAAGATGTTTGGCACCAACTCGCCAATGGGCCGCCAGGGACAAGATGAGCTGCTGGAGATTATTAGGCACAAACCCTTCCAGTGGGCTGCCGGGACAAGCTGAGCAGAAGAATATGTCTGGCATCAACCCACCAATGGGCTGCCAGGGACAAGATGAGCTGCTGGAGATTTTGTGGCACAAACCCTTGTAGTGGGCTGCAGGGGACCAGATGAGCAGAAGAGGATAAATGCTGCAAACAGGAATGAGAAAAAAAACAGGATGAAGCGGGGACACCTAAAAGAGAAAGAAAATAAACAGGTGTCAAAAGCTGAGTGAAGACAGAAGATCCTGACGCATCCAGAACAAGAACCAGGGGAAAACAACAAATCGGTGACTGGGGAACCAGTGGCAAACAACAAACGGGACGTTGATGGTGTTCCTCCAGGATGAGCATACTCTGGGTGAAAATGATTTCAACCAGGGCCATGGGGCAGAAGCTTGAAGATGGTGGTGAAGACCGAAGCTGTAGGATCTTTTCTCTGCTGGATGGAGATTGTCCAAATGAAATGCAATGGAAGTCACAGACATACAATCTTAGGCAGTTCTGAGTCAGCATGCAATACTTCGGTTTGGTACAGTGGCAAAAGATTGAATCCAGATTCACAGTTCTAAGGCAATCAAAGGTGGTTGGGTACACTCCGAACCAGTTCAGGGGCAATTGACTAGTTCCAGGGGCAACTGCCAGTAGCAGGAGGCAAATAACCAGTTTCGAGGCAGTTGCCAGTAGCAGAGGCAAATAACCAATTTCGGAGCAATACGAACACATGAATGTGCCAGCAGAAAAAGACTTCCTGGTCTATCAACATCTGCTCGAGTGTGCAGCTAGTGCCCCTAAGTTGCAGCTGCCCCACCCCTTCCCCTTTTGTCCGCCCTTGGCCATTCCCAGCCTCACCCACCTGTACTCTCCCGTTCTCTGTCCCATGCCTTTTTAAAGCTACCCACAGTTTTGCATGCTATCACCCTCTCTGGTAGAGGATTCCACTTCGACACCACTCTCTCTGTGAAGTAATGCCTCCTCATCTCCCTTCCAAATCTTCCCCCCTCTATTCTTAGCCTGTGCCCTCTAGTGTCCCTTCACTTCCTCAGTTTAAAAACCCCGTCAGCTCCATCCTTGTTGATTCCCCTCAGATACTTGAAGTTTTGATCATGTCCCCCCCATCCCTCCTCTCCTCCAAGGTGTACATATTCTGTCCCCCCAGCCTGTTCTCATAGTCTCTCCCCTCAATTCCCTGTATCATCCTCTTTGCCCTCCCTCCAGTAGCTTGAAATCCCGCCTCAGGTATGGCCTCCAGAATTGCACACAGTACTCCAAGTGCGGCCTGTAGAGGGGCAAGATCACCTCCCTCTGCCTGGATAAGAATCCCCTCACTATACACCCCAGCATCTTGTTCACCTTCACTGCTGCTTTCCTGCATTGGGCAGAATTGTTTATGCTCCCTGTTACCATCACCCCTAGGTCCTTCTCCTCCTCAGTGATCCCCAGCTTCACCCTCCCCCCAACCAGTATTCTCTCCTTGGGATTATTGCCCCAAAGTGCATAACCTTACACTTCTTCGCATTGAACCTCAGCTGCCACCTCTCCAACCACTCCTCCAGTTTGATTAGGTCACCCTTGCAGTTGCTTCCATCCCTCCTCCTAGTTCACTACTGCACCCATTTTGGTATCATCTGCGAACAGACGTACCCTGCTCACCACTCCATGTGCACTGTCCGACATGAGGAGCCCAAATAGCACCAGGCCCAGCACCGAGCCCTGTGGCACCCCGCTTGTCACTGGTCTAGGTGTTGAGAATTCTCCCCCCACCACCACCATCCATTGTAACCTCCCATGCGGCCAGTTTGTAATCCAGTTTGCCATCTTCGCCCCACTCCCATGCTAGTTAGCATCCCTCCAAGCCACCCATGAGGTACTGAATTGAAGGCTTTGCTGAAATCCAAGTAGAGGACATCCACTACATGGCCCCAGCCAGCTCTCTTGTTACCCAGTTGTAATACTGTATTAGGTTAGTTTGACAGGACTTCCCCGATACAAACCCATGCTGCCTCACATCTTGTATGTAACTGTCCTCTAGAAATGACACCAGCCTCTCCTTCAGTATCATTCCAGGGGGCAATTGCCAGTAGCAGAGACAAATAACTAGTTTCAGGACAATTGACCAGTTCAGGGGCAATTTCCAGTAGCAGAGGCAAATAACCCATTTCAGGGCAACTGACCAGTTCCAGAGAGCAATTGCCAGTAGCAGAGGCAAATAACCAGTTCTGGGGTAACTGAGCAGTTTCAGGGAGTTGCAGGCAATAAAACACAGTTCAAATAGTTGCAGGAGGTAAAACATAGTTCAGATAGTTGCAGGCAATAAAACACAGTTCAGATAGTTACAGACGTATTGCCACCTAAGTGCCCCAAATGCCCTGTTGCCCTAGTGCTGGCCTAATCAAGGAGCTGCTAGCCAACTCTTTCCTTGGTCATCTCTATGGGCAATCCAAAGGTGGGAAATATTCAAAACCCCTTTCCCACCAATGTGACCACAGTCGTTGTCCTGGTGCTCCAAAATCCAACAAGGGTACCCAGAACCAACCTCCCGCTTCCTGGGATGCTGAACCCCCTTACTTGTAGTTCGGGAACAAGGGTGTGCTATGTAAGCTGCAGGGTACCTGGGCTTGCTAGCCCTTCTTCTGTTTTGCCTTTGCTGGGGCCCCTCTACATTATAGGGCTTGCCTTGCCTTTTTAACTGCTCCAAGAAGTTGCCCCTTTAAATCTTTATTTAGACTTGGCAGGGCCTTTATGCCCATGGCTCCTCCTTAGCTTTGCTTCTGGGAGCTCTTCTAATGAATATTTATTTTTCATAATTAAGGGCTTCCCTGCCCTAGCCCCTCCTTTGGGTGTTGCGGTGCCCATTTAATATTAATTTTATGCAAATGATCCCGTGGCCCACCCCTTGGCTCTCGCCTGACCTTCCTTGGTGCCTTAGGCACTTTTAAACATTTTATTTTCTTTCTTGAACAGTTTAAATTCAGGTGGATGGCACACTTCTCTCTGTGCTGCTGCCAACTTACTGCCCCACCCGGGGTGAAGAAAGCTGTTGCAGGAGGTGCTGCTGGCAGAGGGAGGACTCGTGAAAGGGAGTCGGATACTGTAGCAGATGACTGGGAGCCTAAGGAGGGCTGACACTCCTCTTCTTCACCGATGTGGCTCTCAGGCACCGCCGCCAACATGGTACTGACTTAACTCTTTAAAATGAGGACTAAAATAAAAAATGGGGTAGAACAGAGCCCACACCAGACAATGGACCATTCTACTTTCTTTTGGTGACTGCCGCACACTTCATCACATGACAGGACTGGAGAGTGCTGGAACAAGAGAACTGCTGGTGGAGTAGGAGCTGAGGCACCCAGACAAACGAAGGCACAGTTTCAACCCCTCAGGTAAGTAAGCAACAATACCTGAGATGGTGGGTGATATTGGGCTATACCCGCCCGCCAGGGTCGCAATGAGGCCGTACATGAGCAGAGGGCCTGCCAGCCCTGGAAGGGTAGGATAGCCTCATTGCCCACTCGAGGGGTATTATTGCACTTAGAAAATCGAGTGCATTTTTATTTTTTTATAGGATTAAAAAAAAAGTAAAATAATTGCGTGAAAAATGAGCATGTTTACATTTTTTGTCTTAGTTTATTAAAGTAGCCCCTCTGGTGCTTGCATTGGTGATAGAGGGTGTAGTTTGTATAAATATCAGTAGAGGGCACTGAGGATTTCAGTTGCTGTCTGTAGGCTTGTATACCTGCACTGGACTTTTGTTTGTGTAACTGTTTTTTTTTTTGCTGCTGTTAAAAGGGACTATGTTGGAGTTTAACAGTTGTGAATGTGTAAGAGTGATGGCGTGGTAGGAAGACTACTGCTGTTGAAGGAAGCTGTTTTTTTATTCACAGTTGGGGTGTTGCTGTATCGATTGCCAAAGATGCAGGCAGTCATGATGCCGTATCGCGGTCGGGCAGCTATGAGGAGAGATGTGTGCAGCGAAGCAGAAGATTTTACTGGCACCAGGAATCACTGTAAGTGCTGACGGTGTGAAAATTGCTTTTGAAATGCTCGGTTATAAATGACAGGAGGGAGGGAGCAGGCGCGGTGCAGAGCCAAGTGGGAGCAGCGGGGTTCAAAAGGTGAGCGAGGTACAGTTTGAAAGACTGTCAGAGCTGAATAAAAAGGTTGTGAAAAAAAACAAAACAGCCGGTAGTACCTGTTGGTGAACCTGCAAGGGGAAGTGGCAGATGCTCATAATCTATGAGTAGCCTGCTGTTGTAATCCAGTACTGTCTCCCACAGTTTCTCGCTAAGTGAGACAAAAAAATGGCGAACATCTGAAATGGAAATGCGAGTTTTTTTGCCAATTGGAGAGCAGACTGGGCACCAGGATTTATGTGATGGTACTTTTAATAGCTGGGCATCTGTTGTCTGATAGATGCCCACCTAGACTAGTCCCTCAGCCAATCAGACGACTCAAATAGTTTTACCCATTTTCTAAGTCATGTCAGTCCCCTAACAAGTTTCTGGTCTCCTCACTCACTCAACACCAGCCGACAACTGTCAGCAAAATGAACGGCGATTCAAACGGCAGGGTCAGGGTTCCAGTTCCAGAAACCCCGAGTCCATGCCACAGCTACTGGCTAAATTTTCAAAACCAAACACAGTTCTGGGCAGGGACAGCAGTTCCAGGGCATGGGTGCCTACAGCCCATGCTACCTGCTTGGGGGGTGGGGTGGGGTCAGCAGGCGGCAAGGAAAGAGAACACTTTTTTTACTCTTTATTTATTTACAGGCGGTACCTCTGCTCTGTCATGCTGGAAAGGGAAACACACTAACGGGGGCCTACAACTACTGCCCTCTGACTGCTTACCCACACTGGGGACTCTATGGGGCACTTATTTATTTAAAGGTTTCTTTCTGTGGTGCCCCATACTTTGGGACACTACACTTGATACAGGCTTTCAATTCACAGCAGTGCTGCTCTCTCTTCTCAAGGCTCAAATCCTCCCTCTTGCCCTGTTTGGGTTCCTTTTCATGCATCCCAGCTGATACTCCTTTGTGCTTCCCCTCCTCCCGCCCTCACAGGGATTTCCACATTCGCATACATTCAATGCATATGCACACTTCACTGCACTGCAAGACAGGACCGGAGAGTGCTGGTACAGGACAGCCGCTGGTGCAGCAGGAGCTGAAGTGCCCAGACTAGCATAGGGACAGTTTCAACCCCTCAAGTAAGCCCTGTCAGTCCCCTACCAAGTTTCTGGTCTCGTCACTCACTCAACACCAGCCGACAACTGTCAGCAAAATGAACGGGGATTCAAACGGCAGGGTCGGGGTTCCAGTTCCAGAACCCCGAGTTCGTGCCACAGCTACTAGCTCAATTTTCAAAACCAAACACCGTGCTGGGCAGGGACAGCAGTCCCAGGGTGTGGGTGCCTATAGCTAATGCTGCCTGCTTGGGTGGGGTGGGTGGTTCTAAGAACAGAGCAGGTAGCAGGGAAAGAGAAAACCTTTTTTTATTCTTTTTATTTCCAGGTGGCATCTCTGCTCTACTGTCATGCTGGGAAGGGGAACACACTAACGGGGGCCCCTATCTACTGCCCTCTGATTGCCCACCCAACACTGGGGAGCCTATAGGGTACTTATTTATTTACATGTTTCCTTCTGTGGTGCCCCCATACTTTGGGGCATTACACTTGATACAGACTTTCAATTCACAGCAGTGCTGCTCTCTCTTCTCAAGGCTCAAATCCTCCTGCTTGCCCTGTCTGGTTTCCTTTTTATGCATCCCAGCTGATACTCCTTTGTGCTCCCCCCTACAGGGACTTCCACGTCTACATACATTCAATGCATATGGCCTTTAAAGGGACACTGTCAACCTTTTTGCTTATGTTTTAGTGTCCTGCTAAAATGATATCTGCAGCCCTTATCTATTAATAGCCTCCCCAAATAAAATGCCAATCAATACTAAAAATTATCTTTTTTTGCATTAGTGTACCTTGTTTTATACTTTCCATCTACATAACAAACTCCAATGGATTGCTCTTTACCATGCATGCATAACCAACATGGTTCCAAACAGCCCCAAAACTCTTGCATAGACGAGTCCCCCCAAACTGGCTCTCTGCTTCCCTTGGCACGTGCCTGGTCTTATATTTTCCCACAAATTCTCCTCCCATGGCAGGGCTGGGGAGGGAGGGCCATCCTCCACCCTACATCAAGTCCTAAGCAGAACAGGTCATGTGACATATGATGGCATGGGCGAAGAAGTAGCTGAGCTGAGCTTCATGAAGCTCCCCGACATACAATTTTTCACTCTTCTGGTTCCCTGCCTCTACTGCAAAGCATCAGACTCATGCGTGGAGGCGCATCCATCTGACGTTGCCTGGAGATTCCTCCTGTACTTTGCCTCCCAGTCCTGCTCTACCCCCAGGTCTCCACCTGGTGGCAGCTGAGCCAGGCTGACAAGCCTCCCCACCCAGAAGAGGAGAGCAGTCCCTCAGACACTTGAGCCTCTCCCTCCCTGGCCGACCTGAATTCATTCCTGAAACAGGGTCACTGGCATTGGAAAAGGTAAGGCGTGCATGGTGCCTTGTTTCTGGCTCACAGCACTTTAAAAAAAGTCAAACTTGTCCATACACAAGTTTTCAGGTGCTTCAGCAATATATTGGTCATGCACGCATGATAAGGAGTGATTGACTGGAATTTAAGTTGGGTTGGGGAAAAAGAAAGCAATAATACCCAACAGGCTAGGTTGTACTGGGCAATATCAGACTACCCAGGGGGCGTAATGAGGCCCAACACCACAGGCGGTGGGCCTTATAGCCCCTGGAAGGTCTAGTACTGCCCAATACCACCCACCCTGGAGGGTATTATCGTGCTTAGAAAATGGCAAACGTAACAAAATAAATAGACTGACAAGTAGTTTCAATTTCAAACAAGCAAATACTTATTTCTTGACAGTTTAAACAGTTTGGGTTATTAAGCAGTTCATTTTTGGAGGGGTGGGTAAAACAACAAAATGGTTTGAACTCAATTTTACACTGCTATTGGGTGTGGGCAAAATAATAAATGTAGCCCATTACTTTTTGTAGTCAATAAAATTCACAGGAGCCATAAATGTGCAGTGCATTAAGCTGAAGTGACTGTGGAGAGTTATTGTTTCACTGGGGCCTAGCGGTGGCAGGGAAGTGCTTGATTCAGAGGTTGCTACTGCAGTTCTGCTTGTGCCAACTTCACTTGCTGACTCATACGATATTTCCTTGTTACTGGCAAGGCAAAGTTTATTTCTATTCCCAGGGGCTCTGGGTGCCTTACATAAAAACAGGTAAGGGAGTAAAAAAAAAAAGACATACATAAATATATATTAAAACAGTGATAAAAACAGATAAAAATATTTCCGATAAAAAGTTCAATAACTAATTCATTTCGGTAACCCTTATTACATCAGGCTAAATATCTATGTCTGGGAAGACCCGAGAGAAAAGATGGGACTGGAGATGGCTCTTAAATACCTTAACTTAAGGGGCCTTTATGATGGCAGGAGGATGCAAATTCCACAGGACGGGGCCAGCCACACAGAAAGCTCTGTCACTGGCAGTTTTTAATCTCATCCTGGGAATCACCAGGAGGCCCCTAGAGGAGGAACAGAGGGAGCGGACTGGGGCGGCAGGTGTTAGGAGATCAGAAAGATACAGCCTAGTTCATGTAGAGCCTTGAAGGTGAGCAAGCCCACCCTGAAGATAACCCTCCACCTGACTGGCAGCCAGTGCAGTTCATGTAGCACCAGAGTTACATGACAGAATCTCAAAAGGCCTGTCAGCAACCAGGCAGCTGCGTTTAACACTAGCTGCAGTTGGCAGAGGGTACCTCCCAAGACCCCCAAGTAAAGAGCATTATAGTAATCAAGACTGGACATTACAAAGGTGTGAACCAGAGTAGGAAGGTCCTCAGGCGGAACTAGGGGTTTGATCCTGGCGATATTCCTCAGGTAGTAAAAACCACTTTGGACAACTGATGACACCTGAAATTCAAATGTCAATCCGTCATCCAGGAACACGCCAAGCTATTGTACCCTAGAGGAAGCCATCAATGGTGTAAGTCCCAGGAAAAGACCAGTTGCCACACCGGTGGCCATCCTATCATGCCTTCAGCTCAGTTCCACTATCAGAACCTCTGTCTTATCAGGGTTCAGTCGCAACCAGCTGGAGGACATCCAATCATTGATCTCAGCCAGGCAGATGTTTAGCACTTCCACAGCACTGGATGTTCCGGGGGCAAAGGACAAATACAACTGGGCATCATCTGCATAGCAGTGAAAACCCACATTGTACTTTTTAATGAGCTCACCTAGGGGCAGCATGTACACTGCAAACAACACTGGTGACAAGATCGATCCCTGAGGCACACCACACGATACGAGCTTCGAGGGGGGAGGAGAAATTCCCCATCACTACCCATTGTTTTCTGTCAGCGAGCTAGGACTCAAACCAGTGGATGGCAGTACCAGCAAATGCACAGTACTCTCTGACATGATCAAGCAGCACAAAGTGGTCTACAGTGTCAAAAGTTGAGGAGAGATCGAGGAGAACAAGAACAGACCCCTCACTTCTATCACTTGCCCTAAGGAGGTCACTATGCACCAGAAGTAATGCTGTTTTGGTGCTGTGCTTGGCATGGAAACCAGACTGGAGCGGCTCACAGATATCAAAGGTCATGAGGTGCTTCTCAAGCTGTTGCTCCACAATCTTCATAACAACCTTTCCCAGAAATGGAAGGTTGGAGATAGGTCGGTAATTCACCAAGATGTCCAAGTCGAGCGATGGTTTCTTCAGAAGAGGCCTCACCAAAGCCTCCTTCAAGGAATCTGAGAAAAACCCCTCTGACAATGACCACTGGGCAATCAAGGCAAACACCGGGCCAATGGAACCAATGCATCCCATTAAGAAATGCATCGGAACTGGGTCCAGTTCACAATATGTGTGCTTCAGCTTCAAAGCAACCTCAATGACCTCAGCCACCTCCACTGGCTTAAACTCCTCCCAGGCAGGTGGAGTGCCCCTGCCACATCCAAGGGGATCACTGCGAGATGTTATACGACTCACTGATAGGATTCTCTGCTGGATAGAGGACACTCTATCAATGAAGAACTGAGCATACTCATCACACAAAGTGACAGAAAAAGCTTTTTTCGGCTGTAGACAGACCAGATGCAACAGCCTGTCTACAGTCTGAAAAAGCACAGTTGGTCGGTTCTTCCCTGCAGTAATCTTCCTGGACAGAAACTCTGCCTTCTTATGGATGATTGCCCCTTGTACTCACCATAGTGGGTATGAACAGCTAGTTTGTCCTCCTCTAGCCTGGTCCTCCGCCAGCAACGCTCCAACTTCTGATTGCCTGCTGGGAGTGTGCTCCACATTTTTCTGTCACTGTTTAGAACACCAGTAAGCAGCAAGACTTGATTTGTAGCAATGGCCAGTCACCATCATGATCTGTCAGGCTTTGAGACCGGCATTGGACAGGATTTAAACCAAGGTAGACTGCCACGGGACACATCGGGTTTCCAGGCTGAGTACATGCAGCTGCATTGGATTTCTTTATTCACTTTAAGGGGGTCTTTGATTATTTGCTGTTGGGTTGTGACACAGGGTCAGGTACTCTTGACCCGCTTCGTCCCTTTCAATGCTGAATGATTATGGAGTTAACTCCCGGAGGTCTCCCACCTTTGCCTGGCCATATGAAGTCAAATTCTGAACCAGACTCTCCCTACTAGGGCAGACATGGTGTCTGGAGAAAGTGCAGGGAACTCTCAGAGCATTTTTTAAGTCAGTGTCCATTATTATTGATGGTAGCAGGCAGTGTCTTTGTGTTCTTCTTGAAATTGCTTCAGGATACTTTTAACCCTTGCTGTGCCGCGGACTGATATATTAGTCCAAAATTTCTATACGTTCTAATTATTTTGGCAGCCTAAGGGTTAAACACATTGTTTGCAGGTTTGAACATTGGATCATGTACAATATTTATATTTCTGGTGACCTCGGGACTGTTACTATAATGGTTGATGCCAGCTCAAATTGCACAGTATCCTGATACGGAGTACTGTTCAGTACCCGTACAGACTTCGGCATAAAAAACTGCCATAGAATGTTGATAAATTCTTCATGGGAGACCGTTTTCCAATTCAATATAAGATTTGTTTTGGGTTGCTCAGTCCTCAATAATGGAAATAGCCCATACTGGGTTCTTTTTTGTGTTGGCTTTTTCCCAGTCAGCTTCGATCAGAAGCAGCTGGTTAGCTGTGAGAGAGAGTTACCGAGTTTCTCTACTTATATTTTTTTTCTTCTCTTGCTTTTTTTCTAGCTGGCATTCATTGGTGTTCCTCTTCTTGGTCATCACTGAAAAGAAAGTTGATGTTCTTGTCTACCAGGATGCTAAATTTGACAGGTATGTATTCAGACAGAGTTTCAGTATTTCTGTCGGAGCTACTGAGGTAAATACTGGCTACTGTTGAAAACTGTCCAAGTCAGGTGGCACAGTGATACTGTGTGCTGTTGCACCTGCCTAAGCCACAGGTGGTCCTTTAGTGGGCTCTGTTGAGGAATAAATGCATGGCAAAGGAATGCTGCCAGCCAATCAAGAGATTGGGATTTCCATTGCCATTTTCTAAGCATAAAATAATGTACATAAAAAGATAATTTTAGTACTGCTGACATTTTATATGGGTAGACTATTAATAGATATGGCTGCCGATATCATTTTAGCAGGACACTCAAAAATAAGTAAAAAGCTGACAGTGTCCATTTAAAGGGCCAGACCAGAAATCAGCTGGGCTGAGTTTCAATTCACCATGTTCTCTTGCTAGTATCTTAGCAGAAAGGGGGTTCATGGTGAATGTTGTATGGACATCTTCACAGTCCCCCACCACTAGAAACTAACAGTATCCTCTGACTTGTGCACCTCCCTCCTCCTGAGAGTTGTCCTAATGACAGCTGCTGGACATTGTCTGTTGACCAGCTCAGAGATCCCCATTGGTTAGACTGATTTCTGTGCTAATATCATGGGTGCAAAGCAGTTTGCAATCAAGATTCCAGGACCATAATGACACCTGGAGTTGCAGGCCTTGCCCCACCTCCTCCTCAACACTCTCAGTCCCCCAAGCCCAGTGGGCAGCTGGGACAGAGGGGTGATGGTGCCTGGATGCAGGCCCCAATCCTGTTGCCTGCATAGCAGACGTATTTCATTTTGTGTTGCAGCCAACTGGGATCCGAGCCCTACAATCTCTGGTATATTTGGCATGCACAGAATCTCCATAGTAGTGCCTGGAATATAGTTGCACCACACTTCCTACAACTGACTTTATCATCCATACTCGGCCCTAAACTGCTTAGTTGCTACCTATTCCCCAGCAATTTTCTAGCTGCTTGCCTGTTTGTCCCTGACCTGTTTCCCATTTCTTATTCCTTACTTTTCTCCAAATTAACATACTCACTACTTAGGCATTCCTGAGTTTCTGAGAGTACCCACCCCTGCTGCCTACTTTATGTTGTCCTACCCCAGATAAGGAATTAGGACAGTTGCAGGTTTTACTATGTTATCTTACTGCATATAGGGAGAGGTTTTTTTTTTTTGTAACTTTATTTTTATTAGATTTATATAGCAATATGCAGCTAATAATCTGTATCCAAAGACAGGTCAGCACAAGACATGTACAAGACAGTACATTACATTTTTCACTTTCATACTTGCTATGACAGGATGAAAGAAACACAGGGCTTGATTTTAAAAGAGCCGCTAGATCAGCCCACATTGCACCAATCCCCACCTGCAGCAAACTCCAGGTACACTAGGGACCCTGCCCCATATTTCAGTAGAACAGGAGTCCCTGCACCAAAATCCCCTGAGCTGCCATAGGCAGAGTATTGCACCAAAGAGTTGGTGCACCAGAGGGGTTTGGCGGAGGGTGATATCAGCTCCCACACCAGGCGCAAAGTCAGCCCCAGATCCATGTTGGTGGGGAAGGAACCCTGCAACCTGGAGGGTACAGTGCCAATAGTCCCTTTGAAGGGCATTACTGGGCAGTGTGTGCCATGGCATGGTGTGTCAGGGTAGCAGGGTGGCACAGGGCAGTTGTGCCAAGTATCATCAGCATGAAGGCACCGACAGATCTACGATGCCAGTTTGACAAGGAATTTGTCGACTGACGTTACAACGACAGACTTATGTCAACTGCAAATTGTGGTTGGCATAAATCTGTCAGGTAAACTGTCTATTTTTTCAGGGACCTTCGCCCCCACATCCCCAGACTTTAGGATTATCAGCTCCAAGTTGGAATTGATTCAGGGAGGGGTGCTATACCCGGTGAAAAGAGATATAAGCTTAAGGCCAGAACCAGTCCTTATTATTTTGAGCAGACCCGATAGACTGAGAGGTCTCCTTCTGCTGGCTATTTTCTTATGTTCTTATTAAGGAGCACAATAAAATAGAACATAGGTAGACAAATTGCAAACATTATATTGGGATAAGCAATAATAAGAATGATAACAACAGGGAACCCTGATAAGGAGTCTGGCAAGATGGATTCTATAGCCTTGTTTAAACTGACTGGTCCACCAAGCTGGATAGAAGGCCCACTTGAGGATTTAAAAAAACAGCTGGTACTACTGCTGAATGTCAATATGAATGTTGGTTTATGTATAATGGATATTAAAGATGTGGGCCTTGAAATGGACTTAGAAGGTAATTGTGTCTGTAATATCTATTTGTATTCCCCTAAATTAGCAAACAACATATGGTATAATGGCAACATGTTAGAGGATTTTGGGATTTCAGTGCTATTTCCAAATAGACATATTGTTACATCTTGCACAAACTTGGATAATAGAAAATTATGGAACACCATGATATGGATAGCCTAATTTAGTTGAGCATTTTTGGAATACCTGAAATAGAATGTGAGAACAACTAGAACTTGAAAGAAGTCCTTAGAAACATTTTTGTACATCTGTTGCAAATTCCACTAGGTAAGGATGGAATATTACAAGTATATAGGCAAAAACACGGAAGCCAAGTAGACATGATGATAAAAAAAACAGGTTCTTGGCTAACAAAATACTGGAAAAGCCGACTACTCTGGATACCATGGGATATTATATAACTGCCTTACAGCTTGGGGCTGATACCCAGCTGGATGCACCTCACCTACAGTTCACCCGCCAAAGCAGGACTGCCCTTGATTGGGTGACTCTCCACTGCCTTGCGGTTTGGGGCTGCGAATGATACCCAGCCAGCCGTGCTGCACCTCCAGTCTGCCAGACAAAGAGCCGAAGCAGGACTGCCCTTGCTCCTCCACTGCCTTGCGGCTTGGGGCTGCAGCTAACCAGCCAGCCGCACCTCACCTCCAGTTCACCCACAGAACAGCTGAAGCAGGACTTATCCCTTGATAGGGCAACCCTCCACTGCCTTGCAGCTTGGGGCTGGGGCTGATACCCAGTCGGTCGCGCCTCACCTTCAGTCTGCCCGCCGAAGCAGGTATGCTCCTCTGTCTAGGGCCGGGATTGAAAAGCTGGGACCCCCATTGGATGTGGCTTTGCGGTCCTTGCTCCTTATTGGTAGCTGTGTTCCTCAGCTTGCTTATGATTGGATGTGCCCTTTTTCAGCTTCTTTTCCTTTTTTCTTGCTGCTTGCCAGCACCCTGCCTGGATTTAATCTGTTTTAAACTTGTATTGTCTGATACTGCTTTTAAATTTGTACTCTGGGATATTGTTGTGAGGGTTCAGTGGGAAACTGTTTACTGTTTTTTGGGAATTGCAGGGTTAAAGCGATCAGTGGGCACAGTGGGAATGTATAGGAAAATGCATTTCTTTCTCAACACTCACTCTATCAAGTCTCTGCTTTTAATTTAATTTTTTTACCTTTCTTTCCTGATTCCAAGCTCCCTGTCTGCCTTAACCTTCTACAACTCCCATTATTGTTTCTCTAGCCTGCAACTCTAAAACAACAGTTGGGTGGTAATCTGTGGTGCCAGGCTGATGCTCACCTCCACAGTTGCTCTTCTCTCTGGATACCCCTACCCATCCACATAAATTGCCCTATCTTCTTTCGTCTTTACCTGCCCGGCCCCCAATTTGGGTCCTGTCCTTGTTCTTTCACTGTAAAATTCCCCACTCCCCGATTTAGCTCCTGGATCTGCCTTTGTTCACTGTGCCTATATTCTGATGCTGCTTTTTCTATTCCTTGCAGGACTGCCCTTGGTCGAGCGACCTTCCGCTACCTTGTAGCCTTGCAGCTTGGGGCTGTGGCTGATACCCAGCCCGCCGTGCCTCACCTCCAGTCCGTCCATTGAAGAGCCGAGGCAGGTACGCTCCTCTGCTTAGGGCCGGGACACCCACTGGATGCAACTTTGCGATCTTTGCTCCTTATTGGTAGCTGTGTTCCTCAGCTTGCTTATGATTGGATGTGCCCTTTTTCAGCTTCTTATTTCCTTTTTTCTTGCAGCTTGCCGGCACCCTGCCTGGATTTAATCTGTTTTAAACTTGTATTTTCTCCCACCCACCCCGCCAGTTTTTAAATACATTTGTTCCCCCCCCTTTGCTGTGTCCATTCCTACTGGTTGTCCCTTGTCTGTAGCTAAGTCTTAAGGGGACTGCTTGTAGGTAAGTTTTAAGGGGACTATTCCTAATCTAACCTACTGTTTGGCTACAAGGGTATTCTCCTATTTTGTCATTTGAGATTTATCTTGTGGTGGGTCTCTAAAATGCAGTCCTCTCTGCCAATTCTGGTTGCCTTTTAGGACAGTTCCTCCTCACCCTTGATCCTTGTACTCTACCTTCTTTTATTGCTTTGCCTAAAACCTCTAGTTTGCCCCATACTTGCCCTATTTCAGTAATAAAAATCCTTTCTCCTGATATGGAATTACTGTACTGTAACTGCACTAGTTCACTCTTACTATGGTACTCTACCTATGTACAATACGCATTACGCTTCTCTATCCATTTCTCCCCCACCAACACAAATCACATTATCCTGGTGGCCCGGAAATAGGACCATCCAGGTTAAAATGCCGTCCCCTACTCCAGACTTATTAAAAATCTTTATAGAAGCTACTAGAGGGAACTTGGGTGCTCATGTTATAGGTCTTATTTATAAAGAATTGAGGAATGAACAATCAGCATCCACTGCTTCTATCCTGAAGGAATGGAACAGAGACCTCTCTGGAAATTTCCATGGAGACATGGTTGGGGTCTGCTTTAAGAGTCATGAAGACCACTTCCCCGAGGGAATTTGCATGGAAGTGCCACTCCCGTTACTTTTGGCTCCAGCGGTCCTTCTTAAATTTCTCCTGGATGAATACGGGATATGCTGGAGAGGTTGTGGATGTCCTAGGACCACCCTGGGTCATGTGTTCTGGCTCTGCCTCGGTCTTCTGCCGTTCTGGCTTATTTTTCAAATGAAACGTACAGTTTTATTCAGTGAACCAGTTGAACTTACAGCTGAGCAGTTTCTGCTGGGGGCCTTTCTGGACCACACTCCTCCATGGTACAATACCCTTCTTCCAGTTTGTTTCCTAGCAGCTAAAAAAGCAATAATCCGACGTTGGATGTCGTCACAGATACCAACAGTTCAAGAATGGAGAGTTATTATGTCTGACATATACCAGCTAGAGTGTCTTAATGTTAAAATACAAAACAAAGGTCCATCTCACATGTTGAAATGACAGAGATGGGTTCTCTACCATTCCTCAGTGGATCCCAATTTTTGTCCATGATCCCATAAGTGGGATGGGTAACTATTCGCAGTTAAAGCCAAATAAAACATAAGAGGTTGTTGGAATCGGGAACATCAGGATGGAAAATAATATTTATATTTAAGGATCTTACCCTTTTTAAATTACAATTGGCCTCCTTACAACATTAGGAGTGAACTCCCCTTCTCACCCCATGAAAAAAGGGGAACCCCATGGAGATGGATTTTCATTAATATTTAATAGTGAGCTATACTGCTTTTATAATACCTGGAACCTATGGATAACATGATTCTGCTGACCACTCTGTAAATGCTATTTACTACTTCCTCTACTTCAAATGTAAAGTATTTCTTCTAACTGCATGTGGAGAACACTTGAAATAAAAGAAAATATGCCCTGCAAAAAACAATATCAGCTGCTGTTCTCTTGCTTTCCCTTGCTTCTCTGCGGTCTTCCTAGTTTGCTGGCTCTGTCAGAATTTAAAGGCTTTGTGAGTGGGCAAGTCCTGTTTCAGCTGCTGCTCTCTTGCTTTCCCTTGCTTCTCTGCTGTCTTCCTAGTTTGCTGGCTCTGTCAGAATTTAAATGTTTTGTGGGTGGGCAAGTCCTGTTTTCAGCTGCTGCTTTCTTGCTTTCCCTTGCTTCTCTGCGGTGAAGGAGGTACAAGTGAGATTTAGGGAATTAGCCAGAATATGTAAAGCTGAAGTGAAAACTGTGGCATTTTCTGATGTTTTGCTGGTGCCAAGGGCAAGCATGGATAGAAAGCAGAGGATAAGCAACTTTAACGAGTGGTTGGGACAATGGTGACTGGCAGTGGGGTATGGGCTGGTGGGGGATGGGGGTCAACATGGGAAAACAAGGATCAGTTCACCAGAGACAGACTACATCTAAGTCAGGAGGGGAAAGGAATCTGGGGGAATTTATAGTTACAGAGTATGATTTAAACTAGTGGGGGGGCAGCAAAGATTTGCAGGACACATAGGAATGCAAATTTTGGGTGGGCCAGCGCCTCTCCCCAAACTGTAAATCTGGAGGATGAAAAGATATTGCAGGGGGGAAATAGGGGAAGGATGGCTAAGAGAGATAGAGAAGCTGGTTGGAAGGTGGTCTCCACAAATGCGAGGATCAGGGGAAACAAATTACCGGAGTTACAGGCAGTAATGGCGGAGGTGGAGGGGGTGGACATGGCTGCAATCATGGAAACTCGGGCCACCCATAACCATGACTGGGATTTAATACTACCAGGGTACAAAATGTTTAGAGATACAGGAAAATTGGCAAGGAAGGGGGGTGGCATTATTTGTAGGGGAAGGAATGAGTGCAGCAGGGAGGAGGGAGAGGACAGGAATGTGGAAATGATGTGGGTCAACTAAAAAGATAAGAGTGGGAGGGTCCAATTAGGGGTAGTATATAAGCCACAAACACAGTCTGAAGAGCACGATAGGGAACTAGTGGATAGCCTAATAAGCCTCCGTGGCAGGGGCAGGACAGTGGTGGTGGGAGACTTACACCTGCCTGGGGAGGACTGGTTCACTATGTCTTCATCAGCTGCTAAAGAACAAAGGATACTGGACACATTCGAAGATGCATTCCTGTCACAGCTGGTGGTAGAGCCGACCAGAGAAGGAAGCCTCTTGGACCTGATCCTGGCAAATGGTAACCAGGTAAAAGATATGGTAGTAGAGGACCCGTTGGTGGGGAGTGACCACTGTACAATATGGTTCTCCTTGAACCTGGAAAGAGAAGAAAACCAGACAAGAACTGAGGTAGTGGACTTTAGGGGAGCAGATTTCAGTAGGATGGCAGCCATCCTAAAGGGGAATCTAGGGGGAGATATGTCCAGATATGGACACAGAAAGCAGGTGGGAAATACTGAAGTAGGGCTTGTTAGAGACCACAAAAACTTGCACAAATCCCAACACAAAAGAGCAAGATCAAGGCAATCCAGTTGGTGGACCAAGGAGGTGCAGGTGACTGTAAGGGAGAAAAGGCTTTCCTTCCGAAAGTGCAAGAGAACCTGGGGGAAAGGTGACAGGGAGGAGTACTATAAAAATCAAGGGAGGTAAACAGGATGGTAAGGGCAGCGAAAGAAATAAGGTTGGCACAGGGGAACATGGAGTGGGAAAATGATTTTTTTAGATACAACAGGGAGGGTAGAAAGTGTAGGGGTCAAATCACCAGGTTAAAAAAGGAAGGGGGTGGGCAGGAGTGGGAGTGGAGCAGGCTGAGGTACTAAACAAGTACTTCTGCTCAGTCTTCACGAGAGAAATGGACAGGCCAATTCCGCACAGGGGAGATAAGTCCAGGGTTGGGGATGGGGCATTAACAGATAGAGAGATTCCCATACAGCAAGTGTGGGAGGGTCTTAGGGCCTTGAGGACAGACAAGATCCTGGGCCTGGATGAGATCCACCCTAAAGTCCTGAAGGAACTGGTGGATGTCATGGCAGCACCTCTGATGGAATTATTCAATTCCTTCCTACTATCGGGATGTGTATCAATGGACTGGAGGATGGCCCATGTAGTGCCCCTCCATAAGTCCAGTCCTAGGGATGAGCCAGGAAACTACAGACTGACAGCCTTACGTCAATAGTGGGGAAACTTTTGGAGTCCATATTGAAGGAAAGGCTAGTGGGGTTCCTGGACAAAAATGGCCTTCATAAAGACTGCCAACATGGATTCATCCAGGGGAGAGCTTATCAAACGAACCCGGTTGAATTTTATGATTGGGTGACAAGGTCTCTGAATGGCTGTTGGCTGGGTGATGTCCTGTACCTGGACTTCAGCAAGGCATTTGACTCGATGCCGCATGGGAGATTGTTGGGCAAGCTGAGGCACCTGGGGGTGGGGGTAAAAATGGTGAAGTGGACTGGAAATTGTCTGAACAATAGGCAACAGTGGGTGGTGGTGGGGGGGAGCTTTAAACATCCAGGAGGGTCATTAGCAGGGTCCCACAGGGGTCAGTGCTGGGTCCACTGTTATTTAATTCTTTCATAGCAGATACAGTGGAGGGGGTCAGGAGCAAAATGAGCCTGTTTGCTGACGACTCCAAACTGGGAGTGGAGGTAGACAGTGAAGTGAGGTGAAGGACACCTCAGGAAGACCTGAAAAGACTGGAATAGTGGTCTGACAAATGGCAGCTGGATTTCAACACTCGTAAGTGTAGTGTACTGCATTTGGGGGCAAAGAATCCAGGGTACAGCTACCAATTGGGAGGGGGAGAACTTAGTCTCGGAGGAGGAAAAAGATCTAGGTGTGGTGATCAATGGAACAATGAATCACTCGGAACAATTCAGGAAAGCAGTAGTACAGGCAAACAGAATGCTGGGGTGCATTGTAAGGGGGATCACTTCGAGGAGGAAGGAGCTTATTCTGCCACTGTACAAATCCTTAGTGAGGCCGTCTGCACTTGGGAGTACTGTGTGCAGTTTTGGCATCCTTACTTAAAAAAGGATGTCATGCTCCTGGAGAGAGTTCAAAGGAGGGCATCTAAGATGATCCATGAAATGGGGGACAAGTCCTATGAGGAGAGACTTAGGGTGCTAAATACGTACTTCCTGGAAGACAGAAGGGATGGGGGGGGATATGATCTGAGACCTTTAAATACATGAGGGGTATCAACAGGGTCAACACGGAGAGTTTGATCAGAAAGAAGGGGGAAGGGTCCACGAGAGGTCACAGTCTAAAACTGGTGGGAGGGAAAGTGAAAACAGCTGAGGAAATATTATTTCTCGGAAAGTCTGGTGGCACCTTGGAATGTGCTACCTAAGGATGTATTTCTATGTAATCAGTGGATAGTTTTAAGAAAGGATGGGTAAGGTACAAGTGGGGAAAAAAGTATCCCGGACTGGAACTCAGGGTGGGGAACCTTGGGGGAGAGGGAGGGAGGGAAAAAGGGAGGGTGGCAGCAGCAGTGCCTGTACTGTAAATTGTAACTTGAGCATATGAGATAGACCATAAGGCCTAATCTACTGGAATTTTTCTTATGTTCATAACTTCAGAGCTGCAGACCCTCTGCATTGAACCCAACTACATCATCACTCACAATGATAAGGTAGTTTTGAAGACAAATAGGAAATTCCTTCCTAAAGTGGTGTCAGAGTTCCATTTGAACCAATCTGTAACACTTACTGTCTTCCTCACAGACGAGTCTGCTGATGATGAGCGAAAGCTCCATAATCTGGATGTGAAAAGGGCACTGACCTACTATCTGGAGCACACCAAGCAGCTCAGGACTTTGCATACTCAGATTTTCCTTACCTATGGTGAGGTAGGGAAAGGCAAGCCTGCTTCTAAAAGAACTATCTCTTGTTGGACAGTCTCTTGCATTCATTGTCTCAAGGCCCACTCCAATAGAGGGGCACAGCAGCCTCGGTGGCAGCTGAAAGGGACATACCCTTACTGGATATCTGCAAAGCAGCTACATGAAGGACTGTACACACTTTCACAAAACACTACTGTTTAGATGTACAGTCCAGATCAGATGCCAAATTTAGCACAGCAGTCCTGCAGAACTTCTTTCCAAAGTAGGTTCTGTACCCGCCTCCCAGCTGTACTGCTTTGTAGTCTGCACTTGTCAAGCATATGGAAGAATTCCTGAGGTGAGAAGAAAAAATTACCAAAGTAATACGTAGTACAAAAAAACAACATGGGCTGAAGATAGCATCTATGAACCTTAGAAGCCTGTTGGCTAAATGGGCTCAGTTTCGATCATGGACCCACTTGCACACCCTGAACATTATCTGTCTTACTGAAATTTGGTAAACACCAAAAATCAAGGATAGTGCAGTGTCCTTTCAAGGATATGCGATGTACAGGCAAGACAGGACTGGCAAAAGGGGAGGGGGGTTCCTGATCTATGTCACAGATACTAGCCAAGGCAGAAATACTGAACAAATATGTTTGTTCAGTATTCACAAAAGAAGAGGAGGGGATGTACCTAAACCAAACAATAGTTCAATGTGTGGTACACAGCTCAGTGCTTGTCTATACTTATGAGCTTGACTGTTACGTGCTTGATGTTTATAGACTTAGACTTTGGCATTTCTCTGTCTCCCACCCTCGGTGGAATGATGGAAGGTGTAGGAATGAAGGCCCAAAAGATTGTTACTGTTTTGATTACCTCCTCCAACTCCGGAGAGTGTGACCAGTAGCATGCAGGACAGGAACCCCCCCCCAACGGAGAAACCTCTAAGGACCCATGACTACAGACCTGCCTGTCCTCTGGGCATACTAACAGGAGATAATCCTAAATGTGGGCTGGTTCTGATTATGTCCAAGCGTTCGAATCCTACTCCTGCTGGTTGATGAGTTGTGCCCTCTGAATCTTGGTGGTGAGCAGAAAATCAGCACTGGAGCATAAAGATTCCAGCTGATGAAGAATAGTCCAATTCAGATGTATGTCCGGATGAGAAAGGACGATTAGTCCATGTCCAGGGTTTCTGTGTAGGAATGAAGAATTGTAAACTGAAGATAAGGATAAACCAGGGAGCAAAGTCTAGGAATGGTCGAACATTTAGACAGTATCGCCCTGTCTAAGCAAGTGGGAGAAAGTCTTCCATGAAAGTTGGAGAGTAGGGTACTTCACGGAGGCTCTGACATGGTGTCGGCCGAGACCTCTATGTTGGTAAGGTACGGACGCAAGCCAGGATGCCAGAGTTGGTAAAGTCGAAGATAGGAAGAGCAGATACGGGAGCAAGAGCATCTGAAGAAGCCAATGAAATGCAGGGAAGAGAGACACTTGATGTTGAGGGTGTCATGACATGGAAGACTGAAATTACACAGTTCTCTGAAGGCTGTTCGATGCAATAAGCAGCAGGGATGAAATTCCAGTGGTTGACTAGGAAGCTAGGTGGGAACCCCACACAGGCTAGGTGAGGAAGCTGGATTGAAGAAACTGAAGTGTAGGTCACTGTTGGAGGTCCTTTCCTGAGAACTTGAGAAAGGTTTGAGATATCCATGACAGACCAGAACTGGGGATCCAGATGCAGCAAGGAGGGGGAGCAGCGAGGACAAGCCCCCGCAAGTGGTCTGATGGTAAGATGAGTCATTTGTGTGCCTGGAGCCATGTAGGCCAAGCTGAACCAGCAGGATCCCTGCGTGGAATCACATGAGAAGGGAGTCAAATAATAGAATTGTAAGTCAGGTTTTCGTATAGATTGGCTGGAAGGTAAGATGCTCTCGAGGGGCCGCGAGAGGAAGATGCACAAAGTTCGTTTGTGGTTTACTCAGGACAGTTGTGAAGAGGTCACAGAGAGAGCAGGTAGATGTACCACGTATGAATAGCCACAGTCTTAGCGGCTTTTAAGAGAGCTGACTGATACTGTCCTGCTGTTTCAGTAGAAGTTATATACCATTGATTGCTTTGATAGGAAGATACCTAAAATGTCCTGGGAATGCTTGAGTAAATGAGCACAGCTCAGCAGCAATGTCCTGTGGAATAAACTTAAACTGGAGCATACTGAAGCTGGAGTGTACATGCCATAGAGCTTGGCCCTCACGTGGGCAAGGCTGGACTAGCGGGACTCCTAGGAGGTCCATTAGAGGACAGCGTGTAAAGTGATCGGGTAGCGACCTAGGACCGCATGTGGGCTAGGTGGCGTGGAGAGACCCCTCGTAGATTTGCCTCCAGAAACGGGAAGTGTGTGAGTCGAGCTAGGCCAGCACGTATGCTAGCTGGCCTGACAGGACCATCACAAAGGACTGTCCAAGGAGGCGCAGAAGTAACTAAGTTGAGCTAGGACTTTGCATAGGCTAGCTGGAATGGCAGGACCCCAACGTAGGTCTGCTGAGGAGGAGGAGGAGTAGAAGTGAGTGAGTCAAGCTAGGCCTCTATGTAGGCTAGCTGGACTGGCAGAACCGGCACGTAGGTTTGCACGAAGAGGGAGTAGAAGTGAGATGGGCTAGGTCTTTGCATAGGCTAGCTGGACAGTTGGGACCCGCCACACAGATCTGCCTGAGGAAGAAGCATGAGTGAGCGAGTCGAGCTTGTGTATAAAGCAGGTGAGCTGGATGGCGTGACCCCCACGTAGGTCCACCCGAGGAAGCAGCAGAAGCGAATAAGTCGAGTTAGGCCTCCACGTAGGCTAACTGGACCGACAGGAGTCAGGTTGGAAGTGTAGAGGCCTCCATCTAGGTCAGTCAGAGGAAGGAGGCTGCAGGAGCGAGTCTTAGAAGGAGAATTCAATGGGTATGAGGTTGTTTGCAAATGTCAGTTAGGGAGTACAAGTCCTTGAATGACAGGGTGGAGTTCCTGCATCACATAATAGTGAACAACAAATCCCATGGAACAGAAATCCCTAAAAGGCTCCTTGAAAATATCCAAAAGACAACAGAGCAACATTAGTAGTCCCAGGAATGGAGCCACAAAAGAAATATGAAATGGGCAAGTGGTACCATAGGGACTCAGTGAGCAGCAGAAACCAGTGAAAGAGGCCAGCAGCCAGCACAAGTCCGCCAAGTGGCACTCCATCAGAGCAGCTAGAGCAAAGCAGAACACACAGAGGAGAGAGAGAAGGCATACCTCTCAGATGTCCCTGATTAGGAGGAACGTCCCACACTTAATCCTTAAAAAGGTCCTGTCCTTCATAGAAAAGATACTGGCCACAAAGAGGATGTGCTGTAAATTCAGACTTTAAAGCAAAACAATCACAATAGTCCAAGATGCTAAGTTAAAAACAAACATTGTAAGATAAGCACAATGTTTTCACAATGTTGTGAACTTGTATCTCCCTGTTAGAGGATGTGTCTACCGTTATGGAGGTCAGTGTCCCTCACTGACACTCATTTTAAGTGTCTGTGTCCCACAGTTCAGTGACAGAAGGTAGAGACGCATGGGAGAAGGGGCTAAAACATGGTACCAAGATCCATAGCCGGTTAAGCCATCCGAACGAACCCCCTCCATCATCTGCATCCCCCAAAGTCGTGTGTGAAGGGAATGGAAACTCAAGACTATGGGTCGGAGGGCAAAACACTGCAGTAGCAAGGTGGTGTTGGACATTGTCCGACTCAAGGCAGCGAAGGTGAACTAAGAAGGAAAATGCCCCAGAAATACACGGAACTCAGCTGAGCAGGAAGCCTGGCACAGCATCCCTGCACACCCTGACCCTGTAACAGAAGGGGCGTTGACGGGCAGGGAAAGGTCGAAGTGCTCCCAGGCCCACCGAGAAAGTCCAGGAGTGGGCCAGGGAACAAGCAGCATGAAAAATGGGCTAAAGGAGGCGCTGCAGGTGGAGGAGAAGGAGGCAGCCTGGAGTGGTAGACAGAACCAGAAAGCAAGGCGGGCAATGGCACAGCCAGACATGCAGGCAGAAAATGGAGCAGCAGCTGGTGAGGCAGAAGCAGCACCAAAGAACCACAAGGCAAGAGGAACACCAAAGGAGGTACAAAGGAGCACAGGGAACGGACCGGAGGAAGGAGAAAACAGGTCGGGAAATCTGGGGGGCAGAGCTTCGAGGGAGATAAAGTAGCAGCAGGGAGAAGGAGAAACACAGAGACATAGAGGCACGGGGGACAAAAGGAGAGCTCATGAGAAAGAACAGAGTGGAAACGAGAGGAAAGAAGCCTCACCAGCCACGCAGCTAAGCAGTCACCGTTTTCCAAAATGCTGGAAGCTAAGCAGCAGAAGCACTGAGGGATTAAGTAGGAGATGTGGGAGGGGCTATTCCCCACCCCTTGAACCTCAGGCTATAGGCTTCCCAAAGCACTCTGGATAAGGGGGAAGGGGGTCAATACTAGTCCATTCACAGAAGAAAGGGTCTTGAAAGAACTCCTAAAACTCAAGGTGGACAAGACAATGGGGCCTGACAGGATTCACCCTAGAATTCTAAAAGAACTAAGGGGAGAACTTGTGACACTACTGACTCCCCTTTTTAACAAATCATGGGAGGGTGGTATGGTACCTGAGGACTGGAGGAAGGCAGATGTGATTCACCTTCACAAAAGTGGGAGCAAGGCAGAGGCAGGAAACTACAGACCTGTTTTTTTGACCTCAGAGGTAGGGAAAATGATGGAATCACTTCTGAAAGAATGAGTTGTTGAGTATCTAGACGCCAGCGGGGCACAGGACCCAAGGCAGCATGGATTCACAGCTGGAAGGTAATGTCAGATGAATCTAATTGATTTCTTTGACTGGGTGACCAAAGTAGTAGACTAGGGAGGGGCTGTGGACATGGCCTACCTAGACTTTAGCAAGGCACTTGACACAGTCCCACACAAAAGATTAACAAACAAGCTAGCCAGCCTGGGAGTGGGACCCAGGATGGTTGCCTGGGTAAAAAATTGGCTGGACAACAGGACGCAGAGGGTAATAGTAAACAGAGTCCACTCCAAAGACAGGGGTGTTACTAGCGGGGTGCTGCAGGGTTCAGTACTGAGGTTGGTCCTCTTTAATGTCTTTATGTGACATTGCAGAGGGACTGGAAGGAAAAGTATGCCTCTTTGCAGATGACACAAAGATCTGCAACAGGGTTGATACACAAGGGGGGTGGAAAGGATGAGAAGGGACTTGGCAAGGTTGGAGGAATGGTCAAAAATATGTCAACTTAGATTCGATACAAAGAAGTGCAAAGTAAAGCCGTGTTTCAGCTAATTGCTGTTGCCACTGTTTGAAGGAACTGCTTTTCCCGTTGGAAAAGACGGGGTGAGGAGTCTTTGAGTTTTGGCTTATACAGTAGCATTGGTGGACTTTGACTGAAATTGATTTCTCCAGTGAGGACGTCGCCTGAGTCTTGCAGAACCGACCGTGAGAGACCTTGGGGGAAGGCCTACGGTCACCTGCTTGGGGGCTGCTGTTCCTTGGCTGTGTCCGGATCAGGAACACCTGCATCTGGTTGCCAAGGAGTCAGCGGGGGAGTGCGGTGCTGACCTAAGTTGCTTGGAGGTTGGCCTGAAGGCTGATTTTTCTGGGTGCCAGTAGCTGCTAGTCGTGGGTCCGAATTGAAGCAGCGGTTTTCTCAGTTGTGTGGTCAGAGGTGCTTGCTCTTTCCCGCTCACTATCCTTCTGGGCCTTTGTTGTCGACTCTCCCTTGCGGGCCGGGGGGGGGTGTCGACCTGTGGGGAGTTTTGTTCAGTACACTAGCTTTGGGAATAAGGAAGCGCTCTTACAGCAATTCTGGAACTTTGCGTTGGTGGCTGGTGTGCTGCTGAAGATTGTTGAAGACTGGCCCTGCTTTTTCATCGAATGGATCTTTAGGCCTGTGGCTGTGACTGTGGATTTCCTCTCCCCCATACTTTCTTTTGATGGGCCATTTCATCGACAATCTGCGCTTCTGGATTACACTGCCCAGCTCCTTTCAATGCTGCAGACTTTGGAGGGTTGGTGAGAGTACCCTGCACTTTACTTTTTCTAATTTCCAAGCTGCTGTTGACTTCTCTTCCTACTACGTGAGACGTGGTGTTGGGATTGAAGATACTTTGCTGTTTACTCGGATTGGTAAGAGCTCTCCTCCGGGTGTTGTTTTCACTTTACTCTGCAGCAGTATATGAGTGGTTATCCCTCCTCAACTTGTCTCCACTAGTTTTTTGCAATATATGGACTGGCATTTTATTAGGTTTTATAGCTGTTTGGGGAAGGGGAGGTAGGGTTATTTTTGATTTTATCTTATTAATTGTGAATTTATTACTTGTAGCTTCTGGCTTTCATTAAGATGTGTTGGCTCTCCCGGTCAGGCACTACTCCTCCTCCTCTGAGCTTCGGGGCCTCCAGCCCTTTCATTGCCTTCCGCTGTTGGCTGCAGTTTATGGGCATTGTAGGGCTTTTGGAATAGTGACTAAGAGGAGAAGAAGGGTTAGGCACCCTGAACCATGGGGGAGGGGTGAGCTGTGGGTTGGACTGGGGTAGTTAGGTCCAGGATACGGCCTAGGGCAAAATGGGTTCCAGGTCATGGTCCTTCATATCTGGTCCCCATACCCAAAGGCTCCTGAATTTCAGGGCTGGTAGTCCAGTTGTCTCCAGAGTCTCGTCCATCTTGAGTGGTGCTATGCAACGCCAGGTCTATAAAGAACAAGACAGCTATTAGTGCTGATCTTGTTGGGACAGCTGACTTGGCATGCATCACCGAGATCTGGCTGGATGAGAAGGCCAGCCCGATTTTGGAGGCGGCTACTCCTGCTGGGTTCTCGGTGATACACTATTCGAGATTGGACTGCAGGGGTGTGGGTATAGCCATTTGTTTTAAAACGGAATTGGACCTTGCAGAGGTTCCAGTTGAGGTTCTCAGATCGTATACTGTGGCTGCAGGTGTGGGGTGCAGGATCATTCTCATCTACCGTACACCCAGGAATGAGAAACTGTTTCTGCAGGAGGTCGTGGACTTCACTGCTGACATGGAGTTGGAGTCGCCCAGGTTGATGTTGCTGGGTGACTTCAATGCCTGGGTCGACGATGAACTCTTGCAATTTGGTCAGAACTTCCTCCAACTTATGAATTTGTTGAGCTTCACACAGGTAGTTGTTTCTGCAACCCATAATTAGGGTCACTTACTTGACCTAGTCATCCTCCTGGGGATGGAGGCCTCTCACCTGGTGGTGGAACCAGTTGGATGGTCTCACCATCACACTGTAAGGTTCAGTTTTCAGGCTCCCCCCTATAGGCCTGCCCCTGTGGAGTCAGATACCACCCTTTGAGGGATGTTACTTCTGACTGTCTCTTGGTATTAGACCTAGCAGGATTACCAGATGCTAGCGAGGGCCCAGAGAATCTGGTCCAAGCCTATAAGGCTGTGGTGGGCGCTCTGGATTCTATCACTCCTGTCCGTGTTCACCCTCAGTCTGCTTGGTTTGACGGGACCTTGAGGGAGTTGAGGTGAGCAGGACGAAGGCTAGAATGGTGCTGGCAGAGATCTGCACTGGATACCGACCGCCTTAGATTGATGGAACATTATCAAGTCTAATCAGCAATCTCCCATAAGAAGGCAGAGTTCCTGTTCAGGGAGATTGCTGTAGCTCAGAATCGACTGGCTCAGCTCTTTCGAACTGTGGACAGGTTGTGCAATCCAACATGTCTACAAGCTCAAAGAGCATTTTCACAGAATAAATCTGATGAGTTTGCTCAATTCTTTGCTAATAAGGTGGCCGACATTAAGGTGGAGATCCATTCAGCCCGCTCTATGGGGGTTGACAGCGGTCAGTGTATGGTTACTATGCCTTGGTTTACTTGGGTACACTTCGACCAGCTGGCAGTCTCTGATGTTGTGCGGATTGTCTAGAGTATGTAGCCTACTTGCTGTAGTTTGGACCCGGGCCCTACGTGCCTCATTTTGGAGTGTGTGGATACCATCAGCCCTGTCCTGGCAGAGATAGTTTGGTGTTCTTTAGAGTTGGGTGAGTTCCCAAACTCCCTGAAGGAGACTGTGGTAACACCTCTCCTTAAAAAATCTCCTCTGGACCCAAACTGCCCTGCTAACTACAGGCCAATCTCTAACCTTCCCTTTGTTGGGAAGGTGATCGAGAAAGTAGCTGCCCTACAGCTGGAGAACCACTTGACCATCCATGACATCTATGATCCCCTCCAGTCCAGTTTTCGGAAGAGGCATAGTACTGAGACCGCTCTGGTTCAGGTGCTCAATGATCTCCTGATTGCAAGAGATCAAGCCTTGGGCTTCACAGAGGTAGTTGCTTCTGCAACCCATAATCAGGGTCACTCACTTAACCTGGTCTTCCTCCTGGGGATGGAGGCCTCTGACCTAGTGGTGGAACCGGTTGGATGGTCTGACCATCACACTGTAAGGTTCAATTTCTAGGCTTCCCCCTATAGGCCAGCCCCTGTGTAGTCAGATACCACCCCTTGACAACAAGCCTTTGTATGAAGCAAATAAACAAATCAAAATAAAAGAAAAAGCCACTATGGTTCTCAAAAGAAGTGGCGGTGAAGGTTAGGGAGACAAAGATAGCATTTAGGAAGTATAAGGAAACACAGAAGAAGTAGGACAGAGAACTGTACCAGTTAAGGCAGAAGAAAGCAGGGAGGGTAGTCAGACTAGCAAAGGCACAAACTGAGGAAAAGATAGCCAACTCGGTTAAGAAGGGGGATAAAACCTTTTATAGGTATAACAGGGAGCGTAGAAAGACAAAGGGAGTGATAGTGAGGCTGAACAGAATGGATGGTGGGTGGGCAGAAAGTGACAGTGAAAAAGCAGGGATACTGAATGAATACTTCTGTTCAGTATTCACAAAAGAGGAAGTGGGGAGGTGCCTAATCCAATTAATGGAAGCAGTCTGGAGAGGGGGTTGATCCCAGTCCTTTCACAGAAGAAAGGGTTCTGAAAGAACTCCTAAAACTGAAGGTGGACAAAGCAATGGGGCCAGATGGAATTCACCCCATAATTCTAAAAGAATTAAGCAGAGAACTAGTGACACCACTAACTACCCTTTTTAACAAATCATGGGATGATGGTGTGGTACCTGAGGACTGGAAGAAGGCTGATGTGATTCCCCTTCACAAAAGTGGGACTAAGACAGAAGCAGGAAACTACAGACCTGTCAGTTTGACCTCTGTGGTAGGAAAAGTGATGGAATCACTTCTAAAGGAAAGAACTGTTGAGTACCTAGAAGCCAGTGGGGCACAGGACCCAAGGCAGGATGGGTTCACAGTGGGAAGGTCATGTCAGACGAATCTAATTGATTTCTTTGACTGGGTGACCAAAGTAGTAGACCAGGGAGGGGCTGTGGACATGGCCTACCTAGACTTTAGCAAGGCATTTGACACAGTCCCACACAAAAGATTAGTAGTCAAATTAACCAGCCTGGGAGTGGGTCCCAGGGTGGTAGCCTGGGTAAAACATTGGCTGAACAACAGGACACAGAAGGTAATTGTAAATGGAGTCCACTCTGAAGAAGGAGGGGTTACTAGTGGGGTACCGCAGGGTTCAGTACTGGGTCCAGTCCGCTTTAATGTCTCTTAAGTGACATTGCAGAGGACTGAAGGAAAAGTATGCCCTTTGCAGATGATGCAGATCTGCTACAGGGTTGATACACAAGGAGGCGTGGAAAGGATGAGAAGGGACTTGGCAAGGTTGGAGGAATGGCAAAGTATGGCAGTTTGGATTCAATGCAAGTAATGCACCTGGGAAACAAAACCCAGGGAAGATTACACAATGGGGAGGTAGTAACAACAACAAAATGGAAAGGGACCTGGGGTAATCATATCAGATGACCTTAAGTTTGGCAAGCAATGTGAGAAGGTGGTAGGGAGGGCTGGGAGGATACTGGGATGTACAGGAGAGGCATCACCAGCAGAAAACAGGAAGTTGTTATCCCCCTGTACAGACAGTTGGTGAGACACCATCTGGAGTACTGCGTCCAGTTCTGGAGACCCCATCTCCGAAAGGACACAGGATGGAGGCAGTTCAGAGGAGGGCAACTAAAATGGTGCAGGGTCTGCAAGAGAAGCCATACGAGGAGAGACTAAAAGAGCTTAATATGTATACCCTTGAGGAAATGAGGGAGAGAGGGGACATGATAGAAAAGTTTAAGTACCTCAGTGGAATCAACAAAGTCCAAGACGGTAGCATCTTTCAGAAAAAGAGATGTGCAAGAACAAGGGGACACAATTTGAAAATAGAGGGGGGACGGCTCAGGGGCAATGTGAGGAAGTATTTTTTCACAGAGAGGGTGGTGGACGCATGGAACAGCCTTCCTGAGGAGGCTGTGGGGTCTAAAACTGTGGGAGAATTCAAGAATGCATGGGACAGACATAAGGCAATTTTTGTGGGGGGTAGGAAGAAATAGGCTGTTGGTTAAATAGGATCTGCAGCTTAACCTCTAGGTATGGAAATGGGCAGACTAGGTGGGCCAAGCGGTCCTTATCTGCCATCAAAGTCTATGTTTCTAAGTGCCGTTCAATCTTGGTCTTTCTTGATCTCATCATTCTTCGACACCATGGACCAAGGGGGGGCTGCCGGAGTGCCTGAAAGACATCTGCGGCCTATCAGGTACGGTCCTCAGATGTTTTAGATCTTTCCTCATTGGCGGAACCCAGAGAGTGGTGTCTGGGATTTATTCCTCGGCTTCATTCTCTCTGCCATGTGGGGTTCCTCAGGACTCTGTGCTGTCCCTATGTTGTTCGTTGTGCATTTCCTGCCATTGGGAGACACTGTGAGACAGTATGGCTGAGGGTTCACTGCTATGCAGATGACACCCAGCTCTCCCTGTCTTTTGCACCTGACAAGGATAGTGCGATCTCTGTCTTTAATAGCTACCTCGTAGAAATCCAGGACTGGATGTGGGCCAGCTGGTTGAGGTTGAACCCTGATAAGACTGAGGTGTTGGTGGTGGATCTGGGTCGCAGGACAGAGAGGGCGGGGCAGGGTCTGCCTCTGGACTTTGGCTTGGAGGTTGCCAGCTCATGCCCTTTGTTCAGATGCTGAATTGGGGGGGGGGGTGATTTTTGCCAAGGGGCTGACACTGCGTTCGCAGGTGTTGGCAGTAGTTAAGTCCTGTTTTTACCATCTGAAGAACAACGCCTGGATTAAGCGCCTTGTTCCGTCTTGCGACCTTCCAACATTGATCCATGCCTTTGTGACCTCACGCCTTGACTACTGCAACTCCCTCTACCTAGGGCTCCGGAGGTTGATATCCGATGCCTGCAGCTGGTGCAGAACGCGGCGGGCAGGTTACTGACAGGGTTTCCGGTCAGTCACATCACCCCTGCTGGCGTCGAACTGCACTGGCTGCCCGTAAAGTATGGATCACCTTCAAGGTCGATTTACTGACCTATAAGGCCCTACACAGACACGGTCTGGGCTACCTGCAAGAGCTCCTTGTTTCTTACTGCCCCCTCTGTCCTCTCCGCTCAGTCAATGAGGGCGTGCTAGAGGTTCCCAAGGTTAGATTGAAAACCTCAGGTGCACGAGCATTTACGTATGCAGACCCTACCCTGTGGAACTCTCTACCTCATCAGATTTGAGAGTGTTAGACCATGGAGAGCTTTAAGACGGCTTTAAAGATATCGTGCCTATGGGAACTGTATATGAGAGAACTGCCTATTGTAAATTGGATTAATGCTAGATTTATTGTGTTTTACTGTTTTATCTGTGCTTTTTATTGTTTTATTGTACAGTGCTTTGATAAACTTGAATTGTGCTTTATAAATAAATATTATTATTATAAAGTAATGCACCTGGGAAAGAAGAACCCAGGGGAAGAGTATACAATGGGGGGGGGGGGGCTACTAACAACAACAAAAATGGAAAGGGACATGGGGATCAAATCAGATGACCTAAAGGTAGGCAGGCATTGTCAGAAGGCAGTAAGGAGGGCTGGGGTGGGGATACTGGGATGCACAGAGAGAGGCATCACCAGTAGAAAACAGGAAGCTGTTATCCCTCTGTAGAGACAGTTGGTGAGACCCCATCTGGAGTACTGCGTCCAGTTCTGGAGACAACATCTCCGCAAGGAAACAGACAGGATAGAGGCAGTCCAGAAGAGGGCAACTAAAATGGTGCAGAGTCTGCACCAGAAACCATATGAAGAGAGACTAAAGAAGCTTAATATGTGTACCCTCGAGGAAAGGAGGGAGAGGGGGGACATGATAGAATCTTTCAAGTACCGCAAGTGAGTCAACAAAGTCCAAGAGGGTAGCATCTTTCAGAACAACAGATGTGCAAGAACAAGGGGGCACAGTCTGAAGATAGAGGGGAACAGCTCAGGAGCAATGTGAGGAAGTATTATTTCACAGAGAGGGTGGTGGATGCATGGAACGACTTTCCTGAGGAGGCTGTGGGGTCAAAAACAGTGGGGGAATTCAAGAATGCATGGGACAGACATAAGGCAATTATAGTGGGGGGTCGGAGGAAGTAGGCTGTTGGTTAACTAGGATCTGCAGCTTATCCAATAGATAGGGAAATGGGCAGACTGGGTTGGCTAAGAGGTCCTTATCTGTCGTCAAAGTCTATGTTTCTATGTGTGCTCCCTCTATGCAGGAGCTCTGTTGACCATGAGGCTATTAAACTCATGCTTGGCTCACAGCACAAGTCCCTCTCTAAAGCATCAGTATACTTACCGCCCAGGAGGGCAAAAGAGGGGCTTGAAAAAGTGACTGAGGTGATCAACCAGCTTAAATTGAACAATGAAGTTGTCATAACTGGAGACTTTAATCTTAACTGGCTCAGTAAAGAGACCGATCCCCAGAAGGACCTGGTTTCCAGTCTATACCTCTCTCAACTGGTTACTGAACCCACTAAACATAACTAAGTGACAACAGCATACTCCTAGACTGGATCCTAGTCAGCTGCCCATCAAGGATTGAGAGGGTGACAGTCCACTCAGACTCCCTTAGTGACCACTCGCATGTCACCTGTATTTAGTCAAACAAAGTCAAGATGGCTGGACCGACCTTGGTAGAATGCAGAGTCCTCAAGATAGGCCTGCCTAATTCTTTTTTTTTCTTATACAAGTATTTATGTTCTCCTTAAAGCGGGCCACAGATGCCTTGTCAGCCAATCCTACTGGACTTCAGGGTAGTTTGGGATCTTGTGACGTCTTGCGATCCCCGGCAGATCCCCAGAGCCGGTATGGAGGCTTCATCCTGCCGTGGCCCCCCACCATGTTTCCTGGTTTTCTCCCCGTTCTTACCCAGGACTCCAGACAGAGAGGTGCATGCATGTGGAGGCGTGCATGCGCCCTCTTGCCCCAGTAACGGCCCTATTCTCCCACCCCACTGGCCTCCACCATGAGGCAGCCAAGAGCCGAGTGAAGCTCAGATCCCTCCCCGGAGAGGAGAGCTGCCTGAT
Organism: Neoceratodus forsteri; assembly: GCA_016271365.2. Lineage (NCBI taxonomy): Eukaryota > Metazoa > Chordata > Ceratodontiformes > Ceratodontidae > Neoceratodus > Neoceratodus forsteri. The sequence goes on from CM057456.1 coordinate 178,635,470, forward strand.
GGCAGCTCAATCCTGCACCGCACCCTCCCCTCCGTGCCGGCCTCCGACGGCTGTGCTCGTTCCCAAACACTGGTCACTGGCATGGTGAGAGGTAAGACGTCCCGCTTCTCAACCTTCTGCACCACCAGGCTGGCCTGTGCTTAATTATTTTAAGGCAGTGCTAGTCCAAATTGACTGGACACCACTGGACAAAATACAGGACACAGCCCTTGCTCTACAGTACTACACAGACAAGTTCAATACAACTGTGACATATTTGCCCCAGTCAGAAGGAGGAAAACCAAGGGTTCAAGTAATGGATGGATCACCAGGAAACTGCTTGACCTAATAAAGGACAGGGACAATCTGTGGTGCAGGGCCAAGGACACTGGAGAAAAATGACTATCAGAGATACAGGCCAGCCAGAAATAAGTGTACTAACCTTATAAGACTTGCCAAAGCACAGTTCTACAAGGACCAGCAGTAGAGTTCCTGGGGGGATGGCAGCAGATCTGAGGGGGGGGGATGTAAAGGGGCTACTAGGGAGGAAGTAAAAAAGCATCCTACAATGCTCAACATAAATGGAACTACCACCAAAGACTTGCCCACCATTGCAAACTCCTTCAATACAGCTTTTACAGACCTTAGCTCTGTACTCCCTTCGGACTTTCTTAGTGCCCCTGAACCTCCGCAATCCACCCCCAATAAGGTATACAAGTACTCTAACTTCTACTGCAAATGAATCTCCATCAAGGAGGCTAGGAAATATGTAAAAAAGGTTCTCGGCAAAACCAGACAGGTCAGTGATAAACTATACATGAGGATGGTTGCTCTCACCTTGGAAGAAGTGCTTGCTCCCATCACAAAAATATTTAATAAATCCCTCACACTGGCTAAATTCCCATCAGTTTGGAAACTGGCTCTAGTTACCCCCATTCAAAAAAGTGGAGACTGCATATGCACTACTAATTATAGGCCCATCTCGATGCTCTCACCCCTCTCTAAAGCACTGGAGAGAATTGTGGCTGACCAAATCCGATTATCTGCAAAAGTACAATCTTCAATGCCAACAACAGCATGGCTTCAGGAAGAGCCACAGCACGGCAACTGCCTTGGTCAACCTCTCTGACTTTATGCACAAGGCCCTGGATGGAGGCATGCTAGTGGGGTCAGTTTTCATTGACCTCACCAAAGCATTCGATACCGTCAACCACTCTCTTCTTACTCAGCAGCTGCAGGCTCTAGGCCTATCAACTACTGCTGCAGGATGGTTCCATGACTATTTCTCCAGTAGATCACAAAGCGTTAAAATCTGGGCTTCTGTCTCCATCACTAGACAGGTCTTCCTGGCAGTTCCCCAAGGGTCCATACTTGGCCCTCTCCTTTTTAGCTTATTCCTAAATACACTTCGTGACACCAGTACCAGCAAAATCACAGAGTATGCTGATGATGCAGTCATTATAAATTGCCACTCTCAACTTGTTCAACTCCAGCAGAATCTCCAGGCTACCTTTCACAAACCTGAGGACTGATTTCATGAATGAAAGCTACTACTCAACTACAAGATGATGAAAACCATGCTCATCTCCAGCCACCAGCATAAGATTAGAAACTTCCTTCTTATCATTACTAACAAGACAGTCCCCCGGAACAAGTGGCCTGTTTTACGTACCCCAGGGTCCTGACAGACAACACCCTATCCTTGTCAAAGCACATTGAACAGGTAGTAAAAGCAGTCAACATCAAACTCGGAGTCCTATATAGACACCGACAATACCTTACATCCACTGCTCTTCGTCTCTCCATAGCCAGCTCAATCATATCCATAATTATGGCCTAATTGTGTATTGTGTGGCCTTGGATACAGCCCTAAAACAGGTGCCTAAGGCACTCAATAAAGCATGTAGGTAAGTCACTGGGGCACATAAACTTACATGTGAATCCTGTACGAGCAAACTAACTGGCTTACCCTTAGGGACAGGATCAAATAACAAACTTGCTTACTAGTTAAAAAAGTCCTACTAGGCCTAGCACCCCCATACACCCAACAAATCCTCCACACTGTTCACTCACTACATAACACAAACGGCATGGTTAGAGGCACATTATGCGTCCCCCGAGGACACCTTTTGGCCAGCACTCTTTAGCTTACAGGGCTCCCCTATGGCTAAATGAGCTCCCGGTTGAAGTAAACAATGCCAAGAATTTCCCAACCTTTAAGCATGACCTAAAGCAATTTCTAGTTTATGCAAGATCCTGTGATTGTAGGCATGGAACAGGCACTTCCTCCCCTCTTAGGGGCACTCACTGATCCCTTTAGTACTCCTTGGTGGGTATAATTCAACTCCCTTACTCCTTTCTTTACATTATAAAACAGCCAAGGACTAGCTCATACAAAAAAATTACTCACCTTAGTAATTATATTTCTTCTAATGGAGTCTTGCTGTATTCTGACTATTGCAGTGATTCCCAGCCTTTGAACTGCCCCGGAGAACTAAAGGTTAACTTTCCATGCAGGGCATGGAACGCTGAGCTCGAGCTCGGTTGAAGTCTCTGTCTGGAGTGTTTTGAACCTAAACCATCAGATTCTTACGAGCCCAAGTAAACTAAAAATTCTATGTGGAAATTGTATAAATTCTACTAGCCAACTGGCTGAAAATTTTCGGATTCCCAAGGAAGACTCAAGTCAGGAAACCCAAAAACTAAACCCAATGAACTTAAAAAAAATAACAATAATAAACAAACACCCAAAGAAAAGGGAGGAGGGTGCCAGCAAATACACCCCTGGGGTGCAACACTGCACCTGCCCACCCACTTCCCAAAAACAGGTTCTGAGAGGGGAGGCAGGGAGGAAGATCAGAATACAGCAAGACTCCATTAGAAGAAATATAATTACTAAGGTGAGTAATTTTTTCTTCAAACAATATGAAGTCTTGCTGTATTCTGACTATAGCAGACTACCAAGCAGTACCTCCATGGAGGAAGGACAGAACCTACTTTAGGAATAGGCTCTGAAGTACTGCTTTGGCAAACCGAGCATCACTCCTAGCCTGGATATCCAGAGAGTAATGCTTGGTAAAGGTATGGACTGTTTTTCAGGTGGCTGCTTGACAAATTTCTAGGAGAGGAATATCCCTGGCCGCAGCCAGGGAAGCAGCTGTACCTATTGTGGAATGAGCCCTCAGGCCTGAGGGTGGAGTTTTTCCCAGTTTTTCAGAGCAGAATTGTATACAAGACACAATCCACCTGGCAACAGATCTTTTGGTGGCAGGTTTGCCCTTTCCCACTTCTCCATAAGTGAGGAACAACTGGAGGGAGCCAAACCTGTGACCCTTGGTACACTCTATGTTGTAACTAAGGGCTCTTTTGACATCTAAACTGTGTAGCCTCCTCTCTCCTGAGGAAGAATGCTCAGTGAAGAAAACAAGGAGAGACACAGACTGGTTTAAATGGAAGTCTGAAACCACTTTGGGCAAGAACCTTCTCTTTGTTCTAAGGACCACTTTATCCCTATGAAAGGAGATAAAAATCAGGTTCCACTGACAGGGCTTGCAATTCACTAATACGCCTGGCAGAGGTAATGGCTACCAAGAACACAGTTTTCCAAGTCAAGTACTTAAGCTCTGCCGAAGACATAGACTCAAAGGGGGGTTGCATAAGCTGAGCAATGCAAACATTCAAATCCCAGGCAGGGGCAGGGTCTCTAAAGGGGAGATTGGTGTGAAACAATCCTTTAAAAAATGTACAGAACACAGGATGTGATGATAGCGAGGAAGGCTTCCCCACAGACAAAAATGCAGAAACAGCTGACAAATGTACCTTGAGAGTAGCTGGTCTGAGGCCTAGGCCATTAAGATGGACCATATAATCCAGAACCGTAGGCAATTCAGCATTGTGTGGAAAAATATTCTGCTTAGAACACCACATGCTGAATCTTTTCCATTTGGAGTTGAAGTCTTTCTGGTGGAGGGCTTTCAAGAAGCCTTGAGGATGTCCAGAACCCCTTGGGAAAGATGCAGATTTGCAAACTCTAACTCTTTAAGAGTCATGCCTTGAGATTGAGGGACTGAAGATTGGGGTACCAAATCCTCTGCTGAGAGGATGTTAACAGGCTGTAATTCCTGGGAAGAGACAGGAGGAGATGAACTGCCAGGGACAGCAACAAAGGGTACCAGAGCTGTCTGGCCCAATCTGGAGCAACCAGCATCACTTTACAAAGTTGAGACCTTATTTCGACTAAAACTTTAAACAGGAGTGGGAATGGGGAAAAGGCACACAGAAACTTCCCTTCCCAATTCAGAATTAGGGCATCCAGGGGGACTGAGCCCAAGACTGGATGTCTGCAACAAAAGAGAGGAAGTTGGTAATTGTCTGGAGCTGCAAAGAGATCTATCTCTGGAAGTGCCCCACCTTGAAAAAATCACTTTCAACACCTGAGGGTCCAGGGACCATTGGTGATGGCCCTGAGAAATTCTGCTCAATGCATCTGCTAGCACATTGTCCTTGCCTGGAAGGTGAACTGCTACAAGAGAGGCTTGCAGGGAATAAGCCAGGGACCACAACTTCATGGCTTCTGTGCACAAGGCCGTGGACCGAGTGCCTCCCTGCTTGTTGATGTACCACATGGTGGTAGTGTTGTCTGTTCTGACTTGAACCACCTTGTTCTGAACTGACTGAGAACTCTTTTAGAGCTAGAAAAACTGCCCTGAGCTCTAGAAGACTGATGTGTAGAAGGGATTCTTGGGGGAGACCACAGACCCTGGGCAACAAGGAACCCCAGGTGGGCTCCCCAGCCCAGAAGAGAAGCATCCGTAGTAAGAACCACTGAACAAGGCTGAGCAACAAAAGGAACACCTTGCCTTACATTGTCCTGTTCCTGCCACCACTGGAGGTGCCATCTTTCGGATGAGATGTTAAACCGAGGTCCCATCTTCCTGGACTGGTGGTAGTTCAGGAGGATGTTAAAGATCCCATGGCACTTATCGAAAACAGTAGGGGAATTTCCCCCGGTGTCCTGGCCAAATTTCCCACATTCACTAAAAATACCACCAACAGCTTAATCTGGTTCAAGGTCAGCTGGCATTCATCTTATCCCCCTCTCCCGGGTCGTGCCTGAAAATAGGCAGGATTTGTCTAGTGCACTTACCCGGTCAACAAAAAATAAATAAATAAATAAAAGATTGGAGTCACTGGAATCAGTTTGGTAAGGGAGTCCTTTCTCTGAGACCATTAAGCTCTCAGGTGGAACTGAATATCCCTCATCTGGAATCTTGCCCCTTGGACCACTGCTGTTGAAGCTGCCATGTGACCCAAGGGCAGGAGGAAATGCCTTGCTGGTCGAGATACCTGAAGACTGAAGGAAGATGCTAGTTCCATAAGAGCCCTTGCCCTTTCTAGAGGAAGAAAGGCTCTTGCTCTGAGTGTGTCCAGTTCTGCCCCTATAAAGGTAAGGAGCTGGACTGGTTCGATAACTGACTTGGGAAGGTTGAGAAGAAATCCTAGGGAAGTGAGCACTTTCTGGGTCACTTGCAGGTGAGACTTGAGACTGACCCACTAACAGCCAATCGTTCAGATAAGGAAATATGGAAATCTTTTGCCTTCTTAGAAAGGCAACTATTACTGCCAGGCACTTTGTGAAAACCCTTGGAGCTGAGGTTAGGCCAAAGGGCATTGCTCTGACCTGATAGTGGCCTGAGGGCAACTCGAACCTGAGGTACTTTCTGTGGGAGCACCTGATGGGAATGTGAAAACAGGCATCTTTGAGGTCCAGGGAGCCTAGCCAGTCTCCTGGCCTTAGAGAGGGAAGGATTACTCCCAGAGTTACCATCTTGAACTTTGGTTTTAAAAGATGTTTGTTCAGATATCTGAGGTCTGGGATGGGTCGCCACTCCCCTGTCTTTTTGGGGGTCAGGAAGTACCTGGAGTACAGTCCTTTCCCCCAGTGTAGGATAGGTACTCTCTCTATAGCTCTTAAAGCTAGGAGAGAAGAAACCTCTGCCTCTAGGGGCAACGGTTTCCGAAAGATTTGCAGGTGGAAAAGATCTGGCTCTCATCTTTGGAAATTTTTTGAAGCTGAGAACCAGTCCCTGGCTTACTACTTCCAGGACCCACTTGTCTAATGTAATAGACATCCAGTCCTGGACAAAGTAAGCCAGTCTGCCCCCTACTGGAATTGGAGAGTCGACCCGGGCAGACCCATCAGGGTTTCTGCTTTGCAGTGGCTTTAGGCTGAGGGGTGGATACAGGCCTGCTCATCCCCCTTCTGCCTCTCCCTCTGAAGAACCCCTCTGCGAAAATGAAGAAGAAGAGGCCTGTGCTTGGTAAAAAGACCTTTGAAAAGGCCTACCCCTGCCCCTAGACTGCTGCCTTTGAGGAGTTGCCTGCCTTTCCTTGGCCTGAGCACTCCTGTAAGTGGTCCTGTACTCGTCCATTTTCTTCATGTAATTCTCTGTCTGCTCCCCAAACAGAGAATTACCCACTACAGGAAAATCCACAGCCTTAGCCTGGGTGTCCTGGGACAGGCTAGTACATCTGAGCTAAGCCATCCCCTCGAAGAGCCACAGATGTAGCCATGACTCTTGATAAGACATCATTAGAGTCCACAGCAGCATGAAATTGCACTTTAGATGCCACAATCCCATCTGCAGCCACCGCCTCCAGCTCCTTGGCTAGCTGGGGGGAGGCCTGTTTAGCCAGTGCCAGTACAGTGTCCCACCTGGACGTCTGGTACCTGGCTGTATAGGCCATGTAATTCGCCTGCCTGAGTCCCAAAGAAGATGCCATGTACTGCTTCTTTGCCATGGCATCAATCTTCCTGGAGTCCTTGTCAGGGGGGTGTGAAACCAAGGGAATATTTGCCTTGTCACAGGCAGCAGCCTGCACTACCCCAACATGGCTGCATTGCTGACATAAGAACTCCGTGTCTGAGCCGAGTGTGTATACCTCTTGTCCATCCTTTTATCCACAGGAGATATAGTGTTAGGAGGTATAGTGTTAGGAGACTAATATTTTTTGTCTGTTTCCCAAAGGATTTATGGAGGGGAATAGACAGTCTCCTGGACTTTGGGATATCCATCATCTCTACATAATCAGGCTCTTCTTGATCTTCCACAGCCTCCTCCATAGGAAGCTGGAGGGTTTCAGCCACTTTCCTGTAAAACATAAAATGTTAAGGGGACTCAGAAAGCCTAGAAGGGGAAACACCTGATGGTCTGTCTGGGGAGATGTCCAGTTCCACAGGCACATCCAGACCTTCACTTACTTCATAATCCTCAAATTCCCCTTCCTCTTCAAATTCCAGTTCATAAAATTCTTCAAGGGTATACTCTTGAACTGGAGGGAACCAACCGAACTGAACCCCTGCCAGAAGGAGCCGGATCTGTCGGAACCGGACGGAGTGATTCCACAATTTGAATTGCCCTGGCTATCTCTTCGGAGGTCGGAACATGAACCTCTGGATCCGAACCGGTCGATTTATCTATTCTTTCTTTTTGTCCGAACCGATCCCTTGGAATCGGCTCTCCTTTTTTCCTGAAGAAGTATTGCCCTGGTCAGAGGGCACTCTTTCTGGTTCGGTCGAAACCGAACCAGGCTGGCCATCCGGGTCAGTGGACTTCTCGGCCTCCTTTTCCCTCAGTCTACCTAATCTCTTCTCGAGGGTAGATTTGGGAAAATGTTTTACATATTTGGCAGTCTGAATTGAGGTGGTCAAACCCCAGACAATAAACACAGGTGGTGTGGGGATCGGCCTTGGCAAAGACCTCCCCACACTCACTGCAGTGTTTAAACCCAGTGGGCCTGTTTTTTTTCTTGGGTTTCTCAGACATGGCCAACTTAACCAAACTTACCCTTTTTTCAGCAACCACCAAGCAAGACTCCCTTATCGGTTCCTAACCGTATCACGGGTATTGGAAAAAAAACAGTTAAAACACTTTTTTTTTTTTTTTAGAACCGATAAGAACCAGTAACCACACACTAAATATAGCAAAAAATCACAATCAAATGGTCGGTTCAGCCGAACTGACCGCACTTTTACATGTTCCACACAGAAAAGTATAACAATTCCTATCTAGTACTCACGGCACTACAGACAGAGACTGAACCGACTATGCGGATACTTTTTTTTCGGTTTAAACTGACGAAAAACTGAAAACTTTAACCCACTTCGAACTGAGCTGAAGGAGAAATCTCCGGAGCGACCATTCAGTGAGGCGGAGTAAAGAATCTGACGGTTTAGGTTCAAAACACTCCACACAGAGACTTCAACTGAGCTCGAGCTCAGCGTTCCATGCCCTGTATGGAAAGTTAACCCTTAGTTCTCCGGCGCAGTTCAAAGGTTGGGAATCACTGCAATAGTCAGAATACAGCAAGACTTCATGTTTTTTGAATTCTTTTTCCATCTTGCTTTTAACTATTTTCTGTTTTCTTCCCGTACACCCTCCGTGGTGTGAATGTGTGTCACGTAACCGCGCTTCTGTGTTTCCTGACCGCCAGCACTGCCCTCTGGCCTCCACTAGTGCTAGAGACAGCCAAAGAGCGGGACAACCCTCCCCTTCCCGGGAGAGGAGCAGATCTTCGGAAGCTTGATCCTCTCCCTCCCCTGCTGACCCCCAGCAACTCGAGAGTGCTTCCAACCCCGGTTTGCCGGTAGGGCATGAGGTGTGGCGTCCAGCGCCTCAACCCTCAGTGCCACTGGGCTGGCTCTAGCTCATACTCTTATGTTTCTTCCTGACCCTCTCACTGGTTGCCTCAAGCTCCAATAATCTCCAGTTCAATGCCCGGGACTCATATCCAACTCCTACCCTCTCCTTTCCTGTCTCACCACACTAACCATTTCCTCTCCCCATCCTAAAAACTGTCTCACCTCCCTAATCACTTAAAGCAACATACCTAAATCAAGTAACAATGCCTGGTTTCCAAAGCAGCTTCCTTATACCTCCTGAACATGTAATAAGCAACTACTTGTAACCAATTATGTAGCTATTGTCTTGTCTAGCTAGAAGTCATATGTTAGCTACCTGAATTCTTTTATATGTGAATTGTGCAATTTGTACAGTTTTATGTCTATTGATGTGGAACCTTTGTAAATGAGCTCTAAGCTCAAAGGTTTATTTTTGAAGAACTAAATAAATAAAATATTGTTTCTTCCAAGGTATTCATCAGTATGCTTGACCTCCCATGCATCCTCCCCTACATAACCTAACTGAATAGTTCTACAGTCCATACTTTGGGCCAAATTTCACTGTTGAACTTCATAATTAGAGCTTTTATAGTTATGGGTGTTTCTATGATTATTATACATTGTTCTCGTTTACATTTTTTATTTATAGTTTTACAGGCTTTTCCCATTTTTACCGTCCCCCCATATTGGGCGCACACGTGTGGAGGCATGTGCACACCATGCTTTGAGACACCCTCCCTACGTGCTACTCATGCCACCACTGGACCTCCAACCGGTGGTGGCAGAACTACGGGGGGCGGGGGGACAACCTCCCAGGAGAGGAGAGCAGCCATTAGGTTGCTCAGTCCTGCTCCCTTCCCCATGCTGGCTCCCTGACGACCAGACGTCATTCCCAAACCCAGGTTACTGGTGTGACGTGAGGTAAGGCAGACTACCTCATCCCTCTGAGCCACCGGGCCGGCCTTGTTCACATTTTTTGCTGGTTCTGATAAGTATTGTTCTGGCCTTTTGCTCCTTAGCTTCCAAATGAATCTGACTGACCTCTGGCACTAGCTTAGGCAGCACTCCTTTTTCCTGCTCTGATTGGCTTGACGCCAATAGCTATTAGCATGAACTCCTCCTCCAGGGCAGTTGGCATGTTGCATTTGTCAAGCATACTGAAAAATACCTTGGAAAACAACAATATTACTATGGTGAGAATTTTTTTCTTCCTGATTTACTTGACCTGATTGTCTCCATGGGTCATGTGGTTTCCTGACCCTCTCATGCTAGTTTTTTCTTTGCTCATTTTCCTAATTTTCCCCATTTTGGCCCCACATTTTCAAGGTGGACAAGTTGCCACCCTACCTCACAGTCACATCAGCAGCACAGTTTGAATATGACACAAAATTTGTTTGGGGGTTGACACCCTCTCCCCCCCAAAAAAATACATCTTGGGTCATATGGGGGTCATATTTACAAGGTACAATTAACGTGGCCATCAGGTGGGATGGCAACTTGAGCACTGTAAATTTGGCCCCCAAAATTAGTATGATATGCATAAAAAACAAAAAAAAAGTCCTAATGCATTTATTGAACAAACAAAATGTCTTACTGTCTGTACGCTAGGATGCTGCTGGTCATTTCCCATCAACCAGCACCCTGCAGTCCAGTGACTGAATCATTCCATACAATCTGTCTGTGCCATAGTGGGTCTGACTAAGGCAGCTATTTGTCTCTGAAACCCTCGCAAATCAGTGGTGTGGTGTTCCTCAGGGTTTGCATGAACTATCATACAATGCAGGTTCGGAGTTACCCTAAGACTGGCAAGGTCTTGTCACGCAATGTAAATGATCTTGTAATGCTTTATTATATCATGATAATGCCAGTGTAACCCCCACCCAGGTATGCCGTTTCTATCTGACAGCTCTACCTGGTGGTCTGGGTTCGGGGAGGAATATGTCACTCAGCACATTGGCTAGGCTTGGCTACTCTGCAACAGGGGCACCCAAGTAACGCCGGACAAAGGAAGCAATAACTGTAATGTCCAATACCAGAAGTGAGATTCTAAAGTGTGGCTTTTATTCACATCTAACAGAGTAAACAAAGCATAGATGGACCCCCACGGGGCTACAATCCTGGTAATGCAGATTTAAGGAGACCAGAACATATCCTCATCACTTTAGCCCTCAGGCTCTGAAACACTCTGGGCACATGGCCCAAACTTGTATGCTGCTCTGGGATTTCTCTGGCTCGGCTCCCTTGCCAGCCACTTGGACACTTTCCATATAACATGGAAACATTTACTGGTGGCTCCCTAAACCATCTATGAGCACTTCTGCTCCATAAGGGAATCTTCCTCATCAATCCCATGTCTGGGTACTTTCCTCAGGCACTGGCCAAGTACCTGAGAGAAAGCAACAGGTGTCCCAGAGAAAATCCATAGAGGTGAATTTGGTTACTACTGATTGGGGGGGGGGGGCGCTCCCACCTCTTGCTCCCATAATTCATACCCGGCCATTTCTCTGGACTGTATCAACACTTTGCTGTGTAGATTCTTTTTAAATGTATTCCATATTCAAGCTACTGTCTTTACATCCCATTTGTGCTGAACTTGAACATACTTAATAAGAGTATGTGTCCATTACTCTAGACCCCCCACAGAGTTATTTAGTTGTTTTTAACCAGGTATAGCACACTAAGCTGAAAGCTTTTTTACAGGAGCGACCTGGGAGCACAAGGAGGTTAAGTGACTTGCTCAGGGTCACACAGTATGCAAGTGGAAGCTGTGGGATTCAAACCCAGGTGTGGTCTGCTGGATGTCACCAGATTTGCAGCTCAGAGCCTTAGATCACTGCACTATACTATATAAGCAGTCCAATCCCCATATCTTCCAAACTGTACTTGGCTATCTTTTCCTGACCCCACAGTAACAGTCCCTTTAGTTTCATCTTGATTCAGGTGAAAACACATAGCCCTTTAGCACAGCGAACTCACCCCTTGGTTGCAGGTGCCTCACGTGTTTTCTCCTCAACGAACTCTCATCCAGAGCTTCTGGTGCCTCAGCATGAACTTAAATCAGGCAGCTTCTTTTCTCCCTAGCCAGACCAGGGGAGTTGCCCCTGGAAGCTGGCTGATTCCTTGCCCCCATCCCTGCAGGGATGGGGCCCTGAACCACTGAAAGCGGTCTCCACCACTTCAATGTGCTCTTGTTGTGTCCTTCAGGTGAGAACACACACCTATACAACAAAAAAATACCTCTTTGTCACAGCTTAGAGCCCTGAGGGCCTGCTTACAGCAGAGCACCTCTTCTACTGCAGACTGCAACCAAACTCACAGACTGACTTCAAATTCCCCAACATTCCAGTGTGGCTTATGCAGCTGCGACAGTTCTAAAATGATGTCATCCCTCAGGCTCAGCTGAGACTGAGAACAGAGTGAGACAGTGTGAAATCCATTTAACTGTAGTTTCACAAACTGCCTTCCCTGCCTACCACTAGGTCTTACTGGGATTCTAGTAACCCCGGGTTACAGGGGGTTTACACCACTGACCAGTCTTGCATCCTGAAGAACAGCATAACAACTATTTGAAATGGTTTTAGTCTGACCCCTAATTTCCCAACTGTTGTCACTGTAACATTGACAGATCTATCTTAACGTTTATTAACAGTGAAGCCAGACTTCTTAGCTGTACAGATTCAGTCAGGTACAAAACTTCGACCCTCGCTTCAACCAAGTGACAAAGCTCCCAATCCCAGTTATATATCCAATCCACACATTTCGAGTTATGTGGCCCCTCCAATCTCAACCCTGGTTCTAGCTCGCATCTTTCTCTTCCACTACTCCACCAAGGCTCCGTGCAAAGGTAAACACCTTGCTGGGGCCTCAGGGGTCCTCCTGCGCACTAGCGCGCTCGCCAAATGACACGCTTAGCATCCCTCAGAATCGCCTGACTCGCAGCCGTGTCTAGGAAAGCCCGTTTCACTCTCCAACAGTTCACATCCTCTGTTGTCCTACTTAAAGAGATAGGTTTCGAGCCACAGAACTCCAAAGAAAGAGTTCTGTGATTCAAGTCCTCGCAGTTTGTTGCGAGTTTCTTTGGGGACAGGGTGTCTCAGGCAGTGTTAAGAAAGCCTAACCCGGAAGTGTGGAAGCCTGGTTGAATTCGGATCATCTGTTTGAACACACTGGGTCCCTAAACGAACATCAGTAGTAGGCTCTTTTGTGGCCGGTGAGGGGCGAAGCTTATTTTCCTCCACCGGTTATTGGGGGGCGGCGGCGGATTTCCATTTAGAAACGTGGGATTACGCTCCACAATATGGCAGCCCGTAAACCCAGCCTTTGGATGGGTAATGTAAGTACAGTATTTCATTTTACTCGTTCCTAGGTAGATGTCAAGCCCATATACTCCTGATTAGTTTAATACGTGCAACAAACGAACACAGTCTGAGTGTTAGTCTGAAATATATTTGAATCCTTTTGCTTTAGAACTGATGATTGCAGTCAAATAATGTAAGACTGTTGGTTGTCATTCATTCAGAGTGAGCTCTTTCTTAAATTTATTTCCTGCATTATTTTACCAGTACTGAGAAGGTAGACCAACACCGTGTTTCCAGCTGCGTCCTGTGGTTCATGCATGGCATGCACTTGCGCAGAGATGTGCTTTTAAGAAGTATGTGGTTGGGTGCACCCAACATTACACTGAAAGAGATACTCCAAGCAGACATTAACCTTTTACAGTTATATACAAGATATTCCGGTATGTTCAGAAATACATACGAGTACAGGTGGTTCTGCAAGACATCCTGTGCCATCTTGGTTTGTTGACATATTTCTACCCCTTTATGTGAGTACAAGTGGTTCTGCAAGACATCCTGTGCCATCCTGGTTTGTTGACATATTTCTGTCCCTTTATAAACCCTCCCATGGATCCAGGGGTGTAGCTAGCAACATATAAATTAAACACCAACTGACCAATCTGTTGCCCCTACCATAGCGATTCTCAGCTGGTACCATGTAGCAGTACGTGAGTAATATAATTTGTGGGAGACATAGAGGGTGACAGTGTGTGCTAAGTGCAAAAATTACACAGCAACTACAAGCAAGCAGACATTCGGCACTGACAAATTCTTGTTATATTAGCAATAAGGCACTTCCTGTAGTTATAGGGTGATTGTGTAGAATATCGGACCACCACTTTTAGCATAGTGTAAAGCTACAGAGAATACAGCGTAGCTTCACAATATAGCTGTGCTAGGCTACTTTCATCATGTGTTTGCAGTTGCTTTATTTTTTGTCAGTGTATTTGAGTTGGGGGCTCTGCCCCCCCCCATCACCCCTTTTTTTTATTTTTTTGACTTTCTTTTTATCCCTCCTAACCTTCCCTCATTGTTCCACTCCTTCGGGCTACTAATACCACTCATGCCGCAGACGCAGAGTCTGCCCCTAGAGTGCCCCAGCAACTCCAGCCTTCCTCCACCTCAACAGAGCGCCTGCACAGCGGGGTCTGCCTGTGGCTCTGTGGCTGGATGGCTTGGAGCGGTCATCATCTAGGATCGCCAAGGTTGTTTTCTGTTTTGCTTGTGGTCCCCTTCCATCCCCCCTGAGGATGCCGGCTTGGGCAGGTTACGTGCTTACGCACTACACCTGCCAAGTGCATAACAGGGTCTTCCCCTCCCCGATTCTAGCAACGTGGGAGCCGCCAATGCCCCGAAAGTCTGTGCTCCCACCAACTCTCAAGGACATTGGGTGCATGACGCACCCCTGGTAACCCACCCCAAAGGAGGAGAGTGTCCGTTGGGATGCGCAATCCTCCTTCCCCCTGCTGACCCCTGGTGACCTGAGTCCGTGCTCGAACCTGCGTTGCCGGCGTGGTGCGAGGTGCGTCTTCCAGTGCCTCAACCCTCAGCACCACCGGGCTGGCCATCCCCCCTTTTTTAACATGGGGTAGCATGCCATTGGGCAAGTAGCATAATAGTGTAGATCTGATGGTGGTCCAATATTCTACACGATCGCCAGTTATAGTTCCAGTAGTTATGTCACTTTTTGTTTAAAAACCCCTAGGGGCACGTTGCATTTGGCTATGCCTTGTGCCACATTACACCCCTAGAGGTGATTAACAGAGCAGTAACATAACCCTGATCTTGCCTTATTGTTTAAAAGCTGTCATGGGTTATCAGAAGAAGAAGAAGAAGAATCAGCATTTATATAGCGCTTTTCATACATCCAAAGCGCTTTACAAGCAATGCTAGACTGATAGAGAAGTGACTGAATGTGTGGTGGCGGCCATATCGCACATCATCACCCACACACAGCCTGGATAATTGCATGAACCGGTTTATGGGAAGGGGAATGTTGGCTAGGACACCGGGAATGTTCCCTACTCTTTGCGAAGAGTGCCCTGGGTTCTTTTACTTCCACCTGGACACCCACCAGGACAACACCAGGATGGGCAGAAGGGACCTCGGTTTAACGTCTCATCCGAAGGACGGTTTAAAACTATGATTTAAGACAAACATTTTGGTCCCATCGGGCTTTGAGGAACTCCAACAATGTGGATACCAATACTTATTAACATGTAGAACTGAGGCTAGTTTCAACTTTATGGTTTTGCAGCTTGTAGATATCATATAAGCAAATCCCTCATAAAGGAATATATGGTAAACTAATACATCTACTGTTCACTAAAGCTATTTGTATAACAGTTTCCCACTGTATTTCAGGACAGGTTTGCTTTTTGAGCAGACATGCATACTAATACCTAGGGTTACCCATGCCGTGCCTTTGCATCCCGACAGACACCCCCCTGCAGCACATTGATGCAAGCATTTAGCGGACATCTGTGGAGTTAGGTGGTGGGCATGAAGTGTAAGGGTTAAATTCAGTATAAGCCCATGGACGTGCCCCACTAGTGATAACCGCCAGTCAGCAGGAAGCAAAGGCCATGCACAGCAGCCTTTCTGCTGCTGGTGACCCTTTGTTGAAAAGATTGACTTCTAAACTTTTATGATAAAAACAAAGTCAAATTTATTTAGACAAAGGCAGTCTGGACATACACTGCTGCAGACAAGGAAGCCCACTCCTCCCACCCCACTAGTGATACCAAGCCTGCAGGGCAATGGAAGGTTGGGCATGCTTTTAAACTCCAGAGCCCAGAGAGGCCCAACAATCGAGGGCAACCAGTGATGGATCATATTGCAAGTCAGGATTTTAATGGAGGGTGCCGGGGGTGGGTAGGTTACCAGTAGCTTGGATTATTTTTGTAAACTTTATATGTATTTTAACAGTCAGAAGACGTCCGGGTGGATGAGAAAAAAAATGCAGATAAATTTTGTTTCTTGCACTGGATGTTGACGGCTTTACCTGACAGATGCAGCACAGCATGAACTGCTGTGCACGTTTCCTTTTATACAGGCATATCAGGAGACATTCAAGAACACTACTAAAATAAAGACCCTTAGTTTTAAATAACCCCCCCCCCGCCGAGTTTGTGGCTATAAAAACAGGAAAGCCACTTGAATAGCAGATTTAATTAATTCTGCATTCACTTAGCATCCTCCATGCAAACTGTAGAAACTTGCATTTGTTCATAAATTCAACTTAACCACGTGCTTAACTTTAAAAATCCAGAACCCATTGTAATGTATACCATGCAGATTACATCTTTCAGCACCAGTGCCCTGGTGGCTTCTGTACTAGCATCACTGTACAGCCACCTTTGCCATATAACCTCCAAACTGGTTAAGAACCACAAGTCTAAAGTATATTTAAATTTACACGAACCTTCTCTCCGTAAAATATGCATCTTTACTAGGCAGTTGCTCTTGAATTAGGGAACATTGTTTTGAGTTGCCTAACAGTTGTTCTAGCATCATGTTAGCGATAGAACTGTTGAGAGCTAAGCTTCACTACTTCAAAGGTATTGGCAATTTTGAGGGCCTTGATCAGGACGCCCTGTCTTCCAGTACTGTATGTAATCAATTCAGTAAATGGCTGGGACTTCTAAATGAAAATACTGCATGGGAATTGGTCACTCTGTTCAAGTTCTAAGCTGACCCCAGATTCACAAGAGGAAGCCAGTTGCTTCAAACTATGATAACGTAGTTTTCCTTGGTTGCTAATTTCAGCTGAAAAGCCTATACCTTTCAAATATTAAATTTTTGTTTGATACATAATTATCTCTCAGAATTATATCAGCTTTAAAGAGCCACAGACGTGTGATAAAACGTTAGAAAAGCTAATATTTAGACACAATTTAGCTTGCATGTTCTGTATCTTTCAAATATTTCTCCAATCTCTTATTTATTACTGAGGAACTTTTCACAAAAACTTGATCTTCATCCCTGAGAATTTGTTTGCCCCTACTGCTTATTTCCAAATTGAGGTCCTGAACCTCTGTTACATCATAGTCTGTTGTCAAGGGAGTAATTGTGATGTAACAAGCAGAGCATTATACTTTTAGGTAGGGAATAAGTAACAGGAGCTGATGACCTCCCAAAGACTCGGGCCCACATTTTCCAAAGAGATGTGCGGTGCAAAGTGGAGTTACGCCATGCATCCCAGAAAATGAGCAGAACCGTAATATTCAGAAGGGAGAGATGCATCGCGCATCTCTGGATGCGCCATCGTGCATCTATAATGTAGAGGGGGCATTCCCATGAATGTACCGTGCATCCCTATATTCAGCCAAAATGTGCGACGCATCTGCGCATCTCAGAGATGAGCTGCCCAAATTTAGACATGGAAAAAGCATGCTTAAATGGCCAGCCACCCACAGGCAGGCCGCAGAACTGCAGGCAAGCCATCCAAAGACAGCCCGTAGAGGTGCACCAGGACATGTTCCAGGCACCCACACACAGCAGTCATGCCAGGGTGGATGAACCCTGAGCCACAGCTGCCATATCACCACTGGCACTGTCCAGGGAGCAACACCCCACACTGCACCCTGGACGTACACACCCAGCAGCCGCATGCCAGTTCTGTCATGTGACCCCCCCAGATGCACCAGCAGTGCAGACAGCCACACTGCTGCACATGTACCAGGGGCCATGGCCAGCACCCATGTGGCCTGCAGGGTGCCACCCGGTGGTGGCATGTACCCAGGGTGGCATCTGTAGCAGCGGTGCCCATGTTGTCTGGTGGTACTAGTGGCTGCATGGCACGGGCCAGAGACCATCCAGTGGCATACACCCACGTTAGTGCCCCATGGTTGCACACAGGTGGGACCCTCCAACCTGGGTATCTGGTCACTGTCTGTACACTGCCATCCCTTGCAGTGCCCACCAGGTACCTCCCATACTGGGGTGTGTGTGGGGCACTGCAGGTGATTGCATGCAGCATATGGAGCCAGTGTATCACATGCATGTGGTAGCCCGAGCAGCCTGTGTCACCCTATGCCCGCCCCTGTTGCATGTCCAGGTGGACCCTGTGGCCACTGTCCAGGTGAGCCCTCTGTACCCCTGTTAGACGCTGTATATGGCTATGGGGTGTAGCACTGTACCCAGGCCAATGCAGTCCACTCTCCTGCACACAAATATTCCAACACACCTGCCTGCTAGGCTGCAGTTCCTCCTGTTCACCTTTGTGGAGTGGTAGGGCAGCCCTGCAAAGCTGGAGCTGAGCGTGCCCGTGGCATGCATGCAAATAGCCTGAATATATTCCAGTAATGAGATGCAAATGTGGGAGAGGGGCTTGGAATGTGCATGAGGTCACTTGCCCATGCTCCGCATTGGACTCGGGTCCCCTGCTGCGTCACGCATCTCCCACTGCGCGATCGTGCATCTTCGGGATATTCAGCTGGACATGCGCAATTGCATCTCACCATTTGTTTGGGGTGGTGCATCTCAGATGCGCAGCACAGGCACTTGCGTTATTTTGCCGGGGACTTTTGAATATGGGGGCCCCTGTCTTCATGGATATGACCTCGGTAATAAATAACTGATATGAAAACTGCAGAGCTAATGTTAAATATAAGCTGAATTGTATCTAACTATTATGGTTTTCAGAGTTCTGCTGGAGGCATCAGCCGCTCTTTAAAAAATATGTTTTACTTAATTTGTTTGATGACTGAATACTACAAGTATGTTTGATGTAACCAGTGATAACAATGCAGTGCAGATATTTTACTGTGTTCATCATCAGTCTGGTTAGTTTCTTCAAATAACTGCATTAATTCATTATAATTTGAGATGCTGTCTCTTAAGTCCAACTCTGATACCTTACCAAAACAGTCCCCCAAATCTCTCTGTGAATTGGTGGGGACGTAAGTTGTGCAGTACCATTTTACGTTTTACTGTTTTGGAGTTCTGTAGTCTGAAGATCAGTGTGAGTGAATGCTCTGCAGTGCAGTTGGTTGGGACCTGTCCTGAAGAATGGAGATCGCCACCAGTGAGGTTGCTGCACGGGATGATCACTGACCAGGACTGGGAGGGCAAGGTTGCTGCCTGATGGTGATTCCACATCAGCGTTTGACTAAGTCATTTTGTTGGGGGAAAAATACCTTCCTGTGCATCCCGAGCTTACATTTTCACTAGTAAAAAGAGGGCCAGTTTGATCCTCCGCTTGAAATGTTGGGGGTCAGGCCTGAAAATATTAAGATAAGAAATTTGCTTGAGTGGCTTTCTACAAATTACCTAATTCTCTTTCTGTAAAGATACAAGTCCAAAACTTTCAATCTACAGGGTCAGTGCTGAAGAGAAGTGATATGATTAAAACATTCAAACATCTTAAGGGCATTAACAAGGTGAAAGAGTCTAACATGTTTCAGTATAAGAAAAATAGCAGGACAAGAGGACACAGCATGAGATTAGAGGGAGGTTAATTAAAGGGTAACGTGAGGAAGTTGTTTTTTCACAGAAAGGGTGGTGGATGCATGGAATGGACTACCTCAGGAAGTGGTGGATATGAATACAGTGCAGGGCTTCAAACAGGCATGGGATAGGCATAAGGGAGCAATACAGATGAGTATGAATAGAGAGGCCATTGACAGAGCAAAGGCCAATGGCACATTCATAAGGTAGAAAAAGAAATGGGCAGACTGGATGAGCCTTGCTGTCCTTGTCTGCCATCAACTTCTATGTTTCTGTGAAGCACTGCTTTTATGTCTGCGCTTCAGAATCCTCAAAAATCCTGTTTGGGGACTTCAGTAGGTGTTTACGCAAACCCTAGTTCATTTGATGACCGAACACCTGATAACTTGTAAGTTGGAGAGCATGTAACTGAGTTGTAGTAATACTGTACACGCTCCCCATCCAGGTAATCCTATGGAAGGATCAAAAAACGTCCTTGTATTTTTAAACAAACTGGTTACAACACCCTCTGGAGTGAGCCTGAGCAAAATGATTCTCTGTATTTATTAGCTTTTGCTTACCGGGTAAGTGCATTAGGCATAAATGCTTGCCTGTTTTCAGGCACTACCCGGGAGAGTACAGAATTAAGAGATATTGACATTTATTTTTCGATATCTTCAGGATTCATATTTGATATGCTGCTGCACGGATTGGTCCCTGTTTATTTGCCACTAAGGGTTGTGACGGGCTCTTAGTAGTCCTCCTAAAGTGTTGTGCTTAGGCCAGCAATGTCTTGTCCAATGGTGTCGAAGACTGTCTCGACTGTATGCAGATCTGCTGCAGATTGCAACTGCATTAGAAAGGTCATTCACGAGTGTGGATAAGAGTGGTAATCTCAGGACTGAACCCTGGAGGAATTCTGTGTCTATTTAGAGGGCATCAGAGCTCACTTGCCCCATCAAGTAGTAGGAGAATCGGATTATGGTATAACATATTACTCCAGAGACCTTCAGTTGCTTGATTAGGAATGTGGTCTGTGTTACTGAGTGCAGTAGTCAGGTTAGTGAAGAATATTCCTGTCAGCTGGCCTCTGCCCACGCCTGTTTGGGTGAAGCTGGACAGTTTTAGCAGGTGTACGTCCCCTATCTCTGGGGGCTTACCTTAATGGGCTGCTGGTCTCCAGCGGCCCCTCCACCTAACTGGAATCTGGTTCTTCATCCTCGGGTCCCCTGTGATCTGGACTGCTGCAGTTTAGGACTGGCAGCATGGTGCAGAAGCAGTGCTCCCAGATCTACAGGGAGTCCTGTATTTTAAGGGATTTTTACTACAAAAATGGGATACGGGAAGGAAATCTTTTATTTATAAAATATCAGGGGAAATGGACAAACACTACAGGAAAATGCCCTCTATGAAGCTCATGGCTGCCAAGATCCAGACAGAGCCCTCCAATTGGTGCTCAGTTTGCTGACTTTGCTACACTAAGCAATTCTGTTGGTCCATTTGCAGCCTGTGTTTCTCTGGGGTAGTAAGGTAATATGCTGGCAGTGCATCTTTTTGAGGATGAATTCAGATCTTCTGATCAGGAACCAGTGAGCTGCTGCATGATCCAAACACCTGCCATGTGGCCCCACTCAAAACAGCAACACCGTTCAAAAAGAGGACACTGAGTCAGTGAGGGCCCAGCCCATGCTCCTGGCCATACAGGAAGACAAGAAAGCTAGTAACCAAAGGGGAATGATTTCCCACTTACATAAAGTCCTGTCTACTTTAAGAGGGGACCCACTAGCTAAAATAAAAACAAAATGGAGAGAGGAGGCACCCCATGACTCTGTGGAGCCCAACTGGGACCGCATCTTCTGTATTGCTAAAAGGACAGCGCAATCCCCCCCATTGACAGGAGTTTACCTGGCGGGTCAGGGTCCGCTTTTTCCTCACCCCTCAAATAACAGGTAAAAGAAACCCGAACAACACATCAGAATGCTGGAGGGGCTGCGGAACACTAGAAGCGGGTCACCTACACATTTTCTGGACCTGCAGTGGCCTCCAGGGCTTCTGGGGAGAGATTACAGGGGCTCTTGAAGTCATTTTTTCCCTGCAGCTGCCGCTAAGGTGGCCCTCAGTGATCCTGGGAGACCCCCAATGGAGCTAAGAGATGCGGACTCACTGTATCTCTGGTCCATCCTGACAACAGCAGCGCATAAGGCCATCACGGAAAGATGGCTAAACCCTCACCCCCCCCTTCTAAACAAGAATGGATAAAAGTAGTGACTAGCATATCTGAACTGGAGGAACTCACCTACAAAATTAATAACGGAACTGCTGTTTACATAAGAAGGTGGATTAGGTGGGAGGTCTGGCTTGCCTCTAACAGTGAAGCTACTGAACAACCTCTGAACTATCTTAAAACACAATCAGAGATCTTACCTTCTACAAGGGTAACCCCTGACTGGGTGGAGAAGGTTGGGAGGAAGAGGAAGGGTAGGAGCCAATGTAACTCTAAGAGATGGATATATTTTAATTGAATCCACAACAATGAGAGAATTTGGGCTGCCTAAGACAAGATAATGTCTACTGATGAATTAGAATTAATGTGACTGAAGGTATAATTTAAAAGAACAACTGTTTTCTTATATGCTTTATATATGGATTTAAACTGAGTGTACTAAAACGATGTACCTGATTGTTGCTAATAAACTTGAAAAAAAAACAAAAACAGCAACAACGTTGAGTCAGCCGAGCTGCATCTCAAATGCCACTGTTCTGAACTAGCAGATCCTAAGCCACTAAAGGTAAACAAGCCTTCTTGTAGGCAGCCTCAGGTTAGTCTATTTTAAACTCATTTTAAGTGCAAAATGAGTCAGACAAAAGACTGACCACTTGATGGTGTTATGCTTTGGGGGGTGCAAGAAAGAGTGCTTAAGTGTTGCTTGAGGGAAGCAGCACCCTGAACCACCAAGGCAAACAAACCTTCTGTTTTGCAAATTTGTTTATTTTAAACACATGAAGTGCAAAAAGCAAGCCAGACAAGAGACTCGATGATGGTGGGCTTTGAAGGGTGACGGGGACACAGAGTGCTTAAGTGCTACTTGGCTTGTTTGATGCACAGAGCAGAGTTGTGTTTTTAAAAAGATCACTAAGGCAGCACTTCTTCTGACTAGCCTAGAGGTTGAGGTTATTTGGAAAAAAAAATTAGACAGTGTTTCTATATAATTATGAACCTAGGAAAGGTATGGGGGTGTCTTCATCAAGATAAGCAGGAGTTATCAATTATATGTGTGAGATCAGAAGGGACACATAGACCCTGGTCTGGCCTAAGGTTAGTAAAATAAATGAAAAAAGGGAATATTTGCTCTTCCCTCAAAGTTTGGTGCACAAAGCTATGTGTGTGTGTGTGTGTGTGTGTGTGTGTGTGTGTGTGTGTGTGTGGATGCTTAAGCATGCTAATGAAAAACACAACAATACACTGAAACAATGTTTATTAATGGAGCGCTACAGGTACACAGAGCTGTAGGCCCAATGCACAACTGGTGTGGAGTGGCTATGCACGCGTATCTGGGGCGAGTAGCTACTCCACACCCCCTGTGCCACCTGCATGGCATGCACGAAGGGGGCATATGCAGACCCACTGCACCCAATCCCCCATGTCTGCAGACAGCTTCACGATGGGCACGGTCCGGGGGCGTGCCAGCACTACGTATATTCACTAACCCGCCTAGTGCTGGCCGTGATGGGCGCAGGAGGGGTGGTGCAGGGGCACACTAGGGAGACCCTGCCATAACCCACAGCATGCCCCCATGAACACAGGCATTCGGTCACCGGGGGACCAGGACAGGGCACACTGTGCTGCTCTCAACTGCTGGGCAGCAGGGTGGCAGGGGCAGCTGGATGGGTGAGCGCCCACAAAGTTTTATGTGAGACAGCACTGAGACTGGAGGGTGCCGCACTGGTCTGGGTGCGTGCTGTCAGCATGCACAGCCCCAGACCCATGCCACCCTACATGTGGGATCCACTGTGGGTCCTGGGGGGCATCCATTGGATGTCTGCCTGGGACAACTCCTCCCCTGGCCACCCTGCAGAGTCCTGTCCATTGAGGGAGGAGCCGTGGATAAGTGATCGGCATTGGTGAATGCCGGTATGGGCACATCTGTCCGTGGACTGCAGGGGCGAGGGTGGGGTATGTGCATTTTGTGCATCCCTACGCCCCTTTCATGCATTGTGAGCAGAACACAAGATGTATCAGTCTGTGATTAAGGGACAAATTTGAAGTTAAGGCATTTCGTACTATAAATAGAATACTGTATAAGGGACTTTATTATTATAAAGTTATAATGCCTTCAGGAGGTTCTGGAGACATGTGAACCTTGAGAACTGAGCTTTATAGGTTCCAGCATTTCCCCAGAACCTCAAGATGGTGTTATATTGTTACACATAAAGTTCTTATAGTTGTAGAGTAGTTATGTGATACGTTGTAGGTGATTTTTTTATATGTAAAATAAATAAGAACACATAAAACAGCCTAAACATTTGTCCTAGTGATTTTATTGACTGGCACAATGACACCAATTGTGTACTTACATTGATTTGTGCATACAGGAAAATCATCCCAGTTTTACAGTGAAAATACAGGGAAAATTAGGGTGCACTACAGGAAAATGCTTTGCCTGATCTGGGAGCACTGCAGAAGGCATTTGCCAGAAGTCTGTGGCAAGAGTTGAGCCACTGCTTCCTCAGACATCATGGATGCAGCCAATGAGTGTGACTCTCCTTCTTGGCCCCAGAATTGATCAGTGGGTTGAGACTAGGTCTAAGAGCACCATTCGGTGTAAAAGTGAGCCCCCTGCTCCAGGAAAAGCAGCGGAGTTAGAGAGGGAAATCCTTGACACTAAAGTGCCATGCAGCAGATGCACACAATCGCAGAGAGAGAGAGAGCGACGAGACACTGTCTTCATTGGAGGAGTTGAAATTAAGGTTTGCAGTCACTAGCCAGCAGGGCTAGTGACTGGGAAAATCCACTAGACCCGTAGATTTATCCACTGGCCCAGTTGGTGTAAATACTGAAGTGTTGCCTTCTTCAGTACAAGCCCACAGGGCTAGTTAAATGAAAATCTTGCTAGCCCAATACAAAATCTACAAAAGAGCCCAGCAGCACAGGCTGCAAAATACCGAAGTCAGCAAGTAAACCAGGCTGTTGACATGCATCTCTTCAGCCTGTGAACCACAAGGACTGCTGGGAAGGGGTTGAAGGCAAACCAAAAGATTGGCATGTGAATTTGGGCCAGTCAGTGAGGCATGCTTCACATGTGAGCTGTCTGTCTAATGATTTAATAATTTGCAGGAAATGACAGCCCATTAGGGGGTAAATGGAGTGATGTGCTGATGTTGAGATATCAAGAAGTGAATATAAAACCAGCTCCCAAGGGGACCAATACTAATTTAAGTTTTGTTTAAAACTCTACCCACCCCCATGTAGGTAGTAAGTAAAAGTCGCACTTAAGTTTTCCTGGGGAGCCTAAGGTAAGGATTGCAGAAGATATAGTTAGGGAACCTGTAAGATAGAAGTTCAGTAAAGGATCAGTAGTTCGTGTGTGTGTGTGTGTGTGTGTGTGTGTGTGTGGATTGTGGAGCTAGATAAGTAAGGACAGGTCAAAATGAAACTATACTTATCTGATAGTGGTGGGATAGGCAGGGGAGAACATCCAGTCACAGCTGTTTTTTTTTAAAAAAAGGAAAAATAAGTTTTTATGTAGGGGAAGGTTTCAGTAGTGAGAATAGAGCTGAGGAATATAGAGTTAGGAAGGGTAGATAACAAGAGTAGAAATAAATAGTATTAGGTTAAGGGAAAGCTTAAAGAAGGTGACCATAAAAGTGTGAAAAATAAGAGGAAGAAAAAATTGGTTAATGATAGACTGTTGATCTAAAATTTCCAGCTGCAGAACCATTCATCCAGCAGAATGCAGCTCATAGAAACATAGAATTTCATGGCAGATAAGGACTGTTTGGCCCACCTAGTCTGCCCATGTTCCCTACCTACTGTCACACTGTAGACTCGACTTGATCTTTGGCTTCACCCCCCCCCCTTTCCTTGCTTCTAAGGATCACTTATACCTATCCTATGCCTTCTTAAATCCCATTGCAGTTTTTGCTCCCGACACCTCCTCAGGGAGGCTGTTCCAGGTATCCACCACCCTTTCTGTGAAGAAGTGTTTCTTACATTTCTCCTGATTCTACCTCCTTCCAGCTTCATCGCATGACCCCTTATTCTTGTGCATCTTTTCTCTGAAAAAGGATTGCTTCTTGAACCTTATTTACATCCTTGAGGTTTTTGAAAGTCTCTATCATATCCCCCCTCCCTTCTTTCCTCCAGTATGTACATATTGAGGTCCTTCAGTCTCTCTTCTAGGGCTTTTGATGCAGATCCCGCACCATTTTAATTACCTTCCTCTGGACTGCCTGTACTGTGTCCTTTCGGAGATGATGACTTCAGAACTGGGCACAGTACTGACTAGAGGGGGTCTCACCAGAGACTGATACAGTGGTATCACTACCTTCCTCTTTCTGCTGGTGATACCCCTTCCTATGCACCCCAGCATCCCACTGGCTCTCCCCACTGC
This sequence comes from Neoceratodus forsteri, assembly GCA_016271365.2. NCBI lineage: Eukaryota > Metazoa > Chordata > Ceratodontiformes > Ceratodontidae > Neoceratodus > Neoceratodus forsteri. The sequence continues at coordinate 178,661,506 of CM057456.1, forward strand.
CTTGTCACGCTATTTGCTGCCTTTTGGTCATCAGATATGAGACCACCCAGGTCTCTCTCCTGTTTGGTGGTCGCCAGTACCCCCTCCCCCATTTTGTATTCTAACATTGGTTTTCTATGCCCCAAGTGCATAATTTTGCATTTATTTTGCATTGAAACTTAGTTACCACTTTCTAGACCACTCCTCTAGCTTACCTAGATTTATATTCATTTTTTTCCACTCCCAGTTGTGCACTGCATTGCAGATTTTTGTGTCATCTGCAAAATGACATACCTTCCCTTCTAGTCTCTCTGCAGTGTTGCTTATAAAGAGAAGACTGGTCCCAGTACTGATCCTTGAGGCACCCCGCTAGTCAACCTCCCTTCCCTGGAGTGAACTCCGACTGTTCCTTGGAACTCAGGGGTCGAGACAATAAAGCAATGTAATGTGAGCATAGCTCTGTGTAGTGCTCTGTAAACCCAGCAGCAAAGGGCCAGCAAGTGTTTACTTCTGTGCAGCGGAAGGTTTCAGCATCTCATTCACCACCATAAATGTCAACATACATTGTAGTCCAGTTGGGAATACTTTTAATGTTAAAATCCAGCAGAGTAACATGGGACACCCCTCACAAGCAAACACCAAATATTGTCGTGCTTACATTCTGTGCTTTCTCAAGGCTGATAGGCCAATAGTGATCAAATGTACTTAAAGTTCCTAATTGTATGTGTCAATGGATCACTGCCCATAGGTGTTCCAGGTGGATTTTCCAGTCCAGACCCTACACCATGACATCATCCAGGTAAGCAGTAGAGTAACCAGTGTGAGGGGCTGGAATTGCATCCATGTACCACTGGAATATAGCAGGTGCGCCACGTAGACCAAATGGCATGGTGGTAACTGACAGAACTGAATTGGAGTGGAAATGTGGTTTTGTCTCTGGATTCTTCAGCTAGGGGAATTTGCCAGTAACCCTTGGTGAGATTGAGGGTACCAATGTACTTGACATTTCCCACCCTGTCCACCAAATCATCTGTCCTGGGCATAGGATAACTGTCAAACATGGACACTTGATTAAGTTTCCTAAAATCAAAGCAGATTCTTACACCCCCTTCTTGTTTATTTGCAGTCACCATTGGTGATGACCAAGCACTTCTGGATTCTTTAGTGATACCCAGACTTCATTTTTAGTATTTCCTTAACCATGTCTGCCCATAACCGCTCTGGTAATCTGTGTGTCTTTTGTCTGATAGGGCGAGCATTCGGTGTCACTTTTACGTGCTCAACCCCTTTTTCTCAGCCTAGCACTGAGGTAAAGGTATGTTTAAATGAAGTTTAGCACTCTTTTAAACGAAGTGCTTAAATACCTCAGTAAAATGAACCCTCGGCCCCAAGTGGGACTAGATAATCTAGACTGCAGGTTGATCAAGACCACTGCACGTTTGCTGTGCTACCCACTAGCTAAAATATTCTATCATTCTCTGTGCACAGGCCAATTTCCAACACTGTGGAATGCAGTCCCAGTTCACAAGTCTGGCAGCACAGCTTGCCTGCAGAACTACAGGCCCATCTAATTATTTATTTATTTAGTTTTTGTTAACCGGGTAAGTGCGCTAGTCAGCAAGTGACTGTTTTCAGGCACGACCCGGGAAGTACAATTACAATACACAAAGAGTACAGCCAGATTATTAAGACAACGAGTACAAAAAATGCATACTAACATACTAAAATGCCAGCAGAATAGGCCTAATGGTCTTTTGTGTCTGCTCGTTTGGTCAGTCCCCAACCTGGGTGCTGACCTTGCTGTCCCCCTCGCCTTCTCTGGCTTCTCCCTTCCCAGTTCCGGATATTCTTGCTGCATTGGATTTTAGAGAGCTGCAGAGAGAAATACATATGGCAATGTAACATACATTAGTAAACAAAAATATACTTTAGCACTTGATCATGGAACATACTCAAAAATGTGAATAGTAGAAGGCAGAAAAGAAGAGAGGATAGGCATCAGTAGAAAAGACACAAGGAAGGGAAAACTGGCAAAAGGACGGGAGGAGAGATTAAGTGGAAAGGAGGTGCCGTCAGATGGCAACAGCGGTGGGTGCCAACCTGCGGCCGAGCCTATGGAGCGAAAGGCGGCAGGACGAAGAGGGTGGTGGGGAGTGGCAGTAGACGGCAACAGCGGTAGAGGTAGGAAAATACAGCCGGTCTGGTGGAACCGATGACGGCAGGGCGAGTGAGGATGCCGGTGAGGGGGATAGAGGTGGAGGAGTTACGGCAATAGCGGCAAAAGTGTCAAAGTCAAGCCGAGCCAGTGGAACCAAGAGATGGCAGGGCAGGAAGGGGGGTCGGTGGCACGGAGTAGGTGATAGTAGGTGGAGAGGTGACAAGCACAGCCAGGAGGTGGGGACTAAGAAGGGGCATGGATGAGGTAGGAACAGGTAAAGGTGAGTTTGGTGGGGAGTGGCAAAAAGGGGGGAAGAGGATATAACAGAAGAAGGGGGAAGAGAGCAGCAGTGGGGTTAAGTGAGGAGAGGCTGTGAAGTGAAGATAAGAATGTCATGGAGTAGAATAGCGACTTACAATTGTCAACAGCTAACATTAGGCTTATAAAGAAACAGGTTAAGGCAACATTAATTACAAGGCACAAAATAAAACATTAATTACAAGGCACAGTATAGAACACCCATTTGGACAGGCAAAGTGCTAGCAATGAGAAACAGTACAAATGCAAGCGGATCAGAGTAGGGTCAAAGCAAACACATTTGTCCATAGTAGTGAGGAAAGTCCTGAGTTTGCTCTTAAAAGTCATATGGTGGAGACATCTCTTAGATCCTGAGGTAGTAGGTTCCATAGGTGGGGGACAGCATGATGGAAGGGCCCATGCCTTTTAGTCCGACAGAGAGGGATGGATAGTAAGGTCTGATCAGCCGATCTAAGATTCCTTGTGGAATGGCGGCCTGGGGAGATCAGACAGGATAGCAGGCTTGGAGCGTCCTTAGGATGGAATCAACTAAATTGTACAAGTAGTACTGCCTGGTAGAGGAAGGAGAGCCAACCAAGGTCCTGATATAAGAGACAATGATGCTGCAGCCGAGGTGCTTTGGTTGCATACCTGCACACATTATTGAAGGTAGTATCCCATAGTTGCAGTGAAGATTTGGTGGCCAAGGACAGGATGGGACACCCATATGTAAGGTTGGCAATAGAATGCCTCTGGCTATCGTAATTTAGCAGCAGGGGTGAGCAGGTATTTGGTTTCTATAAGTAGCCCCAATTTGCAGTTAATTGACTTGCAGGTTTCCTGTATATGTGCTTTCAGGTCCAAGGTTTGATCCAGGTGGATGCCAAGGTAACGAAAGGAAGTGACAGTTTCTGGGGTCCCCATCGATATCAGAGACAGAGATGGTCAGAGGACAGGATCTAAGCTTGTGATTGGAGCCAAACATCATAACTTTTGTTTTATTTGTATTTAAAACCAGGCGTTGAGAGTTCAACAGTGTTGTACAGCACGAAAATCTGCAGTGAGGGCAGCATTTAGATCCAGGACCTTATCAGGTGATAATAAATTACCAGGTCATCCGATAAAGAAGTGAGTGACCTGTGGTGACCAGCTCAGGAAGTTTATTGACGAATAATGAGAATAGAAGAGGGCCAAGTATAGACCCTGAGGGACCCCAATGTTGATAACAGCACTGTCTGACATGGATGAATTAAACTTAACAGCTTGTGTTCTGTTGGAGAGGCAGCTTTTGAACCAGGTAGTGACTGGGGAAAGCCCAAGGTACTGAGGGCGGATAGTAGCAGAGAATGGTCAACCAGATCGAAAGCTTTGGTTAAGTCAATGAAGACTGCCCCTGTTAACTTTCCTCTATCCATATTGGTAACTGATATCTGAAGTGAATTTTGCAAGTGCTGTCATGGTGCTGTGATGCTTTCTAAAACCATGTTGTGCTGAGCTTAGTAAATTGAATTTCTCAAGGTATTCAGTGATTTGCATGGATACTACTTTTCCAGGATTTTATTCAGAACAGACAAAATAGCAATAGGCGGTAATTTGATATGTCATTTACTGCCTTTCTTAAATACAGGAGTGACTCTGGCTGCCTTCCAGACTTCAGGGACAATGCCATTGGAGAGATAGGGTGAAGATGTGCCAGGGGGCCAGAGATGTAGTAGAAGCCATTTTAGTAGTCTTGGTTCTAGGCCATCTGAGCCAGTACTGGTGTTTTCAGAGAGTGACCTGAGCAGCTTTAGGACCCTGATGCCTAGACACTTCTCTGAAATAGAAGAGGTTGGTTAAGTTTGGGGGTCCTTCAGATGCTGGGGTTAAACTGTGAAGCAGAGGATTGTGATGGGAGGGAAGCTGTGTAGGCAGATAAGTCAGAAAATTGTTGGTTAAAAGCATTTGCAATGGTAGTAGAATCATTACAGTGTACACCATGTAGGACCATATCTGAGGGAGTGACATCTTTAGCAGAACCCAAGAAGGACTTAATGTGACCCCAAAACTTACGAGGGTCATTGGAAGAATTAATCAGCAGGTTTTGGCAGTATTTACTTTTGGCCTGCCTGATGCATCTTTACAGTCATTTCTGTATTGTTTATACAGAATGAGATCTGACTACAGTCCAGTTTGTTTGTACTTTTCCATTGATTGTCTCTAACTTTAACTTTTGAAGCAGGTCTTTTTCAGCCACCTCGAATGCTGGCCTATACCCTCCTTTTGACTGTAGGGAGGTGCTTCTTTTGGATGTTGCCAAATTCAGTCAGAAATGAATTGAGGGCAGTATCAACATTGGTTGCGGTATAAATGTTAGACCAGTCAACACAAGAGAGGTCAAATAGGAAGGCTTGTTTGTCCAGGGCAGCATAGTTTGAAAACCTAATCAGACGTGGTGGAGGAGGAGGAGGTGGACAGGATCGCCATCGACAAAGTGTGGGGGAATGATCAGTGATTGAGTCAGCAAGCACTGTGGCATCTAGTACATGATCAGGTCTGGTGGTGAGGATCCAATCAAGTAGGGACCCTGAGTGCTGAGTAGTAGTTCTGGTAAAGCCTGTGATAGTTTGGTGTAGATTGTGCTTCTGTATTGAGATTCAAGGATGCTGTGCTGTGGACCCAGCCAGTTAAGGTTCAGGTCCCAAGGAGTAGAGCCTCATTTGATTTTACATTCTGGGAGACATATTGTAGCAAATTCTGGAGACCCCTCACCCGCTTGTAGGTGGATTGTAAACACAAATGATGTGCAGCAGTTTTGAACCCAGTGCCAGGGTAGCGTGCAGAGTTTCACAAGGTGTTAGGGAATCAGTGCAGGGTAGGATGTTCAGGGATAGATGATTTTTGTACATAATGCAACCCCTTTGACCCATCGGTCTTTCCTTAGAATGCTATAACCAGGCACAAGACAAGTGGCATCAGGCACCCAAGGCTTCAGCCAAGTCTGATAGGCATAAAATGTCAGGGTTAATCAGTTTAGCCCAGGCTTGAGCTCAGCCAGGTGACTCGTGAGACTCGGATATTCATGTGGGCTATAACCAGACCCTTTTTGTTGCAGCCGTTGCAGGGGTGAGCGCAAACCATAGGGCCCAGTTGGGTTCAATATCTCCGGCAAGCATAAGGAGCCGCGGGCAAGGTGAAAGTAGGTTGGCAGAGAGAGTGCTTGCTGGCGTTTGGGTCTCGATAGTTCAAGAGATAGGAGTGGATAGACAGATAGATACAGCCCTTTTGATGAGGATAGAGTGAGCAGGGGTAGAATTCGAGTAATAGTACAGCAGGATGTTAGAAAACCTGAAGTCACTATCATTGTTAGCTGAGGATAAGTAGCAAGAGATGTACAAGTTGTTAGCCAGTTTAGACATAACAGGAGAGACAGGAGTATAAGTGGTGAAGTTTTAGAGGTGAGAGGAGGGTTCATTAGGGGAGACTGGGGTGCAGCACCATATCTGAAGTGGCCAGTTTCACAGAAGAAACTATGTTGCTATCTGAATACCCTGATCATAAATGACCTAACCTAAAAGTTAAACTTCAGCATGATTTGTGTAATTTGTCGACTTCCAAAGCGTAATATTAAAACTATGATGCTGGCCGAATATTTAATTCCAGCGTTCCTACCAGCCCCTCCTGTGCTCTGCATGGCAGGGTGTGCCAATTTATAGTTTCAGGATACTGCTTAACAGTCAATAACAGAATAAATTATTTAACAAAAGCTGTAGTAATGACATTTTGAGAGTGCTGAGGTGGCCCTGCTATATACACACACTGAAAACTAAATGGCAATTAATGCTCTAATGCTTTAAAACAGTTATGAACAATCTTATTTGCTAATATTAAGATTTTCCAGAATTAAGCAGTAGAATTTTGAATGAGAGAAGTTAGTACTGTAGAAGCCACAGCATTTCAAAAGAAACTGGCCAATAGGAGCACACAGTCAGGAGACCAACCAATCAGGTTGCAGAAGTAGAAAGCACTGCTTTCGGCTGGTCAAAAGTTACCGTACCTATCATTGTTGCTGGCTGGAGAGGGTGGCGTGGGTGGTGGCTTTGAAGGTGCGATAGCCCCGCTAAAAGGTCTTGGAGGGCTGTGGTTGCTTGCAGGCTTTTGTGGTCTCCGGTTTTGGAGGTGCCACTCAGGCTGCTGGCAGAGGCGCAGTTAGGAGGGAGCTTGGAGGGCTTGTATGGCAATGGAACGACCGCTCAGGGGATCCTCCAAGGAGAAAGCAGCAAATGAAATAAAAGATAGGTCCAGTGGAAATGATGAACTTGCCCTATTTGCCAGAGTCATTGAACACATTGTTTTTGAACAGATCGTAGACTTGCTAAACAAATGTGGGACTCTGACCACTGCCCAACATGGTTTCCAACCTTGCCATAGTACAGAATTGGCTGTGGTGGGGTTCACGCAGGCCATTCACCAGAACCTAGACTTATTTGCCTATGTGAGGCAGTATAGTGCAGTGGGATAAGGCTCCAAGCTGCAGATCTGGAGACCTGGGTTTGAATCCCACAGCTGCCTAAGTGCATACTGTGTGATCTTGAGCAAGTCACTTAACTTCCTTGTGCTCCCAGGTCGCATTTGGAAACAAACTTCGGCTCAGTGTGCTACTCCTGGTTAACCTTCCCTACCTAGACCAAGATCAACTAGCAATGCTTCACCTCACAAAGGCCTTTGACCTTGTTAACCACCAACTCTTAATCAAGGGCCTAGGTGACCTTGACTGCTTGGAGCAAGTGCTGGTCTGGTGTCAGAGTTACTTGAGAGGGCGCACAGAAAACATAGATTGCAAACTGTCTTGCCCTTGTGTTACCAGCCTAAGGACGACGCTTATAATACCAGAGGTCACCCACTCCAACTCAAAGGAAAAAGTTCAGTTACATGAATAGGAAATATTTTTTTACCCAAAGAATAATACACCCATCGAATAGCTTACCTATGGAAGTAATAATCAGCAAATACAAAATAGAATTCAAGAAACAACTCGATAACTTTATAATCACAGGGTATAACTTGACTTATTATGGCTTCTCGGCCAGTGCCCTTTGGGGTAACCATTGCCTCAGTGCTTGCACGCTGAGGTTCTTTGTCTTATTATCCTATGAATTAGTATCGGAGCTCTTATGGGCCTTGTAGTCTCCTTGCTCCTCAATCACTTTAGTGACCCTTAGTCTCCACTGGAGTTCCGCAGGGGGTCCATTCTGAGCCCTCTGTTCTTCAGCTTATTTCTGAATACACTCCCACCATCACACAGATGACACCAAGATCTGCAACAGAGTAGATGATCCAGATGGAGTGGGCAGAATGAGAAGAGATCTGGATAAACTAGCAAAATGGTCGGAAGAGTGGCAACTGGGGTTTAACGTAAAGAAGTGCAAGATCATACACGTAGGGAAGAGAAACCCTGAAGCTACCTCTAGGTTGGGAGGGGAGTTGCTGGCAGTCACAAGGGAAACATAGAAACATAGAAGTTGACGGCAGATAAGGACCACAAGGCCCATCCAGTCTGCCCATTTCTTTTTCTACCTTATAAATGTGCCATCGGCCTTTGCTCTGTCAGTGGCCTATCTATTCATACTCATCTGTATTGCTCCTTATGCCTATCCCATGCCTGTTTGAAGCCTGCACTGTATTCATAGCCACCACTTCTTGTGGTAAGCCATTCCATGCATCCACCACCCTTTCTGTGAAAAATAATTTCCTCACATTCCCCCTTAATCGGCCCCCCTCTAATCTCATGCTGTGTCCTCTTGTCCTGCTGTTTTTCTTATATCTAAACATGTTAGACTCTTTCACCTTGTTAATGCCTTTAAGGTGTTTGAATGCCTCGATCATATCACCTCTCTCCCTCCTTTGCTCAAGGGTATACATATTGAGCTCTGTTACTCTATCCTCATATGTCTTCTGATGCAGTCCTGCACCATTTTGGTTGCCCTTCTCTGGACTGCCTCAATTTGGTTAATGTCCTTGTGAAGGTGTGGCCTCCAGTACTGCACATAGTACTCCAGGTGGGGCCTAACCAGTGTCTTGTAAAGAGGGATTATTACCTTCCTCTTACGACTTGTGATACCCCTACTAATACACTCTAACACCCCCCTAGCCTTACCTACTGCTTTAGAGGTCTGCTTGAATGATTTCAGGTCATCTGTGATGATGATGCCCAAGTCTCTTTTAGAAGACTTGGTTTGCTAGACAAGGCACCTAGCTTCACCTGAGCTCTTTCCTTCTAAGACTGCTTGAAAGGCAGAGTAGAGAAACTTACCAGAGCAAGGGAAAAGGATTAAGACTTATTTTGGCTAAACAGATTTACTGTGTGGTGTTGTTTTTTATTTTTTACTCACAGGGATTGCTACTGTTTGTTGCTAACATTTCATTGCTTTATTTTTCTCTGTAGCAAAGTGTTTCTTACAGCGTATATCTTCTCTGAAATTATTACAGGTGGTGCTTTACAGGTTTTACAGTTTTATCTAACATTAGGATAAGCTTTCAGGGTTACTGCATTTGTTGTTGACTGATTGTTTCTGCTCTTACCTCCTTGTTCTTTCGTCCGTGGTTCTTCTTTTTCGGCAGGGGAAGGGCCCAGCCACCCACCCCCATCCCCAACCACCCGACACTGCACTCCTTTTATAGGGTACCACAGTTGTGACATTTCCTGTGGCAGAGCAGGAAAGGGTGGATCAGTGGGGCCTCCACAAGGTGAGCTCATTTACAAGGGCACTAGTAATTTAACTTGTTATAACAAGTTAAACAGAACACAATCAAACCATTACTTGCATTTTTTTTTTCCTTTTTTTTTTTTCCTTCTAATTACTCTGACAAGGTTATAAACCCAGCAGCTTATCTGGAATGGATATCATTAACTGCAGGTACTGTGGAACAATTTTCAGAAGGACAGTCTTACAGGATTTAGGACACTGTCCTACATGCTGGGCCATTGGAGATCTTAGGGCTCAGCTCCGGGCAGCATGGGCAGAGATTGCACACCTCAAATTTCATATTCAAGAGGAAATACATTATAAGAACCACCCGCCATTTCCCCAGCATCCAACAGAAAAACCTCGACCGCAGAGGGTAGTTGGTCCAGGAGGTTGTCAGGTGGTTAGGAGGGGCAAATTGGGTGCCCCATCACTCTCTGCTCTCCAACATATTACCTCCAAAAACCATATAAACACTACAAACAGGTATCTGCCTCTATCTCTGAAATCAAACAAAGAGGCAGAAGACACTGCAGAGCAGGACACTGCAGCACAGGAGCTAGCACAACAAAACTCATCCAAATCAGGAACCAAAACAAAAAAGCAAAAAGGAATCCAAAAACTTCTGATCATAGGAGACTCCATGATTCGGGAGTTGATACCCATCTCAGCCAGGGTAATGGTCAGATGTCTCCCAGGTACATCAGCATGGAGAGACACTGACCGCATTATAAAATTGTTCACAAAGCAGGAGAAAACATTGATGTCCTAGTACACATAGGGACTAATGATCTCGCCAGCCTGTCAGTTGTGGAGACCACGGAACACCTGACCAGGCTGGGTGACAAACTATCATCTGTTTCGTTCGGCATCTCCTTCTCTGAGATCCTGCCAGTCTGGGAGAGGGGAGCAGATGGACGGAAGGTCAGAGAAGGGGAGATGGGGAGCTAAACACATGGCTGAAGGGCTGGTGCCAGGAAAAAGGACACAGATTTGTAGGGAACTGGCAACAGTTCTGGGAGTGAAAGTTCTTTAAATTTGATGGACTGCATCTGTCTAAGGAGGGAGTCAGTGCATTGGGGCAGAAGTTTGACGTCTTTGCAGAATATTTAAACTAGCAAATGGGGAGAGGGGTGCAGCACCCCATACGTCGAATGGGAAGAACACCTTCCCCTCAGCTAGTGGTCAAACAGGGATTCAGCATGTTTGCAGTTCATTTGCATCACCAGGTAAGAAAAAAGGTTTGTCTCCCCATACGACGCACAGGGGTAATGCCAAACCTCACCCAACAACTAACACACCAAAATCTGGCCAATGGAAAATCGTGTACACAAATACTCACAGCCTGGGAAATAAGATCCCAGACCTGCAGGCAATAATGTCAGAGGCTAAGCTGGACATAGTAGCAATTAGTGAGACGTGGTTTACCAGTAACCACACTTGGGAGACTTCAGTACCTGGCTATGTATTGTTCAGAAGAGACCGAGGTGCAAAAAAGGGGGGAGTGGCCCTGTATGTCAATGAAAATATCAAAGCTACAGAAATTCAGAATACACATAAGGAGCCAGAAGAACTGTGGGTCACCCTGGAAACAGGAAATGGGACAGCCATAAGAACTGGGGTTGTCTACAGGCCCCCAGACCAGGGGAGGACATAGACACATTACTGTTAGAATATACAAAACCTGACAGCTAAAGGGAGGTTCTGATAATGGAGACTTCAACATGCCGGATACAGACTGGTCAATACCAGCAGGAACATCTGCCAGAACTAGACACATAGTGGATTCCTGCAGGGGAGGGCCTCAAACAACTGGTATAGCAACCCACAAGAGACAGGGCTATCCTAGATCTAGTACTGACTAACAAGGAAGGGATCACAGATCTCCAGGTAGAAGGTCACCTGGGGCCAGTGACCATCACATGGTATGGTTCAATTTGGCTACTACATCTAAATCATCCCATTCCAAGGCAAAAATATGGGACTTCAGAGGAGCTGACTTTGATAAGATGGCCAACAGAGTTAAGCTAGCCCTGGCAAAGAAGACGCGGTGAGGGGTACAGGCAAAGTGGGCAAGCATTAAGGATGCAATACTTGAAGCAACATCCCCTTGTGTTAGACAGAAAAGCAAGAGCAAAAGAAGAAGAAAACCACTTTTGTTCTCAAAAACAGTAGCAGAAAAGGTCAGAGCCAAAAGGCTGGCCTTCAGGAAATGTAAGGAACACAGCGGATGAAGATAGGGAGGCATACCAAACTGCCCTAAGGGAAGCAGGGAAGGCAGTAAGGCAGGCAAAGTCCCAAACTGAGGAAACACTAGCACGTAACAGTAAAAGAAGGTGACAAGACTTTCTATAGATACATTAGTGAAAGGAGAAAGTCCAGAGGGGTATTGCTAAGCTTAATGGAGAAAAGGGAGCATGTGAGGAGGAGGCCCTGTAAAGGCATCTATCCTAAATAGATACTTTGCTCAGTATTTACTGAACAGAAGGTAGGGCAGGGCCACAGCTCAGCATCATGGACACAGGGGGGAGGGAGGTGAGCACTACTCCCTTCACAAAAGAAAGGGTCCTACAAGAGCTTGCTAAGCTCAGGGTGGATAAGGCAATGGGACCTGATGGCATACATCCCAGGGTACTTAAGGAGCTAAAGGTGGAACTAGCAGAGCCATTAGCAGAACTGTTAAGTGAGTCTCTGAGCACAGGATAGGTCCCAGAAGACTGTAGAAGGGCTCATGTGATCCTGCTCCACAAGAGTGGTAGGAGGGAGGAGGCGGGGAACTACAGACCAGTCAGTCTTACCTCTGTAGTGGGCAAGATTATGGAGGCACTCCTTAAGGAAAGGATAGTGCAACACCTGGAATCCATAGGGGCACAGGATCCAAGACAGCATGGGTTTACAAAAGGAAGGTCCTGTCAAACTAATCTCGTAGATTTCTTTGACTGGGTATCCAGAGTGGTGGACCAAGGGGGAGCAGTTGATGTCGTCTACCTTGACTTCAGCAAAGCTTTTGACACTGTTCCACATAGAAGATTGATAAATAAGCTGGTTAGGCTCAGGGTGGGTCAGAAGTTGGTCAACTAAGTGGCAAACTGGTTGATGGGCAGAAAACAGAGAGTGGTGGTAAATGGTATACAGTCAGAAGAGATGCAAGTCACAAGTGGGGTACCTCAGGGATCAGTGCTGGGGCCAGTCCTCTTCAACATCTTCACTAGTGACCTTGCAGATGGACTAGCGGGTAAGGCTTGTCTGTTTGCAGATGACACCAAGATCTGCAACAGAGTAGATGATCCAGATGGGGTGGGCAGAATGAGAAGAGATCTGGATAAACTAGCAAAATGGTCAGAAGAGTGGCAACTGGGATTTAATGCAAAGAAGTACAAAATCATGCACATAGGGAAGAGAAACCCTGAAGCCACCTATAGGCTGGGAGGGGAAACATTGAAACATTCAAACATCTTAAGGGCATTAACAAGGTGAAAGAGTCTTAACATGTTTCAGTATAAGAAAAATAGCAGGACGAGAGGACACAGCATGAGATTAGAGGGAGGCCAATTAAGGGGTAATGTGAGGAAGTTCTTTTTCACATAAAGGGTGGTGGATGCATGGAACGGCCTACCTCAGGAAGTGGTGGATATGAATACAGTGCAGGTCTTCAAACAGGCATGGGATAGGCATAAGGGAGCAATACAGATAAGTATGAATAGATAGGCCATTGACAGAGCAAAAGCTGATGGCACACTCATAAGGTAGAAAAAGAAATGGGCAGACTGGATGGGCCTTGCGGTCTTTATCTGCCGTTAACTTCTGTGTTATCATGCAGAAAGACTGAAATTCTACTTTATGCAGACGATGCAGTGTATTTTACTCGGGGTGCTAACATTGAGGATTTACAGAATGCCATCCAGTCCAACTTTAACTCAGTGCAGCAGTGGTTCATGGATCATAAACTTGTGCTGAATGCCATTAAAACTAAACATGATTTTCCACAACTCCAAGAAAAAAATTGCCTGAATGTGTCAGCACTACTATCGGTACTCTAAATGGAACCAAAATTGAAAAAGTCTGTGTCTTCTATTACCTGGGCCTGTACATAGACACCAGTCTAACTTTTAGCAGTTACATTACACACCTGATGAAAACAGTGCCCCAGAAATTAAGCGCACTCTACTGGATCAGCCTATTCCTGTTACCCTCCACACGACACATACTGGCCCAAACCTTCCTGCTCCCATTTATTGACTATGGCTTACTACTCTACTTCATGGCAGTCGAGTCTGAGCTCTACAGGGTCAAAACCTTATACAACCAAATTGCCAGATTTGCAACGCAAATCCCAGCCCGGACCCTCCACTGTGTCCGCCTAAAAAAGGCTTACTTGCCTTCCCTGATGTCCGGAGTCAAGTTATACATTGATACTGTGGCACAAAAAATCGTTATGAATAAAGCCCCGCCAATTTGCAACCTTTTCATTCAACCCAAAGCCTGCTGACGCACACCAGAGCAACAGCCATCGGCCTGCTTCAAAATCCCCATGCTTAGAACAAGCGCTGGTCAAATGGCTCTACTGTTCGAACTGCCCAGTTTCTATAACTCACTACCTCAGCATGTTACTGATCTGACTCTTGCCCCCTCAGCCTTCAATTCTGACTTGGTAAATGGTTATGTAACTCTCATGAATTTAAATGCCTGTAACAGCTATGGTTGACTCTGCAAATGCACTTTTACTGTCAATTTGTACTTTTTCTGCTTTAATGTACCCTATTTCTCTACCTATGTCTGATCATCCATAAAAACAGGCAGATTTCTTGCTCGTGATCTCGCCAAACAATAATAAATAAATAAAATATGTCTTTACCAGTTAAAACAGGAGAATATGGAAGGTTTGATGCCTTTTATTGGACCAAGTGTCTTGTACAACGATGGAATTATACACAAGCTTTCGGGGCCACACAGGTCCCTTCTTCAGTGAATAGCAAAACTGAGCAACATAAGCCATATTTATATCCACTGTGAAGCAATTAAAAATCAGGAAGTGAAGTAGGAAGGTGATAAAGGGGACGAGAGATGAAAGTCTAAGATGCAAAATAAAAACATGAGAAGAAATGGGGAGGGGGCCAAATAGGAACAGGTCAGTAGGAGACTAAAGGAAGCTAAAGGGAAGACAAAAGCATGCAGATAGGATCTGAGATCAGAGGCTGGCTGTAAGGGTAGAATAGACAGGAGATGCCTAAGAGATGCAAGGAAATCAAGAAATTAGGAGAAACAAAAGAACAAAGGCCTAGATAAAGAGAGTATGAGGTAGTATAAACAGAGGTGTGAAAACAAGAGGGAGTGGGTGGGACTGAGCTAAAGAGTTAGTAGGAGAGGCAGGGAGGATGTGAAGTACAGGTAAAAACAGCAGCTCAGGCAGAACTCAGAGAAAAGAAATGAGAGAACTACAGAACCAAAGTGTGATAGATAATGACATGAATTAGTACACAATAAAAAAGAATTACAGTTTACCATAGTGTGTCATGAAACCGATGTCCTGATTCAGTCCAGAAACATTGGGAATTGAAATATATTAAACAATTTAAATCTATGTCCTTCTGTCCTGTGTGTTTCTGAAGTTGCCTCTTAGTATCAAGACAGGTAAATCTAAGAGAGAGTGATCTGTTTGTGAAAAATGGTTTCCTACTGGAGTGATAATAATATGTGTAATGAGTGATGATCCAATGATTATTCAAGGGTACAGACACCTCAGGAACAAGTGCAAAAAGGCCATCAGGGCAGCAAAGAGTGACATTTGCAAGTCCGCTCTACTAAGCTCTGCCAGTAATCCCAGGAGGTTACTAACATACTATTTGCCAGAAGATTAGGCCTTACGGCCTATCGAGTCTGCTCGAACCTCAGATCCCTAGTTGGGTGCCGAGGCCCTCCCCTCCCTTGTGTTCCAGAAACCCCTATCATCCATCCCCACCCCCCTGGGACAGGCCATCATCTGATGCATCCACTTTCTGTGTCTGTCCCACCCTCTCTTGAAGCCCTCCACTGTGGATCTCTGAACCAGCTCAGGCAGTGCATTCCAAGGGTCCACCACCCTCTCAGTGAAAACCTCCTCCTCTTTTCCCCTCACCCTTCCTCCTTCCAACTTCAAACCATGCCCTCTGGTAATACCTCCCTGCTTTAGTCTAAAGATCCCTCCATGTTTACCTATTTATTCCCTTGAGGTACTTGAAGACCTCAATCATGTCCCCGTCTCCCTCTCCTCCAATGAAAACAGGCAGAGCTCCTCAAGTCTGTCCTCATCGTCAAATCCACTAGCCCTCGTGTCATCTTAGTTGCCCTCCTCTGTACCCTCTCCAGGAGCTGTAGTCCCTCTTCAAGTGTGGTCTCCAGTACTGCACACAGTATTCAAGGTGTGGTCTACCAGTCCACTGTACAGCTGACAAAATCACTTCCTTGCTCCTAGAGGTGATCCCTTACAATGCATCCCAACATCCTGTTTGCCTTGCTAGCCGCTCCTGCACTGCTCAGAGTTATTCATATATGCATCCACCATGACCCCTAGGTCTTTTTCCCTATTGAGGCCTCAGCGCCCCTCCCAAGGTGTACCTGTGTTTAGGTTTCCTTCAAGATGCAACACCTTGCACTTGGTGATATTGAAATTTAATTTCCATGTGTGAGCCCAGCTTTCCAGGGTGTCCAGGTCCCTTGCAGGGCCAACCTCCCTCTTCTCCCTCAACTACTGCTCCCATCTTGGAGTCATCAGCGAAGAGACTCATTTCACACCCTATACCCTCCTGATGTCAGATATGTATGCATTAAACAGGATCGGACCCAGGACCCGAGCCTCCAGTACCCACTACCAACATCTCTAGGGTTCGAGAGCTCCCACAGACCACTACTCTGGGTGCATCCAGCTAGCCAGTTTTCAATCCATCTGGCCATCAAAGGCCTGCTCCTAACCCCATCAGTTTCTCAACCAGACCATTGTAGGGGACAGAGTCAAACACCATGAAGTCCAAGAATAATACATCCACAGGCTTTCCCTGTCCAGTTCTGATGTTACCCATTGTGAGAATTCACAAGATTGGTTTGACATGATCTACCTGGCACAAACCCATGTTGCCGACTATCCAGACCTCCCACCTCCTCCAAGTACACCCTCAATCGCCTTTAGTATACTCCATTAATTTTCCCACCAGGTCAAACTGATAGGTCTATAGTTATCTGGTACTTCCTTGACTCCCTTTATGGATTGGCACCACATGTGCCTCTCGCCAATCCCTAGGTACCCTCCCTGTCTCAAGTGACCTGTTGAAGAGCTCCACCAGGGGTGCAGCCAGTATGTCCGCCAATTCCCATAGTACTCTCGGTTGAATGCCATCTGGCCCAGGAGATTTGTCTTTCTTTAGGGCCTTGAGGGCTAACCACACCCTTTTGGCGGAGATAGCATCATCCGCTCCTCCACCTTACTGGCCTTTTTATCCTTGTCCAGATGTGACACCCCTGAGGTTCTGGAGAGATATTAAATCCCTTGTCAGCGGATCCTCCCATCCGGGGGTTACGGACGTGGTCATAAATGGAGTCTCCTGCAATAATCCCCATACTATTGCCAACTCCCAAATAATCACTTCTCTGACCTCTCTGCCTTCAGAACCCTCTTCTCACCTGATGAGGCTGTGTCCCAACCCCTTCCCTCCACTCTGCTGGAGGGTCACCCTCCTCGTCAGATGTTCCACCTCAGGGCTGTATCAGTTCAGGACTTGCAGAAACGTCTAGCTGGCCTCTCCCAGTACTCCAGTCCTGGCCTAGACAACCTGGAGCCTAAACTCCTTAAGCTTGGTGCTGCACACATTGCCTCACCAGTAGCCTTTATCTTTAACCTATCCCTTGGTCTGGGGACCATCCCAGACATCTGGAAAGAGGCGAGGATTGTCCCTGTACTGAAGCAAGGAAATCCCAAACTGCCTGACGATTATCGACCAATTGCCATTCTCCCAACCCTTAGCAAGCTCCTTGAAAAGGTAGCGGCTGAGCAGCTTTCGGAATATATCCACTCTCATGAACTTCTGTCCCCAGCCCAGCACGGCTTTCGTAAGGGACACAGCACCACCACAGCCTTAATCTCAGATACATCAAGTATCCGGACAGCCATGGACCAGGGCAAACTCTCTGGTGCAATATTTATCGACCTGTCCAAAGCCTTTGACCTCGATGACCACAAACTGCTTGGTGCACAGTTGTGGTCACTTGGCCTCTCCCCCAATGCCATGAAATGGCTAATGGGTTATCTACATGGCAGAAAGCAGCGCACCTGCTTCAATAAAGTCCTCTCCGAGCCCCTACCGTGACCTCCGAGTGCCTCAAGGCTCCTGTACTGGGTCCCTCCTCTTCTCCCTCTTCATCAATCAACTACCCATGGTTACTACCAGCTGTAGCGCCACCATGTATGCAGATGATCTGGTAATCCTGGCTCACTCCCAGAATGCCACTACCCTAAACCAGAACCTGATCGATGACTTTAGCAGGGTATTGTAATGGGTTACTAGTCACAAGCTGGTCCTGAACCTGAAAAAGATACAGGCTATGCTCTTTGGCTCAGTGGCTAAAATCAAAGCCTCATCGGCCTGCTTTACACATCACTCAGCCAGAAATGGATCCTCACTACCCATAGTGAGCTCCATCAAATATCTGGGGTAACACTTGACCCCAACTGACATGGGTAATCATATCCTTAACATCTGCAGGCGGCAAACTGCAAACTGGGTCTGGCCTATAGGACCAAGTATAACCTTACACGGCAGCCAGGCTTACCTAGCAAGGGTGTGCTCCTTCCCTCCCTCAGCTATGGGCTGCACCTATTTGCTCGCTCTCCAAAGACGCATCTCACCCGGTGGTACACTGCTTACAATAACATTTGTCGTTTTGCCTTGGCTGCCCCCCGACTCACCCACCATTGTGAGCTATATGAGAAACTCTGCTGGCTCTCACCAGCTAGATACCTTGATTTTGGTTTGGGATGCTTCTCTGGGAAAGTGATCAGAACTAGCACCCCCCAGGGGCTGGCCCGGCTTCTGCCTAAACTGAATCCCACCCCCTACCAACTTAGGTCTCTCACATCAGGGATGCTCAAAGTCCCTCCTACCCGGACCCTCATGGGGGATCGGAACTTTGCCATAAGTGCGCCCAGACTCTGGAATTCGCTGCCTGTGGATATCTGAGCTGCCCCCTCCTATCTGAGTTTTCGAAATTCCCTGTGGGGTTTCCTAAAACTAGCATCAGAGTGTGACTGCCCCAAACCTCCCTAGAGTAAAGTGTCAAATTGTTTTGTCTGAACCTCCCTAGGGTATCTCCATTGAATTCCTGGAGATATTTTCCCCACTGTATCAATGACTTCTGACTACTCCTGCCTAAAAAGCCTTGGGCATTTTTACAATCATTGCTCTACGGTCATAGGTTAACCATGACATATTGCACCTTGGTCACTTGGTAGAAACTTGTACTACCAAGTGTTTCTGTTTCTGTCTAATATGTGCATATTTAGAAAAATGTGATGAGCTGTATATACCTGTCCGTGATCCAACTAGCCTAGGGGGTGTATACGACAATGTTATAAGTTATATTATGACCAATCCAGTCCTTGAGCTATGCTCCACTCCTATGTATGATGACCTGTATATATCTGTCAGTTGAACTAGCTAGTCTAGTGTGTATAATATGAAATGTGCTTACTACTATATGTTTTCCCTAGCATCAAATGATATTTCCCACGTTTGTTTACTGTGACAAAAAAACGTAATCTCTTTGCCATGTCTCTTTGACTGTTGTTCCTCATGTTGTATTCTCCCGGGTCATTCCTGAAAATAGGCATAATACTTGTCTAGTGTACTTACCCGGTAAACAAAAGCTAAATAAATAAATATGGTTTACTATTGTGTGTTGGTGGTGATTCTTCCTGGTTTTCAGTGGTTGGCTAGTTTCCCCAATATAGCAACCATTTATGCACTTCTTGCATTGAATTAGGTAAACCACATTGCTGGATTGACATGTGTAGGATCTATTAATTTGTATTATATTGTTCTGGCTTATCTTAATGGTGGCCTGTGTGCATTATGTGGGTGCAGGTCTTACATCTTGCATGTTGCAATTACAAATTTCTGCAGTTTGTTCTGTGGGTAAGGAAACATTCGCCTTTACAGAATCAAAAATTACAGTTTGTTCCAGTCTGTCATATGCTATATCAATATTTTCTTTAGCAGTTTCTGGTAATACTAACAAAGCAACATGGTTCTCCTTTATCTACCCCTACTCCACCTTTCACTGTTCCTATCAAACCACTTACTCACTGTTTTTGCGAAGGTTTGGCACTTCAACTGTTAGTATCGTATTATCTCTTGTTTAATGAGCACGTGTATTGTTAGTCTACTGTACCCTGGCTCCATTAGTGTCTACTGTACCTTGGATCCATTGGTCAACTTTTGCTCCAATTGCTGCATTTTGTACTCGTGTCCTCCTTACCAGTTGCCGTTCATTAAGAATTGTTTAGCACTACCTGCTTATGTATCATATCTTTTTGTAGTTCTGTCTCATTATTGGGTTGTTTTATGTTTTTATGCTTATATGTCTCATCATACTTTGTATTTTCTGTAAATATTTGGATTGATTTGTCCTGTTCTACCGCTGTACTTTTTGTTCTACCACTATTGCTCTATCTGTTTTGTCTTGCTGTTTGGCTTTACATTGCTGTCTGAGCCTAAAAGCAAAAACAAAACTTTACTTTTAATCGGTTTTGATGTGTCCGGATTTAGTTTACCACCAGTCACTAGGTTACTTTCATTTGTCTGTCCTCTACAGCCAATAGCTGTAATTTGATTTGACTCCACATGCTGTCCTGAGCTAAAATAAAAAATGAACTAAAGTTAAAAAAATTAGTTTAGACAGCCATACTGTTCTTTCCTTTGCCGCACCCCCTTAGCCTCTCCCCATTCCTACCTTATTTTAATTCACCTCTCTCTCTGCCTTACTAACATAGTAACATACTAAAATGCCAGCAGAATAGGCCTAACGGTCTCTCGAGTCTGCTTGATTTTCAGCACCCGCACTGAGGGCCAATTTTAGTGTCCTCCCCTTCCCCTTGGGTTATACTGGCCCCAGTCCCAGATGTTCCACCTGTATTGAGCCTGGTCAGATTTACCCTTCCCCTGTACCTGTCCCATCCCCTCTTAAACCCATCCATAGTCTCCACCTCTACCAGCTCCCTGGGCAGTGCATTCCATGGCTCCACCACCCTTTCAGTGAAATAACATCTCCTCCTCTCCCCTCTGAGCCTGCCCCCTTCCAACTTACACCCATGACCTCTTGTTGCCCCATCCTCCTTCCTTTAGAGCACCCTGACTGGGCCTCCTTTATTGATCCCGTTCATGTACTTAAAGACCTCTATCATGTCCCTCCTCTCCTCCAGGGTGCACATGTCGAGTTCCTTGAGCCTCTCCTCATGGGTCCTCTCCCCCAGGCCCCAGGTCATTTTGGTTGCCCTCCTTAAGGACCCTCTCTAGGAGTGTAATGCCCCTCTTTAAATGTGGTCTCCAAAACTGTACACAATAATCGAGGTGTGGCCTAACCAAGCAGTTGTACAGTGGAAGGATCACTTCCGCCTTTCTGAAGGTAATCCCCCTTGCGATGCATCCCAGCATCCTATTTGCCCTTGCCGCTGCCCTCCTGCAGGTCTCTGAGTTGTTCATTTTGACATCTACCACTACCCCCAGGTCCCTCTCACCCTCTGTGACTTGAATCATGTCTCCTCCCAGGGTATACCCCTGGCCTGGATTTCTGACTCCCAGGTGCAGAACCTTGCACTTCCCCCACATTGAATTTTCGTTTCCATTTTCCCGACCATCTTTCCAGAGCCTCCAGGTCCTCCTGCAAGGCCACCCTTCCCTCCTCCCCATCCACCACTGCACCCAGCTTTGAGTCATCTGCAAAGAGACTCGTATCACTCCTGATCCCCCTCCTGATGTCTGAGATATAGGTGTTGAACAGGAGTGGCCCCAGCACTGACCCCTGGGGAACCCCACTAGTAACCTACCTTGGGGATGAGGTTAACCCTCCAACCACCACCTTCTGAGTACGCTCAGAGAGCCTATTTCCTATCCATCTTAACAACTGTCTCCCTGCCCCCATTTCCTTCAGCTTAGCCAGCAGGCCACTGTGGGGTACCGAATCAAACGCCTTGCTAAAGTCCAGAAAGAGGACGTTCACTGGCCTACCGTGATCCAGGGCCCTCGTCACCCAGTCATAGAACTCAACAAGGTTTGTCTGGCACGATCTTCCCATGACAAAGCCATGCTGCCTATTGTCCAAGTACCCAGTTTGCTCCAGTATCCCCCCCCTAGCCTTTCCTTGACAATACCCTTCATCACCTTGCTGATTACCGATGTCAGGCTAACGGGCCTGTAATTTCCCACTTCCTCTCTTGATCCCCCCCTTGTGGATCGGCACAACATGGGCCACCCTCCAGTCTTGGGGCACCCACCCAGTTCTCAGAGAGATGTTGAAAACTCCGCTAGAGGGACTGCCAGGACATCCACCAGTTCCCTCAGCACCCTGGGATGTATCTCATCTGGCCCAGGTGTTTTCTCCATTCGAAGGGACCTGAGGGCTTCCCTTATTCTCTCTCCACTGGGATTTCAGCCTCTACGTCCTCCCCCTTTTCACCCTGCACTGCTGGGCCCCCACCTGTCTGTGGTGGCCACTCCCTTTCTCCAAACCCATCAGGGCCCCTGATCTCTACCGGTCCCACCCCTTGCTCTGGTTTGCCCCTGCTCACCTCGCAAGACATAGACCCTCCATCCCCCCTGGTAAAAACTGAGGCAAAGTACTCATTTAGGACTTCTGCCTGTTCCCCCGCCTCCTGTGCCCAACCATCCCCTATCCTTATCTTGCCGATGTGCCCACTTACTTTCCTTTTTTCCTCTATGTATTTAAAGAACCCCTTGTCCCTCCTCTGGATCCCACTGGCCAAGGACTGCTCCTTTTTTGCCTTAGCTGCTCTCACCACCCTGGGGACTCTCTTGGCTGTCCGCTCATATTCCTCCTGATCCCTTTTACTCCTTGAGCACTTGAAGCGCCTATAGGCTGCCTTCTTTTCCCTCACCACCTCCCGTACCTCCCAGGTCCACCAGCAGGGTTTTCTGGCTTTTCCATACTTATGCCTTTCTCTTGCGCAGGATCTGGTAACCTCCTGTATTCCCCTCCTAATGATCCCCCATCTGCTGTCAGCATCCATATCCGGCCTTATCCTGTCCAGACGATCTTCATGGATCCTTCCCATCTCCCTGAAGTCTGCATCCCTAAAGTCAGGTACTACTGTCCTTGTTCGGCTTTCCTCCCCCCCCAGGTCCAGGAAGAACCAGACTGTGGCGTGATCACTCCCATCCAATGGGTCCTTCACCTCTAGGCCCCAACCTGATCACTGTCCGCCAGGACCACGTCTAGTGTCCGGGCCTCCCTAGTTGGCTCACCCACTTGTTGTGTCAGAAACGCATCCTGGAAGACATCCAGTAGCCTCTGCTCTCTGGGCACTGGTGACGTCATAGTCCCCCAGTCTGGTCCTGGCATGTTGAGGTCCCCCATTACCACTACCTTTCCCTTTCCCAATCTAGTGTCCCTCGAGATTAGCCACCAAACTTCTCTTCCAGGACCTCTGCCAGTGCTGGTGGTCTGTATACTACTCCGACCTTTACTCTCTTACCCCCCTGCGTCAGCAAGGTGACCCAAATAGCCTCCACGTTCCCCTCTGCCTCCTCTACTCCTCTAATACCCATGCCATTTCTAACTAACAGTGCTACACCACCCCCTTCCCTCCCCCTATCTTTTCTGAACATAGTGTAGCCCTCCAGATTTAGGTCCCAATTGTGCCTTTGAGTGGCCCAGGTCTCAGTGACTGCTGCCACATCTATCTCCCCCTCACCTAGCATCGCTTGGAGCTCAGGCATTTTATTTCCTAAGCTCCTGGCATTTATCAGGAACACTCTTCACCCCTTTTCCCTCCTCTCCTTTCTCCCCCTTGAGCTGCTGTTTCCCAGCTCCTGCACCCTACCTGGTGACCCATTTCCATATCTCCCTAGCCCCCTAGAGGAGTGGAGACCATGTCCCTCGTTTATCATACCTGCTGGCACTGCCCTTTTTTTTTTTTTTTTATCCCGCCCCCCCTTCACAAATGTAAACCCCACCTTTCGCTGATGAACCCAGCTAGTTTGAGCGTAAAGATTTCCTTCCCCTCCAAATTAAGGTGGAGCCTGTCCCTAGTGTACAGCCCCTTATCCTCCCAGTTCTCCCCCAGTCCCCCACCAGGCCATACTTGAATAACCCACACCACTCCGTAAGCCACTGATTTATCTCCCTAATCTTCATCTTGTTTTCCCCACTAGCCTTCTTTCCTCAGCTCCCCCTGAGGGTTGGTCGTGAGGGCCAGCTGCAAGATGCCCTCCCCTGAGCCACAGAAGGACGCCCGTGCCCACAATCAGGTACTGCGCTGCAAAAGAGGATTTATTCAAATGGCGTGGTAAATCCCAGCTAACGCTTTGGTGTCGGCTGCCCACCGCCCTCACCTCCACCCTTAGTCAACTCGGTCATATATAGTAGGGGACCACGTGATAACTTTACCAATGAGACCACTTTCTCATTTGCAGATTATCTGTTTCTACCACTACTGGCCACTGCCAGAACTCTTATCATGCTGCCTCTCTGCTTACTCACTATGGCTACATTTGCCACTTTAGCATGCTATTCTGCGTTGGACGCTGGCCAATCAGTACTTATTTTCCTGCAGGAAAAAACTACAGCCACTGTTACACTGCATGATTTTTAACTAATCCTGCTCTGTTTCCCAAGCCTGGCAATTTTCCTGTAGACTCCCATTGCTGTAGCTATCTGCCCTCCCTGTATTTAAGTCAAAAGACCAGCCCTGCACATTTAACCTTTTGTTTTTCATGTATCCCCTCCCTGCCCTTTGTGCTGGCTTTTGTGTGTTAAAGCCCTCCCCTGTGGAGCTGCCTATAATTTGTGTTCTCTGTCCCTTTTGTCCTCAGGGGTTCTGTTGCCCTACTTGGACCAGGAGTTCTCCCTCAGACCAACTGCCACCTGTGGCTCGTGTCTCTCTGCTGGACCTGCCCTCCTTCTCCTAACTGAAGGTACGGAGCTGCTCAGACCTGTGTCCCTTTTGAATTTTTGGCGCCTAAAGCAGGGTTGGCTGATTAGTGGCGCACACAAATTTAAAACGCAGAGCTGTGCCCTGACCAGATCCCATCCATCTGCATGCTGCCTCAGGTCTACAGGCTCGGACAGAGAAACGCAGCTCCCAAGGCTAATTAAGCTACTTAACTGGGACAGCTTTTTTTTAAATTTTTTGTCCAGTTTCCCATTAACAGTTTATACAGATCTGCCACTAGAGGAACCTTGTTTTTTTTTTCATTTAAGGAAGTTAACTTCTCTTAAGGTGACAGGAGCCAAGACGCCTCCAAAATGAGCTCCTCACAACTGGTGAATGCGGTGATCTTTCTTCTCCAAAACTACCTGTCACTGGATCATGAGGGAAAAGGCAATGTGACCCTCAGAAATGACCAGCCAGCACACACCTCCACTCCCCTTGGTGATCTGCCAATAAATTGAAGTACACGAGTAACTAGTTCAGTCACAATAGATATCCAGCTCAAAATCCCTATTGACACGTACCTGTACTATGAGTTCCACAGGATGCAGTGATGCACACCTATCTCCCCAGAAACTGTTCTGGCTCTGATGTGCTGCAACATCTCCAAGGATTCCCGCACACCCAGGCCCCACAGCAGCAGGCTAACTCGAATAGCAAGAACTTGGTGGAAACGATACCGTACCAGATTGCTACTTATCCTCCTGCTACTATCTGGGAATATTCACCCCAATCCTAGACCTGCAAACCACCACAACTCCCAGCCTACTGGTTCTATAAAAATTGCCACTATTAACATTTGTAGCCTCCTGCACAAACTTGCCCAACTGTAAGCATGGGTAACAATTCACAAACCTTATATTCTCGCTCTCACAGAAACCTGGCTCTCCTCCAAGGTTCCAGACTCCTCAATCTCTCTGGATGGTTACACCATCTTTTGCATGGACAGGCTTTTCAAACGAGGTGGGGGGTGCCTAGTCTACTTGAGGAGTAGCATCTGCGGCAAATCATGCCTTACAGTACAAATGCCAAGGACGCTCAGATACTCTCCATTAAACTTTCAATTGGCCAACAAGTTAAACTGTGTAACTTACAACAGTTTACATACCCCCAGGAAAACGAGGGCCAGGACTTAAGTTATTCACTGAACACGTCCAAAAAAGCAAAGCAGGGCTGGAAACAGGTTATCTTTGGGGACTTTAATTCAAACTGGCTAGCTAAGAATACAGTTACCGTCGGGGACAAAATACATGCCCTTTACCTAACGCAGACGGTAAATCAAACAGGTACTAGCACGCTCATTGATTGGCTCCTAGCTGCTTGCCCCGAACACATAAAAAATATCACTGTCCTGCCAGACAACTTGAGCGACCACTTTCCCATTATCTGCTCCTGGTCTAACAAGTGCCCTAAGAGCATGCCGAAAACCAGAAAAAATTGCTCCTTGAGGAAAGGGCAACTTGGCGACTTCAAGAGCTACCTGACAGACCCAGACTGGTCTCCCCTTCTCACTTGCCCTGACCCTAACCAGGCTCTGGTATACTTTATTACCAACTTCAATAAAGCCTGTGACTTATTCGCACCATTCAGAACATTCAAAACAAAAGGGGCATCCAATCCTTGGCTTAATGGCCCCCTTTTAGAACTAATGAAGAATAGGGACAACCTCTGGCATGTAGCGAGAGCTACTGAGAGACACGCAAATTTTATGGCCTACAAGGCTGCGAGGAATAAATGCACTCACTTAATAAGGAATGCTAAGGCCTCCTTTTACAGAAAGGAACTTCAGAAGTGCTGGGGGAATGGGAGAACATTCTGGGAGAATGTTAAAACACTGTCAGGGAAAGAATCCAAAGCTCCACCAGATCTAATTGTCACCCCTACGGGCCCTTTCCAGCAACCCAAAGAGTTAGCTAATACCTTTAATCTGGCCTTTACAGACCTCAGTTCCGTCCTCCCCAGGGGTGTCATCAGGCATACGCACTATACTCAGCAGAGTATAGTAAAAAAAATCAGGCAAGGCCAACAAAAAGAGGAAAGCAAGGACATTGCGAGTCACATTGTGTCTTTCGCACTGAGACCTTTTGCCTTTGTCATTCGATATGGGGCACTGATGTCACCAGCCAAGTACATAAACAAGGACAACTTACCAGGCAGGCAGAAAAACAAAGGAAGGAGGATTACAGGAAGAAACTGATTACTTGAACTCAGACATGCAAATTGGGGGGGGGGGTGGCTATTGTTGTGGCGTGGCAGTGCATATTTTGGTTTATGTTTACATAATGGGGGGGGGCAACTGGCACCCCCTAAGGACTGGCTGAGCTCCTCATATCTGCCGCCTCTTCTTACTCCCTCCAGTCTTTGGGCTGTGCTGTTCTCAAAGTCCCCGCTACTCGAATGCAGATGGAGAATAGGGATTTTGCTGCTTATGCTCACAGAGTTTGGAACTCCCCGGTCTGCTCTCACCCTCTCACTCATGCCTTTGGAGCTCCCTCTGGACTTACCTGAAGCTCTCCTCCGCATGTGGTTGTCTTAAGCCATCTTAATTTATTCTTGGTCCCTGTACTGGACCAATATGTCCCTGTATTTGTGGAGGCCTGTGCGTGGGTCCTGAGGGTGGATGTCGCTTGCTAAGGTCCTGCTTTGTATAATATTGTACCTATCCTTTGCTCTAGGTGGAGCCTTGTCTGATGCACTGTTTGGTCCAGTTCTGTATTGAAATGTATTCACCCTACGCCTCTGGCTGGTGATTTGTCAGATGCACTGTTCTTATCCTTAGCTGTTTCTATGTGTGTTTCTCCTACTCAACTGTGTTACATTCTTGACTGCTTGTGTAATGTTACCTGGTTCTATTTGATCCTGTGTATTGCTTAATTGTATCTTATTGTTCTCTGTATGGATTTGTTCCTTCATTGTATTCTCCCCGGTCGTACCTGAAAATAGGCAATTGTTTTGTCTAGTGTGCTTACCTGGTTAACAAAAGCTAATAAATAAATAAATAAACAGTGCATCAGTTTCGAGTACACGTTTAAAATTCCTGGCTGCACCCCTAGTCCTCTCTCCAGAGTTTCTTGTTACTGACCCTAACAGCCGGCCACCAAACCCCTTTACCACCGCATACACAACTCAACCCCCATTCTACTTCAAAATGATCACGAAGGCAGACACTATTAAATATGTAAAGAAGATCCTTGTCAAAACTAGAATAGGTAGTGATATGCTCGACATGAAGCTTCTCGCCATCACTCTAAAAGAGCTTGCCCACCCACTAACACAACTGTTTAACATATCCCTTAAGTTGAACATATTCCCTGACAAGTGGAAAGCTGCCTTCGTCACCCCAGTCTTTAAAAGTGGAGACAGAACCAGCATAAGCAACTACCGACCAATATCTATTTTATCACCCCTCTCAAAAGCCCTAGAGAGAATTGTCAGATCAGCTCATGGATTACCTCAACAAATATTACCTCCTCTGCTCTCAGCAACATAGGTTCCGTAAATCCCACAGCACTATTACTGCACTCACCGATTTTACTTCACACCAATATGACTCCCTGGATAGTGGAAAAATGGTTGGGTCAATCTTTATTGACCTAACCAAAGTGTTTGACACTTTCAGTCATCACATCCTGCTAAACAGCCTTGCAGCCCTTGGCCTCTCCACCAATACACTGTCCTGGTTCTCAAGCTACTTCTCACACAGGTCACAGTGTGTTAGGATAATAGGTGTATCCTCTGAACCCCAGAATGTTACTTTGGGAGTCCCACATGGATCAATTTTAGGGCCCTTACTATTTAGCCTCTTTATCAATTCCCTGCCAAGCACGTGCCCTGCTAAGATGCTGCTTTATGCAGACGATGCAGTGATCTCTGTAACAGGATCACACCTTCATGAAATAACAGCTACCCTTCAAAGTAGCTTTACCAAACTGGAGTCATGGTTTGCTCACAACAAACTCCTCTTGAACTACAGAAAAACAAAAGCAATGCACTTTACCCTACAAAGCTCAAAAAATCAGGGTGGCCCACTTACCATAATGAATAACAAAAGCGACGTAATTGAACAGGTTACTACCTTTAAATACCTTGGATTATTCCTAGACAACACCCTTTCTTTCAACACCCATATTGACCATGTCGTGAAAACAACCAGCATCAGACCCGGACTCCTTTACTGGCATAGAAATGCTATGACCACTGATGCCCTCAGCCTTGTCACCAAAAGCACAATACTGACCATCATTGACTATGGACTGACTGTCTATAGTGCGGCCACTGAAGCTGCTCTCAAAAGGGTTAAAGTCCTGCTCAACAAAGCCTGCCAACTTGCTCTAGGAGCTAATCGGGTTTCCCACTCTAGCAGTCTCTACTCCACAACTGGCTGGCTTCCATTACCTCCAAGGTCCCAGTACCAGGCATGTATCACAGGAAAAAAAGCCATCCTAGGACTGGTTCCAGAATCAACTTCAAAGCTTTTCCAGTGTAATCCAAACACTAAAACAACCTGAAGCTCTGCTGGAGGGGTGCTGTGTGTTCCTTACAAATGAACCTCCTTCGCCCAAAGGTCCCTCTCCTACCGAGGCCCTCTCTGGATGAATGACCTACCCCCCCCTGCCTTTTTCACCTTAAGAAACTCAGCCAGTTCAAAAAGGAACTTCATTGCCTCCTGCTAGAATCCCAAGAGTACAACTGCTGTGCACAATGATAAGAGTTTCATCCCCTGCCCTACACTTTCAACCCTTACACTTTCACCCTCCTACCTCTCTTGCCCAAGAGTCCTCACCCCCCCCCCTCGGCTTACACTTCCCCTAGGCTGCCCCATACATACAGCACTTATTAGCTTGTTCTCCTTCATCACCATATCCCCTTCTCCTATCCCCTAATAACGTTATACAATATGCCTCCTCTGTGCCCATGCCAATACTCTCCTTACCTCCTCCTTCCTCCCCTGTTCCTTGACAAAGCCAATTTTAGCTGCATGATACAAGCAATGTGCACTTAGTAACTGGACGTATAGACTAGAGATATTTCTGTTACAAAAGTATTTGAGGTTATACGCCACATTTATCTTGCTTGTAAAATAGCCTTGTCACTTGGCTATTGTATGTTCTCGACTTATGATGAAAATTGTGCTGTTATGTCTGTTCTTCTACTGACTTGGAGCCTTTGTAAAAGAGCCAGTTTGGCTCAAAGTTTGTAATGGTTACTGATGGACTTCTCTGCCTGTACCTGACTGTACCTTGTTGAATTGCTGTTATTCTGCCTCTGAATTGTTATTGCCTGTATCTTTGTAATTCTCCCAGGTCGTACCTGTAAAAAGGCACTTGACTGTCTAGTGTGCTTACCTGGGAAACAAAAGCTAAATAAATAAATTCCAGAACTGAAATAAATAAATACTACCTCCGTCTGCCTCCTCTTTACCAGCCACATAGAAGCTCTGTTGGCTGGTCCCTTCATCCTCCCACTATCTTTCCACTCAGGGCTAGTAGCCATAAAACTACATGCAGAGGGCCCCTTAACAGCAAACACCCAGCTGCTTACAGCCTCCCAGAAAGCCATGTGGGCTTTCCCCAAAACCAAGTTTCTTTTCACACTGCTGCTACTGGCTGCCAGGGACATTGAGCCTAACCCTGGTCCCAGCACCTCCTCTTCACCTACCCAACCCCCCCCAATCAGGTTTAAAAATAGCACACCTCAATATAAGCAGCCTTCTACAAAAAATTACCCTGCTTCAACCACTAGTCCAATCCCTCAGACCTGATATTTTGATTATATCAGAGACTGGGCTGAAGCCCCACAACAAAAATGACTAACTCTCTTTACCCAAGTATACAGTCATCTGACACGACCACCCAGGCAACAAAAGAGGTGGCGGCATCGCAGTGTACATCTCATCTGCGCTCAGTTTTAACTCAGTCTCGCTATCCTCCCTCACAGAATCTATAGATGCACTGATGATAAAACTATCACTCCCCCCATTCCAAGGTTTTAAATAACTGATTAGCAGTTTTTTTCTTTGGACAATGCTAACTGTACAGAAAGTATTTATATAGATTTTCTAGAAGTGTTATGTTTGTTAAACACAGTAAGGCAAGTACTATGTATTTTCACAGTGTTTTAGCACTTTTATGAGCAAAACGCTAATCAATTTTTGGAGTCAAGTAAAACCCTGCCCATTCAATCCCTGTTTATATAGCAGGATCATACTGTGCTTCTAACTCCCCTCTACCCTGCATCCTTGACCACCTGGGTACTCTAAAATCCTTGGCCTTTGGGGGGTGAGATCTACATACTTGGAGCTCCAAGGAGAGCTCTAAGTTATGCGACCAGGTGGCCGCGCTGAACCTGTCCCAACAAATCTCTGAACCCACTTGCCTAAATCACAGAATGCTGAATCACACACTACTGGACTGGTCACTCACCTCCCATCCACATAGGGTAATTGCCTCAGGCTTCCTACCCGATGCCGTAAGTTGCCACCACATGATATATTCAGTAAGGAAAATTTTCCACCCAAATGCACCCCCCCAAGAATCCTACTAACCAGATCTTACAAAACCCTGGACCGAGTTGCCCTCCTAACTACCCTAGCAAACATTGACTAGTCCTTTATAAACCAGGCCCCAAGAGTAGATTCCACATTGGATTTTTTTCAAATCTATGTTCATTGAAGTCTGGGACCACTATGTGTCAATCAGGTGGCTCAGAGTGAGGGGCCCACACTTACCCTGGATCTCAGCCAACTTACTGTCTCTACTCCTGGCCAGGGACCAGGCCTGGAAATACTTTAAGGCCTCCGGTATGCCAGCAGATCTCCAACAGTATTGTACACTATGAAATACCAATACAAGGCAAATCCACTGAGCCAAAGCTAGCTACTTCAAAACCTCTCTTAACACAAACTTAAACCACCCCACCAAATTTTGTAAAGTGGTAATATTGCTGTTCATCCCTTCATCACAGCTGCCAAACCTGGTCCTAAACGTAGGCAACAGAATTCAACTCCTATTTCACAAACTGCTTCTCCACACTGTTACCTCGCCTCTAACCTGCCCAGCAGGACCCCCTACATCCCTGCCCATGCCCACCCCTTCATGCTGACTCTTTTCTTTCAATCAAGTCTCCCAGAAATACTCGATGCTCTGCTGGCTCTCAACCCCTCCAAGGGTAAATGTCCCTCTGGCCCTGACTCTAAAATGCTGTACCTGTCAGCTCCCGCTATAGCAAGCCCCCTGGCCTCGCTTTTCAACCTATGCTTCTCACTTGCTGTCGTCCCTTCAGAGTGGAAACATTCCACTGTCATCCCCCTTCCCAAGGGTGGTGACTCCACTGTCCCAAGAAACTACTGCCCTGTTTCTCTTCTCCCTATTCTAGCCAAGCTACAAGAACGCCTAGTTCTGTCTCTCAGGTCTCCACCTTTCTTTACTCCTCCTCTTTTCTCACTCCCTTCCAGTCTGGCTTTAGGAAAACCCACCCCCCACTTCCCTTCTAAGGCTCACCGACTCCATCCTAGCTAGTATGGATGCAGGGCACCTCACCTCAGCCATTTTCATAGACCTGGCGATGGTATTCAACACCGTCTCCCACTCGCTCCTCCTATTCAAGCTGGTGCAAGCAGGGCTTTCCAGTTTGGCCACCTCCTACCTACACGATAGGTCCCAGTCTGACAAAATTGGTACATCCCACTCAGCCCCCCCTCCCTGTAGCAACTGGTGTATCCCAAGGTTCAGTCCTGGGCCTGCTCCTCTTCTCCCTTTTTGTCAATGATGTACCTTCCACTTGTGCACACACACATCGATACATATGTATGCGGACGACACCATCCTCTGTGCATCAGGCACCACCCCCTCTGATGTGGCGACCAAACTTCAACAGGACTTCGACAATGTCCAGCTCTGGTTCTTTTCAAATCAGCTATGTCTAAATGCCAAGAAAACTGTCTCCATGACCTTTGGCACTAGGCAGAGACTTTCTCGGCTGCCCTCCACCCATATCTTCCATACCCTGGACGGGAAAACTCTGGAGGCATGCTCCTCCTTTAGATACATAGGGGTCTGGCTTGACCAGCACCTCGACTTTTCTGTATATATTGATTCCATCTACAAGAAACTGCACCCCAGGCTTGGCGCCCTTTACCGCTACCATGGATGCATACTGCTGTCAGCTCGCAGGGAAATTGTGCAGAAAATGATTCTACCCATTTTTGACTAAGGGGATGTAGTTTACAGTGCCACTCCCAAGTCCACTTTAGCCAGACTGGACTCCCTCTTCCACTCTTTCTGTCACTTTGCCCTTGAGTCTCCTTACTCCACCCACCACTGCGCCCTCTACCAGGTCCTGAACCTCCCCTCACTATTTGATTGCAGACAGTCCCAAATTTTGGACTCATTCCTTGCCCTCTTACCTCACATCAGCCATAACATTCCCCAACCTTCCTGCGTACTCACTCAGAAACGACAACTTCCGTGTTTTGGCCATTCCTCACATGTCAACTCATGCTGGACAGGCCGCTTTCGGGTACAGCTTGTCTAAACTATGGAACAAACTCCCTGTGAGCATTAGGCTCGCCCCACCCTCTCTACACCACAACTCCCTCTTTTTAGCACACTTTTCCTCCCCCTGCACATGCAACTAACCTCTGACCTCACATGACTTAGCTAGCCATTTCCATTACATCAGTATCTTTTTAGTAGGCTCTCGCTTGTATTTTAGCATCTTCTATGTTATTTACCAGTTGCTTCGTCTGTGTATTGCTATCACTTTACAGAACTGGGCTACATCACAGAATATGATACTGTACCTGGGTGTACTCATGTCCTGAATATGTACTGTCTTGTTCCTAGTTTGTAATTTACTGTACTGCACTTCTCCAGTACCCTCCCCCCACACATCTGGAATTGAGCAGTAGACTGCTCAGCATGCTTCCTGGCGAAACTCTTAAATAAAATAAATGATGTAACCTCCCAGGTCATGCCTAAAAATGGGCATTTCTATGCCCAGTGCACTTACTCAGTTAACAAAAAAGAAATAAATAAAATATTATCAACACCCCCAAAACAGGCAACTTGACATACAGGGGAATTATGCATGTGCATCTTGGGGTATCACGGTCGAACCGACGGGAAAACAGCAAAGAGCACCACCGTGACAAAATTGGTCGTTCGCAGTGATGGCCTGCTGGATTCCAGACAATGCTATCTCTGGGGAGTAGGCCCTCTTCTCTAACCAACTCCGACTCTGAGTTGCTAATCTATAGTGCGGGGGCAAAGCATCCAAAAAAAAAAAACACTTTTATATAGTGACGGCACAATGCCAGTTGTTGGCATTGTGCCTTTGCTGTACTGACGGTCGGCAAATTTCCTGTCGCTGCAGCAACATGGAACCCATCTCAGAACGTTGTTTATTACATTCAATGCAAGAAATGTCTACAAACAGGTTATGTGGGGGAGACTGGTCAACCTTTTCGAACCCGTATGAACTCACACAGATGTGATATTAAAATGAAGAAGACTGAAAATCCTGTGGGACAACATTTCTGTCAGTCTGATCATTCCATCTCTGACTTATCTGACCTGGTTCTCATACGAACGTATGAAAATTGCCAGCAGAAGCAGGCCATATTGGTCTGTCAAGTCTGCTCAGGTGCGAAGCCCAATTTGTGCTACTGGAGCTGCCCCCACCTCTCTGCCTCCTGGCATTATCCTCCCCCACCTTCTCTTTCTCACTCCCCATCCCCCCCTGCTGCAACTCTTTTTTCCCCTATCCCACCCCACTTTAAACATCAACCCCTCTGGAAACTCATTCCTCTTTGACACTACCTTCTCCATGAAAAAGTGCCTCCTCATTTCCTTTTTAAATCTACTCCCCACTAGTTTCAGACTGTGCCGCCTTGTGGTCCCCTCCCTTTTTATTTTATTTTAGTTTTTGTAGACCAGGTAAGTTCACTAGCCATAATATGACTATATTCAGGCACAACCTGGAAGAATCCAACAGTCGGACAGGAATAAAACAGGTGAAAACAATGCATGACAGATAGGTCATAAATAGGAAAACAGGGTGAACACATTACAAATTAAACAACAGGTTCAGTAAGGCCACTGATGTACGAGGCCAGGACAGTAATATATAATAGATACAATAGAGGGGAGAGATGGGCACAAGACCCAGGGGAGCAGGCTGAGGTACTAAATGAATACTTCACCTGAGTTTTCACCAAGGAAAATGGGGGTGCTGCATCATACATGGGAGGAGACAGTGATACTGAGGAGGGGGGGACCCTCACCGATTGGCAGGTCTGGGGAGAGGGGGAGGCATCACTGGCAGGAGGGGGGAAGGCTAAGCAGGGAGAAGAGGTAGCGGAAGTGGAAATCACAGCAGAAAGAGTAAAGGAAGCCCTTGGGTCCCTTAAGACGGAGAAAGCACCGGGGCCGGATAAATTACATCCCAGAGTGCTGAAGGAACTAGCGGATGTCCTGGCGAAACCCCTGGCGGAGCTTTTCACCATCTCTCTGAGGACAGGGTTGGTGCCCCAGGACTGGAAGGTGACGCATATAGTGCCTATCCACGAGGGGGGGATCAAGGGAGGTGACAGGGAACTATAGGCCTGTCAGCCTGACATTGGTGGTGGGCCAGGTGATGGAGGGCATTGTCAAGAAGAGGCTAGGGGGGGACCTGGAAAAGTCAGGGTGCCTGGACGATAGACAGCATGGATTCGTCCCGGGGAAATCGTGTCAGACAAACCTTGTGGAGTTCTGTGACTGGGTGATGAGTGCCTTGGACCTGGGGAGACCAGTGGACGTCCTCTTTCTAGACTTCAGCAAGGCATTTGACTCTGTTCCTCATGTGGGCTTGTTGGATAAGCTGGGAGAAATGGGGGTTGGGAACCAGATGATCAGATGGATAGGCAATTGAATCCAGGACCGGACCCAGAGGGACGTAGTTAGCGGGATAGTCTCATCCCCAAGGAGGGTCATTAGTGGGGTCCCACAGGGATCCGTCCTTGGGCCCCTCCTGTTCAATGCCTACGTCTCTGACATAAGAACAGGTATCAGGAGTGAGATGAGTCTCTTTGCGGATGATTCAAAACTGGGGGCTGTGGTGGATGGGGAGGAGGGGAGGGTGGCCCTACAGGGGGACCTAGAGGCTCTGGAAAGATGGTCTAGAAAGTGGAAGCTGAGGTTCAATGCAGGGAAATGCAAGGTACTGCACCTGGGGGCCAGAAACCCGGGCCAAGTGTACACTCTGGGGGGAGAAATGCTACAAGTCTCGATGGCTGAAAGGGACCTGGGGGTTTTGGTGGATGTCAAGATGAACAACTCGGAGGCTTGTAGGAGGGCAGCAGCCAAGGCCAACAGGATGCTGGGATGCATCGCTAGGGGGATCACCTCCAGAAGGAGGGAAGTGATACTTCCTCTGTATAACTGCTTGGTGAGGCCGCACCTCGAGTACTGCGTGCAGTTTTGGAAGCCACACTTAAAGAGGGACATTAAACTCCTGGAGAGGGTCCAGAGGAGGGCAACCAAAATGATTTGGGGCTTGGGGACAGGACCTATGAGGAGAGGCTTGAAGAGCTAAATATGTACACATTGGAAGAAAGAAGGACCGGGGAAACATGATGGAGGTCTCAGGTACATGAAGGGGGTAAATAGGGAGGAACAGTTAAGGTGCTCAAGGAAGGAGGAAGGGGCCACTAGAGGGCATGGGTGGAAGCTGGAGGAGGGAAGATTCAGGGGAGAAAGGAGGAGGTGCTACTTCACTGAGAGGGTGGTGGAGCCATGGAATGTGCTGCCTAGGGGGCTGGTGGAGGCAGAGACGGTGGAGGAATTCAAGACGGGGTGGGACAGGTACAGGGGAAGGGTTCTGGAAGCAAAATCCAATGCAGCGAGAATATCCGTAACTGGGAAGGGAGAAGCTAGAGAAGGCGAGGGGGGCAGCAAGGTCAGCTCCCAGGGTGAGGGCTGACCAAACGAGCAGACGCGAAAGACCATTAGGACTATTCTGCTGGCATTTTAGTATGTTAGTATAACAGGAAGGAAAATACAGGGTTACAATAAGTTGAAATATATGGTGCACAGTGTATGATAGAATTAAGTGAGCATCATATTGGAAAGTAGGCAGCAGACAGTGTTTAAAGACATTCTAATTGCCCATATAAGTTCTAGCCACATAACTGTAGGGTCAAGGCAGGGCTGGAATGTCCATCTTAGCCAGAAGGGAGTAGCAGGCATATCAGAGATTAGGAAGCAGGCAAGAGTGCAGCTGAGAGTTGAGGTGGGTCAAAGCATGTGCAGGGGTTAGATAAGGATAGGAAATGCCATAGTTCCTTTTTAAAGCGGGTGTGGGAACTAGCCTCGCGTAATGACAGAGGTAAAGAATTATAGAGCTGAGAGGCAGAGTGAGAGAAGGCTCTGTTCCCGCTAGCCGCTCGCCACGTCGCCACTGGCGATAAGTTTTCCTATGTGGCTAAAGATTTGCTCCTTACCGGCGCCACGGAGGTGAAAAAAAAGTTGCTGCAGACATTTTTCTCTGCCATAGAGGGATGGACTACAGAGGCCACGGGAAATATAGGCTAAGGGGACAAGCTGATTTATTTTTATTTTCTATATATTTTTTAATACTGATGAGCTGCTCTGTGTTAGCAACTACCGCTAACCCCCATCTCCTTCCATGCAAAACGCGCAAACACCAATCACAAATGTGGGCGATCAATCAGTGCCTTTCAGTTGGCAGCGTCGGAAGTTTGGAACAGGCGGGAGATGAGACAAGTACACAGTGCGTAGCTCTTACATTCTTAACGCACGAATGGGGTCAGCAAAGATGACTGAAGTCGGGGAACCAAACCGCAACAGTTTTTAAAAAGGTTGGTGCTGTTTTTTGTTTGTTAGGGCTTGACTGCAAACATTAGAGGTATTGCAAACTGGAGTTAGAGTGTTTGGATGTAATCGCATCTGTATCTGACACGGATGTATACCGTGCTATGCTGGGAAGGGAGTTCTGAACCACAATAAAGACAGCCTAAAGAAAAAGCCTTAAAGCAAGAAAAATGATGCCCCGTGTTTATAGCTTGCAGTGTTTCAGCCTGTTTTTTTTTTTTTTTGCAATGGGACATCCAGCGAACCAGTTGTCTTTACTATGACAGCTAAGTAGTTTAATCTGTTTGAAAATGAGCAGAGATAGTTTGTGAGGGTTATTTGGTAAAAAATTATTTTAAAAATGGGAAAGCAACAGAGAGTGAAATCAGAGGTAGTTTGTGGGGCTATTAGCCTATGTAAAGAGGAGCCAAAGGGGACAGAAAGAAATCTGGAGGCAGCAGGATAAAAAGGAAAAACAGACAGCAGTTTGTTTTCTGAGGGCTAACAAAACCTCAAGGTGAAAACAAGCAGAGGGTGCACTGTAGGTATTTAGGAGAGAGTAGCTGTGGGAGAAAATAGGCAGAGTGCAGGTTACAAATAAAACTCAGAGTCAGGTTCATTTTCTGTCACATATTTTATTAGTTTTTTACTTTAGCACTACTCTAAGCACAAGTGGTTTACATACATTTATTAGAAGTATATACAGAAATGTATACAGTTTGCCTTGGGGGGGGGGGGGGAGATGTAATTTCACTGAAATAAAACCTGTACCAATTTTTTGGATACTTTGATGTGTGGCTCAGCATGTCCTGTGGTGGCTAAAATCTTGGGGGGTCTTTTTAGCCACGGTGGCTAATGATTTTGAAATCCTAGGGGGAACGTAGGAAGGTGCTAGATCCTTTGGATGTTGTGAACCTAGGCACTTGGAGAAGGGTTTATTGGCTGAGTGCAGGCCATAGGCGGAGAAGAGGGGGATTAGCATATCAGCAAGGGTAGCGAGAGCTTGAGATCTAATCACCATGTCAGTCAAGGAGCCAAGAAAATATTGCCTGAGAGCAGAAGGGGCTAGCCAGTTCAGGTCGTCAGAGTTGGCAGCGGTGCTTGAGTTGATGTGATGTGGATGAATAGCTGCATATGTTGTTATAAGTAACAGCCCACTTATGGAGGGTTGTCTTATATGTTGCGGCGTAGGTGGGAGCACAGTAAGTGAGGGCAGGAAGGAGAATTCCCCAGGCAATTGCTAGCTTGGCAGAGGAGGTAAGCATGTAGCTCGTCTTGTACGCAGTCTCTAGCTTGCTGTTGACTGCTTTACAGGTGGCCATAATATGGAGATTAAAATCCAGAGATTGGTCCAGGAGAACCTCTAGATACTTAAAGGAGATGACATTTTCTATTAGAGGACCAACTGGGTCATGGACTGCCAGTTCTGTGTGATAGGCTCTTAGTCTTGGGGCAAAACCAAATAGTATGGATTGGGTTTTATTAGCGTTTAGTAACATTTTGTGGGCAACAAGCCAGTTTTGGACATTTGTAAAGTTGGCGGAGAGGCAAGAATTGATATGTTGAACACTTTTGGAGCTGGTATAGAGCACTAAATCATCTGTGTAGAGGATAGTTGAACAGAATCGGAGATCTTTAGTAATGTTGTTTATGTAAAGAGAGAGAATAGGAGGGGCCCCAAGATGGAGCCCTGGGGAACGCCGATGTTTATGGTGACGTTATCTGACAAGGAGGAGTTGAATTTAACTACCTATGTTCTATTAGACAAGTAATTGCAGTACCAGGCCTCAACCAGGAGGGAGAGAAGCCAGTGTGCCGCAGGGAGGAGAGAAGTAGGGGTGGTCAGTCAGGTCAAATGCCTTAGGCCAATAAAAACAACACCAGTTAAGAGACCAGAGTCCATAGAAGAGAGAGTGTCAGCAGTAAATTTTAGCAAGGCAGTAGAGGTACTATGACTCTTGCGAAAACCATGCTGAACATCAGAGAGGAGGTTGTATTTTGTCAGATAGTCAGTGGTTTGGGTGGCAGCGAGTTTTTCCAAGAGTTTGCTGAGCACCAATAGAATGGCAGTAGGCCTGTAGTTGGAGGCGTCTTTGGGGTCGCCGTTTTTGAAAACGGGTGTTATACTGGCGGTTTTCCAGATGCCTGGAAATGTGCTGGTGGAGAGAGATAAAATGAAGATTCTAGCCAGTGGGGCGGCAATAAGAAGGGCAGCTATTTTCAGTAGCCTAGGTTCTAAGGAGTCAGAACCTGCACTTGTGTTCTCAGAGATAGAGTTCAGCAGTTTTAGCACTTCAGCTTGCAGAATTGTCTTGAGAAAATGAGGATTAGTTGTTGAGTGGATAGTAGTGTCAGTTGAGGCAGAAGGAGTAGGAGAGACTGGCAGGGTGGCCTGAAAGGAGGTGGTCTAGTTGGACAAGTCTGAGAATATGCAGTTGAAGGAGTTAGCAGGCGTGCTAGGATCATTGCAGTGCACTCCGTTTTAATATCATATCATTTCTGGCATTTGATTGAGAGGCTCCGAGAAAGGTCATGGGCCCAGAATTTCCGTGGGTCACCAGTGGAGCTATGTTGGAGGCTCTTATAATAGGAGCTTTTGGCAGCCCTGACTTGTTTTCTGCAGGAGTTGCGCAAGACCCTGTAGGCAGCAAAGTCGGACAAAAGCTGCGACATTTTATATTTTTCCCAGTTTTTACCTCTGGCACGCAGTTGAGACAGTAGGTCTTTGTGCAGCAATTGAGTCTGCATACCCCTTACCCTTCATGTTATGTTAGGGACGTGTTTATGTTGAAGTTCAAGGAATACTTTGAGAAAATAGTTAAGGGCCACCTCCATGCAGTTGGCTTGATACACGGGGGACCAGTCGATTGAAGAGAGATCAGACAGAAACTTGTCATGATCCAGGCTAGTAAAGTTAGTGAAGGAAACGTACTGTGGTGGTGGTGGGGATATAGCCCCAGGCCTCCAGACACAAATTGAAAATACCCCCCGCTCCAATCCTATTTACACCTTTTAAGGTACTCAAAGGTTTCTATCATAACCCCCTTCTGTCCTGCAGGGAATACATATCACTTTAACCCTCATCTTAACTCAAAAACTGGCCATTCGCACCATCTCACTTATCTATGCATCCGTCCCATTCTGCCTATATCCCTCCTCAAAGTATTGCACCTCATTGTCAGCACAAAACATTTCTTCCTACAAGAAGGAGCACATATTCCTGAGGTACAGGTTAAAGAAACAGTACTATTCCTCCGTTCAGGGAACATCAAAGTAAGCCCACACACTGCCTCCCTTCTAACTTCCCCGTCCGAATTCACATCTGCATCTGGCCTAAAAATGATGCTAATTAATGTTTGCAGCCTCCAGAAAAAACTTGATGTTGTAAAAACATGGGTTTCGCATACAAACCCTGATTTTTCTGGTAGTCACTGAGACCTGACTAAAGAGCTGCACTCTAGATCGACAGCACTGCCATCCTTCAATACTTTTCGATTGGATAGACCCACAAGGGGAGGGGGAATTGTCATTTATGTTAATACTAAATTACCAACTACTGAACTCTTCACTGTTGTAAATAAACTATACCACACTGATGACAGTAAGGTAGTAAAAGGACAAGGTTCATGGTTAGTGGTTCTTGGTAATCCAATAAAGCCACCTGACACCATATGTTGTTTTAAATCGGTTGCAATTTATTAATACCCAAATAAGCCCTAACAGTTTTACCTCTAACATGATCAATTCTAAACAGCTGATGGCCTTTCACCACCAGGGCTACAGGTACAGAAAAAATGAAGCACAATTGCTCCCTCTTTCTGGGTGTCCAGCATTTATGGCTATTCCTTTTGGACACACTGGACATGACATTCCGGTCTTGTATTTATACTCAGATTGCTTACATTAAAAAAATGCATAGTGGAAATTTCCAAAACCTACTACAGCAAATTTTAGCCTAGACATCACGTCATTCAATAACATCATGAGACAAGGTTTAAAGGTACAATGGCCATGAGATACCTCAGTCATAAGATACATTTGACACTTTGCCAAGACAGGGGAGTTTCATTTATCATCATCCTTGGATGGAAAAACAAGTGGTCAGGGGATTTTATATTTATTAAAAATAACTTGCTTAGGAGACAGAAAACAAATGAGGGGACTTCACTTCATTTTAAATAACTTGCTGACAACTGCAGAAGTAGCCTTGTACTAGACAATGGCCAAAACAAGGATATAATTATTCCTTATCAACTCTCTGTTGTACATTTTTTTTAAACACAAGAAATCATGAAATGAGGAACTGTATTAGCCAAGGCTAAATGGCAGTTAGTTGAAGCAGCTGGACCTTATCTTGGCTACGACCTTGGGTTAAAATACAGATTTTGTACAAAATATCTCTGTTTAAGCAGAGCAAACTAACTTTGCTTTTAAAACATCCGTTCCTAAACACTACTTATGTTCTTCACCTCCTTTTCTACAGTTATTTAAAGGGCCTTAACACCTTTTGAACCCAGGCACCCACATACATGTGGTGGTATTATGTAGTTATCTGCTAGCCACTTGCAGTCCTTTACTAGCCATACATATCAATTGACATGTTGGCATCATTTAGTACTCATTAACCATTTGCAGCCTCTGCAAGCCTTATACACTTTTGGTATCTTTTGAACCTTTTTTATAGCCAACTAACTTGTATAGAACCATGGCCATTTATCATTTTCAACACTGTCACCAAACCCAGGGAATTTGAATGCTTAGCTCCAAGACTCTCTTCATCCTCGTCTGAATCTCCGAATATAATTGGCTGCTATAGACCTCCCTCCGGGGTGTAGAACTACTCTCAACTCTTAGAAACCTTATCGACTCTTAACTTCAACGAGTCTATTATACTTGGTGACCTTAACCTGGATTGGCTTAGCCCAAGAGCTAATGCCTTAAAAGAACTGTGTGACAAACTTGGTATCTCCCAGTTAACCTCTGAACCAACCAGGATCAACTTAAAAAAAAACAAAACACTAAAAGCTCCACGTTGGACCTGATTCTCACAAACATGCCACACAAAATTTAGATATAGCTGTGTTCCATAATGATCTCAGTGATCATAACACAGTAGTCTGCATTAGAAGCTTGGAAAAACATACTTCCTGCTCCAGATTTATTACTAAAACATAGTTTCTGTAAATTCAAACTAGAAAATTACCTATCTGACCTTAGGAGTATAAATTGGAAAATTGTTATTTAGCCCACTCAGTGGATGAGGCTGCCGACATCTTCAACACAGCTCTTATAAGCAGACATGTCCCATTTATAAATTGCAGCGTAAAAAAAGCCTCCTACCCCTGGTTTACTGCTGAACTTGAAAAAAGACTTACCCTAATAGGACAAACTCTGGGCAACAGCCAGAAATACCAAAACCCCTACAAACTGGATGGCATTCAGAACATCTCAAAACACTTGTACAAAGCTTATCAGAACTGCCAAAGTCCATTAGTATGTGAATGCCCTTGAAGGTGCAAAGGCCAATTCAGCAGAACATTTGGCAAATGATTAAATCCGTCAAAGGCCATGCAATCCCCTCTTCAATTCCGCTTAAAATCACCACCCAAGATTCTACAACCTCTGACCAAGGCACTATCCTTGAAAAATTAAATGCACATTTCACAAC
The DNA here is from genome assembly GCA_016271365.2 of Neoceratodus forsteri. NCBI lineage: Eukaryota > Metazoa > Chordata > Ceratodontiformes > Ceratodontidae > Neoceratodus > Neoceratodus forsteri. Next base: position 178,704,377 of record CM057456.1, read on the forward strand.
AGTGTGGCTTGGCATTTGATTCTTCCCCAGATACTAAGCTCCTAGGCTGTCCCACCACAGAGAATGCCCCTGTCGACCATCTAAATCATGACTCCTCCTGTCTCACCCCCTGTAAATTTCAAACAAGTGGAGGACCTGTTAAAGAAATTAGACATGAAAAAGAACACCAGTGCCAGTGGAATATGCCACATATTCCTAAAATTAGGGTATTATTATCCAACTGTCCCCACAACACACCTGTTTAATATATTGATCACCACGGGAACGATCCTCTCCTCCTGCTTCCCCTTTAACGAATGACTGGCTCATCGCTTTACATAACAAACGCTCCACCGGAGCTGTCTTCCCTGATCTAAGCAAAGCCCTCAATAGGATAGGTCATGATCTCCTCCTAGTCAAACTCAAAAATCATGGCCTAGATACCCACTCAGTAAACCGGTTCTCTAGGGATCTCTGTGGAAGACTCCAGCGCATTAAAGCTGACTCCTATCCTCCCCCTTTACCACTTACAAGAGGTGTACCCCAAGGATGTATTTTAGGACCCCTGTTGTTTTCAATCTATATTAACTCCCTAAGTGACAATATTCATAACTCTAATCTTCATATTTTCACAGATGACACTGTCCTGTACGCATCAAAGCCTTTTTTGTCAGATGTCAGCACTGACTTACAGGCTGATTTTAACCAACTGCAGCTTAACCTATTAAACTCTAAATTACAGTTAAATGCCAAAATAAAAGGCAATGTTATTCCTACCCCCTCCTCCTTGAGACTCACTGCTTAAGGGTGTTACTCCCACGCCTGTTACAACTTTACTAGGGGATATACTAGAGGTCATTGACAAATTTAAATATCTAGGAATCTGGCTCAGTAGCAACCTATTATTTGCTGCCCACATCGGAACCCTAACAAACTAAAAGCTAGATTGTTTTTTTTTCTTCAGGAATAAATCCCTATTTCCCACAGACATTAGGAAAAGATTAGTCCAAGCCACCTTCCTCCCCCTCCTTGACTACGCACATCTCATATACAGCAGTAGTGAAGCCTCTGACCTGCATAAGTTGGATGTCCTTTTCCATTGATCTATATGCTTCAGAACTAACGCCCCATACAGAGCACACCACTGTGCTCTCTACTCTGTAGTGGGCTGAGCCCATAGTGGGAGTCAGGGACACATCAGTTTGTGAGCTAGTAGTCAATTTGGCCACTAGCTTTCAAAATCTGGTAGCCAATGCAGTAATTGTAGTGACCGTCTTTTTGAAGGGTTCAAAAAGCACTTCATAGGCAGGTAGTCAAGTTGGCCAGTAACTTTCAAAATCTGGTAGCCAAACCAGGTTTTTATGTAAAAGAGTCCAAAGGTGTAGTGCGCTCAACAGTATGTGTCAATGCCGTGCTGAGGGGTTATGAGCCCCAATAAACACCATAGATCAGTCAAGAGAGGCAGGCACTCACCAAGCAAACAGCAGACGAGCAGCAGTTTTAATCCTCCAAAGTTAGTTTATTCACTGGTACTTTACAGTTCATTACAGCATTCCAGGTTACCAGCGTGCAGCCCCAGCCACACAACACCTAGCCGAAGCGCTAGGGGTTGTGTGACTCGGGCTGCACGCTGGTAACTTGGAATGCTGTATTGAACTGTAAAGTACCAGTGAATAAACTAACCTTGGAGGATTAAAACTGCTGCTTGTCTGCTACATGTTTGGTGAGTGTCTACCTCTCTTGACTGATCTGCAACTTTTTTAAGTAGCCTTTGGCCACCTGATTTGTCCCACCCTTCTGGACGTTCCTTGTCACTAGGAAGGATGTCCCACAGCTGCAGCTGGGCCTACAAAAAACTGTTGAACAAACTCCCCCTGTATATCTCACGTCACTATTTCATCGCTCCCTTATCTGTTATCCCCTTAGAAAAAATGCCATTATCTCATTAGATGTGCCTAAGTTCTGCATCTGCTGTGCTAAAGCAGCAATTAGTTACACCATCCCATTTGCCTGGAACAAATTATAATCTTGCCTCAAGCTTGCTGAATTAGTCTCTGCAATATTTTTAAATCCCTGTCTGATAAGGCCCTCAAGGAAACATGTCAATATCACACTGGCTAGCTTTTACCTTACTACGATAATCTTATTACTCAGTGTGCAGTTACGTCCTTCTATCTGTTTATACTTATTATTTCACAGAATGTTATAATTGCTAATTATGTGTCAGTGTTACATTATTGCAATCAATTCCTTTTTCTGTATGATTGTATTTTCTTTTGGAATCTATGTTGTTTGCCATTCATTGAATTGTATCACATTGTACTTACTAGGACCTCCTAGTAAATGAGCGTGCTCAATGGAGCTTTCCTGTTGAGTAAACTTGAACTTGAACATGTTGAGTTCCCTCAACCTCTCCTCATGTGGTTTGTCCTCATGGCCTGGATCATCTTGGTCGCCCTCTGCTGTACCCCCTCCAGTAGATTAATGTCCTTCTTCAAATTAGGGCCCCAGAACTGCACACAGTACTCCAAGTGTGGTCTCACCAATGATCTGCACAAGGGCAGAATTAATTCCTCCTTCCTGGAGGTGATCCCTCTGGTGATGCATCCCGACATTTTATTCGCTTTGGCTGCCCCTTTACGGCACTGCGCAGAGTGTTTATGTCATCCCTGGCTATCACCTCCAGATCCTTTTCCTCCTCTGTGCGGGACACCTGTACACCCCTCAGCCAGTAGGTGACCCTAGGGTTCCTAGCTCCCAGGTGCATGACCTGTTTCATTTCTTGGCGTTGAACTCCAGCTGCCAGATCCAGGGAGCAGGGCTCAAAACAAGTCTGAATCAAAGACCCTGTCCACACTACACCAGAAAAATCCCTCTGTAATGTTAGAGGGTCCAAACCGTTACCGTAACGGTTTGCATTTACACTGGTAACGTTACAGAAAGCATTTTCAAAACCATTGTTGAAAACTGATACTAGGTGTTTTCAACAACAGTTTCTGTAACGGTTTCAACACTCTGTTTGGTCCTATCCACATTACACCAGTAAAATCCTGCAAAGTTTGCAAAACGTTTTCAGTGGTAGTGCGGATGCACTGTAACGTTTTCAGTCTGTAACACTTTCAAAATGTTACAGATTTTCAGTGCAGTGTGGGCAGGGCCCAAGTCACCAAAAGGAAGAGTCCACAACATCTGAGATTTTCTTTGACTATACTCTTGTTATCACAGTGGCTGAAACAGCAAGGTTGGTTTCCTCTGTGATTAAAAAGGACAGGAAACAATTTCTAATTGACAGCTGTTAATAAAGTTCTTATGTTCTGAAATGATATTCATTCCCCTAAATCATCCATATTTAACAGTACCTGGAAAAAGGTGATATGAAAAACTGTGTTTTGCATTGTTTTGTTTTTATGGGCATCATTCTGTTACAGTTCTCTTCATGGAACCAGTGATCTAGAGTTTTAATTTACGTCACGGTTTGTGCACAAAACTCTGAGGAAGGTTCTGATATCGCAGCAGCTCATAATTAACATTCTGCTCACAAACTGTGACATATTAAAAACTACCAGTTCCATGAAAAGAACAGTGCAGGCTGTTGTCCATAAAAGAAGGCAATGAAAATGCAGTTTTTCACATCCGTATTTATTCAGGTACAGTCAAATAAGGACCATTTGGGAGATTCGAATTTCATCGTTGTAAACGGGAACATTACTTACTGATGCCATTTAGCACACATTTCCTGTCTCCTTTAACTTAGCAAATCCTGGAAAGTCATTTCCAATAATCACAGGTACAGATAACTTTGGTACTACTGCCACTTTCATTTGGTGCGACACCCCATTTTGTTCAGAGTCCCTTGGGTTGTGGGATAGTATCGAATGTCCCTGTGGCTGCAGATGACCCCAGTACCTGATCATTTTGCACATTCTTTGCCCAGACCTGCTTCCTGAATCTGTAAATCCCTTTGTCCCTTCACAGTCGTATCTCTCACCTTGACATATGTTAAATACTTGCTCCGACTTTCTAAGGCCAAATTTGGTCCCGTGTTACCCTCCTTTTTTTATGGCAGTTTATTGCAATATGGCCTGGCTTATTACAGTTATAGCAAATAAAGTTTTTGGGTGCAGATTTGTTACCTCCGTCAGAGTTCTTATCTGATCCAGAATGAAATCGGGGCGGGGGAATCTTGCCATTACATAGCTGTTATTTCACTGCTGCAGTGTCTGGCCATCTGACACTCCTCAGCCGAAGAAAAAACCTTTTCCCCACTTTCTGGATAGTGTTCTTGTACACAAAACTGCACGTCTGTAGGAAGGATGTTGATGAATTGCTCCATTGCAGATATGTTGATGATCTGTGGGACTGTTTTGCCCACTGGTTAGAGTCATTTAATGAGGACTTCTTTGAGTTGTGTGAAGGCTTCTCGAAGACTGTTGACCGAGTGGTTTCAGGGACCGGGATCTCTGCCTGTAGGTCTTTCCTGAGCTGTCATATCTTTTAAGGATTTCTCTTTTCACAAGGTAATAGTTTTCTGACTGTGCAGTGTCCACATTGCTGTAGGCAGGTTGGGCTTTACCTGTCAGGTAAGGTATCAGCCTGATTGCCCATCGCTGTTTTGGCCATTGGTGGGCTCTGGTGACCCTTTCAGAAGTTGTCAGGTATGCTACAGTATCATCTGAATGACACAACTTTGTAAGTTTAATGTCTTTTTAAGTTGTTTTGTGTGTTGTTGATCTGCTGGACCTGTACGAGATCCTCCTGCTTTGATAGCTTGCAAAGCATCCAGCCATCCTCGTCTCTGTGCCTCTAAAGGCTGCATTTCTTCTCTTCTCTTCGCCACTAGACATTGAATCTCTTTTTCTCTCTGTTTCTCAGTCTCTCTCTTTGTTGTATAGCACACCATTTGAAGAAGGCACACATGTTTTCAGGTTCTGTCCCTGCCTGTTGTTTTTCTTTCATTACTGGTGCCCGCTATACAGTCTTATTTTGGACTTTTGTTTCTGCTTCTGGCTTGGCTGCCATTCTTCTGGTAATCACTCCTGGGCTTTCTGTTGCAGCATCCATGCCTTTATTCTGTGCTTCCCTGGTACCAGTTCACTATACTACCCACACACAAAACTGCTGGCATAGAGTAGGCATGGCGTAAATCCCACTTTGTCTGACACCAGCTGACATAAAGGCATAGGTCAGGAAGCATTGGCAGACCAGGAGAAGTTATAAGATTCGCAAGTAGCATTTTCTTATTATCAATAACAATAAAAATAGAAAAAATAAAATTGTATAGGGTAGCCCTACATAAAGACGGTACAGACAAAAAAAACAACATCTGAGACTCTCATTAGAAAAAAACTTTGCTCCGATTATAGGAGATGCTTTTTCCTGGCAGTTCAAAGTCTACATCCTGTCTTTGTAAGTTTTGTCTCCTGTCTTTCACAAAGTACATCAAACTTTTCCTTTCTGAAGCCAGTCTGAAGAGCACATCTAATTTTAACAGGTGCAACAAAATATTACATTGTGTCCCAGAGCTGGTTTCCTGTTAACAGTTTTGTAAACAAGCTTCTGGAGATCAAAACACATCTCAAGGTCGACCCCTTGTATTCCAGATTGTTTCATATTTTCCAATAAACCCAAATAACTTTCTGCAATCATTTCAACAAGATAACTGTATACATTTGCAAACCAAGTGATCCCAGTTTCATGTAAAGATCCATTTTTTTGTAACCACAGAGAAGCAAGGGGAGAAAGAAAGAATAGAAACAGCAGTTGAAGGAAGGGAGATAATAAGAGAATTGTGGGACCATTGGAGTGGTCAGCACAAAGGTGCCACAAGCTGAATTTGACTGTGCAGTCAGACAAACAAGTGACATACAAGTGGCAGAATAGGGGAGGACAAAATAGATCCCTTCCCCCCTCCAACTCTCTTTATGCACCATCCTTCAGGGAACTCTCTCTGGCAGCCTTCACCACCTCCGGGCTCTACCTCCCACCTGAGACACCTCCTGCTCCTTGCACCAACCTGACGAACCCTCCGGCTCTGAACCCCCCGGGGTGGGGCCGCCCTATCTGCCCAGGGTGCTCTATCTATAATCTAGTGTGCTGGACTGGGCGATTGGCCCTGAAGAGGAGAGTGCCCGGTAATTGGGATTGTGGCCCGGGGGGCAGAGGTTCCATCGCTTATCCCCGAGGACTGGGATTTTCTCATATAGTTTCCCCCAGAGTGTGGGCATGTAATGACGTCTGCACAATCTAGGTCGCTGATGTCCGACGTCACTCCGCCCCTCTTGTATGGCTCAGCGCTAGTGGTATCTCGGTCTCCACCAGAGGTCTCTGCTGCACCAAGCAAGCCCCGGATCCCACCCCGGGAGAAGAGAGCAGTCTGTCAGACGCTTGATCCTCTCCCTCCCCTGCCAACCCCCGATGGCCCAGGCTTGTTCCTGAACCCGGGTAGCTGGCATGGTGCGAGGTGTGGCGTCTAGCGCCTCAACCCTCGGCGCCACTGGGCCGGCTTCAAAACAGATCCTTGCTTTTAACTCCTTCTGCATAACAAGTAGGACATGGTCTTGCCCAACCCATTCACACTCCCCACCCCATACTTACCCATCTGCTCCTCCAGCGCTTCTTCTCCTTGAATGTCCTGCTGCTTCTGAGCTCCACCGGGAATTGACTGAAAACACGGTAAGTTTGGTTAATAGCTCATAACTTTCACTTCTTAATATTTTTACCCAAAATTTTCAACGTGACCTTTTTTTTTTTTTTAAAGCCCACCTTATGAACCAGTTAGGTGAAATATTTCAAATTCCCCTCCCTGAAATGTGTTTTTCACAGTTGCTCTGCAAAATCCCATTTTGGACAGGATTTAAAACATTTCACCTGTCTTTGATCATAAGGTGGGATAATAAAAAGACTGTGTTGAGAATTTGGGCTTAGCATCTCAAAAAAACAACAAAGTTATGAAGCAACATTGAAAATGTTCAACATTTTCTCAGAACTTTATTTTCCCAGATGTTGACCCCACATTTTCAAAATAGCCTTATATTTTTTATCTCACCTTATGAACAAAGCAGGTGTAATTTTTCAGTTTTCCTCCAAAATATGTTTTAGTTTTCGCTTCCTGGAACCCCCTTTTGGGCGCTATTTTAAATAGTCCACTTGTCTTGACCATAAGGTGAGATAATAAAAAGACTATGTTGAAAATTTGGGTAAAAGTTATGAAGAAACACTGAAATTATTCAATGTTTTACACCTGTCTTTAGTATTTTGCTAGATTGTGACCCCACATTTTCAACATAGCCATTTTTGTACCCCCACATCATGAACATGATGTATCATTTTTCAGATCCTGCCCAAAACATCTTTTCACATTTGTGCCACAAAATGACACTTTGGATGGGATTTCATAAATGAGACCGGTCATGTTCATAAGGTGATGTAATAAAAACATTGTGTTGAACATTTGAGCTGAAAACTGAAAAAAAAATTATGAACAAACGTTGACATTTTTCACATTTACTCATAACTTTGAAATATTTTTACTCTTCAACAGACATTTTCAACATATATGTTTTTCACCCCATCGAATGAACATTGCAGGTGTCTTTTCCAGTCGTGAAAATGTTACTTATTTAACTTGTGTTATTGATTTGTTTAATTATCATCTATGCACTCAGTGCCAAACACCTACACAGCAAATACAAGTAAGCAAACATTTGACATTGACAAATGCTTGTTTTAATAACACTTAACTTTATCGTACCCTCTGATTCTGTAACATTTTCTGTCTGTTCCTTTAGATGTATAGGGCTGGTATTCTGCTCTATGTACCTGTCTACAGTGTAAGCCCACTGTACTGTCGCAGCATCTTGTGAGCACCACATTACATGTACTACAAAGCTGATTTTGCAATTTATAAATGGATGAATCTCCACCTCCTTACCTGAGGTGGGATGCTTGAACTTTTTGCCTGTAATAGCAAATTTACAGGGCCGGCCCGTTGGCGCTGAGGGTTGAGGTGCTGGACGCCACACCTCACGCCGGCGACCCAGGTTCGGGAATGACCTTGGGCTGCTGGGGGCTGGCAGGAGAGGATTGAGCATCCATAGGACTGCTCTCCTCTCCTGGGAGGGGGGAGGTACTGTCTTCCACAGCACGCGCGATCTCTGGTGGTGGTCGGGGATCACGAACTGTGGAGACCACGAGTATGGGAGCCTCGGCAGACGTCCTGTGGGGGAGTGCGGGAGCGCGCCCGTCGCGCACTGGACGTCGTTGCACATCTGAGCTTCCGGGGAAACCAAGAAAATGCGGAAAGCACCTGGCACCTGGGTTGGCGAAGGCCTGCTCACCAGACCCACCCATGCTCAATGTCAGGCACACCCCATTCATCTCCGTTCCTCCATCCCCCTGGCGGCAACTTTGACCCTTAAAATAGCGTGCCAGAGGAGTTGGCGGCCCTTACCCAAGGGGCTCAGAGCCAGGAAGTCAATCGCCAGGAAGGATTTGGGGGATGTGCCTGCCGGAGATAGTATGGTGGGGAGTCTCATACAGAGCGGGACAATGGGTAAGAAATGAGCAGTGCTGGAGAGAGACCTAAGGACCAGCAAAAAGGGGAGTAAAGAAACTATACAAAAAAAATTAAAATAGCAAATTGACAGATGCTACAATTATAATGATATATTGTATCCACTTTAACTCATTGTATGAAAAGCACTTTACTTTGTATGTTCAGATATATTGTATCCTCTCTAACTCATTGTATGTAAAGCACTTATAATTTGTTATCCTGTTAAGTTTCTGCATGTCTGTACTCTCCCGGGTCGTGCCTGAAAATAGTCATTTTATGACTAGTGCACTTACCCGGTTAACAAAAGATAAGTAAATAATATTTTTGAAAGCCATTTGGTGGGGAGGAAGGAAACCATGACATGACGGCAGTAGTTCAGACTGAGAATGGCTATGATTCAGTGAGTCATCCAGACTTTTCGCTTTGGAAACCCAAATTCGAGGCTCGGTCCCCAGGTCTTCTTTCAAAATTGTATCACGTGGCAAAACATGCCAGGGCTTTCTTACAACTTGTGCAGTCTCATATACACAATCCCATTATGTTCAGTGATGAAAGTCACTGGCATTTTCTCAGTTTTGTTTTCACTTTAGGTAACAAAAGCACTGCACAGTTAGTTTTTCTCTATCTTTTAGCAGCACTGCCTACTATTTCATCAAGATAACCTCTCTTTGAATCTTACTTAGAGTTCAGTGGGCAGTTGCTCAGATGCTTCCATATCTAAACAATTTCTTTGAAGCTTGATACACTGATTTTATGTTCTGCTATTTACCACTGACCATGCCTGTGCACTGTTTGCCAGCAGTAGAGCATCCTCTGTTGGGGTTTTCAAAATAATGTTTTAACTGCCTCGTGAGCAGTTGACTTGAATGTTACAGCCAGAAAGTTGGCTTTGGTGATGTGAACTGTGTTAGAAAATTTAAAACCTGATGTTGTTTTTGAGCTACTCAATGCATTTTGTTGCCTCCTCCCATGATCAGTCCACACCACCAAAGTATCATCAAGAAAATGGAAACTGCGAATGAGTGTTGCAGAGTGTATTTTTTAAGGGGCCCAAAACAAGCTCACCCTCAAACCACCCTAACAAAAGGGTTCCATAAAAATGTAAATAAAACATGGAATCAAACACAAAATAATATTTGGTTAAAACAAGATTTAACGCTTCCAACAGAAACTGTGGCTCAAAATCTTTTCTCATCTGATATAAAAGAATGCTGTATTGCTTTTTTTAAATTTATTCATCTTATTTGTCAGTTTTAAGTTCCACTGACTAGGAAAGAAACATAGAATTTGACAGAAGATAAGGACAGCTTGGCCCACCCAGTCTTCCCATTTTTCCTTACCTACAGTATCACCTCAGACTCTACTTGATCTCCAGCTCCCCCTACCCCCTTCCTGTCCACTATGATTCCCTCAGTCCCATCCCATGCATTCTTGAACCCCACCACTATTTCCTCCCCCACCAACTTCTCTGGAAGGCTGTTCTAGGAATCCACCACGCTTTTTATGAAGAAGTACTTGTCACAAACACACTCCGCAGATCAGGCCCTCTGCTCCCACAGTGCCAACCTCAGAGTGCAGTAGTGTGAACAGGGGACAAACAGGGTAACCCTCCTGTCTGTTTTGGGTCTGAATCACCTACTAGCCTTGAGTCCTGGTGGTCCAATGTAAACCTAATGCTAGCGTACCCAGTTAACAGGCTCAGATATGTACCCTCTTCGGGAATGCAGTACAATCTTTCGCCCAGTGGCACCCAGCTAGGTTTTCCAAAATGTACCCTTACAACTCTGTATGAGACCTAGGTGTATTCTTACCTTTAAGCAAGCTTAGTAACACATTCAAGCCCTTAACAACTGTCAGACTTAAACACAGGCTCAGCATCACATGCTAGCATCAGGGCATTCAGGATCACTGCCATCCCTAACCCTCTGACAATGGGTCACCCCTCCTTCCTCAGAGTAACCCTCCATAGCTGTTTGGTTAACTGCTGCCAGGGGAATTTCTACCCCCCTTTCATTAGTCTCCATATCAGGAGACAAAGGCTGGGGAACCAGCCTCCCAGTGGTTTTCACAGGTGCTTATATGGGGTCCAGGGAACCACAGTTTTCCTTTGCCACTTGGCTGTGGGTAACTGCACACCATCCCCTGTTTGAGATTGTTGACGATAATTACATCATCAGCTAAAGTTTTGGCTATGGCAACCTTTTGTACAGTCCCCCCTCAGTCTAGGAGGACACTAGCAAGCGGCAAGGTTTTCTCCTCCACAGTGAATCCCCGTTCCGTCACAAGTTGATTGGATATAAGCTGACCAGGTTGTACCACATTCCCTTTTACCAAAGTCAGGGATGCCCCCACATCTCTTAACCTGTGTGTCTGTACACCATTCACAGTGACTGGGTGCATGTGTTCCCTCATGTTTACTGGCATGCTTTCAGGGACACACAAACAACCCACTTCTTTTCTAGCACCAGTTTGTCCTTTTGGGACACTGTCTTGCAATATGTCCAATTTCTTTGCAAACCCAACATTCATGTCTTTACTTGGGTAAATATTTTCTTTGTAACCTGGGGCTACCTGGTTTCAGTGGAGGCAGGGAGTGTTTTAGCTGCCCTGAAGGCACGCTTTTCCCTTTCTGCCCCATTCGCTCTCAGAGCAGGTCTGCTCCTGGCATAGCGGTCCGAGAGTTCAGCAGCCTCTTGCACTGTTTTTGGATCGGCGTCCTCCAGCCAGGTCTTCAGCTCTGCTGGGCATGCCCCCAAAAAACTTCTCTAACAGCACAGCATTTTCCGTCTTTTCTACAGAGTCTGCTTCAGTTCTTTCCCACCAACGTTTTAAAAACTGATGCTGTTTAGTGGCTAGCTCCTCGTAGCTAATGTCAGGGCTTCTCCTGAGCCTACGGAATTCAGCTCTGTATGTCTCTGCTGTTAGCTCATATTTTTTTAAAAGTTCAGCTTTAAGTTTACTGTAATTATTACTGTCCTCATTGTCCATTTGATCCAGTGCATCCCCAGCTTTCCCGGTAAGTAGCAGGGATAGCTGGAAGCTCCAGGACTCTCTAGGAATATTGGCCTGAATACATACTTTTTTCAAGGGAATTTAAAAAGGCATCCATATCCTCCCTGTCTTTAAATTCAGCTGTCAATTTAGAATTTAATTTATAACCCAGTCCTGTAGTTCCAGTTAAACCCAGGCCACTTACCTGCTCTGGTGCGGGCCTTTGGAGTTGTAGCTTTTCCAGTTCATGCTGCCACTGGTGCTCACGCTCTTCTCCATCAGCTTCTCGCTGAAGTTGTCACTCTTTTTCCTCTGCCTCTCGTGAAGCTGTTGCTCTTTTTCCTCAACCTCTCGCTGCTTTCGCTTCTCTTCTCGCTCGAACTCCAGCTCCCTTTGCTGCTGGACTTCAAACCTTTTCTGTTCAAACTCCAGCTCCATTCTCCGCAACTCCATCCGCAGCCTGATCTCTTCTGGCTCCAGAATGTTGGTGATCTTCCCCTGCTGCTGTGGCCCTTGGCTTGCACTGGCCATGCTCTCCTCCTCACTGGATCTGGACACTGCACTGGACCATGGCCCCTCCATGCCCAAGGTTCGGTCCTTTTCAGTCACAGACTATGACTCGAGGCTCTGGGCATCGGCTGCCACCAGAGCTTCTATGAGATGCCTGTCTGGGCCTCGTGTTGACTCCTCTCTCTTGGCACAACTGCCTCAGTTGGTCTGCAGTGTGCTCACTGTAGTTGGAAGCCATCTTCTTCCCTAACTTCAGCTATACTAACTTGCACTGGGGATAAAACAGGTAGGAACTTAAGACTGTAAGCACAATGATATAGTTCTGTTTACTTTTGAAAAATCATTGCCTTATTTTGCATGTGAGCTGTACAGTATTAATCTGACACACTGAAGTGTTAAAGCTTGTGTTACCAAATATTTTTAAATCGCACTGCTGCCAAACAAATCTGTCACAAATGCACCCTGCAGGCCAGGCCCTCTGCTCCCACAGTGCCAACTTCAGGGTGCAGTAGTGTGAACAGTGAACATACAGGGTAACCCTCCTGTCTGTTTTGGGTCCGAATCACCTACTAGCCTCAAGTTCTGGGGGTCCAGTGTGAACCTAATGCTAGCGTACCCAGTTAACAGGCTCAGATATGTACCCTCTTCAGGAATGCAGTACAGTCTTTCGCCCAGTGGCACCCAGCCAGGTTTTCCAAAAAGTACCCTTACAACTCTATATGAGACGTAGGTATATTCTTACCTGTAAGCAAGCATCACTTGTAAAAGAACTGAGAGAAAACACAGGCAGTATGTTAAAGAAAATATTGTATACTAAAAATTGTAAAACAGGTAAAATCAAACACAGAACAGTTATATCACTAACTTACAGTCAGATGAAATAAAAGGGAAGTTACAGAACACAAATACATCTACCCCAAATAATTAAAAGTTCTTGTCTAGTTAGATGTTACCATTCAGTGCTTTCTTAAGTCCAGAGAATTGTGTCTCTCTTGAGTCCAAAATACTATGCCCAGTTTTCCCCAGATGCATGTTCATTTCAAACTCCATCTCCCCACCCCTTTTGGTGAGGTCACAGTCAGATCCTTCCATAGATTTTATTTATACTGGGGAAATCAACAGTCAGCAATTTTTAAAATATGAGTCTTTCATCAAAACATCCCATTTGATGCCTCCCTGCTGATTTCCTGTTTTGCTAAAGTGATCTCAGGTTTTTATAGTTTTCTTACAAGTCTGTAACCAAAGGGTCTCTTCCTGCAGGAATCATAAAATTTTATGAGGTGCTAGCTCCTGGCAGATGGCCAGAAGACTTTAATTAAGACAGAACAGGAAACTTACAATTGTGATTTTCTCTTCACTGGTCAATTTACCATCTCTGCTGTTTCAGCAACTGACACTTTAGGTCAAAGGTCAGTCCCTGCAACAGCCAGCCTGTTTTGTCTCTAAGCAGACATTCAGACACATTTGTTTGTAATACAAATATTATACAGTATAACAATACGCAGATGGCAGAGCGTCACAGTCCTCCCCACCTAGACTGAATTTGGGGTCTCTATCCCCTGCATGGGATGAGCTCCCCAAGTCAATTCATTGCAGATGGCAGAGCGTCACAGTACTTCCTTACATCTCTCCTGAATCTACCCCCTCCAGCTTCATATTGTGCCCCTTGGCCTTGAGCACCTTTCTTCTGAAAAATACTTCCCTTCTGTACCTTATTTTACCCGTGTGTGGTATTTATGGTGTCTATCGTATCCCCCTCCCAACTGTCTTCCAAGGTGTACATGTTGAAGTCCTTGAAGTGCTTTTGATGCAGACCCTGCACCATTTTAGTTCTCTCCTCTGAACCGCCTCCACTGTAGTCCTTCCGGAAGTGTGGTCTCCAGAACTGGACACAGTACTTTAAATGGGGTCTTACCAGCGATATATACAGAGGCAGTACCACCTCTCTGTCTCTGCTAGTGTTACCACTCTCTGTACACCCCAGCATCCCTCTAGCCCTCCCAGCTACCTTGTTGCACTGCCTGGTCACCTTTAGGTCATCAGATATAATTACTCCCAGGTCTCTTTCCTGCTTGGAGTTGTCAGTACCACTCCAGTCATTTTGTTCTCAACCCTTGGGTTTTTGTGCACTGAGTGCATTATTTTGCACGTTTTTGAAAGGCACACTAAGTTGTGATAGCTTGTTTCCAGGTGCGTCCTGGAGAGTGGGTTACATCGATCTGTTTTATTAATGAGCGAATCTTGGCCATGACACTGAAACTCCCCTTTTCTTCATCAATTATTTATTTATTTTATTTATTTCATGGTTCGGAAAAGATCTTTGAGCAGATAAGCTTTTTTTCAAAGGTTCCATGTCAAAACAGTGAGGTTATGCAACAAAATATAGTTTACATAACAGTTGAATGACACAGCTAGTACAGGTATACAGTTGCAGTAGACCTAATTCCTGAGGACAGATTGTAGTTCAAGTACATCCTGCAATCCAGTACGGTGCAGAGTGCATGACCAACAAAGAAGTTGAGTGATACATAGGGTTAGAGTGCTAGACTACGTAAAGATAAAGAACAGATGAGGCAGCCAGGGTAGGCATTGTCAAAGGGAACAAAGGAGTGGTGGGGGGGACGGGTGAGAAAGAGGGATTGAACATGCAGGGGTTGGGAAACTATTGGTTATAGGCAGCTGGGAGAAAGAAGGGCAGGGAGGGCAGAAGGAAGATTAGTGTGGCAGTGAAGAATAACAAGTGACAGCAGGTAAGGAGGAGCAGGTGAGGGGGGAATGAGAGGGGGGAGCAAATGCAAGGGTATACAGGGGCAAGGTTGAAGCGGTTGATACCTAGAAGATGTGCAAGGTACAGCGTGCACGGAAGGCAGTGTTATGCTGGGCCAGGGGAGGGCCCAGGTAAGTGGGACCCCAGAAAGGAAAAAATGTGGGGTAAGTGCAGAACCAGGGCACAGTACTGGAAATAAGGAGCAACGCTGTCCATATTCTCTACTCTCGGCGCCGGTAAGAGGGGAGATTGAGAGGGAGGAAGGGCTAGGATTATGACAGAAATAACATATCAAGGCAGTGAACTACATGCACAAGAGCCAGAAGTAGCTAGTCGCTGCTTTAGATCAACTTTAAGGGTAGGGAGGCAATTGTTGTTTAGTATTTGTGTAGGGATACCATTTAGCCAGAGAGGTGTCCTAAAGCCAAAGGACCATTGTCCTAGTGAGGTTTTCCTAAAAGGAACAGCCAAGGCGCCCTTGGCTGTACCACAGATTTGGTAGTTTGACAGCTAGTGTGCAGAATATCCTTTTATGCAGGGAGGGGCTCTCCCAAGCAAGACTTTCTTACCCATAAGGCACGTTTGATACTTGATCCTGTTTAAAAGATTCAGCCATCCAGTTTGCTCAAAGAGTAGACAGAAATGAGTCCGGTTATCAGCTCCGAGGGTTAGTCTACAGCCCTTTTGAGTACAGTTGAAATGCCCTTGAGAGCAGTGTCTGTAGCCACTCCATAAACCACTAATCCATAATCTATTATAGATAGGATGGAACTGCCAACACATAGTCTTAAAGCAGTAGGTGTTAGGTACTTTTTATGTCGATAGAGGACATCCAATTTAATATTCACTGCTTTCACCACCAGCTTGATATGCTGATCAAACGACAATGTGTCATTGATTGTAACCCCTAGGTGCTTGAAAGCATGTATGTGCTCAAGGGGCTCAGCTTTGTTGCTGACAATGTGAAGGTCTGGGTGCACCTTCTTAAGCCGGTGAGTGGAGATCAGCATCATTTTGGTCTTTTTATAGTTAAGGAGAAGTTTCTGTGACTTGAACCAATCCTCAAGCAAGTAGAAGGTGGACTGTAACTCCTGTTGAAGTTGATCTGGCTGGTTGCTGCTTCCCAAAATGACTGCATTGTCCGCATACAGTATAATTTTGCTTGGACAGTCATCAGGCAGGCTATTCAGGAATAAACTGAATAGTAAGGGTCCTAGGATTGAGCCTTGTGGGACCGCGAGTCCAGTGTCCCTGGCAGTGGATGTTGCAGACCCTTTCTTGACACGCTGGGATCTGCGGGACAGGTAGTCCTTAACCCAAAGGACTGTGTCAGAGGCAAGCCCAAGGGACAGCAGTTGCTTAAGCAGGATAGGATGGTTGACAGTGTCAAAGGCCTTAGTGAGCTCTATAAAGATAGATCCTACTAGCTTGCAACCATCCATAGCCTTGTGCACGTATTCAGAGAAATCTAATAGAGCAGTGGCCGTGCTGTGGTTTTTGTGAAAGCCATGCTGCTGTGGGCATTGTAAGTCATACTTCTGGATGTAATATGTGATTTGATCTGCAATGATTTCCTCTCTCTAGTGCTTTCGAGAGGGGTGAGAGAATGGATATTGACCGGAAGTTGGCTGTACAGGAACACTCCCCGCTCTTTAGAACCGGGGTCATATGTGCCAGTTTCCATACCGAAGGGAATTTGGCCAGGGTGAGCAATTTATTGAAAATGTTGGTGATTGGTACTATGATTTCATTGAGGGCTATAGCCACAAGCTTCATGTCAATATTGTCACTAACATACATACTAACATGCTAAAAGTCAGCAGAATAGGCCTAATGGTCTGTCATGTCTGCTCGGTAGCCAGCCCCCTAGTGGGTGCTCACTTTCCCGCCCCCAGCCCCGAGAGGTCTTTTGGCTCAGTTTTCCTTGTACCTGTCCCACCCCTTCTTGAAGCCCTCCACTGTGCCCTCCTCCACCAGCCTCCCAGGCAGCACATTCCATGGCTCCACTCACCTCTCAGTGAAGTAATGTCTCCCACGCCTCCGTAGTTTCCTCCAACTTCCACTGTGCCCCTGGTTGATCCCCCCATTTCTTTAGCCTGAACAGCTCCTTGGTTCCGCCCTTGGTTATTCCTTTTATGTACTTGAAGACCCCTATCATATCTTCCCTGTCTCTTCTGTCCACTCCTCCATTGTGTACAGCCCAAGCTCTTACAGTCTCTCCTCATAGGACCCCCATGCCCTGAATCATCCTGGTCGCCCTCCTCTGGACCCTCTCCAGCAGCGCTATGTCCTTCTTCAGATGAGGTCTCCAGAACTGTACACAGTACTCGAGTTGCAGCCTGACCAAGGCATTATACAGAGGGAGGATCACCTCCCTCCTCCTGGACGTAATCCCCCTGGCTA
Organism: Neoceratodus forsteri; assembly: GCA_016271365.2. Lineage (NCBI taxonomy): Eukaryota > Metazoa > Chordata > Ceratodontiformes > Ceratodontidae > Neoceratodus > Neoceratodus forsteri. Next base: position 178,721,581 of record CM057456.1, read on the forward strand.
TGCAGCCCAGTATCCTATTTGCTTTGGTTGCTGTTCTTCTACAATTTTCAGAGTTATTCATTTTGACGTCTACCACCACCCCTAGATCCCTCTTGCCCAGTGTGTGGCTTGCAGTGTGACACCCCCCCCCCCGGGTGTATACATGGCCTAGGTTTCTGACCCCCAAATGCAGTACCTTACATTTCCCCAGCATTAAACTTCAGTCCCCACCTCCTTGACCACCCCTCCAGGGTATCCTGGTTCCCCTGGACTGTCTTTCTCGCTTCTTCCCCATCTACCAGTGCTCCCAGTTTGGAGTCATCCGCAAAGAGACTCAACCTACTCCTAACCCCCCCTCCCTGTATCCGAAACATAGGCATTGAACAGGAGTGGCCCCAGTACTGACTGCCTAGCCTCGTTTTACCTAGTGCCTTCTGGACATATTTTTTTTTTCTACCTTGACAGTGACATGCTTGAAATAGAAGTTTGGTCAATTGATGAAGTGTTTGGATGTTAGCTGAGTTGGCTCAGCAGTGTTAAGGTGGGCTGGGGGGAGGACAGAGCTGAGATTGGAGAAGGCAGAGTTAAAAGCTTCAGCGATGGTATGAGGATCCTGGGTGGCAGTACCATTAATGTTGAGCAAAGTTGGTTGTTTCCTATCCTCTTTGCCTAGTAGGTCCTTGATGTTAGCCCAAAACATTTTACCATTACCCCAGTTCTGCTCCAACTGCTCCTTGAAATATTTAGCTTTGGCAAGCCTGGTAAGATAAGTACACCTATTTCTGGCCGCTCTCTACTCCTGATAGTGGGCAGGGTTACCTGAGTTCCTAGCCTTACTCCACAGGTTATCTCGGGCCCTCATTAGGTCTAGGAGATCCTGAGTAATCCATCCATTTGAAGAGCCTCGTACTTTTCTTTTCCACATGGGGGCATAGACATCAGCAATAGCATTAAATTTATCCGTGAAGTATTTCACAGCCTGGTCCACATCCTGGAGGACGTCCAAAGGTGACCAGTCAACTTGGGTGAGGGCAGTTTTTTAAAGGCTTCTGAGCATCCTCTCTTCATGGCATGGCTGTGTATTGTAACGGGTGGGACTTTTTTATTCTTAAAAACTCAGTTACAGAGTACTGGAGAGTGGTCGCTGAGGCAGTCGGGGAGTACCTCAACATTTCTGATTCTGGAGGGGCAGCTGGATAAGATCCAGTCTAGGAGAGTGCCATTCCCGCTCTTCACATTTGATCTAGTGGATTTGCCTACCATCTGCGTGAGGTAGACACTGGCTACTTGGTCCTTTAGCAAGTCCGTGTCCCTGCTGAGCCAGTTTATGTTGAAGTCACCTGCCACAATGACTTCAGTATTCCCTTTTGCCTTAGAGATCAAATCCAGGACAAGGCCAAGGCAAGCCCCAGTCTAGCCTTTACTGGGAGGCAAGCAAACCGTGGCTATGGTGAGAGACTTCTTTTGTCGACCTATGAGGAGTTTTACTGCTAGCAGCTCATTGTCTCCTTTGATGCCAGGGATTGACAGAGTACTCCCCTTGAAAGAGTCCCTAACATACATGAGGCAGCCCCCACCCCTTTTCCCTACACAATTGAGTCGAAAGGTTTCATAGCCTTGCAAGAAGATGCAATTGTCCTTAGTTTTAGGGGTGAGCCATGTCTCAGTCAGGCAGATAATATCAGGTCTGTGTAATTGTACCCAATCCTGGAACTATGCAAATTTAGGAAGTAGGCTGCAGATGTTCAAAGCAATGATTTTCAGGCCACATTCCTTTGTTCCCTTAAGCAGAACGTTAGTGAGAGGTCCTGGATTAGGATGGACATCCCCTGATAGTAGAAGCAGTAGGGAAAAAATATATCTGGTAGTGTCCCAAGGAGCTGTAATAACCTGATTTTCTTTTTAAAAATTTTAGAATTAGGGTGGCTACAGGTCATGAGCGGAGAAGCAGATAACAGAGCCAGCACGAGTTCCCCACCGCTGCTATGGCACATCATTTTATGGGATAGAGATGGCATTAAAGGTACCAGTCTAGGTTCAAAGGAAAGCGTGCCTGATTGCAGAGCACCGGTTGTGACAGTAAATGTAACCTGAGAAGGTTCGGAAGACATCCCTAGTAGGAAACATTGCCCCACCAAAGGCGGGATTGCAAGTATCACAGTCAGAGTTAAAAACAGTGTCCTAGTCATTGTTTCACATGGGGATTGGAGTTTCCTAAGCGGAGGTATGCTGAGGAAAAGAAACAAGGTCAAAATGCATCAGGAGGGAAGTAGTCTTAAGGGCAGGCATATAGCCCACAGTTGTGCCCTATGGAGAAGCAGGCAGAGGAACTGGGCAGAGCCTACACAGATTTAATTAAGGCTGGAGGTGGGGGAGGCCAAAAACCACACTGAGGAAGCCACGAAGGGGAGCAGTTGCAGGTGGCTATGGCTGAAAAACTCGGCTCTAAATGTGTAACAGTGGAAAAAACAAAGATTTCCCCTCTAGCTAACACTCAGTCACTTAACACACAAGCAGAACTGTATTGCCCAGCTTGTGAGCTTAGTCAGCTTTGTAAACAAAATGAAATCTTTTCAAATTAGCCTAGCGTCTTTTGAAATCATACTAACATACTAAAATGCCAGCAGAATAGGCCTAACGGTCTTTCGCGTCTGCTCGTTTGGTCAGCCCCCACCCTGGGAGTTGACCTTGCTGCCCCCCTCGCCTTCTCTGGCTTCTCCCTTCCCAGTTCCAGATATTCTTGCTGCATTGGATTTTGCTTCCAGAACCCTTCCCTGTACCTGTCCCACCCCTCTTGAACCCTCCACTGCTCCTGCCTCCACCAGCCCTCTAGGCAGCGATTCCATGGCTCCACCCACCCTCCCAGTGAAGTAGCACCTCCTCCTTCTTCCCTGAATCTTCCCTCCAGCTTCCACCCATGCCCCTAGTGGCCCCTCCTCCTTCCTTCAAGCACCCTGACTGTTCCTCCTCTTACCCCTTCATGTACCTGAAGACCTGTATCATGTCCCCCGTCCCTTCTCTCTTCCATTGTGTACATATTTAGCTCTTCGAGCCTCCCTCATAGGTCCTGTCCCCAAGCCCCAAATCATTTTGTTGCCCTCCTGGACCCTCCAGGAGTTTAATGTCCCTCTTTAAGTGTGGCCTCCAAAACTGCGTGCAGTAGTCGAGGTGCGGCCTCACCAAGCAGTTATACAGAAGGAGTATCACTTCCCTCCTTCTGGAGGTGATCCCCCTAGCGATGCATCCCAGCATCCTGTTGGCCTTGGCTGCTGCCCTCCTACAAGTCACCGAGTTGTTCATCTTGACATCCACCACCACCCCAGGTCCATCTCAGCCATCGAGACTTGTAGCATTCCCCCCCAAGGGTGTACACTTGGCCCGGGTTTCTGGCCCCCAGGTGCAGTACCTTGCATTTCCCCATTGAACCTCAGCTTCAACTTTCTAGACCATCTTTCCAGAGCCTCCAGGTCCCCCCTGTAGGCCACCTCCCTCCTCCCATCCACCACCGCCCCCCAGTTTTGAGTCATCTGCAAAGAGACTCCTCTCACTCCTGATACCTGTCCTTATGTCAGAGACATAGGCGTTGAACAGGAGGGGCCCAAGGATGGATCCCTGTGGGACCCCACTAATGACCCTCCTTGGGGATGAGACTGTCCCACCAACTACGACCCTCTGGGTCCGGTTCTGGAGCCAATTGCCTATCCGTCTGATCATCTGGTTCCCCATCCCCATTTCTCCCAGCTTATCCAACAGGCCCACATGAGGAACAGAGTCAAATGCCTTGCTGAAGTCTAGAAAGAGGATGTCCACTGGTCTACCCAAGTTCAAGGCACTCGTCACCCAGTCATAGAACTCCACAAGGTTTGTCTGACATGATTTCTCCTGGACGAATCTATGCTGTCTATCGTCCAGGCACCCTGACTTTTCCAGGTCCCCCCCTAGCCTCCTCCTTGACATTGCCCTCCATCACCTTGCCCACCACTGATGTCAGGCTGACAGGCCTGTAGTTCCCTGCCACCTCCCTTGATCCCCCCTTGTGGATAGGCACTATATGCGCCACCTTCCAGTCCTGGGGCACCCACCCTGTCCTCAGAGAGATGGTGAAAAGCTCTGCCAGGGGTTTCGCCAGGACATCCGCAAGTTCCTTCAGCACTCTGGGATGTAATTTATCTGGCCCTGGTGCTTTCTCCATCTTAAGGGACCCGACGGCTTCCCTCACTCTCTCTGCTGTGATTTCCACTTCCGCTACCTCTTCTCCCTGCTTAGCCTTCCTCCCTCCTGCCAGTGATGCCTCCCCCTCTCCCCAGACCCGCCGATCGGTAACGGTCCACCCTCCTCAGTATCACTGTCTCCTCCCATGTATGATGCAGCACCCCCATTTTCCCTGGTGAAAACTGAGGTGAAGTACTCATTTAGTACCTCAGCCTGCTCCCCTGGGTCTTGTGGCCATCTCTCCCCTGTTTTAATCCTGCTAATCTGCCCCTTCACCCTTCGTTTTTCCCCAATGTATCTAAAGAACCCCTTGTTCCCTCTCCTAATTTCCCTGGCCAGGTTCTGCTCCTTCCTTGCCTTAGCCGCCCTCACCACCCTAGTGGCCCTTCTAGCCGTCAGCTCGTACTCCCCTCGATCCCTTTCACTCCTTGAGCACTTGAATTGCCTATAGGCTAGCTTCTTTTCCCGCACCACCTCCTGGACCTCCCTGGTCCTCCAGCAGGGTTTTCCGGCCCTACCGCATTTTCGTCTTACTCTTGCACAGGTGCTTGTAGCATCCTGCACCCCTCTCCTGATGATTTCCCACCTACTATCAGTGTCCATGTCTGACCAAATCCCATCCAAATGCTCCTTAAGGATTCTTCCCATTTCCTTAAAATCCGCCCCCCTGAAGTCAGTTACCTCAGTCTTTGTGCAGCCTTCTACCCCTCCTAGGTCCAGGCAGAACCAGACCGTGGCATGGTCACTCCCGCCAATGGGTCCCTTACCTCCAGACCCCCAATCTGGTCACTGTCTGCCAGGACCACATCCAGTACCCGCGCCTCCCTGGTCGGTTCCCCCACCTGCTGAGTTAGGAACGCGTCTTGAAAGACATCCAACAACCTCTGTTCCCTGGTCACCGAGGATGTCATAGTCTCCCAGTCTGTTCCTGGCATGTTTAAGTCCCCCAACACCACCACCCTTCCCCTGCCCAGTCTGCAGTGTCTCCCAACATCTTCCACCAGACTCTCCTCCGCGTGCAATAAGTCAATTGAACAAGCAGGGACAGGCTGAAACCAATTAGGAGCTGTGCTCACACTTCGTCTGCCAATCCAATCCATGCCCTAGAACCCAGGGAGCTGTATCTTAGTTGAGAGGTCTAGGAGGGCTGCTGCTCAGGAGAGAGCTCTCATTGGCTTCGGTCGGAGCTGGGCACAGAGCCGCTGGATGCCTGCTTGGACTGCAGGAGAACCTGAGTTGAGAGGTCTAGGAGGGCTGCCGCTCAGGAGAGAGCTCTCGCAGGCTTCAGTCTGAGCTAGGCACAGAGCCACTGGACGCCTGCTTGGACTGCAGGAGAAACTTAGCTGAGAGGTCTGGGAGGGCTGTTGCTCAGGACTGAGCTCTCGCTGGCTACGGTCCGAGCCGGGCACAGAGCTGCTGGACACCTGCTCAGTCTGCAGGAGAACCTTAGTTGGGAGGGCTGCCGCTCAGGAGAGAGCCCTCACCAGTTTCGGTCTGAGCCAGGCATAGAGCTGCTGAACGCCCACTCGGACTGCAGAAGAACCTTAGTTGAGAGGTCTGTGAGGGTTGCCGCTCAGGAGAGAGCTCTCACCGGCTTTGGTCATAAGTGCCATGGGATCTTTTACTTCTACTGGGACAGTGACCAGAGATGGGCAGTAGGGACCTAGGATAAATGTCTCGTCCGAAGAAAGTACTATTCCTGTTGTATTGAGATATATAATGTGTCTTCATCTATTGAGAGCCATTTGAATTCTGGTTGTCAAATAAAATCCTGGAACTTGTCCAGGATGGCTGTAGAATCTCTGACGTAAGATGTCTGTCTGACTGCTATATTCTTAAAAAAATATTTGAAAAATCAATAATTATGTCAGAGAGCCATTTTCTAATCCTGTGAGACATCCTGGAGGGTGAACGGGAACCTTTTGCAGCCTGGGAAGTATATAAAAGGTGGGCACTGTGGGTGGGAGTGCTGCTGCAAAGGTATTGTGCTTCACTTTTAGTAATCCAATTAAGTTCTACTGATTTTGTAATGAACTCTTTGATTTTAAGTTTGAACATAGTGTTTGGATTTTCTTTTAACACTCTATATTTGGTATAATGCCTGTTTCTTAAAACACACTGTCCAGTGTTATTTAGTTGATCCCCCCCCATGTGCTTTTTTGATTTGAGTCTGTAACTCCTCCAAAGCTTGTCTTCACCTTTTATTTAGATGTGGACAGTTGGTCTGCCATTTAGATTTAAATAAATCATTAACATCTTGTCTTAACAGTTTTTTTGAACATTGTGGTTACATTGAAATATGGAATGTATTTGATAATGGTACATTTGTGTAATGCGCTAAACATTGTTTACGACAAATGCCGTGCAGTATAACTTTATGATAGCAGTAGTATGTTTCTTTATAAGGGCTTACCCCAGAGGCTCAGGGTGCCTTACATAGCTAGCAACATTAATAAATCCATATACGGTAACAAAAAACATAATGAATACATCAATAAATAAATGACAGCATCATCATCATCATCGGCTAAGATATACAGTATACCCATAACCATCATTGATCTCTAAAGGCCTCTCTGAAAAGGTATGCTTTTAAACCTTACTGAAAAGCCTTCGCCAAGGGGGGCCTCCCTCAGTGCCCTAGGTAGCACATTCCAAAACATTAGGCCAGCAGCTTAAAAAGCACAGTCTCCCGAGGACTTAAAGGGGACAGGAAATTTGTGCTTATTGACAGCAGTTAGTAGTGTTCCTAATAACAGAAATGAAAACTTGTCTTCAAATAAACCACATTTAACTGTACGGGATACAGAAAACTGTGTTTCTTTTTATGGACTACATTCTGTACAGTTCTCTTAAAGTGAAGTTTGTGATTAAAAAAAAACAAAAATATTTTGGGCTTCATAGCCCACTACCTAGGGTGGTAAGCCTCTGTGTTAAAATGAGAAATTTTAATGCACTGGTCTAAAGTTTGGGAAGGATTGTAATTGTGGTGAACTGCCCAGGCAGCGATCCTTCAGACTTCCCTAGTCTGCCTGCTCTGCGCAGCGCTCCCCCTTTTTGGCGTTTAGCCGGGGAGGCGGGGACCCGCCTCATATCGTCTATGGGGTTGTTTTCAGAACGTTTTCACAGAACCTTAAACTACCTATTGACAACAATGAAAGCCACTGCTCAACTCAATAGGGTCCCCACAGTTGAGGGGTGGCTTTACTTTACCAGTAGGTAAGCAAAGGTTGTGTAAAACATTCTAAAAACTAGCCCCATAGACTTGTAGGGGCGATTCTCGCGCCTATCCCTAGTTAAACATCACAAAACCGGGGAATGTGGGGGCAGAGCAGGCAGACTAGGAAGTGGGAAGGGATCAGCTGGCTGGCAGTTCGACCACAATTACAATCCCTTCCCAAGCTTTAACCAGTGCATTAAAATTTCTCTTTTTAACACAGAGGGGCTATCGATGCCCCAGGGTAGTGGGCTATGAAGCCCACTATGTTACATCACACATTTACTTTAATGTAACCTGTAATTTGGAGTTTTCACTATGTCATGGTTTGTGTACAGAATGCTAAGCATGAGCTGTTGCCCTATCAGAACCACGCCCAGAGCTCTGAGCTCAAACAGTGACCTAGTTAAAACTCCAGGTCACTGGTTTCATGAGGTGAACTGTAACAGAAAGCCGCCCATAAAAACAAAACAATGCCAGATAGTTTTTCATATCACTTTTTATTCAGGTACACGTTACATTTGGATCCTTTAGCATTATAGATACCATTTCTATAAAAGGGAACTTTATAAACAGCTGCCAATTAGAAATCATTTCCTGTCCTCTTTAAGCCTAGTCCTTGGGACCGAAGACCCACCTCGACTGAGCCGAGAAAGGAAGAATCAGTGGTGATTGTGGAGCGCAGACAGATAGCCAGAGCTCGATATGTACAGGGCCTTATAGGTTAGCAACCCAACCTTGAAGTTAACATACCACTTCACTGGTGACCAGTGTAGTTCCCCCAGGACCAGGGTCACGTGACACGACCTGATAAATAGGCCTGCTAGCCCATTTATTATTATTATTTATTTATTGGAGTATAGGTATCTGCATCAGAGGAGAAGGACCTGGGAGTGATGATCACTAGTGACCCGAAGCACTCCACGCAGTGCAAGAAAGCAGCAGCAGCAAAGGCAAGCAAGATGCTGGGATGCATATCTAGGGGGATCAGTAGTAGGAGAGAGGAGGTTATACTGCCCTTGTACGGGTCACTGGTAAGGCTGCATCTAGAGTATGGAGTTCAGTACTGGTGCCCACACCTCTAAAAAGGACATTAACCTGCTGGAGAAGGTCCAGAGGAGGGCTACAAAGATGATAGCGGGTCAGCAGGGTAAGGCATACGAGGAGAGATTGAGGGCACTGAACGAGTACTCCCTGGGAGACAGGGAAGAGAGAGAGAGAGAACATGATTGGGTCCTACAGGTACTTGAAAGGGATAAATAAGGTTGATAAGAAGAGTCTCTTTAAGCTGAGTGGCAACCATAATACGAGGGGGCACAGTCTTAAGCTGGAGGTTTAGGAGGGAGGTCAGGAAGCACTTCTTCACAGAGAGGGTGGTGGACACTTGGAATGTGCTGCCAGAAGAGGTAATCTCATTGCAGACAGTGGGCAGCTTTAAGAGAGGCTGGGAAAGGTATAGGAAAGGGTTCGGGTCATGGGTAGGGAGGATGGGAGGAGTGGGGAGAGAGGACAGGGACAGTAGCTCAAGCTGTGGACCCTGCAACACGAGCAGACTTGATAGACCAAATGACCTTCTTCTGCTGGCTTCTTCGTATGTAACCTAGCAGCAGTATTCTGCACTAGCTGAAGGTGTTGCCAGGTACCTCCTTTTACCCTGAGGTAGAGCACATTTCAGTAGTCGAGCCCAGACATCACAAACGCATGCACCAGCACTGGCAAGTCAGAGGGGAGAAGGGATGGCTATATGCTTTTGAAATCGGAAAATAAGTTATTTACTACACCTGAATTGCTGTGTGTGTGTGTGCGTGCTGGACTGCTTTTTTGTCAGTTGGGGAAAACCAGTGTGGCCCATTCTTCTTGATAATTCAATACTATGACCCCAACATTTGTTATAGAAAAACCTTGTGCTTTTTAACCAGATTGCACCAGCAAGTGTAGTTGTGAAATGGGAGACTACAGTCTGTCATTCACTAGATATCATGGGACTGGGCATTTTTCTGCAGGAGTATTTAATTGGGACACTTTGCAAACCTTGTCCAGTTCTTTTTAAAGCAGAGTCGGGGCTCTCTGTTGCAGGTACCCGCATCCTTCCTGTATGCAGTGTTGAGAGAAGTGGCACATCGGAGCTTCACAGCGTTATTCACCCAGCTGAAATTGGAGCGAGAGCAGAAGAGAGGGGGAGTGAAGTATGTAATCTGCATTCTTCACTTCCCCTCTCTTCTACTCTTGCTCTGATTTTAGCTGGATGAATTACGTTGTGGAGCTCCGACATGCCGCTTCTCTCAACACTGCACACAGAGAGCTGCTTTCATTGGCCGATTTCTAAGTATGCCGATTTTTAAATCAGCAGGCACGGGAAATCAGTCAAAACAGAGGTAATGGTTGGGGGGGGGTGGTATGCTGTCTCAAGGAACATAGGAAAGCAGAGGGCTGGAGCCAGTTTTAAAACACCATATAAATGCAGCAAAAATAAAAAATGGGAATAGAAACATAGAATTTGACGGCAGATAAGGACCGCTTGGCCCACCTAGTCTGCCCATTTTCCTACCTAACAGATAAGCTGCTGATCCTAATTAACCAATAGCTTACTTCCTCTTACCCCCCCCCCCCACTAGGACTGCCTTATGTCTGTCCCATGCATTCTTGAATTCCCCCACTGTTCTTGACTCCACGACCTCCTCATGGAGGCTGTTCCATGCATCCCCAACCCTTTCTGTGAAAAAATACTTCCTCAATTACCTCTGAGCCGTCCCCCCTCTATCTTCAAATTGTGCCACCTTGTTCTTGTACATCTCTTCTTCTGAAAGATGCCACCCTCTTGGACTTTGTTGATTCCCTTGAGGTACTTGAAAGTTTCTATCATGTCCCCTCTCTCCCTCCTTTCCTCAAGGGTATACATATTAAGCTCCTTTAGTCTTTCTTCGTATATCTTCTGGTGCAGACCCCGCACCATTTTGGTTGCCCTCCTCTGGGCAGCCTCCACTCTGTCTATGTCTTTGAGGAGATAGGGTCTCCAGGACTGCACACAGTACTCCAGATGGGGTCTCACCAACTGTCTGTACAGAGGGATAACAACTTCCTGTTTTCTACTATTGATGCCTCTCCCTATACATCCCAGTATCCCCCAGCCTTCCTTCCTTACTGCCTTCTCACATTGCTTGCCCACCTTTAGGTCATCTAATATAATTACCCCAGGTCCCTTTCCATTTTTACTGTTGTCAGTATCTCACCCCCCATTGTGTACTCTTGCCCTGGGTTTTTGTTTCCCAGGTGCATTACCTTGCACTTCTTTGCATTGAATCTGAGCTGCCATACATTTGACCATTCCTCCAACCTTGCCAAGTCCCTTCTCATCCTTTCGACTCCATCTGGTGTATCAACCCTGTTGCAGATCTTTGTGTCATCTGCAAAGAGACATACTTTTCCTTCCAGTTCCTCTGCAATGTCACTTATAAAGACATTAAAAAGGACGTCCCAGTACCGAACCTCGGTACCCCGCTAGTAACCCTCTTTCTTCACTGTGGACTCCATTTACTACTACCCTTATGCCTGTTGTCTAGCCAATTTTATCCAGGCTACCACCTTAGGACCCACTCCAAGGCTGGCTAACTTGTGTATTAATCTTTGTGTGGACTGTATCAAATGCCTTGCTAAAATCTAGGTAAGCCATGTCCACAGCCCTCCCTGGTCTACTACTTTGGTCACCCAGTCAAAGAAATCTATTAGATCTGGCCTGACGCACCTTCCCATCGTGAATCCATGCTGCCTTGGGTCCCAGCCCCACTGACCTCTAGGTACTCAACAATTTTTCCTTCAGAAATGATTCCATCATTTTACCTACCACTGAAGTCAAACTAACAGGTCTGTAGTCTCCTGCCTCTGTCCTATTCCCACTTTTGTGAAGAGGAATCACATCCGCCCTCCTCTAGTCCTCAGGTACCACCCCATCCTCCCATGATTTGTTAGAGTAGTCAGCGGTGTCATTAGTTCTACCCTTAGTTCTTTTAGAATTCTTGGATGAATCCCATCAGGCCCCATTGCCTTGTCCACCTTCAATTTTATTAGTTCTTTCAGAACCCTTTCTTCTGTAAATGGACTGGTATCGACCCCTGCCTTCAGAGTGTTTCTTGTTTGGTTTAGGTACCTCCCCTCTTCCTTTGTGAATATTGAGCAGAAATATTCGCTCAGTATCCCTGCTTTTTCATTGTCACCCTCACCCACATTCCTCCCTTTATTAAGCCTTAGTATCCCTTCTTGGTATTTCTTCCCTTAATGTACCTATAAAAGGTCTTATCCTCTTAACAGAGTTGGCTATCCTTTCCTCGGTTTGGGCCTCTTGCTATTCTGACTGCCTTCCCAGCCTCTTTCTGCTTTAACTGATAAAGTTCTCTGTCCTTCTCCTTCTGTGTTTCCTTATATTTCCTGAATGCTATCCTTTCTCTTTAACCTTCCCTGCCACCTCTTTTGAGAACCATAGTGTTTTTCCTTCGTTGTGTTTTGTTGATTTGCTTTACACAAAGGCTTGTTGCTCTGTGATGGCTGTTTTGATTACTCCTCATTGTTCCTCCACCCCTCCTTCTTGCCTGTTTGCTAGTGCTTTTCTGAGGCACTCTCTCATTTTCCCAAAGTCAGCCCTCCTAAAGTCCAATACTCTTGCTTTTATATGGCTTGATTGTATGGTTGTGTTTATCGTGAACCACACTGTTTGGTGGTCGCTTGTTCCCAGATGGCTACCCACTTCTAAATCTGAGATTCTTTCTCCGTCCCCATTTGAGAATACCAGGTCTAAGATTGCTCCCTCCCGAGTGTGTTCCAGTACTAGCTGTCTGAGGCATGCCCCCTGTAGGGCATCAAGAATGACCCTGCTCTTGGATGTGTCTGCAGCAAAGGTGCTCCAGTTAACATCTGGCATATTCAGGTCCCCCATCAACAATATCTCCCCTTTTTCTGCCATTCTAAGGAAGCCTTCTATCATTTCCTTGTCCATTCCCTTCCCCTGAGATGGGGGTCTCTATACAACCCCCATGCGGATTGTGGTGCCATTTCCTGTCTCCAGGGTGACCCAGAGTGTCTCATCTGCTCCCTGTTTACTCTTTAGTTCTGTTGCTTTGATCTGTTCCTTTACATAAAGAGCTACTCCTCCTCCTCCTCTTTTACCCTCCCTGTCCCTCCTGTAGATTGTGTATCCTGGTATGTTGACATCCCAGTCATGGTTCTCTGTGTACCATGTTTCTGTGACTGCCACAATATCCAGGCAACCCTCTTCCATCAAGGTCACTAGTTCAGGGAGCTTGTTACACAGACTACGGGCATTGGTACTCATCACCCTCCACTTTTTGATGGCCTTACCCCTTTTTGCCCCATTCCTGTCCTTACTGCCTTTGCCTTTTTTTACATTTACTTCTATCCTGCTCCCTAATGACTTCTCTACCTTGGTGTTTACCTCACTAATTACTGTTGTTGGTGGGGGGAGGCTGGGATTTCCCTGATCCTTTTCAACATCAGATCTGCAAGAATGTATTATGACACACGGCATAAATTAGTGTCAGAGGCTTGATTAGTAACCTCCGCTAATCAAAGTGAGAAATGATTAGCTATTGACCGGAGTTGATTAGCAATTACAAAAAGATTTATATTTTTGCTCTAAACCCTATAAAATCTACTTATCTTGCTATATATTGATAAAATACACATTGCACACACAGTTTCAGACATCATCTGTTTCATTTAGTCATTTGTGAAAGTTACAGCAGTGCAGCAGCACAGAGAGCGAGAGTTAGCGTGAGGTGTCTGCCAAAGCAGACCGTGATATTCGTGACCATGACAATTATTCGTGACGGTGACAAAACATTGAAATAAATTTAAAATAAAAAAGCCCAGCATAATAATTAAACTTAAAACTCTGGGTAACCAACAAGGACTGGGTTGATATTGGGTGTGCGCGATTGTCCAGATTTGGTTACTCTTCTCCACCAGGCATGTAGCCAGTAATTCTGGCCTGTTTTGGGGGGGAGGGACCTGGGAGTGGTTCACCATCCTGAGCTGCCAAATCACCAGGACGTCTTGGTTTAGCATTAAAAAAAATATGTCTGCAGCCCTTTCTGAGTTAAATTCAGCGGTAGGGGGGCCCTGCTTTTTAATGTGAATCAAAGTTTTTACAGTATCCTCTGCCAGAGTTGCTCTCCTGTCAGTTTTTACCTTGTTCATAGTTGAAAAACACCTTTCTACTATTGTATTAGATACAGGAAATACTCTCAACACATTAGCAAGCTTCAACAGATTCCGATAAGAAATTTGGAAGTCACATGCCTGCTTTTACCAGATAGCAGAGGCAGACAGATTGATGAATTTGGTTTGAGCAAAAATCTTAAAACTCTTGCCATTCTACAAGCAGTCGAGTTCTGTCCCAGTCAGGCTGCAAAAGTGCTGAAAAGTGATCAGCTACTGCTGTAATGTCACAGTTACCATACAGCTCCATTTCCTTTCAGTCTGCTGGCCAAAGTCTGGTATCTAACACTTTTGCATGGTTATAGATACTACTATGATCAGTCAAACTGAACCTTTGTTCCCAACAGTTCTCAGTGTTTGTAATGTATTTCTTAGTTTGCTGTTTTAAAAGTTTTAACAACTTGACCACTAAAATGTGTTAATTTCACACCCTTGTATGTGACTTGAGCACATGCTCCTGAAAGAACATCAGACCCATTTTTTAAGAGAATGTCAAGTTCACTGCCACCTATGGGGAGCACTGTGCTTAGCATGGTCAGGAGTGTTTCTCAAAGTTTCAACAGAGCCAAGTAATTCTGACATCTCAACTACTTATTTTTGAAGTGCTAGTGAGAACCTGCAAGTGGCTGAAACAGCTGTTCAAAATACAAAAGGTGTGCCACCATTTGGAATTTAGTCATAATTTGCAACACTCCCTTGGCTTTGGCCTGGTCATGAGCTGGGTCTGCAGCCATAGATTCTAAATGGGCACAAATTATGGGTAATGATTTGGTAACAGCCTGGGTGGCAAGAAGTTTATGCTGCACCCAACATGTGCCATGAGCCTTCTTGGGCTTTTCACTGACATCTGTGCAAAGGGACCGTAACTCTCTGAGTCTTAGGACTTTTCTGATAGAGATAAAACAGATCAGAAAGTTTGAAACTTAATTGAAATAGGTGTTATCCAAAGCCTCTTTTATGGCCGGTTCTAATCTGTGTGAGAAACAATGAACAGCAACCAACCACTGTAAGTCTTCCCTTAAAAGTGCAGCAAGACCCCGTCTTACTCCCATGTTGACAGATGCCCCATCAGCCCCAAACACAACCATTTTTTTTATATTTAGGTCACTCTCTGCAAGAATGTCTAAGAGAAGATTTTTCAATCCCTCACTTGTGCCATCTGATACTGCTTTCATTTGTAAAAATGTAGTCTCCACGTGACCATTGCTGGGATTAACATAAATTACATAAACTAGTTCCTTTTCAGTTACACCACTATCAGTACTACTGTCCATAAGAACTGAAAAATGATTAGCATTTTTTACAGTTGCCAGATGGTTTCCTCTAGGTTTTTGCCAATACACATTAACCCTGTTTACATTACACTATTTGCAGCGCTTCAACCCATGCGCAGTGGTTGATGTGCGCTGCAAATGTCACCATGTGGACACACACCAGAGCGCCTCAGGATGCCTTCGGATCCAGTTTTTGGATCAGCACAGTAGAGGGTACCCATTTTGGATCGAGTGCATTTTACTGCACTGTAAACACAATAATGTGCTCAATCTGCTGCAGTCCTTTGTTTTTCTGTAATCTGGAACATGCCTCTACTGAAGGAACAGCCACCCTGCGGCACGACTTGAGGCACAACAAAAGGGCTGTGTAAACAGTTAATTGCTGCATCCACAGATAGCACAGCAAGCGAGGAGCGGTAAATATTTTCAGTCGCTGCCACCATGTAAACAGGGCTTTTGTGAGTTCTTTCCCACTAACAGCGTTAATCTATTCTATGCTATTCCTCTGCATTACTAAAAGCTCTGCCTGCAAATAAATTAAACTGATTTTAGCTCTGGGTCCAAACTCCTAACCCTCCCATGACTATTTTAAACTTACTAGTTGTGGTATGATGATATATTTCAAGTTATGACCATGTTTTACCAAATTTCAGAATGTTAACAGCTTTCTTGTGCTGCCCTGTCTGAAGATGTTTCCGGATGGTGTCAACTTTTAGCTAGGGGCCTGTTATCCCTGCAATTAATGCCCCACTGAAGTTCCTCAACCCGTGTAGCTCATCTCTGTACTCACAGCACAATTTGCAACTAACATGCACTGCACAGTCTCCCTCACTGCTTATCTATAGCCAGTTTTCATCTGGATCATATTTTTGTGCTGTCCTTCTGCAGTTGCTAATTTTACTCCAGCAGCCGTGTCTGACTGCAATTATTAAAAAATTTGACGTTAGCAAAACAAGATGTCGTCAGGGTGTGCAACTGCTTGAATTAACACATGATGACTTTTACTGTGCTGTAAAAAAAATGGCAGCAGATTTGTTTGTTACCCCCAGTCGCTGGCACCGAGTCTCAGACCAAAACAACCCTTCCATGTCTAGCAGGGCACCCCCTCCCAAATTTTGTGCAGAGCAGATGGACAGTCACTGCATAGCAGGGCACATTACTTAATTTTTGATGTGGGTGTGACAACCCACCTCTCTCTCTGTGCTGAAACAGCTTTTAGAGAGCTGTCTGTCCTCGGGTATTCACTGCCACCAGCTGGACTGTCTCCAGCCCCAACCTCCAAGCTTACAAACTTGAATAATCAATCGTGCAATTGCACAAGTTAAAGTCTGTTAGTGTGTCGCTCTCTTGGGTGGCGCATACTACACAGAGTTTACCTCAGCCAGTAAAACCCACATATTACCTTAGAAAAATTACATCACAGTCACAACTGTTGAGCAAATAAATAGCTTTTTACTTAACAGAAAGTGCACTGAGCATTTACAGGATATATATTTACAACACAAGAGAATAACACTCATACAGGAAAAGTAAACAAATGTTTTTAAATAACGGATGCCAAAAGAAGAAGACTATTACTGAAATATGCTAGCACTAAACTTACCCTTTCCTTGTTCTAAGAGACACTGGACCCTATTCTAACTGCCAGCTCCCACGGACATAGCTGCAAGGGTAGGCTCCAAACTTATGTTTCCCCTCCCAGCTTCCAAAGCAAAAGAGAGCCCCTTCATTGTCTTTCAGCCTCTTATATATTCTCCTGGGAATAGGTAATGCCTATTCCCCCTTGAATGCACAAACCATCTAACATGTATGTATTGAATTGTCCCAATCAGACTGAACACCTATCAGTGACCAGTTATATTCCCTTTTAAACCTTCAGTTTATATTTGAATGACCCAATCCGTTCAAACTGCCCTGTGTATGTGTCTGCAGGTCTGTGTGTGTGTGGAGATGTCCACTTGAGATTTATGACCCAGCTCTTATCTAGCAGCTAGGGAGGACTGAAAATTCCAGCTTGTGGATGCTGCTGGACAGTGGATTTTAGCCTGTGTGTGTGTTTTTTTCCCCAAACTGTTAAGAAAACACCAGCTAGAGAATCCAAACCATTAAATCTTTCCATACCATTTCTGTCACAGTGGGCTCGCTGCCACAATAAATGTCCAGTGTGTCCAAATCAAGTGCAAAGGGCACAGTTACAAATGTCTTTCCTCTGCAATGCAGGGCACAAACACTTAACAGTAAAAGTTCAAGTAAATCTTCTGCAAACTACAGGGCACAACACTTAAATTTTCATTTCTGCCCAGAAAAAGGGCAGGCAGTATTTTTTCATTTATTTTTTCTGAACACTGCCAGTGCAGGGCACAAGTCTTTTTACTTGTCCCTCATGGATCTCTGCAAAGCAGGGCACATTACTTGGTTTAAAGTTAGTCTGTAAGTTCTGTTCCCAAATGTTCACTGCAAAGAGCAGGGCACAACACTTAAATTTTAATTTCTGCCCAGAAAAAGGGCAGACAGTATTAATTATTTTTTCCAACACTGCCAAAGCAGGGCACAAGTCTTTTTACTTTCCCCTCCAGGATCTCTGCAAAGCAGGCAGGGCACATTATCTTAATTCTGTTCCTAAATGTTCACTGCAAAGGGCAGGGCTGAGCACA
Source organism: Neoceratodus forsteri (assembly GCA_016271365.2). NCBI lineage: Eukaryota > Metazoa > Chordata > Ceratodontiformes > Ceratodontidae > Neoceratodus > Neoceratodus forsteri. The sequence goes on from CM057456.1 coordinate 178,739,145, forward strand.
ACACTAGCAGCAGGGCACAAGTTTCTTTGCTTTCCCATCATGGATCTCTGCAAAGCAGGGCACATTACTTGGTCTTAATTCTGTTCCCAAATGTTCACTGCAAAAAGCTGGGCACAACACTAGCAGGGCACACGTCCTTTTACTTTCCCCCCATGGATCTGTGCAAAGCAGGGCACATTACTTAGTCTTAATTATGTTCCCAAATGTTCACTGCAAAGAACAGGGCACAAGTCTTCTTACTTTCCCATCATGGATCTCTGTAAGGCAGGGCACATTACGTAGTCTTAAGTCAGTCTGTTCTGTTTCCAAATGACTTTCCCGTTTAACACTGCAAAGTCAGGCACAAACTTTAGCACAGTTATTAATGTCTCATAGTTCAAAAAGCAGGGCACCCTCTTTAATTCTGTTACTTGCCAAGGAGATGCCCTTCTCCCACCACCCAATGTTCAGTTTTACTGTTCCAGGCCTTGCGTGAGCTTCTTGCCATTTACGCAGTCGTCCTCCCAGATTTGTGTGCCCTGAAGTCTGTGCCCTCCTGTGTTTCTTCCCTCCTCCAGGCTCCCCGACCATAAAATGAAAATGTTTTACTTGGTTTTATTTTGGTAGATCCCCAATCCTCTGCTGTGTTGCTCTGCCTCAGTCGCCGAATCTGCGTGCCTCGCCCCCGTGATGCAGCCTGGTCTCTGCTCCAGTCCCGTCCCCCCTCTCACGGTCTTGGCCTTCTCTGCTTCCCTATGGCTCTTCAGTGCAGCCCACGCCCTCTGGTTACTTCTCCTCGGTCTGCCCAGCAACTAAGAACACATGCAATTAAATTACATACAGGATGCCAACAACGACGAAGGAAAAGAAACCTTAAAAAAAAAAAAAAACTTATCTCACCCTTTTACTCCAGCTGAAGCTCCTGACCTGCTTGCTCTTCCCTGGGGTGACACTGTAAAAGTACTCTCATGTTTCTCCTGCGCAGAGACAGGTGGGGAGAGGAACAGGAGCATCTCTGGGATCAGTGAAACACAGCTCAGGGCACATGGGGTGGGGCACAGGGGAGGAGGATGCAAAATGATACCTTGACAAAAAAAAATTTAAAGTGACAGTGCCCAATAAGGCATTTTCACAAGACCCAGGGCCAGCTGGCAATGATTAGCAATGACTGCTAATCAATGTCTCATTTAACTCGCTTTTCCCCGATCTTGGGTCGCAAATTGCAATGCGAACCTGCTTATTTTATGCCTTGTGACAAATACAAAACATTTTTTAAAGGGATTTAAAAGGGAACTTGATAAATTGCTGTTATCAGGTAGAACCCAGGTTAATTGACCCACCTGTGTGGATGGACAATCACGATGGGCTAGTGATAGCCTTCTTTTGTCCTTGATCCCCAGTAAACGTAGTACATGAACCACTAGTTTAAAAAAGAAGAAAAAACATGTATTTGTCCTTTACAAAAGTATTTATTAATCTGGAATCAGTCTGTCAGGCGTTCCTTTTGAAACAGAAGCACTACATTATACCACAGTACATCACAGGCTTTTTGGCAGCAGTTACTACTGCATGATGCTCTCTAGGTTTCTCTGTATTTATAGTATGTGGCCAGGGGTATTGTATATGAAAATCTGTACGATCAAAAACACTTGGAACAAGTGCACTCCATGCCTCTCCAATACATTGGACAGCATTTAGACTTGTATGCATTTTAATGGGGACCCTGAAAATTTCAAGGGGACCTCCAAAATTTACCTGAGGATTCCCTTTGTTCCCAGAAAGTCCAGGATCCCCAAACTAAAAATCCTACTGAGACCCCTACAGAGTGTAATATCTTAAAAAGATTAGTTAGAAGTCTTCTGTTTTTTTTTTTTTTTCATACAGGTTACCATAAACCTAAGGAGCTTGTATTCTTTATCAGATATATCCTACTGACTAAATAGATCTTTAAAACAGCAGTACTAGATAAAAAAAAAAAAAAAAAAAAAAATCCTTTGAAACAGTTTGTTTCCTGTGCTCTGTTGAGCACTTACCTGGTAGTCTTTCTTATTTTCGCTGTACTATCACCCCATAATTGGCTCAATTTTTCTTTGATTTTGTTTACATTTCTCCCACCCGCCATGTTGAATTTGAACCCTCTGCTGCCAACCGCACATGCACATCCCTCGCAGCACTACCCAGGGACAGCGGGAATGTGCAGCACAGGATCCCACAGAAGTAAACAAAAGATGTGATGTGACGTGAGGGGGGAGTTCAGCTGCAAATTAGGTAGCAGCCATATTTACTGTGGATCCACAACAATGGAAATACACTTTAAATATCTAAAAAACTGAAGATTGCTAGAAAAAATATTTACAGATATGGAAACCCGAACTATGGCTATATGCTTCCAGCTAAAAAAAATGTTGATGATCACTTCCTGATTATCTAGTACTGCTGCTTTAAATATCTTTGTAAATTTCAGTTCCTGACTAAGTACCATGTGCTCTGTGCTAGGAATTTACACAGTGTATTACTGTAGAATGCCTGAGAATGGACTAGCTTTTGATCTGACGGCTCCCTGCTGATAACTCCTGAGCAGGCATGGGAACCTCGATCGAGTCCTTCAAAGCCACAACTACAGGAGTGTCTGCACCCCCCTCCCTAAAAAAAACAAAAAAAAAACCAGAAGCAGCATGTTTTTTTTTTTTTTTTGTTTGTGTGTGGCGCTGGAAAAATCTTTTCAGAAGACGTGGGTACATCAGAGAGCTGCTTTAAAAGTCATGGTTGGGCAAGTCTTTTGATTTGAACAGACCTGCTAAAAGTTAGAAGTGAAATGATTTGCTGGAGCACAATGTGCTTCCTCCTTTTACGGAAGAAATGCATTTTTCCTGTGACGTGATTAAATGGTTCTCCCATTACCTCGCAGACTGGTCACATGTGACAACAATTGAAGGTCATTTATCCTCCTCTAAGGCTATTGAATGTGGTGTCCCCAAGGCTCCATCTCGGGCCCACTTGTTTTTTTCTTCTCGTGAATGGTGCTCCACCTCCGTGTCCATCTAGTTCTATTATAATGTACGCTGACGATGTAGTGATTTATGAGGAAAGTCTTAACCCTAAGGAGGCTTTGGATAAGCTTCAAGTTAGTTTTGATTTACTTCAAACCTGATTGCTTGCCAATTCCCTTGTGCTTAATTCAGTAAACACAAAAATGATGCTTTTCTTGAATAAAAAGATTAATTTGTCTGATCTTCCACCTGTCTGTGATGTTAAGGGAAATACCATTGAATTTGTTGATACATTTAAATATTTGGGGATCATTTTCAATGCTAACCTCACTTTTGAACAGCACTTTTTTTTCTACTATAAAAAAGTACATCAAAGACTTGGATGTCTTTATAGAGTTAAGCACTATTTAACAACTGAATCCAGGAGGCTTTTAGCACACAGTTTTCTTTTTTCTGTTTTGGAATATGGGTTGGTGGTATATGTTCCCTCGAGTTCTAAACTTCTGGGAAAATTGACAGTAACATATACTTCTATGTTGAGATTCATGCTTTCTGTTCCTGCCCGAACTCACCATTGTTTGTTGTTAAAGTCTTCCAACTGTCTTTCCCTTATAAATAGAATTCAGTTTAAAATGTGTTTGTTTCTATTCGGAATCAAAGCTGGTTTGTTACCTAACTCAGTGAGCTCATTTTTTTCCAAATATGTTAACCCTAATTGCACTAGAACTCAGTCAGAGTTTACATTTAATGTTCCATTCTTTAAGAGAACCTCAGGACAACGTTCATTGTTATAAAGGGGACCAAGTTTTTAAATTCACTCCCATGGGATATATCAATCTGCAATTCTATACTTTCTTTTAAATCAAAGTTAAAGTACCTAAGTGTACTTAAGAATGTACTTGTTAAATGTTTATATGTGAATTGTTTTAATGTATTGTACATGTTATTGTTCTTGTTTTTTGTTTATTGTATTGCTTATCGTCTGTGAAAACGGGCAGTTTGCTCATCAGACTTACAAGGGTAAAAAATGAAATGAAATGACTGATCTATAACAAATTCTGGTAAGAGCTGATACGGCTGCGAAGAGCCTTTACCTGCAGTGGCAGTCGGGGCATGGATATTGGTGCAGCGAACAGCTATCAGGTGAAATGGCTTTGTAGTGACAAGCGGCGGTTTAGGATGGACAGCATGGCTGTCGAGCGCGGTGGTTTGCCGCTTGCAAGGTGGTGGCGGAATCCGCGCGATGCGTAATATTCGTGCATGCACAGTTCTGACGGAAGAGCGGAACTAAAGTAGTGTGCCCATGGTGGTGGGTGCGACCATTCTGTGGAGGGGAGCTCCGTCGGTGAAGGACAGTGCCAATGGAGTCAGTGCTGTACAGACATTGGTGCATCACTGTAGGAAAACACAGGGTGGCGTTCCATTCGCAGACCCTTTTTCTCCTACAGTGATCACAAAATGTCTGCAGAGTTCCACCCACGCAGTCGTAAAAAGATAACAGCTGTTGGCTACTCCGTAGCAGTAGTACTTGTTTAAATCATTGTCCTAAACATGAATAAAGATTACTGTTTCTTTTCACAGGGTCATACTTTATAATTAAATGCCTGTTAAGTTGTACTTACGGTAAGACTCCCCATTGTGAAATGAATTGCATCCTGTAACATTAGATGCCATGGTCTTAGGTTAACTTTGAACATCCTTGTTATTTCAGGTCTTAAAGGGTCAAGCCTGGGTTTATGCTTAGAAACACAGAAACTTAGACTTTAACAGCAGATAAGGACTGCTTGCCCCACCTAGTCTGCCCATTTCCCTACCTATTGGATAAGCTGCAGATCCTAGTTAACCAACAGCCTACTTCCTCCTACCTCTCTAGATTTGCTTTATGTTTGTCCCATGCATTCTTGGATTCCCCCACTGTTTTTGACCCCACAACCCCGTCAGGAAGGCCATTCCATGTGCCAACCACCCTCTCCATGAAAAAATACTTCCTCACGTTGCCCCGAGCTGTCTATCTGCAAATTGTGCCTCTTTTTCTTGCACATCTCATTTTCTGAAAGATGCTACCCTCTTGGACTTTGTTGATTCCCTTGAGGTACTTGAAAGTTTCTATCATATGCCCACTCTTCCCCCCCTTTCCTCGAGGGTATACATATCAAGCTCCTTTAGTCTCTCTTCGCATGGCTTCTGATGCAGACCCTGCACCATTTTAGTTGCTCTCCTCTGAACTGCCTCTATCCTGTCTATGTCCTTGTGGAGGTGGGGTCTTCCAGAACTGCACACATTACTCCAGATGGGGGTTCACCAATTGTCTGTACAGAGGGATAACAACTTCCTGTTTTCTACTTGTGGTGACTCTCCTATGCATCCAGTATCCCCGGCCTCCCTCCTTACTGCCTTCTCACATTACTTGCCTACCTTTGGTTCATCTGATATAATTACCCCCAGGTCCCTTTCCATTTTAGTTGTTGTTAGTACCTCCCCCTCACCATTGTGTACTCTTTCCCCTAGGTTTTTGGTACCCAGGTGCATTATTGTGCACTTCCTTGCAATGAATCTAAGCTGCCATACCCTTGACCATTTCTCCAACCTTGACAAGTCCCTTCTCATCCTTTCCAACCCCCGTTGTGTATCAACCCTGTTGCAGATCTTTGTGTCATCTGCAAAGAGGCATACTTTTCCTTCCAGTCCCTCCACAATGTCACCTATAAAGACATTAAAGAGGACCGGCCGCAGTACTGAATCCTGCGGTACCCCGCTAGTAACCCCCTTTCTTCGGAGTGAACTACATTTACTATTACCTTCTGCATCCTTTTGTCCACCCATTTTTTTAACCAGGGTACCACCCTGGGACCCACTGTCAGGCTGGCTAACTTGTTTATTAATCTTTCGTTTGGGCCTGTATCAATATGTCTTGCTAAAGTCTAGGTAGGCCATGTCCACAGCCCCTTTCTGGTCTACTAGGCTTATTATTTTACTGGTTTAATTGTTGTTTTTTCATGACACTTCTGGTAAAAAGAAAGTCTTCCATGGCGACTTCTAGTCTGATAAGCAGCGTGTGTTCTTTTTTTTATTTTATTTTATAGCCATTCTTTATGCTCCCCCTGGGCCGGGCATCCTTCCGAGGTGCACTCGCGGTGAGAACTGCTACTCCCTGCCTGAACCCTGCTGATCCGATTGGTACTCCCCCGACAACCGGGCAACCCTAGCGCTCCAGTTCACCCACCAGGCCGGGCCCGCTCACCCTCAGCGGCCTATCTGTAAATTAGAGAGGGCTTACTGCAGCTGCCTGGTCGGCCAGGAGTCCCATCGGCGATCGGGCCAGCGGTGGGATGTGAGTCCTGCCTCTAGTGCCCCCATCATCTCCACGGTCCCAGGCATGGTTTTTCCATTGTGTTTCCCCTCGAGAGAGTGACGTGCAGTGATGTCCGCGCATGGCTCACCTGCTGACGTCTGCCACACTCCTGCCCTCTCTCATTCTGGCTGGCGTGCCTGTGCTACCTCTGATCTCCATTGGGGGTCACTAGGACGCCGAGCAGCCCTGGAACCCTCCCCAGAGAGAGGAGAGGAGAGTTGTCCTCCGGATGCTCAATCCTCTCCCTCCTCTGCCATTCCCCGCGCCCAAGCTCATTCCCCGAACCTGCTGGGCCGGGCGCGAAGTGGTGTGGCATCCAGCGCCTCAACCCTCAGTGCCACCGGGCCGACTAGCATGTGTTCTTGACTTGTTATCACTGTTATAAAGTGACTGCTGTACCTATGCTGGTTTTGCGGTGCAAAAAGAATACCATTTTGTGATGCTTGTATTTTACTCTCTAAAGTTCAAGGGCCAAGAATCTCACTAGTGAGAAATGTTAAATGTTTCCGAGTTGTAGATATTCAACTGAATAGAAATACCAATTTCACCTTGTTCATCCCACAGGGTGCTATTCATATTGCAAGCATAACTATCTGGTACTTTGCAAAACAGTGTTCATTTTCTTACTCTTTCTTGCTGTGCTTCCTTTTTTTTGGTTTGCATTTCCTATGTCTGTCTGAGTACAGATATTGTTAGCCTTGTCAAAAAAAAAAAAAACAACAACCCTGTAAAGCTTGTTGACACATTGTGCAGTAATCATGTGGTGGGATTGGAACGTATGCCACTTTCTGCATGTTTACGGAACTACCACATTCAAAACTTGTTGAGACATTATGCAGCAGTTATGTGGTGTGGTGGGATTAGAACCCATGCCACTTTCTTCATGTTTGCTGTACTGCCACATGGAAAAAAAATATGAATGGTACATGACTCACTCCTTGTTATCAGTTGCCTGGCCCCTAGGTATCACATTTCCTCTGTGGTGTTGTTCTGTTTTGTGCTTGCAGTGCTCCTTCACAAATTGAGGAAGTGCAGTTTCAGCTCAGTGTGTTACTGTGGATTTTACTGAAAACAGAGTATTGTCTGTGAATTCTTCCAGTATCTGGAGTATTCTTCCTGGTTGTGTCCTAGCCCTGTTTTTGAGATATTTTGGGAAAAGAAACATGGCTTGCTTTTGTGAGCACATACTAGTAGCAAACAGCAGTAAAAAGGTTCCCGTACAGGAACTCATTTAACTAATGTTTCTTGAATTAATGTGATGAACAAGTGCTGGCAAAAGGCAGGAGCACACACTATTAAAATGTCACTGGAGCATAATGACATTTATTTAGTTTTTATTGACCAGGTAGAAACACTAGGTAGAGACTGCCTGTTTTCTGGTATAACCCATTGTGTGTATGCAGTAGGCAGCACAGGTTGGGGGAACAACATGGCAGGCATACAAATGTAAACAAAAAGAAGAAACTGGGCTGTTTTTAGCCAAATGCTGCACTGCACAACTGAATTTAAAACAGCTACGTGCTCAACAGAGCAGAAGGGAGACATCTGTGTGGTACTGATACTTTTTATGTAGTACTGCTGCTTTAAGCAAGAGGCAGAGATTTGTGCCGCAGCACCAGTTGAAACACTTAGCAGAGGACAACTGCCTCACATTCCTGTCACAGTAATTTTTCTCTCCTACATCATGCAGCTGTAAAATAGAGGGGTGATTTTCCTTTGGCTGGGTCTCCTACTTTTAAAATAGTTTGGTGAGATTGCTTACGAAAATCAACAGTGTACAAGGCAAGGGTGATACAGTGTGAACGTGACAGTAAGTTAGGATTGTAATTCCTAAAACATGCAGAAGGAGGGCGTGCGAGGTGCCCCCAAGATGCTGGGCAGGCAGAGGTGCTACTGCAATAGTAGTGAAGTAATTTGCATGCACTTGCTTATAAGCTTAGTGTGCTCTGATTCAGACTCAACTGTCATTTCCCCCAGCCATTCCAAATTGTGCTGCCCCATTGTGTGTGGCTTGAGAGATTGTGTGCAGTTGGAGTTGTTGGCGAATTGGACAGTGCCGGTGTGGGGGATGGTCCCAAACTTCCCATCACATAAAGTATTGTTTGGAGCTAGCAGTGAGATTGGGTGGGAGTGAGCAAGCTCAACAGCAAGGGAGGGAGGGTGTTTTGTTGTCCACAGCCGACAGGTGGGTTGGGCAGCAGGAGAGGGTTCTTTTGTGCAGCTAGAGTGGAAGGTATGTGTTGTGTAGGGAAGAATAGTACCTTTAAAAAAATAAATAAATAAAAAAATTAAAACTGCAACAGTACTTTGAACTGGGCACGTGTCAAAGCCCACTTAGGTCAAATCACATGGTATGCTGCAGTCAACTACAAAACTGAGTGTGTGGTGTTGCAGGTCACAGGAGGAAACTGACAACAGCGAGCAAGCAACAAAATTTCACAAACCTTGCTGTAGTTTGCTGAGATTGTGGAAAGCGACGTGGAGTTGCAGGGGATTGGTGAGCTGCGATTGAACCAGAATGCATTAAGAGGGGGAGAGAGCAGGTTTGCAGTGGACAGGAGAGCTGCAGTTGAACGGGGAGCAGACAGAACCAGGAGAGCTGCAGAGGGAAGAAAAGAAGTGCAAGGAGGGGAGAGAAAGATTGAGATAGAGAGGAAGTATTGGGGGCGCAGAGAAAGAGAGTTGCTGGGGGCAGAAACTGAGTGAGGGAGTCGGAACTGCAACTTGAGCCCAGCTCAGTGTGAGAAAGAAAAGAAGTATGGGGGAAGAGTGAGACAGACTGAGAGAGAGAGAGATAAGAGAGGCAGTGCAGTGGCGTATTGGTAGGGGGGAGAGGGGAAGCAAACTGATTTATGCATAATCTTTGTGTGGTTCAGCTCCACTGGGCATGGAGCAACATTATGTGATGCGTTCGGTATCTGGTCATGCTCCCCTTTCGTCTCTCCCCCCTTCACAGTACAGCAGCATACCTAATAAAAACAGATATATAAAAAAAGTCTGATTTATTTTTGTGCAGCTTATGAGTGAACTTTAAATGAAGTTCCTTAGTGCTGAGTGAGTTATTTTAAAACAGTCACTCCCTGAACTTTCTCACTTTTATATTGATTATGTTTGTCAAATATTGTGTTTACTAGTTGTATGCAATCATAATTAAAACATAGATAAGACTAGTAGTGCAGTGTAGTAGCAGTAGCTTAAGTAAGTTATAACCCATGACAGGGTGTGTGGTTATTAGGGATTAATCAACACCCTGGGTGCATTGTGAGGCACAACATACATGCCAACAGGTACACAAATGCATGAGCAGGTAGAAAAATGCTATCTTGTAATCCCCCCCCCCCCAACGCACTGGTTACAGCAGAGGCACTCTTTCTCTCCGCCCAAAGTGTTGCACACTCGCACTCTCTCCCGACTTCTCACTATGGAATACGACACAGTGAGAAGGAGAGAGAGAAAGAGAGTGACACACACACACACACACACACACACACACACACACACACAGAACAGTGCAGCAACTGTGAATGAAGTAAACAGTGTGTCAGTCAGTTGCTCTGCTTCTCTCTCTCTTGTGCGCGCGCTCTCTCTTTCTCTCTGGTCCTCGCTGCAGCTCATCCAGAATGAGGGAGCCCCCACACAAATTGCTCCTTTAACTGATCTCTATGAGTGACGAGTTTCTCTCTACAACAGGTGATGTATAGGCTACTGTACACAGAGAGACACACACACATATGGGACATTGCAGCTACTTGCAGTTCAATGTGCCAGTCCCGTTGTGTGTGTCTCTGTCTCTCACACGCTGCCACACTGCTCTACACACACAGACGTCTGTGCACATTTGGTCGCCGCATTCTGGCTGTCACTCTTTCTTTTTGTCTAGGTGCTGTGCACTGGCTCTGTCTGTCTGACACCGACAGCACTCTTTCTCTCCCCCAGCCCCCCCTAAGTGTTGCACACCTGCACTTTCTGCCAACTGCACACTATGGAACTTGACACAGGGAGACAGAGAGCGAGAGAGAGAACCACCACACACACAGAGAATAGTGCAGGAACTGTGAATGAAGTAAACAGCGTGTCTGTCTGTTGCTCTGCTTCTCTGTCCCGCTGTCTCTCTCTCTCTGGTCCTCGCTGCAGCTTGAACCCCCACACAAATTGCTCTTCTTACTGCTCTCCATGAATGACAAGTCTCTCTCCCTCTCTCTACAACAGGTGATGGGGGGGGGGGGCAGGAATGGGGTGTTCAGTAACTGCATGTCTATACTCACCGAGCTCTGCTCCTGACCGTCAAACGGACATCTGTGCATATGTCACTGTGCTGGTCGCAGCACTGTGTCACTCTCAGTCTTTGTCTAGGTGCTGTGCGCTGGCTCTCTGACACTGACCTTCGCTCACTACCACCGAATGGACATCTCTGCACACTTCAGTGTGCCACTCGCATCACTCTTGCTGTCACTTTATAACATCCGCCTGCACCGCGGATCTCGGATGGGGCAACACAGCAACACTGTGTGCATGGTGAAGACAGAGGCAGTCATCACCATCATGGCTCCTGCTGTCCCGCTACACAGTATGAGGTACCATGCCAGGACTCCTATAGTGGTGCAAGGAAAATTAGGTGATCCGTGGCTGAGTGAATGCCGTATGAGCAAGGGGAACAGTGCAATGAAAGTGCACTGTACACTCGGTCCCCGGAGGTCCGCGGAGTGGGTGGGTGGGAAGCCAGACAGCGGGGAGGAGAACATACTTCTACTCTTGTCTTGTGTTGCTGAAAACTTTAACTAAGGGCAGTTTATAACATGGGGAGAGAGAATACAGTACATACCACAGCCACAGATTGCAACAAGCTGGTAGGGGAAGCTATATTACTCTCTCACTCGCTTAGCGAGTATATTAATGGTTCCCTCTCACAATGGATTTTCAGGAGAATAACGAGTTTGACAGCGCTCACTCATCTCTCCTGCCAGCCTTCTCACTACTTACTGTGCGTAATATGGAGAATTAATGAACGGTCACCTGATGGCTGTCTGCCAGTCAGCTACTGCTGTTGTCTCTCCCGAAGGCATAAATTAGTGTCTGAGAGTTGATTAGTGGCCTTTGCTAATCAAAATGAAAAATGCTTAGCAATCAGCCGATTTTGATTAGCACTTTTCTAAAATGGGTATTTTTACTTTAAACCATATAATTATTACTTAATAATGTATGGTGGAATGCTGTTATGCATGGAATTCCATGCCTGGAATATGCTTGTTTTGCTGCAGTAGTGACATCGTTATGTTGTTTTGCTGCAGTAGTGATGTCACTACTGCAGCAGGACAACTTGGAATGCTGCCACATAGTTGATTTTCCCCTATACAGTGAAGCTGGAAGTGGTTACTTTTTCAACTTGAACTTGTAGAAACATCTGCAGCACACTATGTGAGTAATTTGAGCCTACCACCAACCCTCGAGTGCCCCCCCAACCACCAGTTCATTGAAACAAAGTGCAACATCTGAAATAGACATAGATGCCCATGTACTATATAGAATAGTGGATGGGCAACTCTGCACAACCAGTCTGTTGTGCCGTCTTGGGCATCTGATTCCTGTGTACCTTTTGCGCTTTGCTCTTGAGGTCGCAGGGAATCAGAACCCCTTGGTGGCACAACACACTGGTTGTGCATAGCTGCCCATCCACTGCCCTATAGTTATTGTATATACTAATAAAATAGATATTGTATACATAGTTCTTAGACTGAAGTTGTCATTTTGGCCAAATTGTCTGCATAGCCTTTCTTATTACCCCACCTCATGTACCTGGTGCAGAAAGTTTTCCAGTCCCCGCCAAAGTGTAATTCTGTGCAACTGCAATGACATTCTGCGCCACAGGTACAAAAACACATTTTTGCCAGGATTTGAAAAATGACAGCTGTGACATACATGAGGTGGGGTAATAAGAAGGCTGTGTTGAATATCTGGGATTAAAATATTAAAAAATTCCAAAGTTACGAGGTTGCGTAGCGAAATTGCAATGAATGATCATAACTTTGCCATTTTTTTCATATTTTGACCGCACATTTTCAACATAGCCTTCTTCTAACCCCACCTCATGAACAGTATGACTGTCATTACACAAATCCTGCCCAAAAGGTGAATTCGCCAAATGACCGCGAAATCACCTTTTGGGCAGGAGTTGCTTAATAGCAGTTATATTGTTCATGAGGTGGGGTCCCCTAAAAGGCTAATTGGGGTCAGCATCTCAAAAATGACAGAGTTATGCACCAGTTGAGCGCCCCCCCCCCATTGAAATACATATGACTGCATTTACCTTGGTTCTCATACTGCAGTCGCCGGTTCCAGAAGCAAGACGTGTTTTCATTCGGGAGCATGGATCTTCAACCTGGGACCTGTTCAGGTGAGTGATGGCGTGGGGAGGTACTGCGGTGTGTGGGGAGGTGGGTGCACAGTGGATGGTCAGGAAGGGGGTGTGGAAGTGATCGGCGATTAACCTTTTTTTTTTTTTTTTTTTAGGTTTTAAAAAAAAATTAATTGATAAAACGGGGACAGTGATCTGATGGTGGGAGGATGCCACTAGACCCACAAGAAATGAACAGGGACAGTGATAGGAGGGTAGGGGTGCCACTAGACACCAGGGAATGAACAGGGACAGCAGTTGGAGGGTGGGGAGTACCACTAGACCCCAGGAAATGAACAGAGACAGCGATTGGAGGGTTGGGGGGGGGCCCCACTAGACACCAGGGAAAATTAGAAAAAATATGGGGAACGGCCAACTTAGATGATTAGCAATCATTGCTAATCAAGCTGGCAATTGACTCGCACTTCCCGATTCTGTGCCTTGCTCCCCATGTTATAAGCTAAAATAATATCATAGGCAGTAGAAATTAAATAAAAGTCAAGTCAGGCATGACCAGTTCAAGGAAAAAATCAGGAAGACCGTATATGTACATGTATAGTTAAAAAAATTAAGGCAGAGCCGGCCTGCTGGCACAGAGGCATGGTGGCCGTCTGCAGCGCCGACGACCTGAGTTCAGGAATGGATCTGGGTGTCGGAGGGCCGGCCGGGGGAGCAGGATTGAGCGTCCATGGGACTGCTGTCCTGCTCCGAGGGGGAAGGGAGAGTCGAGTGCTCGGTGCAACGTGGACCTCCAGTGGAGGCTGGAGGTACCACAAGTGCTCTGGTGCCTGCTGGAAGGGGGGCGGGGTTGACGCTGGCCATCATTGCACGTCCCCGCCCCCGGGAAAACAACAGGTAAATTCTCTGCTCCTGCTAATGAGCTGGCTCCAGTTTGCTGACCTCTGGCCACCTAAATTTGCACAGCTGCCCCTGCTTGGGATAGGTCAGTCCCGAGCATGTGGGGCGGTTGGGGCAGGGGCTTAATCCCGCTCCTGGGGTTAGGAAGCCGAGGACAAAAAGAGAAAAAATAAAAAAAAAAATAAGGCAGACCGACAAGAAAATGGCACTGTGCAGACAGAGTATATTAACGTCCAACTAAACCAGTATAAAATGTAGGCAATGGTATCCATGCTAGCCAAGCTGGTTTAATCTAAACTGCACTGCAGGTAGGCAAACTAGATAGGTAACTGGCAAGTTAACAAAGCAGCAGTAACACAGTCAAAAATAAGGAGTCCAATGTCTCTGTAGCCACCAGCAGTCGTCATTTTAAAACGTGACCTGGCACATGCTCCAACCATCCTAGAGCAGCTACTACTGTAGTAGTACCAGTTACACAGGGCTCCAGCTTATAATACCTTGTCGACTGTGTGCCCATTACCACACGTACCTACTACACACTAGCGTCTGCATAATGAAGTCTATTCTGTCTACATCATGTGCTTCTGCTGCAACTCCCTACCCCCAGCGGCAACTCTAGTATACATTTCTGAGAACCTTAAGCCACAGTCTGTTGCATATCACCTCCACCCCCAAATGTGCCACCGATTCCCACCTCTTCACCTCTCACCCTTCCGAGGTTCCCAGTCCCGAGTCCCGACCACAACTTGGTCACAGTGGAAAACTGAGGAAATAAAAGAAACTTCTTTTGCTGGCAGTAAACAAACAAACAAAAAACAGTTCACAGCACTCAGTTTTACAGAGCTTATCAATGAACCACAGCTCAAGCCACAATCTGATCACCCTCCCTCCCCAGTTTGTGCTGCTGCCGATTCAATTTCCGATCCACACCTTCACCAGGGTTTGACAAATCCAATAGCCCGACGTCCCGGGCTATCACTGCACAGTCAAGGACAAGTACTTTGTGTGAAGCCAGTAGTCCGCGGACAAGTAGTGCCGATTAAAATTAAAAAAATACAATTTTAGGGACATGGATATGTTGTTCATCCACACTGTCTGGCAGGTTTCTTGCCACTTTAAATCTTGCCGGAAGGTCTTCAAGCTGGCTCCTCCCACCCACCCAGGTGGTAAAACTCTTGGCTCCGGCCCATGATGCCAGATCTTCCTTACCGCTTGGAAGCTCAGGTTCCTCCTTAACGCTCTGCGTGATAAACTGGATCCTAATTCTTCGGTTCGCCTAAACTAATTCTCAAGTTTTCAAGACTTCGTCAAATTACTCCCTCACGGCTGTGATGGACAAATTGACTCCCGGATTTTGGCAGTGCCCATGTGGGCAGAAAATGTCCAGGACGGATCCGCACTCCACGGGCGTCTACTACCTCGGCCTAGATCATGACCTGCAGGCCTGCGAGTTATGCCGTTCGTTTTCGGCCAGCGTCCTGGAAGGCCACGCTGCCCGGTTATAGCTTGGGTGCCCCGAGAAGCGCTACCCGCCGGTGAAGTCCAAGGAGGCCTGTTGGGCGGTGTCCGTGGCGGCTGGCTCAGCTGAGCAACTCAAGCAGATGATCGCCCTTGAGGAGGCGGCCCAGGCCGCATCTTCATCTTCCTCAGTCGCGGCATTTATCCCGCTGTCTCTGGGATCCTCCTACACAGCTTCTTTTAATGAGCTTTGCCAATCCCTTTCCACGAAGGGAGAGAGGCCATCGGGACATTCTTCTCGGTCCAGAAAGAAGGACTCGAAAGGTAAGTCCCACCGTTGGCTAGGAACGGGAGAGGTCCCTTCCCTCGACAGTCGACACTGACTTTGGTCGAGGTTGCGCTAAGGCTGCTGGCTTCCACGGTGTCCCCATCAGGTCAGCCGGCTGAGACACCCGTCGACGCGGTCGAGAGTTTTCTCGATCCGTCAGACGGGCTGTCGACTGGTGAAGCCGACAACCCTTCCTCACCGGTTCCCCCAGTGGAGACCGAGGACTTGCCTGCGCCTCCTGTGCCGGAGTCCCCGGTCAAGGCTCCCAAGCTGAGGAAAGAGCGGGTGTCCCCCGGCCCTTCCCTGACCCACCCTCGGAAACACCGAGGGTCTCGGTCTTGGTCTCGGACTTTGTCTCGGTCCAGCCGATCCCACCGACATCGTCAGTCTCGGTCATGGCACCGAAGTAAGCGGCGACGCTGCTCATCCTCCTCCTCAGAAGAGGAGAGGCTTCGGCGCAAATTGCGTCGACGCTATGAGGACCTAATGTGGCAGCAGTTACTTCTGTCTGGGAACAAGCTGACGCCGCCGGCTTCCCCGTCCATTAAGTGGCTGTCACCCGAACGGCCGAAACAACCCCTCGCTGTAGTTGAGGTGCCCAAGCCTGGGCCGGTTGTTTGGCCAAAGCCAGCTGCCCCACCGATTGTGGTGAAACCTCCGCCTCCACAACCGAAATCGTGGGGTGCCGACCAAGGACTCTTGGTCGGGTCAGGGTCTGCCCCACAGGTTGTCGGTCACCCTCACTCCCGACCGTCCTCAGCAGGTGGAGTGTGGCTCAGGCCCCAGGCAACTCTTCGCGGACTCCTCGGAGTCAGACGACTACTCCTCCCTGTTTTCCAGGCCCCTTGACCTGGAGTCCTCCGGGGGGCAGTCGATGGATGAGAGCCCATCGTCTTTTATGGGTCTGCTTCGGCTCATCTTGGAGTCCACCGGGATGCAGCTCGAGCCCATATCCAAGCGGGCCAGGTATCCCCTGACGGAGATACTGGACCGAGGGGATTCGCCCACGGAGGCCTTTCCGGTGGCTGAAGCCATTGTTGGCTCAGCCTTGGAGCTTTGGCAGTGGCCGGCTTCCTGTCCTGCACCTTCAGCCAGTAGTGCCATTTAAAATTAAAAAAATACAATTCTAGGGACACGGATATGTTGTTCATCCACACTGTCTGGCAGGTTCCTTGCCGCTTTAAATCTTGCCAGAAGGTCTTCAAGCTGGCTCCTCCCACCCACCCAGGTGGTAAAACTCTTGGCTCCGCCCCATGACGCCAGATCTTCCTTACCGCTTGGAAGCTCAGGTTCCCTCCTTAACGCTCTGCGTATATACTGGATCCTAATTCTTCGGTTCGGCCGAAACTAATTCTTAAGTTTTCAAGACTTCGGTCAAATTACTCCCTCTTGGCTGCGATGGACAAATTGACTCCCGGATTTGGCAGTGCCCATGTGGGCAGAAAATGTTCAGGACGGCATGCGGTCCCTACCGGCTCTTTGTTCGGTTTTTCGGAGCACCCCTCTGCGGAGGGGTTGGTCATTGATAGCGTTTTACTAACATACTAACACACTAAAATGCCAGCAGAATAGGCCTAATGGTCTTTCGTGTCTGCTCGTTTGGTCAGCCCCCACCCTGGGTGCTGACCTTGCTGTCCCCCTCGCCTTCTCTGGCTTCTCCCTTCCCAGTTCCGGATATTCTTGCTGCATTGGATTTTGCTTCCTGAACCCTTCTCCTGTACCTGTCCCACCCCCTCTTGAACCCCTCCACTGTCTCTGCCTCCACCAGCCCCCTAGGTAGTGCATTCCATGGCTCTACCACCCTCTCAGTGAAGTAGCACCTCCTCCTTTCTCCCCTGAATCTTCCCCCCTCCAGCTTCCACCCATGCCCTCTAGTGGCCCCCTCCTCCTTCCGCCGTTCTGGGAACACTAGGGATGTGGACAAGCCCCCCCGACAAGGAGTCCAAAAACTTGGACTATGCCGGGCGCAAGGTGTACGCTGCATCCTCCCTTGGCCTCTGCCAGGCAAGCTCGGCAATGCTGATGGCACACTTCACCCATGCCCTAATGGGCTCCGTGGATGAGGTGATCCCTCATCTCCCTGCCAACCTGCAGACCACGGTCAAGCAGGTGCGGGATCAGGGAAGGGTGGTGGCAAAACAGCAGCTCCAAATGGCTCTGGACATTGGAGACTCCTGTGCCAGGTCATTTGTGACCATGCACCACAGAGCATGGCTGAGGATATCCACCTTCACGGCGGATACCCAGCATAAACTGGCGGATGTCCCCTTCCTCAGGACTGACCTGTTCGGCCCTGGAGTGGAAGGCCACCTCCAGCAGATCGAAAAGTCCAATGCTACCCTGGACTCTGTCACCTCCGCCCAGAAGGACAAGGGCCGTCGTCAACAACATAAGTCCTTTCACCCTTCTATGCCTGCGGCACGTCCAGCCCAACAGTACCAGCATCAGGGACAGCAAGCTCGCATTGGCATCCCAAAGCCAAGCCTGCGGCTTCCTCTAACAGGAAGCAGGGAGGAAAAGGCCCAGGAGGTCCCTCAGCCGGTCCCTCCTCCAAACCTGCCCAGTGACGTGTTGAGGTGTCGCCCCCGCCTCGTCACCCCCGTGCCCCCCATGGGGGACGGCTCCACCACTCCTTTCTGCCTGGTCTGCTATCACCATGGACTGCTGGGTGTTGGAGGTGGTAGGAAAGGGCCTGCCCTGGAGTTCGAGCAGGCCCCACCCTTCCGGAGACTGGCCCCTCGGGGCTACGGGTCACAAGCCTCTCTGTCAGCTCACACGGCCGACATTGCCTGCTCTCGAAAAGAGATGATCAGGAGGGTGGCGGATCCTCCACCAGACCGGGGTTTGTGTCCAGGTACTTCCTGGTCCCAAAACGGACGGGGGGCTGGCACCCCATTCTAGACCTGCATGACCTGAACAGGTTCCTAAGGTCTTGAAACTTCAGGATGGTCACTCTGGCTCAAATCATTCCATCCTTGGAACGAGGCATATGGTTCTGTTCTCTGGACCTCCAGGACGCGTTCTTTCACGTCCCAATCCGTCCGTCCCACCAGAGATTCCTCCGCTTCAGGGCAGAGAGATCCCTGTACGAGTTCCGGGCCATGCTCTTCAGCCTTTCCCTAGCTCCCAGGGTCTTCATCAAATGCATGGCAGTGGTGACAGCATTCCTGCGGCACCGAAGGGTCCGGGTGTACCCCTACCTGGACGATTGGCTGATTGCAGCCTCCTCCAGAATGGAGGTGGAGCGGTCCAGAGATCTGGCCCTCCAGGTTTGCTCTCAGGTTGGCCTCCTCATCAACGAGGCCAAGTCAGAACTCGTGCCAAAGCAGGTGATCAATTCGTCAGGGCAAAGCTCGATCTTCACGAGCCAGAGCACCAGCTCCTGGCGGACAGGGCTGAGGTTCTTTCCTCCCTTGCCCAATCATTTCCAGGTTGGGCATTGCGCCTGCCGGGACTTCCTCGCCTCCTGGGCCTCATGGCGGCCTGCACCAGCGTGGTCCGTTGGGCCTGTTGGTACATGCGTCCCCTTCAATAGGGGCTGGACAGCCAATGGTCACAGCACTCCGATCCCTTGGATCAGCTAGTGACAGTGACCCAGGGGATGTGGAACGCCCTCCAGTGGTGGACCATTCCAGCACATCTGCAGGAGGGCTTCTCATTCGTCCGCCCCAAGCCAGTGGTCTCTCTATCGACTGATGCCTCTCTGATGGGTTGGGGTGCCCATCTGGGGGAGTACAGAGCGCACGGCCTCTGGTCCTCTCGGGAGTCCCGATGTCACATCAACCTGCTGGAGCTTCAAGCAGTTCATCTAGCCCTCACCGCTTTCGCTCCATTTCTACGGGGTCAAGTGGTCCAGGTCCAGACGGACAATACCATGACCATGTACTACCTAAACCGCCAGGGCGGGACGTGCTCCATGCCTCTGTGCAGGGAAGCTCTCCACATTTGGTCACTCGTGCACAGCCTGGAGGCGGATCTCGTAGCCATCCATGTGGCAGGAGCCTCCAACGTTCTGGACAATGCCCTAAGCCGGATAGGGGCTGTGTCCCATGAGTGGTCTCTCCTGCCGGAGGTAGTACATGATCTGTTCTCCCACTGGGGCATGCCTCAGGTGGACCTGTTTGCCTCCAGGGAAAATGCGAAGCTGAGACTGTTTCATGCCCGGCCCCCTCGGCAGGGCTCGCTGCAGGGGGATGTCTTCTCGAGGCCGTGGACCCCAGGCCTCTTCTACGCCTTTCCCCCATTTCACTTGATCCACAAGGTGCTTCTCAAGGCGAGGAGGGACAAGGCGCAGGTGATTCTGGTAGTCCCAGACTGGCCCTGCCAGTTCTGGTATCCAGATCTCCTCAGTCTCAGCTCCATGCTCCCGAGGCAGCTTTCAGCCTGCCCGAACCTGATTTCAGTCAATCAGGGGAAGGTATTCCATCCGGACCTTCAATCCCTGCACCTGACAGCCTGGTTCCTGAGCGGCTAGAGTTCCAGGCCTTGGGTCTTTCTGACGAGGTCCTCAGTGTTGTTGGGGCGTCCCGTAAGGAGTCAACCAGAAAATGCTATGCCTTCAAATGGAAGAGATTCTCCATTGGGTGTCAGGTCAAGGGCCTGGACCCTTCCTCCTGTTCTTTGGCAAACATTCTGGACTACCTGTGGTCCCTTTCTCAGCAAGGGCTTCGGTTGACGACCCTTAAGGTGCACCTGGCAGCGATCTCTGCCTACCGGGCGCGGGCCAGGAAGCAGTTGGTGGCACAGGAGAAGGTGGTCAGGAGCTTTTTCAAAGGCCTTGATCACATATCCCCCCCGGTGCGAGAACCTCCACCTCCATGGGATCTACTGCTGGTATTGGCTAAGCTCATGGGCAAGCCATTCGAACCGATGCACAGGTGTGACATCTCTCACCTGTCGTGGAAGACCGCCTTCTTGGTGGCTATCACGTCAGCCAGAAGGATGGGAGAGCTCCAGGCGCTTTCCATCAAGTCTCCTTATCTGGTCTTCCACAGGGACAAGGTTGTCCTGTGCCCCCACCCAAAATTCCTTCCGAAGGTGGTGTCGGAGTTTCACCTTAACCAGGTGTTGACTCTGCCGGTGTTCTACCCCAATCACACCTCGGAGGCCGAATATAGGCTCCATACTTTGGACCCTAGAAGAGCGCTCGCTTATTACAAGGAGCGGACGGCTGAAGTTCAGGGAGAGGTTCGCCAGCTGTTTATTACCTACACTGAAGCCGCACCTGGTAGACCTGCAGCCAAGTGGACGATAGGCAGGTGGGTCACCTCCTGCATAGATCTCTGCTATAGGTTGGCGGGCATGGAGCCTCCCAGAGGGATAAGAGCTCACTCTACCCGCCATACCGCTGCATCGCTGGCTGCTTCTAGGGACGTCCCTATCCAGGAAATCTGCAGGGCTGCTACCTGGAAGTCAGCACACACCTTCATTACCCACTACCACATCGACCTTGAGTCACTCCGGGATGCTGGTTTTGGGGCCTCGGTTCTCCAGTCTTTATTTCCTAAGTAAGGGGTGTGCGCCTTGCCTCCCTCCCTCCCTCCTCCTGGAGAACTGCTAGGAGTCTGCCAGACAGTGTGGATGAACAACATATCCATGTCCCTAGAAATGCAGGTTACTCACCTGTAACAGGAGTTCTAGGAATGGTATATGTTGTTCATCCACATGACCCACCCGGTCTTCCCGGCTTCGACGCACAACCTGACTTCCAGCGGGCTAGATCTGGCGTCATGAGGCGGAGCCGAGAGTTTTGCTGCCCGGGTGGGTGGGAGAAGCCAGCTTGAAGACCTTCCGGCAAGATTTAAAGCAGCAAGGAACCTGCCAGACAGTGTGGATGAACAACATATACTATTCCTAGAACTCCTGTTACAGGTGAGTAACCTGTATTTTTCTGCCTACTGTTCTCTTTCTCACCAGTAGGGTGATGCATGCTGAGTCCGACTTCCTCAGGGTCATGTGACAGACCAGAGCACTGGGTAGCAGAGTCGTGAAGAGGAGCCTGGGAATGCAACAGATGTACTGTTATGCAGGGGGAGCATGAGCGCAGGAGAGAGAGGAGCCGGCAAAGCTGAAGAGTTGTGAACCAGGGAGTCGAGTGGCAGGGAGGAGCAGGTCATACCGCCAAAAAAAGCTCAGGTAATGCAGGGGAGGGAACCTAGTGGCTGTGTCAATGACTTGAGGGCCGGCTCGTGAGTAGCATCAAAGGCGCCTTTTTCTTTCACTCCATTGCGGGAAAAGGATGTGGGTGGCTGTCTGCTTTGCGATGGAAGGGAACGGCACTACTCATTTTCAGTGTCAGCTTTGGCCATTTGAGGGGAGACCTGAGCTGCTCTGCAGTCAATTCTGGGCATGAAAATGACTGAAATTAAAAATAAATAAAAAAAGGCTGAAAATTGGTGATGGAGACTGACTGACAGGTGGTGAGCCGGGAGGCGGAAGTCCACGAGTGCGCCATCAGTAAGATCGGGTCTGCCAACTGCCTCTCCAACACTGACCAAAAAGGACAGAAAAAAGTGAACAAAACAAAGAAAAGTGTAGTGCGTGTGTGTGTGTGATTTGGAAGGCAGGGTTTGAAGGGTACTAGAGAGAGAAGGACAGCTCCATGGAGGAGAAAGGACATGCAGCTGAGCAAGAAAAATAGTTCTCATTGTCCTTCTGATTATTCTTTCTAATATTTCTCTTGTTGTGATACTTGACTCAGACTTGAACCTGTGTTAATTTACCAGAAAAAAAACAAAAAACGTTATTTTTCCTGTTTTCTGATAGCCTAAGCTGGCATCTACATAGTATTACTAATACAACCTCCCACACCATGTACCTTGTGGCATATACTTTTTTTTTATTTCCCTTGAAATACAGCCTATCAACCATGGACTTCCACTCGAAACACTGGGACTACCATTATTAGGTAGGCCAGTTGTCCTGGACTAGCACATAATTTTAAAATTTGTTGATCCCTGACCTTCACCCAGTGTCCTGAGTCCAGACTGCAACTTGGTCACTGTGGAAGGGAACCTGGAGATGTAACATAATCTCCCTTTTGCTGGCTAACCTAAAACAAGCAAACACGCAGTTCCTGGGGCTTAATTTTACAACAGCAGAGTGGGATCTGATTCAGTTTTTGATGGTCGGGCTTGGAGGTGGGATCATGGGGTACATTCTAGGGCTGGCCCTTGGCACACTCGCATTTTCATGCTCTCCTACAGTCCCATACCTGCGTGTCATCCCTGGGATCCATGCATGCTGCAAGTCAGGGTCAGGAGGGTCTCCACAGGATAAACTCAACCTGCTCTCTCTCTCTCCCTCCTGGTGCTGAGCTCCTTTGTGCTAAGCCGACTCCTCCGATCGCAGGCAGCCCTCAACACGTGTATCCCACCGGCCCCATGGCTTAAGGATTCAGCCTCACGTATAACACCGTCAGCTTTACTTGCTGTAGTGGGAGGAGGAAACCGATGAAGCCAGTCACCACCGACCATAGGCAGTAACTAGGCAGAACTGAGAGGGAGCAGGATCGCAATTAAAAGGGCAGTGTTCTGTGCACATACTAACAGCATACGTGCCTGCATTCCAGACTGCAGTCCTTTACATGCAGTGTACCCTCTCCACACATTAGAAAAAAAAAAAGGACCGTCAATTTCCTATTTCTTACGATTCACGTACATTTATGCATGAATGGGAACACTGGTACAATCCTACACTCATACAATGTCATTCATATATTAATGCCACTGCTTTATTTTGCCACTGAATCTGCTGTTAATTCTAACAAACACAACATTGTCTTTTCACTCTCCCAGGAAGATATTGGCAAATGAGGGGTCCATACCAGCCCCACAGCTGTGTCAGTTATGTTTAAGGATGAATTATGTTCCCTCTGTGATGAAAGGAATGGGTGGGTATGTCATAGCCTTCATTACTTGTATTCAGCTTAAATTGTTGACATCTCTGCTGCTGTAACTGTATCAGTACTTTAATAGGACCCTCTTTGAGAATACTGAAGGTGATGAACACAAATAAATAAATATATTTTAGTGTGTGAAACATCTAAAAACTCACTACATTAATACCTCCCCAAAATAAAGCTGTCAACCCATGTTGTAAGTTGGAATCACAGGGATATGGGAGGGGGAGCAAGCTACCCTGGGAACACATTGGTTTGTCCCAGTTATTTCGCTTTGGACAGCTAGCCCCGGACTGTTAGCTCCTGCTTCAATCGTCACCCATTTAATTTCATCCCAGGGCAGTTTGGTCCCACTACATGTCATACTGTACTCCAGCAACAATTACAGTACAACCTCCACTTCTTGAACCCTTGAGCACATTGCTTCATCTGGTAGGCGAATTGCACCCACCTGGACTTCATTTTATAATATTTAAACTGGAGGAGAATTTTCCAGGGACTAATTGATGTGAGAGCCAATTGACACCGGAACTAATAGTCAGGGGGGAGTTGGCGCGGAGCAAAATAACCAGGACAAATTGTGATGTAGCCAAGACCCCACCCCCATTTTACATGTGCCCTTTAAAGAGCTAGTGGAATCAGAGCAGGCAGACAGGAAAATAATACACCTTTTAAGAAGTAGTCAGTTGTAACTTTTCATTTCTGAATTGTTTTTCTTTTTTGCTTTGCTCATTAGAAAATCTTCTATGTGATAATATTGTGCTGGATGTGTGGAACAGTTCCCACTACATCATCAGCAGCATTGTGAGCTGACTGTGACATCACATGTTACTGACCTGGCAGCTGCTGAGTAGCTGTTCATAAGCAGCAGTGATGTCACAGTCAGTTAGTTCACAATACTGATGATGATGTGGGAGGCAACAGTGCTAGATATACCCGCTGCCAGGCAGAGTGCCGTTCCATACATTACAACTACTAACATTAGGTAACCGATTCTCTGACTTAACAAAGGGAAAAGAAGTACCTCAGATATAAAAGGTACTGTTTGCTTTTAAAAAATATTAGTCTTCAGCAGTAACTAGCTCTTTAAGCCTCATCAGCTCTGGGTGCCCGTTTAAACTTTAGCTCCCCTTCCCCTTTTTTATAGTGTTCTGTCATCTGTGCGGCCACCCATTCCCCGTCACAGTAACTTTCTCTATCTGTGAACCTGTACTTTTTCCTCAGCGAGTAATGGACCTGCTGCTGAGCCTTGATTGCAGCCTGCCTCCTGGCTCCTAAGCTCCACTGTCACTTCAGTGGTGAGCAGCTTCCAGCCACCTCCACAGTATATTTATGGTGTTACTGCTGATTTTTTTACTCTTCTCTCTCTTGCCCTTTATTCTCCATGAGAGATGCAGTTCAACTCCAGAAGCTGCTGACAGCAAAGAACTATGATGAGCGCCACTGTCACCAGAACCCCAGGTTGTACTGTAGTTGTTCAGCTGTGACTGTGGAGAGCGAACTGCAGGGTTGCAGGGGATGGGAGAGTGATTGAGCTGGGACGCATTAGGAGGGAGAGCGAACTGCAGGGTTGCAGGGATGGGAGAGTGATTGAGCTGGGACGATTAGAGGGAGGCGGACTGGCGGGTGCAGGGGATGGGAGAGTGATTGAGCTGGGACGCATTAGGAGGGAGAGCGAACTGCAGGGTTGCAGGGGATGGGAGAGTGATTGAGCTGGGACGCATTAGGAGGGAGAGCGAACTGCAGGTGTGCAGGGGATGGGAGAGTGATTGAGCTGGGACGCATTAGGAGGGAGAGCGAACTGCAGGATTGCAGGGGATGGGAGAGTGATTGAGCTGGGGCGATTAGGAGGGAGAGCGGAACTGCAGGGTGCAGGGGATGGGAGAGTGATTGAGCTGGGACGCATTAGGAGGGAGAGCGAACTGCAGGTGTGCAGGGGATGGGAGAGTGAGTGAGCTGAGACGCATTAGGAGGGAGAGCGAACTGCAGGGGTGCAGGGGATGGGAGAGTGATTGAGCTGGGACGCATTAGGAGGGAGAGCGAACTGCAGGGTTGCAGGGTATGGGAGAGTGATTGAGCTGGGACGCATTAGGAGGGAGAGCAAGCAGGGTTGCAGGGGATGGGGAGCTGCAGTCCAACGGTAGCAGATGGAACGGGTAGACCTGCAGAGGGAAGAAAAGAAGCATGGTAGGGAAGACAGAGAGCGGACACATGTGGGGATAGAGAAGAAGAGGTGCTGGGGGGACTAGGTGAGGGGTTGGAACTGCAACCTGAGCCCAGCTCCATTTGAGGAAGAAAAGAAGTGCAGGGGGGTTGGGGGAGAGACGGATGGGAACAGAGAGGAAGCACAGGAGCAGATAAAGAGTGAGTGAGAGAGAGGAAGCAAACTAATTCATGCATAAACATGTGCTGCAACCCCACTGGACTCAGAGCAAACATTGTATGATGTGTTTGGTATCCGGCCAGACCCCCTTTTTTCTCTCTTCCCCTTCACAGTATGTCAACTTAGCTCTTGCTGTGCAGCCATAAAAAAGAAGAGAGCTCCAGAGCATACCAGTGAGGGAATCTAATTCCAGATACCACAAGTATTGTGCATCAGTTCTGCTTCCACCTTCTCCTTCTCCTTTTCTGTTCCTTTCTTACTGCATTACGTCATGCACTACTACTTTGGGCTGCTATTAAACGATACCTACATGCCTACCTTTTTCAGAAATGGGCATATCTGTTACTCCCTGATGAGAACAACCAATGTAAATATTTTTATACGTAAAACTGAATGACAATACAATGTAATAATATAGGAAATAAGAAGAAGTAATAAAAACATTACAGAAGTGTTAATATTTAATTCAGTTTAGGGGACATCTGGCGACTGAGCCATCCCTCTGACAGAGACTATACGTACTATTCACCATTGCATAACACTTCTAGCAGGATTGATTTGTTTTTGGTCTCTCCCCATATATAGAAGGAGACCTTGGCTACCACAATTGAACCCATAATAATATCACATTACTCCCCTGTTACTTTCACTTTCCAGCAGGAAGGCACCAGGTTGGAAGCAAAGCGCTGGAGATATAATGTTAATCTGCTTGGGGACTCTAGTTTCGACTCCAGGCTTCGTGAGGGAGTCCAGGACTACCTGCAACTTAATTATACAGGGGACACAGCTCCTAAGTGGGTTTGAGAAGGCCTGAATGTGCACCACTGTGGCAAGATAATTGCCTATACCTCTGCTCTTAAGAAGGAATGGGGATGGAGAGTCCAAAGTCTGGAGCAGTGTTTGCAAGACCTTGAACGCCCGCAAAAAGTTGGTCAGACTGACCCTTCTCTACTGCAAATGATTAGGCAGGTAAGGTTTCAAATGAATACCCTTAACATGCAACAAGCCGAGTTCAGCTTGTTGAGAACTTGGCAGGCATACTGGGAAGGGGGGGGGGCAGGGCACCTTTTGGCATACCATCTCAAGCAGATGGAAGCAGACTGTAAAATCCCAGGAGTTAAGCAGTAGGAAGCTCTGGTCCCTAACCCAGAGGGAATTAACATTGCTTTTAAGAATTCTACTCAAACTTATACCTCTCAACGTTTGGTTGGGGTCACGTAGGAGGATATCCCGGCATTTCTAGAAACTATTGCTCTTCCGCAGTTAACGGAAGAAGAGTGGAGGGACCTTGAGGCCCTATTACCCCCTCTGAAATCCAGTCGGCTATTGCTCAACTCCAGATTGGCAAATCACCAGGGCTGGATGGGTTCCCGGCTGAGGTTTATAAGTCCGTAGGTGATCTAGTGAGCCTGTCATTGGCAGAAGCCTTAGGTGCTGCCTGGCAGAGTGGCGAGCTGCCAGCAACCATGAATAATGCTATTATTACCATCCTAGCAAATAAAAGTAAGGATCCCTATCACTGTTCCAGCTACCACCCCATCTTGTTGTTAAACGTGAACTACAGTTCTGGCAAATCGGCTAATTAAAGTTCTGCCACTTTTAGTTCACCTAGACCAGGTGGGTTTTGTGGTGGGACAAGATGGTGCAGACCTTATTAGGCAGCTGATCAACCTGATATGGGCCTTGGTATTCTGTCAGGATGCTGTGGCAGTTGTCTGTTCGACTCAGTCGAATGGCAGTACCTTACAGTGGTGCTGAGGAAGTTTGCAGTGAGACCCAACTTTATATGATGGACCCATCTTATTTACACCTCACCCCAGGCAGTAGTCCTTACAACTGGGAGGGCCTCCCTGTTTTTTCAGATAGGTAGGGGCACATGGCAGGGATGCCCCCTGTTCCCAGCACTATTTTTATTGATGATTGAGCCCTTGGCCCAAAAGATATGTGACTCCTCCGATATTCAAGGTGTGGAAGTTGGTACTGACATCTACAAGACTATGCTATTCGCCAATGACATTTTGTTGACGGTTAAGGATCCTGCTTATTCCATACCTAATTTAGTTAAGATTTTAGCACAAGTCTCCTCTCTTTCTAAAAACGTTGTTTTAAAAACAACTGGAGTAAGATGGAGATTTCCCTTTAAACTGGCTATGTACTGACCAGATGCTGTCTAGCACCGCAGTAAGTTGGACCTCCCATATCTAGGGGTGCATGTTTCTCCCACCCTAAAAGAGTGGCCTTCTCTGAACTTTATCCTCTGCTCTGAAAATTAAGAGATGACATGATCCATTGGAGACATCATCACATGTCTCTCTGGGGAAAGGTGCAAGCTCTGCGTGTGGTGGTGCTTCCTAAGCTGCTCTGTTATTCATTATATGCCTGTCAAAATACCCAAGAGTATATGGAAACACCTGTTCATTTTAATATCCGATTTTTTTTATGGGACGGTCGTAAGGCACACTTTTCCGCAGTGCGGTTGGTTGCCCCATACAGAAAGGGAGGGTTTCGTATCCCAAGTATTAAGGGCTATTATCAGGCTTCAGGACTATGTCAAACATGGATGTGGGGTTAAATGCAGACAGAGTCAGAACAGTAGCCCGTTGAGTAGACTTGGAGGCAGATTTAACGGGTGCTCTTACCTAAAAGAGCTCTTGGTCCTGTACTCTCCTATCTGCCCCTACGGTCTGCCGATGCTGGTTTGCTGGTGGTACCATTTTCCCATTTAAAGAGATTGGGAGATAAAGCATATGGTACAGCTGCACCATTGTTGTGGAATTCCATCCCACCATGTATTTGAGCAGCCAGCACAGTGGAGGACTTTAAAGCATCTTTTAAAGCATATTTGTTTGAAAAAATTTTTAATTTTCTTTGAGTATATGTTTTGTTGGGATGTTTTTATCATATTTATTATGTTGTTAAGCACGCTGAGCCCCTAGATAAGGTGCTATATAAATAAAGAAAATTTGCCTTGCCTTGTCTCTTCCCCTAGAAGGCGTGCTCTGGGACCTAAAATAATGCACTCACTGCTCTCCCATGCAGGAGTGTGCTTAGCATGTTTGGAGATCAGTAAAAACCATCCTGGGCCCATGCTGGGAGGTTCCTCTCCCACACTGACATTTGTGGAATAATGTTCAGTTGAAGATGGGAGGTACAGTCTTGCATTGGCCGTTGTGGCAAAACATTGGTTTACAAAGGATTTGGTGACCTCTTCTCCCCAGTCATTCAATATTTGAAGTCTTTCAATGATCTGCAGTGGGAAGCCTCCTCCCAACATCCGATCATTGGCGCTACTTGCAGCTTCGCCATTTACTTTTACAAATAATGGGCACACAGCTCATATTGCCAGGAAAGGGTAAATGGGAGGAAATCCTAGTGAGTCCAACTAGTAGAAGTTAGACCATTGCCCCCCCACTAGGTCACATCTACAAGGCTCTCTTCGATACCCACACTCCTGGCACAAATCACCTGAAATCAAGGTGGGAGACCTTGCTAGGTTACACTCTTACTGATGATGAATGGGAACAGGCATGGGCCAATGCCTATGGATCCTTCAAGGGTACAGCAGGACGCCTGATGCAACTGAAGACCCTCCACTTGTGGCATCGCACTCTGGCTCTTTTATACAAAATGCACCTATTGCAGAACCCTAATTGCTGGCGCTGTAATGCTGCCAAGGGTACTTTGTTTCACCTCTTGTGGGAATGCCCTAAAATAGCTTAATGGTGGAGTGAAGTTCTCCACCTTATGGAGCATATCCTGGCTTTTATGATCCCACAGGTTGCTTCTCTGATAGTATTGGGCAACACCTTGAGACTTCTGTCTAGCTGCAGGCCTCAGCATGACTGGTTTATGGCCACCATCACTGAGGTAAAAAGGCTCTTGCTGTGAAAGTGGAGAACCATGGATGTCCCCTTCTAAGGAGTAGTAGCTGGGCAGAATGTTCAAGCTTGCTGGCTACGACAGACTGTCATATGTAGCGGCAGGCAAGTACTAGCACTTTCAGCAGGTCTGCCCGTTTCTTACTCATTATGGGCTTCAGGCGTCCAGGGGCTTGGCCCTCATTCCCCCTGCGACACTTTGTCACTCCATACACGGACTGAGAGTGAGAAAAAATGACTACTCGCTAGCTTGTGGGCATAAAGCTTTGGGTCTTTTGGACCAACCCCCCACCCCGGGGCAGCAGCACCTTATTGTTCTCAGATTTGTTGTTCATTATAGTTATCTTTACTGAGTTTATATTTTTTACATGGTTACTTGTCATAGAAACATAGACTTTGACGGCAGATAAGGACCGCTTGGCCCATCTAGTCTGCCCATTTCCCTACCTACAGGATAGGCCGTAGATCCTAGTTAACCAACAGCCTATTTCTTCCTACCCCCCCCACAAGAATTGCCTTATGTCTGTCCCATGCATTCTTGAATTCTCCCACAGTTTTAGACCACACAACCTCCTCAGGAAGGCTGTTCCATGCATCCACTACCCTCTCTGTGAAATAATACTCTCACATTGCCCCTGAACCACCCTCCTTCTATCTTTAAATTGTGTCCCTTGTTCTTGCAAGTCTCTTTTTCTGAAAGATGCTACCCTCTTGGACTTTGTTGATTCCACTGAGGTACTTAAGTTTCTATCATGTCCCCTCTCCCTTCTTTCCTCAAGGGTATACATATTAAGCTCCTTTAGTCTCTCCTCTATACAGCTTCTTGCAGGACCCTGCACCATTTTGGGTGCCCTCCTCTGGACTACCTCTATCCTGTCTATGTCCTTGCGGAGATGGGGTCTCCAGAACTGGACACAGTACTCAGATGGGGTCTCACCAACTGTCTGTACAGAGGATAACAACTTCCTGTTTCTGCTGCTGATGCCTCTCCTATACATCCCAGTATACCCCCAGCCCTCCCTACTGCCTTCTCACATTGCTTGCTAACCTTAAGGTTATCTGATATGATTACCCCCAGGTCTCTTTCCTTTTTTGTTGTTGTTACTACATCCCCACCCATTGTGTATTCTTCCCCTGGGTTCTTGTTTCCCAGGTGCATTATTTTGCACTTCTTTGCATTGAATCCTAGCTGCCATACTTCTGACCATTCCTCCAACCTTGCCAAGTCCTCATCAACACATCTGAGCCAAATGAATTTGAATGTTTATCAATCAAAATATCCCTTCCTAATTCGTCTTCATTTAAACTGATTGGATGCTATAGGCCCCCCTCTGCAGGCCTTAAACTGCTTTCTCACCTAGGGTCAATTCTCAACCTAGGCCCTGAAGATACCGTCATCCTTGGTGATTTGAATTTAAACTGGCTGTCTAATGTATCTGCACCTTTGATAACCTTTTGTGACACCTATGGATTCACACAGCTAATTAAAGACCCAACTAGGATCAACCTAAGAAATTCCAGCAACAGCTCACTCCTGGATATTATGTTGGTAAACAAGCCTCACTTATACTCACATGCAGGAGTACTGCCGAGTGATGTGAGTGACCATTACCCTATAGCTGGCATAAGATCCACACTCAAACCACCAAATCCTGCAGAATTTATCCTCAAAGGTCAAAAGAATTTCAATATCTCAGGTTACCTCCATGACCTGAGTACTACAATATATTGGCAAGATTTCTATCTTACAACCTCTGCTGAAACAGCTCTCCAGACTTTAAAGGATATTATCACCAATGCTCTCAATATTCATGCACCTATCACCAGTATCAGAACTACGGTAAAATCCTGCCCTTGGTTCACTCTCTGAGCTTAAAGCAGCCTTGAGAACCAGAGACAAGCTGTGGAAAAGGCAAGAAAACAAAGGACACCAGAGATTGGCTAAATTTCAGAAAAGCAAGGAATTCATGTACAAAAAATAAGAACTGCCAAACTGCCTACTATACAGCTGAATTGGATGCCTCCTACAATAACCCATCCAGACTCTGGGGTACAATAAAAGGACTTCTGGGCCAAAATTCTACTCCTGCCTTAACCACCAAACTGCTACTAAATGATACAGAAATTACAGGTAAACAAGAAATCTTAAATACCTTCAATGTTCACTTCACCACTGCTGGCCTAGCATTTGACTCATCACCTGCAAATATCCTGAGATCTTCCTTGAACCTGCAAACTACTGTGGGACAAATGGCCACTTCAACTTTTCCTTCATCCCAATATCCGTGAAAGAAGTGGAAGATCTCTCTCTAATTTAGACACCACTAAGAGTGCAGGTGCAGACTCCTGGATCCCTATTTCCTGAAAATTGCTTCCATGTCTTATCTGCCCCTCACTCATCTCTTCAATCTTTCCTAACTACTGGATCCATTCCATCTACTTGGAAAACAGCTCAAGTAGTTCCATTACTCAAATCTGGTGATACTAGGGATCTCAACAATTACAGACCTATCTCCATCCTACCAGTACTATCTAAGATGCTCGAAAAACTAGTAAACTTTCAGTTAAGGGACTATCTGGATAACAATAACCTTCTAAATTCTGCACAATCTGGATTTAGATCAAAGCATAGCACCATTACTGCCTTAGCCAAGGTAACCAACGATTGGCAGACTAACTTGGACAAGAAAAATTTTACCTGTGCTGTGTTTCTGGATTTGAGTAAAGCCTTTGACACAGTGGATCATGACTTATTAATCACCTCCCTTAACTCAATAGGCCTGGATTCCTATCACTCAACTGGTTTAAGGATTACCTTTCAGATAGGTCACAACTGGTTAGAAATGAAATTACCTATCACCTCAAAACCACTGCTAAGGCGTGCCACAAGGCTCTATTCTTGGCCCTATCTCTTTGCTATTTATATAAACAATATTGATGCCAACCTCACTCATCTAACATTCATCTGTTTGCTGATGATACTGTATTATATGTCAGCAATCCCTCACCTTCCAAAGCCTGTGAACTGTTACAGTCCGAATTCTCCATTCTGCAGCACAATCTCTGACAAAAACTACTTCTAAATGCAAAAAAAACAAAAGCTATTGTTCTTTGCCACAAAGAGTTGCACTACCACTACCCCAGCATCCAACACCCTACATTTATCCACCTTTACTTGGAGAGAAACTTGAATTTGTTGATAACTTCAAATACCTTGGAGTCTGGATAGATAACAGGCTTGACTATTCTGTCCATATTGAAGAGCTACTTAAAAGCTAAGACAGAGGCTCGGACTATTTTTAGAATAAAACATTACCTAAACAGTGATTCCAAAAGGTTAATTCAGGCCTCATTCCTATCCCTCATTGATTATGCTGATTTCTCTACTGCCATTGTTCAAGTCATCTCTTACATAAACTGGACACCCTGTATCACAGGTCCATAAGATTTATTACTGACCTTCCTCCAGCACCCATCATTGCTCCCTTTATATGGCAGTCAACGGACATCATTGCAACACAGAAGAAATAGGAATGCTGTTATCTGGATATTCAAAGCGTTAACAGGCAAACTAACGACCTATATCACTGATTGCTTTACCCAAATTACAACTAGGCCATACACCTTAGGATCAGTAAACTCATCATATTAAGGTCCCCAATGCCTGCACCCAGTGTAGGGAGGCTGCTTTCAGCTATCCTTAGCAGTTGCATGGAACTCTCTCAAAAATCCATGAAGCTAGATAGCCTACTACCTCTGGCATCCTTCAAAGATTGTTCTCTGCCCTTTTTCCAGAGCTCTGCAATTGCTTTTATAAAGCCTAATCCCTACCTATCTGACCCACCTTCCTTTTCCATCCATTATATTAATTCAATTTCTTTTTCCGAATCACCTATTATATTCTCATAAAAAACTAGTTAGACCATATTATTTTTATTTTATGCCTGCTATACCCTTTGTCCCCTTTTTTCCTACAGGCTAAATGGTTCTACTGTTACTTGTATATATGTAAATTGTTGTATATAATTATTTCATGCCATTGTATTGCTATTTATTCTATTTCTTGTCTATGTAATAATACTTGTATCCTCATTTGTATGACCACTCAGGTCCATCTTGTAAATGAGCTTTGCTCAATGATGTTCGCCTGAATAAATAAAGATTTTGATTGATTGATTGATTGATTGAAGTCCCTTTTCATCCTTTCCATGCCTCCTTGTGTATCAACCCTGTTGCAGATCTTTGTGTCATCTGCAAAAAGGCATACTTTTCCTTCCAGTCCCTCTGCAATGTCACTGATGAAGACATTAAAAAGGACTGGACCCAATACTGAACCCTGCGGTACCCCACTAGTAACCTCTCTTTCTTCCAGAGTGGACTCATTTACATTACCTTCTGTGTGGTGTTGTGCAGCCAATGTTTTACCAGGCTTTTACCCACCCTGGGACCCACTCCAGGCTTAGTTAATTGACTATTAATCTTTTGTGTGGGACTGTGTCAAATGCCTTGCTAAAGTCTAGGTAGGCTAAGTGTCCACAGCCCCCTCCCCTGGTCTACTACTTTGGTCACCCAGTCAAAGAAATCTATTAGATTTCGTCTGACATGACCTTCCCGCTGTGAATCCATGCTGCCTTGGGTCCTGTGCTCCACTGGCCTCTAGGTACTCAACTATTCTTTCCTTCAGAGTGACTCCATCACTTTCCCTACACAGAGGTCAGACTGACGGGTCTGTAGTTTTCTGCCTCTGTCTTGGTCCCACTTTGTGAGAGGGAATCACATCCGCCTTCCTCCAGTCCTCGGGTACCACACCATCCTCCCATGATTTACTAAAAAGAGTAGCCAGTGGTTTCACTGGTTCCTCCCTTAATTCTTTTAGAATTCTGGGGTGAATTCCATCAGGACCCATTGCTTTGTCCACCTTCAGTTTTAGGAGTTCTTGCAGAACCCTTTCTTCTGTGAAAGGACTGGGATCAACCCCCCTATCAAGAGTGCTTCTGTTAATTGGATTAGGCACTTCCCCCTCCTCTTTTGTGAATATTGAGCAGAAATATTCGTTCAGTATCCCTGCTATCTTCCTGGACATAAGTCTCCACCACTCATTCACACTAGTGGGATCTGCGCCGGAGGCACTAGGACCCATCAGGAGCAAACTTTTTCTGCGGAGGTGTAGCGAGAGATGGGCGCCCGAGGCATGGCACCATAGCGCTAGCTGTAGGTAATGACATGTCTCGCGACTGACCCTCCAACCGCCTCAGTTCCTTTTTCCCTCCGTCGAGTGCTCTTCCATGTAACGTGCGTCGCCTGTCGAGTCAAACTTCAAACTATGCATAGTTTTCAGTTTATTTTTGTAATATTATCTTGATAGTAGTATCGCTTAGATTTATTCTATTTCATCATATTTCTATTATATTTTAAATATAATAAAGAAGTCTCGGCCTACTTGCGGAGTCGACCATGAAACAGGTCAGGTGGCCGGGGGAGACCTCGTGTAAAGCTATTCAGTCAGTCGGGCTGGGTCGGTCACCCCTTCTCCTCAGCGGGGTTCTGACAGCGGTCAGTCCGATGCCAGGATGGGCGCCCGCTGGCATAAAACAAGCAGTCGCATTCGGCACCGTTGACCTCGACTCTTCTTGACCGCCACAGGTCAAAAGAGAGGCATCATTGATGCGCCCTCCAATCGTCTGCCCGCGTCGGCCGGTCGGTTATCGTGGCTAGTTGCGGTCTCTCCTCGCCGGGCCGCCAACTTCCGGTTTCCGTCGTCCCGACGCCGAGTCTACCCGCCTATGGGTAGAGTCTCCAGATGAGCAAGTTTCATCAGTGGGCGCTCTTATGGGCGATAGGCTCGGAGTTGGTTCTTCTGCCCGGCTCGGTTGCCCGGAGCCTTCAGGCTCGTCGGGCGATCAGGTAGGCGGTTGGACCTTCCTGATAGTGCGCCTCGCCTGTTACCAGCAACTCCGTGCTCAGAGTGTTTCCCCCACATGGCTGCGGCGCGAGGGCCACGCCATGCCTTATCTCCTGTTTTTCTCTTCTCATGTTTTCCAGGTTCCAGGGGTGTCCTCGGCGCCATCCGCGAGGTCTCTGTGCTTGTCGGCCCGCGAGTCGCGCAGCGCCCGTCCGTGGCGCCCGATGGAGTCTTCTTGCGGCGCCCGATGGTGCCGCGCCGTATGCCTTCCGCGGCGCGTGATGGCGCCCCGAGGCGCGGCGGTACCGCCCTGCGGTGCGGCGTGCCTGCCAGCGCCATGTCTCAGCGCCCGCTCTACGACTCCGTTCGCCTCTTGGCGCCAGGAGCCCTCGGGGATTCTCACTTTCTATCAATTCTTTCCTCCTCTCCTTTTTTCCTCTTTCCTGACTCCAAACAGTCCTTTCTGGACTATCAGGAGATGATGTTGAGCTGACCCAGACCTTGATTCGGTGATGAAGTGAAGAAGCAGGTTCTTTCACTGCTACAGAGCCTGTGGTGAGGGACTGTCCTTTAAGTCTCTGTTGAGGAACCTCGAGTTCCCTCTTTCTCTCACACTACAGACATTGATCCTGGGAAAGATTAAGACTCCAGTATCTTCATGCTTGGAGATCCTATGGATTTGACCCCTCCGATTCAACCTTCCTTGAGCCTTTGTCTCAAATGGTATGGAATAATCCTGCTCTTACTCCCTCGGTGGCTAAATCCATTGATAGGAAATATTCAGCCCTAAGGATCGTCCTATTTTGGCATCTCAAACGCTTTGGATCTATTGTAGTCCTGGCAGAGGAATGATAAGTCGTTCTTCCTCAAGCTACTACAAGCTAAACCTATTAACAAAAGAGTCTAAATAAAATTGATACATTAGGTAAGAGAGTCTTTGCTGCCTCCACTCTAAGTATGCATATTGCCAGCTATCAAGGCTAACTTTTTCTCAGTATGAGTATATCTGTGGCACTCTATCAAGCAGAGTGGTTGAAGCTCTTCCAGATTCCGACTCAAGTCAGAGCTTCTTCTAACCATTACAGAGTGGATTGAGTCGAATAACCAACAGGTCAAAGCCGCCATGGATAGCACTGACACTGCTTCTCGTTCAGCAACCGCGAGGTGTTGGTACTTCCAGCGTCACTCCTGACTGCGTACTTCGGCTTTCGGGAATGATGCACAGCAGCAGGTAATGGCGTTGCCTTTTGATGACTCATATCTTTTCGGTCCTCAGGTAGAGCAAAGCCCTAGAGGCCACTCAGAAGACTAGGTCGGCCATTAGCTGGCTAGACCTCCGCTTCTAC
The DNA here is from genome assembly GCA_016271365.2 of Neoceratodus forsteri. NCBI lineage: Eukaryota > Metazoa > Chordata > Ceratodontiformes > Ceratodontidae > Neoceratodus > Neoceratodus forsteri. Next base: position 178,775,910 of record CM057456.1, read on the forward strand.
CCCTCTCGAGGCATGTGAGGTGGCGTCAGTTTCATAGTCGTCCAGTCGCTTCGAGGCAGAGGCAGGGAAGCTTCACAAAAAGCCAACCTGCCCAACCTCAAAGAAGATGCAACAGAAGCGCGCGGGGCCTAAAGCCCCCAGCGCTACCTTATAATGCCGGCCCAAGTTCCATCCCCACTGCCGGTGGAACTTTCTCCTCGATGGGAGGTCATCTGATGTACTTCTACAACCAGTGAAAGTCCATAACCTCGGACAAATGGGTCCTCGGATAATTCGCGAGGGTTATTCTCTCAATTTTCTAGAAACCCCCGAATCGTCCTCCCAAGCAGCCCAGGTTAGCCGACCTCTCAATCGAGACCTCCTCGCCGCCCGAGATCAGGGCCTTCTGAACAACAGGGCAAGTAGAACTGGTGCCCCACATCAGCGAAACTTACGGGGTTCTCCCCACCTGCCTGGTTTCCAAAGAAATCTGAGGGATCGCTTCATTCTAGACCTCAGAAAGTTAAACAAATTCCTCCCCAGGGAGAATTCAAAATGATTTCTCTGGGTACCCTGTTACCTTTGCTGCATCAACCGACTGGCTAGCCTCCCTGGACATGCAGGATGCACAGCATATCCCCATCCACACGAGCCATCGCAAATTCCTGAGGTTTGTGGCTCTGGGTCAACACTATCAGTTCAGAGTCCTGCCCTTTGGGCTATCCTTGGCGCCGCGAGTCTTTACAAAGTGTTGTGCAGTTCTCACCAGGCATCTCAGGAAGCTCGGACTCCGAGTGTTTCCCTACCTGGACGATTGGCTCCTAGCAAGCCCTTCCAGCCAAAGGGACCCTGGAAGCCGTTCAAGCGGCCTCCTGCCTTCTTCGTCCATGGAGTTCTGCTGAATCTGAAAAGTCACAGCTGCAGCCCTCCCAGAGGCTCCTTTTCATAGGGATTCTTCAGACTACCTCTTCCATGAAGCTTTCCTTCCAGAGGACAGAAGACTCGACATCCTTCAGATGGCCCGTTACATCGGGAGAACAGATCGGTCAGAGCTCTCGATGCAACATATGTTAGGTCTCATGGCGTCCTCAGTGTTCACTGTACCCTAGCTCGGTTACGCATGAGACCACCCAATGGTTGCTCTCCGCTCAGTGGTCACCATCCTCACCCCCAGTCTTATCCCATCAGGTGACAAGAGCCCTTGCGAGGTCTCTCACCTGGTGGTCTCAAGAAACAATCTCCTGGAAGGATTCCCTTTGCTCCTCTGGATCATCAGATCTCCATCACCACAGGCGCATCGCTGATGGGATGGGGGAGCCCACTGTCGCTCTCCACACTCAGGTTGTATGGACTCCAGCTCAAGGCTCAGCTTCACATAAATGTCCTGGAGATGAGAGCAGTCCTCTATCGCGATCAGGCGTTGAAGGATATTCTTTGTCACAGAACATTCTCCTTCAAGCGGACAACAAAGCTGTGATGTATTACATCAACAAGCAAGGCGGTGCTCATTCTTACCCCTTTGCAGGAAGCAATGACAGGGTGTGGGAGTGGTGCTTGGGCACAAGTCTCTAATTCAGCGGTATATCTACCAGGTATACCAAAGCGACTTGGCAGATCTACTCCAGCAGAACAGAGGCAGACTCTCACGAGTGGTCTCTCGATCCAGCCGTGGCTCGGTCACTGTTGAAGAGTGGGGACTCTAGACCTGGACCTTTTGCATCCCACTTAGCATAAACTGCCTCTCTTCTGCTCCAGAAATCCAGAGCCTGGCATTTTCTGTCAGGATGCGTTCAGGCTCCGGTGGACAGCGCTTTCTTTCGCCTTCCACCACTTCCTCTAATTCAGAGAGTACTTCTCAAATTCGAGTCTCAAGGGACCAAGATGATTCTCATTGCTCCTCCTGGCCTCGGCAACTTTGGTTTCCTCTACTCAACAGTATGCAAAACAACCTCTCCGAGACCACTTCCCTTGCAAATCAACCTTTTGACTCAGGGTTCGTTGGTCCATCCCAACCTGAGGTCACTTCACCTTCACGCTTGGCTCCTGAGAGGTAGAAGTGAACCAGTTCCAACGTCTCTCGAAGAGTCTCAGATATCCTTCTGGCTGCCCGGAGCCAACTACTCGAGCTACACTTCTAAGTGGAGCGTTTTTCTCTCTGGTGTACAAAGTCCTCTTGGAATCTCTTTCCTGTCCTCTAGACAAGGTTCTGGAGTACCTTTGGACCTATCAAACTCAGGTCTCCAGTACTCTACAGTTAAAAGTTCACCTTAGTGCCATTTCAGCGTACCATGAGCGTTTTCTTCCTTGTCTCTGGCTCCAGTTACCTATGGTAAAAGAGATTTCTTAAAGGAATTCTGCATACCAGACCCCCTGCAAGGCGTCCGGTTGCAGCCTGGGACCATTAACCTTGTGCTAGACATTGCTCACTCGGAAGCCTTTCGGACCCCTAGCTACCTGTGAGCTAAAATTTCTTCCACCTGGAAGACAGCCTTCCTGGTGGCCATTACCTCAGCCATGGGGTCTCCCAGAGATACATGCCCTGGTCACGGACCCTCATATACTGTGTTCACATAAGGACAAAGTAGTTCTTCAGTACTCATCTAAATTTCTTCCCAAAGGTTGTGTCAGAATTCCATCTAAACCAACCTCTGGTCCTTCCCCTCTTATATAGGAACCCAAAATTAAGGAGAGCGGTCTCTTCATTCCTTGGATGTTAAGAGAGCCTTGCATTTCTACTTAGATAGAACCAAGAATTTTCGCAAGACTCAGCAATTGTTTGTTTCCTTCAGCGAGACCCGGCTGGGTCAGCCTGTAGCTATCAGATGCATCTCACACGTGGTTGGTGGCATGTCTTGACATTGCTATTCCATGGCACAGGTTAAGTTAGAAGGTAGAGTTACGCTCACTCTACTCTAAGGCCGTCGGCGGCATCCCTAGCGGAAGTCGCCAATGTTCGATTGCAGATATCTGCAATGCCGCCACCTGGAGCTCAGTGCATACCTTCGTTAAGCATTATGCACTGGATGTTCATGCCGAGGCGACATTCCGCCTTCGGCAGAACTATCCTAATGGACTTCTGTCCTAGATCGTGAGCTCTGGCTCTCCTGCCGCCCTTTGGGGATTATCATCTTGGTACTCTCCCACTAGTGTGAATGAGTGGTGGAGACTTATGTCAGGAAGATAGAAAATTCACGGTACTACCGTAATTCTTGATCTTGTGGACGGTCTCCACTCGATCCTCCCTCCCTCATCCCCGAGCTCACGCTGTGTTGGTCTTCCTCCCTCAAATCTTTGGGCCGTGAAGACTTCTTTGTTGACCCTTCTTGCGAAGGTCGTCCGGACTATCTTATGTCCGTTTTTAAGGTTAAGTTTACTCTTTACGTTAGTCTAGCCACCTCCTTGGTAAAAAGGTACTGAGGCGGTTGGAGGGTCGCTGTCGAGAAGTCATTACAGCCAGCCAGCCGCGGACGCCATGCCTCGATCGCCATCTCTGCGCCGACCATCTGGCAAAAGTTTGCTCCACGATGGGTCCTAGTGCCTCGGCGCCAGATCCCACTAGTGTATGAATGAGTGGTGGAGACTCGTCAAAGAGATCAAAATTACGGTAGATGCGTAATTTTCATTTTCACTGTCCCCTCTGCCCACCCACCGTTCATTCTATTCAGCCCCACTATCCCTCCCTTTGTCTTTCTACGCTCGCTGATGTACCTATAAAAGGTTTTATCCCCCTTCTTAACTAAGTTGGCTATCTTTTCCTCAGTTTGGGCCTTTGCTATTCTGACTTCCCTCCCTGCTTCCTTCTGCCTTAACTGGTACAGCTCTCTGTCCTGCTCCTTCTGTGTTTCCTTATACTTCCGGAATGCTATCTTTTTCTTCCTGACTTTCACAGCCACCTCTTTTGAGAACCATAGTGGCTTTTTCTTTCATTTTGATTTGTTTATTTGCTTCACACAAAGGCTTGTTGCCTCTGTGATGGCAGTTTTGATGATTCCCCATTGTTGCTCCACACCTCCTTCTAGCCTGTTTGCTAGTGCTTTTCTGAGGCACTCTCCCATCTTGCCAAAGTTAGCTGTCCTAAAGTCCAGTACCCTCACTTTTGTATGGCTTGACTCTGTAGCTGAGTTTAACGTGAACCACACTGTGTGATGGTCACTTGTCCCCAGATGGCAACCCACTTCTAGATCTGAGATCCTCTCCTGCCCCGTTTGAAGTCAAGGTCTAAGATTGCTCCCTCACAGTGGGCTCTGAAACTAGCTGTCTAATGCCTGCCACCTGTGGGGCATCAAGAATAGCCCTGCTCTTGGATGTGGCTGCAGCAAATGTGCTCCAGTTAACATCTGGCATATTCAGGTCTCCCATCAATAGTATCTCCCTTTCTCTGCCATTCTAAGAATGCCTTCTATCATATCCTTGTCCATTCCCTCCCCTGACATGGGGTCTGTACACAACCCTGTGCGGATTGTGGTCCCTTTCCAGTCTCCAAGGTGACCCCACAGTGCCTCCTCTCTCTCTGTTTACTCTTTTGTTCAGTTGCTTTTGTCCCTTCCTTTACATAGAGGCTACTCCTCCCCTCTTCTCCCTGCCTGTCTCTCCTGTAGGTTGTACCCTGGTATGTTAACATCCAGTCATGGTTCTCTGTGTACCATGTTTCTGTGACTGACGATATCAGGCATCCCTCTTCCATCAAGGCCACCAGCTCAGGAGCTTGTTGCCCAGACTACAGGCATTGGTACTCATTACCCTCCATTTCCTGATGGCCTTACTCACTTTTGCCCCATCCCTGTCCTTCTTGCCTTTAATGCTTTCTCATTACCCCTTCCCTTCTCCCTATCGACACCTCTATGTTGGTGTTTGCCGCACTTACTACCGTGATTATTTTGGGGGGGGCTAGGATTTCCCTGCTTCTTTCCAGTGTCTCCCCCCTTGGCTAGTTTAAAAGCTTGCCAATGAAGCATTTAAACCTATCACCTAGGATCTTGGTTCCCCTCCGGGACAGATGCAGCCCATCATGCCAGTATAGGCTTGCATCACTCCAGGTGGACCCCCAGTCCCCAATGAAGCCAAATCCCTGAGCTCCACACCAGTGTTTCAACCACTGATTGAATCCCATGATGCGGAACACCCTAGCCTCTCCTATGCCATAGATGGCAGCAACTCCAGAAGGTTACCAAGTGCATACTTGGACTAAGGCCCCTTCCCAATTCCACAAACTCTACTACTTCTCTAATCCCTTTCTTAGCCAGGTCATTTGTCCCTAGGTGGACAGTGACATCCAGCTCCCTCCCCTGTGCAGCTGCTCTGGCAATCCTGAGGATTTGCTCCCTGTCCCTTCAAGCCATGGCACCAGGCAGGCACCTTACCTCCCTCTCCCCTTCCTCCCCCAGTTCTACCTTCCTAACAATAGAGTCCCCCACCAGGAGTTGTTTCCTTCCCCTGCAGGGTCTTCTGCCACCCTCCTGTGGGTCTCCTTTGTGGAGGTTTCCAGCATCCTCCTTGGTCTCCACTGCGGGTGCCTCCATAGAGGAACCACACTTTGCCAGAATGGCATAGGAATTGTGGAGAGGTACAACTGGAGGGATCGCCTCTGTTCCACCACCTCTCACCCTCCTGAGCCCACTGTGGTCCAACCGCTCCTCTTTCTTGGCAACCTCTGAGGCAGCAGGCAGTGGCACTGGTGGTCCCTGGATGGAAGGAGGTCCCACAAATCCTGGTCAACTCAGCCTGGAGATGAGCAACCTCCTCCCTCAGCCCAGAGAGGTGCCTGCAGATGGGACAACACCGCATCCTCCAGAATGTCTCCCGGAAGACTGCTGCTCCACAGCCACTGCACTGCATCACTCCAATCATGTCTTATTTCTGGTCCCTTAACTGTTTTCAATCCTTACTCTTTCCTCTCTTTTTTTTCTCTCTCTCTCCTTACTTTCTGCCTGTGTGCCATTTAAGCTCCTGATTGTCCTGTTCTGAGACAAGAATATCCTATATTTCTCAGTGGACCACTTACTTGCTCAGAGGCAGACCTCCAGCAGCTAGAGGGGGCCGGAGAGCTACTCCTGCCCTTCTAGGATGGTGGTTCTTTGGTTGCTCTGTGATCACTCACTTCCTGCTCCCAAACAGGAAGTTCCTGTTGTCAGTCAAATGCTGTGCCTATAAAAATAGAACTAGCTTTTGGTGGGGAGGGAAGGAGGGCAATATAGTCCCAGCAGAGAAGTCCAGTCACACAGCAGTCCTTTCTCCTTGTGTCTTCTGCCAAGATATTAACAGAATCTTTCTAAGGCAGTCTTTAAATGTAGCTTCCTTCTAGCTAAGCCACTCCCCCTACTTACTAGATCTTTCTACCAGTAATTTAAACCTCACAGCAGTCAAGTCCTTTCAATCACCTGATATTTACACCTATAACTGTTCCGATACCCATTCAGTTCAGTTAACCCAGACAGACACACACACACTTTTTTTTTTTTGTTTTGTATGTTAGTTTTTTTTACCCTAAATTAAAGGTCCAAGTACAAAAGTTCTTTTACTTTAGTCCCAGCAGAGAAGTCCAGTCATACAGCAGTCCTTTCTCCTGGTGTCTTCTGCCAAGATGTCATGTATTGGTAACATAGACATTTCCTCTTTGATAGTTAAGGGATTGACTCTGTGGAGGGCACTGTATGTTCTCTTTAGTTAATGCCCAATTTTATGATTTGTGTAACACTGGAAGTGGCGTGCAGCTCTATAATGGGTGCATTCCATGGGCATCACATGATTCTTTGAGTATTGTTGTACCGTTTCTCAGAAGAGTTCTTAGTCTAATTCCAAGGAACTCATATTGACTCTGGCCAGGATCTGAGATAGATTATTGTTTTTGGAAGTATGTGTGATGCTCTGCCCCTGCTTCTGGTTACCTGTATGATATTTATCTTATAAATAAATGGTCTGTGTATGAAATGTCAGAATGTAAGAGATTTGACCTTTAACTTTCAAGGTCAGTAGCTAAAACCACAGGATGTTGTAAAACAGACCAGAAGAACCAGTTAATAAAGACTTCCTTACAGAAGGGTAATTTACTACCTTTTTATGACCTGCCCATGCTTTTGAAGTTGAAACTAAATGTGAGTTTTATGACATTACAGGAGGCAGGAAAATTGGGCTAGTTCCTCTCCTATTAGCATATAGTAGAAGTTTGTGAAGAGTCATAAAATCCCTCAGATCACACTAGCACAGGAAATCAGCCTAAGGGACATGAGTGTGGGATTGTTAAATTCAGAAAGAAATGTTTAATTAAAGACTGTCATATTTGGGAAATGGCTAGTTACAGATTTTTCAAAGCAATGACTCACATCCTCAGAGACACTTATGTCAGAAATTATCTAAGGAGGTTCTAGATGACCTCATCAGAAGGGGGTGGGGACAGATAGAGTTAAAAATGAAACCTTGTATATGGGATTGTGACATATGATTCTAGACTCTGACTGGGAAAGCACTTAGAAAGGTAATAGTTAGAAAGAAATTAATTCTTTGTGGTAGCAGTGTGTGGTAGGGTGCAGGTATAAGTGGGCAATCATAGAGAGACATACATCAATTCTTTTTAAAAGTTCCAGATTTAATTAATTCTTCTTCAGAAGTTGTTTACATCAGGACAAATTCACTACAGCAGAATAATCTGGCAGCTTAATCTTTCATTTGGAGCAGAAAATATTCACATAGAAACTCCACAGAGCACCTTCAATAACTTCCTGGAGTGTACCTCCAGACCCACAAGCAAATATGATTATCAAATTCAATGTTCAGCATTTATACACTGCAGGGGTCAGGTGACATCTTAACCCCACCCCTATATTTTATTTTAAATATTATCTTTTTATTTTCAACATTTATATTTTATATGGTATGTCTAAACATTTTCTATTTGACGTAACAACTCAATCTCATACATAGAAGTGAAATACAGTCTTTCTGTGAAATGTTGAATTCATTCTCTAATCCCAGAAAGCACCACCCCTTTGTTATTCAGTATAAAGGCAGTCAGAAAATGGCCGGCTGACTGCTAAGGAAAATACTGCAGCTGAGAAAGAGTCCACTCGGGGCTCTGAAACACCAAAAGAAAAACAACAAAAACCTTCACTTTCCAGAGGTCCCAACTGCAGCACCAAACCTCTTTATTCTACCTTCAGAAGATTTGTAGCACTCAAAACATTATATATTATTTAGTAAATTTCATTTTAGAGGGAACCCAAAAGTAAAATGCCTTTGCGATAGTGCGAATGCTGTATTTCAGCAAAGGTCTTTAAAAGACAGGCATAACAGGGTAAAATTGAGGACCCAGCAAGTTCTTTCTTTTAATATCCTGATAAGTGTAACAGGTATTTACAGGCTTAAAAAGCCACACTAGTACATTATAAAACAGTGCTCTGTGTTTACAAAACAGAGTGTTTTCTTAAAGGAATAAAGCCAGGCTACGAGTAGGTATTTTATAAAGGAAAGCAGGAGAGAACCAATAGGTTCTCACTACTATTTATTTACACAGCCAAGTCCTTGAAAACACAGCAAGGACAAAATAGGGCTGAAACAGAATTAGCAGCACCTTGCAATATGGAGGGCTATTTCCTCACAAAAGAGAAACCCGCACTACTAAACATACAAGCAGGTAGCCTGCACTATTGGAAACAACTTTTAATACAAGACAAACCGGGAGATTCTATTCATTACTAACTAACTTAGAATACCACTTATAGCATTTAAAGCCTTACAGTTTTCTTATTTATTTCCTTTCCATAACATTTCTGTTTCTTTCGTTTACTTTAGAAATGCAACACCTAAAGCACTCACTTCTTTCCTAAGCGCTACCTTCCTATTTCTATAATGCAGAGAATGGGGGCACCATTAATAAATGTTTTTCTATACCCATAGCTCTTTCACTCATTATTTTTAATTTTTTTTTAAACACTAAGGTATAAGGTTATAACAAGTTTAAGGCTCAGCTGCTAGGTTCCCTTATTTTATTGTTTCAAAGGACGCCCCCTAGAATAGCAGTTGCCTTACAACTAAACAAACATGAGCACATAAATCCAGCAACCCAAAGACGTACATCAGGCTGAACTAAACAGCCTGCCTGTGCGATGATGCACACTATCGCAGCACCTTTAGGGCATTAAACAGCCGACCTTCAGGTATCCAGCATTTTTACAATTATTATTTCGGGGCCCTCAACCCTTCACAGGGGCACCCTGTGACACAGTGTTTTGTCTGTAACTTCCTTTTTGTTTTACAAGATTGTAAGCTGTATGATATATTGTTCTGTGTTTAATTTTACCATTTTATCATATTTTAGTAAACAACCATTTCTTTAAAATACTGACTGGGTGTCTTCTCAGTTTCTTTTTACATGTGATGTATATGGGATTAAGTCTGACAGCTGTTAAAAGGCTTGATGGTGTTACTAAGCTTGGAAAAGGTAAGACTATACTTAAGGTCTCCTATAGAGTTTTAAGGGTTCATTTTGGAGACCTGGCTGGGTGCCCCTGGTGAAAGATTGTACTGCAGTCTCGAAGAGGGTACATATCTGAGCCTGTAATTGGGTATGCTAACATAAGGTTCACAGTTTGAACCCCTCCAGAACTTGAGGCTTACAGGTGATTCAGACCCAAAGCAGACAGGAGGGTTACCCTGTCTGTTACCTGTTCACGCTGTTGTGCTCTGAGGTTGGCACTGTGGGAGCAGAGGGCCTAACCTGCGGAATGCGTTTGTGACAGTATGTACTTGTCTATCTTGAAAAATCCCAATAAACTGTCAATTATAAAAAAATATATATATTTAATTCAATTAATGTTTTTAATTTTTGCTGTGTGACTTTGTAAACGAAATCATGAGTCTTGAATGTTCTGTGACTTCACTACTGTTAATGAGGTTAGCCAATCAGAATGCATGGATTAGTATGGAGATTACAGAATTATCTGTTTTTGTATTCCATAAAAAAGCCATTCAAGAATGACACTGTGCAAGACCAGGAACTAGTACATTACCAATGCAGTTCATATAGTTCAGTCCTTCACTGCCCATCTGTATGGTACTGCATATCACAAGGAAAGATAAATAAAACAAGATCTTCATCACTGATATCACCTCCATTGGGCCACACCTTTGGAACTGTAAGTCATCAGTATCAGGACCACATGGAAACTTTTGCCAGCCAGGGAGCCACCTACAATGATGTATCTAATTATTTTAATTTATTTATGTATTGCATTTTAATAGGACACGTGATGTCAATGCCTATATAATGTGGGTGGCCCCATTACTCCCAAGTTCTTCCTTCTACCATCAAGACTCAACTGCTTGTCAGATCATGCAGAGAAACAACACTGTTGTATACATGATTTTTATTTTATTTTCTATAGTTTACATCAAATGTTGTTTTATGCTGCCATTGTATAAACCTTTATTTAGGTTTTGTACCTGCAGCTAGAAGGTCTACAAAGACGATGCTCATTCCACCTTTGTTTGCTGTTTGTGTCTTTCCCACAATGTGAAGGCCTGTGAGATCTGCCATGGATTCATCCAGGCCAAGAGGACATGCCACAGTAAGGTCCTTGAGATCTTCATTGCTAGGAAGGTCATAGACACTGCTGACAAGAACGTGGGCTCAGCAGAGGCCTCTCTGTCTAGGTAATCGGTCGCTGCTTCCAGGAAGTCTCTCCAGTGTTGCCGATGCATTCGATGAAGTCCAAGAACAAATCATGTAAGTCCCTGTCATCCAGCCATCATTACAAGCATACGAATAAAGCTCCTGCTTTGCCAGTGAGGTTGAGGTCCCTGCTTCATCTGGTCATCTGCTCTGGCAGTCATGACTTCTAAAGCTCCCCTGACTGTCCAAGAGACACCAAAGTCGAGGACTGGCTCCGACTCTTCCACACCTGCTATGGGCAGCTTCATTCTGCGGGTACTGCCTTGTCAATAACAGTCGCTTTGAATCCTTTGCAAGGCGTGGTGGACTCACAAGTTGTGTTAGCCTCTGTGTCAGAATTGTTTTGGTGTTTACTGCTAACTCTGCTGCAGCCAATCACAGCTGTGTTGTCGATGGGGAGTTCACAAAGCACACTTGCTATACCTCCCTTGCAGCTGCCACCTTCTGACGCCGGCTTCACTTGAGCATCCTATTGTCATTCCAGACAGTGATGAGAAAGGGTATAATCCTGACCTGCTTAATTTACAGGAGACTTTGGAAGAAGGGGGTGGGGATGGAGATCCTTTGAGGATTGTCTGGGTTGCAGCTCAACCTTATCCTTTTGTAGTGGGATCACAGTTGTATACACACCCAGATCCCCTGCTGAGGATCCCTCATTCCAGACACTATTGACGCAAGTGCAGAGTGCTATGGGCATTGCTGCGGAGGAGGAAGACTCCACAGAACGCAATCTGCTGGAGTTTCTAGAGGGTCCTCCTACTCCTGCCATAGTTTTTCCCTCCAGTTTATCCTGAATTGGAGGAAGCAATACTTGCTGCATGGCATAAGCCTAATACTCTATCTGCTGTTGCTAGAAAGGCTGACCAGCAGTATCCTGCTCCTTCAGCCAAGCCTTACTATGCATATAGCCTAAAACTGACTCTATAGTCATCGTGGTGGCTCATGCTAGGTCTAGGGCACCTAGGCACACAAGCTTCTTTCCTCCTGATAAATAAACTTGGAGGCTGTACATTATGGGCAAAAAAAATATTTGCTTCTGCCTCTTTGGGCCTTTGGATAGCCAGTTTTTAGGCATACATGTTTACATGTCAGAACAGCCTCTGGAAGTTCACAGTTACTACCAATTAATGCATTCCCTGATGGTCCTACCAAAACCGATTTATTAACAGGTGTTACTGCAGGTATTGACACTGATAAAGATATATTACGTTTTGCATGTGATGCCTCTGATGCTTCCATCAGAACTGCTGCCTTTGGAGATATTCATGGTTACGTGTAGCTAGTTTTGCCACTGACATACAGCAGTCTGTCTTCAGTGCCCCTTTTAGAGGTTCTAGATTATTTGCGATTGATGTTGAATCACCGTTCATGAACTTTGGCTACAGTCATGACTAGGCAAGTAAAAGTTTTGATTTGAACACCCCTGCCAGAATGACTCTTAGGTCACATAAATCCCTGACCCCCCAGACGTAGAGTACATCAAATACAAAAAGTTTCCAGTGGTTTCTCTTCAGTCTCTAATCCCACTGTTATAAATGGTGAATTGACTCTCTGCCCTTGATATAATGGGTGCATCCCTTCATATCAAAATCTGCAAATTCCACTGACATTTCCTCTACTTCAAGCTGGAGGGCAGTCATTATCAGTTTTGAGTGTTGCCCTTTGGCTTATCCTCAGTACCGCGGTTTTACAAATACTTAGTGGCAGCAGCTTTCCAGAGGGAAGGGCTGTATGTCTTCCATTATCTGGACTATTGGCTTCTCAAAGCCCCGTCCAAGGAAGCGATCCTGTACACGCTATCTTGAATAAGACAGCTGTTTGAGTAACGAGTAACTGTGTGTTACAGTGAATGAACCAAAATCTGTCCTTGTTCCTTGTCAGTGCCTCCGATACATTGGAGTGGTGCTGAACATGGTGGTGGGAAGTGCCTTCCTGCAAACAGATAGGGCAGAGGCCCTGATTGCCCAGGCTCACTTAATACAGAAGTCATTATGCTTCAGCCCGTAAAATGCTGTATTTGCTGGTTCTGAGCTGCTACCTGTGTATCAACTACCAGTACTTAACAGCACTTTTTGCATTTTAACCCATCTGCCCTGGGGTCTGTTCCCCCTGAGACTGTAGTACCTGTGGCAGAGACTTCTCTGACTGTCCTAATTTGCAGTGGTTAGTCCTTGCTAGTTGTGTTGCTGACAATGCTGTAAGCTGCTAACTCTCCTATTCTTGTACTGTTTGTTTTTTTGCCGACGAGGATCCTTTGTAAAAGAGCTCTTAACTCAAAGATTATAATTCCAATTTCTAATAAATAAAATCACAGTCCCATTTTCTCGCTTCCACATGCACATTCCACAAAGGATTCTTTGGGTTCCGTGGGACCATCTGGCGGACCAATTGAAACAAATGATTCTGGTCACATTCCCTCTTCACTGTGCTTTTCTGTGGTGAATGGAGTGCTTAAACCTATTAAAGGGCATCCCATTCTTTCACCTGACTCCTTTGCAAATATGGACAGTGGATTCCTTGGGGTCCTGCTGGTGTGCCCATCTACCATCATTCCAGACTCTGGGTATGTTATCCAGTCTGGATTCAGATCACCATATAAATATTCTGGAGATCCAGGCTGTGTTCTACTTGATCTACAGGCATTTCAAGTCCATAGCCAGTGAACCCATATCTAATGTAATGAGTTTACTCTCCTACTTGTAAATGTCGAAGGCATTGTAAAGTACTTGATCACAAGACAACTTTGAAAATAGGCCCATGGTGGTCCTAACAGTTTTTATCCTATCTAGAAATACTGATTTCTGTCTGTATCAGTCCATGGTCATTGCAGATTTGGACAGACACTGTCGGGTGTCATGCACTACATAAACTAGCATGGAGCACTTACTTTTACCCACTGTGCGTGAAAGCAATTGGAGTGTGGTACTAGACTCAATGGCTTTCAGCAGTTGGTACTGTTTCTCCCAGGAGTCCAAAACATCTTAGCAGGCAGGCTAAGCAGGTTGCAGTCCCTGACTCCTATGTAGGAGGAACTGCTAACATCCATGGTAAGCAACCTTTTCACAAGTTGGTGTCATCCAGAGTTGGACCGTTTTGTGTCCCCGCACAATGCGCGAAACTGCCACATTTCTGTTCACTTGCTCCAGGGCATGGAGGTTTCTGGCAAGATACATTATTCCTCTTCTGGAAATGGAAGTTCCTTTACACCTGTCCTCCAGTGCCTCTCATAGAAAGGGTACTGCTCAAGTTGTGGCAGAGTGTGTCACCCTAATGTTGGTGGTGTCTTTCAGGACTTGCCCGATCTAGTTTCCACTTCTGAAGCATCTAGCAATTGAACCTCCTATTCCGCTCTCCCTTTATTGGCGTTTACTGTCCCAGGACCAGGGATTTCTGGTCCACATAGACCTACAGTCTCGTCATCTGCATGCATGACTCCTGAAGATATAGCCATTGCTCATTTTGGGGTTTCCCCTTAGGTGGCTGATGTGTTGCTTGCAGCTAGAAAGCCTTCTACCAGACATTCTTATTCTTTGAATGGAAGCATTTCTCCATATGGTGTGCTTTCTGTTATTTTGACCTGTTTATGTGTCCTGTGAATACTGTGCTACGCCACTTTCTGTTCCTGTCTGTCTCTGGTCTCCAGTTCTCATCTATCAAGGTGCATTTGGCTGCCATTTCAGCTTTTTATGTCCCTCTTGAGGGGCATATGATGGCACAACTGGAAGTGTCCCGCAAGTTCCTTAATGGCATCTTGCACATGCATCCTCGATTCATAAACCGGTTTTGCCATGGAACCATAATGTTGTTCTTGAAAAATTGACTGGGGCTCCGTTTCAGCCTATTGCAACCTGTGGTATGCTTTTGCTTTCATGGAAAGCAATCTTCCTTGTCGCTGTCATCTCTGCGTGTAGAATTTCCAAGCTTTAGGCAGTTTGGTCCTTGCATCTATTGACCATGGCCCACCAATATATGGGGCAGGCACCGAAACTGCCCTCAATTGAATAAAAACCCTATTAAACAAGGCTTGCCGGCTGACCCTAGGAGCCGATTCTTCAACTCACACCTGTGCCCTCTACTCAGGTACTGGATGGCTTCCTCTCCATCTCAGAGCCCAGTATCAGACCTGCCTACTTGTCAAGAAAGCCCAATTAAGACTAGCACCTCCATTTGTATGTGGACTCTTCCAGCAGGCTAGATCATCAAAGCCAACCAGGAGTGCAGAGAAAGGCAGGCTCCTGGTTCCATTTAAACACACGAGCCTGGCACAGAAATCCATCTCGTACCAAGGACCAAAATGGTATAATGGGCTACCTGCATCACTCATTGGAAGCAATAAAATTAGCCTCTTCAAAACAGGACTTGGGACTCTACTGCATCATGAACTGGCCTGTGCATGCTTCGACTAGCCAACTACAGGACTCTTCAGCCTGAATAACCCACCTCCTCCCCTCCTACACCGCCATCCCCCCTCCACCTCTCAACCCTCCACCCTCTCCTGCCCCTAATATTTCTACCTTATTTCCTCTCCTGCACAATCCCCCTCCATTGCCACACCACCTACCTCCCTTGCTGTTTATATGCCAACCTCCTTTCACACCTCGCCCCTCCAGTACCCCTCCGCTTGATTTCTCCCTACCCTGTTCCCCCATTCGCCTCTTGCTGAGCTCCAGCTTCAGCCCCCTCCCCTCGCTGCTGGCATCACTGCAGCCTTCCCCATCACTCACCCTTCCACAAAATGGCAACCATCCTTAGGCTGCTCTCCCACCCACTCCCCTCTGTATAGCTAGTCCCCATCTGTATGGCCAGTAATCCCAGGGGCCTGATGACCCTAAATTGACAGACTAAAGCACTTCCTTTGAAACTGTTTCCTTTATTTGAGCTGTATCCTGAATGTTCCCTCACTGAAATGCTTTATCCCCTTGAAACCCTGTTCCTCCTATTTTATTTGTAACCTGACTGAAACAAACTGTTCCTTCAATGTATTCTAACTCGTATAGTTCAAATGTATGCAACCGATACGCTTTGTCTAACTTTTTTTATAATGTCTGCAACCTGTATGTGTATGATCTGGAACCTTTGTAAATGAGTTCCAGGACTCAAAGATATTAATCTTAAACTGCAATAAATAAATGGCTGAGTCTCCTTATTTGGTTTTCCACGAGGATAGAGTTTCCTTGAGGACCAATCCTAGGTTTCTGCCTAATGTGGTTGCTGATATCCCACTGAGGCCTTGTTCACACTAGGGATCGTTTATAAAATGTTACTAAAAACATTTTATAAAACGGTCCATAGCACAGTTATCAGATCGTTCACATTCAATTCAGACAACTGTGCCAGGTGGAAGGGGTTCCCAGGCATGACTGTGGCACCAACTCAAAGCATTATGGGTTCCGGTTGGTGCCGCAGTGCATGATGGGATACCCGTAAACGCAGACCAAAACAGATCAGGACAAAAAATATATGGGCAGAATCAGGGATTCTTCCTCTGCACAGTGGTACCTGTAATGTATCCTTTTTTTTAATTCTGTGGCTGGCAAAATGGATTTTCTCGCTGTATGGGTTGCCTTAACCCGTGTTACAGCACGGTTTGCGTACACACTGCTGTTAACATGGATTAAGGCAACCGTGTTTAGTTAAAACTCTGCTAAAGACCACCTCTAAGCAGGGTTTTAGCATAGTTTTAGAACATGGTTGTAACACGGTTTTAACCGTGTTACAGTATGAATGCAAACCGTGTTCCGGGAGCCTAAAATGGTTTAAGGCAGTTAAACAGTTTTAAGCTTCCTAGTGTGAACAGGGCCTGAATTAGGCTGTTCACCTTCCTTTGTATTATGCTGATCAGCTAACATAGAAACATAGAAGTTGACAGCAAATATGGACTGCAGGGCCTATCCAGTCTGCCCATTTCCTTTTCTACCTTATGAATGTGCCATCAGCCTTTGCTCTGTCAATGGCCTATCTATTCATACTCATCTGTATTGCTTCCTTATGCCAGTCCCATGCCTGTTTGAAGCCCTGCACTGTATTCATATCCAGCACTTCCTGAGGTAGGCTGTTCCATGCATCCATCACCCTTTCTGTGAAAAAGTACTTCCTCACATTACCCCTTAAGCGGCCTCCATCTAATCCCATGCTGTGTCCTCTTGTCCTGCTATTTTTCTTATATTGAAACATGTTAGACTCTTTCATCTTGTTAATGCCCTTAAAGTGTTTGAATGTTTCAATCATATCACCTCTCTCCCTCCTTTACTCTAGGGTATACATATTGAGCTCTGTTAATCTGTCCTCATATGTTTTCTGATGCAGTCCCTGCACCATTTTGGTTGCCCTTCTCTGGACTGCCTCAATTTGGTTAATGTCCTTGTGAAGGTGTGGCCTCCAGTACTGCACACAGTATCCATATGGGGCCTAACCAGTGTCCTGTAAAGAGGGATTATTACCTCCCTCTTACGACTTGTGATACCACTATTAATACACCCTAACATCCCCCTAGCCTTACCTACTGCTTTAGTGGTCTGCTTGGATGATTTCAGGTCATCTGTGATGATGATGCCCAAGTCTCTTTCTTCCCTTGTGACTGCCAGCAACTCCCCTCCCAGCCTATAGGTGGCTTCAGGGTTTCCCTTCTCTATGTGCGTGATCTTGCAGTTCTTTGTGTTAAACCCCAGTTGCCACTCTTCTGACCATTTTGCAAGTTTATCCAGCTCTCTTCTCATTCTGCCCACCCCATCTGGATCATCTACTCTGTTGCAGACGTTGGTGTCATCTGCAAACTGACAAACCTTACCCTCCAGTCCATCTGCAATGTCACTGATGAAGATGACTGGCCCCAGGACTGATCCCTGAGGTACCCCACTTGTGACTTGCATCTCTTCTGACTGTATACCATTTACCACCACTCTCTGTTTTCTGCCTGCCAACCAGTTTGCCACCCAGTTGACCAACTTCTGACCCACCCTGAGCCTACCCAGCTTATTAATCAATCTTCTATGTAGAACTGTATCGAAAGCTTTGCTGAAGTGAAGGTAGGTGACAACTGCTCCCCATTGGTCCACCACACTGGTTACCCAGTCAAAGAAATCTATGAGATTAGCTTGACAGGACCTTCCTAAGGGGAAGCATTGTTGCATAAACTTGATGTACTTAGAACACTACATTTCTGTCTTGATCACAAGAAGGACTGTAGGAAGTCCTGTCAACTGTTTGTGTCATTTACCCCCAGTAAGGTGGGCGCCTCTGTGACTAAGCAGGGCTTGCCCCAATGGCTGTCTGTCTTACTTTCTGTTGCCTGTTTCCAAAACATTTTCTGCAGCTGACGTGCTGGTGCCACATGGAGTACTGTACATACTTTCACTAGGCATTAAAGTCTAAACATTGCCTCTCATAAACTTGCTAGCTTTGGCTTTGCTGTTCTGCAGGGCTTCCTGTCATGATGACATATTAGACACTGCCATCCTCCCTGGGTACTTTGTGTACTGCTTGGGAATTGTGTCAGAGGTGTGGCCGGGCCCAATGGAGGCGATATCCTCAATAAAGATAGAACAGTTACTTTGTGTACTGCTTATGAATTGTATCAAAGGTGTGGCTCAATGGAGGCGATATAAAGATAGAACAGTTACTTACTATAATATTAGATATGTGAGAGAATCTCCTCCATTGGGCCACAGTGCACCCACCACACTTCCCTCTTGTTCTACATGATGCAGTTGCTAATAGCAGTACTTGCTGCCTTCCTGGGTGTCCATAAGTGCCATATGTTTATGTATACATTTTTGTTTCCGGTGTTGCCCCTCTCCATATTTTTCTGATCCTGGTTCAGTCTCTTGGTTTCTCCTTGTCAGATACCCTCAGAGTTAATCTCTAGCAGGTAACTGAGGAATCGAACATCATCGTGAGCAGCCCTTGGCTAGCAAAAATGTCAGAGTGCTCCTGATTCTGACAGTATACAGGTCCAAAAGTGTGACTCAGTAGAGGAGATCCTCTCAAAGATCTGCTGATAAGTAACTATTTTTCCAGTTCATATAGTAGATCAGTTAAAAATGTCAAGTCAGACATCAGCATTGCCAATGATGCAGAGACTTCATCAACAGGGTTATAGCTAGGATGAACTCTCATCAGCAACTATGTGCTTACATTGAGTGTCCTCTGTCTCAGGCTGTTGATAACTTACTGTGCAACACATTGCTGCTAACTTGCATCCTCAATTGTAAGCCCCTTAACTCCTAGCAGAAATGAATATTAAATGCTTAATATCGCTGAAGCGTAACTATCAGTTCAGTACATGTTTCTGGGCACGTAAGCATAACAGAGTACATTCTATATCCACAAATTTAGTGTTCTGTACATCATGATCATCATCATCTTACATCTGTTAGGCATCATGCTTTGTATAGAACCACCAGCCACTGTACCTTGGAACATTTGAGAATGCTAGATGAAAAAAGACCCAACAGTCCATCGTCAGACTTCTACTGACCCTACAGTTAGTGTATTGAGAACCCTAGATTTTTTGCTTGTGAATCTTGAGCAAGAAAGTAGGTTGTCCCAAAATGGGCTGTTTTCACCTTGGCTGTCTGAATAACATTCCCATGCATTGTTTCCCTATAAATATTTTCCTTGAATAGGACTCCTGGAAACCTTAACTGGACTCCTTTAAATTTGCAAGGTTGGGGCCTGATGTATTAAAACTTTTGTTTAGCAGAAGCAGACAGAAAACCAGGAGGAAGGAGCTACTGGTATAACTAAAACTTCTCTACTGGGGCTAAGAACTAGATCTCTTGTACTGGGACCTTCAATTTAGGGTAAAAAAAAAAAGGAGTTAGTGTGTTTGTCAGAGGTAGTTGAAGTAAATTGTTATCTGTGTACTTATCTAGGTGCTTGTCACAGGTGTCAGAAGGGAATTGTTATCTGTGAAGTTAACTAAGCGTGGAAAGATTTGCAAAGTAGGGGGAGTGGCTTAGCTAGAAGGAGCCAGGTTAAGACCAGATATAAACACTGCCCTAGATAGCTTCTGCCACAAAGCAGACAGAAAACCAGGAGGAAGAGCTACTGGTATAACTAAAACTTCTCTACTGGGGCTATATTGCCCTCCTTCCCTTCCCTCCACCCCCCACCCTAAACCTGTTCTACTTTTGTAGGCACAGGATTTAACTGACAACAGGAACTTCCTGTTTGGGAGCAGGAAGTGAGTGATCACAAAGCCACAAAAGACTCACCATCCTGGAAGGGCAAGAGTAGCTCTCCGTCCCCCACTAGCTGCTGGAGGTCTGACTCTGAGCAAGTAAGGAGACTACTGAGAACTATAGGAACTTCTTGTCTCAGAACAGCAAGATCAGGAGCTAAAAGGGTACAGAGACAGTAAGTAAGTAGGGAGAGAAGAGAAAAAAAAGAATTAAACAAACAGAGGAAAGAGTATGCACTCCAAATAACAGTTAGGGGGCCAGAAAAAAGACATGTTGGGAGTGGTGCAGTGCAATGGCTGTGGAGCAACAGTCTTCCGGGAGATGTTCTGGAGGATGCAGTGTTGTCCCCTCTGCAGGCATCTCTCTGGGCTGAGGGAGGAGGTTGCTCATCTCCAGGCTGAGTTGGCCAGGATTTGTGGGACCTCCTCTTCCATCCAGGGACCACCAGTGCCACTGCCATTGCCTCAGAGGTTGCCAAGAAAGAGGAGTGGTTGGACCACAGTGGGCTCAGGGAGGCTGAGGGTGGTGGAACAGAGGCGCATCCCTCCAGTTGTACCTCTCCACAATTTCTATGCCGTTCTGGAAAAGTATGGTTTCTTTATGGAGGCACCCACAGTGGAGACCAAGGAGGATGCTGGGAACCTCCACAAAGGAGATCCACAGGATGGTGGCATGGAACCCCACAGGGGAAGGAAACAACTCCTGGTGGGGGACTCCATTGTTAGGAAGGTAGAACTGGGGGAGGAAGGGGAGAGGGAGGTAAGGTGCCTGCCTGGTGCCATGGCTTGGAGGGACAGGGAGCGAATCCTTAGGATCGTAGGAGCAGCTGCAAAGGGAGGGAGCTGGATGTCATTGTCCACCTAGGGACAAATGACCTGGCTAAGAAAGGGATCAGAGCAGTGCAAGAAGCATTTGTAGAGATGGGGAGGGGCCTTAGACAAATAGCACACACAGTAACCTTCTCGGAGGTGCTGCTTGTCTATGGCATGGGTGAGGCTAGGGTGATCCACACCATGGGATTCAATCAGTGGTTGAAAAACTGGTGTAGAGATCAGGGATTTGGCTTCATTGGGGACTGGGGGTCCACCTGGAGGGATGTAGGCCTATACTGGCATGATGGTCTGCATCTGTCCAGGAGGGGAACCAGGATCTTAGGTGATGGGTTTAGATACTTCTTTGACAAACATTTAAACTAGCCAAGGGGGGAGGCACTGGGAAGGAACAGGGAAATCCTAGCCCCCCCCAAAATATCAGGGTACTAAGTGAGGTAGACACCAACATAGAGATGTCGATGGCGGAAGTGCAGGGGTAAATGGAGAAAGTGACAAATGCAATAAGGACAAGGATGGGGCAAAAAAGGGTAAGGCCATCAAGAAATGGCGAGTAATGAGTACCAGTGCCCATAGTCTGGGCAACAAGCTTCCTGAACTGGTGGCCTTGATGGAAGAGGGATGCCTGGATATCGTAGCAGTCACAGAAACATGGTACACAGAGAACCATGTCTGGGATGTTACCATACCAGGGTACACAACCTACAGGAGAGACAGGGAGGGCAGAAGAGGAGGGGGAGTAGCTCTCTGTGTAAGGGGAGGGATAAAAGCAACCGAACAAAAGAGTAAACAGGGAGGAGAGGAGGCATGGTGGGTCACCTTAGAGACTGGAAATGGCACCACAATCTGCACAGGGGTTGTATATAGACCCCCATGTCAGGGGGAGGGAATGGACAAAGATATGATAGAAGGCATACTTAAGATGGCAGAGAAAGGGGAGATACTGTTGATGGGGGACCTTAATATGCCAGATGTTAACTGGAGCACCTTTGCAGCAGCCACATCCAAAAGCAGGGCCATTCTTGATGCCCTTCAGGTGGCATGCCTCAGACAGCTAGTTTTGGAACCTACTCGTGAGGGAGCAATCTTAGACCTTGTACTCTCAAATGGGGACAGTGAGAGGATCTTGGATCTAGAAGTGGGTAGCCATTTGGGAACAAGTGACCACCAAACAGTGTGGTTCACGATAAACTCAGCTACAGAGTCAAGCCATACAAAAGTGAGGGTTCTGGACTTCAGGAGGGCTGACTTTGGCAAGATGGGAGAGTGCCTTAGAAAAGCACTAGCAAACAGGCTAGAAGGAGGGGTGGAGCAACAATGGGGAAATATCAAAACTGCCATCACAGAGGCAACAAGCCTTTGTGTGAAGCAAATAAACAAATCAAAACGAAAGAAAAAGCCACTATGGTTCTCAAAAGAGGTGGTGGTGAAGGTTAGGGAGAAAAAGATAGCATTTAGGAAGTATAAGAAAACACAGAAGGAGCAGGATAGAGAACTGTACCAATTAAGACAGAAGGAAGCAGGGAGGGTAGTCAGAATAGCAAAGGCACAAACTGAGAAAAAGATAGCTAACTCAATTAAGAAGGGGGATAAAACCTTTTATAGGTATATCAAGGAGCGTAGAAAGACAAAGGGAGAAATAGTGAGGCTGAATAAAATGGATGGTGGGTGGGCAGAGAGTGACAGTGAAAAAGCAGGGATACTGAATGACTACTTCTGTTAAGTATTCACAGAAGAGGTAGTGGGGGAGGTGCCAAATCCAATTAACAGAAGCACTCTGGATAGGGGGGTCGATCCCAGTCCTTTCACAGAAGAAAGGGTTCTGAAAGAACTCCTAAAACTGAAGGTGGACAAAGCAATGGGGCCTGTTGGAATTCACCCCAGAATTCTAAAAGAATTAAGCAGAGAACTAGTGACACCACTGACTACCCTTTTTAACAAGTCATGGGAGGATGGTGTGGTACCTGAGGACTGGAAGAAGGTGGATGTGATTCCCCTTCACAGAAGTGGGACCAAGACAGAGGCAGGAAACTACAGACCTGTCAGTTTGACCTCTGTGGTAGGGAAAGTGATGGAATCACTTCTGAAGGAAAGAATTGTCGAGTACCTAGAGGCCAGTGGGGCACAGGACCCAAGACAGCATGGTTTCACAGTGGAAGGTCATGTCAGATGAATCTAATTGATTTCTTGGCTGGATGACCAAAGTAGTAGACCAGGGAGGGGCTGTGGACATGGCCTACCTAGACTTTAGCAAGGCATTTGACACAGTCACACACAAAAGATTAGTAGTCAAATTAACCAGCCTGGGTGGGTCCCAGGGTGGTAGCCTGGGTAAAACATTGGCTGAACAACAGGATACAGAAGGTAATTGTAAATGGATTCCACTCTGAAGAAACGGGGGGTTACTAGTGGGGTACCACAGGGTTCAGTACTGGGTCCAGTCCTTTTTAATGTCTTTATAAGTGACACTGCAGAGGGACTGGAAGGAAAAGTATGCCTCTTTGCAGATGACACGAAGATCTGCAACAGGGTTGATACACAAGGAGGCATGGAAAGGATGAGAAAGGACTTGGCAAGGTTGGAGGAATGGTCAGAAGTATGGCAGCTTGGAGTCAGTGCAAAGAAGTGCAAAGTAATGCACCTGGGAAACAAAAACCCAGGGGAAGACTACACAATGGGGAGGTAGTAACAACAACAAAAATGGAAAGGGACCTGGGGGTAATCATATCAGATGACCTTAAGGTTGGCAAGCAATGTGAGAAGGCAGTAGGGATGGCTGGGGATGCTGGGATGTATAGGAGAGATATCACCAGCAGAAAACAGGAAGTTGTTATCCCTGTACAGACAGTTGGTGAGACCCCATCTGGAGTATGCATCCAGTTCTGGAGACCCCATCTCCGCAAGGACATAGACAGGATGGAGGCAGTTCAGAGGAGGGCAACTAAAATGGTGCAGGGTCTGCAAGAGAAGCCATACGAGGAGAGACAAAGAAGCTAATGTATACCCTTGAGGAAAGGAGGGAGAGGGGGGACATGATAGAAACTTTTAAGTACCTTAGTGGAATCAACAAAGTCCAAGAGGGTAGCATCTTTCAGAAAAAGAGATGTGGAAGAACAAGGGGACACAATCTGAAGATAGAGGGGGGGACGGCTCAGGGGCAGTGTGAGAAAGTATTTTTTCACAGAGAGGGTGGTGGACGCATGGAACAGCCTTCCTGAGGAGGTTGTGGGATCTAAAACTGTGGGAGAATTCAAGAATGCATGGGACAGACATAAGGCAATTTTTGTGACAGGTAGGAAGAAATAGGCTGTTAGTTAAATAGGATCTGCAGCTTATCCTCTAGGTAGGGAAATGGGCAGACTAGCTGGGCCAAGCGGTCCTTGTATGCCGTCAAAGTCTATGTTTCTCTCATTCATTCTAGGCAGCTAATGGCTTTATCTGCTGTTGAATGGGTAGTACTACCAGTAACTATTACGGAGTTTGGCACTATAGAGAATCTTCTGTAAACTGGGGCCAAGTGAGCATTGAATGTCTGTCTCATAAATCCATAGTACTGTCTGCCAAGAGGCAAGACTATGAGACTGAAGTCTTCTTGCTCTAATCCCAGATATAGGAATCTGTTTATTCCTCATACTGTAAGCAGTAGAACATTTTGAGTCCTCATCATCCACCCCCAATAAGAGGAGTAATCAACCTTTAAACTCCCCAGTATGCCTGTCTGCATAATTAGTGTTCAAAGAAGCAAGCTGCAAGAAGGTATGAAATACCACTTTTACCTTCAGTGAGCTTTGCAAACTATCTGAGTTGTAATGCAGACCCTTTAAACTTCATTCAGTTTATGTGTTTCCAGAAAGTTTTTGCAGGGTATTTGTTCTTTCATCATAGAGATACACGATACAAATGGTTGATCTGACTTCATGTTCTCATCTGCTAATGCAGTTCTCATGGACAATGTGATTTCAATAACCATGAAATGGAGACCCCCAGGGCAGTCACAGATGCTACCATGAGCATTGAAAACAAACTAAAGGTAACACATATAGTCCTAACAGCTACAGGAAAGGAGTTGTCTGTTGGCATGGAAACAAATAAAATAAATATGAGGGTGTAGTTTTCCTTTAATTGAGACTCACATGTTTTTAGTGCATAAAAATACTTCAGCTGTCATTGTCTTCATCTGAAGCACCCCAGAGGCTCCCCATCTCTTGTTCTGACTTCAGTTTCTCAGACCCGCAAATGACATCTTGCAGGTCAGTTCATGTGTAGTTCTTGATGCCTACCATGATCCAGAGAGTGGCTAGAAACATTAGAGAGTAAGGGATTTCTAAAGCCGATGGATGCCACTTCATCACATCACAGCTTTGGCATTGCTTGCTTGTTAAATAACTAGTCTGTATGGTTCATGGAGTCTCTTTGTACATTTATGATTAAGTCTGTACTTTTGCCCTGGAAAATTGTGGAGGTTATTGTGTTGTGACTGTTGTCATGGTCAAAATTACAAAAATCATGGAAATCACAGCAAAGTCATGGATCCAGTGTGTGTTATAACAGTTTACCTCTCTTTTGACATATTTTTATACAAACATGTCAACAGTGATTTAAGTGCTTTAAAAAAATGAATCGTTATGCTCATCCAATAGCATGAAGCAGCACATTGTGTTGGTATATGGGACACTGTGGCTGGCATGCGAAACCCAGAATCCCACACTGAGGCTGACTAGGGACCAAGCACATTGCAGGTGGTGAGGCACAAAATTATAGCTGTTTCATGTGCAAACTTTATAAAGTAAGTTTTTTTCCATAACGTGCTGAAAATCAAGTTGCTGTCATAGAAAATACCAAAAAGTCATGGAGTTTTCATAAAAATGGAATCCATGACTTCCTTGACTTCCATGACAAAGGCAGAGTTCTAATTATGGTGCAGTAACATTAAAGTAGCTGAGCTGTGCATTCTGGCCAGCAAGGTGCACTGGTAGTAAATGTGTAGCAAGTGCACTCCTGAATTAGCATCAGCACATAGAAACCACTTGTTCTCTTTTATGAGGTTGCACATCTTTTTTTCTTGCAGCTGGAGCCGTACATGGATGAAAAGTTCCTCAAACGAGCCTTTGCTACAATGGGGGAAATTGTATATGAGATAAAAGTTGTTAGTGGGTGAGTGACTTTTCCTGTTTTTTCTTCATTTTCCTTTTGATTCCCCCTATTCTCTACCCCATTGATGGTGCCACCATGCTGCACCCTTTCTCAGCCTGGAAAGGCAGGCAAGTGGTTGCCCTCACAGTCGGCACCAATGCTGCTCAATAATTGGCCAGCTTGGTGTGCGTGAATATTGAGCGAACCATTCCCTTTGTCCCTGGAAGCTAAGCACCTCAAATATGTGGTGCTTCTAACGGGCCCCAGCATAAAATTCCAGGAATCGTATGTGAACAGCAGATTTCCAGCCAGCGTCACCGAGCTGGCCTGACCATACCTGTTCTGAGTGACCAGCCCTGTTGTGACCAACCTGTTTCAAAAGAGTATGTAACCAGTTTTAGAGTGTTGGATTCCATCTTGTTTTCTGTTTACTGTCTATCCTGAATTTTGATATGCTACGTTTTATTTGTCAATGCCTACTTTTGTTACCTTTTTAACTACCTTGGGTGCCTCCCTCTCCTCTCAGCAGCAGGTGCTCGCGTTGTGTAGCCTAAACAATTATATCAGTTATACTTTTCCAGGCCATTAGGTTAAATAGCATGGAATGGTGTGATATGATGGAGTCTTGCCAACATAGTATGAGTAGTAACTGCTGGGAAGGGGGGGACACAATGTAGATTAGACAGTACCACAAAGCTAGTTATTAAAAATAGTCAAAGCATAACAGAAAACATGACTGACATGGTGTGGAAATCTGAATGGCATTTCACAGTGTAAAACAAAAATGGTTTCCAGTCACCTTTAAGTGAGAGACCAGCACTGTTTAAATGAATGAACATTTGTGACAATGTCATCCCCAGTTATAATTAAAATGTTTTTTTTTTATTTGTATGGATTCCTAAAATATTTGCTTGTGTGTGGCAAGCTATTTACAAAGGGTTACGTTATAAAAAGAGTCATATACTGGGATATAGCTTCACTCGTGCTGAATAAGGTGGTTTAAGTGATTTTCTGAGGTTTGCCATAGCAAATGGAAGTAGTAACCTGTAGGAGTTGTGATTCAATCTCCTACCAGTCAAACTGCCAAAAAGTACTCTTTTCCCATGAAAAAAAAAGACTTTTATTTCTGTGCTCTGCTTCATTTGCATAACCCGCACCCTTTTTTTCTCAGTGTTGCAACCCCCAACCGTGACATCATGCAAAGGAAACAACGTTTTTAAGCACTGTTGTGAAACAGAGACCTTAGGGTTACCTCCTGCCCTGATTTTTGTAGGACAGTCCTGATTTGGGCAGCTGTGTCCTGTAAAACAAAATTTAAAATACTGCATGTCTTGACCTTATAGTAGAAAAAAAATGTCTAATTTTCTTCTAAATGTTGCAGAAAACTACAATGCCTTAACTAAAATGCCTTAAAATGATAAGAAACAATAGAAACAACCCCAAAAACTACAACACTTAGTCTTAAGTCTGATTATTTTGAGAAAACATAGAAACATAGAATCTGATGGTAGATAAGGACCGTTTGGCCCACCTAGTCTGCCCATTTCCCTACCTAACGGATAAGCTGCAGATCCTAGTTAACCAACAGCCTACTTCCTCCTGCCCCCACTAAAATTGCTTTATGTCTGTCCCATGCATTCTTGAATTCCCCCACTGTTTTTGACTCTACGACCTCCTCAGGAAGGCTGTTCCGTGCATCTACAACCCTCTCTGTGAAGAAATATTTCCTCACATTACCTCTGAGCCATCCCCCTCTATCTTCAAATTGTGCCCTCTTATTCTTGCCATCTCTTTTTCTGAAAGATGCTACCCTCTTGGACTTTGTTGATTACCTTGAGGTATTTGAAAGTTTCTGTCATGTCCCCCCGTCCCTCCTTTCCTCGAGGCTATACATCTTAAGCTCACTTAGTCTTTCTTCATATGTCTTCTGGTGCAGACCCTGCACCATTTTGGGTTGCCCTCTTCTGGACAGCCTCCATTCTATCTATGTCTTTGCGGTGATGGGGTCTCCAGAACTGTACACAGTACTCCAGGTGTGGTCTTACCAACTGTCTGTACAGAGGGACAACTTCCTGTTAAGGGCATCACAGACCTGTTATTGCTCAATCTCACGTGGCTGAAAGCCACTTGTCCCTCTAAGAAGTTGGAGACGACCGCAAAGGGCCACATAACTAGTTAGCATGGCAGAGTCCCATTCGTTATCAGAATTATCGGAAACAGGTCTGTTGTATTGGTCAAGGTTACATATTGTCCTGCAAAAAATTGTATTTCAGTAAAAAATGTCCCACTCTGGGCTTCTGAAAAGGTAGTAACCGTAAGAGACCTCTGTTGGTCTGTCTTGGTATTGCAGACATCTACACTACTGAAGTAGGTGACTACATCTCTCAGTAAAGAAATCTTGTCAGCTAGATACTGTATGCACAATGCCTTGTTTTGAAACTAAACATACAGTATGAGAGCTTTTCTTCTTGAAGCCACAACAGAAATATGAGACTGCACCTCACAGTAAGGAAATTGGAAAATAACTTATCGTACCCACAGTGCTTTGCCACATATTACAGTGAAGCCCGCCAGGATGAAACCCAACGCTGCAGAATTCTGCAGTGGAGTTACTACAGGAAACAATTTAATTTCAATGGTAGTTAATCCCTTTTTCATGCAGGGAAAGTGTGACACTACACTTCATCCTGGTGGGCTTCACTGTAGGTGCTATACTGCAGTCACCACTACCAAAATAAAGGACTGCATTTCTGAGTAATGAACATTTAAACAACGTTATAATTTACCCAGAATTTCTTGGTGCTGTATGTAAAACATTGGGATCCATGGCGCCACATCGACAATTTCATCTTGAAGCGACGTTTCCCTGACACCACTACATCGACTGCAGTTGCGGTCGGGATGGTGCTGCGGTAGTAAAACTTTAATTTTTGTGGGGGCGACACCTATGAGGGCTGTGCCCGCAACCCTATTTTTTTTTACAAAAATTGCAACTTCAGCATCCGAAGCATGGGTGACAATGCTATACTATGTGAAAAAGGCATCTGAAAACTCAGAAAATCACTTTAATGTCTGATAGGGGGATTGTTGAGTCAGTCATGTGTGACAGAAGACCGTGTTGGTAGGCGTAACCCCTCTTCAGATATGACTAGGCAGCTTAAATTACTTAATGGAGGAGCAGCACCAGAACCAGTTAAAACTGGCGGGTTTGAATGGAGGAGATTGGTTGTTGCTGAAAAAAACAAGAGAGCTGCAGATGGCATTGTCTCATGCCTTGCCCTTTGGTATCATGGGAGCGCAAGACTTGCTTTTAACTGGTATGCACAGGTAGTAGAGCGGCCTGTGATGATCCAGAGATTGCTGTGTGAATGCTGCGCATTCCTGCAACCAAGAGGAGCTTGTTCCATCGTGCAGTAGCTATACGCAAAAACTGTTCTAAGGCCTCTGTGGTACAGACTTAAGAATTGAGTTCAATGTAGACTTTTTCTGTTTGCACGTCTCATCATTTAAAAACCTCCCTCACTGTCTCTGCCATCCCTACTGCCCCTCCTCTCCCCTTTCTCCTTCTCTCCTACCATTCCTGCAGTATCGCTCAAGGCCCTTCTGTCTCTTAACCCCACAAGGGTGTGTGCCCTGAGGGTCTTGACTCTAAATTCCTGCATCTCTCCAGTCATGCCACTGCCCTCCCTATCACTGACCTTTTCAACCTCTCCTTCGCTCCCATCCCTGAAACAGGCTATTGTCATTCTCCTCCCCAGAGGGGGTGACCCCCTCCTCACTGGGAACTACCACCGCATCTCTCTCCTCCCCACATTGATTACTCCAGGAACACCTTGTTCTCTCCCAACTCTCTCCCCCTTTTTTTAAATTCTAAATAATATTTCATTGAATCACATCTACAATACAAGGCAATATTACATAGTGACACAGACAATAGATGTAGAAACTTGAATGTTCTTGACAGTCAAACCCCAGGAAATCGTACTATATTCTGATATATGCAGTATTGTCTCACCATAAGGCTGCCCCAAAGCTGAAATGGTTAATAGAACCTATGTTAATGATGGAATACTAGGCTTGAGTTCGGTTTTCGAACCACTGTCCCTGGTCTACATCCTGTAACCTCCAGATTCTTTACTCCGCTTGCCTAGTACAGATGCCTTGGAGAGCTCTCCTTCATCTTTCTTGAAGATTTTTTTCTTTTTTTGAAGTACTGTACTTTTTAGTTCTGTTTGTTTTTAAAGCAGTGTCCTTGGTTTTACAAGTAGATTAGTCTAGATTTAGTGTTATTTTGGTCCCCTGTTGGTTCGTTCGACCAGGAGGAAACTGAACCTTTCTTTGCCTTTTTTGAAGTAAATTTCCATTTAAAACTATTTCCCTTGACTGGTTAATTGAATTTAGTGAATTTTAGAAACAAACTGGGGTAATTCTCTGTTCTTTCGTTGGTCACTGAACCGACTGCAAAAAAAAAAACAACAACTTTGTTTACCAGTGTGGGTTTCTGACTCACAGAAAACACAGTTTGGGGGGTTTCTTTTGGTTATGTCACTACTCAAGAAAAGAACCGGACCAGCGCTTTTTCAGCAATGTACAGAGTGTGGTGTGCCATTTGCTAAAGCAGATCCTCACTTGATTTGTGTTTTCTGCCTAGGGTTTGACCACCTGAAGGCAGATTGTGAAATTAAAAGTTTTCCTCAGTCGATGCTTGATAGGCAGTTGAACCAACTGAAAGAAAAAATGTCCAGGAAGGCTGCTGCCCCAGCATCAGATAAACCGTCTCCTTCACAGAAAGAGAAACCCAAGGAACCAGTTGAACAGCCCTCTGACCAGGGCGATGGTTCCTCGGTGGTGGTAGGGACCACAGATATTGCCTCTGAACCGGCAAGTTCTGCAAAAAAGAAAGGGAAGGAGAAACGCTGTAGTAAGGAACCACAACCAACATCCGTCAGTTCCTACTGCTGGGGAAATAGCTAGTGCTATTAGAATTATTTAGGCACTGCAAACCGGTACCGCAGTTCCGGTTCAATGGACCGATTAACAAACCTCTGTTCAGGATGTGGGTTCTCCCTCAGTTCCCAGTTTCTTTGCACATTTTCCTGAGGGTTATGCTGAGGGTGAAGATGAAGATGAAGAAGATGATGATGAGGACTTTGGGGAGCCTCCGGAACTGGATGTCTTCCCTGACCCCCAGCGTCCTGACTCCCCTTATAAGGGAGCTGAAGATTTTCTATTAATTTTGCTTTTATGAAGCATGTGGCACAAACTCTGAACCTCTCCACTCAGGAATCCACAGAGGAGGAGCCACACTACGTGGACATTATGGATGTTCCAGCAACAAAAAGGCTGTTGTTGCCCATTCACAACTCCCTAAAAAGACAGGCATCTAGGATCTTGCAGACCCCCACTTCCATTCCCCCAGTGGACGAGAGAATGGACAGGAAGTACTGGGTTGCCAATTCCGGAGCAGAGTTCCTTTTTGGACACTCCAACCATGAAGGGGTGGTGCAGGCCACTGCATGTGACAAAGCAGGTATTCCCCAGGCATCACACCCACCTGATAAGTGTTCCAGAAAGATGGATTCTGTGGCCAAGGAGTCCTATCTGGGTGCTTTTTTGGCTATTAGATAGGCTACCTATATGGCTTATGTTTCCAGGTATCAAAAAAGTCTCTGGAACACAGTTTTAGAGATTACCAAGGTGTGCCATGGACACATGGCATCAGACCTGGCTGAAGCTGCAAAAAGGGGCACAGAGGCTTCAAAATGCCAATTTCATATGGCAGTAGATGCCAGTGATATTGCAGCCAGGCAAATGGCAATTTCAGTTTCCCTGCAGAGATTTGCTTGGATAAGGGCCACCAATCTGTCCCAGGACACCCAGACAAAGGCCCTGGAGTTCCCTTGTGAGCCCATATCTCTCTCTTTGGTGAACAAATGGAGGCTTACATGAAGAAGATGGACAAGTACAAGGTGGCCTATAAGAGTGCTGCTGCTAAGGAAAAAGCAACACCTCAGAAGTACCAAAGCAAAGGAGGTAGGGGAAGAAGCCACTACAGACCTTTCTTCCAAGCTCAGGCACTGCCAGCCTATCAACCTCAGAGAGGATACTTCAGAGGCAGAGCCAGAAGGGGAAGCAGCTGTGCTAGCCCCAGCACTCAACCAAGTGCACAAACAAAGCAGACCCCGAGTCACTTCCAGTAGGAGGCAGGCTGGCTCACTATCTCCAGGCTTGGGAATCCATTACTACAGACAAGTGGGTCCTGGAGGTAGTGAGCCAGGGGCTTGCCCTCCGTTGCAAGGTTCTGCCCAAACTGAAGGCAAGATTTTTCAGATCTGCCACCCTATCAGAAGCAGCTCTGTTGGAAGAGGAAGTAGCAGTATCCATTCAGGACAAGGCAGTAGAGCCTGTTCCCTTGGCCCAAAGGGGAAGGGGTCTCTACTCAAGGTACTTCCTCACTCTATGGAAAACAGGGGAGTGGCAACCCATACTGGATCTCAGACATCTAAACAGGCATTTGACAAAGCCAAAGTTCAAAACCATTCTTCCTACATTCAGGAAGGGAGATTGGCTGGCGTCTCTGGACCTAAAAGATGCTTACTTCCACATCCCCATAAGGCAGTCTCACAGAAAGTACCTCAGGTTCACATTGCCATCAGGCCATTACCAGTTCAGAGCCATGCCTTTCGACCTGATTTCTGCTCCAAGGGTGTTTACCAAGTGCCTAGCAGTAGTGGTAGCACACCTAAGGAGGCAAGAGGTTTCAGTCTTCCTATACTTGGGACGACTGTCTAGTGGTAGGCCAGTCTCCTCAGCAAGTCAAAGAAGCACTAACCACCACTCAGGATACCCTGTGTACACTGGACATCCTGGTAAACCAGAAAAAATAAGTGCTAACACCAGTTTAGCTCCTGGAGTTCATAGGGGCTGGAGTTAAACAATCTTAAGAGAATGAGCCTTCCATTTTCAGGGAAGGACGGACAGCCTGGTGCAGTTGGCAACCTCTGTCCAACTGCATACCCCCAGACCAAGGCATTTTCTTCAGCTGTTAGAACACATGGCTGCATCAGCAGCAACAGTGTCAAGTTCCAAATTCCAGGTGAGGGACATCCAATTCCCCCTCAGATCTCACTGGTCTCAGAAAAGAGATTCCCTGTCAAAAATGGTACCAGTCACAGGAACCCTTCTCCAAGCGCTGCAGTGGTGGCAGGAAAAGGACAACTTCAGGGAAGGTGTGCCTTTCCTTCAGCTGCCACCATCAGCAGTCTTAACAATGGATGCCTCCCTTCTAGGATGGGGTGCCCACCTAGGAAAGCACACCGCACACAGTACCTGGCTCCAGCAGGAGTCGCAGCTTCACATAAACCTGCTGGAACTCAGGTCAGTTTACCTGGGCATTCAGTCCTTTGCTTCAGTGCTTCAAGGCAAGGTGGTTCAAGTCAGAACAGACAATACAACCACAATATACTACATAAACAAGCAAGAGGGCATAAGGTTGTCCCCCTGTGCACAGAGGCCAATGAAAGTCTGGAATCTGGCTTACTCCTTGGGGATCTCCCTTTCAGCAGTTCATCTCCCAGGGAAGGACAACGTCCTAGCAGATGCCCTCAGCAGGATCAACCAGAATCACTATGAGTGGTCACTAAACAGGCAGATCCTGCAAGTGGTGTTTAGAAGGTGGGGCTCCGCAGAGGTGGGCCTCTTCACAGCCCCAGACAGTCACCAGCTGCCACAGTTCTGTTGCAGGCCTCCTGCAGTGGTCATTGTCCCTCTGGATGCACTGCTGTTGGATTGGACAGGAAAGTTCCTATATGTCTTTCTACCATTTCCCCTGTTGCTCAGAGTACTGCAAAGCTCAGGGCTCAGCCAGCGACAATGATCCTCATTTCTCCAGACTGGGCCAGGCAGCCCTGTTATTCTCTGCAGCTGACCCTGTCAATATCCAGACCAATATCTCTACCCAGGAGGCGCAATCTATTGGCCTCCTCTCAGGGCAGGGTCCTTTACCCCAATCTCCAGTCCCTCAGACTCAGGGCTTGGCTGTTGAGGACTTAGAGTATGCTGACTTGCTCCTCTCTGAAGGGGTGCTAGAGGTCCTTAGGGTTTCTAGAAAACCCTCTTAGCAGAAAGACTTACACCTTTAAATGGAAGAGGTTTTCTATTTGGTACCAACAGAAACAGACTATCACCAGGCTGGTTTACCAGTCGTTTTGGACTATCTGGCACACTTGCACTCTTGGCCTTAGGCCTTCCACCCTTAAGGTACACCTAGCAGCTGTCTCTGCATACCTCTCAGCTGGAAAAGGGGTATTCTTGGCTGCTAACCAGGTATTCAGAAAGTTCTTCAAGGGCCTACTGCACTTGCATCCCCCTCACAGGGAACCCACTCCTGCATGGGACCTCAATATATGCATTGGTCAGCTAATGCAGCCACCGTTTGAACCCATGTCCTCAGCAGAGCTTAAGTATGTGACATGGAAAACAGTGTTCCTGGTAGCCATCACCTCAGCCAGAAGGATCAGCGAGCCTCCAGGCCTTGTCCACAGAGCCAGATTACATAGCAGTTCATAGGGACACAGTGGTCTTTAGGACTAACAGGACGTTTCTCCCTATGATGGTCTCAGACTTTTGCCTGAATCAGCTTATCACTTTGCTAGTCGTTTTCCCTGACCACTCCAATTCAAGGGAACGTAGACTGCATAGCCTTGATGTCAAGAGAGAAATAAGCTACTATTTGGATCACACAAAAGGCCATAGGCAGGATAGCACTCAACTCTTCCTAACCTATGGAGAAGTGGGGAAGGGCAAGCCCTCCTCGAAGAAGTCCATTGCCCACTGTATTGTTACCCGTATTCAGTTCTGCTACAGCAAAGTGGGTGAAGAGTCCCCTGTAGGCCTTAGGGCCCATTGTACAAGGGATACAGCTGCTTCAATAGCAGCTGCAAGAGATATTCCTTTTGTTGGAAATTTGTAAAGCAGCTACCTGGAAAATAATTCACACCTTTACAAACACTATAGCTTGGATACCCAGGCCAGAAGTGATGCCAGGTTTGGCACAGCAGTATTGCAGACCCTGTTTCCTAAGTAGGTTCTCTACCCTCCTCCAAAGGTACTGCTTGGGTAGTCTGCATGTCAGAATACAGTAATTTCTTGGGGGTTTGGAGAAAAAATTGCTTACAGTAGTAATCTTGTTTCTTCCAAGGAAATCTTACTGTATTCTGAGCTCCCACCCTACCTCCCCATCTGGAACCTATGGAGACTGCAATACAGCTGTCCATGCTGCTTGAAACCTGTGAGTGTTTCTTATTGGGCTTAGTGACTTGAGTCTTAATGTTGCCCACATTTTTAAATAAAGGGGATTGTTTGTTTTTGGGTGTTGTTAATTATTTATTAGTATAGTTTAGATAGCTTGTTATTATGCATGCTTCGTAAGAATCTGATGGTTGCAGGATTTATTCCAGGGACAGTGGTTTAAAAACCAAGCTTGAGCCTAGCATTCCATTGTTGGCATAGATTCTATTAACCATTTCAGCTTCGGGGCAGTCTTACGGTGATACCATACTGCATATGTCAGAGTACAGTAAGAGTCCCTTGGAAGAAACAAGTTAACTTTGGTAAGTAATTTTTTCTTATGTTGACAACTCCTATGAATCATTGCCAGTTTTCATTTAGAGTCCACATGAGGGATGAGCTCTCTATCCTGACGACATCGTGTTAGAATAAACATTGTTCTCAAGTGTTAATTTAAATATGATATGATATGTTAATTTAGATATGGGAAGACAGGAACTAAATTGGGTTGACAATTGGCTTTTGGGGTGTTTACAGAGGGTAATGGTGAGTGGGATACTATCCTCCTCCAGGAAGGTAATCAGTGGGGTACCTCAAGGTTCAGTATTGGGGTCACTCTTATTCAATGCCTATGTCTCGGATATAGGGAGGGGGGTTAGGAATAGGTTGAGTCTCTTTGCGGATTATTCAAAACTGGGAGCACTGGTGGATTGTGAAGAAGCGAGGGAGACATTCCAGGGAGATCTGGATACCCTGGAAGGGTGGTCAAGGAGGTGGGGACTGAAATTTAATGCCGGGAAATGTAAGGTACTTCATTTGGGGGTCAAAAACCCAAGCCATGTATACACCCTTGGGGGGGGTCACATTGCATGCCACATTGGGAGAAAGGGATTTAGGGGTGGTGGTAGATGTCAAAATGGATAATTGTAGAAGAACTGCAGCCAAAGCAAACTGGATACTGGGTTGCATAGCCAGGGGAATTACGTCCAGAAGGAGGGAGGTGATCCTCCCTCTATATAATGCCTTGGTCCGGCCGCAGCTTGAGTACTGTGTACAGTTCTGGAGACCTCATCTGAAGAAGGACATAGCGCTGCTGGAGAGGGTCCAGAGGAGAGTGACCAGGATGATTTAGGGCATGGAGGGGAGGCCTTATGAGGAGAGACTGGAAGAGCTTGGGCTTTACTCACTGGAGGAGAGGAGGGATAGGGGAGACATGATAGAGGTTTTCAAGTATGTCAAGGGAAAAACCAGGAGTGGAACCAAGGAGCTGTTTAGGTTAAAGAAGGGGGAACAACCAGGGGCCATGAGTGGAAGCTGGAGGGGGGGCATAGGAAGCATTTTTTTCACTGAGAGGGTGGTGTAGCCGTGGAATGTGCTGCCCCGGAGGCTGGTGGAGGAGGGCACAGTGGAGGGCTTCAAGAAGGGGTGGGATAGGTACAAGGGGAAACTGAATCTAAAGAAGACCGTCTTGGGGGCTAGGGGGGTGGTGAGTCGAGCAGCCACTAAGTTGCTGGATTTCGAGCAGACAAGACAGACCATTTGGCCTATTCTGCTGGCTTTTAGTATGTTAGATATGACCTGCTTGGAGATTAAACACTCATTTTGGTCCACCAGTACAAAGAAAAAAAGAAGGGGGTTGAGGGGGGAGGGAAACTGAGAATAAACTTGATGAAGGGTGTTTTGGGGGTTGTGGATGAGGTAAGACTGTCTGTACTGTATACATCACACTCGTTTTAGTTATCTTGCTTCCTTTTTTTAAACATATGAGTACCATGTTATAATGTGTTCTACTGCATTAAAAAATTCATAAGCAATACTATGACAGCAGCAGTGCAATGAAAATAGTTTTTCCAAAAAAATCTAGTTTCTACTATAATAATGAAACGTATCAGCACACCTGTCAGATATGAAAATACATATGGACATACGAAAAAGCCAGCAGAAGGCCATTTGATCTATCTAGTCTGCTCGTATTGCAGGGTCCACAGTTTGAGCTACTGTCCTTGCCCCCACCCCACCCCTCCCATCCTCCCTTCCCATGAGCCTTACCTTCCCTCTGCCTATTCCAGCCTGTCTTGAAGCTGCCACTGTCTTCAGTGAGACCCACTCATCTGGCAGCACATTGCAAGTGTTCACCACCCTCTCTGTGAAGAAGTGCTTCCTGACCCCCCCCCCAGCTTGAGACTGTGCCCCCTCATGTTATGGTTGCCATTCAGCTTAAAGAGACCCTTCTTATCCACCTTATCCCTTTCAAGGTCCAAATCATGTCCCTTCTCGCTTTCCTTTCCTCCAGGGAGTATGTGTTCAGTGCCCTCACCCTCTCCTCGTATGCCTTATCCTGCTGACCTGCTATCATCTTTGTAGCTGTGCCACATTATCCAGCTAACCCCTGCGAATAGTGACTGTGAATGTGTTGCCATAAAAATACTGCTTGGCAAAGGAGGTAAAGGTCTAGTTGTCATGGCAATCTGTATTCCTCCAGGGAGGCAGCAAGCAGGGCTGGAAGCCTTTGTGTCCCTGTTCACCCAGGCCAGCCAAAATAAAGAAACCATTGTACTAGGAGACTTTAACTCTATCTGGCTGGCCAGTTCCAGTGCAGAGACAGAGAACTAATTTCTGGGCTTTACCTAACGTAGATGGTTGCTATCAACACCAGAACTATCTATCTCAAGGGGACTAGTACCTTAATCGACTAGGTACATACCACACACCCAGAAAGACTTACCAATGTTCAGGTACTACCTGACACCCTGAGTGACCATTCACCCACCCAGTGTGAGTGGTCGGCTAAAAAGATCAAGCTCCCTCCTCGATTAGTATGAAATAGAGTCATCAGAGCCAGCTTCACGGTCAAGTTCGGGAACCGTCTTGCAAACCAAGACTGGAGCATCCTAGATAAATGCCCTTCGGTCAACACAGCCTTTCAACTCTTCCTCACCCTCTTTAATGCGGTGGTGGACAAATTCACCCCCTGTTGCAGGAGGAAGATAAAAGGTGGTAGCATAGACTGGGTCACCCCTCAACTACTCACAATGATGTGACAGCATTATCTCCTCTGGCACTTTGCTAAAGCAACTAGTGCTACCACAGACATACAGAATTACAGGGCTGCCAGAAACAAATGTACCAGGGCAATACGACAGGCCAAAGCTGCGTTTCACAAGACGTGGTAATCCCAGAGTTTGGGTGATGGGAAGAAGTTCTAGGCCTCTATAAAGAACCTCCTCGCCACTGTATAGGCAGCCAGTGCAGATTCCACAACACGGGGGTAATATGACTGGAACGAGAAGTCCCGGTCAGTAATCATGCTGCAGCATTCTGCACCAGCTGCAAGCGGCAGACATCAACCCCTGGAAGCCCCAGGTGAAGGGAGTTGCAGTAGTCAAGGCACGAGGTCACAAAGGCATGGATCAACATGGGCAAATTATCGGATGGAACAAGGTGCTTAATTCTGGTGATGTTCCTAAGATGGCAAAAGGAAGACTTGACGATTGACGACACCTGTGCACGAAGTGTCACCCATCATCGAGAACCACCCCCAGATTTCACATCCGTTCAGAGGTAGGCAGTTGTACCCCATCGAGCCAAAGCCTGGAGGGCAATCCCACCAACGGCCTCTCTGTCTGGAGCCCTGGATCCACCACCAACACCTCAATCTTCCCGGAATTCAGTTTCAACCAGCTGGACTTCATCCAGTCATGGATTTCTGCTAGACAGCTGTTAAACATTGAGATTGCACTATCCTGGTCGGGTGCAAAAGACAGATTGAGCTGTGTGTATCATCTGCATAGCAATGAAACCTCACCCCATATCGTCTTACAATGTCTCCGAGGGGCAGCAAATACACTGCAAACAGCATGGGGGACAGCACCGAACCCTGAGGAACCCTGCACGGCAGAGAGAATGACTCTGAGGAACAAATCCACAAAACCACCCTCTGAGACCTACCGGCTAGGTAGGAACGAAACCATCTGAGAACTGGACCAGCCAGGCCACAGATGACCCTCAATGCTTGAGCAGAACCCCATGGTCCACACTGTCAAACGGTGAAGAAAGATCCAGAAGCACCAAGATGGAATGGCGCTTCTGGTCTCTCACCATCAGGAGATCATTGAGCACCCGAACCAGAGTGGTTTTGGTACTATGTCTCTTCCGGGAAACCTGACTGGAGCGGATTGAAGGCACCGTGGATGGTCAAATGGTTCTCCAGTTGCAGCACAACCACTTTCTCCATCACCATCCCAACAAAGGGAAGGTTAGAGATGGGTCTGTAGTTTGCGCAGCTGTTTGGGTCTAAAGAAGCTTGACACCACTTCTTTCAGGGAGCTAGGGAATGCTCCCAATTCTAAATAGCACCAAACAATCTCTGCAAGGACCGTGCCGATAGTCTCCATACATCCTAATAATAGGCGTGTAGGGCCCAGATCCAAACTACAGCAGGTAGGCCGCAAATTCTGGACAGTCTGCATAATGTTCCCCCATCTCTGGCCGGTCAAAAGATATCCAAGCAGGCTTGAGGGATAGTGACCATACACCAACCATTGCTAACCCCCATAGAGGGTGCTGAACAGACTTCAGCCCTGATTTCAGCCACTTAATCTGCAAAGAATCGAGCAAACACAACACACTTTTCTTGTGAAAAAGCTGCTCGAACGTGTAGACAGGTTGGGTTGCACAGCCTGTCCACAGTTCGAAAGGGCTGAGCCGGTCGATTCTGAGCAGCAGCTATCTCACCGGGCAGGAACTCTGCCTTTTGACGTGAGATTGCTGATTGATAGCTTTGATAATGATCTGCCAATCTAAGGTGTCGACCTCAAGGGCCGTTCTCCGCCAACGATGCTCTAGCCTTCGTCCTACAAGTCTTAACTCCCTCAAGGTCTCATCAAAGCAGGGGGACCGAGAGGGGAGAGAGAGAGGCTGAACATGGACTTGAGCGATAGCATCCAGAGCCTCAGTAATGGTCTTATTATAGGCTAGAACTAGATTCTCTGGATCCACACCTGCCCGCAGAACTCCTGATAGGTCTAATACCGCCAACATACCTTCCGGGGTTACACCCTCAAAGGGTGGTATCTGATCATCTCCACAGGGGCAGGCCTATGGGGGGGGCTGGAAATTGAATCTTACTGTGTAGTGATCTGCCCACACGATTGGCTCCACCACCAGGTTGGTGGACTCAATCCCCAGGAGGAAGACCAGATCAAGAGAGTGACCCTGATTATGAGTAGCAGAGGCAACTACGTGTGTGAACCCCAATGAAGACATGAGTTGGAGGAAGTCTTGACCAAACTGCAAGAATTCATCATCGACCCAGGTATTGGAGTCACCAAGGCTGATGTTCCTGGGCGACTCCAATGCCACAACGATGATGAAGTCTGCCACTTCCTGCAAGAACAGTTTCTCACCTTCAGGTGGACGGTAGATGAGAATGATCCTGCAGCCAAAGATCCTGCAGAACTAAGCCTTCTCGGACTATAGCACGGTCCCCGCCCCCCCCCGGGACCCACCACGCCCCATGGCAGTATTCCACCCACCAATCTACCATCCCCCTTCTAATTGCTGGCCTAATTTCTACTTCAGACAAGTGACGGTGGCCAAGGGCCAGGCCACCGGCGCAGTAGTTGGATTTCCGCTTGCGATGCTGGCAACCCGGGTTCGGGAACGGACCCAGATCGCTGGAGTGCCGGCGGGGAGTAACATTGGCGTCCACGGACTGCTCTCCTTCTCCGGGGAGGTGAGAGTTGTGCAACTTTCAGCAGACCCCTGGCAGGCGGGGTTCGCGAGCCACCAGCCAACGTCTGAGGGCGGAGCGGATGGTGTGAATTTATTGCACATCTCCGCCTGGAAAAAATATAAGCAAAGAAAACTCCTCAGCTGGCCGACTTGTGAAGCCTGCCCCTGGCTTCGATTAGCCTCCAGGGACCTGCTCTCCCAGACAGTTACTAGTCATGTGGCACTTGGGTGCCACATTCCCAACCTCTGGGAGGTAAGCCAGGGTTGCTGGGAGAAGAGCAATAAGAACCCAGAGGTGAAAGCACTGGAGCGCCGTGACCAGGCTGATGTGTAC
Source organism: Neoceratodus forsteri (assembly GCA_016271365.2). Classification (NCBI taxonomy): domain Eukaryota; kingdom Metazoa; phylum Chordata; order Ceratodontiformes; family Ceratodontidae; genus Neoceratodus; species Neoceratodus forsteri. The sequence goes on from CM057456.1 coordinate 178,817,052, forward strand.
GGCAGCAGGGTGCAGAAAGCGGAGGGGGGGTGACGGTGGCTGAAGCCAGAAAGTACATTACCAGAGTCCTAGGGAAAACTCGTATGGGAGCTGATGGCCTTGATATGAAACTGATCAACACTGCACTACCTGAGATTGTCATTCCTATCACCAAGCTGTTCAACCTATCGCTCCTCATGTCCTCCTTCCCATCTGTCTGGAAGTCCGCTTTGGTCACCCCAGTGTTAAAAGGGGGAGACAGAGCACTAATACCCAACTACAGACCAATATCAGTCCTGTCCCCACTGTCCAGAGCGCTTGAGAGAATCCTAGCTGACCAGCTCACGGACCACCTGCTTAAATAAGACCTCCTCAGCCCCCAGCAGCACAGGTTCTACTGATTGCACAACACATGCACAGCTCTAATTCATTTCACTGGCTAAGTGCATGAGGCACTTGACCAGGGCAGCTTGGTTGGGGCAGTCTTCATTGACCTGACCAAGGCCTTCGACCTTGTCAGTCACCAGTTACTGCTGCTTAGGCTAAGTGCCCTAGGATGATCCCCAAATACAATCAGATGGTTCTCCAGCTACTTGACTGGGTGCTCCCAGCAAGTAAAAATCAATGAAGTCCTATCTGAGAATCGCAAAGTCACAGTTGGGGTCCTCCAAGGGTCTATCCTGGGCCCTCTTCTGTTCAGTCTCTTCATGAATAATCTTCCGGCTGCCTGCCCAACCTCTGAGATGCTGCTTTATGCAGACGACACAGTCATTTTCTCTTAGTCCCTGCCAAGAAACACTCACCAAGAACCTCCAGCACAACTTTAACCTGATTCAAAACTGGCTCACCAATAGTCTGCTGGTGCTCAACAGCAAAAAGACTAAAACTGTGCTCTTCGTGGGGCGCCAAAAGAGGAGGCTAACACAGCCTCTCTGTTACCCACAATTCTGTCTCCGTCCTTGAGCAGGTGTCCTCATTCCAGTATTTGGGGGTCACCATTGAAATCCCTTTCCTTCAGCAAGCACATACCCAATCTCACTACTGCCGCTAACAGGAAAATAGGTGCCCTCTATAGGGTTCGGTTCTGCCTTACAACTGAGGCTAGGCTCCCTGTGGTTAGAGGTACAATTTTACCAATACTTGACTATGGAAACATAGTATATGCAGCTGCCACAGACACCAGCCTTCACAGAATACAAACCTCCCTCAATAAAGCCTGCAGATTCATCCTCGGTGCTGATTGCCTTACGCATACTTTATATATAAAGTATATAAAGTCTTTATATTAGGATGCAATGGTTCCCTCTCCAAGACCAGATCAAGCTGCATTCCTGCATCCTAGGGAAGAAGGCCCTCCTTGGTCTTGCACCTCCTTCTCTACAGGACTTATTCTGACCAGCCCCGGCTGAGCATGCCACTAGAAGCATCACTAAACATGCACTAGTTGTGCCTTTTAGAAAAACAACCTTGGGAAAGCGAGCCTTTGCGGTAGGGGCTCCCTCCTGGCTCAGTGCACTCCCTTTCTCTGCTAACAGCCACGAAAGCCTTAGCCACTTCAAAACTGAACTAAGAAAAGTCATCACGTCCCCTGAGCAGTGCTTCTGCCACCTCTAGCCACCTATGGGCACTACCATTCCGGAAGCCTGGCCTGGCCTGGCCCGGATTGCACGCTCTATTCCTATGCCTCCTCCCCTATTGTCTCTTCTGTCTCCCTGTCTCCCTACCCCCCTTAACCCCCCACCACTATTTACCTACCTTAACCACCTAACACTACATCCACAGCTAGCTAACCTGCTGAGTCATAGAAACATAGATTTTGATGGCAGATAAGGACCGCTTGGCCCACCCAGTCTGCCCATTTCCCTACCTAATGGATAAGCTGCAGATCCTAGTTAACCAGCAGCCTACTTTTTCCTACCCCCATCCCCTAGAATTGCCTTATGACTGTCCCATGCATGCTTGAATTCCACCACTGTTTTTGACTCCACAGCCTCCTCCGGAAGGCCGTTCCATGCATCCACAACCCTCTCTGTGAAAAAATACTTCCTTAAATTACCTCTGAGCTGCCCCCCTTCTGTCTTCAAATTGTGCCCCCTTGTTCTTGCACACCTCTTTTTTTGAAAGATGCTACCCTCTTGGACTTTGTTGATTCCCATGAGATACTTGAAAGTTTCTATCATGTCCCCCCTCTCCTTCCTTTCCTCGAGGCTATACATATTCAGCTCCTTAAGTTTCTCTTCATATGTCTTCCGGTACAGACCCTGCACCATTTTAGTTGCCCTCCTCTGGACAGCCTCCATTCTGTCTATGTCCTTGCGGAGATTGGGTCTCCAGAATTGCACGTAGTACTCCAGATGGGGTCTCACCAACTGTCTGTACAGAGGGATAATAACTTCCTGTTTTCTACTGGTGATGCCTCTCCCTATGCATCCCAGTATCGCTCACCCTCCTTGCTGCCCTCTCACATTGCTTGCCCACCTTTAGGTCATCTGATATGACTACCCCAAGGTCCCTTTCCATTTTTGTTGTTGTTAGTATCTCACCCCCCATTGTGTACTCTTTCCCCTGGGTTTTTGTTTCCCAGGTGCATTACCTTGCACTTCTTAGCATTGAATCTAAGCTGCCATACATTTGACCATTCCTCTAACCCACCTTGTGCATCAACTCTGTTGCAGATCTTTGTGTCATCTGCAAAGAGACTTACTTTTCCTTCCAGTCCCTCTGCAATGTCACTTATAAAGTCATTGAAGAGGACCGGTCCTAATACTGAACCCTGCGGTACCCCACTAGTAACCCCCCTTTCTTCAGAGTGGACTCCATTTACTGTTACTCTCTGTGTCCTATTCTTCAGTCAATTCTTTACCCAGGCTGTCATCTTGGGACCCACTCCCAGGCTGGCTAACTTGTATATTAATCTTTCGTGTGGGACTGTGTCAAATGCCTTGCTAAAGTCTAGGTAGGCCATGTCCACAGCCCACAGCCCCTTCCTGATCTACTACTTTGGTCACCCAGTCAAAGAAATCTATCAGATTTGTCTGGCATGACCTTCCCGCTGTGAATCCATGCTGCCTTGGGTCCTGAGTCCCTCTGGCCTCTAGATACTCAACAGTTCTTTCCTTCAGAAGTGATTCCATCATTTTCCCTACCACTGAGGTTTAACTAACAGGTCTGTAGTTTTCTGCTTCTGCCTTGCTCCCACTTTTGTGAAGGGAATCACATCTGCCCTTCTCAGTCCTCGGTACCACCCCATCCTCCCATGATTTGTTAAAGAGGGTAGTCAGTGGTGTCACTAGTTCTACCCTTAGTTCTTTTAGAATTCTGGGATGAATCCCATCAGGCCCCATTGCTTTGTCCACCTTCAGTTTTAAGAGTTCTTTCAGAACCCTTTTTTCTGTAAATGGGCTGGTATTAACTTCTGTATCCAGAGTGTTTCTACTGTTTGTTTTAGGTACCTCCCAATTCCTTTGTAAATACTGAGCAAAAATATTTGTTTAGTATCTCTGCCTTTTCACAGTCACCCTCTGCCCACCCTCCCTCCTCTTTATTAAGCCTCACTAGCCCTCCCTTGGTCTTCCTTCGCTCCCTGATGTACCTATAAAAGGTTTTATCCCCCTTCTTAACTGAGTTGGCTGTCTTTTCCTCGGTTTGGGCCTTTGCTGTTCTGACTGCCTTCCCAGCTTCCTTTTGCTTTAACTGATACAGTTCTCTGTCCTGCTCCTTCTGTGATTCCTTGTACTTCCTGAATGCTTTCTTTTTCTCTTGAACCTTCACTGCCACTTCCTTTGAGAACCATAGTGGTTTCTTACATCATTTCATTTTGTTTATTTGCTTCACACAAAGGCTTGTTACCTCTGTGATGGCAGTTTTTATTATTCCCCATTGTTCTTCCACCCTCCTTCCTGCCCATTTGCTGGGCATTCCTTAGGCACTCACCTATTTTGGCAAGTCAGCCCTCCTAAAGTCCAGTACTTTTGCCTTTGGAAGCTTGACTCTATTGTATGTTTATTGTGAACCATACTGTTCGATGGTCACTAGTTCCCAGATGGCTACCCACTTCTACATCTGTGATCTCTCTTCATCTCCATTTGAAAGAACCAGGTCTAAGATTGCTCCCTCTGGTGGGCTCCAATACTAGTTGTCTAAGGCATGCCCTTGTAGGGCATCTAGAATAACCCCACTCTTTGAAGTGGCTGCTGCAACTGCACTGCAGTTAACATCTGGCATATTCAGATCACCCATCAGCAATATATCCCCCTTTTCTGCCATTCTAAGTATTCCTTCTATAATTTCCTTGTCCATTTCCTCCCCCTGAGAAGAGGGTCTGTATACAACCCCCTGCGGATTGTGGTGCCATTGCCGGTCTCCAAATTTACCCACAGTGCTTCTTCTCCTCGCTGTTTTTCCTTTTGTTCTGTTGCTTTTATTCCTTCCCTTATGTAAAGAGCTACTCCTCCTCCTCTTTTGCCCTCCCTGTCCCTCCTGTAGATAGTGTATCCTGGTATGTTTATGTCCCAGTCATGGTTTTGTGTGTAGCATGTTTCTGTGACTGCCACGATATCCAGATGTTCCTCCTCCATCAAGGCCACTAATTCAGGAAGCTTGTTACTCAGACTACGGGCATTGGTACTCATTGCTCTCCATTTTTTGATGGCTTTACCTTCTTTTGCAGCATCCCCCACTGACCTGTCTACCTTGGTCTTTTTCTCATTTAATACCCTGTTTTGTAGGGAGAGGCTTCGATTTTCCTGCTGCTTATCAGTGCCTCCCCCCTTGACTAGTTTAAAAGCTTGCCAATGAAGCATTTAAACCGATTGCTCAAAAGGCTTGTTCCCTTCCTGGACAGATGCAGACCATCCTGCCAGTATAGGCTGGTGTCCCTCTAGGTGGAACCTCAGTCCCCAATGAAGCCAAACCCCTGTGCTCCACACCATTTTTTCAGCCATTCATTAAACTGCATGGTGCAGAGTACCCTCGCCTCACTCATGCCATTGACAGGCAGCACCTCAGAGAAGGATATTGTGTGTGCTACTTGTCTTAGGCCCCTCCCCAATTCTACAAAGTCCTTCTGCACTACTCTAATCTCATGATTAGCCAAGTCATTTGTCCCTAGTTGGACAATGGCGTCCAGCTCGAACTCCGTGCAGCTGTTCTCGTGATCCTGAGGATCGCTTCCTGTCTCTCCAAGCCATGGCACCAGGCGGGCACCTTGCTTCAGTTTCCTGCTCCCCCAGTTTCTATCCCCCTAATAACTGGGTTCCCACCAGGAGCTGCTTCCTTTCCTTGTGGTGTCCTCTGCCTCCTTCCTGTGGGCCTCCCTTGTGACAGTTGTCCTCAGCCTCCTTAGTCTCCTCTGCGGGTGCATCCATAGGGGAGCTATGCTCCCCCAGAATGGTGTATGGATTGTGGTGTGGAACAACTGACTGGGTGTGCCTCTGTTCCACCATCCTCACCCTCCCTGAGCCCACTGTGGTCCAACTGCTGTGCCTTCTTCGCAACCTCTGAGGTAGTGGTGGTGACTGTGGTGCTCCCTGGATGGGGGAGGTTCCCTTCCTACCATTCAGTGTGGCCTGGGGGAAGGTCCCCTTACTACTGTCCAGTGTGGCCTGAAGATGGGCAACTTCCTCCCTCAGGGCAGAGAGTTGTCTGCAAATAGGGCAGCATCTCAGCCTCCAGAAAGACTCCCGGAAGACTGCTGCCCCACAGCCATTACATTGCACTACTCCCCATATTTTATTTTTGTGTGTGTGATTGGTTTGTAATATAGAAATATATATATATATATATATATATATTATACAATGTGTATGCTTATATTGTCAGTGCAGTGTGCTAGAGAGGATATGACAGTGATATGCACCTTGTACTCTTGAGGAAATGATGTCAGAACCCCAGGTATAAAGGAACTATTTCCAGGGGTGGGTGAGGGGTGGGAAGGGGTTGGGCCTAAACTGTGCCCTCACAAAACAATCAGCTAAAAGCTCTGACCCACCGATGCGATGAGTGCCTTCCTGTCAGCAAGATGCCCTACACAACAATTTGACAGAGAAAATACCCTGCTAATCAAACAGAGAAAAATCCACACATCCAAGTCAGACACAGATAAACCTCCCCAGCCCCAAAACAGGCCTGGTGGTTTGTGTTCTGAAAGCTGTCAGCCCCAAAATAAGTCAGCTGTGCTTTAAACTCTTCCTGCACTGAAAATGTTAAGAATTGTAACAAACAAACGTAAACCTAGATCCACCTCCCTCTGTTGCTTGAAAGACTGTCTTTTCCTGTTTCACACTGCAGGTTTTTCTATGACAACTCCTTAACCACAGTAACTTATTTAAAAATAGTTTAACTATCACAAACTCCTACGCACCAGTAAATTATTTAAAAATAGTTTCTGTCCCAAAATCCTAGTAGTCAATCCAGCTACCCCTAAGGGACAACCAACACTTATGAAGTTACTTCCAAGATAAGCAGAGTTTGCAAGCTTCTTTTTCAACTCCTCAGCCACCTGTAATTTATTTAAAAATAGTTTAACTGTCAGAAAATCCTAGTAGACAATCTAGCTACCTCCAAGGATCTACCCAAATGCAGTATTTAAATCCTTCTGAAGTTACTAACAAGATAAACAGAGTTTGCAAGCCCCTTCTTGGTTAAACACTAAATAAATATGTGAATAAAAAGCAATCACCAAGGGTAGTTAGTTTCACCTCCCTCAGAATTAAGCAAAAGTGCACGTTTGTTGCAGATATCAAGTACAATATAGAATTTCTCACACAGCTCACAGCTGAATAAAGAAGTAGTGTCCTTCCAGGTCAAGAAAATGTGCTTTGTGTCTTGTCACTCTCTCCCACCTTTCTTCTGCAGCACACCCTAGTTAGACCCAGGCTCATTCCTAGTGCCACTGCCACTACCTACTCACTATTATACAGTTCCTGTACCTTTCTGACTTTGCACTTTTCCTCCTCATAATGGGTGAGATCCCTTATAATCTGGTGTTCCAAGTTTTTGTGAGCTCTGTAATATTGCTGACATTACTGTGATACCGTATACTCTATGGGTGGGATATTTAAAGGGTTGCACATGGCGCAACCCACCAGTGCACCAGTGCGATAGTCAAAGGGCAAGTTGCGTCTGCAACACCCAATCTCGGGGTGCATCAGTAATGTATCTTGACACAAGGTGGAGAGCGTGCCCATGCATAGCGCACATCCCGATATTCAGCCTGATGTGCAGGGCATATGCTGGCACAGCCCCGCCTTGCGCCGCTCAGGGAGGCGCAAAGTTGTGCCTGGGAACACCAGGTGCAAGTCCTGGCCACCCACAGGTGAGCTGCCATATTGCAGGGTGCAACACGGCACCCGCCAGCCATCGATGGCCACCTGCCCACCCAGAACACTGTCCACTAGCCCCCCGCAGGCATGTGTAAATATTATCCCTGGTGGTCCAGTGGACTGCTATCGCCCGATCATGGGCATATGTTAAAAGTATCCCTGGTGGTCCAGTGGACTGCTCCCAATCGCCTGATCGTGGGCATATGTTAAAAGTATCCCTGGTGGTCCAGTGGACTGCTCCCAATCGCCTGATCGTGGGCATATGTTAAAAGTATCCCTGGTGGTCCAGTGGAACCTCCCCCAGTGCACAATCGCACCCCTGGTGATCCAGTGGTACTCCCTTCCCCACCTGCCCACTGTGGTCTCTTGCCACCCAGCACCCCCCCAGTCAGCGGCGGGTGGCGGCACCCCACCCACGTGCCGCCTGCTGACTGACAGCATACAGTACTGTCAGTATGCCTATTGGTCCACTGCATGGGCCAGTTGGCATACAGACCATACTGTACTACACAGGCCCAATATATGAATGAACGCGGGGTACCACTGGACCACCAGGGATAGATTTAAAATATGCCCACGATCAGGCGATAGGGAGCGGTCCACTGGAGCACCAGGGATTATTTTAACAGATGCCCACTATCAGGTATACGGGTGAGGGGTCTGCCAAGGGACTGCAGGGTGTCGGTCCCAGACGACTGCAGCCTGGCAGGGCGCCAGGCGCAAGTCACTGGGGATCGGCACACTGCATGCAGATGGAGCCATAATGACATGCAAATGGCCCCATTTGCGCCTTGCATGCATAATGGCCTCATTTGCATGCCCAGTGCTGAGTATCATGGTTGATGCACCTAGTGCAACTGCACTTGCACTGATGCATCCCCCGGCTCCCCTCCTGCCACTTGCGCTGGCGCAGTGTCACTGCGCCCTCAGTGCCATATTCAACAGTGCTGAGCCATGGCACAGCACCGTTGAATCTCGCATGGTCCATGTCCTCGCGCTGCCCAGTTGTGCTGTGCCCAGACTTGCGCCCCTGCCTGGCGCAGTCTGAATGTCCCACCCTATGTATTTAATACTATTTATTTTGACAGTGCCTCACACCTGCATATGTTCCCACCTGTCTTGTCTCCCCCCCCTTTTTTTTTTATTGCATGATGAGGATCCTTTGTAAAGGAGCTTTTAGCTCAAAGGATGTACTTCTGACTTTCCTAATAAAATAAATAAAATAAAAAAAATATCCCTCCTCTGGACTTTCTCCAGCAGGTTAATGTCCTTTTTGAGGTGTGGACACCAGTATTGAACTCGGTACTCTAGATGTTGCCTCACCAGTGACCTGTACAAGGGTAGTATAGCCTTCTCTCTCCTACTACTGATCCCCCTAGCTATGCATCCCAGAATCTTGTTTGCCCTTGCTGCTGCTTTCTTGCACTGTGTGGAGTGCGTCAGGTGATTAATGATCATCTCTCCAAGGTCCTTCTCCTCCTCCTCCTCCTCCTCTGATGCAGATACCTGGACTCCACCCAGGTAGTACTCCATCCTGGTTTTCTTGACTCCAGTGTGCATAACTTGGCATTGAAGCCAAGCTGCCATATCCCGGACTACTTCCCCACCTTTTCCAGATTATCCTGTAGGTCCTGTATGCCTTCAGCTATGTCCACTCTCCCACAGAAGTTGGTGTCATCGGCAAGTAGGCACATTTTGCCCTTAATGCCATCCCCAATGTCATCGATGAAGACCTTGAACCGCACCGGCCCTAGCACCGAGCCCTGCGGGACCCCACTGGTGACCTCTCTGGTGCCAGATAACTCTCCCCCCACAACCACCCTCTGGGTTCTGTCCCTCAGCCAGATTTCCACCCATCTGGACATCTTATCCCCAGACCCGAGATCGGCCAACTTCCCGATCAACCTTTTGTGAGGCACAGAGTCAAATGCCTTGCTCAAATCCAGATAGAGGATGTCTGCCACTTGGCCCCTGTCTACTGTCTTAGTGACCCAGTAAAAAAAGTCGGTCGGATTCGTTTGACACGATTCCCCCCTCCTCCTCATGAACCCATGCTGCCTTGCATCCTGGAGACCATGCTCCTCTAGATAGTCCACCAACCTTTCCTTAAATATGGTCTCTATGAGCTTGCACACGATTGAGGTTAGACTGACTGGTCTGTAATTCCCTGGGTCATCCTTGGGACCACTTTTGTGGAGGGGCACCACATGTGCTGTTCTCCAGTCCTGCGGTACCACGCCTTTCTCTAGTGAACTATTAAATAGGTTTGCCATTGCTGGCCTGGTTGATGCAGAGGGCTGAGGTGCTGGACGCCTTACCTCTCATCATGCCGACGACCTGGGTTTGGATACGGACTTGGGTCATTGGGGAACCGGCATGGGGGGGAGGTGAGCGCAGAATTGAACAGCTGTGGGGCAGTTCTGCTCTCTTGGAGTGGTCGTAGCTCCCCTGTAGTTCTGCCACTGGGTGGAGGTCCGGTGGCTAGCATAGGTGGGAGGGAGTGGCAAGTTGCGGGAGGGTATCTCAAGCCACGGTGTGTGCATGCCTCTGCATGCACATGCGAACGGGGATGGGCAAAAAATGGGGAAAAAATATGGAGCATAAAATATGTATGGAAAAAATAAATCGGCATGCCATTTCCTAAGCCAGTTCCCTTAGTACCCTTGGATGTACTCTGTACTGGCCTGGTGATTTTTCCACCTTCAATTCTATCAGTCCCTTCCTCTCTCTATCCTCCTCTATCACTACATCTGTGTCCCCCCCGCCCGCTCCTTTTCTCCCTCCAGAAGGCTCTGGTCCGTCCTTCTCCCTGGTGCAGACGGAACAGAAGTATTCATTTAGTATCTGCTTTTCCCCGTTATCCTCCACCCACACCTCCCCTTTTTTAAGCCTAGCAATCCCGTCCTTCTTGTTCCTTTTCTCACTTTCATATAGAGTAAAAAGGCCTTCTCTCCCTTCTTAATTCCTTCAGCTGTCTGCAGCTCCTTCTGTGCCTTAGCTGGAATGTACTTATCTAGGTACCTCCTGTGCTGTACACCATGTCTTTATTTATTTTTTAGTCGTAGCTCTTGCCAGGTCTACAATGCTGTTTCTATGTAAAACATAGCAGTCATCTTTTTTTATTGAGAAAAAAATAAAATTGAAACATTTTTATAGAATACTCAGATTATGGTGGAATTTGTACCACCAAATAAAACAGGAAGATGTCTGTAGTCTTTTGTGGTGAAAAAACAGTAGGGTCAAATTGTTTGCACTGCTGCTTTAATAACTTTATTTTGGTGTTTACCATTGTATGCTATTACATTTCTAGTTCTCTTTACCAAAACTTTAACTCTGTTAATTAGTTAAATTCAGTGAAATGGTCATCTAGTGGCATCTCCCTTTTCTGTGATGTTTCATCTGGGCTTGTGTTGTTTTGTGGGTCTATTGAAAATTACTTTGCCTTTAAGATGTGGGGATTCTGTCTTCTTGTTAGCTACCTGCTTTTGGTGGGATTTGCATTTGGGGCTTTTTACTGTGATTTTTGGCCCTAGCCTGAACCTGCTTTCTCACTTTAATCGTCTGATACAGTAATAAGAGCATCTATGTGTCTATATTTTCTCATATAAATTAGGGTTGCTCCTCTCTGATCGTGTGCCTGTTTTTCTAAACACAGACTTGCTAGTATCTCTCCTAGCCATTCCGTTTTGGCTGATGATTCCTTGTCCAGCCAATGTTTTAGGATAATTTTCTTGGCTATATTTGTAGCCAGTACAGCAGCATGCTTCATACTTTCAGGCACCTGTCTTTGATTGATATTTCCTGTTAAGCACAGTTCTGACCAGAATAAATCTTCTTACCCCAGGAGTCCTTTAGCATCAGTAACTATAGCAGTTAGCTGGCTAGGTGTAACTGCCCCAGGGGTATGCCTTTAAGAGAATTATAATGAGCTAGGGCATCAGCCAATCAAAAACAAGGAGGGGAGTGTGCTGAGAGGGAGCAGCCTGAAGGGCTTCAGGATTTTTTCTCCGCTGACTGAGCAACATTTATTTATGTAATACATAATTGGAATTACAGCCTTTGAGTCATAGACTCCTTTGCAAAGACTCCACGTCAGTCATACAAATGTGAGCAATGGCAAGTAATAGGTGAGAACAAATTAGTCAAATCTAGGGCCAGGTAGACCCTGTGTACAAAGCAGGTATGCATTATTACACAGTCTAAGGTAGGCACATTACCCGGCGTCAATCAGGAGAGACACATACTAGCAGTACAACTTACAATAAGGGCCCTATGATATACTATCCTAGAAGCTTCAAGGGGCCGGGGTTCTGGAGACAGGGAGTGTGGGGCTAAGGCTGATGTCAATCGCAGGTGGTTTGCTCATGGGAGATAACTTTTGAGGGACATTTTGAAAAGGCCAAGTTTGGGTTTTTGGGAGGTCATTTAGCCATTGAGGTGCCCGGTGAAGGAAAGCCCTTTGACATTAGGAGGTTCTGCAGCGGGGCTCTATGAGTGAAGACCTGGTGCTACTTCTGGATGTTCTTGTAGGAGAGGTTGTCTTAGTAAGCAAGTGGCAAGACCCAGTGGGGTTTCTTTCAGGAACATTTTCTTAGCAAAAAGGCAGGTATGATATTGTAACCTTGTGTCAAAATTTAGCCAGTTAGCAGATTTGTATAGATCACAGGTGTGAGTGTGTTTGTCGCAGTTTGTGACCAGCCTACAGGCTTTATTTAGGATGGTTTTGACACCGGAGAGGGCAGTTGGGTGCACCAAACCATATATCACTATACCGTAGTCCACGAGGGGGAGGACTGAGGATGATATTGCAAGTCGGAGAGCATCGGGGGGGGGGGTGAGGTAGTGCTTGTGACGATACAGGAGGATGCTCCTGGAAATTAAGGGCAGAGGAGAGATGTTGAAATGTGAGAGTGGTAGGTGAGGGGGGTATCAAGGGTTATACCCAGGTACTTGAAAGTTGAGACTTGCTGACGTGGGGCACTTGTGGAATCGCAGATGTTCAACCTGTAGTTACAGTTCTGATGGTGGGTGAAGATCATGGATTTTTTTTTTTTTGTAATTGAGGATTAGTTTGTGAGCCACAAACCAGGATTCACTTTCTTTGAACCGGTCCTGTAGGGTGTGCTGGAGAGTGGAGGGGTGGGTGTGGCTCTCGAATATAACAGCGTCATCTGCATAGGTATTGCCATAATCGGAGTAATCTCATCTCCCTGTGCATGAGGAGGGAGCTTTTTTACTACTAATACTCAAGTGAGAGCTGTGTTTTTGGCTCCAGTTTGCTTCACTGCCTGTGAAAGTGAGGGGGACCATTTAGTAGAACACAGAGAGCTTATGTGGATTTTCTGCAGTTTTGCTCAGCCCTTTAGAGCACCAAGATGGGTTTACAGTGTATTTTTAAAGGCACTGTACCCTGTAGATGCACCAGTAAATTGGTAAACTACCTGCTAAAACTTTTAAATATTGCCTCAGCGAGACAGGAAGTGGATATGATGTCACTTCTGGTTTGGCTACTTATAAAGAGCTGTTTTAAAACAGCAGTGCAATGAATAGTCTTCAGAAATGAAAGTTATATTTTTATCCATGTGTGTGATTTTTTGAGTCTTCCGATTGTTGTTTATGGCAGTGCTATGCCAGATAAAGCACTTAATAAAAGAGTTATTTGCTAAAAACGTATATTCATGGAAAATAAATCTACCTCTCACATGCTTGTTGTTGTCACTTACTTCCCATGATGCATTTGTTTGTGTAAAACATTGGTTAAGAATGCGCATTCATTTGTAGCAGACTGTAAAATCAAAAGTCTGTCAAATTGATACTGTAATATGGACTCATAAGTGCATTATCCACTCAGTAACAGTAATAGTGTTATAATAACTAGTCAGCAATTTCTCTCAATGTACTGACCAGGTTGATATTTTCCATAACAACCAGCTGGTTGTTATGACATTCATGAGCCATGCCAGTCAAACTATGCTGCTGCCTCATTGGCCAACATTCTGTATGTGGGCTGGGCCAAACAGTCTCACAAACTGCTGGAGAAAAATTGCTGGTCTGTTATTATAAAAATAAAAGATGGGAGGGTTTTTCATATGAGAGACGCACTACGGGATGCTTTGATAAACCCCTCGGGCTTCACCCTCGGGGTTTATGTAGCATCCCACAACTCGGGTGTGCATTAAATTATCATATCAAACCCATCCCCATCCATTATTCTCTATATCTCTTGTGGGGAAGCATGCATGTTACAACCCAGACGATCCATTTAATGTTGTCGACCCACCACGCATCCGACCCACTCATTTTCCCCGATTACTCCCGCTGGTTACAACACAAAACAATGCTATGAACAACAAACTCGATCACAGTTCTAAAAGTCAAGTCTGTATTCTCACCGTGCTCCACTCATTCCCCTGATTGTAGTGGAAATATCTGGCAGAATTCACTCGTAGCGCAGCAGGGAGGGATCGAGACCCTGTTGCTGTCACACATTTATAGTGCAAAGAGAAGTTGAGGGCTTGAACACAAGTTAGACTTCACGCATGAAGCGAAAAGTGTTTGCAGTATGTGCAGCCCTCGTACTCACGTGATCCCCAAACTGTTGCTCACAGACACCGCAATCACCACAGCTTCACTGACAGATAACTTTATGAGAAGTGAATGTGCTGTACAGTTCAGATCATCGGCGCATAAATGTGCTTCCTGTCTGTTTTTCATGATCTCACTTGGCCACAATAAACAGATCTGCCGATTTGTCCAGGAGTCACATATGCTATTGGTTTTCACTACGGTGCAGGACCATTGTATTTCTTTTATTTTTAACTGTTATTCACACACTTTGGGGTCTCAGTATACAGAGTTTAATTTGTGAGCACACATACCAATTCCACTACCCATCAATGTGTATAATGTTTTGATTTCTTGGCAAGTCTTGACCCCAAACCTGTATCCTCCATGACTGCCCTTGCCGGTGTCACTGATTGCCATCTTCTAGTTGTCATAAGCTAGCAACTGGCTCACACCCTCCTCTTATCTCCTTGGCCAGCCAGCCACCGTGCTAGCGATCTTTAAATATGCAGTCAGTCGTAATCTTATTTTGCTGCCTTCCGAGGAGATGCATGAAGAACATGTGCCGTTAGCTGGATACAAGTGGGAGTGGCTGATTCACTCATGTTTTTGGGTGCAGTGAGAGTGGGAAAAGGATGGGTTTTTTTATGATTATTTTAAACATCTCAAAAAATGGGGATACTGAAACAGGCGAGGTAAACTTTTCTTTCAGCTCAACAAGACAAGTTGCTGCTTAACACTGAATGTCAGCTGTCATATGTTCACTACTTACAAACAGCAATGTCCGTAAACATGCAAGGCTTCAAAACGTAAACTCCACCAAAGAATTATGTCCAAACAGAAATGCATCAAGGTTACAGAGTCCACTTCTAAAATAACCATGATGCCCTCTGTTTGCAAATGGCGATCCTGGCGAGGGTCTGTGCTGGACAACAGGTGACTAAAGCCTAGAAAAGAGGAAAAAATCATGTTAGCAACAACTGCAACTCTTTCTAAAACGACCAGTAATAGTTAGATTGTTCTAATGGTAAAGTGTAAAAAACATTTAATTGCACTGCTGCTTTAACTCAGCCCATCAGGTATAGTTTGAATCAGAGTAATCTCATCTGCCTGTGCATGAGGAGGGAGCCTTTTTACTACTAATACGCAAGTGAGAGCTGTGTTTTTGGCTCCACTTTGCTTTACTGCCTGTGAAACTGAGGGGGACCATTTAGTAGAACACAGAGAGCTGCTGTGGAGTTTCTGCAGTTTTGGTCAGCCTTGTAGAGCACCAAGACAGGTTTACAGTGTCTTTTTAAAGGCACGGTACCCTGTAGCTGCACTAGTAAATTGCTAAACTACTTGCTAAAACTTTTAAATATTGCCTCAGCGAGACAGGAAGTGGATGTGACATTGCTTCCGACCCCCCCCCATATATTACTTCCCCCAGCGAGCTGAGGCAAGTGCAGGGCAGAGGCAATGCAGGCAGAGGCAAGCAGCGTCTGCCTATTTAGCATAGGAAGGTAGGCCTCAAACCTCGTCACTTTAATACTAAAGGAGAATCTGGCCCTAATATCATGTTGTTGTTTTTTGTTTTTTTTTGTAAACTTTATTTAACTTTGAAAAGTTCAGTTACATATTCCTGCTGCCAAGGCAGTACACTGTATGAAGTTTCCTGTGCATTTGATTCCATTTATTATTATAATTTATAGAATAACTATTTATACAATGAGCGCGATGGAAAATTCAGTCACATAAAAGATGTATCTTGCCTGCTAAAGTACCCGATTCATAAGATAAAAAAATGTATCTTATGAATCGGTTACGTCACGCTTGTTATTTCCACTATCTGGTACATCACAATGACACCTCGCAGATGCCTACTTGCGCTACAGCGGACCTGCGGCTTCAGACGCAGTGGTAAAATTATTAAAAAATAGATGTGGGCAAATTTATTTCCATCACACTCATTGTATAAAGCAGACATGGCATGGATTAGCGTGCCATACGCTTTTTAATCTTCACTCAAAGTCTATACCCTCTTGCTCCCTCACTCATGGCTATGCCACTTGTGAGGGATCAAGAGGTCACAGACCTCTTGTGAAGATAAAAAACGTGTGACATGCTAACCCATGCCATATCCCCTATTTAGTTAGTACACCATGTAGGCAGTTAGACCGGCTTGCTATAAGGCATGTAAACGTTCTTTGTAATACTCCTATATTCACTTTGTTAGGTATTTCCATTGAAAATCACCTGTTAGGAATGCCAGTGGATGGCTTCAGAAGGCAGGGAACCAGTCCTGTGGCAGTGCCTTTTCCATAGGCAGCCAGACCAATTCATATTTCTCTGTTTTCCCTTTGACCATATATTGAGTTCTCTCCAATTTCATACATGATGGAAGTGAATTTATCCAGGAGGCAGTAGTTGGAACATCATTCAGTCTTCAATATTTTGCTAGTTCACGCATCCCCACCACTACTTCCAGCCTCCACAGCGAATTTCTCCCTTGTGGTTTCTTTCCCCTGCCCTCTGGTAACCACAGAAGGGTCTCTATAGGGTTCTAACTCAAAGCTATGTGAAGTACTTTAGACAATAGTGATAAAATGCCCCTCCAGAAACTCTGAACCCTATGACAGTCCCAAATCATGTCGTAGAATGTACCCTCCTGAGCCAACATTTGGGACAAAGGTTGGATTTCGTTGAGTCAGTTCTGTGCACCAAAACTGGCGTGAAATATGTACGCATCAATATATTGTATTGGATAGCTCTCAGTCTGTTACTTACTGGGCAGTTTAATATATTTTTTAAAATGAGGTTCCAGTCTCCTCCTGTTAGGCCAGTCTCTTGAACGTCAGTCTCCCACCTGCTTCTAATTTTAGCGAGAGGGTCTGGCATTGCCCCTAAAAGGAGCCTATAGCAACGTCACAGGGGTTTGAAGGTGCCTATCGTAGACTGATCTACAAAAATTTTCTCTAGAGGTGTATGTGTTGGTATCGTCTGATCCCTATATTTCTCTGACCAAGCCTCTACCTTAGTTTTAATTCTGAGATATAAGAAATAATGTGATGCATTTAGGTCAAAGTGACTGGCCAGTTCCCCATATTCTTTTACTTTCCCCCCTCTAGCATTTGACCCAGGAGGGTGAACCCACATGCTCACCACTGTTTCAAGCTTCGAGTGTCTGCCTCTGGTATAGCCCTTCCATCTTCCAAAAATAAAGCCAGGGCTGTTTCCAGAGACGATGATGGTCCCTGGCCCAATAATTTTTGAGCCCATCTCCAATCTTTCCAAGTGGATCTTGTATATGGGTGGGTTGTTTTTTGTTCAAATGTGTCTCCCAATGACCCCACCAACTTCTGTTGATACATGGGGACTATTCTGGGAGTTCTCCAGCTCGGCCCAGGCAGGAGCTGAGCCATTCTCCCTCAACAAGTTCTGTACATAGGCCATCTGGGAGGCCATATAGTAGAGATGAATATTCGGGAGGCCCAGGCCACCCTGTCAGACTGTGTGCCAGAGTATCTCTATTTTAATTCTAGGTCTTCTCCCCCACCACAGGAGCTGGGTTACTGCTCCTGCCAAAGAGTTTATCATTTTTTGAGGGACCGATATTGGGAGGGTTTGCAATAAATAAAGACGTTGTGGCAGTATACTCGTTTTTATAAGGTTTACCCTTCCCGAGAAGGTCAAAGGGAGTGCCTTCCACTTAATACAGTGCTCTTTAACTTTTTGGAATACTGAGCGGTAATTGAGTTTTGCTATGAGAGACAGTTTACTCGGAAGATGGATCCCTAGATATTTAATATCTTTTGAGGGATGTATAGTAGTGCTTTCTGTAGTTATGGGGGGAATTCCTCTCCCCCAGAGGGAGTCACTCTCACTTACCTCAGTTTATTTTGTGCCCGAAATAGGACCATAGCCTTCAAAAATACTTGTCAGGGCAGGCAAGGCCTTGTTTGGCTGGTCCAGGAAAAGCAGTATGTCATCCGCAAACAGCAAGATAACATGGTTTTCTCCCTTCCAATAGTAGCCTCGAATGTCATCATGTCCCCTGATTGCACCTGCTAGGGCTTCAGTAGTCCGGACGTATAATAACAGGGATGGGGCATCCCTGCCTTGTACCGCGTGAAAGTTTAAAAGGCATGGACAGGGTATTGTTCGTCAGAATTTGTGCCTGGGGGGGAAGTGTACAAAATTTTCAGCCACTTTCTAATTGTATCCCCCAAACCAAATTTTCACAACACCACGAACGTAAATGGCCATTCAACAGGGTCGAAGGCCTTCTCCGCATCCAGTGCCAAGAGGCCGCATCCCTGACCCCCCCCTTTGCCTTTGTCCAGTTATGCATTATGTTTAGGGTTCGTCTCAAGTTGTGTTTCACCTGCTGCTCTTTTACAAAACTTCTTGATCCTTATGGACCAAACCTGGGAGTGTCTTTTCCACTCTGTGGCTAATACTTTGGCCAGTACTTTATAGTCTGCATTTAGGAGTGAAATGGGGTGATATGAGCCGCATTTTAAATGGATCCTCCCTAGGTTTGGGTAACACCGTAATAGTGGCTAGTAGTTGAGACTTAGGAATGACGCCTCCCTTCAGCGTTTCCCGTATCATGTTGAACATTAAGGGCCCCACTGTTTCCCATGTTTGTTTATAAAATTCTACTGGTATCCTGTCTGGCCCCGGTGCCTCCCCCTTTTTGAGTTCCAGACTGCTTTTTTTATTTCCTCTAAAGTTATTGGCTGGTTCAGTTCGTCTTTCAGTGTTGGATTAATTAGGGGTAGGCGAATTCCCTGCAGGAAACTATCTGGATCTGCAGTCGGGGGTACCTGGGAAATGTAGAGGTTAGCATAGAACTCTTTAAAAATATCATTAATATCCTTTTGGTTATGTATAAGCTCCTTTTCCTTGCCTTCCAACCCCAGAATAGTCCTCTCTGCCCTTTTCCTCTTGACCAAGCCCACCAACCGTTTCCCTGCTTTGTCACCCTCAAAATAAGTATGTAAGTGGGCAATTAGCAAATCTCTCTCTCTCTCTAATCTCCTGGATGCCAGTTGATTGAGTTGTCCTTTAAGGTTTTTAAGTTCCTTGGTGACAAGTGATCGGGGGTTGGTCATAGCCCTACCCTCTAGCTCCTGTATCTGACTGCTCAGGTTTTCTTCATCCCGCACTAAAGATTTTTTCTTAAAGGCAACATAGGGGATAGTTTTTTCTCTAATAAAAGCTTTCATAGCATCCCAGATAGTATTAATGTGAGTCTCCCCCTTGTGGTTTATGTCTATAAATTCTTTAAGTTTCGCAGAGACCTGGGCCACATATTGATTATCTAGTAGTATCGCTGGATCCATCCTCCACTGTGAGGGATGAGGGGGGTTTCAGTATGCGGTTTCAGTGTTACCACCAGTGGAGCATGGTCCAAGATCACCATTGGACCATATGAGGCTTCCATTCCGGCCCTTATCAGATCAGAGGACACAAACATATAGTCCAGCCTGGTGTAGTCTTGATGGGCATGGAGAAAAATGAATATTCAAACAACATGAAGTCTTGCAATTCTAGGCAATTCTTGGGGGTAGGAAGAAATAGGCTGTTGGTTAACTAGGATCTGCGGCCTATCCTGTAGGTAGGGAAATGGACAGACTAGATGGGCCTAGCGGTCCTTATCTGCCGTCAAAGTCTATGTTTCTATGTTTCTGTGTTGCTGTATTCTGACATATGCAGTGATGTCCAACCTTTGAACTGTCCCGGAGAGGAAAGAGTTAACTTTCCATGTAAGGCATGGAACGCTGAGCTCGAGCTCAGTTGAGACTCTGTCTGTTGTTGTTTGAACTCAAACCGCCAGATTCTTTACTCCACCTCACTGAACAGTCGCTCCGGAGATTTCTCCTTTGCTCGGTTCAATTTAGTCGGTTAAAGTGTCATTTTTTTCCTCTGTTTCAACCGAATTTAATCCGTTTAACCTGTCGGTTCAGTCTCTGTCTGTGGTATCGTGAGTACTAGATAGGTTTATTATTGTTTCTTCTGTGTGGAACTTGTAAACGTTGGATCGGTTTGGTTTGAACCGATCAGGTTTGTTCAAAAAAGTTTGTTCTACTTTTAGTGTGTGGTAACCGGTCCTTATCGGTTCTAAAAAAAGCATTTCATTCGTTTTCCACGACCAATAACGGTTAGGAACCGATAAGGGTGTCTTGCCCAAGGATTGCCAAAAAGGGTAAGTTGGTTAGGACTGGCCATGTCTGAGAAACCCAAGAGAAAACCGGCCCACTGGGTTTCAACACTGTATGTGTGTGTGGGGAAGACTTGCTAAGGCTGACCTCACACCACTCTGTGTTTATTGTCTGGGGTTTGACCACCTCGACTCAGACTGCCAGATTTGTAAAAATTTTCCTCAGCTGCCCTGGAAAAAGAGTTGGTAGGCTCAGGAAGGGAGGCCAAAAAGTCTACTGACCCGGATGGCCAGCCCGGTTCGGTTCCAACCGAACCAGGAGGAGTGCCCTCAGACCAGGGTGAAACTTCTTTGGGCAAAAGGAGAACCGACTCTGAGGAGTCGGTTCTGGTTAAAAGAAAAAGAAGGGATAAATCAGCCGGTTCGGATCCACAAGTTCTTTCCCCGACTGCTGATGAAATAGCCAAAGCGATAAGGATCGTTCAATCGCTAACCCCGGTTCCGACCGAACCGGCACCATCGGTTAGGGGCTCGGTTCGGTCGGTTGCCCCGGTTCCAGATTATAATTTAGAGGATTTTTATGAACCGGAGGAGGAGGAAGGAGAGTATGAGGATAGTGATGGTGATTATGAATGTCTGGATGTGCCCATTGACCCGGACATCTCCCCAGACAGACCTTCAGGGGTTTCTCCTCCTAGGCTTTTTGAGTCCCCTTCCCATTTTATGTTTTACAAAAAAGTGGCTGAAACTCTTCAGCTTTCTATGGAGGAAGCACTAGAGGATCAGGAGTAGCCTGATTATGTTGAGATGATGGACATCCCAGAGTCCAGGAGGCTGTCTATTCCCCTCCATAAGTCTTTTGGGAAACAGACAATAACAATTTTAAAGACTCCTAATTCTATATCTCCTGTGGACAAGAGAAAGGACAAGAGGTATACTCTCTCAGGCTCAGATACAGAGTTCCTTACCCAGCAATGCAGCCATGTTGGGGTAGTGCAGGCTGCTGCCTGTGATAAGGCAATTATACCCTGGCTTCACACACCCCAGATAAGGACTCTAGGAGGATTGATGCCATGGCAAAAAAACAGTACATGGCAGCATCTTTGGGAGTCAGGCAGGCTAATTATATGGCCCTGGCTAAATAGGTCCCTGGCCAGCTTGCCAAGGAGCTGGAGCAGGTGGCTGCAGATGGTATTGAGGCATCCAAGGTGCAATTTCATGCTGCAGTAGACTCCAATGATGTTTCATCTAGAGTCATGGCTACATCTGTGGCTCTTCGTAGGATGGCTTGGCTCAGATGTACTAGCCTGTCTCAGGATACCCAGACTAAGGCCATGGATTTTCCTGTTGTGGGTAATTCTCTGTTTGGGGAGCAAACAGAGAACTACATGAAGAAAATGGATGAATACAGGACCACCTATAGGAGTGCTCAGGCCAAGGAAAGGCAAGCCGCAACCCAGAGGCAGCAGCATTCCAGGGGCAGGGGCAGGCCTTTTCATAGGCCTTTCTACCAAGCCCAGGCCTCCTCTTCTGCCTTTGCCCAGAGGGGGTTCTTCAGAGGGAGAGGCAGACGGAGTACAAGCAGGCCTGCTACCACCCCTCAGCCTAAAGCCCCTGCCAAACAGGCACCCTGATGGGTTTGCCCGGGCTGATTCTCCACCACCTGTAGGGGGCAGGCTGGCTTACTTTGTCCAGGACTGGATGTCTTTAACATCAGACAAATGGGTCCTGGAAGTAGTAAGCCAGGGACTGGTTCTCAGCTTCAAAAAATTTCCCAGGATAAGAATCAGATCCTTTCCACCTGCAAATCCTTCAGAGGCACTTGCCCTAGAGGCAGAGGTCTCTTCCCTCTTGGCTCTGAGAGCCATAGAAAGGGTTCCACCCCTACACAAGGGAAAAGGATTGTACTCCAGGTACTTCGTAACTCCCAAAAAGACAATGGCGGCCCATCCTGGATCTCAGATATTTAAACAAGCACCTTTTAAAGCCAAAGTTCAAAATGGTGACTCTGGGAATAATTCTACCCTCTCTAAGGCCAGGAGACGGCTAGTTTCCCTGGACCTCAAGGACGCCTATTTCCACATTCTCATCAGAAGCTCCCACCGAAAGTACCTCAGGTTCGAGTTGCCCTCAGGCCACTATCAATTCAGAGCAATGCCCTTTGGCATAACTTCAGCTCCAAGGGTGTTCACAAAATGCCTGGCAGTAGTGGTTGCTTTCCTAAGCAGAAAAAAGATCTCCATCTTTCCATACCTGGACGACTTTCTCATAGTAGGTCAGTCTCCAGACCAAGTCAAGTCACACCTACAGATAACTCAGCAACTGCTCACTTCTCTAGGATACCTTCTGAATCTTTCAAAGTCAGTTCTAGAGCCTGTGCAGCTCCTCACCTTCATAGGGGCAGAGCTGGATACATTAAAGGCAAGAGCCTTCCTTCCCCTGGACAGGGCAAGGACCCTTGTGACACTGGCCTCTTCATTCACCCTCCAGGTGTCTCGACCAGCAAGGCATTTTCTGCAGCTCCTGGGCCACATGGCTGCCTCTACAGCAGTGGTCCAAGGAGCAAGATTTCAGATGAGGGACATTCAGTTCCACTTAAGAGCCTTCTGGTCCCAGAGAAAGGATCCTCTGACCAAACTAATCCCAGTGACTCGAACCCTGATCCAGGCTTTGCAATGGTGGCAGGATCAGGACAACCTAAGACAAGGAGTTCCCCTTTGTCACTCAGTCTCATTCTCTAATTCTTACCACAGATGCCTCCCTCTTGGGCTGGGGAGCCCACTTGGGGGATCTGACCACCCAAGGGTTGTGGTCACCTCAAGAATCTCTGCTTCACATCAATCTCTTAGAACTCAGAGCAGTGTTTCTAGCACTTCAAGTTTTTTCCAAGTCTGTTCAGAACAAAGTAGTTCAGATCAGGACAGACAATACCACCACAATGTGGTACATCAACAAGCAAGGGGGCACTCGGTCTACGGCCTTGTGCACAGAGGCAATGAAGTTGTGGTCTCTGGCCTATTCCCTGAATACCTCTCTCATAGCAGTGCACCTCCCAGGGGAAGGACAATGTCCTGGCAGATGCTCTCAGCAGGATATCTCAGGGCCATCACGAATGGTCCCTAGATCCCCTGATTTTGAAGGTGATCTTCTTCAGATGGGGCACCCCACAGATAGATCTTTTTGCAGCCCCAGACAATCACCAACTTCCTCTTTTTTGCTGTACGCCCCCAGTGTTGGGCTCAGTCCCCTGGATGCCCTAGTTCTCAATTGGGAAGGGAAGTTCCTGTATGCTTCCCCTTCCTCTCCTGTTCAAGGTACTAGTCAAAATCAGGTCTCAACCCTGCAAAGTGATTCTGATTGCTCCAGACTGGGCCAGACAGCCCTGGTACCCTCTCTTGCTGTCCTTAGCAGTCCACCTTCCCCTGTCTCTTCCCAGGAATTACAACCTGTTAACATGTTCTCAGGGGAAGGTCTGGTATCCGAATCTCAAATCTCTCAATCTCAAGGCCTGGCTCTTGAAGAGTTAGAATTTGCTGATTTGCATCTCTCTCAAGGTGTTCTGGATATTTTAAAGGCTTCTCGAAAGCCTTCCACCAGAAAGACTTAAAACTCAAAATGGAAAAGGTTTACTATTTGGTGCTCTGGGAAGCATATTTCTTCAGAGTCTGCTGGGTTGCCTACAGTCCTTGACTATATGGTTCATCTCAATAGCTTGGGACTCAGACCAGCTACACTTAGAGTGCATCTGGCAGCTGTCTCTGCCTTCTTGTCAGCAGGCAAGCACTCTTCCCTTTCAGCTCATCCTGTATTCTGTAAGTTCTTCAAGGGATTGCTGCATACCAATCCTCCCTTCAGGGACCCTGCCCCTGCTTGTGACCTTAATGTTTGCATTGCTCAGCTTATGCAACCCCCTTTTGAGCCTTTGTCCTCAGCAGAGCTTAAGTACTTGACTTGGAAAACTGTGTTCTTGGTAGCCATTACTTCTGCCAGACGCATAAGTGAGTTACAGGCCCTGTCAGTGGAGCCTGATTTTATCTCTTTCCGTGAGAGATAAGGTGGTCCTCAGGACTAATAGGAAGTTTTGCCTAAGGTGGTTTCAGATTTCCACCTTAACCAGTCTATGTCTCTTCCTGTTTTCTTCACTGACCATTCCTCCTCTGGGGAGAGGAGGCTGCACAGCTTGGATGTGAAAAGGGCCCTTAGCTACTACATAGAGCGCACCAAGGTTCACAGGTTTGACTCCCTCCAACTGTTCCTCACTTATGGTGAGGTTGGTAAGGGAAAACCTGCCACTAAGAGATCTATTGCCAGGTGGATTGTCTCTTGTATACAATTTTGCTATGAAAAATTAGGTAGGATCCCACCCTCAGGCCTGATGGCTCACTCTACCAGAGGTACAGCTGCTTCCCTGGCTGCTGCCAGGGATATTCTTATCTTAGAGATTTGTCAAGCAGCCACCTGGAAAACAGTACATACTTTCACCAAGCATTACTCTCTGGATATCCAGGCTAGGAGTGATGCTCAGTTTGGCACAGCAGTGCTTCAGAGCCTATTCCCGACATAGGTTCTGTCCCTCCTCCATGGAGGTACTGCTTGGTAGTCTGCATATGTCAGAATACAGCAAGACTTCATGTTGTTTGAAGAAAAAATTACTCACCTTAGTAATGTTTCTTCTAATGGAGTCTTGCTGTATTCTGACTTCTACCTCCCCTCTCAGAACCTGGGTTTTGGGATGTGGGTGGGCAGCAACAGTGTTGGCACTCTGGAGGTACCCCCTTTTTCTCACGCCTTAATTTGGGTGTGTGTGTGTGTGTTTGTTTTATTTTTTGGGGTTTCCTGACTTGAGTCTTTGCCTTGGAACCAAAAAATATTTTATTATATTTAGTAGCCAGTTGGCTGAGTGTGAGTTACAGTTTCCACACAGGACACCCAGTGAGTATAGCTCGTAAAGATCTGGCGGTTTGAGTTCAAACAACAACAGACAGAGTCTCAACTGAGCTCGAGCTCAGTGTTCCATGCCTTGCATGGAAAGTTAACTCTTTCCTCTCCGGGGCAGTTCAAAGGTTGGACATCACTGCATATGTCAGAATACAGCAAGACTCCATTAGAAGAAACAACATTACTAAGGTGAGTAATTTTTTCTTTCCTACTGTCAGGATGGCAGTATCTCTAGGCTTCTATCATTGCCCTTCCCTCAACCGGATCTTTCAAGGCTGCCACACTTCGTGGCGGTGGTCTAGATCTCCCACCGAATGGTCCATCTGAGGGTCCAGTAGGTGTTGAAATCTCCCCCCATTACAATATTATCCGGGTAAGGTGCTGCAAGAGTCACCGCCAGGTGTGTAAAGAAGTCTGGGGAGTCAAAATGTGTGCCATATATGGACACCAGAGTGTATTTTGTTCCCCCGAGGTCCACTACTGCTATCACATACCTTCCTTGGGGATCAGAGACCACCGCATATACTTTATGTGGCGACCTGTGTCACAGCCAAATGGCTACTCCTCTGACCTTTGAAGTAAATGGGGACACTAGCGGAGCTCCTCCACATGAAGACGCCAAACACACTGACTCTTCCCCAGTTAGGTGGATTTTCTGCAAGAAAATAATATCTCCCCTCATTTGTTTTATTTGTGCCCACACTGTTTTCCTTTTAACCACGATCCTCAAACCATTAACATTCCAGGTTACAAACCTTAACTTCTCCATTTGAATTCACTATAACATATACCTTGAACATGCCTTCTTTTAACCACACTACTACTTGTGCCTACTGTTATTTTTAACATACTAAACTTTTCAATTTTTTCAACTTTTAACACTCTCGAACAAGTCCCCTCCCACTCCCTTCCATTGTTCCCTTACAGGCAATAAGCTTTGGTCCTGCTAACAACTTCCCTTCCCCCAAATTCCCCCGTAACAAGTTAACAACCATAACAACTATTAACAAGAACCCCTTAACCCTCCCTAGAATCATATTCGCCTACTATTTTCAACCTCTACTTCTCTTGGATGGAGCTGGGATCCCACCATATAAAATATGTATTCTAACATCTAATGTTGTAGCCATCCTGCTAGGGGGAACTTCCCTCTCCCGGATGGGTGAGACTCCGCGGGGAGAAAAGAGGAGTGCCCCTATCTTGAATCATTCTCTAAAGTCCCCAAAATGGTGAAGGGAGTTCCCTTCCACTGATTATTTCCCTCCAGGGGGGCCGTTGTTAGGGAGGTCCCATCCCCTGCCCCGAACGACAAAGGTAAGTCCCCACCACAAAATATGCGTCTCTCAGATTGACCATAAGAGCTCTGCCATCCTTATATTTATGCCCCCAGAAAGGATTCTCTTCTCACACTTGTTCTTTTTTTTTTAAACTATTTTTTCCTCCAGTCACTGCTTCGCTGAGACTCCCTCAGGCATCCTGGCTTGTTCTTGCCCGCCTGAGACCTCCCCCCGCATCCTGAGTCTCCCCCGTGGTACTCTGATCCCTCTCACCTACCTGGCAGCGTGAGCTCCCTGGCTTAACCCCCCCAAGGTGGGGCCACCACTCCCTTTGGTGCTCTTGAAGGTCAAGTCAGCTGCAGGCTAGGCAAGGGGCGGAGAGAGAATCAGGAGACCAGGTGGGTGGGATCTGGTGGTGGACGTGGAGGCCAGGTGCCTGTTGTCTACCCAGCGGTGCAGGTTTTTCCTTTTTTACTACGCGTAACCCCCCCTCCCAGAAGCGCAGATGTGCAATGACATCCAAGTGCTAGATGGGCATGCTCCTGCACCCGTCAGCAGGATGTCCGCCGTTGCCTCACCCCATCTGAAAGTGTCCCTGGGTGCGATACACCCAGCCTCCGATGAGCGCTGCTGGTCCCAGAGGATCACAACCCTCCCTATCCCAGGAGAGGAGAGCTGTCGTCGGGCGCTCTGTCCTCTTCTCCCCAGCTGACCGAGCTCGTTCCTGAACCCGGGTCGCCAGCATGGTGTGAGGTGTGGCACCAGCGCCTCAACCCTCAGTGCCACCGGGCCGGCTCTCACACTTTTTCTTATGTGACTGCACCTTCAGTAGTCATGCAGCGTCCTCCCCCCCAGCCCGAGTCCCCATCCCCCTATTCAATACTTATTGAAGTAAATTCCATTTAAAGAAAGAACACTTATTTGGCCATCTAATTCTCAATGAATCACCTCAAGAAAACCGTTTAGAAACATGTACGTTTTCTTCCTGGTATTTACAGTATCAGAGTTTCTTCCATTGCTGAGATACAGCAGTCTAGTTTACTCTGGTGCTTTTAGGCCGTATAAATCACCTCATGTCCCTCTGTGGGTTAGAATGAGTGTATAAGCAGCCAGGAGCTGGTATTTAAAGTCCAGAACGCCCTTATTATAGCAAGGGGCAGCTCGCAAAACCTCAACAGAATCCTGTACAAGGGCATGAGTGAGATGGCCCAATATTACACGGAGCATCCGAGGAGCAGCGGGGAAGGACACGAGCTAGGAGTGTTCCGCAGCTCAGCCATTTTAGGCCACCAATAACTGGTGTTGCAAGTCGCAAGAACAGCCGTCACTCACCCCCCCCAGCCGGTCTCCCCACTCCCGGAGCTCAATTCAGTTCAAAAACAGTACCTGAGAAGAATATCCATAGCACCCTCAGAGGAGGAGGCAGGTTGGTTGTTTCTTTTATTTTCTAGTTCTTTAACAAAGTCTAGTGCCACCTCGGGGTTCATGAATGATTTCTGTTTTCCTCCTGGCTGTCGAATTATTAAGCGGGTTGGGTAGATCAGAGAAAAAGGACAATTCAGATCATGAAGTTTTTTCTTTATTGTAGTGAAGGCTTGTTTTTGGAGCTGTAGCTGTCTCGAGTAATTGGGGAAGACACTCTTGAGCGCTGGATGGTGAGTGTCCTCTGTTTTTGTGCCGCATCCAGTACATATTGCTTATCCTGGTACTTTAAAAATTTCACCAGGAGATGTTTCAGCCTTTGATCTGGGGAGCGATGGGCCCTCTGAATTTCCAAAGAGACCTCGGGAGGTATTTGGAGGGCTAGATGTAGCCCCCCGTTGAGGTTTTGCTGCTGAATTTAACTCCTATTACACTACTTGCTCTGCAGATCTCCTAAAGGCCCTCCCTACCTACCACTCCTTGAACACGGATTCCTCCCCCCCATCCTCTGCCCCTTCCTTCTCCTTCTCAACTATCTCTTCTGTGGATGCTTTAAAAGCCTTACTCGCCATCAACCCTTCAAAAGGATCATCTCCCGATGACCTCGACCCTAAATGTCTCTCTCTCTCTCTCTCTCTCTCTCTCAGCCCATGCCATTGCCTACCCCCTCTCCCTTATTTTAAGTCTCTCCTTCACCACAGGCTCAGTCCTGACATCATGGAAACATGCATTGGTCCTCCCACTACCCAAAGGGGGTGACTCCTCTTCCCTGTGTAACTACCACCCCATCTCTCTTCTCCCCACCCTTCCTAAACTCCAAGAACACCTGGTTCTCTCCCAACTTGCCTCTTTCCTATCTGAATCCTTGTTTTTCGCCCCTTTCCAATCTGGATTCAGGAAAAACCACTCCACAACCACCTCTCTGCTCAGACTTACT
Organism: Neoceratodus forsteri; assembly: GCA_016271365.2. NCBI lineage: Eukaryota > Metazoa > Chordata > Ceratodontiformes > Ceratodontidae > Neoceratodus > Neoceratodus forsteri. The sequence continues at coordinate 178,845,636 of CM057456.1, forward strand.
GACTGTATCTCAACCAGGATGGATAATGACCGTATCACATCAGGCATTTTTGTTGACCTTGCCAAAGCATTCAACACAGTCTCCCACACCCTTCTCCTGGACTCTCTCTCACAACAGCAGGACTTTTCCGTCTGCCACCAACTGGTTCAGGTCTTACCTCATTGGCAGAACCCAGTCAGGATCTCTGGTGTCATCTCCTCTCCCCTCCCAATCACCACTGGAGTCCCACAGGGCTCAGTCCTTGGTCCCCTTCTAGTCTCAGTCTTCCTAAATGACCTACCCTCAGTCTGCTCCTCCTCCATCTACATGTATGCTGATGATACAGTTTTGTATGTGCCTGGCTCAAGTCCTGCTGAGGTTGCAACCAGGTTGCAACATGACTTCATCAAAGTTCAGCTCTGGTTTGCTAACCATCAACTCTTCCCCAATGCCAAGAAGACTGTCTCCATGACCTTTGGCACTAGGCAGAGACTCTCTAGGCTCCAAAACCTCCCCTCTTTCCCCACCCTGGATGGGACTTTACTTGAGGACACATCCTCCTTTAGATACCTAGGGGTTTGGCTGGACCAACACCTCACCTTCTCTGGTCACATCGATGCCATGCTGAGTAAATTGCACCCCTAGCTTGGCGCCTTGTACAGGAACTGTAGTAGCATTCTTGCAATGATTAGGCGTGATCTTATTCAGAAGATGATCCTTTCCATGTTCAACTACTGTGATGTAGTCTACCGTGCTGCTCCCAAATCCTTCCTGGCCAGATTGGGACACCCTGTTACACACACTCTGTTACTTCGGCCTTGATTCTCCTTCTCGCACCCACCATTGTGTCCTCTACCACACAGTGTCTCTCCCCTCCCTCACAAATACACGCCTATCGCACTGTGCTAAACTCGGTTGGGAATACTCCCCAACTACCTCTCCTCCTCTTTTGTCTTACCTCCCCTCCTCCCTCCCATTCCCTTAGATCCTCTCTCATACCCTGGTCATCCCTAGGCATTCCACCCTCATAGGCCAGTCAGACTTTTCACATTGTTTCCCCAAAATTTAGAACTCCTCCCCTCAAATCAGGCACTCCTCTTCCACCTACTCCCTGAACTCCGCTCTGCAGAATTATCTCTCATCGAACTGCTCTTGCCATGACCCTCCTTAACTGCTTCCCTATCTAGACACTCTCCCTCCGCTCTTGAATTCCCACCCCTTTCTATTCACTCCTTTCCCTCCCCCGGACTCCCCTCCCCACCCCACTCTTTTTTCTTTACTGCCCTCTTGCCCCTTGCAGGGTTCTCAGCATCCTGAAGGGTACGACTGTTTCCCCTCTCCATCCACCTCCCTCCTCTCCCCCTTGTTTTGTCCTGTAATGTACCTTTCTACCACTACTTCCCCTATCTCCCCTTTCTTGCCCCTATATTTACCTTCACCCTACCTCCCAACATCTTGCAACCTTCCTAGCTCCTTGCAGGGTTCTTTGCATCCTGAAGGGGTCGCAAATCAGGTTGCTCCCCTACCCACCACCCCTCCTCACCTCTACCCCCCCCTTCTCTTCCCCGTATCTACCCTTTCCCCATCTCCCCTTTTTTCATGCAACCTGTCTCCTTGCAGTGTTCCCAGCATCCTGAAGGGGTCCAAAATAGGTTGCTTTCACCCACCTAATTCTTTGTCCTCTGGAACATTGCATCTAGTCTTTTACCATGCACTTATACTGCACTTTTTCTCCTCATTTATCAGTCAGTTTCCCAATCTACACTGTGGAGGGGTTGTGGGATAACAGATGGACCAGACACCGAACTTCAGGTTCAACACACAATCTCTCTGTGATGTTTATTCAAAATACAGGAAATAAGCTTCAGCAATGTCATATTCCTTCTTCAGTACATCAGATTGCAGCAACAGGCAATGTATGTCCTTTCTCTGCACTTAGACAGCGCCTCCTGACACTGGTCTTTGATCTACTTAGCAGTTGAGATTCAGCCTCCACCCCTATGTGGGCATTGTTTGCTTGGGTGGTGGGGCTCAAAAAAAAAAAAAAACTAAAAACAAAGAATCTCAGTGCAGAAGCACTGAAACAAGGATTACCCCAAAGGGCATTGGCAACAAATCAAGTTTCAAAGAAATACAATATCATACATACTTCCATAATGCAAAGCATCATGGGATATATGCAAATCCACATGACATTTCAGACGTGTTCAGTTTACAGCAATTTACATGCATTTTAAATAGCACAACTAACTTAATTTCTATAATAGTCACCTAGTACTTTTTACCATTATCAAAAACACCTAGTGCCATGGTAGTTTCAACATTTACAGGTTTCATAAACATAAGGGCCTGGATATTCAAAAGGGTTGTGTATGGTGCAACAGGGATGCACCATGCGCAACCCACCAGTGCACCCCGGCATGATATTCAAAGGGGCAAGTTGCAAGGCGCAACTTCCAATGCACCGGGTTGCATCAGTAATGTATGCGGCGCAAGTGCGGGGGGTGTGCCCATGCATATGCGGCACATCCCGATATGCAGCCCGGGATACTTGAAAGAGGCATTAAGGGGAATGGGGCATGAATCAGGGGTTGAGGAACAGTGGGCAGTATATACTTGAAAGAGGCATTAAGGGAAATGGGGCAGGAATCGGGTTGAGGAACAGTGGGCAGTATTTAAAATGGGAATTACAAGAGCAACAGAATTATGCATTAAGCAGGTTAGCAAGAGGAAAAGGAAGAGGAGACCATTATGGTTTTCCAAGAGGTAGCAAAGAAAGTGAAAGCTAAAAGATTGCATTCAGGCAATACAAAAGACACAGGCACAAGGGATAGGAGAAGTACCAGGAGAAACAAAGGGAGGCAGGGAGGTCAGTAAGGAAGCCAAAGCTCAGACAGAAGAACACATTGCAAAATCAGTGGGTAGAGGGACAAAACCTTTTACAGGTACATAAGTGAAAAAAGAAAGGCAAAGGAGGGATAGTGAGACTGAAGGGGAGGATGGGGCAGCATGGAGATGACAACAGTAAAGCTGACACATTGAACAGATATTTCTGCTCAGTCTTTACTGAGGAAGAGGAGGGTAATGGGTCTGAAGGGAGTACAAGGGGTGAGAATGGTGCAGAAATGGACACAAGTCCCTTTACACGAGAAAGGGTCCTGAAGGAACTGGAAGTAATAAGAGTTGATAAAGCAGTGGGGCCAGATGGGGTGCACCCCAGGGTCCTTAAAGAACTAAGAGAGGTGGTGGCTGAACCTCTGGCTATCCTGTTTAGCCGATCACTGGAAACAGGGAAGGTACCCAAAGACTGGAGAATAGCAGATGTAGTCCCCTTATACAAAAGTGGGAACAAAGAGGAAGTGGGGAACTACAGACCAGTCAGCCTCACCTCGGTAGTGGGGAAGATCATGGAAGCACTACTGAAGGAGAAATTGGTGGAACATCTGGTTGTCAATGGACTACAGGACCCAAGGCAGCATGGTTTTCTGGGGAGGTCTTGTCAGACCAACCTCGTTGAATTTTTGACTGGGTGACTAGGGAGGTGGATCAGGGAGGGCAGTGGACATGGCCTATCTGGACTTCAGAAGGCCTTTGACACCGTGCCACATAGAAGACTATTACACAAACTGGGGAATATGGCTGTGGGCAGGACAGTAGTGTGGTGGTAGGTAACTGGCTGGCGGCAGGACACAGAGGGTGGTGATAAATGGCTGTCACTCCACAGAGGGAAGAGTGACCAGTGGGTACGATAGGGATCAGTGCTGGGACCAGTCCTATTCAACATCTTCATCAGTGACATTGCGCAGGACCTAGAAGGCAGAATTTCACTGGTCGCTGATGACACAAAGCTCTGTAACAGAGTAGACACACCAGAGGGTGTAGGCAGAATGAGAAGGGACCTGCAGAAACTCGAATAATGGTCAGGGGTTTGGCAGTTGAAATTCAATGCAAAGAAGTGCAAGATAATGCATATGGGGAACAAAAACCCTGGCACAATATATCAGTTGGGGTGAGGATATAGCATGCACCAAGCAGGAAAGGGATCTTGGGGTTATCATCTCTGATGACCTCAAGGTAGGGAAACAGTGTGACAAGGCAGCAGGTAAAGCAAATAGGATGCTGGGATGCATAGGCAGGGGCATCACCAGCAGGAAAGGGAGGTCATAATTCCACTATACAAGACACTAGTGAGGCCCCACCTGGAGTACAGTGTACAGTTCTGGAGACCTTACCTACGTAAGGACATAGACAGGGTAGAGAAGGTTCAGAGGAGGGCAACAAATATGGTACATGGATTACATCACAAGTCCTATGAGGACAGGTTGAAGGAACTGAGCATGTACTCCCTGGAGGAGAGGAGGGAGTGAGGGGATATGATTGAGACATACAAGTATCTTACAGGGAGGAACAGGGTGCAGGAATACACTATTTTTTTTTTTTGAGTGATCTTTTTCTCCCCCTATGTGCTCCTCGGCAGCCACTCCTTCAGGCTTGCCAAGGCAGTCCCCTGATCCATCCTTTCCTCTGAGACTCCACCTGCCTCAGATCGCAGCTGATCCCCAGGGTGACCCGGCGTAACCCTTTTCGACGGATGGGTCCCCCTCCTCCGAGGGGGAAGGCACCAGCCAAGGGGTAAGCCAGCGTTACTATTTCTTTTAGCCCCAGGGATGCTGCTGAGACGGGGAGCTCAGTAGGACTTTGATGGCCTCAGAGCGCCGGGCAGCCGTCATCCAGCTACCGTGAAGCGGTATTTCCACTTTTCTGGTTATCCCCTCCTCTTGCATGCGTCAGCAGTGTTCCTGGTCTCCACCAGGGGCCGCTGCAGCGCGACAAGCTCCCACTACCCACCCCCAGGAGAGGAGAGCAGTCCTACGGATGCTCGATCCTTCCCGCACCTGCCAGCCCCCGACGACGTGAGTCCGTTCCCGAACTCTGGTCACCGGCGTGGGCTGAGGTAAGGCGCCAGCGCCTCAACCCTCTGCGCCACTGGGCTGGCATACACTATTTTTAAGCGAAAAAGATGTTCCAGGACTAGAGAGCATGGGATGAAGTTGGAGGAAAGACGATTCAGCGGAAACGTGAGGAAGAATTTCTTCACAGAATGGGTGGTGGACAAGTGGAACACCCTGCCAGAGGAAGTGGTGGGGGCTGAAACAATCACGGGATTTAAGAATGCATGGGATAGACATAAAGGAATTCTGGAGGTCAAGGGTAAGGGGCAACAGACTTCTAGGAAAACATTAACTGAACTTAACAAGCTCAAATGGGCAGACTGGGTGGGCCATAGACCCTTATCTGCTGACACTGTCTGTGTATCTATGTGCGGCGCATATGCTTCCACAGCTCCGCCTTGCACTGCTCGGGGGGGGGGCGCAAAGATGTGCCTGGTAAAACCAGGAACAGGTGAGCTGCCATATGGCAGGGTGCAACACAGCAGCCACCAGCCGTTGGTGGCCACCCGCCCACCCAGAACACTGTCCACGAGCCCCCTGCCCTGGGAGTGTTGTGGCCCCCTGCCCTGTCGCCCGCTCACTGGCAGCAGTAATATTAAGTTCCCTGGTGGTTCAGTGGAACCCCCCCATTGCCCAATCGCGGGCATTAGTATTCCTCAAGTCTCGATCGCCCGATCGCGGGTATTAGTATTCGTCAATTCCCCATTGCCCGATCACGGGCATCAGTATCCTTAAATTCCCCATCGCCCGATCGTGGGCATTAGTGTTATTAAATCCCTGGTGGTCCAGTGGAAACCCCCTTCCCATCACCCGATCACGGGCAGAAATAGCACTTGGTACCCTGGTGGTCCAGTGGTACCCCCCTCCCCATCGTCTCATCCACTCCAGCACCCCGCCATTGGCGACGGCAGCATCACATTTGCATGCCGTCATCCTCCCGCCGAATGACGGCGCCACAGTACAGTCTGTATGCCTACTGGCCCTGCATAGACCAATGAGTTGTGCAGACCATACTGTACTACAGGCCTGAACTCATTCACATATCGGGCCTGTGTAGTATAGTATGATCGCCGTAGTCCTGACAAGTGGACCAACAGGCGACAGACCGTACTGTACATTGTATTAAGGGCGGCCGGGTGGCATGCGGGTGGGGTGCTGCTGCCCACCGATGATGCGGGGGTGCTGGGTGGTGGGGGACCTCAGTGGACGGGTGGGGAGAGGGGTACCACTGGAACACCAGGGTATCTAGTGCTATTTTCGTCTGCAATGGGGCTATCCACTGGACCACCAGGGAATTTATTAATACTAATGCCCACAATCGGGCGAAGGGGACTGTAAGGATACTGATGCCCATGATGGGGGATTTAAGAATGTTAATGCCCGGGATCGGGTGATATGGGGGGGTTTCCACTCGACCACCAGGGAAAGTAATATTACTTATGCCCGTGATCGGGTGCACGGGAGCGGGGACTGACATGGGACTGCAGGGCGTCGGTCCCCGATGGCTGCAGTCTGGCAGGACACCAGTCGCTGGGGATCAGTGCACTACATGCAAATGGGGCTATAATGACATGCAAATGGCTTCATTTGTGCTTTGCATGCATAATGGCCTCATTTGCGTGCCCAGTGCTGAATATCACGGTTGATGCGCCTAGCGCAACTGCACTTGCGCACCCCCCGTGCCCGTTCTGCCACTTGCGCTGGTGCAGTGCCACTGTGCCGTGTGTGCGCCCTCAGTGCCATATTCAGTGGTGCTATGCCATGGCGCAGCACCATTGAATATCACCTGATCCATGCCCTGGTGCAGCCCAGTTACTCTGCGCCTGAGCTTTCGCCCCTGCCCAGCGCAGTATGTATATCCAGCCCAAGGTATATACATCAAAGTATTTTATGACATGGTGCAATTACATACTGAATCCAACAACAATAAACACAGCCTGTTTTATATACACTCCGAGGTCACCACAATAACTGCCCTGTACGAGGACCTGAGAGGGAAAAGAAAAATTAAAGAGGACACTATATCATAGTCAAGAAAGGGAAGGGGTGCCCATAGGTGGGCAACCTTATGGACTAGACATTGTAAATAATAGATCAGGCTAAGAAATAGAAGAACTGTTGCAACACATTTAAGAAAAGGTCAGCCCTCAAGAGTGGCAGGAGCTCCCTGTCACATACATGACCTTCGCTCCACCTATAACCTGGTCTCTAACAGGTCATTGTCAGAATCTGCTCTCTTTCTCTCCTCCTCTGTCAGGAAACTACATATTGATATTGATGATATTATTACTGTATGTTGAGTTTTAATGTATGTACCCATGTGTAGGATGAAAGACAAAGAACCTCAGTGCACAAACACTGAGGCAATGGTTACCACAAAGGGCATTGGCCGGGAAGCCAAGTTTCAAAGAAATACAAAATCACACATACCCCCATAATGCAAAGAATCATGGGCTGTATATGCAAATCACCACAGAATGTTATGCTGGTTCAACCTTAAGCAGAAATGCATGGTGCCAAAAGGCTTGTGTTTTGTTTTTATTGGGCTCACCACAACATAACCCAGACAGACCAACTTAGGGTAGCTGGTTCATTCCACTGGGGTGTCATACAGACGAGGCATACTGATGAGTCCTGGTAGGACGAAACACGTGTCTGTGTCTTCTGTTGGCACCCTTTGCAGACTGTGTGAGAGACCTTTCGGCACCCTTTGTTTTCACTTAAAGTTGAACCAGCATAATATTCTGTGGTGATTTGCATATACAGTCCATGATGCTTTGCATTGTGGGGGTCTGTGTGATTTTGTATTTCATGTGTATGATGCAACCTAAATGTATTCTATTAATACTCCTTCTACCCCTTCCCCCCAGGTCACACTGGGAGATGAGCAGCTTGTTGTTCAGTTTTCTTTCCTGGTGAAACATTTCAATAAATACTGTAAATAAAAGACCGAGCAATCTTTCCCGTCCGTCATGCCCACCACTCTTACGTTGCACCTTCTTTTGCAATTTTCATGATCCTCTATAATCTGTTTAAGAAAGTCTGTTTCTTTTAGAGCTCTCTGCAAGTCGGAGGACAGTCTATTACATTTATCTTCTTGTGCCCCCATTCTAGATTCCAATTCATTTAGTTTAGTCTCATGTACTTCTACCATCTCAGACACTGTATTGATGGTTTGCTGAAGGTGTTGGAGTTGGGCTGTAAGATTTTCAAAGCCTGCTTGCATCTGAGTGCCCAGATCGTATTTGAGGGCTCGTATTAATCTTTCAAGTGTCTGGTATTCATTTATTGCCATTGCCTGAGAGGTCTCAGACACCAGGCCAGCCATTTCTGACACTCGATTGGTAGGTTCTTCAGGGCCTATAGCTATGGAAGCTTCACCGGCTGTTTTAAACTGTAGTTTTGCCTGCTTTTTTGCTGATTTCGATGAGGAAGGCATATGAACATTCAGTACTGTAGTCATCTGCAGTTTTTCAATAGTTTCGCAGCAGAAACGGTGAAGAGGTTCAAGGGGTGGGACAGGTACAGGGAAGGGTTCTGGAAGCAAAACCGTGCAGCGAGAATATCCGGGACTGGGAAGGCAGAAGGCAGGTGCAAGGTCAGCTCTCAGGGTGGGGGCTGACCAAACGAGCAGACACGAAAGACCGTTTGGCCTATTCTGCTGGCATTTTAGTACGTTAGTATGTAGGATGGTAGAGATATGTAGTGGATTTATCTGGAGCTCTCAATTCAACTCTCCATCTTGTTGCCCAGCTAGGCTATGCCCCCTTAATATCCTGTTGTTACAAGCAGTCTGTAAGTAACTCCTCCTATTTTCTATTATGGAACAGAGCAAACAAAATCAGTTTAACATCTTAGAGCTAGGAAATGGAAGCAAGGTGATAGTTTGTCAAACTTGTAATACAATTGATCGTAAGAATAGCACTGTTGCTGAACCCATAATTTCCTTTTCATATACTAACTGTGAAGCTATGTTCAGCCTTAAAGTGGAAATTACTGAACTGTACACTGAATTTACTAACTTAAAAGAATTATGCATTTTAGAATGCTTCATGAACAACATGCTTAGAAATATAGCTCCTCCAACTGTAAAGCCAGCTGTTACCACAGATAATGGTGCATCTCATACCTCTTAACAAAATGCAAGATATAACTCAGGGTGTTGATACTGAAGCAGAAAGCAACAGTACTCGAAGAGATAAAAGATCACAAGAACTAGAGCCTTTTAATACTGAGGGGATTAGGAAACAGTACAACATAGAAGGTCAAAAAAAGGGAGGAGAGCGGAGGTCTATAAACCTGTTATAGATAATATTTTTCATACACCTTCTTATTCAGTACAAACTCATAGATACATAGATTCATAGACAGTGTCGGCAGATAACGGCCCACCCAGTCTGCCCATTTGAGCTTGTAAGTTCACTTTATGTTTTCCTAGAAGTCTGTTGCCCCTTAACCCTGACCTCCAGAATTCCTTTATGTCTATCCTATGCATTCTTAAATCCTTTAATTGTTTCAGCCTCCACCACTTCCTCTGGCAGGGTGTTCCACTTGTCCACCACCCGTTCTGTGAAGAAATTCTTTCTCATGTTTCCTCTGAATCGTCCTCCCTCCAACTTCATCCCATGCCCTCTAGTCCTGGAACATCTTTTTCGCTTAAAAATAGTGTATTCCTGCACCCTATTCCTCCACGTAAGATACTTGTATGTCTCTATCATATCCCCTCTCCTCCAGGGAGTACATATTCAGCTCCTTCAACCTGTCCTCATAGGACTTGTGATGCAATCCATGTACCATCTTTGTTGCCCTCCTCTGAACCTTCTCTACCCTGTCTATGTCCTTACGTAGGTAAGGTCTCCAGAACTGTACACTGTACTCCAGGTGGGGCCTCACTAGTGTCTTGTATAGTGGAATTGTGACCTCCCTTTTCCTGCTGGTGATGCCCCTGCCTATGCTTCCCAGCATCCTATTTGCTTTACCTGCTGCCTTGTCGCACTGTTTGCTTACCTTGAGGTCATCAGAGATCATAACCCCAAGATCCCTTTCCTGCTTGGTTTATGCTATATCCTGACCCCCCCAACTGATATATTGTGCCAGAGTTTTTGTGCCCCATATGCATTATCTTGCACTTCTTTGCATTGAATTTCAGCTGCCAAATCCCTGACCATTCTTCAAGTTTCTGCAGGTCCCTTTTCATTCTGTCTACACCCTCTGGTGTGTCTACTCTGTTACAGAGCTTTGTGTTAGCAGCAAACAGGGAAATTCTGCCTTCTAGGTCCTGTGCAATGTCACTGATGAAGATGTTGAATAGGACCGGTCCCAGCATCGATCCCTGTGGTACCCCACTGGTCACTCTTCCCTCTGTGGAGTGACAGCCATGTACCACCACCCTCTGTGTCCTGCCACCCAGCCAGTTACCTACCCACCACACTGTTGTCCTACCCATACCCATATTCCCCAGTTTGTATAATAGTCTTCTATGTGGCACAGTGTCAAAGGCCTTGCTGAAGTCCAGATAGGACATGTCCACTGCCCTCCGCTGATCCACCTCCCTAGTCACCCAGTCGAAAAATTCAATGAGGTTGGTCTGACATGACCTTCCCCTGGTGAAACCATGCTGCCTTGGGTCCTGTAGTCCATTGACAACCAGATGTTCCACCAATCTCTCCTTCAGTAGTGCTTCCATGATCTTCCCCACTACCGAGGTGAGGCTGACTGGTCTGTAGTTCCCCACTTCCTCTTTGTTCAATCTTTTGTATAAGGGGACTACATCTGCTGTCCTCCAGTCTTTAGGTACCTCCCCTGTTTCCAGTGATTGGCTAAACAGGATTGCTAGAGGTTCAGCCACCACCTGTCTTAGTTCTTTAAGGACCCTGGGGTGCACCCCATCTGGCCCCATTGCTTTATCAACTCTTATTACTTCTAGTTCCTTCAGGACTCTTTCTCCTATAAAGGGACTTGTGTCCATTTCTACACCATTCCCACCCCTTGTACTCCCTTCAGACCCATTATTCTCCTCTTTCTCAGTAAAGTCTGAGCAAAAATACCTGTTCAATATGTCAGCTTTACTGTTGTAATTCTCCATGCCGCCCCCATCCTCCCCCTTCAGTCTCCTATCCCTCGCTTTGCCTTTTTTTTCACTTATGTACCTGTTAAAGGTTTTGTCCCCTCTACCCACTGATTTTGCAATGTGCTCTTCTGTCTGAGCTTTGGCTTCCCTTACTGCCTCCCTTTGTTTCTCCTGGTACTTCTCCCTATCCCCTTCTGCCTGTGTCTTTTTGTATTGTCTGAATGCAGTCTTTTTGGCTTTTACTTTCTCTGCTACCTCCTTGGAAAATCATAATGGCCTCCTCTTCCTTTTCCCCTTGCTAACCTGCTTAATGCATAATTCTGTTGGTCTTGTAATCCCCATTTTTTTTGTTTAATATGTTTATTGAGTGACAGTTATCATATGACATTACTTGACAGTCAGTCACAGTCATTACATTTGATTAATACATCAATGATAGCAGTATGAAAGATCAACTCCACCTTGCTCTATATATTCCATTTTACAGTTACTTTCCATTTCTTACTGTAATTTTTCTCTTTTTTGTTTTCCAGGCCTACTGCTATCTATATTCTATAACTAGCTAGCAGGAACAAAACTATAAATAAAAAAAAAAAAAAAGCAACAGCAAAAGTCAATAACCTAATGACTTTTGGTATTGAAATTAAAATTAAAATTGAATCTAGTCTATGTCTGTGTCTGCTTTGTTTCCATATAATTTCTACAAATGTATCTCCTTTTTTCAGTTTAACTTCTCTATGCAGAGTATCATTCCCCTTCCCTTGCTTACCCACTATACTCTTTTAGTACACTGTACCACTACCTTCTAACAATAATCTGTCCCTTACATTCAATGTGCCTAGATATTCAGTCCAGGCCTTTTCAAATCTATTTTCTTCTCCTTTTAGGCAGTATGTTAATTTGTCTACTGCAAGGACTTTTAGTGTGAGCTCTTTCCATTGCTCTAGCGTGGGGGCCCAAGTTGAGGTCCAAACATTTTGAATTGCCTGTCTAGCAACTACCAAAAGGATTCTAATCCATCTGGGGTACATAATCCATTCCCCATCCTCTTCTTCCCCTTCCACACCCAGTAATAATGACTTGTACGAGAATTCTATAGGTTGTCCTTTCATGACTGTGATTTCTTTGCAGTATCTTTCCAGAAAGACACAATCGTGGCGCAGTCCAATAGTAATGTTTATATGTACCCTGTGTTATTTTGCATTTGTTACACATTGGAGATATCCCAGGACTAAATCTATGTACCATGTCAGGTGGATAATATAATCTTTATATAAACTTAAATTGTGCTTCCTTAAATTTATTGCAGACCAACAGTCCTTTATGGGATTCTAGCATTTGTTGCCAATTAGTTTCAATAATGTCCTCTCCTATATCTCTTTCCCACCATTTTTTAGCCACCTGTGCAGATGTTTGGAAAAACTTTGTCTATTTTCACTGCTTTCCCTATAAGTCCCTTTTCATTATTAAGGGCTCCTAATATTTCTCTTTCTGTTTCAGACAGCTGATCCGAGTTACCCTGGGTACTAACTAGTTGCTTATAATAGTCCCTCGCCTGGAAATATCTATATAGGTGTGAGGTTGGGAGATTCAGTTTCTCTGTCAATTTCTGAAAGGTATATATACCATTTCCCATAGCTAGATTTGTCATACATTTTATCCCCTTTGTTTGCCACATCTTAAATCCCTCATCTTCCAATCCCAGAAGAAATTCCAAATTCCCTGCCAGTAGTACCAACAATGTATCAGGCTTATCTGTACTTTGCCTCTTCCTAATTTTATCCCACGCTTTCAGACTTTCCACCACCATAGGATTGGGTGCTTTTATTCTGTTATAACTTTTTAGGCCCTCTGCTCCTAGATATCCCGAGACCCTTCCCATTATCCCTTCTTCCTCTAAATCCAGCCAGCTAGCTACTTTTTCCCTGTTTACCCAATTTTGGATATATCTATACTGTGTTGCCAAGAAGTATCCCATAACATCTGGAAAATTAAGTCCCCCCTGTGCTACAGCCACTTTTAGTCTATTAAGACTGATTCTTGGATGCTTACCCTTCCAAATGAAGACTGCAAAAGCTTTTTCTAATTTTTTTATGTCTTGTTTCATTGGACCAAAAGGTAGCATCTGCATAATATATAACACTCTAGGGAGCACATTCATTTTTAGTAGATTGATCATTCCCATCCAGGATATTGGCAACTCTTTCCACCTACTGAGGTCCTGTATGAGTTCCTTTATTAATTGCTTATAATTTTCATTGTATAGGTCCCCCAATGTTTTCCCTATTTTTATGCCTGGATATGTAAATGTTCTTTTCACTACTTTTAAACCCCATGCTTCATTTCTCTTTTTGCCCTCCCCCCACCCATAAACATAATCTCTGATTTCTCAAGGTTAATTTTATAACCTGAGAATTCTGCAAATTATTCTGTGACTGATAAAACTTTTGGGGTCGATGTCTCCGGCTCGGTGAGGAACAGCAGAATATCATCTGCATATAACGTAATAACATGTAATCCCCATTTTAAATACTGCCCACTGTTCCTCAACCCCTGATTCCTGCCCCATTCTCCTTAATGCTTCTTTCAAGCATCTTCCCATTTTCCCAAAGTCTGCCCCCCTAAAATCCAGGATACGTGTTTTTGTGTGGTTTGGTTCTGCTCCTTTTTTGACTTCAAACCACAATGATTGGTGGTCACAGTTCCCCAGGTGCTCCCCCACTGTTAGCCCACCACACTGTCCCTGTTTGTGAGCACAAGGTACAGTATTGCCTTCTGCCAAGTTGGTTCCATGACCAGTTGCTTGAGGAAGGCACCTTGAAAGGAGTCCAGGATAAATCTGCTCCTAGTTGATGCTGCTCCTGGGATGCTCCAGTCCACGTCTGGAATATTGATGTCTCCAACTATCACTACCTCACCCTTGTCTGCCATCCTTTGGATGGCTAGCATCAGCTCCCTATCTGTTTCTTCTTCCTGGGCTGGTGGTCTGCAGACCACACCTGTGGGGATGGCTGGCCCCATTTTCCTTTCCAGCTTAACCCACAGTATCTCTTCCCCCATTTTGTTCCTCCTGTATCTCTGTGGCCCTTATGTCATTTTTCACATAAAGTGCCACTCCTCCTCCCTTCCTACCTGCCCTGTCTCTTCTGAATATATTGTAGCCAGGTATGACCATCTCCCAGTTGTGGTTATCATTACACCAGGTTTCTGTGATGGCCACAATGTCCAGGTCCGACTGCACCATGACAGCCTCCAGATCCTCCATCTTGTTGCTCAGGCTCCTGCATTGGCACACATGGCTTTCCATGATTTGACATCCCTAGACTGTTTAGCTATTCTACTCCTGCCCCTTCCCTGGTTGTCCTTTATCCCTGGTTCTCCCTGCTGTCTGCCCTTCTGTTGAATTTTGCCCCTTTTCTGCCTATCCACCTCTTGGGTGCTTATCTCCATCTTTTGCACACTTTGTAGAGAGATCCACTCCTGTGGTTCACTGGTTCCACTGTTAGCTGTGGGGGGTGGGCAATTAGGTACCCTCTTTGCTGGCCTGCCACCCCTCTTGGCTAGTTTAAATGCTTGTCCATGTAGCATTTAAACTTATAATTGAGTGCTTGGATTCCCCTCCAGAATGGATGCTGGCCATCAGACTTGAACAAGCCTTCAACCCTCCAGATGGGTCCTCAGTCGCCAATGAATCCAAACCCTTTCTCACAGCACCAGTTCTTCAACCATGAGTTAAAGTTCCTGGTGCATGTACTCCTATGCTCTCCTATGCCTCTTGCAGGTAGTACTTCTGAGAAGGTGACAGAAGTAACTACTTGCTTGAGACCCCTTCCCAATTTCCTAAACTCTTCTTGAACTTCCTTTGGCTCCCCATTCACCAGGTCATTAGTACCTAGATGGATAATGACATCCAGTTCACCCTCCCACCTTGCCTTCCCAGCGATCCCCAGGATCTTCCTCCCATCCCTCCATGCCGTGGCACCTGGTAGGCACCTCACCTCCCTGTCCTCCCCCTCCTGTGTTCCTAGCTGAATCCCTCTTATGATGAAGTCCCCCACCAGGATTCACTTCCTCCTCCTCTGGGGTCCACTGCTCTCCCCACTAAGGTCACGTACTTGGCTAACCTCCACGTTCTTTCCTTCCACTTCGCTGGGTACCTCTATTTGGTTGTCCCCCTTTGCCAGTGTGGCATATGAGTTCTTGAGTGGAATAGGATCTGGGATGTGCCTCTGCCTGACCACCCTAACCCTCCCTGAGCCCACTGTCATCCAAGTGCTCCTCGTTCTTGGCATCCTTTGAGGCAGCGGCATTGGACTGGGTGGTCTCTGGATAGAGTTGATGGTACTCCTGATCCAGTTTACTCTCATTCTGAGTCTGGCTACCTCATCTCACAGTCCAGAGAGATGCATGCAGATAGGGCAGCACCTCAGCATCCAGAAGGTCTGCCTGAATATGGCTGCCCCACAGCCACTGCATTGCACCACTATACCAGTACTTGTTTGTTACTGAAGCTCTCCTAGTTCCCTTTTTATTAATTTACTGTCCTAAAAGTCCTACCACTGATCCTCATATACTTTTCTTTAAACAAGGAAAAAATAAATAAAAAAATGAATCAAAACACTTGTGCCGAGGGCGGGCTTCTTCCCTCGTATGCCCCTCCTACTCCACAACCCCTACTATCCCCTGTGCTTAGCTCCTGTCAATCAGATTTTTATTTTTTTTTTATTTTATTGAAATCTAGGATTACAAATACCTTTGAGCAGAAACTGCTCATTTTCAAAGGTTCCACATCGAAGGAATGGGGGGGTATACATACATACAAAGGTCAACATAATAATACATAGTTACACAATAAAAAGAAGTAAGAGACTGAGGCTTAGGAAATTCCAGTAATTGAAAATGTGCCAAATGTTAGGTAGCATGACATACCAGCCAAGGGCAATCTTAGAAATAAGCACTGCAGGTGAGAGGGAAGAGGGTATGCAGACAGGAAGATCATTGTCGGAGGGTAGAGGGTGAGGGTAAGAACTCTAAAGGGGAGAGAGGGGAGGGATAAAAGTCAGAAAATGCTGCAAATTTAACAGGGCATATAATTAAGAGTGGGGGGCAGGGGAGGGGGCCAAAATTTGCAGCAAGTAAAGACAGCATAGGAATACACGACCACTACAAGCACACCAAACTTGGTTTTACATTTTCAACAGCCCACAAACAATTCTAAGTAAAGACAGCAAAGACATTACAGTGTCACTAAAAGCCCACAATCTAAGTTTAAAGCAAAAATAGCAATAAACAGTTACTGTAAAGCACTGACATTAATCGGTTTCCTTCCCCTTCTGGGTTCTGGCATCTTTAGAAGAGATTATGGAAATGCCTGACATTGTCACTGAGAATAATTATCATTCTAATGATATGATTCAACATAAAATCATTGGAGACTCTACTATTAAACACATTGATTCTCACCTCCCACTAACCAATAAACTAAGAAACAATGTCACATGTCTACCAGGGGCAAAAATAGAAGATGTTGCATCAAGATTTGACACGTTAAAAAAAGAAAACACAAAAATTATCATTCATGTAGGGTCTAATAATGTGGGACACACGCACGAAAATGACATATGTTATGAATTGCAAGACTTTGGAAAGAAAATACAGCAAAATAAGTGTCATGTTGCCATCTCTGCTATTCTACCAATACCAAGAGCTTCACAGGAAAAAAATAATACTATAGCCAGAATTAATGCTAGGCTTAGAAACTGGTGTATTCAAGGGACTATCTTGTTTATTGACCGCTGGGGAACTTTCTCAGAAAACAGATCTTTGTTTGCCAGAGATGGATTACATCTAAATAAAAGAGGCACAGACCAGCTAACTTCATTTTTTCTTTCGGCGCTTAACATCATGGATTTAAACGAATAAAAGGGGGGGAAGAGTCAAAAGTACCATCTTGCTACTATTGATCATACATACACTCAGTATGAAAGCAGCCAACCCTATCAAAACTAAGGTTTTGATGTATAAAACATCCTTAAAAACCTATTTAATCAGTGCCCAAAGTCTGAATCATAAAATGGATGAACTAAAAGCACTCTGTAATCTGCATAACCCAGATATTGTTGCCATCACTGAAACCTTTTGGCCTAATAAAGAAATGTGTGGGACAGTAATCTCTGATTATGATTTGTATTTTTAACAGTAGAGAAAACAGGAGGGGAGAAGGAATTGGATTATATATAAAATCTGAACTAAAACTTATAGATATTACAAACAAAATAAAAACATCTAAGCACACTGAAACCTTATGAATAAATCTATTGAATAAAAATAATGAAACTATTCATAGGCTTATGCTACCGGATACCACTCCCCTAATATCGAAAGAAATTCATAAATGAATTGGAAGAAGCTGTAGACCAAGCGGAGACAGTTTTTTGGAAGATCTAAATATGGGTGACATTGACTAGATCAAAGGTACTGCCCAATCAAGCATCTCCAAAGATTTTTTTGAATTTGTGTAGTGAACTGTCCTTAACACAATCAGTTTCAACTCCAAGGGGTTCAAACTTATGAGACATTGTAATAAATTCAGAAAATATTATAATAAAAAACTGTACGATACAAGCACCACTGCGATTTAGTGACCACAATATGATTTCATTTGACATAATTTCTGATGTTTCCGTGTCTAGGAATGTCTCTGAAATATTTTTTTTATAGAAAAGCTAATCTAGATGTGAACAATAAAGCACTCACTAATATTGACTGAGATGAATTATGTAATATTATACAATGGCAAGAAAGAATCTTGGCTTCTGATTGGTCAGTTGGCCATCGCAGTAGGGATGTTATCCTGACATAACATCCCTGCTGATTGTTTAGACCATTTATTGCTCTAGCATTATTTGCATTTTCTCTAACAAACAAAAATATTTTTACACACTAACAAAAACATTCTTTAAAATTATTTTTTTTTTTATTATAGAACAATAAACCATTGTATAATAGGAATAATGCTGCTCTCTAGGAGGGTGTTATGCTGGGATAACATCCCTTCTCGGGTGTTGGACGCCCTCGGCTGGTGGCCTCGGGCCCAACCACCCGAGGTGGGATGCTATCCCAGCATAACACCCACCCTGTCAGGCATTATTGCTTTAATTCACCAGTGGAAGACAGATGCACTATCGTAAAGAAAAAAATCTTGCAAATAGCTAACACAAACATACCAAAAGTCAGGAAACAGTGCTCTGCTAAGAATAACCCAAAATGGCTAACTGTAAAACTTAAAAAATTGATTAAGAAAAGACATTGTTTTTATAATAAATATAAAATAAACAAAATTCCATCTAGATTAGCAACATTTAAACAGATCCAAAATAAATGCAAACAAGAAATCAGGAAAGCAAAAAATGCAGCAGCGTTACAATTGGTGGCAGAAGCAAATAAAGGAAACAACAAAACATTTTACAGTTATATAAACTCCTTAAGGTCGCAGTCATGTAAAGCAGATCCGTATGCATTTGAAGATAATGTGATATCAGAACCAACAAAGATGGCCAATTTGCTAAATGACCATTTTTGTAAATCTTTTGATACCCCTTCATCCAATACCCATACCATGCAAGATACAATTCTGATATTATTATTTCTAAGGAAAAATTCTATCTAAAATTAAACGTGTAAGACCTGGTTCTTCCCCAGGCTCAGACGGTATCTCCATGGATATGATCAAAATTATGCAAACGCATCTGACCAAGCCATTACAAATTTTATTCAGTCACAGCATTGAAACAGGAGAAGTACCAGCAGAGTGGAACAAAACACGTTATACCACTGTATAAAAAAGGAGGTGGAGGGGGTACAGATAACTATAGGCCTATTAGCGTTACCCTAGTTCTCTGTAAAATTATGGAAAGCATATTTAAGGACAAAATAATAAACAACTTATCAGAAATTGACTGTTTTTGTAAAGGTCGAGCTTGTATTACAAACTTATTATGCTTTTATGAATCAGTGAGTAAGAATCTTGATAGCAGGATACCATCTGATGTGGTATTTTTGGACTTCCATCAGACATTTGATTCTGTCCCTCATGGGGCCTTACTAACAAAACTGAATCTCTATAACATACACACTAGCATTATAAAATTGATAGAAAACTGGTTATTAAATCGGTCCCAAAGAGTTGTAATAGATGGTCATGCTTCAGAATAGAGACCAGTTACTAGTGGGGTACCCCAAGGATCAGTCTTGGCGCCCTTAATATTTCAACTGTTTATAACAGATTTAACTGATAATCTAGAAAATCATATTATAAAATTTGCAGATGATTGCAAACTTGGAGGTCCTTGCAAGACACTGTCTGAATCAATTTCTATATAGAATGATTTAAATATATTGACTGAGTGATCCAAAAACTGGGGTCTCAAACTTAATAATAATTGCAGTATCATGCACTTTGGAACTGAAAATCTTACTGCGAGAGGGCTCTTGCAGTAGGTAATTACAAATAGGACTGAAGCTGGCAGGCGTCAGGATCCCATGGAAAAATTTCTAGCTAGCAGTCTCTGACGGGGGACTGCCGCCACGTCAGGTGACCGACGTTAGGCAACGTCATAAAGGGGCGGTCCCTCACGCCCGCCTTCCAGTTCTTTCCCGCCATTAGCTCATGCAGCGCCTCGCGGTTAAGTTCACTGCTTCGCAGTCAATCGTCAGTAGTTTTAACGCCTATTTTCTCTTCAGCATTTCATCAGCCTTTACCTCAGCTGCCATGTGTGTCATCCCCGACTCCCTCCGAGCACAAAAATAAGTGCGATTCTTGCGGTGCCCAGCTCCCACATAAGGACGGACATTCCCAGTGCCTCTTTTGTCTAGGCCCCGATCATCCCATCGAGAAGTGCCAGCTTTGCCAGCAGTTTAACGCGGCCACCCATAAGCGGAGGCAGCAGTCCCTGGAAGCCCACATTCTTAAACAAAAAAATGATCTCCATGGAAAAGGAACTGAAAAAACTTCGGGGGGCTTCAACTTCTCCTGAGGGCCACCACAAGAAGAAGCACTGGGACCAGGGCTCCTCATCAGTCGCTGCGGCTTCAGCTGGGGTCGCGGTGCTGCAGGTAATGCCTTCCCTGGGAGACAGCTCCGTGGAGGCTGTCTTGGAGGCTTCCAAGACAGTGTCAACCCTCCCGTCGGGCTCGCCCTCGGGAGCTTCCAGGTCTAAGGAGGCAGCTGCTCCCGGTAAGGTCGCCCCCGTGCAGCCTTCTGGTTCGAGTGGCCCCGATAAGTGGGATGTCGGCTCCTCCGATGCCTGCCCGGGTAAGGCCGCTAAGACACCCGACCCTATGGGGCAGCGCAAGGCCTCCAAAGCGCCCGCAAAGTTCGCCCCTCCTTCGCGCCCTTCGTCGGATGCTGGGTCCAATAAGTCAGACTCCGGCTCCTCCGACGTGCACCTGGATCCTGTCTATAAGATGGATGTCAGCTCCTTCGATGTCCGCTCGGCGCTAGAGCCAACGCCGGACCCTTCAGGTCTATCCATCGTCCTGAGCTCACCACAACACTCGTTGCACTCCGAGGTGCCAGTGTGTCGTCTGCTGGATCCCGAGGATGGTAACCCTTCTTCCCCGAGTGACATTGGGACGTGGGTATGCTGCCTTGGGTCCCCCTCCCGCTGGGCCGGATGACCTGACGCCGGATCCTTGGACGCCGGCTTACCCAATGCCTGACAGTATCCCATTGCCGGCTGCCGCCCCTACGCCGAGCCTGCCGCCTGTCAGGCCTCCAGTTCTGGGCCTGTCCACTGGGCCGTTTCTGGGGCCTTCTGCTCCTGCAGATCCCCCAGTGCCTGGGTATCTGACCCTGTCCTATCCGACGCTGGTATACCCAGGCCCACAGTATCCAGCACCCCAGTATCTGATGCTGGCTTACCCGACGCCGCAGTACACGGTGCCCCAGTACCAGATGCTGGTCTTCCCGCCGTCCCGGTACAGATACGCGCCTTATGGATGCCCTCAGTATCCGTTTCCTCCTCCTCCTCCTCCACCACCGCCCCCTTAGCTGCCGGTGGACTTGAAGGAGACTCTGGCTTCCTGGTGGGCTGAGGCCAAGGCTCAGCTCACCAGGGAGGTAGAGAGCCATCTTCTGATGCCGGTACCGGTTCCGGACCCCCTATGTCAGAGGCGAGAGACCCCATCCCCACCCCCAGATACCAGAGGCGAGCCCTCCGATTCCAGGGCAGGGCATGACATGCTTCCCCGAGGGCTTTCTAGTGAGTCCGTTCCTTCCCCTCATCGGGAGGAGGAGTCTTGTTCCTCTTCATCATCCTCGGAGACCTCGGACGACTCCGATGGTAGTTTCAGCCCGGATGACGAGCCACGCACTCCAGAAAAGCCCAGGCCAAGGACCCCTCCGAAGTCTCCTCCAGGGGATCCTTCCTTTACGGAGTTGCTGTGCAAAATCCAGGCAGTTCATTAGTGGCATTCCTTAGAGCTGGATCCACAGCGTAAGAAACTCGCTGCACACCTGTATCTGCCCGAGACCACTCCTACCCTGGTGCCACCCTGGACTGAGCCTCATGCCGACCTTGTTTCCACCATTTGGAAGCAACCGTCGGCATTAGCCCCCCTTCCTAGGAAGTCAGACAGGCTTTATCAGGCTCTGGAGGATGTTGACTCTTTAAATTCACACCCTCGAGTCAATTCGGTCATGATTAGCACCGCTCACGGCTGGACGGCTAACCCCAAGCACTTGAGCTCGTCACCACCCGACAGAGAATCCCGCCTTCTGGACCAGTACAGGAGGAAGGTCTACGCTTCTTCCACTCTGGGTATTAGGGCCCTGAATTATGTCGGTCATATGGGGGATTACCAGAAAATGATCCTTAGCGAGGTGGAAGCTAAATTGGACTCCCTTCCTAAGTCTCAGACAAAGCAGGAAGTGGCAGATCTAGTCCGGTCTGTGCGTTCGGCCAGTCAGCACATGCTCCGTGCCACGTACAATGCAGCGGACGCTGCATGGTTGGAGCTCAGCTTTCGCCGTTGGTTTGCGGCATCATGCCTGGCTCCGGGTGTCATGCTTGGTCCCAGAGGTGCAGTCTGCTATCCAGGATGGCCCTTCAGGGGTTCAGTGCTGTTCGGTGGTGATGTCAAGGACATCATCACCAATCTGCAGGAGAAGGGTACTGCACTTAAGTCGGTTGACTCCTTGTACAGACCCCCTCAGGCTCAGCGTCGTTCCTTTCACAGACATTCTCTGCAAAAAGCGAAACCTCAGGGAAAGTGGGCCAACAAATGTCGGGTGCCTCCGGCTGCCAAGACCCCCCCACCCAAAAAAGCAGCAGGGGCTTCAGCCGCGATGCTGCCCCACACCTCCTGACTCCTTTCCTCTCCCACAGCCTCTGGGCCTTCCAGAGGAACTGGTAGGAGGGAGATGTTCCCTCCATCTACCGGGTTGGGAGAGGATCACTACCGACACTTGAGTGCTTCAGCTGATCGCAGGAGGTCACTCAATGTAGTTTCTTCGAAACCCCCTACCCCAGGTCGTCTTACTCCCCAGAATATCTTCTGGTCCAGGAGAAAATATCCTCTCTTCTTCTGAAGGAGGTGATAGAGCCCATTCCTCCCCATCTTTGGGGAACGGGTTACTACTCCCATTTCGTCCTGGTCCTGAAAAAGTCAGGAGAGGTGAGGCCGATTCTTGACCTCAGCTCCCTGAATGTGTTCGTGGAGCACAAAAAGTTCAGGATGCTCTCCCTGCAGAGTCTCCTGACCCTTCTTTGGCCGGGACAGTGGCTGTGCGCTCTGGACATGCAGGATGCTTACCTGTATATCCCTATTCACCCTTTCTACCGCAAATACCTGCATTTTGCATTCCAGGGGGACCACTACCAGTTCAAGGCCCTCCCATTTGGTCTTTCCTTGGCGCCCTGAGTATTCACCAAATGCCTTTCGGTGGTAGTGGCCTACCTGCGTACTCGGGGGTGCAGGTTTTCCCGTACCTGGATGATTGGCTGCTGGCGGCTTCATCCAGGGAGGAACTCCTGCGCTTCCTTTCCCTTACCCTGCAGGTTTTTGTCTGCCTGGGCGTTACCGTCAGCCAGGCCAAGTCCCACCTGATCCCATTCCATAGGCTCCAGTTTATCGGGACGATCCTGGACATGGCCTCGGGCATGGCATTCCTGCCACTGGACAGGGCGGCCTTACTCCAGGCTCAGGTCAGCCTGTTGCCCAGCCACAGGCGGGTCAGCGCCAGGTCAATCCTTCGCCTCCTTGAGCTCATGGCAGCTGCTGTTCCGACGTTCCCTTGTGCTTGGCTCCACATGAGAATCTCCCAGTGGATGCTTCGGTCTCAGTGGGATCAGCTGGCGGACGACCTAGATCAACTAGTTCTGGTCTCCAGTCCTATGGCTCGGGACTTGCAATGGTGGATGGTTCAGGAGAACCTTTGCCGGGAAGTTCCCTTGTGCCTTTCTTCTCCCTCCCAGACGCTGACTACAGATGCCTCAGGGAAGGGTTGGGGCTCCTGGTCCAAACTCGCAAAAGCTCTCCATGTTAATGTGCTTGAGCTTCGGGCCGTGCTGTATGTCCTTCAGGCTCTGCATCTTTATCTGCTTCCCGGACATCTGGCTGTCCAGACGGACAACATATGCGTAGTCTGGTACATCAACAAACAGGGTGGAACTCATTCCTACCCTCTCTGCAGGGAGGCGAAGCAGGTTTGGGAATGGGCAGAGCAGCACAACCTTCACCTCACGGCCATTCATGTCTCGGGGGTCGGGAACACGTCGGCGGACCACCTCAGTCGGTCGTCTGCTCACGCTCACGAGTGGGAACTAGATCAGGGGGTAGCAGACGGTATCTTCCTGGATTGGGGAACACCACAGGTAGACCTGTTCGCATCTCCTCACAACGCATAACTTCCCGACTTCTGCTCGCTCGCTCCAGGGCGCAGCATTTTTTTGGAGAGACGCTCTGTCTCTAGACTGGAAGGGCATATTCGCCTATGCCTTCCCACCGATCCCCTTGATTCTGCGGGTCTTACAGAAACTCAGCTCAGAAGGAGCCCGCATGATCCTGATTGCTCCTTTCTGGCCCAGGCAAGTTTGGTTCTCTCTTCTGCAACAGTTTTCAGAGGAACCTCTGCTTCCTCTTCCTCTGTCACATCTTTTGCTGACCCAGGATCAGGGGACCCTGCTCCATCCAGGCCTCAAGTCCCTTCAGTTGCACACGTGGCTCCTGCAGACGTAGTTCAGGCCCAGTTCGGGGTTTCCCTGCTGGTGGCTGAGATTCTGGTAGAGGCCAGAAAGCCCTCAACTAGATCTCCCTACAACATGAAATGGAAACGGTTCTGTATTTGGGCTGCTTCCAATGATTTCGAGCCTTCCTCATGCTCTGTTGGGTGGCTTTTGGATTACTTGTGACACCTCTTTGATCTGTGTCTCAGTCATTCTTCTCTGAAGGTCCGCATGCCGGCCATCTCGGCTTACTATGTTCCTTTTGGGTACAGGACTTTTGCGCAGTTGGAAATCTCCAAGACTTTCCTTAGAGGGGTCCTCCACTCGAGACCCCCAGTCTGGGTTCCTGCCCCTCCTTGGGATTTGAATTTTATCCTGTAGAAGTTTACTCTGCCCCCTTTCAAGCCGGTAGCCTCAGCAGACCTAAAGTTCCTTTCATGGAAGACTCTCTTCCTAGTGGCTATTACTTCTGCCCGAAGGATTTCCGAGCTCCAGGCCCTGATGTGCAAAATCCTGTATTTGAATTTTCACAAGGAACATGTGGCTCTGCGTACCAACCCTAAGTTTCTCCCCAAGGTGGTGGCGGAATCTACACTGAATCAATCCATAGAGCTGCCTGCCTTCTTTATGCAGCACTCCAGTCAAGGGGAGTACCTCTTGCATACTTTGGATGTTCACTGAATTCTGAGATACTATACCAACAGGACGAAGGATCTCAGAAAGACTGATCAACTATTTGTCTCTTTTGCTTGTAAAAGAGAAGGCAATGCTGTTTCTAAGCAATGCCTATCTGAATGGTTGGCTCGTTGTATCACTTTCTGTTATGACAAGTATAAGAAGATCCTGCCAGGTCAAGTCAGAGGCCACTCCACCAGAGGGGTTGCTGCCTCTGCTGCTTGTTTCAAGAATGTGTCAGCGGCAGACATCTGTGCAGCCGCTACTTGGACTTCTGTCCATACCTTTACGAAACAGTACAGTTTGGACATTGCCTCTTGCCGTAGATTGGGCTTCGGATTGGCTGTTCTGTGAGGTCTTCTTTCCTAAGACCTTCACAGCCAGAGGGTCTACTTTTAGGTAGTTTTCCTCTTTCCGTTTGCTTCTGCTTGTTCCAGACTGTTTGGGACTCAGTCCTATTTGAAATTACCTACTGCAATAGCCCTCTCTTTTAAGTAAGATAGTACGGTTACGCAAGAACTTACCCTAACAGTAGATCTTCAAGAGAGGCTCTTGCAGTAGGTAACACCTTTCGCCCTCCATCCCACTAAGCTTTTTCAGCTCCTTTTCCAGTGATGGAAACATCCGCTCTATCTCGCCTTGCCTTGTTTGGCCTTTGGTTGGAAAGAACTGGAAGCGGGCATGGGGGACCACCCCTTTATACTGACGTCACCTGACGACGTTGGTCACCTGATGTGGGGGAGGTCCCCCGCCAGAGACTGCTAGCTAGAAATTTTTCCGTGGGGTCCTGATGCCTGCCGGCTTCAGTCCTATTTGTAATTACCTACTGCAAGAGCCTCTCTCAAAGATCTACTGTTACAGTAAGTTCTTACATAACTGTACTATTCTAACATACCCTACTCACTCAATAATTTACCCTTAAAAGTGGTGGTCTGAAAAAGACTTGGGAATAACAATGCAAAATACATTAACATTCAATAATCAAATAACTGTGAACATAAAGCAAGCCATAGTTGGTGGAGTATAAGACGGAATATTAAATCTAGAGACAAATCGTTTTTCCACTGTATAGATCCTATATTTGCCCCATATTTGATTATACTTCTCAGCTATGGTGTCCATACAATAAAAAAGACATCTTAAGAAATGAAAAAATGAAAAGAAAAATTACAAAATATATAGATGGTGCACAGTCCTTAAATTATAAACAAAGACTGGACAAATTTGGATTAATATCTCTTGAAAAAAGAAGACTCGGGGTGACCATATGCTCGCTAGAGATATTATAAATGACGAAAACTTAATGTTTGAAATTGGCCTAGATTTCAAGCAGATAAACATTAACACAAGAGGACATCCACTTCAAATAAAAAGACAATGCTTTAATACAAAAAAAGAGGATGTTTTCTCTCTCAGAGAATTATAAACCCATGGAATTCACTCCCTACAGATATTGTCATCAGTAAAACCAAGAACATATTCAGAAAACACCTAGACAACTAATTATTACATGACCATTCCCTTGGGTATTATGGGTGACTGATAGGAGTGCTCATGGGCTTTGGCCTTATACTCCTTCCAACTTTCTTAGTAAATCTGAGAAGCATTTTGCCAGGGCAGGAGTGGGGAAGTGAGTTGAGAAAAAGACTAAAAAAGAGTGGTCCGAGTATGGATCCTTGGGGAACACCAGAAAGAACAGGGCGGCTGGAGGAAATAGTGGTCCCAATCTTAACCTGTTGGGTTCTGCCAGACAAATAGTTTGCGAACCATGAAACTGACTCTTGTGAGAGGCCCACGTGGGGAAGTGAGTTTAGAAGTAAGGCATGGTTGATGGTATCAAATGCCTTGGTAAGATCAATATCAACCGAACCAACCAAGTGTCCATTATTGAGGGCATGGTATATAAAGGATGTATATTCGCGGAGAGCAGTGGTAGTACTGTGGTCCCTATGGAAGCCGTGTTGTGCGGGAGATAGAAGCTTATATTTAGAGATATAGTCTGTTAGCTGATCTGAGAATACTTTTTCCAAGGCCTTGGAGAGCGGGGGGAGCATAGAAATGGGTCGGTAATTGTTGGGTGCAGTGTGGTCACCTCCCTTTAGTATAGGGGTGATGACTTCACACTTCTAGGGCGAAGGAAACTGTCCTAGGCAGAGGAACTTATTTAGAATTTTGGTTAGCGGGGAGAGAACCTCGTCTAGTGTGAGGTGAAGGAGTTTTAAATTCAGGGAGTCACCACTGCTGCGAGACTTGCTCAGGAATTTGGACAGATATCTTTTGGCAGTGCAAGTAGGAATGGTCCGGAGACGAAAAGGAAGGCTCTTATCCCATTGAGTGTGTGCAGGCATGCAAGTTGGGGAAGTGTCAAAGAAGTCGGATGGACAGACACTACTGAGATCAGAGAACATTTCGTTGAGGGTGTTCGAGATAGCTAAGGGGTCCTGGATGTTGGTGCCATTCATGGTGAGCTGGGCAGGGGGTGGGGATACAACTTTCCCACTGATTTCTTTAATATTTTTCCATAAGTCACAACCGGAGCTACATGTGGATGTGAGGGCATGGTGATAGTGGGCTGCATTTGCTAGGTGGATAGCCCAAGTGAATTTATTCCTCGCCTCCCTATACAATTGTTAGACGTGGGGTCTGTGAGTTTCTAGTGCTCTGTACCACAGATTGTTCCAGTGGCGCATCAGATCAAGCAGCGCTTGAGAGAGCCAGGGGGTGTCTTTATTTTTTGTGTGTTGTTTTGAGAAGGGGGCAAAGATGTCACAGGCGGTATTAAAGGTGTTGATAAAATAGTAGAGGGCGGCGTCTATGTTATGGGCAGTTTTAATAGGGGACCAGTCATAGGCCCTGAGGTAGGATTTGAATCTGGAGAGGGAGCCTTTTTCGAGGCGCCTTTGGTATGTGGTTATGGGGGTGAGGCAAGGGCCTTGTTAGACCACTGGCAGGAGATGGGAGAGTGGTCGCTGAGGGTGCCTGGGAGGACCTTGACCTGCGAGAGATTGTTGGGGCGATTAGTGAAGATGAGGTCAAGGAGTGTGGAGCATCCTGTTTTATCATTTAAATGGATAGGGGTCTGGACAACTTGTACGAGGTCCAGTGCCGTGGCAGAGTCCTTGTAGGGGGAGGATGAGGGGGACAACCAGTTTATATTGAAGTCCCCAATGATGATTTCACCATTGGAAATAAGTTGTGCGACAATTGACATGATTTCTGTAAAAACAGGTTTTTGGTTGCACGTGGGATATAGGTGACCATGAGATAGAGAGTCTTACCTGGGTTACCCAGTAGCAGCATAACTGCGAGGGCTTTGGCACCCTGGGTAGGGTGGGCGAGGGGGATGAGGAGGGCTTGTAAGGAGTCCTTTATATAGAAAGCACAACCACCACCCTTTTTGCCATACTTGTCAGTCCGGAAGATCGAGTAGCCATTTATTGCTACTGCTGAATAGGGTGTGTCTTTAGAGAGCCAGCTTTCGATCAGGGCCAGGATATCTGAAGAGTGTTATGCAATCCAGGCCTGGAAGGGGTGAGTTTTTTCTGTAGGCTACAGATGATGAGTTAGGCGATTAGCAGTCCATGCTGTTTACTATTGTAGGGGGAGTTGGATAGGGGTGGGCCAGGGTTTTGATGTAGATTTCTCGATAGGAGGAGGAGGAGGAGGAGGAGAAGAAAGATGGTGTGGCGGAGCAGGACAACCTTAAATAGTTTAGGGTGGCTGCTGTGGGCATGGGGGGGTGGAGGGAGGTGTGGTTTTTCGCTAGCTTGGGGAGATAGGGTGTGTAGCACGCGAGGTGAGGCAGGAGGTGCCTGGGGTTACATGGGCAGGGGTATGTGTGGCCAGAGCTTCCGGCTGATTGGGTTGTATGACACAGAGAGTTGTAAGGAGGGGGAGCATGTAAGCTAGTATAAGTAGGGAGCACCAAAAGTGATCCATAATATGAGTGTAGGAGCACCTTACTGAAAATATATGCTGGCAGTAAGGAGCAAATAATGGACAGGCATTGTGACGTAGCGGAAGGGTGCCCGTCTCAGGTGTGGGAAGTACAGGGTTCAATACTGACACAGGGAAGGAGGCTGGATGTTGGGAAATGAGGGCAGAGAGGTTGGAAATTGGGTTGGAAAGTGGTGGAGAGGGCCAGAGAGGCAGGGGAGGGGCAGGCTAGAAGTAGCAGTGAGACAGTGCTCGAGACTGACTCCTAGTGACCAGTTCCTATAACCTGCAAATGGGAATTTGGGCAGTTAGAAAACTGGTAGGTGTGTCATGTGACCAGAAGTAAGAAGTGACGTTAAAATGAGGGTCAGCCTGTGGGGGAGTGACGCAAAGCATCAATGAGAAAACATCCCCAACAAAGCAGTGTGGTAGGAACAGCCTTTACCTTTGATCGAGAGCCCCGGGAAAGTCCACTTCTATGCTGTCGGTGCTGAGTGCAGGAGGGTTCCTGTCGGGGGCCTTTGATCGGGAGCCCAGGACAGTCTGCTCTTATGTGGTCAGTGGTCGGTGCTGAGTGCGAGGAGATTCCTATGAGGGGCCTTTAGTCGTCAGCTCCAGGACAGTCCACTCCTATGATTTTACTTTTAGTGTGCTGAGTGTAATTTTACTACAGTATTTTTTAGCGGTTGTTTCTTTTTCTCGCATCTGCGTTGTTTTTACTGCAACTGCATTTTATTTATAGATATTTTTACCGAATCTGCTTATTTTTGACTGTTCTTCATTTTTTTATGCTACTCGTGAATGAACCGTCGAATTTTTGCATCTTTCCTTACTTTTTAACTCAGAAATCCCAGGTCCCTACCGCAAGGTAACTGTTTTAATTTTCAAAATTTGACAGTTATTGCTGGGTTCTCTGTGGATTGGCTTGTCAAAGATTCCCAGAACTAAAAAAGAAATCTGGACTTATAGGATTTAAAAAAAGTGTGTCAGATGTCACAGGATTTGGCTTAACAGCTTTTCAACAACCTGTGCCTCAGTTGTTTTGATCCAGCTCTACTGGTTCTCTTTGCACAAATTTGGTTATAAACAGAGCAAAGAGACTATTTATATGTGTATGTATGTGTGTATGTATATATATATATATATATATAATATATTATAAAATGGGTAGGAAAAATTATCTTTACTGGTTGGTTGAAACACATCTCATGTCTGTGCATATATCAGAGCGCAACTGCACACCTGCACTTTCACCCCTCTGCAAAACAATTTTGCCATTTTATAAGATGGATAATCCACTTTAGGATGTACAGTCGTGCTCTGATATATGCATACCTTGGTTGCTTTTCGGCTTATGACCTACGTGTGTAGCACTTTTTCAAAGCGTGCATATATCAGAAGCGTAATCACACCTAGAGTGGGTTATCTATTGCACATATATATCTGAGGCAAGATCAGGGTCCATCTAAAACTAATAATAATAAAAATTCAAGCAGTGGTGCTGATGAAGCCTCCAAGTCCCAGTCAAAAAAATAAAGCTGCCAAAGTAGCTGATGAAGTTCCTCACAAATTTAAGAATAATAAAGGCACTAATGAAGTGTCTGTACAAATAAGGAAGGAAGATCAAGCTGCTGATGAAATGGCTAAAAAGATAGTCTGTAAAGACAAAGATGCTCCTGTTCCTCCCGGGAAAGCCAATAGTGAAACAACAGGCAGCTTAAAGCATAAAGAAAAAACAAAGC
This sequence comes from Neoceratodus forsteri, assembly GCA_016271365.2. Taxonomy (NCBI): domain Eukaryota; kingdom Metazoa; phylum Chordata; order Ceratodontiformes; family Ceratodontidae; genus Neoceratodus; species Neoceratodus forsteri. The sequence goes on from CM057456.1 coordinate 178,876,216, forward strand.
ATATACAGCCACAGTCTGTGCAGGAACTCCCCTCTGTGCAAGACATGGCAAAAGCAGGGCTGTTGCCAGGATTTTTCCAAGGGGAGGTTCTTTTTATGCAGTCTGCAACCTTTTATTTTATTTTTTTCATGTACATTTTTCATTTTTCTGTTTTGTTCCCTACCCCCCCCGGGCCACGGCGTACACATGCATGTACGTGCATGGAGGCACACGCCAGAATCTGGTGGCCCCTTCCACCCCTCCTGACTTCTGTCACTGCCTGTACTGCCTACTCACCCACCGGACCTCCACCCGGGTGGGAGCGAGACTATGGATGGGTGGGCAGCCACCCCTTTGGAGGGGAGAGCCATGGCTCAATCCCACTCCAGCCCTCCCTCCCAAGCTGGCAACCCGGTGACCCAAGGTTGTTCCCAAGCCCAGGTCGCCGATGTAGCATGAGGTAAGGCACCAGCGCATCAGCCTTCTGCGCTACCTGGCCAGCTTGCAGTCTGCAACCTTTAAAAAAAAGCTGTGGGTCTTAGGGCCGTCAGGACCTCAGACGCCATGGGGGTCCTAGATGCTCTGTGGTGCATTTTGTGGCTTATTGTGAAGCTAAAGAAGTCATATCTGAGATCTCCTACACCCCTTGCTCTAAGCAAAATTATTATCTGGCTGGCTGCAATGTGAATACATATAAGTATTCAGTACCAGAGCGCAGCATGATGCTGCTACTGTAATATATCTAATGCATTGTCTCACATATATTGTTATCACAGGGATTTATTTAACTCTAAAAATTGATTAGCGTTTTGCTCATAAAAGTGCTAAATCTTTGTGAAAATGCATAGCTCTTGCCTCACTGTGTTTAACAAACACAGCACTTCTAGAAAATCTATATAAATACTTTCTGTACAGTTAGTATTGTCCCAAGAAAAAAACTGCTAATCAGTTATTTAAAACCCTGTATCAGTTTTAATATCTGCAGCTGTATCTACTGGTGTGTAGGTAAGTGGTCTGGGGGTGCCAGGCCTCCAAAAGCTGTGGGGTACTAGATGCTCTGTGGCTCATTGTGTGGCTTATTTTAAACCAAAACAACTCATCTGTGAGCTCCCCTCCACCTCCTGCTCTGAGGACAATTATAACTATCTGAGTGGCACAGATTGTGTGTGTGTGTGTCTGTCTGTGTATGTACAGTATACATATATGCACTGAACCTCAATGTGGAGTCTGTAGCTGGTTTTGGCTGGGTATTGTATACTACTAACTTACTGCACTGTTGGCTTGCTTCTAGGGCAGGGGTCTGGGGCTGATGAGCTCCCAGAAACCATGGGCTATGGTATGCTCTGTTGTGGCTTATTTTAAGTCTATATAACTCATATCTGAGCTCCCTTTACCCCTTACTATAACCCTCACCCTCCCCAACTCAATATACCATTTAAGCAATTGAGTCAGTGCAACATGGCCTACAGCAAGGCTAGCAGGATGCTGGGATGTATCAGTAGGAGTATTGATAGCAGAAGAAAGGAGATAACACTTCCCTTCTACAGATCCCTGGTGAGGCCTCACCTAGAGTACTGTGCCCAGTTCTGGAATCCTCACCTCAGAAAGGATAAGGATAGATTGGAGACAGTGCAGCACAGAGTAACTAAAATGATTCAGGGACAGCAAGGCAGGTCCTATGAGGAGCGCCTCAAGGCACTAAATATGTACCCATTGGAAACCAAAAGGGAGAGGGGGGATGTGATAGAGACCTTCAAGTTCCTTAAAGGAATTAAAGTGAACTGCGGGGTATTATTTATAAAGCCTGTGTACCAATTCGAGGTCACATGGACGTGAATGGAAATTAACAGGAGGTAGGTTTAGGAGAGATGTGAGGAAGTACTACTTTACGGAAAGGGTGGTGGAACTTTGGAACAGTCTGTCAGCTGAATTGGTGGGTGCAAAAACAATCAGAGGATTCAAGCAGGGCTGGGACATAATGAAGGGAATAGTGGTTACTGGGGACAACAGGACCAGGGAGGAGAATAGAGAGAGGACGGGGAAGTGGCAGTGTAGATCCCAGCCTGACCCTTCCAAACACTTGCATTGCCTTTCCACTGTGGGACCACTTTTGCTTAACTTATGAAAAGTTAAAACAGGCATATGAAACATGACAACTTTGTATAGAGGAGGAGTTAAGTAATTTATTTCTAAATCTTCAGCCCACCCACCGAACAGCTCCCTTGTTCAACTGCACAGCCTATCCCTTGATATGCAGTTATTAAGGGATACATCTTTGGCAATAGTGGCTGGCAAAATTTACCTGCTGGTGACTGATAATATTATAAATCGAGGTCCTCTGTTTCTTTTTTGCTCTCCTGGAGACGTTGTCTCTGAGCCTGCCACCATGCTTCATATTCCTCGAGTGCTAGCTGACAGTGTGAATTGTGGGCAGCGGCCGTGCTGTATTCCAGTCACATTCATGATGCTGACGTGAGCTGCAGTTGGCCAGCCAGTCATAGGGAGACGGTGCGGAGAAAGAATCGCAAAGCAGCTCCAGTCATCTTACTGGCACTGAGGGAGCTGATTGGTAGCAGATGGGAGGGGCATGCAGGCATGCAGAGAAAAAGTGCTGGGGTTCATCATGTAACACAGAAACATAGAATGTGATGGCAGGTAAGGACCGCTTGGCCCACCTAGTCTGTTATGCATAACTAGTAATATTTAGTTGTGTGCATAAGCACTCTGTGACGGTCACAAAATAAAAAGTAATGAAAAAAATTTCACAAATTATGAAAAAAAGGGAGTTTCAAAAGGGGGGTTCTTTCAAACCATACGAACCCCACCTGGCAACGGCTGTGCAAAAGCGTGGCACATCTTTGACTCTACAAAAGACGGGGTCTGTATTTACCTGGGCTGGCAAGCACTCTTTCACAGTTCTCTCTTCTGGAGACTGTGGGGATGAACATTTTTATGATGCCCCTGACGTGAATTTTGAGGGCTTAACCTGATGTGTCCCCTGACCCTCCTTTTGGAGCTTCCTCTGCTGACCCGGAGGATCCCTCCTGTATGCTTACATTTATCCAAAATATGCTAGACACCCTGGACCTCCCTACTCAGGAGGCTATCCCTATCCCCAGTCTGATTTCTTTCAGTACAGGGGTGCTTTCAGGGGGAGGGGCAGAAGGGGCTAAAGAAGGGCCATCTCTACCCAGCCAGCAGCCTCGCAGTCTAAGCCCTGATGTGAGTGCCCAAGTCGCCTCCCCTCTGCTAGTAAGAGGCAGACTTTCACACCATCTTCAGAACTGGTCCCTCATTACCTTGGACAAGTGGGTGCTGGAGATAGTGTAAAAAGGTCTGCCACTACATTTCAAGCAGATGCCAGACCTCAAGCATACCCAGGTGTCAAAACCTGTAACCCCAACACGGGTGCTACAGTTGGAATTGGAGGTAAATAAACCTTCTAGCTCTACGAGCAATGGAGAGGTTCCCAGCCCATGAAAAGGGCAAGGTCCTCTACTCCAGGTACTTCCTAATACAAAAGAAAACTAGGGAGTGGCAACCTATCTTGGATCTCAGATATTTAAACAAACATCTGCTAAAACCCAAATTCAAGATGGTCACTCTGTCACTAGTCATACGGTCCTTACAGCAGGGAGACTGGCTAGCCTCCCTGGACCTAAAGGATGCTTACTTTCATATACCCATAAGGAGGTCTCACAGGAAGTTTCTCAGATTCAAACTCCCTTCGGGCCACTCTCAGTTTGCTGCAGTACCCTTCGGCCTGTCCTCGGCCCCAAGAGTCTTTACCAAGTGCTTGGCAGAGGTAGCAGCACGCCTCAGGAAGCTGGGTGTCACTATCTACCCTTATTTAGATGATTGGCTCATAGTAGCAAAGTCTCCTTGTCAGGTCAAGAAGTCCCTTTCCCTTACAGAGCAAACTTTAGAGTCTCTGGGATACCTGGAACCCACCCATCTGCTCACCTTCATAGGAGCTCAGCTGGACACCCAGAAAGGATATGCCTTCCTCCCACAGGAGAGAATTCAGTTTCCTCTCAGTGGCAGATTCTTTCGTTTGGAGATAGCAAAGACCAGTCAGGCATTTCCTCAGGCTCTTGGGACATATGGCTTCAATGACTGCAGTGGTCCCAGGAGTCTAGTACAGGATGCAACACCTTCAAGCCTATCTCAGAGCTCGCTGGTCTCAAGAAAGCAACAGTTTTTCAAAGTTGATACCTGTGACAGAACAATTCCTTCAGACTGCTTTGGTGGAAGAACCCTGCAAATCTGGTAGCAGGGATATGCTTCCAGGTTCTGCTTCCCACAAAGGTGATGATTACCACAGACACCTCCCTCTTGGGGTGGGAAGCTCATCTGGACAGTGCCTCAGCAAGTGGCACCTGGACTATCCAAGAGTCACAGTTACACAAAAACCTTTTGGAACTCAGAGCAGTCTTTCTAGCTCTCAAAGCATTTGCTCCTGTCATAAAAAAGGATAGACTGTACAAATTCGAACAGACGTCACTGCAAAGTTTTACATAAACAAGCAGAGTGGTTCCAGATCAGGAATATTCTGTTGGGAAACTCTGAAAATCTGGTTTCTTGCTTTCTCCCTGGGAGTCAGCCTTTCAATTATTCACCTCCCAGGTAAACACAATACCCTGGCAGATACTCTAAGTCGCATCAGTGAAGGCCAGAGTGAATGGACTCTGAACAAGCAAGTACTAGATACAGTGTTCAGGGGTTGGGGCATACCAGAAGTGGATCTATCTGCCTCTCCCCTTAACTTCCAGCTTTATCAGTACTGTTTCAGGCCCCAAGTCTTGGGAACGCTTCCCCTGGATGCCTTGATCCTAGACTGGTCAAGGAGGTTCCTATATGCATTCCCTCCATTTCCACTGATACTCTCAGGGTATTGCTGAAACTCAGACAACAGTATGCATCAATGATTCTGGTGGCTCTGGATTGGCCCAGGCAGGCCTGGTACCTTCTCTTTCTGTCACTGTCCTACAGCAGGCCCATTCGCCTGCTACCAACTCTCTCTCTGCTAACCCTTCCTCAGACAGGAGTGCATTATCCAGACATACACTCTCATCACCTCAAGGCCTGGTTCTTGAGGAGTTAAGAGTTTCCATCCTCTCAGTACTCGGAACAGGTCCTTAAGATCCTAAGAATGGCAAAAAAAAACTAACACAAAAGACATATGCAGCCAAATGGAAACGGTTCTCCCTCTGGTGCAAGAGCAAAAAAGGTCAGTCCTCTTACAGCTTCAGTCCCTCATCTGCTGGATTACCTAGTACATCTGCAGGTGTCAGGCTTGAAACCCTCTTCCCTCAGGCTATACCTGGCTGCAATTTCGGCCCACCTTTCAGTGGGGAAGAAAAAGTCATTTTTTCGCCACACCATATTCAGTTTTTCAAAGGCCTCTTGCACCTCCAGCCTCCAGTCAGGGAGCCGGTTCCTCCTTGGAGCCTGAATCTCTGCATAGCCAGGCTCATGGAACCACGCTTTGAGCCTATGGCCACTGCACATATCAAGTTTGTGACCTGGAAGTCTGTCTTCCTGGTGGCCATTACCTTTGCCAGGAGGATTTCAGAGTTACAGGCCCTGTGCACTAAGCCTAATTACATCATTCCTCACAACGATAAAATTGAGCTCAGATCAAATAGGAAGTTTCTGCCTAAGGTGGTTCCAGAGTTCTACCTAAACCAGTCCATTACTCTACCTGTCTTCTTTACTGAGAAATCCACTCGTGGTGAGCAAAAGCTCCACAGTTTGGATGTTAAAAGAGGTCTCTTTTACTACTTAGAGCATACTAGGCAATCCAGAGGCTCTTCCACTCAGTTGTTCCTCACCCGCGGGTACGTAGGCAGAGGAAGACCAGCTACCAAGAGAATTGTTTCTCGCTGGTTGGTCTCTTGTATTAGATTCTACTATGAAAAAGCTGGTCATCAACCTCCTGTGGGGCTCAGAGCCGACTCCACCAGGGGAACTGCAGCCTCTGTGACAGCAGCAAGGGACATACCCCTTCTGGATGTCTGCATAGCAGCTGCCTGGAAATCTGTGCACACTTTCATTAAGCACTACAGTTCAGATGTGCAGTCCAGACCTTATGCCAAATTTGGCAGGGCAGTTCTGCAGTGCCTCTTTCCTAAGTAGGTTTTCTGCCCACCTCCCACTAGGTGCTGCTTGGTAGTTTGCTGTAGTTACTGATGCTAAAGGACTCCTGGGGAAAGAAGAAAAAAAATACTCACCGTGGTAATCTTCTTTCTTCCAAGGTGTCCTTTAGCATCAGTCAGCTCCCACCCTTTCTCCTTGGTTCACCTGTTAGGAGAAGGGCTATTTTTTTCAGTTTTATTACCAAATTTGGGTTTTTTATTAATGCGTTTTAGTGCTCAGGTTGTTATCTGTTTTCAGATTTTGGACATTTGCATGTTTTTTGAATCCTGTTGGTTCAGTTTTTAGGGCATGTGCCCATTATCTTCCAAAAAATTCTGAAGCCCTTCGGGCTGCTCCCTCTCAGCACACACCCCTCCTTGTTTTTCATTGGCTGATGCCCTAGCTTATTATAATACTCTTAAATGTATACCTCCGGGGAAGTTGCACTTAGCCAGCTAACTGCTATAGTTACTGATGCTAAAGGACCCCTTGGAAGAAAGAAGATTATAATGGCGAGTAGTGTTTTCTTCCATGCCTAGCGCTGAGTTCTTGATGTCGGTCCAATAGCCTTGTATTACAGGATAGTCCCAGGAGAGATGCACTAAAGATACTACAGGGTGTTCACACTTTTGTAGCACTGATGTTGGTATTCTCTTCATTTTGTGTAGTTTAACTGAGGTATAATAAAGCTTGGGAAGTATTTTATATTGTTTTTTTTTGGGGGGGGGCAGCCCCCAATCCTTACTAGAGCTCAGCCCTGCCCTGCCTACTATCTCCCTGTGTCCAGGTTTACTCCTCCCGGGCTGGGCCACCGGGCGGGTGCCCCCTCCCAACGAACACTATTGGCAATCCTCTGCTTACACCCCAGGTCGGGGCCATGGGAGCGGGCCCCCCCCCCGGCTGACATTGGTGGCAGTGGAGATGCCGGCAGAGCAGGGCGTCATGCCCAGGGGCCAGCTTTTTCCTGAAAGCCGGACCCTGGGGGTGGGGACATGCGATGAAGTCCACTGTCCGTCCCCCCCCCAAGGAGACTGTGCTAACCGCAGCGGTGCCCCCAGCCTCCATCAGGGGTCTGTAAAGTGCCCGAGACTCTTCCCCCAGAGAAGGAGAGCCGTCCCTGGGATGCTCAGTCCTTCTCCCTTCAACCGGTCCTCGTGGCATCGAGGTGCCAGCTAGACAAGTGCGGAGCTTGCGGAGGACTGGCTTCATCCCCCCTGTTGGTGGGATTTTTGTCCTCCGTTTCTCCCGTCCCTGAGTGCAGTGCGGCAGCGTGTAGTGATGCCAGTGGCCGAGCTGCGCATGCTTCCGTCGGTGGCACTCCAAGTGTCTGCTACACCTCCGCCGCCTGCATCTATGGAGCCAGTGTGCCAACTCCCAGCTGCCGCTAGGGGCCAGGCATGCACTGGTCTCCAGGCCCACCCCTCCACAAGAGACAATAACTGTTTTCTGGACACTTAGTCCTCTCCCTCCCTGGCCGACCCCTGACAATCTGCTTGCACCGCAAACACGGATTGCTGGCATGGCAGGGGCTAAGGCAGTGATGCCTCAGCCCTCTATGCCACTGGGCCGGCAGTTGCTTCACCCATAATATATTTGCTTCCCGCCAATTCAGAAAATTCAGTTTGTTGTTCATGGTGATTTGCGGGTTCCCCCATACTGGCTGGTGTTTGATTATTGTACAGTGGTCCCTCACTATAACGAACGAGTTAGGAGCCATAATGAGTGTTCATTATAGTAACTTGTTCGTTACATCAAGGGACACTAGACTGTAGTCCAACACTGTCTGCACTACCTGCCACTGCACTTGTTGTCCTAACCACGTCAAAGCCGCTGTTTTTTGCTTTCATTTTATTACACTTTCTTTTGTTTTTAAATTTTAAGTAAAAAGAAAGTTAAACTGATGACGGTGGTTTATTTGACTACATTATAGACTGTTTGCTTTTAGGTGTTTGCTCTCACTCTCCTGCAGCATCTGCATATCCTCCACCCACTCTGCTGTTCAGAGCTGCATGCCATGCACCATGCTTTAAAAACAAAGAGACCGGCTTGCCGCACAGAAGCAGGGCGTGTCTGCAACGCTGATGACCCGGGTTCGGGAATGGAATCGGGACATCAGAGGGCTGGCCAAGGGGAGAAGGATTGTGCATCCTAGAGACTGCTCTCCTTCTCCGGGAGGAGGGGGTAGAGTGTCTGGCACACGACGGACCTCTGGCGGAAGCTGGGGGTTCCATCATGCCAGTGTCATCACCTGAGGGGGACGCCATTGCACGTCCCTGCCCCCAGACTTCTGCCTTAAGCAACACACAAAAATTCCGAACCACCGTGTATGATGCCCTGCTCTGCCGCCATCCCTGCTGCCACCAGTATCTGCCGGAGGAGGTGCCACTCCATGGCCCTACCCTGATGGTAAGCCAGGGCAAGATATGAAGAACCATGGTGGCCTTACGAGAGAGGTAAGCTTGGGCATGTGGGAGGTGCGTGGGCAAGGTTGAGCTCCCTTTGGGGGTAAGAGGGGCAAACCATAAAAATATATTTAAAAAAAAAAAAAGAAACCAAACATTTGGATTTGCTTGGCTTACGTACATTTGTAACAGATTAGTAGGCAGTTTACTGTGCCGATGGCGGCTATCAGTTTCGGCACCTGGTGCTCGTACAACTACATGTAGTTTCTGTCCCCCTTCTCCACCTGAGTCATGGATTCACAGCACTGTACAGTAGTTTTATTTAAACTCAGCAAGACTCAACTTCAGCTGTCGGCTGTTTTTCATGCTCTTGCTCTCCATGCACCCCTGGACCCACTCTTAGCTATACTTTATTAACTCACCACTGTGATCTCTATCACTCTATGTCTTTCCCTTCCCTTGCTAACAGGTGCCTCTCCCACTGTGCCAAACTCATCTCGAAATACTGGCTAGGCTGTCTACCCTTGTATGTATCCTCCTCTCTCTCCACCCCACCCCCTCCCGCACGCTCCTTAAGATCCACTGACTCGCGTACCTTTGTGATACCCTGCTGTTGTACTCTTGCAGGCCAGCTGGCTTTTAATCACCATTTCCCTAAACTCTGGAACACCTTCCCGCCACAAATACAGCACTCCTCATCTTCTCACTCCTTCACCACTGCCCTTCATGACTTCCTCTCCTGTAACTTGACCCATTTTCCCTCATTCTTAAGGCTCCCGACCTCTCTTATACTCTACCCTTAGCCAGGACTGTAACATTCTTTACCCAATCGCACTTAGGTACAAAGTACTAGCACTTTAAATGTCATTTAATTGTTACTGTTCCACCCTGTTGTATACTGTATCCTGTTTTTTCTTCCATTGCTGTATTTTTCTATTAGTGTATTTTTGTATTACATACTGTATTCCTGCATTGCTGTATTTTGTATTGTGTACTGTGTACTGTATTCTTACCATTGCTGTATTTTTCTATTAGTGTATTTTTGTATTACATACTGTATTCCTGCATTGCTGTATTTTGTATTGTGTACTGTATACTGTATTCTCACCATTGCTGTATTTTGTATTGTGTACTGTATACTGTATTCTCACCATTGCTGTATTTTGTATTGTGTACTGTGTACTGTATTCTCACCATTGCTGTATTTTGTATTGTGTACTGTGTACTGTATTCTCACCATTGCTGTATTTTGTATTGTGTACTGTGTACTGTATTCTCACCATTGCTGTATTTTGTATTGTGTACTGTGTACTGTATTCTCACCATTGCTGTATTTTGTATTGTGTACTGTGTACTGTATTCTCACCATTGCTGTATTTTGTATTGTGTACTGTGTACTGTATTCTCACCATTGCTGTATTTTGTATTGTGTACTGTGTACTGTATTCTCACCATTGCTGTATTTTGTATTGTGTACTGTGTACTGTATTCTCACCATTGCTGTATTTTGTATTGTGTACTGTGTACTGTATTCTCACCATTGCTGTATTTTGTATTGTGTACTGTGTACTGTATTCTCACCATTGCTGTATTTTGTATTGTGTACTGTGTACTGTATTCTCACCATTGCTGTATTTTGTATTGTGTACTGTGCTGTATTCTCACCATTGCTGTATTTTGTATTGTGTACTGTGTACTGTATTCTCACCATTGCTGTATTTTGTATTGTGTACTGTGTACTGTATTCTCACCATTGCTGTATTTTGTATTGTGTACTGTGTACTGTATTCTCACCATTGCTGTATTTTGTATTGTGTACTGTGTACTGTATTCTCACCATTGCTGTATTTTGTATTGTGTACTGTGTACTGTATTCTCACCATTGCTGTATTTTGTATTGTGTACTGTGTACTGTATTCTCACCATTGCTGTATTTTGTATTGTGTACTGTGTACTGTATTCTCACCATTGCTGTATTTTGTATTGTGTACTGTGTACTGTATTCTCACCATTGCTGTATTTTGTATTGTGTACTGTGTACTGTATTCTCACCATTGCTGTATTTTGTATTGTGTACTGTGTACTGTATTCTCACCATTGCTGTATTTTGTATTGTGTACTGTGTACTGTATTCTCACCATTGCTGTATTTTGTATTGTGTACTGTGTACTGTATTCTCACCATTGCTGTATTTTGTATTGTGTACTGTGTACTGTATTCTCACCATTGCTGTATTTTTGTATTGTGTACTGTGTACTGTATTCTCACCATTGCTGTATTTTGTATTGTGTACTGTGTACTGTATTCTCACCATTGCTGTATTTTGTATTGTGTACTGTGTACTGTATTCTCACCATTGCTGTATTTTGTATTGTGTACTGTGTACTGTATTCTCACCATTGCTGTATTTTGTATTGTGTACTGTGTACTGTATTCTCACCATTGCTGTATTTTGTATTGTGTACTGTGTACTGTATTCTCACCATTGCTGTATTTTGTATTATATACTCCTAGTGTAATGACTGTTATTATGTAATTTTTACTATTTGTATTCTCCCTGCTCCCTCTCCCCCCAGGTTGCACTGGGAGACTAGCACCTTGTTGTTCAGTGTGCCTTCCTGGTGAAACATTTCAGTAAATAAATAAAACTTTATTGCAGACAGTTGGGAGGGTAGCAGACTTAGGGGGTGGGTGAATACTGTGGAATAAAATTGACCGTTGTACCAGGGTTGCCACCTTTGGATGAGGCAAAAAACGGATCCTAAGCTCCGCCCCTAGCCCCGGCCCTTTTCATGACTCATCATGCATTGTTCCTCCTAGAAGTCCATTTGTTATATCAATAAAAACAACGCTTAAAGCAGCAGTTCAACAAAAATGTGAAGATACTATACTGTACCTGTTAAAGTTACTTTCCTAGGTTCTTCCTAATTTTTTATTTACTTATGTATTTATTTATTTATACATGTTTACCAGATAAACATACTGTAATAAAAAAAATCTCATTTACAGATGTGAACTGGGGGGAGACAAGGGAAATACTGTAAATAGCATACAATAGTATACATACCTTGTATCTTTTTCTGGCTCCATTTCCTGTTCATGTCCACAGTACTATTTAAAAGTCAAAGAAGTGACTATACTTTTTCTTAAGGAAATAAAATAATTTAAAACATTCAAAAATGCCTACATTCTATTAGAGATGAAAATGTTTACCAGCAAATGAAAGTGGAGGACAACTGGCTCTGTTACTGTTACAAAAGGTGGGGGCAGCTGTGTTGCTATGCCACTTTAAGATGCAGTGGGAAAGATTAGGTTAAGTAAGTGCTAATGGTGTTAATGGCCATACTTTACACCTCCCAGGGTGACTGCATTCACAAACAAACAGCTACATTGACAACAGAACTTGTTTGTAACTTGAACATGTTGCTGAAACAATGAGTGATATGACAGCATTTATTTCAAAAGTATGTGAGCACTCAAAATGGCTCAAAAACCTGACCAGCACAGGGCAAAACCGGATTACCTGATAGGGACCCTGAAAACCTGACCACCAGGAAAAAAACCTGACAGGTGGCAACCCTACATTGTACTAATTACAGTATAAGCTGGCCGTAAATATAACATCTGATATTGGGAGCCACAGTACTGTACTGAAAGTAGCAGACATAGTCGGGAACCACTGGGGCCATTCGTTATAGCCGTGAGTTGGGCATAATGCAGCTTACCATAGAAAGGGAACACTATATTAGTTCTGCGTAGTAAAGTTGCCAGCTGTTTGTGTGACACTTCTGTTGGGGGTACTCTTCACTACATTTGGCAGCTTATTAAATGGCAAGGTAGAGAACTCTGTATCCTTTTTCTGACAGATGTCTCATTCTGTTTGTACCCATTCGGGTATGTAAATCTGTTTGTCCCTTTGTTTTCTTCATTGGTAGCCTGTGCCAGTTTGGAGAGCTGGGTCGCCATGTAATGTAAGAGGAAATCCAGTGCTTTCATCCCTCCATTTTCTGTTAATTTTGCTAACCTCTGAGCCTTTTTCTTATACCATATAAAGTCATTCATTATACTTCGCAGTTCTTTGATCTGTTTCTGAGGAAAGGAGGGTGGAGCATGTTGAATATATAGGATAGTGTATGGGTAACCATACACTACAAGGCTGTTCTTCCACCGAGTGGATACAATGCCGACTGATAACCTTGAGAGCGAAGCTCGAGAGGTTCCTAAGTTGACATTGTAACCACAAGGAGGAAGAATAGCTGAGTAGTGTATGTTTACCCATACACTGTTCTATATAGTCTATGGTGGGTCCCGATGTCTTTGGCTGGTATGTCAAATAAAAAACATTACTCACTTTTCTTGTTTTAAGTCCGCTCTGCTGACCACACTGGATCAACAACTGCCGCAGGCCAGCACACGTGTGCAACTCTCACAAAGCAACAGACAAATCAGAATTGCTGATGGAGTCCATTGTATTATGACATCCTCACTAACGCAGAACAAAAAGTCGTTCTGCGTTACTGAGGATGTCACTACTGCAGCAGAACGGCTTTCTGCAGTGTATGGTTTTCCATACAGAACCGCATTCCACCATACACTATAGAAAGATTGCGTGTGGTAATATGTTTCATTTTTACTGTTGCCAACCAGTGTCCCATTGATAATGGCATGGCATGCCATTTCTCTAGGTCTGCCTTTATGTTCTGTGTTAGTTGTTTCCATTCTCTAGGATGAGCTTAAGGCAGTGGGGCTGTCTGTCTTCTCGGTTGATTGTTTCCATTTCTGCCTTGAGGGCAGGTCTCACATTCGAATTGGAGACCCTCCCACTCTCTGTCTGCTAAAGCTTGCCGAAAGGATCCATCCATGGCCCATTTCTTTTATCCATCTTCCTGAACAAGCTTATCCAATTCCTGCTCCTCTGTGTCCATTCTTATGTTTGCAGATGACATGGTACTCCTTGCCTCCAGCTTCTCTTCCCCTGACCTCATGGGCCGGCTCCAACTGGACTTTAGCGACATTCAGCACTGGTTCCTGGCCAGTCAGCTGTCCCTCAATGCCAAGAAAATGGCCTCTGACTTTTGGTACTAGGTAGAGGGTGGCTAGGCTCAACTCCCCTCTTTCCATATTCTCCATGGTGCTGCGACTGAGGGTGACTCCCTCTTTAAGTACCTCAGGGTCTGGCTGGACCGGTATCTTGATTTCTCTGTGTATGTGAACGCCATCCACTGGAAGCTCCACCCCAGTTTTGGTGCACTTTACAAGAATAAAGGGTGTATTGTACTTCCTGCCCACAGAAAAATCGTTTTGAAGATGGTACTTCCCCTCTTCAACTGTGGTGACATTATTTATAGTGCCGCTCCCAAGTCCACCCTTGCGAAACTGAACCCCCTTTTTCACTCCTTCTGCTGTTTTGACCTGGACAGTCCCCCTCACACCCACCACTTCAGGGCTTAAAATGGGGAAGGTTTGCACAGTTTGCATTATTTATATCCCCAAATTCTGGACCCCTGTGTGGGACAATCCCACACACACTCAGCACCCTCATAGCGCAGTGGCATAGTGCAGTAGAGCGCCTTCTGTTGCACTTTGCATTCAGTGTCTGCACATTTTTTTTTAACACTCCAGCCAGCTCCTGTAATCCTTTGTGGTCCCGTGTGTGCACCTATGTTGAACTCTGTGGTGGTGTAATGTACACCCCTCTCTCGTCCCTCCACTGCTATCCCAAGACTGATGCACATGAAGAGACTGGAGAGAGATGTTACAGCATCAGGAGCAGGAGCTGCCATCTCAAACGAGGAGTCAAAGGATGAGAAAAGTGTGAAGAGAGTCAGTGAGAGGGTCAGGCCCATTATTTTAGCTCGGAAACAGTTTAACCAAACAAAAGAATAGATTAACCAAAAAAAAAGTGACACAGGTTTGGCAGCGGGAAACAGAGTGGCGGGCACCGGCAAGGCCTGTGGCAGCCAAAGTGAGTCACTCATTCGGCAGCTGTCGGCAAAAGCTACAGAAAAAAAAAAAAAGTGATGCAGCAAGTGCAGACATGATGTGGCATGGCATTCACGGAAAAGCAGCCAAATGAATGAAATGCAGAATACTGAGCTAAAAAGTCTAGTGAGTGACAAATAAAAGTGGCATTTCTTTTTAGCCCAAGAAAAACAGCTATAAAAATTAAGGGGAGGCTACAAAAGTACAATGAAATAAGGATGCCAGGTGGGAGAAAAAAAAAATTTTTGGGTGGACTGAGACGGAAGGAGGTGACACCAACAGGCTGCAGTAAAAAAAAAATTGCCCAACTTGGCCTTGTCATTCAGAAGTTGACAAAGTTGGGTCTAAAAAAGATGCAGCATGCCTGGGTTAAAATAAAGAAAAGAAACGTTGAGACCACAAGAAGGGAACTGGACTAACTCCAAAGCAGTTGCTGCCAGAGAAACAATGTTTTAAGGGAAACTGAGGGTTGGGAAGGTCCTTCACTTGGGTGTGACTGTGTCCCAAGAAAAACTGGATTTATATGAAAGAATATCAACAAAAAGAACAACTTTTGTGCAAGGAAAGAACAGTGGGGGACGAACTGAAGGGTGGGAAGGTTTGTATTCTGGGTGTATCCCAAGAAAGATGTTTTTTTTTTTTTTAAAGAATAAAAAATGAAATTTTGCAAGAAATAAGAGAACTCTGTGTGGAAACAACTGAAAGTAATGGGAAGGTCCGTAACTGGAGTTTATCCCAAGAATAGCTGAATTTATTCTAAAAACATAAAGAAAGAAATAACTATATACATAGATAACTAAATAAATAACAAATAACTTTTGTACCAGAAGAGACCTCTTGAGAAGCAACCAGAAAAGAGTGGGAAGGTCCGTAGACTTAAATGTCCCCCAAAAGCTGGATTTAGTATAAAACAGTAAAAACAATGGGCGGGGGCTTGTGCCAGAAGAGGACTGTGGAAACAACTAAAAGGAGGAGAAGGTCCTTAACCTGGGACTGTGTCCCAAGAACTTAGACAAAAACAACTGTGACATGGCACAACGTGCGTCGTTAATGACCTGGCTGAAAAGAAAGCAACCAAATGTACAGGATGCTCCTGAGGAAGTACCAGGAAAAAAGGCCACACGAAGAAGGTGTAGTAGACTTACAAGACCCTGCGCCAGAACTCGAGCCACAAGAATTAATAATTGGTGAGCCAGACACAACAGGCACTGCACCAACCTGCAGCTTCTCTAAAATGCAAGATATATTTCAACAAAGGTGGCTAAACATATTTTTTTTTTTTTAATTTTAGTCTTTGGTAACTGGGTAAGGCCCACTAGGTACAAGTGCCTGTTTTCAGGGGCAACCTGGGAGCACTGGGTGGTTAAGTGACTTGCTCAGAGTCACACAGTATGCAAGTGGAGGTTTTGAGAATCAAACTCAGGTCTGGTCTACTGGATGTACCAAGCTCGTTCACACCTCATTCCTCTAACCTCTATGCTATACTGCCAGCTGGTTGTAGTTTGACAAAGACAGTGGCCAGATGAGCTGCTCCATTTGTAAATCTTTTGCATCCATTCCTTTTGAAAGTACTTGTCACAAATAAGACATTCTGGTAGTCCTACTCATGGTAAAGCACTGAAAAAAAATTGACATAGAATCAAACTGTCAGGCAGTGGCAAAGGCAATAGATAAGGCTACTGCACAAAGTGATGAGCAACTTAAAGGGCTTTTGGTAACCACATATTTTGTTGCTGAAAATGGGCTACCTAACACACTGTTTGTCACATATGTTCAGTTTCTTAAGGAACTGGAATGTCCATTCATTAAAGACTTCAAGGTAGATGGGGCTTATGGCACCAAAATGAAGCTGAATGTTGCTGTGATGGATAGCCTGGTGGCAAGCTTGAAACTGGATGAGTACACAGACATTACCAATTACAACAGCCTAATAGTTTATGTATGATACTTATACAATAATACCCCACATACTTTCTTTTATTGCAGTGTTGACGTTATCAAAGGCTGACACTGGGGGGGGGGTGCTAATGAGCAGCTATCTGAACGGTCGCGTTTCCTTGTCGCTCCGCTTTAACTAAATAATTATAAAATAAATTAAATATACCTATCTGCGGATCGGCGATCACATCCACTGGTGTAGGATACCACTATGGAAGAGAATCTGACCCCAACCCCGCTAAAAGTCAGCGAATTGCGGGAAAAGCGGGGAAAAAAAGACAGTGTCGGTCCCTGTGGGAGAAAACTCGGGACTGGTGTCTCTTTCTGCGGCGGAGGTCACCGCACTAGGCCGGGAGCTGGCTGGCCAAGTGATAGCAGTGCTCGAGCCTAGACTAATAAAGCTTGAAGACAAATTGGATTCTCGGCTACAGGAGGTTCTGGAACAGCAGACCCAGCAGGGCAACAGGCTTGCAGAGGTGGAAGAACGGGCATCCAGGCTGGAGGACAAAGTGTTGTTGGTGCCTGGGCAGGATAGGGCACTCAAAAAGAGCCAGAGGAGTTTAAGGAAGCCTATGATTACCAAAAAAATTATCACCGACACCTCAATCTGCATCTGCGAAGGCTCCCGGAGGGGCAAGAAGGAGGCTATGCCCTTGATTTCTGTAGTAGAGTACTGCCGGAGCTGCTGAGCCTACAAACCAAACATGGAAGGGTGAAATTGGAGCGAGCTCATCGAGGTGTAATGCCACATCCGCCAGCAGGTCAGCCGCCGTGGCAAATAATTATGAGGTTTCATAATTTTCAGGACCGGGAGACAACCTTGAAGGCCTACAGAGCGAAAGGTACACTGAGTCATGAGGGAAGCTGGCTATTCATTCTCAAGATTACTCTGCAAGACTGCTTAAAAGGAGGAAAATGTTTAATGGAATCATGGTGCAGCTAAGGGGCTTGAAAATTGAGAATTTCTTAGTATACCCCGCTACGTTGAAAATCCGACATGAGGGGCTACCTTCTTATTCTGGGAGTTGGAGAAGGCTGAAGATTTTGTGAAGGCCTTGCGAAAGAAATTGGGGTGAGATATATGGGGGAGAGAGACCTTAGAGAAATCACGCAAAGGCCAAGAGTGGATCTTCACTCGCTCTGCTGCTGTTTAAAAGTTTAGTGGACTGATTCAACCTGTTCTGGTGTTGTTTTATTCGCTCTCCTTTTCTGCACATATTGAAGTAAGTGACTGTTGATCAGTTTAAAGGCTCAGGATTTTTTGGACTTGTGTTCAATCTCCACGTAGGAGTGACTGTCTGAGCCTGCATTTTCTGTTTTTGGAGACTTTGCTGAATGAGACATTGATGGATTATGGGCCCAGAGCCCTGGTGCGATTCTCGGTGGGTGGTGGTGGGGGAGCGGGTCCAGCGCGTGTATTGGAAGGCGTGGTCTGGCTCCCTGCCCCCGCATTCTGCTGTTGGGTAAAAGGTGCGGTCTCAATGTTAACTGTATAGGGGGGGCCTGCCTAAAATAAGGAGGGTAAATAGTGTTGCCAACTTTGTAATTTATAAGGTAGAGGAGGGATGGGGCGGATTGAGTGGAGGAGGTAGTACAAGGCGGGGCTTAGGAGGGCTATGCTGTTGCGGCCTGTTTTCAGTTCAGGGGTGTTCGGGGGCCACTCACCAGGCCGATAGAACTGAATGCTGTTTTTGTTATGTGGGCCTCATGGGGAGGGATGCTTAATAGTCTCTTGGTATGGCAAGGAATTTCTGGATGGTGGGAATAAAATGGGAGAGGGGCCACAGACGGTGAGGTGGAGGCTAGGGGGAGTAAAGGGCCCAATGAGAACTAGCCTGAAATGAAGAGTGTATCTTGGTTTGGGTTGCATTGAAGGGAGTACACTTGGGGGGTAGAGATATCACGGGCGAACTGCATCAGGGCAGGTATTGAGTTCTGGGTCTGCTCGCAGGGGTAACACCCGCATGGGAGGAGTGGCTATGGAGGGGAGCGACGGGACGCGTATTTCAGTTGAGGAAGGGTTTCTTTTTAGGACACTTGTGCTACATTAGCAATTAGTGTCGGTAGGGAATAGTAGAAGAGGAGGAAGGGTTTACGGATAGATCGCTTTTTGTATTGCTGGGGGAGAAATTAAGTACATAGATACATAGACAGTGTCGGCAGATAAGGGCCTATGGCCCACCTAGTAATAGAACAATTACTGGTAATAAGTCGTCGAGGGGGAGGGGACATATGGGGGACAAGTATTGGGGTAAGATTTATTGGAAATGTGTGCTGCATGAAAGGGGAAAAGGGGACATTCTGTTGAGGGGAAGGAGGGAGGGGTATACAGGGTAATAGTTAAAATTGTTCTTGTTGTTAGAACTGTCACTATTGTTAGTATTGCTGTTTCGTTTATGGATGCAATCAATGGTGTGAACTGTAAAGACATTATACAATATTGCATATTATGCTGCCATATCCAGGTCTTGGGAAGGGTTATTAGGCTAAGTGGTACTGGAAGTTCTATCATATGAATCATGGCTAATGTCTCAAATTTAAATGTAATTTCCTGGAATGTTAATGGAATAGCAAGCCCAATAAAGAGGACATCACTTTTGACCGCACTGAAAAGGGCAGGGGCACAGGTGGCTCTGTTGCAGGAAACCCACCTGACAGATCTAGAACACGCGAAGCTGGTTCGGAACTGGGTGGGAAAATGTTATACGGCTTCCTTCTCGTCTCATAAACGAGGTATTGCGGTACTCTTGCATAAGAACCTCCTTTTTGAGGTCAAGAGAGTGGTGTGTGAACCTAGAGAAGGTAGGTAAATTTTTGTTTTGGGTACACTTAAGGGAAAGAAGATTACATTTGGATGCATCTACGCCCCGGTGGTGTATGAACCACAGTATTACTCCTCTTTGCTGGACTTGCTAGTTAGGGAGCATTTCCCGGGGCTTATTATGGGAAGGAATTTTAATTGGACCATGGATGCCTGCATGGATCACTCTGAAGTGAAGGGGCATACATCGGAAGTTATGAATCAATGGCATCTTGGGGTGGCAGATTTGGACCGAGTGGATGGCTGGCGTTCAGCCAACCCAGGGGTGAGGGAATACACATTCTATTCCAACCCTCATAAAACATGGTCTCGCTTGAACTATATTTATCTCCCTAGAAGTTGGGTGAGTAGGATTCAGGATATTTCCCATAGTCCCATTCATATTTCGGATCATTCTATGGTGAAATTGAAATTGGCGGGTAGAGCACCTAGAGTGGCAGCCCCTCAGTGGAAATTCCCCACGTATTTGATAAAAAAAACCAGGCCTTTAGGGAATATCTAGTGGAGCAAAGGCAACATTATGAGGGGACAAACTCCACACGGACATCTCCAAAACTACTTTTTGGGAAGCCGGAAAGGCTTTTATGAGGGGGGCTATAATAGCCTATGTGGCGAAAATTAAAAAGCAGAATAGGTGTAAGCGGGAGGAACTGGAGCGGCAAGTTAAGGAGTTAGAGAAGCGGGTTGCGAAGGGAGAACAGGGAGAAACTCCCAGGTTATTGATTACAGCTAGAGAGGCTCGTAATACACTGTGGTGAGAGGAGGCCGGTAAAACTTGGTTTTATTGCCAGAGACAGATTTTTGAATGGGGAAATAAGCCGGGATCCTTATTGGTGAGATTGATGAAAGGGGGTAGACGTCCAACAATTATATTAAGGGTGCGAAACAGGGAAGGTAGGATCTGTACAAGTCTGGGGGACATAGGAGACTGCTTTAGGGTATTCTATAAGTTTCTGTATAGGGCTGAACACAAATGAAAAGAGGCTTATATACGGAGATTCCTGGATGGTATACTGCTGCCTGCTGTTTCGGTAACGCAAAGGGAATCGTTGGGACAGCCTATTACAAGGTCAGAAATCTTAGGGGCCATCCAGAAAATGCAACAGGGGAAGGCTAGTGGCCCGGATGGATTCCCTATTGAGTGCTATAGAATTCTGGGTGGCCAGATAGCTGGGGTAATGTGTGAGGTGTTTAAGGCAGAGGGGGAAATAGAGGTCCCTGTACTGCCAGATTCTTGCTATGAGGCAGCTATTTGATACCCAGACCTGGTAAGGATGAGCTTGATTGCGCAGCATATTGACCCATCTCATTGCTTAATGTTGACCTGAAAATTTTAGCTAAGGTTTTGGCTACTAGGCTGGAGAATATACTCCTAGACTTGATTCACCCAGACCAGACTGGGTTCATTAAAGGCCGACAGTCATCCCACAATATGCGCAGGTTACTCAATGTAATATGGAGAGCTGGCCGAGCGTAAGAGAATGTCGGTGTGGTCTCTGTGGACGCTGAAAAAGCATTTGATAGGGTGGAATGGGATTACCTGTTTGAGGTGATAGCCCGGTTTGGTCTGGGTGACTCTTTTGTGGGCTGGGTGAGAGCTATGTATCTTAAACCTAGTGCACAAATTATGGTATTGGCAACCTGTCAGAGTGGTTTGGTTTAGGGAGAGGTACAAGGCAGGGATGCCCACTGTCCCCTCTTTTGTTTGCTCCAGCGATTGAACCACTGGCAGTGGCGGTGCGCCAACACCAAGGGGTGGAAGGGATTGGTGGGGCACGGGGTACTGAGCATAAAGTGGCGTTATATGCCGATGACATGCTCCTATTTATTGGAAACCCACAGCGGTCCATGATACCACTGCTGTCTATCATTGACGAATTTGCAAGCTTCTCTGGGTATAGGATTAATTTAGAAAAATCTGAAATGATGTGTTTTCCAGATGATGGTGCAGAACTACAGCAGATGGGACTCAAAATTGTACAATCTGATTTTAGGTATTTGGGGGTAAAGGTGGGACGGAGATGGGGAGATTTATATAAGTTGAATTATCCCCCTCTGATTAAATCGATCCTTGCGGATCTCAGAAGATGGATGCAACTTCCTATCTCGTGGCTAGGGAGGATCAGTTTGATTAAAATGAACATCCTTCCCTGAATTTTGTATCCTATGCAAATGTTGTGATTAAGATTAACTATAGGAGATGTTAAGAGGATAGAGAAGGGGTTCTTGGAATTTATATGGCAGGGAAGGAAACCCCGAATTGGTTTAAGGCGGCTTAAGGAGGAGAGGACTAAGGGAAGGCTTAACTTCCCGGATTTGGGCAACTACTGTTTGGCTGTGCAGCAGAGAGGGATTGCAGACTGGGTACACAGACCATCGGTTGCCAGTTGGGTGGAGCTAGAATAATGGGGGATCCCAGGGAGACTTACTGCATACTTGCATAGTAGGGGACTTCGGACATATAGAGGGTTGGAGAGTGGTAATCCATTGGTGAGGGAGACGCTTGAGGCATGGGAACAGCTCCGGAGGAGAAGGGGATTGGGGCAGGGGGAAACTATATTGTAGCCGGTTGCAAAGAATCCTTTCTTTTTGCTGGGAATGGAGAACGGTGGTTTTCAGGAGTGGGAAAGGCGAGGGATAGACAGTGTGGGCAACTTACTAGTGAAAGGGGGGCTCTGTACATTTGAGATGATTAGGCAGAAATTGAAGCTGGGGACACTCCATATGTACAGATATCTGTAGATTCGGGCCTTTGTGGGGAGGTTAGACAAGAGTGGCCGGGAAGGATTGGAACCAAATATGGTAGAACAATTGGTGTATCACGCCAAAAAAGATCCAAAGGGTTTTCTAGGGAAGGCTGCTAAACAAGGTAAACAAAGATTGCCAGATTTGACTGGGAACACAGAAGCTTCATGGGAAAGGGACTTAGGGCAATGAATCTCTGAGGATAACTGGAAAGTGGTCCTACACATGCCGGAGGGTATAATGGTCTGCAATAAGTTTAAGGAGGCCTTTAAGTTTTTGCACAGGCTATATTGGCCCACTGCTGTAGTGCACAGGGCACGCTCCGCGATATCCCTGCAATGTGGGAGGTGTAGCAGAGATATGGGTACTTACATTCACTGCTTCTGGACTTGTCCAGTTTTGGTTAACTTCTGGGAGGAGGTAGTGGCTGAGGTGACTCTGATAGCTGTCTGTTCGCTGGTTCGGGATCCCCTGATATGTTTATTTGGGGTGGAGGTGGCAGAAGGAGAAGGGGATTGGTTGCTGCTTCCCAGATGGATGAGGGTCATGTTTGTATTGGCTCATCACTGTATCCAAAACACCTGGGTTTCAGGGAACAGGCCTATAGTCCTGCTTTGGCGTCGGCTGATCCTTCATTCCCTTGCATTGGAAAGGGTAACACAGGCTGCTAGACACAGGAAGGACGCCTTCCTGAAGGAGTGGTCTCCTTCTCTATCCTCTCTGAGTGTATCTGAGAATGTGATGCTCAGGACGGGATTAAGTGTATAAAATTTATGGGGGGGTGGGAATACTAGTATGGAAACATTAGGCCTAGTAGAAGGCCTCTGAAGGTATTGGGAGCTGGGAGACAAGACTGGTACAGGATAATGGTAATGTGTAAGCAGCAGATACTGGAATGAAGTTGAAATATGTTTTTTATGGTAAAATTAAGTAACACGCATGATTGCATCTGTATGTTTGTCTTACATTTGTTCTTATCTGTTCAAGTATGTTTGTACACTCAAAAATTTTAATAGATTATTCAAAAAAAAAAAAAGGCTGACACTGGGTGCACACCTGCCACTGCTAATGCCATTCCATGCTGTGACCTCGGGGTTGGGGGCAAGGAAAAAGATGGAATGGGAGTCCTCTGTGAGGATGACGATGGTCCCCCTCTGCAACAGCTCGGGAAGGCACCTCCCCAAACACTAAATCTGGTCTGGTGGGTTGAGTCGCTCCCACCCGCTGCCACGAAGGGTAAGTTGTGGGGTCAAGGGGAAGGAGTCTTATATCCGGTGCCTGCACGGGGTGGGGGGGACGTCAGATGGATGCAGAGGACTCTGGGGGGAAAATAGATAACTGCAAAAAGAAAAAAAAAAAAAAGGGAATTTGTTTCACTAAAACTGATCATGGTCTCTCAAATGATTACTGCCAATCTCTGTCATTCCAGCAATTTGCTGAAGTTGTACTGAAAGAGCATTCAGGTGTTTCCAGAGTTTGAAAAGATTTATCAGATTGCAATGGTTATACTAGTGACTAGTGCTGAATGTGAACCTGACTTCAGTCCTCAGAACTGAATAAAATCAAAATTCAGGAATTCTGAACAATAAAACTTAACAGAATTTAATGATAATCTCAGAATTGGGTGGAAGTAGAACTGTAGATTCTAAAAGAGCTGCAGACACATGGAGAAAAATGAAGAACAGAAGCGACTTAAAGGAAAGCTGTCATGAATATGAGCTCCTGCCCCTGAAAAGCTTACCCTCCGGTTAATCTTTTTACAATAAGAACAGCATTTTTTTCGCGCCACAACTTAACTGTATTTTAATTAACAAAAGTCCAAAACCTGGAAGTATGGCCGATGCAGGGGAGGCTCCATTTGCTGAAAAGGTGCGGCGCTGCACTTGTATTAAAAAGCTTAACCGGAGGGTCAGCTTTTCAGGGGCCGAAGCTCATATTCATGACACCTTTCCTTTAACATAGAAACAGAATTTGTTGGCAGATAAGGACTGCGAGGCCCATCCAGTCTGCCCAAAAGCCCTTCACTAGCTTGTGGCCTCTGACCCTAACTGGTCAATGGCTTTCTATGCCTGTCACATGCATGTTTAAAACCATCCACTGTGCTTGCCCCCACTACCTCCAGTTAGGTTTTTTTTTTTATGGTAGCTTCAGGCCTCGACCTCACTTACCAGACAGGTCTTAAGGGACTAAATCTTAAGGAAGGGCCAGGTTTATTTTAGCTCACTATTATGTATTTTTTTTTCATTCAGGCTGCAACTTTTTCAGTGACTGTTCATCTGTGCTTGCTGCCTACAGTCTGATCCACTCTGTCTTTTATTTTTAAAAATGAATGTGAATTGAATAGAGTCCTGTCAGCGTCTTTGACGTCTGTCAGGTCTGTCATCAATAAAACAATGCACACCATAGAAACATAGAAATTGTTGGCAGATAAGGACCGCTAGGCCCATCCAGTCTGCCCGTACGGCCCTATACATTATATGTGGCCACTGACCCTATGTGATCAATAGCTTTTTATCACTCCCTCCCCACTCAAGCTTCCCTTGTGCCTGTCCCAGGCATGCTTAAACCCCTCCACTGTGCTTTCCCCCACTGCCTCCTGTGGCAGACTATTCCAAGTGTCAACTACCCTTTCTATTTAGAAAAACTTCCTCACATTACCTCTTAATCTACCCCCTTCCAATTTCATATTGTGGCTCCTTGTTCTAGCACTTTTTCTACGTTGGAAAAGGTCCCCCACCTGCACCTTGGTTATGCCCTTGAGGTACTTTAAAGTTTCAGTCATGCCCCCATGCTGTCTCCTCTCCTCCAGTGAGTACATATTGAGGTCCCCTAGTCTCTCCTCCTATGTTTTGTGGTGCAAGCCCTGCACCATCTTTGTTGCCCTTCTCTATTAGTCTCCACCTTATCTATGTCCTTATGCAGGTGTGGCCTCCAGAACAGCACATAGTACTCCAGGTGAGGCTTTACCAATGTTTTATACAATAGCATCCCCACCTCCCGCCTCCTGCTAGTGATACCCCTGCCTATGCACCCCAGCATGCCACTGGCCCTCCCTGCTAACTTTGTGCACTGCTTTAATACCTTAAGGTCATCAGAGATGATAACCCCTAGGTCCCATTCCTCTTTGGTGACAGTCAGCTGCTTGCCCTCCCCCAACCTGTAGCTCTCTCCAGGTGCAATATTTTGCACTTCTTTGCATTGAACCTCAGTTGCCACATCTCCGACCATCTTTCAAGCTTCTCCAGGTCCCTCTTCATTTTCTGCACCCCTTCTGAAGTATCCACCCTGTTGCAGATCTTGCTGTCAGCTGCAAACAGGCAGACCTTTCCTTCCATCCTCTCTGCAATGTAACTAATGAAGACATTGAACAGGACTGGTCCTAGTGCTGATCCCTGTGGTACCCACTGGTCACCCACCTCTCCCCAGATTATTCCCCATTTACCACCACCCTCTGTCTCCTTTCTGTTAATCAGTTCCTATCCCAGTTCACCATCTTGTCTCCCATGCCCAGACTACCCATCTTGTTAATCAGCCTTCTGTGTGGGATGGTGTCAAAGGCTTTGCTGAAATCTAGGTAGGTGATGTCTGCCGCCTCTCCCTGATTTATTTCCCTAGTCACCCAATCAAAAAAATCTGTTAGATTCATTTGACATGACCTTCCTGCTGTGAATCCATGTTGCCTGAGATCCTGAGCACCTCTGGATTCCACATGTGCCACTATCCTTTCTTTCACCAGTGCCTCCATGATCTTTCCAGCCAGTGGGGTGAAGCTGACTGTCCTATAGTTCCCCGCCTCCTCCCTACTGCCACTTTTGTGCAGTGGGACTGCATGTGCCCGCCTACAGTCCTCTGGAACGACTCCTGTGTTGAGTGACTATGCGAACAGGGCATCCAGAGGTGCTGCTAGTTCCCTTCACAGCTCCTTTAACATCCTCGGGTGGATGCTATCTGGCCCCATGGCCTTATCCACCTTCAGTTTTGTGAGTTCTTCCAGAACTCTCTCCACCGTGAATGGACTGGTGTCCACTCTCTCCCCCCCCCATTGCTTCTGCAACCAAACTGTGGTCCTTGACCCTCCCCCTTCTTAGTGAATACTGAGCAGAAGTATTTGTTCAGTATTTCTGCCTTGTCCAGATCCCCCTCCTTACACTCTCACTCCACCCCTTTGAGTCTCACAATCCCCCCTGTTTTTTCTTCTTTCACTGATGTACCTATAAAATGCCTTATCCCCTTTGTTTACAGACTGTGCTAAACCCTCTTCTGTCTGTGCCTTTGCCCTCCTAACAGCCTTCCCTTAGACATTCATTACACCAGTGAAAAAGAAGGAAAAAAAAAGATGACCAGAAGACACCAGACTGTAAGGACAATTTTTATTAACATTCACAAACATCAGCAAATGAAATGGAATTTTTTTCAGAGAAATTCCCCCCAAAATTTGGGTTCCTTCCAATTTAATAGACCCGGGGGGGGGATCTCCCTCTGGACCCAAAACCAGATTTTAAGCCCTCTGTTTACTCATCCCTTTCCCTCCACTCCCTTGATGCCAAGCAGCTTGCTCACTGTGCCTCCTTCATCTTCAGATACTGGTATGGGTCCCTTCCCTTTTACTTTGCCTCATCATGTCTCCTCCCCCACACTACCCGTTACCCCTTTGCCACTCCAACTCCCACTCACAAGCTGTTCCCCAGTGGATTCCTACACTGTTCAAACTGCCTTCTTTCCTAAATTCTGGGTCTCTTTCCCCCTTCTGTTCACTCTGCTCCTTCCCTTCATTCTCTGAAATCACTCCTCCGGGACTTCACTACTGACATCTGCAGTTGAGTCTTGACGCAGGGTTTTTGTCCACTGTCCTCCAGTCCCCTACCCCCCTTCATCCTGCACTTATGCTAGTGCAGCTCCTCCTCACTCCCTTCCTATTTCAACTGTTCCCTCCATCCTATACTCGGTATTGCCTTTTTGCACACTGTGTATCTCTTCTGCATTTTATTACATTAGTTTGTACATTCACTGCACAGTAGCATTGCCTACACTGATGTTAGTTTATTGGTGTCTACTTGCTGTTGTATTTCTGCCTTTGTATTTTTTTAACTTAATATACTGTATTGATTTTTCAAAACAAATATGACATACAGATATCAACACCCCCCCCCCCCCCGAGCACATGTACGAAAGTCCATTATATAAGAGAAACTGTCCATGTTTACAGCTGGAACTGCGGCCTGACTTCCCCCCTAGCTGTAACTGACTTTTTACATTAGATATTGCTATAGCTTGAGGACCCAAATTGCATTTTCATCCAGAGTCACTAAGGCATACAAAGTTTCCTAGTTCTTTATATAGATCTTAGCCTATTATTCAAACTTGCGATAGTTTTTTCTGCCCCCAGAGTGGACAATAATTCTGCGTACCATTCTTGGTAAGAAGGAATGTTTAGACTCTAGCCAATGGCATAATAGAACTTTCTTCGCACTTGCAGATATGAGGTCTCTGTGGCATTCTTGTCTGAGTAGTCCCCTAGTAGACAAATATCTGGTGTAAATGCATCATTTAGTCCCAGCAACAGGTCCAGCTTGGTTTTAATATTTTGCCAAAGAGGTCATGCTTTGGAGCAGTTCCAAGGAATATGTAAAAGGTTGCTTGGACCATCATTACATCTGGTGCCTGTACTTATAGGTAACCTATGCATGTTATGTAATTTTTCAGGTGTATAATACATGTTGTGTAGGATTTGGGATTGCATTAATCAATATGTATCAAATGTAATATATTTATACAAATCTTTACATATACATTCCAATATTACTCACCCTGGGTCTTGGGTAGGGCAGTCTGCCCATAATGTGCAACACCGCTTTCTTTAGTTGGTAAGCGGTCACATAAAGTCCCATATACTGTACATATTAGAAACTGGATGAGGTGTGGTCCACTTTGCCAGTGTTATTAATTACTGCATTACTATGAGCAGTATTTCTAGTGTGACCCAGAAAATGTTTTATCAACGGATGTATAACTTGCCAAAAGGAGAAAATCTCTGTGTTCTGTACATGAAATCTCCTTTGGAAAGTTTGAAAGTCTATAGGTTGATTTCCCTATAAACAATTGATCTATTAACTCGATATTATTTATCCAGGGAGCATTATGAAGGGGTGTCCGTGGGATTGCAAAGTTGGGGTTAAACACTAGGGGTTGCATGTAGTCCATAGCTGCTTAGAACCTAACAGTAGACATAGATACCCATGGGTGTGAATTGAAGCAGATATGGGAGTGGTTCTAAGCATCTTAAGCAGCAGATGAGTTTTTGTGTATAATAAAGCTTTTAATTGTATTTTTACTGATCTGCAAAGGGCTTCTTCTGTTTGTAACCATGAGGCCGTATAGTTTTGCTCTTGCTGTATAAGCACCTCTGGGCACTAATGCAGATATTTGCATGTAGCAGTGGGCAGGAGTTATAGGTATAAATTGGGTAACCTTAGACCCTCCTCTTTGGTTTAAGAGCTGTCAATTTATAATACGCTCGGCGGACATACCTGCCACCCCATTAAAAAGTCGAACTATAGCTATGCATTTGTATAAACCATTTTTGGGGAATTATGACATTAAGCATGGATAGTGGGCAAAGCACCCAGGCAGCAGGTTCATTTTAATCAGGTTGACCCTTCCCCAAAGAGTAAGAGGAAGGAGGGTCCACCTGTCCAGGTCTTCCTTAATTTGTCTAGCGAGGGGCTCCAAATCGTGAGAAACGTATTGTGTGAATTTCTAGTGACCTGGATGCCTAAATATTTATTTTGGTTTTCATTCCATGTTAGCCCCATATTCAAGACTGAAGCCTTATCCACCCCTGAATTAAGTGGCATAACTACTGTTTTATCTAAGTTTAATTTATAATTGGACAATCTCCCAAATTCGTCAGATATTTGAAAGGTATCATGCAGGGACATCTGAGGATTCTTGATATATAACAACATTTCCACATAAACTGATATATTATAGGCTGTGCCCCCCACCTCTGTCCCCTCTACTTCTAAACCATTTTTCAATTTAAGCAATATACCACGACAGGGTGTGGGTTATTCTGGGATTTACCCACACACACCTGGTGTGGTTCGGTCACGAGGCCCCAGGCCGAATGAGTAAACCACACCAAAAGTGGGTAAATCCCAGCATAACCCACACCCTGGAGTGGCATATTGCGATTATACAGTGTGCAAAAAGTGAAGGATTACAAAGAAATATTAAAACATTTAAGAAAGAAAATATGTTTTTATTGATTTTAAGCTGTGGTATCCTTTCTCTATGTTGAATAGTCCTCTGGTGCTAGACAGAATATGTGTGTGAGAGACATGCTGCCGTGCTCCTCCTAATGCAGCCCCCCCACCACAAGACACAGAATAATGTGCCATGATTTTTTCTCTTGAACAAAGATCCTGCCAGTGCCAAGTTATTTTGTTTGTTGTTTTTTAGAGAGACAGCCTGCGATTAGTGAAAGTCTATATGGTGCGAACGCTAACAAGCTGCCGTCCCCAAATATCTGTTCGCAGTCTTTGGGAAGTAAATTTTGACTAGGTAAGCCCGGTGTCAGGATGAATGTGTGATTACTTGCCCCTTTAAGAACATTTTTTTCCCCTGGAGAAATCATTTGTAGTCACAGGAGGAGTGAGTGACTTAAGCAGCTTTGATGAATTGTGGAGCATAACAGAGGTATGGCTCAGAACAGACCGTTAAAAAGGCTGTCAGGTGAGCCGCGTGGAAGTGGTTGCGAGGAAAGATTTTAATATACTGTTTGGGCTCATATGTAGCTTGCCGCAGTGTTTCTGGAAGTTTTTGTTGCTAATTGTCACTTTTCTCTGTATTTTCGGAAGTTACTCTTTTTTGTGTGTGTGTGTTATGCCCTGTAGTGCATTTTCTGTAGCAGTGTTCAAGACGGTGACTAATTGTTTTGAACTGTGTATGGTGGGGGGGGGGGGTAGGGCTGAGATGACATGAAGCTGACTGTCACATTTTCCTGTTGGTCATGCCAGGATTTACAAAGGGGAAAAGTGCCAGCTAGCCAATCAGAATACAGTATTTTTTGAGCCATTGTATAATTTTTTTAAACTCTTTATTTAAAAATTTTCAGCTGTAACAAGAACAGTACAGTGGGTCATACAAACAGCTAAATGGTGCTGGTAATACCATAATACTTCCATACATATGACATTTAATTCAGTGGGAAATAGTATACATTTCTGACACTGTATCAAATGCTATAATGAATATGAAAATATCTTATAATGAAAAATGAATAATTATATAAAAATGTGTTTATATGGGGAAGGAGCATTTTAAGAGAAATATGTCTTTTCTTTTTTCTTGGGGGTATAGAAACTGCGGGCGCATCCATTATAAAAGCACTATTCTTATATAGTACACTCAAGCATGATATAAATAAAATGTTATGGGATTCATATGCTAATTCTGTAAGATAGCAAAAGGGTTGTGTTTTCAAATGGGTAGGATGTTAACCCATTAATGCCCTAGAAGGACACCCGGACCCCACAGTCCCTTGGGATCGCGAACTTGGTGTAAAGACTATGGAATAAAATCTTGTCTGTGGGCCATGATATAAAATGCTCATTTTCTTCCCTGAATTTCAAAGCTGTCCCTACGATGGTTGACTAAGACTGTCAGCCTTTCCATTTTATATACCTGGATCATAAGATCTTGCCATTCTTTGATTGGGGGGGGGGCTCTGGTGACAGCCATTTCTTAGTTATTGATTTCTTAGCTGTAAGGAGACTAAGTTAAAGAAGTTTCCTACCAGGAATATCTCTCATCTCTCTCTCTAGTTTAGAGAAAAGAAGAGTTCCTCTGTTAGCTGGACCTGAGCCCCCATCAGTTCACTCAGGGCTACCTGTAGGGCCTCAAGGAAAGGCCCGGAAGCCAGGTATCTCCAGAATATATGGCCTTGAGCAGCTGGAGGATGACCACATTCTTGCCAGCAGGCAGACCCTCAAGCAGGGTTATATTTAACTTGTATCGTGGGGGTCTTAAAGTACCTCATGGTCACCTTCCAGGAGGAATCCCTCCACATAAAAGATACTGTGCCTAAGTGTAAAAAGTGGATGTGGGTTTCCCCAAGTCTGAGAATCTATATTAGTGCCCAGGTTTTTCTCCCAGGAGAGTTTCACTGAATCCCAGGGTATGTTTACGAAGATAGAAAAAAGCTTTGTTTATGTAGGAGATCATGTGTTGTTGTGAGGCAGTGCCTTGTAAGGCTAGTCTAAACATTTCCAAAAAAAGGGTGGTCTTTCCCTGGTGGAAGAGGAGAGGGCAGTGTCTTAATGTAATTAAGAACTTGCAGGTATCAAAATTTGCCGGGGAGTGAAACCATAACTGAGCGTCATGTCCTTGAAGGACAACAGTGATCCTTTTTTATTTATTTTTTAAATGTATGAGTGTTTGAATACCAAGTCTCAACCAATTATGAAAGCCATGGTCCAACTTGGCAGAGTGAAAGGACTGACGATATGGCAAGGCATATAGGAAATGTTTATACAGAGCAAATTGTCTAGAGGCCCAAAGTTTCCTCCAACACGACAGTGTGTTTTTAGTACATAGGTTATTTATTATCTGGTCAAAAGGTATCGGGGGTTGACTTAGGAGTATTTTATCAAAATTAATCAAATTTTCACATTTTTCAAGCTCGCTCCATTTTGCTACATAGGAGCGATGAAGCCACAAGAAAATTATCCGAATCTGGGAGGCTATTTAATAATTAGAAAGGCATGGATAGTGCCAGTTCTCCTGCCGTAGACGAAAGCTGAAGGGTCACAAATTTCATCGGGGCAAGATTCCCATATATAATGAGATATCTTTTGTTTATCTCTCTAAAAAAGAATTTGGGGGGGTGCAGTAGGGAAAGACTGTGCCAAATATAAAAATGTGGGTAGCAGCTTCATATGAATCGCTTCTACTCTTTGTATTAAAGGGATTGGGGCAGTACTCCATTTCTCTAGGTCCCATGTAAATTGTCTAAAGTAATGGAGCACAGTTGTGTTGGTACAGATGTGCTGAGCTTATAGTCAGCTGTACCCACAGATATTTTAGATGTGACATGCCCCAAGGAAAGGGAAATATTTGTTTCACAGAATCTGTTGGGGGAATAATTCACCTGTAAGACCTCTGTCTTAACGGTATAAATTTAGTATCCCGCTACCACTCCAAACTCCTCAAGTAGGGACCACAGGTGGGGTACAGATTGCTCCGGGTGTGTGAGATAGATTAACAAGTCATCTGCGTATAATGCAAGTTTATGCTGTTCTCCACCTGTCGTCATCCCAATGAAGATTTCTGCTTGTCTGAGGGCCTGCGCCAGGAGCTCCAAATAAATTGCAAATAGCAGGGGTTAAAGAGAACACCCCTGCCGTGTGCCTCTAGGTAAAGTAATTGGAGGGGTAATGGCTTCATTGATTTTGATGTATGCCATGGGGTGATCATATAGTCCCATAGTTAAATGTTGAAATTGCTCGGAAAAGCAGAAGGATCCCAGAGATGCCATTAAAAATGACCATGCCATCTGGTTGAAGGCCTTCTCAGCAACTAAGCTTAATAGTAAAAAAGGGGCCCTCGACCAGGAGGCATGATGCAGGAGATGAAGTGTTCTTATAATGTTATCTTGTGTTTGTCTGGAGGTTATGAATCCACTTTGATCTGGATCAATCAGCAATGGCATAACCAACTCTAGTCTTTTAGCTAAAATGGATGCAAAATAGTTTATAGTCAGTATTTAAGACAGAGATTGGATGATATGAGCTACATAAACTGGAATACTTTCCCGGCTTGGGTAAACTTGAAATTGCAGCATATCTCCAGTATGGGGGAATAGGTTCCCCCTCCAGCACCCCCTGACAGGCTCTCTGTAGAGCGGGCAATAAGAGATCCTTGAAAGATTTATAAAATTCTCCAGTGAGGCCATCAGGTCCTGGAGATTTCCCTATTTTTAAATCACCCACAACCCCCCTAGTTCTGTCTGAGTAATAGGGGCTTTTAATCTAGCAATTTGCTCCTGAGTAAGCTGAGGGAACCTTAAGTTTGTTAAGAACTAGGAGGTTGCTTGGGGATCATGGGGAGCTTCTGGGGTGTATAATGTATTATAATAGCATCTGCCAAATTGTAATTATATAATTGTTAGCATGTTATTATGATAACCTGCATGTTATCCTCCCCTTGTACTCTTCCCCCAGGTCACACCAGGAGACGAGCATCGTTTTGCACAGTGTGCCTTTCCTGGTGAGTCAATTCAATAAATAAATAAATGCCTCTTCAGTTTCTGAGGGCATCCTACTGAGGTTGAACAGAGCTAAGCAGGGAATGGAGAGTTTTCCAGAAGGCAGCTGGTGTGGGGTGGCAGTCCTTAGCTGAGACTTAAAGAAGCCAGCTTTAGTGGAGCGCACAGTCTTTGTGCATGCATTCCTTAGCAGTCTGTATGTAAGGAGATCAGAGTCATTCACAGAGGCTTTGAACACTTTCCAAGCTTTGTATCTAGCTTTGAAAAGTTTCACCCGATGGGGGTGATCCAGGGAAGGTGCCTACGCTGGACACGCAGCTTTTTTAGGGGGGCGTGCGTGTTCCAAATATCTAGGAAAATGGAGTTGAAGGCCACCAAGGTGGAGTCGATGTCTGGGGCAGTAAAGACTCTGGACCAGTCGGGCAGGTACAGGTCAGCAAATAGTGCTTGCTGGTTGAGGGACCTTATAAAGTAGGGGGTTGTCTGAAGAGGAAGGAGGGAGCCAGAATTAGAGGGCACAGCCTCAGATTGCAAGGAAATAGATACAGGGGCAATGTGAGTGGGCGTTTCTTCACGGAGAGGGTGGTGAAGCCTTGGATCGGGCTGCCAGACAGTGGTGGAGGCTAAATCAATAGAAGAATTTAAGAGGGCATGGGACAGGCATAGTATCGGGGGGAGGGAGGTGGCAGGCGGGTGAGGCGAAGGTGGGGGTTAAAGAGCAGACTGGATGGTCCGGAATGGTCTTTTTCTGTCGTCAGGCTTCTATGATTAGTCCAACAATGAATCTGCACCGATTACCCCCCTTAAGAATGTAATATATGAAAAAACATTCCTGAGTACCTTCCCAACATTGTGAAAGAATTTCAGTTCAGTATCCCAGCCAAGTATAAAAGAATAGAGTAGTGATTTCCTGATAAAAAGCACCGTTAGCAGTCAGAGACATCATGAAGTAATCCTGAATGCCCTTCCAAAACTGCTAATAAATTTCCATTTGGTATCCCAGCCAGAGAAAGCAAGATAAGTTGACCCAAAACACATAACATTTATAACATATGAAACAAAGAACACACAAGCATAACCAACATATTTGAAAAACATGGAAAATCCCTTAAAACCTTCCAAACCAGAGGAGCTCACATAAAGGCCCCTTATTTGACTGCAACAAACTGAGGGTGGACATAGAGTCGCGGTCTGGAGAGAAAGCAGTGGCAACTGCCATTAGACCCTCCTTGCTGTGGTAACTTGTCCACAGCAATGCCATAAAACGCAATGTATGTCATCACCCAAACCAGTGAGAGCTTCAGAACCGCCCCTCCTGGACAGACGCTCTTCATCTTGGATTATGATGTGGTCAACCCCCCAAGCCTGCTCCATGAAACACATTTAAGTGTCATGATTATTGTAGCTTTGCCTGCTACTTAAGGCAATTCCTAATAACACTTTAAATCTCTCCTATTCAGAAGCCCCCCCCAAAAAAAAACATGACTCTGGATCTATATACTTTCAAGTGCAGACCATAAAATTGGGGCTACAAAAAGAACAGTTGCATTTTCAAGTCACTGCAGGGCTGTTTATTTTGTTTTGCAGTCCTACTGCTAGGTCACAGTTATAATAAATGAAATTTCCAAAATAAGGCTAAACCCTTCTTTGGGGGCTGCAAAGTCTCAGAGTCCGCCCAGAACTATTATATATGCAGAGGTGTAAACAACTTAGGTCTGTGCCCCATATGTTCCTCGTTAAGCTCTCTGAAATAAAAATTCTATTGTAGGGCCTTTGCTGTCAGTTTGAGTTCTTTAGCTGAAAAAACATTCTAAAATAAAGCAGTGCCTGTTAACTAAAAGTGGTACCAGTTTCATACTGATCTGATCAGGGCATTAAACATTCTGTTCAGTTTAGATGAAATAGAAATCAGTAGTTAGTACAGTTCCTGGGTGGATAATAGGCGGATGAGCTCCAACAGGCAGAAAACAGAGGAAATGTCAGGGCTGTTCCGTCAGATTGTGTGAGTGTCCACCAAAGTGGACAAACTCGACCTTAAGACGAGGAGTAAATAGCAGAACCTGATCTGCTGTAGCTCCCTCAGGTTGCCGTTGTCTGTTCTGTCCGTTTCTCTTCATGCTTCACCCTGGAGGATTGCATCATGTTCCTGATGTCTGCAAAGGTGCTGTGAGCTGCAGGCCTCTCTGCTCTTGAAAACTGTTGTGACACAGCCAGTTTACCCCTCTGTCTCAGTGGCAGCGATTTCTGTGGAGCATTAGGGTAAGTAGAGTCATGAATATCATGTGCCAGAAGGGCTTGTTTAGCTTCTTTCAGGGTGTTATACAGTTCAGGACCTGTGGACCAGAAGGTCTTCAGTTTCACGGGATGGAGGAGGTCACAAACTGTACCTGGTGTGTCATTAAGGCTCAGAGAATTTCACCATACTCCAACATCTGTCCCAGGATCTCTGGAGGGTAATCCTGATCAAATAGAAGGCTAGTACCATTGTAGTCTATCTTTATAGCTGCCCAGGCTGCTCTTAGTATTGTTTCTTTATCCCTGAAACTGGAAAACTTTATAACTACTGGTTGGGGTCTTACAGATGGGGCAGTTGGGTGTGGGGCTAGTGAGTGGTGGGCACGCTCCACTCGAAACTGGAAGGCCGTGGACAGTGGGACCACATGTTTTATTAAGTCTGTAATGAAATCTACCATTTGTCATATTTCTGCACCTTCCGCAATCCATAAATTCGTAGGTTATCCTCCTTGATCAGGGTTCTAAGTCCTGGCATTTAAACTGAAACATCTCTTGTTGCTCCAGTT
Organism: Neoceratodus forsteri; assembly: GCA_016271365.2. Taxonomy (NCBI): domain Eukaryota; kingdom Metazoa; phylum Chordata; order Ceratodontiformes; family Ceratodontidae; genus Neoceratodus; species Neoceratodus forsteri. The sequence continues at coordinate 178,912,288 of CM057456.1, forward strand.
GGTAGTCTACAGCCTGATAGAAATTTACCAGGGAATCTTCCGACTGAGACGCTTGCTCTTCCACCACCTGCATGCCGTCCTTCACAGCTGTTAATTTAGAATTAAGATTTTAAAACTCCACCTGAGTGTCTGTTCTGAATTGTTTTATTTCAGCCAGGATCAGCTCAAATAGGGAGCAGGTTAAAGTTTCTCATTTCATGTCTGTGTCCGCTCTGTAGGCCTGCTTACTGGCTGAGGAAGAGCAGCCGCTGCCCTGTGAATATGCAGGGCTCAATCCGGTACCATCGGTGCATGTTGGAGCAGTCTCGGCCTGTGATTTTGCAGATTTATGGTCCTCTGCTCTCTTAGGAGGCATTTTCTCTGGATTTTGTTAGGCAAAGCAATCAGGATCAATGCTTTTAAGGCTAGGTAGGTTCAGAGCCGCGGGACTAAGTCGCCATTCGGGTGATGACATTACTGGAAATTGAGCCATTGTATAATTAAGGATTAAGAGTTCTAGGAAGAGGTTGAACAATAAAGGGTACAGTGGGAAACCCTGCCTCATGCTCTTATGTAATTTAATCAATGAAGAATATACCCCATTACAAAATATCTGTGCTGAAGGAGCTGTATAAAGAGCTTGGACCCATTGAAAAAAAACTCCTTTGGGATATCATATTTGGACATTACTGAAAATAGGAAAGTCCATAACACGCGGTCAAATGCTTTCCCTGCATCTAAGGAGACCAGCACCGAGGGGGTTCTGGGGTGGCTGGCTTCCCAGACATGGGGATAAGATGGGTCCGTTTTCTAAGATAGTCCGAGGAGACCCGACCTGGCATGAACCCCACTTGTTCATTGGCAATTAGGGTATCCAGTACTCTGTTCAACTGCCTAGCCAAAACCTGTGCTAGGATTTTAATATGTAAATTTAAGAGGGATATGGGTCTATAATTGCCTAAAATCGTGGGGTCTCTCCCTGGTTTAGGAGGTAATGTTACTAGGGCTTCTGTAAGGCTCTGTTCGGACAGATCCCTAGTATAGAGTTAATTAAAGAGGTCTTATAGAAGGGGACAGAGTTCCTTTCTAAAGCATTTGTAAAAATTGGAAGAAAGCCCATCTGGCTGTGGTACCTTGTCTGGCATTAAGTCACAAATTGCTTGGTCAGTTTCTTTTATCACTATCTCTGCAGATAGAAAATTGTGCTTGGCTTCATTTAATTTGTGCAGCGGTAGCGCTGCCAAATAAGCATTTATATCTGTTGCTAGGGGCCCTGGTTTGACGTGCTCATACAGAGAAGCATAAAATGATCTGAATTCCTCTGCCAAGACCTTAGGATCAGTTACCAAATCCGGCCTACCAGGGACTTTCAGGCCTTGTATGGTCCGATGCGCTTCCTGCTGCCTTACTTTAAGGGCCATCAACTTCCCTGCTTTCTCTACTTGGTCAAAGTATCGAACCTTGGCTTTATATGAACATACAAAAATTGCAGCAGATTAGACCCAAGAGTGTATCGCGTCTGCTCAAGTAGCAGCTACACAGTACAGTCTCTGCTGCTGCCCACCCCCGTCCTCCCCATGCCCTGATATACTTTCTGGGTACTCCAACTGGTCCCTTCACTCCTCACCTGAACCTTGCCCCTTGTATCTATCCCATCCCCTTTTAAAACCTGCCACTGAATCCATTGAAATCAGTTCCACTGGCAGTGCATTCCAAGGTGCCACTACCCATTCTGTAAAATAATACTTCCTCAGATCCCTTCCATACCTCCCACCTGCCAATTTAAGGCTTTGTCCCCTAGTACTACCATCTCCCTTCAGTCTAAATAGACTCTCAGTATCCACTCTGTTGTATCCCTTCAAGTATTTAAAGGTCTCAGTCATGTCCCCTCTGTCCTCCAGGGAGTACAAGTTCAGCTGTTTGAGTCTCTTCTCATAGGTCTTATCCCCATTCCACAAGTAATTTTAGATGCCCTCTTTTGAACCCTCTCCAAAAGTCGAATGACCTTCTTTAAATGCGGGTGCCAGAACTGCACACAGTACTCCAGGTGCAGCCTCACCAATGATTTGTACAGTGGCATGATAACCTCCAACCTTTGTGAAATGATCCCCCTGGCAATACTCCCCAGCATTTTGGTTGCCTTCGCCACCTTCCTGCATTGCTCAGAGTGATTAATTTTCCCAGTAATCACTACTCCCAGATCCTTTTCCCATTCCGAGACTATTAAGCTTACTCCTCCCAAGCAATAGTTGTATCCTTAGAACTCAAGTGCAATATGGCTAGCTCCATGGCTTCTCTGTTGAGTTCAGCATATGAGGCCCTAAGAGTATTTAATTCTACCCAAAGCTCTGTGGGGGGGCTGTCTGGACAGGCGCTTTTCTATGACTCTAATCTGAGTAAGTAAGTCCATAGCTTTTCGCTTTCTTTTTTATTTTTACTTTTGGATGCGGGTCTAATCAGCTCTCCACATATACTACATTCAAAGGCCATCCAGAATGTGTCTGCCTGTTCATCCATGTCCTTACTATGCTGAACAGAGTTGGACATGTATTACTTTGAGAAATAAATGTTTTATCTTTTAAAATGTGGTTATTCAATCTCCATTTTTTTTTCTGGGTGGGTGCGGGAATAAACTGCAAATATAGTCACTGGAGAGTGATCAGAAATTCTCCTAGCCTGGATTTCACATTGTCCCAGACATAATAAATATTCTTTACTTAAGAGGAAGGAATCTAGTCTGGACTGGGAGCCATGCACCACGGTATAAAATATAAACTTCTTAGCGTTTGGATAAAGAGTATGCCATGGGTCAACTAAACCCAGCATATCCATTAAATCTCTAATTGCTGTGTTGCAGGCTCCCTGTCTAGACCAGAATCCAAAGTGATAATCCAGTCCTCTGCCAATAGAACTGAAAGATGGGTCCAATGTAACATTTTCCAAACTACGTCCATAAAGAAGCTCGGAGTGTCAGCATTGGGTTCATAAATCAAGCCAAACACTACCTCCTGCTGCCCCAGTGGGGTGCACCCCTTCGCTGTCCCTGGTTAGACGTCACAAAACATCTGAGTGTGGGGGCATGCCCCATTAAAGTCTATGGGTCTCATTTTCAAAATGTTTTTACAGAAGTTTAAGCAACCTTTGATAAAAATGAAATCCACCACTCAACTAATATGGACCATATCAGTTGAGTAGTGGATTTCATTTCTATCAAAGGTTGCTTAAACTTCTGTAAAAACATTTTGAAAACGAGCCCCATAAACTTCAGCTGGGCGTGCCCCCGCACTCCCCCTGGTTAGACATCACAAAACGTTTGAGAGCGGGGCAAAACTAGCAGACCGGGAAGTGGAAGGGATCGGCTCACCATGGCTTTGAGTCTGTTTATGATCCCTTTCTTCCTGAAAAGTTATTCATTTAAAGTTACACTTTTTACAGAAAAGAGCTGCAGCTGCCCTCAGTTAATGGGCTGTGAAGCCCAAATACTTAACTATATTTGTAATTTACTTTAATGTTCAGGATTGCAAGACAGCTTGACAGTAATGCAGAGCTCCTTGTGCCCTCTCACCCTGTTATCCAGCCGAACGTCCAGGAGAAAAAAAATCAGGGCCTGTCCATTTAAACAGTTTGAAAGGGGAATGCTATTATCGACACCATAGTGACTATATTCATGTTTTCCCAGCATTGTCACTGAGATATGGGTAACTCCATTAATGGTGCCAAATACCAAAAGAGAAAGTGGGGGGAAAAACTCCATCTCATGATACCATTTAATCACTATTGTGGCTGCATTTTAACTGGGGAGAAGGGTTTTCATCTAGGAAGCACCACAGTGAGTATCAGGCTCGACAGTTAAACTCGATAGGGTGGGATAGGTTTACATGGAAGAATAGCATGGCCAGTAGAAGGAAACCACTTATCTGTTATAACTGAAGCGCAAAGGTCCAGACTTAAACTCCTAGGGTAGAGACGGGTGACAGTAATGTCACAAGTGGCCAAGCTGCTTGACTTCTGTGGCTGAGTTTCAGGTTGACTCGGTGGAAAAAGATTGGGAAGCAAAGTAGAAAGTTCTTGCCAGGCTTGATCCGCAAATGAAACTGTTATGACTCTCCATTGATGGTGGTGATCAGATAAACTGGGTAAATAATACAAAATGTTATACTGGCTGCATGGAGTTTTCACTTAATGTCCTGATCAGCACGGATTTCTGGGCTTAAATCATTAAAGAGGAAAAGTCTCTTCTAGGGACATGGATATGTTGTTCTATCCACACGTCTTGTCAGTGTCCTTTCCTTTTAAGATCAACCGGAAGTCTTTAAGCTGGCTTCTCCCACCCACCCAGGTGGTATAGCCCTCGGCTCCGCCCCCTGACGCCAGATCTTCCTTTCTGCTTGGAAGAAGCAGGTTTCCTCCTTACCACACCTGCGTTGAGTAGGCCCTGGTGTGTAAATCTTCGGATTTACTACTCAAACTTAAACTCGTAAGAGCTTTTCCGCAACGATCTTCGATTGCGACTGCGATGGAGGACAAGTCCTTGCCCTGGGTTCTGCTGGTGCCCCTGCAGGTAGAAGATGTCTCACACTGACCCGCATGCCACGTGTGTTTATTGCCTGGGTTCTGATCACAACACCCAGGCTTGCTATTTCTGTTGCTCTTTTCGGCCGAATGTGCTCGATAATCATCTTGCACGATTGCAGCTTGGCTGTCTGGAAAAATGGAACTCGCCAGTCAAATCTAAGGAAGCCCGATGGGTGAGCTCCGCGGCTGTGGGTCCGCTGAGCAACTTGAACAGATGAAGGCCTTCAAAGAGGAGGCAGCCCCAGCTGCTGATCAGTCCTCTTTGGCTTCGGTCTTCCTCCCGCTGAAACTAGGCATCACTTTTACAGGCTCCTTCAAGGAGCTGTGCCAGTCTTTCCTGACCAATGGAGAGGGCCTTTTGGCATCACACAGCTCTCATTCCCATAAATGGGAAAAGACATCGAAGAACTCAAAAGAGAAGGACAAGACTCGACATCATCATTCTTGGGATCGAGAACATTCTCGTTCCTTGGAATTGCCGGTTTCCACTTCGGTCAAAACTGCAGCCTTGGCCGCTGGCTTCACGGTGGCCCCGTAAGACCAGCTGGCAAAGATGTGGGACGATGACCCAGTCGAAATGATCATCGACTCTGTCGACCTGTTATAGCTTGTTGAGGTCTCGGTCATCTGTGTCCTAAAGGTCAAAGAAAACCCATAGATGCCACTCTGGGCGTTCCAAAAAGCGGCACTGCTGCTGTTCATCCTTGTCCTCCTCGGAAGAGGAGAGGCTTCAGCACAAGTTGCGCTGACGCTGTGAGGATCACATGTGGCAACAGTTGGTGTTCGTTGGTCCAAAGTCAACCCCGGCTTCCACACTGTCCAGCACATGGCTGTTGCCCTCTAGGCCAACGCCAACACCTCCGGAGCCGGTCAATACCGTTCCCCCGCCTGCGGAGCCGGTAAAGACCCTCCCCGCTCAGCTGAAACCAGCCTCTCTGCAGATAATGGTGGAACTGCCACCTAAACAGCCTCCCTCGGGGCGCTGGTCAAGGAGTCTCGGCCCGTCGAGGGCCTCCCTCACAGGCTGTCAGTCACTCTTACTCCCGACCGCCTGCGGTGGGTTGAAGGTGACATGGGTGGTCGGGCAATCTATTCGGAGTCGGAGGGCTCTTTTTTTTTTTTTTTTAAATTACTCTTTCTTTATCCCCTCCTACTTTCTGCTGCTGATCATTCTCTCGAAGCTCCCAATCTGCAGCTACCCCGCGTAGTCTGCCCCTAGAGTACTAACACTGCCCACATACCTGCAGAGCCTCGGATTACCCTCCGAGCAAGGCGGCGGAGACCCCCATATCTCCCCCTGAACAATGACTGGGAGCACATACATCGGAGTCTGCTCTCTTGGGTGCTACGCGTTCTTCCACGTCCCGATCTGTCTGTCCCACCAAAAGTTCCTCTCCTTCTGAGCTGAGGGAACTCTCTACGACTTCCGAACTATGACGTTTGGCATGTCATCGGTTCCCAGGGTCTTCACCAAATGCATTGCAGTGGTGGCGATCCATCTTCGGTGTCAAAGTATCAGAGTGTACCCTTACCTGGATGATTGGCTTATAGTGGGTCCCTCCAGGCAGGGGGTGGAGCAGTCCAGGGACCTGGCCCTCCAGACCTGCATTGACCTTGGCCTCCTAGTCAATGAGGCCAGGTTGGAACTCGTGCCCTTGCATGTGATCTGCTTCATCGGGGCAGAGCTTGACTCTTGCCAAGCCAGAGCCCAGCTCCGAGCAAACAGGGTGGAGGTTCTCTCCTCCTTTGCCCAGTCATTTCTGGTTAGGCACTTGCGCCCTGCCCAGGACTTCCTGTGACTTCTGGGCTACATGGTGGCTTGTACCTCTGTGGTCTGATGGGCCAGGTGGCATATGCGCCCCCTTCAGTGGGAGCTGGCCAGCCAGTGGACTCAGCGACTAGGTCATTTCGACCAGCTGGTCACTGTGACCCAGAAGATATGGGATGCTCTCATATGATGGACTGTCCTGGAGCATCTGGAGAGAGCCTCCCTGATTATGATCACTCGGTTCTAGGGATGTGGATGTTATGTTCTAGCCACACTTGTGGCAGTGTCCTTTCCCTTTAAGGCTTGCTGGAATGTCTTCCAAGCTGGCTCCTCCCACCCACCTGGGTGGTAACTCTCTTGGCTCCGCCCCTTGATGCCAGATCATCCTTTCTGCTGGAAGAACAGGTTATCTTTACCACTCCCGCGTTGAGTAAGCCCTCGTGCTTAAATCTTCGGATTTACTTCCTAAAACTTAAAACTCTCACGAGTTTCATCTTCAGCTCGGTCTCCGGTCATGACCATCATGGACGATAAGCTCCAGGGTTCCACTGGTGCCCTTGCGGACAGAAGATGCCCAGAACCGACCCACACACCATGTGCGTCTACCGCTTAGGGCACGAGCATGATCCCCAGGCCTGTGACTTTTGTCGTTCCTTTCACCTGACTGTTCTGGACTCTCACTTGATTTAAACTGGGCCACCTGGCGCAACAGAACCAGTCAGTCAAATCCAAGGACGCCTGTTGGGTGGTTTCTGCGACCGAAGGATCTGCTGTACAGCTTGCGACCTTTGAAGAGGAGGAGGTGGCCCAGGCCACGTCCCTCTCCTCTTTGGCTTCTGCCTTTGTGCCGCTTCAGCTGGGCTCAACTGTTATGGGTTTCTTCAAAGAATTGTTCCAGTCTCTGGTGACCCTCGGTCAGGGACCCCCCGGTCAAAAATCCGAATCCAAGAAAGAATCCAAAAAGGACTGGCCCTTCAGACCTGTGCCTCCCTTGGCCTCCTGATCAGCAAGCCCAGGTCAGAACTCGTGCCTTCGCAGGTGATCAGCTTCATCGCGGCAGAACTCGACTCTTGCAGAGCTAGAGCCTGGCTCCCAGCGGACAAGGTGGAGGCTGTCTGTCCTGTGCCTGATTATTTGGGTTGGGCAGTTGTGCCCTGCCTGGGACTTGCATACGAACATACGAAGAAGCCAGCAGAAGAAGGCCATTTGGTCTATCAAATCTGCTCATATTGCAGGGTCCACAGCTTGAGCTAATGCCCCTGCTCTCCCTCCCCACTCCTCCCATTCTCCCTACCCATGATCCTTGCCTTCTCCTACATTTATCCCAGCCTCTCTTGAAGCTGTCCTCTGTCTTCAACAAGATGACCTCTTCCAGCAATGCATTCCGATTGTCCACCACCCTCTCTGTGAAGAAGTGCTTCCTGATCTCCCTCCTAAACCTCCCACCCTCCAGCTTAAGACTTTGTCCCCTCGTGTTATGGTTGCCACTCAAAGAGACTCTCCTTATCAACCTTATTTATCCCTTTAAAGTACTTGAAGGTCCCAGTCATGTCCCCTCTTTCTCTCTTGTCTTCCAGGGAGTACATGTTCAGTGCCCTCAACCTCTTCTCGTATGCCTTACCCTGCTGACCCACTGTCATCTTTGTAGCCCTCCTCTGGACCTTCTCCAGTAGGTTAATGTCCTTTTTGAGGTATGGGCACTGGTACTAAACTCCATATTGTAGATGCGGCCTTACCAGTGACCTGTACAAGGGCAGTATAACCTCCTCTCTCCTACTACTGATCCCCCTAGATATGCATCCCAGCATCTTGTTTGCCTTTGCTGCTGCTTTCTTGCACTGCATGGAGTGCTTCAGGTCACTAATGATCATCACTCCCAGGTCCTTCTTCTCCTCCTCCTCTGATGTAGATACTCGGACTCCACCCAGGTAGTACTCTGTCCTGGGATTCTTGGCACCAATATGCATAACTTTGCATTTCTTGGCATTGAAGCCAAGCTGCCAGATCCAGGACCACCTCCCCAGCTTTTCCAGATCTTCCTGTAAGTTCTGTGTTTCCTCAGCTGTGTCCCCTCTCCCGCAGAGCTTGGTGTCATCCGTGAATAGGCACATTTGGCTCTTAATGCCATCCCAATGTCATTGATGAAGACATTGAACAACACTGGCCCCAGCACCGAGCCCTGTGGGACCCCACTGGTTACCTTTCTGGTGCCAGATAACTCCCCCCCCCCCAAAATAACTCTTCCTGTGCTTGCTGGGCTATATGGCGGCCTGCATCAGCATGGTCCGTTGGCCTGCTGGAGAATGCACTCCCTGCAGTGGTCTCAGCGCAATGGTCACTTCTTTTACCTGGTCACTGTGACCCAGCAGATGTGGGACACCATCCAGTGGTGGTTAGTTCCAGCACGTCTGCAGGTAGGGATCCCATTTGTCTGCCCAGAGCCAACGGTCATCCGGATGACCGATGCCTCTCTCATGGGCTGGGGTACCACCTGGGGAAACACAGAGTCCATGGGCTCTGGACCCCTGAGGAGTCCCAATGCCACATCAACCTGCTGGAGCTCCGGGCAGTTCAGCTAGCGCTGACTGCATTTGCTCCACACATCTGGGGTCAGATGGTCCAGGTCCAGATAGACAACACCACGACCATGTCCTGCCTCAACAAACAGGGCAGGATGCAGTCCCTGCCCCTATGCAGGGAAGCTTTCCACATTTGGATCCTCGTGCACAACCTGGAGGCAGATCTCTTAGCTATCCATGTGGAAGGGGCCTCCAGTCAGCTGGCGGACACTGTCCGCCAGGTGGGTGAATCATCTCATGAGTAGTCTCTTTTCCCAGAGGTAGTGCCAACCTGTTCTCCCAGTGGGGCACCCCTCAAAACATCTCTTTCCAAGAAATCTGCAGGACTGCTACCTGGCGGACAGAACACACCTTCATTTCCCATTACCACTTTGACCTAGAGTCATGCCAGTTTGCTGGTTTTGTGGCCTCAGTTCTCCAATCTCTGATCCCTAAGTAGGATGTGTGTGCCTTGCCTCCCTCCTCCTGGAGAACTACTAGGAGTCTGCCAGAAGTGTAGATGGAACATAATATCCACGTCCCTAGAAAACTGGTTACTCACCTGTAACAGTAGTTCTGGGAGTGGTATATGATGTTCATCCTCACGGACCCACCTGACCTCCACTGGCTTTGGCGCACACACACACTTATTCCAGCAGGCAAGATCTGGTGTCAAGGGGCGGTGCCGAGGGAGTTACCACCCCAGCGGGTGGGAAGAGCCACTTGAAAACTTTCTAGTAAGCCTTAACGGGAGAGGACACTGCCAGAAGTGTGGATGAACATCATATACCACTCCTAAAACTACTGTTACAGGTGAGTAGCCTGTTTTTCTGGCTGCATCAGATCTGGTTCCCCTTCTTCAGCAACTGTCAGTAATAGATCCCCTTCCCTTCAGTTCCAATCTGCTCACACAGAACTGTGGGACACTCCTCTATCCCAATGTCAGACCCCTACATCTGCATGCTTGGCTCCTGACGACATTTTTATAGCCCAACATCACATCTCTTCTTCTGTGGCCACAATTCGTCTGGCCTCTAGGAAACCTTCTACCAGAAAGATGTATGCTACTAAGTGGAAATGCTTTGACATATGAGCTCCCAACGGAGCCTGGATCCTTACTCCTGCCCTTTAAGTAACATTTTGGACTACCTTTCCGCCCTGTCCAGTCAGGGCTTAAGCTTTTCTTCTATCAAAGTGTATTTGGCCACGATCTCGGCTTTCCATGGACCCATTGGTGACCAGCAGGTTGCGCAGCTGGACCTTGCCAGGATGTTTCTCAGAGGTCTTTTGCATCTTAAGCCTCCTGTCCGGAATCCGGTTCTGCCCTGGGACCTCAATTTCATTCTGGGCAAAACTAACCCTATCTCCATGTGAGCCAGCTGCTACCTGTGAGATTCACTACCTTGCTTGGAAGACCCTTTTTCTTGGTGGCTGTCTCCTCAGCCAGACACTTCTCGGAACTTCAGGCCCTCAAGTGCTATGAGCCTTACCTTGTCTTTCATAAGGACAGAGTATCACTTTGCACAAATCCCAAGTTCTTTCCGACAACCATTTCGGCATTCACCCTCAACCAGTCCAGTCACTTAACCTGCCCTCTATCCTGATCATACAAACCCCAGAGAGACCTTTCTCCACACTCTGGATATGCACCACATCCTGCATTATTACATCGCTTGCACTAGTCACTCGCACTAAGCCCTCTCACAAATCCAAACAACTTTTTGTTGCTTTTGCTCCTGGGAAGGAAGGCGACGCCATCACGAAACAAGCCTTGTCTAACTGGTTAGCAGACTGTATCGCCATTGCCACACCAACTACCAGAAGACTCTCCCTGGTGCGGTGCCCACCCACTTCACCAGAGCTCTCTCTGCATCTGCAGCATGCTTCAGAGGCGTATATATACCCAATATATGTGACGCTGCTACATGGTCTATGGTCCATATGTTTACTAGACAATACAGTCTTGAAATGATCTCCGAGCGGCGGGTCACCTTTGACCACACCATTCTCCAGGGCATCTTGTCCTAACCACCCTTCCTACTCAACTGCTTGGGAATCTTAAGGAGGCAGTATAGCGCAGTGGTCTAAGGCTCTGAGCTGCAAATCTGGTGACATCCAGCAGACCAGACCTGGGTTTGAATCCCACAGCTTCCACTTGCATACTGTGTGATCCTGAGCAAGTCACTTAACTTCCTTGTGCTCCCAGGACGCTCCTGGAAACAAGCACTGGCTTAGTGTGCCTTTCCTGGTTAAACAATTTCCCCTTTCCCTCTTCCCATGTGTATGATCTGCTGCAAGAGATTCCCTCAAAGAGGATAGTACAGTTTCATACTTACCGTAACAGTAGATCTTTGAGAGGATCTCTTGCAGCAGCCCATGACCCCACACTCCTCCCCCCTCCTTCTCTAGGACAGCCATCTTCTACTTCTGTTCTCATCATCCTACTGGGTGACGCCTCAGGCCTCCTCAGTTCCCCTCAGTGTCTTGCAGCACGAGCAGGTTGCTGTCTGGGAACTGAGGCCGCTAGGGGCTGCCCATGTATTTATACATATGCATGGACTGACATCATCATGGATGGCCCCCAGTCAACACTGCTGGTGAAAGCTACCGTGAAAGAGCACCCTCTGGCAGACATCCCAAGTTTATGACCTGCTGCAAGAGATCGTCTCGAAGATCTACCATTACGGTAAGTACAAAACTGTATTTTAAAAAAATGTTTTTTTTCTGGCGTTTGTTTTGTCATCACCTGCATCCCAGATGGTTTGGAATGTTGTTCTCAAATGTTCAAGGTAGAAAGGGCTTGCCCCAGAAAAGCGGCTTTCGTTGGTTTGGTGAAGAAATATTAATCCATTCACAAGTTACAAGGATTTTAAATTTTGGTTCCAGTATTCCTCATTCATTACAACTGAGAGGCGTGCAGCCACACTATCTCAAATGGCTGCCTTGCATTTTAAAGTCCTGCCGCTCTTTCTGTGCAGGTTAAAGCCGCCTGTCACTTTAAATCCTCGTACTCGCGCTAGAAGCATGCGTGTGCACGAGAACCCATTATTGCTGTTTGTCATGCGCGAGAAAGACAGCACTCTGTTTGATGAAGGTTGCACAACCTCAGTTCGGGCAGGGGCAGTCCGTGATCACGGGACAGACTCTCCGACGGTCACCAGTCAGTCGTCTGGACGAGGTGCCAAATGTGTACTCCAGTCGCTAGAGGATGCAGCGAGTGACAGCCGGCCTGCCCTATCAGTGGAGCAACTTACACTTTTGGTAAGTTCCAGTTGGGTACTGTCTGCTGACCACTTCAGGGCTTTTGCCATTCAGCTTGTGTCCTGCATCAAGAGTGGATCTTTGACTTTGTGTTGAGAGACCATCTGTCGGTTGCGTTAGCACTGAGCAGTTTTGTTCAGTCCCAGAGAAATTAACATTGAACAATACTACTTACTTTGAACCTGATAATTATATCAAATTTCTGTACAGCAGCTGCATTAGTAGAGTGGGGTCATGAGGGGGGAAGGAGAGATCGCATGGTCTCACGAAGACTACCTAATCCTGGCAACTCGCTGTTCTTGGCTTGGTTTTCTTGCAACTTTGCTTAGGGGCATGAAAAAGAATTACACTGCTGCAAAAAGAACAAAAGCAGACTACTACACACATCTACTGTAGTCAAGTGCAGCACTGCAGAGCCAGTAGTGGACTTGGAAAATCAGACTTAATTTTCATTGAAATATTGGAATATTTTGAGCCTGATTTTTTCATCTATTAGTGTGGTGTGGGGTTGTGAATGAAGGTAGGAGTGGTGAGCAGCTCTTAAAGCCTTGTATTATTATTTAAAGTGCTGCTTAAAAAGGAAAACTAAATAACTGGCTGCAAAAAAAAAAAAGGCAGACTGCACTGTGCCACAGATATCTAAGTGCACAGCAGAGCCAGTAGTGTTAACTTGACTGTTTACAGACCTAATTTTTGTGCCTTCTATACTAGGGCTTCAGATAAGATTTTTTGGGATGAGTACTGTTCTCCTCAATTTGAAAGTGAAGTGAGTGAAAACCAAATTCAGATGTGTACAAATGTTTGGACGTAGTGGAGTGAGGAGTAAATTTTTTAGAACAATGTTTTTTTTTTTCTCAGTAAGTATTGATCAAGTGCCAATAATATTCCAGATAATGTTGGCAGGTAGGAGTACCTTATTCACCAGTTTTGAAATATAGTGAGTAAAACAAAACTGGGATGGGTACAAGCACTGTAAATCTGGAAAAAAAAAATGCTCCTTTTGAATCACCAATTATGTTATGAAGCACTATTCTTTGGCGTGTGGAGTATTTACAAATTCTGGGTGAGTACTGGTACTCATTAAAAAAAATCTGAAGAGTATTTCCTAAAATGAGGTGAGTAAAGTAGGTTGGTACTCCCCTTATCTGGAGCCTTGTTATACACTATTCTTTTGAGCCTGTTGTACTAGTTCCGCATTAATTGGCAGCATTACTGGAGTGGGGTTGTGAGTGCGGGGAGGGGTGGTGTGAGAGATGTGCATGCTCTAGAGGACCTTCCAGGCAGCTCTTGTACTATTTTCTCTTTTGAGTGCTGCTTTACAAAAAAGGAGAGAATTACTGGCTGCAAAAAGTAAAATAAATAAATAAAGCTAGCAGAAAGCACACATATTGTGGTGGTGAGGAGACACTGTGTTCTCCTGGACCTTAGCCTGTGTTGCCCCCAAAAAAGGATCAACATCAGGGATTTTACATGTTGTAGCCACTGTACCAACAGATTTCTAGTCAACCCCATAAGATATTTCCCCCTGTGATTTTTGTGTACACCCAAGATTCTGTGATTTTAACAAAAATAAAAAGTGTGTGTGTCATGTGTCTGTGGAAAAATGTAAGCCTGGGGTCCCATCGTACATCTCTGACCTGTTCCTCGTTCTTTAAATTTGAGCTCCTTCTAACTCTGGAAAAAAAAAAACACATGCACCTTATGGCATCAGTTCTACCTACAGTCAGTAAAATAGTGTGTGTTTGGGGGATCAGGGCTCCAAACGGTGTCACCAGTGGGTCTTCCAGTCCCTGTCCTGTCAGTCTTGTGCATTTCTTGCATCGTCAATGTGTGAGCGGTCACTTGTTTCTAAGCCAATAGTAATAAAAAAAATTTGTGTGAGGAAAAAAAAATCAGGGCTCCAAACGGTGCCACCAGTGGGTCTGCCAGTCCCTGTCCTGCCAGCATCAAACTCTCGTTCTGTTGTAGTGACAAAATAAACACATGACAACACACTTTAAAAAAAAAAAAAAAAAGCTTTATTGAAATAATCCACAATGCAGAAACTAACTTTGGTTTCAAATTAACTCAAAAACAGAAATATCCTGATAAAGATGAAAATTGTGAGATCACTGTGCCAGTTGATATCAATGTCCAAGGGTCTCCCACACCTCCTCCTGTAATACAGAAAAAAACACCTCTAAGCATAGAGCGACAGGACTTTATGCTGGCTGGCTTAACAAATACTGTTGGTTACAGTACAAAGAAAATGATGGCATGTTTTGTGCATTTTGCAAAAAAACATTAAACAGATGCCCAAATCAGGAACAGTTTGGATAATGAGTGGGTGCAAGACGTTCAGAGATGTTATAAAAAGGCATCAGAACAGTTCCGTCCATGTCATTGCTTCTGAACTGGAAGTTAACTGCAGGATTTCAGCTGCAAAAGATGGAATAGAACAGGCAATGCAGCAGGCCCTGACCCTGGAACAAGAAACTTTTGTGGCATCCCTTCGTTGTATGTACTGGCTAATAAAAAATGAGCTGCCCCACACTACGAAATATGGCTCACTGCTGGATCTCGCCAAATCATTGGAATGCAAATACCTAGACTATACATATGTATATTGCAGATGCTGTTAAATATCATTCCAATCAAACTGTCAGAGAAATGGTTCTCTCTCTGGGTGATGTGGTCAGGAGATCAGTACTTACGGATTTAAAATCTGCCAATTTTGTTTTCTTATTTGGTGGACGAAACAACTGATATTGTCATTATGAAGCAGTTCATTTTATATAGCATGTACTGCAAAGATGGGAAAGCCAGAGTTTCTTCCCTGGGAGTTGAGGAACTAATTGATGGAAAGGCAGACACAATTGTTAAAAAAAAAATGCTGGAGTTCTCTGATAACGGAATCTCGGTTGATTACCTTGTAAGTTTGGGCAGTGATGGAGCAGCCATTATGCTGGGCAGGGAAAATGGAGTGTGCTAAAATTCTGAAAGAAGTCAGCCCAATACTTGTTGAAAATCACTGAATGGCCTATCGGGAGGCCTTGACTATAAAGTCAGCAGTAAATGAAGTGAATGCAATTAAAAAGTTTAATCAAATACTAGATCACTTATACAGATATTACAAAAATTCCGCTTTTCGCATGGCTGCCCTTAAAGAAATTCACATTCCACTCCGAATCTATGTGCTCTGCCGTTTTGCCGGGTGCAGAGGAGGGGTAGCTAACCCTCCTTACAAAACAGTCTCCAGCTCATACTCTGTACTCAAAACGCAATCATTACCCGGACAGACATCGTATTCCTACAATACAGGAATATGACGACTCTCCAGGTAATGATTGCACTATGAGTGTAGAGTGTGAGTTGGAGACTTAAAGAAATTCAGCAGGCAATGGAGAACCTTGTTTTAAAACAAAAACAGGCAAAAGCAGTTAGGTGGCTGTCTCATGATGCAGCATGTGACGCACTAAGGAAGATTTTTCCATCTGTCGTTACGTCCTTGCATAGAGAAGCCTCTGAAAGGCATGATCCCCAAGCTGGGGCCTAGTAAAAATGGTGGAAAACTGGGAGGTTTTTTTTCCATTTTGTGCATAATGAGTGACATACTTCCACGCCTTAGCATCTTATCTAAATGCTTTCAGATATTAACTGTAAATTTTACTGATATAAAGAGGCATTTAGCCAGCCCGGTGATGCTGAGGGTTGAGGTACAGGACACCACACCTCGCGCCATGCTGGCGACCCGGGTTCTGTGACTGACTCAGGTAGCCAGGAGTCAGCAGGGGAAGGAGAGGATGGAGCATCCGGAGGACAGCTGTCCTCTCCCTGGGGAGGAATACAGGGTTGCTCAGTGTCCTGGTGACACCCGATGGAGATTGGGGGTACTACAGATACACCAGCCAGTGTAAGGGACGGAGTGCGGCAGACGCTAGCAGGACAGCCATGCGCAGGCGTCATTGCGCGCTGCACTCTGAGGGGGAAACACCATAGGAAAAACTCTCTGTGGTGCCGCGAAGATGAAGTGGACTCCAGGGGCAGGCCCACATCCCACCGCCGGCCCAGCACACCAGGGGACTCCATGGCCAACCCGACGCTCAGGTAGGCTTCTCTAATTTCAGAAAGGCTACCCACCACGGGAGGGCAGGCCCACCCTGGGGGGGTGATGTGGGGGGGGCTAGTCCTACCTTGGGTGTTATGGGGAGGAAGCTGGTAGCGGGGCATTCAGGCAGGGAGTAGAGGCCTCTGCCGAGTGAGTACCCCGGAAGGATACCTGGGGCATAGGGTGCATAAAGAGAGTTTAAAAAAAGAGAGGCATTTAAATTCCACTTTAGAAATTCTTAGGTCATGTTTACTGGTACCTGCTCAGTACTTCTCTGTATTGACCGAACTAGTACTACTGAATGATAATAACCTCAACTTGCAGTTTAGCGAAGCACAGTTAAATCGTTTCAGAACCTCTGTGCATGACAACTTTATTAAGGCCCTAATTGCTCAAATTGAGCAAAGGTTTCCAAGCACAGAACTTTTGGATGCATTCAGTATCTTTGATCCCAGCATCATACGAGAAGGTGATGTTGAAGAGTTGGAAGGCTATGGTAGTGACAGCCTTGACATTATTCTGGGTCACCATGCTACTTTTGTGGATGTAGATACTTCTACGCTGGAATGGTCTTCTCTCAGTAGTCTCATGTTCATGGAAAAGATGGCCTTTAAGACTACTT
This sequence comes from Neoceratodus forsteri, assembly GCA_016271365.2. NCBI lineage: Eukaryota > Metazoa > Chordata > Ceratodontiformes > Ceratodontidae > Neoceratodus > Neoceratodus forsteri. The sequence continues at coordinate 178,929,138 of CM057456.1, forward strand.
CAGATGTGCTGCACTCTCTATCTACTAAATATATAGACCTGTATCCAAACATGTCTACTTTGGCAGAACTGGCAGTGATAATACCAATGTCGACTGCTGATTGCAAGAGGGGTTTCTCTGCACTAAATCGAATATAAATGCAGGAACGAAATAGATTAGGTACCAGTGTGCTAACTGTAGTTATGATCTCAATTGAGGGCCCTGATGTTGACAATTTCCCCTATCTGGAAGCTGCGTCTCATTGGGCAGGACTGCAAAACCATAGAGTACATCCCTTACAGGCACTAGTAAAGAGATGTAGTATGAACCAAGAATAATTTCAAGACTCTTACAAACTGTTGCCTGGCTTGCAAATAGAATGCAGAGGTTCTCTTGCAGTATACTAACATACTAAAATGCCAGCAGAGGAGGCCTAATGGTCTTTAGTGTCTGCTTGATGGTGAGCACCCATACAGGGCGCTGACTTTGCTGTCCCCCTCCCCCTTGGGTTTCCCTATCCCTCGCCCAAGATGTTCCCCATGCATTGGACTTCATCAGCTTCACTCTGCCGTATTTCTGTCCCAGACTCTCTTGAACCCCTCTACAGTCTCTGCCTCTACCAGTCCCTTGGGTAGCGCATTCCTTGGCTCCACCATCCTCTCAGTAAAGTAACACCTCCTCCTCCTCTCCCCCTTGAGTCTTCCCCCCTCTAGCTTCCACCCGTGTCCTCTAGTTGCCCCCCCTTCTTTCCTTTGGAACACCCTGACTGAGCCTCCCTTATTAATCCCCTTTACGTACTTGAAGACCTCTGTCATGTCCCCCCTGTCCCTCCTCTCCTCCAGGGTGTACATTTTGAGCTCCTCAAGCCTCTCCCCATAGGCCCTTTCCTCCAAGCCCCAGATCATTTTGGTTGTCCTCCTCTGGATTCTTTCCAGGAGTGCAATGTCCCTTTTTAAGTGCAGTCTCCAAAACTGCACACAGTACTCGAGGTGTTGCCTAACCAAGTAGTTGTACAGTGGTAGGATCACTTCCCTCCTTCTGGAGGTGCTCCCCCTAGTGATGCATCCCAGCATCCTATTGGCTTTTATCGCTGCCCTCCTACAAGTCTCAGAGTTGTTCATTTTGACATCCACCACCACCACCCCTATGTCTCTCTCGCTGTTTGAGACATGTAGTGTGTCTCTTCACCCCCCCCGGGTGTATACTTGGCCTGGGTTCCTGGCCCCCATGTGCAGAACCCTGCATTTCCCTGCTGTCGTAGGGTGTGGATAGACAGGATGCAGTAAACAGGTAGACCATTCACTGAAGTGCATAAAAAAACACTGGAAGCATTTATCATTTTATTTCTCAGAACAAAAATAATAAACTAAAATAATTAAAGGACACATTTACAGCATAACAATACTCTTAACATCCCAAGTACTGCCCACGGAGTGGATCCCTAGAGCCTTCAAGGTCCAGCTCTCACTGTGTTTCCTATCAGACCAATGTCTGGCACAGGTCCTCTCCCTAGGCTGGACTGAACTAATGTGCTCAGTGGAGAGCTTATATACACTTTGGTAGGGTCACCTGACTTGCCCCTTAACTCTTTTACAAAAAAAAAAAACTGTCTGGGTTAGTCTTTACATCAAATGGTGACCCACCTTTCATTTTACCATCATATTTCCCATTGTTTGTATGAAAGAGCACATCTAAATTGGTTATGAAAGGGCCATAATACTCTAAACTATGCTTAATTATACACCACTATACACTGGCTGCCTCCTTAATCACCTTTGAGTGACAGGGAGATTTGTATATAGAGGGACTGCAGAGGGCGCTGCTCCCCCAAGTAGGATACTGTCTCATTTACTGGAAGCCAGGTAAGCAAGAAGGCCCTGTTTAGTCTAATACCTGGCTGTATTATTTTATTAACAACAACCTCTACCTTTTAGTCTTTGAGTGCACTAAAAGTTTGTGTGGTATCCCTATACCATAAAACAGAAGAAAACAAGGATGGGGCTTTCTTTTAAACCCTTTTTAAACCCCTGGTTTTATTTCTGTAGTACTAGAGGTAACCATTGTCTTTTGGTACCTCTTTATAACAAACAAAAACAAAGCATATTATAATGAGCTCCAGTACCTGTAAAGTGTAGCCCTTTAAATGCCTAATTGGGCTCTGGGTAGCAGGGGACATGAAGTAACATCATTTAGAGACTTTAGTCTCTTTTCTTTAATTAGTTTCTTTTGCAACACACTCTATTTTATTCTGATGGTAGCCACATGTAACCCCTAGATGGCGCTATCCCAGGGGCTACTACCCCTGCCTGATTTGCCACTAACAGGTTGAGGGGCCTGGATCCAATGGCTGGTGCCTCCACCCAGAGGTCAGGGTTTGCAATAGTTAAACTAACTTGGTCACAGCCCTCTGGGACACTGCAACCCCCCTTTCTTCCCACTAGTGGCCCACACAATATATCAGAATTACCTTCACAGTATACACTTACCCCCAGGTCTGGTTCCGGCACTGGGACCTCCTGTGAAATGAGATACAGTGCAACAATCACAGTACAGTACTTTAACATAGACAAATACCTCAGGCAGTATAACTTTGCTGAAACAAGCAGCTCTGATTTATTTGGGGGTATAACAAGGGCGGAAATCAGGTTAATTAGCTTATCACTCTAATAATCTACCTATGGCTCTGTGCACAGCCTATCCTATCAGTTACTGTCCCTGGGTACCCAAGCCCTAGTGGCTAGTCAAACCGTGGCAGCTGGTGGGGCCCTTTCACACAGAGAAAGGAGAATTAAACAGTCAGCAGTACAGTAATTCCATTTGGATTTAATGTGGCAATTCAACAGGGAGCAACCCTGAATTAGTACTCACGACCTCCAAATAAGATAGGGTCCTTCAATGTCAGCAGGGCTCACTTGAAGGTACACAAACCTCTTCACACATCCATATAAAGAAAGTACTATACCAGGCAGGCTGCATCTGTATCCCGATCGCAATTACTGCACAATACCGGGAGAACACACAGCAGATTCAGTTCCTGACAGACGAGTGCAATTTTCAGCAATTCTTCCAGTCTTCTACAGGGTGAGCCTGGTTTCTACTCTTCAGAGATCCTTTGATTCTTTTCACGGGGCCAGTTCAGTCCTAACAAGCTGTTACAAGCTGCAGACGAACTCTGGGCCTTACACGCGTTTTTGACTAAAACTGCACACTAAAAAGCACAGGGCTCCTTCCTTCTTCACTGCCAAAGCTCAACTGAACTCCAACCGACAAAAACCGGGCACTTCCTTTGAGTTCCTCCCAGTTCTTGACTGGATTGGCTGTCACTCACAATAGACTGCTGCTGTTGGTCCAAAAGGCACTAAGTCTAAACTACATCTCCCAGAGTCACTGCCCATACAATCCTCTTGTGGCTGGCTCAGATTATGAGTCAAGTTCTGATTCGTCAAGGCACCATTTGAGAGCTAGCTTACCCACTGATTGGTCCAGTTCAGCAGTTCAAAACTAGAATGGGAACTAGCAGACACAGTTCTGACTGCAAAGAAAGCAGGTTAGACAAACTGTAATTTCATTATTACTCTAAATAATTTCTGGTAAACAGTTACATCTTTCAGATAGGTTCCTTTGCACTCCTAGTGACTGCAAAAATTAAGTGAATTGGCAGCAGCTCGAGTGGTACTCAGAGAAACACACAGTCCCCCATACAAACTAATTATGTCTGCAAGCAGACAGCTCTTAAAGACAGTACCAGAGGCTCTAAAACACTCACTGATAAATGGCTTAGCAGCAAACACCATTCAGGCTTGGAGCATTCAAGCAAGCTCCTGGAAGTCTTTTGGGAACCCCCATTTGCAGGGGTTACACCCTTCCTGGCCTGGGAAAGCTTGGCGTCCGCGTCAAGCAAGTACCCCATAAGTTTCAACTGCAACCATATACATTTGCATTAGGCTCGCACATGTAATCATCAGTCAATATATCATTTTACCAAGAACACATTTCTGAAACATTGCAGTCGTCCTCTTTACAGTATTACATACACATTGTACCATAACTCAAGTTATTACCTCTCGTACATGAAACCTGAAGAGAGGCCTTCCATCAGTTACCTTGGGGCTGGATGGGGCAAGGCACCATATGAAGGAGCAACACAAGTAACTTGAGTTAGCACTGATGCTCAGTTTGGGCAGTGAGCTCGGGGACACATACACTCCTTTATGGACAACATTGAGAGGCAAATCCACAGGCCTCCCAGGGAATCATAACTGAGGTGCACCACAGGCTTTACAGCTCGACCAGTCTTTCTGGGGAACTGTTACAGTCTCTGCCTCTGAGCCTCATTTTCAGCATTGTCCACACTTGTGGGGAGTCTCCATGGGGTAGAGGCTAGAACTTGGGGCACTTTCAGCTCCAGGAGTTACAGTTTCTGAGTCCACAACATTTGGCTCGCATGGAGCTTTCGGACACTGGCAGTGGACTGTCAGGCACTCAAAATACTCTTCTTGTTGGATTGTATCACCAGTCTGCCCCAATCTATCATTTTCCTCCTGAAGCTCAAACAGTTCAACCATGCACAATGATTCCATTTCATCTGATCTGATGCTTTGCACTTCACTTTCTGGGAGCATTGGCTCAGGGATGAAGCTGGGGCTTAAACAGTCCAGAAGGCCCAGCTTTGTCTCCAGTATTGACTGGGGATTGCCCGAAACAATTGACTCAGTTCGTAGAAGGATAGTATTCAAAGTCACTCTCACTTTCTTCCGATATGGACTGACAGTCATGCTCAACTGGGACTTGTGGAGGGAACACTTTAACTTTGCTTCTGTAGGTGCAGACTTTCTTGATCTTTCTTAGCAGCAGCTCTAGTCACTGGTCCAGAGGGGCATCTTCTAGGGGCTCAGACTCAATTAAGATTTGTCCAATGGGCAGTAAATGATTTCTATGCATTGTTTTTACATCTTTTGAATTATTCTCAGGCCTTACTTTGTACACTGGCAGATCATCTAGTTTGCCCACTACAATGTGAGGGAGATGGTGCCATCTGTCAGCAATCTTGTGCTCCATGCAATCCCAGATTTCTTAGCAATACCGATCTCCCTCGGAGTTCCTGTGCTTTCACCTTTTATCATACCTTTCTTTGTTGGCCAGATTTCTTTTGGCAGCCATGGTTTGAGCCAGTTAGTACGCATGAGTTAGCTGGGCCTTTAACTTTTGCACATACTGTAAATAGTTGTCAGCCTGAACCCCATCAGGAGACCCCAAAACACACATCTACTGGTAGTCGAGCTTCTCTTCCAAACATCAGGCGGTAGGGGGAGAATCCAGTGGCATCACTTTTGGTGCAGTTATAAGCATGTACCAGGGTGCTAATTTGTTGGCTCCATCTAGGCTTGTCCTTTGGGTGCAGGGTGCCTAGCATATCTAGCAAAGTGCGGTTGAAACGTTCAGGCTGTGGGTCCCCCTGGGGGTGGTAAGGAGTGGTTCTGGACTTCGCACTCCCACAGAGAAAGCATCTCTTTGATCAGGCGACTCTCAAAGTCTCTCCTTGATCAGAATGGATTCTTTGTGGAGCCCATAGTGAACAAAAAGTTTTCTACAAGTACTTTGGCCACAGTGGATGCTTTCTGGTCTTTGGTGGGGAAAGCTTGGGCATATCTCGTGAAATGGTCAGTGACCACCAGCACATTACTGATATTTCTTGATCTGACTCCAAACTTAGAAAATCAATACAGACCAGCTCCATGGGTGCACTGGTGGTGATGTTAACAAGGGGGCAGCCCTCTGGGGCAAAGCTTTCCTCTGTAAGCAGCGACTACAAGTTGAATGTGTTGCTCCACATCAGCCCCATCTTAGGCCAATAGAATCTGGATCTCACCAAGTCAAGTGTTCTGTCTATACCAAGGTGCCCCATGTGGTTGTGCAAGGACCTCAGTACTGAGTCTCGAAGGCAGTGGGCAGCACTAGTTGTTGTTGTCTACTTGTCCCCTCTGTCTACTGTTTCTCTGTATAACAGTTTATTGATCAGTTTCAACTTAGGACCTTCTTTGTATAACAGTGCAGTTCTCAAATCAGTGGGCGTAATTTGGACACTTTTTCCTGCATAGAGGGCTTCTAAGCTGCTTTGATCATGGGATCGCGGGATTGAGCCGCCCGAATACTGTCATTGTCCAGCTGAGGCAGTGCACCAATGTCTATTGCAGAAAAGTGGCAATAAGCAGCAGGTATGCAATTCTCAGAGGCTCCCAAGCAATCCACCATACAGTCCACTGCGTCCGTGGACATTGTTCCTCCTGTCAAACTTCGGCAGAGTGCCGAATGTCAGGTTCTGCCAATCGGACCCAATCATTCTGGGAACAGGCCTCCGGGAAGAGCATCACATCTATGTGGTTCAGACCTGCTCGGTATTCGAGCATAGTCATATGTAGATAATGCAGAAAGCCACCTATGGCCAGTGGCATCCAACAGCTGAGGTCTGCACATAGGTCAAAGGATTTTGTCAGTTTTACTAGTATTTTAGCCCCATACAAGTACTCATGGAATTGGTCAACAATAGCCCACTTCAAAGCTAGGAACTCTAACTTATGTACAGGATAGTTCTTTTCGGATGGGGTCAGGCTTCTACTGGCAAAGGCCACTGGTCTCAGGCCATTCTCGTGCTCTTGGTACAACACAGCCCCCAACCCTTGCAAGCTAGCATCAGTGTGCAGGACGTAAGGTTTTCTTGGATCGGCATAGGCCAGCACTGGAGCATGGGTAAGTTGATATATGATCTCATGAAAGCAGTCTCACAATCAGGTCCAGCGGACCCCAAATACTTCACTCGGATGAAAATACACTCTTTCAGTCTTGAGGGCCTTTGACTTTTGGTATTTTTGTGGGTTGGGGATACCCTTGAGTAAGGTTAAGTAAGGCGGATCACTCTTGAATAGTCCTTGATAAAGCGCCGATAATAACCACAGAATCCCAGGAATCTTTGCAGTTCTTTTAGATTTTTGGGCTGTGGCCAGGTGGTCAAGGCCTCAACTTTACTTGGGTCGGTCTCTATTCCCTCGGTGGATACTATGTCCCACATACTTTACTGATGTTTGAAAAATTGACACTTATCAATGGACAGTTTAAGGCCAAAGTCCTCCAGTCGGTCCAATACCTTAAATAATCTGCTCTCATGTTCCTCCAGTGAGCTGCCAAACACAATAACATCATCTAGGTATACCAGGCACTCTAGTAAGTTCATGTCCCCACTGCACGCTCCATCAAGCGTTGAAAAGTGGCTGGGGCACCTGAAATCCTTGAGGCATCCTCATGAATTCATAGAAGCCAAGCGGACAGATAAAGGCTGTCTTTTCACGGTCCTCTGGGGCCATCGGGATCTGATAGTACCCACTGCGGAGATCCAGCACAGAGAACCACTTGCTCCCGTTAGGCAGTCAAAGCATCCTGAATGCGGGGCATTGTGTACTGATCAGGGATAGTCCGCCGGTTTAGAGTGCGATAATCCACACACATCCTTACTGTTCCATTCTTTTCCTCACTACCACAATGGGGAAGCATAAGGGCTTCTGGATTCTTGTATTACACCAGCAGCTAACATCTCTTGCAGATGCCGTCTCACATCATCTATGTCAGCAGGTGCCAGGCGTGAGACCTCTCACGAAATGGTCTTCCGTCATGCAGCGGATATTGTGCTCCAGCTCCTTGCGCATCCTACATCCCATTCCTTTAAAGAAAACACCTGGTCTCTCTGGGCAAGCTTCTCACTGATCTTCACTTTCCATTCAGCTGGCAGCGAAGTCGCCGAAATCAAACAAGTCAGGCGTTACTCTGTCATTCTTCCTTGAACTCTTGCTGCTGGGTAGCACTGCAGTGTCTGCACAATGCACATTAGCCAGGATGCAACCTCTGTTTACTCGAATGTCTCTTTCAGACACATTATGAACTTGGACCATTACCCTTCTGGCATAAGCATGGGCTCTAGCGGGCAAAATACTAGGCTTGACCAGCAGTCCCTCTGGCAATTTTCCATCGCCTGGTGCATCCAACATTAATATTTTATTCTTAACATCCTTTCTGATCGGACCTCTCCCTGTAAGGTACACTGGGCATTTGGCGCCAGGATCAGAGACTCAGGATCCTTCTTCCATACAATTCCGACCGGTTCCTCTGGTTCTGTTTTTCAGCATCTCTCTGTGCCTCATAGGCCTTCTTAATTAAAGCGGAACTCTTAAAGCTCTACTAGTCTTTGACCCCTGTTTTCATAACACAACTGTGCCAGCCTTCCGAACATATGAGCATTTGTTCCAATCAACAAAGGACACCATCATACAGTCCAGTGGGGGACACACTAAGGCTAGAGTCTCTACTTGTTCGGCCACTCCAGCCACGGAGGTGGGAAAGACAACCAAGTCGGATATACCGAATAGGGTAGGCCTTCTCTTAACCCCCATACATGCAGTCCTTCTAATGGTTGTAAGTGCGTCTGACAAATGCTTCTGATACCAATCTTGGAACATAATTGTCACTTGGGAGCCACTGTCTAATATAGCTCTTGTAGACACTCCGTTCACCTTTACAGTGGTCTCCATGGAGGGACCCACTATTCTGGACCAGTCTGGAGGCGGTAGTGGGGCCTGGGCAACTGACCTTGCCACAAAGGGCGTGAATTAGCATTTTGGTGCCCTCACTGGGATCATGTCGTGCACCTCTTAACCACTGATTTCTTCTCCAGCTCTCCTTGTAGCCTATATGCAACTTTGTCAGTGTCTTTTGGGGACCGGCATTCCCTTTTCATGTGCCCATCTTTCCCACAATTATAGCAAAACATACTTTCTGGAGTTTGAGCTGGCGAGCGTCACACTGGGAGCCAGGCGGGGGTATTACTAACTGGAAACCTTGGTGCCATCTCTGTCTCTGGCGTGATAAGCATTTGGAGACATCTCGTCAGTTTCTCCACTTCCATGGTCAAGGAATCGAGTTCGGAGCTGTTATCAGCAGGAGATACATGGGTGGGTACCCCCACCCCCATAGCAGATGCAGTCGGATATAGGTCAGGGCCCGTGCTTGCGCGTGGCCTTCATAAAGGGACTGTTTTGAATTCCGGATCTCTCTCAACAGTTCTCCCATTGTGACATATCTTTCCTTGTCAGAGCACTCATTGACTGCCAACCTCTGCCCTGAACTTCACTTGATGGGTCACCTCAGTCACTTCGGGTCGTAGCCGCAGCTATTGGTGCAGGTCCCTCCAGGTCGTCTTTCTCAACTCCTCAATTTCTCTCATTAACTCATCATAGGAGGTGGGGATTCCAGTCGATCTGCCAGGTGTAACTGAAGCAACAGCAGTTCTGAGAGGGGCAGACTTAAGGATCCTGTCCAGCCTGGTTCGGTCCAGTTCAATCGCTGGCAAACTACCTTTTCTGAGGCATTCTTGCAACAATTTTCCAGCCGAGATACATACACAGACAACAACTCCTTGGTACTGTTGTGCATCTCTTACTCTCCACCATAGGTCCTCATCAGAATCTGGGCTCCCATACACATTCTCCAAGGCCTCAAGATAGGCCTGTGCAGTCGCTTCAGGGTTACTGGCCCGTTTGCTGCGGATGGTAGCCAGGGCAGGACCTCGGAGGCTCTCACTAACCCTCTTTACGCTTTTCACCTTCCGAGCATTGCCATTCTAGCACTTGGGGGCAACATAGTCTATCCAGGTCTCCCAGTCATCCTCCTTGGGGGTGGGAGAGTGCCAGAAAGATCCTCAACCTTGGTAAGAGTCGTGACTAATGGCAGGTGCAGAAATAGAGTCTGCATTGGTTCAGCCACCATTACGGGCACTGGAGCAGGAGAGGTGTTGGGAGGAACACTCCCAGGTGGCAGAATAGTTTCTTCAAGTCCTCCACAGTTTTCCCTCTCCCAGCAACCATTCAGCAAATTTCTCCTCAAAGTTTCAGATAGTGGTGGGGCTGATTCCCCCGGTCTTTACTGTCATAGTTATCACTCTCCAAGCAGTGAGGGCTCCCTCTGGGGTAATGGTCTGTGGCACTTTGGAGCTATCTATGGGATCCTTAAACTCTACTAGGGCCAGGAAAGTGTGGGTGAGCAGATTAGCATGCCGACCCACCACCACAGGGTTTTGTAAACCTTCCACCTTGGAAAGTACTCCTGCACAGTGTCCGTATTGATACCCAGGGGATGTCCAGGATAAGCATAGCATTTGGGGTCGATCTCCTCCCAGTACCACTCCACCAGCCGGTGCACAGCCACTTCTGTCGGGTACCCATTTTTTCTTAACAGTGGTTAGTAAATATGGCCACTAGAGGACACACAATCCCAGCGGTGAGCCTCAAGATGTAACCCCTAGATGGCGCTATCCCAGGGGCTACTACCCCTGCCTGATTTGCCACTAACAGGTTGAGGGCCTGGATCCAATGGCGGGTGCCTCCACCCAGAGGTCAGGGTTTGCAATAGTTAAACTAACTTGGTCACAGCCCTCTGGGACACTGCAACCCCTTTCTTCCCACTAGTGGCCCCACAATATATCAAATTACCTTCACAGTATACACTTACCCCCAGGTCTGGTTCCGGCACTGGGACCTCCTGTGAAATGAGATACAGTGCAACAATCACAGTACAGTACTTTAACATAGACAAATACCTCAGGCAGTATAACTTTGCTGGAAACAAGCAGCTCTGATTTATTTAGGGGGTATAACAAGGACGGGAAATCAGGTTAATTAGCTTATCACTCTAATAATCTACCTATGGCTCTGTGCACAGGCCTATCCCTATCAGTTACTGTCCCTGGGTGCCCAAGCCCTAGTGGCTAGTCAAACCGTGGCAGCTGGTGAGGCCCTTTCACAGAGAAAAGGAGAATTAAACAGTCAGCAGTACAGTAATTCCATTTGGATTTAATGTGGCAATTCAACAGGAGCAACCCTGAATTAGTACTCACGACCTCCAAATAAGATAGGGTCCTTCAATGTCAGCAGGGCTCACTTGAGGTACACAAACCTCTTCACACATCCATATAAAGAAAGTACTATACCAGGCAGGCTGCATCTGTATCCGATCGCAATTACTGCACAATACCGGAGAACACACAGCAGATTCAGTTCTGACAGACCGGTGCAATTTTCAGCAATTCTTCCAGTCTTCTACAGGGTGAGCCTGGTTTCTACTCTTCAGAGATCCTTTGATTCTTTTCACAGGATGATTCAGTCCTAACAAGCTGTTACACAAGCTGCAGACCGGAACTCTGGGCCTTACACACGTTTTTGACTAAAACTGCACACTAAAAAGCACAGGGCTCCTTCCTTCTTCACTGCCAAGCTCAACTGAACTCCAACCGACAAAAACCGGGCACTTCTTTGAGTTCCTCCCAGTTCTTGACTGGATTGGCTGTCACTCACAATAGACTGCTGCTGTTGGTCCAAAAAGGCACTGAAGTCTAAACTACATCTCCCAAGTCACTGCCCATACAATCCTCTTGTGGCTGGCTCAGATTATGAGTCCAAGTTCTGATTCGTCCAAGGCACCATTTTAGAGCTAGCTTACCCCACACTGATTGGTCCAGTTCAGCAGTTCAAAACTAGAATGGGAACTAGCAGACACAGTTCTGACTGCAAAGAAAGCAGGTTAGACAAACTGTAATTTCATTATTACTCTAAATAATTTCTGGTAAACAGTTACATCTTTCAGATAGGTTCCTTTGCACTCCTAGTGACTGCAAAATTAAGTGAATTGGCAGCAGCTCAGGTGGTACTCAGAACACACAGTCCCCCATACAAACTAATTATGTCTGCAAGCAGACAGCTCTTAAAGAGACAGTACCAGAGGCTCTAAAAACACTCACTGATAAATGGCTTAAACGCCAAACACCATTCAGGCTTGGAGCATTCAAGCAAGCTCCTGGAAGTCTTTTGGGAACCCCCATTTGCAGGGGGGTTACACACACTTAAAACAGCATACTGCTTCAAAGGGATTTTCCTGTGTCTTTAATTTGTGTCATTCATTTTCCAGCATAGCAGAAGTTTGCACAAGAATTAATCTGGTGCTTTGTTTTGGGTTTAGGAGCATTCTGGTAAACTCCTGTTTTGTTTTATTAGGTTTTAGGAACACCACTATCCCTTCCACAGAAGTGCTTGTTTCTTTTGTTTCATTTCATATCGTAACCCTCTGTTATCAAAAATTCTCTGCAGCACAGCCTACAGTACAGCAGACCCCTCTCTGCTATTAAAGTAACTATCCAAGGGATCGTTTCCACTATCCACAGCATATGCATTTCAATGCCTTGTTTACATACATTCAGCTTTTATAGTATACTAGGATTTGTAATATTAGCCCCGCTTCTCTTAGGGGGCTTTTAACTTTATTTTATGCCTGAAGACATAAAGCATTTACCATGTTCAGTTGCAACTGCCATATTACCCTAAAAGGTGTCTGTTTCTTCTCAGACCTCTGTATGGGACTTTATTGATGAAATGAAGAATAAGTAACAGCATAAGGCGCAGTAAGAAAGTAAAGAAGATAGTATAGTACTGTCCTAGGTGGCCTACCTAGGAGTGTAGAACAGAATAACAGTATAAGTATAAGAGGTACTGTTGCACAACAGAAGTTTTACAAAAGATTGGGGGTGGGGGAAGGAGAAAGAATAGTGTCCCTTAGTCCAGAATCAGGGGGTGTAGCCGAACTCTGCCACACCTGCATTGAACTTCAGTTTCCACTTCCTCAACCACCTCTCCAGTGCCTCCAGGTCCTCCTGCAGGGCCACTCTCCCCCCTCCACCACCGCCCCCAGCTTCAAGTCATTCGTAAAGAGACTCATTTCGCTCTTGATACCCTTCCTTATGTTAGAGATAGAGGCATTAAACGAGGGGCCCTAGGACCGATCCCTTGGGGACCTCACTAATGACCCTCATTGGAGACGAGACTAGTCCCCCAACCACCCTCCTCTTGAGTACGTTCCGAGAGCCAGTTTCCTATCCATCTGATCATCTGCTTCCCCACCCCCATTTCCCCCAGTGTAACCAGCAGGCCACCATGAGGTACTGAATCAAACGCCTTGCTGAAGTCTAGAAAGAGGACGTCCACTGGCCTTCCCTGGTCCAGTGCACTCGTCACCCAATCGTAGAACTCCACAAGGTTTGTCTGACATGATCTCCCCAGGACAGAGCCATGCTGTCTATCGTCCAGGTACCCCATTTGCTCCAGTACCCCCCCAGCCTCTCCTTGATGATACTCTCCATCACTTTGCCCACCACCACTGTCAGGCTAACGGGCCTGTAGTTCCCTGCCTCCTCTCTTGATCCTCCTTTGTGGATAGGCATGATATGGGCCACCCTCCAGTCTTGGGGTACCCAACCCGTCTTCAGAGAGGTGCTGGAAAGCTCTACCAGGGGGGCTGCCAGGACATCTGCCAGTTCCCTCAGCACCCTGGGATGCGTTTCATCCGGCCCTGCTGCTTTCTCCATCCTAAGGGACCTGAGGGCTTCCCTCATTCTCTCTACTGGGATTTCGCCCTCCATGTCCTCCCACTTGGCTCCCTGTACTGCCTCCCCCCCACCCGACGGTGCTGTCTCTTCCCCCTTTCTAGACACGTCAGAGCTCCCAATCTCTATGGGTCCCGCCCCTCTGCTAGTTCATCCCCCTCCCGGAAAGATGTAACTCCGCCATCCTTCCTGGTAAAAACTGAAGCAAAGTACTCGTTTAGTACCTCGGCCTGCTCCCCCGTGTCCTGTGCCCATCCCTCCCCTGTCCTAATCCTGCTGATCTGCCCTCTCACTTTCCTTTTTTTTTTCCCCAACTTATCTAAAGAACCCCTTGTTCCCCCTCCTAATTTCCCTGGCCAAGATCTGCTCCTTCCTCGCAATGGCCGATCTCACCATCCTGGTAGCCCTCCTGGACATCAGTTCATACTCCCCCGATCCCTTTCGCTCCTTGAGCGCTTGAAGCACCTATAGGCAGCCTTCTTTTCCCTCACCGCCTCTTGAGCCTCCCAGGTCCACCAACAGGGTTTTATAGCCCTACCGAATTTGCACCGCATTTTTGCACAGGACCTGGTAAACTCCTGTACCCCCTTCCTAATGATCTCCCACCTACTGCCAGCATCCATATCTGGCCTTGTCTTGTCCAAATGGGCCTTACGGATCCTACCCATCCCCCTGAAATCTGCACTCCTAAAGTAAGTTACCACCGTCTTTGTGTGGCTTTCCTCCCCCCAGGTCCAGGAAAAACCAGACTGTGGCATGATCACTCCACCAACAGGTTCTTCACCTCCTGGTCCCTGATCAGGTCACTGTCTGCCAGGACTATGTCCAGGATCTGGGCCTCCCTAGTAGGCTTCCCCAATTGCTGGGTCAGGAACGTGTCCTGGAAGACATCCAGCAACCTCTGTTCCCTGGACACTGGGGACATCCTAGTCCCCACAGTCTGCTCCTGGCATGTTTAGGTCCCCCAGCACCACTACCCTTCCCTTGTTTAATCTACAGTGGCCCATAACATTTGCCATCAGACTCTCTTCCAGTTCCTTTGCCAGTGCTGGGGGTCTGTATAGCACCCCTGTTATTACTGTCTTATCCCCCTGTGTTTGCAGGGTGACCCAAATCGCTTCCACACTCAACTCTGCCTCCTCCACCCCTCCTATACCAATGCCTTTCCCCCCGTCCTTCCTGTTCATAGTGTAGCCTTCCAGTTTTAGGTCCCATTCGTGCCCTTGGGTGGCCCAGGTCTCAGTGACAGCTGCAACATCTACTGCCCCCTCAGCTAGCATTGCCTGGAGCTCAGGCATCTTATTTCCTAAGCTTCTGGCATTTATCAGGACCACCCTCCACCCCTTTCCCCTGCTCCCATTCTCCACGCTTGCACCCCTGAGTTGCCGCATGCTCTCCCCCCTGCACCCTACCTGTTGGTCTTTTTTCGTATACCTCCAGCCCCTTGGGGAAGTGGAGTCTGAGTCCCTCTTTTATTGGTCCCCCTGCAACAGCCGCTTCTTCCATCCCTTCCCCTCTTCACAAGTTTAAACCCCACCTTTCGCTGATGAAACCAGCTATTTTCAGCTTTAGAATTTTCTTCCCTTCCAAATTGAGGTGGAGCCTGTCCCTAGCATATAGCCCCTTATCTTCCCAGGTTGCACCCCAGTCCCCCACAAGCCCATACCTCCTAGCCTCGCACCTTTCCCTGAGTCACTGATTAACCACCCTGATTTTTTGCTTGTTCTCCCCACTAGCCCTCAGCACCGGCAGGATTTCCGAGAAGGAGATTAAGCATCCTATGGTGTGGCAAACCCTGGCCAGTTCCTGGAACCTTGCCTGTATTTCGGATTCACTATTCCCATTTATGTCATTTGTGCCCAGGTGCACCAGTACGTCCGGAGACCCTCCATATTCCCTTGCCAGTGAATATACCTCGTGCTTGGCCTTGTGCACTATCAGGCCAGGGTGACATTTGGTTTTTACCGGACAGGTTTTACCCTCCCCCTGCCCCTTCCACTGGATACCCCGATCATGGAATCCCCCAACAGGAGCTGTCTAACCTCCCCCTTGCCTCCATGCTCACCCCCCAGGTTTCCCCGCCTTCCATGCCCGTCCTTGTCCCTTCTTCCAGCCTCTCCCCACCAAGCCTGCTCCTCGCCCCTCCCACAACCTGGGTGTCAAAAGTAGCCCCCTCCCTATTGTCTCTGTCCACTCCCTCTACTCTGGTCCTGGGCACCCCCCATCCGAATATCCTTTTTTGCATCGCTATCCCCCCTGTCCCCACCCATGACTGGTCCTTCCTCCCTATCTATTGGCGTGGCCTGGTTCATACTCCCTTTCTTCCCATCCATGTTCAGCGCTCCCTGCCTGACATGCCCCCTAGCCCATACCCCCAGCCCCCACTTGCTGCAGCCTCCCCTTTCTCATCTGATCCTCCTCTTTGCCCTGCCCCATCTCCATCCCCTCAGCCTGTCCCCACTTCTTTCTGCACCCCTCCTTCCCTGCTCTTCCTGATTTCCGTGCCCTGCCTCTTGCCCCCTCCTCCCTTCCCACCCTGTCTCCCCTCAGCACTCCCCTCTTCTACTACCAGACATAGAGGATCAAACCAGATGCTGAGCCTAAGATCAGCCCCAGGACTTCCCCACCCGCCCCCATCTCGGTTCCCTGTGGACAACCCCAGATGTCTGCCTGCTTTTGGAAGTTTCTCCTTTTGGGCCCCTCTGTCAGGGTCTCCATGTGCCCCTGGGTGCTGCCCTTCCTCCTCTCTCTGTGTCCGAGGCTTCAGTCCCCGTGCAGCTATAGACAGCCCTGCCCCTACTTCTCCAACCCCCATACCCCCATCTGCCTCCTAATCCCCTCAAGCTCCTCCCTAAGATGTCCAGCTGGTAGCACACTGGGCAACCCCCAAACTTCCAAGCCCAGGCAAGTACCATGGCCGTCCCACACCCTGTGCAAGCAGTCACCTTCCCAAAGATCCCCTCAGCTGAGCTTGCACTTTTATAGCCCAGCCGCGAGTTTAAATTTGATGCCCTGCGCTCTGATTGGTCCCTCTGCAGTCTCCACACACAAGCCCCGCTCTCTCTTCAGCCCTGGCCTGCCGCCGTTGCAGCCACCGGGAAAAGCTTGTCTGGTGCCCCTCCTGCTGCCGATGCAGACTGGCTCCTCCCGCTGCCGATGCGGCCTCCGGTGCGCTCACCCCTGCTCTCTTCTGCCACCAATGCGGCCCCCGGTGCGCTTTCTTCTGCCGCCAATGCAGCCAGCAATCGCCCCCTGCCCCCCCGACAATTACGATGTCACACAATTAGTATGTCACACAACTTACCACACTTTTGTTTGCTACTGCACTCTAGCCAAGGTCTCCATATCAGTCGTATTACTCCTGTTTTTTGCTCCTTATGCATTATGTGCATCCCGTGACTGACTCCTCCCCCTGTGGCTCCCACCCCCTTTACTGCCACTTTATATTTTCAGGAAATGTGGAACACTGGGTTCTGAGCATACTCGGTAGGGTATCAATCGTCTATCCAAAAGAGCCTACTGAGTGTGCTCAGAACCAAAATTTCAAATCTGTGTAACTTGGGAACTGATTAATATTTCTTCATTAAACCAATGAAAGGAACCTTTCTGGGGCAAGTCAATTCTACCCTAAAAATTTCAGACCAAACTTCCAAACCATCTGGACTGCAGGTGATTTAAAAAAAAAAAAAAAAAACAACTTTTTTTCCTAAAAGTACACTAGATGGATCACAAAATCCACACATCTGACTGCAATGAAACTTGGTAAATTAAGAGACCTTGCCCCCCAGACTGTGCATGCAAACTTTCATACGTTTCTGTTAAACGGGGACAATGCTATTAAGGTACAAAGTTAGGGATTTAACATTAAACAGCCAACTCAACCCTAACTGTAATATATACAGGTATGTTTGGATGATTGTACCTTAGCGCTCGCTCTCAGTGCTGTAAGGGTGCTTTATTAAATAAATGCTACTATTACCAGTAGTAAAACAAATTCTGGTCAGATCCACCACGGCTGCATAATGAAGTTGTGTGGAATTGTTAAGGAGGTATGGAGAAACAACACGATGATTTGTAAGTAGTAAGATTTGTTTTAGTTTCTGTTCTAAGGAAGGCATACACATGATTAGGAAAATATATGGAGGTGTACATTTTAATAGAAGGAATAGGAAGCAATATAGTTTTACAAAAGAACCCCAGAGCAAATGCCACTGATGTATGTGTTATCCCGGATGATATTGGCTGGACAGCCAAATTTTAAAGAAAACACAATTGCACATACCTCAATAATGCAAAACATCATGGGAAACCTATGCAAATCCCCATGATGGTACAGAAGGTGGCAGTACATGAAAAAGTAATGGCTGGCATATGTTCAGCCTTGGGATTATTTACACAGTTTTTTTTTGTTTGTTTTTTAGAGAAACAGGGTTTTTGTCTATGAGGTGATGTAAGTTATATTTAAGCAACGTGATGATGTCAGGAAGTCAGGTGTAATGATGGACTGTTATAAGAGAAAATGTGATAGTAACTTTCAGAGGGGGGTCCCTTTTGATAAGGGCAAGGTAGTTTTGCTTGTGATAATGGGAATATTAGGAAAGTATGAGGTCTATGCAGAAGTGGAGTACAAATATGCACAGTTTCATAAGTATGTGCTCATAGTGCAGGCAAATGTGATATGCAGGTTTGTTTTAGAAATAGGTAAAAATAGCGATACATGCATTTGATAGAAAGATAGATAATTACATAGACATATAGATAGAGAGAGAGACACACAGACAGACAGGCTGAATAGGAATGGCAGTGCAGTATTGAAGTGACGCTAACCCCACCCCCATCCTGCAGACATGGACAGGCATTGGAGGGTGCCTTTGGGTCATTGGCCGTAACGCTCATGCCATTTCACCTCACCCTACCCTGCAGAGACACAGACAAGTGTCAAGGTGTTCAAACTTTACACTCACCCCATTCCATAAGGAAATACGCTGGAAAGGGTACAGTATAAGAGAATGGAGTGAACTTTGGGGCTGAAGAGTCAAAGGCACACCTCGATACCTGTCACTGGCTGCAGGGTGGGGATGGGGTGGAATGGCGTGAGCAATACTGTTGACAGTCCCAAGTCACAACCCTGATGCTTGTCAGTCCCTAAAGGGCAGTTTGTTATTGTCAGAAACACTAATGCCCTGGGCGTTTCTTGGTATTTTCACTCCAAGTTTTCAGCATGGGCTTTTTGTGACCCCACCGCATGAACAGTGACACTATCAGTTCATTAGCCGAAAGATGATTTTGCGCAGTGACTGTGCCATTTGGCACCACAGGTGCAAAAACACATTTTGAACAGGATGTAAAAAATGACAGCTGTACTGTTTTTATGAGGAGGTGTAAAAAATGGTAATGTTGAAACTCTAGAGTGAAACTATAAAAAAATTGGTGAAGTCATGACACTGCTCCTGCTAATGTATACTTTTTTCAAATTCCTATGCATCCCATTGTTTCTATCTCTATTGCTGTTATGTGACTTCTTAACCTAGTAACACCATTTAATGCATTACAATATAAGGACAAGTAAATGTTTTTAATACATTTACAGACAGTTACATAAACTTAATTTCCTTCATAGAATAATTAAAATTTAGTAACAGTGGTAGTATAAAGCAATTACTCAGATAACTTGAAAACTATAACTACTTTATATTGACACCCCATAAGGACCTCCTTGAAATTGAGATGCAAATGTCACACATTTATCGGAATATTTTACTATCCTAAATACATTTCTTGCTTCAGTAACTGCTCAGCACATCTGTTGCATGACCTACTTATTGACATTTTACAACAGCTATGCAATGTATTGCTGCATACTACACCTACATCATGAACCGTAAAACAGATGATTGCCATAACTAGGGAGGCAGTATAGCACAGTGGTTTAAGGTTCTGAGCTGCAAATCTGGAGATCTGGGTTTGAATCCCACAGCCCCCACTTGCATACTGGGTGACCCTGAGCAAGTCATTTAACTTCCATGTGTTCCCAGGTTGCCCCTGTAAACAAGCATTCTGCTTAGTGTGCCACTCCTGGTTAAACAATTGAAAGAAAAATAATGCAATATATTAATTTTCTTTCTTTATTTCGCTACTACAAGCTTTGACTAATATAGCCATCCTTAAATGTACTTTTTATAGCTTATGTGTCTGTGACCTAGGCAGAACTACACTTAAAATCTTACACATAAATAAATCATCAGAATAGCATTTATTTTAGTAGTATCTCCTTCGTTTTCAGGTGCCCATGACACTATGTATATATTTATATCTTTTAACTTCAAAGCACTAAACCTATTTAGATGCTCAAAACACAAGACTTTATTCTCTTCACACATTACTGTTAAACTTCAGATCTCAGAATGGCCAAGAAACAATTTAGCCTTCACTCTTGCATGCCACTGTCACGCCCACTTCTCATGCAAACTACGATCAATTACAGAAACCCTTTCGTTTCTGTGCTATGCACTCTTACATCAGAGAGACATAAATCTTACAGAACTGCTAAAAAAAAATCAAATTTATCAAGACTGGATTTCTGAATTAAAACCTGTTGTTTACAGTACCTACGTAAATAATAGTTTACTGGCTACAAATGATGCTACAGACATGACAGTAACAAAATTTCTGTTTTACGTGGAAAACATCCATATAATAAACTTGTCATACAGGATTTGTGACCTTCTGTCTGCATGTATCTGACAAAGAAAAAGGCACCTGCTTGATCCTTTTTCTATTTTATTTTATGCCCAACTTGCTCATACTGTTAGATCCAAATATTGACATGCTTAGAGTTAAAAAAAAAAAAAAAAAAAAAAATCATGATATCTGTGTGTGTGTGGGGTGGGGGAGGATATGCTTAGATGCATTTTCAAGCACTCCTTAATTACTTCCCCAGGCAGCTCTGATACTTGTTCCAACATGATAGATCCACCTCGTGCCCCTCCCACATGAACCAAAAAAAAAGGGGGGGTGGATCTTTAGGAGCTTCTCGGGTGGAGGTGGGGATGGGTCTTACTCCCCCCCCCCAATTAATGCTGCCTCCCACTACTCAGGTTCCAGTTCTTGTACCTCCCATTTAAGAAAGAAAATAGTGCCCTGCAACCATTGACTAACGTGAAAGCATATTTATTTGAGGGCGGAAAACATTTCTTGGAGGAGGGTAAGGCGGAGGAGACTGTTTACACCTTCAGTCAGTTCCGCAGACAGAAAACATGACATCACTCCTTTTGTACATGCAAAACGTCTGCAGGCTCCGCCCACTAGAGCGGTAACAATTTAATGTGAAAGGCAAAGTGAGCAAGCATTAAAGATGCAATACTTGAAGCAACATCCCATTGTATTAGAGAGAAAAGGAAGTGCAAAAGAAGAAGGAAACCACATTGGTTCTCAAAACCAGTAGCAGAAAAGGTCAGAGCCAAAAGGCTGGCCTTCAGGAAATATAAGGGAACGCAGCAGGATGAAGATAGGGCAGCATACCAGACTTCCCTAAAGGAAGCAGGGAAGGCAGTAAGACAGGCAAAGGCCCAAACCGAGGAAACACTAGCACAAACAGTAAAAGACGGTGACAAGACTTTCTACAGATACATTAGTGAAAGGAGAAAGTCCAGAGGGAGTATTACTAAGATCAAAGGGATAAGGGGTGTGTGTGAGAAGGACCATGTAAAGCATCTATCCTAAATAGATACTTCTGCTCAGTATTTACTGAAGAGAAGGTAGGGCAGGGCCCACAGCTCAGCACCATGTACCTGCAGGCGGGGGTGTACTAGTCCCTTCACAAAAAGGGTCCTAAGGCTCGATAAGCTCAGGGTGGACAAGGCAATGGGACCTGATGGCATACATCCCATGGTACTAAAGGAGCCAAGGGTGGAACTAGCAGAGCCATTATCAGAACTGTTTAGTGAGTCTCTGAGCACAGGAGAGGTCCCAGAAGACTGGAGAAGGGCTCATGTGATCCCACTCCACTAGAGTGGTAGCAGGGAAGAGGCAGGGAACTACAGACCAGTCAGTCTTATCTCAGTAGTGGGCAAGATTATGGAGGCACTCCTTAAGGAAAAGATAGTGCAACACCTGGAATCCATAGGAGCACAGGATTCAAGACAACATGGGTTTACAAAAGGAAGGTCCTGTCAAACTAATCTCATAAATTTCTTTGACTGGGTAACAGAGTGGTGAATGACCAGGGGTAGTTGATGTCATCAACCTTGCTTCAGCAAAAGCTTCGATACTGTTCCACATAGAAGATTGATTAATAAGCTGGGTAGGCTCGGGGTGGGTCAGAAGTTGGTCAACTGGGTGGCAAACTGGTTGATGGGCAGAAAACAGAGTGTGGTGGTAAACGGTATACAGTCAGAAGAGATGCAAGTCACAAGTGGGGTACCTCAGGTATCAGTCCTGGGGCTAGTACTCTTCAATATCTTCATCAGTGACATTGCAGATGGACTGGAGGGTAAGGTTTGTCTGTTTGCAGATGACACCAAGATCTGCAACAGAGTAGATGATCCAGATGGGGTGGGCAGAATGAGAAGAGATCTGGATAAACTAGCAAAATGGTCGGAAGAGTGGCAACTGGAGTTTAGCGCAAAGAAGTGCAAGATCATGCACCCTGAAGCCACCTATAGGCTGGGAGGGGAGTTGCTGGCAGTCACAAGGGAAGAAAGAGACTTGGGCATTATCATCACCGATGACCTGAAATCATCCAAGCAGACCAGTAAAGTAGTAGGTAAGGCTAGAGGGATATTGGGGTGTATTAGTAGGGGTATCACAAGTCGGAAAAGGGAGGTAATAATCCCTCTTTACAAGACACTAGTTAGGCCCCATCTGGAGTACTGTGTGCAGTACTGGAGGCCACACCTTCACAAGGACATTAACCAAATTGAGGCAGTCCAGAGAAGAGCAACCAAAATGGTGCAGGGACTGCATCAGAAAACCTATGAGGACAGATTGATGGAGCTCAATTTGTATACCCTAGTACAAAGGAGGGAGAGAGGTGATATGATTGAAACATTCAAACACCTTAAGGGCATTAACAAGGTGAAGGAGTCTAACATGTTTCAGTATAAGAAAAACAGCAGGACAAGAGGACACAGCATGAGATTAGAGGGAGGCCGATTAAGGGGTAATGTGAAGAA
Source organism: Neoceratodus forsteri (assembly GCA_016271365.2). Taxonomy (NCBI): domain Eukaryota; kingdom Metazoa; phylum Chordata; order Ceratodontiformes; family Ceratodontidae; genus Neoceratodus; species Neoceratodus forsteri. The sequence continues at coordinate 178,951,761 of CM057456.1, forward strand.
GTTCTTTTTCACAGACAGGGTGGTGGATGCATGGAATGGCCTACCTCAAGAAGTGGTGGCTATGAATACAGTGCAGGGCTTCAAACAGGCATGGGGTAAGCATAAGGGAGCAATACAGATGAGTATGAATAGATAGGCCATTGACAGAGCAAAGATTGATGGCACATTCATAAGGCAGAAAAAGAAATGGGCAGACTGCATGGGCCTTGCGGTCCTTATCTACCGTCAACTTCTATGTTTCTATGTATTCGTAAAACAGCTTCTATATAATACTGGCTTGCAGGTTAACTGCTTTTCTCTTTAAAGAGGATCCTTGTCTGCAGGAGCACTTTTTTCTCACCTGCTTCACTATACAGTTTTGGGCTATTCATGAGTTAAATGTGCACTCTGATTGGCTGCTGGATTGAGCATTAATCCCTTAGAAATGCCTGGTAAGCTGGCTTGGTGGTGCAGAGGGTTGAGGCGCTGTCTAAGTGCCTTACCTTTCATAACATTGGCGATCGGAGTTCGGACCGATGGGTGTCAGTGGGGGGATGAGAGAAGATCGAGCAGCCGCCTGGCATGTCTTCAGTTTTGGCTTGGGGTGGTGGGCTTTCCTGGTTCTTGGTGGCAGTGCCAACATACAGGAAGTAGATATAGGTCAAGGGAGGGTGGAAGGGGCCGTGGTTTCAGAATGTACGTGCATCTCCATGTGCATGCATCCTCCTTGTTGGAATAAATGGTGGAAAAACTGAGCATACCAAGTTTGAAAAGCTGCACCTGGACCTGCCTTCCACTCTAACTGGTAAGGCATTCTGGATTATATGCACTACGGCCCTGCCATGGTGGTGAGGTTCGACAGGGGAACTAGCCCCCAGTCTAGAGGGAGGATAGGGACAGTCTGAGGTGTCCCGGGTTGTGGCTGAAAATCCGCCCACTGTGGTTCTGGAGGATAAATACCTTCATAGAAAAAAGAATAAGAAAAAAGAAATATCCAGTTCAACTCCAAGCGGCACGCGTCTTTATATTGCCCAGATTAAAGCCTTTATTTCACCTGACAACTTGCTCTCACTAGTTCATGCTTTTGTGATTTCCAGGTTTGACTACTGTACCGCTCTGTACCTTGGGTTAGTGGAGGGTCCTGCATCACCTACAGCTGGCGCAGAACGCAGTGGCCAGATTGCTGACGAGCCTTCCAAGGTCCTGTCATGGGACCCTGGTCCTGCGTGATCTGCATTGGCTGGTGGTGAGTATGTGAATCACCTTCAAGGTTGGTTTACTGATGTGTAAAGCCATGTAGGGACTGGGATCTAGCTATATGAGTAACCTGCTTACTCATTACCACATCCATCGTCCTCTCTGGTCCTCCAGGGTGAGCCTCGTAGTGGTTCCCAGGGCACTGATGACTGAGCTTTTGAAGTGGCTTGCCTGGCCCTGTGGAATTCACTTCCAAGATCTTTGAGGGAAACCCCCTTGCTGGAGGCCTTTTGAGAGGGCCTGAAGTCTTACCTTTTCAGGGAGGCCTTTGGGTAGCAGGTAGGGACCCCCCACACACACACACACATTGACTGACTGATTTTATTTAATTTAGTTTAATAATGTTTTTTAGTTTTATTTATTAGGTATTATATAGTTATGGAAATATTCTTTATATTTATGTTCCTGACCTTTGTACAATGCCCTGAGCCCCAGAGAATGGGCGCCCTACAAAGAAAATTTTACTTACAAAAGTCATCTTCCACTCTTCCTAACATGATTGGACCTGATGACAATAATGACTTCACAGATTGTCATTTCCTGGGGGTTAAGGACCAGCTGGGAGAATTGGCACTTTCTGTGCCTCAGCCCCCACCCCCAAGACTGTCAATAATCCTGATCCTCTGAGTCTAGAAATACTTACTTTGGTTTATTTTAAAATATGCTGTTTTTATTTGCCACTGTGCCCATGCATGACATATTCCCCATCTTGTGGCTAGTGTAGGTCAGAAAGATCCCCCTGCTACTTGGCCTCTGTTCCTCATGCCCTGATGATTTACAGTAGCAGTCTCCCTTTGCTATTAAAAGTAAAATGCCATTCAGATTTTGTTACTACAGTAGCGCTTGAAAGTGTGTCCCTTCCCTCAGTAGTTGTGTACTTTCTCTCAGGTGCTTCTCACATAGATAATCTGCTCAACCCAGGCTCACAGGCTACCCTATTAACTGCCATATGAATATTACAGATGGATACATGACTAATATGTAGAGTGTGTGGAGAACAGTGTTTTACTCATATATCCTGGAAGAATTAAAACTAGGTGTTTTTGTTTTGTTCATTGCTTAGGCGAACACCAGGATTTTGTTTTGTGGTCATGGCGGATCAAGCTACTATTGACCGTTGCATAGCCCGACTGAATGGAGCAGTGATTCCAGGCTCTAATCCAGTAAGTTTTTTTTTGTTTTGTTTTTTCGAGACGCAATAAGCACATTCTGAAGCATTATTTCAGGGTTAGATTTTTAACCATCAGTGAAGTTTTCCAAATATCTGTTTGCGAATTAAACAAATGGCTGCTACTACTACCACAAGTAAAGGAACTGAATGTGAAAGTATTTGAAAAATAACTTCTACATAAAATACTGGCTTGCAGTTTAAATGCCTTTCTTTTTTAAAAGAATCCCTGTCTGTGTGAGTACTTTGTTCTCACCTACTTCACTGTACATTTTTAACCAGTTATCTTGATCGAGAAGTGGCTGGAGAGTTCTTAACTTTTTCGGAAGTCCATAACCAGGTTTTTACATAAAAGCTAGTAGAAGCAGAAACTTATTCTCTGTAAAATGTATTGCACAGTATAGCTCAGAAGTCTCTAATTTTGAGCCTCCAGTGTGATTTGCAGTTAAAATGGACAGATAGTTTTATTTATTGCTGATCATGGTGTTTTAGTAGTTTAGCCACCTGCCTCTACCTATCGTCTCTAACCACTTCCTCATAGACTGGTTCCTTCCCTCTCACCCTCTCTGTACTGTGCAGTCTGGCATCCTGTGGACACTGTCTACTTAATGGTCTACTGTGTCTGTAATCTCCATCACCCAAAATTACCCCAGTGTACACCTGGCACAGGTTGTTTAACCAACCTACCCTGATTGATCACTTTTGGTCTGTCGACTAGTCTCTCCCTTTTGAGTCCACTGACAGACGCAGACATCTTCTTCTGCACTAAATTCACATCAGTCTGGAACAAACACTTTCTTTCCCCTCGCTTGGAGGTCATATATTTTAGGCTCCCACCTTTCCTGGCTCTTCACAGTTCTAATTGCTTTCTTAAATCTTGTGAATCTGTATGATAACAGTACCACCATAAAACCACAGACTTACCGGAGTGCTTATTACAGTATAAACCGCCCTGCAAGTACCAAGGTTATCAGACAAGATGAATCAAATTACTTACCTCAGACCTCCAGAATAACCTCATGTTCCCCATCTAAATTCTGTAAAGCTATCTACTCTGTTTTGACCCCCTCCCATGTGTACTACTGCAGTCCTCAAACCTAAGGGCTTAACAGTCTCCAAACCTCCTGAGTTTGCCCCCACTTTAAACTAGTACTTTACCTCCTTTGGGCTGTCCTTCACTGATCCATATTTCTTTCTCCTTGTTAGCCCCCAACTCTTTTCCTTCACTTATATTTCTCGACTTTCTCCCCGTGGACACACCATTGTCATCTTTATTTGTAGCTAGGTTGGCTAAGATTGAGCAACAGAAGAAATACGCATCTTGTAAATCTAATGCACTTGTGCAGTTTTGCTAAAGTCCCGGTGTATCTTCTGGAAGGCCTGGAACAAAGACAGGTTAAGAAAAGCACAAGGAATAGAATTAATTATTCTGCTGAGGAAACATCCTTGGATAGATTGGCTTTCCATTGAGCATGCTCAAAAGCCTAGAATGCCATCCCCTGCAATCTAAGACCAGTAACAAAATGAATAAATCTAAACAGGATAAACATGCTTAATTGAGTTGGGTGGGAAAACAGAATCGTAGTGTTATAATTTGCTGTAGGTTACAGCTTTAATTTTTTTTCTTCTTTTAATTGTATGATAATCATATATATGACCAACTTTGGTCCATGCCTTTGTGACCTCTCGCCTGGATTACTGTAATGCCCTGTACCTAGGGCTACCAGGGGTTGATATATGCCGTTTGCAGCTGGTGCAGAATGCGGCAGCCAGGTTACTAACTGGGCTTTCTCGAACTAGCCATATAACACCTGTATTGCGTGAGCTGCACTGGCTACCTGTTCAGTGGCGGATCGCCTTCCAGGTCGGTTTGCTAACATATAAATCCCTGCATGGGCAGGGACTGGGTTACCTACAAGAGCTTCTTTGTCCCTACTGCCCCTCCTGACTGCTCTGCTCCGTCGACGAGGGATTGCTGGAGATTCCCAGGATCCAGTTACAGACATCTGGGGCTCGTTCATTTTCATTTGCAGCCCCCCACCCTGTGGAATTCTCTACCTCCTTGGGTACGTGAGTGCCAGACTGTGGAGAGCTTTAAAACTGCTTTGAAAACATACTTATTTAATCTCGCTTTTTCCATCAACTGATTGGTATGGATTCTGTTATCTTACTGTATTTTAACTTATCTGTTTTTAATGTTTATTAGCTAATTATAGTTAAAGCGCTTTGATTTTAAGAATTGCGCTCTACAAATAGTTATTATTACACATATATATATATATGTATATATATATATAAAATCTTCTTTGCAAAAAACGTTGTTAATGTACCAGTTAGGGTGACAGAAGTAGGGAAATGTGATGTCAGAGTTCTCAACCCAAAGACTCCAACCCACCCTGCAGGCAGCAAAAGGAAAAAATGTTACTGTTTCGCCTCTCCTGACTCTTCACAAATCAGGCTTGGGGTGTACCTTGGAGTTGTCAACGTCAACGCTCATTCCATTGCATCAGTAAAGGAGCTGAGATGCGCAGACTGTATGTGAATGGGGTGAGTGTTAAGGTTGACCTGGCCTGATTTATGAAGATTCAGGAGAGGTGAAACCATAATGTTTTTTTTCTTTTGTTGTCTGCAGGGTGATGGTGGGGTGTTAGGGTTGGGAACACTAACAACACATTTCCCTACTTTTGTCGCTTTAATCTGAACCCTAACTGGTGCATTAACAAAGTTTTCTGCAAAGAATTTCCTTTCTTATTGAGATAATATAATCATATCCCCATTCATTTTTTTTTTCTTTCAAATTCTTTTTACCCTCCTAACACTGGACTCACCAGGGTATCGCTCCAGTGGAGCCATGGGATCTTGTGCCTCCACCACCCGCCTGAACACTTGCCTGACCAGGAAATTGGGTATGCTGGGTTCCCTCCTCTCCCCCGGCCCATGAGAGAGGCAGAGGACCACAGAGAGAAGTATCAGGTTTGGGCCGGCATTGGGCATATGGGCATGGCCACAGGGCTCCACCTTTGCCTCCCCGGAGCCAGAGATTTTCCGTTTTTCTGTCCCCCCCCTCCTCCCTCCCTCCCTCGGAGCTTGGACGTGCAATGATGGCCAGCGTCCACTGAGCTCCTCCCACATTGCCATATGGCAATGGCACAGTTTCCAGGCTACCTCTGACTGCCACCAGAGGTTTTTCAGAAGCGACGTGAAGCCCTACACCCTCCCTGGGAAGGGAGAGCTGTCCATCAGACGCTCAGTCCCTCCCCGCCCCTGCAACCCCCGATGGCCCGGGCTCGTTCCTGAACCTGGGTTGCTGGCACGAGATGAGACGTCTAGTGCCTTAATTGTCAGCGCCACTGGGGCGGCCTATCATATCCTCATTCATGTAGGTCCATTTTTTAGTATGGCCCCTTTGTTTTTTGGTGGAGGGTATTACTTATCATTCTTGTAGTACTCATTAAGAGCTTTGTTTTGATATACAGTATATAGACTGTCCCTTAAGTGCAGATATTGAGGAAGTTATGGTTTGTTGAAGTTGAAATGTGGGAAGAAAACTAAGTCCAAATTATTTTTTGTATGAAGGCATCCTTTTTCATATGAACAAAAAAAATATATATATACAATAAAGGACCCCTTCATACAAAAAAGAATTTGAATTTCAGTTATTTCTGATTCTTTTTCCATATGAAGGGATCTTTTTATTTTTTTTCATTCATACGAAAAGGGATGCCTTCATATGAAAAAGGAATCGGGGAAGAAAACAAAGTCCAAATTATTTTTTCGTATGAAGAGATCCTTTTTTGTATGGCCATACAGAAAAAAAGGAAATCGAGTCACGAACAAGGATTTTAAAATGTATAAAAATCACATTTCTGGGTTATTTTTTCAAAAACTAACTGCAGAATCCAGCTAACGGGTTCCCAATTAGCAAGATACATGCGTTGTTGTCTCTGCAGGATCTCATTTTTATGGGTTTAAAAAAATGTAAATGGAAACAAGATGGCAGCCATATGAAAAAATAATTTTTACTTACGAAAAAGGATTACCCCGTACGATAAAGGACCCTTTTTCATATGAACCAAATTCTTTTTTCTTTCCAAGTAGCTATCCAAAAGACGTGCTAATCATGCTCAGAACCGAAATTTAAAAATCTTATAACTTTGGAACAGATTGATATTTTTTCACCAAACCAGGGAAAGGCCCCACTATGGGCCAAGCCCTTTCAACCCTGAACATTTCAGAGCAAAATTCCAAACCATCTGGGCTCTAGTTTATGACAAGAAAACAGCAAAACACACAGATTTTTCCACTTTGTTTGCTATCTGTATCTTGGAATCTGCACATCCGACTGTAACGGAACTTGGCATGTCAAGAGACCTTGCCCCCAAGACTGTGTATCAAAATGTTGTGCAAATCCATTGAATGGTTGCAAAGCTATTAAAGTGCAAAGTTTAGGGTTTAACATAGAAGCCCCTGCTCAATCCTAACTGTCGCCACTATAACATATAAAATACCACGAGTCTTTATTGGAATAGTTTGGAATTTTGTGTACAGAAATCTAATCAGAGCTAAAGGATTATGTACTGTGTTTTATATATTTTTTATACCCGATACATAACCGTTTTGTTTTTTCACTATTATATGTAGTCTTGAAATGTAACGGATGAAGGATCCCACTGAAAATGAGCTTTGCTTACAGTCTTTCTATTAAGTTCCTCACTAAAAAATGAGCTTTGCTTAATTTGGGTTATCCATATTCATGAAATTACTAAAATATACTACAGTACTATGCTGTCTGTTCTTCTTAAATCCCTTTAAGGGGAGTAGCTCAGTAAGCAATAAGCCACGACAGGGTGTGCGTTAGACACTTTAACACACGGCTAGGAGGCGTAGTGAGGCACAGGCCATCGGCCGAGTGAATCCCAGCCTCCTAGCTCGGTAGTCAACGTATTCCCTGGAGTGGTTTATGCATTATAAATGGCCCTCTGCAGTGCAACTGCATTTGGTAGGTAAAATTCCCAATTTTAAGTAGGAAAAAACATGTGTGTTTGTGTCAGTTTTAGTAAAATAGTTCCTCCGACTAAATGTGTTGTGTATTTTATTTTTTGACTGAAGGAATTTTGTCCTACAAAGGAATCAGTAGTTTAGCTCTGGTTGTCATGGCAGTATTCACCACCTTCCCCCCACACACACACACACACAATGCTTTGTGGAGACAACTAAGATAAAATTTTTTTTTTTTTTTTTAAATTCTGTTGCTGTTTCAAATAAGTTTATTTTGAACCAGTGGGTGGGCTGGGACCTCACAAACAAGTAGATTCGGATTCGGAATGAGCGGGCAGGCTGGGAGACATCGCGGCTGTACGTTAATTTTATTTTTTGTAAGAAGTGCATTCTCAGAGATCGTGGCTGTTCATTTATCTTTTTCCCGGTTTATTACATGCTGAACCCACGAGGAGAGAGGCAGTTGGAATTAAACAGAAGCATTTAAGAGCAAGCAGGTGGGCTGGGAGAGAAAGATCGCAGCTGTTCAGTTTTTTCAGAGTGAGCGGGTGGGATGGGAGAGAAAGATCGTGGCTGTTCAGTTTTTTTTTTTTTTGTTTCATACATTATACATTCACGAGGAGACACTAAAACACAGACATTTTTGAAAGATTGAGGTGAAGTGAACAGGAGGTCAGAGGTACTTACTTTTTTTTTTTTTTTTAACAGTTAGGCTGGTACCACTTCTGGCACAAGATGGCTGAGTTTTGTTTTCCTAAGGTTCTGAGTGGGCAGCATCACCTAGATCAATGCCCACAGGGTACTGCTGGTCCTTTTTCCTGTGCATCAGAATGAATATCACATCCCTACTAGCCAATCACAACTCCTATTTTATGATGCCCATTTCATAAGATGGACTTAATCTTACACTCCTTCACCCTTAACCATACACCCCTTCACCTCTAACACTACATTCCTTCACCTCCATTCTTATGCTGTTGCTCACCCCATCTTCTTCCTGTTTAATGTTTCTGTAGCACTCCGCATTGTTACTGGGAAGTCTTACCTAGGATGGGCAAACCGGCTCTGCCACACTTCCGAACCTCCCCAAACCGGGCCGACTCCGGCACTAGGACCTCACAGAAACTTTAACTAGCAGTGTCTGGCGGGGGACCACCCCCGACGTCACGTGACCGGTGTCAGCATAACGCTATATAAGAAGCAGTCTCTGTGCCCACCCTCTCAGTTCTTTCCCACCGTCGACCTATGCATGTTGGACCTTGTGGAGAAGGCTGCGAGAGTCAACTGCCATTTTGGATGAATATTTACATCCCTTTTCTTTATTTTCTTTTCCTTTCATAACAGTAGTATTTTTTGTGTACGTCTTCTCCAACATCTTCCGAGTTGCTTAAGAACAAGTGTGATTCCTGTGGCTCACAGCTCCCACACAAAGACGGCCATTCCCTTTGTCTGTTCTGCCTTTGACCCGAGCACAAGACCGAGGACTGTGCTGCCTGCCGGTGCTTCAACCAGGCCACATAAAAACGCCATCAACAGGCCTTATAAGTCCATATTTTGAAGCTTAAAATGGCTTCAGTGGAGAAGGAGCTGCAGAAGCTGCGGAGCTGGTCTTCCTCACCGGGGTGGGGGTGTTCTTCTGACTTGCACAAGCAGAAGAAAGACAGGAAGAAGCACGAGACTGGGATAGAACATTGGACCATGGACGTTGAGTGGCCTTCCTCCAGCAAAGGGAGTGCTGCTCGGGCCAAGCCTGCACCCACCACTGCAGAGCTGCCCTTGAGTCTCTGCCTAAACTGGTTACAGTCCAGGTGGGCATCTCAGGTTCTTCTGAGGTTTCTGCCATTCTTAGGCCCCTTAAAGCACATGGGTCTAAGTCTGGTGGTGCAGCTGGTAAGACAGTTTGTTGGCTCCACCGATGAATGCACAGCCCCAGCTGATAAGTCGGACGCTGGCTGCTCCAGCAAATGCCTAGTCACAGTGCTTTCGTCGGGCCCCAATAACAGGCCTGATGTCGATCCTCCATATCAGTGCCCACTGCTGCCTGTGCTGTAGTCTTCTCCTGAGGGTTCGCCCTCTTGGGAACCTCCCTCTCTGCCACCTATATTGGAACCTCCAGCTTCTCTTCACCATTTGGAGCCAGAGGAGGAGGAGCGTCTGCCCGTTGTCACTCCCAGGTTGCCGACCCCAGACCACGCTATACCAGAAGCTCCCAGGAATCCGCTGGCTCCTTCACCTGAGGTTCCCCTGTCTGGGCCTGTAGCTCCTCCCCAGACGCCAGTAGAACCTTCTGGTCCTTCTGCGCCAGTAGGCCCGCCACCAGACTGGACATTTACCAGGCCCTTCTGACACTCCGTCAGGGCCTCCGCCAGGTCCATCAGTGCTGTCATCGGGACCTTCTCCAGGTTCCATGGCACCTTCATCTGGGCAACCTCCCAGCCCCTAGGTGCCTCTGTTGGGGCCTCCCCCAGGCCCTCCGACAGCAGATTACACGGCTCCTTTTTACCTTGGGTACCCGACACCAAGCTACCCGACGCCAGGGCTTCCAGTGCCAGAGTACCCGAATTCTCATTATCCTATGCCCAGCTATCCTACGCTGGGCTACCTGGTGCCTCATTAGCTGATGCAGGGTTACCTGCCTCCGGGCTACCCGCCTTTATACCAGACCCCTCTGCCGCCTCCTCCACAGCCTCAGGGGGATTTCAGGGCAGTCATTCAGTCTTGATGGCATGACGCCAAGGCTCAGTTCATGTCAGAACTCGACCGGCGTCAGCCACCTGCCACCTCAACGCTAGCTCACCCAGTTCATATACCCAGGTCTCTTTCTCCAGTGGAATCTTGTACCTCCATGACAGGCCTGATGCTGGTCCGTACTTCAGTTCAGGATCGGGACGGGGAGCTCCCTGTGCCTCAGATGAAGACTCCTGTTCCGGACAGGAGTCCTTCGTCGAACTCAGTCTGCTCGTCCTTTTCTGCTTTGGGCTATGAAACTCCTCTGCCCGATGAGCCTGCGTCAAAGGAGTCACCTAAGTCTCCGCCTGAGGACCCCTCCTTTATGGCAGTCCTCAGGAAAATCCAGGAGGCACAAAGCTGGAAGACAGAGAATCATGATCCCAGATGTAAGGGTCTGGCTGAGCACCTGGTCATGCCAGAGGTGTCACAACTTTTGATCCCTCCTTGAATAGATCCTCATGAAGACTTGACCTCCACTATTTAGCAACAGCCGTTGGTGACTGCTGTCTCCAGAAGGGCTGATAGATTGTATCATGCCCCCGAGGGAAAGGACTACCTCAGCGTCATTTTATACTCCTTTATTATTTTTCAGATGTATATCATAGATTATGCATAAAATTACATCTTTCAAGTCTTAAAATAATTGACGACTTCTTTTTTTTACAATTATAGCACAATCTCACTTGTACAAGATATCATAGTAAATAATCATTCAGGTTCAGATTATACCCATATAGATCCTTTAAAAGAGCTGTTAATACCATAAAAAAAAAAGAAACTTATTTAACACAACTTTAAGCCACCAGTGTTCCTTGTCTTTTTTCAGTTCTGTTTAGCGTCCATTCTAATGCTGATTTGGTGGTTAATTCAGCTCATGACCGCACTGCTAAGCTGAAACACATGAGTACCTCCCCTCCGGACAAGGAGTCCAGGCAACTCGACCAGTTTGGATGAAAAATCTATTCGTCCTTTACCTTGGCTCTTTAAGCATTAAACTACGTGGCCCACCTGGTCGTCTACCAGAAGTTCATTCCGGGCCAGCTCAAAGCCTACTTTGACTCCTTGCCTGATTCAGAGGTGAAGTCAAAGATTGTTCAGATGGTACAAATGGCAGAGATTTCATGCCATCATGCCCTAAGGGCTACATGTGATGCTGCGGATGCTTCGGCTAAGAGCACAGCAACTGCCGTCTGCCTGCACAGATACTCCTGGTTGAGGGTATCGGGTCTAGCTCAGGATGTTCATGCTACTATCCAGGATGCTTCCTTCCAGGGTTCGGTCCTTTTTGGAGGTGATGTGAAAGATATCACCACCAATCTGCAAGATGGTGGCAAGGCATTGCATTCAGTGCACACTATGTACTGTTTGGGCGATAAACCCAAACAGCCTTTAAGTCGCCAAGTGGCAACAGAGCAAGCAGCAGCCCATCAGACATCAGAATAAGTGTCAGGCTACTTCAGCAGCAGCCAGCCAACCCCCACCCCCGGCCAAGGCTCAGTGTGCTTCTGGAGGTGCTGCCCTAAAACCCTCCACATGTATCCTCGTTTGAAAAGGTGAGCAACTTAGGTGATTGCTCTTAGACCCTCCAAAAAACACCTAATACAGCAATTTCTATGGACTATAAAGAACTTTTATTTTATACATTCATATCCACTGGGTACATAGAAATTAGGTACAAAGTGCAATATGCAAATAATTTATTACAAACTTACTTCAGTATATTAAAAAAAAAGTCTCAAAATCGTTCCCTACCATAAACCAATCACCAGAAAATTACCCCAGCACTTTGGCTCTCGGCTTCCTCGCCCCCCGCAGCCTCCTGACTCATGGTTGGGCCCCCTGCACCTGCCGCCAGCTCAGGAAGAACCGGTAGGAGACGATTTGCCAACCACCTGTTGGGCTGGCAGGCAATTACAACAGACACTTTGGTCCTTCAGCTCATCGCCCAATGTCACACAATAGAGTTTCTAGAGAGACTTCCAGAAAACCCTCCCGGTCACACTCGCTAACCAAGAGATCACATTCCTCTCATAAGGACCGAGATCCAGGCTCTACTGGAAATGTCCGCAATAGAGCTCATTCCTCAGAATCAGGTGGGCAAAGGGCATTACTCTCATTTCTTTCTGGTGCTCAAAAAGACTGGAGATCTTTGGTCTGTTCTGGACCTGAGCACGCTTAATTTGTACGTAGAGTACAGAAGATTCTGCATGCTGACTCCACCAGGTCTCTTGCCACTACTCCATCAGGGACACTGGCTCTGCGCTCTGGACATGCAGGATGCCTACCTGCATATTCCATTCTTTCATTCCCATCACCACTACCTCATGTTTACTTTTCAGGGGGACCATTTCCAATTCAAGGTTCTCCCATTTGGCCTTGCCTCAGCACCCAGAGTTTTTACCAAGTGCCTAGTGGCAGTGGCTGCGGCTTTACGCCGCCAAGGCCTTCTTGTGTTCCTGTACCTGGATGACTGGCTCTTTTCAGCCCCGTCGCAGAACAGCCTTGTGGCCTCTCTGTCCAAGACCCTGGATTTATTTCGATGGGTGGGCATTATGGTGAGCTTATACAAAATCACACATATGCCCATAATGCAAAGCATCAAGGGCTGTATATGCAGATCACCACAAAATATTATGCTGGTTCAATTTTAAGCAGAATGCACCATGCATTTCTACTTAAAGTTGAACCAGCAAAACATTTTGTGGTGATTTGCATATATAGCCAATGATGCTTTGCATTATGGGGGTATGTGTGATTTTGTATTTCTTTGAAACTTGGCTCTCCGGCCAATGCTCTTTGGGGGTAACCCTTGCCTCAGTGCTTGCGCACTAAAGTTCTTTGTCTATTATGGTGAACTACCCCAAGTCTCACCTTATCCCATCCCAGCGCCTTCAGTTTATTGGAGCGGTGCTGGATACACTTCAAGATCGATTCTTCCTCCCATTGATCAGGGCAGAAACTCTGCAGCAGCGGGCCAGGCAAGTGACCTCCAGCCGGTGGACCATGGCCCGAGTAGCCCTACACCTTCTGGGCCTTATGGCAGCAGCTGTCCCCACTGTCCCTCTAGTCAGGCTCCACATGTGGGTTATGCAGTGGATGCTTTGGGTCCAGTGAGATCAGAGATCAGATGACATGGTTCACAGAGTCCTGGTCTCCAGCTCTACGTGGAAGGACCTCCTATGGTGGCAGGATCTAAACAGCCTCTGTCGAGGGTTCCATTTCAGTCTCCCCCTTCGATCCAGACTCTGACCATGGATGCTTCCGGTCAGGGCTGGAGCGCTCATCTTGGGACTGCAGAACCCAGGGATCCTGGTCTCAGCAGGAGCTTTCCTTGCACATCAATGTGCAAGAGATGCGGGCAGTGCTGTATGCCCTTCAGGCCTTCCAGTCCTTCCTCCTCCCAGGGTCTTTTCTTGTTCAGACTGACAATATGTTTGTGGTGTGGTACATGAACAAGCAAGGCAGAATGCGGTTGTACCCCCTATGCAGGGAAGCGATGCACATATGGAACTGAGCAGTTCAGTACGACCTCCAGTTGACAGCAGTGCATGTCCCAGGAGCTCAGCACATCCTGGTGGACACTCTTAAGCTGCACTTAGGCAAAGGCACACAAATGGGAACTGATTCAGTCAGTAGCAGAAGACATCTTTGGACTCTGGGATTGCCCAGATCTCAATCTGTTTGCCTCCCCATACAATACAAAACTACCCAATTTCTGCTTGCTCGTTCCCGGGTGCGGTGTTTTCTGGCGAGATGCGCTGTCTCTTTGCTGGACAGGGAGGTTCTTGTACACCTTCCCTCTCTTCCTGCTCATTCACAGGGTACTTCTTAAGCTGCAGGCAGAAGGGGCTCACATGATACTGATAGCCCTTTATTGGCCTCGTCAGATTTGGTTCTCTGCACTTCAACAGCTAATGCTGGAACCACCGGTCCCTCTGCCACTCTGTCAGGACCTTCTCACCCAGGAGAAGACTGGTCCACCCGGTCCTCAGGTCCCTTCAGCTTCATGTATGGCACCTTCTGACATAGCTACGTCATGCTTCGGGGTATCTGCCAGGGTTCTCGTGGAGGCTAGGAAGCCATCCACAAGAACTGCATATGTGATGAGAAGGAAGCAGTTTTCCCTTCTGGCAGCCTCCAAGGGTTGGGACCCTTTTTCCTGCCCAGCTCCACAGGTTATGGAGTACCTGTTGCACCTCTCAGACCTTGGGCTCAGCTATTCTTCCCTGAAGGTCCATCTGTCTATTTCTGCCTACCACGCTCTGGTGGACGGCAAATCCTTGGCTCAGTTGGAGGCTTCCAAAACTTTTCTGAAGAGAATCCTTGACTTGAAACTTCCAGTTCAGAACCCTGTTCCGTCATGGGATCTGAACTTCATACTAGTGAAACTCACTTTGCCTCCCTTTGAACCGGCCACGAGTTGTGATCTGCATTATCTCTCCTGGAAAGCACTCTTTTTAGTTGCTATTACTTCTGCTCATAGGATTTCCAAGCATCAGGCCCTGATGTGCAAGGAGCCTTATTTGATTTTTCACAGCGATTGGGTGGTTCTGCGTATAAATCCAAAGTTTTTACTGAAAGTAGTCTCTGAGTTAACTTTAAATCAGACCATACACTTGCCAGTGTACTACCCTGAGCATTCTAATCAGGGGGAGACGATCCTGCACACATTGGATGTGCACAGAATTTTGTTACACTACACAAATCGGACAAAATCAGTCTGTAAGACAGATCAGGTTTTTGTTTCACTTGTACCCAAAAGAGAGGGCGCCACTGGTTCCAAACAGTGCCTATCCAGATGGTTATCAAACTACATACTCTTCTGTTATCAGAAGTATAACAAGCCACTCCCCGTGGAAGTTAAGGGGCATTCAACCAGAGGCATAGCTGCATCTACAGTACTGCTTGTTTCAAAAATGTCTCTGCTGTAGAGATATGCGTGGCAGCCACTTGGAGCTCTGTTTACACATTCTCTAAGCTTGCCTACCTTTAGATCATCTGATATGACTACCTCCAGGTTCCTTTCCTATTTTGTTGTTGTTAGTAACCGCCCCCCATTGTGCACTCTTCCCTGGGTTTTTGTTTCCCAGGTGCATTACTTTGCATTGAATCTAAGCTGTCATACATTTAACCATTCCTCCAACCTTGCCAAGTCCCTTCTTATCCATTCAACCCCGTGTATCAACAGTGTTGCAGATCTTTCGTCGTCTGCAAGAGGCACACTTTTCCTTCCAGCCCCTCCACAATGTCACCTATAACAACATTAAAGAGGACCAGTCCCAGTACTGAACTCTGCGGTACCCCGATACCCCTCTTTCTTCGGAGTGGACTCCATTTACTATTACCCTCTGCCTCCTGTTGTCCAGCAACTTTTTTACCCAGGCTACCACCCTGGGACCCACTCCCAGGCTGGCTAACTTGTTTACTAATCTTTTATGTGGGACTGTGTCAAATGCTTTGCTAAAGTATAGGTAGGCCATGTCCACAGCCCCTCCCTGGTCTACTACTTTGGTCACCCAGTCAAAGAAATCTATTAGATTCGTCTGACATGACCTTCACTCTGTGAATCCATGCTGCATTGGGTCCTGTGCCCTGCTGGCCTCCAGATACTCGACAGTTCTTTCTTTCAGAAGTAATCCTTTCATTTTCCCTGCCACTGAGGTCAAACCAACAGGTCTGTGGTATCCTGCCTCTGCCTTGCTCCCATTTTTATGAAGGGGAATCACATCCGCAGTCCTCCAGTACCACACCATCCTCCCATGATTTGTTAAAAAGGGTAGTCAGTGGTGTCACTAGATCTTACTTCGAGAGGGCTCTTGCAGTAGGCAATTACATATTGGACTGATGTCGGCAGGACCCCACAGAAAAATTTCTAGCTAGCAGTCCCTGGCGAGGGACCGCCCCCACGTCAGGTGACTGGCATCAGATGGCGTCGGTATAAAGGCGGTCCCGGATCCGCCTTCCAGTTCTTTCCTACCGCTAGCCTGCAGCCGCAGTTCGTGCTCAGCACCCTGTTCTTTCGCTGCTTTACTGAGAATTATCAGTATTTCACATCGTGATCGTCAGGTTAACGTTGGCGATGTCGTCCCCTTCCAAAATAAGTGCGACTTCGTGGGCGCCTAACTGCCTCACAAGGACGGCCACTCTCTCTGCCTTTTTGTTAGGCCCTGACCACGCGTCGACAAGTGCCCGCATTGCCTGCACTTCAACGCGGCTACCTGCAGACGCCTAACAGTCCCTGGAAGCCCATCTGCTCAAAAGAAGATGTCTTCAATGGAGAAGGAATTGAAGAAGCTTAGGCAGGCGTCGACCTCTCCTGAAGGACACCACAAGAAGTGGGACAAAGAAAGGCACAGGGAAGGCCTCTCCGTCCTCCGGGATCGATCGCCGCAGCCTCCAAGTTTTGGAGGAGGCGCCGCCCGTCCGTCAGGCTCAGGGCTCGGGTCCTGCGGGTGCCTCCGGCTAAAGGAGGCTTCTGCCCCAGTACCGCTGCAGGCTTGCGCACTGGCGCCGGCACCCCATAATCTGACGCCGGTCCTCCGACGTCCGCCGGAGAAGACCGAGAAGACGCCCGACCTTCGGGCGGCGACGGTCGTGTCCCCTCGACCAGGCCGCTTCTCCCTTGGCCTGCCTCCAATGAGGGACCCCATAAGTCGGATGCCGCTCCTCTGGCGTCCGCCGATCCAGCCCTCTAAGTCGCACGCCGAACTTCACGACAGACCCTCCATCGCCTGTCGTCCCAGGTTCCCACAGCCTCGCTGCTGTCCGGGAGCCCGAGTCGCCCAGCCTGGCCCGGGACCTTTTCTCTCCGTCCCGGCGATGCTCGGGATACTTGCGCCTGCCAGACCCTCCTACAGAACCAGATCTGATGCCGCCCCGGACGCCGGTTCCGACGCCGGCCCCACCGACGCCGGTGGGGGATACCCCTCCTCCGTCGGGCCCGACCCCCCACGGGCCTGTCAATGTCGACCCGCCCATGGGCCCCCTACTGGGCCGTCTGCTCCGGCAGCTCCTCCGGTACCCGGGTATCCGCCGTCCTATCTGACGCCGTCTTACCCGGGTCCGCAGTACCCGACGCCGGCTCCACCAACGCCGCAGTACCCGAAGCCGCAATACCCGGCACCGGTGTTCCTGCAGCCGGGTTACGGATACTCACCTCACGGATATAATCCGTATACTTATCCCCCTCCTCCTCCTCCACCGCCCCCCAGGCCTCCGGTGGATCTTCAGGAGACTCTGGCCTCCTGGTGGGCTGAGGCCAAGGCTCAGCTCATCAAGGAAGTCGAGAGCCGCCTTACGGCGACGGTGCCACCTCCGGCCCCGGTACGCCCGAGACGGCACACTCCCTCTCCGCCTCCGGATTCCCGAGCTCTTCCCTCTGGATCCAGAGAGGGGCAGGACACGTGTCCAGGGATTCCCCCTTAGGAACCCGTTCCTCCCCCTAGACGGGTCAGGGAGTCTTACTCTGCTTCTAATTCTTCTTCTTCCTCCCTCTCTGATTCTTCAGATTCCTCCGATGGATGCTCCGAGAGAGACGATGAGCCTCGCTCTCCGTCCAAGCCCCGGCCGAGGACTCCTCCGAAGTCTCCTCCGGAGGACCCTTCCTTCACGGAGTTGCTCAGGAAGATCCAGGAAGTACATCAGTGGCATTCTCTGGAACCAGATCCTCAGTGGGTTAAACTCGCCGAACATCTGGACCTGCCCCTTACGGGCCCTACTCTAGTGCCACCCTGGATCAAGCCTCACGCCCACCTTGTTTCCACTATTTGGAAACAACCGTCGGCTTTTAGCCCCGCTCTAGGAAGTCCAACAGGCTATACCAGGCTCTGGAGGGTGTGATTTTTTGGATTCTCACCCTCGTGCAGACTCTGTCGTGATTAGCGCCGCTCACGGCCGGTCGGCACACCCCAAACATTTAAGCTCGTCTCCCCCGGATAAGGAATTTCGCCTTCTGGACCAGTACGGAAGAAAAATATACGCTTCTTCCACACTGGGAATTCGGGCCCTGAATTATGTCACACATATGGGGGATTACCAGAAGGCTATCCTTACCCAGGCGGAATCTAAGATTGACTCCTTACCTGACTCCCAAGTCAACCAGGAGTTAGCTGACCTAATCCGTTCTGCTCGTTCGGCCAGTCACATCCTGAGGACGACCTATGATGCAGTGGACACTGCCGGGCAGAGCTCCGCGTTCGCTGTAAGTCTTCGGCGTCACGCCTGGCTCCGCGTGTCAGGTTTGGTCCCGGAGGTGCAGTCAGCAATTCAGGAAGCACCTTTCAGGGGTTCAGTGCTTTTGGCGGTGATGTCAAGGACATCATCACCGATTTGCAGGAGAAGGGGACGGCTCTGAAATCTGTGGATTCCATGTACCGTCCCCATCCCCCACAGCGCCGTCCTTTTCGCAGACGCAGCCGTCCTCAAGCGAAACCCCAAGGAAGGCGGGCCACCAAACGCCGGGCCCCCACCGCCCAAAAAAGCTGCGGGTGCCCCAGCTGCTGCGCTGCCCCACACCACCTGACTCCTCCCCTCTCCCACCACCTCCGGACTCCTCGGAGGAACCAGTAGGAGGGAGATTCTCCCTCCACCTTCCGGGTTGGGAGAGGATAACAACGGATTCATGGGTGCTTCAGATTATCGCGGAGGGGCATTCCATAGAGTTTCTACAGAAACCTCCACGCCACCCCCCTCTGAAGTCCTCTTCTTATGCAGGACCATCTTCCTTTGGTCAGGAAGAAATATCTGCCCTTCTCGATGGGCAGGCCATAGAACCCTGCCTCCTCACCTTCAGGGACGGGTTACTATTCCCATTTCTTCCTGGTACCAAAGAAGATGGGAGATCTCAGACCCATTCTCGATCTCAGCTCCCTGAACTTCTACGTGGAATACAAAAAGTTCAGGATGCTTTCCCTTCAAACCCTTCTGCCCCTTCTTCGGCCAGGTCAATGGCTTTGTGCGCTGGATATGCAGGATGCATATCTGCACATCCCCATCCGTCCCTCGCATCGCAAGTACCTCCGGTTTGCTTTCCAGGGGGACCGTTACCAATTTCGGGCACTACCGTTTGGTCTTTCCTCTGCTCCCCGAGTTTTTACCAAATTCCTGGCGGTGGTAGTGGCCCACCTGCATACTTTGGGAGTTCAGGTGTTTCCCTACCTGGACGACTGGCTCCTGGCGGCTTCATCCAGGGAGGAGCTCCTGCAATTTCTCTCCCTCACCCAGCAGGTTTTACTTGCCTGGGTATCACCATCAACCATTCCAAGTCTCATCTGGACCCCTCCCAGAGACTTCAGTTCATCGGGCTGTCTCGACACGACAGTGAGCAAGGCTTCCTTCCTCCGGGACAGGGCTGCTCTCCTCCAGTCACAGATTTCCTGCTATCAGAATGCAGGAAGGTTCGCAGGTTGGTTCCGCCTCCTTGGGCTTATGGTGGCCGCCATCCCGACGGTCCCCCACGCACAGCTCCACATGAGGATCTCTCAGTGGACTCTCCGCTCTCAGTGGGATCAACTCGTAGACGACCTAGATCATCTGGTGCTGATCTCCTTGCTGATGACAAGAGACTTGCAATGGTGGATGGTTCGAGAGAACCTGTTTCGGGGGGTTCCCTTCTGTCATCCTCCCCCCTCCCAGACTCTGATCATGGATGCATCAGGCGAAGGTTGGGGAGCCCATCTGGGTCCTCACCAAACCCAGGGTTTATGGTCCAGATTGGAGCTAGCTCTCCACATCAATGTGCTCGAACTACGAGCAGTACTATATGCTCTCCAAGCCCTTCACCAATACATCCTTCCCGGTCACCTAGCTGTCCAGACGGACAACATGTGCGTGGTGTGGTACATCAACAAGCAGGGAGGGACTCGATCCTGCCCGCTGTGCAGGGAAGCAATGAGGGTTTGGGACTGGGCAACGCTTCACAACCTTCACCTCACAGCGATCCATGTTCCAGGAGTCGACAATACCCTGGCAGACAAGCTAAGTCGCTCCTCGGCTCTGCCACACGAGTGGGAGTTGGACCAAAAGGTTCTAGACGTCATCTTCCAGCTTTGGGGGACTCCACAGGTAGACCTGTTCGCCTCTTCCCAAAATGCAAAACTTCCCACCTTTTGCTGACTCACTCCAGAGCGAGGCGCTTTCTGGAGTGACGCTCTGTCTCTAAACTGGAAGGGCAGATTCGTCTATGCTTTTCCCTCAATTCCTCTGGTCCCTCGTGTACTGCAGAAACTTGCAACGGAAGGAGTGAGAATGATTCTGATCGCTCCTTTCTGGCCCAGGCAAATCTGGTTCTCTCTTCTACAACAGTACTCAGAGGTTCCTCCTCTTCCTCTTCCTTTATCTCGAGGATTGCTGACCCAGGATCAGGGGACCCTGGTCCATTCGGGACTCAAGTCCCTACAACTTCATGCATGGCTCCTGCAGACCTAGCCCAATCTCGCTTTGGCGTCCCTCCAAAGGTGGCCGAGATTCTGATGGAGGCTAGAAAATCCTCCACTAGGTCCACTTACACCATGAAATGGAAGAGATTTTCTATTTGGGCTGCCTCCAGGAAGGTGGAGCTTTTCTCCTGTCCTGTGGCCATTCTGCTTGTTTATTTACATCACCTCTTCGACCTGGGTCTCAGTCATTCCTCTTTGAAAGTTCACATGGCCGCTATTTCAGCCTACCATGTTCCTTTCACTGATAAAGCCTTTGCCCAATTAGAGGTATCCAAGACTTTTCTCAGAGGGGGGTCCTTCATCTCAGGCCCCCTGTCCGGACTCCTGCTCCCCCTTGGGATTTGAACTTTGTTCTCAAGAAACTTACCCTTCCTCCCTTCGAGCCTGCGGCCTCTGCAGATTTGAAGTTTCTGTCGTGGAAGATGCTTTTCTTGGTGGCCATTACTTCTGCTCGAAGAATTTCCAAGCTCCAGGCCCTTATGTGTAAAATCCCCTATCTGATTTTTCACAAGGAACAAGTAGCTCTTCGCACGAACCCTAAGTTTCTACTGAAAGTGGTAGCGGAGTCTACCTTAAATCAGTCTATAGAGTTACTTGCCTTTTTCATGCAGTACTCCAACCAGGGAGAATATTTGCTCCATACCATGGATGTTCACAGGATTCTGAGATACTACACCGATAGTACAAAGGATCTCAGAAAGACTGATCAGTTGTTTGTCTCTTTTGCTCACAAAAGGGAAGGCAATGCTGTTTCCAAGCAGTGCCTGTCAAAGTGGTTGGCTCATTGCATCACTTTCTGTTATGACAAGTACAACAAGTCCCTTCCGGGTCAAGTCAGAGGTCACTCCACTCGTGGAGTAGCAGCCTCTGTGGCTTGTTTCAAGAATGTGTCTGCGGCAGACATCTGTGCTGCCGCCACTTGTACTTCCATCCATACTTTTATGAAACATTACAGTTTGGACATTGCCTCTCGCCGTAGAGCAGGCTTCGGGTTAGCGGTCTTGCAAGGCCTCCTGTCTTGAGGTTTGCAAGGTTTTTTGCTACTTCGAGTAGTTCCTCCTCCCGTGCCTTTCATTTGTTCCAGACTGCTTGGGATTCTGTCCTATATGTATTACCTACTGCAAGAGCCCTCTCGGTAAGATAGTACAGTTACGTAAGAACTACCGTAACAGTGATCTCGAAGAGCTCTTGCAGGTAATACCTTCCGCCTCCATCCCCAGGCGCTTTTCAGCTCCTTTTCCATTGAAGGAAATATCTGCTTTCTCTTGTCCGGTCCTTCCGGGTCTGTGGCGGAAAGAACTGGAAGGCATCCGGGGACCGCCTCTTTTATATTCTGAATGCTTGTCGGACGCTCGGGTCACCTTGATGGGCGTCCTCGCCAGGGACTGCTAGAAGCTAGAAATTTTCCAGGTCCTGCCGCCTGCCGACGTCAATCCTATATGTAATTACCTACTGCAAGAGCCTCTCTCGAAGATCTACTGTTACGGTAAGTTCTTACGTAACTGTACTTTCTCCTCTTAGTTCTTTTAGAATTCTGGGGTGAATCCCATCAGGTCCCATTACTTTGTCCACCTTCAGTTTTAGGAGTTCTTGCAGGGCCTTTTCTTCTATGAATGGACTGGTATAGACCCCCCTATCCAGAGTGCTACTATTGTTTGGTTTAGGTACCTCCCCTCCACTTCTTTCGTGAATACTGAGCAAAAGTATTCATTGCACTTTTAATTATCTGTGCTGCTATAGGGACTATTTTCCCCCATGCATTCTGAACCTACGGCATGGATTATGCGATGTTCCTGCTTATACTGTCCTATAATATGGAATACTCTGTCCTTTAATTGATGTATTACTGATTATGCCTATTAGCTGCTACTCTCTCTCCCCCTACTCATGTATTTGTTGCCCCCCCCCATCTTAGAAGGATCTTGTAAATGAGCTTTTAGTTCAAAGGTTGTAATTTTGATTTTCTCAATGTATAAAAAATAAAATTCAGTATCTCCGCCTTTTCACTGTCACCCTCTGCCCACCCCCTCCCATTTATTAAGCCTCACTATCCCTCCCTTGGTCTTTCTTTGCTCCCTAATGTACCTATAAAAGGTTTTATCCCCCTTCTTAACTGCATTGGCTATCTTTTCCTTGGTTTGGGCCTTTGCTATTCTGACTGCCTTCCCTGCTTCCTTTTGCTTTAACTGATACAGTTCTCTGTCCTGCTCCTTCTGTGATTTCTTTATACTTCCTGAATGCTATCTTTGTCTCCCTAACCTTCCTCGCCACCTCTTTTGAAAACCATAGTGTTTTTTCCTTCATTTTGTTTTATTTATTTGCTTCACACAAAGGCTTGTTGCCTCTGTGATTGCAGTTTTGATTGTTCCCCATTGTTCCTCCACCCCTTCTGCCTGCCTATTTGCTAATGCAGTCCTTGGGCACTCTCCCGTTTTGCCCAAGTCAGCCTTCCTAAAGTCCAGTACCCTCGCTTTTGTATGGCTTGACTCTACAGCTGTATTTATCATGAACCACACTGTTTGGTGGTCGCTTGTTCCCAGATGGCTCCCCATTTCTAAATCCGAGATCCTCTCTCTGTTCCCATTTGAGAGTACCAGATCTATGATTGCTCCCTCCCGAGTGGGTTCCAGCACTAGCTTTCTGAGGCATGCCCCCTGTAGGGCATTGAGAATGACCCTGCTCTTAGATGTGGCTGCAGCAAATGTGCTCCAGTTAACATCTGGCATATTCAGGTCCACCATCAACAATATCTCCCCTTTTTCTGCCATTCTAAGGATGCCTTCTGTCATTTCCGTGTCCATTTCCTTCCCCTGAGAAAGGGGTCTGTATAAAACTGCTGTGTGGATTGTGGTGGCATTTCCTGTCTCCAAGGTGACCCACAGTGCCTCCTCTCCTCCTTGTTTACACTTTATTTATGTTGCTTTGATCCCTTCCCTTACATAGAGAGCTACTCCACCCCCTCTTTTACCCTCCCTGTCCGTCTTGTAGATTGTGTACCTTGGTATGTTGACATCCCAGTCGTGGTTCTCTGTGAACCATGTTTCTGTGACTGCCGCAATATCCAGGCTTCCCTCTTCCATCAAGGCTACTAGTTCAGGAAGCTTGTTACCCAGACTATGGGCATTGGTACTCCTCGCCCTCCATTTTTTGATGGCATTACCCCTTTTAGCCCCATCCCTGTCCTTACAGTTTTTTTTCTCCATTTACCCCGTCCTGCTCCCTATTGACCTTTCTGCCTTGGTGTTTACCTCGCTAACTACCCTGCTTTGTAGGGGGAGGCTGGGAATTCCCTGCTTCTTTTTCAGTGCCCCCTCCTTGGCTAGAGAAAAGGAGGTGCTGATACCACTGTACAGATCCTTGGTGAGGCCTTATCTAAAGTGCTGTGTCCAATTCTGGAGGCCACATCTCCAGAAGGACATAGAGTAGAGGTGGTCCAGAGAAGGGCCCCCTTGGCTAGTTTATGAATCAGAATGTGATACGTGAATCAGAATCTGATACTGATGAGATAGAGGATACTACCTGGATTCTCCCACCCAAAAAGAAAAAACACATGTAGCAAGCACCACCACTAGTCACGGCTAGTAGTGGAAAAAAATCAATTATCATGATAGCTCTTCTGAGGACAGCCACAGTGTGCATGAATCGGGGTCAGAAACAACTGCCACCAAAATTGCTGCAGTTCCTGGCATGAAGACAAAATGTTCCACCTCAGTTGTGTGGAGCAATTTTTATACAAGTGCCAAAAATGAATGTTTTGCTATCTGCACCTTTATCATCGGGAAATTAGCAGGGTGAATGTGAGGGGCTAGTTCAGGACAACACCACTAAAAAGGCATTTGCAAAGAGCACATCCAACCATTCGGCTAGGCAGCAGTCCTGAGCAATGGAAAAATATCTGCAATGAAAATTATCATAGAAACATAGATATTGATGGGGGATAAGGACCGTTTGGCCATCTAGATTGCCCATTTTCTAACTCCAGTAATACTCTTGTATTTCTAACTTCTGCAGTATCCCTTTAAGATAGAGCTGCCCGGAGAGATGGAGCATATGCAAATGATGGAATCTTTTGCGCATGCCACTTTTTCAAATGCTGCCTTCTATTAACTGCCTTAGTACTAAACCCCTCAGATTTTTCTGTCTACCTGTCAAGACTAGACACTCGGAGATCCTCTCCTCATCATCTTGTGCTGACATAAGAAAACTTGCTGCCTTTTACTTTTTGTAATTTTAGTTTCAGTGTTTAAATTGTAAATTTTCTCATTCTAGGGACATGGATATGTTGTTCATCCACACTGTCTGGCAGGTTCCTTGCCGCTTTAAATCTTGCCGGAAGGTCTTCAAGCTGGCTTCTCCCACCCACCCGGGTGGTAAAACTCTTGGCTCCGCCCCATGACGCCAGATCTTCCTTAACGCTTGGAAGCTCAGGTTCCCTCCTTAACGCTCTGTATGATAGACTGGATCCTAATTCTTCAGTTCGCCCGAAACTCATTTTAAAATTTTCAAGACTTTGGTCATCTTTCTCCCTTGCGGCTGCGATGGACAAATCGACTCCCGAATTTCCGCGGCGCCCTTGTGGGCAGAAGATGTCCAGGACGGACCCACACTCCACGTGCGTCTACTGCCTCGGCCTAGAACACGACCCGCAGGCCTGCGGAGTCATGCCGTTCTTTTGACCAATGGACTGCGCTGCCGGTTACAGGTTAGGCGCCGGAAGCGCCACCCGCTGGTTAAGTCGGGCGAGGTCTGCTGGGGGTTACTCGCGGCTGGCTCGGCTGAACAACTCCAGTAGATGATCGCCTCGAGGAGGAGGCGCCCAGGCCACATCATCCTCTTCTTCGGCGCGCATTTATCCCACTCTCTGGGTACCTTGTATTCAGCTTCGTTCAAGGAGCTTTGCCAATCCCTTTCCACGAAGGGGAGGGCCATCGGACATTCCTCTCGGTCCAAAAGAAGGACTCAAAGGTAAGTCCCATCGCCGGGCGCTCGGGGAGCGGGAGGTCTCCTTCCCGGACAGCCGACTGTCGACTTCGGTCGAGGTTGCGGCTAAGGCCGCTGGCTTCACGGCGTCCCCGTCAGGCCAGCCGGCCGAGACACCCGTCGATGCGATCGAGATCTTTCTCAACCTGTCGGATGGGCTGTCGACTGGTGAGGCTGACAACCCTTCTTCACCAGTTCCCCCGGTGGAGACCGAGGAGCTGCCTGCGCCTCCGAGCCGAGGAAAGAGTGGGTGTCCCCCGCTCCTTCCCAGACCCGTCCTCGGAAACACCGAGGATCTCTGCCTCTGTCTCGGACTTCGTCTCGATCCAGCCGATCTCACCGACATAGGCGGTCTCGGTCTGAGCACCGAGGTAAGCAGCACCGCCCCTCGTCCTTGTCTTCCTCTTTGGAAGAGGAGAGGCTTCGGCGCAAATTGCGTCGACGCTATGAGGACCTGATGTGGCAGCAGTTACTTCTGTCCAGGAACAAGCCGACGCCATCGCCTTCCCCGGCCATTAAGTGGCTGTCACCCGAGCAGCCAAAACAACCCCTCGCTGTAGCCGAGGTGCCCAAGCCTGGGCCAGTTGTTCGGCCGAAACTCGCTGCCCCACTGATTGTGGTGGAACCTCTGCCTCCACAACCGAAATTGGGGGCGCCGACCAAGGACTCTTGGTCGGGTCAAGGCCTGCCCCACAGGTTGTCGGTTGCCCTCACTCCCGACCGTCCTCGGCAGGTGGAGGGTGGCTCAGGCCCCAGGCAGCTCTTCACGGACTCCTCTGAGTCAGACGACGACTCCTCCCTGTTCTTCAGGCCTGTTGACCTGGAGTCCTCCGAGGCTCAATCGTTGGACGAAAGCCCATCGTCCTTCATGGGTTTGTTTCGGCTCATCTCGGAGTCCACCAGGATGCAGCTCGAGCCCGTATACAAGTGGGCCAAGTATCCCCTGACGGAGATACTGGAGCGAGGGGATTCCCCCACGGAGGCCTTTCCGGTGGCTGAAGCCATTGTTGGCCCAGCCTTGGAGCTTTGGCAGTGGGCTGCTTCCTGCCCTGCACCTTTGGCCAGGATGGCCAGGAAGTATGCGGTCCCTATCGGCTCTTTGCCCGGGTTTTCGGAACACCCCTCTGCCCAGGGGTTGGTCACCGACAGAGTTTTCCGGCATTCCGGGAACACTAGGGACGTGGACAAGCCCCCTGACAAGGAGTCCAAAAAGCTGGACTACGCCGGGCGCAAGGTGTATGCTGCGTCCTCCCTTGGCCTCCGCCAGGCCAGCTCGGCCGTGCTGATGGCACACTTCTCCCACGCCCTCATGAGCTCCCTGGATGAGGTGATCCCTCATCTCCCGGCCGACCTGCAGACTATGGTCCGGCAGGTGCGGGACCAGGGTAGGGCAGTGGCTAAGCAGCAGCTCCAAACGGCTCTGGACATAGGAAACGCCTGTGCCAGATTGGTTGAGGCCGCAGTGGCCATGCGCCGCAGAGCATGGCTGAGGATATCCACCTTCACGGCGGACACCCAGCACAAATTGGCGGATGTCCCCTTCCTGGGGACCGACCTCTTCGGCCCTAGAGTGGAAGGTCACCTCCAGCGGATTGAAAAGTCCAATGCCACTCTGGACTCGGTCACCTCTTCCCAGAAGGACAAAGGCCGCCGACAGCAGCAGCAAAAGTCCTTTCGCCCTTCTTTTCCTGCGGCACGTCCGGCCCAACAGCACCAGCACCAGGGCCAGCAGGCTCGCGTTTGGCATCCCAAACCCAAGCCCGCGGCTTCCTCCAATAGGAAGCAGGGAGGTAAAGGCCCAGGAGGTCCCTCGGCCGGTCCCTCCTCCAAGCTTGCCCAGTGACGGGTTGAGGGGTGTCACCCCCAGCCTCATCACTCCCCCCCTGGGTACCCCCCATAGGGGGACGGCTTCGCCACTTCCTTTCCATCTGGTCCACTATCACCACGGACCGCTGGGTGTTGGAGGTGGTAGGAAAGGGTCTGCCTCTGGAGTTTGAACAGGCCCCACCCTTCCGAACCGTCGCCCCTCGGGGGGCCACGGGGTCCGCAGCCTCTCTGTCGGCCCGTCGAGCCGATATTGCCTTGCTCCTCGAAAAAGAGGTGATCAGGAAAGTGGTGGATCCTCCTCCAGACCCGGGGTTTGTGTCCAGGTACTTTCTGGTCCCAAAACAGACAGGGAGTTGGCGCCCCATTCTCGGCCTGCACGACCTGAACAGGTTCCTAAGGTCTCGGACCTTCAGGATGGTCACTCTGGCTCAGATAATCCCATCCTTGGAATGAGGCGTGTGGTTCTGTTCCCTGGACCTTCAGGACACGTTCTTTCACGTCCCAATCCGTCCGTCCCAGCAGAGATTCCTCCGCTTCAGAGCGGAGGGATCCCATTACGAGTTCCGGGCCATGCCCTTCGGCCTTTCCCTAGCTCCCAGGGTCTTCACTAAATGCATGGCAGTGGTGACAGCATTCCTGTGGCGCCGAAGGGTCCGGGTGTACCCCTACCTGGACGACTGGCTGATTGCAGCCCCCCCCAGAGCAGAGGTGGAGTGGTCCAGAGATCTGGCCCTCCAGGTTTGCTCTCAGGTTAACCTCCTCGTCAAGCAGGCCAAGTCGGAACTCATGCCAAAGCAGGTTATCAATTCATCGGGGCAGAGCTTGACTCTCTACGAGCCAGAGCATGGCTCCCGGCGGACAGGGCCGAGGTTCTTTCCTCCTTTGCCCAATCATTTCAGGTTGGGCATCGCACCTGCCCGGGACTTCCTGCACCTCCTGGGCCTCATGGCGGCCTGCACCAGCGTGGTCCGTTGGGCCCGCTGGTACACGCGTCCCCTTCAATGGGGACTGGCCAGCCAATGGTCACAGCACTTCGATCCGCTGGATCAGCTAGTGACAGTGACCCAGGGGATGTGGAACGCTCTCCAGTGGTGGACCGTTCCAGCACATCTGCAGGAGGGCATCCCGTTTGTCCGCCCTGAGCCGATGGTCTCTCTATCGACCGATGCCTCTCTGATGGGTTGGGGTGCCCATCTGGGGGAGCACAGAGCGCACGGCCTCTGGTCCCCTCGGGAGTCCCGATGCCACATCAACCTGCTGGAGCTTGAGGCTGTCGTCAGCCCTCACTGCCTTTGCTCCATTTCTACGGGTCAAGTGGTTCAAGTCCAGACGGACAATACCACCACCATGTACTACCTAAACCGCCAGGGCAGGACGCGCCTCCATGCCTCTGTGCAGGAAGCTCTCCGGATTTGGTCACTCGCGCGCAGTCTGGAGGCGGATCTCCTCGCCATTCATGTGGCAGAAGCCTCCAACACCCTGGCCGATGCCCTAAGCCGGATAGGGGCTGTGTCCCACGAGTGGTCTCTCCTGCCGGAGGTAGTACAAGATCTGTTCTCCCACTGGGGCACGCCTCAGAGGGACCTGTTTGCCTCCAAGGAGAATGCAAAGCTGAGACTGTTTCATGCCCGGCCCCTCAGCAGGGCTCGCTGCAGGGGGATGCCTTCTCGAGGCCGTGGACCCCGGGCCTCTTCTGCGCCTTTCCCCCATTTCTTTTGATCCACAAGGTGCTTCTCAAGGCGAGGAGGGACAAGGCGCAGGTGATTCTGGTAGCCCCAGACTGGCCCCGCCAGTTCTGGTATCCAGATCTCCTCAGTCTCGGCTCCAGGCTCCCGAGGCAGCTTCCAGCCCGCCCGGACCTGATCTCAGTCAATCAGGGGAAGGTATTCCATCTGGACCTTCAACCCCTGCACCTGACGGCCTGGTTCCTGAGCGGCCAGAGTTCCAGGCTTTGGGTCTTTCCAACGAGGTCCTCAACGTCGTTGAGGCGTCCCGTAAGGAGTCGACCAGAAAATGCTGTGCCTTCAAATTGAAGAGAATCTCCATTTGGTGTCAGGGCAAGGGCCTGGACCCTTCCTCCTGTTCCTTGGCAAGCATTCTGGACTACCTGTGGTCCCTTTCTCAGCAAGGACTTTGGTCGACGACCCTTAAGGTGCACCTGGCAGCCATCTCTGCTTACCGGGCGCGGGCCGGGAAGCAGTCGGTGGTGCAGGAGAAGGTGGTCAGGCGCTTTTTCAAAGGCCTTGATCACATATCCCCTCCGGTGCGAGAACCTCCACCTCCGTAGGATCTACTGCTGGTATTGCCTAAGCTCATGGGCAGGCCATTCGAACCGATGCACAGGTGTGACATCTCTCACCTGTCATGGAAGACCGCCTTCTTGGTGGCTATTATGTCAGCCAGAAGGATGGGAGAGCTCCAGGCGCTTTCCATCGAGTCTCCTTATCTGGTCTTCCACAGGGACAAGGTTGTCCTGCACCCCCACCCGAAATTCCTTCCGAAGGTGGTGTCGGAGTTTCACCTTAACCGGGTGTTGAGTGTGCCGGTGTTCTACCCCAATCACACTGGAGGCCAAATATAGGCTCCATACTTTGGACCCTAGAAGAGCACTCGCTTATTATAAGGAGCGGATGGCTGAAGTTCGGGGAGAGGTTCGCCAGCTGTTTGTCACCTACGCTGAAGCCGCACCTGGCAGACCTGCAGCCAAGTGGACGATAGGCAGGTGGGTCACCTCCTGTATAGATCTCTGCTACAGGTTGGCGGGCTTGGAGCCTCCCAGAGGGATAAGAGCTCATTCTACCCGCCATACCGCTGCATCGGTGGCTGCTTCCAGGGACGCCCCTATCCAGGAAATCTGCAGGGCTGCTACCTGGAAGTCAGCACACACCTTCATCACCCACTACCACATCGACCTTGAGTCACACCGGGATGCTGGTTTTGGGGCCTTGGTTCTCCAGTCTTTATTCCCTAAGTAGGGGGTGTGTGCCTTGCTTCCCTCCTCCCAGAGAACTGCTAGGAGTCTGCCAGACAGTGTGGATGAACAACATATCCATGTCCCTAGAAATACAGGTTACTCACCTGTAACAGGAGTTCTAGGAATGGTATATGTTGTTCATCCACACGACCCACCCGACCTCCCCGGCCTCGACACACAACCTGGCTTCCAGCGGGCTAGATCTGGCGTCATGGGGCAGAACCAAGAGTTTTACCACCCGGGTGGGTGGGAGGAGCCAGCTTGAAGACCTTCCGGCAAGATTTAAAGCGGCAAGGAACCTGCCAGACAGTGTGGATGAACAACATATACCATTCCTAGAACTCCTGTTACAGGTGAGTAGCCTGTATTTTTCTCCCAGTTTGGTATAAACAGGGGGTAAACTGAGGTTTATTTTAGATTTATCGAGGGGTTCTGACTAAAAAAAAATCTGTTAGTTGTGTTTAATTTTATTAATTTAAGTTGTTTTAAGAACCGTTAATACCAGTTCCTGAACTGGTAGCCTCGGTTCACTTCTACCTCGGTTCCTGGTTTCCGATCGGTTCTGGAACCGACCGCAGCCGCTAAATAACCTTTAAATGTAAACATTTTTTAGCAGTTGCAACCTTTATCGGTTTTACATTGAGAATGTCAGAAAAACCAAGAAGAAAAACTGGTGATACCGGTTTCAAACCATGTATTGAGTGTGTCGAAATTTTGCGAAGAAGCGAACATTAAAAGCAGAGTGAAATCTGCATACATGTCCTGAGAAAACTACTGAAAAATGCCTGGATAAGGCTAAAGAGAAAACTGTCACTAACTCAGGGTCCCTAGAGCTCTGACCAGCCAACACCCTAAATTACTGTGGGTGAAACCACAACAACTACTGTAACTGCTACCCTTGAGACGGGTGTACAAGCAGTTCCTAAGAGGCTTGCTGAACCGGCTGACTCCCCGGTTCCCTCAAAGAAATCAAAGAAAACCAAGCACACAGAACCCCCGGCTGGACAGCATTCGGGGTCTTGCTTACAAGGACTGTCTGCCTCTCAGCAGCAGATCCCTGCAAATTAGTTTGTCTCCTCTGCTCAGTCTTCCTATTATTTAAGAGGAAGAATATGAAGGAAGGGGAACCCACTGAACTTGAGGTTTCCTCTGAACAGGAGTTTGGCTGTCCCCTCAGAGCATCTGAGGTTTATTCCTCACACTTCACATTTGTGAGCATCACCACCATTGAAGTGATTGAGGATGAGGAGGAGGCTGAATACTTGGAAATGATGGGGCTGGCACCCCTAGAAAGCTTCTCCTTCCTGTACATAAATTCTTCAGATACTTTAAAGATTTTACAAACGCTAAGCCCTGTTCCCTCTCTTGATAAGAGGCTGGATAAGAAATATCAGCTGGACAGGGAAGGGGCTGAATTTTTATTCTCCCACCCTGTCCACCAGGGAGTAGTACAAGTGGCAGCCTGTGACAAGGCAAAGGTACCCCTGGCATCCCATCCCATCCTCCTGACAAGAATTTCAGGATAATTGACAGCATGGCCAAAAAAAAAAAAAAAAGATATTTATCAGCTTCCTTGGCCATCAGGCAGGCAAACTTTCAAGCTATGCTGCTCAATACCAAAAGTCACTATGGCACTCTGTCCTTGCTATGGTAGTCAAATCCCAGACTTCCCTGTCAGATGATCTAGCTGAGATCGCTAAATTTGGTTTGGAAGTAGCCAAATACCAGTTCAAATGGCTGCTGACTCTAATGACACTGCTGTCAGATGGATGGCAAATACAGTGGTTCAGAGGAGGTTTACCTGTCTGCAAGTCACAAACCTCACTCAGGATACCCAAACCAAGGCTATGGATTTCCCAGTTGAGGGTAATTCCCTGTTTGGAGAAAAGACAGAGGCTTACATGAAAAAGATGAACGAATAAAAAACCACCTACAGAAGCAGTTCTGCAAAAGAAAGGGCTTCCTTGTCCACTAAAACCTGTGGAAGGGGAGGCAGAGGCAGATCATTTCACAGCAAGCCTTTTTTATCAGGCCATGGCTGCGCCTCAGTATCAACAGTACCCACAGCAGAGGTACTTCAGGGACAGGGGCATAAGGGGTTCCAGGCGTGGTTCCCAGTCCCAGGTCCAGCCTCAAAAAACAGACACCCTGACGTGTCTCCCCAGGCACCTCCCCACTACCTGTAGGAGGCAGGCTGACTCACTTTTTCCAGTCCTGGCAAAAAATCACCACAGACAAGTGGGTTCTGGATGTAGTGAGTCAGGGATTGTCTCCGAATTTCAAATTCTTTCCAGCAACAAAAGTTTTCAAACCATCTACAGATGTAGAGAAAAAAATTCCTGGAAAAAGATACTTTCTTACCACAAAGAAAAATGGGGAGTGGCGGCCTACAGTATCTTAGTCTCCAAGGTACTTAACAGGTGTCTGACAAAGCCAAAGTTTAAAATGGTGACTTTGGCATTCATTCTGCCAATGCTCCAAAAAGGGGACTGGTTGGCATCACTGGACCTAAAAGACGCTTATTTCTACATCCCCATAGGGGAGTTTCACAGAAAATACCTCAGGTTCAGACTCCCATCAGGTCACTACCAGTTTTCAACCCTGCTTTTCGGTCTCACTTCAGCTCTAAGAGTGTTCACAAAGTGCTTGGCAGTGGTTGTGGCACACCTTTGAAGACAAGGTGGGTGTCACAATTTTCCCATACATAGATGGCTAGCTGTTGGTTGCAAAATCAACCCAGCAAGTGAGGGAGCATCTGCAACTCACCCAGGGGCTCCTGGAGTCTTTAGGGTTCCTGATAAATCTAAAGAAGTCTGTCCTTCAGCCTGCTCAGGCACTGCAGGTCATGGGAGCAGAGCTAAATACCCTGCAAGGCAGAGCCTACCTGCCTCTGGACACGGCAAGAAGCATTCCACTGATAGCAGGCTCATTCTTCCTTAATAAACCAAGAACTACAAGACAGTTTCTTCAGCTACTGGGCCACATGGCAGCTGTGCTGGTATCCAGATTTCAAATGAGGGACATTCAATTTCACCTCTGGGCACATTGGTGTCAGAGAAAGGATCCTCTCTATCAAAACTAATTCCAGTAACAAAAAACATTGTTACAGGCCCTCCAATGGTGGAAAGAGGAAACCAACCTAAGGGAAGGGGTTCCTTTTCAGCAAGGGTCCCCATCAGTTCTGACAACAGATGCTTCAAACAACATGAAGTCTTGCTGTATTCTGACATATTGCAGTGAGGTCCAACCTTCGAACTGCCCCGGAGATGAAAGAGTTAACTTTCCATGCCAGGCATGGAACGCTGAGCTCGAGCTCGGTTGAGACTCTGTCTGCTGCTGTTTGAAATTAAACCGTCAGATTCTTTACTCCGCTTCACTGAACAGTCGCTCCCGGAGATTTCTCCTTTGCTTGGTTCAAGTTGTCGGTTAAAGTACCGTTTTTCTCGGTTTTCGACCGAATTTAATCGTTTACCTGTCTGTTCAGACTCTGTGGTATCGTGAGTACTAGATAGGTTATTTTTCCTCTTCTGTGTGGAACTTGTAAACGTGGGATCGGTTCGGTTTGAACTGATCAGGTTGTTTTAAAAAAAGTTTATTCTACTTTTAGAGTGTGGTAACCGGTCCTTATCGGTTCTAAAAAAAAAGGATTTCATTACGTTTTTTTCCATGACCCGTAACACGGTCAGGAACCGATAAGGGTGTCTTGCCTGGCGGATTGCCGAAAAAAGGGTAAGTTGTTGTTAGGACTGGCCATGTCTGAGAAACCCAAAAGAAAAACCGGGCCCACTGGGTTTCAACACTGTAGTGTGTGTGGGGGAAGTCTTTGCTAAGGCTGATCCCCACACCACCTGTGTTTGTTGTCTGGGGTTTGACCAACTCGATTCAGACTGACAGATTTGCAAGAATTTCCCTGCAGCTACCCTGGAAAAGAGAGTTGGTAGGCTCAGGGAAAGAGAGGCCAAGAAGTCCGCTGACTCGGATGGCCAGCCCGGTTCGGTTCCAACCGAACCAGAGGGAGTGCCCTCTGACCAGGGCAAAACTTCTTCGGGCAAAAGGAAAACTGACTCCGAGGAGTCAGTTCCGGTTAAAAGAAAAAGAAGGGATAAATCAGCCGGTGCGGATCCACAAATTCTTTCTCCGACCGCTGATGAAATAGCCAAAGCGATAAGGATTGTTCAATCGCTAACCCCGGTTCCGACCGAACCGGCACCATCGGGAAGGGGCTCGGTTCGGTCAGTTCCCCCGGTTCCAGATTATAATTTGGAAGATTTCTATGAACCAGAGGAGGAGGAAGGAGAGTATGAGGGTAGTGATGGTGATTACGAAAGTCTGGATGTGCCTATTGACCCGGACATCTCCCCAGACAGACCTTCAGGGGTTTCTCCTCCTAGGCTTTCTGAGTCCCCTTCCCATTTTATGTTCTACAAAAAAGTGGCTGAAACTCTGCAGCTTCCTATGGAAGAAGCTGTGGACGACCAGGAGGAGCCTGACTATGTTGAAATGATGGATATCCCAGAGTCCAGGAGGCTGTCTATACCCCTTCATAAGTCCTTTGGGAAACAGACAATAACAATTTTAAAGACTCCTAATTCTATACCTCCTGTGGACAAGAGAATGGACAAGAGGTATACTCTCTCAGGCTCAGATACGGAGTTCCTTACCCAGCAATGCAGCCATGTTGGAGTAGTGCAGGCTGCTGCCTGTGATAAGGCAAATATACCCTTGGCTTCACACCCCCCAGATAAGGACTCCAGGAGGACTGATGCCATGGCAAAAAAGCAGTACATGGCAGCATCCTTGGGACTCAGGCAGGCTAATTATATGGCCTATACAGCTAGATATCAGAAATCTAGATGGGACACTGTAATGGCTTTAGCTAAACAGGTCCCTGGACAGCTTGCCAAGGAGCTGGAGCAGGTGGCTGCGAATGGTATTGAGGCATCCAAGGTGCAATTCCATGCTGCAGTGGACTCCAATGATGTTTCATCTAGAGTCATGGCTACATCTGTGGCCCTTCGTAGGATGGCTTGGCTCAGATGTACTAGCCTGTTGTAGGTAATTCTTTGTTTGGGGAGCAAACAGAGAATTACATGAAGAAAATGGATGAATGCAGGACCACCTATAGGAGTGCTCAGGCCAAGGAAAGATAAGCCACTCCTCAGAAGCAGCATTCTAGAGGCAGGGGCAGGCCTTTTCATAGGCCTTTCTACCAAGCTCAGGCCTCCTCTTCTGCTTATGCTCAGAGGGGGTTCTTCAGAGGGAGAGGCAGACGGGATGCAAGCAGGCCTGCTTCTACCCCCCAGCCTAGGGCCCCTGCCAAGCAGGCACCCTGATGGGATTGCCAGGGCCTATTCTGCACCACCTGTAGGGGGCAGGCTGGCTTACTTTGTCCAGGACTGGATGTCTTTAACATCAGACAAATGGGTCCTGGAAGTAGTAAGCCAGGGACTGGTTCTCAGCTTCAAAAAGTTTCCAAAGATGAGAACCAGATCCTTTCCACCTGCAAATTCCTCAGAGGCACTTGCCCTAGAGGCAGAGGTCTCTTCCCTCTTGGCTCTGAGAGCCATAGAGAGGGTTCCACCCCTACACAAAGGGAAAGGATTGTATTCCAGGTATTTCCTAACCCTCAAAAAGACAGGAGAATGGCGGCCCATCCTGGACCTCAGATATTTAAACAAGCACCTTTTAAAGCCAAAGTTCAAAATGGTGACTCTGGGAATGATTCTACCCTCTCTAAGGCCAGGGGATTGGCTAGTCTCCCTGGACCTCAAGGATGCCTATTTCCATATTCTCATCAGAAGCTCCCATCGAAAATGCCTCAGGTTCGAGCTGCCCTCAGGCCATTACCAATTCAGAGCAATGCCCTTCGGCCTAACCTCTACTCCAAGGGTGTTCACAAAATGCCTGGCAGTAGTAGTTGCCTTCCTAAGAAGAAAAAGGATCTCCATCTTTCCATACGTGGACGACTGGCTCATAGTAGGCCAGTCTCCAGACCAAGTCAAGTTACACCTGCAGATAAATCAGCAACTGCTCACTTCTCTAGGTTTCCTTCTGAATCTTTCAAAGTCAGGTCTAGAGCCTGTACAGCTCCTCACCTTCATAGGCGCAGAGTTAGACACAGTAAGGGCAAGAGCCTTTCTTCCCTTAGACAGGGCAAGGACCCTGATTTCACTGGCCTCTTCATTCAGCCTCCAGGTGTCTCGACCAGCAAGGCATTTTCTGCAGCTCCTGGGGCACGTGGCTGCTTCCACAGCAGTGGTGCAGGGAGCAAGATTTCAGATGAGGGACATTCAGTTCCACTTGAGAGCCTTTTGGTCTCAGAAAAAGGACCCTCTGACCAAACTGATTCCAGTGACTCGAACCCTGATCCAGGCATTACAGTGGTGGCAGGATCAGGACAATCTAAGACAGGGAGTTCCTTTTGTCACTCAGTCTCATTCTCTAATCCTTACTACAGATGCCTCCCTCTTGGGCTGGGGAGCCCACTTGGGGGACCTGACCACCCAAGGGTTGTGGTCTCCTCAGGAATCCCTGCTTCACATCAATCTATTAGAACTCAGAGCAGTGTTTCTAGCACTTCAAGCTTTTTCCAGGTCTGTTCAGAACAAAGTAGTTCAGATCAGGAAGGACAGTACCACCACAATGTGGTATATCAACAAGCAAGGGGGCACTCGGTCTACGGCCTTGTGCACAGAGGCAATGAAGTTATGGTCCCTGGCCTATTCCCTGAACACCTCTCTTACAGCAGTACACCTCCCAGGCAAAGACAATGTCCTGGCAGATGCTCTCAGCAGGATATCTCAAGGCCATCACGAATGGTCCCTGGATCCCCTAGTTCTGAAAGTGATTTTCTCCAGATGGGGCACTCCACAGATAGATCTTTTGCAGCCCCAGACAATCACCAACTCCCTCTCTATTGCTGCAGGCCCCCAGTGTTGGGCTCAGTCCCCCTGGATGCCCTAGTTCTCAATTGGGAGGGGAAGTTCCTGTATGTCTTTCCCCTTCCTCTCCTGTTCAAGGTGTTAGTCAAAATCAGGTCTCAACCCCTGCAAGGTGATTCTGATTGCTCCAGACTGGGCCAGACAGCCCTGGTACCCTCTCTTGTTGTCCTTAGCAGTCCACCTTCCCTGTCTCTTCCCAGGAATTACAACCTGTTAACATGTGCTCAGGGAGGGTTTGGTATCCAATCTCAAATCTCTCAACCTCAAGGCCTGGCTCTTGAAGAATTAGAGTTTTGGACTTACACCTCTCTAAGGTGTTCTGGATATCTTGAAGGCTTCTCGTAAACCTTCCACAGAAACACTTACAACTCTAAGTGGAAAAGATTCTCTATATGGTGCTCTGGCAGCACATTTCTCCAGAGTCTGCTGGCCTCCCACAGTCCTGGACTACATGGTTCACCTTATAGCTTGGGTCTCAGACCATCTACACTAAAGTGCATCTGGCAGCTGTCTCTGCCTTCCTTTCAGCAGGCAAACACTCTTCCCTTTCAGCTCATCCTGTATTTTCTAAATTTTTCAAGGGATTGCTTCATACCAATCCTCCCTTCAGGGACCCTGCCCCTGCTTGGGACTTTAATGTTTGCATTGCTCAGCTTATGCAACCCCCTTTTGAGCCTTTGTCCTCAGCAGAGCTTAAGTACTTGACTTGGAAAACTGTTTTCTTGGTGGCCATCACTTCTGCCAGACGCATAAGTGAGTTACAGGCCCTGTCGGTGGAGCCTGATTTTATCTCTTTCCATCGAGATAAGGTGGTCCTCAGGACTAATAGGAAGTTTTTGCCTAAGGTGGTTTCAGATTTCCACCTTAACCAGTCTATGTCCCTTCCTGTTTTCTTCACTGACCATTCCTCCTCTGAGGAAAGGAGGCTGCACAGTTTGGATGTGAAAAGTGCCCTTAGCTACTACATAGAGCGCACCAAGGGTCACAGGTTTGACTCCCTCCAACTGTTCCTCACTTATGGTGAGGTTGGTAAGGGAAAGCCTGCCACTAAGAGATCTATTGCCAGGTGGATTGTCTCTTGCATTCAATTTTGCTATGAAAAACTGGGTAGGATCCCACCCTCAGGCCTGAGGGCTCACTCTACCAGAGGTACAGCTGCTTCCCTGGCTGCGGCCAGGGATATTCCTATCTTAGAGATTTGTCAAGCAGCCACCTGGAAAACAGTACACACTTTTACCAAGCATTACTCCCTGGACATCCAGGCTAGGAGTGATGCTAGGTTTGGCACAGCAGTGCTTCAGAGCCTATTTCCTAAGTAGGTTCTGCCCTCCTCCATGGAGGTACTGCTTGGTAGTCTGCAATATGTCAGAATACAGCAAGACTTCATGTTGTTTGAAGAAAAAATTACTCACCTTAGTAATGTTGTTTCTTCTAATGGAGTCTTGCTGTATTCTGACCTCCCCCCCGCCTCCCCTCTCAGAACCTGGATTTTTGGGATGTGGGTGGGCAGGCGCAGTGTTGACACCCTAGAGGTGCCCTCACCCTTCTTCTCATCCCTTTGGTTTGGATGTGTGGGTGTTGTGTTTTTGTTTTATTTTTTGGGTTTCCTGACTTGTGTCTTTGCTTTGGGACCAAAAAATATTTTTATTATGTTTAGTAGCCAGTTGGCTAGTGTAAGTTTACAGTTTCCACACAGGGCACCCAGTGAGTTTAGCTCGTAAAGATCTGACTGTTTAATTTCAAACAGCAGCAGACCGTCTCTCAACCGAGCTCGAGCTCAGCGTTCCATGCCTGGCATGGAAAGTTAACTCTTTCATCTCCGGGGCAGTTTGAAGGTTGGACCTCACTGCAATATGTCAGAATACAGCAAGACTCCATTAGAAGAAACAACATTACTAAGGTGAGTAATTTTTTCATCTCTGCTAGGGTGGGGCACTCATCTGTGGGTTCACACCACCCAATGCACATGGTCAAGTACAGAGTCACTCCTACACATAAACCTGCTGGAGCTAAAGAGCAGTGTCGCTGGCATTAAAGGCTTTCACACAGCTAGTACAGAGAAAGGTGGTACAGGTCAGAACAGACAATACCACCACAATGTACTACATAAGCAAGCAGGGATGGACAATTTCAAGCCCTCCCTGCATGGAAGTCAT
Organism: Neoceratodus forsteri; assembly: GCA_016271365.2. Lineage (NCBI taxonomy): Eukaryota > Metazoa > Chordata > Ceratodontiformes > Ceratodontidae > Neoceratodus > Neoceratodus forsteri. The sequence goes on from CM057456.1 coordinate 178,991,207, forward strand.
GAAAATATGGACTCTGGCATACGCCATGGGGGTTTCCCTGGTGGCTATTCATCTGCTAGACAAGGACAATACCTTGGCAGATACCCTGAGTCAAATCAACCAGGCCCACCATGAATGGGCCTTGAACAGTCAGGTGGTGCAAGTGATCTTCAGGAGGTGGGGCACCCCAGAGGTTGACTTGTTCACATCCTACCAGAACCACCACATGTCACAGTATTATTGCAGACTACCAGATCGGGGAACAATCCCCTTGGATGCTGTGGCTCTGAATTGATCAGGGAAGCACCTGTATGCTTTTCCTTCCTTCCCTCTGGTGTACAGAACATTACTCAAGGTCAGGTCCCAATTAGCATCAATTATCTTGATAGCACCAGACTGGGCCAGGCAGCCATGGTACCCTCTGCTATTCTCCATGTCTGTGGCCAAGCCAATACACATTCCTCAGAGGCACAATCTACTAACCTCCAACCAGGGGAGGCTCCTGTACCCGAGCCTCAAGTCACTCAGGCTCAAGGCAGGGCTCTTGAGAACCTAGACTATGCAGGCTTGCATTTTTCTAAAAGTGTCTTGGACATTTTAAGGGGTTACAGGAAGCCCTCCACTAAGAAAACCTAAGCTGCAAAATGGAAAAGGTTTTCTTTTTGGTGTTCAATCGGGAGAGTGATACCAGCACAGGCTGGTGTCCCAGCTGTGCTTGACTATCTTACCTATTTGCATTCACTGGGCTTGCAGTCCAGTACCTTAAAGGTCCACCCAGCCGCAGCATCTGCGTATGTTTCAGTTGGACAGAATGTTTCTCTGGCCTCAGACCCTATCTTCAAAAGGTTCTTTAAAAGCCTGGCCCATTTGCACCCTCCCTCACAGGGAACTGATGCCAGCATGGGATCTAAATATATGTATAGCTAGGCTCATGGGTCCCCCTTTTGAGCCTTTGTCTTCAGCTCATTTGAAATATGTCACATGAAAAACTGTTTTCCTTGTGCCAATGATTTCTGCCAGAAGAATCGGTGAGCTCCAGTCTCTCTGTATTGAACAGGACTACATTTCATTCCATAGAGACAAAGTGGTCCTGGGAACAAACAGGAAGTTTCTTCCTAAAGTGGTTTCTGATTTCCATTTGAACCAAACCATTAACTTACCTGTATTTTTCACTAAACACACTAGTTCTGTTGAGAGGAGACTCCATAGTCTGGACGTCAAAAGAGCTCTTAGCTACTACCTGACAGCCACTGAAGTCCATAGGCAGGACTGAAAATAGCTGTTCCTGACCTATGAGGATGGGGGAAATGGTAACCCAGCATCAAAAAGATCCATTTCTTGCTGTATAGGACAGCGTATCCAGTTTTGTTACTCTTAAGGCTGGAAAGGAGCCCCCAACAGGGTTGAGGGCCCATTCCACAAGGGGCACAGCTGCCACCATAGCCAGCTGTCAGGGATGTTCCTTTGGTGAACATTTGTAAAACAGTTACCTGGAAAACAGTACATACCTTTACAAAGCATTACAGTCTGGATATTCAGACCAGAGGTGATGCCAGGTTTGGCACAGCACTCCTGCAGAGTCTGTTTCCAAAGTAGGTTCTGTTCCCACTTCCAAAGGTACTGCTTCGTAGTCTGCAGAAGTTAGGAATACCAGAGTATGACTAGGTTAGAAGAAAAAATTACCATAGCAATCTTGTTTCTTCCCAGTGATACTCAGGTATTCAGAACTCCCCCTGCCTCCCCATCTAGAACCAGTAGCCTCTGCACTTTTAAAAACACTGTGTTCTCAGAGGTATCTGTGCCACATTCTGGCACATATGTTGTGATTGTGTTCACTAGTGTTGTTCCCCCTTTTCAGGTGATTCTGACATTCGGGGATATTCTTTCATATGCTATGCCCTCCAGTTGGAGGCCTTTTTGGGTGTTAAGGGAGTTCCTATAATAATAATTATTATTATGATTAATATTGTTATTGTTATTATTACACTTAGTCCTCGTGGGCATGTCTTTCCAGGCTTTCAGGAAATCTGAGGGGTTTAGAACTAAGGCAGTTAGTAGAAGGCATCATTTGAAAAAGTGGCATGTGCAAAAGATTCCATCCTTTGCATATGTTCCATCTCTCTGGGCAGTTCTAAGACACTTCAGAAGTTATACCTGAGTATCACTGGGAAGAAACAAGATTACTATGTTAAGTAATTTTTTTTCCCCTACGTACTGTAATACTCCAGACAATACTTGATCTCCTTCCTTATCCTCCCTTTCCCAACCACTAAGGTTAGCTTATACCTAGCCCTTGCATTTTTGAATTCTGTCACAGTTTTTGTTCCCACCACCTTCACTGGGAGGCTGTTCCATGCATCCACCACCCTTTCAGTGAAGTAGTACTTTCTCACGTTTCCCCTGAGTCCATCCCTTCCAGCTTCGTAGCATGACCCCTTGTTCTTGAGCATCTTTTTGTGTGAAAAATGATTCCCTCCTGTGCTTTATTTATGCTCTTGAGGTATTGGAAAGTCTCTGTCATGTCTCCCCATCCATCCTTTCTTCCAGGGTGTACATATTGAGGTCCTTTAGTCTTTCCTCATAGGGCTTTTGGTGCAGACCCTGCACCATTCAGTTGCTCTCCTCTGGACCACCTCTACTCTGTCTACGTCCTTCTGGAGATGTGGCCTCCAGATTTGGACACAGCACTCTAGATGAGGCCTCACCAATGATTTATACAGCAGTGTCACCACCTCCTTCTCTCTACTGGTGAGACCCCCTCCCTATGCACCCCAGCATCTTGATGGCTCTCCCCACTGCCTTGTCACACTGCTTGGTCACTTTTAGATCATCAGATATGATTACCCTGGTCCCTTTCCTCTTTGGTGGTTGTCAGTACCACGCCCCCCATCATGTACTCTGCCTCTGGGTTTCTGTGCCCCAAGTGTATGATTTTTTACTTTTTTGCATTGAATCTTAGTTGCCACTCCTCAAGCTTACTTAGATCCCTTCTCATGTTTTCCACCCCACCCCCCTCGGAGTGTCAACCCTGTTGCAGATCTTTGTGTCATCTGCAAAAATGCATATCTTCCCTTATAACCCCTCTGCAATGTTGTTAATAAAGACATTGAAGAAGACCAGCCCCAGTACTGATCCCTGTGGCACTGAACTGGTCACCCTTCCCTCCTCTGAGTGAATTCCATTTACCTCCACCCTCTGTCACCTATTCATCAACCAGTTTCATACCCATTTTACCACCTTAGGACCCAGTCTCGGGCTGCCCAGCTTGTGTACTAGTATCCTGTGTGAAATGGTGTAGAAGGCCTTACTGAAATCTAGGTAGACCACATCCATCGCTCCACCCTGATCTAATTCCCCGGTCACCCAGTCAAAGAAATCTATCAGATTTGTTTGACATGACCTCCTCCCATTGATTCCATGCTGTCTCGGATCATATAAGCTGCCGGATTCAAGATATTCTACAATCCTTTCCTTCAGCAGTGATACCATTAATTTCTCCACCACTGAAGTCAGGCTGATTGGCCTGTAATTGCCAGCATCCTCCCTGTTCCCACATTTGTGAAGTGGGACTACATCTGCCCTCCTCCAGTCCTCCGGAACCACTCCCATCTCCAGCGAGTGGTTGAACAGGACTGTCAGAGGTGCTGCCAGCACCTCTGTAAGCTCCTTCAGTATCCTTGGATGTGTCCCGTCTGGCCCTATTGCCTTGTCCACTTTCAATTTTGCAAGTTCCTTCAGGACTCTCCCCTCTGTAAATAGACTGGTGTCCACCTCCCTTCCATTGATGCTCCAGTCACTTATCTGTGGTCCCTCTCCTTCCCCTGTGAATACGGGGAAAAAATAATTGTTTAGGATGTGTGCTTTATCCTGGTCTCCCTCCATACACTCCCCTCCTTCCCTCCTTGGCCTTACAATCCCTTCCTTGGTCTTTCTCCTTTCAGTTACATACTACAGATAATAGTAATGGTGAAGAGACCGAGAGATGGATGAAAAAACTTTTGACTTCACTGACAAAAGTATTTGGACAAGCTACAGCTTCACCTCTGCAATCCCATGTTTTTTTTTTTTTTTTATACTTTATTTTTATAATAGTTTCCATACACATAGACTCATGGAAATGCATACAGGGAACAGTCCACTCATAAAAATAACAAATAGGACACTAGGTCCCTTAATTATAGATATAGATGCATCCACCATATAGATATACCACACTGGGGAGAATCAACATGATACTACTAAAAAAAAAATAAGTGTCCCAATAAGTTGCTGTGTTTTCAAGTCCAAGAGCTTCATGGCAGGCTCCTAAAATTATAATTGTCCAGCAATATCCCTTGAACAAAAAGTTAGTTTGTCCCAGTGGGACCTTGCAATGCCATGAAAATCCCCTAAATGTTAACAATCTCTACAAGTAAATCTGGAGGCAAACTTTTAATATAAAGTAAAACAGAGTGATTAATTGCCCATTTTTAAAACCAACAGACGGCAGGGTTCTCTAGTTCACAGATTCGCAGAATGATGTACAGTTATTAATATTAGGCAATTCTCATACCCAGGACACCATCATCTAAGCAATAAACGACCTGTTCAGGTTCCCTCGCCAATCTCATCAGGTAATTCTCCTCAGTACAGTTTCTCTTAGGTGCCACTCTAGCTGCCCACTTGCCAGCGTCTACTGGGTCCGAGAATATATAGATTTTATTCTCAAAGGAGATCCTCAGATGTGCAGGAAAATGATAGTATGTGGGACTCGCTTCTCTAAGAGTCACGATAGACACCATCAAATTTCTTCCCTCGTTGGTAGGGTGTATGTGGCATGGGAAAAATGTAGACCTGTCTGTCGTCGTACATCAGGGGCCCTGCTCTTCGCGCCAGCTGCAAAATTCGGTCCCGAACTCCTGCTCCCGCTGTTACCACCAGTAAGGTACGTGGTTCCTCTCCATGTTGTCTTCCTCTTGGGGTAACATAGAAACAGAATTTGACGGCAGATAAGGACTGCTTGGCCCACCCAGTCTGCCCATTTCCCTACCTACTGGATAAGCTGCAGATCCTAGTTAACCAGCGGCCTACTTCTTCTTACCCCCACCCCCCAGAATTGCCTTATGACTGTCCCATGCATGCTTGAATTCCACCACTGATTTTGACTCCACAACCTCCTCCGGAAGGCCGTTCCATGCATCCACAACCCTCTCTGTGAAAAAATACTTCCTTAAATTACCTCTGAGCCGCTTCTATCTTCAAATTGTGCCTCTTGTTCTTGCACACCTTTTGAAAGATGCTACCCTCTTGGACTTTGTTGATTCCCTTGAGGTACTTGAAGTTTCTATCATGTCCCCCTCTCCCTCCTTTCCTCAAGGCTATACATATTAAGCTCCTTAAGTCTCTCTTCATATGTCTTCTGGTGCAGACCCTGCACCATTTTAGTTGCCCTCTCTGGACAGCTTCCATCCTGTCTATGTCTTTATGGAGATTGGATCTCAGAACTGCACACAGTACTCAGATGGGGTCTCACCGGCTGTCTGTACAGAGGGATAATAATTTCTGTTTTCTACTGGTGATGCCTCTCCCTATGCATCCCAGTATCCCCCCAGCCCTCCTTGCTGCCCTCTCACATTGCTTGCCCACCTTTAGGTCATCTGATATGACTACCCCCAGGTCCCTTTCCATTTTTGTTGTTGTTAGTATCTCACCCCCCATTGTGTACTCTTCCCCTGGGTTTTTGTTTCCCAGGTGCATTACCTTGCACTCCTTAGCATTGAATCTAAGCTGCCATACATTTGACCATTCCTCTAACCTTGCCAAGTCCCTTCTCATCCTTTCCACCCCACCCTGTGCATCAACTCTGTTTTAGATCTTAGTGTCATCTGCAAAGAGACATACTTTTCCTTCAATTCCTTCCATAATGTAACATAAAAGACATTGAAGAGGACCGAATCCTAATACTGAACTCTGGATCCCCACTAGTAACCCTCCTTTCTTCTGAGTGGACTCCATTTACTATTACTCTCTGTGTCCTATTCTCCAGCCAATTCTTTACCCAGGCTGTCATCTTGGGACCCACTCCCAGGCTGGCTAACTTGTATATTAATCTTTTGTGGGACTGTGTCAAATGCCTTGCTAAAGTCTAGGTAGGCCATGTCCACAGCCCTCCTGATCTACTACTTTGGTCACCCAGTCAAAGAAATCTATCAGATTTGTCTGGCATGACCTTCCCGCTGTGAATCCATGCTGCCTAGGGTCCTGTGCCCTCTGGCCTCTAGATACTCGACAATTCTTTCCTTCAGAAGTGATTCCATCATTTTCCCTATCACTGAGGTTAAACTAACAGGTCTGTAGTTTCCTGCTTCTGCCTTGCTCCCACTTTTGTGAAGGGAATCACATCTGCCCTCCTCCAGTCCTCGGTACCACCCCATCCTCCCATGATTTGTTAAACAGGGTAGTCAGTGGTGTCACTAGTTCTACCTTTAGCTCTTTAGAATTCTGGGATGAATCCCATCAGGCCCATTGCTTTGTCCACCTTCAGTTTTAAGAGTTCTTTCAGAACCCTTTCTTCTGTAAATGGGCTGGTATCAACTTCTGTATCCAGAGTGTTTCTACTGTTTGTTTTATGTACCCCTCTTCATTTGTAAATACTGAGCAAAAATATTTGTTTAGTATCTCTGCCTTTTCACAGTCTCCTCTGCCCACCCTCTCCCCTTTATTAAGCCTCACTATCCTCCCTTGGTCTTCCTTTGCTCTATGTACCTATAAAGGTTTTTATCCCTTCTTAACTGGAGTTGGCTATCTTTCCTCGGTTTGGGCCTTTGCTGTTCTGACTGCCTTCCCAGCCTCCTTTGCTTTAACTGATACAGTTCTCTGTCCTGCTCCTTCTCCGATTCCTTGTACTTCCTGAATGCTTTCTTTTCTCTTGAACCTTCACTGCCACTTCCTTTGAGAACCATAGTGGTTTCTTACATCGTCTTGTTTTGTTTATTTGCTTCACACAAAGGCTCGTTACCTCTGTGATGGCAGTTTTTATTATTCCCCATTGTTCTTCCACCCCTCCTTCCTGTCCATTTGCTAGTGCATTCCTTAGGCACTCACCCATTTTGGCAAAGTCAGCCTCCTAAAGTCCAGTACTTTTGTCTTTGTATGGCTTGACTCTATTGCTGTGTTTATTGTGAACCATACTGTTCGATGGTCACTAGTTCCCAGATAGCTACCCACTTCTACATCTGTGATCCTCTCTCCATCTCCATTTGAGAGAATCAAGTCTAATATTGCTCTCTCGAGTGGGCTCCAGTACTAGTTGTCTAAGGTATGCCCGCTGGCAGGGCATCTAGAATAACTGCACTCTTCAAGTGGCAGCTGCAACTACACTCCAGTTAACATCTGGCATATTCAGATCACCCATCAGCAATATCTCCCTTTTTCTGCCATTCTAAGTATACTTTCTATCATTTCCTGTCCATTTCCTCCCCTGAGAAGGGTCTATGTCTAACCCCTGTCATGTGGGTGCCATTGCCTGTCTCCAAATTTACCCACAGTGCTTCTTCTCCTCCCTGTTTACCCTTTTGTTCTGTTGGCTTTATTCTTTCCCTTATGTAAAGAACTACTCCTCCTCCTCTTTACCCTCCCTGTCCCTCCTGTAGACAGTGTATCCTGGTATGTTTATGTCCCAGTCATGGTTTGTGTGTACCATGTTTCTGTGACTGCCACGATATCCAGATGTTCCTCCTCCATCAAGGCCACTAATTCAGGAAGCTTGTTACCTGACTACGGGCATTGGTACTCATTGCTCTCCATTTTGTGATGGCTTTACCTTCTGTTGCAGCATCCCCCACTGACCGTTCTACCGTCTTTTTCTCATTTAGTACCCTGTTTTGTAGGAGAGGCTGGGATTTTCCTGCTGCTTGTCAGTGCTCTCCCTTTGACTAGTTTAAAAGCTTGCAAATGAAGCATTTAAACCGATTGCTCAAAAGACTTGTTCCTTCCTGGACAGATGCAGACCATCCTGCCAGTATAGGCTGGTGTCCCTCCAGGTGGAACCCCAGTCCCAGTGAAGCTAAACCCTGTGCTCTGCACCATTTTTTCAACCATTCATTAAACTGCATGGTGCCAGTTCTGTAAACCTTCTGGATTTCCACAATAGGGTCCGATCCTTCCTGGACTAGCTTTTCAGCTAACCATTCTTTTACAATAGGATAGGTGGTCCCCTCCGAGCCTTCTGGTAACCCCAGCAAGCGTATGTTGGCTGAGCGGATCTGATTTTCTAGTGACTCCAAGCGAGTTCTCATATGCTGTGTTTCGGTGGTCATAAGGGAGGTTGCACCACTAGAAGCCTCAACTTGTCTACGGACTTCTTGAAAGTCTCCTTTCAATGAGTCCATCGCTGTTTCTAGGATAAGTACTCTGCCATTAAAACTATCTACCTTCTGGGAAAGATCCGTGACTGAAAGGATCAATTTTTGTAGTTTAATTCCCAGTGAATCCAGCGTTTCTTCAGGTCCGCTATCAGTGGGAGAGAAGGCCTCAGCTGCGACAGATCGTGTAGTTTGAGTGACACTGGAGCCCTTGTTTTTTGGGACCTCCTGAAGTATTATCTTGCTTGGGATTGCCCATCTTGCTCGAGATTAAGTTCCTCTTTCTGTTAGAGACCTCAATCAGGAGAAAAAACAATGCAGAACTGCCGATTTTTATAGATTTAAATTAAATTTGCAAGAGCTTGTTAAAGTTGCTTCCAGTTAGCTCGGGCTCCACAGCCCACCTGCAATTCCATGTTTTGCCCACCTGCACAACTAAGCAGGGCCATTACTGCCTAGCAGTAGATCACATCAAGTCACATTAAAATTAATCCGTTAATAGCTGAATTTATTGCTAAGGACCTGCAACCATTTTCTGTAGTGGAGAATGGCCGGTTTTAGAGCCCTTGTAAAATATTTTGTTCCACGTTACAACACACCAGGCCATAAATATTTTGCGCTTTGACTTTTCCCAAAATGTACAAGTGGATGCAAAGTAAAATAAAACTGGCTTTTCAAGAGAGTCAGTGTTGTTCTGTGCACCTGACCACAGACATGTGGACGAGTTCTCAGAGCACTGATTATATGTGCATCATAGCACATTGGGTGTCATGATCGTTTTCAGACACTACCTCAAGCGACAGTGTACAGGAAGGAAAACAAGGAATGGCAGCTCTTTGCATTAGCATGTATGGTAAGCATCACACCGCTGACAATATTTTGGAAGAGTTTTGTGACAAAAGTTCTGAGTGGTTAGAGCCCCTGAGACTTACTACTGAATTTTGGTTTCAGACAGTGGCGTCAATATTAGTGCATTGAAACATGGTGGTTTTACTCAGATTCCATGCTTTGCACACTCATGAAATCTATTAGTATGAGCTTTCCTTTCCAATGACAACAGTATAGTAACACTAGTGGGAGCTGCAAAGAAAATCTGTTGCCATTTTAGTCACTTTGTAAAATCACGTGGCATCTTGGCTGACCTTCAGAAAACAAATTGCTAGCCAATACAGCAACCAAAACAAGATGTTCCGACAAGATGGAACTCAACATTTTACATGTGCAAGAGACTTGTCACACAAGCGAGGGCAGTCCATGAATATATCACAGAGCACAACATAGCAGATGGTGTTGTGCTGAATTCATTCCAGTGAAGCTTCATGGAGCATATTACATTGCTCTTCACTCCCTTGAGGAAGCAACTCGACAGATTAGCAAAGAGAATGCTACTTTAAACCAGATTATTCCCATCACAAATTTATCAAACAAGGAACTCAGGAGGCTGCATCAGGTTTTGACCAAAAAGGAGACAAATCTGGTGTATCCCTGACAGACTGACTGATACAGCAATTCCAGAATTGCAGAAGACGCCACAATGTCACAACAGATGAATACTTTCTTCTTCCCACTCTTCTTGACCTCGGTAAAAGTTGCAACACCTGTCTCCTTCAGATCTTGGTGACTCTTATCTCGAATACAAAATCATGCTGGTTTCAGCAATAGCACAGGAAGGGAAGGAACACTATCTGACAATACAAGTGAATCCTGTGAAGTGGATGCTGCATCTGATGATGCAACATCTATTTGGTGACAGCGATAATTTCACTTATTGCCACCATGTACTCCTTCATCAACATTGGGTAGTCCTGCACAAAGTCCTCTTTCATGGCCCTTGAAAAAGGCATGTCATTCTGAAAAGCACACAGGTGACTCTTACTTTTTGGTCAAAACTCATGGAAACGGATAACTCAGGTGTGTCTGTCATGGAGCCACCTTCTTTGTCTTTGTCTGATATTGTGGATGACTGTTAACAAGAACCACTCATTAATATTACTGATGACCCTTTTTGAGTACTGGCTGGGAAAGAAAAACATCTGGCCTGCACTATCAGCCTTTGCTATTAAGCTTCTTGGCTGCCCTCTCACTAGTGTTTATTGTGAGCGTATATTTAGCATGTCTGGAAATGTTGTCTCTGACGGCCACACAAGGCTTACTCCTGAAAATGTACAGCACCTTACCTTCCTAAAAGTCATCTCAACAAATGCTCTTATAAGTTCAGTGAACAGTGGCAGAAACATAAAAGTGATGGTGATGAACAGCTACAACAGGTGTCTCCTAATAAGAGTGCTTCCTTGGTGGTGTTTGAAGACAATTGTGATGATATTATTAAATTTGATGATTTATTTCTTTGAATTCAGAGGACAAAGGTCAGCAACCATCACAGAAAGATCAAGTAAAAAAATTCATTCTTGAGCAGTCATGGTGTACTTATATCATATGTACTGCTGTATGTATTTGTTGCATTCAATTTGGGAACCAGGTGGAGGGTAATTAGTTTATTCAGCAGGTTAGAAATAAAACAGGCAGTGATTGCTGGATGTCTGGGGTGGAGAAGGACCATGGGGGTAACACAAAGGAAAACCTATGTGCACGCACAGTTGCTGTGCTGGCCCCTGTGTCCCCAGGTCCTGTACTGAGCGGATCCCCGCTGACTTGACGGTGTGGTGACAGGGCTGGGCACTGGCAGGTGGGTCTCATGGCATGAGTAGGCAGCGTTCAGGATCAAACAGCTCTATAAAAAAATAATAAAGTGAAAAAATGCCCTAGTTGACTAAAAGTTATTAGTTGTGGAAGCTTGTAGGATATATCCAAAAACTGCAGTGCCTTGGGCGGAGGCAAGGTCAACTACATAAAACGTAAGTTACAAAACACAAGTAATAAATAAGAATTGGCCGGTCAAGCAGGAGTGTGTGGGATGGTTTGGGGCCCATGATGCTTGCTATGACACCAAGTAAAGAAGCAAAATAATTAATTAAAATTAAAAATAACGTCTCAAGTCAAAAGGATGTGAGGGATGGTTGAGGCCTCATCACATATCCTGCTCATGCTGCTGTCTCCCACCAAAAAGCATGCCAGACTCGGTGAAGGGCTGCACTCTGCTGTTGTCTTTCAGCTGCTTTTGTTGGTCTCTCTCTCTCTTTCTGACTAACGTTTGACACACTGCTTCCCTTCACTGCAAAGCCCGAAATGACCTGCATATACTGGGCTGGATTTACAAAAGTTTTGGGGACTAAGTCCCACACTGCAACTCCAGTTGTGTGCCGAAATCCCTGCAGTTACAGAGATTGCCATTCACATCCTCAGCAGCTGCGGAAGATGTTACAGCTGGTCACATCAGCTGTAACATTTTTCTGCAGCTGCAGGGATCCCAACACCACCCGCTAGCTGCTGCAAATCATGGAGCTGTTTGTAAATCATCTTCACTTTTGAGAATACTGTAGCTGCGGAATAAACCTGTTCCACAAATAGCAACCCACTTGTGCCACGTTTTTCCCTCAGCTGCAGTATTTTCAAGAGTTTTGTGTATCCAGCCCACTGTTTCCTATAAATGTTATGTTGTGTCTGACACACAGGATCGGCAAGAACAACAGTCAGTTTATTTTTTTATTGCTGTTGGCTGCTTGCCAACCTTGAATTGACACGAAAATAGATACCTTTTATTTTTTTAAAAGTTGCATTTTTATAACAGAGGGATCTAAAAGAACAATACTGATACAGGTTTTGTACTCAAATAGAATAAAAATAGGTCTGCAGTTCATCAGAGTAAATCAGAACCTATTGGAAAAAAATCAGAGTTGGAATCAGAACCGGGTAACAGCCGGTTCTCCCATCCCTAGTCTTAACATATGGGGTTATGTTATATACATTCCTACTAGGGACATTGGCACAGCTCAAAGCTGTGACATCAGCACACGGTGTTGTTGGCATGAGGGATCTTATCTGTGTCAGTCTTCGCCATTCATCACCTTTGGGTATAGTGGACGAGGTCACGATCCTGCGGAGCTATCTTTTTTTTTTGATGGGCAGAGTCGCACGATCATCTGCGCCTCTTACTTTGAGGCCACGATCATGGCACTTCTGGGCGGCTGGGCTGCTAGGTGTGATCAACCCACACCCCACCAGTTCTTCGTCCTCCGCCTTTAGAGGTTGCACCTGTGGAAGCTCTACTAGCAAGAGGCTTCATTGCTCAACCAGGCCTTCGCCCGCATTCATCTACCGCTTTTCAATGCCGAGTCTGTCGACGTTGCTTATTAAAAACTTTCCTGCCGGTTCCGCTGTTCTACCACCACTCAGCTTGGTAAGACTGTTCCTTTTCTTTATTAGTGACGCGTAGTCTTGTTTTTGGTTGTTTTTTCCATAGGTCATGTCTCGTTGGGGACAAGAAAACTTTGAAGACGGGGACGCCCCCTATGTGTCGGGTGCCCTGCAAGGGTTGTAACTACTCTGTCACCAACCAGCATGATCACATTCGCGTGTTCTTGGCTCACTACACGACATGGATTTGTGCGACGCCTGCTTCTCCATGGACCGTCGTGTCATCGAACAACACGCGTGGAAAGTGGGTCGAGCTCCTCCGACTTTCGGGGGACGGGCGCGCACTCGTCAGGCCAAGCCATGGTCTCTTGGTCTTTCCTCTGGGTCCCCTCCCAGTTCTATATGGACCTCAGAGGAGGGGGATTCTGGTTCTAGTAACCTCGCTGTTGCAGAAGCCCCTTTCTTGGTGCAGGAGGCCCAGTCCATCCCTCCTGGGGAACGGGTGGGAGGCACCTTGGCAGTAGCCCCTGCGGGGCGGTTAAGGCTCCCCTGGTGTCGTCTCCTCAGGCTGGGAAGCTTGGGTCAGCGCTGTCCTCGACGCTGTCTGTCGGCGCCATCTTGGGCCTCGGCACCGTGGGCTCTGATGGCACTGTCGTCGGCGCTGGTCTGTCGCTAGGTGCCGTCTCTGCCATCGGTGCCATTCACATCGCCGATGGTGCTGACGGTGCCTTGGGAGGCTATACGGTGCCGTCCTTGTCTGTTTCTCACCTCGGCGCCATTCACGGTGCCATGGTTGAGCAAGGTGCTGTGCCCAGCTCTGATGCCACTTGCGGCGCCCAGCAGCGACATGGTGCCATGGGGGTTTCTGACCTCGGCGCCATTCATGGCGCTGAGCGCATGGTCAGGGCCGTTGTCAGCACAGTTTCTGGCCTCAGCGCCGCTTGTGGCACCGTGGGTTGAGACAGCGCCGTGACAGGTCCCAGCTCTGATACTGCTGCCGTCCTCTGTGCCATGTCTTCTTCACGCACCGCTCGCAGTGTGCTTGAGGGCTTCGTCGCCAACTCTGGTGCAGTCCCTCTTTCTGGTGCCCCATTCAGTCAGGATGGCAGCAGGTGTCCACGTACCATCTGGCACAGGACTTTGTTCTTCACCTTCTCGGAGGCGGAATCGGACTCTGAGTCAGATAGGCAGTCTGACTCTTTGGAGTAGGCTGCTCATGTGGACACCTTGGTAGTGTCCTCGACACGCCGGAGCCAGCCCCCCTCTGAGGAGCAGACAGTGGCCCCCGGGTCCAGGGTGAGGGGTTCTGACCAGCAGGTGGTGGTGCAGGCCACCATTGCCCTGCAGTCTAGCCTCGGAGGGTTTTCTGACCCCCTCAGTGCTGGTACCCCCTCAGGTGGTGTGCCTGGATCGCCCAACTTTGAGGCCAATTGGAGCACTGACAGGAGGGGAGGGTGCTGCTCCCTGGATAGCCCCTTCAGGGACTGACCAGGGCTGCCAGCTGCCTAGGCTGGCTATTTCGAAGAGAAGGGCTCTTTCAGACTCTGAGGGGTCGAGGGGTAGGGGTTCGACACGGCAACCCTTTTCTGGGACCCACCCGGGTTCTGGAAGAAGTCATAGTGTGGATCTCCGCCCTTCCTTTTCGGTTTCCTCTAGAGGGCCGTGTTCTTTGGAGGTAGGGCACCATCCTTTAGGACTCTCATGGCTCCGGTCACCTAACGGTGGGATTCTTCAGGGCACAGCCTAGGCAGTTCCAGTGTGGTTGACCAGCTGTCGGCTGTTGAGTTTTCCGGAGCTCCCTCTTTTCTTGGGGCTCCAGGTGCGCTCTCTGGCCCAGGCAGAGGACAACCGATTCCTGCTGTCGGCTCTGTCCCCTCTCCTCTGCCACCTTCTCCTGCTCTCCCAGGTATTCTTGGTCCTTGCGGCCCTCTCTCCTGGGAGCAGTTCAGAGCTGTGGCTGCTCAATTTCCCTCTTACGTCAGGGCCATGGACAGACAGGTTTTTCAACCTCCCCCTGAGCAGTCAGCCTCTGAACTCTTGAGGTCCTCTGACTCTTCATCCCCCTCTTCTGGAGGAGAGAAACCATCTGTCCACATCTCCCCAGTGGCTGATCTCGCAGAGCATCAGCGATTCCTCGTGAGGATGATGGAGGACCTGCATATCATCCTACCCACGCAACATAATCCAGAGCACTCGATGCGCGCCTTAATAGGCGATTTCAGTGTGGACACCCTTGTGGTGCCCCCCTGGCCTGCTCCCTTTCGGGAGGCATCGTTGCGTTTCTGGCAGAGACCCTTTTCCGGAGTCCCAGCCCCTAGCGATCTCTGCCAGAGGTATTGTGTGCGCCCCCCCCGAGTCTCCAGGTTCTATGCCTCATCCCTCAGTCAGGATTGATGCAGCTGGACACTCGTGATAGGCTTCGCACCTCGCTCCATGACCGGCCCCCAGATAAAGATTCTATGGATTTTGACTTCTGGGGGAGGAGGACTTTCTACTCGGCATGGTTGCTGCTCTCTATTTCAGCACATCAGGCCCACTAACGCTACCTATGATAGGTTCCTGTGGTCCAGGTTAGGTCAACTCCTAGCCGCAATGCCTGACACAGAGGTAACCAGACAAGCCATTGCGCTCTTTGCACGTGGCCTGGAGCTAGCAAGGCACCGAGCGAGGGCATCTTACGATGACAACGGGGTAGCTTCCAGGGTCGTAGGGACAGTGATCTGCACTAGGTGGATGGCATGGCTGCATCTTTCCCGGTTGTCACCCTTGGCCTGGTGTAGGGTGATTTCCTCGCCTTACCAGAGAACCCATCTTTTCTCCTGTAGGGTAAGGCGGCGTCTGTCGGAGCAACTTCCTACTCCTTCCGAGGAGTCCCCGTGTCACTCTCCCCACTCCCGGGCCTCTCCAGACCCGTGAAGGTTCTCTCTCTTGGTGTGCCACCCACTGAGAGCTAAAGGACTTAGACCTTTAGGGTTAAGACCCCTCGTGGAGGCTCCACTCGCTCAAAGGTGATGAATGGTGAAGATTGACACAGATGAGATATGAAAATTACATACCTACTGTAATTCAGATCCTTCTGTGTATCTTCACCATTCATCACAATCCCACCCTCCATCCCCTGGGGCCTCAGTCTCTGGTCCCCTCCTCTCTGTGCCTCTCTTTCACCCCTCCTTTCTGTTGGTCAGGAGTAGGGTGACCTTCCTTATAGTGGGATGTTTTCTCTGGGGGAGAGTGGCCAGGATGGGGGCACTCTTCCTCAGTGCCTCAGCTCCACCCCTGTGGGTGGGGTTGGTACTTGCCCTCTTTCTGTTTTCTCTCTCCCTTCTCCCATCAGCTTTACTTTAATTCCTTTGATTGCCTTGTCCTTTAGACACAACCTCAATTTAATTTAAGAAACTAGTTTTCTTATGTCAAAAATTTGATTTGGGGGTATTCCCTGTATCCTGTCTTTTCTTCCAGAATAGCCGATTCTGCTTATGTTGGCGTTATCGCCAGCGATTCTGTGCCTTGAATTCTGGCAGTTTAGCCTTCTGGCTACTTCTTTGCAGTTCCTATACAATCTAGAGACAGGTCAAGGTTCCAGGGTATGTTCCCTCTCTCCCCCCATCACATCCTTACTTCTAAAATTCCCTAACCCTCCCTTCCTCCTCCTTTTCTACTTCCAGAGATTGGGGCCCCTCCCAATCCCCTTAGTTTTCCAGCTTTATTCTGTCCTCTCAGTCATTTATTTCTCCTTTCAGTTTGTATATCCTTTCCTTTATCTGTCCCTTGGACTCCCTTGTCCCTCCCTCCCAACCTTTCCTTGCTCTACAGCGACTTAGAACTGGCGGGAGGGGCAGGGTTAGCTTCACCGAGCGGCCAGCCCACGAGTGCACGCAGTGCGTTGGCCCTCGAGGATGAAGCCGATGGTGCATCGACCCCACCCCCACCCCCAAAAAAGAGCTCCCTGCGGGTCTTGACCTCCAGCCACTATACCCAAAGGTGATGAATGGTGAAGATGCACAGAAAGATCAGAATTATGGTAGGTATGTAATTTTCATTTCTGCAGCTTCTAACCATTCAGTTTTTCTGTGCCAGTGTTGGGGACAGCAGCACTTTTCAAGCAGTTCCTGAATTTGAATGAAATCTCAGCAATTTATATATACAGTATATTTTTTTTCACCCAAAATAACTCTAGCATTAAGATACTGTTTTTTTTTTGGTTTTTTTTTAGAAGCATTACTCTCAATTCATTTGTGCCAGTTTTTAAATTTAAATTGGAAAGCCTGCTATCTTCTTTGAGGATATATTCTCCAGTGAGCCACACCTTTAGAACTGTAGGCTGTCGACATCAGGACCGCTTAGAAAGTTTTGCCAGCTGGGGCCACCCACGTCAACTCACATAGGCATCAGTTATATAACATAGGTGGCCCATACTTCCTCAGTTCTTTATTCCATTATCGACATGCTTGTCAGACTGCTGAAAGAAACAGCACTGTTTATTTCTTTTTCTCATTATTCAGTATGATCATCGTTGTCCAGATTTATATGCAGATGTTGAAAATGCCATTGTTCAGGCTGTGTCACTGTGGCCTGAAGATTTACAAGGACAACCATACCACACGCATTTGCTGCCTGGACCTAGCCCACGACATTAATGCCTGCATCATCTGCCAAGGATTCAATCAGGCCATCACAAGATGCTGTTGGAAAGTTTTAGAACTTGTCTCGTCAAAAAAGAAAATGGATGCCTCATGGAAAACCCTGGACTCTAATTTGACTTTTTCTTTCTGACCGGACTCCTGATGCGAACCGTCATCTTCAAGAAGAGCAGTGACAGCCGGCCCAGTGGCACTGAGGGCTGAGGCACTGGATGACTTACCTCGCTCACGCGGCGACCCGTGTTGAGAACGAGCACGGGCTGCGAGGCCTGCAGGAGTGGAGAAGGATGAAGGCCTAATGGCTGCTCTCCTTCTCCGTGAGGATCTGCAAGCTCCGCCACAGTACCACCACCTGGGGAGCTAGGTGATAGGTGTGGTACAGGGAGAAGCAGAAGGGATCAGACACCAGCAGAGGGCGGGAGCAGGAGGCACGCCAGCACGCTCCTAGCTCACTGGCCTTCATTGCACCGCGCCCCGGGCGGAGAAATCACGGAGGAGAAAATGGATCCCGCAGTGTCGCGTAGATGGGTCTCAGTGACGGCACTCAGAATGCTCCGGTGAGTCCACGCAAGGTGCACACTCCAGTCATTGTCAGGAGGAGATCTGGGGCTCCTCCACCACTCCAGGGGGTAATCCGGCATCTAGGGTCAAAGGAGCGGGGCACCCATTTGCGAGGGCTTTCCGGGGTAGGCTCTGGGGCAGGCTCACATTGAGACCCCAAAGAGTGGGGACACTGCAGGAATAGGAGGAAAAATAATAGAGTTAAAAAAAAAAAAAAAAGAGCAGTGACTGTTCCCCCAAAGTGACCAGAGTTGAAAGAAATAACTTCATTGACTGAGAAAGAAAAGGAGAGATCAAAAGTCCTCATTGTCTGAATTGCACCACTCCAAGAGTAAGGAGAAGGCATCGGTTTCTCCAGGAAAAAAAAAAGCAGATCCTGGTCTCCACATTGTTCAAGAACAGCGATTGGTAAGTCAGCATTGAAGGTCGCATAGGTGTCCTCAATCTCTACAGTGCTACAGTCATCCCAGCAGTGCTAGGGAAAGGCTCAAGCACTTCTCCCATTAGGCGGTGTACAGCCTCCATCGAAGGTACCCATTCCTTCTACATCAGTCAACCAGACCCCTGCCACAGGTGACACTGACTCCCAGGATGTTCTGGCAGTGGTATCAGAATTGTTCTGTCATTTGTTGCCTGGCTTACCAGCAGCAATTACTGCATCAATGCTGCAGGTGTCCAGTACATCAGTGCTGCCAATGACAGTTGAGATTCCAGCGGTTCCTGTTGTTGAAGCATCTCTTCAGCAGCCATCAGTTCCTGTGTTGTCTGTTGAACCTCCTGTACCTCACCCTTTGGATGAAGAGGAGGAGTGGGATCCTAACCTCTTGGGCATAGAGGAGGATTTGGGGGGGGTGAAGAGGAAGATTTTGTCTTCCAAGAAGGCCTAAGCTCCTTATCCACTGTTTCATCCTGCAGTGAGGAATCTGTGCATCTTCATCGAGGGTATCTCTTGCAGCATGCCGCATCTGAAGAACTATAGCTGCCAGGCACCAGGACCCCCATGGAAACCTTTCTAGCTAGCAGTCTACTAAGGGGGCTGCCCATCCCAACATGGTCCTCTAACGTCAGCCAACCCTATAAGAGTGGACGGCCCCCTCGCCCTCCTCCGCTCTTTTCACACTGTTGACCAACACGTCGGACCTCCAGAGCCTCCGCAGCTTCATTCGACTGCCTTTTTACTCACGCTCTTTCCACTGTTTTTTTTTTCTCACCTTAGTTTTGTTTTCAGCACTTCCATGGTT
Source organism: Neoceratodus forsteri (assembly GCA_016271365.2). Taxonomy (NCBI): domain Eukaryota; kingdom Metazoa; phylum Chordata; order Ceratodontiformes; family Ceratodontidae; genus Neoceratodus; species Neoceratodus forsteri. The sequence continues at coordinate 179,010,224 of CM057456.1, forward strand.
TTTCATCTTTTATGCCTTCAAAATCGTCTTCTTCCTTAGATCGAGAATCCAGTAAGTGTGCCTGCAGAAAACAAGTACCAGAGAAGGACTGCCATTCTGTCTGCATCTGCTGCCTAGGCTCAGATCATGACATTCAAACCTGCAAGGTCTGCCAGGGCTTCAACCAGGCTACCAGGCGCCGCTGCCAGTGGATCATCAAAAGCTTTCTCTTTAAACAGAAGGTCACCACTAAGGAGTGAGAGCTGCAGGCACGGAGCTCCTCAGTTTCCCCCACTTAGTCCACGGGATCTCAGTCATTGAAGTCCCAGGATAAGGGCAGCAGGAAACGAAAGCACCAGGACAAGGACCACGAAAAACCTCAGTCCTTCCCCTTCCACTCACGGTCCTCACTTTGAGCGACAGCTGTGGTAGGGCTGTCCTCCTCTGGGGGGGGGGGTCGACTGCTACTACCTCAAATGCCCTGTGTTCCACAGGGCTACCTACCATTGACAGCATATTCCTCCAACCTCACTGTCTCCAGCTGAGGCTCCTTGAGCCAGGGTCTTTTACCTGCCCCTCAGTCCTTTCTGTTCAGGCCCTCGTTCTCCGCAGGCACACAGCAAGATGGCTCAGTTGGCACCTCTGTGCAGGTTTGGTGGGCACCGGGCTCTTCCAATGCCCACCTGCCACCCACAACCGCTACATTGGTCTCCTCCTTGGCTTCAGGGCCCTTTCCTTCACCCCCCTGAACCAACACCTATCTGTCCTCTCCAGAGATTGTAGAGGTGACACGGGACACCAGCATCCCCCAGGACCCAGGCCCTTCATGACCGATGCCCACTGGGCCCATTTCTCTCCCAATGCCAGCTCCTCCTCATCCGGCACCCTGGGACCAACATTGGTTTCAGTAGATTTTAATGTCCTGATCTTGTCCCGTTGGGACTTTATGCAGGCGTGGGTTTCCCCTCCACATGGACTTTTGCTTGCTACACCTCAGGGGCAGGCTCCTGCATCGACCTCCTCGGTGAATCCTTGACCCGCCCTCCAGCTCAGGGTGTCTTGTACCCTGTTGTGGACCACAGACCAGGGGACTGAATAGCGCCCTGACCTACGGCTCACTGACTATGAGGATGAAGATGCAGAGAGTGAGGGTGAGGGTGTGGGTACCCATACACCCAGCCCTCTACAGTCTCTTTCAACGAGACCCCCAGATGCATTCCCTGGTCTCTCCCAGACAGTCCCTCTTTTTTCTTGGTAATGTGCCAGCTCCAGGTGGCTATGCCCTTCAAGAGGGAAGAGTAAGATCCCTCCAGACATCTTGCAACATTCCTGAATCTGCCTGATGCTCCCCCGTTGGTGGTCTCTCCTCTCATAGATGCAGTCAAAGTTGCCACCATGGCATCATAGCACAGTTCCCTTCCCTGATCCCGGCCTTGCCAAGGAAGGCAAATAAACTTTGCCATGCCCCTGCAGGGAAGCATTTTTTCATGGAGCAATTGCATGTGGACTCTGTTCTGATCAGCACCTGCCTGTGACTGCACGGAGCTGCCCAAGCATTTAAGCTCCCTGCCATCAGACAAGGAGCGTGACACTGGCTGGACCTCCTGGGCAAGCAGATGTTTGCCTTGGCCACTTTGGCCATTAGAATTCTAAACTACATAGCACACATGGTCTAGTTCCAAAGTGTGCTTTGGGATCAGGCCCGGGACCTAGCTAAATCCCTGCCTGAGGACCCAACTCAGCAACAGCTCCTGGATACCCTACCATCAGGAGCTGACATAGGCCTCCCTTTGCCCTGCTTGGCCTACAGTGCAGTAGACACCTAGGCCTGGGCGAGTGCTGCTGGCTTCTCTGTGCACCAGCATTCATGGCTTAGGGCTCCTGGATTTGCCCAAGATGTCCAGTTGTCCATAATGACTGCTCCTTTTAGAGGGTATAAGCTTTTTGGAGTGGATGTCCAGGATATGACTGTGTTCATGAAAGTGTGACATGAAGTTCAATTTTTTTAAATCAGAATATATTAAATTTTAAATGTATTTTGAGATACCTTGATCGAACCAATAAAAAGTGGCTGTGTGGTAAGATAACTGCCTTAATGGTTCTCGTGAACAAGACAGCCCAACGTGGTGTATGTAAAACGAACACTGTGGTGTATGTACATGGACATTGTGCTGTATGTACATAGATACCGTAGTGTGTGTACGTGGACACCAAATGATTGTGACGCGCGTACACGGACACCAGTCAGCTGCTGTAATTGAAAACAAATATTACTAATAAGCAATTTATACATTTCAGTGTGTTTTGAGATAAAATGATCAAACTGGTTTAAAGTGGGCATGTGGTAAGGTAACTGCCTTAAAGATACCTGGTAACAGGAATGCTCATTGTGGTGTATGTACATTGGACACCAAACATTTGTGATGCATGTACAAAGGAAGCAAAACAGCTGCTGTACGATAAAACAAGTTTACTAATAATCAAATGGCATGGCAAACATTGCAAAAAATGTAATAGTTACCATGTACTTAAAAAACTTTAAGCAACAAATCCCAGTGCATAAAAAACTCCAAGCTACAGTATATGAAAAAACTTTAAGCAAGAATTCTAAATACGTGAAAAACTTGAAGCAATAAATCAAAAGCCGTGAAAACTAAGCAATAAATCTAAGTAAGGGAAAAACTTTAAACAATAATAATACTGACGGAAAGAACAGCACGCAATACATTTACGCCTTTATCCCTTTAATATCCAAATAATATCAATACTGTCCAGTGTATGCCCAAGGCAGCCTGCAATGCTTAATTCCACTTTTGTTTGTTTGTTTGTCATATTTCTCTTGGATTGTCTGTGCTTCTTCAGGTGTCAGTTTAAAGGTGGGTTCCCACATGTTCAGTGGCTCATGGAAAACTCGAGGTCTCCGTGATGTTGTCATGGTCATCATGTCGTCGCCATGTGAATGCTGCACCCACCTGATGCAGAAAGCTAAATTCCACTGTCTGTTCAGTAACTGATTTCACTTGTCCAATGAAGAAACAGTTTGAATAATAAACAGCATAGACATGCTCTTTGTTTATATCCAGTCTTTGGACTTTTTCTGTTGTGTGCCACAGGTGAAGCCTGTGGCAGATTGGCTGATGTTGACTGGCGTGGAGGTGGGTTCTGTGCCGACAGGGCACTGTCAGAAAGTACATTGTCCAGCGTGTTCTGTACATCGGCATCCATGTTAGTGTCTGCGTGTTGACAGGAAGTTGTTCCATGGCATGGGCGCTATCAGTTTGTACAGCTGTAGTTGATGGCACCATGTTGTTGTTCCGCTTTCATTAAAAACACCAGGGATTCCCTCAGCATCTTTTCCATCCACGGACCCACGTGGCTGGCATTTTCACACACCTTCATCCATCCATCCATCCTGCAAGCAGTGCAGAAACAGCTGTAATCCCTGACTACAACAGTACCATTGGCGACTGACCTGACACCCTGTATTTTGCATGTCCCCTTTACAGTTTTAAGAACAGGTCCTTCTGGCCTGCGTATCATCATCACCCACCCAAAAGAAAATTCTTAAGGAATGTTTGCATCCATCGGCCAGTAGGCTGTATTGTTAGGGTTTTTTGCAGTACCTAAAGAGTCCTTTCGCTGAGGATATGACTGCTAGCCTTGACATCACTGCCTTAGTTGCCATTGATTTGATGACCCCACTCTCACCGTTAGAGGAGCCGTTTCCATGGCGGGCTCCAAAAAAGGCATGTTCAATGGGGAAGCCATATTTTGTGTGTGCTTGTGAAATGTCATAGAAGGCAGACTTAGATTTATACTGGCTACCACAACCATCTGTGGACTGCACCTTCTTAATGATGATTATGGCCCAAACTGTTTGAAGGTGTGTGTTTGCCAGTTTCACGAAATAATGCACAGCATTGTGGTCGTGCTTCAAGTCACTTGAAGTGAAAACCAAGGATTCCCTGACAGTGTTCGCACAGTGTTTACACCGGTAGTAGGAAACCACTGGGTGTACAGTGGCCTGCTCGTGATGCCAGTGACATGACTGCACTTCGTCTTGATACTTGCAGGCATAATTCTCAGCGAAGTCCAAAACCATTAGGACCCATCCCTCAGGCATATTTTTGGATAATGTTTTGAACTGGTGTTGCTGCCATGATGACTCGTGCAGGTGACGCCCCAGAAATGTGACGTCTTCCATCATGATGCCTACAAAATTAGAAAGTGCTGTTTTCTTTGTTTTCAGTACTTTACGGGATTTCGTTTGCCCATTGTTGACAGTTACTTTTACGGTCTCTGACTGCTGCCACCTCACTGTATCCTGTCCATGCTGTTTCAGGAGGTCAGAAAATCTATCCTCAAGAACACGGGTGCTACAATTGTCATGATGTTTTTCAACACATTCTTTCTGTAAAATATTTGTCCCGTACCCTTCTGCACATGATAATTGCCACCATGTCATAAATATTTGGCACTCGAGAGTCCAGTGTGTGATGCTTATCGGCAGCACGGTTCAATGAACGAAGCTTTAATACTGCATTTGCACAGTGTTCGCAGAGACACATTTCTCCAGCTTCTGTTCCCCTGCAAGTTTTATAGGCTGTGGCTGCAACGTATTTAACTTACTTCTTTCAGTTGACACTTCCGGATGTTCCGTGCAGAACTCTGCATGCAGCACAGATAGGGATTTGCCAGGAATGATTTTGTTTTGCCCGTTCGTTTGGAGAATGCTTTCTTGTGAGGCAGTGGTGGCTACCCTTCGTAGAAGTCCCTCATTTGCTAGACGGTTTCACCAGACAGTGCAGATTTGTGTGAGACTTTTAATGCCCTTGATATGGTCATCATCCTGGTCCAACTGATGCCCAAGGTATTGCTTGCAGTTAAGTAGCAAACAGTATTTTTCAGAACTGACAACAAACTTATTAATTCTCATCTTAATTTTCTTCCCTCAGGTTTTTTGGTGCATTTTAGAGTGCTCAGTTTCTCCTTCATCACTTCCACCAGTTTCTCCTGCAGGTCTGTACGGCACGTGAGGTTCTGTTTCGCCAATGCTCCCTTCTTGGCTGGTGATGCAGAATGGACAAGGTGGGCAACTGTGGCAGCAAAGCAGGTGATCGTGGTAACCCTCCATGTGCCATTTGCACTGCTTTCCTGATAACATTTGCTGAACGGGGATCAGTTGTGACAGCATTGAAACTTGGCTATGGCGTCATTGTTGGTGTCTCTGTGGGGGGTGCTGGTGGTGACGACATTTTCTGCCATTTCTGCTGCACGCCTCACATTGTACTTTTCATGCCTTCTTTCATTTATCCGCCTTCTTTCTGTGCCATCATTGCTGCATGCTGCTCTTTTTTCTGCTTCTTCCATTTTTCACGTACTTGCTTCTTTTTTCTTCCTCACTCTGGTGGTTCTTTTGGCTGGCTCTGGTGACTGTACACTTTCCAATGCCTTCTTTCCTTAAGCTTCAGTCGTACTGCCTAAGGCACTCTTTCTCTTGATGGATAGCACGCTGTTCTTCATTCATGTTCTCCTGTAGGCCTTTGCACGACACGGATTTTTGTTTATATTCTTCATAACAACTGGTGTCAGCCTTCATCTTCTCTCTGTAATGGCGTGATCTTTCTTTTACGCAGAGAGGGCTTGAAATTACTGCATCTCTTAGCAGTGTGTTTGAAGACAGACATGGTCTTCTCCTTTGGTTGCTCATGGCTTAAAATAAAAGAAAGTTGAAGACGATCAGTTTTCAGATCCCAGGAAACAGCAGGACATGAGTATTCCATGCAAATTGAATAATACTGCAGCAAATAGGAAGGGTACTGAAAAGGTTTCACACACAGGAGGACAAGCCAAAGAAAAAAGAGGCAAGACGACTTACTGACGGAGCTCGATTCCACTGGATATGGTGTACTATGGGAGGCTGCACATACTACACAATACGACAGACTCATGATGAAACGGTCACACTGGTACACAGGATGATGAACTGAAGAAAAGACGCTAGACGGCGTACTGACGGAGCTGCGCATTCCACTGGATACGGTGTACCTGGGAGGCTGCACATGCTGTACAATACAACAGACTGCGCCAAAACGGTCACACATGGCACACAGGATGATGAACTGAAGAAAAGATACTAGGCAGCGTACTGACAGAGCTGCACATTCCACTGGATACGGTGTACCTGGTAGGCTGCACATGCTACACAATATGACGGACTGTGCCAAAATGGTCACACATGGTACACAGGATGATGAACTGAAGAAAAGATGCTAGATGGCATACTGACGGGGCTGCGCATTCCACTGGATACGGTGTACCTGGGAGGCTGCACATGCTACACAGTACGATGGACTGCACCAAAACGGTCACACATGGTACACAGGATGATGAACTGAAGAAAGGACGCTAGACAGCGTACTGATGGAGCTGCACATTCTACTGAACACAGTGTACCTGGGAGGCTGCACATGCTACACAGTACGACGACTGCGCCAAAATGGTCACACACGGTACACAGGACGATGAACTGAAGAATAGAGCTAGACAGTGTACTGATGGAGCTGCACATTCCACTGATCACGGTATATCTGGGAGGCTGCATATGCTACACAATATGACGGACTGTGCCAAAATGGTCACACATGGTACACAGGATGATGAACTGAAGAAAAGATGCTAGATGGCGTACTGACGGGGCTGCGCATTCCACTGGATACGGTGTACCCGGGAGGCTGCACATGCTACACAGTACGATGGACTGCACCAAAACGGTCACACATGGTACACAGGATGATGAACTGAAGAAAAGGCGCTAGACAGCGTACTGATGGAGCTGCACATTCTACTGGATACAGTGTACCTGGGAGGCTGCACATGCTACACAGTACGACGACTGCGCCAAAATGGTCACACACGGTACACAGGACGATGAACTGAAGAATAGAGCTAGACAGTGTACTGATGGAGCTGCACATTCCACTGGATACGGTGTATCTGGGAGGCTGCATATGCTACACAATACGATGGACTGCGCCAAAATGATCACACATGGTACACAGGATGATGAACTGAAGAAAAGACGCTAGACGGCGTACTGATGGAGCTGTGCATTCCCCTGGATACGGTGTATCTGGGAGGCTGCACATGCTACACAATATAAAGGACTGCACCGAAAAGGTGTCACACACAGTATGAGGGAGGACGAACCAAGGCCATATGGTGCACAAGATGGCCAAGCATCTAGGACTAATTATACAATGGCAGTAAAAAATCCTGGAACCTGATTGACTGTCTGCCCTTTGCAACAGTGAGGTTATCTGAGCACAACCTCACTGTATTGATTTCTTGGCGCTGTAGCATTTTTGTTTGCATCTTCTCTTCATAAACAAAGATGTATTGCCACACTAAAAATCTACTAAAAACATTTTTTAAATGTTTTTTTATTTATTTTGTATAATGAGCCATTGTATAATAGCAATAATGCACTCCAGGGTGTTGGTCGTGCTGGGATAAGATCCCTTCTGGGCCGTTGGACGCACTTGGCCTATGGCCTCATACCCAACCACCCAGGCATGAGGTTATCCCAGCACAACCAACACCCTGTTGCTTAAACACACCTGGAAAAAGAGTGGCAGGCCCATATTTTTTCTTTTTAATTTAACACAAAACTAAGCTGTTACATTTGTCTAGGTGTGCTTGCCTATTGACAGTCTGCCATCATGCTGGCTGATAACATTCAAAATCAACATTTCAGCAACAAAACAACCATGGCAAACCGTGCATCCCCCCCAACAAGCCATAGCTGCATGGTGCCCCAAAATTGCCAAGCATCTCTGAGCAAACACACCTCGACAAAGAACTAGAATTTGCAGGCTGTGCTTTTAAATTAATTTGTCCAGGTGTGCTTGCCCATTGACGGTCGGCCATCATGCTGGCAAGTAACATCAAAATCAACATTTAAACAACAAAACATAGGCAAGCAGTACAATCTAGCGCCCGGCCCCCTCCACGAGGCAAGGCCGCATGGCGCACAAGATGGCCGAGCATCTCTGACCAAACACACCTGGACAAAGACCACAAATTTGCAAACTGCGCTTTTAAATAAATTTGTCCAGGTGTGCTTGCCCATCGACGGTCGGACATCATGCTGGCCGATAACATTTAAAATCAACATTGTAGCAACAAAACAACCACAGCAAACAGTGCATCCCCCCACAAGCCAATGCTGCATGGTGCCCAAGATGGCCGAGCAATTGACATTTTGGCAACAAAACAACCATGGCAAACAGTGCATCCCCCAACCCAACAAGCCAGGTCTTATGGTGCCCAAGATGGCTGAGTGTCTCTGAGCAAACACACCCCTGGACAAAGACCCAGAATTTTCAGACTGTGCTTTTAAATAAATTTGTCCAGGTGTGCTTGCCCACTGACGGTCGGACATCCTGCTGGCTGATAACATTCAAAATCAACATTTTAGCAACAAAACAACCATGGCAAACAGTGCATCCCCCACAAGCCAAGGCCGCATGGTGCCCGAGATGGCCTTAGCGATTAACATTTTAGCAACAAAACAACCATGGCAAACAGTGCATTCCTCCAAACAAGCCGAGGCTGCATGGTGCCCAAGATGGCAGCGCATCTCTGAGCAGACACACCTGGACAAAGAACCAGAATTTGCAGGTTGCGCTTTTACATAAATTTATCCAGGTGTGCTTGCCCATCGATGGCTGGCCATCATGCTGGCAAGTAACATCAAAATCAACATTTAAACAACAAAACATAGGCAAGCAGTACGCCCCCCCCCAACGAGGCAAGGCCCCATGGTGCACAAGATGGCCGAGCATCTCTGACCAAACACACCTGGACGAAAACCCCAAATTTGCAACCTGCGCTTTTAATAAATTTGTCCAGGTGTGCCCATAGATGGTCAAACTTCCTGCTGGCAAGTAACATCACAAATCAACAACCACGACAAGCAGTGCAACCCCCCCCACACAAGCCAAGGCCGCATGGTGCACAAGATGGCTGAGCGTCTATGACCAAACACACAATCATTTTTTAAAACACATTGAGCTTTTATGCTTGTCCAGGTGATGGGCAAGCAACACTCAGACAACTTGCGTTTTTCTCATTACAGACAACACCCCCCCAAAACAACACTGGCACATTGAACTGAAACATCTCACAAAATACTATACAATATATTGTAATTTTGTGCAGTATGGCCAAAAGCCCTGACCTAAGTGCAGAAAGTGACTTATGTACAAAGACACTAAGCACAGTGTGGTGGATGTACTCTGGACACCACACTGTGCTTGTGGTGCATACACAGACACCACCATGCTTGGTGTCCAAAATCATCTGCCTCAGCATTTAAATTCAGAAATAACCCTCACAGGCCCAAATAAGCCTTACTTACTGAATGCCTCCTGTAATTCCTGGTGTAAGAAATTGGTGGCTGAACTCATTTTAGTAGAATACTCGACCACCAGATAATATCACAACTCAGAACGTGGCATTTGTACTCTGGGCTGCAGTTTGAGACACAACGAGATTTCACTCAGAGATCCACAGTGGTAAACGGGCTCCCGAAATGCTGGTAGTGCTTTTTATATGTTAGTGAGGAGCCGCCCACATTAGACACGCTGTGGGAATCCCATAGCACTTCAGTGGGACAAATGGGGTTCTCACCGTGACGTATGTATTGCGGTGAGCTGAGGACGCCACCAAGAGAGGGGGACAAAGTTCACCAAGGCATACGCTGGGGAGCAGCATAAAATGTTGGGAAACAGTGAAATGTATAAATAGGATGGGAAGGGACAATCAGTGAAATAAAATCAACTGAACAAGAGATATTTCAGCTTTTGCTGCAATGCTGTGTTTGGACACCACAACATACAAACGCCACGGAGCACATTGACTGTTGCAACCAGGAGAACCTTGACAAAAGCACAAAAAACATGATTTAAGGCAAAAACACCAACGGCAGCAAACCAAATATAATTAGGGTAAAATAAAGCACAGCAACCACATCAAACTGTGTGTACCTGCATGTCACATTTTCAGCTCTTCAAAACGCCCAAAAATGGTGCAAGTGTAATAAAAAGGGTTCGTGGTACAGAGGTGAAGTTATGTAATTTAACCTTTGAAGTGAGAAGCTATAAAACAGACCCCAAAAATCAGGGAGACCGCGTTTATTTTGCAACTACACACCTCTGAACATTTTCACTGCATTGGTACCTGACTATCATGAACATGCCCATATCCTCTCTGACTTCAAGCTTCTGGACACTCCTTTCATGATCACCCACCAACAAGCCCGATCCTCTGCCTGAGAACGGCTGGGGCCCTGCCCATTCTTACCCCCCACCAGTAAGGGCTCTTGTGGTGGCTCACCAGTCTTGGCTGTGACCGCCCTCCAACCTGTTGGACCTTCTAACGCCTGCTGCCTCAGTCCATTCCTCCGTCCTCCTCTAGGGCCTCCTTGTAATTCCAGGATGAGGTTAAAACTGCTGGTGACAGAGCTTTTAGTGTCATGGGCCCTGTCCTGTGGAATTTGCTTCTCCATCAATAAAGGAGGCTCTTAATTGAGACATTCAAAGCCTGCCTCAGGACCTTTTAATTTAGCTGGGCATTCCCAGACACTGTCTTTAGATACGGTTTCTTAGGTATTTTGAAAGAATGGCCCCATTTGGAATCTGTTGCTAGGTCAGGCCTCCTGCTCTGGGCAGTCTGTTTTAAATATGTTTAGTAAATATGTTTTGTATATAACTGTTCTTTGATGTATTTTGATTGTACAGCGCCAGAGCCTCTGGGATTGGGTGCCTGAAAATAAAATTTGCCTTGCCTTGGTGCTTCTCCCTACATCTGGAAAAGTGGAGGGGAGATAACTTCAGACATTCGGGTGCTACAGCGCATCGAGCACAGCCACTCCCTTGAACTATTGGAGTGGCCCTGGGACAGATCCCTAGTTCTGTCCTCATACCCTCTCAGTCATGTCCCTCTGCTTCAGGAAGAGATCTATGCCCTGCTCTGCAAACGGGCCATAGAAACACATTCCACAGTTCCAACAAGTAAGGGAGTTCTATTCCCATTTTTTCTGTTCCTCCAAATGCACAGGAATCTCAGGCCCATCCTGGACCTCAGTGAACTGAACCTTTCAATCCAGTACAAAAGGTTCGGATGGTCACCCTTCCGGACTGATGCTCCTGTTACACGGGGGGGGTTGGGGTGGACTAGATATGCTCCCTTGACATGCAGGATGTGTACCTGCAGATCGAGGTGTGTGCCTCCCACAGAAGGTTTCTGATTCCACTTTCAGGGAGTGCACTTCTAATTCATAGCTCTGCCATTTGGCTTATCCTCAGTCCTTCGGGTATTCACCAAGAGCTTGGCAATGGTGGCAGCGGCCCTCAGATGGCAGGGGTTTTATGTGTTTCCCTACCTGGATGACTGGCTTTTTGTGGTACCATCCAGGAAACATCTGCTACAGACCCTGGCTCATACTTAGTATCTGTTCCAGGACTTGGGGATCACAATAAACCTGCCCAAGTCAGTTCTGACCCCCCACCCCGCGAGCACCTTCAGTATATAGGGGCAGTGTTGGACATGGCTTAGGGGATTGCCTTTCTACCCCAGCACAGGGCGGAGCACCTGATGGACTAAGCCCGTCAGCTTTACCCCAGCCTATATGTCTCAGTCTGAGTTTTCCTTTGCCTCCTGGGACTCATGGCAGCAGCTACTCTAGCCAGGCTGCATATGAGGATTCTCAATGGACGTTGCAGGTCCAGTGGGACCAGTGACAGATGACCTGGAGCACCCAGTCCTAGTCTTGGATCCAGTCAAAAGTACTGTTGTGGTGGCTGGAACCCAGAAATCTGCTAAGAGGGGTGCCATTCTTTATCCTATCCCTGCAGCAAATCCTCACAATGGATGCCCCAAGTCTCGGCTGGGTAGCTCACCTGAGCACCCACCAAACTCAAGGGACGTGTTCCCCGGTGGAGACAGACCTCCACATAAATGTCTTGGAGATGAGAGCAGTTCTGTATGCCTTACGGGCAATACAGGCCTTCCAGATCCAGCTATCCCCAGGTCTGCTGTTGATTCAGATGGACAACATTAGTGTGGTCCATTATATCAACAAACAGAGAGGGACTCATTCTTACCCTGTATCCCAGGAAGTGATGAGGGTCTGGTATTGGGCCTTAGATCATTGCCTGGAACTGTCAGCTGTCCATATGCCTGGTGCCCAAGACGTCCTAGTGAAAAGCCTAAGCTTGTCTCGGTTCAGGGCTCACGAGTGGGAGCGTCTGACGTCCGTCGTTGAAAACCTGTTCGACAGATGGGGTCAACCAGAGTTGTACCTTTTTGTGTCCCCACTTGATGCAAAACTGCCACTTTTCTGCTCAGGGCCTGGAGTTTTCTGGCGAGACACGTATTCCCTCTCTTAGAGGGGGAGGTTCCTGTACGCCTTCCCTCCTTTCCCACTCTTTCAGAGGGTTCTGCTCAAGCTGCAGATGGAAGGGGCCACGTTGATTCTGATTGCCCCTTTCTGGCCTTGTCAGATTTGGTTCCCCTTTGCTGCAGCAGCGGGCATTGGAACAGGGAGGAGAGGAGGCACTGTGGGTCACCCTGGAGACTGGAAATGGCTCCGCAATCGGCACAGGGGTTGTATACAGACCCCCCGTCTCAGGGGGAGGAAATGGACAAGGAAATGATAGAAGGCATCCTTGGGATGGCAGGGAAAGGGGAGATATTGCTGATGGGGGACCTGAATATGCCAGATGTTGACTGGAGCACCTTTGCTGCAGCCACATCCAAGAGCAGGGCCATTCTCGATGCCCTACAGGGGCATGCCTCGACAGCTAGTTTTGGAACCCACTCGGGAGAGAGCAATCTTAGACCTGGTACTCTCAAATGGGGATGGAGAGGATCTCTGATCTTGAAGTGGGTAGCCATCTGGTGACAAGCGACCACCAAATAGTGTGGTTCATAGTTAACTTACTGTAGCTGTAGAGTCCAAACCCGCAACAGTAGTACTGGACTTCAGGAGGGCTGATTTTGTCAAAATGGGAGAGTGCTTCAGAAAAGCACTAGCAAACAGGCAAGAAGGTGGGGTGGAGCAACAATGGAGAAACATCAAAACCGCCATCACAGAGGCAACAAGCCTTTGTGTGAAGCAAATAAACAAATCAATACAAAAGAAAAAAACACTATGGTTCTCAAAAGAGGTGGCAGGGAAGGTAAGAGAGAAAAAGATAGCATTCAGGAAGTATAAGGAAACACAGAAGGAGCAGGACAGAGAACTGTACCAGTTAAAGCAGAAGGAAGTGGGTAGGCAGTCAGAATAGCAAAGGCCCAAACTGAGGAAAAGATAGCCAACTCAGTTAAGAAGGGGGATAAAACCTTTTATAGGTACATTAGGGAGCAAAGAAAGATTAAGGCAGGGATACTGAGGCTGAACAAAGAGGAAGGTGGTTAGGCAGAGAGGACAGTGAAAAGCAGGGATACTGAACTAATACTTGCTCAGTATTCACAATGGAAAGCAGGGGAAATACCTTAATCTGGTCAATAGAAGCACTCTGGATAGGGGTTGATATTAGTCCTTTCACAGAAGAAAGTATTCTGAAAGAACTCTTAAAACCGAAGGTGGATAAAGCAATAGGGCCTGATGGGATTCACCCCAGAATTCTAAAAGAACTAAGGGAAGAACTAGTAACACCACTGACTACCCTTTTTAATAAATCATGGGAGGATGGTGTGGTACCTGAGGACTGGAGGAGGGCGGGTGTGATTCCCCTTCACAAAAGTGGGAGTAAGACAGAGGCAGGAAACTACAGACCTGTCAGTTTGACCTCAGTGGTAGGAAAAATGATGGAATCACTTCTGAAGGAAAGAATTGTTGAGAACCTAGAGGCCAGTGGGCACAGGACCCAAGGCAGCATGGATTCACAGAGGGAAGGTCATGTCAGACAAATCTAATTGATTTCTTTGACTGGGTGACCAAAGCAGTAGACCAGGGAGGGGCTGTGGACTTGGCCTACCTAGACTTTAGCAAGGCATTTGATACAGTCCCACACAAAAGATTAATAAACAAATTAGCCAACCTGGGAGTGGGTCCCAGGGTGGTAGCCTGGGTAAAACACTGGCTGGACAATAGGACACAGTGGATAATAGTAAATGGAGTCCACAGTGAAGAAAGGGGGATTACTAGTGGGGTACCACAGGGTTCAGTACTGGGGATGGTCCTTTATAATGTCTTGATAAGTGACATTGCAGAGGGACTGGAAGGGAAAGTATGTCTCTTTGCAGATGACACAAAGATCTGCAACAGGGTTGATACACAAGGTGAGGTGGAAAGGATGAAAAGGGACTTGGCAAGGTTGGAGGAATGGTCAGATGTATGGCAGCTTAGATTCAGTGCAAAGAAGTGCAAAGTAATGCACCTGGGAAACAAAAACCCAGGGGAAGAGTACACAATGGGGGTGAGATACTGACAACAACAAAAATGGAAAGGGACCTGGGGTAGTCATATCAGATGACCTAAAGGTGGGCCATCAATGTGAGAAGGCAGTAAGGAGGGCTGGGGGGATACTGGGATGCATAGGGAGAGGCATCACCAGTAGAAAACAGGAAGTTGTTGGCCCTCTGTACAGACAGTTGGTAAGACCACATCTGGAGTACTGTGTACAGTTCTGGAGACCCTATCTCTGCAAAGACATAGGGTGGAGGCTGTCCAGAGGAGGGCAACCAAAATGATGCAGGGTCTGCATCAGAAGATATATGAAGAAAGACTAAAGGAACTAAAGATGTATAGCCTTGAGGAAAGGAGGGAGAGGGAGGACATGATAGAAACTTTCAAATACCTTAAGGGAATCAACAGAGTCCAAGAAGGTAGCATCTTTCAGAAAAAGAGATGTGCAAAAACAAAGGGGCACAATTTGAAGATAGAGGGGGGACGGCTCAGAGGTAATGTGAGGAAGTATTTCTTTACAGAGAGGGTTGTGGATACATGGAACATCCTTTCTGAGGAGTTTGTAGAGTCAAAAACAGTGGGGGAATTCAAGAATGCATGGGACGGACATAAGGCAATTCTAGTGGGGGGTATGAGGAAGTAGGCTGTTGGTTAACTAGGATCTGCAGCTTATCCGTTAGGCAGGGAAATGGGCAGACTAGGTGGGCCAAGCGGTCCTTATCTACCGTCAAATTCTATGTTTCTTCAGTGCCTCTGCCACTGAGCACAGGCCTGCTCTTCCAGGAACAGGGCCCCTTGGTCCATCCAGACCTCAAGTCCCTTCACATCCATGCATGGCTCCTGAAGACGTAGCCACTGCATGGTTTGGAGTGTCCTCCTGGGTCACGGATGTTTTGGTGGTGGCTAGGAATCACTCCACCAGGGCCACTTTCTCTGTGAAGTGGAGATTTAGAAGCAAATGTTTTGATACCTTTTATTGGACCAACATAGATGTAACAAAAAGAACAAAAGCACTTAGTTCTCTTTGTTCTTTTTGTTACATCTATGTTGGTCCAATAAAAGGTATCAAATCATTTGCTTCCGGATCTGTTCTTACAAAGACCAATACGGCAAATACTAAATCTAGATTTCTGTGAAGTGGAAGTGTTTTGCTTTTTAGACTGTTTGGCACCACACTGATCCTTTCACCTGTCAGATGAATCAGATATTGAAGTACTTGCTGTCCCTTTCAGACTCTGGTCTGAAGTACTCCTTTATAAAGGTACATATCTTGGCCATCTCTGCTTACCTTTAGCATGTACCTGATGATGGCTGCACTATGGTCAACTTGGCATGGCTCACACTTTTTTCAGAATCATCCTTCACTTGAAGCCTCCAGTCTACAATCCTGTCCTAGCTTGGGACTTAAATTTTGTGTTAGAAAAGCTTACATTACCTCTGTTTGAACCAGCCACGACTTGTGAGCTTTGGTTTCTGTTGTGGAAAGTGTTATTTTTAGTTGCTGTTACTTCTGCTTGAAAGATTTCTGAGCTCCAGGCACTCATGTATGAGCAGCCTTATTTGAAATTTCTTCCTAAGGTGGTGTCTGAGTTTACTTTAAATCAATCCATCCCCCTGCCTGTTTATTTTCTGGAGCATGCCAGTCCAGGGGAGGCATTGCTCCATACTTTGGATGTGTATAGAATTTTAGGGTACCATGCACATCGGATGAAGGGCTGTAGGATGTCCTCCCAATTGTTTCCTTCTCCCCTGGGAAATAGGGTGTTCCTGTCTCCAGACAATGTTTGTCTAAATGGTTAGCCAGTTGCATTGTGTTCTGTTACAGGAAGTATGGTAAGGAACTTCCTGGAGTGGTCCATGGTCATTCAACCAGAGGCATGGCCACTTCTGTTGCGTATTTCAGAAACGTGTCAGCTACATAGATGTGTGCCACTGTAATGTGGAGCACTGCCCATACCTTCACCAAGCACTACAGTCTGGATATCACCTCTAGGCGTGGGTCAGATTTTGGCCTAGCTGTTCTTCAAGCCCTTCTGTCATAGGCGCTTCTTGCCATCCGCACAGAGTGATTACCAGTTGTTTCCAAAACTGCTTGGGACTTGTTCTTCAGGTGTGCCCTGCTGCAGGAGATAACCTCGATGAAGGTAGTACAGTTACATAAGAACTTACTGTAACAGTAGAGTTTCGAGAGTATCTCTTGCAGCAAGCCATGCCATCCCTCCCTTCCCCCTGTGTCTGTCTATCTACCTGTCTTTTTCTCTCTCCCCATAGTTGAGAGTGTTTTGCTTTCTTTTTAATTATTTGGTGGAGAACCCAAGTCTCTCCTTGGTTCCCTTGCTCGGACTTCCATGCTTTCGGTCTCTGGCAGGAGAACTGAGGAAGGCTAGGATTGGCCGACATCAGAGGATGACGTTGGGGTGATGGCTTCTTTAGTAGACTGCTAGCTAGAAAGGTTCTGTGGGGTCCTGGTGCCTGGCAGCTATAGTTCTTCAGGTGTGGTCTAGCTGCAAGAGATCTTCCTGAAGATCTGTTATGGTAAGTTCTTATGTAACTGTATTTTTATAACCCACGGTCCCTTCCTGAAGGTTTCATTTCAGGCCCTCCTCAGATCTGTACAGGAGTCGGGGTCTCAAGCTGAAGAGAAAGATTTTACAAAAGGAATCTATATGATTTCTTTGAAATGCCAGCCTGTCCTACTGTTGTGATTGTCCAGTTCTTCCTGCTCTGGAGGATACTACAAAGGCTGTTTCTGGGGCCCTGCACCTTGCCCGCTTTACCCCGGGAGGCAGATAAACAACATCTTGCCCCTACTTCAATGGCTTTTTATACTACACAACTTAAAACTGATTCAGTTGTGATAATAGCTGCACATGACGGATACAGAGCTCCCAGATATATGAACCCTCTACCCCTGACAAAGAATTCAGAAAACAGGATGCTGTGGACAATAAGACTTAATGCCTCTGCCTCCTTGGGAGTCAGGATTGCAAACCATCAGAAATATATGATTAAATATCAGAATAACGTGCTGAAGTCCACGCTAACTACTGTTAATAAACTGCCTGATGGATTATTTAAAACATTACTTGCCAAATCTTTTACTGCTGTCCTGGAGATTGGTAAGTACCTGCTCAGATCTGCTTATGATGCCTCTGATGCTTCAGCCAGAGCTGCTACCCTCACGTGTTTGTCTCTGCCAGTATTCCTGGCTAAGGGTGTTGCTGTTTGACTCTGTGAAACAGGCTGTGCTTGATGCCCCCTTTAGAGGACAACAACTTTTGGGGCATCTTTTAGGATGCATGCTGCATGATTTGCAGTCCTCCAAAATGACATTAAGATCTCTAAAACGCATAATGCGCAACAAGAACACATGGGATATAGGCATAAAGGAATGTTAGTCACTAAAGAAGGGAGGGCTAAGCCTGAGATCAAGTAGGGTCTATTGTATTACAGTAGGTAGGGAAAATAGGCAGGCTGGGTGGGCCAGGAGGTCTTTATCTGCCATCGAATTCTTTTTCTATGTAAAAACTCTAAACCAGACTCCCCATAGAGGTGGAGGGAGGGGACACGAGTTTCGGAAGCCTTATGGGAGGCCTGCTTATGAAAATGATTTGGTTCCCCTCCTGGAACCCTCCAACTCAAGTGGTCATTCCAAAAAGGGATCTGGCTCTGGTGGCCAGCATTCCACCCCCTGGCTATTTCTAACTCCTTTCTGCCTTCCCCTCCATCCATTTTACAGGGGGTAGAAGTGGGGGCAGGATCTCCCTCCATTTACCCCAGCAGAGGGTGATCACGACGCATACGAACATAAGGAGATGAAGGAAGAATTAGGCCTTTTGGACTGTCTAGTCTGCTCATTGTGCAGGGTTCACAGCTCAGGCTGTTGTCCCTCTGCCCCTGACCTTTCCATCTCTTTCCCCTCCTCCTCCTCCCTTGACCTTTATCCTCCCCATTCGTCCCAGCCCTTCTTGAAGCTGACCACTGTCCTTGATGAGATCACCCCTTCTGGCAGCACATTCCATTTGCTCATCCCCCTTTTGTGAGGAACAAAAAAACTCTGCAAACATAAACTTTTAGATGACCAATTAACTTTTATTGCCTAAAGAGGATTTGTCATCATTTTTGTTTTGTATTGCAAATCACCAATGTGGTATTTTACAGAAGTTGTGCAGGCTAGCAGTGATGCAGGGAACCCCAATGCCCCAGTGCTTTGCCCTGTAGTAAGGTTTCGTCAGGGAGCAAATTATAAGGAGACACCATACACTTACATAGTTCCATAGCTATAACAGCATCAAAGATTGACAGACATTTAAATTATACACTCAGTGTTACAAAAAGATTATTGCAGCACTATACAAAAAAAAACTCAAAGCTTAAGAAAATGTGCATCACATTGCAAACCCATTCAAAATTGCATACTTCATATTCTTGATCAAAAACAGTCTCTATTCAGAATGCTAGAGCTACTTTGGAAGGCCAAATAAGAACAGTTAGAAACATGGCATTGGTTCTGGGTACTTAGCTGCCCCATGATCACCCCAGTTTTTTGGTGTGTGTGTGTCCAAGAGTTCCTGGGGATCTACAAGAGCAGTTGATGCTCGGTGCCATGAGAGAAGAGGAAACGAGAGAGAGAGAGAGAGAGACAGAGAGAGAGCATGCGTGGTCCTCCAGATCTGGAGGGAAAAAAAATATTTACATTAGAAACATATTTACAGCTTATTTTAAAAGAAATGAACGGTCATTTCAACTTCCATTGTACACAAACTCGGGTACATACTTTTCCAAAGTTCAACTTTTTTGGGGGGGCGGGGGGTTGTGTGTTTGGAGGGAAATGAGAAAACCGGGGCCAAAGATCCATTGATCGGACACATCAAATAAAAATGATTATAAACCATTCTTATTTGCTAATTTTTTTTTTATTTATTTAAACTTTGGTAACTTTGGTCCTCTACCTTTCAACTTCTGCTATAGCTTAACCTCTCTCCTTAATCCTAAATCTTTCCTTCTTGTCCTCATCTGTCCCTTCATCCTGGAAACACGCGGTGGTGCTACCTCTCCCAAAGGGTGGTGACCCCTCCTCCTCTGCAAAGTTTCACCCAATTCCCTCCTCCCTGCCCTTGCTAAACTCCAAGAACACGTGGTCCTCTCTCAACTAACCTCCTTCCTCGATGACTCTTCCTTTTCCCCCCCACGTTCCAATCTGGTTTTCAGAAGAATCACTCCACTACCACCTCCCTACTCAGGCTCACTGACTTCATCCTCACCAGGATGGATAATAGCCTCATTACGTCTGCCATCTTTGTCAGCCTCTCCAAGGCTTTCGACACAGTCTCCCATGCTCTACTTATTGACTCCCTTATGGCTGCTGGGTTGTCTATTTATGCTCAAAACTGGTTTAGAGCTTACCTCTCAGGCAGAACACAATCAGTCAAGATCCAGGATACAATCTCTTCCCCTTCCCTCCCTGTTTCCACAGAAGTCAAACAGAGCTTGGTGCTTGGATCCATTCTCTTCTCCATCTTCCTAAATGACTTGCCTCAGTATGCTCCCCCTCCTTTTCTATCCATATGTATGCTGACAACACCATCCTGTTCTCCTCTGGCAAATGCCCTGCTGATGTAGCAGTCACCCTTCAGCATGACTTCCACCAAGTTCAGCTGTGGTTTGCCTCACATCAACTATTCCTAAATGCCAAAAAGACTGTCTCCATGACCTTTGGCACTAGGCAGAGACTGTAGGCTCCACCCTTTACCATCTTTCCATACCTTGATGGGACAATCCTAGAGGACACCTCCTCATTCAGATACCTTGGAGTTTGGTTGGACCAACACCTCAACTTCTTTGGCCACATTGACGCCATCCTGAAGAAACTGCGCCCCAAGTTTGGTACCTCATTCAGGAACTGTAGTTGCATCCCTCCTACGGCGTGGCATGAACTAGCCCAGAAGATGATCCTCCCCATTTTCGACTACTGTGATGTAGTCTATGGTGCCACTTCCAAATCCTCCCTAACCAGATTGGACACTCTCTTTAACTCCTTCTGTTGATTTGCCCTTGATGCTCCATCACGCACTTATCACTGTGACCTCTACCACACCCTGTCCCTTTCCCTGCTTGCCAACAGGAGCCTCACTCATTGTGCCAAACTCACTTCTAAATTTTGGCTGTGAGAACTTACCTTCTACCTCTCATACTCACTCTCCCCCCCAACTCCCTCAGATCCTCTGACACTCACACTTTGTTGGTCCCCTGTCGAACCACTCTCATCGGTCAATCAGGCTTTACCCATCATTTCCCGCAAATCTGGAACTCCCTCCCCCCGAAATATGGCACTCCTCCTATTCCCTTGCCTCTGCCTTACATAACTTTCTCTCATCTAACTGCTCCTGCTTTAACCCTCCTTAACCGTCCTCCTATACCTCTGCTCCTCTCCAGGCCCCTATTAAACCTCCCCCCGAGCCTGCTTCTTAGCACGCTCTCCTCTCCCTTCACGGCTTATCCCCTCACTCCTACCCCTAACCTTTTTTTCAATTACCAAGTTGCTCCTGCTTAGTTTTGACCTCTGGCAGGTTTCTTTGCATCTTAGAAGGGTCTAGCACTGGGCAAGCCTCCTCCTTCCTCTCCCTCTCTCTCCTTTCTGCACAACTTGTCCTCGCCGTAATCTGCCCTCTGTCAGGATTCTTAGCATCCTGGCAATGTCTGCTCTCAGGTAAGTTTCTTCCCTCCCTCCTTTTTTTCTTTCCTCTTCTATCCCCCAATTCCCTCTGCCCAACTTGTCCTCGCCTAATTCTATCCCCTGGCAGGGTTCTCTGCATCCTGGTGTGGCCCAGCACTGGGCAATTACTCTTCCTTCACTCCCCCTTCCCCTTTATCCTTTCTACCCAACTAGTCCTCACCTGATTCTGCGTTCTGGCAGGGTTCGCAGCATCACGGAGTGGCCTTGTCTTAGGCAAGCTTCTTCTTTCCCTCCTCTTTCCTCCTTTCCCTTCATCCTTTCTTTTCTTTCTTCCCAGCTTATCCTCACCTAGTTCTGCCCCGCAGGGTTTTCAGCATCCTGAGGGTCCAGCACTGGGAAATGACTCTTCCTTCCTCCCTTTCCCCTCCATCCTCACTATCATCTTCGCCCTTGCCTGACTCTGCTCTCTTGCTGGGTTCTCAGCATCCTAAAGAGCCTAGTCTTAGGCAAGTTTCTCCCACCTCCTCCTTCCCTTTACCATCCCTCTGCTATCTCTGCCCAACTTGTCCTTGGCTACTACTGCCCTTATTCTAAGTCCTCGCCTCATTCCGCCACTGGCAGCGATCTCCGGACTCTGAAGGGTCAGTTCCAGGTATGATTGCCCTTCCTTCCCTATCCCTTACCCCCACCTCTCTCCTGCCCCTCTCTATCCCCCCTGCAATTACTCAAAGGAATTCATTCACTTGAGCTAATAATTTGCACTTTTGTTCTGTCTGAGGTGCTCCCAGATTGCACTAGCCTTGTGTTAATTTGGGCACTGGGTCTAAAGAGCGCTGACCAGAATAGCATCGACAAGTCACGTGCGGAAAAAACGGCTCCGAGTTTTCTTTTGTGGGGGGTTCTGCCCCACAACCCCCTGCATGAGGGGCACTGCCCCCCAGCACCTCCTGTCATTGGGATTCTCACTCTGAGGGGAGCGGATCCCGGGAAAGTTAAATCGTGGGCTGTTACAGCCCATGTAAAATATATTACTAAGTCCTGAGGAATTGCTTAAGCTTGGAGACCAGGATTAGAACCATGGTCTCCACTAGTGCTGACCGAGCTGCTTGATACCCCAGCCCTAAACACCACAGGAGCAGCTCGCCAGCTTCCAGATTTTGGTGCTCTTGTGATGTACCAGCACCACGGACAGCGACTCAGGGAGCGCTTACAGCAAGTGCTGTAAATCCTCAGTCGCTATCCATGTGAGTGCTTACCAGACTAGCACCGTGAATTGTGACGCTATTCATCTAACCGGGTACTGTTAACTTGACCCTCACAACTGATTTTTTTGCTCACTTTTCTCCAGTAATGTTCCTCCCATCTTTATCCTCTCCTTCCCCCAGCTGGTTTCCCATGTCTACCCCTCTACCCTCCTTTGATGTCCCCCCACTGCACCTCATTCATTCAGTAGTTGCTAAATAATCTGCTTCTTAACCGTGATCCATTCCTGCAAGGAGTTGGCTCCAATACAAGTAAATTTTGTACTATATGCCTCAGATATGCCACTGTAATTAAATGCGTATTCTACAGATATGAAATATTTAACTGTATGTTATGTCACAAATGCGATTGTATGATTATTTATGATATTTTTAACTGCATGTCTTATTACAAGTGGAATTGAATGTTTGATTTCCCAGATATGTTAAATGTTAAACTGTATGTCTAATTTCTCATCCAGTTGTAACACCCCGCTCCCCCTCCTGGTCGCACCGGAAGAGGAGCAACTTATTGTTCAGTGTGCCTTCCTGGTGAAACATTTCAGTAAATAAATAAATAACCAGGAAAGGCACGCTGACCCAGGGCTCTTTTCCAGGTGTGACCCAGGGAATGGGGTATAAATATGAACAGATGCAAAAAAGGTGTCATAAAAATATAAATAAAATGCAAAGACATAACAATAAAAACAGTGCAATACAGCAGGATTCAGAGATCAGCAGAGCAGTTTTACAATCACAGCTGGGTTAAATTACAATGGTTTAAGCATAATAATGAAAGACAGAGCATAGCTAGGCAGACCTTAGTTTGCAGAAAGTGTTAGTGGCAGAGGCAAGGGGCAGTCGGGGCATGTCTGAGTAGGTACTTGAACTCTGGGAGCGATTTGGCTTGCTGGAAGGAAGGAACATGTAAGTTGGTTTCAGAGGGAAGGAAGAACGAAGGAGAAAGCTAGCTGTCCTGCTGTAGAGTGAAGGTGAGGGAGGGAGAAAGAGACGATCTGGGGCAGAGTAAATAGGAGGGAGGACAGATAGGGAGGAAGAAGTCCAAACCAGAATTTGGCAGTAAAGACTAAGGAGTGAGTCTGGCAATGGTGGGAGAGGGGAGGGATAGAAAGAGATGAGTAGAGGGAGCAGTGGTGAGTGCAGAATGGAGAGTTTGTGGCAAAAGGCATTTAGGAGGGTGTCTAGTTTAGAGAGGGGAAGAGGCAGGAGCAGTGCCATAGACGATGTCCACATAGTCGAGCACGTGGAGGATGGTTTTGTTAACCAGTTCGCAATGCACAGAAAGGGAGAGGCATTCTTTATTGTGGAACAGTACTCCTAGTTTTGGGCAGAGTATTGAGTGAAAGATGTCTATGTACTGAATAAGGGAAGTATTGGCAGGGCTAAGGTGGAGGTTGGCGGGGACTCAAAAGTTAGAAAAAAGATTGAAGAAGGGTTTTAGGTCCCAATGTTCATTGAGCCCACCTGGTTTCATGGTGTTTAATCTGAAAATCCAGCAGCCCTCTCTCACTGACTTTCTATTCTAATTCTAGATCTTACACTCTGGGTTGCTTCATAGACTCCATGACAAGACCCCCCGTCCCAAAAGCATTGGGGCAGTGCTCACCCTGGTGCCTCATTCCCACCTTTTGAGATCATCAGACTCCACCCTGCTGTCAGTCCCACACTGCTCTACAAAAATGGGTGAACATGCCTTCGCCCCTAAACTCTGGAACTCTCTCCCTTCCTGTCTAAAGGGCCCCCAATCTCACTCCTCCTTCAAAACTGCACTCTTCTCCCACCTAAAAGCATTGGATTCTTGTGACTGTAACTAGCCCTCTTGCCTCATTTCTTTATATCTAGTTTTGTTGATTCTCTGAAATGTTGAATGTCTGTAGTCTAATGTCATCACCTCTGTTATTGCCTGCAAGGATGGATACTACTATATGTAAGCTCTGTTGTTTTTTCCTCCAGACCATCCCTGCGTGGATATCCATAGTCAGTACCTGTACCATATACTGTATTGTACTGCATTTTATTTTTTATTTCACTGTATCTAATTGTCAACTGAGTACTGTATCCTCTCAGGTCGTACTTGAAAATAGGCAGGGTTTTTGCCTAACGCACCTACCCGATCAACAAAAAGCTAAATAAATAAAATTATTACTCCTTGTGTATTCTTCTGTTAATATTGGTAATGCTTTTACATGGTTGATGCAAGTTATTAGCCTCCTAATGCTGTGTTTACTTATTAAAATTTACAATCTTGTTCTACAGTAGTCTGTATCTCCAAGGGGTTATTTTATTAGCGTGGCTAGATTTAATTGTGCTTTGAATCATGTTTTTATTAAGTATTCTGTTTAAAAAAAAATCAATAAAGTCTTAATTATAAAAAAAAGGTAACTATGATGGGGAAGACCTGAACATTCTGACCAGATGGCAGAAACTGGACATGTATCTCCCCTGCAACCCTGTTTTAATATGTAGGTTCAGATCATCCATAACTGAAATGAGGGTTAACAATCCTGTTAAAGGGCAGGGGTCCAGTACTAATATTATTTGACTAACCCAAGCGAATTGGGGGGGGGGGGGATTAGCTGGAAACTCAGTGGATCTGGGGAGACACTAGATGGTTTTGCTTGAGGCCAGGCAGGCCTTTTCCACGCGGGCCTAGTATGTTGTAAAGGCCCGCCTAACCGATCATGTTCTTAAGTGTCACAGCATGAAATTTCATCACGCACGTAGCCTGAGCCCAGACCCTACTTGACCCTTCTGCTATTTCTGCCTTCCATGAGCCCATGAGCCATAATACTTAGCTGGATATCTCCCGTGCCTTCCTCCGTGGCATTCTGCATCTGAAACCTGCAGTCTGTCCTCCAGTCCCCGCTTGGGACTTGAATTTTATTTTGGAAAAGTTGACCCTGTATCCTTTTGAGCCAGTCGCGATTTGTGATTTGCATTTTCTCTCTTGGAAAATGCTCTTTTTAGTTGCAATTACTTCTGCTAGAAGAATTTCAGTGCTTCGGGCCCTTTGGTGTGAAGAGCCTTATTTGATTTTTCACAAAGACAGGGTGTCTTTGCACACAAATTCTAAGTTTCTCCCTAAGGTGGTTTCCAACTTTACACTCAGTCTATCCACCTTCCTGTTTATTTTCTGGAGCGTGCCAATCCAGGGGAAGCACTACTCCATACTCTAGATGTGCCCAGAACTTTGAAGTGTTACCTGCTCAGAACTAAGGAGTCCAGAAAGTCTAAGCAGCTGTTTGTTTCTTTTGCCCCTGGTAGAGAGGGCGCTTCAGTTTCTAAGCTGTGTTTATCCAAATGGTTGGCAATTTGCATTGTGTTCTGCTACAATAAATACTGCAAAGAATTGCCTGGTGCTGTCAAAGCTCACTCCACGCTGGCCGGTGGCGCTGAGGTTGAGGCGCGGACGCCACACCTCGCACCACACTGGCGACCCAGGTTCGGGAGTGGACTCGGGTCGACGGGGGTCAGCAGGGAGAGAGAAGGATTGAGCACCCAATGGCAGCTCTCCTTCTCCGGGGAGGGGGTACCGTACTCTCCGCTGCATTACCGCCACCTGTTGGGGGAACCTCAGGGTGGTCGGTGCAGTTGGGGAGATGTTCCACGTAAGGGTAGACGTTGGCAGGGGACTGGCTTTGACGGGCGTCTACACGCGCGCTGGCAGCCTTGTCCCCATTGCACGCTGACGTTGGGGGGATGCACCAGAACATCAGGAAAAAATCCTGCCCTGGTCTAGGCGACAAGCCTCAGCGTCGGTCCCGAGGCAGCACCCAAGAGAGCAGACTCCGATGTGTGCCCTCCCAGTCGTTGTTCAGGGGGAGATATGGGAGATCTCTGCCACCCTGCCCAGTGGGTAATCCAAGGTTCTGCAGGTATGTGGGCAGCGTTAGTACTCTAGGGGCAGACTACTCAGGGGAGTTGCAGAAGGGGACCTACAAGGGGAGCTCCGAGAGAGTGATCAGTGGCAGAAAGTAGGAGGGATAAAGAAAGAGTGTTTAAAAAAAAAAAAAAAGCTCACTCCACTAGAGGCATGGCTACCTCGGTGGCTTGTTTCAAAGGGGTCTCAGCTGCTGATATTGGCTCTGCTGCCACCTAGATTACAGTCCACACCTTCACCAGGCATTGCAGTCTGGACATTGCTTCTAGGGCCAGTGCAGGATTTGGTTGGGCTGTCCTACATGATGGACTCCTGTTTTATGGAGATCCAGCCCCCAAGACTCTCAGTTACTCTTTGTCACTGCTTGGTACTGGTTCCTACGGTGTAACCTGATGACTGAGATACCCCCAAAGAAGATAGAACAGTTACGTAAGAACTTATTGTAACAGTAGGTCTTCGAGGGGATCTCGGTCATCAGGTATATTTCCCTCCCACCATCACCCTTCTTAGGGGCTCCTATTCAGAACCTGGCTGTCTGCTGTTTCCATCATTATTCTTAGAGTCAGGTCCTCGCCTCTTGGGTCTCCAAGGCACCAGCCTTGCTCCTTTATCTCCAGAGAGAAAGAACTGAGGAGGGCACTGGGCCACCTACACATGTATTCTGCTGCTAAAAATCTTCTGTGTGAATTCCCATTCACCGCGGTGAAGTTCCTTTGGTGTATTTTGATGACTGAGATCCTCAAGATCTACACTTATGATAAGTTCTTACGTAACTGTTCTTTCTAGTTACATCCTCCGTGAAAGAAGATGCTCCAATGGTGGATGGAACCCAGAAACTTGCTCAAATGGATTCCTTTTCTAATCTCCTTGCCTCATCAGATTCTTACCACAGATGCTCCGGGATGGGCTGGGCTGGGGGCACATCTGGGGCCCCATCAGACACAAGGCACATGGAACAGAGTGAGGCTTCCCTCCTCATAAACGTTCTAGAGATGAGGCTGTTCTGTATGCTCTGCAAGCCTTCCAGAACCATCAGTCCTGGGCATCTGCTGGTGCAAACAGACATCAGTGTAGTACACTACATAAAGAAGCGGGGGATATTTTCTTACCACCTCTGCAGAGAAATGATGAGGGTTTGGTACTGCGCTAGGCCACACATGTTCCAGGCATCCAAAATATTCTGGCAGACAGGCTAAACAGGTCGCAGTCCAGAATGCACAGTGGGAGCTGCTGGCCTCTGTGGTCGAAGACCTGTTTGACAGATTTGTTTGTTTTCGTAAAAGCCAACGACTTGGTGAAACATTAGACATTTTGTTACTGTGGGCTTCTGAGACAATACTGTGTGCTCCAAGTGGTGAGAAAATAGAACTCTATATATTTCACTATAACTGAACTGTGGACAGCATTTTTGTGTGTTCGATGTGCCATGACTGCTTAACTAGGTTATTTGTTTATTTAAGGTTAAGACTATTGAGCATAAGCTCATTCACAAAGATGACCTTATAATTAATATGTGTGTGTGTGTGTGTGTGTGTATGTATATATGTATGTATATATATATATATATATATATATAGATATATATAATATATATATACACACACACACACACACAAACAATACAGACGTACAGTTATTCAGAATTAATAAATTAGATAAAACAATTACAGGGCTTTTGTAAAGGTAGTAAATGCTTTTTCAGTGCAAAAATAGATGGAGGTTTTACATGTTATTTCCTAAACTCTGACGGGAGATTATTCCAGAAAATTGGAACAAACTGACTAAGCAATACAGTGAACATTTTGTTTTGGTATATGGAACCAGTATTTCTTTTAGGTAACAATTTCTCAGTGAGAGATAAATGTTTCTGAAATTTAATCTATCACTGAGATACCTACGAACTAAGCCTAAACCACATTTGCAAGCAAAATGGATTTATGAAGTTCCCTCCTACTGGACAATGATAACCAACCTAGATGATGATATATTTCACACTGATGAACATTTTTAGAGCATGTAAGAATTAGTCTTGCCAGACAATTGAAAAGAACATCCAGCGTATGCAATCTTTCAAAAGTCACATTATCATACAAGATAAATAGAATAACAGATACGTTCAGGTGTATTACAAGGCAGTAATCCATTGAGAGGATCTGGGGACACAGCAAACCTCGAGAGCGAAGCTCAAGAGGTTTCTTGTGTCCCCAGATCCTCGAGAAGAAGGACTGCCTTGTACCACCAGAACGTATTTATTTTTTGTAATATGTGGATGTGAGGAAATTGTAGGTGCTTACTTTTGCCATGGAGTGAGGAATCTTCGGTTGGGGTGCTGAGGTGTTTTTTCTGAGACGGAGCCAATGATTGCAGCAAGAAAGATGAGTTTTCAGATTGTGTAGAAAGTTCAAACACGGAAACTGTAAACTGGGCAACGAACTAAAAAACAAAACGGCAGTAAAACAAGCTTTTTTTCTCTTGACTGTGCGACAGTTGCTGTGGAGACTTAGTCAGACTCCTCGAGTTGAGTACATGACGCATCGCTTTTTTTTTTTTTTTTTTTTTTACTGGTTAAGTGGGATTTTTGTAAGAGGGCAGTCTTGTTCTGATGGATTTTTCCGCTTATAAAGTGCCATTTTCAGTCAGGCTTTAGGCCAGCGTAAATGTTTAGCTGGCTTTTGTAATATGGCAGTTACAGTAAAAACTTGACTATGCAGTCAGCACGAGCTGTCAGGTTCGCGCTTGCGCCTTGATCAGAGTGCAGATAATACTATTGTTGAGATCTTCCATCGATAGTATTATGGGATCTCAACGATAGTATTACGGGATTCCATCGATAGTATTATTGAGTTTGGACCAGTGTATTACAAGGAATGTTTTGTATGGTTTTGGGGGTTATTATTTACAGAATCCATGTATTACATCACAATAGTCAATCAGTGGCAAAATTTGAACTTGCATGATCAATTTCAAGGTATTTGAATCAACGCAGTACTGATTTCTGTAAAAAAGTCCCACCCTCTTGCTAACTTGAGCTATCAATTTATCTAAATGTTTGTTTCCTGAACCTGATTGGTCCAACCAAAATCCTAAATATGTGTAGGTGTCCACGCACTCCAGGACAGGTCCAGTGCTATCCCGGATCACTATTTCATTATCCATCTTCATTTTTCGAACTGTACCAAAAATCATACATTTAGTTTTAGAGAGATTAATCTTTAATTTGGAGTTTGTGAAAAAAGACTGAAGGCTGTTGAAACTGTCCTGGAGAGTGTTTCGGACACCACAAATTGAAGAGTGGGAAGAATATACTATAGTATCGTTGGTGTAAAGATGGTAGCGTGAGTCCTCCACATTCTGGCCCAAATCTTTTAAGTATATCAAAAAAGAGCAATGGCCCCAGGACAGAGCCGTTGGGTACACCACTCTCTACAAGAAGTGGGGCAGACTCAACACCATTTACTGCTGCAATTTGATATCGATCTGTTGGAGCAAAACCAGTTCATAAGGAACAAGGCACCCTATGTAGCACAAGAGGTACTGTAGTTGGATTTGTAGAGACAGAGCATCAAACCACTAGCCACACAGGAGGTGAAAAGTGGTCTTTGAAAACAGGGCAGCAGTTCTGAGCATGTGGCTCTGGCTGAGACACAAGGGGAATGCCCACGATTGGGACCCACTTGTAAATCAGATTGCACAATGTGCTAAAAATGACCAAGACCCATAGACTTCTGGAAACAAGGGGGATCTCCATGCTACCAGATAAAGGGTTAACTGAACTCGTCAGTTAACCATGTCCCTCTTTCTTATATCAGGGAAGAAGAAGGGGGAACCTAGGTGCATCTGGATTTGTAGGGCTGGACAGTCCAACGGAGTTGAGATCTGTTCATCTCCTTGACACCCCTAAGGGTGGTGGCATAAAGGCTCAGATACACAAGGAAGAAAAGGGCATATCAAACAAAATAGTCTGACATAGAAAAAAAGATTACATCAAAAAATGACCTGTTTCTCCTGCAACCACAGGGATGTGCCCTGTGGGAGAGCTATAGCTGATCCAAACAGGTGGTTAATTGGAGTAGATTGGGTAGCACCCAGGGGCACATGCTACATTTAGCAACAAATGGGGATATACCAACATGGGGGATATATCCCGGGCAGGGAGAAGGAGGATACGAAAGAAAAAATGAGGAGGGAGCTACCTTCCCACACTAATTTATTTTTAGTTGCTGTGAGGTCTCCAAAGGGACCCTCACCCCCATGTTATATTTTCTTTTTTTTCTTGCTCCTTGATATATTGGTATATAATTTAGATAGGTATATATATTATAGTGCCATGGTAGTGGCACTATAGTTATGAGTTGCCCTTCCACTTCTGTGTTAAACCCCAAATTTTGCACTTTAATAACTTTGCAGCCGTACAACCAGTTTGCCTGAATGTTTGCATCGCAATCTGGTACCCTAGATCTCTGGATCTGGCACATTTCATTCCAGTCGAATCACGATGTTGTGAGCTGCAGAGTGCCAAAACCATGAAAACTACCACTTTTTGGGCAATTTATTTGCTCGGGGCTACAGCCCAAATGTTTATTCCATCTACTCTGAAATTGTCAGGGAATATGTGGTCTGGGTCACTGATATGTGCCTTTTGAAGGTTTGATGAAAAAATATTAATCCGTTAAAAAGTTATTCAACTTTAAAGTTTCCCATTATAGTCATTGGGAGAAAAATATTTGTGCCATGCGAAAGCACCTTTTTGTGTTGCAAATGCACTCAGTACTGTCGTGTGGCCACCATCTTGTTTTCGGTTAGTGACAGAGAAAAATCATTGTAATTCAAAAATAATGCCCTCGGTAAACACCAGCAGTTGTGTTTTCCTAATCTGGGCCCTAGAACATGATCCTGCTTTCAGTTTTTGGAAATAATGCTCGAAATATAATTTTCACTTGTTTTCCTTTGGTAGTGTCACAAATTGTGAAAGTGTCATTACGTTCTTTCGCAAATTGCGACATCCTTTCGTGACCGCTTTCACAGAATTTGCAAAAGTGTTGCAATTTGAGACAGTATTGGCCCAAAAATACCAGTTTCTTTGCCACTTCACTGCAGCTAAATAGTTTTGACTTTTGGGTTGAAATGTGCAGGATAGAAAAGGCGTGCCCCACAGATGTGTCTTTTGCTGGTTTGGTTATAAAATTTACTTCGGTTCCATAGTTATATGATATTCTGAAGTTGAGAAATTTCCCATAGGATAACATTGCAATGCCCACGGCGCCTTTTGGCACCTGTATCTCGAAAGGGGTTCAAGATGCAGATTTTTTGTTAAGCACAGCTTAGTCCACCATGCGTGCAGATTGCCAGGTCATGACTACAACTGCGGTAGAACTTTTTCCGAAGTTCCTATGGTTACTGAGATATTGCCACATTTGCAGCACAAGGGTTACTTGGAATGTGTTTAGGCCTGTGCTATGTCTCTGTATTTATGGGAAGATGGTAGCGCCGTGGATACCATTATGCAATAATGGGTGCACAAACCCTTCATTATAGCAGTACTGGGGCGCAGGACCCAGAGGGCCCTGCACTTCCACAGGGAGATGAAGGTGCATTACAGTGTCTCTACACTTGTGCTTAGATGGGAGAGCAGAGCCCATAGGGCCCTGCACTCCCACACATCGATACCATTATGGAGTGATGGTAGCATGATGGCGGAGCCCTTCGCCCCACAGCTACATATGAGTAACACAATTTCAAAAGAAGGAAATTCATTGCAGAAAACTCCATTAATGCATCAGTTGGGTTGACAGTACAATGACAAAAGTGGAAATTCAACATTAGGGTAAACAACCCTATCACCCCCACCCTCCACACCAACAGCCATTGGGGTGTGCCTTGGGGTGGTTAGGCCTAACTCTCACCCCATTATCCTATACTGTACCTTCTCAGCTTGTTTACGTATGGAATGGGGTAAGAGCTAGGCCCGAAGACCCCCAAGGCACACCCTGATGGCTGTTGGTGTGTAGAAGGTGGAGGGGTAGAGGGTTGTTTACCCTAACATCGGATTTCCACACTTTGTCGCTGTTCTGTCAACCCTAACTGATGCATTAACAGAGGCTTTTTGCAATATGTGTGTGTGTGTGTGTGTATAGTGTGTGTGTATGTAGTATATATATATATATATATATATATATACACACACATATTTTTTTCACTGTAAAACTTCATTAATGCATTAGTTAGGATTAAAGCGACAAAAGTGGGGAAATGGGATGTTAGGATTATCCCTAATCCCACACACCACCCCACCCTCATCCTCCACAGACTGACAGGCGCTGGGTGTGCCATGGGTCGACAGGCCTAACTCTCACTCCATTCCATGTGTAAACAGGTTGACATGCTACAGTAAAGGAGAATGGTGTGAAATTTAGGCTTCAGACCCCATGGCACACCCCAGCATCTGTCAGTCTGTAGAGGATGGGGGGGTTAGGGGCTCAACCCTGACATCTCATTTCCCCACTTTTGTCACTTTAACCCTAACTGATACATCAATGAAGTATTTTGCAATGAATGTCCTTACTTTTTGGAAAAGTATAATATAACTAGTAAATGGTACGTGTTGGTGGGAGCACGGGGCTTCCACCATGCTGCCCATTTGTGCATAACGATATGCGCCTGTGGGAGTGCAGGCCCTCTGGGCCCTGCACTCCCACTTACACATAACTATGTAGCCATGCAGCAGCCCTATTAACTAATTTACCAATATTTCAGCAACCGTAGCAGCTATGAAAAAAATTAGTGTCCTAATCATGACAGCGAAACCTCCACTCGAGATAAAGTCAACTAAATCTGTATCTTGCATCGTTTCTGAGATACCAGCATGGAAAAACACTGTGGCGCCCCATGTTATATCCTATGGGAACATTTCAACTCAGAATGGCATATCTATAGAACTGATAGTGTTTTACACCTAAACAACATAAATTGCATCTATGGGACACCCCCCTTTCTACCCTGGAAATTTCAGGCCAAAAGACCAAGCCATTTATTTACAGTGTAATGTACCTGGTAATCGATATGTGTTGATGGGAGCCCGGGGCCTTCGAGCCCCACGCTCCCACCAAACTGCCCATTTGTGCATAATGATATGTGTCTGTGGGAGTGTGGGCCCTCCGAGCCCTGCACTTTCACTTACACATCATAATGGACCCATACAATAGCCCTGTAGGCTTGAAAAGCAACTCTTGTAACATTAATTTGCCAATTATCTCCGTAACTGTACAACCTGTGAAAGAAAATACACTGCAAGTGTAATCTGTGACTTTGAGACATCTTCGCGTGCTTAGTCTACCTAAATGACTAAGTTGCAGGAAGCAAAAAATCTGTATCTCACATAATTTCCAAGATACTGGCAGCGAAAGTTGCTGTGGGTGCCGCAGTGTTATCCTTTGGGAAAAATCTGAACTTAGTGATGGCATGTCTTTGGAACTGATTAACTTGTTTACACCTAAACAGCATAATTCACATCTCTGGGATACCCCTTTATACCCTGCAAATTTCAAGCCAAAAGACCAAACCGTTTTACAGTGTACTAGCAAAGTTTTTAAATTCCTAGTTCGTGAGGTGGCAAAATTCCTAGTTCGTGAGTTCAATCCCCATTTGCGAACTGTCAAAATCACCGTTCGAAAGAAATCCTTGACCATCAGATTTTGGCCATCTGGTCCTGAAATGATGATCTACGATTTTATCAGCTCACGAACTGGGATTGGCTCGCGAAAGGGGATTCAAAACCCCAGTCCACTTTCATGAGTTGACAAAATCCCCATTCACAAGTCAATCCCCATTCAGAACCAATAATTGTTGCAGAATGGCCATCTGGTCAGGAAATGACAGTCAAGGATTTTGTCACTTGCGAAATGGGATTGTTCATGAATGGGATTTTGTCAGCTCATGAACAGGGATTTTGTCAGCTCACAAACTGGGATTGGCTCGAAAAGGGGATTAAAAACAAGGGGGAGCTGCAAGACTACCAGGGATATGCAGAAGATTATTTATTTTATACAGATTGGGGGCCACTAGACTACCAGGGATATAGAGAACAATATTTCTTTATACAGATTGAGCAGAATGAAGCTCCCTGAACAAAACCCACCCTCATTTGACTCCCTAGGGCACCCCTGGGTTGAGAAAATAGATTTTTTAATCTGGCCATCTTGTCTTCACTCATGATGTATGATCGGGATCAAAGAATTTCGCGATCAAAGAAATTGCAGGCTCACGATCAAAGAATAAAAAAATGCTGTAAATCAATCATTTGAGGGAATTGCGGTAAACCACCACTATGGTTCGATAGAACGAAGCCCTCTGAGCAAAACCCACCCTCATTTGACTTCTTAAGGCACCCCTGGGCTGAGAAAATAGATTTTTAAATCCGGCCATCTCGTCCCTCGCTCGCGATGCACGTTCGCGATCAAAGAATCTCGCGATCAAAGAATTTGCAGGCTCGCTATCAAAGAATAAAAAATGGTGAAACGTGATTTTTTTTTCACCGTTTTGAACCAAATCAACATAATGCCTCGATAGAACGAAGCCTCCTAAGCAAAACCCACCCTCATTTGTGTCCCTAGCCCATCCCCAAGCCAAGATATTTGTGTTTTTAGGTCGCGATGCAAGATCGCGATCAAAGAATTTGCAGGATCGCCATCAAAGATTGTGAGCCACAAATTAAGATTTAAAAGCTTATAACTCAATTCTTTGACTGATTTGGATGAAACCAATGGCATGGCTCAATAGATCAGAGTTCCCTGAGTAAAACCCATCCAAGTTTTACTTCAGAGGTGACCCTGAGCCGAGATATTTGTGTTTTCAATCTGAAATTTAAAACAAGATGGCGGACCTCCTGATCAAAGAATTTTAAAATTCTTGGGGACAAAAGATTCATGAACTGCGAGGCTGCAAATTCTTTGATCACCAGGTGGGAACAGATGGCCAGGACTCCATTCTTTGTTCACCAAACATACATATAAATCTTCCATTGACTTATAATAGGAACTTAAAACTGGCATAACTTTTGAATGCCTTAATATTTTATCACCAAACGAAAAGTGACGTTTGGCTACCAAAGCTCTTTCAAATGAGCCATCTCACAGAGCTGCACACCACACAGCCGTTGCTCAGGGCCACGTCCAAAATCCTAAAAGCAGCCTCCAAAAATGGATAATTTTGCATTTTCAGCATTTTGCTGCGCAAAGACCGTAAGCCCAACTGAAATGAAATGTGGAAAATCAAGAGATCTACCTTGTCCCACCGCACATGCCAAATTTCAGGCAAATCCGTTGAACAGGTCCAAAGTTATTAACGCTCAAAAGTTTGACTTTAACATAGACGTGACATGTGAACCCTAACTATAGTGGCGCGACTGCGTCACTATAATAAATATATACAGTATATATATATATATATATATATATATATCAGGGATCGACAAATTTTAAAATCACTGGTAGTCCAGGACAAGTGGCTTGTCCAAAAGTAGTAGTCCGTGCTGAAGCTGGTAGTCCGGTTAAAAGGGGTATATTTTTAAGAAAAATCAATTAAAGTTAAGAACAAAGTGTTTGTATGTGTTTTTGGGTGTGTGGAAGTGTCTGTGTTAAATATTAATATGTTAACACTGACAGTCTGAAAATGTTTCATTTCTGTTATATATCAAACAGAACAGAATGAGTGTCAGGAGAGGAGAGACTAAAGCCCCTTTACACTGAGGCTAAATAAATCATAGCAGTTCACCCCTTCACTCCTTTCAACTTCACCTCTCCCCAACAACACAGCCCAAAGGACACAGTTAGGCTCCTCTCTTATTTTATTTTTTTTTAAATAACTTTCTTTTTTTATGTGTCTTTCCCAAGCCTGCTGGCCACAGGACACTAGTGGCAGGCCAGGTTACCCCTGACTCCTTTCCACAAGTCACTACTTAGTTCTCCAGCAACATAGCCCACACACAATGTTTTAGGCTCCTCTTATTTTATTTTTTTAAATCTATTTTTGTTTTTTATGTGTAAGTCTTTCCCAAGCCAGCTGGCCACAGGACACTAGAAGCAGGGTTGGTCACCCCTCTTTAGTTCATGCCTTTCCACACGCTACCTCTCCCACACAAACCACAAACAATTAGGCTTGCTCCTCTTATTTTATTTTTCCTTACTATCTTTTTTATTATTAGCTTTTTTTTTTCCTTTGTCTTTCCCAGGTCAGTTGGCCACAGGACACTAGAGGTACTGACAGGTCACCCCCTCACTCCTTTCCACACGACAGACACCTATAGCCCAACAACATAGCCAGCCTGATCCCACACGCAGTTAGGCTCCTCCTTTTTATTTTATTTTTTTGAATCACATTGTCTTTCTCTTTATACGTCTTTATGTGTCTTTCCCAAGCCAGCCGGCCACAGGACAGTTGAGGCAGGACACAATATTGTGGGCAAGTCCCACACCCTTATCTTTTAGCTCAAATTGTCAGTGCTGTAGTGTTTTGGTTGTTATCCTTCTCTGTGTTGAACTTTAATGTACAGCACTCCGTTCCCTGGCCTACACCTACATAGCAAAGAAATTGCCCAACTGCCCCACACAAAACAGATGTGATGCTGACGCCCTCTGCTGTAACTGTTCTGTACAGTACGCTCACTGACTAGTGACTACAGTATTCCCTTTTCACTGGTCAGATTTTTTCTATCATCCAATCTCACATTGAGTTCTCTCTCATTATATTATTTTCCTGTTTTGTTTTTAATTAAAACAAGTGAGCAGAGTTAAACAACTTTCTGGATGCCTGCTGGCAGCGGCTTCTTTCTGACCCGGGGAGGGACCTCAGATTTTGTAAATCAGTATGAAGGCTGTTAGGCTGTACTCTTTGATTGTTTTTTTTATAAGACTTTTCTTTTTGGTACCTGTCTGGCACAGACTCAGACAGACACATTGATCTTATCAGCAGGCCCAAAACACAGACCCTGTCCTCACCTGACTGACTAGTAGATTGCCCAGTTGCCCTACCAACCATCATCAGACTCGCCAACCCAAGCTTTCACCATCCCCTTACTTTTTATTTGTGTCCCAAGAGATTTCCCCCAAAACTATTTTTCTCTCCCCTCCCAACCCCAACTTTCCATTCCTACTACAACAAGCTTGGTAAAGAATCCCCTGGGCCCCACTAATTATTGCATCAAAGTTCAGTCCACACTCCGATAGATCGCAATTGCACAGTCGCACAAATAGAAACCGCACCCACACACTTCTGCAGCTGCAGTGAAAATGGCAGGTCTCCGAAATTACCACCAACGAATGTTCTCCAGCACAACCCTCTCCCGTGTCAGGATTGACAGGCAGCCACAACAACCAATGTGCCAACTCACCTGTCAGTCCTGTGGATGGCACTGCTTATTGATGACCTATTGGCTGGGTGCAGTGGGTGGGCAGGAGGCGGCCCAGTCCACATTCCAGCAGGCACGATCCTTCTGCTCCATCTTGGTGCTCTGGTTCCCTCCTTCTTTGTGAACGCAGAGCTCCCTGTGCTGGCAACATATACCATGTGGGGTGCTGGACTCGCGATCATGTGCGTGGAGCCCCACTCAGAGGAATGAGCTGACCAGCCAGAGGACATCTAGTGGCAGAAACTGATACAGCAGCTTAAAACAAAAAGCCAGACAGCCAGCTCCAATTTGGTTGTCCACGGACACCCGATTCCACTCAAAGTGCTTATCCGGCAGCATTACATGGTAGCCCGGGACATCGGGCTATGGGATTTGTCAATCCCTGATATGTATGTCTGTGTGTGTGTGTGTGTGTGTGTGTGTGTAATATACATACACACACACACCCCAAAAAGTGACTATGTGGTGCAGCCAGCAGGGTAAGCTTGCCCAGAAGCCCTGACTTTTTCTGAGCAGGGGATGGTAGGAGGCTGTAGTAATCAAAGGTGAAGATATTCTGGAAGATCTGCTACTGTATTATGGTAAGTACATAATTTTCATATCTATTATGAATCAAGCTTCACCATGATCCCCACTTAGGTAAGGGTACCGAGTCTCACTTTCTGAGGGAGGAGCAGGGTCGCCCAGAGGGTAACAGATATCCTCCGCCTCTGTGTGGAGAACACCTGAATGCACAGGCTTCTCATAATTCTGGCAGGATCTGGGACTGGTCAGGGCCAGATGGTGGCTCCAGTGGCACAGAGGTGGAATGGCACTGTGACAGCTGCTGCTTGATCCTGAGGGAGAAGAAATAAGCCCCTTGGAACTGCGGGTTTAGCACCTTGATGTCGGGCCAAAGGTGCCAGTCCAGAAAGGGGAAATCATGCCATCCACCTGAGGCAGGCTGCAGTTCCTACTAGCCTGGAGGCCATCTTACTAGAATTATGTGATGCCCTTGATTGGTGCTAATCTACCTCCAGGCCTAAAGCAGCAAGGCATATGGTTTGCCTGACTAACTCACTTTGAGGCATTGCAGCTAAGAGCTGTCCTATCTGCAACCACAGACAGTGATTGAAGGCTGCCTGATGTCCGTGGTATGCAGATATGCATGTAAGGGTGTGAGCCAGTGTAAAAACCTTCTGCCCAAAAGCATCCATCTAAGCGTAATCTACCTCTGGAGGTCACTCATGCGTGAGGTGTCTAGGCCCTGATGGGGGTCTGAAGTATTTCCAACCCTGAAGTGCTACACCTGTCAGACCGTGGTGGGTGCAGGTGCATGATACAGGAGTTAGGTGGCCCTGGTGGCTGGAGGGCAGGATTAGGGATGCCTCAGTATTACCTGTGATGCCTCCTCAAAGGCTGTAGGCCAGGGAGGGATGAAACAGTGCCATCATTGGGAACTTCAAGGACTCCCAATGGCAGGGCTACCAGATAGCGGCCTGTAGGAACCACTGTAAAGTGCTTAAAGCCTTTCCATTAGGAATTGCTTGTACAGAGAGTACTCAGCAGCTGAGGACAGGTGTGAAGATAATTTGTTGTGCTTTGAGGAGGACGTTGATGGGGATGAGGCACTGAACCACATGTTGTTGGTGCTGGGGAGAAGGGCCAGAACTAGGCCCTGTTGAAGTCCCTGTGGAAATGTCTGAGACATCAATGGACTCTGTGTTGCTTCCACACAGAACGTAGGCAAGATTTCTAAGTAGCAGTGAGGCTACAGAGGTTGACAAGACTTGGAGTCTCAAGGGCCTGTACCTGGGCCTCAGAACTGCATAGGAGGCTTCATCTGAGTCAAGGGATTGGCAGAGTCACTCATAAGAGGTCCTGTATCAGAGGAGTGACCTGATCAGTGGCCCTGGGAGGATTCCCCCAGGCGAGGAGTGCGGAGTCAAGTAGGGTGGCCCAAGACCTCACTGGTGGTGGTGTCAACCAGTGGCTCTGTAAGAATGCCACCTCAGGCCACTATCAGACTCTTAAGTCAGCGCCATCTCCAGTGGTGGGTCAGGGTCAATGACATCCGCAAACATGTTTGCCAACATTGACCCCAGAGCCATCCCCAACTGCAGTGCTGCAGATGGTGCCAGAGCCAGGGATGGCATAGTCACCGGTGTTGTGCCTGGTGACAGCCCAGGACTGACACCATGACTGTTGCCGTGTCCGTCGCCAGGGCCAGAGGCATACTCACTCTTTGTGCTGCTAGTCACACTGGGTAAAAAAAAAAAACTCTTCCTGGGCAACTGAATGCACATTGGCCTTGGTGCAGACCTCTTCTCTGATACTGCAGATAGTGTTAGAGGGTAGTCCAGTACCTCTCAGCTTGTCACTATGAACAGTGAAAACAGCACAGGCAGTACAAGACAACACCAAGGTGTCCATTGGTGTAGACCGAGTGTACAGTTTTGGCTTCACCACAGGGGACGTTTGCTGCTCAGGGCAGGCAGATGGGGAGAGGCTTACAGCAGACCACCTAGAAGGAGTCAGTTGTCCACCAGACTCACCCACTAGGTCGTCCAGTGCCTCAGCATGGTGAAGTCAAAGAGGATCCTCAAGGGATCTCAAGGGTATGGCAGTCCATTGAGAAGCAGGTGTTGCACACATCCATGTCATGCTGAGGCCAAGGCTGCACAGCTTCAAACCCCAGGAAGTCTTACTGTATTCTGACAAATGCCATTAGCCCTTCCAGATGAACTGCCCGGAGATGAGAGTTAAAAGCCTATATGCTAATAGTGGAACATTCGATAGCTTGAGCTCAGTTCCAAACCACTGTTTCTGGTACATTTTATGTAAATGCCAGATTCTTTACTCCACCTGCCTGTGAATTACCTCAGAGATTTCTCCTCAGCTCTTCAGTTGAAGTACAAGTTTTGTCAGTGTTTATAACCGCCATTTATTTTATTTTAATTGTCAAACCTCTGTCCTTCAGTAACAGGTTAGATTAGACTAGGTTTCCTTTTTTCTGGTAAGTTTTTCAGTTTTGGCAACTGGGAGGAAACCAAAGATTTTTTCTTATCTTGTGAGGTAAAAATGTCTAGTCTTCTTTGTATTTTCTCATTCTAAGGACCGGTAGATTTTGGTTAAAAAAGCGAGTGTTTTTCTTGTTTTTTTCCTCGGCTGCTAAACTGGCTGTTAACCAAATATCTTCTCTTCTCTTCACTTATCTGGGTCTAAACCACCCACTGTGGATAAGTGTTAAAAACTTTTCTCAGTTGTTGTTATGTCACAGAACCAAGAAAAGAACCAGTCCCACTGGGTTTCAGTATTGTACTGAGTGCAGTGAACCTTTGCCAAGGCTGATCTGCATATTGTTTATGTAGTCTGCCTTGGGTTTGACCACCTTCAGGCAGATTGCAAAATCTGTAAAAATGTCCCTCAGTCTACGCTGGATAGGCGACTTAACAGACAGCAGGAGAAAATGGCTGAGAAATGAACTGACACAGAAAGTCGGTCCGGTTCTACCAACAAAGATAAACCGGTGGAACCGGAGGGGGTGCCCTTTAACCAGGGTGAAACCTCCACTGGGAAAAGAACCGCTGATACAGGCCTTGAAATGCCTGCAGCAAAAAAGAAAAGAAAAACAACCATTTCGGAACCGCAGAAACTTGCAGTTGCGGTTCCAACTGCTGAGGAAATAGCAAAAGCTATTAGAATTATCCAATCTCGTCAGACCGTTCGCGAACAAGCCAGCATGTAATGGCTCAAACTCTGGTTCAGACACTGGGTACTTCACTTCTCTCCGGTTCATTTGAGCTGGAGTCTTTATATAACCAGGAGTGGGAAGAGGAGGAAGATTTTGGTGAGCCCATGGAACCTTTGGTCTCACCAGACCACCTGGACCCTGAGTCCCCTCCTCGTCCCTCTGGGGACCCTTTATGAAAAAGGTAGCAGAAGCTTTGGAGCTGCCTGCTCAGGAAGCTTCTGAGGACGAAGAAGAGTAGGATTATGTAGAGATGATGAATGCGCCTGCTTCCAAGAGACTTCTGATACCCATCCTCAAGTCCTTAAAAAGGCAGCCCATGAAAATTTTGCACACCTCAACATCTATACCTCCTGCAGATAAAAAAGTGGACATGAGGTACTCACTAGCTGGTAATGGCACTGACTTTTTATTTAGCCACAGCAGTCATGAGGGGGTGGTTCAGGCTGCTGCTTGTGAGAAAGCATACACACCCCTTGACTTGCAACCTCCTGAAAAGGACTCCAGAAAATCAATTATCTGGCTAAACAGGGGTACCTGGGGGCTTCTCTGTGTATAAGGCAAGCCTCTTATATGGTCTGTGTTTCCAGGTACCAGGAGTCCTTGTGGGAATCTGTCAAAGAACTGGCCACCTAGGTTCCTCCTCAACTGGCAGCTGACCTGAAGGAGCTTGTAAAGAATGGAGTGGAAGCAGCTAAATACCAGTTCCACATGGCTGTGGATGCTAATGATAGTGCTTCCAGAGTGATGGCCACTGCTGTATCTCAAAGGAGGTTTGCATAGTTAAGATGCACTAACCTCTCACAGGACACCCAAACTAAATCCCTGGATTTGCATGAAAAAGATGGATGAATACAGAGTGCCATACAAGAGTGCTGCAGTGAGACAAAGGCTGCCACCTCAAAGACAGAAAAGTAGGGAGGCAGGAGCAGACCCTATCAAAGCCTTTTATCAGGCCCAGGCCTTCCCTGCCTACAGGCAACAAAGAGGCTACTTCAGGGGTAGAGGCAGAAGAGATGCTGGTTGTGCTGGGCCTAGCCTCAGCCCCCGAACCCCTGCCAAGCAGACCTCCTGAGGTGATTGTCCGGGTCGCCTCCCTATTCCAGTAGGGGCAGGCAGGCTTATAACTTCCAGGCTTGAAAACCATTACCACAGACAAGTGGGTTCTAGAAGTAATAAGCCAGGGTCTTGCTTGAAGCTTCAAGTCATTTCCAAAAATAAGAGCAAGACTATTCAAACATGATGCCAAATCGGAAACAGCCCTGTTGGAGGCAGAAGTATCCACTCTGCTGCAAAACAGAGCAATGGAACCTGTTCCATTTCCTTACGGAGAAAAGGATTTTATTCAAGGTACTTTCTAGCCTTGAAGAAAAATCTGGAGTGCGACCCATTCTGGATCTAAGATACCTGAACAAGCACTTTACAAAACCAAAATTCATAATGGTCACTCTGGCTTTGATCCTTCCCACTCTAAGACAGGGGGATTGGCTGACATCCCTGGATCTCAAGGATGCCTGCTTTCATATCCCCATCAGGCAGTCTCACAGAAAATACCTCAG
Organism: Neoceratodus forsteri; assembly: GCA_016271365.2. Taxonomy (NCBI): domain Eukaryota; kingdom Metazoa; phylum Chordata; order Ceratodontiformes; family Ceratodontidae; genus Neoceratodus; species Neoceratodus forsteri. The sequence continues at coordinate 179,053,187 of CM057456.1, forward strand.
GTTCAAGCTGTCTTCAGGTCATTATCAGTTCAGGGCCCTGCCTTTTGGTCTGTCCTCAGCACCAAGAACCTTCACAAAGTGCCTGGCAGTAGTCGTGGCACATCTGAGAAGGTCAGTCCTCCTTAACTGGACTGACTAGTTGTGGGGCATTCACCCCAACAGGTGCAGGACTGCATCAGAAGACATATAAGGACAGATTAACGGAGTCAATATGTATACCTTGAGCAAAGGAGGGAGAGAGGTGATATGATCGAGACATTTAAACACCTTAAGGGCATAAACAAGGTGAAAGAGTCCAACATGTTTAAATATAAGAAAAATAGCAGGACAAGAGGACACAGCATGAGATTAGAGGGAGGCCGATTAAGGGGAATGTGGAAATTCTTTTCACAGAAAGGGTGGTAGATGCATGGAATGGCTTACCACAAGAAGTGGTGGCTATGAATACAGTGCAGGGCTTCAAACAGGCATGGGATAGGCATAAGGGAGCAATACAAATGACTATGAATAGATAGGTCACTGACAGAGCAAAGGCCGATGGCACATTTATAAGGTAGAAAAAGAAATGGGCAGACTGGATGGGCCTTGCGGTCCTTATCTGCCGTCAACTTCTATGTTATGTTTCTATAGGTAGAGGAATCACTGGTCACAACCCAGGACACTTTGCAGTCTTTAGGTTTCCTGGTAAATCTCAAGAAATCTGTTCTAAAGCTAGTCCAACTCCTAGAATGTATAGGGCAGAGCTGGACACAATTCAGGCAAGAGCTATCCTGCCACAGGCAAGGTGGACAGCTTAGTCCAGCTAGCAGCCTCCTTCCGGCTACACGTCCCTCGATAACAAGACACTTTCTTCAACTCCTAGGCCATATGGTTGCAGCCACTGCTGTAGTCCCAGGGGCCAGATTTCAGATGAGGGATATTCAATTCTACCTCAGGTCCTTTTGATCCCAGAGAAGGGATTCTCTGTCTACGGTGGTGCCAATGACTTCTGCACTGATACAAGCACTGCAATGGTGGCAGGACAGGGATAGCCTCAGGATGGGGTCCATTTTCTGCAGCAGTCTCCTACCATTGTGCTGACCACAGATGCCTCCCTCCTAGGGTGGGGAGTGAACCTGGGAGACCACACTGCCATGGCACGTGCCCCAAGTAGGAGTCTCTGTTGCACATAAACCTGCTGGAGCTCAGAGTGGTGCTACTGGCACTGCAGTCATTTGCCACATTGGTAGGGATGGTGGTTCGGTCAGAACTGACAACACAACCACCATGTACTACATAAACAAACAGGAGGGACCAGGTCCTCTGCCCTGTGCACAGAAGCCATGAAGGTCTGCAGTCTGGCCTACTCCCTCAAGGTCTCTCCTTGTCAGCAGTCCACCTGCCACGCAAAGACAATGTTTTGGCAGATGCACTCAGCCGAATCAATCAGAGCCTTCACGAATGGACTCTGAACAGGCAAGTCCTGCTAGCAGTGTTCAAGAGATGGGGCACCCCAGAGGTGGACCTCTTTGCAGCCCCAGACAATCATCAGTTGCCCTATACTGCTGCAGACAACCAGTTTGGGGCTCAGTACCCCTGGATACCGGATCTTGGATTGACAGGCAAATTCTTGAATGCCTTCCCTCCATTTCCCCTGATATTCAGGGTGCTAACCAAACTCAGGGGTCAGCCTGCGACAGTGATTTTGATCGCTCCAAACTGAGCCAGGCAACCATGGTACTCGTTGTTACTGACTCTGTCAGTCACCAGTCCAATTTGCCGCTCCAGGAAGCACAACCTTCTGACCTCCTCCCAAGGGAGGATCCTATACCCCAACCTCAGGCTCAAGGCCTGGCTCTTGAAGACCTAGAGTATGCATGCTTGCATCTCTCTGAAGGGTTGATGGACATCCTAAGAGTTTCTAGGAAACTCTCAACCAGGAAAACTTACACCTCTAAGTGGAAGAGGTTCTCTATTTGGTGCTCCCAAAGGGAGGCAAACCCTCAGAAAGCTGATTTGGCTGCCCTGCTGGAATATTTAACACACTTTCACTCCTGGGCCTTCAGCCTTCTATACTCAAGGTGCATTTGGCAGCTGTCTCTGCCTATTCTCTCAGCAGGAAGGGCCCTTCCTGGCTTCTAATGCTATCTTCAAGAGATCTTTATGGGGCTGCTCCATTTGCACCCCCCCCCACAGAGAACCTATCCCTTCTTGGGACCTGAATGTCTGCATAGCACAGCCCATGCAACCTTCTTTTGAGACCATGTCCTCAGCAGAGCTTAAATACTTGACATGGAAAACTATATTTCTGGTAGCTGTCACTTCAACAAGAAGGATCAGTGAGCTGCAGGCCTTGTCTGTGGAACCAAACTACACTGCCCTCTACAGGGATACGGTTGTCCTCAGAACCAATAGAAAATTTCTCCCCAAGGTGGTATCAGAGTTTCACTTGAACCAGTCCATTACATTGCCTGTCTATTTTACTGACCATTCCAGCTCAGGTGAGTGCAGGCTACATAGCCTGGATGTAAAAAGGGCTATCAGTTACTGTCTGGATCAGATATAAGGCCATAGAAATGAGTGTACCCAGCTGTTTCCTCACCTGTGGAGAAGTAGGAAAGGCAAGCCAGCCACAAAAGGGACCAATGCATGGTGGATCGTGGCCTGTATTCAGTGCTGCTATGGCAAACTGGGTAAGGAGCCACCAGTGGGCCTGAGGGCTCACTCTACCAGGGGTACAGCTGCTTCCATAGCAGCTGCAAGGGATGTTCCCCTTCTTGAGATCTGCAAAGCAGCTACCTGGAAAACTGTTCATACGTTCACCAAGCACTATGGCCTGGATACCCAGGCTAGGAGTGATGCCAGGTTTGGCACAACAGTACTGTTGAGCCTATTCCCTAAGTAGGTTCTATGCCCACCTCCAAGGTGCACTGCTTGGTAGTCTGTATTTGTCAGAATACAGTAAGATTTCCTGGGGTTTGAAGAAAAAATGACTTACCGTAGTAATCTTGTTTCTTCCTAGGGAGTCTTACTGTATTCTGCCCTCCCACCCTGCCTCCTTTACTAGAACCTGGGGGGCACTGCACTCCAGCTGTCACTCTCAGAAATGTTAGACCACTGGGGTGTTTTTTTCATGGGCATCTGTGACTTGAGTCTTTTTTATACCCTTTTTGGGTTTATAGTCAGTTGACTATATAAGTTAGATATTGATTATTATACCATGGACCTAGGACATCAACCAATTGGAGGCTAGGCTGGCACCTTACCTCCATTGTAAATCCACCAATAATCACCCCAAAAGGTGCCAGCATGCCACAGTCACGTGCCATCCTAACAATAAATCCCTCCGATAGCCAAGAAGACTTCAAACAGCCGCCATATTGTGTACCACTAACACTCAAGTAACACCTTGGCGCCAACAAAAAAAGAAAATGCATGCCTCCTTTGACTTTATTGATAACAAACAACTAGACGCAGTATTCAACACTCTACAAAATCATTTAATGAAAATCGCAGTATCCCCCAAAGCAGCATACCTTCAGAAAAAACAAATTCCCTGGTACTCAGTCAGTCTTCAGCAGCCGAAACCACGGACATGTACTGTCGCACACAGCTGTCTACAGCACAGCATCCCCCACAGTGTTAAACTTGAATTTGGTGGGCCTCATCATGTATATTCAAACTTCCAATCGCAGCACTTGGCTCCTCTTTCCCCCTAATTCCATTTCCACCATCGCGTAACTAACCCAGAAGTTGCATGGCAGCAACTAAACTATTTTTCGTAGCGTAGCAAAAATAACAGTTAAAAAAAAAAAAAAAGCAACCTCTTGAATTATATTTTATTATATTAAACATATGAACCTTGGTATAATGCATGAAGCCACTTGGGGGATCTACGGGTTGGGATTTACTACCGCTGGCGCAGAATTTACTCACTTCAGCCGTGGTAAATCCCCATAACTTCGCTGCTTACTGCTTAATTGCTTAACATTCTGCAGTTTGATAACCTGCCTAAGGCGAAGCTGCCCAAAGCTCACCCTCCAAGCAAGGGGACTACTGTGCCATTTCGGGCTGTTTCCTCACAAGTAAACTGCATTCTGCAGTTTGATAACCTGCCTAAGGCAAAGCTGCCCGAAGCTCACCCTCCAAGCAAGGTACGGGTTGGAACTCTGAATTTTGGCATCTACCCCTGGAGGAATCTCACTTGCTCCTGTGTGCCAGTGTTCCTCACACTATGTGCAGCAATCCAGAATTTCTCTAGGAACTGCTGCCAAGAAATTAATGCTAGGACTGATCTCTGCTTGAAATGTTTTGATTTCTAACTTTCAGTAATGTTCAGTCTGATGTAGAGATTTCTTGGAGTTGATTTAAGTTTTGAGAGAGGTTTTTTAAGGTAGTGTGATGCTGACTGCCCTAAGCCCCTTCTCTTAGAGCTGTAAGTCTGTGGGCTGCATCCTTGACCTCTTTGTCCCATAGAGGCTGCTGCAATGCCCCCCAAAAAACTTGCTTCAGAACCTCCCTACCTCTTCTCGCTTTGTTTAATTTTCAGCTCTGTGGCCCAGTGTTAATCAGAGCCCCTTCCACAACTGTATTGAGGCTACTGCTCTCTCCTGTTGAGCATACTGCAGTGTCCTCCCCAACCCCCAACTTGCTTTAGGACTTCCCTGCTTAAACTATCTCTGTGTAATTCTCAACCCCTCCCAACCTGTTCATTTCTGTTTTGTTTTCTGACTGCCCTCCCCTCCAAGCCTGCAATTTAATTTTGTCCTCTCACCTTCTCTCCCCAGGGGACTACTGTGCCCTTTCAGGCTGTTTCCTGTCAAGCAAACTACATTCTGTAGTTTGATAACCTGCCTAAGGTGAAGCTGCCCGAAGCTCACCATCCAAGCAGGGTACAGATTGGAACTCTGAATTTTGGCATCTAGCCCTGGAGGAATCTGACTTGCTCCTGTTCAACAGTGTTCCTCACACTATGTGCAGCATTTCAGAAGTCCTCTAGGAACTGCTGCCAAGAAGTTAATGCTAGGACTGATCTCTGCTTGAAATTTTTGATTTCTCACTTTAAGTAATGTTTAGTCTGATGTAGAGATACAGATTTCTTAGTGTTGATTTAAATTTTGAGAGAGTTTTTTTGTGCCCGTTTTCCCATTTGCAGTTTATATTGATCTGCCACTAGAGGCATCTTATTTTTCCTATTCATCCTCCAACCCACTTGTCCAACTTGCCTCTGCCTTTTTCCTGTTCTGATCACCGTTATCCCCTCCCTTGTTTCTCACTTTTAGCATATTGTACTCTGAAGAAAAAAAAAAACACAAAAAAAAACACTGGTATAATTAACCTTGTACTGTGCTTGGCACCTTGTGTGTTCCTTTACTGCTGCACTCCTTGGTGTCATAATGTCTCTTATAATGGCTCTATTTTGTAGAGGCATTATATTGCTCTCTCTAGTGACCCTATCCGACCTTGCCTGTGATAAGTTTCTAACATCTATCTCCAACATTGGATAGTAATCATTTATATGTTTGTAGTACTATCACCTTATCCCAAAGCTGTGACTCCTTACTGTGCCATGGAACCTGCATTCCCTGGTGACTGGGGATTGCCATTTCACTCGCCCTACTGGCTGCCCCTTTGGCACTCCTCCCTGGGATCTTCAACTACAAGCAACTGTAAAGTGCGCTCAACTCAGAGAAGCTTCACAAACTCAGCAACAAGCAGTTAAAGGAATATCTTGTAGACTGGCCTTACTGTTGCTGCTACTTTATGGCAATATTCACCCCAGTCTTGGCCCTCCACAACTTACGGCATACCCACAGTCCTCTACTGGGTTACTTAAAATTGCCTCACTTAATATATGCAGCCTCCTCCCCAAAATGGATGTACTGAATGCATGGATCTTACAACATAACCCAGACATCCTCTCAGTTGTAGAAACATGGCTTTCTCCAAAAACAGTGGATGCTTCAATTTCCATCCCAGGCTACACAGTCTTTAGACAGGATTGTCTCTCCAAGCGTGGAGGCAGTTGTGTGATCTACCTCCGAAACAACCTTCAAGGTCTTGTCCTAATTCTGCCCAAAACTGATGACCATATGCAAGCCCTTGCCATAAAAGTACTTCTAGGTGCACACAATACAACCCTTACTGTGTGTTCAATCTATATTCCTCCCAGACAGACGACCTTCTGCTTTGATTCACTCCTGGAGTGTTTTGGCTCTCTGAGTCTTGGTTCAGAAATTATCATGTTAGGAGATTTCAGTATCAATTGGTTCTCTCCTGGCACAAGCCCTTTCAAAGATACAGTTTCAGCAGTTCACCTCACCTAGCTAGTCGAGTCCCCCACTAAAATCAACTATAAAACTGGGGCAGGTACCTTACTGGACTGGGTGCTCTCTAACCACCCTGATCATATATCGGACACGTATTCCCAGATACCTTCAGTGACCACTCCCCAGTCTTGTTTCATTGGGCGAACAAATTCTCTAAACCACCCGCTAGAACAGTTACCACCAGGGTCCTCATCCGTGGGCATCTTGAATCACTAAAAGCTGACCTGCGTAATCAGGACTGGTCAGTAGTTTACACAACTAACAACGCTGACATTGCCCTCAACCAATTAATTCTTCAGTTAAACACTATATGTGATAGGCATGCCCCCCCATAAAAAGCATAAAATCAAAGGCCGCTGTAATCCCTGGTTTTCTCCGGACCTCCTTGAGCTTCTGAATGCCAGGGACCATCTATGGCACAGGTCTAGGTCCCTGTGTAACCACACCAACATCAAGAGCTACAAAGCAGCTATAAACAACTGCACAAGGGCTATTCGTGCAGCTAAAAATCAATATTATAAGGAAGTGCTCTCTTGGACCTGGAATGAAGGCAGAACATTTTTGGACTAATCTTAAACAGGTCACTGGAAGAGACCTCAGATCTGCCCCTACCATACTTAACATTGATGGTGTATCCTCACTCGACCCCAAACTTATTGCTAACACTTTTAATAATGCCTTCACCAACCTGAGTGGTGTCCTGCCACCTGGCTACTTCTCTCACCCCCTCACAAGTGACTGCTTTGGGAAAGAGACTCAGCAGCCTTCTCATCCTCCTTTCTACTTCAAAACCTTCTCAGCCCAGCTGGCCCGGTGGCACTGAGGGTTGAGGCACTGGATGCCACACCTCCTGCCACGCCGGCGACCTGGGTTCGAGAACAAGCCTGGGCCGCTGGGGGTCGGCAGGGGAGAGAGAGGATTGAGTGTCCGGAGGACTGCTCTCCCCTCCTCTCTCGGGGAATCCAGGCACTTGCCCGGCATCGCAGTGGCCCCTGGAGGCACTGCAACATGCAGGGCATGTTAGAGGGATGCAGAGCTGCAGCAGGCTTGCCTGATGCCATTGCATCGATCTCTGCCATAGGAGGTGGGGTGAAGGGAGGACGTAACCAAGAAAAATCCCCACTCCCAGAGATAGGTGACAGCACTGCACCCTCAACCACACTCCACTGGCTGGACTCACTCAAATCCTGGGCCAAGCCCAGCCCAGCCTGAATTCAAAGATAAAGTGCCCTGGGTGGATAGGGTGGCCCCACCTTGGGGGGTCGGAGCCGAGGGGATAGCCGGGCTGGTGCCAGGAGATGAGTTTCAGGCCCGGTGGTAGAGCTGAGGGTGAGTGGGTGCCCAAGAGAGTTCTTCTGGGCCAAGTGGAGCCAGAAAAAGAAATGTAAAAAAAAAAAAAAACTCTCAGCCCATGAAGCTAGGAATTACCTACTCAAGGTATTAGGAAATCAAGATTTAGTGATGACACCCTGGATCTTAAGTTTATAGCCCTTACACTGGATGAAATTCTGTCGCCTCCAACACATATTATTAACATGTCACTTAGTTGCTATCAGTTCCCTCAGAAATGGAAATCTGCCACTGTGACACCAGTTCATAAGTCTGGGAATCGCACAATTACTGGGAACTACAGGCCTATCTCTATCCTGCCCCCACTCTCGAAAGCTCTTGAGCGTATAGTGGCAGACCAACTGGCTGAATACTTAGAAAAATATCAGCTACAATGCCCACAACAACACGGGTTCAGAAATGGTCATAGTACCATTACCGCCCTCCTGGAATTCTCAGGCTTTATTCATCACTCCTTAGATCAAGGACACCTGGTTGGTGCTGCTTTCGTTGATTTAACCAAAGCTTTCAACACTCTGAATCATGCCCTCCTGGTCGAACAGCTTACCACTATTGGCCTAGCTCGTGACAACGTAGCCTGGTTTGAAAGTTACCTGCACAACCGTCCACAGCAGGTGAAGATTGGTAACACCCTCTCGGATAGCAGACCTGTCCTATCTGGAGTTCCTCAAGGGTCCATCTTGGGCCCTCTTTTATTTAGCATTTTCCTCAACAACCTTCCTTATTCCTGTCAGGGTCACATCCTTCTATATGCTGACAATGCTGTCTTGTTTACCAGTGATCCAGACCTTAAGGTTCTTGAATCCAGGCTACAGAGTAATTTCGCAGTCGTAGAAAGATGGTTCCATAAGCACAAGTTAATTATGAATTACAACAAGACTAAAACTATGCTGTTCTCCAGATCCCAAAGTAGGCACAGAACTTACCCTCTTTCTGTCACCAACGAAGAGGGCTCTCCCCGGAGCTAGTTCAGCTCTTTAAATATCTGAGGATTACTATTGACAGTACGATGACCTATGCCTATCACATTGACAACATTGCTAAGGCTGTTAACACCCACATTGGGCTACTTTATAGGCATAAGCAATGTTTGACCCCAGAGGCTCTTAACCTGGCCATTCAAACCTCTCTTGTCTCGCTTATTGATTACAGCTTACCAATCTATGGATCAGCTACTGAAATAACTTTTCACGTCATCATAGTTGCACTCAGCAAAGCATGCTGGCTCCTTACCGGCTCAGCTCACCTGTCCCATACCTGCAACATGTACGCTCAGGCTAACTGGCTCCAATTCAAAGGTAGACTCATGTACCAAACATGTTTACTGTCCAAAAAAGTAAGCTTAGGCAAAATGCCCCCAGGAGTGCAAAAGCTTATTACCCCCACTATCAACCGTCATTGCACCAGAAGCTCAACTAGCCTGATTTTTAATATACCCCACTGTCGCACTTCTCTGGGACAAAGGTCCTTTGCCTGCCGTGCCCCACTATGGATGAACGTGCTGCACCATGACATCACTTCAGCATCCACTTTAGTCTCCTTCAGGGTTAAACTTAAGCAACTGCTAGTTGCTGATGCCAGTTGTGACTGCTTCCAATAACCTTCCTTCTTGTGACCAGCACTTATTCTAACCTTATGCTATCCTGACCTTATGCATAACTGTTCTCAGCATGTAAATCACTGGTCGAAGTTGCTAATCATTCTCCTTCACATTTCCTCTTGATTCCTTCCACTCTTTCCCCTCACTCCTCTGTGGCTTCCCCCTATCCCCCCCCACCTTTGTTATGTCTCCTGAGCTCCCTTGCTCACTTTAAAATGCTTTGTCCTATACCTTCTCACCTCTGACAAGGCCCCTGGGCTGATGCCATCCCTTACCTTGTTGATTATTAGATATTAGGCTGAGTCTGTTCTCATTTTCCTGTAAAGGGTCATTTCATAAGACCTCACCCCCTCTAATATGATCCTTTGAATTCCAGGTTTTAATCAAATATGCACCATGGCATACATTGTACAATGCCACATGTATTGGAACTTCTCTAGTTGTATGCTCTTGTAATGTCTTGTATAATTCCTTGTTTTGTTTGTTCTCCTTCTCATACTTTTCCGATATGTATTGTTCTTCTGATGTGGAACCTATGAAATGAACTTGTTCTCAAAGGTGTTATCCAAATTTCAATAAATTAAATAAATAAAAATATTTTTTTGCTTAGCTAGCCAGTGTATCTCATTATTGCTCTTGTCATTGTGAGTCTGCTCTGTTAAGAATCTGGCAGTTACATAGAATGTACCAGGGACAGTGCTTTTGAAAAGAGCTCCAGCCTATTGAACGTTCCACTATTAGCATATAGGCTTTAACTCTCTCATCTCCGGGGCAGTTCAACTGGAAGGGCTAACTGCATTTGTCAGAATACAGTAAGACTCCCTTGGAAGAAACAGGATTACTATGGTAAGTAATTTTTTTCGTTGATGCCAGTCTTTCACAGCTATCTGTGTCCCACAGGTGCATCTACGTATGATGGGAGGGTGCTGGACTTTCTTCATTTTCTTAGCCACCTTCTTCTCAGACTTTGGTATCATGGAAAAGTTCAGTAGTAGAGCAAAAAGGCACTGTAAATCAAACCAGGTGGTGACACAGTTTGAAATTTGACTACAAACTCACTGGGCACTGTTGCTCCCATGGTGTGCACTCGATGGCAGGAAGAACAGAACTGAGATGTGTGAGGGAGCAAGCGACAGTTATTGGCTGACATGTGGCACCGCATAAGCTGTGAAGATGCTGTGCTCTGTAGCAGACCTTGGCTCCCTCCCTGCAAAAAAATTAGCTTCTGCAAGGTCCTGGCACCTCCAGTCCCAGACACATATGTGGGAATCAGTAATTAAGACTAATTCCTGGAAGATCTTTTTCCGCCCATCTATACTTGAGGAACACATTTGGACTGCCACCAGCTTAGTGCCCTGATATCAAACATGCACATGTTTTCTTTCTTGCTGGATTTCCTGGGAAGATACAGTCAGTGATGAGAAGTTACAAGAGAAAGCGATGGCCTACACTGCAAGTAGAAGCTTTAACAAAATTGCATGTAACGCACTATCCCCCTTGGTATCGATGAAACCCTGAAGCATGCTAGACCAAGTAAGATGGTCCCAACACGCATAACCGCTACACACTGTGGGTGCCTCACTTTATAACTGTGTAAACTGCTTTGGGCTCAGATTGCATGTGTGGCAACGTAACAACAGTTGGGCACAATTTGGGTGTTGGTTCCTGTCCAAGAGTGGTAACCTTTGGGGAGGTTAAATGTTTTGCAGCTCAAAAGGTTAATTCGGGGAGGGGGTATGACATGTTTCAAGGCATTGGGGATATACGAGACACTTCAGGATACAGGGTGCTTGGTTGAATCTGGGGGGTCTAATGGGACACATTCGCATCAGGTGCTCTGGGAGAGTGAGGGTGGGTAGGGATCCTTTAACAGAATGTACCTGGACATCGAAGAAGTGGACAGTACTTTGCCTGGCTATCTGGCTAAGACACACCAGGCATCATATCTGTTCAAGGAAGGGTACATCAGTGGCTTACATAGTGCCCATTCAGGCATGGATGAACAGTGGGTTGAAGCAAAGGGGGATACACCGGAAGTTTCACAGCTGCCACTTTGGAGGGCACTTCCAGTTGTAGCCTCGAGCTTGGACAGGGGTGCATCCTACAGGAATCCTCAGGAGTGGAGATATCTTTCTTCAAGGGGGCTCTTGCCGCAGGTAACACCTTTCAGACTGAAACTGGCAGGCGCCAGGACCCTATGGAAAACTTCTTGCTAGCAGTCTATAGCGGGGGACCGCTCCCTGACATCAGCCCACTCCTGACGTCACGTATGGCATAAAAGGGATAATGCCCCAGCCCAACCTCAGTTCTTTTCTCGCCATTGACCCACAGACATCAGCTCCATGAATGCCTTCTGCTGTAAGTCAAAAACCATTTTCATGTTCAACCCACACTTTCTTGTTTGTACTAACAAATCTTTAATTTTCTGGATACCTTTGCATGTCTTCTCCTCCATCCTCCTCAGTTGAGAGGAGGCAATCGAAGTGTGTGTGTGGCAAGCAGATCTGGGGCTTCAGCTTCCTCTTCTTCCCATAAGGAGAGGAAGCTGAGTGCAACACAAGCACGGAAGAAGCATAGGAGAACCCCGTCAGCTTCCTGCTTCAGGTCCCCGACTAGTCAGCGACTCCTGGGTCTTCCCCATGGGGGTTGACTCCTTCCACCTTGGACCCCCGGTGACCAAACTTCCCTCCCTTCTTAGTGTTTCAGGAGGAGAGGCTCATTGAGCTTGGGACTTCTTCCCCCGCCTCTCAGCCTCTGAAGCTTAGGACCTTAGTCCCTGCGGGTTCTAAGCCAGGTGACTCAGCCAGTGGATCATTGGGAGGCAGGTCTTTGCCTGTCATTCTCCCGGCCAGGGTGTCTGCTGAGTACTCCCCAACATCAGAAGCCAACTCCTCTAGGCGATGCCTGGGACAGGCGCTGTCCTCCCCCGTGAGAGCGGCACCTTCTTCCCGCTCAGGAGCCAGCTCTCCAGTTCAGGCGACCCCTCCTAGGTGGACACTGGCTGAATCACCAGTCCAGCAAACGCCTTAACCTGTACCTTTGATGCCGACTTCTCAATGTTTCCGGTGATCCTGTCATCACCTAACCCTCCTAAGTCACCGGCCGGGCCTGACGCCCGATGGCCTGATGCCCAGTCCAGACTGTCCAACGCCAGATGGTTCTATCCCTCAGGGACTGATGCTGAGTAACACGGACCGGCCTACACCGATGCCCATATTTCCCCAGCCTGATGACCAGACACCAGGGCCCTCTAAGCCAAACCCCCAGATGCCGGGCACACCAGCCCCGCTGCTCAATCCTCCACAGGCTTTGAATGAGCTTTTGTGGCCTGGTGGGCCTATTTTAAGGATTCCAAGTCTACTCCTCCAGGGTCCACCTCCTGACCCGGCCTCCAGTTCACCCTCCCCCTCCACCTAGGGGAGACAGCTCCGACACGGATGGTGCCGGTACCCCCAACCAAAAGGGAAGTCGCACAAGCAACCCCACCTCCTTCGCACTCCTCAGATTCTGGGATTTGGATGGGCATCCTCCTCGGCCACGATGACTCCAACCTTCCATCAGAGCTGGAGGGACTAAAGACCCCCGACGATCCAACTTTCTTGGACATCATGCAGCACATACAGCAGCTGAATGGCTGGGACACAGAGGAGCTGGATCCAGAGTGACGCCGGCTAGCCTCTTTTGTCAGAAAGAAGGACACCCCGCTCATGGTTGTTCCTCTGGTTATTGACTCCTATAAAACGCCAACAGGGCGGCCTGGAAGTGCCCTTTTCAATGCCTGTGGTCTCCAGAAAGTCAGACTGGCTGTATTATGTTCCCAGACATAATTCCTTTTATGGGGGCACACTGAGGCAGACTCAGTTGTTATTAATGCTGCCCACGATCCTCCCAGTGCCCTCGGCACCTTAGTTCAGCCTCCAGATAAAGAGTTCAAGCAAATTGACCAGTTGGCCAGAAAGGTTTATTCCTTGGCCACATGCGTACATGGTCTCAAAATTTCCTCACCCACACGGTCCAGTACCAGAATGCTCTGTGGGACAAGGCTGTGGAGGCGGCTCATGCCATATCTGACTGCCCGGTGAGAACAGAGCTGATGGACATCCTGAAGCCAGGTTCAGATGTGGGCAACCATGTCCTCTGAGCCTCTTATGATATGGCTGATTCTGCAGGACAGGTTGCGGCCTCCATAATCTGTATTAAATCGATACTCATGTCTGAGGGTGTTCAGCTTCATGCTGGAGGTACAATCAAAATAATGGATGCTCCTTCAGGGGTCCCATCCTGTTCATGAGGACTCACAAAATATTATTACCCACTTATAGGGAATTGGGAAGGCTATCAGATCCGGCATGCCCATGTACAAATCTCAGCCTAAACAATATCCCAAGCAGTCCTTTTCGGAGGAATACCAGACAGCAACCTAGAGGACAGCAGTAGAGGGCAGGATTCAAGCGTAAAGCTTCCACCCCTGCTTCTGAAGGTTCCACCCCTTGGATTCCCAGGATCTCCCAGGCCGCGCTGCCCCTCCCTGGTTCCTCAGCCTGACTAATTGCCCAACCCCCAGCCGAAGCCTTAGGGGAGGCAGTGGTGGGGGTCGATTCTCCTTGTACATAGAAGGCTGGCGCCAGATAACCTCAGACCAGTGGGTCCTTCAGCTGGTGGAAAACGGGCACACTCTGGAATTCACAGCATTGCCCCCAGACAACCTACCTGTCCCCTCCCATTACACTTGCTCACATTGCCTGCATCGAAGAGGAGATTCAGGCCCTACTGCAGAAGCATGACATAGAGTCAGTCCCTGCGGCATAAAGGGGGAGAGGGTTTTATTCCCACTTCTTCCTGGTGCCAAAGAAAATAGGGGACCTGCGTCCTATCCTCGATTTTAGCCACCTGAATCAGTACATAGAGTACAAAAGGTTCGGGATCGTCACTCTGCTTGGTCTTCTTCCTCTCTCTGTCAAGGGAATTGGTTATGCTCTCTTGACATGCAGGACGCATACCTCCACATTCTGGTTTTCCAACCCCACAGGAGGTTCCTTCGCTTCTGCGTCCAGGGAAATCACTACCAGTTTCAGGCTCTGCCTTTTGGCCTGTCCTCGGCCCAAGGAGTTTTCATCAAATGCCTCACAGTAGTGGCTGCAGTCTTAAGGAGACCGGGCCATTACGTCTTCCCTTACCTGGACAACTGGTTGTTGACCACACCCACCAGGGACTGGCTCCTTCATACCATGAAGGCCACTTTCTCCATGTTTCAGGACTTAGGCATCACCTTAAACCTCCCCAAGTCCTCTCCTCTCCTTGGCCAAGTCGGAGGCTGCAGTTTATAGGGGCAATCTTGGACACGGCACAAGGCAAAGCCTTCCTAACTCTACAGAGCAGAGCACCTTCAGATGCATGCTGGGCAAGTCTCTTCCTCTCGACAGGTTCTGGACAGGTCTTTCATAAGACTCCTGGCACACATGGCAGCAGCCATCACCAGTTCCTGGCTCAGCTATACGTGAGGGTGGTCCAGTGGAACTGAGAGCCCAATGGGACCAGCATTCAGATGTCCTAGAGCAGCCTGTCTTGGTGTCAAACCCTGTCACGACAGGCCCTAGCATGGTGGCTAAACCACTCTAATCTTTCCAAGGGTTTACCTGTGGAAAGAATCTCACAGTCCGATTCTGACCACAGACACATCAAGGCAAAGGCTGGGGAGCCCACTTGGGAGACCATCAGACACAGGGACTTGATCCTAGCATGAACTCCATTTCACATCAGTGTCCTGGAGATGCAGGTGATCCTGTATGCTCTTTGGGCCTTCCAGTCAGTTTTGCTGCCCAGCCCTTAGTTAATCCAGATAGACAACATGTCAGTGGTCTTCTATATAAACAAGCAGGGGGGGGGGACTCATTTTTATCCCCTGTGCAGGGAGGCCATGGGAGTCTGCTCCTGGGCAGTGGATCATCACCTGGACTTGACAGCAGTCTATGTTCCAGGAGTGCAAAACACCCTGGCCGACAGCCTAAGCTGGTCCTGATCCAGAGCTCACGAGTGGGAACTTCTTCCCTCAGTGGTTGAAGACGTCTTCGCCAGATGGGGACATCCAGAATTGACTCCATTTGCCTCCCCATACAATGCAAAACTGCCCAGTTTCTGCTCACTAGATCCATGGCTTGGTGTTTTCTGGTGAGACGCATTGTCCCTCTCCTGAACTGCGAGGTTTATTTACGCCTTCCACCCCCTTTACTGCAGAGAGTTCTTCTCCAACTGCAGTCGGAGGGAGCAGAGATAATTCTAGTGGCGCTCTTCTGGCTGCACCAGATTTGGTTTCCACTACTTCAGCAACTTGTAGTGGAACCTCCGATCTCCCTGCCCCTGCACTCAGACTTGCTGTCCCAGGAGCAGGGAACCCTGATCCATCCAGATCTCAAGTCTCTGCATCTCCATGCATGTCTCCTGCAAACCTAGCTGTATCCCCATTCAGAGGTTTCTCCAAGGTTAGCTAATGTCTTGTTAGCCACTAGGAAAGCTTCCAGTAGGCCCTTTGCAATGAAATAGAAAGCAATTCTGCATCTGGCCACTGTTTGGCATTTGGACCCTTTCACATGCCCGGTGAATTTAGTACTGGAGTATCTTTTATCCTTGTCAGACTCAGGTTTGAGCCACTCCTTTCTAAAGGTGCATCTGTTTGCCATCTCTGCCTACCATGCACCTATTAAGGGCAAAGCTCTTGCCCAGACGGATCTTCCCTGTACAGTCCTGTGGGGCATTCTGTATTTGAAGCCTTCCATTAGAAACCCAGTCCTCCCTTGTGATCTTTGTTTTGGAAAAGCTTACATTGCCTCACTTTGAACCTGCCGCAAGTTGCGAGCTTTGCTTTCTGTCATGGAAAGTGTTATTTTTAGTTGCCATTACTTCTGCTCGAAGGATTTCCAAGCTTCAGGCTCTGATGTGTAAAGGGCCTTATTTGGTTTTCCACAAGGACAGTGTGTCCTTGCGGACTAATCATAAATTTCTTCCCAAGGTGGTGTCAGAGTTTACATTGAATCAAGACATCCCCCTTCCTGTCTACTACCCAGAGAACTCGAACTGAGGGGAGGCACTACTTTATACTCTGGATGTCCATAGGGTGCTTTATTATTACTTGGGCGCACCAAGCTGCTAGAAAGTCTAACCAGTTGTTTGTGTCTTTGCTTCCAGAATGGAAGGGCTCCTGTTTCTAAGCAATGTTTATCCAAATGGTTAACAACATTTTTCAGCTACAACAAGCCTTTACCACGGGCTCGGTTAAAGGCCACTTTTCCAGGGGCATGGCTGCCTCTTTTGCCTCTTTGAGGAATGTCAGCCACTGACACTTGCACAGCTACTTGGAGTTCTGTCCACATCTTTGTCAAGCACTACAGTTTGGACATTGCATCAAGATACAGAGCAGGCTTTGGACTGGCATCTTGCAAAGCCTCCTCTCTTAAACCTCTTTGAGAGACTTCTACCTCCCGCCATGACAGGGTGTAATGGCACGGCCACCTGCTACAGTCAACCCACCCAAATAAAGAGGAAATAGAGGGACTTACCATGTCGTAGGGTGCATGGGTAGGAGTCTGAAGGGGTGACACCAAGGTACCTGTAAAAATAAAGATATAAAAGGGGTCACAAAGGAACCACAGCTCTTAAGGGGATCCAGCAGGGCGGAAGGGACAAGATGGAAATAAAAGTACTACTTATCTGATAGGTAGGAGCCCTCGTCCTGTCACACCTCTGGAATAAAAAGTGAAAAAAGGTTAGAAATGTAAAGGAAATGGTCAGAAATAGAGGGAGGAGAGTGAAGTTTGGGGAAGGGGGACTCGGCAAAACCCTTTTGCCCATAGTGGTGGCCAAGTAGCCAGTATTTTAGTTAGTAGCCCAAGTGGGCTATTGGGGGCTAGTAGTCCTTTTGTTGAATAAAATTGCCAGGATGGTCTAGTGGGCTAGCATCCAGGTGCAGGTGGCCAGCATTGTTTTAAATAAACTGTAAACCCTTCCCTGGGGTCTGTTGAGGGCTTCCCTGAGCCTGTGTGTTGCCAATAGGCGATGGTTGGGTGGCAGGAAGCAGGAAAGCAAGTTGGGTTGTAAGTACAGCCAGCCGTTGATGTGACCACACTGTGAGAGTGCCTGTGGGCACTGTAAAACTCCCAGCTACTTGGTAGCGCGGAGGCTCTGACCTACTCCGCACAGGTGGGAGATGGGGCAGGCAGAAAGTGAAGCCAGCGGGAGGTGGAGGAGCCAGTATTGAAGTGCCTCCCCTCCAGAGGTAGCAGCAGCAAAGCGGTGAGCGGCGCAGAACTTAAAAGCCACACTGCGGCTAGTAAATAGCCGAGAGGCTAGTGGTTAAAATAAAAAGTTAAAGCCTTCAGGGTCGCAGGCAAACAAGGGCGAAGTGCTTCACGAGGGGAGGCAGTATAGTGCAGTGGTTTAAGGTTCTAAGCTGCAAATCTGGTGACATCCAGCAGACCAGACCTGGGTATGAATCCCACAGCTTCCATTTGCATAATGTGTTACCCTAAGCAAGTCACTTAAATTCCCTGTGCTCCCAGGTTGCTCCTGTAAAAAAGCTTTCAGCTTAGTGTGCTACACCTGGTTAAACAACTTAAAAAAAAAAAAAAAGAAAACAAAGAGCCTCATGGTGGCTATGTGGGAGCCCCAAGGGGCTATAAATGTAAACTGGGGGGGAGGAGGGGAGAAACAGAAAAAAAAAACAGAGAGAGAGGCAATTTCAGGCTATAAGAGCCTACACAATAGCCAGCAGCAGCAGCAAAGCCCAAAAGGGACTAAACAATAAATAAATATATATAAAAAAATAGGTGGCTACCTAGGGACAGAAGCAGGCAGTCCTCCAGGTAGCATTAGGCAGGCCATGTTATTGGGAGCATGCTGGCTGATACGGACGCCACTAGGATGTCCTGACGTTAGCATAGGACACAAGATCAGCCAGATTATGAAAATAAAGGGAAGGGGGCCCTGCATTGCCAAGCTCCGCAAGAAAATGATTATGTAATTTAAAAAGTATGAAGTGGGTGAGCTGGAATCACCAGCCCTATCTACCTATATCATATCCGGACAGTGTCATGTCAGAAAGGGGTAAATAAGGGCCTAAAGTAGGGCAAGGGCAGCAGTTGGGAGGAGCAGCTCAAGATGCTTCCCACCTCTATGGGAGCTTGAGCTTTCTCCTGATTGGCTGCCAGAGGCCTTGGCAACTAAAAGCACCAATCGGGTTCTGAGTAGAGTGGACTAAAAGGCTAAGGAGGAGTAGCTCAAGGGCTTTCTCTTCTCAAGAAGCTGACAGGAGTGCTGTGGGAGGGCTATGCCACGGGCAACTCCTCTGAAGAAAAAAAAGAAGAAAACAGGAATAGTTTAAAGTGACAGGGTAGATAGTTAGGGGGCTGTCACCGCCTAGTTAGAAACAAGTTTTTATTTAGGAAAAGTAAGTTAAAGTATTTACAGAGCTGTTGGACCTTGCCAGACCAACCAAAGGAGGAGTGAGAGGAAGTTCCAGTAATGTTTTCAGTTAAATCAAGACACCTGCATAGAGTTTGTTATTTATAGTTTGAAGTATAGGGAAGGTTCACTTTTCGACCAAGACCGAAGAGGACCAAGGGTGCAGCAGGACTTCTGGAAGACAAAGCCTCATCAATCCCTGGCCAGGGCAGCACATCACATCAAGGAGTTGCATCATCCTCATGGATTTCACCTTTTGGGGTTGCGGTACTATGAACTGTGGCTAAAAAATAGACTGAAATGTGTCCAGAACTTTTACTCTTCATCCCGGGGATGGGGGTGAAAAATGTGTAGTGCAAAAATGTTCTAGACGATTTGTCAGGGAAAAGAAACTGATATTCATTTGTGCAAATGTTGTTTCACTGTTTAGGCTGCACAGCCATGTTCTTAGCCATTTATCTTGTCGTTGATAGAGCCATTGATGAAATAAGAAAAAAGCAGCTACAGCACTGTTGTTGTTGTATTTTTTCTTTGCTGGAGTCTCCGGCAGGAGAATTGAGGTTGGTCTGGCGGGCCGCCTCTTTTATGCCATATGTGACATCGGGGGCCGGCCGACATCTGGAAACGGTCTCCCACTATAGATTGCTAGCTAGAAGTTTTCTGTGGGATCCTGGCGCCTGCCGTTTTCGGTCCTAAAGGTGTTACCTACTGCAAGAGCTCCTCTCGAAGATCTACTGTTATGGTAAGTTCTTACTTAACTGTACTATTTCCCTCCACAGCTGTTAGGAGTTCACATGCCAGGGAAGCTGAGCCTTCTGCTGAAGGACCAGCGTCACCAGTGCACACCCCAAGAGGGTTGTTTACTACATGTAACCCCCCTGCAAATGGGGGTTCCAAAAGACTTCCAGGAGCTTGCTTGAATGCTCCAAGCCTGAATGGTGTTTGGCTTAAGCTATTTATCAGTGAGTGTTTTTAGAGCCTCTGGTACTGTCTTTAAGAGCTGTCTGCTTGCAGACATAATTAGTTTGTATGGGGGACTGTGTGCTTCTCTGAGTACCACTCGAGCTGCTGCCAATTCACTTAATTTTTGCAGTCACTAGGAGTGCAAAGGAACCTATCTGAAAGATGTAACTGTTTACCAGAAATTATTTAGAGTAATAATGAAATTACAGTTTGTCTAACCTGCTTTCTTTGCAGTCAGAACTGTGTCTGCTAGTTCCCATTCTAGTTTTGAACTGCTGAACTGGACCAATCAGTGTGGGGGTAAGCTAGCTCTAAAATGGTGCCTTGGACGAATCAGAACTTGGACTCATAATCTGAGCCAGCCACAAGAGGATTGTATGGGCAGTGACTCTGGGAGATGTAGTTTAGACTTCAGTGCCTTTTTGGACCAACAGCAGCAGTCTATTGTGAGTGACAGCCAATCCAGTCAAGAACTGGGAGGAACTCAAAGGAAGTGCCCGTTTAGTCAGTTGGAGTTCAGTTGAGCTTTGGCAGTGAAGAAGGAAGGAGCCCTGTACTTTTCAGTGTGCAGTTTTAGTCAAAAACGTGTATAGGCCCAGAGTTCGGTCTGCAGCTTGTTAGGACTGAATCCATCCTGTGAAAAGAATCAAAGGATCTCTGAAGAGTAGAAACCAGGCTCACCCTGTAGAAGACTGGAAGAATTGCTGAAAATTGCACTCGGTCTGTCAGGAACTGAATCTGCTGTGTGTTCTCCCGGTATTGTGCAGTAATTGCATCGGGATACAGATGCAGCCTGCCTGGTATAGTGCTTTCTTTATATGGATGTGTGAAGAGGTTTGTGTACCTCAGTGAGCCCTGCTGACATTGAAGGACCCTATCTTATTTGGAGGTCGTGAGTACTAATTCAGGGTTGCTCCTGTTGAATTGCCACATTAAATCCAAATGGAATTACTGTACTGCTGACTGTTTAATTCTCCTTTTCTCTGTGTGAAAGGGCCCTACCAGCTGCCACGGTTTGGACTAGCCACTGGGGCTTGGGTACCCAGGGACAGTAACTGATAGGGATAGGCCTGTGCACAGAGCCATAGGTAGATTATTAGAGTGATAAGCTAATTAACCTGATTTCCCCCTGTCCTTGTTATATCCCCCTAAATAAATCAGAGCTGCTTGTTTCAGCAAAGTTATACTGCCCGAGGTATTTGTCTATGTTAAAGTACTGTACTGTGATTGTTGCACTGTATCTCATTTCACAGGAGGTCCCAGTGCCGGAACCAGACCTGGGGGTAAGTGTATACTGTGAAGGTAATTCTGATATATTGTGTGGGCCACTAGTGAGAAGAAAGGGGGGTTGCAGTGTCCCAGAGGGCTGTGACCAAGTTAGTTTAACTATTGCAAACCCTGACCTCTGGGTGGAGGCACCGCCATTGGATCCAGGCCCCTCAACCTGTTGTGGCAAATCAGGCAGGGGTAGTAGCCCTGGGATAGCGCCATCTGGGGTTACATACAGTGTCCCTGTTCCTGGATTGTTCTTTGATGGGGTTTATGTTCTCCTTGTATAAGGCACAGTTGATGTTATCGTTTTTTATATACATGCATTTATGGTAGTATTCTCCTCACCCAGATTTTCATGGATGTTGCTTACTAGAACCCCATACATTAAAGTAGCAGTGCAACAAACAATGTTTTCAAAAAGCTAGTTTTCAGCATCCATTAATAACAATATTATCACGAAAGTGTTAAATCTGCTTACCCTGGTGATTCCCAGTCTGATCACTATGTATTTTTTTTTTTTATCCTAATCCTTTTTCAGTTTTACAGTACTATTTCTAAGCCAAATGAAGGGGTCATCTTTTTTCTTTAGAAGAAAAGTAATTTCAAACATTTGTAAAGTACTGAAATTGTAGTAGAACTGAACAGTTTAACCAGCAAATGAAACTGGAAGATGTCTGGAATCTGTTACTAGGGATGGGCAAAGCCAGTGTGGATTTGTCTTTGGTTTTGGATTTGTCAACTCCAGGATGTTTAGATTTGGTTCTGCAAAGGATTTGGATTTGCCTGATTCAGGCCAACATTGATAAGTGGTGATAAAAATATATTTTGCAGGAGAAAAATACCACAAAATGTAAAGGGACAGTGGCATAACAGTAAAGAGTATATTGTGTGAGACACACTGCATCCTTCTGTTTGGAAAATCTTTGTTTCAAACAACATGAAGTCTTGCTGCATTCTGTCATAATGCAGTTAGCCCCAACACTTGAACTGCCCCGGAGAGGAAAGAGGTAACTATGCAGAAGCATAGAACGCTGAGCTTGAGCTCGGTTTTAAAACCTCTGTCTGTGGTACTTCCTAGTGTAACCGTCAGATTCTTTACTCTGCCTAACAGCGAAGTCGCTCCAGAGATTTCCTCTGCTCGATTCAGTAAAAAAGTAAAGCGTTCGGTTTAAAAAACCGCTATTTGTTATTTTTCGGATTTCCAGCCTCTGTCTACGGTACAGGTAGTGTGGTAGATAGGTAGTGATTGTGTTTATTTGGTGCGGAAATAATTTTTTCCTCGTTTCTTTTCGGTTGGTCCGGTTTGGAACCGATCTTGTAGTCTCTTACTAAATATTTCTCTGGGATTAGAGTGGTGTTCCGGTACCGATCAGTTTCAAAAGAGCTGGTGTCTTTTCTACTACTTTTTCAAAACCTGTGACACAGTTTGTAACCGATCGGTTATTGTATTACCTGGCTTGAAAGCTGCATTACGGTAATTTGTTAGGTTGGCCATGTCTGACAAAACCGGTCCCACTGGGTTTCAACACTGTAATGAGTGTGGGGAGGCCTTTGCTAAGGCTGACCCCCACCTTATCTGTGTTTATTGTCTGGGGTTTGACCACCTCAAGTCATACTGCCAAATCTGTAAAAACTTTCCTAAATCCACTCTAGAAAAAAGGATGAGTAGGCGAAGGAAAGGGAGGCCGAGAAGGCCGTAGATCTGGATAGCCAGCCCAGTTTGGTTGCAGCCGAACCTGAGGAAGTGCCTACTGACCTAGGCGATATCTCCTCGGGCAAAAGGAGAGCCGACCCCGAGGGGTCGGTTCCGTCAAAAAAGAAGTGTAAGTCTGCCAGTTTGGATCCTGTATCACATTCTCCAACCGCGGACGAAATAGCCAAATCGATTAGCATTGTTCAGTCGCTTAGACCAGTTCCGTCTGAACCAGCACCGCCGGTTAGGCAGTCAGTTCCGACGGATCTGTCTCCTCCAGATTATGATCCAGACGCTTATTATGAGGAGTGGGAGGAAGAAGAAGACTATCCCAGTGATTATGATTATGATGATGATGATGACCAGGGGGGTCTGGATGTGCCCATTGAACCGGACATCTCCCCAGACAGGCCCTCGGGTGTCTGTCCTCTCAGGCTCTCTGAGTTCCCTTCACATTTTTTGTTCTACAAAAAGGTGGCAGAAACCCTGTAGCTTCCATTGGTTGAAGCTGCAGAGCAGGAGGAAGAGCCTGATTTTGTGGAAATGATGGACATCCCAGAGTCCAAAAGACTGTCTATCCCTCTTCATAAATCCTTGGGGAAACAGACACAAAATTTTACAAACTCCTAATTCAGTACTTCCTGTGGACAAGAGAATGGACAGGAGGTATATGTTATCAGGCTGAGCTGTGGAGTTCCTTTATAGTCATAGCAGCCATGTTGGGGTAGTGCAGGCTGCAGCCTGTGACAGGGCTAACATTCCTTTGGCTACACACCCCCGGATAAGGACTCCAGGAAAGTGGATGCCATGGACAAAAAACAGTATTTGGCATCCTCTTTGGGACTCAGCCAGGCTACTTATATGGACTACACAGCCAGGTACCAGTAATCCAGATGGGATACGGTTCTGGAACTGGCTAAACAGGCCTCTCCCCAGCTAGCCAAGGAGCTGCAGGAGGTGGCTGCTGATGGAATTGAGGCATCAAAAATGCAATTTCATGCTGCTGTGGACTCCAATGAAGTGGCATCTAGAGTCATGGCTAAATTTGTGTCTATCAGGAGACATGCTTGGCTCAGATGTACTAGCCTTTCACAGGATACCCAGACTAAGGCTATGGATTTTCCTATAGTGGGTAACTCTCTGTTTGGGGAGCAAACAGAGGCTTACATGAAGAAAATGGATGAATACAGGACCATGTACAGGAGTGGTACAGGCCAAGGAAAGGCAAGCCACTCCACAAAAGCAGCAGTCTAGGGGCAGGGCAGGCCCTTACACAGGCCTGTTTACAAGCCCAGGCCTCCTCTTCCTTCCCACAGAGGGTTCTTCAGAGGGAGGGGCAGGAGGGGCATGAACAGAGCTGCTCCTTCTCCTCTCAATCTGAGGCTTCTGCCAAGCAGACACCCTGATGTTCAGCCGGGTAGACTCCCCATTTCCAGTAGGAGGGCAGGCTGGCTTACTACTTCCAGGCCTAGAAGTCTGTGACTTCAGACAAGTGGGTCCTGAAGTAGGAAGCCAGGACTGGTCCTCGGCTTCAAAGAGTTTCCAAAAAGAGGGCCAAGTCTTTTCTACCTGCAACAGCCTCCAAAACCATTGCCCTAGAGGCAGAGGTTTACTCTCTTCTAGCTCTCAAAGCTGTAGAGAAGGTTCCTGCTCAACACAAGGGAAAAGGACTGTACTCCAGGTACTTCCTTACCCCAAAGAAAATAGGGGAGTGGCGACCCATCCTAGACTTAAGGTATTTGAACAAACCCATTTTGAAGCCAAAATTCAAAATGGTACCTCGGAATAATCCTTTCCTTTCTAAGGCCAGGAGATTGGTTAGCATCTCTGGACCTCAAGGATGCCTACTTCCATATTCCTATCAGGTGCTCCCACAGAAAATACCTCAGGTTCGAGTTGCCTTCAGGTCATTATCAATTCAGAGCCATGCCATTAGGCCTAACATCAGCTCCAAGGGTGTTCACAAAGTGCCCTGCAGTAGTGGTGGCTTACCTCAGAAGACAGGGTATCGCCATCTTCCCATATCTGGACGATTGGCTCATTGTGGGTCAGTCATCTCTACAGGTCAGGTCAGCTCTACAAACTACCCAGGACCTACTCAGTTCCCTGGGGTTTCTTCTCAACCTTCCAAAGTCTGTCCTCGAACCAGTTCAACTTCTCACCTTTATAGGCATAGAGTTGGACACTGTACAAGCAAAAGCTTTCCTTCACCTGGCAAGGGTGAAGGCCTTAGTGGATCTCACTTAATCCTTCCAACCTCGGGTCTCCCGCCCAGCAAGACAGTTCCTCCAGCTTCTGGGCCACATGGCAGCTTCCACTACAGTGGTGCAGGGAGCAAGGTTCCAGATGAGGGACATTCAGTTTCACCTAAGGTCCTTCTGGTCTCAAAAGGAGGATTCACTTTCCAAACTGATTCCAGTTACTCAGACTCTAGTCCAAGCTGTCCAGTGGTGGCTGGACCAGGACAACCTCAGACAAGGTGTTGCATTTCTCCTCAAGTCCCATCAGTAGTTCTAACTACGGATGCTTCTCTCCTAGGTTGGGGAGCCCACCTGGGATCCCTGACTGCTCAAGGGTCTGGTCTTCACAGGAGTCTTTCCTTCATATCAGTCTGCTGGAGCTCAGGGCAGTTTTCCTAGCCCTTCAGAGCTTCTCAGACTCAGCAAGGTGGTCCAAGTCAGTACAGACAACACCACTACAATGTGGTACATCAACAAGCAGGGAGGCACTCAGTCCTCGGCCTTGTGCACAGAAGCCATGAAGTTGTGGCCTCTGGCCTATTCTTTTCAGACTTCTCTGGTAGTGGTTCACCTTCCAGGGAAGGACAATGTACTAGTAGATGCTCTGAGCAGAATTTTCACAGGGACATCACGAATGGTCCCTGGATCCTCACATCCTGAGGGTCATCTTTTCCAGGTGGGGCACTCCAGAGATAGATCTCTTTTGCAGCACCAGACAGTCATCAGCTTCCTCTGTTTTGTTGCAGACCTCCAGTCCTGGGGACGGTACCCCAGGATGCTCTCATTTTGGACTGGAAGGGCAGGTTTCTCTATGCCTTCCCTCCCTTCCCTCTGCTGTTCAGAGTTTTGATCAAGATCAGGACTCAACCCTGCACAGTGATACTAGTGGCTCCAGATTGGGCCAGACAGCCTTGGTATCCTCTACTACTGTCCTTGTCAGTGTCACGTCCCTGTCTCTGTCCAGGACATACAATATCCTGTCCTCCTCCGGGCGGATCTGGTACCCCAATCTCCAGTCTCTCAATCTCAAGGCCTGGCTCTTGAAGAGTTAGAATATGCAGCACTACATCTCTCTCAGGGAGTTCTGGATATTCTGAAGGTTTCCAGGAAACCTTCCACTAGAAAAACTTACAGTTCCAAATGGAAGAGGTTTAGTATTTGGTGCTCTCAGAAAGGCATCGTGCCTGATTCTGCAGACATTTCTACAACCTTAGATTATCTAGTTCATCTGAATAGTCTAGGCCTTAGGCCTGCCACTCTGAAGGTTCATCTAGCAGCTGTCTTTGTATTCCTTTCAGCAGGAAGGGGCTGTTCCCTGGCATCTCATCCTGTTTTCAGAAAGTTTTTCAAAGGTCTGGTTCACATTAACCCTCCCTTTAGGGAGCCCACTCCGCCTTGGGATCTTAATGTCTGCATTGCTCAGCTTATGTAGCCACCCTTTGAACCTCTGGCTTCAGCCGAATTGAAGTACTTGACCTGGAAAACTGTGTTCCTGGTAACTATTACTTCTGCCAGGCAGATTAGTGAATTACAGGCACTGTCAGTTGAACCTGACTTCATCTCCTTCCATAGCGATAAAGTGGTCCTGTGAACCAGTAGGAGGTTCTTGCCCAAAGTGGTATTGGATTTTCATCTGAACCACTCTGTATCTCTCCCTGTGTTTTTCACTGACCATTCTTCTTCAGGAGAAAGAAGGTTAAACAGTTTGGATGTTAAGAGGGCTCTTAGCTATTACATAGAGCATACCAAGGCACACAGAAATGACTGTCTTTAATTGTTTCTCACTTATGGTGAAGTGGGGTAAAGGTAAGCCTGCCACTAAAAGAACTACTGCCAGGTGGATTGTTTCTTGTATACAATTCTGCTATGACAAATTGGGTAGCACACCCCCTTCAGTGGAGAGCCGGCCGGGGGGAGAAGGATAGAGCGTCCTACGGACTGCTCTCCTTCTCCAGGGGGAGGGCGGGGTAGTGCCTGGTGCAAGACGGACCCCTGGTGGAGGCCGAGAGTAATGCAGCTGCCGGCGCTTGAATGCAATGGAGGGGGGGTGGACGCTGGACGTCATTGCACATTCCCACCTCCCGGAGGAAAAAAACAAAGAAAATGGAGGGGAGAGCCTCTGTCTCCATGAAAGCCCTCCCCAGGCTTCAGTTAGCCACTGCTGCCACACTCCCAAGCAGATACTGTGCCCGCAGCCCGGAATTGGGAGAACCAGAGCCATGGCCCGCCCCCAGGGGTAAGCTGGGGTAACCGGGAGATTGCGGGCGTAGGGCAGTTGGTGGAAGCTCCGGGGACCATGACCAGGGCAGAAAATTGACGGAGGACCTCCCGAATAAAGGAGAAATAAAAAAAAAAGAACACCCCTTCAGGCCTGAGGGCTCACTCGATTAGGGTGCAGCTGCTGCTCTAGCTGCGGCTAGATATACCCTTGTTAGAGATCTGAAAACAGTACATACATTCACCAAACATTACTCCCTGGACATCCAGGCTAGGAGTGATGCTAGGTTTGGCACAGCAGTTCTGCAGAGCCTCTTCCCAAAGTAGGTTCTGCATTCCCTCCTCCATAGGGAACTGCTTGGTAGTCTGCATTATGTCAGAATACAGCAAGACTTCATGTTGTTTGAAGAAAAAATTGCTCACCATAGTAATGTTGTTTCTTCTAATGGAGTCTTGCTGTATTCTGACCTCCCTCCCGCCTCCCCTCTCAGAACCTAGTTTTTGGGAAGTGGGCTGGCAGGTACAGTGTTGCACCGAAGGGGTGTACCTTGTACCCTCCCTCTTGGGTGGGGTAGCTGTTGTTGTTACTTTTCTGGTGTTTTATAGTTAAATATTGTCACTACCTTTCCTTCTTGGGTTCTCGACTTGAGTCTTTTGGGCCCAAACGTCTTTTGCCCTTGGCTATATGTTGAACAATTTCCATACAATAGTATTTAGTTAGTTTGCTTGTAAGAATCTGACAGTTACACTAGGAAGTACCACAGACAGAGGTTTGAAAACCGAGCTCAACGTTCAATGCTTCTGCATAGAGTCAACTCTTTCCTCTCTGGGGCAGTTCAGGTGCTGAGGCTAACTGCATTATGTCAGAATACAGCAAGACTCCATTAGGAGAAACAGCATTACTATAATGTGTAATTTTTTCTTTTGCGCTGACCCTGACCAACCTGCAAAGCAAAAAGCCAAAAGTAGTGTGTGTATGAAACATGGCTTTCAGAACCCCCACCCAATGTGATCAGCTGAACATCAGGGCCAACAGAAAATGTAGCAAAGTAAGCAAATTAAGTAATTTTATGAATGAAACCTAGTAGGCACTGGCCATTTCTCTGGTTTGCTTTCTTTTCTGTTAGGTCGACTTTTTAACTGACATCGAGTTAAAGGTGTCTATGGTGTTTATTTTTTGCCAGCATTAGAGTCCCCCATGATTTTTCATTCCACACTCTACATTTCAGCTAGAGTCCGATTAACCATATGCACAGACACTTTTTAAATTTTTTTATTTAATAATTTTTTTCCACAGATGTAACTAACAATCTAGTTTGCTCTTCTTAGTCACCATTTAACAGGCAGCATGGTTTTGTTTTCTTTGTTTTGCGTTTGTCTTATTAAATGTGTTTTTGTCCCCTCTGACCTTACATCCATCAGCAGGATAACCACACACACACACACACACACACACACACAGTCACCAGTTACATTTAATCAGTACACACTGGCTCATCACCATCATCGATATCAAAATGACTTTGTAAAGAACCAGTGGAGCCAGCAAAGAGACCAAGGTTTCTTAGTAGTAGTGTCACGATAATAACATTTCCACAATACAATAACCATTATAAAATATTGCTATATAACATAGAAGTAATTGTTGTACAAAGCATCAGGGAGAGTATGTGTGGAAGGGACAGTTGTCCCTGAAAATAGAGAAAAAGTTAGTTGAAAGGTCTTAATACCATGGTATACCATGAATACTGCTGTGGACCATGAATGATGGTTATCGCGGTATCAGATGTTGCCCACGGTATCAATACCGTGACTTCTGATACTTCGGTATACCATAGCATTCCTAGTTCTTAGTATGGGCCCCTCAAACATGTAACAAACCTTATCTGGCCCCCAGTTGATTGCCATAATTTTTTTTATTTATTTCAGCCAGGTTTGCACAGTCTAACAGATCACGTTTTTATCAGTGCAGCCTATTGGCAAAATGTTGCAGCGTCTTTATTCTGAGACATGCCCCCACGCTACCACATTTTGTGATGGCAGTAAATGGAGAGCGTGGGGGCACGCTCCACAGACAACAATAGAGACATTTTTAGCTTCCTTTCTTATCTGCTTTAAAGTTAGGATTAGGACAAATCAAACCCACTGCTCAACTAATGAGGTCCTTGATTTGTCATATTCGCAACTTTAAAGAAGATAAAAAAATAAATTAAAAAATGTCCCTATTGTCTGTGGAGCACACCCCTGCACTCTCCATTTACTGATAAACATGCTAGCGCGATGGCGTTTCTCAGAATAAGAAAGTTGCAGCGTTTTGCCGATCAGCTCCAAAGACAAAAATACTATCTGCTAGATTGTGCAAACCTGGCTGAAATAAATTAAAAATGTTATGCCAATCCACTTCAGGCCAGGTAATGTGTGTTATACGTTTTGGGGGAGGCATACTAGTAAAATGTGAACCTGCTCTTTAATAAATGTCAAATGTTCCACATTTTCAGGCAACAAACGGTTGCGCAGAACTGAAGCAACACTACGGTGGTGCTGAAGAGTCTGTCAGAGTAGACATTTGTAGGAGGACAGCTTAAATATAAAATGGCACCTCTGCACAATGCAGGCTAGATTTTTGTTTTGCGAATATTTCAAAGGGTCATTCCATATGCTGAGTTTCCTGGGGTCTCTTAGATGGTCTTCAACCATAGTGGTAGCAGTATGACCTTGGACAACAAAGGAAGAATTAGTGTCTTTATCAATATCTTGTAACATGGTAATAAATGACAGCCAAATAGCAGCATCCCGATACGTTGAAAGCCACCAGGTGATCAAAATCAAGCGGGTAATAATACTGCAGGAATGCCCACTACTGCTATTCCTGTGACATCCACCAAACCATAAAGTCGCATAGAATAATGCCCAGTACTGTAGCACAACATTGAAACCACTAACAAAATGCACTTTCCGCTACCATAAATAAATGTGTGCCCCACCCACCTACCCAATGGCCTTTTTTGTATCTACGCAGATAATGTAAGTAAAACAGAAACATGAAATGGATAATTGTACCTGTACATTTTCCATATGTGGACTGAGAAGTATTACTTGTTGGGTCGATGAACAATGTGGGGAAAGGAGCCTACCTTCTGCGTCGAGCACTGCATGTACAGCAAACTCAGCCAGGGATTGAGAAGTCGTCCAGTATTTCTGTCCGGCACCACGCAGATAAGTCAAATGTTCATACTACTTAATAGAATCTGCGTTTAAGGCTTACATGTTCTGTGTAGTGTAGTACTCTAAAAATGTTGTGATCATTAAAAGAACAGCAGCGAGGCTACAGGAGTAGAACACTGTAAATAATGGATCACCGACATTGACAGAATATGCAAATGAGATAGGAATCCATCTCAGCATAAGTAACAAAGATCGAGCAAACCAGATAACTCAGTTAAATAAAGTTTCCTACATGTAGTTATTAAAAAGAAACAAATGATTACACTAATCAGTGTTTCCTTTCCATGAGAAACCTGTTGATGTGTAAGCAAAAAAAAAAACACACCACTATATGAATAAATATGGTTGTGACAAAATCAGATGTGCTGTATATTTTTTATTGCAGCTCATATTTTGTGAGACAATGGTTCTATGTGTATTTAAAATATATAACCGATAATAATGGTACAGAAGTAATGTCCGCATTGCCCATGTTACAAGAGCATTACTCCACTCCAGAGTCAGCTGTACTAGGGGATTAATGCCTGGTTGGTGTGTATTAGTAGGGGTATCACAAGTCGGAAGAGGGAGGTAATAATTCCTCTTTATAAGACACTGGTTAGGCCCCATCTGGAGTACTGTGTGCAGTACTGGAGGCCACACCTTCACAAGGATGTTAACCAAATTGAGGCAGTCCAAAGAAGGGCAACCAAAATGGTGTGGGTACTGCATCAGAAAACATATGAGGACAGATTAACGGAGCTCAACATGTATACCCTAGAGCAAAGGAGGGAGAGAGGTGATATGATCGAAACATTCAAACACCTTAAGGGCATTAACAAGGTGAATGAGTCTAACATGTTTCAATATAAAAAAAAAAAACAGCAGGACAAGAGGACACAGCATGAGATTAGAGGGAGGCCGATTAAGGGGTAATGTGAGGAAATTCTTTTTCCCAGAAAGGGTGATGGATGCATGGAACGGCCTACCTCAGGAAGTGGTGGATATGAATACAGTGCAGGGCTTCAAATAGGCATAAGGGAGCAATACAGATGAGTATGAATAGATAGGCCATTGACAGAGCAGAGGCCAATGGCACATTTATAAGGTAGAAAAAGAAATGGGCAGACTGGATGGGCCTCGCTGTCCTTATCTGACGTCAACTTCTATGTTTCTTTGGTTGGAAGCACTCGGCCTGCGGCTTCGTGCACCAACCCCCAACCAGGCACTAATCCCCTAGTAGAGCCCTCCTCTGTCGTGGATTAATGCTTACATATAGCCCTGAACAAATTTCACCATCATCTTTTCCATTGCATGTTTTGCCCACTGGCAGTGAGGTTTGGGAGTTTGCATGGTCAGCTGGCTGTGAAATTGAAATGGTATCCATCATTTCATCTTACAGTTTTCAGTGAGTAGATCTAATTTATACCTGCTGATGCCTGTGAGGCCAGAGGGGAGAAAAGATGCCAAGCTAGCTGTAAATCAAGGCTTTAACATTGTGGCCATAATAGAATATAGTGTATAGTGGAGTGGTGTTCTGTATAGAATTCCAACCCTTTCAAAATGCTGTTGTACCACAGTTAAAAGGTCATGGAATATGATTCCACCCTACTGTGGTAGAACAGCATTCTAGAACCTGTAGAGACTGCATGAGTCAGTTTCATCTTGAAAGCAAAAGAACTCACAAACATGTTTCACAGTACTATATACTATATAAAAAAAAAAAAAAAACAGGATGAGCAACTCTATGCACAACCACTGTGTTTTGCCATCTCAGAGTTCTGATTCTCATGACCCTTTCGAGCTTCGCTCTCGAGGTCAGAGGGAATCAGAACCTCGCTGTGGCAGAACACACTGGTTGTGCATAGTTGCCCATCCAGTATTCTCTGTGTTCTGATTCTAGCATCACTGATAGTCTGGGGTCCACTACCAGAGATACAGCTAGCTTTTCAGCAAGAGAAACAGCACTGCCTTCCCCAAGAAATGTCTTCTGCATTTCGAGTTTGTTCCTAAGAAGGACTATCAGGGGTATCACGTGACTAAGGCTGGCATTGTCTGCATTCATTTCCCGAGTAGCCTCCTCAGATGGCTGAAGAATATGGCAGGTTGTGCCATCAGGGTCCACTGGCTTGGAGTGAGTGACACATCCCCTTTCCCTATTGAGTGATCCATGATGCAGTAATGCACTGCTTTACGCTGCTCAAAAAGCCGTTGTTCCATGTAGAAGGTAGAATTCCACTTGGTAACCACCTCCTGCTTCAGCTGACATTGTGGAGATTATTGTCCTTTTGAACCTGATGTAGTATTCTGCATGCTTTAGCAGAACGACTGAAATGTATCATGTAATACTAGATTGAGAGTATAAGCAAAGCACGGCATATGCACATACCCTCCATCCTTCACAGCACGTATGATGTTAGCCCCATTATAAGATACCAAAAACCGTGGAGACAGGCCATGAGGCATAAGCTTTCTTCTTAGTTCTTGCAAGAGGTATACTGCAGTATGATCTTCTGACTCAAAACTAATAATACACAAGGCAGGCTGCTTCTTACATGTTGTGGCGGACATGCCCAAGACAAAGGATGAGTAAAAAGAATCCTGAATCATGATAGGATGCTTAATGGCCATAGAAACATAGAAGTTGACGGCAGATAAGGACCGCTAGGCCCATCCAGTCTGCACATTTACCCGACCTGTATTTGTGCCAGCTGACTCTACCTAGTCTTTGGCTAATCTTCCCCATCTCTATGGTTCCCTTGTGCCTATCACATGCATGTTTGAATCCTGCCACCATATGTGTTCTTCCCACCTCCTCAGGAAGGCTGTTCCATGCATCCACCGCCCTCTCAGTGAAAAATAACTTTATCACATTTCCCCTTAAACAGCATCTCTCCAATCCCATGTCATGTCCTCTGACCAGCGACTGTCATGTAATCTACAGTTTGGTCACTGGTCCACATATCAGTTGTAATGTGTATTTGTAGCACTGCAGAGAGCTTCAAGGCCTGTGTCACTTTTTCATGCAATTCACAATAGACATTTGATACGGCCCTCACTTTTTCACACAGTTTTGATTTGATTTGATTTATTCATTCATTCATTTTAAAATGAACATAGTATACACCCATTGAGTACAAAATTTACACTTATGTACAAGGGGTACCATATAGAGATCAGTACCTGGTTACAAGGAGAAAATTAAAATACGATACATGTTATTGAGCATTAATCATTAGTCAATAATCTTAAAGTGCAAATGCTTTATCATACAAAATGTAACACGATACATCAGCCAACATACATATCACAGCCCTGGGGCTCAATTATACAAAGAAATTACACACAGTATCACAGCCCTGGGCCTCAATTATACAGAGGAATTACACGCAGTAATACAGTCCTGCAGCCAAACAGATATCATTCATCAGTACACGTCAGTCTAATTTAATAATTAACCAGTATCTCTCATTTTACAATAATCCCTGGGTATTCCACACAATAGACATTTGGTACTGCCCTAGTGCCAAAATATCTTCTGGATGGCGTTTGATATCGTGGAACTGCAATCTGCATTACTTGTTTAAAGCCAACAAATTCAACAAAACAGAAGGAGTGCAGGTTAAGAGCCATCATTTCCTGCAATTGTACCTGACCCTTTTCCTTTATACTTCCTCCCTACTTGTTACTGTTTGTCCTCCTTCTCTCCCTGTCTAGTTCTCCTCTGTTTCATGCTGCTTCACTACTTTTCCCTTTTTCTCATATAAGATATTATGTTTTTTAACTGCATTCAGTCCTAAATTGCCTCCAATATTTACGATTCCGAATGTCTGTCTGTATAACTGTATTTGACTCTGTACTTCACTGTTACATTGATTATTTATCTCCTCTCCCCTCTCCTCCAGGACACATCTGGAAACAACCTGTTAGAGGCTTAGTATGTATTTCCTGGTTAAACTTTTTAAAATAAATAAATAAATATGTAGTCATCCTTTCAGTGTGCCTGGGTGATGTTCCCAGCAAGCGTTTTGAACAGAGCTTCTCCAGGCCCGCCGGGGCTTCGGACCCACTCGTCCCTGGACCAAAGGACCCGCCACCGCACCTAAGAAGCCTCTGGGGTCCCCGCTTGCTCAGCGGCCCCCGCTGAAGAAAAGCCGCGCTCCGCCAGAAAGCCTGTTGCCAGGGTCCGCACCACCGCACGCTCGCCGAGGAAGGGAACCAGGGGCTCAGCCGCTCACTGGTACTTGTACCGCCAAAGGCATAGCGCGTAGGGAACTCTCCAGGCCTGCCGGGGCTTCCAGACCCGCTCCTCCCTGGACCAAAGGACCGCTACCACACAGGAAGCCTCTGGGTCCCGGCTGCTCCAGCGGCCCCGTTGAAGAAAAGCCACGCTCCACCAGAAAGCCTGTTGCCAGGGGCCGCACCACCGCACGCTCGCCGAGGAAGGGAACCAGGAGCTCAGCCGCTCACTGGTACCTTGTACCGCCAAAGGCGCAAACGCCGTAAGGAACTCTCCAGGCCCGCCGGGGCTTCAGACCCGCTCCTCCCTGGACCAAAGGACCCGCTACCACACCTAAGAAGCCTCTGGGGTCCCCGCTTGCTCAGCGGCCCCCGTTGAAGAAAAGCTGCGCTCCGCCAGAAAGCCTGTTGCCAGGAGCCGCACCACTGCACGCTCGCCGAGGAAGGGAACCAGGAGCTCGGCAGCTCACTGGTACCTTGTACCGCCAAAGGCGCAAACGCCGTAGGGTATGTTCTACCGATTTCCTCCCGCCGGCTTTCTCCTGTTGGGGTTGAGGGCTATAGCTGGTTCCACCCTTCACAGAAAGCGGCTGTTTTCACCATCATTTTTTGATTGCTTGAACTCCTAAACGACTCCCGGGACTATGAACCCCGCCTCCGCGGCTAAGATATACAGCTCCCTCGGTGAATTGTTGGAGACCAAAATTTCTTAGTTGTACTCTGCTAATACCTGCTATCTTAAACTCTCCCAATTGTAAAGTCCTTAGCTTAACACCCTAAACCTTTTAAAGTAACTTAAACTGTACTCTGCTTCCTGCACTTTCTTCCCGCCTTTTTCTGTTTGAATCTCTGCTCTCTATTGTTAAAGCTGTACTGGTTTCCTTAATCCTGTAAAGTCTACCTGCCTAGCTCCTGATACTACCTCCCTGCAAGCTAATCCCCACCTTTTTCTCACCTCCCGCCCTCTCCTTTTGTCCTGCTCGCCTACTTAATAACCCCTCCCTGCTACTTTCCTCAGGAACTCTCCAGGCCCACCGGGGCTTCGGACCCGCTCCTCCCTGGACCAAAGGACCCGCTACCACACCTAAGAAGCCTCTGGGGTCCCCACTTGCTCAGCGGCCCCCGTTGAAGAAAAGCCGCTCCGCCAGAAAGCCTGTTGCCAGGGCGCACCACCGCACGCTCGCTGAGAGGAACCAGAGCTCAGCCCACTGGTACTTGTACCGCCAAAGGCGCTATAAACGCCGAAGGTACATTCTATCGATTTCCTCTCGCCTGCTCTCTCCTGTTGGGGTTGGGGGCTATAGCTGGTTCCACCCTTCACAGAAAGCGCTATTTTCACCATAATTTTTGATTGCTTGAACTCCTAAATGACTCCGGGACTGTGAGCGCCGCCTCCAGCGGCCCTAGTGTCCCTCGGTGAGTACTCATCCAGCCAGTGCTTGGCGCCTGCTCCCCACCGCCCCCTCCCACCCACCTGGTCGAGCCTTTAGCTATATAGGCTTCCGTTGGTCATATGACTAAGTGTCCACTTTTCCATTGGCTCCTTATACTCTACCACCACTGGGGGCGTTAGTCCTTTCTCTTGTGGTTAGCACCTTATATCTACTAGGTCGTAACTCAGCCCCCTGCCTTAACCTAAGCCCGCTCTCCCACGCCGTCCCTGCATTTTGACTCTCCACTGCCGAATACGCTCACTCCCAAATCTGTCACAGTCCTACGTGATGCTTCAAATAGACACTTGCCTGCCTCTCTCTCTCTACCTCTCTCTGCACTGTTCTTTCCTATACTCTGCTCTTTCCACGAACTTTAGCATCATGCTCCTCCTTCATAAGAGTCCCTTGTGCTTGTCTTCTAG
The DNA here is from genome assembly GCA_016271365.2 of Neoceratodus forsteri. Taxonomy (NCBI): domain Eukaryota; kingdom Metazoa; phylum Chordata; order Ceratodontiformes; family Ceratodontidae; genus Neoceratodus; species Neoceratodus forsteri. The sequence continues at coordinate 179,089,581 of CM057456.1, forward strand.
TCATAAAGGACTAACCCTTTCTCTCTGCCTGCTTTTCCTGCTTGGACTTAACAGTATCTCTCTGTACCCCTAGACAAACAACAAAACATACCATCACCCAGTGATTTTAGTTACTCCAACCAGCTCCTCTCATACCACCCCCCAATACCTACTTTTCACTAGTTTTTCCTAAAAAAAGGATGCACGTACCTGTTACTTGTGAGCTACGTGCAACATAGGAAAAAACATAACGTGCTCCTCAGGGCACTGCTTGAGTTCCTAGCTCAGTGGCTACTATTGCTCGCTGGTGACTTTGAACCTAACCCAGGCCCGCACCCAAGCAACACCCCGTTAACACCCTTTACCAAACCAAATAAAGGCCTTAAAATTGCTCACATGAATATCAGAAGTCTTCTAGGTCACTTAACTGTGCTTGAGGCCTGGATACAAATGGTTAATCCCGACATCTTATGCCTCACTGAAACATGGCTAAAACCTAGCATCCTGGATGCACAATGTACCCTGCCTGGATATGCCATCATGCGACAGGATAGAACTGGTTCTAAGTGGGGTTGGGGTGTCGCCATCTACTACAAAAACCACCTTATGCTAAAAGCTGCCCCTCTCCCTAGTCCCCAATTGCACTGCGAATCACTGCATGCAATACTGGCCCTAGGTGCGAATTACCTGCACATAATATGTCTATACAATCCACCCACTGGTGGATTGGAAAGTCTCCAGAAACTACTTCAATATTCTTCACAAATCGTTAACATGAACGAGACCATCTTGCTTGGTGATGTCAACCTGAACTGGCTGGAACCAAATCATAGCACCCTGGCATCACTAGTTCAAAGGCACAACTTCCATCAGCTAATAACTGAGAACACGAGAATGACCAACTCCCTATCAGGGACACTGTTAGACTGGATCCTCACAAATAGACCAGACCATGTAACTAAGGTAGCCGTCCTGGCTGACTCTATAACTGACCACTCGCCCACGATCTGCCACTGGCGTTCCTGCCCTCCACCTGCTCCTCGATCCCGCCTGGTCACCTTCACTAACTTTGCAAAACTGGATCTACAAGCCTTTCTCCTTGACATAGCCAACACGGACTGGTCCGAAATCTTCCTTGCAACAAGTGCTGAGGTTGCCCTAGACGTGTTCCTAACCAAGTCTGGTGAAGTACAAAGGCGGCATGTACCGAAAATAAAGAGAAGGGTCAGAGGTCAACAAACGCGATGGCTAAATAAAGAACTACTCCACAAGCTCAAAGCTCGGGACAAGCTCTGGAAACAATACAAGACTACTGGCCTACCCAGGGATCATCTTATCTACAAACAGCATAGAAGCGTCTGCAAAAAACAAATCAGGCTTGCAAAAAGCAAGTACTGCCAGACTCTGTTAACCAGCTCCTCAAAAGATCCATGCAAATTCTGGAGCCACATCAAAACCTTCCTTGGCACCCCGCAATCTGTCACCCCCTCGGAAATGATTCTTCACGGTATCCACTGCAATGACTCCCTTACCATAGCTAACGCCTTCAATCAACAGTTCTCTGACCTATCCCCCTATATATCCACCCTAAATGCGGCACCTGCTGCCCCTTAGCCACTCTCTACCAAAGTGAAAACCAATGCATCGACAAGTGACCCTCAACAAGCAGCAACAAAAACTTTTTATTTCAAGGCTGTGACTAGAAAACAAGTTCTTAAACTCTTAAACGCTATATCCGATAACACCAGCCCTGGCTCTGATACACTGGAACCCCGACTGCTGAAAGCTGCTGCCCATCATCACATATTCATTAGCCAGGATTTTCACACTGTCCCTCTCCATGGGCACAGTCCCAGAGATATGGAAGGCTGCTAGAATCACCCCCATTTTCAAAAAAGGGAACAAAAACGAAATATCGAACTACAGACCCATTGCCATACTCTCGGTCCTCAGCAAAATTTTAGAAAAAATAGTAGCCACCCAGGCCACCGAATTCCTTGACTCCTCAAACTTACTCTGTGAAGCACAACATGGCTTCAGGAAACATCACAGCACCACAACAGCATTAGCTAAGTTTACCTCTGATACTCTTGTAAATATGGACGAAGGTCATCTAACTGGGGCCATGTTCATTGACCTCACCAAGGCTTTCGACCTTGTGAATCACCCCCTTCTGCTGACTACCCTTAAAAATCTTGGCTTCTCATCCCCTGTAACAAACTGGTTCAGAAGCTACCTAACAAACAGGACACAAGCGGTCAAACTTAACTCTGCTATCTCTGACAGCGCCACAGTCAACATTGGTGTACCGCAGGGCTCAATACTAGGCCCTCTCCTTTTTCACTGTTCATAAATAATCTTCCCAGCAGTATAGCATCTGGTACCTCGCTACTCTATGCTGACGATCTGGTTATCTATGCTCGTTCAGGTTGTATTAACCATCTCAATGCCACTCTGACATCTGCTTTCGACTCTGCTCAACACTGGCTAAGCGCTCATCGCCTTATACTTAATGCTAGCAAAACAAAAGCCATGCTACTGGGAGCGACCCATAAACTTAGATCCTGCTCATCTCCCCTGAATATTCGTGACCTTAATGGAACCCCTCTCGAGATTGTAAGTACGTTCCGCTATCTGGGCATACTGCTCGACCAAACCCTTGACCTGAACCAGCACATCCAAGAAACCTGCAAAACGGTAAACTGCAAACTGGGGGCTGCCTATAGGACTAGCTACATGCTCACACCCACTGCCAAACTGGCCATTGCCAGGGGAATTCTCCTGCCAACGCTATCCTACTGTGCTCCTATCCTAACCATGGTGAACAAGACTACACTACAAAAGTGGGATACCACCTATAACAATGTTTGCCGCTATGCATCAAAGGCCCCCTCGCCTTAAACATCACTGCCAACTTTATAAAGACCTAGGCTGGCTCTCCCCCTCCACCACCAGACAGTACTACCTATGCTGCCTCTCAGACTCCATAATCAGAATGGCTAGACCTGCTACACTATCTGAACTACTCCAGCCTACTATCCCCTCGCGTGATCTGAGGTCGTCCGACAAGTCTTTCCTAAAAGTTCCCCTCTGCCGCACTTCCAAGGGCTCTGGTGCATTTGGGCATGCTGCCCCTCAAGCGTGGAACTCACTACCTACTGACCTAAGACGAGCTTCCTCACACCTTGCTTTCAAGCGGAGACTACGGAATCACCTTGCTGCTATGGACCAATGTGCCTGCTATGATCCTACCTAAATCCTCTCTTCATGTTTACCTCTTCCTCCCCCTATCTCCGTCCACCTCCTTATCCCTTGTTTATGCCCATCTGTCTACTTTCCCCCAATTTGATGCCTTGCATACTGGTTATTTTGACTGCTTGCACTTTCTATTATGAATACAAAGAAACTTATATGGCTCTACTGTCTTGTGTATTACAAATGCCCTAGTCACTTTACTTTTCTTGACCTTGTGTATGACAATTGCCGTTTACCTTACTGTGTTATGTGTCCTACAAATGCCTCTAGTCACCTTATTGTTAGACTTTTTTTGTATAACAAATCCCAATTACCTCACTATTGTGGTACCTGTTTTCTCAACCTACTGTTTGCACTAATCTTTGATGTACTTCTTGAAAAACTGGTACTGGTCTCTCCCAAATCCTCTGAATCTCATCTCTCCCCCCCCCGCATACCGACCAGCCCTGGTAGTCTAGCCGGCTATTGGTTCCATAGCACTGGGTCACTACTGCACTTTTTCTTGCTAAAGCCGTTATGTGCCGTATCTCTCCCCTCAGTGACCGAGTCCCCCTACTTTCCCTGCCGGCTTACAGTTCCATGAGCCCGGACGCCGACTGCAGCAATCTACCGCTATTGCTGTATCTTCCCGCCCTACCCCGTTTTCCTGTTTCCTCGACGCCGGTTTTCTGCATCCCCCCCACCCGATGTCTACCTCCTCGCGGGATGCCTCGCCCGTGAATAAACCCATTTACACTGGTACTCCTCATTTGTCCAGGTTGTCAACCCCTGCCCAGCTTGGGCACCCGCCAGTCGGGCCACAGCCCCCTGCCTTCAAAAGCCGTACTCACGCCTGCTGTTGCCGAACTCAGCACAGCCCCCTTAGTAACCCTACCTGTCTCCAGAACCTGTGGTCATGCGCTTTCCACTTTCCTACCGCCATGCCACCCCTTACCTTTCCCTCGGTCCACCCCCCACTCATGCTTTCTCTTACGAATCGGTTCCATGAGCCCGGTTATAGACTCTTGCCTCCCGCCGCTAAAGCCATAACTTTTCGCCTGTCCCATCCTACCTTTTCCTCTCCTGCCTGCCCCTGACACTCTCCCTCTAATTATCTAAGATACTCGGCCAAATCATTTGGCAGGATTCTCTCACCTTGGTCTCCAGCCCGTCACCTCCCAACTTCTTTGAGCTGTGCACTTACTCTTCCCTGCCCACGTCCCCCCTGTCAGTTTCTCCAAAGTTAATCCATTATCTGTCCTCCCACCAGTACCCTTTGCTTATTCTACCTACTTATAAAAATTGTATACTTGTATCAATGTACCTGTACATGTACTGTATAACCTGCACTGTTGTACTTGTATTGTAATTGTACCTCCCGGGTCGTGCCTGAAAATAGTCACTTGCTGGCTAGTGCACCTACCCGGTTAACAAAAACTAAATAAAATAAAATAAAACTTCCTTGGCCCTTACTACTCTTGCAAGTCCCAGCACCACCTGAGCTTCTGTTTTTTTTTTTTTCTTTTTTCTTGATAGATACATTAGTGAAAGGAGAAAGTCCAGAGGGGGTATTGCTAAGCTTAATGGAGAAAAGGGAGCATGTGAGGAGGAGGACCCTGTAAAGGCATCTATCCTAAATAGATACTTTTGCTCAGTATTCACTGAAGAGAAGGTAGGGCAGGGCCCACAGCTCAGCATCATGGACACAGGGGGGAGGGAGGTGAGCACTACTCCTTCACAAAAGAAAGGGTCCTACAAGAGCTTGCTAAGCTCAGGGTGGATAAGGCAATGGGACCTGATGGCATACATCCCAGGGTACTTAAGGAGCTAAAGGAGCAACTAGCAGAGCCATTAGCAGAATTGTTTAGTGAGTCTCTGAGCACAGGAGAGGTCCCAGAAGACTGGAGAAGGGCTCATGTGATCCCACTCCACAAGAGTGGTAGCAGGGAGGAGGCGGGGAACTACAGACCGGTCAGTCTTACCTCAGCAGTGGGCAAGATTATGGAAGCACTCCTTAAGGAAAGGATAGTGCAACACCTGGAATCCATAGGGGCACAGGATCCAAGACAGCATGGGTTTACAAAAGGAAGGTCCTGTCAAACTAATCTCATAGATTTCTTTGACTGGGTAACCAGAGTGGTGGACCAAGGGGGAGCAGTTGATGTCGCCTACCTTGACTTCAGCAAAGCTTTTGACACTGTTCCACATAGAAGATTGATAAATAAGCTAGGTAGGCTCGGGGTGGCAGAAGTTGGTCAACTGGGTGGCAAACTGGTTGACTGGCAGAAAACAGAGAGTGGTGGTAAATGGTATACAGTCAGAAGAGATGCAAGTCACAAGTGGGGTACCTCAGGGATCAGTCCTGGGGCCAGTCCTATTCAACATCTTCATTAGTGACCTAGCAGATGGACTAGAGGGTAAGGCTTGTCTGTTTGCAGATGACACCAAGATCTGCAACAGAGTAGATGATCCAGATGGGGTGGGCAGAATGAGAAGAGATCTGGATAAACTAGCAGAATGGTCAGAAGAGTGGCAACTGGGATTTAATGCAAAGAAGTGCAAAATCATGCACATAGGGAAGAGAAACCCTGAAGCCACTTATAGGCTGGGAGGAGTTGCTAGCAGTCACAAAGGAAGAAAGAGACTTGGGCATCATCATCACTGATGACCTGAAATCATCCAAGCAGACCTCTAAAGCAGTAGGTAAGGCTAGGGGTGTTAGGGTGTATTAGAGGGTATCACAAGTCGTAAGAGGGAGGTAATAATCCTCTGTACAAGACATTGGTTAGGCCCCATCTGGAGTACTGCGTGACAGTATTGGAGGCCACACCTTCACAAGGACATTAACCAAATTGAGGCAGTCCAGAGAAGGGCAATCAAAATGGTGCAGGGACTGCATCAGAAGACATATGAGGACAGATTAACGGAGCTCAATATGTATACCCTTGAGCAAAGGAGGAGAGAGGTGATATGATCGAGACATTTAAACACCTTAAGGGCATAAACAAGGTGAAAGAGTCTAACATGTTTAAATATAAGAAAAATAGCAGGACAAGAGGACACAGCATGAGATTAGAGGGAGGCCATTAAGGGGAATGTGAGGAAATCTTTTTCACAGAAAGGGTGGTAGATGCATGGAATGGCTTACCACAACAAGTAGTGGCTATGAATACAGTGCAGGGCTTCAAACAGGCATGGGATAGGCATAAGGGAGCAATACAAATGACTATGAATAGATAGGTCACTGACATAGCAAAGGCCGACGGCACATTTATAAGGTAGAAAAAGAAATGGGCAGACTGGATGGGCCTTGCGGTCCTTATCTGCCGTCAACTTCTATGTTTCTATGTTTCTATGATGTGCCATAGAGTGGATCACTTTTAGGGGAGGGGGATGTGCCACTGGTGTCACTCACAGACTGAGAATTATTTGTTTTTGTTTTGTTTTTTTCTGCCAAACACAGTTCACCAGTGCCAGTTGGAGGAGGAGGATGCCTGATTGTGCTGCTTATAGCAGAATCATCAACTTGCTTTTTTCTGCCTTTTTTTGGACAAACTGTTTTTCCAACCTACCATTATTATTATTCTTAATCCTACTTCTTATGTTTTTTTCCAAGACAGTTATTTTAAAGCAGGGTGATGTTTTCCAAATTGCCCTGCTTTAACAAAAAAGGAAAAGCGAGTTGATGATGGTTCTGCTATAAGCAGCACTATCCGTCACCCTTCTCTTACTGGACCAAGAACTTCATCTTTGCAGGATGGTCAGGGTCGAGAATAATTTATTTTGTTTGTTTGAACAGCAGGCTGATTGAAGAAATTGTGCCGTTAGCCTAGTAGGTTTATGTCATGTCAGCTAAGAGGCTTCAGCTTTGCAGGATGGTCAGGTCCGAGAACATTTTTGTTAACAGCAGGATGATTGAAAAAATTGGGTGACAAGCCCAGAAGGCTTATGTCACGCTAGCCAAAGGGCTTCAGCTTTGCAGTATGGTCAGGGTAGAAAACAACATTTTTTTTTTTTTTCTAACAGAATGATTTGGAAAATAGTAAAGTAACACACAGTACTCTGTTTCTTGTAATAACATTTTTTTTAACTTGTTGCCTTGCTGTCATTTCTTCCTTACTTCGTCCTCCTTGTTTTTTATGTTCAGCTCTTAACACACACACATGATCTTTGTCAGTGAGTCATACCCTCCTCCTGTAAACCCCAGTTTGTTTCTTAACCTGCCTTTTTTCCCTTCTGTCTCATAGCTTTTCTTGTTTTTTGCAGGATGTCCTTATATTTTTCTTACTTTGTATTCCTTTTTAAAATCAGCACACCCACACAAAATTTTTTGTAACCCTGCCTTTCAGCTCATTTCTGCAAACCTCAATTTCAGTTTCATAACTTGCATTAATTCCTTCTCTACTCTTTGTTTAGATTTTCTTATCTCTTTGTCTTTGTTTCTTGTAATTGTTTTTTTTTCTTACTTTGTCTTTGTTTCGTTAGCACACACCTCCAACCCACATTGTGTTTTGTAACCCAACCCTCCTTATTAAAGTTTCCGAACACCTCCCCAGACCCCAGTTTCTCTTTTAACTTGCTTTGAGCCAGCCCGTCGGTGCACTGGCAGCGCTACCGCTTGCGACACTGATAACCTGGCTTTGGAATTGAGCCTGGGAGTCAGAGGGCCGGCCAGGGGGAGGAGGATTGAGCATCCTTCAGATGCTGTCCTCCGGAGGGGGGGGTGGTATGGAAGCATCTGGTGCTCTAGTGGTCCGTAGCAGAGGCTAGGGGTGCCATACAGCCAGTGCTTGAATACATCGAGGGGCAAGCCAGATGTTTGACCGTGTACTACACATCATTGCACGCCTTCCGCCTCGGGGATTCAGCCCCAAAAAAGCCAGGCTATGCATTTGGATGATGTCTGCTTCGCCATGCCCCACGCAGCCATCCAAGCACTCAGTCCCTCCGGATCAGTTTCAGGCATTTGTCAGGAATAGAAATCCGTACCCAGCGTCCCCACCCTGAGGGGCAAGCCAGGGTAGAGGTAAGTCCTGGGGGATGGATGGGCCGGCTGGCAGCATTAAGGATACTAAATAATTTGCTTTAATTCTTTCCCTTCTTTGTTTTTATTAGCTTTTTTTTATATTTCGGTCTTATTTTCTTGTATTTCCTTATTCCTTCATTATTTTCTTGTCCTGACCCCCTTGTAGTGTAATTCGGCACCCATCCCGGACATGGTCACCTTCCTCCCAGCGAACCAGCACCCACTTTTCCCTTTCTGTTTCAGTCCCCTCTTAATTTTTTTTTTCCAATTCCTTCTTTTCGTTCTCTTTTTTTCTCAGCCCTCCAGTCCCAGCCCAATCCCTCCCAAACTTCAATCCACCCCCACCCCATCTGTACCTCATGCCCCCTAACCCTCCTTTGCTTCCCTCTGGTGTAGGCTCTGACTTTCTTTTTCTTGTGAAGTTTTTTTTTTGTTAACTTTTTTCTTTGTAAAATGTAACTTTTCTTTTTGGTTTTTCATGCATAGTTGTTTTTGTTTTGTCTGCTACCCCAGCCCACACTGCTGCTGCTAGCACAGGATCATATGTGTCTCCCAGTCCAAGCACATCCGCTGTCTAGTTCTGCACATTGTGGAATGGCACCAATCTGTAGCACAGTCTGCCTTTCGTACCATGGTTTACATGTGTCAAACCGGCGTATGGGACTGGCTGCGAGGGCTCCCTTTCACCTCTTCCCACAGCCTCAGATGCCAGTCACATGACTGACAGTGTGTGGCAAGCCTGCACGAACAGGCTGAGAAGCTTGGTGGGAGGGGAAATAAAGGGAAAAGAAAAGGAAAAAAAATTAAATATCCGAGCCAAGCCGTCACTGTTCAGCTGAGGAGTTGCAGAAACTGAACTGCATGAGTTCAGCATATGGGTTTGTGCCCATCATATCTATTACAGTTAAAAAAAGAAGAAAGATAGGGTCACATTTTTTGCCTAACTTTATAGCATTTGTGCTTTAAGGCGTCCCAGTGATAACGTGGGGTGTTACAGAAAGAAATGCTTTCAGACTTAGCATTATTTCTTTTTCTGTTAGCTCCAGCGTTATCACTGAGATTGCAACCAAGAATTGTTTCTAAACTCTCATGGAGAATATTTTAGATACTGTATTATTAAGTAGATACAAGGGAGTAGGCAGTACATACACCATGTAAGCCATGGTGTACACATTTATTTTTGAGCTGCAACATTTTGCCTGACCCCAAGGGTACTATTTACCCCACCTTCTGATGGTGTAATATAACTGTTGGTGCTCTGCATAAGCAAGTCACCGTGCAAATGCATACAACTGGGTGCTGTTTTATTTTGGGGGTATACAACTGTAGAGCATCAAACAGGTTACATCTGGGGAAAGAAACTAGGTACAGCTTGGGACAACAAGCAGGGTAGGGGAAACAAAAAGAGTACAGCTGGGTCAACAAAGAGGGCAGGGGCAACAAAGAGGGTCACGGTGTCCAAAATAGTGTACAAACTTTACGTTCCTAGGTACACCACTGAGTAGATAGGCATTCTGTTTTTCTGATGAAGAAGAGTTTTGATTTTTATTCTGATGTACAGTTGTGTTTACTTAGGCATATAGCTAATCTTCTAATACATTGTAGAAGTAGATTTTTTTAATCTTTCAGTCGGAGAGGCATCTGTTGAAGCTATTTTCACTTTGCTTGACTCATTCTGCATTAAAGGCTACTGGGAGCCTGCGAGACCAGCCAGAAGTATCAAGCTTCTGTAGAAGCTGGGCATTTTTTGAGGGAGTTTTGTTTCATCCTAAGGGTAGCACATGATCTTCCCCAAATTAATCTTCACCATTCATTACCTATGGGTCCTACCGGAGGTCAGGACCCCTGCACAGAAAGAAAAAAGAACACCGCCTCTTTAAATTTTCTTGAGCTGGAGAATCAACATTGGAACGGCACCGGCCATGAGGCCAACATTCTACGTAGCGCTCGTGGATTTGCCAGTAACCACCGACTCCTCCCAATGCTCTGTTCTCTTTTTTCCACCATTAAGGAAGGACTCCTGCATGGGAAGACTTCTTCAAACTGCGACACCCCTAGGCCTGTACTTTGCCGGTGTCATGAGTACCGGTGCCGCATGGCGCCGGAGTTGCTTCTCATTATTTATATTATTTATCTCATGGCACCGGATGTTTTAAATTGTAATTTCCTCTGTTTTGGTTTGTTTTCGTTCGCATGATGGTATGTCGGGGGTTCAAAGTCGAAATGCTTGGGAGCTGTGCCTCTGCATCAGTGTCCCATGGCAACTCCATGACCATATCTGACCCCCACAGCCATTGTTTCTCTTGGCTGGGTCCCTGCCACGTGATAGACGAGTGAGATGCCTGCTTTTTAATGGACTTTCATACTCTCGTTATTTGTGTGGCGCGAGTTGGGTAGAGACCCCCGACATTCAGTCAGTGTCCTCACACTCAGGACGCCAAGACACAGTCTCTGGGCTCCACCCCTGAGGCCCCCTCCCCCACCATCTCTATATGAGTCGGTGGGGAAGGGACTCCCTCTGCTCCACAGCTTGCTGGGGCATGGTGTCCCAGCGAGAGGTTGCTGGGGCAGTTGATCTCCAGGAGGGGCGACTGGTTACCCCTCACAGTCTGGTGCCTCCTCAGAGGCCCAGATGACCCCTGAGGTGGGGTCAGGATTATGCACGGGCTTTTCTCGGGTGGTCCCCTCGGGGCTGCTGTCGGCCTCTATCCTGGCTCCCAATGCTGCCTCCGGGGATGGTGAGCAAGGCAGTGTTGGTCACGCACCCAGGCTCCCCTTCGTCACCTCACTTGATGCCGGGGTGGGGTTCGAAATTGGGGAGTGGCCCATTTTGAGGTCTTCCTGATCTCATCCCCCACTTTTGGGGACAATGATCAGGATGACCTCAACTGGGTGCTGGGCTCCTCTGATTCCGCCCAGGCATCTCTGAGGCCTTCGCAGGATTACGGGTTGGTGCCGTGGGTGGCATGGCACTCTAGACTCCTCTGGCACTATCTCCAGTGCTGTGGGCCCTGTCGGTGCCCTCTTGGGAGTCACTGCAGGCAGTGGTGCTGCTTCCGGCTCCATTTCGGGTAGTGTCACCCAGGTCAGCACCATATCTGGTAGCGATGCCACAGTTGGTGTCTGGTGGCGGTGCCACAGCCAGCGCCACCTCAGCCTCTTGCCCCATAGTCGGTGCCACTTTGGGGGGGAAGAGCATTCTTCTGCCCGTCAGACCTAGGCCTACTGGGATCTGGATCCCAAACAATGATGAGGATATCGGGAGGGCTCCATCACACCCCCTGTGGGAGCTGGGCTATCCCCCCCAGGGCAACCAGCCCGGATTCCTCAACTAGGCCTCTTCTGAGGGGCAGATCCTCCTCTCTGAAGTCGAGGGTTGGCAGGACTCGGTCTGAGCGTGATTCCCTCAGGGGACCCCTCAGAAACCTGTTAGGGGTTGCCTTCCCTTGCTTTGGGGAAGGGCCCTGCAGTTGGTGGGGGTTGAGAGCCTTCCATTAGACTGTGTATGGCTCCAGCCTCCCCACTTGGGGTCCCCAGGAGCAACCCCCAGTCCATCCCTCGACAGTTGAGTACATTGGGGTGGGTGGGTGGGTTTGGCAGCACCCCATTTGGGAGGTGCTCCTTGCACAAACCCACAGCTCTGGAAGAGGACCTTCCTAGCGTGGCCAGGCTGTCCTTCCTCTGGTTTCTCTGCCTCCTCTTTCTCCTTTCCCTGGGCTTATTGGCCCTGGGGGCCCTCTCACCTGGGAACAGTTCATGGCTTTGGCTGCTGCTTTTCCCCCATTCCCTTAGGGCCATCTCTGAGGTCATTTTCATACCTCAGACCTCTGCGCCGCCAAGCTCTGAGTCAGACTCCTCTTTATCTTCGACTTCCTCCATTGAAGAATGGGATTCCTCATGCCACTTCTCTATTGATGGGGACCTCATCTCCTACCAGTGATTCTTGTAGGAGATGATAAAGTAGCTCTGCCTTTAGCATTTTGTCGAATGGAACCAGGGTCATGTGAAGTCATTCCTAGGTGAATACAGCGCTGACACTTGGGTCATCCCTCCCTAGCCGAGGCCGTTTGTGGAGGCTTCGCATGCCAGCTGGCAGCGTCCTACCGCCCCTTTGCCTGCCCCAAGGAACTGTATGCATAGGTATTGTGCAGCAGCGGGGTCTCCAGGTGCCATGCCCCAGCCCACTTTGGGTCTGGGACTCCTGGATACCTCATCTGGGGACCGTTGCCCTTGTCACAACCATCCCCCTGACACAGACTCTGCGAAGTTTGACTGATGGGAAAGAAGGGTGTTTTACTCAGCACACCTGCTTCATTTCTGCAGATAGTGGCTCATCAGGCACACCAGGTAGCCTATGCTAGGCACATCTGGACTCTGCTAGGATAGGTCCTAGCAGCCCTGCCTAATGGGGAGGGAACCAAGCAAGCCATTTGCCTCACCACTCAAGGCCTGGAGCTGGCAAGACACCTCTCTAGGGCAGCCTGTGACGCCAATGAGGTGGCTTCCATGCTAGTGGGATCCTCTGTCTGCATGAGGCAGACTGCATGGCTTCACCTATCCAGGTTGTCACCTTTGGCCCAGGGTAGGGTGATATCCTCACCATTCCGGGGGGCCCACTTCTTTTCTTGTAGGGCACGGTACTACAGGGGCATCTTCCACCTCCCGGATCTTAGGTGCAGTCGCTGGCTCATTCCTATACTCGGGCCTCGCCAGGCCTGTAAACCAGCCCCCTCCTCCTGTGGTTATACCCCACAGGAGGCTAGGGGAAATATTTTTCCTTCAGGGTTTGTCATCTTGGCACTCAGACCCATAGGTAATGAATGGTGAAGATTAAGTTGGGGAAGATATGGAAATTATGTACTTACTTCAATTATTGATCTTCCCAAATATCTTCACTATTCATTGCACCCACCACCCTCCCTTCCTTTAACCAGATGCTGGACAGTGCTGTCCCTTTCCTTCTGTCTCTCCTATCCAGTTGGGGACGAGGGTCAAGGAAAGGGAAAGTTTTTTTTTTGGAGGGGGAAAACTCTGTTCTACTCCTAAACTGTGTTCGGTCAGCCACTTGAGTGGGCCTTCTGACCCTACAGGGTAGGTAATATCCTTTGAGACCTCCTTCTGGAGTTTCAGATTCTCTCTCTCTCTCTCTCTGTCATCGAGGCACAGGTCAGGAAGCACAGGAAAACCAGGAGCAGTTTCAAAATTTGCAAATAGCGTTTTATTATTAATAACAGCAAAATAAAAAAAAATAAAAGTTGTTCAGTATAATTATGTACATTGCAGTACCAAAATAGAAAACAGAGTCCTTCTGAGTTTTTCCTTCTCAATTTCAAATCTCAGTCTCTGTCTGTCTCTCTGTCTTGCACAAGCATTGCTGCTGTTTTAATAAGTCTGTGCCTGGGAAACTCGTTAAGAAAACAGCTTGCTTGTCACATAATGTTCTTGCAAGTTTCCAGTGTTCTTGCAGGTGCAGTAGAAAGAACATAAAGACCCAGAACTGGCCGCTTGTTTACAGCACATAAGAGAATTTGCAAACCAGCTTCTCCGGTTAACCCTTGAGTTCCAAATAGCTTTTTGCAATCATTTCAACAGTATAAATATATACAGGTTTAAACAAGAGATCCCAGTTTCACATGCAGTTTTACACAGAGATTCACATATGTTTTTTATAACTACAGATAAGCAAGGACGAAGAAAAGACAGAGCAGCAAGTGATGGCAGAGAGATAGCTAGAGGTGGAGAATTGTGAAACTGGCGGAGTGATCAATTCCTAGATCTCACAAGAAAATTTGGTTGCACAACCAGACAGAAAAGGAGAGGATAGAACAGACCCCTGCATTTAACTGTTTCTGCATAACAAATGGGACAGGGCCTTATTCATCCTTGTCACATACAGCCCTCCTTACAGGTTTCCAAAACTTTCTTTTAATTATGTTTTAGCATTAGCTTATAACTTTTACAGTTCCATGCATATGCAGCATAGCAAACAGAGAAGTTTAAACTCGCACATTTTTTTCCAGCCTTCGAAATTCTGAATTCCTGATCCATATTTAGACATAAAATCAGTATTGACATTCTCGTTTCTAGATTTGTGCATCTCTTAAAATTTAAATGGCTGTAGTGCCAGATACCACCATGTTATTCTAGGATTTTTATCCTTCATTTGGTTAAGCCAACAGAGAGTATTGTGATCTGTTACAAGTACAAAGTCAACTCCTAGTAAGTAAAACTTAAGGGACTACAAGGCCCACTTTGCAGCAAGGCATTCCTTTTCAATGGTGGAATACCTTTTCTCTCTGTCATGCAATTTACTACTTATGTATAGAATAGGATGTTCTTTTCCATCTATATGCTGACTCAAGACTGCACCTATGCCTACGTGTGATGCATCTGTCTGTAACAAAAACTGTTTATCAGAGTCTGGGCTTCTTAAAACAGGGGCTGAACATAATGCAGCCTTATTGGCCCGAAAAGCCTCGTCACACTCTGGGGCCCATTTCACATTATTTGGGAACCATTTCTTTGTGAGTTAAATAAGGGGAGTAGCTAACTCAGCAAAGCTGGAAATAAATCTCTGATAATAACCAGCCAGCCCTAAAAATTACCTGACATGTTTCTCAGTTTCTGTATCGGAAACCTCTGGCTTGACTTATCCGTTTCCCAAAACATAGTCCAGATATCTGGTTTCCTGCATGCCCAGTGCACACTTGGTAGGATTAATTGTCAGACCTGCCTTTTTGAGTGATTGGTTAACTGCTTGTAGGTGTTCCAGGTGGCTTTTCCAGTCTGGACTGTACACCGTCCACAACATCATCCAGGTATGCAGCACAGTAACCAGTGTGAGGGGATAAAATTATATCCATGTACCGCTGGAATGTAGCAGGTGCGCCATGTAAACCAAATGGCATGGTGGTGAACTGATAGAATCCTATATGGGTGGCAAATGCAGTTTTGTCTCTGGATTCTTTTGCTAGGGGGATTTGCCAGTAACCCTTGGTGAGATCAAGGGTACTGATATACTTGGCACTCCCCAGTCTGGCCACCAAATCATCTATTCTGGGCAAAGGATAACTGTCAAATTCTTTTTTTTTTTTTTTTTTTTATTATCATATGCTTTTTCCGCCTTGCTGCAGTATGAATGGCGGGGGCATCCAGCCGCCAGCTTGAATTAAAAAAATAAAAATTGTTCCGTATAACTATTTACAGTGGCAGTACAAACATAGAAAACAGAGTTCTTCTGAGTTTTTTCTTCTCAATTTCAAATCTGTTTCTGCCTGTCTCTTCCACAAGCATTGCTGCTCTTTTTATAAGTCTTTGCCTGGGAAACTCGTTAAGAAAACAGAATACTTCTCACACAATGTTCTTAAAAGTTTCCAATGTTCTTGCACGTGCAACAAAAAGAACATAATGGCCCAGAACTGTCCTCTGTTTACAGCATCACAGAAAGTTTGCAAACCAGCTTCTTAGGTTAATCCCTTGAGTTCCAAACAGCTTTTCGCAATCATTTCAACAGTTGTAACTATATACAGTTTTAAACAAGGGATCCCAGTTTCACATATAGTTTTACACAGAGATTCACATATATTTTTTATAACTACAGATATGCAAGGGGGAAGAAAAGACAGAACAGCAAGTGAAAGCAGAGAGATAGCAAGGGGCAGAGAATTTAGAAACCGTCGGGGTGGTCCATTCCTAGGTCTCACAAGAAAATGTGGTTGCGTAACCAGAGAAGAGACAGAAAAGGAGAAGACAGAACAGACCCTTGTATTTAACTCTTTCTGCACAACAAATGGGGCTGGGCCTTATTCAGCCCTGTTGCACACTCCAACCAGGAGTTAAAATTGCTTTCTCTTCAGCCTGGGTCGATGTTCTCTTCAGGGTCCTGCCCTGATAGGATTTGCAAATCCTTGGAATTCTGGCAGTCCCTGAAGGTGGCATCTTCTAGCCTTCTGCTGGGGCTGGCTGTACCCAGCTAGTTCAACCTTGCCCTAGAGGGGTTGCTATGGGCTCACGGCTGTGATCCCCCTTAAAAAGAAAAAGAAAAGGAAGGAAGGAAGGAACAGAGGGTAAAACAGATTTCTGGAATCTGTCAAGGGAAACTTCTCTGTGAGAGGGGGTTCCTTCGACAGGATCTCTGGAAAACCCCTCTCAAAACAGTGGGAAGAAAGGGTGGCCTTCTAGGCCTCTGACTGCTCCCTACTGCATTAGAGGTCCCCTGGGACCCCTCCCACTGTTCCCTCTCCCATCCTCTGTCAGCCTCTGGTGTGGACTACTCCACTTCTTGGAGCCCCACTCTCTCAAGCCAGCTCCTTGACTCTGCCCTTCTCTAGCCAGAGTACCTGTTAGGTTCCTTCTCTCAGGCTTGAGTATCTGGAGGGGGAGGGACTATGCAGAGAGGGAGGGAGTCCTTCAGGAGGAGGTCCATCAGTTCTTCTTCTTTTCTTTTCTTCCTTATCTATTTTGGTTATATTTTATTCTGTCTTTGGCTGCCCAGTGTTCTAGTCACTCCTACCTTCTTAGTTGGCCCTCTTAACTGCAACCCTTCTTCTAGTCGGCGTTATATTTATTACCCCCCATCTCTATCATTTGGACACCCTCGCCCTCTTCTATCCCTATCCTTACCCTTTCTTCCTTGCCTGGCAGACAGAACTGAGTACTGGGAGGAGTCGGCGTCAGTTACTGGCCAGCCTGTGAGCACCACATAGAACGCTGGCCTCGTGGGTGGCGCTGTTCTGATGTAGACTTCTCCAGCTCAGAAAATTTAAAGAGGCAGTGCTCTTTTTTCTTTCCGTGCAGTGCTCCTGACCTCCATTATGAACCATAGGTAATAAATGGTGAAGATATTTGGGAAGATCAATAATTACAGTAAGAATGTAATTTCTATGTATTTCTCTTCCTGCCATTCAGGATATGTGGTTGATAATATAGTTGTTAGTGCGGTTACTAGTATTATTATTATTATTTTTGATGATTATACTGCATTGCAAAAAATGTGGATTGATCAGTTAGAAGCTGTGGAACCCTCATGCCACCAACATTCTGTGCTGATGTTATAGCTTTGAGCTGCAGTGGTACCAGCCAGGATTCACTGCAGTAATGCTGTAGTTTATCACAGAACGCTGCAGTATGCTGCTGGGAGCAGTGTGATTCAATGTCAGTTTCGCACTTTTTTGTCATGCAATATTTTGTGACATATCATTTAGTGCGAATTATTGTATTGCATCATGGTTGTCTCCACTGTATACCAGTTTTTCTTACAGGAGTGTATATAACCCCATATGTTATGGTGTCCCAGAGACAATATTGTAGCCAACCAAAAAAGAAATCACAGCAAGTCTGATAATGCCTTCTTTACTTATTTTTTGTTTCTTTATGACTTTGGTAACCAGGTAGGTGCACTGATCCCAGGGACCATTATCAGGCACGACCCAGGCCACTTACAATGGCATAGAGTTAAAAAAAAGCAACATTATATAGAAAATAGGCAGTTTAACAGTGATGAAAGTGATAGAAAAAGGTAACAATGGAACACAATTGTACAATGGTTGCAAAGATACTTAGATCCACAGGATCCAGTTGCAGAATACATAAGTCCAATATTCATATACATAGTATACATACATAATACGTATGTTCGATATATAGCAGGTTGGATGGGAAACCAGCGAGTGTACATTTAGGTAATTGGTTGGAAACAGATAAAGGCAGGTAGGTGAGGGGAAGGGGTGGAGGAGATGGGGGATTGGAGGATCAACAAGGGGGTGGTTGTAAGACATGAGACTCTGGAGAAAATTGGGCAGTCTTGCAAAGGAGGACTATTCAGGGAAGCAGTGGCAGGAAGCATTTCCCATGAGCCAGTCTTTGAGGTGGGATTTCAATCGGCAATGTGTGTCAATAGAGTGGAGCTCAGCAGGCAGTTTATTCCACAGTGTGGGGATTGCAGCCGCCAAGGCTCTACCACCCATATTGGTGGATACCTTGGGGACAGTTAGAGGACGAGTGCTGTTTGAGCAGAGGCAGCAATGCAGAGCTCGGACCTTGAGGAGGGCTGCAAGGGGAGATTCCTGACCTGTGCTGATGGCGGAGTCAGGCATGCAGCAATGGGGGAGGTCAAAACCGCCTTGCTGCGGGAGTGAATTGTAAAGGACACAGCGGTGGGTAGAGAAAAGGGCAAGCAAGGCAAATCGACAGGCACTGTTGTAGGCAGAGGAGAGCTTAGCCATTAGGGTTGCGGATGTCCTAGCCTAGATAGGGGAGCAGTACTCCAGTATTGGGAGAAGATTTTCCTGGACGATGGCAAGTCTGGCCTTAGGGATGAGGCATTGCTCGAGTCTATAGGCAGCACCTAATTTTTGGTGAAACCTACGAACGAAAGAGTTAATGTGTTCAGAGGAGGAGAGGGAGGGGTCAAGCAAGACACCTATGTATTTGAAAGAATTGACGTACTCTAGGGCTTGGCCATCGGGGAGACAGTGTTAAGAGGGGAGTGAGTCTTTGCTTTAGCAAGGAAGGGCTGGGATCTGAACAACATGGATTTCATTTTTGGGGGGCATTTACCAGGAGGAGATTAGCTGCGAACCAGTTGTGGGTCGCAGCATAGCTTTGCGTGAAAACTGAGGAAATGCTGGCAGTGGATTTATCGCTGTAAAAGAGTACAAGATCATCAGCATAGAGGATGGAATGATATCTGAGACTGTCTGAGGTAAGGGAGTTGATAAACAAGGAGAATAAGAGCGGTCCCAGAATGGAGCCCTGGGGGACCCCTGTCGAGACAGGCAGGGTAGGGGAGCTAGTAGGGCCAATGCACACAAACTGAGAGCAGTCGGTGAGGTAGCTCCTGAACCAGTTTGTTACCTCCTATTAGTTTGGAGAGAAGGAGGGCATGGTTGACCATATCGAAGGCTTTGGAGAGGTTAACGAAGACTGCACCGGTGGTCTTATCCATATTCATGAGGATGTGGTCGGTCAACAGTGCAAGGGCGTTGGAATGGTTCTTGCAGAAACCATGCTGTTGACAACACAGGAGGTTGTATTTGCCTATGTGCTCAGCAAGTTGTTTGTGGATCACTTTCTCGAGTAATTTACTAAGGTGGGAGAGGATGTTTTGGGATCACCAGTTTTGAAAATGGGGATCACTTTGACGGTCTTCCAAGGGTCAGGCATGGAGGAGATGGAAAGGGTGAGGTTAAAAATAAAGGTGAGAGGTTCGATGATGGCTGGCGAGATGAGCCTAAGGAAGACTGGGGACAGGAAATCCTCTCCAGGGGAGCCATGATTGGGGAGGCTTTTGAAGAGTTTAGTGGTGTCAGCACTTGAGAGAGCTTTGAAATAGAAGATGGGATTGGGGTATGGGTGGCAGTGCCGGTGGAGGTCAGCAGGTGTTTTTGATATGGGGCCAAGCTGTTTGGCTGGCCATATGGGAGTTTATTCAGGTACACGGATAGGTCGTGAATTTGTTGTTGAAAGCCCTAGCCACTTCTAGCAGGTCATTAACCAGGCCATCAGGGGAGTCCAGATGCAGGGCCGCATTGCTGGAGCGGGGTTTAGAAGGGAGCCAACTGAATCCCAAAATTTCCTGGAGTCTCCAAGGTTAACCTTTTGGAGATTATGGAAATGCATCTGCTTCACGGATTTGGCAAGATGCTTGCATATATTTCTCCTGCACCTGTAGGCATCCCAGAGGGCAGAGGAGAGGGATGCTTTGTAGGAGGACCAAGCGTGATCTCTATCCTTCATGAGGGTAAGGAGATCTTTAGTGACCCAGCGTGAGCAACCACCTCTGATACATCTTGTAGTGACAGGGAAATGCTGGTCCTGCAGAGTCGTTAGGGTCTGTGTGAAAAGGATTACTGCTAGAGTCACATCAGAAAGTGAGTAGAGAGGAGACCAGACCAAGGAAAACACCTCCTCGAGGAGGTTGGGGTGTTGGGGCTGCGGAAATTTCGGAAGGACAGGTATTTGGGAGGGGCACGTTTGAGTTTGGATGACCAGAAGAGATAAGTCGGGGAGTGGTCACTAATGAAGTCTGCCATGGTGCCAGCATGCAGTACATAATCATCCCTGTTCGTGAGGATCCAGTCAAGAAGGGTCTGAGTGGCTGTTCATGGGTTAAGCCTGGTGGGTAGCATGATAGTTTGGACCAGGTTGTGTTGTTTTAGTTGGGAAGCGTAGTCCGACTGGTGACTGCTCAGCCAGTTTAAATTGAAATCGCCGAGGAGAATTGAGTCTCTGTGAGGGGATAAGGAGCTCAGGCCCAAGAGGAAGCTGTTCAGACCCTCAGGTCCAGTGGGGGGAGGGTTGTAGCACAACCTAAGTAGAGTTTCTTACTGGAACCCAGGGTTAGCTCCGAGAGGAAACATTCACTAGGTAAGGTTGGGTCAGAGCAGAGAACAGTGTTGGCTGAGAGGGGTTCTCTTATAAACAGTGCAGCACCACCTCCCTTTTTTTACCCATCCTATCGAGGCGTAGAGAGGAATAGCCGGGTAGTTGATAAGTGTTGTCGGCATGGTGAGCCTTTAGCCAGGTTTCGAAAAGTCCCAGGACATGGGGCTTGTGTAGTGCAATCCAGGCCTCCAGGTCGGGGAATTTGGGGGGAAGGCTGCAGATGTTGATGTGAACAATTTTTAGACCTGGGGCATTGGTCCACATACTAGAGGAGGAGGTGATGTGGGAATTGGGTGGACCAGGGTTACACTCGACATCCCCAAGCTAGGAGAAGGAGGGATAGTAGAAGAACATAAGTGCAAGAGGGATCAGCAGGAAACCAAGAGAGGGAAGCCAGGTAGTGGCCAAGAAGGCAGCATTCTAGGTTGGAGAAAAAGGGGAGAGCGAGATGGGTCCCAGGGAAGACATATCCCATGTGGAATGGTGGGAGGGGTGTCACTGGGGGGAGTGGGTGATACAGAGGAAGGCAAGGTGCTCTTGGTCTTGAGCAAACACAGTGGCACAGAGGTCCATCAGCACCAGGAAGGATGGCAAAGAGACAGCAAGCTTTGTGAGCAGTATCAGATTCATAGTTGTCAGAGGTAAGTGGCAGGAGGAGAAAAACGAGGGATAAGGAGTATTGGAATCAGGCCTGGTCAGTTGCTGAACGACTTTGGGAATTAGAGGAGGAGAAAGTGTAGGAGGTGAGGATGGGAGGATGAGGAGGAGAGCAAAAGGAACAAGAAAACACAAATAGACAGGCAGAGGCTAGGAGAGGGATCCTGGAAGAAGATGGAAGGGACTTAGAGCTGGAGGACTGCTCCTTTAAGAAAGGACTGAGCAGAGGCCAATGGACACAGGTTTAGCATGCGAGGGAGTGGTTTAAGTGGATTTAAAGAATGCTGGGGGAGGGCAGGTGGGCCAAAATTTCAAGTAGCAGAAGACGTAGCCTTGCTTTACCAGAGGTGGGTCCGGGTCATTACCTGCAGCTGGAGCTCAAGGGCGGGTGGCAGCAGGCTCCTCACCCCGTGGAGGTGGGCTGATGTCTTCAGGAGACAACTGCGTATTGGCGGTGTTAGCCTGATGGGGTAAACTGGATGCCTGCAGCTGGGGCTCAAAGGCGGGTGGCATCAGGCTCCTCATTCCGTGGAGGCAGGCTGGTGTCTTTAGGAGGCGACCACATATTGGCGGTTCTAGCCCGATGGGCTAAATTGAATGCCTGAGGGAGAAGGGACAGATAGGGGATCAGATATCCTCTGGAAACTGTGGGAGGACCATTAATTAATATTACGCACAGAGGAGCTGCGTGTTAAAAGTGCGACTAATTGGGGGTCAGACCAGACAAGGTGACAGCAGGGTCGACGGGGGAGAGAAAACAAAGAAACCACAGGTCGGGGCTGGTAGAACTAACAGAAATAATAACACAGTTATACTTTTGTAGTTTAGCAAGCAGGCAACAATTTTACAATTTAAAAAGGTGGACACTGGTATCTCCTTAGCACAAGGTACGAAACAAAATCCTTAACACTCTAACAGCTGGGAACTGAACAAAAAAATGAGCCTGTTGTGCTCTGTGACTCTGCAAATTACAGGGCACAGTGCAGGCAGCTTCCCATTTAGAGACCAAACTCATTAGTAGGAGAAAGCTGCTGCTAAAGCAGCAGAGAGTAACCAATATGCAGAGACAGGATCTACAGTGGAAAATGAACCAATATTTGTAAAATAGAAGCAGTAGAGTCCATTCGGCAATGCTGAAAATACCAGGCAGGAATGGGCCAATCAGGGAGCTCCAGAGTCTGCAAGCGCCCAATGAGAGCAGGTCACAGAAAAGGCGGTGGTCTTTCAAATTGCCGAAAATTCAAGCAGCAGAAGACGCAGCCTTGCTTTACTGGAGGCGGGTCCGGGCTGTTACCTGCAGCTGGGGCTCAAGGGCCGGTGGCTGCAGGCTTCTCACGCTGTGGAGGCGCGCTGGTGTCTTCAGGAAGCGACCGCGAATTGCAGTGCTAGCCCAATGGGCTAAACTGGATGCCTGCAGTTTATGGTCTGGTTCAATCTGGAAATGGGGATTGGAGAACGATAGACATGGTCTCGCTCCTCTAAAGTGGGGCCAGGGATGAACAGGGAAACTCCAGGTTAGTAAGCATGACATATGTAGTAGGCAAGCTCATGGAAACCATTTTGACGGAAAGACTGCCGGAGTTCCTGTAGGCAAACAGTCTCCAGGACAATAGGCAGAATGGATTTGTGTCTGAAAGATAATATCAAACCAAAGTAGTAGATTTTGTGGTTAGTACTGGGAAATAAGGACTGTCACAAGCTCAGTATGCCTGTCTCAGCTAAAAATCCCAGATAATCAGTGCATATTATCTTACACAGTTTATCCAGTACAGTCAAAGTAGACAAAAATGCTTCTGTAAAGTTGTGTTAATATCAGTTTTACTGCTTGTTTCTAAATAATGATTTAATATTTCAATAGCCTCAAAGATTTAAACTAGAACGCTCCACGTCATACTGGATGAAGGCTGATGCATCATCAGCGAAGACTGAAACAGGGTAAGAACAAATACTATATTTCTTTAATTACCCTAAGCACATCATTGGTAGGTACAATTCTAGCTCAAAATGAAATTTCTTGCTGCATTGTCATTTGGGTCATCAGCATGAAGACTGATGTCATCATTTGGGATGTAGTAGAAGACGACAAGCAGAAAAGTGAGGGAAAGGTGCAATTATGCCTTTTTAAGACTGATACATCTGCAAATTTGAGGTTGCATGAGTGGGAAGGGGAAGGATCAAACGAATGGAAAAGTTAAGGTGGAGGCGGGTGACTTTGAAGTTTTATGTTAATGAAAATTATTATTTATTATAACATTGCAGTGTCAGTGGCTGTGTAGGTTGCATGCTCTAGGGCTGGAAGATCAGAAAGTTGTGGGTTTTAGCCCCACACCAGGAACTTGGGCTGATATACAGTACTGACTCTGGAGAGCAGCACAGTGGTGGTGCCATTCTTCAAATAAGATGTTAAATCGGGGTCTCTTCTACCCATTTCTCCAGTGAGGTAAAAGTGTCTATTAAAGGAGGGTAAGTCATCATCGCTGTCCACTCCAGTGGTGATAACTGCAGCCCCCCTGTCGATGAGACACCAATGTTGGGGTCTGGCTCTGATGCTGCCATACCTACTGTGGTCAGTTTGCAGCCTGTGTCAGCCAGTTTTGACAACAGTAGTCCCGGCTCCTTTACAGGGTGCCATCATCTCCGAGGTCATGCTGGTTATGGTCTCAGAACTGTTTTGCCAGTTGTTACCATCAGTCCCACGGATGATAATGGCTGTCTCGTCTATGTCACCGTCACCATTGACTGGTTCCAGAAGCAGGCCTGTTATTAACTCCCTCTCAGATGCCACCATCTTCGTCGATTCTGCCTGTACCTTTCTTTGTCCATTCCAGATGATGAAGAGTATAATCCTGATCTCCTTAATATGGGGAATGATTTAGAGGCTGAGGAAAGGAAACATGATCCCTCGAGGGTGGTTTACCAGCTAGTTCCACTCTCTCCTCTTGCAATGAAGGTTTATACACTGAGGTCTCCTCTTGATTCTGACTCTTTCCAAGTATTATTAAGGCATATACAAAGTGCAGTGGGCTTTGCTGCTGAGGAAGAAGACTACATCAACAGAAACTTGGTGGAGTTTTTGGAGGTGCATACTACTCCAACCACTGTCATATAGCCTGCCTTAGAGTATGCTTCTTTTGCTGTTTAGCGTAGGTCAAATACCTTGCCTGCAGTGCCCAAAATGGCTGATAAACAGTACCCTGCTCCATCTGCTAAGCCTTTAATGCTTCTTAGCCTAAGCCTCTGCTTCCTTAGGTCTCAGAATAGCTGATGACCAGGCTTATATGATTAAATATCAGAATAGCCTGTGGAAGTCTTCTATATCCACTTTTCTGTTTTTGTCTCATAGTCCTACCAAGGCTTATTGCCAGGGCTGTTGCCTTTGGGCTTTGCCTTCAGAGATACTCATGGCTGTGTGTGACTGGTTTTACCACTAACATACAGCAGTTTGCTCTGAATGCCCCTTATAGAGGATCCAGACTGTTGGGAGGTGATGTTAAAGCTGTGCGTTGGCTTCAGAATTCAAGAATGATTTTAAGTTCTGTTAAGTCACAGACCCCTCAGCAGGGAGCATGGTAGGGGCTCTTTTCTTGGGCTTGCTGCCTGTAGTGGCCGAGCCTCCAGTCAGTCCTGTGCTCATGGTGGAGGTCCCCTCCCCCCTGGTGCCCATGCTAAAGCATCCAAATTCATCGTTCCAGGTGGCCCCACCACTCCCGGTATGTTTTGACTCCATGCCTACTCCCCTTCCACTGCTATCTCCAGGGGTGCAGGTGGGGTGAAGGATCTCTCTTCATGTTCAGAAGTGGAGGGAGATCACTATGGAAGAGGGAAGGGTCCTGGAAATAGTGGAAAAGGAGCATGCTATGGAGCTGCTGTCCACCCCTCTAGTGCTGCCACCACCACCCTGTCATTATCCTCCATATCACTTGTCTATTCTGCTGACAGAGGTTCAGATACTCGTACAGAAGAGTGCTAGCAAACCATTCCCCCTCAAGAAAGAAAGGGTTCTACTTCAGATAGTTCCTGGTTCCAAAGTAGGCAGGAGAGCTGCTTCCTGTATTGGACCCGAGAGGCCTAAATCTGTTCATTGAATACAAAATGTTTGGAATGGTGTCTCTTCAGGCTTTCATCCCCCTGTTGTAACAGAGATTGACTCTGTGCCCTAGATACTGTATGAAGGACGTATATCGTCATATCAGAATTTGCAAATGCTATAGGCACTCTACCGCTGCTTCATGCTGGAGGGCAGCCATTATCATTTCTGAGTCTTGCCCTTTGGCTTATGCTCAGCACTGTGGGTATTTACCAAATGCTTAGTGGTTGTGGCAGTAGCCCCATAGAGGGAAGGGCTTTATGTTTTTCCATACCTAGATGACTGGCTCCTGAATGCCCTGTCCAGGAAAGCGATTCTGTACACATGGCCCAGGACAAAACAGTTGTTTGAGGAGCTGGTTGTTACACTGAATGTAGCCAAATCTGTACTCGATCTTTGTCAGTGCAGCCAATATATTGGTGCAGTAGAATCATAGAAGTTGACAGCAGATAAGGATAACTTGGCCCACCTAGTCTGCCCATTTTCCCTACCTACTGCAGTACGGTACCAGGTGATATCCACGCTGAGAAAACCATGCACAACATGACCGCACTGTGAGTAGCGCGTATGCCTTTCGAGCATCAGGGGAATTACAGCAATACGAAAGTATCACTATCCCCCTAATGCTCACCATTAAAGAGGAAGTTGTTATGGACACTGCTGGTTGGGTGTACGGTCCAGCTGCTCCCATGGTGGAGTGGCTAGAGCACCCGACCCTGCAGTGGATGGAGTTGGGGAACGTGGTTTCATTCCCGACTTGGAAATAATTTACCGTTATTTTTTTTTTCTTGTCCCATAGTCCACACCCCTTGTAGTTGATTATAATAAGTCGGGGTGAGGAAGTAGGCAAAGCCCCCGCAAAAACAAAAAGAAAACAGTCAAGTGTGTTTTCATGCTGTTTGTTGCTGCTGGTTGTGGTGTGCATGGTATCATCCGCACATTATCACCCCTACCCTGTAATACCGCAGACCTGATCTCCAGCTTTATCCCCCCTTTCCTAACCACTAAGGTTCCCTTATGCCTATCCCATGTATTTTTGAATTCTGTCACTGTTTTTGCCCCCACAACATCCACTGGGAGGTTGTTCCATGCATCCACGACCCTTTCAGTGAAGAAGTACTTTCTCACGTTTCCCCTTAGTCTACCCCCTTCCAGCTTCATAGCATGACCCCTTGTTCTTGAACATCTTTTTCTCTACAAAAATGCTTCCTTCTTGTACCTTATTTATACCCTTGAGGTATTTGAAAGTCTGTCATATCCCCCTCTCCCTTCTTTCCTCCTGTGTGCACATACTGAGGTCCTTTAGTCTCTACTCGTAGGGTTTTTGGTGCAAACCCTGCATCATTTTAGTTGCCCTCCTCTGGACCACCTCTACCCTGTGTGTGTCCTTCCAGAGATGTGGCCTCCAGAACTGGACACAGTACTCTACTCTAGATGAGGTGTCACCAATGATTTGTACAGCGGTATCACCACCTCATACTTTCTGCTGGTGACACCCCTCCCTATACACCGCAACATCCCATGGGCTCTCCCCACCGCCTTATCACACTGCTTGGCCACTTTCAGGTCATCAGATATGATTATTCCCAGGTCTCGATACTCTTTGGTTGTCGTCAGTACCACTCCCCCCATCATATACTCCGCCCTTGGGTTTCTGTGCCCCAAGTGCATGATTTTGCACTTCTTCCCATTGAATCTTAGTTGCCACACTCTTGACCACTCCTCAGGCTTACTTAGATCCCTCAACACTTTCTCCACGCACACCCCCGGAGTATCATCCCTGTTGCAGAATTTTTAGTCATCTGCAGAATGGCATACCTTCTCTCCTAACCCCTCTGCAGTGTCACTAATAAAGACATTAAAGAGAACTGGCCCAGTACTGATCCCTGTGGCACTCCACTGATCACCCTGCCCTCTTCGCAG
Organism: Neoceratodus forsteri; assembly: GCA_016271365.2. Lineage (NCBI taxonomy): Eukaryota > Metazoa > Chordata > Ceratodontiformes > Ceratodontidae > Neoceratodus > Neoceratodus forsteri. Next base: position 179,116,871 of record CM057456.1, read on the forward strand.
TGAACTCCATTTACCACCATCCTGTCGCCTGTCCCTCAACCAGTTTTGTACCCATTTTGCCACCTTAGAACCCACTCTTGGGCTGCCCAGCTTATATAAGAGTCTCCTATGTGGAACGGTATTGAATGCCTTACTGAAACCTAGGTAGGCCACATCCACCTTGATCTAATTCCCTGGTAACCCAGTCAAAAAATCTATAAGATTTGTTTGAAATGACCTCCCCCAGTGAATCAATGCTGCCTCAGATCCTGTAAGCTGCTGGATTCAAGATCTTCCACAATCCTTTCCTTCATCAGGGATTCCATTAATTTCCCCACCATCAAAGTCAGGCTGCCTGGCCTGTAGTTGCCAGCCTCCTCCCTGTTCCGACTTTTGTGACGTGGGACTACATCTGCCCTCCTCCAGTCCTCCAGAATCACTTCTGTCTCCAGCGAGTGGTTGTACAGGACTTACAGAGGTGCTGCCAGCACCTCTGTAAGCTCCTTCAGTATCCTTAGGGGTATCCTGTCTGGCCCCATTGCCTAATCCACTTTCAGTTTTGCGAGTTCCTTCAGGACTCTGTCCTCCGTAAATAGACTGGTGTCCACCTCCCTTCAGTTGATGCTCCTGTCGCCTGTCTGTTGTCCCTCTCCTTTCCCTTCTTTTGTGAATATTAAGAAACAATTATTGTTTAGCATGTCTGCTTTGTCCTAGTCTCCCTCCACACACTCCCCTCCTTCCCTCCTTAATCTTACAGTCTGTTCCTTGGTCTTTCTCCTTTCTCTTACGTACCTAAAAAAATGCATCCCTCTGCTTCACCTGATACACTTTCCTGTACTCCTCCCTCCGAGTCTCCTTACGCCCCCTGAATGCTAACTTTTTTGCCCTTTCCTTACCAGTGCTGGACACGGCCATGTGCAGTGCCTTCCTGCCTGCAGACAGGGCGGAGGCTATTGTTGCCCAGGCCCAGCTGATACACAGGAGTCATTACATGTTCGCTTGAATGATGTTGCGTCTCCTGGGACTGATGGCTACTGCCATTGTTATGGTTGCCTTTGCCCATCTCAACAGGTACAAACTGCATTGGATTCTTCCGGCACAATAGGACCAGCTGACTGACAAATGGAACAGATGACCCTCATCATGTCCCATCTTCGCCATTTCTAGTAAAGTGGGTGGACCACTTGCACCTGCTAATTGTCGTTTCATTCTCTTCCCCGACCCCTTTGTAGATCTTCGCAATGGATGCCTTGGGGGATCCTGCTGGGGTATCCATCTTGGACCTTTCAGACCCAAGGTTTATGGATTGCTCTACGCTCAGATCTCATATCAATGTCTTGGAGATGTGGGCTGTTCTTTTTGGTCTCCTGGCTTTCCAGGAGTACCTCAGCCCTGGTCCCTTGCTGATTCAAGTGGACAGTGACAGTGTCAGCACTAGATAAACAAGGGGGCACTTGTGCAGTGAAGCAATGAGAGTCTGGCACTGGGCTATGTCTCACGGCCTTCAGCTATCAGCCGTGTTTCTCCCCCATGTCCAAAACATCTTGGCAGACAGGATAAACAGCTCTCAGCCCCTGGTACACAAAAGGGAACTGCTGACTTCTGTGGTAAATGACCTCTTTGCAAGATGGGTCATCTAGAATTGGACATGTTTGCATCCCTACACAGTGCAAAACTGCCATGTTTCTGCTTGCTTTTTTTTTGGCAAGATGCATTGTCCCTCTCCTGGAAAGGGAGGTTCCTTTATGCCTCTCCTCCAATCCCTCTCATTCAGAAGGTTCTACTCAAGCTGTAGGAAAAGCATGTCCTTGTAATAGTGGTGGCTCCAGATCTGGTTTTCACTTCTGTATCATCTGGCAGTAGAACCTCCTTTTCAGCTCCCCCTTTGTGGAGGCCTGCTGATGCAGGCTCGGGGTCAGTTGTCCTTCTGGAACTGCGGTCCCTGCATCTGCATGCCTTGGCTCCTTAAGATGTAGTCATTGCACATTTAGGGGTTTCACTCCAGGTGGCTGCTATCTTGCTTATCATTAGAAAGACTTCTACTCAACACAGATATTCTTAAAAATGGAAACCCTTCTCAATATGGTGTGCTTTCTGGTCAGTGGACCCATTTACATGTCCTATGAATACTGTGCTGTATTGCCTTTTGTCCCTATTTGACTTTGGTCTCCGGTGCGCATCCATTAAGGTGCATTTGGCTGCTGTTAATGCTTTCCGTGCCCTTATTGATGGTTGTATGGTGGCACAACTTAAGGTGTCCCATACGTTTTTGAAGAGTATTCTGCACATGCATCCCCTGATTCTTAAACTGGTTCCCCCTTGGGACCTGAATTTCATACTACAGAAAATGACTTTGGATCCATTTGAACCTGCTTTAACCAGTGAGATGTGATCTTCCCTTGTCAATCTTCACCATTCATTACTGTTGGGTGTAAGCCGGAAGCGCGTACCCGCTACGGGAGTTTTTTTTTTGGAGGGAGGAGTCAGCATCGACAGCACCACCCATGACAGCAACGCACTGTGTGGTGTGCAAGGGACAGCCGTTAGGCACCGCAGACTCCTCCTCCATCCCAATTCTGTTTCTCCTGCCGTCGAGGCTGCACGTGCTGCGCAAGTACAGAGTGTTTTGCGAAGTATGCCATCAGGCCTTCTGTCAACGCCACCTGTTCAACTACGACTCCTCAATCCCGGTTAGTTGTTTAAAGGAGTCGGGAGCTTTTGCTGTGGTTTGGTTTATTTCACATCATGTCTGGTTTGGGAGCTAAGCGTAAGTCAAAAGCTGGCCGCGCCCCACACTTCGGTGCTCCTGTGGCCGGCATTTTTCCATGACGTCTGCCTCCAGTGCCCGGGACCTAACCATGATATGGAAGATGTGACGCATGTTTTTCCATGGATCGCCATGTTTTGGAAATCCGCGCGTTCAAAGTCGGCAGGGCCCCGCCGACTTTCGCAGGATGGCATCACTCTCTGGCTTCCCAGGCCAGGTCTTTAGACCCTTCCTCCCGGTCCCCTCCTGGGTCTGTACAGTCTGGTGAGGAGGAGGCCTCCTCATCTTCAAGCCTTGCCGAGGAGGAGGCCTCTTTTGCGGCATCAGAGGAGGCGTGTGGCCCTTCCCGGGGTCATGTCGGTGCCGCCGCCTCAGCAGTCACCTCTCCTGAAGTGCAGGCTCCCCCAGTGTCGCGCCCCAGGGTTGCCATAGGCCTGGCACTGGCAAGGCACCAAGCAAGGGCATCTTATGATGCCAGTGAGGTGGCTTCCAGGCTTGCGGGGACAGCGATCTGCATTAGGTGGACAACGTGGCTTCGTCTGTTGAGGTTGTCACCCCTGGCCCGGCGTAGGGTGATCCGCTCCACCTTCTGAGGGACCTGCCTTTTTTCTACCAGGGCTAGGAGGCTTCTACAGGGGCTTCCTCCATCCCCTCGTCTTCAGGAGACACCTTCTAGCTCTCCTCAGCCTTAGACTCCAGTCTAGTACGGCCAGGGTCTCTTCTTCCTGTTTCCCACCAGCAGGAAGCTGAGGGTCTTGTTCCCTCAGGGTTGTGCTAGACCCCCTTCGGGAGGCTTGGTACTCACCCAACAGTAATGAATGGTGAGATTGACAAGGGAAGATTTGAAAATTACGTACCTACCGTAATTGTTGATCTTCTCTTGTATCTTCACCATTCATTACTGAATCCCACCACCCCTTCACCTCTGGGCCTCATTTCTTGGGCATCTCCCCGCCCTGCTCACCCTCCCCCACCCTCTCGAGGACATTTGGGGGCCAATCCACTAGTTCCTCGGTACCTTCTGTTCTTCTCTAAAGAACAGCGAAGGATTTGGCAAAGGAGGCATGAGTATGGAGCGTCTCCTGTCCTTCTGAGGGAAGGTGTTTCCTTCGGGGACTTTACCTTCAGGCCAGATTAGTTCAATCACCAGCCAACAGGGTTGGTTTCTGAGATAGTCCTCTAATCCTCAATCTTCAGACTTAGCTGGTGTCCCTGAATCTTACCTTGTGAATGCCAGACCGGGACTAGTCAGTGGCTGTGCTAGCCCAATTCGAAAATCACCATCTTGTTCTGGTGATCTGGTTATGTTTGGCCCTTGCCTTCTCCAGGGAGTCAGAAGGAGTTTCCTTCTCTGTCTCTGTCCATCTTGCCAAAGAGGTTGCCCTCTCTTAGGGCTTCCCTCCCCCAACCCCAGTACTAACACATGTATGTGTGCTAGTGGGGTCCTTTCCTAGACCTAGTTGGGGGCTCTTCCTCTCCGGAACAGATTATTTGCCTTGGCAATCTATGAGCTCTCAGCTTGAGTGATGGGTAAGAGGATAGCGGGATGTGTAGGGAAATCTGCCTTCCTCATATCAACCTGTGCAGAAGGTTCGGTTGAACCATCTAAACCAGTTTCATCTGAAGGGATCCTTACTTCCTTTGCTTTTAAGTTCCGAGATGATAAGCTTCAAGCCAGTTTCTCTCAAAATTCATGGCAGAATTTTTCCCTCCTCCCAATATCCTCTTCTTCTTCCTCTTCCTTCTTTCTTCCTCTCCCTTATCTGTTTCTCCCTTAGAGCCGCCCAAGGAGTGAGGTTCTGCGATCCCTTAGGGTAGGGTTCTCCTCTTTCGTGTCCTCTTTTCAGCTTATTCCTTTTTCAGTTTGTTTCCTTTCCTTTATCTATCTCTCGGCTCTCTTACCTTGCTCTTATTCTTCTGATTCTTTTTATTTCACCTCTCTGGCTTACAGAACTGGGATGGAGGAGGAGTCTGCGGCGCCTGACGGCCACCCCTTGTGTACCACTCAGTGCGTTGCTGTCATGATGGCGTCGACTCTTCCTTCCAAAAAAATAAATAAACCTCCCAGAAGGAGAGCGCACTTTTAGGCTACACCCAACAGTAATGAATGGTGAAGATACAAGAGAAGATCAACAATTACGGTAGGTACGTAATTTTCATTTTCCTTTCATGGAAAAAGCTGTTTCTAGGGACGTGGATATGTTGTTCTATCCACACGTCTGACAGTATCCTTTCCCCTTTAATTCTTGCCGGAAGTCTTAAAGCTGGCTTCTACCACCCACGTGGGTGGCATATCCCTCGGCTCCACCCCATGATGCCAGATCTTCCTTTCTGCTGGAGGAAGCAGGTTCCCTCCTTACCGCTCCCACTCATAAGAGTTTTTCCTCAACGACTTCAGGAGTGCTGATTTGGGGAGGATTGGGGAAGTGGTGAAAGGGTACCTGGCCAGAATTCAACCTAGTATGGACACTAATCAGAGGTGGGAGCTCATAAAGCTAGGGATAGTGGAGGCAACCAGAACCTGCAGCAAGGCCCAGAGCAAGGAGGCTAGGGCTAAGAAACCGAGCTGGGTGAGCAAGGAGGTCATGGAAAAGGTAAGGAGGAAAAGAGCTGCCTTTAGGAGGTACAAGAAAACAGGAAAGGGGAGGACAGGGAGGAGTACCTGAAGGAATCGAAGGAGGTGACACAGGAAGTAAGGGAAGCCAAGGCATCTTCGGAGCTCAGGCTGGCACGAGGCATTAAGAAGGGTGAGAAGGACTTCTTTAGGTACATCAGGGAGAAAAGGAACTGTAAGGACCACATAGTAAGGATTAGGAAGTGGGGGTTGGGTGGAAGCAAGGTGCGATAAGGCAGAAGCGTTAAATGATTAGTTCTGCTCAGTATTTACTAAGGAGAAGAGGGGGGTGATACTCAAGGGGAGAGGAACGGCAGAAACAGGGGGGGTGACAGATGGGGAAATCATGGAGGGCAGAGTTCTGGAGGGTTTGAAGGCACTGAGTGTGGACAAGGCATCAGGCCCAGATGGCATCCACCCCAGGGTACTGAAAGAGCTGGCAGAAGTCCTTGCAGGACCTTTGGTAGACATATTTAATGCCTCACTACACTCAGGGTGTGTACCTCGGAATTGGAGGATGGCTCATGTGGTGCCCCTCCACAAGAGTTGCCCCAAGGATGAACCGGGGAACTACAGACCAGTGAACCTCACATCCATCGTGGGTAAGCTGATGGAGACTGCCCTGAAGGAGAGGCTGGTGGCCTTCCTGGAGACCAAAGGACTACAGGACAGCAGACAGCATGGCTTCATACATGGCAGAACCTGCCAAACCAACCTGGTAGAGTTCTGTAACTGAGTAACTAGGCAATTGGACAGGGGCCATGCAGTGGATGTCCTGTATATGGACTTCAGTAAGGCATTCAACTCGGTGCCACATGGGAGGCTGAGAAGTAAGTTAGAAGGCACAGGGGTAGGTGCAAAGCTGGTGAGATGGGTTGGGAACTGGCTTCAGGGAAGGCAACAGAGGGTGGTGGTAGATGGGAAGGGGAGCTCTCATCCCCAAGGGTAGTGACGAGCGGTGTTCCACAGGGCATGGTGTTGGGACCAGTGTTGTTTGGGATATTCATTACAGACATCATATTGCACATCAAGAGCAAGATCAGTCTGTTTGCTGATGATACCAAGATGAGAGCGGTGGTGGACAACCTAGGGGGGTGGCAGGAGTTGCAGGATGATCTGGCAAAGCTGGAAACCTAGTCAGACACCTGGTAACTGGGGTTTAATGCCAAAAAGTGCAAGGTGCTGCATTTTGGGGTGAAGAACCTAAGGAGGAGTTATCAGCTGGGGGGAGTGCAACTAGCCCAGACAGAGGAAAAGGATCTGGGGGTGCTCATTACAGGTTCCGTGAACAACTCGGCACAGTGTAGGAAGGCAGTTGCAAAGGCCAACAAAATGCTGGGTTGCATTGCAAGGGGTGTACCCTCGAGGAGGGAGGAGGTGATTCTGCCACTGTATAGGTCATTAGTTAGACTGCACCTGGAGTACAGCATGCAGTACTGGTACCCGTATCTGAAGAGGAACATTAATAGGAGGTGCAGCCCAGGGCAAAAAAGATGATCAATGGGCTGGAGGACTTATCGTACGAGAGGAGGCTGAGGGAGTTGCACATGTACTCGCTGGAGAAGACGAGGGACAGGGGAACATGATTTAAACCTTTAAGTACATGAAAGGAATAAACAAGACAGGTACAGAGGGGCTGTTCAGAGTAAGGGAAGGGAGGGACACCCGGGGCCATGATATGAGACTGGAGGAAGGAAGGTTCAGGAGGGAGATGAGGAGACACTTTTTTACAGAGAGAGTGGTAGCTGGGTGGAATGCATTACCGGCAGAAGTGGTATCCAGTAGAACAGTGGACTGCTTCAAAAGGGGCTGGGACAGGGCAAGGGGGAGGGTCAATGGAGGGGAAGGGTGGAAGGGAGGGGCAGCTGCAGAATGAGGGGTGCTAGCTGCACATTCAAGCAGTCTTGATAGATCTCTAGGCTTTTATCTGCTGGCAAATTTCGTATGTTTGTATATTTGATCGCGACCGCAATGGAGGATAAGTCCTTGCCCAGGTTCTACCACTGCCAATGTGGGCATAAAATGTCGCATAACAACCTACATATCGCGAGCGTCTGCCACCTGAGTTCCGACCACGATACTCAGGCCTCAAGCGACTTTGTCGCTCATTTCAACCGAACGTACTCAAGGATCGCCTCACCCGACGGAAGCTTGGCTTATTCAGAAAATGGAAACCCAATGGATCAAAACTAAGAAGCTCTTGGGTGGTCTCCGCGACTGCAGGGTTCGCTGAGCAACTTTAGCAGAGGAAGGCCTTTGAGGAGGAGGAGGCGGCTTGGGCCGCTGATCAGTCCTCTTTGTCCTTGGCCTACGTTCCACTGAAACTGGGCTCCACCTTTACAGTCTCTCCTGACTAAGGGGGAGGTCCTGTCGGCATCACACAGCTCACGGTCCCAAAAAGGGAGAAAGAGTAGAAGGAGTCGAGAGAAAAGGAGAAGATTCACTGTCGTCGTTCTTGAGATCGAGAACTGTCTTGTTCCCTGGAATCTCCGGTTTCAACTTCAGTTGAAACTGCAGCCTCGGCCACTGGCTTCACGGTGCCCCCATCAGGGCAGCCGGCAAAGATGTGGGATGATGACCCAGTCGAAAGTGTCATCGACCCTGTTGACCCGATGTTGCTTGATGAGGCTGACAACTCTCTGTTTAGGACTCTGGTCCTGCCTGGACTTACTGATAAGGAAACCCAGCCTGCTGGGAACCTCCTTACGGTCCTTGACAGTGACCTAGAGGAGCTGCGGATCTCCCCGGTTCCCTATGAGCATCCCTGTTGGTCCCCCCAGTGGTCAAGGTTGAGGTCTCTGTTTTCTTCATCCGAAAGGTCGAAGAAATCTCATTGACGCCACTCTGGGCGTTCCAAGAAGTGGTGCCGCCACTATTCATCCTCATCCTCCTTGGAAGAGGAGAGGCTTCAGCGCAAGTTGCGCCAAGGCTATGAGGATCTTATGTGGCAACAGTTGGTGCTGACAGGTCTGAAGCCAACCCCTGCTCCTACACTGGCCATCACATGGCTGTCACCTGTTAGGCCAACGCCGACACCTCCGGAGCTGGTTGACACTGTCCCTTCGCCTGTGGAGCTGGTGAAGGCCTTCCCGGCCCGATATTGGTGGAGCCATCACCCAAACAGCCTCCCTCGGGAGCTCCGGTGAAGGAGTCTTGGCCCACCAAGGGCCTTCCACACAGGCTGTCGGTCACTCTTATGCCAGACCACCCAGAGCGAGTCGAGGATGACATGGATGGTCAGCTGATCTGTGCAGACTCTTTGGAGTACGAGCACTCCTTGCTGCACTCCCATCTGCTCGATGAGGAGTCGCACAGGGGGGTTTCTCGATGGAGAAGGTCCCCCATCCTTCATGGGCATCCTCTGTCTCATCTCCTAATCCATGGGGATACCTCTGGAGCCCGTTCAAAACTTGGCTCGATATCCCAACAGATATCCAGGACAAAGGGATTTCCCGGCGGAGGCCATTCAGTGGCGAGAAGCTATTGTTGATGACCTTGGAGCTGGCAGAACACTGCCTCATGCTGTGCGCCATCAGCCCAGATGGCCTGCAGATACACAGTGCCCATCGGCTCCCTTTCAGGGTTCATGGAACACCCCTCAGCTGAGGAGTTGGTGACCGACCCTGTGTTTCGGTGCTCGGGTAATATGGGAGACTTTGATAGACCTCCGGACAAAGAGTCGAAAAGATTGGACCACTCTGCCAAGCAAGTTTATGCTGCTTCTTTGCTCAGTCTCTGCCAGACGAAGTTGGCTGTCATCATGGCACACTTCTCCCTTGACCTTTTCTGCTCTTTGGTTGAGGTACTTCCTCATCTCCCCATGGACCTCCAGACCACAGTCAAGTAGATCTGGTATCGGGGTCAGGCTGTGGCAAAACAGCAACTTAAGATGGCTCTGGACATTGGGGACTCCTGGCCCGTTCAGTGGTGGCCACAGTTGCCATGTACCGCAGGGCTTGGCTAAGGGTCTTGACCTTTACAGCCAACACCTAGCACAAATTGGTGGATGTACCCTTCTTGGGCACCGACCTGTTTGGTCCCGGGGTCGATGGTCACCTACAACGCATCAAGAAATCCAGTGCCACCTTAGACTCCATTGCTTCCACCCATAAGGAATCTAAAAGTACCAAACAGCAGAAGTGCAAGCCTTTTTGGACATCTGCCCCTGTGGCCAAGCTGGCCCAGCACCAGTCTGGGCAACAGCAGCAGGCTCAGACATGGCGTCCTCGGCCCAAGTCAGTGGTTTCGGTGGTCTAAAAGCCCGGAGGGAAGGGCCTGGTGGCCCCCCAGCCGGATCCTCCTCCCTCCTCCAAGCCTGCCCATTGATGGGTTGGGGGCAACCACCCCCATGCCCATCACGCCTCTCTTGGGTCCTCCTGATGGGGGCTGGCTCCACCACTTCCTTTCCGCCTGGTCTGTTGTTACCATGGACAGGTGGGTTCTGGAAGTGGTTAGACAGGGTCTGCCTTTAGAATTCAAGCAGTACCCACCAAGTCGAGCCCGTGCCCCATGGGAGGAGAAGGTATCCGTGGACTCTGTCGGCTCTCCGAAATGACATAGCCCAGCTCCTCCACAAGGAGGTGGTGGTCAGAGTCACAGATCTCCCTGTCAACCCAGGGTTTGTTTCCAAGTACTTCCTGGTCTTGAAACGAACGGGGGGCTGGCGCCCCATTCTAGATCTCTCTGCATGACCTGAATAAGTTTCTCAGGACTTGCACCTTCAGCATGGTAACTCTGTCTCAGATCATACCATCTCTCCAGAAGAACATGTGGTTTTGCTCCCTGTATCTATAGGACGCATTCTTTCACATCCTGATCCGTCCGTCCCACCAGAGTTTCCTCCACTTTCGAGCTGAAGGAACCGTCTATGAGTTCCAAGCCATACCGTTCGTCCTGTCATCGGCCCCCAGGGTCTTCACCAAATGCATTGCAGTGGTGGCAGCTCTTCTTGGGCGTCGAGGGGTCCAAGTGTACTCCTACCTGGATGATTGGCTTATAGAGGGTTCCTCAGGAAGGAGGTGGAGAGGTCCAGGGAACTGGCCCTTCAGACCTGCATCCACCTTGGCCTTCTAGTCAATGAGGCCAAATTGGAACTCGTGCCCTTGCAGGTGATCTGTTTCATAGGGGCAGAGCTTGATTCTTGCCGAGCCAGAGCCAAGCTCCTGGTGGACAGGGTGGAGGTTCTGTCCTCCTTTGCCCTATTATTTCTGGTTGGGCACTTGTGCCCTTCCCAGGACTCCTGTGCCTTCTGGGCTACATGGTGGCCTGCACCTCCGTGGTCCAATGGGCCCAATGGCATATGCACTCCCTGCAGTGGGAGCTGGACAGCCAGTGGACTCGGTGCCTAGGTCATTTCGGCCAGCTGGTCACTGTGACCCTGAAGATGTGGGACACTCTCCAGTGGTGGATCGTCTCAGAGCATCTGCAGGAAGAGATCCTATTTGTTGTCCTTGAGACAACGGTCATCCTGGCGGCCAACACCTCTCTCACAGGCTGGGGTGCCCACCTGGGGGAATGCAGGGTCCACCGGCTCTAGACCCCCGAGGAGTCCCGATGCCACATCAGCCTGCTGCCGCTCCGAGCAGTCCAGCTGGCGCTGACTGCATTTGCTCCATTTGTTTGAGGTCAAGTGGTTCAAGTCTAGATGGACAACACCACAGCCATGTACTATCTCAACAAGCAAGGCACGACCTGCCTCTATGTAGGGAAGCTCTCCACAACTGGACTGTCGTGAGCCGACTGGAGGCGGATCTCCTTGCCATTCATGTGGCAGGAGCCTCCAGTCAACTGGTAGATGCCATCAGTCGAGTGGGCGAGGCGTCCTACGAGTGGTCTCTCCTGTTCACCTCCAGGGAAAACACAAAGCTGAGGCTGTTTTGTGCTCACCCCCCTCATCAGGGCTCGCTGCAGGGAGATGTCTTCTCAAGGCCATGGACCCCAGGTCTGTTTTATGCCTTTGGTCCACTTACCTTGATCCACAAGGTGTTTCTCAAGGTCAGGAAGGACAAGGCACAGGTGATCCTGTTGGCTCCAGACTGGCCTTGCCAGTTTTGGTACCCGATCTCCTCAGCCTCAGCAACAGGCTCCTGAGGTGTCTTCCAGCAGCCCGGACCTGCTTTCCGTCAGTCAGGGGAAGGTACTCCACTCGGTCCTTCAATCCCTGCACCTAACAACCTGGTTCCTGAGTGGCTAGAGTTTCAGGCTTTATGTCTTTCCAAAGATGTCCTCACGGTAGTCGAGGCATCTCACAAGGAATCGATCAGGAAGTGCTATGCCTGCAAGTGGAAGAGATTCTTCATTTGGTGTCAGGTTAAGGGGTTGGACTCTTTGACCTGTCCAGTGGCTAGCATCCTAGATTATCTGTCATCTCTTTCCAAAGGAGACTTCGGTCGGCGACCCTAAAGGTGCCCCTGGCAGCCATCTCTGCTTACCGGATGTGGGCTGGTCAGCAGTTGATGGTGCAGAAGAAAGTGGTCTGACACTTTTTCAAAGGCCTCGATCACATATCTCCTCTGGTGCGTGAACCACCACCACCGTGGGATCTACTGCTTGTACTGGCAAAGCTCATGGGCAAGCCATTCAAACCGATGCACAAGTGCAAGATGTCGCATTTGTCATGGAAGACCGCCTTCTTGGTGGCTATCACATCAGCCAGAAGTTTGGGGAGCTCCAGGTGCTCTCAGTTGAGTCTCCTTATCTGGTCTTCCATAGGGACAAGGTTGTCCTGTGCCCCAACCCAAAGTCCTTCCGAAGGTTGTGTCGGAGTTCCATCTGGACCAGGTGATGACTCTACCAGTGTTCTGACCACACCTCAGATACCAAATTCGGGCTCCATACCTTGAACCTGAGGTGAGTGCTCGCATACTATAAAGAGCGCATGGCTGGAATTCAGGGAGAGGTTCACCAGCTGTTTGTCACCTGCGCTGAAGCCGCACCTGGCAGATCTGCAGCCAAGCGGATGATTGGCAGATGGATTACATCCTGCATTGATCTCTGCTATAAAATTGGCGGGTAGGGAGCCTCCTGAAGGGCTAAGGGCTCATTCCACCCACCATACAGCTGCGACGGTGGCTGCTTCTAGGGACATTCCTATCCAGGAAATCTGCAGGGCTGCTATGTGAAAGTCGGCAAACACCTTCATTTCCATTACCATATTGACTTAGAGTCACGCCGGGATAGTGGTTTTGGGGCCTCAATCTCTGTTTCTTAAAGAGGGTGTGTGTGCCTTGTCTCCCTCCTCCTGGAGAACTGCTATGAGTCTGCCAGACGTGTGGATAGAACAACATATCCACATCCCTAGAAACACAGGTTACTCACCTGTAACAGTAGTTCTAGGAGTGGTATATGTTGTTCATCCACACGGACCCACCCGACCTCCCCGGCTCTGACACACAATCTCTGCTTCCAGTGGGCAAGATCTGGTGTCATGGGGCAGAGCCAAAGGATATACCACCTGGGTGGGTGGGAGGAGCCAGCTTTAAGACTTCCGGCAAGAATTAAAGGGGAAAGGATACTGCCAGATGTGTGGTTGGACAACATATACCACTCCTGGAACTGCTGTTACAGGTGAGTAACCTGTGTTTTTGGTGCCATTGGCTCTGCTTGTAGGATTTTCAAGCTTGTACATGCAGTGTCTCAGAAGAGTTTTGCTTGGTTAATGACCACAATCCTTACCCAGGACACCCAAGCAAAGGCAATTTTATTTTATTTATTTGTTTATTGAAAAGTTTCACCAGGAAAGGCATGCGGAGCAAATACAATTGCTCATCTCCCGTTGCACCCTGTTGACTTCTCCTTTGAGGGAAATTCTTTATTTGGTGACCCTTTGAGGGAAATTCTTTAATTGGTGACAAGACAGAGGCTTATATGAGAAAGTGGATGAGTACAGAACCACTTATAACAATTCTACTGAAAAGGAAGCGGTCTTCACTTCCTACAAGATTTATGGAAAGGGAGGCAGGGCAGAGGCTACTACCAGAGACCTTACACCAGCTATGAGTACCAGCCTCAGAGAGGGTGCTGTAGGGGTAGAGGCAGAAGGGGCACAAGGCATGCTGCAGTACCAGCATCTAAGCCACAGCCAATATAAACCCCCTGACAGATTTGCCCAAGTCGTCTGTCTGCCATTGCCAGTGGGCAGAAGACTGATCCACTATCTCCAGGAATAGGGAAAAAATCAACACAGGCAAGGAATAGGGAAATTCTGCCAATAGAGAAAAATGGGCACTGATGTCCATATCTCTTAATCTTGGCTTAATATTTATGACCATCTCATCACAAGGTCTGGTGAAAATTATATATAACAAATAATCCAAACCTGCTGGTAAAATTGTCATTTTGATCAACTGAATAAATGGATATACATATCCTAGTATAGAAAATTAAATTTCTTCTTCTAAACACATTCTAGGATATCAAAAGCCAGGAAGAAGAAAAGTTTTCAATAAGAAAGTCACTTGCCTTTCTTGTATCAAGGGTCGGTCATTACTGTATGCTGACCCAGCTCCAGCTTAAATATACGATTGGGAGTACCTTGTGGCATCATAAGGATATGTCTATATATCTTATTTAATATGGTTTCTAATAAATTTGTGTGAGAAGCCCCATACCTCAGTTGCATAGAGTAAGCGAGTTTTGATTTTAGCGTTATTCACTTTCAAGACCCCCTTAACTGAAGGTTTCCCCATCTTAGCAGTGAATATTTTAAAGGCATTGGTAGCTGAGATCATCTTATTCTTTATTAGGTTTACGTGTTTATGCCACGAGAGGTTATACGTAAATCTTACTCCGAGATAGTCATATTGATCTACTACTTCAATAAAGTTAGCACCTATTCTAAATCCAACGGGTCTTACTCGTCTTTCCAAATATTATTATATTAGTTTTACTTAAATTAATCTTTAACTTCCTGTCGTGACATAAAGTTGCAAAATGTTTGTTTCCTTCTCAGTCCTAATGCAGAAGAAGATAAAAGTACTATATCATCTTCGTATGCTATCTATTCTTTCTTCTCCTATCTTGGGGCCAGGATACTCTGGGATCTTTATTTCCTTAAGTATGCCATTAATGTAAATGTTAAGAGTGGGAGCCAGTAGGCATCCCTGTCTAGCCCCCCAGATTAGTTTGAAATTGGTCAGTAGTGTCGCCAAACTGCTCATATTGTATTTTAGCCCAAGTATGTCCATGAAGTCCGATTAATGTATCCAATAAGGTTCTATCTAGATCTAGGTCTTCTAGAATTTTCCTTCAAATACTATCGAAAGCAGCTGAAAAGTCTACAGAATAAAATAATCTCCCCTATATGAATTTTGGTAGATTTCCAAATTAAGTGGTCTAATACATAAAAATGTTGTACTGTAGAGCTATGTTTTCTAAAACCATTTTGTGCTTCATCGAGAGTAGAATGTTCCTGTAGCCAATCCGTTAATCTATCAAGAATGATTCTAGTAATTTTTTTTTTGTGAAACATCCATAAGACTAATTGATCTATACATTTTTGGATAATTTGGATTTTCTTTCTTATAAATTGGAAAAATAATACTCCCTTGCCCACTGGGGGAAAGTTGAGAATCTGTAAAAGGCATTGAACATTTTATAAAAGAAGGGAATCCACCAGTCTTGAAAGGATTTGTATAGGTCACCAATTATTCTGTTTGGACCTGGGACTTTATTGAACTTCAACATAGCTAGGGCAGACTGAATGTCACCTTCTGAAATAATGATAGACCCGGGAAACCCTACTCCATCCCTTCAGGTAAGTATGTCATTGACTATATCTTCTTCTTTAGAGAAGTATAATTGCGAAACATATGAAATCCAGGCTTGTGGAGTAATAGAAGACTTAACCCTAATAGTATATCTTTTGTATCCTTGCATGACTATATTCCAAAACCGTCTACCATCTCTATTTTGAATAACTTTCCTTAATTTTTCCCAAAGCAATAGAGAATACTTATTCCGCTCTTGTTCCAAAATTTTTTTATATTTATCTTTCCTTGCAGTACTTCCTAACCCACAAGAAAGTGAAGAATGGCCACCCATTCTAGATTTAAGGTACCTGAACAGACGCATCAAGAAAGAAAAAATCAGGATGGTAACACTGGGCACAGTGATTCCATCTCTGCAATCAGGAGGCTGGTTGGGGTCTCTGGATCTGAAGGATGCCTACTTCCACATCCCAATCAGCCACAGAAGGTATCTCAGGTTCAGGCTGGGAAACTGCCAAAAAACAGATCATAGCTCTACCCTTTGGTTTCACCTCCACACCAAGGCTGTTCATGAAGTGCTTAGCTGTGGCGGTAGCCCACCGAAGAAGACATGGTGTGGTGGGTTTTTTTTTTATTTCCTTACCTGGATGATTGGTTAGTAACAGGAAAAACAACTGGAGACAGTGTGCTCCATCCAACTGGTAAGAAGCACCTTGGAAAAACTGAAGTTCCCGTTAAATCTGCAGAAGTCCTAGACAGAACCTGTACAGGTCCTTTACTTTATTGGAGCAGGGCTAGCTACCCTGCGAGGGAAGGCCTTTCTCCCACTGGATAGTAAGGAACCTAACTGCCAGTGCAGAGTCCTTCATCCCAGGATGGCCAAGGCCTGCAAAGGATTTCTTGCAGTTACTAGGCCACATGGCTTCAGCCACAGCTGTGGTGCCGTGGACTCGTCTACAGATGAGAGACATTACATTTTTTTTTTTTATTTCCTTACCTGGATGATTGGTTAGTAACAGGAAAAACAACTGGAGACAGTGTGCTCCATCCAACTGGTAAGAAGCACCTTGGAAAAACTGAAGTTCCCGTTAAATCTGCAGAAGTCCTAGACAGAACCTGTACAGGTCCTTTACTTTATTGGAGCAGGGCTAGCTACCCTCCGAGGGAAGTCCTTTCTCCCACTGGATAGTAAGGAACCTAATTGCCAGTGCAGAGTCCTTCATCCCAGGATGGCCAAGGCCTGCAAAGGATTTCTTGCAGTTACTAGGCCACATGGCTCCAGCCACAGCTGTGGTGCTGTGGACTCATCTACAGATGAGAGACATTACATTACCACCTTACAGACTAGTGGTCACAAAGGTCAGATCCATTGTCTCAACTTGTGGCAGTCTCAAAGAATTTTGTTCAAGCACTGGAGTGGTGGAAGGAAAAAAGCAACCTCAGAGAGGGCACTCCCTTCCTCATGCAGTCACACACCAAGGTTCTTACAACACATGCTTCTCTCCTAGGGTGGATTGGTCATGAAGAGGAACTCACTGGCATCTAGCACCCTTGGGAGACTCAGGAAGCACATAAGCCTCCTCAAGCTCAGAGAAGTTCTGCTGGCACTTCAGTCTTTTTCCTCCCAGTTACAGGGTCAGTCAGTCTAAAGAAAGTTTGTTTGTATATAGCATTTACCTTTTACTACCTTCCTCCAATTGATGTGTTCATTGGGCCTCACACAGGTGGTTACCTCTGCCGCTCATAAACACGGCCATTCACTGGATCTGGTCTTCCTTCTGGGGATGGAAGCCTCCGATGTGGGTGTGGAACCTGTCCGTTGGTCTGACCATCACACTGTGAGATTCAGTTTTTGCTCCCCCCTACGTAGGTCTACCCCTGTGGAGATGGTCAAGTACCGCCCTTTATAGGATGTTACTCCTGATGGCCTAACTGCAATTCTTGACCTATCAGTGCTGCCTGGGACGAGCTCTAATCCTGAAGAGCTGGTGCTAGCCTATAATAAGGCTATCACTGCTGTTTTGGATTTAATTGCTCCCACCCGTGTGCGCCCTCTCTCCCTTTGCCCTCGATCCCTTTGGTTTGATGGGGATCTGAGGGAGATGCCGTGACTAGGACGCAGGTTGGAGAGATGCTGGCGAAAATCCGGGTTAGATGCTGACCATCTTAGACTCATAGAGCATTACAAACTCTATCAGTCAGCAATTTCTCATAAGAAGGCAGTATTCCTGTCCAGAGAGATTGCTGCTGCACAGAATCAACCAGCCCAGCTCTTTCGAACTGTGGACAGGCTGTGCAACCCAGCTTGTCTGCAGGTTCGTCGAGCTTTTTCACAAATACAATGTGACGAGCTTGCTCGATTCTTTGCAGATAAGGTGGCTGACATCAGGGCCAAGACTCGCACAGCACTCGCCATGGGAGCTGCTGTGGTCCGGCCTGCGGTTGTGGCACCCTTGCTTTTTAATGGAGTTCCTTTCACAGGCCGGAAAAACGATGATGTTATGAGGATTTTCCAGGGTATGCATACCACAAGCTGTAGTTTAGACCCGGGTCCCACTGGCCTAATTATGGGCTGTGGTGAGGCTATCATTCCGGTTCTAGCTAGGATAGTCTGGTGCTCCTTAGATTTTGGTGAATATTCCCACTCCCTGAAGGAAGCAGTGGTGACACCAGTACTGAAAAAGGCTTCTCTGGACCCAGACTCCCTAGCCAACTACAGACCCATCTCGAACCTCCCCTTTGTGGGGAAGGTAATCGAGAAAGTGGTGGCAGCCCAGTTGGACAACCATTTATCCATCCATAACATCTACGATCCTCTTCAATCAGGTTTTTGAAAGAGGTATAGCAGTGAGACTGCACTGGTTCTGGTGCTCAGTGATCTCCTAATGGCGAGAGACCCGAAAAAACGGTCCATTTTGGTCCTTCTGGATTTGTCAGCAGCATTTGACACCGTAGACCATGGGGTGCTGCTCGAGCACCTGAGACACATCTGTGGGTTGACGGGTTTGGTTCACAGATGGTTTACCTCCTTCCTCACAGGTAGAACTCAGAGGGTTGTATCGGGATATTTTCCTCTGATCCTACCGCCTGTCCTGTGGGGTACCTCAGGGCTCTGTGCTGTCCCATGTTGTTTGTGTGTACATGCTTCCCTGAGACATTGTAAGACGATATGGGCTGGAGTTTCATTGTTATGCCAATGATACCCAGCTCTATCTGTCTTTTGCACCTGACCAGAATAGAGCACTCTCAGTGTTTAACAACTGTCTCAGCGAGATCCAGGGTTGGATGAGGTCCAACTGGCTGAAGTTGAACTCTGGGAAGACGGAGGTGATGGTTGTGGATCCTGGCCGCCGGATTGAGGGGTCAGGGGCAAATCAAACCTCAGGTTTATTTCTGGGGGATGTGGAGCTCCTTACCTCTGAACGGGTGCAAGACCTGGGGGTGATCCTTGACGATCAGCTGTCATTACATGAGCAAATGTCGGCAGTTGTTAAGGTATCCTTTTACCATCTTAGGAACATCGCTAGGATCAAGCACCTTGTTTCATCTGGTGACCTGCCAACATCGATCCATGCCTTCATGATTTCTCATCTAGACTACTGCAACTCCCTTTACTTTGGGCTTCCTGGGGTTGATATCTGCCGCTTGCAGCTAGTGCAGAACTCGTAGCTCGGTTGTTAATGGGGACTCCACGCTCTTCCCATATTACGCCGGTGCTGCGGGATCTGCACTGGCTGCCAGTTCAGTGGAGGATCACCTTTAAAGTCGGATTACTGACATATAAAGCCCTACATTGTTTGGGCCCCGATTACCTGAAACATCTTCTGGTGCCTTACCTTCCGATGCGACCTCTCGGCTCAGCCAACGAGGGGTTGCTAGAGATTCCGAGGGTAGTTTTATAATCTTCTGGCGCCCGCGCTTTTAGTTTTGTGGTGCCAACCCTCTGGAATTCTCTACCACGTTGGATTAGAGAGTGCATGATGGTGGAGGGTTTTAAAAAAGGCCTAAAATCATTTTTATGGAATACGGCATTCGGTGAGGATATAGATTTTAATTAAACGCTATATATTTTAGTTCAGATTTTAATGTATTTATAATGTTTTATGACTGTTATTCTGTAATGCACCTTGATTTAAGAAAGGCACATAAGAAATAAAGTTTATTATTATTATTATTACTGTGAATGTTTGTTTTACTGATGAATTTCAGTACTGCCTGTATTCTTGTTTTCTGGTTTAAAATGCACTGTTTTGTTATCTTTGTATTGCACTTTACACTATTGTCTCATGAGTTTTAACAACATGGGCTGTGATGCATTTCTCCCCAACTCCTTTTCCTTATCCACACCCCTTGACAAATACTCTGAGGAGTCGAAGCGCCGGGGCAGAGGGGTGGTAGCTCTTGCTGATTAGTAGCTGTGTATAGACATGCTGTTCTGTTTTAACATGTGGATTACTTGGTGCTATTATGATCTGGCTGCGGTAAAGACGTGCATCAGCCAAATAAAAGTGAGCATCTATTTGCACGTTCAGTAATGGCTATTGGCATTGTTTTTGTGTGATTTTTGTTAGTCTTTAGCCACATGTACCTTCCTGTTAGGTAACCAATTCTTCCATGTGACTTAAATTTTTGTCTGATGGAGGCTCCCCTTGATCCAATGGCTACAACAGACTTAAAATATGTTACTTGGAAAACAATTTTTCTAGTAGCCATGACATCTACCAGAAGGATAAGTGAAGTGCAAGCCTTCTGTCCAAATCCAAACTGTATAATATTCAATATGGACAAGGTAGTTCTTAGAACCATCAACTTAAATCATTCGGTGCCCTTTACTGTATTCTTTCCTGAATGCTCCAGTGCAGTTGTACAGAAGTTGCACTGTCTTGATGTAAAAAGAGCACTGTCCTGTTACATAAACAGGACAAGGGATGTCAGGTCTCATAGCACACATTATATTGTTACTTATGGAGAGGGTGACAAAGGTAAGCCTGTAGCCAGGAAGACCATCTCTCATTGAATAGTCTCTTGTATACAGTTCTGTTCTGAGAAAGCTGGTAAATAACCTCCCAGAGGCCTACGGGCTCATTCCACAAGCGGCACCTCTGCCTCTTTGGCAGCTACAAGGGGCATTCCCCTTCAAGAAATTTGTAAAGCGGTTTCCTGGAAAATGGTGCACACGTTCACAAAGCACTATTGTCTAGATATTCAGTCCAGAAGGGATGCCAGTTTTGGAACTGCCTTCTTGCAGAACTTTTTTTCCTAAATAGGTTCTAGACCCATCCTCCCAAGGTACTGCTTTTGAGTCTGCATCTTGTATTGGGCATCGTGGATGGATTCCTGTTGTTAGAAGAAAGATTTACTCACCTTTGTAATGTTGTTTCTTCTCAGGGATCCATCAGTGAGCCAGTACAATTCCGGACACTGTCTCCTCTTCTTGAACCAGAAAATAGGTTCACACAAGATTCATTTCTTTCTATATGGTTGTTTGAGCATGACTTTGTTGAAGTGTCA
Organism: Neoceratodus forsteri; assembly: GCA_016271365.2. Lineage (NCBI taxonomy): Eukaryota > Metazoa > Chordata > Ceratodontiformes > Ceratodontidae > Neoceratodus > Neoceratodus forsteri. Next base: position 179,137,449 of record CM057456.1, read on the forward strand.
CAAACATTTTAAAGCTGTGGTCATTTCATGTTAAAAAAATTTCCTTCTGCTAATAATTTTTTTGAGTTTTAAAGGGACACTGTCCACGTGTGGACCATGTTTTAGAGTCCCTTGAATTTATTTTTATTTATTTTATTCCTTGGTAACCAAGTAAGGCCCACTAAGCAAAAGTGCCTGTTTTTGTATATAATGCGCTGCTTACAGTCTTGGTGTTCTGATGACAATACAGAGATGCTTCAGAAAGGGAGGATTCACCAGTGACCCCCTAATTGGTGTTGCACCAGAGGAGAAGGAGGAGCCCGCTGATACTGATTTGCCAACATAGACCATGAATGAGCTGTGTTTGCTGGGGAATGACACACCTCACGCTGATGTAGATGACGTAGCACAGGCAATCAGTAAATTGCAGGGAGCACGAACTGATGAGGAGGAAGAGGAAATGTTATCACAGGAAGAGACCGAGGGTGATTGAGTTGCCTGTAACATCGAGGATGAGGAGGCAATCCTTACTCGCCCGTGAGCGATGGGATCAGGTTGCTTGGTCGAGACTACCGGCTCGCTACGATAGGAAAACGCCAACCACGGCGCGGAGGACTTCATCCTGAAGTAGATAGGTACAGCACAACCGAGAACACACTTTTGTTTGTCTTTATTTTTGTTAACGATTTAAATAAAGTTTCCAGAGGTTTTTTGCAGACTGCAACAAAGTCAGAAAAGAACTGTAATTCACTACCTTCATTACACTCAGCGCTATCTTTTTTCTTTTTACACCAGAAGCGCCACTTTTTTGTTATTGTGTGGGGATATTGTTGTACCGATTAATCGCATGTCATGGACAGATTGACAGTTGTCAAATCAGTCCGTTACAAGCGGCATATACTGTATTTGTTATGACCGTTGTACCTGCTGACTATGTTATGCTTTCTGTTTTTTCCAACTCTGTGTAACTGCCTAAAGTGTATCTTGTTGTACCATGTCGTATTTCCTGTACTCTCCCAGGTCGTACCTGAAAATAGGCAAATGTCTTGTCTAGTGTACCTACCTGGTTAACAAAAGCTAAATAAATAAATACATTAATTTCAGGGGTGACCTGGGAGCACTGAGGTGGTTAAGTGACTTGCTCAGAGTCACACAATATGCAAGCAGAGGCTCTGGGAATCAAATGCAGGTCTGCTGGATATACCAAGTTCATCCACAGTTTGTTACTCTAACCTCTAGGTTATACTGCCAGCCCCTTTAATGATTGTGCTGTAAGTCAGTATTTGCATACTTTGTAGGTAAAAAGAATATTTGAGCCACAAATCTAAACACAAAAGTCCTGACCTTATCTGGAGCAGTCTGCTGCTTTCCACGTATTCCAGGCAGTGCTCTGGCATCGATTCGCCAAGACTCATGCATGAACAAGTACCGAAAATAGAGCTGCTCGAGGGAAGCAAGATGCTCCAGTGACAACATTATCTATGCTCACATAAGTCACTGCACTCACCTCTGTTCTTTTCAGCCAAGGAATTTCTTCATAGCTTCATATGCCTTTTATTTAAAGTGTGCAGTGCAACAGTGTGTTCACAACGATAGCCACCATAGTGGGGGAGCAGCAGGAAATGACCTAACGTTTCACCAGGTTATCTGGCTTTGTCAAAAGTAGTGCCCTCTGTAGTCCATATACTTTTATAGCAGCTCATATCACGTGATTTAACCCTTCATGTTACAACAGTGCATATTTTTACATCCCACAGTGATATAAAGTGCTAGCAGTGTAAACATTTCAATATAAATAATATCAATATGGACATACACAAAATACACAAACATTTTTGTAGTTCAGCATGCATCATTTTATCAGCACTAACTTAATTTCATTTCTGTATTTCTATATTGTTTAAATCATTTTTTGTATGTGTGCCTACATGATGCAATTTTTGCATATTCACAAATTCTGATTTAAATCCTTGATTTGGAGGTGACTGATGTTCACTAAAAATAGCACCCTATACATATAAGATTACATGTGCAGTTAGTCTTGAAGAAAAACTGTGTGCTTTGATTAACAGAGCTGTCAGATGTCAAGCTGATCGGGGGAGACAGACCCCCCCAATGAAGAGGCATATGGTACCTTAATAACATACCTATTGCAGGATCCCCCTGTCCTATTCTAAATTATATGGGTCACAGTGCCGGGGAGGGGGCGGAGTGGCATTGAAGGTGGTGGGAAGTCAGGGAAGGCAAACCCATATCCATATTTATTCGGTTTACATCTAGGATATACTCGTGCAAAAATAAAGAGGAACGGAAGAGTAACATGCATTAACAGTGAATATAGTTATATAGTCCTTGGCCAAGGAGAAGGTTCTAGTCTGTGCATTCATGCTCCTGGAGCAGGCTTCTGACTCTTGAGATTCCTTCTTTTTCAGACACACCTAGAAGAGAACACGTAGATAATGTGATTATTATTCAGGAGAAGCACCTACCTGTATTTTCGTCTAGGCAGTTACCAGAAAGGGTTCTGACTCTCTCTGGTCATTCAGCCCCTTTTCATGTGTACTTGCTCCCAACATGAATATCCAGTAGTTCTCCCTCCTGCTAAGCATCAATTCTCTGTCTCCTCCTCATGCACCCAGATGTACTCCTAGGTGTGTCTGAAAAAGAAGGAATCTCAAGAGTTAGAAGCCTGCTTCAGGAGCATGAATGCACAGACTGGACCCCTCTCCTTGGCCAAGGACTATATAACTATATTTTTTGTTAAGGCCTGTTACTCTTCCTTTCCTCTTTGTTTTTTCCAAGAGTATATCCTAGATGTGAACTGTACATCACTGAAGCCACACAGCAACTCTCCAACATCAGATTTTATTCTTCTCTTCCCCAGGACCCCACTGCTGACTATCAGACTGAGGTTACCACCACCATCACCTCTGTTATTGTAAATCAAGAGCTTCTTGCCTCAGCTAAGAGACTCACAGTTCAGCATCCTCGTTTTATCTGCTTCCCAAAATCCACAAAACAGTTAACCCTGGTCATCCTGTTATATCTGCCTGCTCCTGCCCCACATCTCTGCATTGTGGACAGCCTCATGAGACCTCTCGTTTTGTCCCTGCCCTCCTATGTTAAAGACACTAACCGTGCTTTCCAGTTATTTGACAGATTCAGATTCAATGGCTCCCATTAGCTCATCTTCACCATGGACATCAAATCTGTTTACACAGTGATTCCCCACAATGATGGCCCAACGGCTTTGCAGCATTTTCTGAATAAGCGGGAAGCCCAGCAGCCACCCACACACATACTAACCCATCTGGCAGAACTTGTTCTTAAACTCAATGCTTTTTCTTTTAATAACATATTTTTACAACAGGTCAGTGGAGTTGCCATGGGTACCAAGATGGGTCCCAGCTTTGCCAACCTGTTTGTGGGTTGGGTAGAGGAGCAGTTTTTTCTCTGATTCACAAGGACTGTGCCTGAACTCTACAAATGCTACATAGACGACTGTGTGGGGGCTACCTCCTGCTCCAGGGAGACTCTCCAATTCTTCTTGGACAAGTTTACCATGGCCCATCCTTCCCTTCAGTACACTGTTGAAGTATCCTCCTCTGTACCGCCTTTCCTGGATATCAAACTGTCATTGCAGAACACTGGTCTGAAGACATCAGTTTATATTCCAAACCCACTGACTCGCACAGTTTTCTCCTCCCCAGTTCCTTCCATCCTAAACACATCAAGAATGGCCCGCCATATTCACTGTTTCTTAGACTTCGCAGGTTATGCAGTGAAGATGATGATTTTGCTGAGCAGGCCCAAATAATGCATAGTTTTTTTATTAACAGGGATACTCTAAAAGCACAGTGGACAGAACACTCTACTGGGTCAGTAACATACCCCGTAACCTTGACACCTATTGGGAGGATACTGTCATGCAATAATGATGATGAATTCCTCTGGTGCTTCCCTTCCATCAGAGTACATCTTCTCTTCACAGGATAATTCTCAGTAACTTTCCTATTTTGCAAACGGACCCCAACATTGGTGCTTCCTTTATAGAACCACCTATTGCCACATACCACCGGCCACCCAACCTGTGGAATCTCCTGGTAAGAAGCAGCCTACCTACTCCTAACAGTTCCTCCCTACCGGGTACCAAACCTTGCAACAGAACTTGTTGCTACACCTACAGATTTATTTCTAGTGTGACTGAAATTCAGGGTCCCACAGGTGTTTTTCACATCACCAAGGAGTTCTCATGCACCTCCACTAATGTGGCATATTGTTGCACATTCTTTGCAGGAAGTGTACAGCTATTTACATCAGAGAAACTGATAGGTGCCTTGCTCACTATTTCAGGGAACATTACAGGGCAGTCAGAAATGGAGACACTAATAAACCTATTGTATCCCATTTATCTCCAGGGACTACAGTGTCAATGAGCTTTCTGTTTGTGTCCTTCAGCAGGGCTTCTTGGATTCTGACCATAGAAAAAACATGGAAACCAAGCTGATCATCTGCCTTAGCTCCCAGCAGTCCTCCGGTTTAAATGATAGACTTATTATCTACTAACATATTTCAGCCACCCCTTGTTTTCCCTAAAGTCTGTTTGCATGTATACACATCTATTTTCACGAGATGTCTCTATCTCTGTCTCCTTTCCCCGCATTTGTCACCATTCAGCCTTCGTACTAGGCCCTGTTACTTAGTCCCCACCTGGGGACTTCTCTAGTTCATTCACTGCTATTATGCCTTGTCATTCCCATCACCACCTTTTTGTTTTCCATATTCTCTTTTTGTCTTGCCATTTATCACTTCTTCTCCCAGAGCATCCCCTTTTTACTTTCCCCTCATATATATCCCTTATTTTACCTCCCCTCTACACTAACTTTGCTTTTTTCTCTTTTAGATATTTCCTGAAGAAGTCCTAAGGTCAAAACATTGATTTTTAACTCTATTTTCAGCGTGCATTTAATATTACCATTTTGTTTTGCTTTCAGACCGCATGCTGACTCAGCACCTTGTTTTTGTTTCACATTTTGTATCCTAGATGTAAACCGAATACATATGGATATGGGTTTGCCTCCCCTGACTTCCCACCTCCTCCAATGCCTCTGCCCTCTCCTCCCCCCCCCCCCAGCACTGGGACCCATATAATTTAGATTATACCATGGACATAAGTGAACAACCAATGAAATCATCAGACTGGCAGTTTACCACCAGTGTAAATCCTCTGATAATCACTGGCTGTTGATTAAAGAAGCAAACTAATCATCTGCAGCACAGAAATAGAATAAAAATAAAATAAATCAACCTCTTTAATATTTGTATTTTATTATAGTAAAAAAAAATGAACCTTGGTATAATCACAGTAAGCCACTCTGAGGATGTGGGTTATCAGGGGATTTACCACAGCTGGCGAGGATTTACCCACTCAGCTGCGCCTCATGGGCAAACCACTCCAGCCATGTTAAATCCCCTGATAACCCACACCCCCTCATGGTTTATTGCTTAAATAGGATGCGAGGTCCAACTATAGGTTTGTTATTAAGGTACCACGTGCCTCTCCATGGGAGGGGTGGAGGGAGGCAGAGGTTCTGTCTTCCTTTCTTCACCCCCCCAATCAGAGGTGAGTGCTGTGACTTATGTGATCATGCATGAAAAAGTTTGGTGATTTTGGGTCATATATAAAAAGAATTAAAAGATGGCTGCATTCCACTAACTAAGCTGATTTCAGCAATACTTTTCTTTTTTTGGAAAAGAGGGTTATTTTAGTGTGAAATAGCATTTTGATGAGTGAAATCGGACTATGCGCATGGGTGCAGCAGATGTGCATTCATCAGGTCCTGTTTCATATTTCCAAACTGCTATTTCAAAATGAAATAACCCTCATTTTGTTGCTGAAATTAGCTCGGTTAATGGAGTGCAGACATCAATTTTTTTTTTTTTTTTTTTCCACTAATTATTTATCCATGCCTTACGTCCCCACAACCCCCTCTCCTTCCGTACTCAAGGAGTGACATCCTCCACATCAACCTCGGCCTTCTGGGTCTGCCCCTGGAGTGCCTCGCTGTTATCGGGACCTAACTTGATGGCCTGGATTACCCCCCGGGCGGAGCGAGGAGAGGCATCCCCACACTACCACCTTTCTTGTCCTCTGCAGCGAGCATGCACAGCGGGATCTGCCCTTTTGGTCGACCTGATGCAGAGAATGGCTCCAGAGAACTTCATCTAGGGGGCCAGAGGCATTTTCCTCCAAGCTTGTACTCCCTGTAACCCAACCCCCTGAGACGCCGGCGCAGAGAGTCGACATGCTGATGCACGCTCGCTCTCAAGCACCTAACAACGTCCACCCTCCCCAGCTCTGGGATACAAAGCTGCAGTGCCCCTCAAGAGTCGGTGCATCCACCGGCTCCCATAGGACGTCGGGTGCTAGACAGCACCCCTGGCATCCCACCCCGAGGGAGGAGAGCATCCGTGGGGACGCTCCATCCTCCCTTCCCTGCCGACCCGAGTCCGTTCCCCGAATCCGGGTCACCAGCGCAGCATGAGGTGTGGTGTCCAGCGCTTCAACCCTCAGTGCCACCGGGCTGACGACATCTATTTTTTTATATGACAAAAAAAAAATCACAGAACTCATTAATGCATGACTTTGATGTGATCAGTGCTACAGTACTCATGGGGACGTGTGGGAAGGGACAGACTTCTCCAGATAAGATTGGGATGTTTATATTTGTGGCTCAAATACTTTTTACCTATGAAGCATGAAATACTGGCTCATAGCAGTGGCAGGCACAAACAGTAAAGGGACACTGAAAATGGGTCCACAAGCAGACAGTGTCCCTTTAATCATTTTTATGAAAACTATTTTTAGTAGTCATGTTGTGCTAGTGCTCTGTGCTCCCCTAGCTCTAGAAACAATGTGACATTAAGCCACTAAGGGGGGGAGGGTGATCACACTGCACAGCATGAGCTTTATTCCAAATTCTCTCATTTGCATAAGTTCCATCTCTGTGGCAGCACACTCCTGTGGACTGATACTTCTTGTCAGTCGGTATGAGAACAAAAAATATCAACAATATTTCCAGTAGGGGGTAGCATATTCCGTTTATGCCATACCTGCAAAAAGTGAGAAAAGCAATGAATTTCCTGCCATTTTTTGCTGATTAAAAAAAATCTAAAAGGTATCTATAAATGAAACACCACTCGTTTCATAGATATTTTTGTACTGAACAACTTTTATGCTCGAAGTATCAGTCATCATTTTTTGTTTTAAAGCTGTTTGCATTTGTTTGTTGCAAAAGTGAAAAAAGTTGAATTTTCAATTATTAAAAAAAATTATAAGGTATATTAAATGAAACACCATTCATTTTATAGATATTTTTGTGCTGAACAAATTTATTGCTCATAGTACCTTACTGTCATTTTTTTGTTTATTTGCATTTGTTTGTTAAAAAAATGAAAAAATGTAATTTTCTGCTGTTTTCTTGCTAACCGTAAAAAAACTAAAAGGTATCTATAAATGAAGCACCACTCATTTTGTAGACACGTTTGTGCTGAACAACTTTCATGCTCACAGTACCATGCTATAATCTTTTATTTTTAAGTTATTCCCTTTTGAATACGGTTAGTACAGCTATCATAAGCAGAGCTGGACATTGAGAGAGAGATGTTTTTTCCTGTTGCAGCTGTCTTGAGCCCCTGCATGTTTGGAATTCCAGGCTACGTTCATGCCGTCTCCCTCCAGCAAGCCAAACTCTGTCATTATCAGCCTGAATGATGATTGCTGGGGCACTGCTCTGCATTCGACAGACCATTTCACACCCCTCAAAAGGCACTATCATAGCAAGATGTTTGCTGCGCACACACATGCATGGTGAATATAAAAAGGAAAATTTAAATAAAAAACAACATGTTTATGCATAAATATTCAATGTCCCTGGGATAAATGTAGCAGTGAAAGCACTGAGTGAGTTGGGCGCAGTCCCACCATAGTGCAAGGTTCAGTTTCTTCAGGAGTCTGTGACGCAGATGGGTGCATATCATTGGGAGCCAATAGTGACAGTCTAAGGACCCTCAATATGAAGTGTGTGACAGTCTGAGGGCTTGGTTCTGCATTACGTGCTTAGATGCCTGCACTGGATTGGTGCACAAGATTAAGAAAGATGCAGTGTTCTCATACAAGTGTGTGTGTCATTCATACTGAAGTCCTATAGATGAAATGATGTAGGCCATACATAGATGTCTTCCCCTGGAGAGCAAAACTCGTAACTTCCAGCAAGGCATTCTGTCTGAAACATGACAGTCTCATCACTGACAGGTATCTTTTGCAGTGGTGATTATGCTGAAGGTATGGATGGAGGCCATCACCGTGGCAAGCTGAATCCCCTTCATATGCTGGCAGTTTCTGAAAGACAGAAGAAGCAAAGAGGAGGGTGTCTCCTCCCTCATTTGTGGATTAGTTCTGATCTTTAAACAGTTGCAACTGATTTACATGAAATCACTTGTCAGTGACTGCTGGTTTTGTTTGCACCCTGGTGGCCTCCCATGCGCACATCAGGTATTGACAAAATCAATTCATGGACCTGTAGGAATCAACTGCTGCCATGAAGCAGTTAGTTAAATAAGCTTGATTTGTTTTTCTGAGAAGTTTGCCACAGATTATGGGAGTGTACAGAAGACCCATGCCTCCCCTACCCCTTGATGCCTTTCCATGCCTTCCCTTGCAAGATCAGCTTTAACCATGTACTCTCATTTACATAAAATCGACAGGCCACTGGAGTGGCCAGAAAAACAAGGAACTAAAACAGCATCTGAAGCGTTATATAATCATATTGCCAGACATGCAAATAATAATAAAAAAAAAAAAAAAAACTCTGCCATGGAGTAGCTAATTAAGGGCTGGGGTTGTCCCAGCGCCCCCCCCCCCCGGCGACACAGCATCATTTACACACTATGGACCATATGCTGCTTAATTCCCTATCTTGCCTCTGGCCTCTGTGAGTTATTAAGATAAATGGGCTTTTGTTTTTCTGTGAGGCTTATCACAGAGAGAGAGTGTGTGTGTGTGTGTGTGTGTGTGTGTTGTGTGTGTGTACATACATACACACACACACACACACACACACACACACACACACACACAGCACTTTGTAGTGGGCAAAGGAAGCAATTTCAAAGTTGGTTTTTACTTTTTTTTTTCCAGAAGCAGAGAAAAACAAGCATTTGTCAATGCCGAATGTTTGCTTGCTGGCATTAGCAGTGGAAGTGCAGGAGTTAGACAGATGCAGTACAGGAATGGCATTGAAGTATTGAACTGACACCAACTCCACCCTTACCTTGCAGAGATGGACAGGCATTGAGGTGTGCCTTGGGGTCATCGCCCATGGCGGTCACAACATTTCACCTCACCCTACCCTTCAGACACTGACAAGTGTCAAGGTGTGCCTTGGGGTGTTTGGGCTTTACATTCACCTAATTTCATAAGGAAATACACTGAAATGGGCGCAGTATAGGAGAAGTGGGTGAACTCTGTGGGCAAAGGGTCCAAGGGGCACCTCGATGCCTGTCACTGGCTGCAAGCAGGGGGTGGAATGGCATGAGCATTACTGTGTGACTTGGGATTGTCGTGACCGTCATGGGCGATGACCCAAAGGACTGACAGGGTAGGGCGTTATGGTTGAAAACCCTAATGCCCTGGGCGTTTCTTGGTATTTTTTACTCCAAGTTTTCCACATGGGCTTTTTGTGACCCCACCGCATGAACAGTGACACTCAGTTCATTAGGCGAAAGGTGATTTTGCACAGCGGCTGCGCCATTTGGCACCACAGATGCGAAAACACATTTCAAACAGGATGTGAAAAGTGACAGTTGTACTGTTCATGAGGAGGTGTAAAAAATGGCATTGTTGAAAATGTGGAGTGAAAATGTAAAAAAAATGGTGAAGTTACGAGTGTGCATAGAAACTGCGCAATATACACCCGTAATGTAATTAGTTTGGGGATTTTTTTACAGCAGATTTTCAACATAGGCATTTTGGGACCTCCGCTCATGAACAGTGTCACTGTGATTTTCTTATTGTGTCTCAAACACTAATTTCCCACAGCGACCGTGCTATTCTGCGCCGGAAGTGTGAAAACACATTTTGGCTGGGGTGTGAAAATGACAGCTATACTGTTCATTAGGAGGTGTGAAAAAATGTCAATGTTGAAAATCTGGACTGAAAATATTGCAGATTCGTGAACTTACAAGGGTGCGTTGAAATTGCGCAATGCACGCTCATAACACAGTCATTTTATGGACTTTTGTCACCAAATTTTCAACATAGCCATTTTAACACCTCTGCTCATGAACAGTGTCACTGTGATTTTCCTCATGTGTCCCAAACATTGATTTCATACAATGACCGCACCAATGTGCGAAAACACATTTTGGGTGAGATGTGAAAAATGACAGCTGTACTGTTCATAAGGAGGTGTGGTAAAATAACAATGTTGAAATCTGGAGTGAATGAAAAATTCTCAAAGTTACGAGCGTGCGTAGGAACTGCGCAATGCACACTCGTAAAACAGTCATTTTGGGGAATTTTTTTTAACAGATTTTCAACATAGGGTTTTTGGAAGCCTACCTCAAGAACTATGACTCTGTTGTTTCATTAATAGGTCCCGAAAGGTGGTTCCGCACAGTGACCGCGAAATCACCTTTCAGGACCGAATAACAAAATGACAGTGACTGAGTTCATGAGGTGGGGTCCCAAGAACCCCATGTTAAAAATTTAGTGAACAGAATTCCTACAAATGGCCAAGATATGGACCAAAGTTGAAAAAAAAAAAACATTTATGCCATTCTATGGCTTACCGGCATTTCTTCAGTTTGCGGTCGGCTTTGAAAAGTGTATACGTGTTCCCACTCCACCAAAGATCATTGCACCAGCCTCCGGAGGTAAGTATGGGGTGAGGTGGGGTGCACAGAGGGTGGGCGTGGGTTCACACTGGGGTGGGTTCCCAGCGTGGCAACTGGAAGTTTGTTTGGAGGGGCAGTGGAGCTGACAGGGGATTGGGCATCCCTGTTGGCCATTCGGACTTCTGCCACGCTGGGTGGGGCAGTGGAGCTGACGGGCGATTGGGCATCCCTGTCGGCCATGTGGACTTTTGCCACGCTGGGGTGGGCTCCTAGCATGACACCTGGAAGTCTGTTTGGTGGGGGAGCAGTGGAGCCGATGGGGGATTAGACACCCAGTCGGCCATACAGTGTGCTGGGGGCGCGCGAAGCACACTGGGTGTTTGTTTGGGGGAACCAAGAAAAAAATGGAGCTATGACAACTGTTCAGATGCAGTGCTGACATGTAGGCACTTTGCATACTGCCGACGGCATTATATAAATTGCCTACACATTACTACTGCTGATTGTAGTGATCTTTTGCTTTGAACTGTACGCCACTGCATCTGAACTGCTGTCACAGACAGCTCAGACATTTATTGGTGCAGTGAGGCCGCGCCTGCAAGAAGGAGCAGGGCATTGGAAGCAGGGTGGCACACCTATGAAAATTCATATGGTGGCACTATGTTTCTTGCACATGCGTGCAAGCAAACAAAAAGTAATTGTCGTGCTGCCAAAGAGACAAAAACTCAGATAAGGAACTGCAAGCCTACATGTAGTCCAAAGAGTGGGGCTAAGAGATGAGTCAGAGGGTTACCGCCTGCAAGCCTTAGGGAAAATTGGTCCCCTCTCCAGACACAGTACAGTTACCATGTATGCATAATAACACATGGGAATCCCCTTCATAATAAAATGTTAAAATCTTTACATGCTGAAATTAAAAGGTTAGTGTTCATCATTTCTCTGTTCATTGAGTGCTTAACATAATAAAATCCTTCTTATCTGTGGACTGGACCTTAGCCATCGGTTTTATTTGGGCAGCTGCTGAGAACTCATGGTTGTCAGACCAACCTGTAATGAGTCAATTTAGTGTAAGACACCTCTGTTTTTTGGACCCCCCCCCTTCTTGGAGAAGGAGAGTAAAGAAAACCAAAAATTCTGAAACTCTTAGGCTTAACAAAGAGTATGGCATAAGAAAATCTGGTGTTTACACAGTAGGGGTATACTAGGTTGGGACTCCCTTGTAACTGAGATGGCACAGATATGCCTTATAACAGATGTTAAGGTGTGTGTTCAGTATTGTGCCCCCCGGCCTTCACTAGGTTCAAACCAGTGAAGGCATTTTGGCAGCTGCCCGGACTCCTTGCCTCTTAAAGAAAGCCTTTTTTTATCAGGCTGCCTATGCCATTTGATTCCCACATATCAGTCTGCATTCACATTACGCAATTCCTAATTCTGTGACGTCTTCGCCATTTAGTATATTCTCTCTCTCTCTAGATTCTGCCGCCTTCCCTTCCTTTGGGAGCTCAAGAAAGAATTTTACAACTACTACAGAGGAACTCCCATTCAGGTAAAGGAGTCTCCTGATATTTTTGTACTGCACCGAGAATGGTGCTCTTGAAATCTCCCCAGTTCATAGGTGCTAAAGATGGTGGTCCCGCTGTGTCCCATATCTGTTCCTCATCAAAGGAGAGGTTAGGGGTGGTATGGACCCTGTCTGGGAGGGACGCCCACAAGGTAGATTCTGTGGTCTGTTTGAGAAACCGGACCTGGTCAGCCACCAATAAACTTAGCACCTGGCACCGGCCTGGTGGTGCTGAGGGTTGAGGCGCTGGATGCCACACCTCGCACCACGCTGGTGACCCGGGTTCGGGAGCAGACTCGGGCCACTGGTGGGTCGGCTGGGGGGATATAGGCTTGAGCGTCCCACGACAGCTCACCTTCTCCGGGGAGGGAACAGGCCATTGCGTGACACTTGCATGACTCCGAGCGGTGGCATGGAGTACTGCAAGCCCCACTAGAAGAGGATGGCGTCCGCTGTACAGCGTGGACGTCGGCGCCTTGCGCCATGATGTCGAGGAAGTTGCACTCTGTACGGGGAGGGTAGAAAAATGGAAAAAATAGCCTGCTACTGCCGGGAAGATGGGGAACTGAGGCGTGCCCACGGTTGCCTCGCCCTATGGACCCTAGACCCGGCCAAAATGTAAGTAGCAGTGCGTCTGCTTCCACTACGTCCCGCCGAGGGTAAAACCACGGCTCCGTGGGGCTCAGCAGTCCGTTTGGGTTGGGTTGCAGGCAGTGGGATGTCTAATGTCTCCCCTGATGAGTCGGGGGTGGCAGGCTGGGAATAGGTGGGGGGAAAAAAAAAAACTTACCACCTGGAAATGCTGCTGCACTTTCTCCAGATGAGACATCAGATTCTCTGATGGGGTCATACAACCAATTTTGTTTATGATACCATGTAAGACCCGAGCGGATTGCAACATGCACTGAGCCACATCCTGCCCGAGGCCCATTGAACCTGGCAGGCTGGTGGTAGCCTCTGCTGCGGCTTTGGCTACCTCCTTGAACAGCTCCCCTCTTCTCTCATCCTGTGGCTCATTATTGCTGTCCTCACCTGAAAACAACAAGTGAGGAGGTGGGACTGATGGGGCATTTTGTGTATGACCCCTAAATGGTGTAACTTGCAACTTCTGCATCTGCCTATTACATTCAGAATGATTAACCTCAGTACCAACTTTCATTTGTACAGTGTGTTACTGAAAAAATACTTCCATATGCAACTCACACTGGCACTCACACAAGCTCTGAGACAACGCTGCATTCTTACATTTCAGTGTCTCATTCACTTCAGGCGATAAGCCATTGACGTGTAAAGCCTGATCTTCCCTTGTCAATCTTCACCATTCATTACTGCTGGGTGTATGCCAGATGTGTGCACCTGCCACAGGAGCTCTTTTTTCCTTTTGGGAGGGAGGAGTCAGTGCCAACGGCACCGCCCACGAGGGCGACGCACTGCATAGTGTGCGAGGGGCGGCCGTTAGGCACTGCAGACTCCTCCTCCATCCTAGTTCTGTTTCTCCCGTCGTCGAGGCTGCACCTGCAGTGCTAGTTTGGAAGAAGTTGCTACGCCATTAGGCCTTGTTTTAGATGCCGAGTTTCTCGCGCCGCTCCTTCATCCCAGTTCTTCATCAGGATGCCATTGAGCCCGATAAGACTGTTCTTTTTATATATATTTTGACGCCACCTGGATCTTTGCTGTTTTTGTGATATTGTTTGCATCACATCTGATTCGAGGGCCAAGCATAAATCCAAGGTGTGCCATGCCCCTATGCGTTGGTGCCCCTGTGGCCGGCAGTTCTCTGTCACGGATCGACATGATGTTTGCATTCAGTGCCTGGGACCCAACCAATATATGGATCACTGCGATGCCTGTTTTTCCATGGACGCCGTGTACTGGAAATCTGCGCATTCAAGATCAGCAGGGCTCCGCCAACTTTTGGAGGACGACATCGCCCACAGACCTCCCAGGCCAGATTTCTTGACCCTTCCTCCGGGTTCCTTCCTGGGTCTGTGTGGCCTGGAGAGGAGGAGGAGGCCTCCTCCACTTCCAGCCTTGCCGAGGAGGAGGTTTCTTTTTCGGCGCCAGAGGAGTGGAGCGATTTCTCCCGGGGTCGCGTCACTGGCGCTGTCCCAACAGTCACCCACACGGAGGTGCAGGCTCCCCCAATGTCGCGGCCCCCGGTTGCAGGGCCTGTCACTGGTGGACCCTCGATGCTGCCGAGCGGTGCTGCTTTGGGTTCTGGCGCCGTCTGTGGCACCAGGGACTCAAGCGGCGCAGTTGGCGGTGCTGCTTAGGGTTCCGGCGCCGTCTGTGGTGCCGGGGACTCTGGCAGTGCCACTTTGGGTTCCAGTGCGGTCCGCGCAGCAGGTGCTCGAACAATGCCATTGGCAAAGTCGGGGCCTGCGTCGGCGCCATTCCTGGTGCCATCACCAGAGGCGTTTCGGGGGTTGCCTCTCTGGAGGTCACTCTGCTTGCCTCCTCTTCAGAGGTGATGACGCAGAGGTGGGCCCGGACTGGCAACCTGATTCTTCGGAATCGGAACTCTCTATAGGCTGGGGTGTCAGGCGGCCCAGTGTTCCTCTTCCTGAGTCCCCGGAGCAGGTTCGCTCTGGGGGTCCCACGGCTGGGAATGGCCTGGGATCCCCTAGGGGCGATAGCTACAGGATTCGGGAGAGGATACCTTCTTCTGAGATGGCCCAAGCAGCTGCCATTTCTGGTGCTGTTGGAACCCCTCAGGAAGGGACATACGAGAGCCCTGCTACTGTGGCCTCCCTATGCTGGTGTTGAGGAAAAGGGCTGCCTCGAGTTGGAGGGGTTGAGAGGTCGAGGTGAGGAATGGCGGCACATCCCCACCGCCCTACGGGGTGTGGGGAGGAGTCGCAGTGCTGAACCTCACCTTTCCTTCGAAGTCTCAAGAGCACCTTCTAGTGGCGGCGCAGAGGGTTGCCCTTCTGGACACATGCAACCCCAGTCCCGTCACAGGGGGAGATTCCCCTTCTGGGCTGTTCTGGAGTTTGCTTTCTCAGGGTACCTCTTCACAACCCGGTGTGGTCTCAGGGTTCCCAGTCAAGGTGGCATCATTCCCTGGGTCTCAGAGCCCCAGCAGAGGCCGGGCACAAACTCTCAGGTGCCCTTCGCCCATCCCTCTGCAGCCACCCCCTCTCTTCCAGGCCATGCAGGTCCTTTGGGGCCGTAACTTGGGAGATGATTCAGAGCTACTGCGGTGGCCTCTCCTTCATATGTTAGGGCCATGGACAAACAGGTTTTCTGCCTGTCTCCCCCGCCACAGGAGTATTCTGATCATTTGAGCTCCGCTTCCTCCTCGTCTTCCTCTTCTGAGGAAGAGGAACTTCCTGTCCATGGAATATCAGTGGTTCCTTTCGAGGCTGGTCTCGGAGCTCCGTATTTCCTTTGTTCACAGGGACAATACCAAGTGGCAGACGCGTGCATCCTTAGTGAATTCAGCGCTCACCACCTCTTGGTGCCTTCCTGGTCAATCCCTTTCTAAGAGGCGTCTATCTGCACCTGGCAGTCTCCAGCCGCCCCTTCTCCAGGCTAGCAGACTGCAGGAGACTGTATTGTGCTCCCCACGAGTCTCTAGGTTCTCTGCCTCACCTGCCCTCAGGCTTGACATCTCTAGACACTCCTTCTGGGCCTCGGCGCCTGGAACACGATCAACCTTCGGAATCGGCAGAATTCGACCAGTGGGACGAAGGGTCTTCTCTTCGGCTTGTATATTGATGTGTATAGGTTCACATCAGGCACACCATGCTGCCTACAACAGGCATCTGTGGTCGATGCTGGCTCAGGTTCTGGCATCTATGCCTGATATGGAGCAGTCCAGACAAGCCATTGCCCTTTCTGCACAGGGTCTGGAGCTTGCAAGGCACCAGGCACGGGCATTTTATGATGTTAATGAGGTGGCTTCCAGACTGGCAGGGACAGCGATCTGCATAAGGTGGATGGCATGGCTTCATCTGTCCAGATTGTCACCCATTGCCCGGCGTAGGGTGACTTCCTCCACTTTCCGGGGGACCCGTCTGCTTTCCCGCAGGGCGAGTAGGATTCTTCAGGGGTATTCTCCGTCCCCCCGACCACGGGGGACACCCCCTTATCCTCAGCAGCCTTAGACTGCCTCAGTCTATTGGTTAGGGTCATCCCCTCCTGCGTTCCACTGGTGGGAGGCTGAGGGATCTGTTCCCTCAGGGCTGAACATCAGGCCTCCTCTGGGGGGGCTTGGTACTCACCCAGCAGTAATGAATGGTGAAGACTGACAAGAGAAGACATGAAAATTACGTACCTACCGTAATTCTTGATCTTCTTTTGTATCTTCACCATTCATTACTGAGTCCCATCCACCTTCCCCTCATGGCCCTCAATTCTTGGGCATTTCCCCTGCCCTGCCCTGCTTGCCTTCCTCTCCTTGAGGCCAGTTGGGGGCAGAGTCCCCCTGGAACCTCAGAGCTCTCTGTCCCTTCCCTGAAGTCACAGAGCGCTCACTTCAGGGGATGGCAAGTAGGGCCTTCTCCCTAACACTCTGAAAGATCTTCCTTGATTCTCTTATGTATGGGGTGTCCCCAGTTAGGGAGTACTCATCCTCTGGATTCACCCAGTGACTGTTTTCAGTACAGTCCTAAGAGAGTTCACGCGAGTCCTCCTTCACTCCCTTTTCTTCTTTTGGCTGTTCCATATTCCTCTCAAAATAGGAACTATGTCAGTACCTCTTGAGAGTACTGGCAACGTTTTTGTCTTCCACCCCTAAGTCAGGTCTCACTCCTCTTCTGAGCGGACTGCTTCTCATCTAGGGATAGCTGTGAGCTTAAATTCTGGGTTACTTAGAATTTTGAATAAATGGAGAGGAAGGGAGGTCTTTCTTCGAAGCGGTAAAAACCAGTAGTCCAGCTTTGGACTTCTAACCCTCAACTGGTAGGATCCTTGCTCCCTTGTCTTCAGTCCCTGTGGAGATTTGAAAATCTTTAAGCCAGTGGTCTTCCATTTCAGCTGGACTGAATTCCTCCTTCCTCACCATTTGCCCAGCCCCCACTTTTTCTGCTTCTTCCTTCCTTTTTCCTATTCTTACTCTCTCTTCCCTTAGAACCACCCGAGGATTGAGGCCCTGTGGTCACTTAGGGTAGGGTTCTCTCTCTCTCTTTCTGTTCTCTCTTTGTCTCTCTGTCTTTCTGTCCTCTCTTTGGCTTATTCCTTTTTCAGTTTATTTTCCTTTCCTTTTTCCTATCCCTTGGCTATCTTGCCTCATTCTACTCCTCTAACCTATTTCTGCCTCTCCGGCTTCACAGAACTGGGATGGAGGAGGAGTCTGTGGCGCCTAACAGCCGCCCCTCGCTCACTACACAGTGCATCGCCTCTGTGGGCACCGCTGTTGGCACCGACCTCCCTCCCAAAAAAAAAAAAAAAAAAGAGTTCTCATGCGGCTGCGTGCATCCGGTTTACACCCAGCAGTAATGAATGGTGAAGATACAAGAGAAGATCAAGAATTATGGTAGGTACGTAATTTTCATTTTCTGTTGTCTAATCTGTTGTATTTTATTCTTCAAAGCAGTCACTTTAGTTTATAAAGCTTGACAAACAGCAAACAAGGCAGCAACTGTCAAATCCTTACCAGCCAGAACATTATTCAAATGACCTGTAGCTTCCTGTGCCTGGCACAGAACTGTTGGTCTGTCCTGTCCAGATAGTGCATATTGCACAGGAGTTGTTTGGTGCTTTACGGCTAGTGTGAAGTCAGCCAGTCCTACTTGAGAGTTAGGAAAATTAAGACGTCTGTAATGAGCTCATAATTTGTGGCCATTATATTTAGGTTCCGTTCAAATTACACTGTAGTGATAGGAGATTGAGGCCTTACCGATAACCCAGATCTCCAAGTCAAACAGGTGTGTACTCTGGCAGCAGTGGTACTACAGCCTGAACCGCAAAGCGAACAGGAGTTGAAGGCTCTTGGCACCTATCAATACCCTATCTCGCTACCTGTGCATCTATTGTGTCAGTTCCATCCAAAATACACCCTTGCCATGGTCGCCAGTTTTGTTGGCAGATTCTATGACGTGTAGGCGGAAACACAAAACAAGTTCAAAGATGTCACAAGTAATAAATAATTTATTACTACCAGAAAGCATAAATACAAACAGGTGTTACCTGCTGGGAGTCATGGATTATACCATGCACAGCTGTACTGTCTCTGCTGTTCAGTTTGGCAGAGTTTGCACATCATACTTATACCCCACAAACAAGCTCTTAACACAAAATAACAGATCTCTTTTGAGGAGATCTCTTGCAGCAAGCCACATATATGAAACATAAGCCATCAGGCTGTAGGATCATGCAGAAATTTTCTGAGCAGTACCACTAAGAGCTGCCCACGCTGACACGATCTTGTACATGAACACATTGGTAGGTACATTTTGGTGTTTTTCTTATACTCTACCCCATAGGTTGGGTCCACTGACCACAGCAAGCTGGTTTGGGCCAGTTTGGGCTGCAAAAAGATAGCTTGTCTGTCTTCTATTATACCACAGACCTCTGACACCAACCAATCAGAATGGCAGGCTGGCACCTTACCTCCGTTCTAAATCCCCTCCCTGATAATCACCTCAAAAGGTGCCAGCCAGCCGCATCTTTAAAAAAAAAAAAAATAATCTGACACCGAAATCATGAAACTGCGACCGCTATCTTGTTTCCCCGCTAAGCTGAGACCATTAAACAGCAGCTCCATACATCAGGGAAGACAAAACAAAATAAAAACACTGCTTTAATACGGAGTGGCTTATTAAGCATTATACCAAGTACTGTTTTTTTTTTTTAAATAATAAAAAAGCAGTACTTGATATAATGCAGTAAAGCCACTTTCAGAATCTAGGTTATCTGGGGATTTACCTCGGCTGAGTGCCGGTTACCCACTCGGGCTGCGCCTCGGCAAACCACTCTAGCTGAACTCTCAATAACCCATTACCTCGTGGGCTTATTGCCTAAATAACCTTATTCTAACAAAGAAGTTAGTTTAGCAGAAGCTGACTATGACAAAAGTGTTACATCTTATATATCTAAGGACACACAAGGAACAGAGTGTGGGTGTGAGAACAACGCCCTGCACCGATCTGGTCATGTTGAATATTTATTTGTTTAGTTTTTGTTTACCAGGTGAGGTGCACTAGACAAACAGTTGCCTATTTTCAGACACAACCTGGGAGGAGTACATACATAGCATATGAAATACAAACCAAGTCAACCGTGAGATTCAAGGTTTTCAAACATACAATAAACAGAGACAGGTCATAACATTTTAAGTATGATCCAAGTCAGCAGTAAAGATCTAGATTTACATACCTACAGTAAGCAACGTGGCAGGTCAAGGCAGGGTACAAAGCAGAATACAGTTGCTCATTTATAACATTACACAATGCTGTTAAGTCCACAGTAGTAGGATCTAGGTACTAGGACAAGCATATGATTGTAGGATGTAGGTTCTACCATATGCAATAGAAATATGAAGCAGTGTGTGTATGCAGGATAGCAGATGGTACAGTGTTTAGAGAGCACAGTTAGGTGGCATACAGCTGCCAATACAGCCCCCCACACTGACAGCCCAATCCCAAAACAATAGGACTCCCTAGCCCAGATCCCACATGGTGCTTCAGTGTCACAGAGCATTTTTTTTTTTAATTTTTAGACTTTTTTTTTTTTTTTCGCTTCCCTTCTATGGTGGCCCATGTTCAGGAGGGAGCCCCAGCCCTGTCCACCAGCCAACGCCAACCATCTTCCCCCAGGGCTTGCCCCCCGGCAGGGATGGCGGGGGTACCCCAGGCCCCCACCGAAGACCGGATCCAGTTCTGGTCAGCACCACAACTGGTCGGGAAGCAGGACTTGCAAGCCCCTCCTTCATCCAGCTGTTGGTGATCTTTTTTTCACATTTTCCTCCCACTAAAGGTAGGGATATAGGTAACGCCAGTGACGGTGCTGCGAATTGTTCCTCCAAAGGCCCCATTAGTCTGCTCACCTCTGCCCACTGTGCCAGCTCCCTCAGCCTCCGCTTAGGGCCCGACATGCACCTACCACTGATTGCCCCCTCTCCCCAAAGAATGAGAGCTGTCCCTGGGATGCTCGATCTTCCTCCACCCTGGCAGACCTCTGGCAACCCATTCACACCGCAAACATGGATTGTCGGCATGGCAGGAGGTAAGGCAGGATGCCTCAGCCCTCTACACCACCGGGCCAGCCAAGTGTCACAGAGCATTGAAATTTAATCTCTCCTCCTTACTTACAGGCTCTGCTAAGTACAGATGCAGGTTTGGGATTGCACACTGCGTAGAATCTGTTCCGATGCCTCTCAGGACAGCTTGCATAGGGGTGCTTCACGTGGAGTCTGAGCGCTGCCACCAAGTGCGAGCCACCAAGCCCCAAGCCACACGCAGCTGGGAGGGACAAGAGCCGTGGTAATCAGTACTCCCCAGGAGGCAGGACGGTTTGGGTGAGTCTTCAGTCAGATGGATGTTTTTTCTGATCAGATGGAGGTAGGGGGCTTGCTCTGGGCTGGCAGCCAGTAGTGACTGAGCCAGGTCGAGAACCAGAAGTCCAAGTTACTCCCTGGGATGTGCGCTGGGAGTAAGTGGAGCATGTGCGGGTCCTTCAGTCATTAACCAGCCATCAAGCAGAACTGGAGAGGGCACTGCTAGTTACTTGGGATCAGAGGAGGGCGTGGGCATTACTGGATGGTCGAGTCAAGGATTAAGACTCAAGAATGTAGCCATCGTTGGTCAGAGCTGGTGAGGGTTTTCTTCTTCTTGAAGATTGGAAAGTAGGAAGCCCAATCTGGTATCACAGGAGGAGGACAGGTGAGTGGGTTACAGCCAGGAGCCGTACTCTGGACTGCAGCTGGATTCAACCTTAAAAATGTTTTTTTCATTTTCGAAAACCAGGTATTGGAATTTATGTGCTCAGTGATTTTGAATCCTACTGGCCACATTAATCATTTAAAACTTGTGAAAGGAGCAGGGGGGAAATAAAGAATACAAACAATTTAAAAACAAATGAAATAGCACTGGATAAAAAGTAACCAACAACAAGAACAATAAAAACCTCCACAGCAGAGTCCAAAGAAAATGCAGAATTAGCAGTGGCGTTGTTGGCAGTGAAATTTATAACTGCTAACAGCTACAGTGCTAATTTATTTGATTTGATCAAGTTTGGATGTTAAAAGTACAGCCACGATAGCCAGCCCGGTAGTGCTGAGGGCTGATGCGCTGATGAGTGTCTTATCTCTCAGCACACTGATGACCCGAGTTTGTGAACGAGCTCCGGTTGCTGGGGCTTGGCGGGGTGGTGGTGGTGGTGGTGGCCCGGTAGTGGATGTGGCAGTTGTCAGGTAGCTTTGCTCAGATCAGGGAGGCTTGCCGACTTGGCTTTTGACTGCCACCAGGTGGAGGTCTGGTGGTAGCACTGAACACCTGAGTGGCAGACATATCTGTGTCACAGGTGGGACGGTTCCGGGTCACGTGTGCCCTTCCATGCACATGTATAACCCATGTCATCTCACCTCACATCGGGGCAGAAAATGGAAAACGGGACCCGAGGGTTAGCTGGAACACCACACACCTCTCTGGACCGGCTCCACCACCTGCGCACCTTGGTGCATTCTGGATGTGTCCGATGCTGTCATTCGCACCAACTAACAGGACCACCACCTACTCCAAAACAAGCTTCAGAAGGGTTTTACCGCCATTGAAGCATGATATAGTAGTCAAAAGTTGGTTCTTAACTATAAGAAAACCAAGTCAATGCTTTTCTGTGGCTCCCACAACAAACATAGGTTTCAGACCCTTAATATTACAACCTGCCTTGGTGCTGTCCTCAAACAGGTTCACTCCTTTAAATATCTAGGGATCACCATAGACAGCAACCTGTCCTACAGCATCCACATTGATAGCGTCACCAAAGCTGCAAACACACGCATTGGTCTCCTCTACAGGCACAGGCAATGCCTTACCTCGGATGCCTTAAGGATAGCAGTACAGAGCTCGGTGGTCTCTCTAATTGACTACGGTCTGATTAGTTATGGCTCTGCAACTGACACAGCCCTCAGGCGCTTATCCTTGGCCCTAAACAAAGCTTGCCGACTCATCACAGGATCCCACTGACTCACCCATACGTGTGACCTCTATGCCCAAACAGGGTGGCTCCAGTTATCAAACCGTATCAAGTACCAAACTTGTCTAATAGCTAAGAAAATTATGCTATATCTTGCTCCTCCCGGAGTCCAAAGTCGTCTCCATACAGCATGCAACGCCCGCCTCACTAGGGTTTCAGAAACTGAAATGCTGCACATTCCTTTGTGCCGCACCACACAGGGCCAAAGATCCTTTGTGTACCGAGCTCCTAGCCTGGACTCAACAAAGACATCTCCTCTCTGCAAAAGCTAGGCCCGTTCAAAGCCAACCTTCGTCTCCACCTAGCTGCCTCTAGCTCCTGTGACTGCCCCTCATAATCTGATCTCCCTCCTAGCACTTCTGCCCCCTCTCTTCCTCTTCCTACAGCCTACCCTCCCCTCCTGTTTTTGCCCCCTACCCCCAAGCACTTTTTTGAGGCCTGACAAATGCCCACGGCTGCACCGCTCTTTTTGTGTCCATTCCAAGCCTCAGTTACCTCTGGCTACCCTGCCCCCTGGTACTCACTTTCCCTCCATGTAATGTGTTTCAGCTGCTTAAAAATGTCTGTGCACCATTTCTGCATTGTTACTCAACTCTGTGTAGTGTTTGTATTGTACCTCAATTGACGAGGAACCTTTGTAAAAGAGCCTTGGCTCAAAGGTGCTTGTAACCCTAGACTCTAAATAAAAAAATAAAGTCACTAGGAAAGTCCAGAAGTTGGTGAGTGAACTTGGCGTGCTAGATGACCGGAGACAAAAACATGGAAAGGGGAGAGATTACACTTTTTTCTCAGCTGCACACCATATGTACTCTAGGATAGATTACTTCCTGGTATCTAGAGATGAAATGTACAGAGTGCAGGATTCCTGGATGGGAGATTTTTTATTATCTGACCATTCCTCACTGTTTATGAAAATAGACTTAGGAGAAACCCGACGGAACACTTTTTGGCACCTAAACATATCGATATTAAAGGATAAAGAAACACAGGAAACTATGATAGAGACATATAAGACCTTTCTAAGGGATAATGCAGGACAACAGGTGTTGCAGTCCATCTTATGGGATACAGCTAAGGCCGTTCTCTGGGGTAAATTTATCCAGATAGCATCCAGAAAAAAGAGGGAGAGAGAGAGAGAGAGAGCGCAGATGGGAAACTCTGGTGGAACAAATTAGAACCTTGGAGGAAGCACAGAAACAAAAGATAAACAGAGAGCGTACAAAACTACTTAGCAAGCTTAACCGGGAACTGGGAGAGATTTTAGATTACCAAGTAGAGCAAAAGCTAGAAACATAGACTTTGCCAGCAGATAAGGACCGCTTGGCCCACCCAGTCTGCCCATTTCCCTACCTACAGGATAAGCCGCAGATCCTAGTTAACCAACAGCCTATTTCTTCCTACCCCCCCATAAGAATTGCCTTATGTCTGTCCCATGCATTCTTGAATTCTCCCACAGTTTTAGACCCCACAGCCTTCTCAGGAAGGCGGTTCCATGCATCCACCACCCTCTCTATGAAAAAATACTTCCTCACATTGCCCCTGAGCTGTTCCCCCTCTATCTTCAAATTGTGTCCCCTTGTTCTTGCGCATTTCTTTTTCTGAAAGATGGTACCCTCTTGGACTTTGTTGATTCCACTGAGGTACTTAAAAGTTTCTATCATATCCCCCCTCTCCCTCCTTTACTCAAGGTATACATATTAAGCTCCTTTAGTCTCTCCTCATATGTCTTCTCTTGCAGACCCTGCACCATTTTAGTTACCCTCCTCTGGACTGCCTCCATCCTGTCTGTGTCCTTGCAGAGATGGGGTCTCCAGAACTGGATTCAGTACTCCAGATGGGATCTCACCAACTGTCTATACAGAGGGATAACAACTTCCTGTTTTCTGCTGGTGATGCCTCTCCCTGTACATCCCAGTATCCCCCCAGCCCTCCGTACTGCCTTCTCACATTGCTTGCCAACCTTAAGGTCATCTGATATGATTATCCTCAGGTCCCTTTCCATTTTGGGAGGCAGTGTAGCGCAGTGGTTTAAGGCTCTGAGCTGCAAATCTGGAAACCTGGGTTTGAATCCCACAGCCCCCACTTGTATACTGCGTGACCCTGAGCAAGTCAGTTAACTTCCGTGTGCTCCCAGGTCACACCTGTAAATAAACTTTCAGCTTAGTGTGCCACTCCTGGTTAAACAATTGAAAAAAAAAAATATTTTTTTTTTTTGTTGTTACTACCCCCAACCCACTGTGTACTCTTCCCAGGGTTTTGTTTCCCAGGTGCATTATTTTGCACTTCTTGCATTGAATCCAAGTTGCCATACTTCTGACCATTCCTCCAACCTTACCAAGTCCCCTCTCATCCTTTCCATGCCCCTTGTGTATCAACCCTGTTGCAGATCTTTGTGTTATCTGCAAAGAGGCATACTTTCCCTTCCAGTCCATCTGCAATGTCACTTATAAAGGCATTAAAAAGGACTGGACCCAGTACTGAACCCTGTGGTACCCCACTAGTAACCCCCCTTTCTTCAGAGTGGACTCCGTTTACTATTACCTTCTGTGTCCCGTTTTCCAGCCAGTGTTTTAACCAGGCTACCACTCTGGGGCGCACTCCCAGGCTGGCTAATTTGTTTCTTAATCTTTTGTGTTGGACTGTGTCAAGTGCCTTGCTAAAGTCTAGGTAGGCCATGTCCACAGCCCCTCCCTGGTCTACTACTTTGGTCACCCAGTCAAAGAAATCTATTAGATTCGTCTGACATGACCTTCCCGCTGTGAATCCGTGCTGCTTTGGATCCTGTGCCCCACTGGCCTCTATGTACTCAACAGTTCTTTCCTTCAGAAGTGATTCCATCATTTTCTGTACCACAGAGCTCAAACTGACAGGTCTGTAGTTTCCTGTCTCTGTCTTGCTCCCACTTTTGTGAAGGGGAATCACATCTACCCTCCTCCAGTCCTCAGATACCACACCATCATCCCATGATTTGTTAAAAAGGGTAGACAGTTGTGTCACTAGTTCTCCCCTTAATTCTTTTAGAATTCTGGAGCGAAATCCCATCAGGCCCCATTGCTTTGTCCACCTTCAGTGTTAGGAGTTCTTTCAGAACCCTTTCTTCTGTGAAAGGCCTGGGATCGATCCCCCTATCCAGAGTGCTTCTGTTAATTGGATTAGGTACCGCCCCTCCTCCTTTTTTGTGAATACCGAGCAGAAGTATTCATTCAGTATCCCTGCTTTTTCACTGTCCCCCTTTGCCCACACACCGTCCATTCTATTCAGCCTCACTATCCCTCCCTTTGTCTTTCTACGCTCCCTAATGTACCTATAAAAGGTTTTATCTGCTTTCTTAACCAAATTGGCTATATTTTCCTCAGTTTTGGCCTTTGCTATTCTGGCTGCCTTTCCTGCTTCCTTCTGCCTTAACTGGTACAGTTCTCTGTCCTGCTCTTTCTGTGTTTCCTTATACTTCCTAAATGCTATCTTCTTCTCCGTAACCTTCCCTGCCACCTCTTTTGAGAACCATAATGGCTTTTTTTCTGTTTTGATTTGTTTATTTGCTTCACACACAGGCTTGTTGCCTCTGTGATAGCAGTTTTGATGTTTCCCCATTGTTGCTCCTTCGTTCCTTCTTGTCTGTTTACTAGTGCTTTTCTAAGGCACTCTCCCATCTTGCCAATCAGCCCTCCTGAAGTCCAGTACCCTCATTGTTTTATGGCTTGACTCTGCAGCTGAGTTTATCGTGAACCACACTGTTTGGTGGTCACTTGTTCCCAGATGGCTACCCACTTCTAGATCTGAGATCTTCTCACTGTTCCCATTTGAGAGTAGAAGGTCTAAGATTGCTCCTTCCTGAGTGGGTTCCAGCACTAGCTGTCTGAGGCATGCCCCCTGTAGGGCATTGAGAATGGCCCTGCTCTTTGATGTGGCTGCAGCAAAGGTGCTTCAGTTAACATCTGGCATATTCAGGTCCCTCAACAACAGTATCTCCCCTTTCTCTGCCATCCTAAGGATTCCTTCTATCATATCCTTGTCCATTCCCTCTCCCTGAGATGGGGGTCTGTATACAACTCCTGTGCAGATTGTGGTGCCATTTCCAGTCTCTAAGGTGATCCACAGTGCCTCCTCTCCTCCCTGTTTACTCTTTTGTTCCATTGCTTTTATCCCTTCCCTTACATAGAGAGCTACTCCTCCCCCTCTTCTACCATCCCTGTCCCTACTGTAGGTTGTGTACCCTGGTATGTTAACATCCCAGTCATGGTTCTCTGTGTACCATATTTCTGTGACTGCCACGATATCCACATATCCCTCTTCCATCAAGTCCACCAGTTCAGGGAGCTTGTTGCCCAGACTACGGGCATTGGTACTCATTACCCTCCATTTCTTGATGGCCTTACCCATTTTTTCCCCATCCCTGTCCTTATTGCATTTGTCATTTCCTCCATTTACCCCTGCCCTTCTCCCTATTGACGCCTCTATCTTGGTATTTACCTCACTACACTAACTACCTTGATTTTTGGGGCGGGGCTAGGAATTCCCTGCTCCTTTCCAGTGCCTCCTCCCCTTGGCTAGTTTAAATGCTTGCCAATGAAGCATTTAAACCTATCACCTAGGATCCTGGTTCCCCTCCTGGACAGATGCAGACCATCATACCAGTATAGGCCTGCATCACTCCAGGTGGACCCCCAGTTCCCAATGAAGCCAAACCCCTGAGCTCTGCACCAGTTTTTCAACCAGTGATTGAATCCCATGGTGTGGAGCACCCTAGCCTCACCCATGCCATAGACAGGCAGCACCTCCGAGAAGGTTACTGTGCGTTCTACTCTCCCCAGCTCCACAAACTGTTTCTGCACTGCTCTGATCCCTTTTCCAGCCAGGTCATTTGTCCCTATGTGGACAATGACATCCAGCTCCCTCCCCCGTGCAGCTGCTCCTGCGATCCTGAGGACTCGCTCCCTGTCCCTCCAAGCCATGGTGCCAGGCAGGCACCTTACCTCCCTCACCCCTTCCTCCCCCAGTTCTACCCTCCTAACAATGGAGTCCCCCACCAGGAGTCGTTTCCTTCCCCCCGTGGGGTCCCATGCCACCCTCCTGTGGGTCTCCTTTGTGGAGGTTTCCAGCATCCTCCTTGGTCTCCACTATGGGTGCCACCATAGAGGAACCACACTTTGCCAGAACGGCATATGAATTGTGGAGAGGTACAACTGGAGGGATGCGCTTCTGTTCCACCACCTGCACCCTCCCAGAGCCCACTGTGGTCCAACCACTCCGCTTTCTTGGCAACCTCTGAGGCAACGGCGGTGGTCCTGGTGGTCCCTGGGTGGGACAGGAAGTCCCCCAAATTCTGGCCAACTCAGCCTGGAGATGAACAACCTCTTCTCTCAGCCCAGAGAGGTGCCTGCAGATGGGACAACACCACATCCTCCAGAATGTCTCCCGGAAGATTGCTGCTGCACAGCCACTGCACTGCACCACTCCTATCATGTCTTATTTCTGGCCCCTTAACTGTTGTTTTGAATACTTACTCTTTCTCCAACAGATGTATTATGACGGAGGCCCTAAATCACTAAGATTGTTAGCTAGCAGACTTAGGGCACAAAGGGCAAGGGCCACAATAACAGCCATTTGGCACCAAAATCAGAAGAAGATGGTATATGGGGTCAGGGAAGTGGCTGAGGCCTTTCAGGATTTTTATGCCAAACTCTATATAGAAGAGATATCACCAAGTAAACGCAAGATTGGGGAATTTTTAAGCAAACTGAGACTGCCAGGTTTGTCGAGAGAACGGGGGAATCCTGATGTCCCCGATAACGGGGGAAGTAAAGAGGGAAATTGGCATTCTGAAGGCTGGGAAGTGCTCAAACTCAGATGGGCTGCCCGCAGACTTTTATAAAAGTTTTGAGGAACATGTCCAGCTTTTACTACTGAAAGTTTTTCAAGAGATACTGAGAGAGAAGGAGAGGATACCTCCTCATGGAATAGGGCAGTGATTTTGGTGATAACCCAAGCCAGGAAAGGACCCCACCATATGTACATCCTATCGATTGATATCTCTCTTGAATATGGATTATAAGATTCTGGCATCGATTTTAGCCAAACGTATCCAACAATTCCTGCCCTCTTTACTGCAGCTTGACCAGAATGGGTTTATACCAAGCAGACAGGCCCAAGACAATTTGCGCAGAACAACTCACCTGGTATATCATATTAATCAGATGAAAACTCCCTCCCTCCTTATGAGCTTAGACGCAGAAAAGACATTTGATAGAGTGTCTTGGGCTTTTTTAAGGGGTGTCCTTTCCCGGTTTGGGTTCCCGAAAGAATTTGTCCAGTTAATATTTAACCTCTATGAGTCTCTTTCTGCGTATGTCAGGGCAAATGGTCATGTGTCTGGTGCCTTGCAGCTAGAGAGAGGAAAGAGAGAGAGATGCCCTCTATCCTCACTCTTATTTGCACTCTACATAGACCCTTTGGCTCAGGTCAACAGAAAAACTCTGGAGATCAAGGGGATTATCATAGGAAACTACAAGCACAAACTAGCACTATATGCAGACAACGTGCTCTTGTACATATCTGAGCCTGGGACTTCCCTACCTGCCTTGTTTCACCAAATAGATGAGTACTCTGCCCTCTTGGGGTACAGGTTAAATACGAGTAAGACGGAGGTTTTGTTTCCATTATGCTCCGAGCGAAGTGATTAAGAGATTAAGCAAAGATTCCCCATGAAGTGGGGTCTAGACAGCATGGGTTATTTAGGGATTAAGGTGGGTGTGGGCTCGTGCCAATTATCTACAGAGGTGGTCATTGCTTCCCCTTTCCCTATATGCTAAGACACAAGCATTAAAAATGAACGCCTTGCCTCACTTACTTTACTTATTCCAGTGTGTCCCATGCTTAGTACCACAGAGAGAGCTAGATGTCTGGCAGGAAAGGATCTTACGTCGAGACACAGCTCTTGCAGCAGGTTACACCATTAGGACCCGAAACACGCCAGGCGCCAGAGACCCAGAAAATTCTAGCTAATATACCATGAGGACCGCCCAGCGTCGGTCCCGCCTCCGGCGTCCAGATGTGGTACAAAGGGGCGGTCCGTAAACTCCCCAGTTCTTTTCCGCGTCGACTTGGCTACCTGACCCCCTTGATTTTACCAGTCTGGCCAGCGGACGCGTGAATAGTTCTTTTGATAAAATTTTGAAAATCTTCAGAATCCTCTTCAAGCAAGATCTTGATGTCATCACCAACTTCTGGCCATCCATCGAAGTGCGCTTGTGGAAAGCAGATCCCGTTCAAGGAC
The DNA here is from genome assembly GCA_016271365.2 of Neoceratodus forsteri. Lineage (NCBI taxonomy): Eukaryota > Metazoa > Chordata > Ceratodontiformes > Ceratodontidae > Neoceratodus > Neoceratodus forsteri. Next base: position 179,167,295 of record CM057456.1, read on the forward strand.
CCCCACGGCCTGCGTCCGGTGCCTAGGCCCGAACCACGATATCCGGGCCTGTCCTTCTTGCCAAGGGTTCAACAGCGTGCACCGGATCTGGCGTCAGAAGGCTTTGCAGGCGTTTCTTCTGGAGGAACAACTGAAGACCATGTCCTCAAGGGGAAAGCTCCAGGGTCCACAAGCACGCTGGAGAAGAGAAGGAGAAGGCCCTTCCAGGTCCCCTTCCAGGGGTTCGAGTCCCGTAGCTCCGGTCGAAATCTCCCCGCTGCAATCAAGAAACCTTCATCTCAGGAGAAATCCACGAGCCTTCCTCCCTTCCAGGGCCTTGGCGAAGTCTGGGGAGCGACACCATCACCACATAAGTCGGGTTCCACTCCTCGGTACCAGGCGTCAGGTCTTCGTCCGGTGCCTCCCGCAGGCGCTGGAGCTCACGCCTTTAAGGCCTGTAGCCCAGGCCGCCCGGCTGTCGACAAGCCAGCCGCGGCGCCTCTTCCCTGGAGCCGACGCCGCCATTACATCCCAGCGGACGCCGGTAGGGGGACCGACGCCCGCCCCTCCTGAAAAGGCCCTGTTGCCTCCGACCGACATCGGTCAGGAGCCTCTATCGGAGGAGGACCTAGACCAGCCCGAGGACCAGACGGGCGACCCCGGTCCCGTCGGTACTCCCAGGGAACCCTCGCCATTACCAGAGCCCCCTGTGGAGCCGACGCCGGGACCCGACGACCGTCCACCGGCACCCGGGCCGTCGTCGGGCCTCTCTGGGGAGATGAAAGATCTGTTCACCTACTGGTGGGATACCATTAAAAAGGACATGGTCCCCCTCCTCCTCCTCCTCCTACTCCGGTTCCTGCCCCCCCCTCGCCATCGGGGTCGGCAGGCCGTGTTCCTCCTCACCGGGAGCCTAGAACTCCTCCCAGGGGGAGACCTGATAAACGGAGACCTCTGTCGAAATCCTCTTCTGGATCACCCAGCCCCAAGAGATCCAGGAGACGCCGACGATCGCCTTCAACGGAGGACACGGGATCAGACTACTCCACCTCTAGATCCCCATCTCCACTCTCCATCCCTTCTCCGGACCCACGTGAGATGCCTAGATCTCCTCCGGATGATCCCTCGTTCCTTGATATTATGAGACATATACAAGAGAACATGGGATGGGATGCTGAAGACTTAGACCCCGAAAGAGTACGACTCGCCAAATATCTTGACAAAGGACCCCAAGCCTGTGGTGGTACCACCCTTGGTTGACACTTTCGTGGGCGTCACCAAGGCGGTGGAAGCGTCACACTCGCCTCCCGGCGAGACCGAAGAAAGCTGATCGCTTGTACAAGGCTCCTAAGGACGACTCAGTACTTGACGCAGCATCCCTCAGGCCGATTCTCTGGTCATCACAGCCTCACATGACCGGGTCACAGAGGCCACAACATTTGAGCACCCTGCCACCGGACCCAGAGTCCAAACAACTGGACGATTGGGTAGGCGCCACGATGCTTCCGCTACCTCGCCATCAGATCCCTGAACTATTTAACCCATGGCTCAGTTCCAGAACGCTTTGTGGGAACAGGGTCTGGAAGCGGCTGAAAAGATGCCGAAGGTGAGCAGAAGGAGGAGATGCTTCAGCTCCTCTGTACGGTTCAGACGTGGGGACCCAAGTGCTTAGAGCCGCGTATGACTCCGCGGACTCATCGGCCCGAGCAGCAGCTTCTGGCGTTTGCCTCCGGAGACACTCTTGGTTGCGCGTCTCCGGTTTTACCCCGGACGTCCAAAAGAACATCTTGGACGCCCCTTTTGAGGGGGAAGTATTGTTTGGTAATCCTACAGAAAAGATCCTTACACAACTCCAAGAGGCGGGAAGGCGGTAAGGTCGGTTCAGGCCATATGCCGACCTAAGCTTGGTTCCTTCGTAGAACCAACCGTTCGTCTGTGGCGCCTTGAAGAGGCAACAGACCCACTCGCTGCACCTCAGAGGGGCTCTGGTTTTCGTAGAGCCCAGGGCAAACACCCCGCCAGCCGAGGCCAGCGTTCTCCTAGGCAGGCCCAGCCAGCGGGTCCATCTGCCGCCACAGCCTGACTCCTTTCCGGCCCCCGCCCCTCAGGATCAACGGGAGTTTATAGTTGGGGGTCGCATTGTGAACTTCCTGCCGGGATGGCAGGCCATTACCACCGACAGGTGGGTTCTTCAGTTGGTCAGTCTAGGCCACTTTATAGAATTCGCAGGAAAGCCACCTTCGAGGCCTCCCTTGCTCTCCCGTATCAGGGTCAGCACAAAGCTTGATCTGGCAGAAGTACTCGTGCTACTACGAAGGGGATAGAGTACGTCCCAGAGAACCAGAGAGGACTAGGATACTATTCCCACTTCTTCCTGGTTCCCAAGAAAACAGGGGACCTCCGTCAATCTTGGACCTCAGCGACCTCAATGTGTCGGTCACTTACAAGAGATTCCGCATGGTGACCCTGCCGGGTCTTATCCCCATGCTCAAACAGGACACCTTTTTAGCGTCTCTAGACATGCAGGATGCCTACCTGCACATCCCTATGGCTCAGGCGCACAGGAGGTTCCTGCACTTCGAGTTTCTCGACCACCACCTTCAGTTCCGAGCCCTTCCTTTCGGACTGTCTTCCACACCAAGGGTCTTTACCAAGTGCATGGCAGTCGTGGCAGCGTCTCTGAGGAGACAGGGCCACTACGTGTTCCCGTACCTGGACGACTGGCTTCTCATGGCCGCCTCCAGAGGCGTTGCTTCTGCAATCAAGAGCACCCAGGATCTGTTCCGATCCTGGGCATCCTCATAAATTACGAGAAGTCTCTCCTGGTACCGTCCGCAGAAACTGCAGTTCATAGGAGCAGTTCTGGACACTGTTCGGGAAGAGCCTTTCTTCCGGCCGACAGAGCGGGCGCATCAGATCCCTCATAAGGGACCTATCATTAACAAGGTTGTACCTGCCAGGTCGGTCCTTTGCTTGCCGGACACATGGCTGCGGCCATTCCTACTGTCCCTTTAGAAGACTCCACATGCGCATTACTCAGTGGATGCTCAAAGCGTAATGGGACCAAAGCCAAGACCACTTGCAGCATCCGGTCAGACTCACGAATTCAGTGATTCAAGACTGGCAGTGGTGGCTAGCCCAGGTCGCTCTCATCAGGCGTCCCATTCATTGCGCCGTCCCGGAGGTCACCCTCACCACAGACGCTTCCGGTCTTGGGTGGGGGACACACCTGGAGGGGGTAAAGTCCCAGGGTACGTGGACCCAGATGGAAGCCCACCTTCACATCAACGTGCTGGAAATGAGAGCGGTCCTCTATGCCCTGCAGGCCTTTCAGTCAGTTATCCCACCGTGTACTCTTCTACTTCAGACAGACAACACGGCGGTGATGTATTACCTCAACAAACAAGGGGGCGCACACTCTTACCCCCTTTGCAGGGAGGCCATGAGAGTGTGGGATTGGGTAATCAGACACGGCGTGAATCTGATCACTGTGCACGTTCCCGGAGTGGACAACACGGTTGCAGACGGCCTGAGTCGTTCTCAGGCCAGAGTCCACGAATGGGAACTCCTTCAAGAGGTAGCAGAGGATCTGTTTTCTCGATGGGGAACTCCAGATCTAGACTTGTTCGCCCCCCATCCAACGAAAACTGCCCAATTTTGCTCGCTAGATCCAGGGCCTGGTGTTTTCTGGCGAGGGCGTTATCCCTCTCCTGGGCCAACAGATTCCTCTCGCTTTCCTCCTTTCCCGTTGATCCAGAGAGTTCTTCTCAAACTGCGCAGGGAGCGCAATAATGATCAGTGGTGGCCCCATTTTGGCCCAGACAGATTTGGTTCCCTTTGTTGATTCAACTATCTGGGAACCCGCTCCGCTGCCGCTCAGCTTCCACTTACTGTCTCAGGAGAAGGGTTCACTTGTCACCGGACCTCGTTCCTTGAACCTGCATGCTTGGCTCCTAGAGACATAGCCATTTTGCGTACGGGGTCTAGCAAGAAGTTGCAGTCCTTTCTGCAGCCAGAAAACCCGACAGCATCACGACGTACGCGCCATGAAATGGCGCGTTTTGTGTAATTAGCGAGCATCGACCTTTCCCCCTAGGTTGTCCTGTGGAGTAATATTAGAATATTTGCTCTCCCTCTTTCATTCGGGTCTAGCCTACTCCTCTATTAAAGTGCACCTCTGTGCCATTTCGGCTTACCACCTCCCGGTGGGAAATCGTACTGTGGCTCAGGTGGACGCCTCTCGGGAATTTCTTAGGGGAGTGTTGCACCTTAGGCCTCCTATTAGAGACCCTGTGCCTCCATGGGATTTGCTTTTTGTCCTTGAACAGCTCACGCTCCCCCCCTTTGAACCTGCCGCGGATTGCGAGCTACGTTTTCTGTCGTGGAAAACGTTGTTTTTAGTTGCTGTTACCTCGGCAAGAAGAATTTCTGAACTTCACGCTCTCATGTGCAAAGAGCCTTATTTAGTTTTCCACCAGGACAGAGTATCCCTGAGGACGAACCCTAAATTCTTGCCTAAGGTGGTTTCTTCACTCACTCTGAACCAGGATATCGACCTTCCGGTCTACTTCCCGAACTACTCTAATAGAGGAGAGGCTCTGCTCCATACCCTGGATGTTCACCGCAGCCTGAGGTTTTACCTCAACAGAACTCAGTCCTTTCCTTCTCTGAGAGAATGATGGGCCAATCAGTATCCAAACAGTCCCTTTCTCGCTGGCTTGTCCAGTGTATTTCTCACTGTTATGGTATCAAACAAAAGGCCCTCCCGGGTACAGTCCGGGGTCATTCCACTAGAGGGGTGGCTACTTCCTTTGCAGCGCTCAAAAATGTTTCCACTTCTGCTATATGCGCTGCATGCTTGGAGTTCTGTGCATACCTTTATCAGGCATTATAACCTGGACATCGCCTCTCGGCGAAAGGGCTGGTTTAGGTTTGGCCGTACTTCAGGGGTCTCCTGTCCTAGGTTCAGGACCTGGTATTTATCCTTTATTTTCCTCCTCCTGGATTTTCTGACAGCGTTACTTGCTTGGGAATCAGTCCTAATGGTGTAACCTGCTGCAAGAGCTGTGTCTCGAGTAAGATGGTACAGTTACGCAAGAACTTACCGTAACAGTAGATCTTCGAGAACAGCTCTTGCAGCAAGGTACCTTCCCCCCACCTTCCCCTTGGAGGAAGCATGGCTCAGTCTTTCTGAGCAGGAATTGTTATCTTTCTGTCTTCTGGCCGAATCCTAGGTCTCCATTTTGATGTCAGCCTCACGGCAAGAAGCTCCCCAGGGAGAACTGGGGAGTTTAAGGGACCGCCTTTGTATTACTGACGCCGGAGGCGGGACTGACGTCAAGAGGTCTCTCGTAGTTAGCTAGCTAGAATTTTTCCGCAGTCCTGGCTACTGGTGGCTTCGGTCCTAATGGTGTAACCTGCTGCAAGAGCTGTTCTCGAAGATCTACTGTTACCGTAAGTTCTTACGTAACTGTACTTTCTTTGCCTCCTTGTGGGAGAAGAAGAGGCCTAGGGTGAGGCAGTCTCTTCTATTTGCTCCTAAGGTGGAAGGGGGGCTGGCCTTTCCACATTTACAGGGGTACTGGGTAGCAGCCCAGATGAGGGTAGCACTGCTCTGGGGACATCAGGGGTTTGATTCACACTGGAAAAGGATGGACCTATTGAAGCAGTCTGACCCCCCCCAGGCATTGCTTTTTGGGGACAGGAAGTTAACGGAGATCTCGGGGTACACGGGTACAGTGGCTGTTTTGGAAGGTTGGAAAAGGGGGACTATTGGGGGCAACACCAAAAATCAGTTATGGAGATTTCAGTGGTGGGCCTACTACCCTGTCTTTGCACCTGCGAAACGTGACCTATGGTATAGGAGACTAGCTCGACAAGGCTTCCACTTGCTGTATCAATTATTGTCAAGCCTGACAGTCCTAACATTTGAGGAAGCACAACAAAAAGAGACTCAAACCTATGGATAACCTTAGATACTATTAATTGAGAGATTATTGGTATAAGCAAATGAGATGGCCAGAAGTGGGGACACAGATGATGGGGGAGGTCCCATTCCAGAGAATTTGGCATTCAGACAGGGCAGAGCATGCCATCACATTATTGTACAAAGGGTACTTGGTGGATCTGGGATTATCTGCCCATTGTATTAAATCTAAATGGAAATGAGATTCATCTCTAGCCCTGTCAGACAAATAGTGGTCTATGGTGTGGAGAAGTACCTGGAGCACAACAGGGTCACCATTGTGGAAGGAGTTTGGCTAGAAATTGAGGATCCACTATTTTAGGATCCCAGCCCCAAGTTGCACATTGCAATCCAGGGATACAGCCAACATGCTGGCAGACGTGTGGGGAGGAACATGCCTCCCAAGCCCACATTTTTTGGCATTACCCTGTCCTGTCTCAATTTTGGATGGAGGTGAGGCAATGCAACATTTAGTTACTATCTTTCAAGTACAAACCACATTAGGCTCAGAACACCTCTTATTAGGGATCATCCCCCCAAAAAATTAGAGGTAGGGAGGCGAAACTTCTATGGTTAATTTTGCTGATTGCCTCTATAAAAGCCATCACGAGGAAGTGGTGGCAGGAAACATCACCCTTGATTGCAGATTGGAGGATGGTGGTGACATCCATACACCCGATGGAAAGAATCACATTTAACCTTAGGCAGCAAGCTCACCTATACCAAAACAGATGGGCAAGATGGCTTTTATATGAAGAGACACTGGAACCCCTGATTGAGGAAACCCTGCAATAAAGGGTAGCTGTGGCAGAGAGTCCCTGCATATGGGGAAGGGAGAGAGAGGACTCCTCAAAGAAACGTATATCTAGACCTTGATGTGAGGCCTTGCCAGCCAACCCCTGTAGGAATATACAAGGTGCAATGTTAGGAGACCAGAACATATACCCCATACTGTAATACTCTTGGATAGTTTAGTTCAGTTTGCCTTTATTTGTCTTCTTTCTTCTTAGGCTGAGTTGATATGGACTCTGATGTCTGGAAAGATAACTGTTGGTGCAGAATAGACTTCTGTTTAAGATCACTTAATGTAATAATTTTTTTTTTTATTATTTCTCTTTAAGATATATTCTGGCTTGTATTAAGGTAAACAATGAATATGCCATGTATGTAATGTATACTGTATGCCTATAACAGCCTAATCAGGTGGAACAAATTAAAGAGAGTATTAAAAAAAAAAAAAAGAATGGTAGGCATCGTAGTCAACCTGAAGGGAGAAGGATTTCCACTTTAACCAGAGCTTGACCCTGCATTTTAGTAGTTGTAAGAGGGGCCGTAATTGGTGGCTATTCCTTTGACTCTACGCATAGTGACTGGAATGTGTCTGTTCTGAAGGGAGAGAATAGTGATGTTAAAGAATTCAGCTGCAAAGTTGATATTGTTGGTAATGTAGAGGGGAGACCAGTCTATGCACCTTAAGTCATGTAGGAACGCAGCAGAGCTGAGGTCAGAGAAGTTGGCAAAGGACAATATTTTAGGGGGATAGGATGGAGGGGAAGAGTCCCACGCACAATGTACTGGGCAGTGATCACTTAAAGAGTCAGGTAGAACCCCAGAAATAGGAAAATTCTCTTTCCATTTGGTAAGACTCCAGTCAATAAGAGTACTACTAGAACCATTTTGAGAGATCCTAGTAGGAACCAGGATGAGCTGCTCATGGTTGACCTTGCTAATGATGGTGAATAGGAGAGGGGAGTTAGGACTGGCCCAATCAAAATTAAATTCTCCCGTACAGATAACTTCATTTTTCTTGGACACTGCGGGTACAAGTCCTATGAATTCTTCAAGGCCAAGTTTGGAATTTATGGGGGTATATAGACACTGAAGATGTATAGATCTTACTTCGAGTGGGAGCTCTTGCAGCAGGCTATTACAATCAGGACTACGCCGCAGGCACTAGGATCCTCCGGTGAAACTTCTGCCAGCAATACACAGCAGGGACCGCCCCCGATGCCGGCCCCGCCCTGACGTCGGTCAGGGTACAAGAGGGGGCGGACCCAGCTCCACCTCAGTTCTTTCCCGCCGCGTCCTGCACGTGAAGTCAAAGGAACAGCTTCTGCTTGCAGTTGCAGCTAAAGGTTTGATCTACAATCAACAAATTTTCTTCAATTTTTGATGGGTTTTCTCGTACTCTGGTACCCGACATCAGTCCGCTGTCCGTCGGTTGTTTTTCTCCGCCTTTAGAGCGTTGTTTTCCTTGCTCTCAGCTCCGTTTTTCCGAGTACCAACACCAGCCGTTTTCCCGGCCGGGTCCGATGTCTTCTCGGGCGTCGGCATCTCCTGAACACTTAAACAAGTGTGACTGCCGGAGGCAGCTCCCAGTGAAGGACGGCCATTGGCGGTGCTTTTTTTTTGTCTAGGCCCAGACCACGACATCGCCAACTGCGCAGATTGCCAGGCCTTTACCAACCAGACCTGCATCCGCCGCCTGAAGGCCCTTAAGGCCTACCTGCTGGAGCAGAAGATGGATCTGCACTCCTCGGAGGGGAAGCGGAAGGAGAAGAAGCGCCACAGCAAGGACCGTAGTTGGTCCTGTCACCGGTCCGGGTCGCGCTCGCACTCTCGGCCATCTCCCAAAAAGGCCCATCCCTCGGGTTCTGGAGATCCTTCGAAGACTCCTCAGGCTAAGGCCGGCCCGTTGGGGGAGAAGCTGGCCAAGCCAAAGGCGACCCCGCTAAGGGTCATCGCTAAGCCCTTAGAGGTGCCTGCTTCGGCCCCACCTGCTAAGGCACCGACGCCGCCTGCTAAAGGCATGCCTCTGGAGACTAAGGACTCTCCGGCACCCACCAGCATTGGTCCCTACACTGATGCCGGTCGAAGGGGTGAAGGACGTGGGGACGGTCGCGGAGGAACTGATGTCCCCGTCGCCCAAGTCCTCCTCCCCCTGGGCCCTCAGGAGAGCTCTCCTTTCGCCCGGCATTCCGGAGACTTCCTTCGAAACAAGCAGCTGAAATATTCACCAGGATGAGCTCAGGATCTTTTCTCCTTTTGGTTAGCGGGTCCTAGCCGGTCCTCCCGTCGCCCGGCCCAGACACGTGCCGGACCCTGCGGGGAAACCACAGCCTGGAGGTGAGTCTTCCCCAAGGAAATCACCGGAGCGCCAGCCTTCACCTCCCTCCAGGGCTTGTTCCCGCACAAGGTCTCAGGACCACCGACGTCGCTCCCGGGACTCGGGTGACCGACGTCGGTCTAGGTCACGCTCCAGGAGCCTTTCTCGCTCGAGGCGAGAACGCTCCCAACGTCGGTCCACTGACTGATGTCAGTCATTGCTCCGTCGCCGGTCCAGGGACCAGAGTCGGTCTTCAGACCGACGTCGGTCCCCAACTACCGATGTCAGCGAAGGCACGGTCATAAGGCGGGGTCAGACTACTCCAAGTTGGATAGTCGATCCTCCTCCCCAACGTCGACCTCTTCTTCCTCTCTCAGCCTCAAGCGCTCCCCGGGAGAGAAGGACCAGCCTCGCTCGCCTCCGGACGATCCTACTTTTATGGATGTCATGAGGTACATCCAGGCCTCCAAGGAGTGGGACACGGAGGACCTGGATCCGGAACGCCAGAGATTGGCTAAGTACCTGGGGCAAAAGGAGCCAAAGCCTCTGGTTATCCCTCCTTTAGTTGATACATTCCAGGACCTTACTAGAACCACCTGGATGCATCCAGCCTCAATCCCAGCAGTTCCAAAAAAGTCAGACAGGCTGTATAAGGCCCTGAGGGCAGAACCCTTTCTAGCGGAACACCCTCAGGCCGATTCTTCGGTGATCACAGCTGCCCATGACAAGTCTCGGAAACCGAAGCACCTCAGCTTCCAGCCTCCCGACCTGGAGTCCCGCTACCTGGACCAGGTGGGCAAGAAAGTATATGCTGCCTCCACCTGTTCCAACCGTTCCCTCAATTTCCTAACGCATATGGTACAATACCAGAATGCAGTGTGGGAAAGGGGACTGGAGCTGGCAAAGAACATGCCAGACTCTGACCAAAAGGCAGAGCTCCTGGCCCTCCTCCAGTCGGGCTCAGACGTAGGCTTCCATGTACTGAGGGCCTTGTATGACACTGCAGACACAGCAGCCAGGGCAGCCACTTCTAGGGTGTGCCTCCGGCACCGTGTCTGGTTGAGAGTCTCGGGCTTTCACCAGGATCTGCAGGCCGGTATCGAGGATCTGCCCTTCCAGGGTACTGTGCTGTTTGGGCAGGAGACGGAGTCTTTGATCTCCTGCCTCCAGGAGTCGGGCAAGTCGATCTGGTCGGTCCGCCAGATGTACCATGGTGACCAGCGACAACAGCACCATAGATGGCCTTTTCGTAAGTCCTCAGGCAGTCAAGGTCCACCCCGTGGCAACCAACAGGAGCAGAGAGGAGGCTTTCGCAGGAGATCAGGAAACCAGCATTCTGGTGGACCTCCTGTCCGTGGGCCCAAGTCCTCCCAGGCCTCTCTCCCCACTCCCGGCTCTGCCCAATGACTCCCTTCCACCCCTCCCTTCTGCGGGAAGACCCAGGGGAGCCGGTTGGGGGCCGCTTCTCCCTTCATTTCGAAGGGTGGAAGTCTGTCACCGCAGACCAGTGGGTCTTGGATATTATACGGAGAGGACACACGCTAGAGTTCACAGAGTTTCCACCGCATACTCCGCCAAAGCTCTCCCGTTATCCTCCTCTCATCCCACTAATAGAAGGAGAGATACAGACCCTCCTGCAGAGAGCAGTAGAGAGGGTTCCTTGCATGAGCAAGGGCAGGGGTTCTATTCCCACATCTTTCTGGTCCCAAAAAATACTCAGGACCTTCGTCCCATTTTGGACCTCAGTCCTCTAAACCTCTTTATCGAGTACAAAAAGGTTCAGGATGGTGACTCTTCAAGGACTCCTTCTCTTGCTGCACCAAGGGGACTGGCTATGTTCTCTCGACATGCAGGATGCATATATGCATATCGGGGTCTATCCTCCCACAGGAAGTTTCTGAGGTTCCACTTCCAGGGAACACTTTCAGTTCGAGAGTGCTTCCGTTCGGCCTCTTCCGCTCCGCCAGTCTTCACCAAATGCCTAGCAGTGGTGGCTGCGGCTCTAAGGCATACGGGACACTATGTGGTCTCCTACCTAGACGATTGGCTGCTTACGGCCCCATCAAGAGTAGGCCTCTTACGAGCTCTCAAAGACACTTATACTCTGTTCCGAGAGCTGGGGATCACCCTCAACTTACGAAAATCATCCCCGGAGCCCAGCCAAAAGTTCGCCTTCATAGGAGCGATCCTGGATTCCATCCAGGCAAGGCCGTCCTTCCACAGGACAGGGGAGTTCGCTTGCGAGAGATGGCAGAATGGATCTCCATAACTCCTCGAGTTCCAGCTCGGAACTTCCTTAGTTTACTGGGGCACATGGCGGCAGCCATTCCTGTCACTCCCTTGGCCCGCCTCCACATGAGAGTCCCGCAGTGGATGCTCAGGATGCAGTGGGAACAAAGTTATGACTATCTAGACTCCCCGGTCAAGATCTCAGAGCCAGTCAGGAGAACTCTGCTTTGGTGGATGGACCCCAGCTATCTGGAGCAAGGGGTCAGCTTTCGTCCGGAGCCACCAGGTCAAACTCTGACAACAGATGCCTCGGACCTGGGGTGGGGGGCACACCTGGGTGCACGTCAAACGCAAGGGGTTTGGTCACCCGAGGAGCAGTCCCTCCACATCAATGTGCTGGAAATGCGAGCGGTCCTCTACGCCCTCCAGGCTTTTCAAGAGGACCTGGTGCCAGGCTCTCTTCTAGTTCAGGCAGACAACATGGCGGTCATCTTTTACATTAACAAACAAGGGGGCACTCATTCGTATCCTCTTTGCAGGGAGGCGATGAAAGTCTGGTACTGAGCGCTGGAGCAGGGCATCCTGCTGTCCGCAATGCACGTTGCAGGCGTCCTAAACGATCTGGCCGACAGCCTCAGCAGGTCGCGTTCCAGGCGCACTAGTGGGAGCTGCTACAGTCTGTGGCGGACCAGCTCTTCGACAGGTGGGGTCTTCCAGAGCTGGATCTCTTTGCGCCACCATGCAGTGCCAAACTGCCAACGTTCTGCTCGTGAGAGCACGCACCTGGAGTTTTCTGGCCAGACGCATTATCCCTTTGCTGGGCAGGGAGGTTTCTCTATGCCTTTCCGCCCTTCCCTCTCATTCAGGGAGTGCTGCTCAAGCTACAGGCAGAAGGGGCCCGAATGATCCTAGTGGCCCCCAAATGGCTTTGGCAGATTTGGTTCCCACTACTGCAGCGGTTATCAATGGAACCTCCAATTCCGCTGCCCATATGCTCACAGTTACTGTCCCTGGACCAAGGGCCGCTGGTCCATCCGGATCTTCCGATCCTTACACCTACATGCTTGGCTCCTTCAGACGTAGCTCAACATAGATATGGGGTTTTCCTGGAAGTGACGGCGGTCCTAGTGTCAGCAAGAAAGCCCTCTACTCGCTCCGCCTACGCTATGAAGTGGAAGCGTTTCTGTCTTTGGGCATTGCCACAGCGTTTGGATCCCATCACCTGCCCTGTGAACTCAGCTTTACAGTATCTCCTCTCCTTGTACGATAAGGGTCTGAGTTACTCCTCTGTCAAGGTGCACATGTGGGCAATCTTCGCTTATCATGCTCTCATGGGAGATGGAGCATTAGCACAATTGGATGTAGCCCGCACCTTTCTTAGGGGAATTCTGCATATGAGACCTCCCATTTGGGACCCTGTCCCACCCTGGGACCTCCTTTTGGTGTTGGAGAAACTCACCATCCCTACTTTTGAACCAGCAGCAGATTGTGAGCTGCGTTACCTTTCTTGGAAGGTTTGTTTTTTGGTTGCTGTTACTTCAGCTCGAAGGGTTTCCGAGCTTCAGGCTCTGATGTGTAAAGAGCCCTATTTGGTTTTCCACAGGGAAAGGGTTTCCCTCAGAACAAATACTAAGTTTCTTCCGAAAGTGGTCTCAGAATTGACAATCAACCAGTCGGTTGACCTTCCTGTTTATTTTCCTTCCCCTTATAATAGAGGGCTCTCTCCACACATTGGATGTCCACAGGACTTTGAGGTATTACCTCAAAAGGACGGTTCAGCACCGTAAATCGGAGCAGCTCTTTGTGGCTTTTGCACCACATTGCTTGGGTCAACTGGTGTCCAAGCAAACTATCTCTAAATGGATAGTTCGCTATGTCTCATTTTGCTACGAGCATCATAATAAACCCCTGCCGGGCCCGGTTAGGGGTCACTCCACCAGAGGGTGTCAGCTTCTTTCGCCGCCCTGTGAAATGTTGCCATACAGGACATTTGTGCGGCCGCAACCTGGAACTCGGTGCATACCTTTGTCAAGCATTACAGCTTGGATATCATCTCCAGACACCGAGCTGGCTTCGGCCTAGCCGTATTACAAGGGCTTTTGTCCTAAGGCCTCTGGAGTCAGCATATTCCACCTCCCAGGGTCGTCTACATCCTTGTTGTGGGACTGCTTGGGACTCAGTCCTGATTGTAATAGCCTGCTGCAAGAGCGCCCACTCGAAGTAAGATAGTACAGTTACGTAAGAACTTACCATAACAGTAGATCTTCGAGAGGAGCTCTTGCAGCAGGTGCTACTTCCCACCCGCCTTCCCCTTAGAGGTTTGCAGATCCATTTTAATTTTTCTTCTCCGATTCTCTTCATGGTAGGCTTTGTCTCCTTCTCTTGTCAGGCCTTCTTCTGGGTCTTGGCGGGAGAACTGAGGTGGAGCTGGGTCCGCTCCCTCTTGTACCCTGACCGATGTCGGGGTGGGGCCGGTGTCAGGGGCAGTCCATGCTGTGTATTGCTGGCAGAAGTTTCACCGGAGTGTCCTAGTGCCTGCAGCGTAGTCCTGATTGTAATAGCCTGCTGCAAGAGCCCCTCTCAAAGATCTACTGTTACGGTAAGTTCTTACGTAACTGTACTTTTCCTGGCATCCCCAAGGAGTAGGAGAGAATGAAGGATCTCACAGTTAGATACTGAGGGACTGGGCATGATGGTAACATTGAGGTGAAACTTGTAGTACAGTGCCAGGCTGCCCCCTCTTTTGGAGCTGGGGTGGTCAGACGGAAGCATATTGTAACCCTGGTGGGAGCAGAGGAAATACAGAATAGAGGGTTTCAGCCAAGTTTCTGACAAGGCTAAGATATCAGGGTTATTCATATGTACCCAGGCCTCCAGTTCATGGAGATTGGCGGTAAGACTCCTCATGTTAATATGGGCAAAGGTTAGGCCTGTGGACTGGGGCAGGCAATGGGAGGAGGAGGAATAGTTTTGAGAGGAGTGGATGGTGGGGCGTGGGTTAGTCTCAATGTCCCCAGCAAGGGTAAGGAATAAGGTAATTGTCCATAATGAGGCAATCACAAAGGCACAAGTGCTGCAACAAAGGGAGATAGATTTCCTGTGAGAAATATGTTTCATGAATACCCCAGAATATTTATAACTAAGGCCCGACAGGTAAGGGAGGAGGGGGGCACCCCAATGAGCAAGTTGGAGTAGAATAAGTTGTGTAGTGAGTCTTCATTGTGATTTGAGGATGGCACAGTGTGTATTGCCAAAAAGTCAAGGATAAGCAGTGTGGAAAAAAATAAAGTAAGGAGGTACTTCACAAGGTAGAGCATAAAGGACACTTGTGATGGAGCAGCAGGAATGAAAGTGTTAGGGAAGGAATAGCTAGCTGAGTGAAAATGAGAGTAAACAAGTCTAAGATAAGTGGTATAGGAGAGAGGAGACAGGTAAATAGTCAGAAATCGTCCAGCTCTGGGAAGAGAGATCAAGGGCAAACAGGACAGGTTAGCTAGGAAGAGCTTTCAGGTAAGGGGGCACGGAAGGACTGTGCAGTGAGCAACTACATGAAACTAGAGGACAGAGCAACAGCATTACGGGAACAAATCACACTCGAGCACAGAATGTAGACGATGACCTCTAGTGGGGATAATTTATAAAGATAGGAGATAGAAAAAACTGCAGCAGAACCCAGTCTACAGCACATGATACTCCGTACCTATACAAGTAAGGCTAGCTAAGGTGGGAGGGTATTGGGGGGCAGGCAGGGTAACAGCAACCTGCGGTATAGAATTAGCACGGACAGACATTAGGAGCAGGCTGCTGATTTATTTCACTTAGCTCCATCAGGACAAGAAATCAGGAGCTAAGAAATCAGAGCTGACTATGAAATAATATGCGTTATAGCGCTTTGCAGCAGGCGAATTTGCCCTGGCAGTAAAAACAATCCAAATGCACCAGATTATTAAGAGGCATGGTGCAATACTATCCTGAGCGCAACAGGAGACACCCATAGACTTTAAATTAAAGGATCTGCAGGACAGAAGTAGGTAAGCCCAGTTAATAAAATAATAAGTAGCGTAGGTCTCAGAGCAACGGGAGCAATAAAATTAAGAGGCTTCGAGATCTAGGACACACCGAAGCACCAAACTGCCCAAGTTGCAGGAGTCAAGTAAAAATGCTAGGGGACTCAGAATTAAAGTTGTAAAAAAAAAGGGGGGGGGGAATCCCTGTTTAGTTTACACAGTCCTCTAGGCTTACAAACTGAAGTGAATTGCAAGAGCCCAGGAAACAGGTTAGCAGATCCCCACAAGGATGGAATCAGCAAAAAGGTGCCAAATTCAAACAGAGAACAAAAGGTATAGCTCAGTCACAGTGGCGTCCTAAATCGTACCTCACTGGGAGAAGTCCAGTCGGTGGGAGCAGCTCCACAGGGGTCCAGATGCAGCAAACTCTGGAGACGACCAGTCAGGGGGAGCAGCTCCACAGTGGTCCAGATGCAGCAAACTCTGTGGAGATGACCGGTGTGGGGGAGCAGCTCCACAGGGGTCCAGATGCAGCACTCTCTCTGGAGACAGTCAGATGGGGGCGCAGCGCCACAAGGGTCCAGATGCAGCAAACTCTCTGGAGACGACCAGTCAGGGGGAGCAGCTCCACAGGGGTCCAGATGCAGCAAAAACTCTGGAGACGACCGGTCAGGGGGAGCAGCTCCACAGGGGTCCAGATGCAGCAAACTCTCTGGAGATGACCGGCTAGGGGGAGCAGCTCCACAGGGGTCCAGATTCAGCAAACTATCTGAAGGTGACTGCTTTGGGTGGGGGGAGCAGCTCCACAGGGGTCCAGATGCAGCAAACTCTCTGGAGACAACCGGTCGGGGGGAGCAGCTCCACAGTGGTCCAAATGCCTCAAAGTGTCTGGCAACAACCGGTTGGGGGGAGCAGATCCACAGGGGTCCAGATGCAGCAAACTCTCTGGAGACGACCGGTCGGGTAGAGCAACTCCACAGGGGGTCCAGGTGCAGCAAACTGTTTTAGTATCAGTAGTAGATAGGGAGGTGTACTGTAGATTCAGCAGATAGAGCTTGGATAGTGTTTACAAATACCCATTTAATGGCAGCTCACCACTGCAGCAGGCAGACTGTTCCATGACTCCACCACCCTCTATGTAAAATAACACTATCCCATGTTCCTTCTGAGCCCTCCTCATGTCAATTTCCACTTGTGTCTGCATGACTGTGAACTAGTATTCAAGCTAAATATTTCCCACAGTTCACCTCATTAATTCCTTTTAAGAACTGGAAGACCTTCTTTGGGAATATCTCAGTCATCAGGTCAAGAGGTGTGCAAGAACAAGGGGCCACAATTTGAAGATGGGGGGGGCGGCTCAGAGGTAATTTAAGGAAGTATTTTTTCACAGAGAGAGTTGTGGATGCATGGAGCGGCCTTCCGGAGGAGGTTGTGGAGTCAAAAACAGTGGTGGAATTCAAGCATGCATGGGACAGTCATAAAGCAATTCTAGGGGGTGGGGGTAGGAAGAAGTAGGCTGCTGGTTAACTAGGATCTGCAGCTTATCCATTAGGTAGGGAAATGGGCAGACTGGGTGGGCCAAGCAGTCCTTATCTACCGTCAAATTCTATGTTTCTATGTTACTATAGAAACTTCACCATTGGTGAAGCAGGATCCACACAAAAGATTTTCCAGCATTACAGCTGGGGCTGCCCATGCCAACATCACCTGCCAATCTCATCAACCCTATAGAGGCGTGAGTGGCCTTGCTCCCTCCTCAGTTTTTTTCTGCCACCGACTGCTCTCCCATGGGTCTCCACGGAAACTCCGTCACAGTTTGTGCCATTTTTCCCTACGCTTTCCTTTGGCTTGCATTTTTGGAATATATTTGGATAAAGATTATTTTACCTAATTTCTGATGAGAGTTACTCCTCCTACCTCTGTCTTTCATCGCTGACGCTTCAGAAAGAAGATTGCTTCTTCAGATGACGACAGTCTCTGTGTGTCTGCTGTCGTGGGCCTGACCACGACATTTCTGCCTGTGAGCTCTGCAAAAAATTCAACCTTACAACCCTAAGGCGTTGAAAAAAGACTCTGAAGAAATTCTTCATGGAACAGCAGGTAGCCATGTCTGTGCAGAGGTCCTCTGGAGTCTCTCCTTCCCAAACGTCACAGTAAAGACCGGGACACCCCCACCCTGAGGTGCTCTCGTTCCCTAATGGCTTCTTCCTCCTCTTTCATGAGCACTCCGTTGTCCAGGCCCATGATGACAGCTCCTCCTCCCACTTCTCAGGAAGGCCAGATATTGGCCCCTTGGTCATCGACACCTGCCCCTCCATCGCGGCCTGACACCTCTCCAGGTCCTCTGACACTGGGCCCATCGGGCTCTCAAGACCTGACGGTTGGTTCACCGTGCTCTGTCCCGACAATCTCTCTGCCTTCGATGAGCCTCCACCTGTTGTCAACCTCAATACAATTTGTGTCATCTAACGACGTCTCTTGTGCACAAGCTAGGTACACATAGGCTGATATTCCTGGTGCCGTTGAGCGCCCCATCGATGCCAGATCAACCTTATTGGGCTGTGCCTTTTTGGGAGCTGTCAGACCCTGAGAGGGTCGACGGCAAAGAGGAGTACCACCCTGACCATATCCTCCTAGAGGAGGAGGAGGAGGAGGAAGCTCTTTCCTCAGACAGATCTACAGCCTCTTCGGTGAGCCAGGACTCTGTAAAACACACTCCCAGGTCCCCTCCTGAAGACAGACTCCATATTCTGTAACATTATGAAGCAGCTGTCCAAAACCATGGGCTTCCACACCTAGGAAGAGGATGCCACCAGAAGGGATCTGGTGGACTTCTTAGAAATCACAGAATCTCCACCAATGGTTATTCCTTCAGTTTTTCCAGCTCTGAGAAATGCCACCACTGCTGCATGGCACCATTCTGACATGGTTCTTGTCATGCTCAGGAGGGCAGATAAGCTCTATCATGCCCCCCCCGGGCCTGCCGTATTATGCTGCCCAGCCTGAGACTGATTCCGTGGTCGTCAAAGTGGTGCATGACAGGTCCAAGGTGCCAAAACACCTGAGCTCCCACCTCCCCGACAGGTAATTCAGAAGGATCAACCTTTGAGGTAAGAGGGTGTATGCCACCTCTACTCTGGGGCTATCTCAAATGGTCAAATACCAGAATACCATATGGAAGAAGGACAAGGTGGCTTCTCAGGCCCTCCCAGAGGGTTCCCAGAAACAGGAGGTCCTTAAGTCCCTCCAGATCACTGAGTATATTAGTAAACACCTCTTCAGAGCCTTGTACGATATGTCTGACACTATTGCCAGGGCTGCTGCCACAGGTATTTGACTTCATAGGCATGCCTGGTTAAGGGTATTTGGTTTCATGGCAGATGGCCAGCAAAAGGTACTTAATGCCCGATTCAATGACTCAAAACTTTTCAGACCTGATGTCCAGGACATAATCCGTGATTTGCATGCCTCGGGGAGGGTCCTTAAATCTGTCCACTTGCTCTACCATACTCAGCCTAGGAGCAGGCAAAGACTGGCCTTTCATAAGGTTTCCCACAAGTCCGGTGTGGGCTTCAGACTCCAGGGTAAAAGGAGAGCCAGTTCTGCCTTGCCTACCCCCTCCTCGGGTCCTGCTGCGAAATGGCCCAGAGGCAATGAATTAGCCCCAGCATCCAGATCCGCCTCTGTCTGACTCCTTGCCAGATCCCCCTTCTTCCAGTCTCCGACCAAGAGGTGGTGGTTGGAGGTCAGTTTTCCCTCTATCTCAGTCAGTGGAGAACCATAACTTCTGATGTTTGGATTCCTCGGATCATAGAGAAGGGTCACACTCTGGAGCTTTTGGAACAACCCCCAGAGATTCCTCCGGTACCCTCCACCTACCCTCAAGACCATGCATCGATCCTTCAGGAGAAGGCACACTCCCTTCTGCAGAAAAGGGTGATGGAGCCAGTGCTCAGGCAGCAGAACAACAAAAGGCTTTATTCCAGGTTTTTCCTGGTCCCCAAAAGAACCGAAGACCTGAGGCATTTCTAGATCTCTTAAGACCTCAACCTCTACATTCAGTACAAAATGTTTTGCATGGTCACTGTGCCAGGCCCGTTGTCCCTGTTCAAACAGGGTGACTGTCTGTTCTCCCTCAATATGCAGGACACTTACCTGCATATCTCAGTGTGTCCACCATACAGGCAGTTCCTCCAGTTTCTTTTTCAAGGTGAACATTACCAGTTCAGAGTCTTGCCCTTTGGCTTATCCTCTGCATCACAGGTTTTTACTAAATGCTTAGCAGAGGTAGCTGCTGCCCTTAAGCGAGAAGGCCTGTATGTCTTCCCTGTCTGAACGACTGGTTTCTCAAGGCCTCATCCAGGGACCAGCTTCTCAGAACACTGGAAAGGACCCTCCAGTTGTTCCACTCCTTGGGCATTACTGTCAACCTTCCCTAGTCCATTCTATCCCTGGCTCAAAGAGTGCAGTACATAGGGACAATTCTGGACTCAGTGCAGTGCAAGGCTTTCCTGCCGCCAGACGGGGCAGAATGCCTTGTATCACAAGCTCAGGTGGCGACTCAGAGTCGTTATGTTTCCAAAAGAGTTTTCCTGAAGCTCCTGGGCCTTATGTCTGCGGCCATTGCCACTGTCCCCATGGCCAGACTGCATATGTGGGTACTCCAGTGGACCCTCCGGGTACAGTGGGACCAACACACCAACTTGGAGCAGCTGGTGTTGGTCTCCTCTCCAGTCTGCAAAGTCCTTTAGTGCTGAATGGACACCCAGAATCAATTGAGAGGGGTCCCATTCCTGATCTCTGTCCACCAGCAGATCCTCACTATAGATGCCTGCGGCTTGGGCTGAGGGACACACCTGGGTCCCTTCCAGACAGGTGGGGTTGTCTAGAGTTGGACCTTTTTGCATCCCCACTTAGCACAAAACTGCCGAATTTCTGCTCAATAGATCAAGGGCCTGGAGTTTTTGGGCAAGACGCGTTGTCCCTCTCTTGGAGTGGGTAGTTCCTTTGTGCCTTTCCTCCATTCCCTCTGATTCAGAGGGTGCTGATCAAGCGCAGATGGAGGAGGCCAGAAGGATCCTGGTAGCTCCAATATGGTTTTCATTACTGCAACAGTTAGCAGGGAACCTCCGGTGCCTCTACCTCTCTGCAGGGATCTGCTGACGCAGGCTCAGGGGACCCTGGTCTGTCCACATTTCAAGTCCCTTTGTCTGCATGCCTTTCTCCTGAGGACATGGCCTGATCTGGGGTTTCCCAGAAGGTGGCTGACTTCCTGGTGGAGACTAGGAAGCCCTCCACTAGGGCCACCTATCCCATGAAGTAGAAGAGGTTCGCCATCTGGACTGCCAAGCACCATCTGGATCCTTTCACCTGTCTGGTAAGCCAGATTCTTGACTACCTGATATCATCGTCGGACTTAGGCTTCCAGTATTCCTCCTTCAGGGTGCACCTTTTGGCTATTTCTGCCTTTGTCGAGCTAGTGGATGGTCATACTGTGGCTCAGCTAGATGTGACCCGTACTTTTCTCAGGGGCATCCTGCATCTGAAGCCCCCAATCCATAATCCTGTCCCAGCTTGGGATTTGAATTTTGTTTTGGAAAAATTAACCTAGTTTCTGTTTGAGCCAGCGGCATCATAAGAACTGTGCATCCTTTCTTGGAAAGCATTGTTTTTGGTTGCTAGTATGTCTGCTCAAAGGATTTCTGAGCTTCAGGCCCTCTGGTGTGAGGAGCCGTATTTGATTTTTCACAAAGACAGGGTGTCTTTGTGCACAAATCCTAAATTTCTTCCCAAGGTGGTTCTTGAGTTTACCCTGAACCAATCTAACCACCTCCCTTTGTATTTTCCAGAGCATGCCAATCCAGGGAAGCACTACTCCATTGCATTGCGAATCTATGAATCTCTTACACTCTGCAATCAGTACCCATCCGGATACATCCCAGCATCCTACTCGCTTTGCTGTCTGCCTTGCTGCACTGACTCAGTTGTTTGATGATGATTCCAATGTCCGGTTCCTCAGCCGTGTTGCTTGGTCTCACCCCACCCATCCAATACTCAGTCCTGGTGTTCTTGTTCCCTAGGTGCATTGCCTTGCACTTTCTGATATTGAATTTCAACTGCCAAAGCTTTGACTACCTCTTTAGCTTTTGTATGTCACTCTGCATTTTCCCTGATTCCTTTGGCACTATCTACCCTCCTGCAGACCTTAGTGTTATCTGTGAGGAGACACAGCCTGCGCCGGCTCACATCTCCAGTGTCACTGATAAACATACTTATGAGGATCATTCCCAGAACAGATCCCTGTTCTGGGAATGATCCCCTGCTCGTGACCACCCTTTCTGCTCACTTGATCCTGATGGCCACAAACCTCTGCTGCCTCCTGTTTAGCCAGTTATCTAACCAGTTTACTATGACCTTAACTGCACCCAGATCCTCTATCATCTTCAGCAAGCTTCTGTAACACACCAAGTCAAAAGCATTGCAGAATTCGGAAGTAGAGCAGATCCACAGCGTGGTCCCTATCTGATTCCCTAGTCACTCAGCCAAAGAAATTTATGAGGTTAGTTTGCCCAAACCTCCCTGTTACCAGTCCATGCTGTTTATTGTCCTTGCAAATGTTGCTCTACAGATAGTCCACAAGGTCCTCTTTGACCAATGGCTTTATCAGCTTCCCTACAGCAGAGCTAAGACTGATGATCTGTAATCTCCACATGTTCCTTGTCTCCCTCACCCCTTTATGGAGCAGAACTACATCCTCCACCCTCTAGTCCTTTGAAGCTACACCCGTCCTTGGAGCTGTTGAATAGACCTACCAGGGGTTACACCACTTCTGCTGCCAGCGCCCTGAATAACCTTGGATGCAACCCATCTGGTCCTTGGGCCTTATCTATTTTTAACTCTGCCAGCCCTTTCCGGACCCTTTTGCTTGTAAATATTGGCTGCCTCATCTCTGGGACCTCCTTGATGGCTGCTTTAATGCCACTCTCTGGCTAGGGCCTTCTGTTCTCCTTGGTGAAAATGGAGCTGTTGTAATCATTAAGGACGGCAGTCTTTTGCCTATTCTCCTCTACCATATACCCCCACGCTAACCATATGGTTCCCCTTCCTTTCTTCTGTTTTCCTTATTATATTGGACAAGCTGTTTTTCTCTGCTCTTGACCCCCCGCAATACACAGCTCTGTGTCTGCTTTTGCCTCCCTAATCACCCTCTTTGCCTCCCAATTTTTCAGTATGTATTTTCCCCATTCTTCCTCCTCCAGCTTTTCTTTATACTTGTAAAATGCCTTCTTCTTTGCCCTCACTGCTTTCCTGATTCTGTCCGGGAACCATAACAGTCTTTTGAACCTGCTCTTTTTTGGTACCATTCTTATGCAACATAACTTAACCTTGAGAATGTCTCACTTAACTTCCCGTTCCTACCATCTCTCCTGCCCCTCCCCCCCCCATGTTGTCCACCTGGTCTAACTTTTCCTGGACCAGGTACCTATGTCTGTTAAAGTTCGCCCTTTTGAAATTAAGGACTTTAGTCTCGATTTGGGTTTTCCTGTTGGACCCAAGGGCCTTTACATGGAAACATAGAAACTGTCAGCAGATAAGAACCGCCTAGCCCATCTAGTCTGCCCGTAAGCCCTTGTACTGGATTACTGCTTCCGACCCACCCACTGCTGTACTGTACCTCTGTGGTTCCCCTATGTCTGTCCCAAGCATGCTTGAATCCATCCACTGTGCTTGATCCCACCACCTCCTGAGGCAGATCATTCCATGCGTCCACCACCCTCTCTGTGAAAACCGCCTAACATTCCCTCTTAACCTCCCATCTTCCAGTTTCATGTCATGCCCCCTCGTTCTTGTGCTCCTCCTGAATTGGAAAATGTCTCCCCCTTGCACCTTGTTTACACCCTTGAGGCTCTTGAATGTTTCTATCATGTCCCCTCTTTCCCTCCTCCCTTCCAGTGAGTACATATTGAGGTACCTTAATCTCCCCTCATAAGTCTTGTGTTGCAAGCCCTGTACCATCTTAGTCACCCTTCTCTGGACCATCTCCAGCCTGTTAATATCCTTACAAAGATGCGGCCTCCAGAACTGCACACAGTACTCCATGTGAAGCCTGACCATGGTTTTAAATAATGGCATCACTGCCTCCCTCCTTCTGCTGGTGATACCCCTGCCTATGCACCCCAACTTATCACTGGCCTTCCCAGCTGCCCTAGCACTCTGCTTTGAAATTTTCAGGTCATTTGAATTAACTCCCAGGTCCCTTTCCTCCTTTGTGACTGTCAGCAACTCCCCAAGTCCTGTGTAGTTTTCCCCAGGTTTCTGTGTCCCAGGTGCATAATTTTGCACTTTTTTGAATTAAACTTCAGTTGCCAATGCTTAAACCATTTTTCAAGCTTCCTCGGGTCCCTCCTCATTTTCTCCACTCCCCTCTGGGGTATCCACTCTGTTACAGATCTTTGAGTCATCTGCAAACAAGCAGACCTTTCCCTCCAGCCCTTCTGCAATGTCGCTAATGAAGACATTGAACAGGACTGGCCCCAGGACCGATCTCTGAGGCACCCAACTGGTCACCCCCCCTCCCCACACTACACCCCATTTACCACCACCCTCTGCCTCCTATCTGTAAGCCAGTTTCTAACCCAGTTTACCACCCTGTTCCCCCATGCTCAGCCTACCCAGCTTGTTTGACACCGTCCCACATAGCAGGCTGGTAAAGGCTTTGCTGAAATCAAGGAAAGCGACATCCACTGCCCCACTCTGATGTACTTCCTTTGTCACCCAGTCGAAGAAATCAACCAGATTTGTCTGACATGACCTCCCCGCTGTGAATAGATGTTGCCTGTGGTCCTGGGCTCTGATGGCTTTTAGATGCCCCACTATCCTTTCTTTAAGCAGTGTCTCCATGATCTTCCCCATTACTGAGGTGAGGCTGACCAGCCTATAGTTCTCTGCCTCCTCCCTACTACTAGATTTATGCAGAGGGACCACATGTGCCCTCCTTCAATCCTCTGGTACCACCCGTGTGTTGAATAACTCGGGTGAACATGGCTGCCAGAGATTCTGTTATCTCCCTTCGCAGTTCTCTTCATATTCTTGGGTGCATGCCATCTAGTCTCATCGTTTTGTCCACCTTCAATTTAGTGAGCTCCTGCAGGACTCTTTTCCCTGTGAAAGGACTATTGTCCACCTCTTCACCCCCTTGGCAACTGCTGTACTGCTATGGCCTCTGCCCCTCCCTTACTTCTGTGAATACTGAACAGAAATATTTATTCAGTATTTCTGTCTTTTCCATGTCACCCTCTTTGCATTCCCCCTCTCCCTTGAGCCTTGCAACCCCCCCATGTTTTTCCTCCTTTTATTGATGTACCTGAAAAATGTCTTGTCTCCTTTCTTAACTGACTGTGCTAAACCTTTCTCAGTCCATGCCTTTGCTCTCCTTACTGCCTTTCCTGCTTCTCTTAGACACTCTAGGTATTCCTCCATGTCCTCATTCCTTTGGGTCTACTTATATTTCCTGAACACTTTCCTTTTTGCCCTGACTTTTACTGCCACCTCTCTCGAGAACCACAGTGGCTTTCTCCTTCTCTTGCCTTTGGATACCAATCTGATGCATTGGTTTGTTACTTCCATTAAGGCTTCCTTTAGATGCTTCCACTATTCTTCCACTTCCTCTCTTGCCCCCATTCTCTCCAGGGCTCTTTTGATACCCCTCCCCATTTCAGCGAAGTTAGCATTTTTTAAATCCAAAACCTTTGTCCTAGTACGACTTGAGTGAGTCTCTGTCCCTATGCTGAATTACACAATGTTGTGATCGCTGGATTCCAGTTGCCCTTTTACCTGGACAGCTGTGATTCGATCCCTGTTGGTCATTATTAGATCTAGAATTGCCCCATCTCTGGTGGGATCAAGGGATCAAGCTCAAGCTGCCTGAGTCCAGCCTCCTGGAGTGAATCAAGGATGCCTCTGCTTTTGACTGAAGCTGCTGCACTGGTGTTCCAGTCCACATCCCGCATATTGAAACCCCCCCATCAGCAGAATTTCACCTTTCATTGCCATCTTGTGTATTTCCTCCACTAGCTCCCTGTCCAGTTCCTCTCCCTGTCCTAGAGGCCTGTATATCACCCCTGTGCTTATTGCTGTGCTACAAATCAAATGGAGTAATGGCCGCTGTCCCTCAATGGCTCCCCTGTTCTCACAGTGCCAGTTATCTCTGAGTTAGTGAGCTCCGTATCGAGAATTGCCGTCTGCCTGGTGGATTTCTTAGCAGACAAGTAAACCCCTTATGTTGCCCTTACACTGTTTAAAAACACAAGACTATAGAAATGGAATGGAATGGTTGCTGTTTACATTAATGCTAAAACTGCATCTGTGTAATAAACATAAATGCAATTTTATAAGTAGCCCTTAAAAAATGTAAACAGCCATCTCTTTTCAAAAAGCCTGTTCTGTCTGCTCTACAAAATGGCCCCCAAATGCGAGTTGTAATGATGTCATAGAAGCGAGAGCTAGATGGCTTTCTGTCTCTCCATACAGTGCTATACCATTATGTTCAATATTGCACTTGCGAAAAGCAAACATATTGGTCTGATAGTACGTTTTGAGGTCAGTCACTGTCGGTCCAGTGCAGGGCAGTCTACAGGTGGCTCGACATTGTCAGGCTAATCATCAGCCAGGCTGATAATGACACTGCTCTGGTCTTGCTGGGTGGAAACTTTGTGTAGTTCAAAGAAAAGAGCTGGCCAAATTATAGGGTGGCTCTTTCCTTTGATCTATGTAAGGCTGCCCAACAAGCAGAGCTGATCAGCATCATGATCAACCTGCTGTGGTCCCCCTCCCAACATAAAAGCAACCCCCCCCATCCTCTGCCAAGTATCCCTCCCACCTCCCATTGCGTCTCCCTTCTTAATTGTCTGACATTGGGGTGCCCAATCCCGAATGCCAGATAGTACCCTCACCCAGCCAGTTTTCATTTACACCCGGGAGCCCACCCCAGGTGCTCCCAAATGTAACACCAACTCTGGGTTGTCAAATCACCAGTATCAGTACCTGAAATAAAGAAGACCATCCCTCGTAATCTTTTTTTTATTTTTATAAACACTGTAAAAAAAGACGACCATCCATCGATGTCTGTTGCTGCTGCTGGCTCACCGCCACCATTACCTTCCCCCCACAACCCTCCCATTCAGCACCCACCACCACCCCCTTACTTTAAATTTTCTGACACTGGTGTGCCCAATTCCCAGTACCTGCTAGTACCCCACCTCCACCCCCACCCTGCCCATCTTCACTGTATGACACCATGGTGCTCCCAAACAGAAAACTGACCACTTATGTCTGTTGCGCCACTGGCACATGGT
This sequence comes from Neoceratodus forsteri, assembly GCA_016271365.2. Lineage (NCBI taxonomy): Eukaryota > Metazoa > Chordata > Ceratodontiformes > Ceratodontidae > Neoceratodus > Neoceratodus forsteri. The sequence goes on from CM057456.1 coordinate 179,193,935, forward strand.
CACCATTTCCCTCCTCCCACCTGACCCTCCCACTCAGCATCCACCCAATCCCACCCCACCCCTTTACATAACCTACCAAGGGTCCAGTGCTGTAATCCTCTCTGGACCAGAGACATTTCATCACTGTTCAATGCTGGACTGGAAACTAAGGAAATCGGATATGATGTTCAATGTATTTTAGTGAATTTTTAACTTGTCCTCATAATTTGGTAATTTTTGAATATTTTTTCACAAATTTTCAATGTGACCTTTTTGAGACCCCCACCTCATGAACAAGAGTGTTGAAATTATGCAAATCCATCTTGAAAAGTGATTTTTTTAGTCGCTGCACAATATCACCTTTCAGGCAGGATCTGAACATTTTCTCCATCCTTTTTCATGGGGGGGGGGGTCACAAGAAGGCTATGTTGAAAATATGAAATAAAAATATTAAACAATAACAAAGTTATGAGTGTACATTGATGTTTTTCAGGACACGCTTGTAACTTTGGTAATTTTCAGTAGTTTGACCCCCAGTTTTCAACTTGGCCATTTCTTCACACCACCTCATGAACATGACAGCTGTCTTTTTTCAGATTCTGGCCAAAATGTGTTTTCATACTTGTGGCGTGCAAAATGACGTTTCAGCCAGTAGTGGTCATAAAAAGTGACTGTCTTGAAAATGTGGGGTCAGAATGTGGAAAAAAAAAACTGAGTTATGAAGAAATGATGACTTGTTCCAGAGTTTACTGATAACCTTGTTTTTGCAGATTTTTGCCTCTAATGTTCAACATATACCTTGTGTTACCCCAGCCCCTGAGCATGATAGGTGTCATTTTTCAAATCCCCTCCGAAACTTGTTTTCGCAGTCGCATTGCAAAATCACCTTTCAGATGGGATTTACAAAATTTCACCTGGCTTGATCATAAGGTCAGGTCACAAAAAGACTGTTGGAAATTTGGGGACGCAGTGTGGGAGCCAACTGAAAATTAGATAATGCCTAATCAAAGACCTGTGGAAATAAGGAACGGTCAGACTTAGAGGCATCTTTGACAACTTCAGCAGAATAAAGGAGCAATGCCACAAGGTAAGTTCTTGTAGAACGCTGCCCTATACTGCCTGCCATTCAACTCAGAGAGCCAGTTAAACTTTGATTACTTTTTTGGCCTTCTGCACTAATAACATGATCAAAAACATAGCTTAACATGTATAATGGTAAAAACAATACACATTTTAAGTCAAGATTTTGATCATTATGATAAAACTGTCCTGCAGACTTATACCCTTAGCAATACACCCTTGAAAGTATCCCTCAGATGGTCAGTAATAAACTTTCCACTGCAGACCAGTCTATAAAAGTGGCCAAGTTATCTAATGCACTGCTCATGCGCATCAAATGCACATTTGTTTCTAGGACAGAAGAATGCATTATTCCTCTATATAGGACACCCATCAGACCCTACTCTGACTACGGGTCTCCTTTTTGGAGCCCGTATCTAGTAAAGGATATAGGCAGGATTGAGCAAATTCAGAGAAGAGCAACTCAGTTGGTGCCCCACCTGGCATCCAGAACTTATCAGTAGAGACTCAAGGCTACAGAGCTTAATTTCCTACAAACCAGGAGTAGAGGTGATCTCCTCCTCTTATTTAAAATTCAACAGTCGCCAGAACTGATGCAGCAATGCGGACTTAACTTTTCACAGAGAAGGGTTGTCTCTAGACTCCATAACAAACAAATTAATGTAAACAAAGCTAAAACAAATAAGAAATTAAATTTGTACACTATCAGAGCCCCTAGAGTATGGAATCGGCTTCCACAAACCCTTGTGGACCTTGACTCCTTCTCTGCCTTTAAAAAAGGTTTTGGCAAATGGTTGGAAAACAACAAAATTTAGGTACAATGATCCACAATGTTGTGGGGGACAATCTCGATGGGCTGCGGACTTCTTTTGTCCTGAACTACAAAGTAAACCAAGTAAATCAGCATTTAAGAAATGGTATAGTACTATATAGGGAGCCATCTAGCTTTCGCTTCTAGGATGTTATTATGTCTCACGTTTGGGAACCAGTTTGTTGAGCAAACAGAATGGGCTTTTTTGAAAGGAGACCGCTATTGTTTACAGTTTTTAAATGCTACAATACTGCATTTATGCTTTTTACATAAATGCTAACTGCAGTTTTAGCATTTATGCAAACAGCAGCTTTTTCTTTACATTTCTGTGGAGTAATTTTTTTAAACACCATAAGGGCAAAATAAGGGGTTTACTGTAACTAGCTATACCAGCAGAAAGTGCTGGAATGTGTCCAGCAAGGCCCAACTTCTGGTGCTCCCAGCCAGTGGAATATCCCAGTCTAGTGCACCTGGCCAGTGGAATATTCTAGTCGATGTCTGGCAATTTCAGATCACCCACTACCACTACTTCCTTCTTTGCCACGGCTCTCAAGTTCTTCCCTGTGCTCTCTGTCCCTCTCTTCGCTTTGCCACTGAGGTCTGTATATCACCCCCAGTCACAGTTTCCTGCCTGAGGCTGCCGTGAGTTGCACCCACAGTGACTCAGTCTCTCCATCACTACCCCTGATGTACCCATCTTCTGTCGCCTCAGTGCCCTCCCTCACAAGAAGCGCTGCTTGTCCCTCTTTTGCCTGTTCCTCTATCCATCCTAAACACTGAGCACCCAGGTACCGTCAGGTATTCTTTCACATGCTAAGAAAGATCTGTGGCAAGTTACATCACTCTTAGATTATCCAAAATTGAAAATAATAAAGTGTGCAGTCACAAGTAGCATACAGGAGGCATTTTGCAACACCATGTCGGGTAGCATTTGTAAAAGGGTACATGAAGGAAAAAAAAAACACTCCAGAATTGCTTCCGTTTTCCCCTTGAATGATGCATTCATTTGGTGTTCGTGCATACCAAAAATCAGGGGCGTGTGTGGACAAAATACCATTTGTGTTCTGCTGGCATTCCATTTTCAATACCAGGTTTTGAGAAAAGATCTTTTTGTAATGTATGTAAAGCACAGCACAACTGTATTAAGCCTGAGACAGAATACCAAAATTAGAAATCCGTCTGCGTAACAACTCTTAGAACAAAATTTCTGGCCTGACTTGCAAACAGCAAAGCCCCATACAAAATACAAAGCCTGACTATTTATTCTCGCTTATAAAGTAGGGAGGGAGTGGACTGTCTGACCTTAAATTGCTATGTTAGCTTGTCTAATTACTGTGTATAGCTTCCTGAGTTGTAGTATGAAAATCCCTGTATAGGGCAGGCTGACTAGGTTTCAGCAAAATCAAAAGTTGCCAGAAAGCAGGCTTTTATATTGGATTTAACATAGCTGAGAGCAACTAACCCAAGATGCATTTGTCCGTGCTAGACTCAGCCTTATGATCCAGTTGTTGTCTGAGGCAGGTACCAGTTCTGCCAAAGGAAAGATAAAACTAACTACAGTCACAAGCAGCATTCAGGAAACACTTTGAAAATGCTTGTCTTTGAAACATAGACTCTTAACAGCAGAAAAGAGCCTCTTGGCCCACCCAGTTTGCCTAGATGTTCCTTGTTTGTTATTTTCTGCATACCATAAGTGAACCTCCAATCTCTGAGCCTATTTACTAGTAGTCCTCTATGTCTATCCCACATATGCTTAACGCCCCACACTGACCCAGCCTCCCCTACTTCTGCTGGCAGTCTGTTCCAGGCATCTGCCATCCTTCCAATAAAGAAGTCTCTCCTCACATCATTCTTGAGCTTCCTCCCTCTCCCCAAGTTTCATTGCATGCCCCCAGTCCATGAGCTTGTTCTCATTTGAAAGAGACTCCGCTTTTGTACCCTGTTCTCCACTTTGAGGTGCTTGTAGGTCTCTATCATGTCTCACCTCTCTCTTATCTCCTCTCTCCCAGGGTGTACGTGTTAAGATCCCTTAGTTTCTCCTCATGGGGCTTCTCGTGCAAACTGTGCACCATTTTAGCTGCCCTCCTCTGGCCCACCTCTATCCTGTCTTATGTCCTTTCTGAGGTGTGTTCTACAAAACTGAACACAGTACTGCAGGTGTGGTCGCACTAGCGAGTGATAGAATGGCAACATCACCTCCCTCTTTCTGTTGGAGATACCCTTCCCTATACACCCCAGCGTCCCACTAGCCCTGCTTACTGCCTTGTCATACTGCTCTGCCACCTTCAGGAAAACATATATGGGAACCCTGAAGACCCTTTCTTGTCTAGTGAACATCAGTACCCCCTCCTGTCCTGTACTCAGTACTGGGGTTCCTATGCCCTAGATGCATGATTTTACACTTTTTGGCATTGAAGCCTAGCTGCCATGTTTATGACTAGTCCTTGAGTTTTCCAAGATCCCTGCACATTTTTCCCACCACCTCCTGAGTGTCCACCTTATTGCAGATTTTGGTATCATCCACAAAAAGGCATACCTTCCCTTCCAGTTCTTCTACGATGTCCCCTATGAAGATATTGAAGAGGATTGGTCCCAGTAACGTCCCTGTAGTACTCTGCTGGTCACTCTCCCCTCCTTAGAATGAATGTGTTTACCACCACCATCCATTAACCAGTTTCTAACCTAATTTATCAACTTAGATCCAACTCCTAGGCTGTTCAACTTCTTTGCCTTTTGTGTGACACAGTGTGAAGGCCTTGCTAAAGTCCAGATAGGCTGCCTCCACTGCCTTCCCCTAATCTATTTTCCTGGTCACCTATTCAAAGAATTCTGTTAGATTCACTTGGCTTGGCCGTCCCCCCATCCCCACCTCGTGAATCTGTGTGGTCTTTGGTCCTGCAGCCCACTGGATTCAAGGTACTCTGTCAGTCTTTATTTCAGTAGGGTTTCCATTAATTTTCCCACCACTGAAGTTAGATTGACTGGCCTTTAGTTGCTAGTCTCCTCTCTGCTGCAGTTCTTATGTAGTGGGACCACATTAGTCCTTCAGTCCTCAGGAATCATGCCTGTTTCTGTGGAGTTGTTGAACAAAGCTGTCAGTGGGGCAGCCAGCACTCCACTGAGTTCTTTTAGTACAGTGGGGTGAATCCCATCTGGTCCCATAGCCCTGCCCACCTTCAGGACTACAAGACCCCTCCAGACTCCTTCCTCTGGAAATGGACCTGTGTCCACCCTCTAATTCCTGCTTTTCCCTGGTAGTCCATCCTCTCCTCCCTCCACTGTGAAGACCAAGCAGAAGTACCTAGTTTCCTCTTCTGCACTGTCTCCTCTGCCACCTTTCTAATCCTTAATCTTTCCTCTTCTCTTACCTGAAGAAAGTCTTATCCCCTTTAGAGATCCCCTTGGCAATCTTTTCCTCTGTCTGCACCTTTGCTCCTCTCACTGCCTTGCCAACTTTCTTCAGGTTTCCTTGGTATACCTCCATTCTCCCTCCCTCTGCATGTCCTTATATCTATTAAATGCAACCCTTTTTTTCTTTTCCCCCCCTTGCCATTTCCTTGAGAACCATAATGGTTTATTTTTCCTTCTGTGTTTGCTCACTTCCTTCACGTATAAGTTGGCTACTTTAGTTGTGCCCTTCCTTATTTTTCCCCGCTGTATCTCTACCACTCCTTGGCAGTCCCCCCTACCCCTTAAGGCAGTTTTTAGGCCATCTCCCATGGCTTTAAAATCCATCTTCTTTAAGTTCAGGATCCTCATCCTCGTATGGATTGCCTGTTCTCTGTTTATGTTGAACCACACTGTACAGTGACCACTGGTACCTAGGGGACTGTCCATTGGGATGTCTTCAGTACTGTCCCTGTATGTAAACAGCAGGTCCAGCACAGTCTGTCACTAGTGGATTCTTTGACTAGCTGTCTTAGACAAGCCTCTTGTAGGGAGTCAAGGATGGCACTGCTCGTAGAATCTGTCGGCAGATAAGGACCATACAGCCCACCTAATCTACCCATTTTCCTACTTGGTTTGGCAATCTCTACTGTTATCTGGACTGCTTTTCCCCCACTCTGCTGTACAGCAGGGTGCCTTTATGCTTATCCCATGCACTTTTGAATCCCTGTACTGTTTCTGCTTCCATCACCTCTGCTGGTAGGCTGTTGCACGGATCCACCACCCTCTCTGTGTAAAAATACTTCCTAGCATTCCCCATAAGCCTGCCTTCCTCCAGCCTCATGTTTTGTCCCCTTGTCCTTGTGCACTTTCGTCTCTGAAATATGCTCCTCTCCTGTACCCTGTTTATTCCTCTAAGGTATTTGAAAGTCTCCCTTCCAGTGAATAGATGCTTAGTTCCTTGAGTCTTTCCTCATAAGGCTTGTGGTGCAGTCCATGTATCATTTTTGTTGCTCTTCTCTGGACTGCTTCCATTCTGTCTATGTCCTTCCTGAGATGCAGTCTCCAGAACTGGACACAGTATTCCAGATGAGGTCTCACCAGTGATTTATACAGTGGCATCACCACTTCACTCCTCCTACTTGTTATGCCCTTTCCTATGTAACCCAGCATTCTGTTTGCCTTCCCCACTGTTTTTTCACATTGTTTGGCTGACTTCAGGACATCAAATATGATAACCCCCAGATCTCTCTCCTGACTTGTGGTGGCTAGAACCTGCCCCCCCCCCCCCGCCATCCTGTATTCCTCTCTTGGGTTTCTGTGTTCCAGGTGCATTATCTTGCACTTCTTAGCGTTAAAACCCAACTGCCAAACCCTTGACCATTCCTCAAGTAGTCTTGGTGTCATCTGTGAACAGGCATACTTTCCCCTCCAGTCCCTCTGTAATGTCACTTATGAAGACATTGAATAGAACTGGACCCAGCAACGATTCCTGTGGAACCCCGCTGGTCACCTCCCCCTCTTCTGATTTTATGCCATTTACTGCCACCCTCTGCGTCCTGCCTTTTAGCCAAAACTTGCCAAAACCTCAAATGTAAGATTCCAGTCCACATCTGGTAGATAGACGTTGCCAACTGGGAGGCGTGGCCAGCAGCCAAGCTGAGAACAGCCTCTCTGTGCAGCTCTATAACCAACAGCAGTCAAAAAAAAAAAAAAAACTTTAAAAGAAATTATTTTAAATTTTGCTATCGATCAGCTGATAAAGCATCGTGTCTGGATTCTGAGGGTATAACAATTTCCATGATGGAGTACTTATAGCCGGAGATATAGTTTAAGGCAACAAAGCGGCAGCAAAACTGGATGGAGCCCACTCTAAGAACTTAACTGCGGGCGGGAGTAAAGATCAGTACCCTGGTGGTGGGGAACGCTCCGAGGCCCAACCTTCTAACACAGCACTGCTTTGGGCAATTCAAGGCTTGGATAAAAAATGGAGGATTTTAGGTCAGAGCTAAAACAGCTAAATCCTAAGGTGGCAACTCTGGCAGAGGACACTAAAAGGGCAACGAAGACAGCGGAGAAGGCGCTGGTTGTAACTACAGGACTAACCGGAGAAAATATTCCAACAGTGGCTTGAAAAAGTAGAAAATGCCACCCACTCCTCTAACATTAGACTTTTGGGACTCCCAGAAACCACTGAAGGAGAAAATCCTAAGGCTTTTTTGAAAGATATGCTGGCACAAATTTTAAATCTTGAGGATGACTTTGAGATAAAAAAAAAAGTGTACCGCATCTCATCACATGGTGGGAGGCCTAGAGCAGACATGGGGGAAGCCATTCCTCTTAACTTGATGGAGCTCAAATCATCGAAAGAAAGGGACTTGATCCTAAATAAGGCAAAACAGCTCAGCCCGCTCCACTGGCAGGACGCAAGAGTGCATATTTTCCCTGATTTAAGCTAGGCTACCAGAATGAGAAGAAAGGAATTTGATGGCGTCAGATCTCATCTTCGAGCTTTGGGAGTGCACCATGTTTTATTGATGCCAGATAGCCTAAGAATAGGGAAGGAGTCAGTATAGCGCAGTGGTTTATGGCTCTGAGCCGCAAACCTGGAGACCGAGGTTTGAATCCCACAGCCCCCACTTGCATACTGTGTGACCCTGAGCAAGTCACTTAACTTCCTTGTGCTCCCAGGTTGCACCTGTAAATAAGCTTTCAGCTTAGTGTGTGTCTCCTGTTTAAAAAAAAAAAAAAAAAAGTAGTATATGGAGGAAAGGTTTTTCAATTTTCAGACCCTGCAGATGCCGCTAAGTTACTGGTGAAAATGGAAAGTCAATTCTCAGCCAGAGGTGAGAAACCAAACTCAGATGAAGTAGTAGATGACTAAAACATAAACTGAGCCTATAAATTTTACGAGGGGAGATCGGTGGCTGAGAGACTGTTTATCTGGACACTGTTCACTAACTTTTGTGGTGAACTATATGGATTTATGCTGGAAATTTATTGTATGGTAATATTTTAGTTAATTAAACCCCTTTAGTTCTCATGGAACAACTGTCTCTGAATTGTGCCCCTCCCTCACCCCAAATCTTACTTTAAGCTTTAACAGTGTGTAACTGTATAAAATCTTATGGTGCCTCATGCATAGCCGTGTTGCACCTCAGTCTTTGGGAGAACTCAAGCTGATAATGCCTTAAGCTTTTGATGCTTTATGTTGTGAAGTAAGATGCATATAAGATTGTGTTTTTGAAAACAACACATTTGAAAGGTTTTAAAAATGGTTGACTACAGTAATGTTTGAACTGCATGAAGAGATAATTTTCCTAACTTTTAGCAGCTGATGCAATTGGAAGGGGACACTTAACCTGTTTGAGAGGGTGAACGATATGGTTACCTTATTTACACTGTCCCTACTCGTGGCTGCAATGGTCGTCATAGAATAATTATCTTGAAAATATTAATTTAATCTACGTTTACTTCCCAGTTCGATTTATGTGGCTTAAATAGTGGATTAATCGGTATACCCTCAAGTGGTGTAACAATGCACAGGGGCAAGGTTGTTATTCTTGTTACTGTTAAAATGATGAGCTTGTGTTGTACAAGTATAGCATTTCTGTAATGCCTGCATGTATGGAAATACATGTAATGTTCATTTACATAAATTCTAATAAAATATAAGTTAAAAAAAACAAGAAGTTGCCAACTAACAGAACAGTCATCCCCTATCTTAATTGAGGATCTCTTCTCCTTTGGACCATACCTTTGGAACTTTAAGCCATCGGCATCAGGACCACTGAGAAACATTTGCTAAGTCAGGAGCCACCAACCGTGATGTGCAACATCAGCACCTATAAAACGTGGATGGCTCCTTAGTTCTTTCTTCTGCTGTCAACTAGTTGTTGGACCTACAGAAAAACAATACTGTTTTGCTTCTGTTTTTTTTTATTTTCTGAATTTAAAGGTATTGACATAGTTACCTGTATACTGCTGTTGAAAGAACCTTTATTTAGGTTTTGTACCTGCGGATACAAGATGGATGACAGTCACACTGTGTGTGTTTGCTGTTTGGGCCTGTCTCACAACATGTGGCCCTGTAAGATCTGCCAAGGATTAAACTAGACCACAAGGAGATGACGAAAAAAGGCAATAGAAAAATCATCATCAAGGCCATGGAAACCCAAGCAAAGGCCGTAGGCTTTAAGCTGACTTTTCCTTCATGCCCGACCACTACAGGGAAAAAAAATGCCAAGGCAGTCAGTGACATTATCAGCTATGTCAACAGAAACCCAAAGAGACAGAAGAATAATCGTCAACATACTTCTCCTCCAGCCACCATAAGCATAGAGATAAACATGCTTCATCGGTGATGTTGAGGTCTCCGTTGAAGAAGGGTAAGTACTCATCATTGTCCACTCCTACAGCATTGACTACAGCACCCCCATGTTGAGACAACAAGGTTGGAGCCTGGCTGTGGTGCTGCCATACCTTCTACGAATGGTATACCACCTTTGTTGTCGCTTTGGTGCTAATGTACCTTCTATGGACATTATGCTGCTTTCATTGTCTGGTTCTATCCTGGCAATGACGGCAGTCACAAACCCACAAATGGGCATCGTCAACTCCCAGGCTATGCTGGTGTGCTTTTTAGAAATGTTAACTTGCCTGTACCTGTCAATGACAGCATCAGTGCCACTAGTCCCATCAATATGACTTCCCCGACGGCACTGTTGTTGTCCATGGGAATTAAAAGCATGCCTGTAGTTCCTACAAAGCAGCCCTTGGCTCCATTGATTGCTCCCATCGTCATTCAAGACAACAGTGAGGCAGACTATAACCCCGACCTCCTGAATATGAGGGAGGATTTGGAGGATAAAGGAGGGAAAGGGGACCCTCATTAAGGAGGTTTTCCTTCCAGTCTGTACTCTCCACTTGTAGTGAGGACTCCGTGGTTTATAACCAAGGCCCCTTGTTTTCCACGATACTGTGGCCGCGGACATTTCCACGGAATTTAATGTAAACCACAGGAATAATTATTCCGCGGTTTACAGAAACTGAGGAATGCTGTTCCACAGCTTACATAAACTGAGGAATGCTGTTCCACAGCTTACATAAACAGGAATATTGTTCTGTAGTTTACATAAACTGAGGAATGCTGTTCCACAGCTTACATAAACTGAGGAATGCTGTTCCACAGCTTACATAAACTGAGGAATGCTGTTCCACAGCTTACATAAACTGAGGAATGCTGTTCCACAGCTTACATAAACAGGAATATTGTTCCGTAGTTTACATAAACTGAGGAATATTGTTCCGCAGATTACATAAACTGAGGAATATTGTTCCACAGCTTACATAAACAGGAATATTGTTCCGTAGTTTACATAAACTGAGGAATATTGTTCCGCAGATTACATAAACTGAAGAATACTGTTCCACAGCTTACATAAACAGGAATATTGTTCCGTAGTTTACATAAACTGAGGAATGCTGTTCCGCAGATTACATAAACTGAGGAATATTGTTCCACAGCTTACATAAACAGGAATATTGTTCCGTAGTTTACATAAACTGAGGAATATTGTTCCGCAGATTACATAAACTGAAGAATACTGTTCCACAGCTTACATAAACAGGAATATTGTTCCGTAGTTTACATAAACTGAGGAATATTGTTCCGCAGATTACATAAACTGAGGAATATTGTTCCACAGCTTACATAAACTGAGGAATGCTGTTCCACAGCTTACATAAACTGAAGAATACTGTTCCACAGCTTACATAAACAGGAATATTGTTCCGTAGTTTACATAAACTGAGGAATATTGTTCCGCAGATTACATAAACTGAGGAATATTGTTCCACAGTTTACATAAACTGCAGAATAGTTTTCCACAGCTTACATAAACTGAGGAATATTCTTCTGCAGTTTACATAAACTGAGGAATACTGTTCCGCAGCTTACATAAACTGAGTAATATTCTTCTACAGTTTACATAAACTGAGGAATATTGTTCCACAGTTTACGTAAACTGAGGAATATTGTTCCACAGTTTACATAAACTGCAGATTAGTTTTCCACAGTTAGGTAAACTGAGGAATACTGTTCCACAGCTTACATAATAAACTGAGGAATATTGTTCCACAGTTTACTTAAACTGCAGAATAGTTTTTCGCAGTTTACATAAACTGAGGAATATTGTTCTGCAGTTTACATAAACTGAGGAATACTGTTCTGCAGCTTACATAAATGAAGGAATATTGTTCCACAGCTTACATAAACTGCAGAATAGTTTTTCGCAGTTTACATAAACTGAGGAATATTGTTCTGCAGTTTACATAAACTGAGGAATACTGTTCTGCAGCTTACATAAATGAAGGAATATTGTTCCACAGCTTACATAAACTAAGGAATAGTTTTCCGCAGTTTACATAAACTGAGAAATATTGTTCCCCAGTTTACATAAACTGAGGAATATTGTTCCACAGTTTACTTAAACTGCAGAATAGTTTTCTCCAGTTTACATAAAGTGAGGAATATTGTTCTGCAGTTTATATAAACTGAGGAATATTGTTGCACAGTTTACATAAACTGAGGAATATTGTTCCGCAGTTTACATAAACTGAGGAATACTGTTCTGCAGCTTAAACTGAGGAATATTGTTCTGCAGCTTACATATACTAAGGAATATTGTTCCACAGTTTACTTAAACTGCAGAATAGTTTTCCCCAGTTTACATAAACTGAGGAATATTGTTCCACAATTTACATAAAGGGCAGAATAGTTTTCCACAGTTTCCATAAACTGAGGAATTCTGTTCCACAGCTTCCATAAACTGAGGAATATTGTTCTGCAGTTTACATAAACTGTGGAGTATTGTTCCACAGCTTACATAAACTGAGGAATATTGTTCCACAGCTTACATAAACTGAGGAATATTGTTCCAAAGCTTACATAAACTGAGGAATATTGTTCCACAGCTTACATAAACTGAGGAATACTGTTCCACAGCTTACATAAACTGAGGAATATTGTTTCAAAGCTTACATAAACTGAGGAATACTGTTCCACAGTTTACATAAACTGAGGAATATTGTTCCACAGTTTACATAAACTAAGGAATACTGTTCTGCAGTATACATTGACTTCAGTACAAACCGAAGAAAGGTATTCTACGGTTTATATAGCATTCTGCAGAATGCTTTTTGGAATTCCGCAGAATTTTTAAAAAGTTCTGAAAAATATTTTGGAACAGCTCTTGCCCATTAGTTTGCCTGCTACTGCTTTACGTTAAAATCCAAAATAAGCTGGCCCAGTGGTGTGTTGGGCTTAGATACTGCTTCCTGCACCTGCAGCACTGGTTCAGGAATAATATTCCAAGGTTTACATTAAAATCTATGGAAATCTCCATGGCCGTGGCATAGTGGAAAACAAGGGGCCTTGGTGGGACTTCTAGTTTTCTGGAAGCATGGAAATATTACTTACAGCTGCACCGGGACATGCTGTTGCTGTAAGTAATATTTTGGGTTTCAAGACCCCCATGGAAGCAATAAAATTGGTATAATAAAGTACCAGCACTGCTGCAACAATAAGAGCAGTGGTGTTTGACACGTCACTAAATGGGTGTAATACTCATGAGCACTTGTGCCCGCTCAATTGGGACCAGCTCCGCACTTCCGTATTCGGCCGAATGTTTCGGTGCTTTATTATTCAAACCACATGAAGTCTTGCTGTATTCTGACTATATGCAGTTAGCCCCAGCACTTGAACTGCTCCGGAGAGTAAAGGGTTAACTCTATGCCAAGGCATAGAACGTTGAGCTCGAGCTCGGTTTTCAAACCTCTGTCTGTGGTACTCTGAAGTGTAACAGCCAGATGTCTTACTCTGCCTAACTGTGAAGTCGCTCCGGAGATCCCTCCTGCACTTCAGTTCAGTGATAGTTTGAATCAGTTGTTTTTTTCACCACAGTTCTTATTTTATCAGTATTCTTACCTCTGTCTCGGTAACAGTAAGTGGTAGTTGTAGGTAGTGGTAATTTTTGTTGAATTTGTTAGAAATTGTTTTGTCTTCGGTTCTTTGCCGGTCGGTCCGGTTCAGAACCGAAATCTATTGTGATTTATCATGTATTTCTGTATATATTATTGTGGTTTTCCGGTACTTATCAGTTCCTAAAAAAATCTAGACTTTCGTGTGATTTTTTTTTTAACCAACCTGTGACACGGTTGGAACCAATAAGTGTTAGTTACCTGGCTTAATGCTGACAAGGGTGACTTTTTCTTCTATTCGGCATGTCTGAGAAACACAAAAAGAAAACCGGTCCCACTGGGTTTCAGCACTGTTCCGAGTGTGGGGACGCCTTTGCTAAGGCTGATCCCCACCTCGTATGTATGTATTGTCTGGGGTTTGACCACCTCAAGGAAGACTGCCTAATCTGTAAGAACTTTCCCAAAGGCATTCTTGAAAAACATCTGAGTAGGCTGAAGGAAAGGGAGGCCGAGAAGTCCACTGACCCGGATGGCCAGCCCAGTTCGGTTGCAACCGAACCTGAAGAGGTGCCCTCTGACCTGGGCGATACCTCTTCAGGCAAAAAGATAGCCAACTCTGCAGAGTCGGTTCCGGCTAAGAGAAAAAGAAAATCAGCCGGTTCAGATCTGAAACCCCATGTTCCGACCACTGAGGAACTAGCAAAAGCGATTACAATAGTGCAGTCGCTTTGCCCGGTTCTGACCGAACCAACATCGGTTCAAAGGCGATCGGTTCGGTCAGAAGTTGTTGCCTCAGACATTGATCCAGAGGCATGCTATGAGGATGATTGAGAGGAGGAAAAAGATGATGAAGAAGGGGAGTTTGAAGGCCTAGATGAGCCAGTACAGCCTGACATCTCCTCAGACAGGCCTTCCAGTGCTTCCCCTCCCACACTTTCTGAGTCCACCTCCCACTTCTTGTTTTACAAGAAGGTGACCGAGACTCTTCAGCTTCCTAGGGAAGAGGCTGATCAGGATCTGGAGGAGCCTGATTATGTGGAAATGATGGATGTTCCAGAGTCAAAGAGAGTATCTATCCCTTTGCACAAATCCCTGGGGAAACAGACACAGAAAATCATGCAATTTCCCACATCCATTCCTCCTGTGGATAAAAGAATGGACAGGAAGTATGCCTTATCAGGTCCTGGCATGGAATTCCTTTCAGCACATTGCAGCCATGTTGGGGTAGTGCAAGCTGCAGCCTGTGACAAGGCTAATATTCCCCTGGCATCTCACCCCACAGATGAGGATTCCAGGAAAGTGGATACCGTGGCTAAGAAGCAGTACTTGGCATCCTCTTTGAGGCTCAGGCAATCAAATTACATGGCATATACAGCAAGGTACCAGAAATCTATGTGGGATACGGTTCTGGAGCTGGCTAAGAATGCCCCTTCCCAGCTAGTCAAGGAGCTGGAGCAGGTGACTGTAGATGGTATAGAGGCATCCAAAGTGCAATTTAATGCTTCTGCGGACTCGAATGTTGTGCATTCTACAGTCATGGCTACATCTATCTCCATGAGGAGGTTTGCTTGGCTTAGCTGTACCAATCTTTCGCAGGATACCCAGACTAAGGCCATGGATTTTTCTGTAACTGGTAATTCTCTGTTTGGTGAGCAAATAGAGAATTACATGAAGAAGATGGATGAATATAGGACCACCTATATGTAACCCCTAGATGGCGCTATCCCAGGGGCTACTACCCCTGCCTGATTTGCCACTAACAGGTTGAGGGGCCTGGATCCAATGGCGGGTGCCTCCACCCAGAGGTCAGGGTTTGCAATAGTTAAACTAACTTGGTCACAGCCCTCTGGGACACTGTAACCCCTTCTTCCCACTAGTGGCCCACACAATATATCAGAATTACCTTCCAGTATACACTTACCCCAGGTCTGGTTCCGCACTGGGACCTCCTGTGAAATGAGATACAGTGCAACAATCACAGTACAGTACTTTTAACATAGACAAATACCTCAGGCAGTATAACTTTGCTGAAACAAGCAGCTCTGATTTATTTAGGGGATATAACAAGGACAGGGGGAAATCAGGTTAATTAGCTTATCACTCTAATAATCTATCATGGCTCTGTGCACAGGCCTATCCCTTATCAGTTACTGTCCCTGGGTACCCAAGCCCTAGTGGCTAGTCCAAACCGTGGCAGCTGGTAGGCCCTTTCACACAGAGAAAAGGAGAATTAAACAGTCAGCAGTACAGTAATTCCATTTGATTTAATGTGGCAATTCAACAGGAGCAACCCTGAATTAGTACTCACGACCTCCAAATAAGATAGGGTCCTTCAATGTCAGAGGGCTCACTTGAGGTACACAAACCTCTGCACACATCCATATAAAAGAAAGCACTATACCAGGCAGGCTGCATCTGTATCCCGATCTAATTACTGCACAATACCCGGGAGAACACACAGCAGATTCAGTTCCTGACAGACCGAGTGCAATTTTCAGCCATTCCTCCAGTCTCTAACAGGGTGAGCCTGGTTTCTACCTTCAGAGATCCTTTGATTCTTTTCACAGGACGGATTCAGTCCTAACAAGCTGTTACACAAGCTGCAGACCGGAACTCTGGGCCTTACACACGTCTTTTGACTAAAACTGCACACTGAAAAAGCACAGGGCTCCTTCCTTCTTCACTGCCAAAGCTCAACTCAAACTCCAACCGACAAAAACCGGGCACCTCCCCCGAGTTCCTCCCAGCCCCCGACCGGACCGGCTGCCACCCACAACAGACTGCCGCTGTTGGTCCAAAAAGGCACTGAAGTCTAAACTACATCTCCCAGAGTCACTGCCCATACAATCCTCTTTGTGGCTGGCTCAGATTATGAGTCCAAGTTCTGATTCGTCCAAGGCACCATTTTAGAGCTAGCTTACTCCACACTGATTGGTCCAGTTCAGCAGTTCAAAACTAGAATGGGGAACTAGCAGACACTGTTCTGACTGCAAAAGAAAGCAGGTTAGACAAACTGTAATTTCATTATTACTGTAAATGATTTCTGGCAAACAGTTACATCTTTCAGATAGGTTCCTTTGCACTCCTAGTGACTGCAAAAATGGAGTGAATTGCAGCTTGAGTGGTACTCAATCAAAGAAACACACAGTCCCCATACAACTAATTATGTCTGTAAGCAGACAGCTCTTAAAGAGACAGTACCAGAGGCTCTAAAACACTACTGATAAATGGCTTAAATGCCAAACACCATTCAGGCTTGGAGCATTCAAGCAAGCTCCTGAAGTCTTTTGGGAACCCCCATTTGCAGGGGGTTACACCTTCCTGGTTTGGGAAAGCTTGACGTCGCGTCACAAGGCAGTCTCCATAAGTTTCAACTGCAACCTATATACATTTGCATTAGGTTCGCATACGTAATCATCAGTCAATATATTATTTTACCAAGAACACATTTCTGAAACATTGCAGTATCGTCACTCTTTACACAGTATTACACACATTGTACCATAACCAAGTTATTACCTCTTGTACATGAAACCTGAAGAGAGGGGCCTTCCCCTATCAGTTACCTTTGGGCTGGACGGGGCAAGGGCACCATACTTAGAGGGCAACACAAGTAACTTGAGTTAGCACTGATGCTCAGTTTGGGCAATGAGCCGGGACACATACACTCCTTTATGGACAACATTGAGAGGCAAATCCACAGGCCTCCCAAGGGAATCATAACTGAGGTGCACCACAGGCTTTACAGCTCGACCAGTCTTTCTAGGGGAACTGTTACAGTCTCTGCACTCTGAGCCTCATTTTCAGCATTGTCCTCACTTGTCAGGGAGTCTCCATGGGGGTAGAGAGGCTAGAACTTGGGGCACTTTCAGCTCCAGGAGTTACAGTTTCTGAGTCCACAACATTTGGCTCAATGGAGAGCTTTGGACACTGGCAGTGGACTGTCAGGGCACTCAAAATACTCTTCTTGTTCGGTGTATCACCAGTCTGCCCCAATCTATCATTTTCTCCCTGAAAGCTCAAACAGTTCAACCATGCACAATGATTCCATTTCATCTGATCTGATGCTTTGCACTTCACTTTCTGGGAGCATTGGCTCCAGGGATGAAGCTGGGGCTTAGACAGTCCAGAAGGCCCAGCTTTGTCTCCAGTATTGACTAGGGATTGCCCCAAACAATTGACTCAGTTAAGTAAGAAGGATAGTATTCAAAGTCACTCTCACTTTCTTCCGATATGGACTGACAGTCATGCTCAACTGGGACTTGTGGAGGGGAACACTTTAACTTTGCTTCTGTAGGTGCAGACTTTCTTGATCTTTCTTAGCAGCAGCTCTAGTCACTGGTCCAGAGGGGTATCTCTAGGCTCAGACTCAATTAAGATTTGTCCAATGGGCAGTAAATGATTTCTATGCATTGTTTTACATCTTTTGAATTATTCTCAGGCCTTACTTTGTACACTGGCAGATCATCTAGTTTGCCCACTACAATGTGAGGAGATGGTGCCATCTGTCAGCAATCTTGTGCTTGCCATGCAGTCCCAGATTTCTTAGCAATACCCGATCTCCTCCTGGAGTTCCTGTGCTTTCACCTTTTATCATACCTTTCTTTGTTGGCCAGATTTCTTTGGCAGCCATGGTTTGAGCCAGTTGGTACGCATGAGTTAGCTGGGCCTTTAACTTTGCACATACTGTAAATAGTTGTCAGCTTGAACCCCATCAGGAGAGACCCTAAACACACATCTACTGGTAGTCGAGCTTCTTCCAAACATCAGGCGGTAGGGGAGAATCCAGTGGCATCACTTTGGTGCAGTTATAGCATGTACCAGGGTGGTAATTTGTTGGCTCCATCTAGGCTTGTCCTTTGGGTGCAGGGGTGCCTAGTATATCTAGCAAAGTGCGTTGAAATCGCTCTAGGCTGTGGATCCTGGGGGTGGTAAGGAGTGGTTCTGGACTTTCGTACTCCCCACAGAGAAAGTATCTCTTTGATCAGACGACTCTCAAAGTCTCTCCCTTGATCAGAATGGATTCTTTGTGGAGCCCCATAGTGAACAAAAAGTTTTCACAAGTACTTTGGCCACAGTGGATGCTTTCTGGTCTTGGTGGGGAAAGCTTGGAAGTATCTCGTGAAATGGTCAGTGACCACCAGCACATTATGATATTTCTTTGATCTGACTCAAACTCAGAAAATCAATACTGACCAGCTCCATGGGTGCACTGGTGGTGATGTTAATATGGGGCAGCCCTCTGGGGCAAGCTTTCCTCTGTAAGCAGCGACTACAAGTTCGAATGTGTTGCTCCACATCAGCCCCCATCTTAGGCCAATAGAATCTGGATCTCACCAAGTCAAGTGTTCTGTCTATACCAAGGTGCCCTATGTGGTTGTGCAAGGACCTCAGTATTGAGTCTCGAAGGCAGTGTAGCACTAGCTGTTGTTTGTCTACTTGTCCCCTCTGTCTACTGTTTCTTCTGTATAACAGTTTATTGATCGTTTCAACTTAGGACCTTCTTTGTATAACAGTCAGTTCTCAAATCAGTGGAGCGAATTTGGACACACATCTTTTCCTGCATAGAGGGCTTTGAGCAGCTGTTTTGATCATGGGATCGCGGGATTGAGCCCGCTTACACTGTCATTGTCCAGCTGAGGTAGTGCACCAATGTCTATTGCAGAAAAGTGGCAATAAGCAGCAGGTATGCAATTCTCAGAGGGTCCCAAGCAACCACCATGCAGTCCACTGCGTCTGTGGGACATTTGTTCCTCCCTGTCAAACTTTCCGCAGAGTGCCCGAATGTCAGGTTCTGCCAATCGGACCCAATCGTTCTGGGGAACAGGCCTCCGGAGAGAGCATCAGCATCTATGTGGTTCAGACCTGCCGGTATTCTAGAGCATAGTCATATGTAGATAATGCAGAAAGCTCACCTATGGCCAGTGGCATCCAACTTAGCTGAGGTCTGCACATAGGTCAAAGGATTATTGTCAGTTTTTACTAGTATTTTAGCCCCATACAAGTACTCATGGAATTAATAACAATAGCCACTTCAAAGCTAGAAACCTAACTTATGTACAGGATAGTTCTTTCAGATGGGTCTGACTTCTACTGGCAAAGGCCACTGGTCTCAGGCCATTCTCGTGTTTTGGTACAACACAGCCCCCAACCCTTGTAAGCTAGCATCGAGTGCAGGACATAAGGTTTTCTTGATCGGCATAGGCCAGCACTGGAGCATGGGTAAGTTGGATAAATGATCTCATGAAAAGCAGTCTCATTAATCAGGAGTCTCAGCTGGCCCCAAATACTTCTCGATGAAAATACACTTTCAGTCTTGAGGGACGCTGACTTTGGTATTTTTTTGTGGGTTGGGGATACCTTTGAGTAAGGTTAAGTAGCGCGGATCACTCTGAATAGTCCTTGATGAAACACTGAGCATCCACAGAATCCCAGGAATCTTTGCAGTTCTCTTTAGATTTTGGGCCAATGCCAGGTGGTCAAGGCCTCAACTTTACTTTGGGTCTGTCTCATTCCTCGGTGGATACTTATGTGTCCCACATACTTTACTGATGTTTGAAAGAATTGACACTTATCAATGGACAGTTTAAGGCCAAAGTCCTCCAGTCGGTCCAATACCTTAAATAATCTGCTCTCATGTTCCTCCAGTGAGCTGCCAACACAATAACATCATCTAGGTATACCAGGCACTCTAGTAAGTTCATGTCCCCACTGCACGCCCATCAATCGCTGAAAAGTGGCTGGGGCACCTGAAACTCTCTTGAGGCATCCTCATGAATTCATAGAAGCCCAGCTGACAGATAAAGGCTGTCTTTTCACGGTCCTCTGGGGCCATCGGATCTGATAGTACCCACTGCGGAGATCCAGCACAGAGAACCACTTCTCCCGCTTAGGCAGTCCAAAGCATCCTGAATGCGGGCATTGTGTACTGATCAGGGATAGTCCGCGGTTTAGTGCGATAATCACACACATCCTTACTGTTCCATTCTTTTTCCTCACTACCACAATGGGGAAGCATAGGGCTTCTGGATTCTTGTATTACACCAGCAGCTAACATCTCTTGCAGATGCCGTCTCACATCATCTATGTCAGCAGGTGCCAGGCGTCGAGACCTCTCACGAAATGGTCTTTCGCATGCAGCGGATATTGTGCTCAGCCCTTGCACGCATCCTCGTCCCATTCCTTTAAAGAAAACACCTGGTCTCTCTGGGCAAGCTTCTCACTGACCCTCACTTTCCATTCAGCTGGCAGCGGGAGTCGCTGAAATCAAACAAGTCAGGCGTTACTCTGTCATTCTTCCTTGAACTCTTGCTGCTGGGTAGCACTGCAGTGTCTGCACAATGCACATTAGCCAGGATGCAACCCTATTTACTCGAATGTCTCTTTCAGACACATTATGAACTTGGACCATTACCCTTCTGGCATAAGCATGGGCTCTAGCGGGCAAAATACTAGGCTTGACCAGCAGTCCCTCTGGCAATTTTCCATCGCTGGTGCATCCAACATTAATATTTTATTCTTAACATCCTTTCTTATACGGACCTCTCCTGTAAGGTACACTGGGCATTTGCGCCAGGATCAGAGACTCAGGATCCTTCTTCCATACAATTCCGACCCGGTTCCTCTGGTTCTATTTTTCAGCATCTCTCTGTGCCTCATAGGCCTTCTTAATTAAAGCGAACTCTTAAAGTTCTACTAGTCTTGACCCCTGTTTTCATAACACAACTGTGCCAGCCTTCCGAACATATGAGCATTTGTTCCAATCAACAAAGGGACACCATCATACAGTCCAGTGGGGGACACACTAAGGCTAGGGTCTCTACTTGTTCGCCACTCCAGCCACGGAGGTGGGAAAAGACAGCCAAATTCGGATATACCCGGAATAGGGTAGGCCTTCTCACTTAACCCCATACATGCAGTCCTTCTAATGGTTGTAAGGGTACGTCTGACAAATGCTTCTGATACCAATCTTGGAACATAATTGTCACTTGGGAGCCACTGTCTAATACAGCTCTTGTAGACACTCCATTCACCTTTACAGTGGTCTCCATGGAGGGACCCACTATTCTGGACCAGTCTGGAGGCGATGGTGGGCCTGGGCAACTGACCTTGCCACAAAGGGCGTGAGTTAGCATTTTTGGTGCCCTCACTGGGATCATTTTGTGCACCTCTTAACCACTGATTTGTTCTCCGAAGCTCTCCTTGTAGCCTATATGCAACTTTGTCAGTGTCTTTTGGGACTGGCATTCCCTTTCATGTGCCCATCTTTCCCACAATTATAGCAAAACATACTTTCTGGAGTTTGAGCTGGCGGCGCCACACTGGGAGCCAGAGGCGGGGTATTACTAACTGGAAACCTGGGTTGCCATCTCTGTTCTGGCGTGATAAGCATTTGGAGACATCTCGTCAGTTCTCTACTTCCATGGTCAAGGAATTGAGTTTGGAGCTGTTATCAGCAGGAGATACATGGGTGGTACCCCACCCCATAGCAGATGCAGTCGGATATAGGTCAGGGCCCGTACTTGCAGGCGTGGCCTTCATAAAGGACTGTTTTGAATTCGCGATCTCTCTCAACAGTTCGTCCCATTGTGGCATATCTTTTCCTTGTCAGAGCACTCATTGACTGCCAACCTCTGCCCCTGAACTTCACTTGATGGGTCACCCTCAGTCACTTCGGGTCATAGCCGCAGCTATTGGTGAGGTCCCTCCCGAGGTCGCCTTTTCTCAACTCCTCGAATTTCTCTCATTAACTCATCATAGGAGGGTGGGGATTCCAGTCGATCTGCCAGGCGAACTGAAGCAACAGCAGTTCTGAGAAGGGGCAGACTTAAGGATCCTGTCCAGCCTGGTTGGTCCAGTTCAATCGCTGGCAAACTACCTTTCTGAGGCATCCTTGCAACAATTTTTCCAGCCGAGATACATACACAGACAACAACTCCCTTGGTACTGTTGTGCATCTCTTACTCTCCACCATAGGTCCTCATCAGAATCTGGGCTCCCATACACATTCTCCAGGGCCTCAAGATAGGCCTGTGCAGTCACTTCAGGGTTACTGGCCCGTTTAGCACGAATGGTAGCCAGGGCAGGACCTCGGAGGCTCTCACTAACCCTCTTTCGCTGCTTCCAGCATTGGCCATTCTAGGACTTGGGGCAACATAGTTATCCAGGTCTTCCCAGTCATCCTCCCCTTGGGGGTGGGAGGGTGCCAGAGAAGATCCTCAACCTTCGTAAGAGTCGTGACTAATGGCAGGTGCAGAAATTGGAGTCTGCATTGGTTCAGCCACCATTACGGGCACTGGAGCCGGAGAAGGTGTTTTGGGAGGAACACCCCAGGTGGCAAGAATAGTTTCTTCAAGTCCTCCACAGTTTTCCTTCCCCAGCAACCATTTAGCAAATTTCTCCTCAAAGTTTCAGATAGTGGTGGGGGCTCATTCCGGTCTTTACTGTCCTTAGTTATCACTCTCCAAGCAGTGAGGGCTCCTCTGGGGTAATGGTCTGTGGCACTTTGGAGCTATCTATGGGATCCTTAAACTCTACTAGGGCCAGGAAAGTGTGGGTGAGCAGATTAGCATGCCGACCCACCACCACAGGGTTTTGTAAACCTTCCACTTTGGAAAGTACTCCTGCACAGTGTCCGTATTGATACCCAGGGGATGTCCAGGATAAGCATAGCATTTTGGGGTCGATCTCCTCCCAGTACACCACTCCACCAGCCGGTGCACAGCCACTTCTGTGGTACCCATTTTTTCTTAACAGTGGTTAGTAAATATGGCCCACTAGAGGACACATCTCCAGCGGTGAGCCTCAGATGTAACCCCTAGATGGCGCTATCCCAGGGCTACTACCCCTGCCTGATTTGCCACTAACAGGTTGAGGGGCCTGGATCAATGGCGGTGCCTCCACCCAGAGGTCAGGGTTTGCAATAGTTAACTAACTTGGTCACAGCCCTCTGGGACACTGCAACCCCTTTCTTCCCACTAGTGGCCCACACAATATATCAGAATTACCTTCACAGTATACACTTACCCCAGGTCTGGTTCCGCACTGGGACCTCCTGTGAAATGAGATACAGTGCAACAATCACAGTACAGTACTTTAACATAGACAAATACCTCAGGCAGTATAACTTTGCTGAAACAAGCAGCTCTGATTTATTTAGGGGATATAACAAGGACAGGGGAAATCAGGTTAATTAGCTTATCACTCTAATAATCTATTTATGGCTCTGTGCACAGGCCTATCCCTATCAGTTACTGTCCCTGGGTACCCAAGCCCTAGTGGCTAGTCCAAACCTGTGGCAGCTGGTAGGGGCCCTTTCACACAGAGAAAAGGAGAATTAAACAGTCAGCAGTACAGTAATTCCATTTGGATTTAATGTGGCAATTCAACAGGGAGCAACCCTGAATTAGTACTCACGACCTCCAAATAAGATAGGGTCCTTCAATGTCAGCAGGGCTCACTTGAGGTACACAAACCTCTGCACACATCCATATAAAAGAAAGCACTATACCAGGCAGGCTGCATCTGTATCCCGATCGCAATTACTGCACAATACCCGGGAGAACACACAGCAGATTCAGTTCCTGACAGACCGAGTGCAATTTTCAGCCATTCCTCCAGTCTTCTACAGGGTGAGCCTGGTTTCTACTCTTCAGAGATCCTTTGATTCTTTTCACAGGACGGATTCAGTCCTAATGATCTGTTACACAAGCTGCAGAGCCGAACTCTGGGCCTTACACACGTCTTTTGACTAAAACTGCACACTGAAAAAGCACAGGGCTCCTTCCTTCTTCACTGCCAAAGCTCAACTCAAACTCCAACCGACAAAAACCGGGCACCTCCCCCGAGTTCCTCCCAGCCCCCGACCGGACCGGCTGCCACCCACAACAGACTGCCGCTGTTGGTCCAAAAAGGCACTGAAGTCTAAACTACATCTCCCAGAGTCACTGCCCATACAATCCTCTTGTGGCTGGCTCAGATTATGAGTCCAAGTTCTGATTCGTCCAAGGCACCATTTTAGAGCTAGCTTACCCCACACTGATTGGTCCAGTTCAGCAGTTCAAAACTAGAATGGGGAACTAGCAGACACTGTTCTGACTGCAAAAGAAAGCAGGTTAGACAAACTGTAATTTCATTATTACTGTAAATGATTTCTGGCAAACAGTTACATCTTTCAGATAGGTTCCCTTTGCACTCCTAGTGACTGCAAAAATGGAGTGAATTGGCAGCAGCTTGAGTGGTACTCAATCAAAGAAACACACAGTCCCCCATACAAACTAATTATGTCTGCAAGCAGACAGCTCTTAAAGAGACAGTACCAGAGGCTCTAAAAACACTCACTGATAAATGGCTTAAATGCCAAACACCATTCAGGCTTGGAGCATTCAAGCAAGCTCCTGGAAGTCTTTTGGGGAACCCCCATTTGCAGGGGGGTTACATATAGGAGTGCTGCAGCCAAGGAAAATCAGGCCACTCAGAGGCAGCAATTTAGGGCTGGCAGGGGCAGGCCTTTTCAAAGGCCTTTCTACCAAGCTCAGGCCTCCTCCTCCTCTTCTTTCCAGCAGAGGGGGGTTCTTTAGGGGAAGAGGCAGGCATGGGATGACCAGAACCCCATCATCCACGCAGTCTAAGCCCCCTGCTAAACAGACACCCTGAGGTGTCGGTCAGGGTCGCCTCCCCAGTAGGGGGCAGGTTAGCTCACTACTTTCAGTCCTGGGAGTCTATTACTTCAGACAAATGGGTCCTGGAAGTAGTGAGCCATTGACTTGCTCTCAGCTTCAAAAGGTTCCCAAAAATGACAGCAAGGTCCTTCAGTCCTCCCTCTCCCTTGGAGACAAAAGCTATAAAGGTAGAAGTCTCCTCTGTTCTGCTTCTGCAAGCAGTAGAGAAGGCACCTCTTTGTCACGGGGAAGAGGACTGTATTCCAGATACTTCCTTACCCCAAAAAAGACAGGGGAGTGGCAACCCATCCTAGATTTAAGGTACCTGAACAAACATTTAACAAAACCAAAATTCAAGATGACTCTGGGAGTAATTCTTCCCTCTCTCAGACCAGGAAACTGGCTAGCCTCTCTGGATCTCAAGGATGCCTACTTCCACATACCTATCAGACATTCCCACAGAAAGTACCTCAGGTTCAAGTTGCCCTCGGGCCATTACCAATTCAAAGCTATGCCTTTCGGGACTAACATCTGCTGCAAGGGTGTTCACCAAGTGTCTTGCAGTGGTGGTGGCATTCCTCAGGAGACAGGGTATCCTTCTGTTCCCATACCTGAACGATTGTTTCCTAGTGGGCCAGTCCTCAGACCAAGTCAAGTCAGCCTTAGAGGTCACTCAAAAGCTTTTAGACTCCTTGGGCTTCATTCTGAACCTAGAAGAGTCTGTTCTGGAACCAGCCAAGCTTCTCACTTTCATAGGGGTGGAACTAGACACTATTCAGTCAAGTCCCTTGTCACTCTGACTTCCTCTTTTCGTCCTCTAGTTTCTTGTCCAGCCAGACACTTTCTACAGTTGCTGAGTCACATGGCAGCATCTACAGCAGTGTTCCAGGGAGCAAGGTTTCAGATGAGAGATAGTTTCATCTCAGATCTTATTGGTCTCAGAAAAAAGACCATCTCTCCAAATTGGTTCCAGTGTCTCAAACTCTAGTTCAGGCCCTCCAGTGGTGGCTGGAGGAGGACAATCTTTGGCAAGGTGTCCCCTTTATCAGTCAGGCTCCTTCAGTGATTCTCACCACAAATGCCTCTCTGCTGGGGGGGGGGGAGGCTCATCTAGATCAGCTTACAGCTCCGGGAACCTGGTCTCAACGAGAGTCTCTTCTACACATAAACCTTCTCGAACTGACAGCTGTCTTTCTAGCACTTCAGACATTCTCAACTGCTGTTCAGGGGAAAGTGGTGCAGATCAGGACAGACAATACCACAACCATGTGGTACATCAACAAACAGGGAAGCACTCGTTCCTCGGCCTTGTGCACAGAGGCCATGAAGATATGGTCTCTAGTTTATTCCTTTCAGGCTTCCCTGATGGTTGTGCATCTCCCAGGGAAGGACAGCATTCTAGAAGATGCTTTCAACTGGATGTCTCAAGGTCACCACGAATGGACCCTGAATCCTCTTAATTCTTCAGGTCATTTTCAAGAGGTGGGGCACTCCAGAGATATATCTCTTTGCAGCCCTGGACAATCACCAACTTCCTCGCTTTTGCTGCAGACCGCCTCTTCTAGGCCCTGTCCTTCAGGATGCTCTCTTGTTGAATTGGACAAGTAGGTTTCTGTATGCATTTCCTCCTTTTCCTGTGATATTCAGGGTCCTGATCAAGATCAGGTCTCAGCCTTGCAAGGTGATTCTAGTGGCTCCATACTGGGCCAGACAGCCTTGGTACCCCATTCTCTTGTCTCTGTCAATAACAATGCCTCTGTGTCTTCCCAGGCAGTTCAATCTTCTTACCTCCTCACAGGGGGAGGATCCTTTACCCCAGCCTTCAGACTCTCAGGCTCAAAGCCTGGCTCTTGAAGAGCTAGAATATGCAAGCCTATATCTTTCTCAATCAGTCTTGGACATTTTAAGGGTTAGCAGGAAACCCGCTACTAGAAAGACTTACAACTCTAAATGGAAAAGATTTGGTTTTTGGTGTTCCCAGAAGCATGTCCAGCCAGAGCTGGCTGATATTGCCACTGTATTGGACTATTTGGTGCATCTTAACAGTTTAGGCCTCCGGCCTACTACTCCCAAGGTACATTTGGCAGCTGTGTCTGCCTTCCTTTGTGCTGGTAAGGGCTCTTACCTAGCTTCTCATCCAGTTTTCAATACATTTTTCAAGGGTTTAGTACATGTTAATCCTTCCTTTAGGGAGCCTACCCCTTTTTGGGACCTGAATATCTGTATCACACAGCTTATGCAGCCCCCTTTTGAGCCTCTGTCCTCAGCTTAGCTGAAGTACTCGACTTGGAAAACTGTATTCCTGGTAGCCATTATTTCTGCCAGGAGAATCAGTGAATTACAGGCTTTATCAGTGGAACCTAATTTCATTTCATTTCACAGGGATAAGGTGGTCCTTCGAACCAACATAAAGTTTCTCCCCAAGGTGGTATCAGACTTTCATTTGAATCAGTCTATGTCATTGCCTGTATTTTTTCACTGACCATTCTTCCTCTGGGGAGATAAGACTACACAGTCTTGATGTAAAGAGGGCTCTTACTTACTATGTGGAACATACTAAGGCCTATAGGAATGACTGTTCTCAGTTGTTTCTCACTTATGGAGAAGTGGGAAAGGGCAAACCTGCCACCAAGAGAACAATTGCCAGGTGGATTATCTCCTGTATCCAGTTCTGCTATTCAAAGCTTGAGAAAGAGCCTCCCTCAGGCCTGAGGGCTCATTCTACCAGAGGTACAGCTGCTTCAGTCGCAGCAGCTAGAGATATACCTTTAGTGGAAATTTGTAAAGCAGCCACCTAGAAAACTGTTCACACATTTACCAAGCATTACTCTCTGGACATTCAGTCAAGAAGTGATGCTAGGTTTGGCACAGCTGTGCTGCAGAGCTTTTTCCCAAAATAGGTTCTGTGACTCCCTCCTCCAGGAGGTACTGATTGGTAGTCTGCATATAGTCAGAATACAGCAAGACTTCATGTTGTTTGAAGAAAAAATTACTCACAATGGTAATGTTGTTTCTTCTAATGGAGTCTTGCTGTATTCTGACCTCCTTCCCTGCCTCCCCTCCTGGAACCAAGTAGTTTGGAATGTGGGTTGGCAGGCACAGTGCTGCACCCCAGAGGTGTACCTGGCATGCCTTTATTTTATTAAGGGTTTTTCTGGTTTTTATTATGAATATTTTGGTTGTTTCACTACCTGCTTGGATTCATTTTGGGGTTCTTAACTTGAGTCTTTTGGCCCTAAAAATCTGTTTATTGCCTTTTGGCATAAACATTTTAGAAACAATTTCTAATTATTGAGTTAGTTAGTTTAGTGCTTGTAAGACTCTGACGGTTAGACTTCAGAGTACCACAGACAGAGGTTTGAAAACCGAGCTCGAGCTCAACATTCTATGCCTTGCTACAGAGTTAACCCTTTACTGTCCGGAGCAGTTCAAGTGTTGGGGCTAACTGCATATATCAGAATACAGCAAGACTCCATTAGAAGAAACAACATTACTATGGTGAGTGAGTGGCTGGCTTTGCTGCTGATGTATATCAAGCTTTACTGAACGCTTCATTTAAGGGCTCCAAGTTGTGTGGAACAAATGTGGATAATGCAGTCAAAGACCTTCAGTCATCCAAAATGACTTGGGTCTTCCGCAAAATACAAGAGGATGTGGCAGAACTGTATTCTGCCAGGCCTTGTACCCTGGTGGAGGGATGCCTATCCTGTCATCTTTTGCTTCCTACTATAAATCTGTTGCACAACAGTACCTCTTTACCCTGTCCTTTGCCTTTTTCTAGCCCTGACGTAGGTTGGCCGTCTATGTCAGTCTTTTTCTTTCTCTCTGTACCTTTTTCCTACTACCTTATATTTCCTATTCAATTTATCCATCCCTCACCACCATTCCCATGTAGCACCAGGTCCAAGTCCAGCATGCCAACTGGCAACAACATAATTAAGGTGCTGGTAGGGCACAACAATGCCTATGAATGAATAAAAGTGCATTTAGAACTGTTTAAAGTGCATTTGGAACAATATACAGGGCTTATGTGCATTCAAAATGTTCTGTATAAACTTGGGTTAGCCCCCAGTATAAAATAAAAAGGCTAAAACAGATAAAAATAATGACTGAACTAGGAAGCCCCTGAAACACGATATTCAGACATGAAACAGCATGTCCAGACATGTGGATAGGAAGATAGCGGCCTCTAGTGGCCTATGTGTATAATGAATTGTTGCATAACCATGCTGACCAGTGGGAGGAGTTTACTTACATAATGGACCCTCATGTTTAAAATGGTAATAACACTGGCCAGAGAAATGGTTATCTGTATTAGTTTATACTGTTGGAAAGCACTCTATAATCCAGGCTTAGAAATAACTATTTCTTTTTTTGTATAGGCCTAGTTGTGAGCCTCTAGAGAGATGAACTCCGGGGACAAACTGTTTAATTGCCTTTTGTGGGCAGTCCTAAAAGTAAGTGGGAGGGCTATATAAACCCCCCAAACCCATGCATAGGCAGATCAGCTCAGCAGCTTGTCTCACTTGCTTGGAGTGAAGGCAAGAGGAAGCATCTATACCTGAACTGATATTGACAACTTCGCAGTAGGACAAACTGAAGTATTGAATTGTCATTTGAAACTTGAAGTAAGGTGATTTTGTTTGATCATAGCATTGGGCTATTTTTTTTTCTTTTGTGAATATTTTTATTTTTATTTATTTGTTTTTTATACTGTTTTTGTATAAAAATGAAACCACACTGCGATGTGTTGTACCGAATTACTGTGTCCAGAGTTATCCTTTCCCACAAAGTTATTACAGAGGACTTGGTAGAGGTGCATTTCACAGGCCTTCTGGCCATAGTGGTCCTGGCTACCATCAACAATACTGTGGTCAAGGAGGCAGTCCCCCTTCCAGGTCCCTTCCACCACAAGTGGCCATTGCAAGGCAACCAAAGGTATTGGTTCTGGCATCTTTGCCACCCCTAGTGCTTTCTAACTCCTCACTTCCTCCCACACCATTTTGGACCCCAGGGTGCAAGTGGGGGGAGGATCTTTCTACACCTACCAAAATGGAGGGAGATCACCATGGATGAGTGGATGCTAGAAATAGTGATAAAGGGGCATGTCCTGGAGTTGCTGTCCAAACCTCCAGAGCACCTTAGGCCTCCATCTTATTATCGTCCAGGCCATATATCCCTTTTAAGAGAATAAGTGTTGTCCCTAATGCTAAAGAAAGTAATCTTACCCATTCCTCCCAAAGAAGGGAACTTGGGTTCTCGGTACGTCTTCTCTTCGAAAGTCACTGCTGTGGTGGATGGAAACCGTGCCCTTATTGTAGGGCATCCCATTTTTCTCCCTGACCCAGGGGTTGTGGACTGACCTAAACTCAGATCTCCACATCAATTTTCTGGAGATGAGGGCTGTTCTTCTTGGTCCCCAGACCTTTGCAGAACACCACAATGCTGGCTCCCTGTTGATGGGGACAGACAGCATCTGTGTGGTGCCTTATATCAACACTCTTACCCCCTATGCAGGGAGGCAATGAGAGTGTGATACTGGGCACTGTCTCACAACCTTCAGTTGACAGCCGTATTTCTTCCAGGAGTCCAAAATGTCTTAGCAGACAGGCTAAGTCAGTCTCAGTCATGGGTACAGGAGTGGGAACTGCTGTCCTCCATTGTAAATGACCTGTTCACAAGATGGGATTATACTAACATACTAGACACCAGCAGAGTAAGCCTATTGGTCTATCAAGTCTGTTCGTGCTTCAGCACCCTGATTGGGTACCATAGCTCTCTATCTGTCTCCTTCCACTGTTACTCCATCCCCCAGTCCTGCCCCCCCCCGGCAAACCAGCCTCTGCTTCACCCCTTGCCTATACCTGTCTCACCCTCTCTTGAATCCCTCCTCTGTAGCTGCCTGTACCAGCTCCCCGGGCAGCGCATTCCATGGTTCCACTACTCTCTCAGTGAAGTACCTCCTCCTTTCCCCCATAATCCTACCACCCTCAATCTTCCAACTGGGTCATCTGGTGATTCTACCCTCCTTCAGTCGAAAGATCCTATCTCGGCATACCTTATTTACTCCCCTGAGGTACTAAAAGACCTCAATCATGTCCCCCTGGTCCCTTCTCTCCTCCAGCGAGAACAGGTTGAGCTCCCCTAGTCATTCTTTATATGTCATATCCCCCATGCCCCAGATCATTCTGGTTGCTCTCCTCTGAACCCTCTCCAGGAGTTGGATGTCCCTCCTTAGGTGCGGCCTCCAGAACTGCACACAGTACTCAAGATGTGGTCTAACCAGGCTGTTGTACAGTGTTCCCTGTTCCTTGAAGTAACCCCCCTAGCAATGCAACCCAGTATCCTATTTGCCCTGACTGCAGCCTTCCTGCACTGCTCTGAATTATTCATGTTAACATCCACCAAGACTCCTAGGTCTCTTTCCCCTGCCGTGGCCTGCAACTCATCCCCCAGGTGTACACATGGTTGGGGTTTTCCCTCCCTAGGTGTAGCACCTTCCACTTGGAGGAGTTAAATTTCAATTTCCAGGTGCAGAACCACCTATCCAGAGTATCCAGGTCCTCTTGCAGGGCCAATCTCCTCTCCTCCACCTCCACCACCGCCCCCAGCTTAGAGTTGTCCGCAAAGAGACTCATTTCACACCCGATACCTTCCCTGATATTGGAGATGTAAACATTAAACAGGCGTGGCCCCCGGGACTGATCCCTGTGGGACCCCACTTATGACCTCCCTTGGAGATGAGACCTCCCCTCCGACCACTACCCGCTGAGTGCAACTTGAAAGCCAATTTCCAGTCCACCTAACCGTCAATGGGCCTACCCCCATCCCCCCCCCAGCTTCTGCCTAAGGCCAATGTGAGGGACTGAATCAAATGCCTTGCTGAAGTCCAGGAACAGTATGAGGCAGTATGGCGCAGTGTGTTAAGGCTCTGAGCTGCAAATCTGGAGACCTGGATTTGAATCCCACAGCCCCCTAGGTGCATACTGTGTGACCCTGAGCAAGTCACTTAACTTCCTCATGCTCCCAGGTTGCACCTGCAAACAAGCTTTCAGCTTGGTGTGTCTCACCTGGTAAAATAATTGGTTAAAAAAAAAAAAAAAACAGTACATCCACTGGTCTCGCCCTGTCAAGTGCTGATGTCGCCCACTCATGGAACTCTACAAAGTTTGTTTGACATGATCTACCTGGCACAAACCCATCCAGGTAACCCATCTCCTCCAAAAACTCCCAGGCTTTCATTAAGTATGCTCTCCATTACCCCCCACCGACGCCAAACTGATGGGTCTATACTTTCCTGGCTCTTCTCTCGATCCCCCTTTATGGATGGACACAACATGTGCCTGCTTCCAATCCCTTGGCACCCTCCCTGTCTGGAGTGACAAGTTAAAGAGATCCGTCAATGGTGCAGCCAAAACATCTGCCAACTCCCTCAATACTCTGGGATGAATAGCATCAGGCCCCGGAGAGTTATCCTTTTTTAGGGACTGGGGGCTTCCGACACCCGACCGATAGGAATATCAGCATCTGTTCTCCCCCCTCCCCCCGCCCAGCAGAACCAGCCTGATATCTCACCCCAGGCCTACCTCCCCCAGCGGCTTGTTCTTCAGCAGGTACCCCAATAGTCAGATCTGTTGCGCCTTCTGTGTCCTTCAAACCCCTTTTTTGGAAGTTACCCAGTCTTCTCCCTAGTGAACACTGAGGCAAAGTACTCATTCAGTACCTCTGCCTGCTCTCCAGCCCCTTCCACCCACCCCCCAGTTGTCCTCAACCTACTGAGCTGGCCCTTGACCTTCCTCCACTCACCAATACACGTAAAGAACCCCTTTTCCCCACCCTATATCCCCTGCGCCAGCCTCTGCTCTTTCCAGGACATCATAGTACCCCAAACAGTAGCTGGCTTATTAAGGTCCCCATCAACACCACTCCTTCCCCTTCCAGTCCACACTGCCCCTTAATGTTAGCCAACAAGCAATCCTCCAGGTCCTCCACTAGTCCTGGGGGCCTATATACCACCCCCAACTTGATCTTTCCTCCTACGGGGTTCACAAGGTGACCCATAGGGCCTCCATGTTGCCCTCTGCTTCCTCCACTCTCATAATCTCGATGTTATCCCTAATGAACATTGCTACTCATTCCCCTCTGCCCACCTTTCTGTCCTTCCTTAGTACAAGGTACCCACTCAGATTAAGGTCCCAGTCATGGCCAGGGGTGGCCCAAGTTTCAGTGACTGCTGCTATATCCACCCCACCCTCAAACAGCGTGGCCTGGAACTCAGGCATTTTATTCCCCAGGCTCCTGGCATTTATTAAAGCCACCCTCCAACCCTTGTCCCTACCCCTCTTTACCAATTCTCCCCTAGGGTACTGTCTGTCCCCCTATATGGGGTTGCAGGCTAGTCCTACCGACGGTATGGATGGCCAGATCAACCCAGCAGTGCCCCCTCCCCCCTTCTCAAGTTTAAACCCCATCTAGCCTGAATGAAATCCATCATCCCCCATTTGAGAACTTCCTTCCCTACCAGATTTAGGTGAAGCCTATCCCGGGCATACAGTCCCTTGTCTTCCCAAACTCTTTCCCCCCAGTCTCCCAACACCCCAATCCCCTGTGCTTCACCCCACTGCCTGAGCCAGTCATTAATCTCCCTGATCTTCTATTTGTTCACCACATTATCCAGAGTTGCAGCTTTCTGCGTTCCCACACAATGCAAAACTGCCTCATTTCTGCCTGCTTACTCCAGGGTCTGGAGTTTTTTGGCAAGATGTGTTGCATACGAACGTGTGAAATTGTAAGCAGAAATGGGCCTCATGGTCTATCTAGTCTGCTCGAGTGTGCAGCTAGCCCCTCATCTTGCAGCTGCCCATCCTGCACCCCCTTCCCAGTGTCCCTTACCCTTACCCTGTCCCAACCCCTCTTGAAACTGCCCACCGTCTTACAGGACACTATCTGATCTGGTAAGGTGTTCCATTTGTCCACTACTCTTTCCGTGAAAAAATGTCTCCTCATCTCCCTCTTGATCTTCCCCCCTCCAATCTCAGTCCATGCCCTCTAGTGTCCCTCCCCCTTCTCATCTGAAGAATCCCTTCTGTGTTGGTCTTGTTTATCCTCTTCAGATACTTAAAGATCTCGATCATATCCCCCCTAGCCCTCCTCTCCTCCAATGAATACATATTCAGCTCTCCCAGCCTGTCCTCGTAGGGCTTGTTCTCCAATCCCTGGATCATCTTTGTGGCTCTTCGCTGCACCCCCTCCAACAATCTGATGTCCTTCTTCAGGAATGGGCACCAGTACTGCATATAGGTGGGGTCTGACCAATGATCTATGCAGGGGCAGGATAACCTCCCTCCTTCTGGAGGAAATCCCTCTCGCAATACACCGCAGTATTTTGTTGGCTTTTGCTGCCTCCTTCCTGCACTGAGCAGAGTTATTCATACTCCCCGTAATGATCACTCCTAGGTCCTTATCTTCTGTGGAGCTCCCCAGCTGTACCCCATTCAAGTGATAATCCCTTCCCTGGTTCCTGGCTCTGAAGTGCAGAACCTTGCACTTCCTGATGTTGAACCCAAGCTGCCATGTTTCCACCTACTCCTGCAGCTTAGTCGGGTCCTCCTGCAACCCCTTCCACCCCTCCGCATCAACCACAGCTCCCATCTTGGTATCATCTGCGAACAGACTGATCTTGCTCCGGATCCCGTGTGAGATATCTGCAATAAAAATCCCAAACAGCACCAGTCCCAGTACCGAACCCTGTGGTACTCCATTCGTTACCGCTCTCGGTGACGAGAAGTCCCCCACCACCACCACCTTTTGCTGCCTTCTCTTTAGCCAGTTTGTGATCCAATTCACCATTTTCAAACTCCAAGAAATGTTACTGTATTCTGACTTATGCAGTATGGTCTCACCATAGGACTGCCCCAGAGCCGAAATGGTTAATAGAATCTATGCAAATGATGGAATGCTAGGCTCGAGCTCGGTTTTCAAATCACTGTCCCCAGTAAACCACCTCTAACCGTCAGATTCTTTACTCTGCTTGCCTCAGTGAGACGTCTCTGGAGAGCTTGCCTCATCTCTTGAAGAAAGTTTATTTTTCTCGGTTTATACCTCAGTAATTTATTTTTATTGGTATTCTTATCACTGTCCTTGGTATACAGGTAGTAATGTTTTAGATTTTAGTTATTGGGGGTGAGTAGTTGTTTTTCTCCCCAGTTCTTTAAATGAGGGGAAACCGACAGTTCCCTTATTTTTTTTCATAATTATTCTTAGTTAATTTGATATAGTCTGACTCAGTATAGTTGGTTAGTTATTCAAAACTTTTACTGGAGTAATTTCTGGTTAGTGGGTCCCTTTTTTCAACCGGGGTAACTCCTGGATTTGTGTTTCTAATCAGCCTGGTTTCTTTTATGGTGTAACAACTGACAAAAAAAAAAAAAAAAATCTGTTTGGTTCTCAGTTTAAATTTCTTATGTCACAGAAACCAAAAAAGAGAACAGGACCCACAGGTTTCCAGCAGCACTGCACAGAGTGCGTTGAACTGTTTGCAAAGGCTGATCCGCATTTAATTTGTTTGTTCTGTCTGGGGTCTGACCACCTTCAGACAGACTGTGAAATCTGTGCTAATTTCCCTCAGTCCACCCTTGAAAGGCGTTTGAAGAGACTAAGGGAAAAAATGACTGATAAGGCTGCTAACCCGGCCACTGAACCTGAGGGACTGCCCTCTGACAGGGGCGAGAGTTCCACAAAGAAAAGAACCACGGATAAGGCTGCTGAACCAGCCTTTGCGGTTAAGAAAAAGCAAAAAGAAAAGCACCAGGAACCGCAACCAGTTTCTACAGTGGTTCCTTCTGCTGAGGAGATCGCAAATGCTATTAGGATTATCCAGTCCTTGCAGTCTCCTGTTCCGGTTGAAAAACAGCCAGTTCCACGAACTCCCAGTTCACAAATCCCTGGTTTAATAAACCAAGGTGGGGAACAATTTGAGGATCCTGGTCTTGCTGAAGATCCAGAAGAGGATTACGGGGACGATGGCTATGATGAGCCTATAGAGCCAGACGTCTCCCCTGATCCCTGCAGGCCCGATTCCCCTAATAAGGAAAATTAAGATTTTTCTTCATACTTTGCTTTTATGAAGCAAGTTGCCCAGTCTCTCAACCTCCCATCTCAGGAATCACTAGAAAATGAGGAGGAAGAGGAAGACTATAAGGAGTTGATGGACGTCCCTTCATCAAAACGGCTGCGTCTCCCCTTACACAAATCTTTTAGGAGGCAGACCATGAAAATTTTAGAGAACCCCACTTCTGTCCCTCCTACTGATACGAAAGTGGACAGGATGTACTGGGTGGACAAGGCTGGGGCTGAATTTTTGTTTGGTCACCCCAGTCATGAAGGTGTAGTACAGGCTGCAGCTTGTGACAAAGCTGGCATCCCACTGGCCTCCCACCTTCCTGTAAAGGATTCCAGGAGGATAGATTCAGTAGCCAAGAAATGTATTTAGGATCTTCCCTAGCCATTAGGCAGGTATCCTGTATGGCATATTTAGCCAAATATCAAAAATCTGTGTGGTCCACTGTATTGGAAATTGCCAAGTCAGTTCCCCCCTCCAATGGCTGCTGACCTGGAAGATGCGGCTAAGAGGGGCATTGAAGCGTCTAAGACTCAATTTAGGATGAGAGTGGATGCCAATGACACTACATCCAGGCAGATGGCTTCAGCAGTGTCTCTGAGAAGGTTTGCATGGCTTAGAATCACTAACCTCTCACAGGACACACAAAGCAAGGCCTTGGATTTTCCCTGTGACCCTGTGTCTCTGTTTGGGGAACAAACAGAGGCACATATGAAAAAAATGGATGATTACAAATCAGCTTACAAAAGTGCAGCAGTAAAGGAGAGATCTGCCAACCCCCAGAGGCACCATTTGAGGGTTGGCAGGGGCAGGACTCCTTACAGGCCTTATTTTCAGCCCCAAGTTTTTCCCCAGTACCAGTCTAGGGGATACTTTAGGGGCAGGGGCAGGAGGGGCACTGTCCACACTAGCCCCACTGTCCAACCTGTAGCTCAATCAAAGCAGACTCCCTTAGCAGAATGTGTGGGTCACCTCCCCTCTACCAGTAGGAGGCAGACTGGCCCATTACTTCCAGGAACAGAAAAACATCACCACAGACAAGTGGGTTCTGGAAGTAGTGGGCCAGGGTTTGGTCCTCAGCTTCAAAACCAGACCAAAGCTGAGATCAAGGGCCTTCAAGCCCTCTTCCCCATCAGAAACAACCCTACTGGAAAAGGAAGTGTCACCCCCTCTGCTGCTTCAGGCAGTAGAACCAGTCCCTGCCATTCAAAGAAGCAAGGGCCTATACTCCAGATACTTCCTTACATTAAAGAAAACAGGGGAGTGGCGTCCCATTCTGGACCTCAGATACCTGAACAAGCATCTAGCAAAACCAAAATTCCAGATGGCCACTCTGTTCACCATACTACCTACTCTGAGGCAGGGAGACTGGCTAGCATCCCTGGACCTGAAAGATGCTACTTTCACATCCCAATCAGAAGGTCTCACAGAAAGTACCTCAGATTCAGGTTGCCATCAGGCCATTATCAATTCAGAGCAATGCCCTTTGGATTAACATCTGCTCCAAGGGTATTCACAAAGTGCCTAACTGTCGAGGTGGCACACCTAAGGTGGCCAGGGGTGCCAATATTCCCCTATCTGGACAACTGGCTAATTGTAGGCCAGTCACAGCAACAAGTGAGAGTCCCTCTCTGTCACTCAGATCACCCTGTCCTCCCTGGGGTTCCTAGTGAATCAAAAGAAGTCTGTCCTAGAACTGGTGCAGTTGATCAAGTTCATAGCGGCAGAATTGGATACAAGAACAGGAATGGCCTATCTTCCTTAGGACAGGGTGGACAACCTCATTCAAATAGCCAGGTCTTTTTCACCACATGTCCCCAGACTGGCAAGGCATTTCCTGCAACTGTTAAGGCACATGGCAGCCTCAACTGTAACTGTCCCAGGAGCAAGGTTTCAGATGAGTGACATCCAGTTTCACCTAAGGGAGTACTGATCCCGAAAGAAAGACTGTTTATCAAAACTAGTCCCAGTCACAGCCACCCTTATTCAAGCTCTGCAGTGGTGGCAGGTAAGGGAACACCTCAGACAAGGGGTACCTTTCCTTCAGCAGTCCCTTTCTCTGACACTTACCACAGATGCTTCCCTCCTAGGGTGGGGAGCACATTTAAGGGATCGCACTACTAATGGCACTTGGGGGAAGCAGGAATCCCTCCTGCATATCAATCTATTAGAGCTCAGAGCAGTTCTTCTGGCCCTTCAGTCCTTTGCCACTCAAGTGGTAGGCAAGGTGGTGCAGGTCAAAACAGACAATACAATCACCTTGTACTATATAAACAAGCAAGGGGGGTACAAGGTCAACCCGTCTTTGCACAGAAGCTATGAAAATCTGGACATTAGCATACTCTCTAAAGGTGTCCCTTTCAGCTGTTCATCTCCCGGGCAAGGACAATGTCCTAGCAGATGCCCTCAACAGGATAAACCAGAATCATCACGAATGGTCACTGAACAGACAGGTCTTACAGACCATTTTCAGGAGATGGGGCACTCCAGAAGTGGATCTGTTTGCAGCCCAGACAATTTCCAGCTCCCACAGTATTGCTGCAGACCCCCCAACAGGGGCACAATCCCTCTGGATGCACTTCTGTTAGCTTGGACAGGGGAATTCCTGTATGCTTTCCCTCCATTTCCCCTACTACTGAAAGTATTGAACAAACTTAGGCTTCAGCCAGTCTCAGTGATCCTCATTACTCCAGATTGGGCCTGGCAGCCTTGGTACTCCATTCTCCGATCAGTATTTGTAGCCAAGCCAATCAGTCTTCCCAGGAGGTACAATTTATTGACCTCCTTCCAAGGCAGAATCATGTATCTCAACTTACAATCTCTCAGACTCGAAGCATGGCTCTTGAGGACCTAGAGTATGCAGACTTGCCTTTTTCAGAAGGGGTTATAGACATATTGAGGGTTTCCAGAAAACCCTCCACTAAGAAGACATATGCATCTAAATGGAAAAGGTTTTCTTTTTGGTGCCAGGGCAGAGGCCCAGATCACTCTCAAGCTAACATTTTTTATTGTCTTAGATTATATGACTCATTTGCACTCCACAGGCTTGACTATTTCCATTCTGAGAGTGCATTTAGCAGCTGTTTCAGCCTATTTATCAGCAGGTAACGTTTCTTCCTCCTCCTTGGCCTCTAAGCCAGTGTTCAAAAAATTCTTTAAAGGGCTGCTACTTCTACATCCACCCCACAGGGAGCCCACTCCCATGTGGGATCTAAATATTTGCATTGCTCAGCTCATGCAACCTCCATTCGAGCCCATGTCATCAGCAGATCTGAAATATGTGACTTGGAAAACTGTTTTTCTGGTTGCCATTACCTCTGCCAGGAGGATCATTGAACTCCAGGCATTATCCACAGAACCAGGGTGTATTGCAGTTCATAGGGACAAGGTTGTCCTGAGAACTAACAGAACGTTCTTACCTAAGATGGTATCAGACTTTCATCTTAACCAGTCTGTTACCTTGCCAGTCTTTTTTACAGACCATTCCACTTCAGGTGAACATAGGTTGCACAGCCTTGATGTAGAAAGGGCAGTCAGCTACTGTCTTGACCACACAAAGGGTCACAGACAGAACCAAACCCAGCTCTTCCTTACCTTCGGAGAGGTGGGAAAAGGAAAACCTGCCACAAAATGATCCATTGCCAGGTGGATTGTAACCTGTATCCAGTTCTGCTATAGCAAAGTAGGTAAGGAACCCCCTGCAGGCCTCAGCACTCACTCCACTAGAGGTACTGCAGCTTCCCTATCAGCTGCTAGAGATATTCCCCTGGTGGACATCTGTAAAGCTGCCACTTGGAAGACAGTCCACACATTCACCAAACACTATTGTTTGGATGTCCAGGCCAGAGGTGATGTCAGGTTTGGCACAGCAGTCCTGCAGAGCCTGTTTCCTAAATAGATTATAGGCCTACCTCCAAAGGCACTGCTTGGTAATCTGCATAAGTCAGAATACAGTAAGATTTCCTAGGGTTTGAAGAAAAAAATTACTCACCTTAGTAATCTTGTTTCTTCTAAGAGAATCTTACTGTATTCTGAGCTCCCTTCCTTCCTCCCCTGCTGAAACCTAAGGTCCCTGCATTACAGCTGTGCTAGTTGTCGCAAATCTGGGGAGTTTATACTGTTTTAATTTTTGCCATCTGTGACTTGAGTCTTTAAGGATGCCAGGTTTTTGGAGTAGTTGAAAGAAGGGCAATTCCCTATGTTTTTCTCCTGCCATTTCTGGTTTAGGGAGGGTTCTATGGTTGCTAGTATTATTATTATTATTACTATTATTGTTATTATTATTATTATTATTATCCTTCCATTAGCTGGAAACTGCTTAGTGCATGCTTTGTAAGAATCTGACGGTTAGAGGTTGTTTACTAGGGACAGTGGTTTGAAAACTGAGCTCGAGCCTGTCATTCTATCATTTGCATAGGTTCTATTAACCATTTAGGCTCTGGGGCAGTCCTATGGTGAGACCGTACTGCATAAGTCAGAATACAGAAAGATTCCCTTAGAAGAAACAAGATTACTAAGGAGAGTAATTTTTTCTTTGGTCCTACCCCCACATATTCCAGTTTCCCCCCAACCTCCCATGCAGCACAGAATCAGAGGCCTTGCTAAAGTTCAAATACAGGACATCCACTGCATGACCCTCATCCAGTTCCCGCATCTCGCTGTTGTAATACTCTACAAGGTTTGTCTGGCAGGATCTGCCCACTATAAATCCGTGCTGTTGACCATCCTGGAAACTGTTTTCCTCCAAGAAGCTCACTAGCCTCTCTTTTAGTATGGTCTCTATGAGCTTTCCCACGATCGATGTGAGGCTCACTGGTCTATAGTTTCCTGGTTCATTCTTTGGTCCACTTTTGTGGATGGGCACCACATGGGCCATTCTCCAGTCCTGTGGTACACATCTCATGTCCAGGGAGGTATTGAATAGGTCGGCCAGTGGCCCTGTCAGGACCTCTGCCAACTCCCTTAGTACCCTAAGGTAAATGCCATCAGGTTCAGGTGCTTTGTCCACCCTTAATGTCCTCAACACATCTAGTACCCTGCTCTCTGTAATCTCTACATCTGTTGTGCCCTCTCCCCTTACCCCCCTCACCTGTGGTATCTGCCCCCCCTTCTCCTGTGTGAATACAGAGCAGAAGTATTCATTCAGTGCCTCTGCCTGCTCCGCCCCTTTCTCCACCCACCTATGTGTGTTGTCCCATGCCTGGAAAGGGAGGTTCCTTTATGCATTCCTTCAGATTCCTTGCATTCATAAGGTTCTATTAAAACTGCAGGTAGAACGGCCCTCACTAATACTAGTCACTTCAGGCCTCGCCAAATATGGTTTCCCCTGCTGCAGCATCTAGCAGTGGAGTATTCTGTTCAACTGCCCCTGTATCACTGTTTGCTGTCACAGGACAAGGGGGTACACGCTCCATCAGGGCCTATGGTCCCTGTATCTGCACGCATGGCTCTTCAGGACATAGCCATTGCATGTTTGAGATTTCTCCCCAGGTGGATGATGTCTAGCTGTCCGCTAGGAAGCCTTCCACAAGACACACCTATTTGCTGAAATGGAAGCATTTCTCTCTATGGTGTGCTTCCTGTTCAGAGGACCCACTTAAATATCCTATCAGTACTGTACTGGCCTACTTGCTGTCTTTATCAGACCCCAGCCTATAGTACTCATCCATTAAGTTGCACTTTGCTGCCATTTCACCCTTCCATGCCACTATTGATGGATACACTTTGGCACACTTAGAAGCATCACGTTTAAGGGTATTTTGCACGTGGGTCTGCTGATTCATAAACTGCTTCTGTCTTGGGACCTTAACTTCATCCTTGAAAAATTGACTCGGGTTCCATTTCAGCCTGCCGTAACTTGTGAGATGTGCTTCATTTCTTGAAGACTTTCTTTCTGGGTGCTATTAATTCTGCCCGAACAATTTCTGAACTTCAGGCACTCATGCATGAGCCCCCTTACCTAATTTTTCCACACAGAGTGTCCTTGTGTAGCAGTTCACACTTTTTTCCCCCAGAGTTGTCTCCTACTTCACTCTGAATCAGACCATAATCTTCCCGTGTATTACTGTGAGCATGCTAACAAAAGTGAGGTATTTCTCCAGACGTTTGATGTGCATAGAACACTATGTTTCTGTCTTGATCGTACTAAGGACTACAGAAAGTCCTCTCACCTTTTTTGATTTTTTTTATTTGATATGATTTATCAAAATAATATTGCTATACATTAGCACTTGCAAGACGAAGTTCATATACATTCAAATATATAAATGAAAAAAGCACATATGAATACATAAACAATCATATTACATCATAATTACACAATTTAAAAAGGGTATCTAACAAATTCCATAAAAAATGTACACTATCCTCACACACTCATTTCGGCAGATACGTTATGTCATACCCAAATACCACACAAAGATTTGCTGTAAGTTTGAGTCTTCACCCCTGGCCTATTGTCTCATTCACTCCTGGGGGAAGAGGATGTACCAGTCACTAAACAATGCCTGTCCAAATGGCTGGTTCTTTGCATTTAATTTTGTTATGGGAAGTAAGATAAGGAACTTCCTTGTATTGTGCATGGCCCCTCTACACATGGTATGGCCACTCTGTTGTCTGTTTTCAGAATGTTTCTGCAGCTGACATTTGTGCTGCTGCCTCATGACGCCCTATGTATACTTTCATTAAGCACTGCAGCCTAGACATCGCCTCATACAGATGTGCTGGATTTGGGCTTGCAGTTCTGCAAGGCCTTCTGTCCTGATTGCACATCAGACTTGACCATCCTCCATGGGAACCTTGTGTACTGCTTGGAAGTCATTCCAAATGTGTGGTCCAGTGGAAGCAATACCCTTGATGAAATTAGAACAGTTGCTCACCGTAACAGTAGATTTTCAAAAGAATTTCCTCCACTAGGCCATAGCACACCCACCTTCATTTCCCTAATTGAGGCATATGCTGGCAAGATTTTCCACTACCTTGCTAGAGGTTTCGATAAGTGCCTTAATGTATTTTCCAGTTCTAGGGACATGGATATGTTGTTCATCCACACTGTCTGGCAGGTTCCTTGCCGCTTTAAATCTTGCCGGAAGGTCTTCAAGCTGGCTCCTCCCACCCACCTGGGTGGTAAAACTCTCGGCTCTGCCCCATGACGCCAGATCTTCCTTACCGCTTGGAAGATCAGGTTCCCTCCTTAACGCTCTGCGTATTAGACTGGATCCTAACTCTTTGGTTCGTCCGAAACTCGTTTTAAAATTCTCAAGACTTCGTCTTCCTTTTCCCGCGCCGCGGCGGACAAATCAACTCGATTTTCAGGCGGTGCCCTTGTGGGCAGAAGATGTCCAGGACAGATCCGCACTCCATCGTCGTCTGCCTCGG
Organism: Neoceratodus forsteri; assembly: GCA_016271365.2. Classification (NCBI taxonomy): domain Eukaryota; kingdom Metazoa; phylum Chordata; order Ceratodontiformes; family Ceratodontidae; genus Neoceratodus; species Neoceratodus forsteri. The sequence goes on from CM057456.1 coordinate 179,237,328, forward strand.
CCTAGAACCCGACCGCAGGCCTGTAGTCTTGCTGTTCGTTCTCGTAGCGTCTTGGAGGACGCACTGCCCGGTTGAAGCTTGGGCGTCCTGAGAAGCGCTACCCGCCGGTAAAGTCGAAAGAGGCCCGTTGGGCGGTTACCGTGGCGGCTGGCTCGACTGAGCAGCTCAAGCAGATGATTGCCCACGAGGAGGAGGTGGCCCAGGCCGCATCTTGCTCCTCCTCGGTCGCGGCATTTAACCTCATATTCTGCTTCGTTCAAGGAGCTTTGCCATTCCCTTTCCACGAAGGGAAGGGCCATCGGGACATTCCTCTCAGTCCAAAAAGAAGGATCCCAAGGGTAAGTCCCATCGTCGGCGTTCGTGGGAGCGGGAGAGGTCCCCTTCCCCGGACAGCGACTGTCGACTTCGGTCGAGGTTGCGGCTAAGGCTGCTGGCTTCATGGCATCCCCGTCAGGTCAGCCAGCCGAGACAGCCGTCGACGCGGTCGAGATTTTTCTCGACCCATCGGACGGTTTGTTGACTGGTGAAGCAGACAACCCTTCTTCGCCGGTTCCCCCAGTGGAAACCGAGTTTGCCTCGCCATCGGTTGCAGCAATCCCAGTTAAAGCGTCCGGAGCTGAGGGAGGTGGGTGTCCCCCGCTCCCTCCCAGGCCCGACCTCGGACACACCGAGGATCTCGGTCTCAGTCTCTGACCTCTTCTCGGTCCAGCCGATCCCGCCGACATCGGCGGTCTCGTTCTCGGCACCGAGGTAAGTGGCGACGCTGCTCCTCCTCATCTTCCTCCTCGGATGAGGAGAGGCGTCGGTGCAAATTGCGTCGACGCTATGAGGAGCTGATGTGGCAGCAGTTACTTTTGTCCGGGACTAAGTCGACATCGACGCCTTCCCCGGCCATCAAGTGGCTGTCACCCGAATGGCCGAAACAGCCTCTCGCTGCAATCGAGATGCCCAAGCCTGGGCCGGTTGTTCGGCTGAAACCTGCTGCCCCACCAATTGTGGTGGAACCTCCACCTCCACAACCGAAATCGGGGGCACCAACCAAGGACTCTCGGTCGGCTCAAGGCCTGCCCCACAGGTTGTCGGTCACCCTCACTCCCGACTGTCCTCGTCAGGTGGAGGGTGGCTCAGGCCCTAGGCAGCTCTTTACGGACTCTTCGGAGTCTGACGATGACTCCTCCCTGTTCTCCAGGCAGGTTGACTTGGAGTCCTCCGGGGGCCAGTCACTGGATGAAAGCCCATCGTCCTTTATGGGTCTGCTTCGGCTCATCTCGGAGTCCACCGGGATGCAGCTCGAGCCCGTTTCCAAACGGGCCAAGTATCCCCTGACGGAGATACTGGACCGAGGGGATTCACCCATGGAGGCCTTTCCTGTGGCTGAGGCTATTGCCGGCCCAGCCTTGGAGCTTTGGCAGCGGCCTGCTTCCTGTCTTCGCCCTCGGCCAGGATGGCCAGGAAGTATGCGGTCCCTACCGGCTCTTTGCCCGGGTTTTCGGAGCACCCCTCTGCTGAGGGGTTGGTTACCGACAGCGTTTTCCGGCGTTCCAGGAATGCTAGGGACGTGGACCAGCCCCCCGACAAGGAGTCCAAAAAGCTGGACTACGCCGGGCACAAGGTGTACGCTGCGTCCTCCCTTGGCCTCTGCTAGGCTAGCTCAGCCGTGCTGATGGCACACTTCTCCCACGCCCTCATGGGCTCCCTGGATGAGGTGATCCCTCATCTCCCGGCCGACCTCCAGACCACGGTCCGGCAGGTCCGGGATCAGGGTAGGGCGGTGGCGAAGCAGCAGCTCCAAACAGCTCTGGACATAGGGGATTCCTGTGCCAGATCGGTTGCAACCGCAGTGGCCATGCGCCACAGAGCATTCCTGAGGATATCCACCTTTACGGCGGATACCCAGCACAAGTTGGCGGATGTGCCCTTCTTGGGAACTGACCTCTTCGGCCCTGGAGTGGAAGGTCACCTCCAGCAGATCGAAAAGTCCAATGCCACCCTGGACTCTGTCACCTCCGCCCAGAAGGACGAAGGCCGCCGTCAGCAGCAGCACAAGCCCTTTCGTCCTTCTGCGCCTGCGGCACATCCAGCCCAACAGCACCAGCATCAGGGCCAGCAGGCTCGCGCTTGGCATCCCAAACCCAAGCCCGCAGCTTCCTCCAACAGGAAGCAGGGAGGTAAAGGCCCAGGAGGTCCCTCGGCCGGTCCCTCCTCCAAGCCTGCCCAGTGACGGGTTGAGGGGGTGTCATCCCCAGCCTCATCACTCCCCCCTGGGTTCCCCCCGTGGGGGGACGGCTCCGCCACTTCCTTTCTGCCTGGTCCGCTATCACCACGGACCGCTGGGTGTTGGAGGTGGTAGGAAAGGGCCTGCCTCTGGAGTTTGAGCAGACCCCACCCTTTCGAGCCGTCACCCCTCGGGGGGCTATGGGGTCCGCAGCCTCACTGTCGGACCGCCGAGCCAATATTGCCCTGCTCCTCGAAAAGGAGGTGATCAGGAAGGTGGCGGATCCTCCTCCAGACCCGGGGTTTGTGTCCAGGTATTTCCTGGTCCCAAAACGAACGAGGGGCTGGCGCCCCATTCTCGACCTGCACGACCTGAACAGGTTCCTAAGGTCTCGGACCTTCAGGATGGTCACTCTGGCTCAGATAATACCATCCTTGGAACGAGGCATGTGGTTCTGTTCCCTGGACCTCCAGGGCGCGTTCTTTCACGTCCCAATCCGTCCATCTCATCAGAGATTCCTCCGCTTCAGAGCGGAGGGATCCCTTTACGAGTTCCGGGCCATGCCCTTCGGCCTTTCCCTAGCTCCCAGGGTCTTCACCAAATGCATGGCAGTGGTGACAGCATTCCTGTGGCGCCGAAGGGTCCAGGTGTACCCCTACCTGGAAGACTGGCTGATTGCAGCCCCCTCCAAAGCGGAGGTGGAGCGGTCCAGAGATCTGGCCCTCCAGGTTTGCTCTCAGATTGGCCTCCTCATCAACGAGGCCAAGTCAGAACTCGTGCCAAAGCAGGTGATACATTTCATCGGGGCAGAGCTCGACTCTCTTTGAGCCAGAGCATGGCTCCCGGCGGACAGGGCCGAGGTTCTTTCCTCCTTTGCCCAATCATTTCTGGTTGGGCAGTCGCGTCCTGCCCGGGACTTCCTGCGCCTCCTGGGCCTCATGGCGCCTGCACCAGCGTGGTCCATTGGGCCCGCTGGTACATGTGTCCCCTTCAGTGGGGACTGGCCAGCCAGTGGTCACAGCGCTTCGATCCGTTGGATCAGCTAGTGACAGTGACCCAGGGGATGTGGAATGCTCTCCAGTGGTGGACCGTTCTGGCACATCTGCAGGAGGGCATCCCATTTGTCCGCCCTGAGCCGACGGTCTCTCTATCGACCGATGCCTCTCTGATGGGTTGGGGTGCCCATCTGGGGGAGCACAGAGCGCACTGCCTCTGGTCCCCTCGGGAGTCCCGATGCCATATCAACCTGCTGGAGCTTCGAGTGGTTCGTCTAGCCCTCACCGCCTTCGCTCCGTTTCTATGGGTCAAATGGTTCAGGTCCAGATGGACAATACCACAACCATGTACTATCTCAACCACCAGGGCAGGACCCGCTCCATGCCTCTGTGCAGGGAAGCTCTCCGCATTTGGTCACTCGTGCACAGCCTGGAGGCAGATCTCCTTGCCATTCACGTGGCAGGAGCCTCCAACACCCTGGCCGATGCCCTAAGCCGGATAGGGGCTGCGTCTCACGAGTGGTCTCTCCTGCCGGAGGTAGTACAGGATCTCTTCTCCCACTGGGGCACGCCTCAGGCAGACCTGTTTGCCTCCAGGGGGAATGCGAAGCTGAGACTGTTTCATGCCCGCCCCCCTCAGCAGGGCTCGCTGTAGGGGGATGCCTTTTCGAGGCCGTGGACCCTGGGTCTCTTCTACACCTTTCCCCCATTTCCCTTGATCCACAAGGTGCTTCTCAAGGTGAGGAGGGACAAGGTGCAGGTGATTCTGGTAGCCCCAGACTGGCCCCGTCAGTTCTGGTATCAAGATCTCCTCAGTCTCAGCTCCAGGCTCCTGAGGCGGCTTCCAGCCTGCCCGGACCTGATCTCAGTCAATCAGGGGAAGGTATTCCATCCAGACTTTCAATCCCTGCACCTGACTGCCTGGTTCCTGAGCGGCTAGAGTTCCAGGCCTTGGATCTTTCCGACGAGGTCCTCAACGTCGTTGAGGCATCCCGTAAGGAGTGAACCAGAAAGTGCTACGCCTTCAAATGGAAGAGATTTTCCATTTGGTGTCAGGGCAAGGTCCTGGACCCTTCCTCCTGTTCCTTGGCAAGCATTCTGGACTACCTGTGGTCCCTTTCTCAGCAAGGGCTTCGGTCGACGACCCTTAAGGTGCACCTGGCAGCCATCTCTGCTTACCTGGCGTGGGCGGGAAGCGCGGTCGCAGGAGAGGGTGGTCAGGCACTTTTCAAAGGCCTTGATCACGCACCTCCTCCAGTGCAAGAACCTCCACCTCCGTGGGATCTACTGCTGGTATTGGCTAAGCTCATGGGCAGGCCATTTGAACCAATGCACAGGTACGATATCTCTCACCTGTCATGAAAGACCACCTTCTTGGTGGCTATCACATCAGCCAGAAGGATGGGAGAGCTCCAGGCGCTTTCCATCGAGTCTCCTTATCTGGTCTTCCACAGGGACAAGTTTGTCCTGCGCCCCCAACCGAAATTCCTTCCGAAGGTGGTGTCGGAGTTTCACCTTAACCAGGTGTTGACTCTACGGTGTTCTACCCCAATCACACCTCGGGAGGCAGATATAGGCTCCATACTTTGGACCCTAGAAGGCGCTCGCTTATTATAAGGAAATGGGCCGGCTGAAATTCGGGGAGAGGTTCGCCAGCTGTTTGTCACCTACACTGAAGCCGCACCTGGCAGACCTGCAGCCAGCGACGATAGGCAGGTGGGTCACCTCCTGCATAGATCTCTGCTATAGGTTGGCGGGCATGGAGCCTCCCAGAGGATAAGAGCTCATTCTACTCACATATCACAGTATCAGTAGCTGCTCCAGGGACGCCCCTACTTAGAACTCTGCAGGCTGCTACCTGGAAGTCAGCACATACCTTCATCACCACTACCACATCGACCTTGAGTCACGCCGATGCTGGTTTTGGGGCCTCGGTTCTTCAGTCTTTATTCCCTAAGTAGGGAGTGTGCGCCTTGCCTCCCTCCTCCCGGAGAACTGCTAGGAGTCTGCCAGACAGTGTGGATGAACAACATATCCATGTCCCTAGAAATACAGGTTACTCACCTGTAACAGGAGTTCTAGGAATGGTATATGTTGTTCATCCACATGACCCTCCCGACCGCCCCGGCTTCGACTCACAACCATTTCCCAGTGGGCAAGGTCTAGCATCATGGGGCGGAGCCGAGAGTTTTACCACCCAGGTGGGTGGGAGGAGCCAGATTGAAGACCTTCCGGCAAGATTTAAAGTGGCAAGGAACCTGCCAGACAGTGTGGATGAACAACATATACCATTCCTAGAACTTCTGTTACAGGTGAGTAACCTGTATTTCTGTGCCTCTCCCTGTATACCTTGTACTGGACTGATCTCCTGGTTCCTCATGGTAAGTGACCCTCTGAACTTATCTCCAGCAAGGAACTGATGAGCCATGGGGCTGCCAGCCTTTTACAGGCACTGATGATGTGCATCGTTGTGGGCGGCCCACAGCTAGGAAAAGTTCCAAGTGGTCCTGATGCCGACAGCTTACAGTTTCAAAGGTATGGCCCTGTGGAGGAGATTCTCTTGAAGATCTACTGTTACAATGAGTAACTGTTCTTTACTCGCCATTCTGATGATGGCTTCCCCCAAGTGCCTTATCCATCTCCTCACCCTATGCTGGAGGTCTGTGCACTACACTGGTACAGATAGCGATCCCTGAGCCTGCCACCAGGACAACCCACAACACTTCTAGACCCTCCTTTACCTCTTAGTGTACCCCCTGTAACTCTGTGGCCTTGATTCCCTCCTTCACATACACATAGTTGTTTTTATTAGATCTTTGAGGAAATCTCTTGCAGCAGGTCATAACATGTAGGAATGTCCAGCGGAAGATTTCTCAGCAGTCAACCTGTGACCTCCCCCAGACGGCATCACGTGTTGTATCTCTGCATATATAAAAGGGGGAGGTCCTGGAGGCACCTCAAGTTCTTTTCCACTGTGACCTGCACGCTACACAACCCTCCCAGACTTTAGCTTACAGTTGATGATGAAGAGTTCTACCAAACGTTCCTTAGCGGTGCTACCCAGTTCTTCGTGTTTCTTCACCGATGCCTTTGAACCCTTGGTTCCATAAGTGTTCCTGTGGCCAACTTATCACGACTGAGGACCTCCACAATGTCTGCATTTGGTGCCTCGGCCCCGAACATGGTACCAGCATCTGTGTCCTTTGTAAGCAGTTCAGCAAGACCACTGACCGGCAAAGGCTTCAGCAGTTTCGAGAATTTTTGATGGAGTACTAAAGGAGCTTAATATGTATACCCTTGAGGAAAGAAGGGAGAGAGGGGACATGATAGAAACTTTCAAGTACCTCAAGGGAATCAACAAAGTCCAAGAGGGTAGCATCTTTCAGAAAAAGAGATGTGCAAGAACAAGGGTCACAATTTGAAGATAGAGGGGGGACAGCTTAGAGGTAATGTGAGGAAGTATTTTTCACAGAGAGGGTTGTGGATGCATGGAACAGCCTCCCTGAGGAGGTCGTGGAGTCAAGAATAGTGGGAGAATTCAAGAATGCATGGGACAGGCATAAGGCAGTCCTAGTGGGGGGGGTTGGAGGAAGTAAGCTGTTGGTTAACTAGGACCTGCAGCTTATCTGTTAGGTAGGAAAATGGGCAGACTGGGTGGGCCAAGCGGTCCTTATCTGCCATCAAATTCTGTGTTTCTATGTTTCTAGTAGAAAGTTGCCCTCCTGGAGCAGGAGCAATGCTTGAAGCCTTGGGAGTCTTCTGCTTTTTCTTCGGGGTCTCACCAATCTACGAGTGGCCTCTCTTCATCGACATCGAAGAACCATACCAGTAAGACTAAGCAAGTTTCTTCCACTTCTTCCTCATCACCAAAAGGTTTGCCCTCCTCCTCCCATTCACGGTAGTTGGGACTTCAGAAAAAGAAGTTAGTCCTGGAGACCCTTGCAGATGCTTATGCTAAGTTGTCCTCTACTCCGTCAGTGACCTCTGGCTCTTCTTCCTCCTCCCACCCGTCAATGGGCCCTCCGTCGATAACTGCAGCAGAAGTGATTACTTTCCAGCTTCCACCTCTGCAATCTCCATCACAGGTTTCCACCTACCGTCTGTCAGTAATGGTGCCTGCCCCATCAACGGCAGTTCGCTCCACTTCTACAGCTACTACTCCGTCAATGATTTGGGGATCTATTGTACATCCCTCATTGATGGCTGGTGGGTTGTTTCCATTACCGTCCCCTATTTCATCTGTAGTACCTATTCAGTCTGTTCAGTCTGCTCCGAAAACGATGACAGCTGCTGCTTCCCAGTTAGCAATGGTATTTGTCCAGGTTCTGATTCATACCATTCTGGACCTCACGAAGCAGACTCCTAGGTCCCAAGAGGGTGAGGTGGTAGTCCCTGTCTCTGCCTCCTCCAGACATTCCTCTATCTTGCGGACTGCTGGTTCCTCTCCAGTCCCTCATGTATATTCACAGAGGGACGTGGACATGGAGGACCCCTTTCTTCCAGAATGGGATCTTGCTGATCAGGATGAGGAGGTGGATGCTCCAGACTCCTTTTCTGAGTCTTCCGCCTCCCCTGTTCCAAGGGCTTCCACTCTGGAGTTGCCTTGCTCCTCTCCGGATGATTCCAGTTTCTCCAACATTATGGTCCACCTACGAAAGACTTTTGGCTTTCCTGAAATGGAGCAAAATGCCTTCCGTAGAAAGTTAGCCAACTACTTGGGGTTCACGGCCTGTCCTTTTTGGTCATCCTACCTTTAATAGGCACGTTTGAGGATGCTGTTTGGGCAGCTTAGCAGCAGCCCTTCTCTATTCCTTCTAACCCTCGGAAGGCCAATAGAACTTATCAGGCCCCTCTGGAACACCCTTATTTTGCCTCCCCTCCACAGGCTGACTCTGTAGGCATTAATGTGGCTCATGATAGGTCTGCTAAACATAAACATTTGAGTGCCCTGCCTCCGGACAAGGACTCCAAGAAGCTGAATGTGATGGGGGGAAAGGTCTATTCATTGAATTACATGGGTCATCTCTTGAAATACCAAAATAAGATCCTGAAGGCTTCCCAAGCTGCGGTCCATTCGTTTCCTGTAGGGGCTCCGAAAAATGATCTCACGCCAAGTTGTCAGCAGCGTCCGCTGTCTGCCTTCACTTACTGAGAGCCACATATGATGCAGTAGTTTCATCTGCTTGGGCTTCTTCTGCTGGCATTTGCCTCAGGCATCATCTAGGCTTTGGGTTTCAAGATTTGCCCGGATGTCCAACATTCCATACTTAATGCAAACTTTAAAGGGGGAAAACTTTTCAGACCACAGACCCAGGAGATACTGACCACTTTACAGAATTCTGGTCGTATTCTCCAATCAGTACATACCATGTACCATACCCAAGCTAAACCTGCATACAGGGGTGGGTACAGGTGCTCCGCTGGCAGGCAATGCCTCGCTAATTGGCAGCAATCCAGTACTAAAAGAAAGGCACAGGTCTCTCTACCTAGCCCATGGGCCACCACAAAGGTGCCCCGTTACACCCCTGCTGCTGCCCAGCAGAGTCAGCCCTTGGTCTGATGGTCCCCCTCTGGCCGTGGGTCTCGAGGCCCTTCCCTTGGACGTTGGGGGCAGGTTTTCCTTGCACCTTCCAGGCTGGCAATAAGTAACCTTGGATTTGTGGGTCCTCCAGTTGATTCAGTCAGGTCACACATTAGAACTGCTGGGGTTCCCCCACATATGCCCCCAAAGGCCTCTCGTTACCCACCCCAACCAGGAATCCATTCTAGAAAGCGAAGTACAAGCTCTACTCAAACATGCTATAGAACCAGTCCCTCTCTCGTAGAAGGGTCAAAGCTTCTATTCCCATTTTTCTCTGGTCCCCAAATGGATGGGAGACTTGCATCCAATTTTGGATTTCAGACTCCTAAATCTCTACAGTGAATACAAAAAGTTCAGAATGGTGTCCCTGCCAACTCATCTTCCCCTTCTGAACATGGGAGATTGGCTCTAGTCTGTTCCCTGGATATGAAGGATGCCTGTCTGCATATTCTGATGCATCCTGCCCACAGACGGTTCCTTCGGTTTCAATTTCAGGGGGTTCATTACTAGTTCAGGGCCCTCCCATGTGGCTTATCATCAGCCCCTTGGGTCTTCACAAAGTGCCTGGCTGTGGTGCCAGCTGCCCTTCAGAGGGAGGGATTACTCACAGTATCGCCCATTTGGGCTGGCAGTATAGCCTAGAGATTAGAGGAACGAGGTGTGAACGAGCTTGATACATCCAGCAGACCAGACCTGAGTTTGATTCTCACAACCTCCACTTGCAAACTGTGTGACTCTGAGCAAGTCACTTAACCGCCGAGTGCTGCCAGGTCGCCCCTGAAAACAGGCACTTGTGCCTAGTGGGCCTTACCTGGTTACCAAAGACTTAAAAAAAAAAAAATATATATGTCTTTCCCCTACCTGGACGACTGACGTCTGAAAGTTCCAACTAGTCCTTAGTTGGCCCCCACCTTAGTCCCACACGCTCAGATGTTTTCCTCAGTGGGAATTACAGTGAACATCCAGAGATCCAAAATGGATTACTCACGGTATCTCCCAGTATATTGGGGCGATCCTGGATACCAAGGAAGGCAAAGCATTTCTTCCCAGGGACAGGGCTCACAAGTTGATCAATTTGGCATCATGCCTGTGGGAGTCTTGTTACGCCTTGGCTCGAGAATATTTTCACCTCTTAGTCACATGACTGCAGCCATTTGCATGATCCCTCTTGCTTGACTTCGCATGTGGGTCCTCCAATGGACTCTAAGGTTTCAGTGGTATCAGAAAGACCAAGACTTCGAGGCAACAGTCCTGTTGTCCTTTCTGACACTTCGGGAACTTCATGGTGGATGTCCCTGGACAACCTGTTGTGCGTAATTCCTTTCCAGCCCCCCCCCATCCTTTGTCGTATCCTGACAACAGGTACTTCTTTAGAACATAAGAACATGACAGCAGATGGGGACAGTGTGATCCATCTAGGGCTGCCCATTATTCAACCTACTCCCCCCAAGTATATTCCCTTATTTCAGTATTCTGCTATGTCTGTCCCAAGATATTTTGAACTCCGTAACTGTCTTGAGAGTCCACGACCTCCTGCGGCAGCCTGTTCCATGGTTCCACCACCCTTTCGGTGAAGAAAAACTTCCTAATGTTGCTCAGAAATCTCCCTACCATTAGATATATGTTGTGGCCTCTAGTACATGCCTCCTTATTTTCTTGGATGAAGTTCTGATTCTGCACTGAGCTGATACTCTTTAGGTATTTAAAGGTTTCTATCATGTCTCCTCTGTTCCAGGGAGTATGTGTTTAATTCTTTAAGTCTTGTCTCATAGGGTTCGTGGTGAAGGTCCTGAACTGTCTTTGTTGCTCTTCTTTGCACAGTTTCCAGATGGTCTATATCCTTTTTAAGGTGGGGTCTCCAGAACTGAACACAGTATTCCAGGTGTGACCTCACCAAGGATCTGTAAAGTTGGATTATCACTTCACGCTTTCTTCTTGTGATCCCTCTTCCGATGCAAATGAGAATGTTACTGGCTTTCTGTGCCACCTTCTCACATTGTCTCCCTACCTTTAGGTCATTGGACACCTTAACCCCTAGGTACAGTTCTAGGTTTGTGATGGCTAATAGCTTGCCCAATAGGTAGTAATTTGTTCGTTTTTTTTTTTTCCCTAGGTGCATGACCTTACACTTTTTGCTGTTGAACTTCAACTGCCAAGTTCTAGACCATTCTTACAGTTTTGTTAGGTCTGATTCAAGTCGCTATGGCCCCTTCCTGTGTGTCCACCCTGTTGCAGAGCTTGGTGTCATCTGCAAACAGGCATACTTTCCCCTCCAATCCATCTGCGATGTCACTGATGAATATACTGAAGAGGACTGGTTCAAGCACCGAACCCTGCGGAACCCCACTGTTCACCATCCCCTCTCTCGACAGGGTGCCGTTCACTACAACATTCGAGGTCCTCCCCTGAAGCCAGTTTCTCACCCAGTTAACAATTTTCTCTCCTACACCTGCATTTTCCAGTTTGTTAATAAGCCTTCTGTGAGGGATGGAATCAAAGGCCTTACTAAAGTCAAGATATACAACACCTAGTGCCCCACGTTGGTGTACTACTTTTGTCACCCAGTCAAAGAATTCTATCATGTTGGAGTTGAATCTGTTTGGCCTCTTTGCAAAATGCAAAACTGCCTTTTTACTGCACTCTTGAGCCAGGTCCTGGAGCTTTAAGTGGCTGGGGCACGCATCTGCAGGATGTCTGCTCCCAAGGGTCCTGGACAACAACAGAAACAAATCTCCACATCAGTATTCTATAGATGAGGGCAGTCCTGTATGCCCTACAGGCTTTTGAGATCCTCCTTCCTCTGGGCTGTCTTCAGATTCAGTGTGAGAGATCCACAGTGGTACATTATCTGAACAAGTAAGGTGGCACCCAGTCATATCCCCTTTGCAGGGAAGCGCTGAGGGTGTGGTATTGGGCAACCCAAAGGAACATCCATTCCTCACAGTCTATGTCCCCAGTATCCACAATACTCTGGTGGACACTCTAAGCACATCTTTCTTCCAAAAACACGAATAGAAACTCCTCCAGTCAATACTGGACGTTTTTCTGCGTTGGAGCTGCCCGGAGTTTGATCTGTTTTCCTCTCCGCAAAACGCAAAACTGCCTCTTTACTGCTGTCTCAAGCCAGGTCCTGGAACTTTATGGCTGGAGACATTATCTCATTCCTGGACAGGAAGATATATTTACGCATTCCCTCCCTTCCCTCTTATTCAGAGGGTTCTACTCAAACTGGTCTGGGATGAGTCAACCATGATCCTCATTGTGCCTCTTTGGCCGCGGCAGATATGGTTCCCCTTGCTCTTGCGCCTGGCGATCCAAGACCCTCTACCTCTGTCGATTTATCCAGGCCTTCTGTCTCAGGCAGGGGGCTCCTTGCTACATCCCAACCTTCACTCACTGCATCTCCATTCCTGGCTCCTGACGATGTAGTTCTTTCCAGATTCCAGGTCTCCCCGCGTGTAGCTGAGGTCTTGCAGGCAGCCTGTAAACCTTCCACAAGGTCTTCCTACTCCATAAAATGGAAACAATTTTCTGTCTGGGTTTCTACATAAGGGCTGGACCTCTGTGCTTGCTCACCTCAGCATATTTGGGATTATTTGTCATCCCTGTTGGAAGATGGTCTTAAAATACTCTTCTGTGAAAGTACACCTTTCCGCTATTTCTGCCTTTCATTTACCTGTGGACAACAAACCATTGTCCCAACGTACGATTATGAGGACCTTTTTAAAAGGAATTCTTCATATTCATCCCCCGATTTGGGATCCTGTCCCATTGTGGGATTTGAATTTTGTGCTTGAAAAACTTATTTTAAGGCCCTTTGAACCTGCAGCCTCTAATGAGCTGTGTTACCTATCTTGGAGAAAACTCTTCCTAGTTGCCATTACGTCAGGTCGGCATATTTCAGAGTTACAAGCACTGATGTCCAAGGAACCCTACCTGCAGTTCCATAAGGTTAGGTTCTCTTTACGTACCAACCAGAAATTTCTCTTGAAGGTGGTATCAGAATTCACGTTGAATCAATCCATGCACTTACCTGTGTATTTTTTGGAGCCAGCGACTCAAGGTGAATCCTTGCTCCACACTCTCGATGTGCCTAGAACACTTTGATATTATCTGTCTTGTACTAAAATCAGTGCAGACATCCGAACAGCTTTTTGTTTTATTTCTTTTGCCCCTGAGAAAGAGGGCGTTCCTGTTTTAAAGCAGTGCTTGTCCACTTGGTTGGCCAACTGTATACTTTATGTTACAAAAAGCACGATAAGCCACTTCCCAGAGTGGTCAAACCTCAATCTGCAAGAGGTATGGCTACTTCAGCAGCATGCTTTCGAAGAGTCTCAGCAATTGAAATTTGTGAAGCTGCTACTTGGTCTACTGAACATACTTTTATGAAGTATTACAGTCTGGATGTTGCTTCCAAGAAGCTTACCAGTTTTGGACGGGCCATCCTCCAAGGCCTATTGTCCTAAGTTACTGCTTCCTCCTCAATGTTTCCCAACTGGTGGGGACTCATTCCTATATGTTATGACCTGTTGCAAGAGATTTCCTCAAAGAAGATAGTATAATTGCATAAGAACTTAACCGTTACAGTAGATCTGCAACAGAATCTCTTGCAGCAGATCATGCTGCCCCTCCCGCCTTCCCCTTTGCTTCCTGCTTCAGAAGGGTTAGTTGGCTCCAATTATTACTTTCAGAATATATTACGGGCTGCTTTTTTATTTTGTGTCCTCCTTGGTTCCCCTCGGAGGCCTGTCAGAATGGATTCTCATTTCGGTCACTGAGATGGAAAAGAACCGAGGTGCCTCTGGGACCTCGCCCTTTTATATGTACAGAGATACAACCTGTGATACTGTTGGGGGAGGTTCCAGGTTGACTGCTGAGAAATCTTATGGAGGAAATGATGCCTATGGCTGGACATTCCTATATGTTATGACCTGTTGCAAGAGATTCTTTTGGAGATCTTCTGTTACGGTAAGTTCTTATGCAACTGTACTTTTTAAAAGAACTTCTTCCACAGACAATTAGCCGTGATTGACAAATTGTAGAAGTGGATATAGCTTAATACTTAGAGCAAGATGCAAGAAATTGCAGTCCAGGGTTTGTCATCATAGGAGGGCTATACAAAATATATCAGTGTTCACCACATCTTGACATTCAGCGTGAGCCTGCTCTGCCATAACAGACCTGACCTGTAGCGGAATAAGGAAAAAAAATTCTCATAGCTTTAAACAGTTCCTGATAAACTGTGGAGGTCTAATAGAACTAGATAAATTGAAACTATATAGTGTGTATCAACCTAGAGTTTACACACACTGCATTCTATTATATTGGCAGAAAAATGCAGATAGAAGTGATCTGATTTCACTAAATTATAGCTTCTCAATCAGATGAACAAAGTGGGTGATTTGATACCTTTTATTAAATATAGAGGATAATGCCTGAGTAACAGTGATTAACCCACGATGTAATTACCTAAAGCAGTTGCCAGGACAACCAAGTAAACCTTGAGAGCGCAGCTCGAGAGGTTTACAGTTGTCATGGCAGCCTCTAGAGGTGATTACATCCATGGTTGACCACTGTTACTCAGGCATTGTATTTTATAATGTATGGAAAAACTAGACACTGGGGGGAGAAAATACAGTTTTTTTTCAATGTGCACTTGTTCTCTTGCTCAGCTATGAATACCTCCTGGTTTGAATGTTGAGCAACTGAAGTGCTGAAATTAGCCATTGCAATCTATACTGCAGCAGGTCTGTAACTGTCTGAATGGAATGTGTGTGTTTTGAACGAATGTCCAAGCAGCAGAGCACCTTTCCTTTCCAAGAATTTTGACAGGTGGTGACATTCTATCCTGTAATACCATCATTATGACATAGTTAAGCAAGGTTTACAGCATACTGATGTAATAGCGATGGGATTATCAGGTTATAAACTGATTGCAGGAGTTAATAGACACTGTCCATACATAATACAGTAAATAAATATTGTAATGTATGACATCCCGGACATTTTAGGAGTTATTCTTGGCACTGGCTTCCACAAGGGGGAGCGGGGGTATTACAACATTCAGAAGCTACAAAAACATGTCAAACTGCATATTTAGAGGTTAGCAGCAGAACCGCTTAACGGGCGGGCGGGGTCTTCCTAACAGTCCTCTGGAGTCCGATTTTGCTATTTCAGACAGCTAAAATAAGGGTTAAGTTATCTGTTAAAAGATTTTTCAAAATATGAGTCTGTAGCCGAATAAGGGCAATATTACTGCTGCAGTCGGAGAAAGTACCTAGATCCTCTGAGGAATGGCAGGCAAGTGAGCGGGTCCATGCAGCTAGTGCACTTCTGACACCGACTTATGGTAACATTCGCCATCGAAGCACACCGGTGTTATTTCAAAGTGTTTTAATGATCTTTGCACACAGGTAGTTCACTGATTAAATCTAGTCTCTCCTTTACATATACTGTACTACAACCACTCCTCCCCTGCCCTGACTCTCAAGAACAGAGAGTAACCAGGTATGGCCATGTCCCAGTTGTGGTGCTCAATACACCATGATTCTGTTATGGGCCCCTAATTCCAGATTAGAATCCGCCATGATGGCTTCCAGATCTGGAATTTTGTTACCAAAGCCCCTTGCATTACTGCACATAGCACTCCACACCTCCCCCCCCCCATCCACTACACTGCTTCTCCCTCCCATTCCTGCATATGTTGTTTCCTGAATCCTGCCTTGACTTTTCATTTCCATTTTTACTTTCACTTTTCCTGGTCACCTTCAATCCCCTGTCCTCCCCTACCTGAGTTATAGTCCTCTTTTCTTCCTTCTTGTCCCAGTCCCTGCCTTTCTGAGCTTCTGCCCTGAGGTAGTTTTCTCCCCTCTGGCCTCCCTGACACTTGCCATCCAGGTGGGTGAGACAGTTGTTGCTTCCCCAGTTTTACTGCCTTCTCCCCCCGGTTAGGTTAAATGCAAATTCCAAGTAGCATTTAAACCTGCCATAAACCACAGAATCATAGAAGCTTGATAGCAGAAAAGGACCATACCGGCCTATCTAGCCTGCCCTTTTTTTCTCCTTACACCTCCCCTGATACTCAGCCCCATATGCTTGTCCCATGCCTTCTTGAATTCTTCCACCGATTTAGCCCCCACCACTCCATCTGGTGATCTGTTCCAGGGCTCCACCACCCTCTCCATGAAGAAACACCTCTCACATTGAACATGTATCTTTTTTCTTGCAGTCTGAGGCTGTGCCCTCTAGTTTTGACACCATCCTTCCTATTAAGTAAACCCTCTTCTCCCACTTTGAGCCCCTTTACATATTTAAAAGTTTCAGTCATGTCTCCCCTTTCCCTCCTTGTCTCCAGCGTGTACAGATCCATCTCCTTACACCTCTGCTTGTATAACTTTCCCTGAATACCCTGCACCATCTTGGTTGCCCTTCTCTGAACCGTCTCCAGTGCATCTATATCCTTGCGGAGATGTGGTCTCCAGAACTGAACCCCATACTCCAGGTGGCCTCACCATGGCTTTGTAAAGGGGCATTATTACCTCCCTCCTTCTGCTAGTAATGCCCCTGCATATGCATGCCAACATTCCATTGGCCTTTCCCGCCGCCCTGCTACATTGGATTCCTACTTTAAGGTTCGAGGAGACTATGATCCCCAGATCCCTCACCTGTTCTGTTACTTTAATTTCCTCCCCACCTAGGGTGTACCCTGCTTTTCTGTTCCTACTCCCCGAAAGCATCACAGCACACTTCCTGGCATTAAAGTTCAGCTGCCACATCCCAGATCATTTTTCAAGCATCTTTAAGTCCTCTCTAATGTCCTCCACTCCCCGGGGTGTCCACCCTATTGCATACTTTCGTATCATCAGCAAATAGGCACACCCTCCCCCTCAAACTCTCAGCAATATCACTGATGTAGATGTTGAAGAGAAGTGGACCCAAAACTGACCCTGTAGCACTCCATCTTCACCCTCGCCATCCCGGAGTGCACCCCGTTTAGCACCACCCTCTGAGTTCTTCCTGACAGACAGGTGGCCACCCAGCTTATTTTCCCACCCAACTCCAGGCTTTCCATCTTGCTCACCAGCCTCATATGGGGGACGGTGTCAAAGGCTTTACTGAAGTCCAGATAGGCCACATCCACCACCATCCCCCAGGTCAGTCACCTGAGTCACCCAGTCAAAGAACTGAATTAGGTTTGTCTGGAAAGACTTCCCCTTCGTGAACCAATGCTGCCTTATCTTCCCAGGTTGGTCCCCAGTCCTTGATGGAGCCTAAGCTTTCCTCCATGCACCATGCCCCATGCCTTCAGCCATTCATGTGCTCCTCTTTCCATTCATAAGACAGTTATGTGTCTTGTTTAATGTGCCAACAGGACCAGAAATTGGGTATGACAGTGAATTAAGTTTGTATTATAAAATGGGAAAGGGAAACAGAGGTCCTGATTGGTCAGATCTGATCACATGACCATACATTATTCCAGTACAATTGCACAGGTCAGAAATACTTAACTTTCTGAACCTCATTACTTAGTATGGCCCTCCAGGGTGTGCATAATTGTGGAATAACGCAACTTCTGTGGTGTGTAAGGCAAGTGGCATTGCCTTGTGCCTCACTTCCAAGGTGTGTACCACAATAACGCTTAACCTGATTTGCCTTATTGATTAAAGAGTACTTTACCGTAAATGCTTCAAGTTGTAATAGGGATGCCTTAAGGGCAAAGACAGAGAAAAGTAAGGAAATAAATTTTTGGTTTCATGAAGCACCCTTCATACAAACTGTAACCAAAGTACTTTACTGTCCAGGGGATATAATGCACACAGTGTTGCAGGCTGTATACCGAGAGAGCTTAAGCAAAGGCAGGTTAAGTGACATGCTCAGGGTCTCACAGTGAGGAAGTGACAGCTGTGAGATTTAAACCTGGTTATCGAAATTTACAGCTCAGTTCTTGAACCATTAGGCAAAACGACCTCCCTGTAAAGGGAATACGTATACAGTATGCTTAGGTTTCCAAGAGGAGACATGACAGAGCTCTTGGAGATGGAGCAGTGTTCTGCAGAGTTTGAGAAACTGCATGAGATGATAAAGAATCTGGATATTTTAGGAAAATCAAATCAAAGAAATGCAAAGAAAAATACTAAAGATTACACACAGATCATTAAGCCATGCAGTCTTCTAACAATGTAGCTTCACCACTTTCTCACAGGCTGAACTATTCAACAGAAAAGAAACTCTGACAAAATCATGAAACTGTCCAAAATATGATGGGGTGACCCACATTGCCTCACACTGTAAGGGCCTGTGCACCCATCCCATTTTGTGTCAAAAGGTTGAGATCTGTGTATAAAAGCAAGACAAACATAGTTACAAACTTATGCAGTTGATTTGCTCTGCAGTTAGAGCCGTTTCAGAAGATATTTTATAAGTGAATGTTTTCTGTGTAAGCAATAAACCACAACAGAGCACACATTTCTAGAGAATTAACTTATGCAGCCATTTTGGGTCGGGTTAAGCAATGGATGGGTCCGACGCCACATGGCACTACTGGTAAGAATGGATTTTTAATGCATGCCACAGGTGAATTGGAAGACACAAGGCCAACAGCCAAGTGACCTTTAGTGCACCCAGGAAGTCCTTAATTCTCAAGAAATGGGTTATTGTGTTTATAAAATGTGAACAGTTTGTTTTTAATGGAAAAAAGTTTTATTTTCCTTTAGTTAGGTTGATGCTAGGTAGAATGTAAGAGTTTGATAACAAAGGTCAAATGCCTTTGAATGAACCCAGGAAGTGCATTTATTTTGAAGAACCCTATGCACTGTTGTGGGTTTTTGTGTTTAAAAAGTTGAAAAGTATTTATTTTAAGGGAAAAAACATTTTATTTTCATTTTGTTAGGTTGTTCCTAAGCAGATTAGTTACAAACCATTGGTATACCAGAGTTTAAAGAGCAGGTAGCCCCTTGTTTTTGGTGATTTAAGAATCAGTATGTGTTTGTGATGTTAATAAACAGTGGTATACCTTTTTTTTTTTTTTTTTGTCTCTTAATTTACCAAGTCCGATGAGGCCAGCACTTATCTGATGTTTTATGAATCAGGACGTGAGCGCCCTCTATTTCCTTGACCCCCTGGGCAGTGAAGCTTAAATCTCACTAACATCACTTCCAGAATAAACATAGGCTTTATGCTCCACATTGAGAAAGCAGTTAATCACTGACTGTTACTATGACAGCAGTGCACATGCTCGTTCACTTTCTTCCGTTAGCCGTTCGGCCCCCCCCCACACACACACACACACACGCAAGAGCATTCTCCCTTTTGTGAGAAGCAAGCAGAGGCTTGAAAGAACAGCTGACAGAAGTAGAAAACTAGACAGATCTACTGTAAATGTGCTGCTGGTTTGGGGGACTGTCCCATCTGACTGTGAGGAAATATGTCCTTGTTTTTTTAAACGGACTGATTACTGATTTTATGTATTTTTTATATGCACTGGCATAGCTTTATTTAGATGTTTGGTGAGAATGGCATGTTTCTGTGTCAGAAAATGAGGAATACAAGGTGAGAATGACTGTTAACTTTTTATTTCTACAGCTTTCTGACACAGAAACGTGCCGTTCTCACCAAACATCTAAACAAAAATATACCGGTGCCTCTCAAATGCAGTCGATTCCGTTTATATGCACAAGGTCGATACATCAAGAAATTGTGCATCTTTCTGAAATGGCATGTAAATGAAATGGCTAAAATTGTGATCCAGGTGATGCTGAATTACGTGAGCGTATTCTGTACTTACCATGTTGAAATACACAGCTTTTGCAGCATTATCAAACCAAACATAATTTTTAAAGTTGATGTAATGTATTTGCTTCACTTGATTCACTTTCAGTTTCAGGTTGTTAACCCTTGTGTTTAGTGTAGTTATTTGGGAGGGATTGCTTTGTAGTTGAGTAGGCAACAGTCTCTTAAGTGCCTTTCAGAAGTAACTAACACACAACATCTATGCCAAATTCCCAAACCAGATCTTTTAGACTGCACCTCAGGATATCTGCTTTCTCGAGCAACTTTATCAGCAAGGGACGGTGCTTTTCTTTTCCCTGTTGGGGGTGAGTCTGGAAAGTGGGGAAGGGGGACTTGTTAAACAGCATAGTATTTATCACTAACTGAAAGTTATTATAGATAGTACAGGGTTTTAAATAATTGATTAGCATTTTTTTTTTCCTTGGGACAATGCTAACTGTACAGAAATTATTTATATAGGTTTTCTAGAAGTGTTATGTTTGTTAAACACAGTGAGGCAAGTGCTATGCATTTTCACAATGTTTTAGCACTTTTATGAGCAAAATGCTAATCAATTTTTGGAGTTAAATAAAACCCTGTAGTGTAGACTGTATACATAAAATCATTAATCAGACCATTTAAAAAAAAAAAAAAAAAAAGATATCAGAAACCGCGAGCACATATACAACCTGTCTAGCTTACAGTTCCTGTCGGCTGTTTGTTCAAGCCTCTGCTTCCCGCTTGCATGGACAGTGCTCTCTCTCTCGTGTGGGGAGCAGACTGAACAGCTAATGGTAGTGCACTGCTGTCACAGTAACAATGACTGACAGCTTTTTCAGTGTAGCGCATGAAGCCTGAGTTCTTTCTGGAACTGACATCTGTAAGAGTCTGGTTTCACAGAGCAGCAGGTCTGGGTCAGGGGGAAAAGGATGCTCCCTTCCTGACTTATTTATTTATTTATTGTGTAATCGGATTTACAACCTTTGAGCCAGAGGCTTGTTTACAAAGGTACCTCGTCACAGAAAGGACATACAGAGTCAACATACTTACAGAATACAATCATACAGAATAGCATAGTTTTACATAATTGCTTGAACACAAAGAGTAATTAAAAAACATTTCAGAATTGACAGGTTTAGTACCAGCAGGTACTAGCAGTGGAAAGGGAGGCCGTGGGGGGTGGGGTGAGGGGGATTTCGGCCCAGAGGACTACATCAGTAGTGTTTTGAGAGCAGCAGAGCATCTGTTAGCGACAGGTGCAGCAGTGGGTGTTGAACAATAGGTTCCGCAGGGCAGTTTTGAAGAGGGCAATTTTGGTGGTGTTGGAAATGGCTGCGGGGAGCGAGTTGAACCAGGACAAGGCTCTGTAGCTGAACGACCTCTGTGCCCGGGTGGTCTTAGTTCTGGGTACTAGTAGGGTGACCTTGTCAGCGGTTCGGGTAGTGACTGTGGAAGGTGTAAGTTGGATGGAGGCAGAAACCCCGGGGGAGGGGGAGCCCGAGTAGAATCTTCTTAGTAGGCAAGTTTGGTAGCGGAGGCGTTCATCGAGGCTAAGGAGTTTGGCCATGTCATAAAGCTGACAAGTGTGAGTGAGCCTAGGGGCACTGGTCACTAGTCTGCAAGCCTTGTTTAGGGTGAGTCGAATCCTGTTGAGGGCTGTGGAGTCAGCAGCACCATAGACCGGAAGGCCGTAATCCACAAGGGACATTACTGAGGACGTAATGGTAAGCCTGAGGGCATCAGGTGGGAGGCAGTTCTTGTGACAGTAGAGGATGCCAAGACGAGCGTTAGCGGTGGATGTGAGGGCTGTATTGTGGGCATGAAAGGTGAGGGCTGAGTCAAAGGTGATCCCAAGGTATTTGTAAGAGTAAACTTGTTCAAGTGGTTGATGAGTGCTGGGGAAGATTTGGAAGGAGTTGTTACTGGCTTTGTTCTGGTGGTGGGCAAAGAGCATTGTCTTGGTTTTTTTGAGGTTAATGACTAGTCTGCTCTCCTTAAACCAGTTCTCTACATCATTGAAGGAGCGTTGGAGGGAGGTGGGATTTCTGTGGGCAACATAAATAATGGCGGCGTCGGCATACAGGAGAATATTGCCAGAACAGGCACTGGGCAGGGTGTTTAGGTAGAGACTAAAGAGTAATGGGCCCAAGATAGAGTCATGGGGAACCCCTGAGTGGATGGGACGGGTTTCTGAGTATCCCATTGTTTTTGACATGCTGGGAGCGGGCTGTTAGGTAACTCGCACACCAGGTGAGGGGGACAGCAGAGAAACCTGTGTGGTAGAGGGCATTTAGTAGAAGGGGGTGGGAGACGGTGTCAAAGGCCTTAGAGAGGTCAATGAACAATGCTCCAGCTAGGGAACTGGTGTCCAGGGAGGAGTGCAGGAAGTTGGAGAACTCCATTAATGCTGTACTTGTACTGTGACCAGCGCAGAAGCCATGCTGTTCCGGGCATAGAATGTTGTATTTTGCTAAATATTTGGTGAGTTGAGTGGCCACCATTTTTCTAAGGCTTGGGGGGAAGGGGAGATGGAGATTGGACGATAGTTGCTGGGGGTGGACCTGTCTACTCCTTTGTGAATAGGTGTGACTATAGCTGTTTTTCCATGCTGTGGGGAATTGCCCCCGACAGAGGGACCGGTTTAGTAGGCCAGTGAGTGGGACCAGGACATCATCCAGGACCAGTCGGAGTATTTTTGGATCCAGGGAGTCGCTGCTAGGACTGTTGCTATTTAGCACTTTAAGCATGAGCAGTCTGGCTTCCTGGACTGATACTTTGTGTAGATAGAACTAGGGGCACTGAGGATCTGAGGACGGTGGGTCGGGAGTTGGGTCGAAAAAGTTACTTGGGAGGACAGGGCTAAGATCTGTAATTAGGAGTTAAGGCAGTTGGCAATGTCAGTGGGGTCATTAAAGGTAGAGCCATTGACCGTAAGCTGGGCTGGGGGGAGCGTGATTTCCCATTTATTTCTTTTATATTGTCCCAGAAGTTCCGGGCACACCCCAAGGAGGAGGTGAGGGTGGCCTGGTAGTGGTCTGCCTTGGCTTTTCAGATGGCCCACGTGCACCTGTTATGTGCAGCGTTATATGCCTGTTTGTCAGCTGTCTGGTCGGTCTCAGTGGTTATGTGCCAGAGGTTATCCCTATCCCTGAGCATTTGGAGTAGGGCAGCGGTGACCCAAGGTGCATTTTGCCTTTTGGAGCAGATCATGGTGAAGGGTGCAAAAAGATCACAGGCTTTGTTAAAGGCTTGTGAGAAGAGGTTGAGGGCAGCATCACTGTTGGTTGCATGGTGGATGGGAGACCAATCAGTCTGAGCGAGGAACTGTTTGATTTTTTCAGTCCGCCTGGGCGGTGATGCCTATGGCGTGTGGTTTGGGCTACATGTTTGGCGGTGGGGGCAGACCAGAGGAATAGGAGAGGGGAGTGGTCGCTTAAGGAGTCCGGGAGGACTTGAATATCCTGAATCTTTTGGGGGCGGTTGGAGACAATGACGTCTAGGAGGGTGCAAGTCCCTGTAGTTTGGTTACATCTAGTGGGTTGGGAGATGAGTT
Source organism: Neoceratodus forsteri (assembly GCA_016271365.2). NCBI lineage: Eukaryota > Metazoa > Chordata > Ceratodontiformes > Ceratodontidae > Neoceratodus > Neoceratodus forsteri. Next base: position 179,260,439 of record CM057456.1, read on the forward strand.
GGGTCAGGTCTAATGCAGCGAAGGTGTCTCTTATTGGTGAGGCAGAGGGACTGAGCCAGTTCACGTTGAGGTCTCCGACTAGGACTTGTTGTGCTTTATGTGGGAGGGAGGAGAGATATTCAGTGAGAGACAATATCGCTGGGGTCTGAATCCTTGGGGGTACATAGGAGACTGTGAAACAGAGCGGGCTGTTGGATAGGTCTGGGGTAAGTTTGAGGATAAGGGCCTGGGCACCATCTACAAGCTTGGGGGCAGGGAGTGCGTGGCCAATGATGGTGTCACGAGTGTAAAACGCACAACCGCCTCCGCGTTTACCTGCTCGATCCTCGCGATATATGGTGTAGCCCAGAAGGGAGACAAAGGAATCTGAGGTGGACTTATTTAGCCAGGTTTCTACTAGGGCTATGATGTCTGGTTGGTGTAGTATGACCCAGCACTGAATGGCAGCGAATTTTTTCAGCAGGCTGCTTATGTTTATGAAGGCAATGTGGAATCCATTGGACCTAGTTGGTGGACTGGTGGGGGCAGGGCCTTGGTTAGGGTGGATATTACCAGAGAGGAGTAATAGAATGACTAAGGTTCTAGCCCTGGGGTGGCAGTTTAACTTTTTGGGAGTACGTTGAGAGGCAGGGCAGGCAGTAGGGGAGCAAGGGGTGGGCAGGGTTTGGAGGGTCTGGAAGACACAAAGGCAGTGGAGCCAAGGGGAGTCAGAGTGATTGGTGGGGTTGGGGGGCATCTAGGGGGTGGATGCAGGAGTCCAGGGTGCATTGACTGGTAGGGGGCGAGTGGGTTACACTGGGGAGGTATGAGGGTGCAGTTGACAAATGAAACATCAGATCAGCGCTGGCCTCATCTGACATGTTAATTTAGGAGACGAGACAAAAAAAGAGGTGTACCATGGTTTATTAACATCACAAACACATACTAATTCTAAAAAACTGCAAAAACAAGTAGCTACCTGCTCTTTAATGAATGGTCAACTGATGCGTTCAGTCCAAGAAATATGCTTGGAGTCCGAAGGATGTGGAAGTCCATTCTATAAATAACTGTACCAATGACATAAACTGTTTTGTTATTTTATTACCAGGGCTGCTTCAGATGTCCAAGCTGCTCCAAGCGCCCAAGCTGATTCAGGTGTCCAGGCATCTCAGTATTTACAATATTACCAAAACTACATAAACTACTATTCTCAGTGGAAATATCATCAAACCTATGGATACAATAATAACTATTCTGCATATTGGAACACACAGAACACTCCTACAGCATCCATTACTTCTACAACACCAACCACTCCTGCAGTGATAACTGCTCTACCAATGCTAAACACTGCTGCGAGACAGAACACTGCTGAAATGCGAAACGCTGCTACAGCAACATATGCTGCAACAGTGCTAAATGCTGCTGCTGTGCGAAAAGCTACTGCAGCCCAAAACTCTACCACTGAGCAGAATACTTTTGTAGCATCCACAATTACTGCAACGTCAACTACTGTATCAACAAAAGATTCAACAGCAGAAGGTTCAACAGAGACTGAAGCCACATTACAGGTGTGTGTGTGTGTCTGTGTGTGTGCGCGCGTGCGCGCTCGCTTTGGGCAAGGGGAACCTAATAATAAGCTTTGATGTTACTGGATCGGCCATTACCTTTCATTTGGTCTTTCTTACGCTCATACCTCTTACTGTTATGGGGTATTTAAAGCTGTGCTTGGTTTAGGAAAGAAACCGTTAAACCATACTATTAATATTGAAGACCATGTTCAAGAGAAAAGAAACACAAAAACATAACATGGATATATTCAGTTCAGTTTTAAATATACTGGGTATGTGACAGCTAGCAGAACTGTTATCAGTTTCAATATCGAGTTGCATAATCACTTGGGATGTAGACTTCGTGTCCATGATTTCAGTTCTATAATTACGACACCTTGTTTAACCAGTAGACCTGTAAAATCCTGGATCTAGTGGCCCTGATGACTGAGGCGGACCTGGACATTGTCGCTGTTACTGAGACATGGTTCACTGGGAACCATGACTGGGATATGGCAATACCAGGTCACACTCTATTCAGGAGGGACAGGGTGGGTAAAAAGGGAGGAGGAGAGGCTATCTACATCAAGGAAGGAATTAAGGCAAGTGAGGTATAGGGAATGCAAGGAGAGGTGGAGGCACAGTGGATCACCCTGGAGATGGGAAATGGCACTGCCATTCACACTGGTGTGATCTACAGACCTCCTGCAAAAGGGGAAGAGCTGGACAGGGTAGTTAAAGAAGCCATCCACAGAATGACAGCTAAAAGGGAGGTGCTGCTGGTAGGAGACTTCAATCTGCCGGATGTGGATTGGAGCAACCAGGCTGCAGCCTTAGCCTGGAACAGAGATATCCTGGAAGCCCTGTAGGAGGCGTGCCTAAGTCAGCTAGTGATGGAACCCACCCAAGACTGAGCGATTTTAGACCTGGTACTCACCAACAGGGACAAAATTACAGACATAAAAGTGGGGAGCCATCTGGGATCAAGTGATCACAGTATGGTGTGGTTCAATGTGAGAACAGCAGGAGTCAAACCACATGAAAGAAAGGGTCCTGGATTTCTGGTAGGCCAACTTTGCAAAGATGGGGGAATGTCTTAGGAAATCACTGTCAGGAAAGAAGAAAAAATGGAGTGGAGGAACAATGCGAGAATCTTAAGGGAGCCACAGTGGAGGCAACAGGCCATTGCGTTTGGCAAGTAAGCAAAACAAAGAGAAAGAAAAAACACATTGGTTCTCAAAGGAAGTGGCCAAAAAGGTAAGAGTAACAAGGGTGGAATTCAGGAGGTACAAAGAAATAAAGGGAAGAAGACAGGGAACTGTATCTGGAAAAGCAGAGGGAGGTGGGGAAAGCAGTGAGGGGTGCAGAAGTGCAAACAGAAAAAAAAATAGCGCAGGCAATAAAAAAAGGGGGACAAGAACTTTTTCAGGCTAGTTACTGAAAGAAAAAAGACTCAGAGTGGGATTGTGAGACTAAAAAGGGTAGGAGAGAAGTGTGCAGAGGGGGACCAAGAAAAAGCAGAAATCCTGAAAAAAAATTTTTTTAAGTGTTTACAGAAGAATGGGAAGGGGAGAGACCAAAGTTAGGCGACAGAAGCACCACAGGAATAGAGATGGACACCAGTCCATTAAGGAAGGAGAGAGTCTCAAAGGAACTCACTAATCTGAAAGTGGACAAGGCAATGGGGCCAGATGGGATACATCCCAGAGTATTAAGAAAACTCAGGGAGGTGCTGGCAGCACCACTGACAGCCCTGTTCAACAGTTTGCTGGAAACAGGTGTGATGCCAAAAGACTGGAGGAGGTCAAATGCAGTCCCTCTCCACAAAAGTGGGAGCAGGGAGGAGGCTGACAATTATAGGCCAGTCAGCCTGACCTTGGTGGTGGGGAAACTAATGGAATCACTACTGAAAGAAAGGTTTGTGATACTGTATATCTTGAATCCAGAGGAGCACAGGATACGAGGCAGCATGGATTCACAGCGGTAAACTCTTATCAAATAAATCTGATAGATTTCTTTGACTGGGTGACTATGGAGCTGGATCAGGGAGGGGCGGTGGATGTAGCCTACCTGGATTTCAGCAAGGCCTTCAACACAATCCCACAAGGCTAGTAAACAAGCTGGGCAGCCTGGGAGTGGGTCCCAGGGTGGTAAACTAGGTCAAAAATTGGCTAAGCAATAGGACACAGAGGGTGGTGGTTCAATCTGAGGAAAGGGAGGGTGACCAACAGTGTCATGCAGGGATCGGTGCTTGGACCAGTTCTCTTTAATGTCTTCATAAGTGCCATTGCAGAGGGGCTGAAAGGGAAGGTGTGTCTCTTTGCAGATGACAAGAAGATCTGCAACAGGGTTGACACTCCAGGAGGTGCAGAGAAAATGAGAAGGGACCTAAGCAAGCTTGAGGAGTGGTCAAGGGTGTGGCAGCTAAGATTCAATGCAAAGAAGTGCAAGATCATGCACTTAGGGCACAGAAATGGGGGGGAAGTTGCTGACAGACACAAAACAGGAAAGGGACCTGGGAGTAATCGTATCTGATGATCTAAAGGTTACCAAACAATGTGAGAAGTCTGTGAGGAGAGCCAGTGGAATGCTGGAGTGCATAGGGAGAGAGGTATCTCGAGCAGAAGGGAGGAGGTGGTGATGCCACCTCTGGTGAGGCAGTATTGGTGAGACCTCATCTAGAGTACTGTGTCCAGTTCTGAAGGTGGCATCTCTGTAAGGACATAGCGTAGAAGCAGTTCAGAGAAGGGTGACAAAAATGGTGCAGGGGCTGCACCAAATGAGGGGAGACTGGAGGATCTCATTATGTATTTCCTAGAAGAGAGGAGGTGGGGGAGATAAGTTTCAAATACCTCAAGGGTTTAAATGTGGTACAAGACAGTAGCATCTTTCCAAAAAAAAAAAGGTGTTCGAGAACAAGGGGACATGATAAGAAAATGGGGGGGGGGTAGATTTAGGGGTAACGTGAGAAAGTATTTTTTCACGGAAATGGTGGTGGATCCATGGAACAGTCTCCGGGCAGAGGTTATACGGGCAAAAATTGTAGGGGTATTCAAAAATGCTTGGGACAGACATAAAGGAACTCTTAATGATAGGAAAGAGAGGGTAAGCTACAGATCATTTAGGATCTGTAGCATATGAAACAGGTAGGGGAAAATAGGTAGAAAGGGTGAGCCAAGTGATCCTTATCTGCTGTCAAAGCCTATGTTTCTGTTACACTTTTTGAGAAGCAAATTGATGGTTCTAAGGGAGTGGCTACAGTTCACTATCCACACACTGGGAGTTTCAGTGGAACGGTCTTATTCATTGCATGTCTCCAAGCTAAGCTTCTCCCACCACTTGGGTGGTATATCCACTGACTCCACCCCATGACGCCAGAACTTTCTTTCTGCTGGAAGTAATAGGTCTCCTCCTTAGCAGCTCTACAGCATTAGAGGAATTCCTTGAGAGTCATCGCTTTAGGTGAAAACTACAACAACTTCAAATTTGTTTTCAATTCTTCAGCCCTTTCCAGTTCTGCCTTTGAGAGATCTCAGCATGGAAATTGGGAAGCCTTTACACGGTTTCAAGTTCTGTGACAGAAAATGTCAAAAACCCACCCCCACATGCACTGCCTGGGAGGGCAGCACAACATGGAGGGCTGTTTCCTTTGTCAGGCAGTGCTTCCAGCGTTGCTGGAAGATCACAAGGCCAGACCCATCCTCGGTTGACCCACGTAATGGGACCCAAAGGACTGATCTAACAGCCGCAAAAAGGCCTCCGCGGCTGCCAGGTCCACTACTTAGCTTACAGCTCTTGAGAAGAGGTGACTGCTGCCACAGTTAGTACCTCATCGGCCTCGGCACCGCTTCTGACTGGGGCCAGCATCATAGAGTCCATCACAGAAGATTTCTATGAAATGTGTTAGGCCCTCCAGACCTTTGGGGAAAGCCCTTAACAGCACAGGAAGCACAAGTGCTACTGACGCAGCTTGTGGGACTGGTAGAGATTGCGATCCTCCCATTCCCTCAACTCCCCCTCTCACTCAATTCTAGTCGAGCAACCTTCGGTTGAGGGTTGAGGGTTTGGTCAACAGCTCCTCAGTGCTCCTGTTGGACTTGTCGACCTCGACTTTAAACGAGTAGGCTGTCAAGGTTTTTCTTCAGCCTGTCAACCAGCTGTTGGAGGAGCTTAACGAGGAGGCCAGGCAAGTTACGCAGTGGTGGCTAGCTTTGGTCCCTCCCTGTTGGGAGTGCTGGATACTGTCCATCCTCACTTTCCTGTGGACCAGCAGCTCAAGGTGAAGTTGGTCAGGGACCAAGATCAAGTGCTGACTAAGCATCATCTTCAGGTGACATTGGACATGGGCATCTATGGTGCCCACATGATGGCATCTGCAATCACGATGCATCACAGGGCCTGGCTGTGACTTTCCACTTTCCATCTTTACGGCAGATACCCAGCACAAGTTGGCAAATGTCCTATTTCTGGGTAGTGATCTCTTCATCCTGGGGATGGAGGGGTATTGTACAAGAATAGAGAAATCCAGCACCACCCTTGATTCTGTGGCATTGTCCCAGAAGGACCTCAAGGCTCAGAAGCCTGTAAAGATCTTCCAGTATCAGTCCTTTTCTGCTACAGTAGCTTTGGCAGTAGCCCTAGCAGAGGCATTATCAGGCCTGGCATCCAAAACCTAAATTTGGCAGGCTGGGCAGTAAACGAAGGGGGGGCAGATGAAATAGTCCCCCTCCAGCCCCAGTGGTAGGTGCCCCTTCCAAAGATACCCAGTGTGAGTTGGGGATGTCTTCCTCTTGCCTTTCCAGTCCCTGACCCAGCTCCCAGTTGGGAGACCAGCTGTGCTACTTCTGACCACATTGGTCAGTCATTACTGTAAAAAAATTGGGCACTGGAGGTTGTTGGCAGAGTGTTGCCTCTAGATTTCAAGCTTCTTCCACTTTACTGACTCCGCGCTTCTCAGGAATCCTCTGTGTTGCAAGACACACTGTCTGCCCTAAGGAAGGATGTTTTGCAGCACGTACGAAAGGGGTAACGGCCCATGTTCCAGATGCTCTGGCAAGTCAGGGGTATGTATCCAGGTAGTTCCTGGTCCCAAAACAGATGGGAGGCTGGCACCCAATTACTGGATCTACACAACCTGATCCAGTTCATGTGGAAGCGCACGTCCCCAGTTGTCACTGTAAACCAGATTATGCTATCCCTAGAGAAGGGTATGTGGTTCTACTCCCTGGATCTTCAGGATGCTTTCTTTCACATTCCTGCCCATCCCACTGGTGATACCTCCAGTTCCTCATGGGGGGGGTCCTCTTATCAGTTCAAGATCATGCCCATTGGCCTCTCATCCATGCCCAGGATCTTCACCAAGTGCATGCCATGGTAGCGACCTTCCTGCGGCAGAAGGGTGTCAGGATGCATCTCTGCCTGGATGACTGACTGACTAACCGGGCAGTCCAAGAAGGCTGCAAAATGGTCCCGAGATATGGCCTTCCAGGCCTGCAGAGACGTGGGCCTGTTGTTCAGACCGGATAAGCCTGAACTGATCCTCTCACAGGTAATCAAGTTCATTGCAGTAGAATTAGACTTCCTGCGGGCCAAGACCTGTCCCCCTGTGGACTAGGTTCAGGACCTTATCTCCTTTACCTGAGCATTTCAGGTTGGGTTCTTGCGCCCTGCCCGGTATTTCTTCTGGCTGCATGGGTACATGGCATCCACCACCAGCATGGTCTATTGGGCATGCTGACAGATGCACTACCTGCAGTGGGAGCTGGGCCACCAGTGGTCCCAGGATCTAGGTCTTCTGAACCAGCCAGTATTTGTGCCCCGGCCAGTGTAGGATGCAATCCAGTAGTGGCACATGTGGAGGAAGGAAACCTACTTCTCTTCCCGGAGCCAACCATCTCACTGACAATGGACACATCTTTGGTGGGGTTGGTAGCACACCTGGGAGAGCACAGAGTCCATGGGTTCTGTTAACCCTGAGAGTTCCATCACCACATCAGCCTGCTGGAGCTCTGTGCAGTGCAGTTGGCTGTCATGGAATTCCCTCCGCTGATCAGGGGTCAGGTCGCGCAGGTCCAGACGGACAATAGCCTTGCCATGTTTTACCTGAACAGACAGGGCAGAACTTACTCCATTCCCCTGTGTCTAGAGACCCTCTGCATCTGCACTCTCATCCACAACCTGGATGCAGATCTCCTTACAATTCATGTTGCAGAAGTTAACAGCTGGCAAACACTTTCAGAATGGTGGGAGAGATGTTGCACACGTTGTCCCTGCATCAGGAGGTTGTAAGCCACCTGTTCTCCCAGTGGGGCACTCCTTTTGTGGACCTGTTCACCTCCTGGGAGAACAGAAAGTGGAGGCTGTTTTGTGTCAGCCCCCCCACCCCACAGTCTGGGACACTGCTGGGGATGCCTTTGTGAGGTCCTGGACCCCAGGCCTACCTCCCCTCCCCTTGATCCACAGGGTTGTGGTCAAGCCCCAGAAGGATAAGGAAGGTACAGGTGATCCTGATAGCTCCAGACTGACCCAGACAGCTCTGGTACCTGGATCTCCTCAGCCTCAGCAGTAGGCCTTCATTGCGGTTGCCTCTTCGTCCTGACCTGCTGACCAGGCAACAAGGAAAAGTCTTGATCCCGGACCTTCAATCCCTGCATCTCTCAGCCCAGTCCCTGAGCAGCTAGGATTGCAGGCCTTGGGTCTGTAGAAAGATGTGCTCCACACTGTGAAGGCCTCCTGAAAGGAGTCACCTCATCGATGCTATGCATTCAAATGGAAGGGGTTCTCCATTTGGTGTCTGGACTAGGAGTTTGATCCTCTTGCCTGCTCTGTGGTAAGTATCCTGGAGTACCTCTGGTCCCTCTCGCTCAGTATTGCAAGTGCTGACCCTTAAGTTGCAGCTGACAGTCATCTCTGCTTACTGAGCATGGGCCGGTAAGTTGACGGTGGCTCAGGAGGAGGTGGTAGGACACTTTTTTAAAGGCCTTGATAACTTGTCCCCTTCATTTGCGTGAACCACTGCCACCTTGGGACTTGCTGCTGGTGCTGGCCATGCTCATGGGCAATACATTCAAGCCTATGCACAGGTGTGAGATGTCACACCTGTTGTGGAAGATGGCCTTCTTGGTCTCTATCAAATTGGTTAGAAGGATTAGTGAGCTCCAGGCACTCTTGGTGGAGCCTCCTTCGTTGCATACACTGAAGCCGTGCCTGGCAGACTGACAGCAAAGCGGACACTTGGCAGGTGGATAACATCCTGCATTGACCTCTGCTATAGGTTGATTGGTATGGAGCCTCCCAGAGGGCTCAGGGCTCATTCCATCAGGTATACCACTGCCTCAGTGACTGCCTCCAGAGATAGCATAGTTTAGGAGATTTGTAGGGCTGCTACCTGGAAGAAAGCACACAACTTCATCGGCCATTAGAGCATTGACATCATGTCACATCGGGATGCTGCTTTTGGTGCCTAGGTTTTCCAGTCACTGTCAATCAACTAGGGAAGCACAGCTTGCCCCCTCCTCATTGATAACTGTTTGGAGTCTGCCAGAGTGCAGATAGTGAACTGTATCCATGCCCTTAGAAATATAGGTTACTCACCTGTAACTGTAGTTCTAAGAGTGGTATACAGTTTACATCCACACAACCCACCTGCCCTCTCCTGGCAAAGCAGCATATAGATCCCTGCTTCCAGTGTGCAAAGATCTGACATCACAGCACAGAGCCAGAGGAACTCAGTTGGTGGGAAGGGCTTAGCTTGAAGATGTCTGACAAATTAGACCGTTCTAGTGGAATCGCCAGTGTGTGGTTATGAACTGTACACCACTCCTAGAACTACAGATACATGTCAGGGTTTTAAATAATTGATTAGCAGTTTTTTCTTCGGACGGTACTAACTGTACTGAAAGTATTTATACAGATTTGTAGAAGTGCAGTGTTTGTTAAACACAGTGAGGCAAGAGCTATTCATTTTCACAACGTTTTAGCACTTTTATGAGCAAAACGCTAATCAATATTTAGAGTTAAATAAAACCCTGCAGGTGATTAAACTATATTTTGGGGATGATTCCTTTAATAAATGACAATTTAAGGCATTCTGATTGCAAGCAATTGTTGTCAAAACTGTAATCATCTGAATATTGGTGCCTAGTTACAGTGGTATTTGAAGTGTTATGGTAAGAAAGTAGTATTACTACTAATTAAATAGAGAATTGGGTCAACATGTAGAGGTAGGAGTGGAGAGAAACATACAAGTTGACAGCAGAACATGACCATCGGTCCATCTAGTCTTAAGATAGTATCCAAGGCTCCATGTTTTGTGCAGTTCCACGGTTGCCTGCAGAATTTTCTGAGGAAGTTGTGACCATCCACAGAAATCCCCAACATTGAAAGATAATGTTACCCACTCGCAGCAGGCTTGTTAAGTGTACAAAAGCACTCCTGGGCTGAAAGCTGCTCTGAGTGGGAAGAAAAGCACTTGCTACTTTCCCTGCTGTTCAAGGCCCTCCTGTGCTGATACCCATTCCTAGCAGGAAAAAGCAATCATCCGCCTAGCGCTCTAGACAAGCTGCTGGCAGTGTGCTCATCCTGGGCTTGGCCCTGCTCAGAGTGGGGAATTCAGAAAAAGAAAAGCCCTCCTGGACTGATACCCACTCAAAGTGGGAATATTAATTAAAAAAAAATGCCATCCTGGACTGAGAGACCCCACTGAGCCCCCCACCAAGATCCTGATATTGAATCACCCTCCCCCCTCCATATTGTGATACTGGGGTGCCTAATCCCCAGTGTCACCTTTTGTCCCTTTTAATTTAAACCTAAAAAGCATAAAATCATCCATCGAAGTCTTTTGCTCTGAGCGGGTCCCCCCCACATTGTGACATTGGGCTGCCCAGTCCGCAGTGTCACTCATGGTCTTTTTTTTTTTTTATTAATATTTCAACCTGAAAGGCAGAATGCCATCCGTCAATGTCTTTTGTGGCCAAACTCCAACCTACCTTGACCACCCTCCCACGCAGCACCCCCTCCACACACACACACAACCTTCACTCACGTAAAGTAAGTCCAGCTCCAACAGTCCACTCTGCAAGGAAAACATGTCCTTCTTCTTCAGTGCTGACTGGGAACTGAAAAAACAAGGTAAGTGCAGTCAGGGTATTTTCAGTTTGTTTTGAACTTGTACTTTGCAGTCAATGCGTTTTCAATTCGTTTACTCATGACTTTGTAATTTTTAAATATTTTTTTCACCAAATATTCGACATGGCCTTTTTTTGGACCCCTACATCCAGATCAGACTACGAACACACAGTGTGGCGTGGTGCAGGGAAAAGCGGGCTGGCAAGCCTGAAACAACAAAGAACCAAATTCAAACTGCTTCCATGCACTGAATTTGGAAGAAATTTCCACAGACACAAAATGAAGCTCAAAGCTTTAATGCTAGTTTTGCAGAATATTGCAGTCTGACACTGACACATTATAACTGCCCTGGTGCTTCAGGTGTCTAAACCCTTCATCACGGGGCATCTGACAAAGGGTTTAGACACCCGAAACACCAGGGCAGTTGGTGGGCATTGTGTGTCTGACTACAGACTACAGTATTCTGCAAAACTAGCATTAAAGCTTTTGAACTTTATCTTTTTGTGTCTGTGGAAAACTTTCTTCAGAAATCAGTGCATGGAAGCTGTTTGGATTTGGGCCTTTTATAGAACCCACCTCATGAACAAGGTGGGAAATTATTCAAATCTGTCCCAAAAGGTGATTTGGCAGTCTCTCTCCATGAAATCACATTTCGGGCAGTATTTTAAACTTTTCACCTGCTGGGTTCATGAGGTGGGGTCATAAGAAGACTGTATTGAAAATGTTGGGTAAAAATATTAAAAAACCAGAAAGTTATGAGCATGTGTTGACATTTTTTGCACGCTCATAAAGTTGGGAATTTTCAATATTTTGACCTCAAATTTTCAACATAGTCATTTTTTTCACACCACCTCGTGAACATGACATATATCATTTTTCAAATCCTGGTCGAAACGTATAGTCGTACTTGTGACTCCGAAATGACGTTTCAATCGGATTTGAACATTCAAACCGGCACCATCTGTCAGGGGCTCTGTATTCTGACTATTGCAGTGATTGCCAACCTTTGAACTGCCCCAGAAAACGAAGAGTTAACTTTCCATGCAGGGCATGAAACGCTGAGATCGAGCTCGGTTAAAGCCTCTGTCTGCTGTTGTTTAAAATCCAACCGTCAGATTCTTTACTCCGCCTCACTGAACAGTCGCTCCAGAGATTTCTCCTTTGCTCGGTTCAAAAAAGTCGGTTAAAGTGTCATTTTTTCGTTCGGTTTCTACCGAATTTCTGCTACTGAACCTGTCGGTTTAAGTCTCTGTCTGTGGTACCGTGAGTACTAGATAGGTTTTGCATTTAGTTTCTGTGTGGAACTTGTAAACATTGGATCGGTTCGGTTTGAACCGATCAGTTTGGTTTTAAAAAACTTCTGAATTTATTAGAATGTGGTAACCGGTCTGTATCAGTTTTAAAAAAAAATGGATTTAATTATTTTTTTTCCAAGACCCGTAACACGGTCAGGAACCGATAGGGGTGTCTTGCCTGGCAGATTGCCGAAAAAAGGGTAAGTTGTGGGTAGGATTGGCCATGTCTGAGAAACCCAAGAAAAAAAACGGGCCCACTGGGTTTCAACACTGTGGTGTGTGTGGGAAAGCCTTTGCTAAGGCTGATCCGCACACCACCTGTGCTTATTGTCCGGGTTTGACCACCTCAGTTCAGACTGCCAAATTTGTAAACGCTTTCCAAAGCTATCCTGGATAAGAGAGTAGGTAGACTGAGGAAAGGGAGGCCGAGAAGTCCGCTGACCCGGATGGCCAGCCCGGTTTGGTTCTGACCGAACCAGAAGGAGTGCCTTCTGACCAGGGCGAAACTTCTTCGGGCAAAAGGAGAACTGATTCTGAGGAGTCGGTTCTGGTTAAAAGAAAGAAAAGGGAAAAATCATCCGGTTCGGATCCACAAGTTCTTTCTCCGACCTCTGATGAAATAGCCAAAGTGATAAGGATAGTTCAATCGCTAACTTCGGTTCCGGCCGAACCGACACCATCTGTCAGGGGCTCGGTTCAGTCGGTTCCCCCGGTTCTGGATTATACTTTAGAAGAATTTTATGAACCGGAGGAGGAGGAGGGAGAGTATGAGGATAATGATGATGATGGTGATTATGAAAGTCTGGATGTGCCTATTGACCCAGACATCTCCCCAGACAGACCTTCAGGTGTTTCTCCTCCTAGGCGTTCTGATTCCCCGTCCCACTTTATGTTTTACAAGAAAGTGGCTGAAACCCTCCAGCTTCCAATGGAAGAAGCAGTAGAGGATCAGGAGGAGCCTGATTTTGTTGAGATGATAGATATCCCAGAGTCCAGGAGATTGTCTATGCCCCTCCATAAATCTTTTGGAAAAAGACATTTAAAATTTTAAAAGCTCCTAATTCCATACCTTCTGTGGACAGAAGAATGGACAAGAGGTATACCCTTTCAGGCTCAGACACGGAGTTCCTTTCCCAGCAATGCAGCCATGTTGGAGTAGTGCAGGCTGTTGCCTGTGATAAGGAAAATATTCCCTTGGCTTCACACCCTCCCCCAGATAAGGACTCCAGGAGGATTGATGCCATGGCAAAGAAGCAGTACATGACAGCATCTTTGGGACTCAGGCAGGCTAACTATATGGCCTACACAGCTAGATACCAGAAGTCCAGGTGGGACACTGTGCTGGCTCTGGCTAAACAGGCCCCTGACCAGCTTGCCAAGGAGCTGGAGCAAGTGGCTGCGGATGGGATTGAGGCATCCAAGGTGCAATTTCATGCTGCTGTGGACTTCAGTGATGTTTCATCTAGAGTCATGGCTACATCTGTGGCCCCTCGGAGGATGGCTTGGCTCAGATGTACTAGCCTATCACAGGATACCCAGGCTAAGGCCATGGATTTCCCTGTTATTGGTATTCTCTGTTTGGGGAGCAGACAGAGAACTACATGAAGAAGATGGACGCAGATAGGACCACCTACAGGAGTGCTCAGGCCAAAGAAAGGCAAGCCACCTCAGAGACAGCATTCCAGGGGCAGGGGCAGGCCCTTTCAAAGGCCCTTTTACCATGCCCAGACCTCCTCTTCTGCTTATGCTCAGAGGGAGTTCTTCAGAGGGAGAGGCGGACAGGGAATGAGCAGGCCTGCTTCCACCCCTCAGCCTAAAGCCCCTGCCAAGCAGACACCCTGATGGGTCTGCCCGGGCCGATTCTTCAATTCGTGTAGGGGGAAGGCTGGCTTACTTTGTCCAGGACTGGAAGTCTTTAACATCAGACAAGTGGGTCCTGGAAGTAGTAAGCCAGGGACTGGTTCTCGGCTTCAAAAATTTCCCAAGATGAGAACCAGATCCTTTCCACCTGCAAATCCATCAGAGACCCTTGCCCTAGAGGCAGAGGTTTCTTCCTCCTGGCTCTCAGAGCCATAGAAAGGTTCCTACCCTACAGAGGGCAAAGGATTGTACTCCAGGTACTTTCTTACCCCAAAGACAGGAGAATGGCGGCCCATCCTGGATCTAAGATATCTGAACAAGCACCTTTTAAAACCAAAATTCAAAATGGTGACTCTGGGAATAATTCTGCCCTCTCTAAGGCCAGGGGACTGGCTAGCCTCCCTGGACCTCAAAGATGCCTATTTTCACATTCCCATCAGGTACTCCTACAGAAAGTACCTCAGGTTCGAGTTGCCCTCAGGCCACTATCAATTCAGAGCAATGCCCTTCGGCCTAACATCAGCCCCAAGGGTGTTCACAAAGTGCCTGGCAGTAGTGATTGCTTTCCTAAGGAGAAAAAAGATCTCCATCTTTCCATACTTGGACAACTGGCTCATAGTGGGTCAGTCTCCAGACCTAGTTAAGTCACATCTTCAGATAACTCAGCAAGTGCTCACTTCCTTAGGATTCCTCCTCAACCTTCCAAAGTCAGTTCTCGAGCCAGTACAGCTCCTCACCTTTATAGGGGCAGAGCTGGATACAATAAGAGCAAAAGCCTTCCTTCCTTCCTTCCCCCTGGACAAGGCAAGGACCCTTATAGAACTGGCCTCTTCATTCACCCTTCAGGTGTCTCGACCAGCAAGGCACTTCTTGCAGCTCCTGGGCCACATGGCTGCTTCTACAGCAGTGGTCCGGGGGCAAGATTCCAGATGAGGGACATTCAGTTCCACTTAAGAGCCTTCTGGACCCAAAGAAAGGATTACCTTACCAAACTAGTCCCAGTGACTCGGAACCCTGATCCAGGCTTTGCAATGGTGGTGGGATCAGGACAATTTAAGACAGGGAGTTCCTTTTGTCATTCAGTCTCTGCTTCACATCAGTCTCTTGGAACTCAGAGCAGTGTTTCTGGCAGTGCAAGCCTTTTCCAAATCTGTACAGAACAAGGTGGTCCAGATCAGAACAGACAATACCACCACAATGTGGACATCAACAAGCAAGGAGGCACTTGGTCTACGGCCTTGTGCACAGAAGCAATGAAGTTGTGGTCTCTGGCCTATTCCCTGCAGACCTCTCTGATAGCAGTTCACCTCCCAGGGAAGGACAGTGTCCTAGCAGATGCTCTCAGCAGGATATGTATCTCAGGGCCATCATGAATGGACCCTAGATCCCCTAGTTTTGGACTTGATTTTCTCCAGATGGGGCACTCCACAGATAGATCTTTTTGCAGCCCCAGACAATCACCAACTTCCTCTCTTTTGTTGCAGATCCCCAGTCTTGGGCTCAGTCCCCCTGGATGCTCTGATTCTGAATTGGGAAGGGAAGTTCCTGTATGCTTTTCCCCCCTTTCCTCTCCAGTTCAAAGTGCTAGTCAAGATCAGGTCTCAACCATGCAAAGTGATTCTGATTGCTCCAGACTGGGCCAGACAGGCCTGGTACCCACTGTTGCTGTCCTTAGCTGTCCACCTTCCCTTGTCTCTTCCCAAGAATTACAACCTGTTGACATCCTCTCAGGGAAGGATTTGGTGTCCGAACCTCAAATCTCTCAATCTCAAGGCCTGGCTCTTGAAGAGTTAGAGTTTGCTGATCTGCGCCTCTCTCAAGGGGTACTGGATATCCTTAAGGCTTCTCGAAAGCCTTCCACCAGAAAGACTTACAACTCCAAATGGAAAAGGTTCACTATTTGGTGCTCTAATAAGCATTTTTCTCCAGAATCTTCTGGGTTGCCTACAGTCCTGGACTATATGGTTCATCTTAGTGGCTTCGGACTTAGACCAGCTACACTTAAAGTGCATCTGGCAGCTGTTTCTGCCTTCTTGTCAGTAGGCAAGCCCTCTCCTCTGTCAGCCCAACCTGTGTTTTGTAAGTTCTTCAAGGGATTGCTGCACACCAATTCGCCCTTTAGGGACCCTGCTCCTGCTTGGGACCTTAATGTTTGCATTGCTCAGCTTATGCAACCGCCCTTTGAGCCTTTGTCCTCTGCAGAGCTTAAGTACTTGACTTGGAAAACTGTGTTTTTGGTAGCCATTACCTCTGCCAGGCGTATCAGTGAATTGCAAGCCCTGTCAGTGGAGCCTGATTTCATCTCTTTCCATAGAGATAAAGTGGTCCTAAGAACTAACAGGAAGTTTTTGCCTAAGGTGGTTTCAGATTTCCACCTTAATCAGTCTATGTCTCTCCCTGTTTTCTTCACTGACCATTCCTCCTCTGGAGAGAGGAGGTTGCACAGCCTAGATGTGAAAAGGGCCCTTAGCTACTACATAGAGCGCACCAAGGGTCACAGGTTTGAGTCCCTCCAGTTGTTCCTCACTTATGGAGAGGTCGGTAAGGGCAAACCTGCCACTAAAAGATCTGTTGTCAGGTGGATTGTCTCTTGTATACAATTCTGCTATGAAAAACTGGGTAGAACCCCACCCTCAGGCCTGAGGGCTCACTCTACTAGAGGTATAGCGCTTCCCTGGCTGCTGCCAGGATATTCCTATCTTAGAAATTTGTCAAGCAGCCACCTGGAAAACAGTCCATACATTCACCAAGCATTACCTCTGGATATCCAGGCTAGGAGTGATGCTCGGTTTGGCACAACAGTACTTCAGAGCCTATTCCCAAAGTAGGTTCTGTCCTCCTCCATGGAGGTACTGCTTGGTAGTTCGTATTAGTCAGAATACAGCAAGACTTCATGTTGTTTGAAGAAAAATTACTCACCTTAGTAATGTTGTTTCTTCTAATGGAGTCTTGCTGTATTCTGACCTCCCCCCCTGCCTCCCCTCTCAGAACCTGGTTTTTGGGATGTGGGTGGGCAGGAACAGTGTTGGCACCCTAGAGATGCCCCTTTATCACCCTCCTTTATTTTGGGTGAGTGTTGTGTTTTGTTTTTTGGGTTTCCTGACTTGAGTCTTTGCTTTGAAACCAAAAAACCCTTTTTTAATCAATTTAGTTGCCAGTTGGCTAGTATGAGTCTTACAGTTTCCACACACAACTTCTAGTGAGTATTGCTCGAAAAGATCTGACAGTTGGAGTTTAAACAACAGCAGACAGAGGCTTCAACCGAGCTCGAGCTCAGCGTTCCATGCCCTGCATGGAAAGTTGACTCTTTGTTCTCCAGGGCAGTTCAAAGGTTGGCAATCACTGCAATAGTCAGAATACAGCAAGACTCCATTAAAAGAAACAACATTACTAAGGTGAGTAATTTTTTTCTTTTCACCTACCACATTCCTAAGGTGGGCTCATAAGAACATTATGTTGAAAATTTGAGGTCACAATATTACAGAAATTATGAAAGTATGTTGTAATTTTTCTATGCACGTTCATAATGTTGGTATTTTCAATATTTTGAAACTAAATTTTAAGTACAGCCATTTTTTTACACCACCTCTTGAACGTGACAGCTGTCATTTTCCAAATCCTGGCCATAATGTGGTTTTGCACTTGTGTTGCGAAACTACATTTTATCCACTATTTTATTAAATTATACCGGACATGTTCAAAAGGAGGGGTCATAAAAAGGCTGTGTTTAAATTTTGGGGTCACAATGATGTCACAACATTTTATTTTTTTATAAAATAATGTTTGCAGGGATGTCCGTTGGCCCAATGGGAACCACTTTGCCTTCTCTTGCCAGTGACCTGAGTTCAGGTGCAAGCTCAGTGAGCCCACTGAATAGGCCAAGGATCAGGGGAAAGCGCTGCAGTATGCAGCACAGGCCCCAGCCTGGGGAGGGACAGAACAGTGTTTTGGTGCACACACGACACATTGTGGGGGGCAAGGGAACCATCCCTCACAAGGTGTTGACATGCATGTCGAGGCATGATGGACCTATGCACTGGTTTGCGACTATCTCCAGTATTCTATTTATTTCATTCCGCACAGGTCCTGAAGAGTCCTGTGTGAATGAGGGTATGATTCCACTATCAGAAAAAGAAGGAAAATTAACTGCAAAAAATCTATGTTAATACAAACATTAAAGTTTGAGAACACAAAGCGCACAAAGTAGAACGATGAAAACATTAGGGTTTTAGGTCTCCAAAGTATTGGCGAATCAGTGGTGTGGTCTTCCTTGGAGTTGTCAACCCTAATGCCCACCCCCTTCCCTGAGCACACAAGATCAGCTGTAATCTCTTTTCTTCACATATAGCCGTGTCCAGTGGTGCAAGTGGTAGACAAGAAGTACAGGAACTCAGACACTGGCAGATATGAAACGCAGAATAAAGTTCCTCAATCTGAAGGATAACTATATAGATACTGTGGTATTCAGTTAGGGATATTAAAGTATTTCTAGGAAAATATCATTGTTGTACAAGTCAAATTTTGTGATGGAATCCCTGATTTCAGGTCCCAGGCTCAGAAACTGTCATTATTTTGCTGATTTAATAATTTCATTTCCAGTATCAGTGGGAAGAAGTACAGGAACTCTGTTCCTACTGCAAAAATGGTACAGGAACTGAGTTTCTGTGTGTTCCTGTTCGCTTTCATCACCAGCCATGTGTGAATAAAGCTACAACTGATTTTGTTGGCAACATGTGGCGGGCCGTACTTCTCTACCTATAAAGAGTGCATCACTGTGAGGCACTGATTTGGAGCTGTACCTTGTGCTTCAGACAGGAGGCTACGGGCTTGGGGAGAGGGTGGGCATTAGGGTTGGCAACCCCAAGGAAGGCCCTGTCACAACTATAGCAATCTGCTTGTCGTTATTTGTATTATATTTGTGATATAAATATATGTTTCTTTGAATTTCTGATTGAGAAGTACAGCAGTCAGCACAAGGCATTGTGGGACATTGGATTTTCAAAAAAATGCTGTTCTCCCTCTGAGGAGAGCATCTAATTAAGAGCTTCCTTTAGATACCAGTTTGTAACAGATTGTAAAAGACCCATTTATTGTAAATATAGGAAACTGGCCATAAACAGGCTGCATTTTACAACCTATTAGGATGAAAGCAACTTATCACCACTAAGAGAAATAGCTCAGGAATGTCAGCTGAAGATCAAAGGGGTAATTCTGACCTGCCATAAAACTGTGGCTCACTAATTAAAAAAAAATATATATATATATAGTAGGATGCTTAGCAACATGCAGATGCTTGAGACTAATTTGGCATACAGGAAATGTGAGTGAGCTCACAGCCAGCATCACCACTGAGCTGTGACCTCACAAGCTGGGTGGGACCTTTTTTCCCCTCATTGATATTGCCAAAGCTCAGGGAAAATTGTGCTTTTTATTTTTGGACTCCTGAAAGAACACACTCTCAAGCACTTCTTCTAAATTAGGTAATTCAACCTCCACTATTTGCTAATTGAAACTAGGGTAAGATTAGATACTCAATAATAAGGCAGTTTTGTTTAAATTGTCCATTTAATTGGTATGATTGTACCCTAAATGTTATATGTTCTGTGTTTTGTATTTCATTTACTCTTTTAAATTTTAGTAAACTTTGTTTTCCTTGAAATCCTGCCTGAGCCTTTTCCTCATTTTGAATGTGAATGCTGGGACAGTGTTGCTAATTCTGCTAGAACTGTTAAGCGTGTACAGTGTGTTACCATATGCACCAAGGTCTCAATTGAGTCAAAAATGGAGATTGTGAACCAGGTTGGGTGCCCACTGGGTTAAGTATTACACTGCATTTCCCTGAAGAGGGTGTGATAGGTGAACCTGTTAATTAGAGATGCTAGCAAAAAAGGGTTCATATTTGACTCTAGGACTTGAGACTGTTAGTTGTTCAGACCCAAAACAGACAGGAGGGTTACCATGTTTGTCTCCTGTTCACATACCGCACTTCGAGGTTTGGCACTGTGGGTGCAGAGTGTCTGACCCCCAGAGTGCATTTGTGACAGATCTGGTTGGCAGTGGTGAGATCTAAAGGATTTAATTTGTAGTGCTGCAATCAAAAAGATTTGTTTGCATACTGTGAATTTATTTGGTGACACGAGCATTAACAGTCCAGTGTGCCAGACTGATAACTGTAACAGTTCACACACAAAACAAGGCAGTGATTTTAAGAAAAAAAGAAGAAGAAATATATCATTGTGGTTACAGTCAAAGTTCCCTACCTGTTTTGTTTTTTTCGGGTGCAAGCTAGTGTAGCCGTAGATTAGGGAAGAAGATGACTTCCACCTACAGCGAGTATACTGCAGAGTACCTGAGGCAGTTGTGCCAGGAGAGAGGAGTCTGTTGAGAAGGGCGAAACAAACAGCACTTCATGGAGGCTCTTGTGGCAGCCGATGCCCAAGACCTTGCATCACAGTCCATGACTGAAAGGGATCAAAACCTTGGGCGTAGAGGGGCCAGGGTCCATTGCAGTGTCCAGACCCAGGAAGGAGGACAGCAGGACCAGTGTAAGCTGACAGCCACCACAGCAGGGGAAGGTCACCACCATCCTGGAGCCAGAAGGGATCAGGCTGCAGATAGAGTTGCGGAGAATGGAGCTGGAATTTGAACAAAAAAGGGTTGAAGCCCAACAACGAAGAGAGCTTGAACAGAGGAAGCTGGAGATGGAGACAGAGGAGAAGCGAGAACAGCTTCAGAGAGAGTCCGAGTGAGAGGAAAGAGAGCATCAGAGGAAATTGAACTGGAGAAGCTACAACTCCAAAGACCAGCGCCAGAGCAGCTAAGTGGCATGGGTGAACCTGGACCTCCAGGACTGGGTTACAAATTAAATTCTAAATTGATAGCTGAATTTAAAGAGGGGGAAGATATGGATGCATTTTTAAATTAATTTGCAAAAGTATGCATTCAGGCAAAAATTCCCAGAGATTCCTGGAGCTTCCAGCTATCCCTGCTGCTTACTGGGAAAGCTCATGAGGCATTAGGTTAAATCGACAATCAGGACAGTAATGATTATGGCAAACTTAAAGCTGCATTGTTAAAAAAGTATGACTTGACAGCTGAAGCGTGCAGAGTTAAGTTCTGTAAGCTCAGGAGAAGCCCTGATATGAGCTACGAAGAGCTAGCTAATAAACATCAGTTTTTAAAATGTTGGTGGAAGGGATACAAGCAGACTCTGTAGAGAAAATTGAGAATGTTGTACTATTGGAGCAGTTATTTTGGGCTCGCCCAGCAGAACTGAAAACCTGGCTAGATGACCGAGATCCAAAAACAGTGCAGGAGGCTGCCGAGCTTTCGGACAGCTATGCCAGGAGCAGATCTGCTCTGAGAGGGAGTGGGGCAGGCGTGGCAGCACAGAAAGGGAAAAGTGCACCTTCAGGGCAGCTACAACCCTCACTGCCTCCACCTAAAGAGGGCAGCCCCAGGTTACCTAGAAAGGATTTGCCTGATAAAAGAAATGAATGTCAGTTTTGCAAACAACCTGGACATTTTGCAAGACAGTGTTCTAAAAAGGCGGAGAGTGCACAAAGTGGTGCTGGGAAAGAAGTGGGTGTTTTGTGTATCCTGGAAAGCATGCCAGTAAACATGAGGGAGCACATACACCCAGTTACTGTGAATGGGGTGCAGACCCATGGTTTAAGGGACACGAGGGCATCCCTTACTTTGGTAAAAGGGGATTTGGTTGAGCCTGAACAGCTTATACCCAACCAGTTTGTTACAGTACAGGGATTCGCCGGAGAGAAGAAAATGCTGCCACTTGCTAGTGTTCTCCTGGACTGGGGTGAGACAGGAGAGACTATGCAAAAAGTTGCAGTGGCAGAAAATCTTGCCCTGGATGTGATTATAGGAAATAATCTCCAAAAGGGGATGGTGTATGCAGTTACTCGCAGTCAGGTGGCAAAGGCAAATTGTGGTTCCCTGGACCCCATAGAAGCCCCTGTGGAAAACACTGGGAGGCTGGTTCTCCAGCCTGTATCTCCTGATATGGAGAATAGTAAAAGGGGGTAGAAATTCCCCATGTAGCAGTTAACAGAAAAGCTACAGAAGGTTACTCTGAGGAGGGAGGGATAGCCAATTGTCAGAGAGCTAGGGGCCCTAGTTTAGAAACTGAAGGGGACCTGTCCCATTCCTGGGGAATGTGTAAAGATTTTGCAGCTGCTCAGAAAAATTACCCTAGTTTAGAGAGGCTGAGAGTTCGGGCAGACTCTGATGGAGCCCAGGGAGATGACAGAAAACATAGAGTTTACTGGGACAAGGGACTGCTGTATACGCAGGACATAATGACAGAGGGAGGGGTGATGGGCAGGCAGCTTGTTGTTCTCCAGGGGTGCCGTGAGTGGTTGTTAAAGACTGCTCATGATATTCCCATGTCTGGACATATGGGAATTGTGTACACTACGCAGTGATTGGCCCAGAATTTCTACTGGCCCAACTTCACTCAGCAGGTGAAGGAATATTGCAGGTCTTGTCACCAGTGCCAAGAAATAGGAAAGGTGGGTAATAAAACCAAAGCTGCCCTAATTCCCTTGCCCATAGTGGAGGAGCTATTCCAGAGGGTAGGAATGGATATTGTGGGGCCTTTGAATACCCCCAGCTCCTCCAGGAAGAGGTTTATCCTAACAGCGGTGGATTATGCCACCCGTTACCCAGAGGCAGTCGTCCTATCCTCACTGAAGACAGACAAAGTGGCAGATGGCTTGCTAGGGATTTTTTTACGTGTCGGGTTCCCGCAGGAGGTTATAACCGATCGAGGGGGTTCCTTCATGTCGGACCTGATGCATTGTTTGTGGGAGAAGTGTGGGGTGGTGCAGAGACGCATGACACCTTATCACCCACAAGCCACTGGGCTTGTGGAAAGATTTAATGGTACCCTTAAATCGATGCTCCAAGCATTTGCTGAATGGCATGGGATGGACTGGGAGAAATACCTTCCCCATCTGTTGTTCGCATATAGGGAGGTGCCCCAAGAGTCGACAGGGTTCTCCCCTTTCGAGCTCTTATATGGACGCAGGGTGCGTGGGCCTCTAGACTTGATCCGGGAGGACTGGGAAGGCAAGCATTACACCCAGGGAACTCCCATAGTGAATTATGTCCTTACATTTAGGGAAAAAGCTGAAGGAGCTTATGGGAACAGCCCAGAGCAACCTGGCAGCTGCCCAGCAAAAACAAAAGATATGGTATGATCGCAGAGCCAGACCTTGCTCATACACTGTGGGTCAGGAGGTCGTGGTCCTAATACCAGTCCGGACAGATAAACTGCAGGCTGAGTGGGCAGGACCGTACAAAGTAGTCAGACAGGTGAATGATGTAAATGACATTATAGAACTGCCTGACAAGAGACATGCCCAAAGGATGTACCATGTCAACATGATAAAACCATTTGCAAATAGGGCTGACATGGTCTTTGCAGTGTGTAGTCCTGGGGAGGGGACGGAAAAGGAAGACCCCCTTCTGGACTTGTTGGAAGAAAGCAAGCAAGAGTCCTCTATGGAGGCAATTAAAATGTCACCCCAGTTGACCCTGGAACAGATCCAGGAAGTAAGGGAGGTTTTAGCAGACTTTTCCCCATTGTTTAATGCCAAGCCTGGACTAATCCCCTTAGCGACGCATGATGTAGAGACTGGGATGCAAGCACCCATACAGCGAACAGCATATCGGGTGTCAGAGGCCATCCAAAAGGACATTAGGAGAGAGGTGGAGGAAATGCTGGATTTAGGGGTAATCCAGAAATCCCATAGCCCCTGGGCCTCACCCGTAGTCCATGTTCCCAAGCCGGATGGCTCTACTCGGTTTTGCATGGACTGTTGTGGACTCAGTGCAGTCACGAAGTTGGACGTCCACCCAATGCCGTGGATGGACGAACTACTGGACAAGCTGGGAGGGGTGACATACCGTACCACTATTGACCTGACGAAAGGATATTGGGAGGTGGAGTTAACTGCCTGAGCTAGGGAGAGGTCAGCCTTCATCACTCTGATAGGGTTATTTGAGTTTAAAGTAATGCCTTTCAGAATGAAGAATGCCTCTGCCACCTTCCAAAGGCTGGTGAACCATGTGTTAAATGGTGGCATACCTGGACGATACTGTCATCTTCATTGTCAGCTGGAAGGAACACTTGTCCCACCTTAGGGAAGTGTTGGGCAGGATACAGAGGGCTTGGCTCACTGTAAAAGCTGAAAAGTGCCAGGTGGCCATGGCTGTGGTGACATACCTCGGGCATGTAGTGAGCCGGGGACAGCTCTGTCCTAATCATGCAGAAATTGAGGCAATCAAGGCATGGCCCAGACCTGAAACACAGATGCAGGTTTGGAGTTTTCTAGGGACTGCTGGGTATTATAGAAAATCTGTATCCTGACCTGGCACCAGGATCCCGACGAGACCAAGAAGGACTTCGGAGGACACCCACACCCCATTCCCGCCTGGGGGGGATATAGCCACGGCTCCATGGGAGATGGCTGCACGAGGCTGCAGGTATGAGGGTGGAGACTACAAGGCCCTGGGTGTCTCCGGAAGAGTGGGAGCGCTGCAGGGTAGGGGGAGTATAAACAGTAAGTAGAAAAAAAAAAGAACACAATCTCAAGAGCACTTCTTCTAAATTAGGTAATTCAAACTCCACTATTTGCTAATTGAAACTAGGGTAGGATTAGATACTCAATAATAAGGCAGTTTTGTTTAAATTGTCCATTTAATTGGTATGACTGTACCTTAAATGTTATATGTTCTGTGTTTTGTATTTCATTTACTGTTTTTAATTTTAATAAATTTTGTTTTCCTTGAAATCCTGCCTGAGCCTTTTCCTCATATTGAATGTGAATGCTGGGACAGTGTTGATAATTCTGATAGAACTGTTAAGCACTTACAGTGTATTACCATATGCACCAAGGTAAGGTACCAAGGTCTCAATTGAGTCAAAAAGGGGAGATTGTGAACCAGGTTGGGTGCCCGTCGGGTTAAATATTGCACTGCATTTCCCCAAAGAGGGTGTAATATTTGAACCTGTTAACTGGGCGTGCTAGCAAATAAGGAATCAGGTCTTGCGCGTCCCAGACTCGCCGGGTCCCCAAGACCCGTAGCCTATCAGGGGATCGGGCGTTCACCACCTATGCCCCCAAACTGTGGAACTCCCTTCCACCACAAGTTTGTGCCTCCCCCTCCCATTCCACCTTCAAATCCTCCCTCTGGAATTTCCTGAAACCAGCTGCGCACTGCATGTGTGCCACTTAACACCTAGTCCGCAGCCCTCCCTCCCACATTGGAACTCCAGCTAGGCTCTTTCTGCCCCACCTCCATGGTGCGGCACCTTACCTGAGGCGATGCTATGTATTGTCTACTGTTCAACCTAGGGGAGGTCCTACGCCTTGCTGCCCCTAGGCCTGTATGTACCATATGATTTGTGACATATGCTCATCTCTATACTATGTACTGCTGCTTTAATTAATCACTGCTGTTCCGTTTTGTGCTGGAGCATGCCACTCCATGTTTGTACTGTGATGTAGTATTTCTCTCATGTATACCTTGCAACTATGTAATTTTCTCATGTACACCTTTGTCACTATGTATTTCTGTCATGTATACCTTGCAACTATGTAATTTTTCTCATGTACACCTTTGTCACTATGTATTTCTATCATGTATACCTTGTAATTCTCCCGGGTCGCACCTGAAAATAGGCATCAGCTGTCTAGTGTGCTTACCCGGTTACCAAAAGCAAATAAATAAATAAATAAATTGGTAGTTGTTCGGACCCAAAACAGAGACAGGAGGGTTACCCTATTTGTCTCCTGTTCACATATTACACTTCGAGGTTTGGCACTGTGGGAGCAGATTGTGATAGGCCCCACCACTGATTCTCCAGTACACCAGAGACCCAAAACTCTTAATGTTTTTCATTTCCCTACATTGTGTGCTTTGCAGTGTAGTTTTTTGCAATAACTGTGAGAGGGTTGAATAAGACCATGTCTTATTTGTTTTGCAGAAAAAGTTACAAGCAAGAGTCTGTTCTGTCCTCTCATTTTCTGTCTTGTCTGTCTGACTGCACAGTCAAATTTACAGTCTCGTGATTCTCCCCCTCCCGCTATCTCTCTGCCTTCACTTGCTGTTTCTTGAAGTTTCTGTCTTTTCTTCCCCATTGCGTATCTGCGGTTGTAAAATATATGCAAATCTTTGTGTGAAATTAGGATCCCCTGGTTTGCAAATGTGTATAGTTATATCATTGAAATGGTTGCAAAAAGCTATTTGGAACTCAGGGGATTAACTTTGAGATGCAGTTTGACCTCCACAAACTCTTTTTGCAAAGTTGTCAACAGGAGATTAGTTCTGAGACACCATGTTCTATCTTGCTGCACCTGCACAGAAAGAAACTGACAAAGTTCTGATACATTATGTGAGAAACAGGGTGTCTCTTTGATGAGCTCTGGTTGCAGAAGTTAATTGACAGGAAAATACATTCTATATAAAGAGCAGCAATCTTTTGTTAGAGGGAGAGACTGACATTTAGAATTAGAGATACCCTCAGAGGAAGGACTTTGTTTTGTTTGAATTGCCTATGCTTAAAAACATTCTATACAGTTGTTTTTTTTTTTATTGTTACTGGAAATAATAAAACGCTACTTGCAAATTTTATAACTGCTCCTGGTTTTCCTGTGCTTCCTGACCTGTGCCTCGATGACAGATGGTGTTAGCATAGAAACATAGACTTTGACGGCAGATAAGGACCGCTAGGCCCATCTAGTCTGCCCATTTCCCTACCTACAGGATAGGCCGCAGATCCTAGTTAACCAACAGCCTATATCTTCCTGCCCCCCACAAGAATTGCCTTATGTCTGTCCCATGCATTCTTGAATTCTCCCACAGTTTTAGACCCCACAACTTCCTCAGGAAGGCTGTTCCATGCATCCACTACCTCTCTGTGAAATAATACTTCCTCACATTGCCCCTGAACCGCCCTCCTTCTATCTTTAAATTGTGTCCCCTTGTTCTTGAGTCTTTTTTCTGAAAGATGCTACCCTCTTGGACTTTGTTGATTCCCTTGAGGTACTTGAAAGTTTCTATCATGTCCCCCTCTCCCTTCTTTCCTCAAGGGTATATATTAAGCTCCTTTAGTCTCTCCTCATACGGCTTCTCTTGCAGACCCTGCACCATTTTAGTTGCCCTCCTCTGGACTGCCTCTATCCTGTCTATGTCCTTAGGAGATGGGGTCTCCAGAACTGGACACAGTATTCCAGATGGGGTCTCACCAACTGTCTGTGCAGAGGATAACAACTTCCTGTTTTCTGCTGATGATGCCTCTCCTATACATCCCAGTATACCCCCGCCCTCCCTACTGCCTTCTCACATTGCTTGCTAACCTTAAGGTCATCTGATATGATTACCCCAGGTCCCTTTCCTGTTTTGTTGTTGTTACTACCTCCCCACCCATTGTGTATTCTTCCCCTGGGTTCTGTTTCAGGCGCATTATTTTGCACTTTTTGCATTGAATCCTAGCTGCCATATGTCTGACCATTCCTCCAACCTTGCCAAGTCCCTTTTCATCCTTTCCACGCCTCTTGTGTATCAACCCTGTTGCAGATCTTTGTGTCATCTGCAAAAGGCATACTTTTCCTTCCAGTCCCTCTGCAATGCCACTGATGAAGACATTAAAAGGACTGGACCCATACTGAACCCTAGGTACCCCACTAGTAACCGCCCTTTCTTCAGAGTGGATTCCATTTACAATTACCTTCTGTGTCCTGTTGTCCAGCCAATGTTTTACCAGGTACCACCCTGGGACCCACTCCCAGGCTGGTTAATTTGACTAATAATCTTTTGTGTGGGACTGTGTCAAATGCCTTGCTAAAGTCTAGGTAGGCCATGTCCACAGCTCCTCCCTGGTCTACTACTTTGGTCACCCAGTCAAAGAAATCTATTAGATTCGCCTGACATGACCTTCCCGCTGTGAACCCATGCTGCCTTGGATCCTGTGCTCCACTGACCTCTAGGTACTCAACTATTCTTTCCTTCAGAAGTGACTCCATCACTTTCCCTACCACAGAGGTCAGACTGACAGGTCTATAGTTTTCCGCCTCTGTCTTGGTCCCACTTTTGTGAAGGGGAATCACATCCGCCTTCCTCCAGTCCTCGGGTACCACACCATCCTCCCATGATTTATTAAAAAGAGTAGCCAGTGGTTTCACTAGTTCCTTCCTTAATTCTTTTAGAATTCTGGGGTGAATTCCATCAGGACCCATTGCTTTGTCCACCTTCAGTTTTAGGAGTTCTTGCAGAACCCTTTCTTCTGTGAAAGGACTGGGATCGACCCCCTATCAAGAGTGCTTCTGTTAATTGGATTAGGCACTTCCCCCTTCTCTTTTGTGAATACTGAGCAGAAATATTTGTTCAGTATTCCTGCTTTTTCACTGTCCCCTTCTGCCCACCCACCGTTCATTCTATTCAGCCTCACTATCCCTCCCTTTGTCTTTCTGGCTGTTGATGTACCTATAAAGGTTTTATCCCCTTCTTAACTGAGTTGGCTATCTTTTCCTCAGTTTGGGCCTTTGCTATTCTGACTTCCTCCCTGCTTCTTTCTGCCTTAACTGGTACAGCTCTCTGTCCTGCTCCTTCTGTGTTTCCTTATACTTCTGGAATGCTATCTTTTTCTTCCTGACTTTCACAGCCACCTCTCTTGAGAACCATAGTGGCTTTTTCTTTCATTTTGATTTATTTATTTGTTTTACACAAAGGCTTGTTGCCTCTGTGATGGCAGTTTTGATAATTCCTCATTGTTGCTCCACACCTCCTTCTAGCCTGTTTGCTAGTGCTTTTCTGAGGCACTTCCCCATCTTGCCAAAGTCAGCCCTCCTAAAGTCCAGTACCTCACTTTTGTATGGCTTGACTCTGTAGCTGAGTTTAATGTGAACCACACTGTTTGATGGTCACTTGTCCCCAGATGGCAACCCACTTCTAGATCTGAGATCCTCTCATCGCCCCGTTTGAGAGTACGAGTCTAAGATTGCTCCCTCACGAGTGGATTCCGAAACTAGCTGTTCAATGCCTGCCACCTGTAGGGCCAAGAATGGCCCTGCTCTGGATGTGGCTGCAGCAAATGTGCTCCAGTTAACATTTGGCATATTCAGGTCTCCCATCAACAGTATCTCCCTTTCTCTGCCATTCTAAGAATGCCTTCCATCATATCCTTGTCCATTCCTTCCCCTGACATGGGGGTCTGTACACAACCCCTGTGCGGATTGTGGTGCCCTTTCCAGTCTCCAAGGTGACCCACAGTGCCTCCTCTCCTCCCTGTTTACTCTTTTGTTCAGTTACTTTTATCCCTTCCTTTACATAGAGAGCTACTCCTCCCCCTCTTCTTCCCTGCCTGTCTCTCCTGTAGGTTATGCAATTAGCAGTGGGATTACGCCATGCATACTCTAAACCAGAAGTTTTGTGTGTGTGGGTACTAGAC
This sequence comes from Neoceratodus forsteri, assembly GCA_016271365.2. Lineage (NCBI taxonomy): Eukaryota > Metazoa > Chordata > Ceratodontiformes > Ceratodontidae > Neoceratodus > Neoceratodus forsteri. Next base: position 179,289,721 of record CM057456.1, read on the forward strand.
CTGGTACCAAGGATGCGTAGAAGAAATGTATGGATCCTGCAACAGAAAGACCAGGAGTGATTACCAGAAGAATGGCAACCAAACTAGCAGATACTGAGACTGTACAACCAGAACCAGTAATGGAAGAAGAACAGGCAGGGACAGAACCTGAAAGCATGTCTGCCTTCTTCAAATTGTGGGCTATACAACAAAGAGAGACATATAGGCAGAGAAAAGAAGAGATGCAGCAACAGGAGCAGCAGAGAAAAGAAGAGATGCAGCAACAGGAGCAGCAAAGAAGAGAAGAGATGCAGCAACGGTGGATGCCTTAAAGGGCAAGCTATCAAAGCTAGAGGATCCGGCACAGGTCCAGCAAAGCAATAAAACAAAGTCTTACCTCTGAGGGTATCTCTAGTTCTAAAGTTCTGCCTTTCCTTCTAACAAAAGATTGCTGCTTTTTATATATAATGTCTTTTCTTGCCAGTTAACGTATGCAACCCGAGTTTGTTAAAGGGAAACTCCTATACCTGCTGTAAGAGCAGCTGCTGCAGAAACACCTGATTAGGGTTTTTAGCATAAAAGTAATTTTTTATCTACTTGCTGCCTGGCAGTTTTAATTAGAAAGATCCTCTCTGTGAATAATGGCTTCAGAGTCCTGGGTGGACATCTCACGCACCCATGAAAATTATGCTAGTGAGGGCTGCCAACTCTGCCATTTGTTGGTAGCCCACATTAGCATAACCTTCATTGCGGAAGCCACCCAGGGTGCGTAAGATTTCCACCCGGGACTCTGTAGCCATTATTCACGGAGCGTATCTTTCTAATTAAAATCACCAGGCAGCATGTAGGTAAAAAAAAAAAATTACTTTTATGCTAAAAGCCCTTATCGGGCATTTCTGCAGCAGCTGCTGCACTTACAGTCGGTATAGGAGTTTTCCTTTAAAGAGACATCCTGTTTCTCACAAAATGTATCTGAATGTTGTCGGTTTCTTTCCTTGCAGGTGCAACAAAATAGAACATGGTGTCCCAGAACTAATTTCCTGTTGACAAATCTGCAAAAGAGTTTGTGGAGGTCAAACTGCGTCTCAAAGTAAATCCCTTGAGTTCCACATAGCTTTTTGCAACCATTTTAACTATATAACTATATACATTTTCAAACCAGGGGATCCCAGTTTCACACAAAAGCCCTGTTTACACTGCCAACTTTAAAGCTCATCGACCCATGCACATGAGTTGATGCACTTCAAAGTCCACAGTGTGGACACTTTCAGGAGCGTCTTAAGGGGCTTTGCATCAAGTTTCTGATGCGACTCTGGAGAAGGGACGTGTATCAGAGCAAGTTAGGTAAAAGCGCATTACTTGGCATTGTGGACAGTCAGCAGCGCTCTCAGATTGAAAGTCTTCTCTCCCGGCATCCTCCAGTGGACCCATATACTGTCAGTGCACCTGAGTTCAGCAAAATAACTTTTTTCAAGAGCGGAAAGAATGCTGAACTCTGGAAAGTGCATAAAAATGTTAAATGAGGGCTACAAGTATTTCAAATTAGGGTCCTACACTGGGACTGCGATACTGGGCAGGTACTAATACATATCCATATCCTCACTTCCCAGAGACATGCAAATATATTTGCGCATGCCCAGTATCACGGTTCCACTGTAGGACCCTAATCTGTAACACTTGTAGCTCTCATTTAACATTTTTTATGCACTTTCTCGAGTTCAGCGTTCCTTCTTCTTTTGAAAAATGTATTTTGCTGAGCTCGGGTGTGCTAAGCTGGTAACTGTCCCTGTGGTGATTTGGCACCTTGTGCTAGTCACCACATGTCACTGCAAAATGTCACTGTGGATGTCACTTTTTAAACCCGGCCCCCTGAGCCCTCAGACATTCCTCTGCACGATGTGCAGCTTATCAGCATGAGCTGTGTGAGCGTGCCACATCAACACACAGCGCAGCGGGAAGGCAGTTGAGAGGTATGTTAAGTGCTGCTACTGTATAAACAGCATAAAAGATTCACATATATTTTATAACCACATCTATGCAAGGGGAAAGAAAAGATAGAAACAGCAAGAAACAAGTGAAGGTAGAGAGATAGTGGAAGGGGGAGAATTACAAGACTGTCAAAGTGATCATTTCCTAGATCTCACATGAAAATTTGACTGCGCAGTCAGACAGAAAAGGAAAGGATAGAACAGATTTTTGCTTTTAACTCTTGCTGCAAAAGAAATGGGACAAGGTCTTATTCAACCTGTCGCATATGCGTGTGTGTGTGTATGTATGTGTATGTGTGTGTGTGTGTGTGTGTATATATATATATATATATATAAAATATGATGCACAATGGGAACCTGCATGAAACAGTATTTATCTATACAGGTGCTGTTTGACCTCAGGTAACCTCATAAGTAGTGTAAGCAGCATGAGTATAGATAAATGATCACACAGTGTCCCCTCTGCATATTTCATTTATGTAACAGGATAAGAACTTGAGGGATAGAATTATAAATGTTTGTGGGTTTACTTGTAAACTAGTGATGTTGCTTGTTTCCTTATCCTGGTTATCAGAGCCATTGCCATGTGTTCAGATGGCAAGCTAACACTGTGACGTGGTAGTTCATTGTTCCCGCAGAACTGCTGCAAAAATTGCATACCACCATCGCAGACGTTATGTGGCAAATGGTAACTCTGCCGCAGAATTTGGTTCCAAAGTGCTGCACAAAAATCGGGGGCCTTGATACCCTATCCTACCACTGAAACCTAGTGTCTGTATGGGATTTATGCCCATGCTACCCAAACCCATGTTCCCTGCCTTCCTGCTACCCCCCTTGGATAGCTGTTAAGCCCTTAACTCTGTCCCAGCCATTTCTGAAAAAGTTAAAGATCTTGGTACACACCACCTCAGATGAGACTGTTCCAAGGCTCAGCCACTCTCTCAGTAAAAAAGAACCACCTCACTTCCTACCTGAGCTTCACTCATGCCAGCTTCCACTCATATTCCCATGTTCTAGATTTACTTTTCCTGTTGAATAGTTCCTCGTAGTTTACCTTGTTCATTCCTTCCAGGAACTTGAAGGTCTCTGTCATGTCACCTATTTCTCTTCAGGCTGCCATCAAGGTGTTCAGTACCCTATGCCGATACTCGTCCTGCAGGCCATGAAACGTTTTTTGTTACTCATGGGCTGCACCGTCTCCAGTCAGTCCCTGACTTTCCTCAAGTGAGGGCTCCAGAACTGGGCACAATACTCCAGATGTGGCCTTACCAATGATCTACAGAGAGGTAGTAATACCTGCTTTCTCCTACTGCCAGATCCCCTCACAGTACACCCCAACATCCTGGTTGTCTTGCTATAGGCTTTGTTACATTGGCAAGATTGTTAAGGGAGTCACGATAATTCTTGGATCCCCTTCCTCAGTACTGTTGTCCAGTTTAACCCCTTCCATCAAATATGCTGTCTTGGGGTTCCTGTGCCCAGCGTGCATCACCTTGCACTTTTTGGCATTAAACTTTGACTGCCAAACCTTGGGCCATCTCTCCAAACTTTGCAGGTCCCTCTGCAACTCTCTTACCCTCTTCTTGCTATCTTACCCTACCTCTGAGCTTTGTGTCATCTACAAAAAGATCTTTCCCTAAATGTCTGCAGTCAAAACTATTGGGGCACTCACAATCTCCAGAGAATTCCACAAACACCACTGATGTAAAATATTTCAGACTATTATTCAAATGCTAAAAACTCAGCTTGGTGGCAGTACACAGACCTCCCCCAAAAAGAGGTCAACAGTTTTGTCGCACTGTGAGAGCATTCCCTAAATTTCTTCTCCTGTGTCTTGGCTGAACATACTGAAAAGAACTTGGCCCAGGACTGAACCCTATGACACCACTTATGTCATTTTATTCTTTGATTTAACACTGTTTACCACTACCATCTGTTATCTCCACCCCCAACCAACAACCCACCCATGTCCTTTGCCACACCTAGATCCTCTACCTTCTTCAGCAACCTTCTTTGTGCCAAGTTGAGTGCCTTGCTGAAATTGAAGCACAGTAAATCTACTCCTTGTCCCTTATCCACTGCCCTAGCTACCCATTCAAAGAATACTATCTGTTTGGTCTGACAGGACCTCCCTATCACAGACCTGTGCTGTTTACTATCCTGGAGCCCATTAGTTTCTAGGTAGTTTACCAGGTCCTCTTTGACTAGTTTCTCTATCAGTTTACCCACAACAGAAATGAGACTAACAGGCCTGTAGTTTCCCAGTTGCTTCTTTCCCCACCGTTATGGAAGAGAACGATGTCCACTACCCTCCAGTCTTTCTGAACCACCCCTGGCTGAACAGAGCTGTTGAATACACCTGCTAGTGGTTCAGCCAGTTCTGTTGCCAGTTTCCATAGCACCCTTGGATGCATACTATCTGGCTGTGGTACCTTATCTACCTTCAGAACTATAAAACCTTTTCAGACCCTTTCACTTGTAAATATCTTTTGCCTCATTTCTGGGATCCCCCCTATCTGCAACCTTTATGCCACTTTCTGGCAAAGGCCCACTGTCCTCCACTGTGAAATTAGTGGGAGTGGTCTCTTGAAGCAGAACACCACATCAGTCATAGCTAAGCTTGTGAGCAGGTATATACAGAAGGGGTAAAACAGAGTAAACCCCATGGACCAGATGGTACCTGCCTAAGGGTGATGGGTAGTACAGGACTTGACGGGGGTTGTAGCTGAAGCTCTTGCCAAACGGTTTTGTGAGTCCTTAGAATCGGGTATAGAAGATTTGAGATCAGCAAATATTGCCTGGCTTTTGAAAAAGGTGGTAACGTTTGACCCAGTCATTTACAGTCATCTGAGCCTCATGTTGCTTTTGGGTAATACGTTGAAAGCAGTCATAAAGGATGTGATCGTCAAGTATCCATCTTGTACTCCATTACCCAAGATATGGCTTCATGAAAGGTAGGTCCATCCAAACCAACCTGAATGCCTTGGAGAGGTTATAAGGTAGGTCGCTAGATGTAGTGTGATGGACAGTCCTCTGGATTTTAGCTAGGCTTTTGACACAGTGCAGTAATGGAGATGCTGGAAAAAAATGACATGATTATGGGGTCAGTGACTCCTATAGCATAGTAATTTTGGATCATTAGTGGCCCATATGCACCCTTATGCTTGCTTCATAAGCAGGGATATAGAAATGTGCCCAGCCAAGACTACTGTCTCTCTTTATTTGTATTTCTTTCATTGCATCTTGGTATCGTCAGTTAATTTTTTTAATGGTACCGAGCATTTCTTGCTGTGATGCTAGGATTGCTCTTCAGAATCTGTGTATATGGGAACAAGATTTTGAGGACAGACCCCCAACATGGCTTGCTTTGATTGTTTGGGCCAATTTCATAGTTTATCAAATTTGTGGAGCCTGTCAATCCATGACTGCCAGATGAGGCCTTAGGATTCGGTCCATAGTGATAAGAGCAGTTGAGTTTCCTTTGAGAGCTGAGTCCAGCTGATATGCCATTGTTTGCAGCCTCTACGTCCTAGCCATCTCCTCTGACCTGTAGCAAAAAAGTAAGAGGACACAGCAGGGAGACTAGGCAATCAGTGGAAGTTGTCTGACTTGAAGCCTCAGCACCCTTTTTCTTGGTCTGTGTCGATGTCAAGTGAGTGGCTGCACCTGCTGACATTAGCTATGTCCACATCTCCCACTGTACAACCAATTTTGTCTTCAGTGCCAGTGTGTCTCACTTCATGGCACCGTACACAGTCTCCCTCAGTACCATCCTTTGGGCTGGATATGTTCACTCACAAGCCTTTCGAGCCCATTGCGACTTGTGAATTAAAGTTTAGAACTTGGAAAGCAGCATTTGTGGTGGCAAGCCCCTCTGCATGCAGAGTATCTGAAATCCATGCTTTGGTCATAGATCCTGTGTATACTGTTTTCCACACACACACCAAGAACTTCATCGGGAGTATCTCAGTTATCAAATCACACACATGGAATTTCACTGCCGCTGGTGAAGCAGGATCCACATGGAAGATTTTCAGCAGTACCACTGGGGTCGCCCATGCCGATGTCACCTACTGATGTCACCAACCCTATAAAGGCACGAGCGGCCCCACACCCTTCTCATTTCTTTCCTGCCGTTTTTGCCTCTGACTTTATTTTACTGTATTTAGCTTTTTCAAAATGTCATTTTCAAAGAAATTCCTCTGCCTTGTTTATGTTGAGAGTTAATCCTTGTACTTTTCGCTTCCATCACTGCTGCTGCGGAAAGAAGATTGCATCTACAGACGAACATTCTCTCTCTCTCTCTGTCTGCTGTCTTGGGCCTGACCACAATGTCTCGGACTGTGAACTCTGCCATAAATTCAGTCAAACTACCCTTAGGTGAGGAAAAAAGTTTCTCTGAAAATTCATGATCAAACAGCAGGTAGCTAGTTCTGAGCAGAGGTCCTTGGTGGTCCCTCATTCCCATTCACCGTTGGGTTCATTGAGCTCCCAGGCCTCAAAGGCCTGAGACAAGTCCTCAGTGAAAAGTCATAAAAAGGCAGAGATTGGGATCACTCCCCCTGGCGGCTTTCCCACTCACCGATGACTTTTTCTTCCACCAGGGGTACTCCGTTAACTGTGCTGAAACCAGTCACTGTCCATGTCTCTATTCCTACCAACCCCTAATGACAGTGCCGCTGCCTGCTTCCCAGAGTGGCCAGTCATCGACCCTCAGGTCGCTGGCCCTCAGCTTGTCAACGACAGCCCTACTGTCGAGGCCTGAAGCTTCTCTAGGTCCTCAAGCTTTGGGCTTTTCAGGCTCCCAGAGCCAGACTGAAGGGTTGTAGCACACTGTGCCATCGACACCCCCAATTGATGCAGCGAGCTACTCTTGTTGACCTCAATGATATTTTGACCAAGGTTACTACAGCCTTGGTCCCTCAGTTGAAGGCTTATAGGCCTTGGTCCCCTACAGTATCAAGTGCCCCATTGTCAGCACTGCTTCAGCCTCCATGGGCTGTTCCCTGCAGGCCATTGGTCCCTCGTTCATCAGACCTTGAGTAGGAGCAGGTCAGTATTGAAGAGGAGTACTATCTGGACCTCAAGTTGCCTGAGGAAGAGGAAGAGCCTTTTTCCTCTGACAGGTCCACTGCCTCCTCAGTGATTGAGGACTCTGTCAGACATAATCCTAGGTCTCCTCTGGAGGAGCCTACGTCCTCTAATGTTATGAAGTAGCTGTCCTATTCCAGATTTCATCCCCCCAGCAGATTCTTACCATGAATGCCTCTGGCTCACCTCCATAGTGATTGAGGACTCTGTCGGGCATAATCCTAGGTCTCCTCCAGAGGACCTTACTTTCTCTAATGCTATGAAGCAGCTGTCCCTCCAGATTTCCTCCCCAAGTAGATCCTTACCATGAATGCCTCTGGATCAGGTTGGGGAGCACATCTGGGTCCCCGTCAGACTCATGTGTCTTGGTCCCAGATAGAAACCTCCCTCTATATCAACATTCTGGAGATATGGGTTGTCCTGTATGCCATGGAGGCCATTCAGAACCATCTCCTGTCGGGTCAGCTCTTGATACAGTCGGACAACCTCAGTGTTGTTTATTATATCAACAAGCAGGAGGGGGGGAATGCACTCCTACTCCCTGTGCAGGGAGGCCATGAGAGTATGGTACTGGGCAGTAGACCACAGTCTGATCCTCTCAGCAGTCCACATCCCTGGCATACTAAGCACCCTGGCCAACAGTCTCAGCATTACACAGTCCAACATGCATGATTGGGAACTTCTCTCCTCCATTGCAGAAGATCTGTTTGCCAAATGGGGTCATCCAGAGTTGGATCTTTTTGCATCCCCACTCAACGGAAAACTGCCCATTTTCTGCTCACTAGATACAGGGCCTGGAGTTTTCTGGTGAGACACGTCCCTCTCCTGGAATGGGAGGTTCCTTTACTCCTTCCCTCCATTTCCTCCGATTCAGAAGGTGCTAATCAGACTGCAGATGGAGGGGGCCAGCATGATCCTGGTCACTCCTTTATGGCCATGGCAAATATGGTTCCCATTACTGCAGCAGTTAGCAGAGGAGCCTCTGGTCCCCCTGTCTCTCTGCAGGGATCTGCTGATGCAGGCTCACAAGACCCTGGTCCATCCCAGTCTCAAGTCCCTTTGCATGCCTGGCTCCTGAGGATGTAGCCCACACCCAGTTTGGGGTATCCCAGATAGTGGCAGGTGTCCTCGTGGCAGCTTGGACGCCCTCCACTAGAGCCACATATGCCATGAAGTGGAAGAGGTTTGACATCTGGGCTACCAAACATTTCTTGCACCCATTTACTTGTCCAGTGAGCCAGATTCTGGACTACTTGATTTCTCTGTCGGTCTCAGGCCTCCAGTACTCCTCCCTCAAGGTGCACCTTTTTGGCTGTCTCTGCCTTTCATGAGCCCATGGGTGGCCACACTATGGCACAATTTGATGTATCCCGTACTAAATCTGAAGCCTACAATTCTTTCCCCTGTCCCGGCTTGGGATTTGAATTTTGTTTTGTACAAGTTAACCCTATCTCCATTTGAGCCAGCCATGACTTGCGAGCTACGCTTTCTGTCTTGGAAAGTGTTATTTTTAGTTGCTATTACCTCTGCTCGAAGGATTCCTGAGCTTCAGGCTCTCTGATGCGAGGAGCCTTATTTGATTATTCAAACAAGTGTGTCTTTGTGCATGAATCCAAAGTTTCTCTCTAAGGTAGTGTCTGAGTTTACCTGAACCAGTCTATCAACCTACCAGTTTATTTTCCTGAGCGTACCAATCCAGGGGAAGCACTGCTCCACACGTTACTTATGCACAGAATTTTGAAGTATTATCTGCTCTGAACTAAGGAATGCAGCAAGTCAAAGCAGCTTTTTGTTTCTTTCACCCCAGGTAGAGAGGGTGTTCAGGTTTCTAAACAATGTTTGTCAAAATGTTTGACACACTGTATTGTGTTCTGCTAGAATAAGCATGGCAAAGAGTTGCCAGGGGCAGTGAAAGCCCATTTCGCAAGAGGCATGGCTACCTCTGCGGCTTGTTTTAAAGGAGTGTCAGCCACTGACATTTGCACTGCTGCCACCTGGTGTACTGTCTGCACTTTCACCAAGCAGTACAGTCTGGGCATTGCTTCTAGAGTCCATGCAGGTTTTGGCAGGGCTGTCTTCCAAGGTCTGTTGTCATAAGCTTAAGCTGACCTTCCTCCCAGACTGTTTGTTGCATTTGTAACTGCTTGGGACTCGTTCCATATGTGTGACCTGATGGCTGAGATACCCTCGATGAAGATAGAACAGTCACGCAAGAACATACCATGACAGTAGATCTTCGAGGGGATCTCAGTCATCAGGTCTGCCTTCCCTCCATCCCACCTCTTATGGGGTTCTTTGCGGAGAACTGGCTTACCGGTGTATCCAGCCTTTTATTTAGGGCAGGGCACCTCTCTTTCTCTCTCTCTCCTCAGTCCTCCCATGGTATGGGTTTGTTCCCTAGTCTCCGGGGAAAGAAGTGAAGAGGGAGCAGGGCCACTTACGCCTTTATAGGGTTGTTGTCATCGGCAGGTTATGTCGGTGTGGGCGACATCAGTGGTACTGCTGAAAATCTTACGTGTGGATCCTGCTTCACTGGTGGCGAAGTTCCATATGTGTGACTAGATGACTGAGATCCCCTCGAAGATCTACTGTTACGGTAAGTTCTTACATAACTGTTCTTTTTTACCTAAGGTGCTGTCAGAGTTCCATCTTAATCAGGCCATAATCCTGCCTACTTTTTTTTTTTTTAATTCTTTGATAACCAGGTAAGACTCACTAGGCACAAATGCCTGTTTTTAGGGGCAACCTGGGAGTGCTGTGGAGGTGAAGTGACTTGCTCAGTCACACTGTATGCAAGTAGAGGTTTTGGGAATTCAGAAAGAGAAAATGTCCAGCACCAGGTAGTGATTAAATGGTGGTGCTCTCAAAACAACAGTCACACAAGTAGAAAAAAATGAAGCACCCACCAAAACAGGTCTGCTGGGTGTACTAAGCTCATTCACAGTTCATTACTCTAACCTCTTGGCTATACTGCCAGCCCACTTTGCCAGTTTTCAGAATGAGGGAGAACAGACACTCCAGTCAGTGGCTGTTAAGAGGGTTCTTAGGTTCTACCTGGATAGGATTAAGGTCTTCAGACAGTCTAAGCAGCTCTTTGTTTCCTTTCACCCTAATCATAACGGACAGCCTGTTACAGTCAAGAGCATTTCTGCCTGGATTGTAAATTGCCTTCACTACTGCTGTGCTGCGACTCGGATTAAATTGGAGGGCAGCATACGCTCCACCAGAGCAGTTGCAACATCCCTGGCGGAAATCTGCTCTGCACCTACTGGTGAAATTTGCAGAGCTGCAACTTGGAGCTCAGTGCACACCTTTAGCAAGCACTGTGCCCTAAGCAGCAGTGTATTTGTTCTGTGTAGCTCTGTGTCGGTGCTCACCTTTTGATTTTTAGTAGTGGCAGGGTGTTGTGTGTCTGCTGGCATTGATTTGCCCTGCTTGGTTTTGTGCTGTCTGCTTTAGGGAACCTGCACATGGTACTGTTAGCCTCCCTGTTATTTTCTTTAGGAACAGACAGATACACTGGGGAATTTGCCACCATTTTTTCATTTGCCTCATGCATTTGTAGACTTGGCACCGCTGAGCATCCAGTATTAAATTGGCTGTTCGTGCCCTTTTTTGGAGCCAGTCCCCTCACAGTTGGGGCTCTACCAGCTTGGACAATGCTGTTCTCATCTTTTTAGTGTCCCTATGAGCCCTTACAGATTACAGTCTCTATATGTTGGACAACATTCCTTAAGGGAGCACATGCACAGATCAGTGCTCACAAGAGTTCTGTAGGGAATGTGCACATGGGAGTCTGACATCACGCTTGCGTGTGATGTTATTCTGCAGATGTAGTGCCCTTGTGGGGCCATGGCCGCACAAGCAGGATGTTCATCTCTGCACCTGTCGAAACTCTAGAAGCTTCTGTCCTGTGATGGCTACTGGCTCCTTTGTCTCTGCCTCCATATGGGAGCTCAGCAGCATTCTCCAGTTAATGACTGTGGCATTCCTCAGGTTAGTGGCTCTTACAGATGAGATTTTGCCGGTCGGGATAACGTTTTTTTTCTTTTGGCCATATGAGGGGCGTTTTGGGTTTATGCTGCCAGTTTTAAGTGGGAACAGACAGCTACAACTGAAGTTATGTAATGGAGTCACATAGTGGCCACTATATCCTAGCTTACAGATCCACTTTGAATGCTGGATCCTCCTTTTTAGATGGGAGCTTCTCCATCTTCCCTCATTTAGTGCCTAGTTCTCCCCCCCCCCCAACCCGGACAAGGCTTAAAAGGTATATTTGTTAAGCCCTTTAATGGGGTAGAATCACATTTGTCATTCTGTAAAATGTGTTTTTCACCAGGTTTTGTAGTGGCAGCGTGGCTTATCACAGACCAGTGACATGCAGAAACTGTACCTCCTGCTGTTGGACAATAGCCCTTATCATTTATTGTTATCGCTATGTAACCTATTCTAATATGTCTATGTCTATTACAGTTCTTCCCAGTCAGATGCACGGGTTTGGGGCAGGGTGCACTGTAGTATCATCTGGTGGTGGTAAAGCTCAATTACACAATATCCATGTTATTTTTTCCCTGCTGGAGATATTAGATGCTGATGATCAGCAGGTACTAAGAGTGAAAACACTCAAACCCAATCTGACCCCTCAGGTCAGGGAGTGGCCCCCTACAGGCACATCCAGGTGCACCAGCGCGGAGCAACATTGCTTACCCACGTTTGCAGGTGACTTCCAGCCTTGACAGTGTGGCAGGTCAGGAGGATACATTGGGTGGGGGGAGGGTCTGAGGGAAATCCTCACTTGATTGGAGCCAGAATCTGGAAAACAAATTTAAATGTCCCTACGAGGAGGAGGACCCACAAACAATGATTGTTGACCCACTCCTTGTCTTATTCAAGCTTGCTGACCTGTTTTATAAATAAACAAGGCTCAGGTCATGTAGAGATTGTAGATGTAAACCCTAGGTAGTTGGCTCCAAAGTTTTTTGCCGACTTCTTATAACTGTGATCAGATTATAGATCAGGGATGGGCAGGGGTGGACAAGCAAAATCAACTGCCTGGCCCTGGGTTTCACAATCTTTGTTAAAAAGTGATTACCCCCCTCTCTGGTCACAGATGAGGCTATGGATTGGACAGTGGGCATGTCTTCCACATTCATGGAAGATTCTTTGGCCCTGTAGCGTGCTTATGATTTGTGGGTGCAGCATGCAGCTAAGCCTATAAGCATGCCTTGTTGCCCCCGGGCCCTATTTTCCTGGACCTCTGCCTTAAGTGGTCCAACCTACAGGAGCCAATAATTTTTTGACATCTCAGGTTGTGGGCTTTACATTTCTGGGAAATGCAGTTGTTGTTTTGCATACAGTGGCTCATCTAGTCTTCTCTATGGTACCAGCAGTGTGAGGGATGTGGCTTCATCACAGATCCACCAATTAGGCATATAAGACAAACATAAAAATAAGCCTGTTCCCAAGATTTTTATTTTTTATCTTCATTTTGGAATTGGTTGGGAGTGAAGAACATCCAGGATAAGGATGGGCAGTTGCCTAGGCAGCAGTGGAAGGCCATCTTAATCCCCAGGGGGTGGATGTTTGGCTGCCACAGACAGTTGAGCAGTGAACATCAGTAACCCGAGGGGCAGAGGAGATTCCTCCATAATTTCAGGCCAAAGTACCTACTCGGTGAGGGTACACAGGGCCTCTCTGCCCTATCTGTCTTGGGGAAGTCTGCAGAATTATTTCCCAGCAGCAAGCCCTGAAATTATTAAATGTGGACATTGGAAAATTTGTTTTTTGGGATAGTCTATAGCCTTTTTCTTTTCTGATTCCTCAAAGTTTTTTCTTTTTCTCTAGGCCCTATGCTCCATGTGAAAAAGCAGGTATTAGGACAGACTTTGGTCCGGCTGATCCAGATAGAGGTGATTCCCAGCTTTCCTACAGGCAGAGGGGGCTGGACTTCTTCCACTTGAGTATAGTCCCTGAAGGAGCCGGAGACTTTGACAGGTGTGGGCTTTGAGTTCTGTGAGTGAATTGTTGAACACGGAGAAAGGGTATTTGGCACCAAAATTCCAAATTAAAACTCATACCTCATATTCATGATTTTCCGAGCTCTCATTTTGGTTTAGCAGCTGTGCCAAGAGTCCAAATTGTGCAGGTGGCACAATGGAGGCAGGAGGGTACTGCAGATGTTCCCTATCTGGCCTTCCTCTCTTATCAGGGCTACCATACAAACCGAATGCAGAGATATTGCCTCAAGGGCTGTGGAAGTCCTGGAGTTGCTTGGCTGGATACACATGTCGGAAAAGGGAGTCACTTAACACAGTTGCAGATGTAGGAGCTCCTGTGAGTGGTATTCTAAATGTGTAAGCTGAAGGTCTCCTTATCCACAGCCAGGAAGAAGGACTTTGTCTGGGACATTCAGTAGTTGAGATAGCAGGTGGCCATTTTCAACTTAAAGCTATCCCAAATACTGGTTTTACCACAGGCAGAGATGTGGCCTTTCTCTAAGTCCGGCACTGATGCTGTTCTCCAGGCCGTTGTTACAGTTGCTTGTGTAGCTGGAGACCCCAAGAGCCATTAGGGTCTCCCTGCTCATAGCTCAACTGTGTCAGTTTTTAGCCCTTGAGACCAGCCTTTCAGGCAGCTGGGGTGGTTCTTGATTAGATTCCAGTGTCGGGATTGTGGAGCCTTTGGGACTAGTGTTTTCAGTCACTATTTGGAATAAGGGCAGATGGGTTCTCGATTCCTTTCCAAGACCAAATTGGGCTTTGACCCCAGGAAATGCAGATGAGGTTGGACAGTGCTGTTTTTCATGGGAATACATAGCAATCCAGGAATCTCAAAAGGTGCAAGATTGCTTTTGAACAGTTCACCTAGTTGGTGTACTGAATGTCCAGGTTGAACTTGAAGTTCTGAAGAGTACTTCTGTTTAAGTGGCTGCAGGAGGTTTGATTGGTGTCAAATCAATCTGCTGCATTCCAAGAGAACTCAGAGGAGTCAAGGTTCTTCATCTGAGTTGGTACCCATAGGTGGAAGTGGTAGATACTGGTTCCAGCAGTGGCCACTGACAGAGTTTTCTGTTCCCTCCATCTTTTCTGGTTTCTTGGGTATTGTAGTTTCAGTCAAGATGAAGTCTTCTCAGATAACTCTGAGTGGCTAAGAAGGCCATGGATCTCTTTTCTAGTTCCACTGTCTCTGCAGGGGCCATCTGCCTCATGCATCTTGGAGCAAACTCAGCCCTGCCTTTGGTCCCAGAAGCAGTGTAGCTGGCAGTTTGGCGTTTGCCTGGAGGAGACGCCAGAAATGGGGACTCCCTGGAAGGTTTAGCTTTCTTCTTGGGGGTGTTCTTTGGCAGCCTATGACAGATTGTAGAAGTTTTTTCTCTATGAGTTCAGAGTTTAGGGTGATAAGCTATCTCTGTTATGTCTCTGCAAGCCTTAGGGTGTCCATTTTGTAGGCGGGAGTGGACAACAAGTTTAACAGTGAACTCCCTGCAGGATCAGGTGTCCACTCTTGGTGCAGTGTCTGGGCCATCAGTGGAGTCCCACTATCACATTTTCTTCCCTGTCGTATTTCAGCTTGGTATAGTGCACTCTGTACTGGGCTCTAGTGAGCTCCGTTTCTTCCATCAGTTCTGTTGGATTCCTACCCAGAAGGTGTTTTATTACTGATTGTGAGCTACTAAGCCAGGAGCATTGACAAACTCCTGGCTCCTTTACAGAGGGAACCTGCCTGCTAAGGCATAGGGGCAAGATGGTATACACTTTGAGAGTTCAGAAGACTGTGAAGGGTTAGAAGTCTGACTTTTCTGATTCCCTTACCTTGGGTTTCCTTTCAGAGCAGCCAGTGAGACAGAAGACCTCTGAAGTTTCTGTATCCAGGTTGATAAGTTTCTAGTTTACAAGTTGTACGGGTCAGATAGGAAAAGATAAGCTCATTTTCTAGGGATGTGGATATGTTGTTCAATCCACACTTCTTGGCAAGTACTTTGCCTCTTTGAGTTGGGCCAGAAGGTCTTCAAATTGGCTTCTCCCACCCACCTGGGTGATAAAACCCTCGACTCTGCCCCATGACGCCAGATCTTCCTTACAGCTTGGAAGCTCAGGTTCCCTCCATAGCTCTCACGTGTTTTGTAGGCTTGGATTCCGTTTCTTCGGATTTTTGTTTTAAGATAATTTTAAAACTCACTCAAGTTTGGTCTTCGTTTATTGCGGCTGCGATGGAAGACAAGTCCGTCCCCGGGTTCCGCCGGTGCCCTTGCGGGCAGAAGATGTCCCGAACTGACTCTCATGCCACGTGTGTTTACTGCCTTGGGCATGACCATGATCCACAGGCTTCCAACGTGTGTCTCTCCTTTTCTCAGTTGGTGCTTGAGGACCGCGCTGCCCTACTTTAGCTAGGGCGACTGGAGAAGAGGTTCCCACCGATTAAATCGAAGGAGGCCCATTGGGTGGCGTCCGTGGCGGCGGGCTCCGCAGAACAACTGAAACAGCTTATGGCCCTTGAGGAGGAGGCGGCCCAGGTCACGGTGATCTCCTCCTCGGCCTTGGGTTTTATTCCACTCCCCCTGGGTTACTCCTATACAGCTTCCTTCTGGGAGCTTTGTCAGTCCCTCTCAACTAAGGGAGAAGGTCCTTCTGGGTCTTTTCCCACTCAATCCAAAAAATGGGATCACAAAGGTAAGTCCCAGCGTCGACATTCTTGGGAGTGGGAGAGGTCTCGCTCTCCGGATCGTCTTCTCTCGACTTTGGTCGAGGTGGCGGCCCAGGCTGCTGATTTCACGGAGTCCCCGTCAGACCAGCCAGCCAAGACTCCTGTCGATGAGACCGAGATCTTTCTTGAGCCCACCGACAGGCTGTCGACCGAAGAGGCCGACATTTCTCTCCCCGTGACACCAGTACCCCTGGTGCCTTCTGGGGACTTAACTCTTGAGCCGAAGTCTCCGGCCAAGGACCTTGAACTGGAGGATCAGCAGATTTCACCCGCTCCTTCCTCGACCCACCACTGACGTTGTCGATGGTCGAGGTCCTGTTTCGCATCGGGTCGGTCCCACCAACAACGTTGGTCCTGGTCCCGACATCACAGAAAGCGACGTCGCCGCTCGTCCTCTTTTTCCTCCTCTGCCGAGGAGAGGCTTCAATCAATTAATCAATCAATCAATATCTTTATTTTTCCAGGCGGGCAACATTGAGCAAGCTCATTTACAAGGTGGACCTGAGGTCCTACAGTAATAATACAGAAAGGCAAGTTACAATAGTACAAACAGTAAACATAGCTGATATTATAGTAAAAATGCACATTTATAGGTAATATACATTGAACATAGAACTACAAGGAGTCATGGATAATGAACTAGTGCTGGATACAAGCCCCAAAACTGTGCATTTTGTAGTGGGAAATGTTAGGGAGAGGGTAGGCATACCAGATAGAAGATATCAAGCGTATAGTGCAGGGAGAGGTGGGGAATAGGGGCGCAAGCAAAGAGGACCCAATTGTTAGAGCAGAGTGAGGGATTGGGAGGGTGGAGGACCATGTGAAAGGCAACAAAGTGATTTTTGCACCAAAACGCAGTGACATATGGAGGAGAAAAGCTGCCATTGTACTAAGTGCTAGAGGAGGAATATAGTAGCCGGGGCATAACTGGGAGGGTCCTGGAGGTTGGGGCAGAGGGAGGTGTTGGATGGACGAGGGACCGAATATTTTTTGGGGCGAAAGACAATAATTATTCTCAAGTGTGGTAGCATGTGCTAGAATCAGGCTGCAGCTGTTCAGAGCGTCAAAGAATAAGATATGGGAGTTTGGCTATAAATCCTGTGGATCTGTTGGTGGGCACGCTAGAGGCAGAGGCACACATTTCAGCTGGGGGGGGCGCCGTTTGAGGGAGGTTAGTTAGTGTCTAGTAAAGCAGTTGCAAATTTCTGTAATGCTATCACGGTAAAGCCTTTTGAACAAAAGGGTACTTACTGGGGTTTTCAGCTTAAATATTTTTGGGGTTTTATTCCATATTGATGGGAGTGCGAATCCAAAAGCGGCTCTCCCAACTCGTGTGAGTGCCCTGGGTATATTTAGTAGGAGTTGTGAGCAGCTTCTAAGGGAATCATTCCTGGCACAATTAAAGACAGACAGCCGAGGATGTATTGAGGGAGTTTGCCACTGAGGGCTCTAAGTGTCCAGAGTGCTGCATTAAAGTTGCGCCTATAGTGAAGTGAGGTCCAGCCCATGGCGGCATATAGTGCGCAATGATGGGTAGAGAAGGGGAGGTCAGTGATGAAGCGCATAGCTCTGTGGTAGAGCGTATCCAATTTTCCAAGATAGGAAGCCACACAGCTACTGTATATGAAGTCAGCGTAGTCAATTAAGGACAGAAACGTGGCTTGGACTAGTCATTTCTTTACGTCTGCTGTAAGAAGTCTTCTTATCCTGTAAAAAAGGTCAGGTCTTTGCCTTAATTTTTTCAGCAAGTCTTCCAGGTGGTCAGTGAAGGAGAGTTTACAGTCGATCCAGACCCCAAGATATCTGAATTTCAGAATGTATTCTAAGCACTCTCCCAGCATCATGGTTATTGGGGGGAGGGAGTCCGCAGCGCTTGTGTAGTTTGAGGGGGAAAATAACATGGCTTTAGTTTTCTTTGCGTTTAATAGCAGTTTTTTATTGATTAGTTGGAGTTGCAGGAGGTTGAAATCTTTTTGTAGGTCAATACAAGCTTCTTTTTGTGTGGGACTCACTCAGGTACAGCACTGTGTCATCCGCGAATAAGTGAATACTTGCATCCTTGATTCCCTCATCAATGTTGTTGATATACACTGCGAAGAGGAGGGGACCTAATATGGATCCCTGAGCGACACCCCTTTGTAAGGGTTTTAGGGCAGATAGTTCGCCATCCTCTTTCACCTGCTGGTATCTGTCTGTCAGATATGCAGAGAACCAGTTTAGAGAAGTAGCATCCAATCCTAGTGTTTTTAGCGAGTCGAGGAGCAGGTCCAGGTCAACTGTGTTGAATGCTTTGCTGAGGTCAAGAAACACGGCACATACTGACTTTTTATGCTTCAACTCCAGTTGCCAGTCATTGGTTACTTTAGCTAATGCCGAGACTGTACTGCGGTTGGCTCTGAATCTGGATTGAAGGGGGTTTAGTAATTTTTCTCTGTCGATGAAGGATCTTAGTTGGCCATTTACTGTTTTTTCCAGTAGTTTCAAGAGTGTGGGTAGGAGAGAAATTGGCCTATAGTTATTAAGGTCACAAGGGTCTTCAGATTTAAATAGCGGGATAACATGTGCCATCTTCCATATTTGAGGGAGGGTACCTTGTGTTAGGGACAGGTTGAATAAATGAGTAATAGGCACTGCCAATACGTGGCATGCTATCTTTAGGAAGTATGGTTCAAGTGCATCTGCGCCGACACTTTTCTTAGTATCCAGGTGGAGAATCAAGTCTTCCACTTCTTTGAGGGAAACCGATGAGAATGAGAAATGTTGACTAACGGAGCCAACATTTGGTGGGGTCATGCCAAGTTGGGTGCGCAGGCTACATGCAAAGTAGTTATCAAAGGTTAAGCCGGGCTGCATGGGCGCGTGTTGAATGCCTGCAATATCTCTTTTTTGTCCTTGATTACTGTATTGTCAGAGGTAATTTTTGTAGGGAACATATTTTGTGATGTGGCTCCCGCCAGTTCTTTGATTGTGGCCCAGAATTTGGAGGGACAGTTGGCTGCAGTATCTAGTTCTGCTTGGTAATAGCAGGCTTTAGCTTCCCTAATCAGTTTGGTGCAGCGATTTCTGGCTGTTCTAAAGAGACCCCAATCTTCCTCTTTTTGGGATTTGCGGGCAGTTTTAATGGCATTTCCTAGCCTTTATGCGTATTGTTGACAGAGGCACATGTAGATTCATGGTGTAGGTAATGATTTCATGTAGTATAGAATATGCAGTTTCCACTGTTTTAGCAAGGTAAAAACTCTGCCACAAGGGGGAGTTATTTAGGTCAAGCAGGTATGCCTTTGGGTCGAACGACCTGATTGACCTTTTGGTGGAGAATTTGGCCGTAGTTGGCACTTTGTTGGCTGCCCAAACTCCAGCTATTAGGCAATGGTCACTAATATCCATGTCAAAGGTTCCAACGTGTGAGAAGGAATGGGGTTTATTCACAAGCAGGACATCCAGAAGGGCACTTTTGGCTGTATTCTTTTTGTTGATACAGGTGGGCTCTTCGTTGAGTAGGGTGAAACCAAGGGAGTCGCAGAAATATTTAAGCGGGTGACCGGCTTCCGACAGCCAATCGTAGTTTAGATCCCCAAGGATAATTGTTTCCAGAGGGCTAGTGTCCAAGATAGTTGTAAGATAGGACAAGAGCTGAGTACCGGCAGATGGTGGTCTATAGCATCCTATGACTCGGAGTGCTAACGATGGGGATAGGTCGATTTTTATGTCCAGGCACTCAAATCCCGCTACTGGTGAGTTAGAATTAAGTGTTAATGCCACAAATCTATCTTTGATGTGGATGGCGACCCCACCTCCTCTGGATTGCCTATCGCATCTAAAGATCTGGTAGTTAGGTATATTAATCACGCTATTTGGCGTAGAGGGCCGAAGCCAGGATTCTGAGATAACAAGCACATCTGGCAATGTATAGGCAGTCCAAGCCTGGATAAGGGTGAATTTTTTCAGCAGAGTCAGATTGGGCGAGCAGTCTTCAGGATGAGGATGTGTATCCCCAGTCTCAAATTTTTTAGATAATAAGCCAGTAAGGGGTATGATACACAGTGCAATCAGGAGGAGGAATTGCCACGAGGCTGCCATAATTGCAGTTGGGTAAATGAGGGAATTTTGATAACAAGGGTAGCTCGCCGGCTGCTGGTTGCAGAATTCCCCTGGAGGAACCCTGGCAGTAACAAATTGTTTTACTAAGAAAGAGAAGGCAGGAGATTCGTCATGGATGGGAGTGGGCGGTGCTAACGGGTCTATATAATAGCACACAGGAGGAGGGGATGAGCGGGTGGGCGAAAAATTGTGGCTTTGCTGTACCTCTCAAGCGGTGGAGTCCGATGATGAGGTCTCGGGCAGCGGCTTCGGAAGCACCCAGTGTCCACGGTCCACGCGGAGGGCTTCTGAGCTGGGATCCCTAGCGGGTTCTCGGCTAGAGAAAGGAGAGAGGAGCTCGAATTAATAGTGGGGCAACACAAAGGCTTGCAGTCTGAGCGAAAACAGCTCAATTAGCAACTGAAAAGCCTGCAATTTCCTTGGCGCCTTGCAATCTGGAGAGAGCTACAAAGTCACGAAGAGGCTGTAACACTTGGTTGCTGGGAGCATTTTTAGACAATAAACATAGTTTTTTGGCAAATCGGTCACAGTTCAGTAATTTGTAGTACAATTTTCAAGTAATACAGTGCCTTAGCAAGACAGGATATGCTAGTCAGCAAGACAGGATATGCTAGTCAGCAATAAACAAATCTAAAGTACCAAAATGGTATGCCTCAGCAAGACAGAATGAGATAAAGCTGCTAGAAGGCTTAGTTGCAAAAAGGGGATGGGAGGAATTGCAGTTGTTGACGTAAGTAACCAATAAATTGAAACATCAGATAGGAGTGGGCGGAGACTGTGTGCATTTAAAGGAGGCCTGGAAAGGGGAGGGGTGGCACGAAAAATCAAGGGGAAGTTTGCAGAGCTAGCACTGAATCAGTGCACTTACAGTTGGAGAGAAACTGCAGTGGGGGGGAATGGTAAGTTACTTTACACAGGCCGAGCAGAACAGGTTAAATTAAAATATATAAATTAGAAGCCGAGTACAGGGATGCAGACTTACATTAAGCCACACGTCTTGGGTGCTCCTGTCTCAGGTGAGTGAGACCAGCCAATCAGGGAGCTCTACACAGGCATGGAGCCAATAGCGCTACCCTGAGAAGGCACTGAAATTGAAAACGGCAAATTGCAAGTGATGATCCAGTTCAGCGTTCAGACAGCCCAGAGAAATCGTGGCAATTTTTCATGCGTCGTACCTTATCTATCTCTTTGGGGGGGTAGATGGATCAGGCTGCTTGCACCATAGAGGTGCTGTGGCTGGATCATGACTGCTGCCCGAGGGGGCAAGTGGCACCTATAAGGAAGGAGACAGCAGATTAAATAGGAGCAGATGGGGGGTTTCTAAACAAAGACACACAAAGAGAGCTGAGCACCAACTTGAAAGACAAGTCAAGGGGCAGTCTCAGACAGAGGCAAGGTGCTGGCTAACTCAGGATTCCAAAACAAGCACAAAAGAACAGACTGATGGGGAAGGGCAGGAGGGACAGAACAGAGACAGAGGAGGACGGGGGACAAAGGAAGATGATTAGGAATGAAAGTCAAGGGCAGGAGGCTTCGATGCAAATTGCTCTGACGCTATAAGGACCTTATGTGGCAGCAACTTATTCTATCCGGTGGTCAACCGGTGCTGGCTTCCTCACCGGCGATCAAGTGGCTGTCGCCTGATTGGCCGAAGCAGTCGCTCGCCCCTGGTTCCTCGGTTGAGGAGCCGGCCCTCGCGCCGATTGCTCGGCCTAAACTGGCTGCTCCACCCATAGTGGTGGAACCCCCGCCTCCTCAACTGAAGACCGGGGCGCCGACCCAGGATTCTCGGTCGGGTCAAGGCTTGCCCCACAGGTTGTTGGTCACTGTCACCCCCGACCATCCTCGGTGAATGGAGACTGGCTCAAGCATTCGGCAGCTTTTTGCTGACTCTTCGGAGTCTGACGATTCCTTGCTGTATTCCCAGCCAGTCGACCTGGAATCTTCAGGGGGTTTATCGGTGGATGAGAGCCCATCCTCGTTCCTGGGTATCCTTCGACTCATCTCGGAGTCCACTGGGATGAAGCTTGAACCCGTGCAGAAACAGGACAAATACCCTCTCACGGAAATCCTGGACAAGGGGGATTCCCCCTTGGAGGCCTTCCCCATGGCCGAGGCCATAGTGGGCCCGGCTCTGGCAGTGGCCGGCCTCTTGTTCTGTGCCTTCGGCCAGGATGGCCCACAAATATGCTGTCCCTACCGGCTCTCTCTCCGGTTTCTCTGAGCACCCCTTGGCTGAGGGGTTGGTGACCAATAGCATATTCCGGTGCTCCAGAAATGCTAGGGACGTGGACAAGCCCCCTGACAAAGAGTCCAAAAAGCTGGACTACTCCGGGAAGAAAGTCTATGCTGCCGCCTCCTTAGGCCTTCGTCACGCTAGCTTGGCTGTTCTGATGGCACACTTCTCCCACGCCCTTTTGGGCTCCCTGGATGAGGTGCTTCCTCATCTCCCGGACGACCTCCAAACGACGGTCAAGCAGGTTCGGGATCAGGAAAGGGCAGTGGCTAAACAGCAGCCTCCAGACTGCTCTGGACATCGGTGATTCTTGTGCCCGGTCAGTAGCGACCGCAGTAGCCATGCGCCACAGGGCTTGGCTACGGATCCCTACCTTCACGGCGGATACCCAGCACATGCTAGCAGATGCTTCCTCTTTGGGCACTGATTTGTTCGGGCCCGGGGTGGAGGGCCACCTCCAGCAAATCGAGAAGTCCAATGCCACCTTGGACTCAGTCGCATCTGCCCAGAAGGACAAAGGCCGCCATCAGCAACGTAAGCCCTTTCGTCCTTCCGGTCCTGTGGCACAGCCGGCCGAGCAACATCAGCAACAGGGCTAGCAGGCTCATTCTTGGTACCCCAAGGCCAAGCCTATCGCTTCCTCGGTTAGGAAGCCCAAAGGTAAAGGTCCGGGTTGACCCTCTGCTGGTTCTTCCTCCAAGCCAGCCCAGTGACGGGTTGCAGGGTGCCGCCCCAACCCCGTCACACTGGCCAGCTCAGCCACTTCCTTTCCGCCTGGTCTGCTATTACCATGGACCGCTGGGTGCTGGAGGTGATCGGCAAGGGTCTGCCTCTGGAATTTGAGCAGACCCCTCCATTTCGAGCCCGTGCCCCACCGTGGGGCCGCCGGATCCGCAGCCTCTCTGTCGGCTCGCCGAGATGACATAGCCCTGCTCCTCCAGAAGGGGGTAGTCAGCAAGATAGCAGATCCTCCTCCTTGCCCAGGGCTTGTGTCCAGGTACTTCCTGGTCCCAAAACAGACGGGGGGGCTGGCACCCTGTTCTCGATCTGCACAACCTGAACAAGTTACTAGGACTGTGAACTTTTTGGATGGTCACTCTGGCCCAGATCATACATCCCTGGAACGAGGTGTGTGGTTCTGCTCCCTGGATCTTCAGGATACGTTCTTTCATGTCCCAATCCGTCTGTCCCATCAGCAGTTCCTCTACTTTAGAGCAGAGGGAACCCTTTACGAGTTCTGGGCCATACCCTTCGGCCTTTCTTCAGCTCCCAGGGTCTTCACCAAATGCATGGCAGTGGTGGCAGCATCCCTGCGGCACCAAGGGGTATGAGTATACCCTTACCTAGATGATTGGCTGATAGCAGCCCCCTCCAGGTTGGAGGCGGAGCAGTCCAGGGATCTGGCCCCCCGGGCTTGCTCTCAACTAGGCCTCCTTATCAACGAGGCCAAGTCGGAACTTGTGCCTTTGCAGGTGATCAAGTTCTTCGGGGCGGAGCACGACTCTCTGCGAGCCAGAGCCCAGCTCCCGTCGGACAGGGCTGAGGCCCTTTCCTCCTTTGCCCAATCATTTCTGGTTGGGCAGTTGCACCCTGCCCGGGACTTCCTGCGCCTTCTGGGTCTCATGGCGGCCTGCACCAGCGTGGTCCATTGGGCCCACTGGCATATGCGCCTCCTGCAGTGGGAGCTGGCCCACCAGTGGTCCCAGCGCTTCGGTCTCCTAGACCAGCCAGCGTCCGTGACACAGAAGATGTGGGACGGCCTGCAGTGGTGGCTCATCCCAGCTCATCTGCAGGAGGGGATCCCATTTGTCCGCCCCGAGCCAACGGTTATCTTGACGACCGATGCCTCTCTGATGGGTTGGGTTGCCCATCTGGGGGAGCACAGGGCCCATGGCCTTTGGTCCCCTCAGGAGTCCCAATGCCACATCAACCTGCTGGAGCTCTGAGCAAGTCAGTTAGCCCTGACAGCCTTCGCTCCGTTTGTCCGGGGTCAAGTGATTCAGGTCCAGACGGACAACACGACCAGGTACTGCCTCAACCGACAGAGCGGGATGCACTCCTTGCCTTCGTGCAAGGAAGCTCTACGCATATGGTCTCAGGTGCTCAGCCTGGAGGCGAATCTCCTAGCAATTCATGTGGCAGGAGCCTTGAACAGTCTGGCCGATGCCCTCAGCCGGATAGGCGATGTATCTCACGAGTGGTCTCTCCTGCCGGAGGTAGTGCAGGATCTGTTCTCCCACTGGGGCACACCTCAGGTGGACCTGTTTGCTTCCAGGGAGAATGCAAAGCTGAGGCTGTTCCATGCCCACCCCCCTCAGTGGGGCTCGCTGCAGGGGGATGCCTTCTCGAGGCCATGGTCCCCAGGCCTCTTTTATGCCTTCCCTCCATTTCTCTTGATCCACAAGGTGCTTCTCAAGTCAAGGAGGGACAAGGCGCAGGTGATTCTGGTTGCCCCAGACTGGCCCTGCCAGTTCTGGTATCCAGATCTCCTCAGCCTCGGCTCCAGGCTCCCGAGGCGGCTTCCAGTCCGCCCGGACCTGCTCTCTGTCAACAAGGGGAAGGTACCCCATCTGGACCTTTAATCCCTGCACATGATGGCCTGGTTCCTGAGCAGCTAGAGTTCCAGGCCTTGGGTCTTTCAGACAAGGGCCTCAACATCGTTCAGGCGTCCCATAAGGAGTCGACCAGAAAATGTTATGCCTTTAAATAGAAGAGATTTTTCATTTGGTGTCAGGGCAACGGGCTGGACCCCTCGTTCTGCCCATTGGCTAACATTTTGGACTACCTGTGGTCCCTTTCTCAGCAAGTGTTTCAGTCGATGACCCTTAAGGTGCACCTGGCAGCCATCTCTGCTTACCGGACGCAGGCCGGCAAGCAGTCAGTGGCGCAGGAGAAGGTGGTCTGGCATTTTTTTAAAGGCCTAGATCACATATCCCCTCTGGTGCGTGAACCTCCACCTCCGTGGGATTTACTGCTGGTATTGGCTAAGCTCAGGGCAAGCGATTTGAACCGATGCACAGGTGCAGTATCTCCCACCTGTCATGGAGACATGCTGTTTGGTGGCTATCATGTCAGCCAGAAGGATTGGGAGCTCAGGCGCCTATAGAATCTCCTTACTTGGTCTTCCACAGGGACAGAGGTTGTCCCATCGCCCCACCTGGAAATTCCTTCCGAAGGTGGTGTCGGAGTTTCACCTGAATCAGGTATTGACTCTGCCGGTGTTCTACCCAGTCATACCTTGAGGCCGAATACAGGCTCCATACTTTGGACCCAGGAAGAGCTCGCCTACTATAAGGAGGCGTCCGGCTGAAGTTCGAGAGAGGTTCACCAGCTGTTTGTCACCCTACGCTGAAGCCACACCTGCAGCCAAGCAGACATAGGCAGGTGGACCACCTCCTGCATAGATCTCTGCTATGGTTGACTGGCAAGGATCCTCCCAGAGGGATAAGAGCTCATTCTACCGCTGCCATACCGCTGCTAGGTTGCTGTCTAGGGATGTCCTATCCTGGAATCTGCAGGGCTGCTACCTGGAAGTCGGCACACACCTTCATTTCCTATTACTACATCGACCTTGAGTCACGCCGGGATGCTGGTTTTGGGGCCTCAGTTTTTCAGTCCTTGTTTCCTAAATAGGGGGTGCGTGCCTTGCCTCCCTCCTCCTGGAGAACTGCTAGGAGTCTACCAAGAAGTGTGGATTGAACAGCATATCCACATCCCTAGAAATACAGGATCTTACTTCGAGACACAGCTCTTGCAGCAGGTTACACCATTAGTACTGAAGCCGGCAGGCATCAGGACCCCACGGAAAAATTCTAGCTAGCTATCTTCAGCGGGGACCGCCCCCGACGTCGGTCCTGCCTCCGATGTCAGATGTAGTATATAAGGGGGCGGTCCCGCCAGATTCCCCAGTTCTTTCCCGCCATCGACTTTCATGTCTCGACTCTCTCGTTCAGTTTCTAGCACGCTTACTGCAGTAAAGTTTTTCCCACGGAAATTGCTCTTCAATCAGCCTTTTCTCTGATGTCCCTCCCGACCGTCACTCCTCAAAGTGCGCCTGTGGGAGCAGATCCTGTCTCAAGGATCCGCACTGCCTGTGTCCAGTGCCCAGGGCCCAGACCACAACACCCGGTCCTGCTCCTTTGCCAGGGTTTCCACAGAAGAACCCGATCCACCAGAAGGTTCCTCCAGGCGCTCCTGCTCGAGAACAACTCAGTCCATGGCTTCCCAGTTCTTTGCTGAAGGCCTGCAAGTATGCTGAAAAGCATAGGAGAAGGGCTCCTTCCAGGTCTCGTGCCTAGGGCTCCTCCACTGCCAAGAGTTCGGCCCAGGTCTGACCGCTTCCTTCCCGGCCAGTTTCTCAGCCTCCCCTGCCAAGGAGGCACCTTCAGGCTTTCTTCCCAGCCAAGACCCAGGCCTCTTTCTCTCCAAGGCCCCTGGCGGTCAGGGGACCATCATCACCATCACAAGTCGGGTTCCTGCCATTTTAACCTGGACGCCAGGTCTGCCTCCTGCCTCCTCCTCCCAGCGGAAGACCAAGGAGCTCACCTCACCAAGAGGCAGTTGGACCCGACGCTGCTCGCCTGACGCCGGCTTCTCGCCAGGTCCCCAGAGCCATTGTCTGTCAGAGACCATCGCCGGCCAGGCTAACTTATCACCGGACGCCGGTTAGGGGGACCGCACCCACTCCAATTTGAGAAGAGGACTGCGACGCCCAACCGACGTCGGGTCAGGAGACCATCACGGAGGAGGAGTTAACTCAGCCCGAGGACCAGACAGGCAACCTCGGTCCTGTTGAGACTCCCAGGAAACCCTCGCACAACCCGAGCCTGTGGAGCCGACATGAGACAACCACTGGCCCACCGCGCCCGGCCATCGTTGGCCCTTTTTTTCAGAGGTGAAGGATTTTCACCTACGGTGGGATACTATCAAAAGGACATGGTTCCCCACTCCTCCTCGCTTCCTCCTCCTCCTCCTACACTGTTGCTCTGCTCCTGCGCCCCCTTCTCCATCTGGGTCAGCAGGCCAGTTACCTCCCTCCCGGAGCCCAGGACCCTCAAGGGAGACCAGATAAGGAGACCTCCGTCCAGATCTCTTCTAGGTCACCCAGTCCCAAGAGACCCAGAAGCATGGTCAGCTCTTGACGGAGGACACGGGATCAGAGTTTTCAACATCCAGACCCCATCTCCCTCTCCATCCCTTCTCCGACCCACGTGAGCTGCCTAAGTTCTCCGATGACCTTCTGCTCGGATATCATGAGACATCCAAGAGAACATGGGATGAGATGCGGAAGAGAGATTCGAAGGCTACGCCTGCAAAGTATCTTCAGCAGAAGGACCCTTGCTTCGTGGTGGTGCCACCCTTGGTAGATTACTTTCGCGTGACATCACTGAAGGCATGTGGAAGCGGCTCACATTCGCCTCCTGGCGATGCCGAAGAAGGCTGACCACTTGTGCAAGGCTCCGAGAAGACCAGTGATTGACTCAGCATCCTCAGGCCGCCTTGGTCATAACAGCCTCATGACCGTCCCAGAGACCGCATCATTTGAGCATTCCTGCTCACCGACCCAGAGTCCAAGCAGCTGGACGCCATGGTAGGCGTGAGTCTAGCTTCCACTCTGCTGCCATCAGATCCCTGAATTATTTGACCCACATGGTGCAGTTCCAAATGCCCTGTGGGAGCAGGGTCTGGATGCGGCTAGAAATTGCCGAAGGTGAGCAGAAGGAGGAGATGTTGCAGTCTGGCATGGGTTCGGACGTGGGAACCCAGGTGCTACGAGCCGCGTACGACTCCGCAGACTCCTCGGCCCGAGCAGCAGCCTCAGGCGTATGCCTCCGGAGACACTCTTGGCTCCACATCTCCGGTTTTACCCCGGATGTCCAGAAAAACATCATGGACGCCCCATTCGAGGGAGAAGTTTTGTTTGGTAAGCCCTCAGAGAAGATAATTACTAAACTCCAAGAGGCCGGGAAGGTGGTGAGGTTTGGTTCAGGCCTATGTACCTACCAAGCTTAGTTCCTTTCGTAGGAACCAAGCGTTTGGTCGTGGACGGGACGCAGAGAAACAGTCCTGCCCGGCCTGACAACAAAGGGGCCTGCCTCGCAGAGCCTAGGGAACAACCGCAGGTCGGCCAGCGACTCTAAGCCGCCGGTCCAGCCAGCGGACCCTCAGCCGCCACAGCCTGATTCCTTCCGGCCCCGTCCGTCAGGATCAACGGACGTTATGGTCGGGGGTTGATTGCACTTCCTGCCAGGATGGCAGACTA
Organism: Neoceratodus forsteri; assembly: GCA_016271365.2. Taxonomy (NCBI): domain Eukaryota; kingdom Metazoa; phylum Chordata; order Ceratodontiformes; family Ceratodontidae; genus Neoceratodus; species Neoceratodus forsteri. Next base: position 179,318,081 of record CM057456.1, read on the forward strand.
TAACCACCGACAGGTGGGTTCTAAGTTGGTCGGAAGAGGCCACTTTATAGAATTCTTGAAAAGCCACCGAGACCTCCTCTTGCTCTTCCCGCACCCAGGTCAGCACAAGTTATTGATCAGGTAAGCACACCTACACTCCTGCAAAAGGGAGCGATGAGAGTACGTCCTCAGAGAACCAGAGGACACAGATATTATTCTATTTCTTCCTGGTTCCAAAGAAGAGGTGGGGACCTCCGTCCGATTCTGGACCTCAGCGACCTCAATTTGTCAGTCGCCTTTAAAAGATTCCTGCATGGTAACTCTTCCGGTCTTCCATTCCCATGCTGAAGCTTGGGCGCCTTTAGCATCTTAGATATGAAGGGCGCTACCTGCACATCCCCATAGCTCAAGCCACAAGGTTTCCTGCGCTCGAAGCTCGGCTATCTTTCAGTTCCGGCGCTCCATTCGGACTGTCATCGCCACCCAGGGTTTATCAAATGCATGGCAGTCGTGGGCAGCCGCCCATGGCAGCCATTGTGTTCCTGTACCTGGACCCATTGGTTTCTCATGGCAGCCCCAAGAGTCTTGTTACAGTCTTATCCAGAGTACCCAGGACCTGTTTCATCCTGGTATCCTAATCAACCACGAGAAGTCTCTCCTGTACCATGCAGCTGTACCATAGGCTAGTACTGCCACTGCCTTGCGGAAGAGTTTTTCCAGACAACAGAGCTGCGCATCTGATTCCTCATCAGGAGCTATTGAACAAGACCGTCTCTGTGTGGTTTGTTCTTTGCTTGCTCGGACACATGGCTGGGCGGTTCTTACTGTGTCTTCAAGTGGGCTCCACATGGTAACTGGTGATGATCAAGGTGCCGGGGACCAAAGGCAAGACCACATGCAGTATCCGTCAGAATCATAATCTGATTCGAGACTGGCAGTGGTCTAGACCCAGGACACCTCGGCGTCCCATTTATAGCCGCCCCCAGAGGTAATCCTGCCCACGCCTAGGTCTAGGGTGGAGTACACCTGACGGGTGTTCCAGGAACGTGACTTCAGGAGGCCCACCTCCATATCAACGCCCCAGAGATGAGGGCGGTCCTTCTCTGCAGGCATTTGTCAGAGATCCTACCAGTACTCTCCTGCTCAGACAGACAACACGGCGGTGATGTATTACCTCAACAAACAAGGAGGCGCACTACTCCCTTGCGGGAGGCCATGAGGTGGGATTGCATCCGCACGGCGGAACCTGATTGCAGCATGTTCCCGGGTGACAACATTGCCTGAGCCCTAGCCAGAGTCCACGAGTGGAACTTTTCTGAGGTAGCAGAGGATCTGTTTCTTCTCGATGGGGAACGCCAGAATTGGACTTGTTCGCTTCCTCATCCAACTAAAACTGCCCAATTCTTGCTCGCCAGATCCAGGGCCTGGTGTTTTTCTGGCGAGACGTTGTCCTCTCCCCGGACAGATTCCTCTTTCCCTCCTCCTGCTGATCCAGAGAGTTCTTTCCCATCCGCAGGGAGCATGCAACAATGATCCCAGGCTCCTTTGGCCCAGACAGATTTGGTTCCCTGCTACTAGCTATCCCGGGAACCTCCGCCTGCTGTTATTCAGCTCTATCTCTGTCTCAGGAGGAGGGTCACTGGTCCACCCAGACTACGCCACGAACCTGCATGCATGGCTCCTAGAGACATAGCCATTTTGCACACGGGTCTCGCAAGGTTGCGGAAGTTCTTCTGCAGCCAGAGTGTCGTAACGATGCGACGACGCCGAAGTGGCACTGCTTATTTATGGTCGAAACACGGGTCTCCCTAGGTTGTCCGGTGAAAGCGGTGTTAGAGTACCTGTCCCTTTTCAGTTCGGGTCTGCTACTCCTCTATTATGGTGCACCTCTGTCCATTTCAGCTTATCACCTTCCGTGGACAGCGACAGTGGCACAATTAGATGCCTGTCGGAATTCCTTGAGAAGGGTGTTACCTTTAGCCACCCATTAAGGACCCAGTGCCTCCATGGGATTTGTTTTGTCTTGGAACAACTCACGCCCCTTTGAACCTGTCCTGATTGTGAGTCATGCTTTTGTCGTGGAAAACGTTGTTTTTGTGATTGCTGTTACGTCAGCGAGAAGAGTTTCTTGAGCTCCATGCTCTATGTGTGATGAGCTCTTTTAATTTTCCACCAGGCAGTATCCCTTGAGGACGAATCTCAAATTCTTGCCTAAGGTGGTTTCAGCACTCACTGTCAATTGTGATATTGACCTGCGGGTCTACTTTCTAATTATTCTAACTGAGGAGAGGCGTGCTTCACACCCTGGACGTTCAGTCTAGCTTAAGGTACTACCTGAACAGAACTACAGCTTTCAGAACGGAGCAACTTTTCGCTTCCTTTATGGAAAGGATGATGGGCCAACCAGTATCTAAACAGGTCCCTTGTCTCGCTGGCTTGTCCAGTGTATCTCATACTGCTATGATATCAAACACAAGCCCCTCCCCGGTTCAGTCTGGGGCCATTCCACTAGAGTGGCCGCCTCCTTTGCAGCACTCTGAAGCGCTCCACTTCTGCCATTTGTGCTGCAGCCACTTGGAGCTCTGTACATACATTTATCAGGCATTATAGCCTGGGCATCGCTCACGGGCGTAAGAGCCGGCTTCGCCTGGCTGTGCTACAGGTTTCCTGTCCTAGATTCAGACCTGGAATACTTAGTTTTCTCCTCCCAGAATGTTTGCAGCATTACTGCTTGGGAATCAGTACTATTGAGGATTTGGTTGCAAGAGCTGTGTGTCTGAGTAAGATAGTACAGTTACGTAAGAGCTACCGCAACAGTAGATCTTCGAGAACAGCTCTTGCAGCAGGTACCTTCCCGCCCACCTTCCCCTTGAGGAAGCATATGGCTTGCGTTACTAACCGGGATTTTTCCTTTGTCTTCTGACAGTGGATCCTCGGTCTCCCATTTCGATGTCAGCTTGCGTCGGAAGTCTCCGGCGGAGAACTGGGGAATCTGTTGCGGACCCCTGTCAGGTCAGCCGGCAGAGACACCCATCGGCAACGGTCGAGTGTTTCTCGACCCGTCGGACGAGCTGTCGACTGGTAAGCCGACAACCCTTCTTCACGGTTCCCCGGTGGAGACCAAGGACTGCCTGCGGGTCCAGTGCCACAGTCCCAGTTAAGGCTTCGAGCCGAGGAGGCCAGAGCATTTACACCCTTCCAGACCCATCGCCTTGGAAATGCGCGAGATCTCGGTCTCGGTCTTGGACATGTGTCGGTCCAGCCGATCCCGCCGACATCAGCGGTCTGGGTCTCGGCACGAAGTAAGTAAGCGCCCGGCGCTCATCCTCGTCTTCCTCCTCGGAAGAGGAGGCTTTAGCACAAGTTGCGTCGATGCTACGAGGACCTGATGTAGCAGCAGTTACTTCTGTCGAGGGCAACAAGCGGCGCGTGCCGCCATCAAGTGGCTGTCACCCGGCGGCGAAACAACCCCTCGCTGTGCCGAGTGCCCAAGCCTGGGCCGGTTGTTCGGCCAAAACTAGCTGCCCCACCAATTGTGGTGGAACCTTCGCCTCCACAACCGAAATCGGGGGCGCCGACCAAGGACTCAGTCGGGTCAGGGCCTGCCCCACAGGTTGTCGGTCACCCTCACTCCTGACCGTCCTCAGCAGGTGGAGGGTAGCTCAGGCCCCAGGCAGCTCTTCGCGGACTCCTCGGAGTCTGAAGACAACTCCTCCCTGTTCTCCAGGCCCATTGACCTGGAGTCCTCCGGGGGCCAGGCGATGGGCGAAGCCATCGTCCTTCATGGGTTTGCCTCGGCTCATCTCGGAGTCCACAGGGATGCAGCTCGAGCCTGTATCCAGCGGGCAAAGTACCCTGATGGAGATACTGGACCAGGGATTCCTGGGAGGCCTTTCTGGTGGCTGAAGCCATTGTTGGCCCAACCTTGGAGCTCTGGCAGCGGCCTGCTTCCTGCCGTCGTGACCCAAGCCAGGATAGCCAGGAATGTCTGCAGTCCCTACCGGCTCTTTGCCGGTTTTTTCAGAACACCCCTCTGCCGAAGGGTTGGTCACCAACAGCGTTTTCCGGCATGCCAGGAACGCTAGGGATGTGGACAAGCCCCCCAACAAGGAGTCCAAAAAGCTGGACTATGCCGGGTGCAAGGTGTACGCTGCATCCTCCCTTGGCCTCTGCCAGGCCAGCTCGGCCATGCTGATGGAACACCTCTCCCACGCCCTCATGGGCTCCCTGGATGAGGTGATCCCTCATTTCCCAGCTGACCTGCAGACCACGGTCCAGCAGGTACAGGACCAGGGTAGGGCGGTGGCTAAACAGCAGCTCCAAATGGCTCTGGACATTGGAGACTCCTGTGCCAGATCAGTGGCGGCTGCGGTGGCCATGCGCCGCAGAGCATAGCTGAGGATATCCACCTTCATGGCGGATACCCAGCACAAACTGGCAGATGTCCCCTTCCTGGGGACCGACCTCTTCGGCCCTGGAGTGGAAGGTCACCTCCAGCGGATCGAAAAGTCCAATGCCACTCTGGACTCTGTCACCTCCGCCCAGAAGGACAAAGGCCACCGACAGAAGCAGCACAAGTCCTTTCGTCCTTCTGCACCTGCGGCACGTCCGGCCCAACAGCACCAGCACCAGGGCCAGCAGGCTCGCGCTTGGCATCCCAAACCCTAGCCGGTGGCTTCCTCCAACAGGAAGCAGGGAGGTAAAGGCCCAGGAGGTCCCTCGGCCGGTCCCTCCTCCAAGCCTGCCCAGTGGCGGGTTGAGGGGTGTCGCCCCCAGCCTCTTCACTCCCCCCTGGGTTCCCCCTATGGGGGGATGGCTCCGCCACTTCCTTTCCGCCTGGTCTGCTATCACCACGGACCGGTGGGTGTTGGAGCTGGTAGGAAAGGGCCTGCCCCTGGAGTTCAATCAGGCCCTGCCCTTCCGAGCCGTCGCCCCTCGGGGACTTCGGGGTCCACAGCCTCTTTGTCGGCTCGCCAGGCCGATATCGCCCTGCTCCTCGAAAAAGAGGTGATCAGGAAGGTGGTGGATCCTCCTCCAGACCCGGGATTTGTGTCCAGGTACTTCCTGGTCCCAAAACGGACGGGGGGCTGGCACCCCATCCTCGACCTGCACGACCTAAACAGGTTCCTAAGGTCTCGGACCTTCAGGGTGGTCACTCTGGCTCAGATAATCCCATCCTTGGAGCGAGGCATGTGGTTCTGTTCTCTGGACCTTCAGGCGCGTTCTTTCACGTCCCAATCCGTCCGTCACCAGAGATTCCTCCGCTTCAGGGCGGAGGGATCCCTCAGTTCGGGCCATGCCCTGGCCTTCTCTCTAGCTCCCAGGATCTTCACCAAATGCATGGCAGTGGTAACAGCATTCCCTGCGGCACCGAGGGTCGGGTGTACCCCTACCTGGATGACTGGCTGATTGCAGCCCCTCCAGGAAGGAGGTGGGGCGTCAGAGATCTGGCCCTCCAGGTCTGCTCTCAGCTTGGCCTCCTTCATCAACGAGGCCAAGTCGAACTCGTGCCCAAGCAGGTGATACATTTCATCGGGGCAGAGCTCAACTCTCTCCGAGCCAGAGCACGGCTCCTGGCGGACAGGACCGAGGTTCTTTTCTCCTTTGCCCAATCATTTCAGGTTGGGCAATCGCGCCCTGCCTGGGACTTCCTGCGCCTCCTGGGCCTCATGGTGGCCTGCACCAGCGTGGTCCATTGGGCCCGCTGGTAGATGCGTCCCCTTCAGTGGGGGGCTGACCAGCCAATGGTCACAGTACTTCGATCCTCTGGATCAACTAGTGACAGGGACCCAGGGGATGTGGAATTGTCTCCAGTGGTGGACCGTTCCAGCACATCTGCAGGAGGGCATCCCGTTTGTCCGCCCCGAGCCGACGGTCTCTCTATCGACCGATGCCTCTCTGATGGGTTGGGGTGCCCATCTGGGGGAGCACAGAGCGCACGGCCTCTGGTCCCTCGGGAGTCCGATGCCACATAAACCTGCTGGAGCTTCGGTGGTTCATCTAGCCCTCACCGCCTGGCTCCGTTTCTCGGGGTCAAGTGGTTCAGGTCCAGATGGACAACACCACGACCATGTACTACCTAAACCGCCAGGGCGGGACGCGCTCCATGCCTCTGTGCAGGGAAGCTCTCCGCACTTGGTCACTCGTGCACAGCCTGGAGGCAGATCTCCTTGCCATTCATGTGGCAGGAGCCTCCAACACCCTGGCCAATGCCCTAAGCTGGATAGTGGCTACGTCCCACGAGTGGTCTCTCCTGCCGGAGGTAGTACAAGATCTGTTCTCCCACTGGGGTACGCCTCAGGTGGACCTGTTTGCCTCCAGGGAGAAAGCGAAGCTAAGACTGTTTCATGCCGGCCCCCCCTTAGCAGGGCTCGCTGCAGGGGGATGCCTTTTCGAGGCCGTGGACCTCGGGTCTCTTCTACAACTTTCCCCCATTTCCCTTGATCCACAAGGTGCTTCTCAAGGTGAGGAGGGACAAGGCGCAGGTGATTCTGGTAGCCCCAAACTGGCCCCGCCAGTTCTGGTATCCAGATCTCCTCAGTCTCAGCTCCAGGCTCCCGAGGCTGCTTCCAGCCAACCCGGACCTGATCTCAGTCAATCAGGGGAAGGTTTCTTGGTGGCTATCACGTCAGCCAGAAGGATGGGAGAGCTCCAGGCACTTTCCATTGAGTCTCCTTATTTGGTCTTCCACAGGGACAAGTTTCTCCTGTGCCCCAACCCGAAATTCCTTCCGAAGGTGGTGTCGGAGTTTCACCGTAACCAGGTGTTGACTCTGCCGGTGTTCTACCCCAATCACACCTCGGAGGCCAAATATAGGCTCCATGCTTTGGACCCTAGAAGAGCGCTCGCTTATTACAAGGAGGCGGGCTGAAGTTCGGGAGAGGTTAGCCAGCTGTTTGTCACCCTACGCTGAAGCCGCACCTGGCAGACCTGCAGCCAAGCAGGCGATAGCAGGTGGGTCACCTCCTGCATAGATCTCTGCTATAGGTTGGCGGGCATGGAGCCTCCCAGAGGGATAAGAGCTCATTCTACCCGCCATACCGCTGCATCGGTGGCTGCTTCAGGGATGTCCCTATCCAGAAATCTGCAGGGCTGCTACCTGGAAGTCAGCACACACCTTCATCACCCACTACCACATCGACCTTGAGTCATGCCAGGATGCTGGTTTTGGGGCCTCAATTCTCCAGTCTTTATTTCCCAAGTAGGGGGTGTGCGCCTCGCCTCCCTCCTCCCGGAGAACTGCTAGGAGTCTGCCAGACAGTGTGGATGAACAACATATCCATGTCCCTAGAAATACAGGTTACTCACCTGCAACAGGAGTTCTAGGAATGGTATATGTTGATCTTACTGAAGACAGCTCTTGCAGCAGGTTACACCATTAGGACTGAAGTCGGCGGAAAAATTCTAGCTAGCTATCTTCAGTGGGGACCGCCCCGACGTCGGTCCCGCCTCTGGCGTCAGGCGTCGTAGTATATAAGGGGCGGTCCCCCAGATTCTGTTCTTCCCGCCATCGACTTGCATGTCTCGACCTTCCGGTTCAGTCTAGCGCGCGACACGTGGTAAAGTTTTTTCCTACGGGAAATTCGTTCTCTACAATCAAGTTTCTTCTCTGATGTCCTCTCCGACCTCCGGTCACTCCTCGAAGTGTGCTTGTGGGAAGCAGATCCCTTTCAAGGATCTGCACTCAGCCTGTGTCCGGTGCCTAGGCCCAAACCACGACACTCGGTTCTGCTCCTTCTGCCAGGGTTTTAATAGCAGAACCCGGATCCGTCGCCAGAAGGCCCTTCAGGCATTCCTGTTAGAAGAAAAGCTCAAGACCATGGCTTCCAAGGGGGATTCTTCACAGAAGGCCCACAAGCATGCTGAGAAGCATAGGGAGAAGGCCCCTTCCAGGTCCCCGTCTAGGGCCTCCGACTCGCGCAGCTCTGGTTCCAGGTCCGACCGCTCTCCTTCCAGGGCCAGCTCTCAGCCTCCCCCCACTGCGGTGAGAAAGTCTTCATCCTCTTCCCAGGCCAAGACTCCCAGGCCTTCCTTGTCCACTAAGGCCCTGGCCAAGTCGGGGGATCACCACCATCACCACAAGTCAGGTTCCCGCCTTTCTGAACCCGACGTCAGGTCTGCTTCCTTGCCTCTTCGCAAGACCAAGGAGCTCACCTCTCTGAAGAGGCCGCAGGACCCGACACCGGTGCGTCCGTGCTTGACCTCTCACCACAGGTCCTCGGAGCGGCCGGGCCAGAAGACCGTCGCCGGCCAGGCCAACGCATCACCGGATGCCGGTAGGGGGACCGGCGCCCGCTCCTATTGAGAAGAGGACCCCAATGCCTCCGACCGACGTCGGTCAGGAGACCATCACTGAGGAGGAGTTGACTCAGCCCGAGGACCAGACGGGCGACCCCAGTCCTGTCGAGACGCCCAGGGCACCCTCGCCACAACCCGAGCCCCCTGTGGAGCCGACGCCGGGACCCAACAACCGTCCACCGGCACCCGGACCGTCGTCGGGCCTTTCCTTTTCAGAAGTGAAGGAGCTGTTTACTCACTGGTGGGACACCATAAAGAAAGACATGGTCCCCACTCCACCTCCACTTCCTCCTCCTACACCAGTTGCTCCTCCGGTTCCTGCGCCCCCCCTCTCCATCGGGGTCGGCAGGCCGGTTACCTCCTCCCCGGGAGCATAGGACACCTCCAAGAGGGAGACCAGACAAACGGAGACCTCCATCCAAATCCTCTTCCAGGTCACCCAGCCCTAAGAAACCCAGAAGACACTGGCGATCGCCTTGACGGAGGACACGGGATCAGAGTTCTCAACATCCAGATCCCCATCTCCCTCTCCATCCCTTCTCCGGATCCACCACGAGATGCAAGTCTCCTCGGATGACCCGCCGTTCTCGGATATTATAGACACATCCAAGAGAACATGGGATGGGATCGCGGAAGAAGTTAGACCCGAAGGCTCGCCTTGCGAGTATCTTGACGAGAAGGACTCCAAGCCTGTGGTGGTGCCACCTTGGTAGACACTTTTGTGGGCGTCACCAAGGCAGCGTGGAAGCGTCCACATTTGCTCCGCGATGCCAAGAAAGCTGATAAACATGCACAAGGCTCCCAGGGAAGACCAGTACTGACTCAGCATCCTCAGGCCGACTCTCTGGTCATAACATCCTCTCATGACCGGTCCCAGAGACCGCAACATTTGAGCACCCTGCCACCGGACCCAGAGTCCAAGCAGCTGGACGCCATGGGTCGGCGCACGTATGCTTCTGCTACCTGCGCCATCAGATCCCTGAACTACTTAACCCACATGGTGCAGTTCCAAAATGCCCTGTGGGAGCAGGGTCTGGATGCTGAGAAACTGCGGAAGGTGAGCAGAAGGAGATGCTGGCAGCTCCCATCCAGGTTCGGGCTGAGGAACAAGTGCTCGGGCGCAGCGTGCGACTCCGCGGACTCCTCAGCCCGAGCAGCAGCTTCAGGCATATGTCTCCGGAGACACTCTTGGCTACGCATCTCCGGTTTTACCCTGGACGTCCAGAAGAATATCATGGACGCCCCATTCAAGGGAAAAGTTTTGTTTGGTAAACCCTCAGAGAAGATAATTACCAAACTCCAAGAGGCCGAGAAGGCGGTGAGGTCGGTTCAGGCCATGTACCGACCCAAGCTTAGTTCCTTTCGTAGGAACCAAAGCCGATTTCGTGGACGGCGCTAGAGGCAACAGTCCCGCCCCGCTCCACAACAAAGGGGCTCCGGCTTCATGAGAGCCAGGAAACAACCCGCAGGCGAAGCCAGTGTACTCCTAAGCGGTCCAGCCAGCGGGACCCTCAGCTGCCACATCCTGACTCCTTTCCGCCCCGCCCTCAGGATCAACGAGAAGTCATGGTGGGGGTTGCATTCCGAATTTCCTGCCGGGATGGCAGGCTGTAACCACCGACAGGTGGGTTCTTCAGTTGGTCGGAAGAGGCCACTTTATAGAATTCGCGGAAAAGCCACCCTCGAGACCTCCTTTGCTCTCCCAGTACCCGGGTCAGCACAAGTCACTGATCTGGCAAGAAGTACTCGCGCTCTTACAAAAGAGAGCAATAGAGTACGTCCTAGAGAACCAGAGAGGACAAGGATACTATTCCCACTTCTTCCTGGTTCCAAAGAAAACAGGGGACCTCCGTCCGATTCTGGACCTCAGCAACCTCAATTTGTCAGTCGCCTACAAAAGATTCCGCATGGTGACTCTTCTGGGTCTCATTCCCATGCTGAAGCAAGACGCCTTCTTAGCATCTCTAGAAATGCAGGACGCATACCTGCACATCCCTATAGCTCAAGCGCACAAGAGGTTCCAGCGCTTCGAGTTCCTCGGCCACCACCTTCAATTCCGAGCCCTTCCATTCGGGCTGTCATCAGCACCCAGGGTCTTTACCAAATGCATGGCAGTTGTGGCAGCGTCTCTAAGGAGACAGGGCCATTATGTGTTCCTGTACCTGGACGATTGGCTTCTCATGGCCGCCTCCAGAGGCGTTATTCTGAAGCGATCCGGAGTGCCAAGGACCTGTTTCAAGCTCTGGGCATCCTAATCAACCCACGAAGTCTCTCCTGGTATTGTCGTAGAAGCTGCAATTTATAGGCGCAGTACTGGACACTGTTCAGGGAAGAGCTTTTCTTCCAGACGACAGAGCGGAGCGCATCAGATCCCTCATCAGGGAGCTTTCGTCGAACAAGACCATCCCAGCCAGGTTGGTCCTTAGCTTGCTCGGACACGTGGCTGCGGCCATTCCTACCATCCCTTTCGCAAGGCTCCACATGCGGGTAACTCAGTGGATGCTCAAGGTGCAATGGGATTAAAGACAAGACCACATGCAGCATCCGGTCAGAATCACGAATACCGTGATTCGAGACTGGCAGTGGTGGCTAGACCCAGGGACACTCTCTACGGGCGTCCCATTTACAGCGCCGTCCCCGGAGGTAATCCTCACCACAGACACCTCAGGTCTAGGGTTGGGAGCACACCTGGACGGGGTGAAGTCCCAGGGATCGTGGACCTCTCAGGAGGCCCACCTCCATATCAACGTCCTAGAAATGAGGGCAGTTCTTTATGCCCTGCAGGCATTTCAGTCAGAGATCCAGCCGAGTACTCTCCTGCTTCAGACAGACAACACTGTGCGATGATTACCTCAACAAACAAGGAGGCGCACACTATTACCCCCTTTGCAGGGAGGCCATGAGGGTGTGGGATTGGGTAATCCGACACGGCGCGAAATCTGATCGCAGTACATGTTCCCGGGGTGGACAACACAATTGCAGACGGCCTGAGTCGCTCCCAGGCCAGAGTCCACGAGTGAGAACTTCTTCAAGAGGTAGCAGAGGATCTGTTTCTTCGATGGGGAACTCCAGAGTTGGACTTGTTCGCTTCCCCATCCAACGCAAAACTGCCCAATTTTTGCTCGCTAGATCCAGGGCCTGGTGTTTTCTGGTGAGACGCGTTGTCCCTCTCCTGGACGGACAGATTCCTCTACACTTTTCCTCCCTTCCCGTTGATCCAGTGGGTTCTTCTCAAACTGCGCAGGGAGCAGGCAACCATGATCCTTGTGGCCCCCTTCTGGCCCAGACAGATCTGGTTCCCTTTACTGATTCAACTATCCCGGGAACCTCCGCTCCCATTGCCGTTCAGCTCCCATCTCTTGTCTCAGGAGGAAGGTTCACTGGTCCACCCAGACTTACGCTCACTGAACCTGCACGCATGGCTCCTAGAGACATAGCCATCTTGCGCCACGAGGTCTCACAAGAGGTTGCGGAAGTTCTTTCTGCAGCCAGAAACCCGACAGCGCGCATGCGTACGCGCCATGAAATGGCGCCGGTTTTATTTATGGCCACAAGCACGTGACCTTTCCCCTTTAGGTTGCCCGGTGAAAGCGGTGTTAGAGTACCTGCTCTCCCTTTTCCGTTCGGGTCTCGCTTACTCCTCTATCAAGGTGCACCTATGTGCCATTTCAGCTTACCACCTCCCGGTGGGACAGCTCACAGTGGCACAATTAGATGCCTCTCGGGAATTTTTGAGAGGGGTGTTACATCTTAGGCCACCCATTAAGGACCCAGTGCCTCCATGGGATTTGCTCTTTGTCCTGGAACAACTCACGCTTCCCCCCTTCGAACCTGCCGCGGATTGCGAGCTGCGTTTTCTGTCATGGAAAACGTTGTTTTTGGTTGCTGTTGCATCAGCGAGAAGAGTTTCTGAGCTTCATGCTCTCATGTGCAAAGAGCCTTATTTAATTTTCCACCGGGACAGAGTATCCCTAGGACGAATCCTACATTTTTGCCTAAGGTGGTTTCCACACTCACTCTCAATCAGGATATTGACCTGCCGGTCTACTTCCCAAATTACTCTAATAGAGGAGAGGCACTGCTCCACACCCTGGATGTTCACCGCAGCTTGAGGTATTACCTCAACAGAACTAAACAGTTTCGTAATTCGGAGCAACATTTCGTCTCCTTTTCTGAAAGGATGATGGGCCAACCAGTATCCAAACAGTCCCTGTCTCGCTGGCTGGTCCAGTGCATCTCATACGGTTATGATATCAAACAAAAGCCCTTCCCGGTATCAGTCCAGGGTCATTCCACTAGGGGTGTGGCCACCTCCTTTGCAGCACTTTGAAACATCTCCACTTCTGCCATTTGTGCTGCAGCCACTTGGAGCTCTGTACATACCTTTATCAGGCATTATAGCCTGGACATCGCTTCACGGCGAAGAGCAGGCTTCGGCCTGGCTGTGCTACAGGGTCTCCTGTCCTAGATTCAGGACCTGGAACGTTCCTCCTAGTTTCCTCCTCCCAGAGTTTTTGCAAACGCTACTGCTTGGGAATCAGTCCTAATGGTGTAACCTGCTGCAAGAGCTGTGTCTCGAAGTAAGATAGTACAGTTACCTAAGAACTTACCGTAACAGTAGATCTTCGAGAACAGCTCTTGCAGCAGGTATGTTCCCGCCCACCTTCCCCCTTGGAGGAGGCATGGCTTAAGCCTTGGTTAACGGGGAATTTTACCTTTTTGTCTTCAGCAGTGGATCCTCGGTCTCCCATTTCGATGTCAGCCTTCGGCCGGAAGTCTCCGGCGGGAGAACTGGGGAATCTGGCGGTACCACCCCCTTATATACTACGTCGGAGGCGGAACCGACGTCGGGGGTGGTCCCCGCTGAAGATAGCTAGCTAGAATTTTTCCGTGGGGTCCTGACGCCTGCCGGCTTCAGTCCTAATGGTGTAACCTGCTGCAAGAGCTGTTCTCGAAGATCTACTGTTACGGTAAGTTCTTACGTAACTGTACTTTCATCCACACGACCCACCTGACCTCCCCAGCTTCGACGCACAACCTGGCTACCAGCGGGCTGGATCTGGCATCAGGGGGCAGAGCGGAGAGTTTTACCACCCGGGTGGGTGGGAGGAGCCAGCTTGAAGACCTTCCGGCAAGATTTAAAGCAGCAAGAAACCTGCCAGACAGTGTGGATGAACAACATATACCATTCCTTGAACTCCTGTTACAGGTGAGTAACCTGTATTTTTTACCCTCACCCTTATGTAGGAGTCAGGAGAGAGATATAGAGATGGACAGAAGAAGTGAGGGAGGGAGTGAGGAGGGCATCTTTCTGGCACTGCCTTGTAGGTCCTTATTGCAATCCTCGGACCCGGCTTAGGGGCAATATAAAAAGAGCAGTTCAGTCAGTCTCCTTCCCTTAGGCCTCAGGCAGTGGAAGAACCCCTGGAGTGTTGGCTGGTTGGGGTCTAGTCTCCCTCTGTCTCTCTCTCTCTCTCTCTCTCTCTCTCCCTCTCTCTCTCTCTCTTATCTTTTTTTTTCCCAACCCATCCTCTCAACTCCTTCTGGCCTGCCCAGTGTTTGGGCCCTCCCTCCCACAAAACTTAGGGTCTCTCCCCTTTCTCTGGTCGGCTTATACCTCCTTTAAGTTTGCATCCTTTCCCTGTTCTGTTCCCTAGGGCTCCCTTGCCCCACCTCAAACCCTTTTATGTTGGCTTGCCCAGCATGCAAGCAACATCTTATCGTAGTGCGGGTCTTGGGGCGCGGCTGCTGTTGGCGTAATGCAGGCACGCATCAGTAGGTCGTCCCTCATTCCCAATCAGCCTGCATGCCACCGCCACACCATGCATTCATAATAGGGGTGAGCACATCAAAAGCAAGGTCGCTGCAGTCCGAGCAAAAGCTGAAGTCATATACAGCAGTCCTTTACCATTCTTGCGCCGTAATGTACATAGTCGGCACAACAAGCGACGCCTCACGTTCCGACGCCGAGGGTGCCCAACCCCTGTCAAACCCCCGTGTTTGTGTACGCGGAGGGGCCCTCCCCGTCGGCATCCCCGCAAATGTGGAATGCAGAGGTGCCCAATCCCCTGTGCTCGCCCCCGCTTTCTTTGCCCACCGGCGGGAGCTTACTCCCCGTCGGCATCACCCCCAACTTTGTATGCCAAGGGGTGCCCAATCCTCGGCTCGGCGCTGCCCCTTTCTTTGTTTGCAGCGGGGTACCCAATCCTCCGCCGGCATTCCCCATGTTGTGTGCCGGCGAAATTGTAAATCCCCGTCGGCTACTGACACCCCACAAAACCCACTTAGGTGGCATGCTGGGAGCCCACCAGCATGCCAAATGCCCTGTAATGCAAAACTGTCCTCTGACAGTCTTCCTTTTTTTAACCTGCAAAATGAAAACCTTCCTCGTAGTCTAGATGTCCCCTCCCCCACCCGCAACCACCCGACTGCACACCTGCCTCCCTCACCCCCACCCCATGCACCTCCGGACTCTGGCGTGGCGATCTTCCGTGGACGGGAACCGTCTGCACTCTTCAAAGCCGACTGCGAACCGAGGAAATGCCGGTAAGCTGTATAATGCAATGAATAGGGTTTTTTCAACATTGCTGCATATCTCAGACATTTCTTGGAATTTTGGCACCAGATTTTCATCATGGGGTTTTTGGGGCCCCTCCTCATGAATTCTGTCACTGTCATGGCGTTAATCGGCCTCGAAAGGTGATTTCGCAGTCACTGCGCAAAATCACCTTTCGGGACCCATTAATGAAGTGACAGTGCCAGTGTTCATGAGGTGGCCTCTCAAAAAGCCTATGTTCCAAATTTGGTGGAAAAAATCAGCAAATACCTGTTTTACTGGCGTCGTTAACGCCAGTTGCTACACAGGCTGGTAACCGCACATTAGCAATATTTTAACGCCGTATTTTTCAGCATTGGCATTTTTGTGCACCTCCTTGTGAACAGTACAGCTGTCATTTTCCACATCCTGCCCGAATGTGTTTCCGCGACTTCCAGCGCACAATTGCGCAAGTCGCTGTGGGAAATCAGTGTTTGGGCCAGATTATGAAAATGACAGTGACACAGTTCATGAGCAGAGCTCCTAGAATTCCTATGTTGAAAATTTGGAGCTGATACTCCGCCAAAATGACTGTAATTACGAGTGTGCGTTGGCAGGATTGCGCATGCTAATGCCGTCGTCACATTTGTGATATTTTCACTCTAGATTTTCATGCATTGCCATTTTACACCTCTTGATGAACAGTACAGCTGTCACTTCATATCCTGCCCAAAATGTGTTTCCGCACTTCTAGCGCAGAATAGCGTGGTCGCTGTCTTGAAATCATATTGGGACACTTTGAGGAAATGACAGTGACACTGTACATGAGCAGAGGTGCTAAAATGCCTATGTTGAAAATTTGGTGCCGAACGCCCATAAACTGGCAGTGCTGCAAGCGTGCCTTGCATGTTTCCCACGCACCCTCGCAACTCCACAAATTCCATGTATTTGTATGCCACATTTTCAGCACTGGCATTTTATTACACCTCCTTATGAACTGTGCAGCTGTCATTTTTCACATCCTGCCCAGCATGTTTTCCCGCACTGCACTAACAAACACCCACAGGGACACCCTAATGCCTCTCACTCTCTGCAGGGTGGGGGTGGGTTGGCATCAGTTCAATACTTGACTGCCACTCCTATGCTGCATCTCTCTAACTCCTGCACTGCCAATGGCAGCAAGACAACATTCGGCATTGACAAATGCTTGTTTTCTCTGTCTCTTGTTTTTCTTCTCCGGCTAGCAAAACTGAAGTGATGGAGTGGCCAGTGTCCATTACTGGCCAACCCACGAGCACCACATGGTACATCAGCCTCAAGGGTAGTGCAGTCTTGGACAGCAGCCCCTCCTCCAACCGAGAGAAAAAGAGTTTTTAGCTAGAAGCTTCCCGCGGGGTCCTAGCATCTCCAGCTTGTACTCACCAGTGATGAATGATGAAGATATACAGGATGATCAAGAATTATGGAAGGTGCGTAAGTTTCATTTCAGGTCACAAAGCCTCAGAAGATGGGTCAGGCCAGGATCTGTCCCCCAGTAGTATACCCTACACCTGAAGCTTGATTCATGGGGGCTTGGGAAGAAGGGTTGCCTCCTGGGTCTGGTTGGGAGACTGACAGTGGTGGAGACACAGAAAGAAACTCTTTGGGGGCAATTGTAGATGAAAGCAGGCATGCCTTATTTCAGCTGGGGAACATGGGGGACATCCCACCCAACTGGCCTGCAGGGAGCGGTGATGCCTGCTTGTCCCCTTTCATGCGGGCGTGCTGTGCACATAGGGCATGCCCTGTTGACTTAGAAAAGGGACAGAGATCAAAGATAATCAAGGTGATGAATTAACACAAGAAGGACAGTAGCCAAATTTGGTGTTCGTATGGACATGGATTTGGTGTACTGTCCACACTTCTGGCAGAATTCCTTTCCCCTTGAAATTTGGCTGGAAGGTCTTCAGGTTGGCTCCTCCTACCCACCTGGCTGGTATCCTCCTTGGTACAGCCCTATGATGTCAGATCTTCCTTTTCACTAGACACATCAGGTTCCCGCCACTGCACCTCTACACTAGGTGTAGGCCGTAACTTTTCTAAAATGTTTTGCCTTCAAGCTTCAAGATTTTTGACTTTTCTGCTTGTACTGTGGAATCGGGTGTCCTGAAATCCAGACCTAGTTTAAGCTGTGCTTTTGTGGCTAAAGAATTTTGCACACCGACCTACACACCATGTGTGTCTACTGCCTCGGTACACACCATCACCCACAAACTTGCAGCCTGTGCCATACCCTTCATGCCTCCACCTTGCAGGATCAACATGCTCACCTTCTCCTTTACCATCCTGACAAACGGTAACCTCCCATTAAATCCAAGGATGCCCATAAGGTGGTTTCCACGGCTGCAGGGTCGGTTGAGGAACTTGCCACCTTCGAGGAGGCCCCAGTGGGCGTTTCGTCTGTGTTCACTCTGTTTCCGGTATACATGGGCACTTTGTTTACTGGGGCGATCAGGGACTTGTGTCAGTTCCTTCCAACTTTCAGGAAGGGCTCTTCCCAGGAGTTGAAATCTTCTAAATGAGACTCCAAAAGTAAGAAGTCCTGTCACAGGTCATGGCACCACGAGTGCTCTCGGACCTCTGGTTTCTGTGCTTTTACTAGCTTGATGGCTGTTGAGCTGTCGGCTTCGGCCATTGCTTCTGTCCAGGCTGCTGTCCCCACAGAGTCCCTGTCAGGCTTCCCGGCCGAGACACGGGCAGACCAGCCAGTCGAAATTTTTCTTGACCCAGTTGACCCGTTGTGTCTGGACAAGGCAGAGGATTACCTCTCCAGGATCCCGGTCCTGCCTGATTTCTCCCAGGTTGGGCCGGATCAGCACAGTGAACTGGAACCTTCTTTCCGGGAGCCCAATTTTATGGAGGATCCGAGGCATCCTTCACCTGTCCCCACTTCCCCTCACTGTCCAGATCACCAGTGGTACAGGTTCAGGTCGAGATCTTGTAGCTTAAGGTTGAGTGGTGAATGACACAGCCATTGGTCCCGCACTTGGCCAAGAAGTGCCACCGGTACTCCTCCGCTTCTTCCTCCTCATGGTGGGATTGGCTCCACCGTAAGATTTGGCACTGTTACGAGGAGTTCATGTGGCAACAGTTGCTTCTTGGCTGTGGCAGCAGGCTGCTGCCAGTGTCTCGGCCTTTTTTGGTACCCGTGTGGCCACCACAACCCCAGCCAAGCCGGCCCACTCGGCAAAGCCAGTGCCAGCCTCTCCGCCCATTACGGTGGAGCCCCTGCCTCTGCAGCTCAAGGAGGGGACTTCTCCTAAGCTGCATGTTTCCCTGTTGACTGTTGGTCACAGTGACTCAAACTGATGAGCCTCACATCACCAGCAGGGATACGGGAGCTCAGCCGGTGTTGGAGGAGTCCTCAGACTCTGAGGATTCCTCGATGCATTCACACTGGCCCCCGAGCTTCGACCATGAGTCCAGGGAGAATCTTTTTGGGGAGCAGAGACTTACTTCCTTTGGGGCCCTGCTCCACTTGATCTCTTGAGTCTGTGGATCCCACTGGAGCCTGTCCAGAAGTGGGCAAAGTACCCCTTGACAGAGATCCTCAACAGGGATAACTCCCCTGGGGTTGCCTGCCCTGTCATGGAAGCCATTCTTGGCCCTGCTCTGGAGTTGTAGCAGCATCCTGCCCCCTGCCCTAGGCCGTCAGCCATATGATCCACAAATATGCAGTCCCCACTGGCTCTCTACCTGGGTTTACCAACCACCCTTCGTCCAATAGGTTGGTCTCCAACTCAGTCTTTTGTCACACGGATAATATCGGGGACGTCAACAAACCTCCCGGCATGGAGTCTTAAGAAATGGGACAACACGGCCAAGAAGGTCTATGCGGCCTCATCCCTTGGCCTTCAGCAGGCTAGTTTGACCATTACAATGGGCAACTTTGCCCATGCCTTATTGGATACCCTGGATCAGGTTATCCCTCGGCTCCCGGCTGACCTGCAGCTGCCAGTCAAGCTGGTCTGTGATCAAAGCCATGCTATTGCTGAACAGCAGCTCCAGACAGCCCTGGATATTGGCAACTCATGTGCCAGGTCAGTGGCCTCAGCAGTGGCTGTGCGCCACATGGCTGCGGATTTCGCCTCTTACAGCTGATACCCAGCACAAACTAGCAGATGTCCCCTGCGGCCAGACTACCTCAGACCCTCGCGGGGTACCAGCAGGCCTGACAGCCTTGCCTGAAGCAAATCTCTTCTGCCACCAAGAAGACCGGAGAGCAAGTGTCCACTGCCTCCTCAGCTAGCCCTGCTGCTGTGTACAAGCCTGCACTGTGACGTGTTGGGGGTGCCTACCTCCTGCCCATCCTGTCTTCCCCGGAACCTCCTATGAGGGGCGTGGTCTGCCACTTCACTTCCGCCTGGTCTGTCATTACCTCGGACTGGTGGGTGCTCGAGGTGGTCAGCCAGGATCTGCCTCTGGAGTTGGAGGCGCTTCCTCTCAGCCAAGCCCACGCCCCACAGGAGGACATGGTATCCATAGACATGATGTCTGCCCTTCAGGAGGACATCGCCCAGCTCCTCCAGAAGGAGGCAGTGGTTTGTGCCCCTGACTGTCCGGGGTTTGTCTCCAGATATTTTCTAGTTCCTAAACAGACTTGGGGGGTTGGCACCCCATCTAAAAGAACTAAGGGGAGAACTAGTGACACCACTGACTAATCTTTGTAACAAATCATGGGAGGATGGTGTAGTAGCTGAGGACTGGAGGAAGGCAGATGTTGTTCCCCTCCACAAAAGTGGGAGTAAGGCAGAGGCAGGAAACTACAGACCCATTAGTTTGACCTCAGTGGTAGGGAAAATGATGGAATCACTTCTGAAAGAAAGAATTGTTGAGTACGTAGAGGTCAGAGGGGCACAGGACCCAAGGCAGCATGGATTCACAGCGGGAAGGACATGTAAGACAATTCTAATAGATTTCTTTGACTGGGTGGCCAAGGTAATAGACCAGGGAGGGGCTGTGAATGTGGCCTGCCTAGACTTTAGCAAGGCATTTGACACAGTCCCACACAAAAGATTAATAAACAAGTTAGCCAACCTTGAAGTGGGTCCCAGTATGGAAGCCCGGGTAAAAAATTATCTGGACAACAGGACACAGAGGGTAATAGTAAACAGAGTCCACTCCAAAGAAAGGGGGGTACCACAGGGTTCAGTACTGGGTCCAATCCTCTTTAATGTCTTTATAAGTGACATTACAGAGGGACTGGAAGGAAAAGTATGCCTCTTTGCAGACAACACAAATGTCTGCAACAGGGCTGATCCACAAGAGGGAGTGGAAAGGATAAAAAGGGACTTGGTAAGGTTGGAGAACTGGTCAGAAGTATAGCAGCTTAGATTTAATGTGAAGAAGTGCAGAGTAGCGCACCTGGGAAATAAAAACCCTGGGGAAGAATACACAATGGGGGGTATGGTACTAACAACAACAAAAATGGAAAGGGACCTGGGGGTAATCATATCAGATGACCTAAAAGTTGGCAAGCAATGTGAGAAGGCAGTAAGGAGGGCTGGGGGTTACAGGGATGCATAGGGAGAGGCATCACTAGTAGAAAACAGAAAGTTGTTATCCCTCTGTACAGACAGTTGGTGAGATCCCATCTGGAATACTGTGTGCCATTCTGGAGACCTCATCTCTGCAAGGACATAGACAGGATGGAGGCACTCAAGAGAAGGACAACTAAAATGGTGCAAGGTTTGCACCATAAGCCATAGGAGGAGAGACTAAAGGAGCTTAATATGTATACACTAGAAGAAAGGAGGGAGAGGGGGGTCGCGATAGAGACCTTCAGATACCTCAAGGGAATCAACAACATCCAAGAGGGTAGTGTATTTCAGAAAAAGAGATGTGCAAGAACAAGGGGGAACAATTTGAAGATAGAGGGGGGAAGGCACGGGCAATGTGAGAAAGTATTTTTTCATAGAGAGGGTGGTTGAAGCATGGAATAGCTTTCCTGAGGAGTTTGTGGGGTCAAAAGCAGTGTGGGAATTCAAGAATGCATGGGACAAACATAAGGAATTCTGGTGAGGGGCAAGAGGAAGTAAGCTGTTGGTTAACTAGGATCTGAAGCTTATCCAATAGGTAGGGGAATGGGCAGACTGGGTGGGCCAGGCGGTCCTTGTCTGTCATCAGTCCGTTTCATATTGGATCTGCATGACCTCAACTAATTTCTTTCGTCACACAAATTCCAGATGGACACTCTGAATCTGATCATTCCGTCCCTGGAGCAAGACAGGTGGCTCTGCTTCCTGGACCTTCATGATGCATTCTTTCTCGTCCCCTTTCGTCTGTCCCACTGGCAGTTCCTGTGGTTCTGCTTGGAAGAGATTCTATATGAGTTACAGGCCATGCTGTTCTGCCTCTTTTCGGACCCCAGGATCTTCACCAAGTGGATTGCAGTGGTGGCAGCATTCCTGCAGTGCCGAGGAATCCGGATGTAGACGTACCTCGATGACTGACCGATCGCCAGTTCCTCCAGAGCAGAGGTGGAGCGGTCCAGGGATC
The DNA here is from genome assembly GCA_016271365.2 of Neoceratodus forsteri. Lineage (NCBI taxonomy): Eukaryota > Metazoa > Chordata > Ceratodontiformes > Ceratodontidae > Neoceratodus > Neoceratodus forsteri. Next base: position 179,339,430 of record CM057456.1, read on the forward strand.
TGGTCCTCTAAACCTGCTCAGCCCTCGGCCTCCTAGTCAATGAAGCCAAGTCAGAACGCAGTCTTTCACAGGTGGTTCAGTTCAGCTGGGTGGAGCTCGACTCCTGTCTGGCCAGAGCCCGACTCCCTGCAGACAGAGCAGAGAATCTTACCTCCTTTGCCTGATCATTTCGGGTTGGCAAGTGCACTGTGCCGGGTACTTCTGTGTCTCCTGGGATACATGGGGGCTTGCACCAGCGTGGTCAATTGGGACCACTAGAGGATGTGCTCCTTGCAGTGGGGGCTAGCCCAGCAGTGGTCTCAGCACTGCAGTCACCTCGACTAGCCAATCACAGTGACACAGCAGATGTGGGACACCATCACGTGGTGATTTGTTGGAATATCTCCATTTGTTGGCCCAGAGCCAATGGTCACTCTTACAACAGAACAGGAAAGGGGAGCACAAGGTCGGGGGTGCTCACAAGCCAACAAGAATAAAACACAAAAAAGCTCGGGCACTCACCACCTCATGTAACGCTGCACACCGAAATAAATAATACAAAGATTTTATTACATATTAAAAAGTGCCTAACGCATAATAAAATCTTTGTATTATTTATTTCGGTGTGCATCATTATATGTGGTGGTGCCTCTCTGCTGGGCTGGGGTGTCCACCTGGGGGATCACAAAGTCCATGGGCTCTAGACCCCTGAGGAGTCACAATGTCACAGCAACCTGCTGGAGCTCTGTGCAGTGCATCTGCCACTGATGGCATTCGCTCCGCATGTTCGAGGTCAGGATGTTCAGATCCAGATGGACAACATGATAACCATGTACTACCTAAACAAGCAGTGCAGGCCACATTCCCTCCCATTGTGCCAGGAAGTTCTCCACCTCTGGACCCTCATTCACAGCCTGGATGCCGACCTTCTGGCAATTCATGTGGCCAGCATGTCCAGTCAGCTGGTGGACACCCTCAGCCGTGTGGGCGACAAATCTCAGGAGTGAGCTCATCACCGGGAGGTAGTTGACTGCCTGTTCTCCCAGTGGGGCACTACTCAGCTCAGCTTGTTTGCCTCCCAGGAGAACGCAAAGCTGAGGCTGTTTTGTCCCTGCTCCCCCTCTGTGTGGGACACTGCTGGGGGATGCCTTTGCGGGGCCTTGGACCCTGTGCCTAATGTATGCCTTCCCTCCCTTTCCCCTGATCCACAAGGTGCTGATCTATCAAGATGAGAAGGACAAGGTGCAGGTGATCCTGGTGGCTCCGGACTGGCCACACCAGTTCTGGTACCCCAGTCTACTTGGCCTCAGCAGCAGGCCTTCGTGGCGTCTGCCTCTCCGCCCGGATATGCTCTCAGGGGAAGATCCTCTATCCGGACTTTCAGTCCCTGCACCTGACAGCCTGGTTCCTGAGTGGCTATAGTTCCAGGCCTTGGGTCTCTCTGATGAGGTCCTCCATGCCGTCCAGGCCTCTTGCAAGGAGTCGACCCGAGTGCTGTGCCTTCAAATAAGGCCCATGCTGCTACTTTGGACAATTTTAGGCCCATATCCATCTCGAATCCCCTGAGTAAATTGTTGGAGGAAGTAGTGTCTAGTCAACTGAAGGATTATCTGTATTGTTATAATATCTTAAGTCCGCAGCACCATGGGTTTCGACGTGGATATGGAACTGGTGCTGCCTTGGTCAGGTTCACAGACACCGTCCTCAGGGGCTTTGAAAATGGCCTAATGACTGGGGCGGTGTTTGTGGACCTGACCAAGGCATTTGATTTAATTGATCATGGTTTATTATTACGTAAATTGAAAGTTATTGTTTTTTCTCAAAATGCATTATCCTGGGTTGATGATTATTTAGTAAATCGTCAACAGTTTGTGTGTGTTGGGTCGAAGGATTCTCAAATGGCTCTTATTGATTGTGGTGTTCCGTAAGGGTCCATGTTAGGACCCTTGCTGTTCTCCTTATTCGTTAATCAATTGCCTGCTTGTTGTGGACCTTGCAACTCAATAATGTATGCAGATGATCTGATACTTTATAGTCAGGGTGAATCACAAGATGAGTTAGTAAATGCTTTGCAAGTTGGTTTTGGTAATGTGTGTAATTGGTTTGTGACAAATTCCATGGTTCTAAATTAAAAAAAACTAAATCAATGATTTTTGGGACTCTGTTTATGTTGAAAGATAATCCTTGTTTGTTGCTTTCTGATGGGGATGGTGCTGCAACAGATCAAGTTACCCAATTTAAATATCTGGGTGTGTGTCTGGACTGTGGTTTAACTTTTTCATTACATGTTAAGCAGGTATTTTGTTTAAGTTTCGGTCATTTTTCTCTTTTGAAACTAGAAAATCGATTGCTGTTGGTTCATTACTACCTCATTTTGATTATGTTTGTTATTTGTACCAGAATCTGAATGTAAAGGAATATTATGTTTTGTTTGTGGCTTTTAGGACACATAATTGCTTATTGTATTTAAAATTAGGCTGGCTATCACCCAGGGAAAGAATTAATTATTTTTCTGGTTGTTTGCTTTATAAGTCTTTTTTTTTTTTTCTAAATTTCCATTGGCAGATATGGTTACAGTTCATCCGTCCTTCCCCAAATTGTGTTCTGCAAATGGGATCTTATTAAACATTCCAGTTCTTAAGACTCGGAATGGACAGAGGTTTTCTGTTGCAGCCCCAACCCTTTGGAATGCTTACCCTCAGCTATTAGCCAAACTATGTCTTTGTGTTGGCAGCATCTCTGCATACTGGGTATGGGCTGGTATGCTGATGGTGGCACAGTAAAGGGTGGTGCTGTTTCCAGAAGCCTTGCCCACTTGTCCCGCCATTGCCCAAGCCACCACCACCTTGGGACTTGCTGCTGGTGTTGGTAATGCTCATGGGCAAGCTTTATTTGAACCAATGCACAGGTGTGACATCTCTCACCTGCCAAAGAAGACCACTTTCCTTGTGGCTGTCACCTCTGCCAGAAAGATCAGTGAGCTCCAGGTGCTCTCAGTGGGAGTCTCCTTATTTGGTCTTTCACAAGGACAAGATTGTTCTCCAACCCAGCCCGAAATTCCTGCCAAAGGTTGTCTTGGAGTTTCATCTTACCCAGGTAATTAACTTTACCAATGCAACCTCGGAGGCCAAGCACAGGCTCCATTCATTGGACCTGAGGCAAACACTTGCTTATTACAAAGAATGCATGGCTGGAGTTTGGAAAGAGGTTCACCAGCTGTTTGTCACCTGTGCTGAAGCTGCACCTGGCAGACCAACAGCTAAGCGGAGAGATTAGCAGGTGGATAGTCTTCTGCATCGACCTCTACTATAGGCTGGCTGGTATGGAGCCTCCCATTGGGCTTAGGACTCATACCAGACATACCACTGCCATGGTGACTGCTTCCAGGGACATCCCTAGAAGATTTGCAGGGCTGCTAACTGGAAGTCAGCACACACCTTCATCTTCCATTACCACATCGACCTTGAGTCATGCCAGTGTGTAGGACATATGGCCTCGGTTCTCCAATCTCTTATCCCTAAATAGTGGATGTGAACCTTGCCCCCTCCTCCCAGAGAACTGCTAGGAGTCTGCCAGAAGTGTGGATAATACACCATATCCATATCCTTACAAATGAGGGTGACTCACCTGTAACCGGAGTTCTAGGAGTGGTATATGGTGTACATCCATACAACTCATCTGACCTCCCCTAGCAAGTGACACACCAGTCTTGCTTTGAGCGTGTAAGATCTAACATCACGGGGCGGTGCTTAGGAGAATACCACCCGGGTGGGTGGGAGAAACCAACTTGAAAACCATTCGGTCAGATTTAAGGGGGAAAGGAATTCTGCCAGAAGTGTGGATGTACGCCATTTACCACTCCTACATCTACAGTTACAGGTGAGTAACCCTAATTTCTAGGGGTGCCATGAGATCTCTCCTGAGGGTCTGGGAGTTGCCCTCCTTTTTTGAAGATGGTTACCCCACGAAGCACTCAGTGGGAAGGGTCAGGGGTGCTCTTGGCACCCTGTTGAAGAAATGAAGCAGATCACAAAGGGGGCAGAAAGCCTCAGGGGACTTGAGCCTCAACCTCAGATCAGTCAAAGGGCAGAGGGTGCTTTTAATGCATACTTGAGAACAAATAGGAAAAACAGATCACAGGCTAATGGAAGAAAGTGAAACTAGTGAGCTGCTAGTTACAGAAACATAGACTTTGACGGCAGATAAGGACCGCTTGGCCCACTCAGTCTGCCCGTTTCCCTACCTATTGGATAAGCTTCAGATCCTAGTTAACCAACAGCCTACTTCCCCCATCCCCCACTAGAATCGCTTTATGTCTGTCCCATGCATTCTTGAATTCCCCCACTGTATTTGATCCCACAAGCTCCTCAGGAAGGCCGTTCCATGCATCCACCACCTTCTCCATGAAAAAATACTTCCTCACATTGCCCACAAGCAATCCCCCCCTCTATCTTCAAATTGTGCCCCCTTGTTCTTGCACATTTGTTTTTCTGAAAGATTCAACCCTCTTGGACTTTGTTGATTCCCTTGAGGTACTTAAATGTTTCTATCATGTCCCCCTCTCCTTCCCTTCCTCGAGGGTATACATATTAAGCTCCTTTAGTCTTTCTTCATATGGCTTCTGGTGCAGACCCTGCACCATTTTAGTTTGCCCTCCTTTGGATTGCCTCCATCCTGTCATATGTCCTTGTGGAGATGGGGTCTGCAGAACTGCACGCAGTGTTCCAGATGGGGTCTCGCTAACTGTCTGTACAGAGGGATAACAGCTTCCTGTTTTCTACTGGTGATGCCTCTCCCTGTGCATTCCAGTATCCCCCCAACCCTACTTACTGCCTTCTGACATTGCTTGCCTATTTTTAAGTCATCTGATATGACTACCCCCAGGTCCCTTTCCATTTTTGTTATTGTTATAGAAGTTACAGAAGATAGTTGAAGAGAGAGAAGAGAAGAGAGGAGAGCTGAAGTTGCAGCTTGTGAAGTGCAAGAAAAGCACAAGGCTCCCCTTGTGGAAGCCTTGTGCATCTGGCCAGATTCAAGCTGGCAGGCCAGATGGGCACATAACCTAATGATTGGAGTGTGTTCCTCCAAATGGAGAGTTAAGAAGTTTGTTTGTTTGGTTTATGTTTGTTATTGACACTGCTAAGTATGGAATTAATATTAAGATCTAAGAGATGCAGGGGTGACTGGGGGAAGGGGGCTCCAGCACAGGTTAACATGTAGAATTAAGACAAAGACAGACAGAGTCACCAAATGGGTCCTGATAAAATACAATGTGAGGTGGATAAACAGCCCCATAAAACGTACCAGACAGAGGAATTAACCCATGACGGGGTATGGGTTTACTGAGCATTAATCCACGCCTGGGCGGGGGGGTTGTACGGCTGAGTGACTTCAACCACCCAGGCATGGATTAATGCTCAGTAAACCCATACCCTGGAGTGGGTTAATCCTCTTATAACATGAGCCACGTTATGTTAGAGGTTTATGTAAAGGAGTATTAAAATAAATGTGTTTGAACATGGATTAGTACTAAAATAGTCCTTCTACCTAATGAATAATGTGTATAGAGGATGATGTCTTTGTAGTTGTCCACTAGGTGGATTTGTTGTTATGAGGATGCAAGTGCTGTGAAAGGTGCAAAATTGGCATTTGCAATGCGAAGTTCACTATTCTAAAGTGAAATTCTGTCATCTTGGGTGAAATTCCACCATTTCAAGGGGAAATTCTGCTGTTTCAGGCAACATTCCACCGTTTCAAAGTGAAATATCCCTTTGAAAGGCGAAATTCGCCTTCTCTGTTACTGTGTGTCTATGGTGGAGTGATTCCTCTAAGTCGGTGTACATTGCTGTCAATCAGGATATTGTGGGCCGGCAAGGCAACTGTGGGTATATCGTGGATTCAAGGAAAACTACATCCTCACATCTTCTAAATGTTATTTGTTTCCATGTCAATAGACAACTCTTTTCATGTAGCTATTAAGGATGTATGCAAATGGTTTAGTCTGTTTTTACAGTTTATACTAGGCCCTGTGACTGCCCTGGGAGTCACCATTTCATGGTTGTTGAAATCTCATTGTCCCTGAGAGCTGCATTAGCATATGAGAACATGATGCGTAATCACCCTTTAAACTCTCCAGTATATGCCTGCCTGCTTAATTAGTCTTAAAAGAAACAAGCTGTGAAAAGTTGTGAAATACCACATTTACCTTCAGTGAGCTTTGCAAACTATCTGAGTTATAATGCAGGGTTTTTTTCAGTTTAAACTTCATTCAGTTTATGAGTTTCCTGAGAGTTTTTGCAGGTTATTTGTTCTTTCAGCATAACAGATACGTGGTATAAATGGGTGATCTGATATCATGTTCTCATATGCTAATGTAGCTCTCAGGGACAATGACATTTTGACAACCACAAAATGAAGACTCACGGGGCAGTCACAGGGCCTAGTATGAACTGTAAAAACAGACTAAAGCATTTGCATACATCCTTAACAGCTATATAAAAAGAGTTGTCTACTGACATGAAAACAACATTTAGAAGATATAGGTGTAGTTTTCTTTAATCAATGGTCAGGTGATGTGTTCTGACCAATGAACTTATTGTATTTTAGATAGCCATGTTATAATTCTAAATAAACTTGGATCTGGCTTTAATTTAAGGAAATCCACCTAACGCAATCAAAAGGAGAAAAGTTGAAAAGGTCTTAGTAGGCTCTGCATTATCATGCAGCTTCTAACACCCTTATAGAAGACGGGTGGCAATACTGATACATAAGGACTACCCCTTTGAGATTGATGAATGCACTTAAGACCCAGAGGGTAGGTTCCTCATTCTGAAGGGTAAATACATGAACATCCCCTGTATTCTACTGAATGTTTATGTCCTGAATGCAGAGCAGGAGAATGCAACATTCCTGAGGGAGGCAGTGTTGAAGGCAGCCACTAACCCAGGTGACTTTTTCTTGGTGGGGGTAACTTCAACACCATTTTAGACCCACAGTTAGATAAAGCTGGTGGAAGTGATGGGAGGAGAAGCAGAGTGGCAGGATACCTTTTGGGACTGGCAAGAGATTTGGGCTTGGTGGAGGTGTGGCACTACAATAATCCCAAGGTGTGAGACTACACCTGGTGGTCTGTTCCTCACCAAACATATTCCAGAACTGATCTCTTGTTTCTCTCTGCTGAGTGGCTTCACATGGTGGAATACTACTCCATTAAGCTCCTAACAGTATCAGACCTCTTCAGCGGTCAAAATGAGCCTTATATTTTCTCCTAAAATCAGATCCCCTACATGGAGATTGAATGTCTCCCTTTTGAATGACCCCGACTACAAAGAGAAGATAGTTGAGTGCCTAGATTGCTACATGGGAACAAACCTCCCAGGAGATAGCACCCCCATGTGATGGATCTAACGTTGCAGCTACAGGGTAAACACATTTTGCATCACTCTTTAAGAAGGAAAACCAAGGGAGCAAGTTGAGTTGGAGACTGTTATTGGATATAAAAGTTGAAGATAAAATCATACTGAATACAGAGGTAAAGGAAAAGCTTGAGGCATGCAGAGCAAAACTAAATAAATTATGGGATGACAAGTTAGAGGGAGCATTAAAGTACTCAAGGCAACATTTTATGAGTCAAGCAATCAGGCAGGCAAGGTCCTAGTCTGCAACTCTGTAAAGAAGCAGCCAGCAGGGCAGTCCTGCAGATCAGAAAAGGATAAGTCAACTCGGTACATATAATAGAACTTAAAGAGATAGCCCAGTAATTAGCAAACTTTTATAAAAATGTATATAAGCAAGATATGATAAATTATCAAAAGAAACTGGACATATTATTTCGTAAGACTAAGGTTAAAAGGCTTACCAAAGAATCTGAGGAGGCCTTGGAGGCTCCAGTCACTGTGGAAGAATTCCAGTAGATGTTTAGCAGTTTAAAATCCAGTAGGGCCCCAGGCCCAGATGGCCTAGTACCGGAAGTTTATAAAACCTTTGAGAAGAATTCCTCCCACACTCATGCAGGGTCTTCAGGATGGTGCAGGAAATCAGTGTTCAGGACAGATTAAGAAAATGACAGTGACACTGTTCATGAGTAGAGGTCCTAAAATGCCTATGTTGAAAATTTGGTAACGATACTCCATAAAATGACTGTTATGAGCATGTGTTTCACAGTTGGCACGCACGCTCGTAACTTCATGAATTTATAAAATTTTTAACTCCAGATTTTCAACATTGCTATTTTCCGAAACCTACTTATGAACAGTGCAGCTGTCATTTTTCCCATCCTGGCCGAAATGTGTTTTCACACTTCTGGCACAGAATAGAGCGGTCGCTGTGGGAAATCACTGTTCGGGACAGATTAAGAAAAGGACAATGATACTGTTCATGAGCAGAGGTCCTAAAATGCCTATGTTGAAAATTTGGTGATGATAACCCATCAATTGACTGTGTTACAAGTGTGTTAACTTAGCACTTTCCACACCCTTGTAACCGCAGATTTGTAATATTGTCACACCAGATTTTCAACAGTGTCATTTTTCACACCTCCTTATAAGCAGTACAGCTGTCATTTTCACATCCTGACTGAAATGTGTTTTCTCAGTTCCAGAGCAGAATAACGTGGTCACTGTGGGAAGTCGGTGTTGGGACAGATTAAGAAAATGACAGTGGCACTGTTCATGAGCAGAGGTCCTAAAATCCCTATGATGAAAATTTGGTGATGAAACTCCATAACATGACTAGAAGAGGTTATATGCTGAAATCCGTTCTTAACCGACCCTTGTAACTTCGCAAATTTGTAGACACTGTCACGCACATTTTCAACAGTGGCATTTTTCACAACTCCTATGAACACTACAGCTGTCAGTTTTTCACATCCTGGCTAAAATATGTTTTGCACTCCTGCGGTTAATAGCACGGTCACTCTGGAAATCAGTGTTTGGGACAGATTAAGATCGACCGAGTGAGAGGAAGGGTGACTGAGCTCAACTGAGCTCTTTCAGGACTGCTGCAGATTTGTTTGTGGACAGACAAAGCCGCCCAACACAGAGCCTAGTACAAAGGGCAGCCTGCAGCACTGGGAGAAACAGAATGAGAGAAGCGAGTGAGGAGGGGTGGCGAACTCACTGAAGCGCTGTCAGGACTGCTGCAGATTTCTTTGTGGGCAGAAAAAGGTGTCAGTACAGGCAGGGGCCCAGTACAAAAGGCCAGCCTGCAGCGGTGGGAGAAACAGTATGAGCCCGGTGAGACAAGGGGACTTAGTGAGCTCAGCGAGCTCTATCAGGACTACTGGGATTTGTTGTGGGCAGAAAAAGGCGCCAGGCTGCAGGAGGCCCGTATAAAGGGCAGCTTGCAGCGCCAGGACAAACAGAATGAGCGATGAGAGAGGGAGACTGGGCGGCCTCAAGCGAACCCTGTCGGGACAGCTGCAGATTTCTTTGTGGACAGACAAAGGTGCCAATGCAGCCAGGAGCCCCATACAAAAGCGCAGTCTGCAGCGCCAAGAGAAACAGAACGAGCGAGTGACAGAGCGGTAGTGAGTGAGCTCAACGGAGCTCTAGTGTGACTGCTACAGATTTCTTCGTGGGCAGAAAATGCGGCAACGCAGGCAGGAGCCCAGTACAAAAGGCCAGCTTGCAGCGCCGGTAGAAATGGAATGCGAGAGTGACAGAGGGGGAGTGAGCGAGCTCAGTGGAGCTGTGTCAGGACTGCTTCAGATTTCTTTCTGGCCAGAAAAAGCCGCCAATGCAGGCAGGAGCCCAGTACAAAGAGCGGCCTGCAGCGCCAGGAGACACAGAACGGCGAGTGAGGAGAGGAGTCAGTGGCTCACACGGGCTCTGTTGGGACTGCTGCAGATTTGTTTGTGGGCAGAAAAAGGCAGCAATGCATGCAGGGCCCAGTACAAAGGGCAGCCTGCAGTGGCAGGAAAACCAGAATGAGCGAGTGAGTGAGCTCAACAGAGCTGTATTGTAACTGCTGCAGATTTCTTTGTGGGCATAAGAAGGCAGCAATGCAGGCAGGAGCCCAATAGAAAGGAGCATGCCGGCACGAACAGAACAGGTGAGTGAGAGAAGGGGAGGAGCAAGCTCACGAGCTTTGTCGGGACTGCTGCCGATTTCTTTGTGGGCAGAAAAAGGCGCTAACAGAGGCAGGAGCCCAGTACAAAAGGGCAGCCTGCAGCACCAGGAGAACCAGACTGAGTGAGTGAGACGGGGAGTGAGCGACCTCAACGGAGCTCTGTCAGGACAGCTGTGGATTTCTTTGTGGGTAGAAAAAGCCACCAACACAGGCAGGAGACCAGTACAAAAGGGCAGCCTGCAGCGCCAGGAGAAACAGAATGAGCGCGTGAGAGACGGGGAGTGAGCCACCTCAATGGAGCTCTGTCGGGACAGCTGCAAATTTCTTCCTCAGCAGAACAAGGTGCCAATGCAGGCAGCAGCCCAGTACAAAAGAGCAGCCTGCAGCACCGGGACAAACAGACTGAGCCAGTGACAGAGGGCCACTGAGCGAGCTCAACAGACCAACGCAATCAACATTCGGCATTGACAAATGCTTGTTCTTCTAATCTTTCTTGCAGTTGCAGTTTAGCTCTTATAAGTCCTTTCAACCCCCATCCTTAGCAAGCATCCTGTTTTTGTAAATATCAGGCAGGAGCTGCTAGAACACATTGTGCCTGAGCTGAGAGGTCCCATTTCCACAGCTTTTGCAAAAAGGCCTAAAATTTGAACTCGGATAACCTCTAGCTTCCAACAGCTTTTTGCAGTCATCTCAAATTATAGTTATATACATTTCAACAGTAATGCTATATATTTTTCCTAACAAAAGGGATCCCAATATCAGTTACACGTCCATACAAAATGATTTGCACATATGTTCATATTAGCATATATGCAAGGGAGGAAAAGCAGACCACAAGAGAGGACTGAGAGACAGTGAGAGGCAAAGAACTAAGAGCCTGTCGGGTTGATCATGTCCGAAGTCTCAAAGGAAAATTTGGTTGCACAACCAGACAGAGAAGAGACAGAAAAGGAAAGAATACAGATCCTTGCATTTAAACACTTTCTCCATGACAGCTGGGACAGGGTCCTATTCCACTCTGTCATTTACACCCCCCTTCTTAAGAGGGAACCTGTTTTATTAAACAGGTTTCCAAAACTTTTATCAATTCTCTACTAACATTTGCTGCTTTCAGAAATTAAGCACATGTACGTTATCTGTTCTGTAACAATACAGCAAACAGTAAAGTTTAAACTCATTCGTTTTCAACCTTCAGAACCCTCAATTCCTGATCCATATTGTGACAGAAAATCAGCATTGCTATTCTCTTTACCAGATTTGTGTATCACCATGAATTTAAATGGCTGTAGTGCCAGGTAACACCTTGTGATTCTGCAATTTTTATCTTTCATTTGGTTAGGCAAACAGAGAATTATGATCTGTTAACAAGAACAAAATCAGTTCCTAACAAATAACACTTCAGGGACTCCATGGCCCACTTTGCTGCTAGACACTCCTTTTCGATAGTGGAGTACCTTTACTCTCTGTCATGCAATTTCCTACTTATGTACAGAATAGGATGTTCTGTCCCATCTGCATTTTGACTTAGGACTGCACCTAGACCTACCTCAGATGCATCTGTTTGTAGCAAAAATGGTTTCTCAGAGTCTGGGCTTCTTAAAAGAGGTGCTGAACATAATGCATCCTTTATGGCTTGAAAAGCTTCATCACATCACACTCTGGGGTCCATTTCACATTATTTGGGTACTTTTTTTTTTTTTTGTGAGTTCAGTGAGGGGAGTAGCTAGCTCAGCAAAGTTGGGAACAAATCTCCGATAATAACCAGCCAGTCCTAAAAATGACCTGACATGTTTCTTTGTTTTAGGGACAGGGCTGTTAGCTACAGCTTCTGTTTTAGAAATCTCTGGCTTAACTTCTCCATTTCCCAGCACATAGCCCAAATATCTGGTTTTCTGCATGCCCAATGCACATTTGATAGGATTAATAGTCAGACCTGCATTTTTGATAGCTTAGATAACTGCTCATAGGTGTTCCAGGTGACTTTTCCGGTCTGGACTGTACACCACGACATCATCCAGGTACGCAGCACAATAACCAGTGTGAGGAGATAAAATTATATCCATGTACCTGTAAGGCTGCGGGTGGAGTGTGCAGGCTCTTGGATTATCGCTGCCCTGCTGAGTTGGGGTTGATTTGGACACTTGGTTTGCCTCTGTCTGCTTGCTTTTGGGGGGCACCTGTTTGTGTATTGGGGCCGCGGTGGGAGGCGCCGATGCACATCTAGTGAAGAGTGGATGTGTTATCGGCAGCCTCTTGGTCTCTCGGGGGGTCTTTTTAGCAGTCCCTAGCTGGGGACCATAGTTGCGACTACTTTGCACGGGGCAATTGCCCCCTGGAGTGAGCAGTGGAGAGGCTTCTTCTGTGGACTCTGGGCTGCCTGTGGATTTGAGCGGTTGGCCTATCCAGAGTAGAGGATTCGTTTCTTGGGACTTGGACCCCCATGGATTTATTGTCTAGGGGGCCAAATAGATCTCCATACTACTCTGGTATTCTCCTGGGGGTCCCAGTAGTTGGTGAGAGTGGTGCTGGTGCTTCCTGGGGAGCATGCTTCTGGTTATACTTTTAAACTGTTGCCAGAAAATCTGACTACATAATGACTGAGGCAGTGAGAGGGCCCTTTGCCTTAAAGTAGTCTAGGCTGTGGATCGATATTTTTCTTAGATTCTTATAGATTATTGTTTTATTTTTATTTTGTGTAATCTTGAATATTTGTATTTTGTCTGTGATTTGCAGTCTGCCCTCCTGAGCTGTATTTGGGGATTTAATTCTGAGTTTTGTTTTTAAGGGGTTATTTGGGGGGTGGGTTAGTGTTTATTTAATTACGAGTATATGTGTGTGTGTGTGTGGTAGTGGGTCTTGTTTGGTTTTGGGATTACGTAGCCAGGGGGATGTGTCTGGGAAGGTATGTGGGCCTGGGGCGGGCCAGGATAGTGTATGGGGCATCCCAGCTGTTTGACCTGCAGCCTTTTTTTAGCCTCCCTGTGTTGGATACTACAGCAAGGTGCTGCAGGGAGGTTGGAATAGGGAGGAGTCATAGGATTTGATCAGGACGGGGTGCCCCTTGCACGGCGGGTGGTGGTAGGATCGAGGTAGTGGGGTGCAGAAGGCGCCCTGCGATTAGACAGGACTTAGGGAGAGGCCAGCCGTGTTTAGTTCCCGTCACCAGGGTTCCCACCAGACCGAGTGGGCAGGCAGCCAGAGGGGCTGCACTGTCCACCAGTCCCCTGAGGGCGGTGCTTTGCAATGCCAGATCGGTCAGAAACAAGACTACAATTATAGCGGACTTGGTTTCTTCGGCTGATCTGGCTTGCATTACGGAGACCTGGATTGGTGATGATGTCGGCCCAGTTTTAGAGGCTGCCATCCCATCCGGGTATACCGTAGTGCACTGCCCCAAAGTGGAACGTAGGGGTGGGGGGTAGCCATCTGTTTTAGATCCGAGCTGGGCTTCACCGTGCACCCAGTGAGAGCAACATATTCCTTTGAATGTGTGGCCATTCGTGGGGTTCCGGGCACAGGCTGCTTGATTCTCCTGATTTACCGCCCCTCTGGGGTGGTGGGAGATTTATTGCAGGAAGTGACCGATTTCATCGTTGGGAAACATTGGAGGCCCCCAGATGTTTGGTGTTGGGGGACTTCAGTGTTTGGGCCGAGGATGAATCCTCTCAGTTTGGTTATAACTTCCTTCAGATGATGTCATCTCTGGGCTTTGCGCAGGAAGTTTCTTCTGCGACCCATCAGGGTGGCCACATGTTGAATTTGGTGTTCTCACTGGGGCTTGAGATACATAGTCTCAGTATTGATGGGGTCTTTTGGTCCGATCATTGCACGGTAAAGTTCTGGTTCGGGGCTCCTCCTGGTAGCCCTCTTCCTGCAGAGATGGTCAGCTATCGCCCTTTGAGGGTGTTGACCCCTGAGGGTTTTTTTGGTGGTGACTGACCTATCTAGTGTGGACAGTGCATGCGTTGGGGGTGTGTGCGCAGCAGTGGATGCCTATAATAAGGCACTTTCTGGTGCGCTCGACTCCCTCGCACCAGTCCGTGTACGACCCAGGTCTTCTCACTTGAGGTCCCCTTGGTATGATGGGGAGCTCAAGGTGGCCAGACATGGAGGTTGGAAGATTAGGCGCTGCTGGCGGAAGCCCAGCCTGGAGGTGGACAGACTGGCCCTGCGTGCGCACTATTGTGCATACCAGGGGGCAATCAACCGTAAGAAGGCAGAATTCCTGTCAAGGGAGATTGCCACTGGGAGGAACCAACCAACTGTGCACTTTTGGACTGTGGACAGGCTTCTTCATCCTTCCTGTCTACAGCCAAAGGTAGCTTTTTCAAGCGCATTATGCGAGGAGTTTGCTCTGTTCTTCTTGGACAGGGTGTCTGCCATCAGGCAGGAGGTTCCGCCAGTGGACCAGAATCTGGCCGACAGTGGTCGCCATGGATGACCGGAGAGCACTTCGCCTGGTTGGGGTGAGTTTAGTCCGGTGGAGGTGGCTGAGGTCAGTGAGATTGCTTCCAAGCTGCGGCATACCTTTTGTAAACTGGACCCGGTGCCAGCTCGTTTCTTAATGAGATGTGTTGACTCCGTTGGCCCGGTGTTTGCCTTGATTGTCCAGTGTTCCCTGTTGGAAAGGGTCTTTCCGGATGTCCTGAAGGAGGCATTGGTGAGACCCCTTCTGAAAAAAAACATTGTTGGACCCTGACATCAAGGCAAATTACCGTCCTATCTCCAATCTCCCATTTTTGAGTAAGATTGTTGAGAAGGTGGTGGCGCTTCAGCTTGAGGAGCATCTCGTGGCCCATGATTTATATGAGCCGCTCCAGTCTGGGTTTTGTGCGAGGCATAGCACTGAAACTGTGCTAGTTCGGGTGCATGGGACAATTCTTGTTCTTCTCTATCTCTCTTCAGCATTTGACACGGTGGACCATCAAGTGTTACTTGACCGCCTAAGGGAATTCTGTGGACTTGCCGGCACCATTATCTGCTGGTTTGAGTCTTTTTTATTTAATAAGAAGCAGAGGGTAGTGATGGGGAATTTCTCCTTCTTCCCTGTCAACCTGTCGTGCAGAGTTCCCCAGGGTTCGGTCTTGTCACCGATGTTGTTTGCTGTGTACATGCTACCCCTGGAAGAGATCATTAGGATGTACAGTCTGGGTTTTCACTGCTATACTGATGATACCCAACTGTACCTGTCCTTTGCCCCTGGAATTTCTTGCACAGTAGAAGTGCTTAACAGCTGCCTAGCTGAAATCAATGACTGGATGGCCTCCAGCTGGTTGCAACTGAACCCCAGTAAGACGGAGGTACTGGTGGTGGAGTCGAACAGAGGGCATGATAGGTTGGCCTCTGGTGCAGAGACAGGACTTTGTCTTGGCTCTGTACCATTGACGGCCTCCTCTAGGGTGCGTGATCTTGGTGTTATTCTTGACAGCGGTTTGACACTTGAGTTTCAAGTGGCGTCCGTTGTCCATACCAGCTTTTATCATCTGAGGAATTTCGCCAGGATAAAGCCCCTAGTTCCGCCACCACTGGACCTCCCTACTTTGGTGCATGCCTTCGTGACGTCCAGGTTTGACTACTGTAATGCACTGTATCTCGGGGTCTCTGGGGGTACCCTGTGCTGACTGCAGCTGGTGCAGAATGCAGCAGCAAGGCTGTTGACAGGACAGTCTAAATATTGTCATATTACCCTGTTGCTGCGTCAACTGCACTGGCTGCCAGTTAGGTGGAGGGTCCTCTTTAAGGTGGGTTTGCTCACCTTTAAGGCCCTACACGGCCTGGGTCCTGGCTACCTGAAGGACCTTTTGCACCTGTTGTCTCGGTCCGCTCCCTCCACTTTTCCTCTAGAGGCCTCCTAGTGATTCCCAGGACGAGGTTAAGAACTGCTGGTGACAGAGCATTTAGTGTTGCCGCCCCCGTCCTGTGGAATTTGCTTCCTCTAGCTGTTAGGGAAGCCCCGTCTGTTGAAGTTTTTAAGGCCCGCCTCAAGGCCTTTTTGTACAGTTAGGCCTTCCTGGACTATGTTTTATAGTTCCTTACCTGTCTTTTTAATAAAGATTAATCTGATATTAATTTAGTCTTAGAGACTTTAAATGCTGCTGAAGTTAAGGGTAGTTAATTATATAGCAAATTTTGTTTTAACATGTTCAGATTATTGTATTTAATTGATTATTATTTTGATGTGTTGTATTTATTGATTAATGTACGGTGCCCAGAGCCTCCGGGATGGGCATCTTTTTAAATAAAATGTGCCTTGCCTTACTGCTGGAATGTAGCTGGCGCACCATGTAAACCAAATGGCATGGTGGTGAACTGATAGAATCCTGTAGGGGTGGCAAATGCAGTTTTATCTCTGGATTCTTTAGCTAAAGGTATTTGCCAGTAACCCTTCGTGAGATCGAGGGTACTGATATACTTTGCACTCCCCAGTCTGTCCACCAAATCATCTATTCTGGGCGTAGGATAACTGTCAAATTCTGACACCTGATTAAGTTTCCCAAAATCAGGGGCAGATTCTAACACCCCCTTCTTTTTTGTTTACAGTTACCAAGGGAGATGACCAAGCAGTTCTCGACTCCTCTATGATACCCAATTCTTTCATTTTTTGTATTTCTTTAACCACATCAGCTCTTAACCACTCTGGTAACCTGTATGTCTTTTGCCTAATAGGGCGAGCATTCATACTTGGGTTTCGTACTTGGGTGCATAAGACAGCAGAAGGCTTGTTGCCCATGTCAGCTGTCCCCACTACACAGTGGAAGTAACAAGGTTACTAAACTTTATGTATTGATCCAGCCTAGTTTTGAAAACATGAAAACTTGATGCTATAACTACTTCCTTTGGTAATTTGTTCCATAATTTAATTGATCTGTTCACAAAACTTTGTTTCCACGCCTCTGTTCGACACTTCCTTTCTATGATTTGATATTTATGTCCTCTCATATCATGTTTATAATCCTTATTCACTAGCTCTAAGTCTCCCCTTAACTTATTGTCTTTGAAAATTCTATATAATAGAAGTCCCCTCTTTTTCTTCTTAGTTCCAGTGGTCATAGATTCAAATAACCCAGTCTTTCCCCATATATTTTTTCTCTACAACTTGTTACTAGCTTTGTAAATATCCTTTGTGGTCTTTCGATTAATCTTTTATCTTTCTCTAGATATGGACTCCACATAGGTGTTCCGTAATCCAAAATTGGTCTTATGTAGCTGTTATATACAGGCATCAACACTGTTTTGTTTCTTGAGTAAAAGCTTCTCCTAACACTATTTGTTATATACGTAGCTTTGTTCGCTACATGTTTACAATGGGTTTCCCATTTTAGATTATTTCTGACATATATCCCCAGGTCCTTTTCGCACTCAGATATATTTAAATTGATCCCATTGATGTTATAATCTTGGCATATGTTATTCTTTCCCATATGCAATATACTGCACTTCTTTAGGTTCAACCTCATCCCATATTTCTCGGTCTAGTCTGCCACAGCAAGAATATCTTCACCAAACCTTAACCTATTTTCGAATGTATCAACCGTTCCTCAAATTTTTACATCGTCTGCAAATTTCACCAACTTATTTCCACTATTTAATTTGAGATCCGCTATAGATTGATAGATAGATAAAAGTAAAAGGGCCCAGCACAGATCCCTGTGGCACCCCACTTTCAACATCCAGTTCATGTGAAATAAACCCCTGAATTCTTACTGTTCGGTTTCTGTTCATTAGCCAATGTGCAATCCATCTAATGATGGTGATGTCATAACCCATCTCCACCATTTTTAAAATTATAGCCTTATGGGGAACGGAATCAAGGGCTTTACTAAAATCTAACAACACTACATCCATCGGTGTCCCTTTGGCCAAATTTTCTCCCATATACCTATAAAGACGTATTAAATTGGTGTTACATAATCTATTTTCTACAAATCCATGTTGTAGCTCATCAGTCTTGTTGTTATCCTTCAACCATCCCTTAATTTCTTCCACTATTAAACTCTCAATAGTCTTACCCACAGTTAATGTCAAACTAATGGATCTGTAATTGGCTGGATCTGCCCTATTTCCTCTCTTATAAATGGGGTCGACCTCTGACTTCCTCCAATCCCTTGGGACATATCCTTCCTTTAATGACCTTATACCTATGTCTGCTGTAATTGGTGCAATTCAATCCTTAGTTCCTTGAGGAAACTTGGGTGCAGGTTATCCAGACCAGAAGATTTATTAACTTTAAGTTGCTCCAGTTTTGCAATGACTTTAGAACTAGTAATAACATTTGCAGGATCATATTAGCAGCGCTATCCAGTACGCGGATGACGCGGTCATTTACAGAGCTTCCCCTAATTTACCAGAGTTGGAGACAGCCCTCCAAGAAGACATCCTTCAGAAGGAGGACTGGCTCACTCTGAACAAAATGGTTTTAAACACCAACAAAACGAAGGTAATGCTCTTTGGTCCTAGATCCCTGGGACCTGAGAGGTCACATCTCCTACAACTCCAGTCCAGGGGTGTAAAACTTGAGGTGGTCACCTCCACCAAATACCTTGGCCTTACCTTGGACCAAGGCTCACACTAAAAATCATGTAGACCAAATCACCAAAGCCATCCATAGGAAACTTGGAATCCTCTATAGACTAAAAGACCAGATTATCCGGAAGCTAGGGTAGCCATTGCCAGCTAATGCTCCTCCCAAAAGCTCACCCACGCCGCCCCGATTCTCCAGGGCGGGCCGTGACGGAATTAGTGGAAGGCTGCAGACCTTGTACAACAAGATAGTCCGCTTTGCCACCATGACACACCCGAGGACTCACCACTGCGAGGCCCAATCTAGGCTCAGGTGGCGCTCTGGAAGCTCGCTCTCCTACTCAACCCTTCTGCCTCACATTCAAGCTACTGGGTCCCACCTCCCCCAGCCTGAATGGTCTCTCCAGGGTGAAACCCAACCCACGGTGCCTGCGCCATCAGGTCAAACTCTCCTCGTGGTTCCCAAAACTAGGACTAAAGCCGGGTCAGGTCTAACTGCGTCGCCGCCCCTTCCATCTGGAACAACCTCCCTTGGAGATGCGGGAGGCCGAGTCCGTCACCAGCTTCTGGACAAAGCTTAAGGGACACCTGCACGACAGGAGCACATGTCTTTGTTACGGACCTGACCACGTACAGCCATCCTAGTAGCTCAATAGACCCTACCGTACTTCGCCATCCTGGCAGCATAACGGACCTCCCCCTAAAGATGGGGTGCACTTATGTCCCAACTTATCCCCCTTCCAATATGCCCACAAAGAAGCTAACCCTAGGTCTTTAGCTACTGCTCACCTCACTAGAGCACTCTCAATCTAATCACTAACTTGAGATGTATAATGGTCTCATTATGTGTAACCTCTATGTCCTTACAGCCTGCATGTCTTCCACTACCTGCTGCCTGTAAACCTATGTATTCTTACTGTTAAAAACTTTACAATCACCTAGCTGTACTGATCTGTTACCTGTAAGTTGTTGTTTCACCCGGGTCGCCCCTGAAAAAGGGACCTCCGGGGCCCAGCGGGCCTACCCGGTCATCAAAATTCAATAAATAAATAAATAAATATTTTACATTTTCAAATCTAACTTCTACATTTGTTTTTATTTATTTATTCTACTTTCTGTTTATCCACCTTCTCACCCCGGAGCTACACTTCTTCGGGAGACACCAACCACCACCCCAGCGACATACCTTACCTGATTCCCCAGGAGTTCCCCCCCATGGAGCCATGGCTATACCTCCCAGGCGGGTATGGGATGGGACCCGAACATCCCGATGCTTCAGTGTCTCATCGGGGTCCCCCAGCGGTCAGGCAGGCAGTCGCCATTAGGGTCGGTGTTCTTGGTGCTCCGTCTACCCGTGCTCCAGCGGTGTTTCCCCTTCCTGAGGAAGTGGCCGGTGCCCTGATGTCAAGGCATTATACCCATGACCGCTTCTCCCAGTCCTCTCTTGTATGTGGTCCTGTGCTTGCTGTTCCTCTGGCCTCTGCCAGAGCCAATAACTTTGAGCTAAATCACCCAGGAGAGGAGAACTGTCTCTCGGACACTCAATCCTCTCCTCCATCACTGCCGACCCCGGCAGTGGCTCGTTCCTCAAACCTGGTCAGCAGCATGACACGGTGTGGCGCCCAGCACCTCAACCCTCAGCACCACCGGCCAGCTAACTTCTACATTCTTATCATCTGACTTAACAAATACTGAACTAAAATACTCATTAAACTCTCTAGCCATCTCCATTGGTTTAGCATATGTTTTACCATCGATATTTAAAGGCCATATTACTCCTGACTGGTTTTTTAATCATTTATATAGGACAAAACTCCCTTCCTATCCCCTTTTTCATTTTCAAGTCTAAATTCTATATTCTTTTGTGCTTCTTTATATAATTTTTCAATTTACATAGTGCTCTTTTATAATTCTCCTTATTCTTAACTGTTGGATTTTTTATTTTTGTATTTTGTGTAACTTCTTTTTTCTTATTACTTGATTTTATAATTTTCTTTGTTAACCATATTGTTTTTTTTTTGCCCCAACTGTTATACAATTCCTTTGTTGGTATATGTTTCTGACTAACCCTCTCTAAAATATGTAGAAATAGGCTCCTACATTCCTCAGTTGACAGACCATTAGTCAACTTGTTCCAATCTACTACTGATAAATTCTTGTTTAATGGCCATATAATTTGCTTTACTGTACAGTTTGTGTTTTGTTTTACCCTTTAGTCCCTTCTTACTTTTTAAAATCTGAAACTTAATAACATCGTGATCACTATTTCCCAAGGGTGGGCAATGCTTTACATTAGTCACCTCATCGTTAATATTTGAGAGTATAACATCCAAAATATTATTACCCCTGGTTGGAGATGGTATACACATCGTTACCCTCTGCTTCTGCTATAATATCCATTATACAAGTTTCGGTTTCCTCTTTTAGAGTATGTGGTGGTCTATACAGGATTCCCATTTTGAACTTCTGTCTACAGAGCCCAATAATATCATCCCAAAGTAGTTGGATATTTTCATACTCCCTGATGGTATCTTTTTGTATATGTTCAATTCCATCTTTAAGGAAGAGTGCTATGCCCCCTTCCTTCTTATGTTCTCTTTCTTTACTCACTAGATGGTAGCCAGGTATATTTTTATTCCATCCACTATCATTATACCACCAAGTTTCCTTGCCTCTATTACATGCTCAACCCCATTTTGCTCAGCCTGGTACCGTGGTAAAAGTACTATTAAACGTCTTTAGCGCCATATGAATGTCTGCAGTTTGTTCTGAGGTTAAGGAAACATTCACTCTTACAGCATCAGCATTTACAGTTTGTTCCAGTCTGTCATAGGCTACATCAATATCTTCCTTATCAGTTTCTGGTAAAACCAGCAAAGCAGCTTTTGGCATTTTTTCAACCCATTTTCTTGAGGGAGGTTAGCATGGTATATCTTAGTAGGCTTTTTCTTGTCAGGGGGTCTCAATCTCGTAGTTAACAGTGCCAGTACGTTTAAGAACTTTATAAGGCCCTTGCCACTTCATTAACAGTTTATTTTCTGTTGTGGGTAACAGTAGCCAAACCTTTTCACCTGGCTTGAAAACTTTCTTTTACCCTATGGTCATAATATACCTTCTGCTGGTTTTGGGCCTCTTCCTGATTACTATGGGTAATTTTAACATATTTGCCAGCTTCTGTCTTGGGGCACACATATAAGATGTTATAGATTGTTTCTGAGTGGGGTTACCTTCCCATGTTTATTTTATTACATCCAGTGGCCCACTAGGCTGCCTACCACACAATATTTCAAATGGCGAAAACCCTGTTAATGCCTGTGGCACTTCTCTCTAAGCAAAAAGTAGGTAAGGTAAGTATTGGTCCCAATCTTTCCCTTCCCCTTTTACAAACCTTTTTAACATGCATTTTAGGGTTTGGTTAAAATGCTCAACAAGACCATTTGTCTGAGGGTGATAGGGGAGGTTCTTATGGCAGTGATACCTAGTAGTCTGTACACCTCCTTGAGTAATGCAGCACCAAAATTACTACCCTGATCAGTAATAATTTCTTTAGGTGTGCCCACTCTGCTGAAAATTTTGGCAAGCTCTGCTGCAACTTTTGGGGCTGTAACAGTACACATTGGAACTGCTTCTGGGTATCGAGTAGCATAGTCGCATGCTACCAGGATAAATCTATTACCCTTTTTACTTTTGTCTAAAGGACCAACCACATCCATTGCAATTCTTTCGAAAGGCACATCTATCAAGGGTAGGGGCACCTTGTCTTTTCTAGTGACTGGGGCTACTTTCTGACACTCGGCACAGGAATTACAATAGGTAGTAACATCTTCATGAATTCCCGGCCAGTAAAATCTATATAGCAGTCTGGCAAGGGTGCGATCCCTCCCTGAGTGACCAGCCATAGGACAATCATGTGCTATCTGTGATAGCTCTGTTCTATACTTCTGTGGTATAATCAATTGTTCTGTCTGTTCCTGTGTCTGAGGTTTAACCCAAACTCTGTACAGTAACCCATTACATTTTTTAAACATTGGTCCACCCTGTTTTGGTTTCACCCCCAGCTGCTTAAAATAACCCTGGAGAGAAACATCGTTAGCTTGTTCTGAAATAAAATCACAATCAGTTATCAATTTAGTGTCAGCATTTCTTTTATTATTTTAACCCTTCATGTCCATCAGTCATTTGTTGCCACAGTTTCTTCAGGCATTGTCTTTCTTTCCTGGATTTCCAGATCTTGGAACTGTTCTCAAACAAGTCCAAATCAAAATCTCTGAAAGGAAAAGTGTCCCCACCATCTGAAATTTTCTTTGTCTGGGCTCGTTACTACAGCTGCTGAAACATCAGGATTTACTCCCTCTTTGATCAACTCAGTAAATCCTGGAAAGTCATTTCCAATAATCACAGGTACAGGTAACTTAGGAACTACCCCCACTTTCATTTGGTGCGACATACCTTTAAAGGGAAACGTTTGTCTAGGATTAAATTAATCATTGTTGTTACCAATGGAAATCTGCTTTACATAAGCTATTGACCGAACCTGTAACACCTTTAGGGCCAGAATTATACTCATTCAGTTTCCCCTACCTTTAGAGCTGCAGGCATCCATTTTCTAAATCACAGGCACAGGAAATGGCATCACATCAGAGAAACACATATAGTCAATAAATATTTTAACCAGGAGAGGCACATTAAGCTGAAGCCTGAGTCCAGGTGTGACCTGAGAGCATACGAAATTTAAGTGATTAGCTCAGGGACATACAGTAATGCAAGTGGGGACTGTGGGATTTAAACCCAGGTCTCCAGGTTTGCAGCTCAGAGCCTTAAACCACTGTGCTATACTGCCTCCTTGAAGGGCAGAGGAAATGAAGCAAACATTGCTTTTACCCAGCCCATGGGGTTGTGAACTTGTCTCTAATCTTGAAGGTGTTGCTATAGACAAAAGTTGTGTACTGCCAGTGCCAACAGTTTCCGAGTTCCTTTGGGGTTTATATTGCTTTGTACAATGTTTTGTGACATTTCAGTTTAGTAAAATGTTTAGTGCCAGTGTGGTTTACAGAATATTCTGCTACTGTGGTAACACTGTAAATAATTTTTATTCCTGTATCTATTTAGTTCCAGTATTTGTTAGCACTGAAGTAGTTGTCTTTAAAAAAAAGTTGTGTTGGCATCATGGTCTGTCATTTGTAGGAGTGTGATCTAGTGGCTACAGCACAAGCTTGGGCCCAGGAGATGAGTTTCAAACCTCAGTAAAGTCAGATACTAACTGTGTGACCTTGAATAAGTCACATAACCCCCAGTGCTCCTGTCTACCTAGCAGCAGAAATGAATAGCAGCAGGACCCCACTGGGAATGAGGTGGCACATCTCAGCTGGACTATCCTGAGTAAATAAGTTGTAACAAAATAATTTTGTGTTGGTGTGTGATAGGATAGATGGCTGTCAATACAGAACTCTCCTGAACATAGGTACCAGAACCTACAGGTGCTTGTGGAGGTGGACACCCCCCACATTTGCCCATGAGCATTCAAAGTGCCCCTAAATGCATGCAATGTCAGAAGGGAAGCAGTCATGGTCTCTTATTACTACAGTGCCCACCCCACACACACACACACACACACTCACTTTTCCCCATGTTCCAGCACTACTCCTTCTGAAAGTTGCAACGTAAAAAAAATCCTTATTTGAACACCATCCAGAAATAGGTTTCCTTTCACCAAAGTAAAAGAAGAAAAACACAGCAGATTTGTTTTTTCATTTAATGATTCCAACTATTTCACTCTGTCTTTCCAGCAGGAAATCTCCAGTAGCCCCTTCTTTTTGAGATAAAACCTTTTCACTTCCTTGAAGCTCCCACGTACAATCACTAAACTATTAGGGGCTGGTTGTGACAGCTCATCAAGAGGCCTGACTCTTCTTTTCCTCTTACCTTGAACGAGGCGATATAGTGCAGTGGTTTGAGGCTCTGAGCTGCAAACCTGGAGACCTGGGTTTGAATCCCACAGTCCCCACTTGCATTACTGTATAATCCTGAGCAAGTCACTTAACTTTCTTGTGCTTTCAGGTCGCACCTGAACTCAAGTTGTAGCTTAGTGAGCCTCTCCTGGTTAAAATATTGACTATATGTGTTTTCCGTGATGTGATGTCATTTCCTATGCCTGTGATTTAGAAAATGGATGCCTGCAGCTATAAAGGGAGGGGCAATTGAATGGGCTATAATTCTGGCCCTAAAAGTGTTACAGGTTCGGTCAATAGCTTATGTAAAGCAGATTTCCACTGGTAACAATATTGATTAATTTAATCCTAGATTGACGTTTCCCTTTAACAGTCAGAGTCACATGGTTGGTGGGATAGTATTGAGTGTCCCCGTGGATGCAGATGACACGAGTACCTGGTTCTTTTGCACAGTGTTTTCCCAGCACTTTAACATGCACTAGGGTCTCTCTGCCTCCCGAATCAGTGAGTCCCTTCACAGTCTTATCCCCCACCTTCACATCTGTTAAGTACTTGCCCCAATTTGCCAAGGACAAATCTGCTACAGTGCCACTCTCCTTACTATGACAGTTTCTTGCAAAATGGCCTGGCTTATTACAGTTATAGCAGATAACGTCTTTGGGCACAGATTTGTTACCCCTACCAGAGTTCTTTTCAGGCATGGAGTTTAAATGGGAAAAAGAGTGTCTTACCGGTGCTTGGCTGTTACCTCGCTGCTGTGGTGTCTGTCTGGCCATTTGGTAGTCCTCTGCCAAAATAGACAGCCTTTTCCCCACTCTCTGGTGGGTGTTCCTTTACCCACAGCTGCACATCTGTAGGCAAGATGTTGAATTGCTCCATGGCAAATGTGTCGATGATCTGTGGGACTGTTTTGCTCTCAGGTTGGATCAATTTTATCAGGAGTTCTCTGAGTCTGGTGAAGGCTTCTCGAGGATTGTCGACAGAGTTGTACCTCAGAGATGGAAATCTCAACCTGTATGTCTCTCTGGAGATGTCATACTTTTTGAGGATTTGGCTTTTCACCAGATCATAGTTTTCTGACTGTGAAGTGTCCATATTGCTGTAGGCAAGTTGGGTTTTCCCTGTCTGGTAAGGTACCAGTCTGATTGTCCATTGCTGCTTTGGCCACTGGCAGGCTGTGGCAGCTCTTTCAAAAGTTGTCAGGTATACCTCAATATCATCTGAGGGACACAACTTAGTAAGTTTAATGGCTTTTAAGTTGCTTGCATTTTGTTGCTCGTCTGGATTTGTGCCAGATCCTCTGCCTTTGGTAGCTTGCAAGGCATCCAGCCATTGCTGCTCCTGTCACTGCATCTCTTGTCTCATCTGCTGCTTCTGTCGCTGCATCTCCTCTGCGCTTCTAAACATTGAATCTCTTTTTCTCTCTGCTTCTCAGTCTCTCTTTGTTGTATAGCCCACCATTTGAAAAAGTCTATAAGGCTTTCAGGTTCTGTCACTGCCTGTTCTTTTTCCATAACCTATGCTGGTTATACAATCTCAGACTGGACTTCTGTCTCTGCTAGTTTGGCTGCCATTCTCCTGGTAACCACTCCTGGACTTGCTGCAGAATCCATACCTTTCTTTGTGCCTCCCTGGTACTAGGTCCACTACCCATGCACAAAACTCCTGTCTTAGGGTATGCACAGCTTAAATTCCTCTTAGGCTGACACCATCTGTCATCGAGGCACAAGTCAGGAAGCATTGGAAAACCAGGACCAGTTGTAGAACTCACTAAAAATATTTATTTACGGTAGCAGAAACATGAAAAATAAATTAACTTGTTCAGTATAACTATGTACAAAGGAAAAAAAAAACAGTAGTTTTCCTTGAGACACTGTGTCCCTTTTTATGTTGGCTTGCCACGCCTGCGTGCAAGTCAACATCTTGCGGTAGTGGCAGATTTTGGAGGTGCGTCAGTGTGGGCGAATGCAGAGCACGCATTAGTAGGTGCGTCCGGCATTCCCCAATAAGGCAGCATGCTATCGCTGACATGCACTGACACCAACATTATGTAAAGTGGACAAAACTTCTAAGAAAAGTGCCACTGCAATCAGAGACAAACTCCTCATGCAGCGGCACCAATGACACTCCTCCCGACAAGCGTTTACTGTTTTCACTCCATTGCTGGCTGCACTGTTCCACCCCCAACCCTCCAATCCCTTAGCACCAGTCACCCAGTTCACAATCGGCATCAGCATCCTTTTTTTATTGTTAAACAAGGGCGTAGCCACTGATACGGGATCCGTACTGTTTTCTGACTGTTAAACTCCTGACATTCAGATTCCGGACACCGATCTCCCGACTGCATCGCTGTCCCATAATATTTAATCCCAAATCTTTACTCACTCATCATTAAGATATCCCAATTCATATTTTCTCAAAATCCGTGTACATTAACACATGTAATTCAATATTAAAAAAAAATGATGATGCTGTGATCTGTTATGCCCCCCCAAAAAACAAAAACAGCAGCAGAGACAGTGATGGGACACAGAGCAAGCTGAAGCTCTTTGCCGAGGCAAGCAACCCCGTACATTGCACAGTAGAGTGGATGCAGAGACAGCAGGAGAGAGAGAGAGAGAGAGACAGTTAATGCATCTCATCCCATGGGCAACCCCTGTCCAGCCGAGCTCTGTACTGTTTACCTCAGTGACCACAACACTTTTGTTTCCATGGGGAAAATGTTGTTGTGTCCCTCCCTTACCCACCCTTTCTGCAGCCAGCAAAGACACAGATTACAGAGAGAGAGAGAGAGAGGCCACAGCACCGAGCTACAATGGAGAATATTGCTCAGGTTGAGAGACTGCCTTGAGACTAAGGCAGAGCGCCTCCCCGGCAGTCAAGACTGCAATACTATCATTGTCTTCTCTGTCGCTGTCTTTCAAGAAGATGCTGTCAAGTAGACTGAAGGTAAACTTGAAACTTTCAGTCTTAATTTCTGAACAGCAGTGCTTGGAAACAGTGTTGAGTGCTTGAATCGAAAATAAGTAAAACATGACGGGATCACACATTTCGGCATTCAGTACTAGTCGGGAGATTTGTGAACGGGAGAGCAGGGTCAGTACAGCAAGAGTCGGAAAAGCAACAGTCGGGAGATCGCACCTAACCCACTGATATGCCTGGACACCATGGCGTGCTGTAGGCCAGTGGGAGGGTAGCAGGAGCCGCTGGCGTGTCTGCAAATGTCCTTTTTTTTGTTTGTTTTTTTCGCGGGCTTTCCCAGCCGCTCTTAATCCTTGAAAGTTTTTTTTTAGGGAGGAGGGGTGGGGTGGGGTCTAGTTGTACATACCTGTTGTATCTGTGATTGTGGCCCACGGACCTGATTGAGAAGTATGTGCTGCCTCAATCAGGTCCGCTTGCGATGGAAGGAGGCATGGCTAGTAGTAAGGAGCGGGCTGGGCGGGCTCTTTAAATGGCCCTGAAAACTAAGAGTAGTTCTGCCTGTTGCTTCCCCAGAGCTTTTGATTCTGAGGAGCAGGAAGAAATAGCTGCGATGTGCCTGCTGTCTAGTCCTTGCTACTGGAAGTCAGACAGCCGAGTTGGAACTGACAGAGTGTACAGATTCATCCAATCGTACAGGTCACGATCGCCGAATGAAGAGCTGTGGAAGGCTGAGCCAGGGCGGGCACGGTTACGGTACGGAGAGAGGAGCCGCAGCAGCCATTGGATTTTGGAGCTTTGCCGCACTGCACATCATCCCCAGAGTCTGACCAGGAGGAGAGATTGAGCCAGGCCAGCCAGGGGAGCGTTGAGCTGAGTAGACTGCAGAGCACCAGTCAATCAGGACAGAGAGAGAGATTAGAGCGCCTTGCTTTGCTGCTCTTCCCTTGGTTTTGCCGAGTAACAACTCCAACTCTCTCTTTCTGGATTGCTTCTAAGCCGACCAAAACTGATTGATTGGATGTGAGCCGTCATCCTCTCTCGTCCTAATCCATTTCTTAACCAACTTTTTGCCGACCTCACCAA
Source organism: Neoceratodus forsteri (assembly GCA_016271365.2). NCBI lineage: Eukaryota > Metazoa > Chordata > Ceratodontiformes > Ceratodontidae > Neoceratodus > Neoceratodus forsteri. The sequence continues at coordinate 179,367,950 of CM057456.1, forward strand.
CCGGTTCCGTGACTCGTGAGAGATGCCTCCCGTCGCTCTACAATACCATTCGCGGTGTTTGTAACTCTCTGCATCAGTGTAGTAGTCACTACCAGTACCAGCCCAGGAGCTTCCTTTGTTTGCAGACCGTCCAGCACCACCGAGGCACCGACCTTTCCATCAGTCACTGAGCTCTGGCCTCTGTCAGACAGTGAAGAGACAGTCGTGAGCTCATCAGTCAGGTACTTTTTGGGGGTGAATTCCTAGATGGATGTGTACTGTTATGTATGTAAATTGTAATGTATGTAAATTATAAAGGTATAGTAAACCTGACTTACAGGGAGTTATTCAGTAAGTAATGGGGGGGCAGGGGCTCCATAAGCTGACTATAGGGGGGTATAATCAACCAAATCCTGCTGTGTACGAAATAACTACAAGGTATGGTAAACTCTGGCCTTGGGCAGGGGCTCCATAAGCTGACTATAGGGGATTATCCATTGTTGTAAGTGATATGTTTGGGGGGGGCAGAAACCAACCAAGTCCAGCTCTGTATGCAGTAACTATGAGGTATTGTAAATCTTGTCCTTGGGCTCCATAAGCTGACTATAAGGGGTGGGTGGTCAGTCATGGCCTCAAGGAGGGAGGGGAGGGATAGCAAACAGGCCATTTGGTCTACCTAGTCAGCTTGAGTTACTGTCCCTGCCCTCCCTCACCACACTAGGTACTTCGGCGGGGGGGTATTACTGTGCGGCAGTGGTGGTGGTGGGGCAACCAAGTGCAATAAAACAAAAAAAAAATACTAAGGTTGGGTCAACCTTGTCCTTGGGGCTGGGCACCATTAGAATAGTAAGTGTGTGGCAGTGGTGGTGGGGAAACCAAGTGCAATAAAATAAAAAAATTTAAAAAATAATGAATGACTAAGGGTGGGGAGGTAAACCTTGTCCTTGCTCTCCATTAGCAGAGGGGGTGGTCATCATGATTTTGAAGTCAGAGTGCTGCCTACAGACGTTGGTCGAAGATATTGTGCACACCCAGATTTATGTTACTATCTGGTAATATATTTCCAAGAAGCATTTACTACAAGTTTGGCTGCCTAATTTTGCAGTTATCAGTACTGGGATGGATTGTCATGTTTTACTGTGGTCTGTTACTGTATTAAAAGGAGCGCCATTCATAATAAAATCTTATAGGGGCCAGGCCATATGGTAGTCACTGCCAATCCTATTATGCACTCCTGCACTACCAATGCCAGTGCCAGCAAGCCAACATTTGGCACTGACAAATGCTTGTTTCTTCTAATCTTTCTTGCAGTTGCAGTTTAGCTCTTATAAGTTCTTTCAACCCCATCCTTAGCAAGCATCCTGTTTTTGTAAATATCAGACAGGATCTGCTAGAACACATTGTGCCTGAGCTGAGGGGCTCCATTTCCACAGCTTTTGCAAAAAGGCCTAATATTTGAACTCTGATAACCTCTAGCTTCGACAGCTTTTTGCAGTCATCTTAAATTATAATTACATACATTTCAACAGTAATGCTATATATTTTTCTCAACAAAAGGGATCCCAATATCAGTTACATTTCCATACAGTGATTTGCACATATTTTCATATTAGCATATACAGTATACAAGGGAGGAAAAGCAGACCGCAAGAGAGGACTGAGAGACAGTGAGAGGCAAAGAACTGCGAGCCTGTTGGGTTGATCATATCCGAAGTCTCACAGGAAAATTTGGTTGTGCAGCCAGACAGAAAAGAGACAGAAATGAAAGAATACAGATCCTTGCATTTAAACACTTTCTCCATAACAACTGGGACAGGGTCCTATTCCACCCTGTCACATATGCATATTGCTGAGAAATGTAAATGGTCCTGTAATTCTGTTATGCCACTCTTTATCCATTAGTAAACCTGGGTTTTTAAATTAAAGAATTTTCATAATTTTTTTTTTTTTTTACACAGACCCAACATTTGCATAAATTTTAGCTCCTAAAATTCTGCAGTTGCACACTCTCTACTTCGCATAATGTTGTCCTGTAGCTGTGAAAATGTTTTGACACAAGATGCAAAGTGCACAGAAATTTAGATGCAAGTCTAGTCAAATACGGGCTAATTATATTGGAGCAAATAATCTACTTTTTGATAATTATAAGACAGCATGGCTTTCTACAGACCCTCTTCTTTCAGCAAGAAATGCTAAGTGAGACACCGGCTCATGTCAGCACAGCAGTGACACTACTGCTCACGATCCAAGCTCGGGTCATCATTGGCCAGCCAGGGTTGGAGGGTGGAGCATCCCAGAGGATGCTGTCCTTCAGAGATGGAGGGCTTAGATCTCTGTTGCTAGACTGCTTCTTTGGTGACCACAGGTGACTGTGAAGTCAGTAGTGGGTGTGAGGACTCCAAGTGGTACCGTGATATGCATGCTTGCACACAACCATATCCACTGGCATCGGCAGGTTGGGACAAAGGCCAAAAAAGCAGAAAATGCCTACCAAGACAGGATGATGTATTGGCCCCTCACAGGGCCTGCACCAGTGACCTAGGCACTGAATCAACCAGATCCTGACTGAGAGCAGATCAAGAAAGATCTTACTTCAAGAGGGTTCCTGCAATATGTCTTTACATATAGGACTGCGCCCCCTGGCGTCAGGACCTACACAGCAAACCTCTAGCTAGCAATCTACAGCGGGAGACCGCCCCGGCGTCACATGACAGACGTCAGCGTGATTGTATAAAGGGGGCGGTCCCCACGCCCACCTTCCCAGTTCTTTCCCCCATTAACCTGATTCGCCGGACTTCATGGTTGAACAGTTTCAGTCATCTGCTATCTTTATCAGTATAAGTACTAGTCATTTCCATATTTTTTTCGAAAAACGTCATGTTTTATGTCTTCGTGTAGACCGAAGAAAAAGGGTTCCAAGTGCGACGCACAGATCTCGCACGGAAACGACCACTCCCACTGCGTTCTCTGCCAGGGCCCCAAGCACAAGGTAGCGGATTTGCCAAATCTGCAAGTCCTTTAATTAGGCCACGTGCTCCCGTAGCTAGAAGGCCCTCGTTGCTCACCTTCTAACACGCACTTTGCATCAATGAAGAAAGAGCTTCGGGAGCTGAGAACGCTCTTCTTCACCCACTCCGAAGAAGGAGAAATGCTGGGAGCAGGACCATTCTCCCTCCACTCAATGCTGCCAGACAGCCTACGCCACATCAGGTGGAGCCTCCACATTTATTTATTTATTTAGTTTTTGTTGACCGGGTAAGTGCTCTAGACAAATCCTGCCTATTTTCAGGCACGGCCCGGGGGAGGGGGATACAGATGAATGCCAACTGACCTTGAACCAGATTAAGCTGTTTGTGGTATTTTTAGTGAATGAGGGAAATTTGGCCAGGACACCGGGGAAATTCCCCTACTCTCTGTGGGGAGCCTTTGCTACTGGCTGCAAGATGGCCAGTGTGCATGAACTCCGGGAGGAGATGGACGTGGGAGTATGGGAGAGTGGGCCTCCTCTCCTGTGCTTGCAACTTCTGAGGCCATAGAAGAGGAACTTACTGTAGCTGCAGTCAGTGCAGCAACAATTATTGATTCTTCTGTTTCGTTTGATTTGGATTCTGCTGAGCAACAGGGTGTTACCTGTTCAGATGCTGAGGATCTTTCTCGTTCAGCATTGCTGGGAAAACGTTCGGCTCTGCTTCGAAAAATGGAGCTGTTGGATTCTGAAATTGCGGCACTCCTTCAGGCATCTACGGGGAGTGCCATACTAGGAGACGCTCTGCTGATTAAGCCCCCTGTTGACGCCGAAGGTTCGGCGCGTTTTTCTGCTACTTCCGCATTGGCGGCTGTTTCGGATGGGGCTGGCAGTCTTCCGAGGTCGGTCTCGGTGTGCCCACAGCCCACGCCTGTTCTTTTGCCTGACAAACAACTTCCCTTGGAAAACATGAAGCACGATCCTGGAAAAGCCCGAGGTAAGCCTCTCCAGAGTCGGACTGAGGCGGCTGGACATCTGCCTTGTTCTTCAGAGGTATTTCTTTTTCCGGCCAATAAAACCCCTGGTTGGAGTAAACGTGGTGGGATTTTGGCCTCGGGGGTACAGCCTTCATCTCTGAGACTGGCTACATCTAGTTGCTCCAAGGCCTCCTGGTCACCAGAAAAGGCTTTAGAAAGTGCTGGTTGGGAACAGGGGGAGGGGGTGTTTGGACTCCAGACTCTCAGGATCCCACATATTTAAAAATGTTGCAAAAAGCGGCTACTTCTGAGGCCTCTGACACTAACTTGAGCTCCAACGAACCCCGGGGTATTGATTCAGATTGTGGACTTCTGGAAGGTGGTAATTTACCTATTCAGCCTAATGACTCACGTTCTTGTACTATTGTGGGGGATGTTTCTCTTAATTTAGGGTCACCTGTTGTTCATGATGCATCCGTTTTATCTAACACTGGTTTGTCTCCTGTTTCTTCCCTTTCTATACCCCCTGGACCTACAGTTCCTTTATGCCCAGGACCTACACCAGTGTTGCAAAATCCTGTGGAGTCTGACCAGGGTCGCCCAGTTGGTTTTAAACTAGCTGACTTATTTTCCACTAAGGGAGAACCGGCACCTAGGCGTAATGCCGTCCGGTTGCTATATAAGGGAGGTTAGAGGAACCCCCAATCGTGTTTATATTGCTAAAATATTGCTTAAAGGTTCTATGAAATTTTTTCATTGGAGATTTTTGCCCTGATTAGTTTGGGTAATTATAATTACACATTAGTTTTAAACAGGTTTCAGGTTTGGATAGGTTTTGGGGCACAGTATGCACCTATCAGACTTCTCCCATTTGGTCTCCTTTTCAGGCTATTCCATTAACCAAACCTGCTGTTCTGAATATTACAATTCTTTTAAAATGAAGGGGTGAATGTGGAGGATATTTTGTTTTGGTTAAAACAGAGATGTGAGGTGCTTAACAGGCCTACCCCCACGTTGGATAGTGAACAAATCTGGGATGGTGGTTGGAGAGTTCTGTGTTAAACTATATTCTACCAACAGTGGGCCTAGACATTTACCTAGTTTTTTCTATCTAGGAAAAGATAAGGGCTCATCTTTTATGCTGGGCAGCCCAAGTCATGTTTTAAGTGTGGCTCGCATACTCACCTCAGTTCTGCTTGTGACACTGTGAAGTGTAGTCATTGTTTTGATTTTGGCCATACTTCAAGTGCCTGCTTAAATCTTTTTAAGTGCAACCTTTGTGAACGTACGGGTCATGCCTATGGGCATTGTGCCTGGGCATCCCATAATAGGGAGGATTGTCCTTCACATGAAGGTTTGATTACTGTAGCACAGCAAATTCAGGCTCAGAAGGTTGCTGCCCGAGATTTGAAAGGTGATTTACCCTCCTCTACTTCAGTAAGGTTGCATGAGGAACCTGCGGAGGTTGTTGTTCAGGATACTCCTGTTACCCTGTCTACCTTACCTCCCGTTCCACCTTCTGATGTTGTTCCTCCTTCTGTCCCTGAAGCTCCCTTAAGTGTGGACAACATGGTTGTTGCTGATGATGGGATGCCTCCCCCTCCCCCTCCCCTGCAGTCTGCGTCTGATTTGGACACTTCTGGTTTTATTCCAGTCACTCACAAGAGAACCAGGAAAGGTCTGGCTGTTGTCAGTCGGGGCAAGGAAGCTGGGGTTCGTAACTGGCAATCTAGTAATAAATTTGCTGTATTAGCTACAGACCTATCCGATAAGGACTCTGGAGGGGATGACACAGACACCTCCTCCATTCGTTCTTGTCCGGATGTGGAAGGAGGTAAAGATTTGGATCCTATAGCTAAACGAACCCGTCAAAGTCGAAGGAGTAAATCACCCATTGGCATTTAAATGGCTTCTTTCTCGGTTTGTTCTTTAAATGTGAATAGCATTAAAGGTCAGAAGAAACTGGGGGGTGTATTCTTGACAGTGAAAGATTTTCAGTGTGATATTGTCTGTCTTGTAGATACGAGGTTAAAATCCCATAGAGAACTACAACAGGCTTCCAGGGCGTGGACCTGTGGTCCTTCCTTTTGGTCATCTGGTTCAGATAAGTGTGATGGTATTGGTATTTTGTTTTCCAATTTAGATTTAAATGTTTCCAGATTGGTTGATATACTACCAGGGAGAGCATTGTTATTAGATTTTACATACTCTTTGGAGAGATTTCGAATCATTGTGGTTTATGCTCCCCCGACTAAGGCTCAGCGAGTTTCTCTTTTTCATTTGGTGAGGCCCTTTTGCATACCTCTAGGTTACTCCTGTGGGTTGGGATTTTAACTGTGGTTTGCACCAAAAGATAGAGGTTAAGAACCCCAAGCTATTTTGTGATTCTATTGCTTTGAAGGATATTATAACCACGGCTCAGCTTGTGGATGCTTACAGGTATTGTCACGACTGGAGGATTTACTTTTTTTAAGGGACCCTTGCGAACACGAATTGATTTTATGTTTTTGTCTAAGGTCTTGCAGATTCATTCTTGTCAGACTGTGGGGGTAGAATTTTCAGATCACGCTGCTCTCCGTGTATCCTTTTCTTGGGATACTGCTCCCCGCTGTAAGAAAAACCGTTGGCGGTTTAATGACTCTCTCTTGGAGGTTCCCTCAATCCTGAAGTTGTGGCGGAGGGAATGGGCTGCACGGCTCTCTGTGGCGGATCTTTACGAGGATGTGGTGGACTGGTGGGAAGACTCTAAATTAAGGTGGAAGCATGTCTTCCAGAAGAGGGCTGCTGCTTCTCAGACTGCTCAATACTTACAATATTTGGCACTGAGGCAGCAGTTACAACATTTGATTTCTCTCTATCTGATACCACTCGGAATGATTATAGTGATCAAATTGCTGTTATTTGCACGCAGATGAAAAAACTACAATATGATCGGGCTAGCTCTTTAGGACAAGAGGCTCGATTTGGGACCCGAACGACGAAAGGGGGCTTAGACCCCTTTAAGGCTTGTAAAAGCCGTGTAGACTCTAAATTAATTCGGTGTCTACGGTCCCCCTCTGGTGACTTGGTTACGACACCAGAGGCTTTGGTTACTGTTGTTGAACAGCATGTATTTAACATGTTGGGTACTATATCGGATTGTGAGTCTGCTGAGACTTTTTTGGACTCTTTACATCTCCCTCAACTCTCTTCTGAGGAGCGGGATGTGTTGAGTGCTGCTATTGTTGAGGGGGGAAGTGGCTCAAGCCATTTGTAGTTTGTTTGCATTCCGCACCTGGATCAGATGGCCTTACTGCAAAATCTTTTAAAACTTTTATGTCTGATTTGGTCCCGGCTCTAACGTTGTTGTATAATGATATGTTGGCCTCAGCCTCTTTGACCAAAACGATGAAAGAAGCCATTTTAATTTTACTTTTCAAAAGAGGGGATGCTACAGATTTGAATAATTGGAGACCACTTAGTTTACTAAATGTGGATTATAAAATTTTGGCAAAAATTCTGTTATCCAGATTACTTAAAGTTGCTGTTCACATAAGTCCAGTCCAGACGTGTGGCATTCCTGGCAGATGCCAACATGACAATTTGGTTTTGTTGCGTGAATTATTTGCCCTGGGTGATAGGAAGGCAGTTTCTGGATGGGTTTTGGGTTTAGATCAGGAGAAGGTCTTTGATAGGGTTTCTCAAAGTTTTTTGTTTTCTGTATTACTGGCCTTTGGACTTCCTTTTAAGTTTCTTTCTTGGATTCAGACTTTATATAAGGGGGCCACGATCATTCCTAATGTGAATGGTTGGTTAGGGAATCCTGTGACGATTGTTTGTGGGGTCAGGCAGGGGTGCCCTTAAGTCCTATCCTTTATGATTTTTATATTGATACTTTGATACGGGCAATATTACTTTGCCCTCAAATCATAGGACTTGAGGGGGTCCCTTTTTTAACACCTATCAAACTGTTAGCTTATGCGGATGATTTGGTTTTGGTTGTGGATATACATACTGAGGAAGAGGCCTTGGTCCAGGTTTTTCGGACCTTTTCATCGGTTTCTGGATCTAGGGTTAACTTTGGGAAAAGTGTTGGGGTTCCTATTGGACACACCACTCTCCCGCTAGCTGGTACTTACGCTGGGATTCCTATTTTGGTTGCCCATTTAAATATTTAGGGATTTTTTTGGGGACCGGTGATATGCTGTCTCACAACTGGCACCTTGCCTTGGGGAGGGCAGAAGGTCTGATTGCTGGGTGAAACAGTTTTTGATTGGTAAGAAAAGAGTGGTGTTGCTTAAAACGCTGGTGATTCCCATTTTTTTGTATCTTTGTTACGTGTTTCCCCCGCCTATGGCACTTTTTACTAAATTATATGGGATATTTTTTCATGGGTTTTGGGGGTCTCACGTTAATCCTATTAAACGTAGTCTGACTTATAGACCAATACGGGAGGGAGGGGTAGGTATGATTCATCCTGTTGCTTTTTTTTATAGTTTATTTTTTAGTTATAATTTTGGGAAAGCTTTAAAGCCTGGGGAGGTGGTTTGGAAACCTTATTTAATGTTATGGTTGTCATCCTGTTTTGCAAGTTGGAATTCCGGACAAAAGAGTATTATATCTCGTTCTCTGGAAGTCCCATTATATGGAAAAGAAGCCTTTAAGATGGCTTTATCCTGGGGTTTTTTCCCCACAGGATTTTTGTGTTTTGTGTAGACGTGTGATATATGACAAGGTTTGGAGAAGGGAGGCCCAGGAAGCGGTCGTTTTTCCCTTCTGCCCCTTAAATCGTTTTCCTTGGATTCTTCAACAACTTAGTAATCCCCGTCTACCCCCTTATGTCTGGGATATGGTCTGGTTAAGCAATTATGGCCGGTTGAGTGTTAAAAGTAATCATAAGCATAAAGCTTTAAATGCTCGATATTGCCCCCGGGATCTTTGTCATGAGATTCTGGAAACTCAACAACACTTATTTCTTGATTGCCCTTTTACTTTTGATCTTTGGTCCCGTTTGGCTGGTTTATGGTCCGAACCTTTATTCCTCCAATTATCATATGAGCAGATTATGTTTTGTACAAATGTTGCTTTAAGTACTAAATATCATGTTGATACCCTGTATGTTGTTTTTGTTCTTATTAGATATTACCTATGGCAGGCTAGATGCATGTTAGTTTTGCATCAGAAATTGATTCCTACATAAGAAATAATTGTTAACATTTGTAAGGCTCTTCGTTTAGTTAAATTGCATGATTTTCAAGTTTTTACAGGTCCCCAATTTCTTCTTTTTTGGCGTAATTGTGACCTTTTGTCTATTGATTGATGATATGTTTTTCCTTTTTGTTTCCTATTTTGTATTTCACTCTGTTATTGCTGTTTATGAATTTAGTTTTTATGTATAGGATGCTGTTATTTTCTGTAATGAAGTCCAACCTTTCAATAAAATTCCCTACTCTTTTCGAGAAGTGCCATGGGATCTTTAACATCTACCTGAACTACCACCAATCCAGGCAGATGGGACCTCGGTTTAATGTCTTATCCGAAAGACGGCACCTCAGAAGTTCAGCACCCCTCTCATGCTGCACTACAGTGTTAGTACTAGGATATTAACCCAAGTGCCAGATGTGGGAACTGAACCCACAGCCCTCTGATCTCCCGGCCTCAGAGGCAAGTGTGCTACCTACTGAGCCACTGACACTGACGACTCATTGGTGAGTACTCCACCTCTTAGGTCTCCATCCGCCCTGGCAGATTGGACGCCTCGCCCCCCCCTCCTTGTTCAGTGCGCAGTCAGGGGTCTCCTCCCCAGAGGACCTTCCTTCAGGGCCTGTTGAAAGCTCGGCTGATAAGTCTCCCTCTGGCTCTGCCGCTGGCTGCTCAGCCTTGGTCGACCAGCCTAACTCCAGCCTCCCAGTTGTTGGCCCGACCTCTACCTGTAAGTCAGACATCGGCTCCTCCGATGCCCGCCAAGTTGACACCGATAAGTCGGTCACTGGCTCACCCGACGTCCACTCGGCAGTTGCTCTCCCGTCTGATACCCGCGTGGTTTCAATGCCGAGCTGAGCGAGCTTCCAGGCTCCCCTCAGTCCTGCAAGGGTTCTCCCTCCCGGGCCTCACTGACCCTGCCTGACGTCTCTTTTCCCCTGAATCCGCGGGAATCAAATGTTGCTGTTCAGGAGACCTCTCCTGCATCGGGCATTCCTCTGAGGTTCCTGCCACCTTGGCAAACCTGTTAATGGGAGTTCCTATCACCTTATCCCCCTCGCCTGTCTTGGAGCTGATGTCAAGCACCTTCAGACCCCCAACGCTGGGTCACTCCCTGGTTCACGCTCCCTCAGATATGGGCATGGACCAGGGATTTCTCACTCCGATGCTGGAACACGCTTCTAGGGTTCCTGCACCGACCCCAGGCTTGCCAATGAACCCTTCTGCCCCCAGCTCTTCCTCGGCACTGCCACTCCCTGGGCCTTCAGCCCTTCCTCCATCAGGCCCCACGGGCAAGTATCCTGGCTACCTGCTGCTTCAGTTCCCCTACTACCCAACACTGGGAGGGCCGTCGCCGGGCTACTCATCGTGAGCCCTGATGCCAGGGTAACCGACACCGGGCCAAGGTCAGATATGGCATGGATACCATCCATACCGCTACTGGTACCAGACACCTGACTACCCCCCTTATGCTACGGAGTAGCCAGGCTACCAGCCTCCCCCTTCCCAGCCGGAACCCCGAGAGACTACCCCAGCTTGGTGGAAGGATGCTAAGTCACAACTTTTGCAAGAGTTGGACCAACTCCAACCAGTCGTGGCTGCCACCCCGACCCACAGAACAAGAAGCCCATCCCCTATGGATCAGATGTCCAATAGGGATTTGGACAGACATCAGATGGGGGTTCCTTTGGGTGCCAGGGTCACGGAGGTGGCACCAGATGTTACTCCCTTGCCCAGCAGACTGGAGTCTACCAACTCTGATTCAGACTCTGACTCTGTGGGCCATTCAGAGCCTCATTCCCTGATAGAGCCTCAGCCCAAGGAGTCTCCACCGGAGGATCTGTCCTTCGCGTAACCCCTCCGGTCTATTCAACAGGCCTGTGGTTGGGTGTCCCAGGAGATGGACCCCAAGAGAAAGAGGCTGGCAGAACATCTGGACCTCACCAATGCAGATCCCCTCCCCCTCCCCATTCATCCATGGATGGCACTGCATGAGGACGTAACCTCTACTATATGGCAACAGCCATCTTCTATTCTTGCAGTTTCTAAAAAAGCTGATAGGACCTACCACCCCTGCCAAAAGGGACTTGCCATTTGAGTACCCAACCTAAGGCTGATTGTATTGTCATTACAGTAGCCCACGATAGATCAGCACAGCCTAAACACCTGAGTGCTTCCCCATTGGACAATAAATCCAGACAAATGGACCTATATGGCTACAAGGTCTATGCCTCTTTACCTGCGCCATTCACTCATTAAATTATGTGACCCATATGTTGTCCTTTCAGAAGTCGGCTCTATCCGACTTAGGAAAAAGAACTCCAGACCATTCCGGATGAGAACCTCAGGAACAGGCTGTTAGAGAAAGTAAGACTTAACAAATTTTCCTGCCACCATGCATTACAGGTCACTTAAGACTCCATCAGTTCTGTGGCTCGTTGCAGTGCTACTGGAGTTTGCCTGAGGCTTTTGGCCTGGGTCCATCCTATGGGACTAGCGCAAGACGTCCAGAGCACCCTGCTGGACAGCCCTTCAGGGGTTCCTTCTTTTTCTGGGGCAACGCCAAAGATATAATAACAGAGCTATAAGAAAGTGGGAGGTCTCTTAAAGACGTCTGCTCTATGTACCACTCAGGCCAAAAACCCAAGCAGACTTTTTGTCACTTCCAGAAGAGGTACAATAGGCAGAACCAGGGCAGATGACAGGGCAAGCATTGTGCCTCCAGTTCTGGTACCCAGACTCCTCAGGCAAAGTCCCAGAAGGTCACTGGCAGTGGCAAAGCTGCCCTCCCCTCCGCATCCTGACTTGGAGGAGCCAGTGGGAGGGAAGGTTCGCCCTCCACCTGGAAGGATGGAAGGCGATAACTGCAGATGCTTGGGTACTCCAGCTCGTCGCAAGAGGACACTCCATCGAGTTCCTGGAGAGACCCCCGGGCAATCCGCCGGGTAGGTCCCATTACCCTTTGGGCCATCTAAGCCTTATTCAACAGGAAATCTAAGCTCTTTTGACAAAGTCAGCCATAGAGCCAGTTCTACCAGGGCAGATAGGAAGGGGATATTACTCCCACTTCTTTCTAGTGCCCCAAAAAATGGGAAATTTAAGACTTATTCTAGATTTCAGCCTGCTCAACATCTTCGTAGAATACAAGTGGTTTTGCATGCTGGCCTCCAGGGATGCCTTCCCCTGCTCCAACAAAATCATTGGCTGTGCTCACTGGACATGCAGGATGCTTACCTGCACATTCCTATCCTCCGAGCCCACTGCCATTTCCTGAGATTCTCCTTTCAGGAGAACCAGTATCAGTTCAAGGCCCTTCCCTTTGACCTCTCCTCGTCACCTTGGGTTTTTACTAAGTGCCTGCACCACAAGGGAATTTCTGTGTTCCCTTACCTGGACGACTGGCTGCTGTCAGCAGCATCTGAGAACAGTCTGTTGTATTCTCTTTCCACTACCCTGGGCCTTTTCTCCAGACTTGGCATCACTGTGAACTATCCCAAGTCTCAGCTCTCACCCTCCCAGCGCCTTCAGTTCGCTGGAGTGGTGCTGGACACGGTCCAGGGGGATATACTATGTTATTTGGAAACTCAGTATCCAGTGCAGAATCCTGACGTCACCACTGCCCCGACCTAATGTCTGGCAACATGGTAACAAATGCTTTTTTTTTTATTTTTTTTATGCGGGGGTCTGCACACCTCGCACCCCTCACACCCCTGTACTAAAATAACTAACTCCCAGGGGGAGCAGACCCCAGAGTTAAAAAACAGCAGTTACGAGGGGAGGCAGAAGTATGTGGCTGGACCAGAACCCGGATCCTATGGTGCATGCTGGCCAAGCTGCCTGTACTCCAGCCCTCCACACCACTGGGGCAGCTTGGCCAGCTTCCGAATCATACAGTGTTTTCAGGGGTGAGGTAGCAAGACGTCATATCCGCTACTTTACCCCATCCCGTAACACTGTCTGGCATGTCTCCATCGGCACAATCATTATCTGGACACTGCACCTGTCAGACAATAGTGCCCGGGCAAGTGCACTTCAGGATAGGGAGCCACGGGACATCATAAGGGTACCATTCAGGGTAGAGCCTTTTTACCGACAGACAGGGCAGAATCCCTGATTCAACAAACTGCATTGGTGTCCTCCTCCTGACAGACCACAGCACGCTCTGTTCTCCACCTATTGGGTCTTATGGTGGCTGCCATACTCACAGTCCCCTTGGTCAAACTGCATATGAGGGTGACCCAATGGTCCCTCCATGTCCAGTGGGATCAATGCATGGATGACATGGATCACAGAGTCCTAGTCTCAGACAGCTTTAAGAGGGATCTTCTCTGGTGGCAGGATCTATCCAACCTTTTGCTGGGGGTTCCCTTCCACCCCCAGCCCCTCCAATGATCCTCATGACTGGCGCCTCAGGCCATGGTTGGGGAGCTCACCTAGGAGACCACCAGACTCGGGGAACATAGTCTCCCCTAGAGGAGCATCTGCATACCAACATTATGGAGATGAGGGCTGTGCTCTACGCTATCCAAGCTTTCCAATCCCTCTTGCTTCCGGGAACACTCCTGATCCTGACCAACAACATGGCCATGGTCTGATTCATCAACAAACAGGGAGGCACCCGATTGTACCCCCTTTGCAGGGAGGTGATGCGGGTGTGGTACTGGGCAGTCCAGCACAGCCTGACATTGGTAGCAGTCCATGTTCCAGGAATTCACAACATCCTGGCAGACAATCTCAGACGCACTGTTGCACGGGCTCACGAGTGGGAGCTAAAGCAGGAAGTAGTGGAAGATCTCTTCCTTCAGTGGGGTTAGTCAGAAATAGATCTCTTTGCCTCCCCATCCAAAGCAGAACTACCCAGCTTTTGCTCGCTTGTTCCTGGGCGTGGTGTTTTTTGCCGAGATGTGCTGTCTCTATCTTGGACAGGGAGATTTCTATATGCTTTTCCTCCCTTTTCTATTCTGCAAAAGGTTCTGCTGAAGCTCTAGGAAGAGGGGACCCACATGATCCTCAAAGCCCCTCTTTGGCCTGGACAGATTTGGTTCCCTCTGCTGCAGCAGCTGATGATGGAACCCCCGGTACCTCTTCCTCTCTCACACAACCTTCTGTCTCAGGAGCAGGGCAGCCTGGTGCATCCGAGCCTTAAGTCTCTTCACATGCATGCGTGGCACCTCTGGACATAGCTGTTTCACGTTTAGCGTCTCTTACAGAGTCGTTCAGGACCTAGTGGATGCCAGAAAACCCTCCATGAGATCCACATATGCTCTGAAATGGAAGAGATTTTCTATTTGGGCCAGAGCCAAAGGTCTGGACCCTTTTTCTTGCTTGACACCCCAGGTCCTCGAGTATCTCTTGCACTTGCCTGATTCGAGCCTCAGTTATTCCTCTCTGAAGGTCCGCCTATCTGCGGTTTCCGCCTACCACCCTACCACTTTCTGGTGGAGGGCAAAACCATCACTCAGTTGGAGGTTTCAAACAGTTCTTAAGGGTCCCCACATTAAGTCTCCAGTCCATATCCGGTCCCCGATTTGAATTTTATTTTAGAAAGACTTACTTTGCCCCCGCTTAAGCTGGCAGCAAGTTGTGACATGCATTACTTATCTTAGAAACGCTCTTTTTATTCACCATTACTTTTGCTCAAAGGATTTCAGAGCTTCAGGCCCTAGTTTTTAAGGAGCCATATTTGATTTTCTACAAGACCAGGTGACTCTGCGGATGAACCCTTCCTTTCTTCGAAGGTAGCTTCGGAATTTACTTTGAATCAGAATGTTGAACTGCCGGTATCTTACCTAGAGTATTCCAACGGGGATACCTCTTGCACACCTTAGACGTGCACAGGATTTTGAGATATTACATCTCTAGGACCAAAGAGGCTCGTCTGTCTAACCAGTTTGTCGCCTCTGCACCCAAATGCCAGGGCAAGGCTATTTCCAAACAGGGTTTGTCAATATGGTTGGTTAACTGCATCTCGTACATTTACCACAAGTACGAGAAACCCCTTCCAGTGGATGTGAAAGGCCACTCAACTCTGGGCATGGCTGCTTTGATGGCCTTCCTGAGGCACGTGTCCACTTCGGATATTTGTGCAGTGGCCACTTGGTCTTCTGTCCATACCTTCACCAAGCATTACAGACTGGACAGCGCCTCTAGGTACAGAGCCAGTTTCGGCCTCGCAGTTCTGCAAGACCTCCTACCCTAAGCAGACCTCTAGTTGGTAGACATTTTCTCTTCTCTCGGAACTGAGTCTTCAACTCTCCATCTTCTTCTTTGACTGCTTGGTATTCAGTCCTATATGTGAAGACTTACTGCAGGAACCCTCTCTAAGTAAGATGCAGCAGTTATATAAGAACTTACCATAACAGTAGATCTTCGAGAGAGGTTCCTGCAGTAGGTCTCGATTTCCCTCCCACCAGCTCCTGCATCTTTCCTCTTTTCCTTTCCCATGGCTTTGTTATTAGCAGCTCAGGGCTACAGGAATAGTTACTCCTGTCTCCTGCTGCCTCTTCCGAGGTCTCTGGCAGGAGAACTGGAGGGCGGGTGTGGGGACCGCCCTTTTATACAGTCACGCTGATATCTGTCGTGATGCTGGGGGTGGATCTCTGCTGTAGATTGCTAGCTAGAAGTTTGCCATGCAGGTCCTTATGCCAATGGGCACAGTCCTGTATGTGAAGATCTACTGCAGGAACCTCTCTCGAAGATCTGCTGTCCCTGCCATGGGGAATGGAGCCAGATAATACCAGGAAAAGCCAAGTGATAGGGAGGGCTTGCCTAAAGGGGACCTGGCAGGGAGAATGAGTGTAAAAAATAAAATACCTCACCCCCATAAAAGAAATGCAAGTGTGTCAGACCGTATACTTATAGTAAGTTCTGTCCATTCTGCATTAGCAAGATCAATACTAACGTCTTGCTTTCTTTTATTTATTTATTTTTTTATTATTTGGAAAATGTTTCACCAGGAAGGACAACATGAGCTATAAACAGCTCGTTTCCAGAAGTGTCCGGGGGGGGGGAGACGAAAGTTGGTAGAATAAGCAAACACGTAGCAATACAAGTACAATTTCTAAAACAAAGCAGTGTAGTAGAATTACAGAGCAGAAATAACCCAGTGTAAAGGTGTGGGAAATACAGATGGACACAAACACAAGATGTTTGGTGCAACCCACTTTTTCTAAGCAGGATTTTTATTTTGTAATCATAAACAACAGCTTTGCACCATATAAAGTAAAAATAAAACCATCAAAACGATTCAAAAGAAAAGACTTGTAAATAATTTTCTCAATGTTCTCTTTAGTGTGGCACAGGACTCTCCCTAGTCCTTCACCTACAATGAGTCAGAAGACACTGACCCTGTCTAACATCTGTTTGCTAGGCAGTACTGTTTATACCCTCCCACCTGGGTCAGGTGACCAAGCATCATCATGGCCTTCATTTAATTAAATAACAGGCTAAAAGGACTTTGTTACCCGTCTATATTGACGAGCAGCTTTAGATAATAGAAGGGACTTTCCCAGAAGGATTTTCCCCTTCTTAAAGGTGGAAAACTTTCCACTGGGACTTGAGTGACAGCTTACTATAAAAAGGGGCCACAAGGGGCTGCTGTTCCCCTATACACAATATTTCATTCTTTCCCCTGCCTCAGGTAAGGACAGACTTCCTTTATTCCTTCTCCTTCAAGAAGTACATTTGTTAAAGCATTTTATGTGGCCTGAAGGAGGTTTGTGTTTTCTTTTACCCCCTGTCAGTATTCTAGCCTTTTATGTCTTCACTAGCTATGTTTATGCTAGGTTCTTTCATGACAGTAATGTTCCCATGCTGTAATCTTTATTATGAAGTACAGTGTATTCAATAGATAAACTGCAGCATTCAGTAAAGGTCCTAACATTTCCATAGCGGCAACAGGGTTACAGAAAATAAAACAGGAAAAGGTTTTTCCCCCTTTACAATAAATACTAATGTACAGGCTAGTCATATAGGTCTTTCTCTGCCTACACACTAAATAGCCACTGTATTCCCTTTTTTGATTAGGGTGCTTTACTGTATACAAGACCTGTTTTACATTCTAGCTATAATAGCCAGCCATTCTCTAGACTCTAGAGCTATAGCTATAACCCTTCTATTTTATTGTTTCATTCTGTCTGGGAGCTCGAAGTCACTGGAAGTTGACCTCCATACATACGGACCCATGGAAAGAAAAGAAAGTTAAAGAGAAGCACAGAGGGTTGTCTGGAGGTGGCCTGCCTCCAGACAGAAAGAAAGGGATAGCTTTATTAGAGAAGAATATATATATATATATAGAGAGAGAGAGAGAGAGAGAGAGAGGTTGCAACCTAAAATACTCAAGGGATCCTACTACAGTGGCAAGGACACACCCTGTCACACCCTAACCAACCGGCCAGGATAAACAAAACCATATTCGGATACGGCATAAATTGCAATGACCCAAGAGCAGTTGATCCAGTAGGGTAAAGGTTAGAGGATGGATAACACATTTGAAGTGCTAGAAGTAGTAGGCTGAGCACAAGATTCGAAGTGCTATTGTATACCCAAGGGAGGGCAGTTATAAGACAAGTAGGGAAGTGGACAGGTGAGGGGTAGAGGGTGAGGGATAGAAAAAGGAGAGAGAGAGAGAGAGAGAGGGACAGCCAAGATCTTGTACCTATCCAGGTTGCTGAGAACCCTGCAAGGGGGTCAGGACCAGGCAGAAGGGGAGGGGAGAGAAATGGAGCAAAGTGGTAGAGAAGAGAGGGACAGGGGAACAGGAGAGGAGGAAGGGGATAAGGAAGAAGGGAGGTGGGCAGGCGATGGATTTAATAGTGGAGGGAAAGGGAGAGGAGGGAAAAGAGAGAGAGAGAGAGAGACAATCTATACCCCTTCAGGATGCAGAGAACCCTGACAGGGGGTCAGGGTTAGAAAGTGGGGGAGAAAGGAAGAGGGGTAGAAGAGAGGGAGCCAAGATCTATACCCCTTCAGGAAGACAGAGAACCCTGCAAGGGGGACAAGACCAGGCAGAAAAGGAGGGGAGAGAAGGGGGGCCAGGGAGGAGAAGTGGAGTGTGGCGGGTGGCTAGAGGGGAGAAGAGGGATAAGGAATAGGGAGGCTGAAGAAAATAGGAGTAAACTAGGAATGGAAAAAGGGGGAGCATCAGTGGGGAGAAGAGGGGGTTGTGGGGGAGAAGGACAGCCGTAGAGTGTCAAAATAGCCCAGTGGGTTGTGGATGGTAGTAGGGTGTCGAAATGGTGCAATAGGTTGTGGTAGGGGTTGGGAGGAGGGGATATAACAGGAAGTAGCATGTGAGGAAGTAATCAGAGGAAGGATTCAGTTAGGAGACAGGACATAAGTCAGGGATAGAGGAGTAGGGGATAGTGCGCAAGGGATTGGAGGGTTGTGAAGGGGGGCTAAGAACAAGTACAGTTAGGAGAACAGAAGTAAAGTAGGACTAAAGGAAAATGCACCAGGGTGGGGCGTGTTGAAGGGGGACTAAGAAAAGTGCAGTTAGGGGAATGGAAATTGAAGATGGGGAAGAGGAAGGTCTGATAGGAGGTGGAAGTGAGTTCCAAAGCTTTGGGAAGCAGTAGGAGAAAGCTCCCTGTCTTATGGAGGTAGAGCGGCGAGGAATAGCTAGAGTGCATGCTTCAGTAGATCTGAGAATGCAGGAGGCGGGAAGTGGCGCAGAGAGTAAGGAGGAGAGGTAAGAAGGGAAGAGTCCCAAACCAGAATTTAGAAGTGAACTTGGCACAGTGAGAGAGAGGGACGCTTACACTCAAGGGAGGGGAAAACTAGAGAATGATTCAAGATACAGTGATGTGTGCGAGAGGGTGAGTCAAGAGCAAAGCGACAGAAAGCATTGAAGAGAGTATCCAGCCTGGTAAGGGAAGACTTAGGAGCAGCACTGTAGACTGTGTCGCAATAGTCAAAAATAGGGAGTATCATTTTCTGAATAAGATCACGCCTAACCGGTAGAGGTAAGGAACTACAGTTCCTATAAAGGGCTTGGGGTGCAGTTTTTTCAGGATGGCATCAGTATATACAGAAAAGTTAAGGTGTTGGTCAAGCCAGACACCCAGGTATTTGAAAGAGGTGGTGTCTTCTACTGTTGTCCTGACAAGAGTGTGGAAAGAGGGAAGGAAGGGCAGCCTAGAGAGTCTCTGCCTAGTGCCAAAGGTCATGGAGACTGTTTTCTTGGCGTTGAGAAAAAGTTGATGCAAGCTTAGCCAGCATTGAATATTATTGGAGTCAAGCTGTAGTCTGGAAGTCGTATCGAAGGGATATTGGCCAGAGGTGAACCAGACCGTGTCGTCAGCATACATACTGATGGAGGACGAGGAGCATGCTGACAGTAGGTCATTTTGAAAAATTGAGAATAAGAGAGGGCCAAGTACGGAGCCTTGAGGCACACCAGTAGAGATGGGTAGTGGAGGGGACGTAGAGTCAGCTATTTTAACAGAATGAGTTCTACCTACCAGGTAGGCTCTGAACAAGTTGCAGGCAGACAGAGACAAGTCAGTTGACGAGTGAGTTTCGAGGAGGAGAGAGTGGGAGACTGTCGAAAGCCTTGGCAAGGTCGACAAAGATAGCAGAAGCGATGTGACCTCTGCTCATGGCTGAATGGACAGAGTCAGTGAGTCTAAGTAGGGAAGTGGTTGTGGAATGATTCTTCTGAAAACCAGATTGGAAGGGAGTAAAGGAGGAGTCCTCGGCAAGGAAGGAGGAGAGTTGAGGAGAACAAGGTGTTCCTGAAGTTTAGCCAGGGTGGGTAGAAGTGAGATGGGGCAGTAATTCTCAGGAGATGAGAGATCATCTGCCTTTGGTAGGGGGAGAACTGTAGCATGTTTCCAGGCTTCAGGGATAGTTGCAGTGTGGAACAACAGGTTGAGGAGATCAGCGAGAGGGAGGGAAATAGCAGGAGCAGAGAGGTGCAGTAGCTTAGGGTCAAGGCTATCAGGGGAGCTGCCCTTAACTGGGTTGATAGAGAGTAGTGCCTTTAAGGTGTCGGTGGGAGAGAGGGGTGAAAAGGCAAAACACTTCACTAATTGGTGGTGTTGGGAGGAATCGGGAGAGAGGGAAGAGAGTAGGGTGGGTGGGAGGAGGCTAACAGGGTGGAGGCACCGGAAGTAAAGTAGGAATTGAATTCTGCTGCTACTGTGTGATGGCCAGCAATGATTTGGTTGTTTATTTTGAGCAGCTGAGATCGGGGTTTAGTTTGGGGAGAGAAAAGTGAGTGAACTACTTTCCAGAACTTTGATAGATTGTTTATATTAGTATTAAAGGTGGACCGGAAGTATTCCGCTTTGGCCAGGAGGATGGCTTTGGTACAGGCATTTCAGAGTGTCTGATGCCAGTATCTTTCTGGTATGTTCCCCCTTTTCATCCTGGACTCAAGCGTATACATGTCTTGGTCTTGCAGCTTCTCCTTGTATGCCTTTGCCCCAGTCCCTGAATCATTTTACTCACCTTTCTCTGCATTGCCTCCACCATCTTGCAGTCTTTATGCAGGTATGGATTCAAGAACTTTACGCAGTATTCCAGGTGTGGTTGCACCAGTGATTCCCTACCCAATGCATCCCATCATCCTATTTCCTTGCCCACAGCCTTGTTGTAGTATGCTGTGCATTTCAGGTTTTCTGATATTTTAACCCGCAGACCCTTCTCCTCAGCTGTGCTTTCCAGTACCCTACTCCCCCATTGAGTATTGCATTCCTGGGTTCATTTTTCTGATGTGCATTACTTTATTTATTTTTTTTGCACGTTGAAAACTGGTTGACCGATGTTAGACTACTATACCAGTCTACATATGCCCTTCTTTAGTGCTTTAATCCCCTCCTTGGTGTACACCTTTGCACAGCTCTTAGTTTTGTCTGTGAAGGTGCAGGTCTTGGCCTGTATGCCAACCCCTATGTCTCATATGAATATGTTAACAAGGATGTGGCCCAAGACTCGGCCCCGTGGCACCCCAGTTGTAACCTCTTTAAGGGGACAATGTCAACCTTTTTCCATCATATTATTTCTAGTTAAAAACCCACATTTTGTAATTCCTTACCTTCTCTAAAATTAATTGATGTTGCTGGTTGTTTTATCTGCCTCCTTGCTTGGTAGAACTGAAATGCATGCCAAAGTATAATTATATTGAACTGTGTTTTGTTTCAAATTCTTGATCTTCTCTTATTGTGTATTTCCTGAACTTTAGAAATACCCCACAAAAAAGTGCAGCCACTCATGATGCAATAGCGTCCTCTACTCACACTACATCATTAGTGGCTAGATTGTGAAGTCGGGATGCTTCCAAGTCCAGGAAAGATGCAGTTATTGTTGATAAGGACCAGTGCTCCAAATAATGTTGGTAGGCAGGAGTAATTTACTCACCAGTTTTAAAATATAGTGAGTAAAACAAAATTGGAGTGAGTATAAGTGCTGTAAATCTGGGAAAACTTTCTTTTAAATCACCAGTTATGTTATGATGCACTATTCTATCGATTGAGGAACATTTACAAATGTTGGGTGAGAATTGGTACTCGTTAAAACATTTTTCTGAAGAGTATTCCCTAAAATGAGGTGAGTAAAACAGGTCAGTACTCACCTTATCTGGAGCTCTGATAAGGACTATAACCAGAAATGTTCTTGTGTGGTAACACCAGTGTGGTGGACAGTCTGTTTTCACTTCTTCAAAGAACAAAAAAGAATCAGGATCAAACTACCAGCTATATCAGCAGTCTCTTCAGAACGTGAACAAGCATAAAATGTGTTTTTTAAATTAGACACACTAAGGCCCGAGGGGACTGACAGTGTCCCTTTAACGTCCAAGAATTCACTATTGACCACAACCTTTTGAGACCCCCCTCAGTGAGCTCTTCACCTTAGCATCCATTCATTCTTCCATTTGCTAGATCCCTCGTTTCTTGACCAGTCTCCTGTGGGGGGACTGAGTCAAAAGCCATACCGAATCCAGTTAGAGTATGTCTGCTGCCTGGCCTTTGTCAGTCACCCTAGTCAGCCAGTTGACGAATTCTTTTAAGTTCATCTGGCATGACCTCCCCTTCATGAACCCACGCTGCCTATCATCTTTTAGCCTGTTTATTTCAAGAAGGTCCACTAATCTTTCCCCAAGTATGACCTCAAGTAACATGCAATACTTACTGCTTTTATGCAGCGGGACCATGTCAGAGTCCCACCTGTCACTGGGGACCCCTTCTGTGTCTAGTGATAATTTATAAATACATGCAAGTGGAACTGCTATTATCTCTGCTGCTTCCTTAGGTATTTGATTTGTGTAATCATAACCCTTTTTAGCCTCTCCAGCACTTTTAACTTCTGTGATGTGTTCCTGACTATTTGAGTTCCGTCTTTCCTGTTATCTCTCATGACACATTCTGTTAATGATCCTTCCTCCTCCCCTTGTCAATATTGAATAAAAATATTGGTTCATTATCTCCATTTCGCCCCATCTTCTTCCTCTCAACCTTCCTCTTTTTTCAGCTTTATAATACCTTTCCTTACTTTGCATGTCTCCCTGATACACTGGAAAAACACCTTGTCCCCCTGCTTCACTCATCTTGCTATTCTAAGCTCTGTCTCAGCCATAACATTCCTGATCTTCCTACTGGCCTCCCTGGTTGCCCTTAAATAATCCTTCCTAACCTCCTCCTTTGGCTACCCTTTTATTTCTTGAATTCCCTCCTCCCTGCCCTCACTGCTTTCTTCACATGCAGTGTGAACCACGGTGGGTCTCTTCTTTCTTCCTCTTACTAACTCTCTCATACAGCATTCATCAGCCTTTAACACATCTAAGCTGACTGCGTCCCATTCTCCATCCATGCCTTCTATCCCCTCTATTCCGTTAGTTTTCCTTTCCATCCTTTCAAAGTCAGCTTTTCTGAAGTTCTACACCTTTACTACCCAGTTCCCTTGTCTGGCTTCCACTTGGACCTTCAGCCACACTGTCTTGTGGTCACTTGGCCCCAAATGGTTCCTGGACTACAGTGTTTTGGACTCACACATTCTTCATGAGCACCAGCTCCAGTAATGCTCCTTTCGTAGGGTCCTAGACCAGTTGAACAAAGGACTGCTTCCTGGCAAGCTTTCATCAGGAGCTGGGTCCCTACACTTGCCATGACTGAGACCGTCCAGTCTATGTCTGGCATGTTGCAGTCTCCCACAGTTACTACTTCCCATGACTCAGATGTCCTCAGAATTTTCCCGTTCCCTGTCTGACCCTGGTCTTGGCTTGGTGGTCTATAAATTAACCCAGCCCTAACACATTTCCTCTTCCCTGTGGCTACTAGTACCCACAGAGACTCTGACCCTCCAGAGACATCCAGATTATTTATCTCTGGCTTAAATGTCTTCCCTCACATATAATGCTACTCCCACCTCCTTTACCCTTTCCTTGTCCTTTCTAAACAATGTATACCCCGTTATGGACATGTCGCACTGGTGGTTCTAGTTTGCTCATGTCTCTGTGATGGCCACTAGGTCCAGATTGCCCTCTGCCACCAGTGCTTAAAATTCCGCTTTTTTGTTGCTAAGACTTCTTACATTGGTCCATAACAGTTTCCAACAATTAGTCCCAACCTTCCCCTCTGTCCCCCACCGAACATTCATATGGAAGGAGATGGCCAGCAGCCCCCGGTTTCATCCATGTTAGTGTTCCTAACCCATACTTAACCCCACCCCTTCCTAGTTTAAACTGGCTGGATTGAAAAGTTCAGTTACTTGTTCCTTGAGATGGAATGATGCTGTGTGCGCGAGCATGGATAAATGCCTCTTAAAAAAAAAAAAAACACAGTTACAGGTGAGTAACTTTTTCTTCCGTTTTTTTAATGCTACAGATGTCAGTGTCCAATCCAAATGTCAATCTGACTTTGATGCTTTGCAAAAAAAGGCTTCAATAAAAATGGGCTTTATAGTAAAGGAGGTTACTGAATGAAAATAGGTTTAAATCCATGTTCTTTGAGCACTGAACAAACAGTAAGATCCCTTAGTACTAGCTTGCTCATTATTTATAGTGATGGTAATTTTTGTTTCAGACAATTATAAAATAAAATGGTGCAGGGGTGAGGTTCTTTCATATGCATAGTTAAAATGTTCCTAAAATTAAGATGAACGTCATGGGTGTACTTATACTGTAAACATTCGGTGTTTAAAATCTGTTTCTCTGTAACTTTCATTTCCACCTAGTTAATCAAAGCAAGTATTCCAGTCACGTGGCATTTAGTTTTGCAGATTGTTGTAGGATGCCGTTAATGTAATTTTCTCTGCATGCTATCTTAAAAGAATGTTGCCTTCCTATTGTGAACTAAACTGTATTTCCCATGTCACTCAGAAGACATCGTCTGAAGCACAAAACTATGAAAATTACGCCTGGGAAGATGAGCTTTTAGAAGGTAACCAATTACTTTCAATGTGTTGTTTAAAATACACTGTAGGGACTGACATTTTGTAATAGTGCACATATCAACAAGACAGCATGGTGCATTTGTTCAGACTGGGCTGACCCACACCTTAATAAAAGAGAAAATGGCTATAAAGGTGTGACTGGTGGAACGTATGAGGTAGAAGCCCTCCATATGTTAGTCATACTGCTCAACCTGTCAGGATTAAAATGTGTAGCGCTGGTGTTAAAAACATAGTGCAGATGACCAGAATGTGTGTAGCACTTTTCCTAAGTAGTAAAGTATAACAGCTGGTATGTTTAGTTTCAAAGTATATTTCTGTAAAGTTAATTTTTTTTTTTTATGGTTTATCTATACAGAAATCACAGAATAGTAATGCAAAGTCACAGGGGACTCTTGAGTGCATTATGCCTCTGCTGGGCCAGCCTTAGGCACACTCAGTCCCAGCAGTCACTGGGAGCACCTACTCATAGGGTCCTCCAGTCAGAAGCTATGCAGGTCATCAGTCTTTCAAATGTTGTGCCTTTTTAATTTACGCATTTTATTTCCCGAGTACTGTTGAAAGATCACACAAAGGACATGAATGGGCTGAGCAGAACCTTCCAATTGTGCATTATACTGCCATGAGAATACTCGCTAAGGTACATTCAAATGTCCCCAATAACTAACCCTGCTGGTTGCCCCAATAAACAAAGCCAGCTCTGCATCTTTTCCTCCTGCATTAGAAGCAGAAATGTGTCCAGGCTTACACTGAAAGCCTGTACAGTACTGTCTTCATGTCCCACTGCCTCTGCTGCTTAGCTGTTCCATAGGTTCCACACTGTCTGGGAGAAGTACCGTCTTACATTATCCCTATGTCCCTGCAACCTGCTGGAGGACACCGGATCAAACATCTCTACAGTCAGTCTTATCAGTACTATTGAGAAGAAGAATCCGCACTTATATAGGACTTTTCATACACATTATAATCCCAAAGCGCTTTACAAGCAATGCTAGACTGGTAGTGACGTGACTGAATGTGTATCGGCAGCCATTTTTCACATCAATACCCACACACAGCCTTAGTTGCATGAACCAGTTTCATGGGAAGGAGAAGGCTGGCCAGAACACTGGTGAATGTCCCCTTCTCATGCGAATAGTGCCTTGGGTTCTTAAAGCAGCAGCGGAATGAAAAAAATATTTTTTACAAAAATGCTGGTTTCAGCTACAATTGAGAATATTAGCACACCTGTGAAATAAACTTTTCTAGGCACCTCCTATGCTGCACTCCATAAGTTTATATTTATTTATTTTTTATTTTATTATTTTCACAACCTTAACCCTAACCAGGTTTACAGTGGTATTTCTAAGCTAAATGGGGTGGCCATCTTTTTTCTTGAGAAAAAATTAAATTAAAACATTTATGAAATACTGAAATTGTGGTAGAACAGGAACATTTTACCACAAAATAAGACTGGAAGACACCTGGAATCTTTTATAGGGAAAAAAGAAGGTGTCAGTTTGTTTGCCCAATTTCATTGCACTGCTGCGTTAAGGGCCTCTAGCCTCTCCTCATAGTGCCTGTTCCCAAACCCCTGATTATTTTGGTCTCCCAGTGCTGCATCCTTCTGACCACCTCTGTGTCCTTTTGGTATTGGGGATCTCAGAACTGCACATAGTGTGTCAGATGAGGTCTGGTCAGGGCCTTTTAAAGTGGCAGGATTTCATCTGCTGCCCTGCTGGTCACCCTCCCCTTTTATGTACTCCAGTGTTCAGCTGTCCCCCTTGACAGCAGCTGTACTGTGCTCATCATGCTTCAGACCCATGTCTGTTGAGACTTCCGCTCTCCTTTGTCTGATTCCTCCTCCACTGCAACAGGGGGAGCCCTGTACAGTGTGCAGTTCCTATCTCTGTATCAACCCCCCCCCAACATTATGCAGAACATCAGTATGACTTTGTGAATCACGGGTGTATTTAGGTGTAATATGTTGCACTACATGTAATGCATAGCACAGAAGTGGCAAGGAACGAGCTGGTGTCTCAAAAGTAGTAAATCAGCTGGTAGAGTACCTGCAGTTGTGGGGGGGGGGGACTTGGGTGAACGGTATGATTTTAACTGTTCCAGAGAGTGTGGCAGTTCCTTTGAGTAGGCTCATACAGTACAGTAGGTGCTTAGTGTAGTGGCCTAACATTACTAATCAGGACACATGGGGCTGCATTTTCAAAGGGGCATTAAGGACTTGCATCATTTTTCTATCACAGCTACACAATTTGTGACAAAACATTAGACCACATAAAGTCTAACTTTTTGATGCAGTTGTGACAGTCTGCGCACAGAAAATGGTGCATGCATCATGTTTGTGCCGTAAAGCAGGTAAACGGTTGCAAATGTGTCAAAATGTTGGAAAATAATATTCAAACGTTTTGGTGTATTTCAGAAGACATGGGTGCAGCCCAAAACCGGAAATTGTGTCAGCGCCATCCTTTTTGAAAATCCAGCCCTAGTTTTTTAAGAGTTGGTGCACCCTATGTTCTGCATTTTTAACTGTAAAGCTTTTATTTTTATCTTTTACAAGTTATCTTTTTTTTACTTTCAGATCCAGATCCTCCAATGGATATAGATGCAATGAATACAGAATTTATGGGCAGAAGTGAAGAAATGTACGATGCACTTATGAACTGTCACTGGCAGCCGTTAGATACTGCCATGTCAGAAATTCCGACTACAGTTGATTCAAGATGAAGGAAAATGTCCAGGAAATGAACATTAATTTTCCAATATAAATACGTCTCAGTTCTTAAAATGATGCTAAAGTCCATTGTTTCTTCTTAAATGGGCCAGGTCGTCTGGTTATTTGAAAAGGATGCTAATTATAAAAATATTCTGCTCATTAGTGTGCCTCATTTAGGACAATTCCGTTTCAAGAGTTTCAATTCAGTACAAGAGTAATATGTGGGTTTTACAATAAAGATGTAAGAATACAAATTTAATTTGGAGAGGTAGATACTCTTACTTCTGAAGCCTCATTCAAACTTCATATAGATCTCAAGGGTACGTGATGGTAAGTGGTATTATTTGTGGGGGTTGTGTAATCTGCCTCAGATTCCTGTTGCTGAATCTACAAACAAATTCACATCGACAAAGTGCAAAATGTTCTAGGTAGCACGTGAGTATAGCGACTAGAAAATATCGAATGTTGAATGAGCCATGTGCTTTGTATCACACAGCCCTAGGTTAGTGCTTTTGAAGCGCTGTTTTCTCAAATTGTATGGTGAGAAGTAGTAAAGTCTGCAGGATATGAGGGGCTGTCTGGGCAGCCAGCTCCGAGCCAGCCATCTGCTGTAGTGTTTAGAGTCACCACTTGTGTGGCTAATGGACCTGGGTTTGGACCTGGCTGCTGGATGTGTGTTATTTTTTTTGTCTGCCCAGTGCCTTGTATGAGTTGTTGTTTTGTTTTTTTTCTGCCGGATGTGGTTTGTTATTTGTTTGCCTCTGTGAGGTTTTTTTTTCTCGGGGGTATGTGAGTGTCTCATTTGTCTGCTGTCCTGTCTGTGTTTCCTTCCACCCCTAGGTTGCTCTCCCAATGTAGACCCCCAGGTATTCCCCATTCTTTAGGTATTCGCCACCTGGAGTTAGTTATTTTAAGTACTGTATTGGAAATGGGGGGAGGGCAGAGCCCCCCACAAAATAAAGGAGATAAAGTAGGGATGTTTTGCTGCAGTGCTGTTCTGTAGCTCGCTATAGTGCTGTGAGCTGTATTGGTTTTTGTTTTTTAGTAGTGGCTGTTTTTGTGAGGCGCCATTGTATTTTCACAGTTATGACATGGAACCAGTGTTCTATAATGTCTTGTGATGGTTTTTGTTGATTATGCATCCTATTGTAGAAATGGCAAAATAAGAGTCATTCCTTGCATAGCTATATGCAGATCAGGATGCAGCAAGCTGTACCCCTGCTCATTCATCAAGTTTCAGTTAAAGTTTTTGTAAGTTTCTGTATTTTCTAGGAGTGTTACTAGTGTGTGGCTTATTCCAGGAAATCAACAGAATTTAATGCACCCCAAAAAGAATATACTGCTCAAAAGAGCCTGCTAGCCTTAACACGTATTTTACTTTCTTACTTTTTTGTCACTTCAGTCTCAATTTTATTTATTTATTTATTTAAGTTTCAGATTAATACCTTTGAGACGAAAACTTGTTTACAAAAGTTCCAAGTCAGACAGACACATTTGGGCAGAAAAACAAGAGGGCATCTTACTTCCTGGGGGGGGGGCGGGGATCATGGAAAAGGAACAGGAAAAGGACCTGGGGATCGTGGCATCATGGAATCTTAAGGTGGGGAACCAGTGTAGCAAGGCAGTGGGTAAGGCGAATGGCATGTTGGCCTGCATTGCAAGGGGTTTCACTAGTAGAAGGAGGGAAGTGCTAATGCCGTTGTACAGAACCATGGTGAGGCCGCAACTAGAGTATGGAGTGCAGTTCTGGAGACCGCACTTGCGCAGGGATATTGAGATGGAGAGGGTGCAGAGGAGAGCGACCAAGATGGTACAGAGGGATGCAGGATATACCATATGAGCAAAGATTGAGGGAGCTGAATCTGTACCCACTAGAGACTGGGGGGGGGTGGACATGATTGAGACTTTTAAGTACCTGAGGGGAATAAGCAGGGTGAAGGAAGGAAGTTTGTTCAAAATGAAGAAAGGAGCAAACACAAGAGGACATGGGCTCAAATTAGAAGGCGGGAGATACAGAGGCAATGTCAGAGGGCAGTTCTTCACACAAAGAATGGTGGAAGCCTGAAACAGACTGCCAGAGGAGGTGGTGGGATCCGAAACGGTGTAGGGCTTCAAGAGGGCATGGGACAGACATAAGGGGCTGGGAAAGGGGATGGCAGCATATTAAGTGGGGTGGAGAAGAACGGGAGGATATAAGGGCAGACTGGATGGTCTGTGTGGTCCTTTTCTGCCAGCAAATTTCTGTGTAATCTGTGTAATCAGGCACAAGTAGGTGTAGTGGGACATGACATTAAATACAGTAGTTACAGAGTCCACATTTAGGTTACAAGGTTACATCAAAAGAAGTTCCAAGTACAACAGCACTACTTGAGTGCGGCTCAGTGCTTCGGATAGAGCAGAGTACATTCTCGTGTCGGTAAAGATACAAGCCTACTATGACTAGTAGAGTGAAAGTAAAGCAGCCAGAGTTGGCTTTACGTGTGAAACAAAGGGGAATGGTAACAAAGGGTGGTGGTAGACTGGGTTGGGAAGGAGGGGGTGAGGTGGTAGGATGAGGCGGTAGAGAGGGAAGGGGGACAAGCGAGTGAGGTGAGCTTAGTAAGGCCAGGATTATACTGGGCAACAGCAGACATTCTCATGGACAAGGAAGGAATGGAGCTCAGTTTTAAACTGGCTGATCTTGCTGCATTCTATTCAATCAATTAAGCAATCAAAATCTTTATTTTGCCAGGCAGAACATCATTGAGACAAGCTCATTTACAAGATGGACCTGGAGCAAAACAGTTGCCAACAGGGTTAATACATCACAGGTTGAATGAACGTACATAACAATTACATAGTAATAATAACAACATGATAACATATAACTATCACATGTGACAAGATACTTGCACCAGAACATAGCAATAGGTTCAACAGGAGGTAATGCCATTTAAATACAATTGCATGGATACAGATATATGGCGGTAAGGTAATGAGCTAAAGTTTATACAGTAAACATCATTGAAGGAGTCATAGTGAGCAGGAGTGGCCGTTCCTCTAGTGTCAAAGTGCGAAGAAGGTTGAGATGTAAGAGTCCTTTGATAATTACTGTAGGCATGTTCTGGCAAGTGGGGTGGGAAGGGGAGGGGGTATAGGGAGTGGGGAGGGAAGGTCAGCCGAGACAGGCGAGGGTTGGACGTGATGGCCTAGGGAGGAAGGACTGTTCGAAGGGAGAACACGACAGATGCCACAGGCAGTGGTTGGGGTTTAAGTCCAATATTTGAAGCAAAGACAGATCGTGATGTTGGGACCTTGATTTGGATAATGACAGAAGGGAGGACTCAAATGCCGCCTATTAGGGTGGCAGGAAGATCATTAAACCATTTGGGTCCACAGAAGAAGAGGGAATGCTGAGCAAGTGAGATACGCTTAAGGGGCACTTATAGTCCCCCCTTAGTCACATTTCTAGTGTTTACTGTTTGTTGTGAGGTTTTAAATGAACTAGTGGTGGACTCTGGCATGAGCCCTAGTTCCGTCCCCAACAGGCAGGTCTGGTATTGTACTCAGTTGTGTTCACAGAGTGAACACTGGGAAGCTTGAGAGGACTGTTGCATAAAAACAGAGTAGTAGTGAAGATTCCAGCTCAAATGAGCAAGATAGAAATGAAAATGTTAGAGTAGGTTCCCAGCCATGTGGCTGACCTTGTTATCAGTGGTTGGGTTTAATTTACATCTCAGCTGACATCTGATACAAAGGACTCCCCCATTAAAGGGAACATAGACAATGCCGCTTATGTTTTTTAATCAGGAAGCTTAATGACTTGGGGCTCCTATGGCTCAAGTGGTTAAGAGCATGGCAAGGTCCCTGGGTTCGAATCCCGGTAGAAGTCACACTTTTCATTTCATTTCTACAACTGGATTTTCAAAATTGCCCCACAGTGGCTTATTAACTGCATGGAGAGAAAAAAATAGGAAGTCATTTGAGTCTTAAGGGACTGGCTAGTTGCTGTTTTGCAACACAATGAAAGGAATGTGTGTCAAGGGAAAACTCATGAAGTTTAATGACTTGGGGCTCCTATGGCTCAAGTGGTTAGAAGCATGCCACAAAATGGCAAGATCCCTGGGTTCAAATCCTGGCAGGAGTCACACTTTTCCTTTCATTTCTACAATTATATTTTTTAATGTAACTCTAAATTTACGCATGTGTAAAATGTTTTTAATTGCCCCCAGTGGATAGTTTTGTGTGTTTATTTTGCAAAAAAAGTCCTATTTGTTTCCTTATATAGGGCCCACATTAATGCAGCCTTTTTTAAAGGAGAACTGCGCAGAACCAGTGAGTCATTTTTTTTCCAATAGAAGCTGCTTTTTAAGCACTGGTTAAAATGTTGTCATTGTTCCATCTTTAAAGGTCTTTTAGTAGCCCAGTGAGTGTTTCTGCTTTAGAATCTGGTAGTAAGCACCATGTCAGAACTGTGTGATGCAGTTTATGTCCCTCTCAGCCCCAGAGTTCTATAGTAGAATATGGATGCATTGTACTAACAGTAGAACAGGGACATAAACTACATCATACAGTTCTAAAATACCAGCAGCATGTACATCAGAAACACCTACAAGAATAACTAGATAAGACTGGATAGCTAGAGTAATAACATAATTTGTACCAGAATTAAAAAAAATGCTTCTAACAGCTTCTAATGGGAAAAATGACTTATAGCAGGGTATTAAATAAGCTGAAAAAATTGATTTGCAGTTTTACACGTGAAAGTGCTAATCAGCTGCAAAAATGCATAACACTTGGCACAGAATGGTTAGCAAAATGTAAAAATATATATATAATTTTATTAATTGTGTCTACTGTGCCATAAACTCACTGAAAAAAAATGGTTAGCAATCTACTGCTATGAATTTTTGGAAATGGTTAGCATTACCCTGTTTTGTGTAGCATTTTGCTGTGCTATACCAGCTATTTAAAACCCTGTGTAGATTCAATGCTGGTCTCCTTTAACAACAGGAATCCATCAATGATGCCTTACAAAAGTGCATCAGTCTGTAGGAGTTTCCTGCCCCAGGGGATATAACTTGTGATAATTTTAGAACTTTCAGCTAAGTTCAAACTCTGCGCTGTGGTCACACTCCCACTGTCCTAACGCCAACTTTGTTTCTCTGCTTGAAGAGAGCAGTTGCCCCAAAGTCGTCTTCAGCTCCCTGCTTATCTCTTTTACTGTTTTAGTACAAGCATTAGTTTTATTTAAAAAGTTAGTCTTTTGTATGCTCTTTTAGGGTGTTTTATTACTACAGTATCTATATTTTATCATTTTTAGTGGTTTCTCCAGTTCCCAATCGGTTCTCAGGATCTGGAGAAGGCCATTTTGCAACGCAGTTCCCACCCAAGGGAACAGACAACATTCTGTGTTTTTAAAAAAAAAAAAAGAGAAAAGAAAAAAAATTGCTTTCATTTTTATTCATTTTAACCTAACTGTGCCGCAGACTGATATATCAGTCCAGAATTCCCATACATTCTAATTCTGTCGGCAGCCTAATTAATAATGGTTCAAGTATTTTTTATTTAAAAACTGTCTTTTCTACCACTTTTCCAACTTGGAATCGAATACTTCGATATTAGATCCTATCAATGTTTGGCATGACTGATGGGCCTAAAAAAGAAAAGAGGGTCCACAGGTTTTAAAAATTGCACTTCTTGTTTTCATCTCCTGGCAAAGGCAGACAGCAACAAGCTTTGTTTATGGTGCATGTGGCCAGATCACAGTTTTAAAAGTTGTGAACTCTGTAAAAGGTTTTCCCTTAAAACCCAAAGGCAAAGGGCTTTAAAAAAGGGAAGAATGTATGACTTCTCAGTCTGCCTCCGTGTCCTAAAAGCACAATAAGAGTTCAGAGGCAGCTCCCAGAGATGGTGGAAATTATGCATCAGAGGGTTCTTCTCCTCATAAGCAGCAGTTCCTGTCAGAGGGGACGCACAAAAAAGATAAAGTTGATCAGCCATCGGAAAGGCATGGAAAAGATGGTAAAGATCTTCCTTGAGGATATCTCTTGCAGCAGGTCACACCTTAGGCTCTTGCAGCAGGTCACACCTTAGGAACTATAGCCGCCAGGCACCAGGACCACACGGACACTTTTTTGTTAGCAGTCTAACTGGGGCTACCCACAGTGATGTCATCACGTCAGCATCCCCATATAAAGCCATGGTCAGCCTCACACCCTCCTCAGTTTGTTTCCCTTTACACTTGGGACTCCATGGAGCACTGTCACATCAGTTGACTGCCATTTTTTCTCAAACTTTCTGAATTTTATTTTCTCACCCTAGCTTTTATCACTTTATTCCCTAAAGTGATTCTCCCTTTTATTTTCTTTTATGCCAGGTGCCGACAACTTCTTCTGTCGCAGTGGCTGCGCACAGAAGATCTGCAGTAAGGATTTTCATGAGGCCTTTAGCACCAACCATGACATCCAGGCCTGCGAGACCTGTCATCATCATCAGGAGCTTAAATCTTTCCAAATGGAACAGAAGGTTGCTGCCATGGAGAAGTAGCTTCATGCTCGGAGCTCCTCTGCTTCCCCGGCAGTGTCCCCTGGCTCCCACTCTGTTAAAGCCCAGGGCAAGTCATCTGGGAGTGTTCTTGGTCACTATGCTTAGCACTGATCGCTTCAAGGTTGTCAACCAGACCAGCAGCGATCATCACTGCTGCCCACACCCTCTTGCCTCCAGGGTCAGCCTTGGCAGCCCTCTCCACTGGCACTCCTCAGCCTGGCAGTGGTTCATCATCAGTGGTCCTTTCTCTCCTCCCACCAACAATTCTCACTGCCTCTCTCACCCAGTCTGCTACAGGGGGGACTTTGGCAGTGCAGCCCATCGGTGCCACCAATGCTGGCTCTTGTCTTTGGGGTTTCCTCTACTCTGGCTGGTGCACCTGCCCCTGCTGAACATGCCTCCCCCTCCTCAGGAGCCGCAGTCAGGGAGCAGTGCTGGCCTGCTGGTGGTCGGCAATGGTCATGTGTCATCGGGCTTTTGGCCATCATCAAGACTTGCCCCCTCTCATTCGTTGATGTCATTGATGCCACCCTCTGAGCCAGGGTCAATTAAGACTATCACCCTGACTTCCTTCTACCAGATGAGGATGAGGAAGACGAGGGTGCTGGGGTCCAGACTCCTTCTAGCACCTCCACGGTCTACTCGGTGGGGATGATTCCTCCAGTTATGTCCTGTGGTCTCCCCCATACAACCCCTCCTTTGTCACTGTGATGCAGCAACTGCAGGCCGCCATGGGGTTCGATGCCACAGAGCAGGACGTTGACAAGCAGAACATGGCTCACTATTTAGGCCTGCCTGAGTCCCCTTCTATTATTATCCCTACTATGACTGATGCACAAGAGGATGCCACCATCATAGCTTGGTATAGGCCAAATCTGATCCCCCCCCCCAGTGCCCAGAAAGGCGGACAAACTATACTAGGCCCTCTCTGGGAAGCCCTTGGCCCCCTCAGGTGAATTCAGTGGTTATAAACACAGTCCATGACCATTCCAAGAGACCACAGCACCTCAGCTCTCTCCCTCCCTCCCTCCAGACAAAGAGTCCAGAAAATTGAGGAAGACTGGATCTGCTCCCTGGATATGCAGCTCACATGCCTGCACATCAAGGTCTGCCTTTCCCACATGAAGTAGCTCAGGATCTTCTTCAGTGATATAATCAGGTCACACCTATAGAACTTAGCTGTCAGGCGCTAGGATCACACGGAAACTTTCCTGCAGCAGTCTAGCAGGATACGCCAATGTCAGGCTCTGGCATCACAGCCCTATATAAGCGTGAGTGGCCCCACTCCCTCCTCAGTTCTTTCCTGCCGTTGACAATTCACACACAGACTCCACGGAAGCTTCATCGCTCAGTCGACTGCCAAACTTTTACTTCCCTTTTTTCATTACAACATTCGAATCACTGCTTTAAAGTGATTCCTTTTATTTTTGTATTGTCAAGAACTTCTCCTTTGTTCATTCTTTTCCATCATTGCTGCTGCAGAAAGAAGATTTCTTCAACCAATGACCATGAACTTTGTTACTGCAGTTTCTGGCTTGGTCACAACGCTTTTGCCTGCGAGCTTTGCCTGAAGTTCAACCTCACCACCCAGCAGTACCACAAGAAAGCCCTGCAGAAGTTCCTCATGGAGCAACAGGCAGCCAGCGGAGAGCAGGTGTCTTCCGGGGCTCCCCCCTCCCAGTCGCCAGCATCATCTTCAGGCCCTCAGGCCGCCTAGGCCTGGGACAAGTCCTCGGGGAAACATTCTCACCAGGATAAGGACCAGTCTAAGAACTGTTCCCCTCGATGGTGATTCTGGTCCCCATGGATTCTTCCTACTGTCGTGGCTCACTTCAGCTTCGACACCTCTCTCCATGCAGGTCTTTGCTGCTATCAGGTCTCACACGGTGGAGAATTCTACCGGCCTTCTTAAGGCTGCAGAGGGGTCGTTGGCCTCCAGGTCATTGGTCCCAGCCCTGGCGTCGCAACCTCTTGAACTGCAAGATCCACAGGTGCTGGGCCCCACTGTCTCTATTGCGGCTAGTGATTGGTTCTGGCTCTTTGCCCTCTTCATCGATACCTGTGTCGATGGTGCTTCCTTACCCTGCTGTCAACCTTAATGCAGTTCTCACTTCTGTAACCTCAGCTCTCATCCAACAGTTTGTTCCATGGCTTGGCCCTTGCCATCCTGTGCTCCTTCAGTGTCGATGCTAGTTCAACCTATCCACTCTGCGCCCTTTAGAGAGCCATCATTACTCCAGCTGTTGGTCCCTGCTGCAGAACAGGCTACCGGAGAGTAGAAATATCACCTTGATCTCATCCTCTCTGATGAAGAGGATGAAGTGGAAGATGTTAAGGTTGACTCCTCTGACAGGTATACTGTCTCCTGCAGGAGTGAGGATTCAGACAAACACACCCCTCCTTCTTTAATATAACAAAACTGCTCTTCTCCACTATGGAGCTCCAGACTGAGGAGGACAACGTTACAAGGAGGAACCTGGTGGATTTCTTAGAGATACCAGAATCTCCAGCCAAAATTATTCCTCCTCCTCCTCCTCTGCTTCCAGCACTGCAGGATGCTGCCAGTGCTGCCTGGCATAGGCCCACCTTGGTACCTGCCTTGCCCAGAAAGGCTGATAAGCTTTACCAGGCACCCTTTGGGCTGCCTTTCTATGCTGCCCAGCCGGAAAATGACTCTCTGGTTAATCAATTCAGTTCATGTCCAGTCAAAGGCACCCAAGCACCTTGGCTCCCCGGAATCTCAGAAGATTGATTTCTGGAGCAAGAGGACTTTTGCCTCAGCCATTTTGGGCTGGACTCTACTCATGGCAAGACCGCCTTCTTACCCAGGACAAGGCAGACTGCCTCATAGCTCGGGCCCAGGCTGTAGCTGCCAGTATAATAATAAAATTTATGTATAAAGCGCAATTCAAGTATCAGAGCGCTGTACAAAGTTAAAAACATAAATAGAAATAGAACAATAAAATATCTGAAATAAGTCAGTAAAATGAAGTTACAGATTAAATACACTAGTCTCCAAAAGCATGGCTAAATAAATAAGTTTTTATGTCCCAGCCAGGAACTTCTTGAGGCTGCTAAGCTTAATGGCCGTGGTCATTGTTAGTCCCTTTGGCCAGGTTGCTTATGAAGATCCCACAGTGGACCCTCAGGGTCCAGTAGGGACAATGCTCCAATGATCTGAATCAGCTGGCCCTTGTCTGCACCCCACTATGCAAGGTGCTTCAGTGGTGGATGGACCCTGGCAATCTCTTAAAAGGGGTCTTCTTTCTCTTATCTCCACCCCTCACCAAATTCTTACCATGGATGCTTCAGGTCTGGGTTGGGGAGAGCACCTAGGCCCTTTTCAGATCCAGGGGATCTGGTACCAGTGGAAGACCCACCTCCACATAAACATTCTAGAAATGTGGGAAGTTCTGTATGCTTTACAGGCCTTCCAGAACCATCTCTCTCTCCAGGCTCACTGTTGATGCAGTCGGACAAGCTCAGTGTAGTCTATTACATCAAACAAGCAAGAGGGAACCCATTCCTTCCCCCTGTATTGAGAGGCATTGAGGGTCTGGTACTGGGCTCTGAATCACAGTCTTTAACTGTCAGCCATCCATGTGTGGGGCACCTGAATTGCCTTGGCGGACAGCCTCAGCCCATCACAGTCCAGCATGCACGACTGAGAACTGCTGACCTTGGTCATGGAAGACCTGTTCAACAGGTGGAGTCATCCAGAGTTGGACCTTTTTGTGTCCCCATTCAGTGCAAAATTGCCATGTTTCTGCTTGCTAGATCCAGGGCCTGGGGTTTTTTGGTGAGGTGCGATGTCCCTCTCCTGGAAAGTGAAGTTTCTTTAGGCCTTCCCACCCTTTCCTGTGATTCATAGGGTGCTCATCAAGCTACAGATGGTGGGTGCCATCCTAATTCTGGTGGCTCCATTCAGGCCTAATCAGATATGGTTTCCATTACTGCAACAATTGGCCCTGGAACCTTCGGTTCCCTTGCCCCTTTGCAAGGGCCTGTTGACACAGGCTCAGGGGACCCTGGTCCATCCAGATTTCAAGTCCCTCTGGCTGCATGCCTGATTCCTGAACGATGGCCACTGCTCACTTCTGAGTCTCCCAGAAGGTGGCTGATGTCCTGGCGGCGGCCAGAAAACCCTCTGCCAGAGCCACTTACTCAATGAAGTGGAAGCAATTTGCTATATGGGTCACTTCCCCATCACCTGGACCCTTTCACTTGTCTGGTCAATCAAGTTCTAGAGTATCTTCGGTCCTTTTTGAATACAGGACTCCAGTATTCCTCTATTAAAGTGCACCTGTCTACTAGTTCAGCCTTTCATGTGCCTGCTAATGACTGTACTGTGGCCAACTTGGATGTGGTCAGTACTTTTATGAGAGTCATTCTCCACATGAAGCCTCCTATCCATAATCCGGTCCTGGCTTGGGACCTCAGTTTCGTTCTCAAGAAGCTGACCCTGCCTCCTTTTGAGCCAGCTGCATCTTGCGAGCTACACTTTCTTTCATGGAAAGCATTACTTTTAGTTGCTATTACTTCTGTTCAAAGAATTTCAGAGCTACAGGCTCTCATGTGTTAGCAGCCTTTCTTGATTTTTCACAAAAGACAGGGTCTCTTTGTGTACTAATCCTAAATTTCTTCCTAAGGTGGTGTCTGAGTTTACTCTAAATCTGTAAACCTGCGTATTTTCCAGAGCGTACCAATCCAGGGGAACCTTGCTCTAAACTTTGGATGTGCATGGAATTCTCAGGTACTAGACACACTGTACTAAGGACTGCAGAAAGCCCTCTTAGTTGTTTGTTTCTTTCACCCTTGGCAAAGAGGGCACTCCAGTATCTAAACAGTGCTTGTCCGAATGGTTGGCCAACTGTATTACTTTTTATTGTAGAACGTATGGTAAGGAACTTCCTGGTGTGGTTTATGGCCATTCAACCAGAGGCATGCCCACTTCTGTTGCCTGTTTCAGGGAAGTGTCAGGTGTGGAAATTTGTGCATCTGCCATTTGAAGTACTGTCTGCACATTCACCAAACACTACAGTCTGGACATTGTCTCCAGGAGAAGGGCAGGATTTGGCCTAGCTGTGCTTCAGAGCCTTCTTTCTTAGGCCTCTGGCCTCCTGCCACCCACACTGTCTTGCACTTAGCACTGTTTGGAACTCGTTCCATAGGTGTGATCTGTTGACAGAGATATCCCTGAAGAAGATAGAACGTTACATGAGAACTTACTGTAACAATAGATCTTCATTGGGGGTATATCAGTCATCAGGTCACACCTGTGGAACTTCACCATCGGTGAAGCAGGATCCACATGAAGATTTTCAGCAGTACCACTGGGGACACCTATGCAGACATAGTCTGCCATCGTTACCAACCCTGTAAAGCCATGAGCAGCCCCGCTCCCTCCTCAGTTTTTTTCCACTGTGAACTCTGATCGCATGGGTCTCCGCAGAGGCCCCAATGCAGTTTTGTGTCATTTTTGCCTACGACTTTATTTTACTTAGTTTTTCAGAATCTCTTGTTCACAAAGAGATTCTTCTACCTTGTTTATGTTGAGAGTTAATCCTTCCACTTCTCTCTTCCATTGCTGCTGCTGCTGCGGAAAGAAGGTTGTCTCAATGGATGAACTCTCTTTCTGTGGTCTGCTGTCTTGGGCCTGACCACGACATCGTGGACTGTGAGCTCTGCCATAAATTCAAACAAACCACCCTCAGGCGATGAAAAAAGGCTCTCAAAAAAATTCCTGATGTAATAACATAGCCAGTTCTGGGCAGGGGTCCTGGGGGGTGGGGGTCCCTCCTTCCCAGTCGCCGGCAAGTTCGACGAGCTCCCAGGTCTCTAAGGCCTGAGACAAGTCCTCAGAGAAAAGTCACAAAAAAGACCGAGACCGGGATTGCTTCCCCCGGTGATGTTCCCGCTTCCTGATGGCTTCTTCTTCTTGCTACGGGGGTACTCCATTGGCTGCGGCTGTGTCAACACCCGTCGCTGTCCAGGTCTCTGTTCCTGCCAAACTCATACCAACAGTGCCACCACCTGCCTCTCAGGGTGGCCAGTCATCAGACCCCTGTTTGTCAGTGCCTGGCTCATTGACGACGGCCCTCCTGTTGAGGTCTGATGCTTCTCCAGGTCCTCGGGCTTTGGGCTCCCAGGGCTCATGAATAGGTCGTCACACCCTGTGCCATTGACCCCTCCTCCAGCGATGCAGCAGTCTACAGTCATCGACCTGAACAAGCTTCTGACCAAATTTACCACAGTCTTGATTCATCAGCTGGGCACTTATAGACCTGGGTCCTATGCCCCGTCGACAGCCCTGTCATCATCGATGCCACTTTGGCCTTCTTGGGCTGTTCCCCTTAGGCCATCATTGGCTCCTTGTTTGTCGGACCTTGAGCTGAAACAGGTCAGTGTCGAGGAGGAGTATCATCCTGACCTCATCTTGCCAGAGGAAGAATTTCTTTCCTCTAACAAGTCCACTGCCACCTCAGTGAGTGAGGACTTTGTCAAACATAATCCGAGGCCTCCATCAGAGGACCCTACTTTCTTCAGTGTTATGAAGCAGCTGTCCTCAGCCATGGGCTTCCATACAGAGGAAGAGGAGGCCACCAGGCGGGTGTTGCCGGACTTTCTGGAGATCCCAGAATCTTCTCCTAAGGTCATTCCTCCTATCCTTCCAGCCCTGAGTGATTCCACCACTGCCATCTGGCACAGACTTGATGTGGTCCCATCCATGCCCCCAGGGGCAGATAAGTTATATCATGCCCCCCAGTGTGCCTTCCTCACTATACTGCCCAACCCAAGACCAATTCTGTGGTTATCAAGGCAGCTCATGATAGGTCAAAGTTGCCAGGTACTTCAGTTCCCCTTCCCCTGACAGGGAATCCTGCAGGATTGACCTTTGGGGTAGGAGGGTGTTTGCCTCCTCCACTTTGGGACTGAGGATTGCCAACTACCTCTGTCACATGATTACATAACAGAATACCATCTGGAAGAAGGGTAAGGCTGCTGCCCAGGCTCTCCCAGATTGTTCCCAGAAATGCAGGAGGTTCTCAGATGCTTGCAGAGTATAGAGTATATCAGCAAGAACCTCCTTAGGGCCCTCTGCGATATTTGAGATACTGGTGCCAAAGCTGCTGCTGCACTCCTGGCTGAGGCTCTCAGGCTTTCTGGCTGATTTCCAACAAAAGGTGGACAATGCCCCTTTCAGTGGGTCTAAACTGTTTGGGCCAGATGTTCAAAACATCATCAGTGAACTGGAGACATCTGGCAGGACTATTAAATCTGTCCACTCTGTTATATGCAGCCTAAGAGCAGACAGCGCCCTCCCTTTCGCAAGGTGTCCCACAAATCTGGAGCTCCTCCACCTTGCCTACCCCCTCCTCCTGTGCCACAGCTAAGCATCCTAGGGGTGACGAATCAGCCCAGCAGCTGGGTCCGCCTCCACTTAACTCCTTGCTGGACCCCCCCCCCTTCCGGTCCCTGACCAAGAAGTGGTTGGAGGTCGGTTCTTCCTTCATCTCAGTCAGTGGAGAACCATTACTTCAGATGCCTGGATTCTTCAGATTATAGAGAAGGGTCACACTCTGGAACTCATAGAGCTGCCCCCAGAGACTCCTCCAGTACCTTCAATCTATAGCCCGGCCCACCTGTCCGTCCTCCAAGGCAAGGTACAGTCCCTCCTGCGCAAAAAGGTCATGGAGCCAGTTCCCAGGCACCAAAAGAACAGGATTTTATTTCAGTTTCTTCCTGGTCCCCAAAAGAACCAGATTTGAGGCCCATTCTGGATCTTATGGACCTCAATCTGTATGTCCAGTACAAAATATTCTGCAGGGTCACCTTGCCTGGCCTGATGCCTCTACTCAAGCAGGGTGACTGGCTGTGCTCTCTGGACATGCAGGATGCTTACCTGCATATCTTGGTGTTTCCACCATACAGGAGATTCCTCCAGTTTCTTTTTCAGGGTGAGCATTACCAGTTCAAAAGTATTGCCCTTTAACTTATCCTCTGTACCGCAGGTATTTACAAAAGTGCTTAGCAGCAGTAGCTGCAGCTCTCAGAAGGGAGGGACTGTATGTTTTCCCCTATCTGGATGACTGGCTCCTTAAAGCCCCGTCCAGAGAGTAGCTCCTTCAGACTCTGGAAAGAACCTTTCAGCTATTTCTTTCCCTGGGCATCACTGTCAGCCTGCCTACATCTGTCCTGATCCCATCCCAGAGGCTGCAATGTACAGGGGCGCTTCTTGACTCTGCACCAGGCAAAACCTTCCTTCTTC
The DNA here is from genome assembly GCA_016271365.2 of Neoceratodus forsteri. Classification (NCBI taxonomy): domain Eukaryota; kingdom Metazoa; phylum Chordata; order Ceratodontiformes; family Ceratodontidae; genus Neoceratodus; species Neoceratodus forsteri. The sequence goes on from CM057456.1 coordinate 179,409,946, forward strand.
AAAACAGGGCAGGACGGTTCCATGGCACTGAGCGAAGGTGTTGGCTTGGTACGCTGGGGACATGGGTTTGTGCCCCGAGCCTGGGTGTCGGGAGCAGAGGCCAGCATGGAGGGAGTTTACAGCACCCATTGAATGCTTCCCTCCTGGGGGTGGGGGGGCAGGCCTTGGGCACCTGGTGGTGGCTTGGGCGATGTTCTAGACAGTGTGAGGCCTCAACACGCTGCTGACCGTCCCCACCCCAGGTTGCCATTATGACCAGCCCAGTAAGGGTGGGGGCAGTGGGGAGGGCAGAAAATTGCCCCCAGTCGATTGTATGATGGCCTCCGGTCCTCCGTCACCCGAAGCCCCGTAAGTGTCCGGACTGACTCCCGCAGCACCCGGGATATGTAGTTGCACTTCTTCCCCAGAAGGGAGGGACCCACCCAACGAAGGGTTACGTCGGGTTACCCGGAGGGGCTGCAAATATGGGGATGGTGGATGGCGGCAGGGCAGAACAGCGGCAGGTGCACATAGGAGATTTGAAGGAGTGGCCGATTGGGGGTGCCTGGGAAGGAGTAAAAAAAAAAAAAAATCAGGGCAGAGTGCCTCATTGCCCAGGCTCTGGAGGTCACCCAGAGTGTCTATATCCCTGCAAAGGTATACCTGGGGCTATTGGGTCTGATGGCCACGGCCATTCCAGTGGTTCCCGTGGCCAGGCTGCACACGCGAGTTCTCCAGTGGACATTCAGGGTGCAATAGGACCAACACACGGACGAATTAGATCGGTTACTGCTGATCTCCTCCCAAATCTGCAAGGTACTCTAGTGGTGGATGGACCCACAGAACCACTTAAAAGGGGTCCCAGTCCAGATTTCCTCCCCCAGCAGATCCTCACCACAGGTATCTCAGGTTCGGGTTGCAGACCGCATCTGGGTCCCTTTCAGACTCAGGGATCTTTGTCCCAAATAGAAACCTCTCTGTATGTCAATGTCCTGGAGATGCAGGTGGTCCTGTATGCCTTGTAGGCCTTTCAGAACCATCTCCTCCCAGGCCAGCTCTTGATCCAGTGGGACAATCTTAGTGTTGTCTATTATATTAATAAGCAAGGGGGGACGCAGTTGTACCCCCTGTGCAGGGAGGCCATGAAAGTATGATACTGGGCAATAGACCACAGTCCGATCCTCTCAGCGGTCCACATCCCTGGTGTGCTAAACACCCTGACCGACTGTCTCAGCAGGACACAGTCAAGCATGCACAAATGGGAACTTCTCTCATCCGTCACAGAAGATCTGGTCGCCAGATGGGATCATCAAGAGTTGGACCTTTTTTCGTCCCCACTCAATGCACAACTGCTCAGTTTGTGCTGGCTAGATACAGGGCTTGGAGTTTTCTGGCGAGTCGCGTTGTCCCTCTCCTGGAGCAGGAGGTTCCTTTATGCCTTCCCTCCAATTCCTCTGATTCAGAGGGTGCTAATCAAACTTCAGATGGAGGGGGGCCAGCATAATCCTGGTCGCACCATCCTGGGCATGGCAGATATAGTTTCCATTACTGCAACAGTTAGCAGTGGAGCCTCCAGTCCCTCTGCCTCTCTGCAGGGATCTGCTGATGCAGGCTCAGGGGGCCCTGGTCCATCCCAAACTTAAGTCCTTTCGTCTGCATGCCTGGCTCCTGAGGACATAGCCATCACCCAGTTTGGACTGTCCCAGAGGGTGGCAGGTATCCTTGCGGCAGCTCAGAAGCCTTCCACTAGAGCCACATATGCCATGAAGTGGAAGAGGTTTGCCATCTGGGCTGCCAAGCATCATCTGGACTCTTTCTCTTGTCTGGTGAGCCAGATTCTGGACTACCTGATCTCTCTGTCAGACTCAGGCCTCCAGTGCTCCTCCCTCAAGGTGCACTTTTCGGTCATATCTGCCTTTCATGAGCCTGTGTGTTGCTTCATTGTGGCTGAATTGCATGTATCCCATACTGTAGTCGGGTGCAACATGTATCTGAAACCTCCAGTCCATTCCCCTGTCTCAGCTTGGTATTTGAACTTTGTTATGAAGGACAGCAAGCAAAGAATCACGGCACACCCTCCACACAGAAAACAAGTAGGAATCTTAGTTGATACTTCATCAGAACTTTCCAGTCCTTTATTACTGCACAAATGACAACAGCCCTTTCGGGTACTGGAGTGTGGCAAGCAAAAAAACTTCTTGCATTTCACCTAATCCTAGGCTTTGACGAAGATGTTGCCTCCTAGTGTAAACTCATTTTTATTGCCCACAAAAGTGGTCACATTTTAGTTATTTAAAGTGTTACATGTGTATTTATACCAATTCAATAACAATACCCCACACTGTGAATAAATACAGGATTTCTACTTATTTATTCATACACTCATACCATTTACTACTAAAGGACAAAGTAAAAGTTCCCTACAATATATCCACTTACCGTGCTCCTTAAAAAGTGTACTGGAATATTTATATTCCTTCCATTCTAGTCAAAACCTCATATACTTATTTACAAAGGGCATGGAGAGGGAACAGGAAAGTCTATTTCCACTATACCCTTATGATGGGGTAGGCTCATTTTATCACCGTGACTATATATATATATATATATATATATATATATATATATACACACACACACACACGCACACATAAAGAGGTATCGGCATGCATAGTTACATCAGGATTCCTTATGGGAGGAGCTGTCTGTTCCTCTGTCCCAATTTGGGATTTGAACTTTGTTATGGAGGAGTTGACCCTGTCTCTGTTTGAGCCAGTTGAAAGTAACTACACTTTCTTTCCTAGAAAGCTTTACTTTTAGTTGCAGTTACTTCTGCTTGAAGGATTTCCGAGCTTTAGGCTTTCTGGTGTGAGGAGCCTTATTTGATTTTTCACAAAGACAGGGTGTCTTCATGCACAAATCCTACAATCTTACTTTGAGATGGTTCCTGCAGTAGGTCTTTACAAGTAGGACTGTGCCCCCTGGCATCAGGACCGCACAGCAAAATTGTAGCTAGCAATCAATGGCGGGGACCTCCCCTGACGTCAAGGTGATGGACGTCAGCATGACTATAAATAGGCGCCCCTGCCCGCCTCCAGTTCTTTCCCGCTGTTGACCTGAATCGTCGGACCTCACGATGAAACAGTTTCAGTTGCCCACCATTTTTTTGAGTTATCGTTTAAATTGTTTAAATTCTCCAGCATTGTATGTCGTCTCGTTGGCCCAAGAAAAAGTGCTCCAAGTGCGGAAGTGCGGCATGCAGATCCTGTACAGAGACGACCACTCCCACTGCATCCTCTGTTTGGGGTCTAAACACCAGACCGCAGATTGTTCTGTCTGCCAGGCCTTCAACCAGGCCACATGCACCCTTCGCCAGAGGACCCTCAATGCCTATTTATTGAAACAACGACTGGCACCAATGGAAAGAGAGCTCCAGGAGCTGAGGGAATGATCGTCACCTGTCCCGGAAAAGTAGGAGAAACGCCGGGAGCTGAACCGTTCTCCTCAGAGGAAAAGCAGCCAGATAGTCGATGTCATTTCAGGTGGGACCTCCACCTCCATGAGTACCCCACCTCCTTGGCCTTTGTCTGCTCCAGCAGATCGGACACCTTCTCCCCCCCCCCGCCAAGGTCAGTGGGCAGTCAGGGGTTTCCTCTTCTGAGGAAGAGTTGCGGTACCTGCTCCTAGCTTGGCCGATAAGCCGCCCTCTGGCCCTGCTGCCTGGTGCCAAGCCCAGGTTGATCAGCCTGACTCCAGCCTCCCGGCTTCTGTCAGCCCAGCCGTGATCTGTAAGTGGACCGTCAGCTCCTCCGACGTCCACCAGACCGTCGCCTCTAAGTCTGTCACTGGCTTGCCCAATGACTGCATGGTGACTGCTCTCCCGTCGGACTCCCTTGTGGTCCCCGACATCCGGTGGAGCGAGCTTGCAGGTTCCCCACCTTCCCACAAGCACTCTCCTCTAGGGAATTGCTGACCCTACCTGACCTTTTTGGGCCTGATTCTCAGGAGCCCTTAATGTCGGACATCCATGAGACCCCTGCCTCTCCGGCAGACCTGTCCACGGGGGCCCTTCCAGACTTACCCCCTTCGCCAGTCATGGTCCCGCTGTTGGATAGGCACCCAATGCCAAATCCTTCGCCAGACCCTTTTGGGGGTGGGATGGACCAGAATATCCCTGGACCTTCGGGGGTTCCACCTCTGACCTCAGACCTGCCGACAGACCCAAGCCCCAGTGGTCCCTCTGCACCACCACCCTCTGGACCTTATGCTCACCCTCCGTCAGGCCCAACAGGTTACTACCATGGCTACCCACCACAGTTTCCCCTGTACCCAATGCTAGGGGGTGCAACACTGGGCTACCTGCCTCCAATGCCAGGTTACCCGATGCTGGGTCAGGCTCTCCATTACCAAGGTTACCAGTACCCTTACTGGTACCAACCACCTAGCTACCCCTCTTATCCCATGGGGTACCCAGGATACCCTCCACCACCACCACCTCCTCCAACTCCTCAGCCAGAACACCAAGAATCCATCCTGGCTTGATGGAAGGACGCCAAGTTACAACTCCTACAAGAGTTGGGTCAAACCCAGCAGGTGGTCAGAGCTACCCCATCCCACAGGGTACCACCAGGAAGCCCTGCTCCTTCCAGCAGAGTTTCTGACAGGGATGCAGGTGCTGTGTCATTGGGCATCTCTCTGGGGACCAAGGTTACGGAGGTGATTCCAGATGCCACTTCTTTGCCAAGTAGGCCAGAATCCTCTGACTCCGGCGAAGATTCGGACGTGGAGGACGTGTCGGAACCCCACTCTCCCATAGAGCCTCAGCCAAAGGAGTCACCTAAATCTCCCCTGGAGGATCTGTCTTTCGCAGAACTCCTCCAGTTAATTCAAAGGTCCTGTGGGTGGGTGGGTGTCCCAAGAATTAGACCCTAAATGCAGAAGACTTGCGGAGCATCTGGACCTGGTTAATGCGGACCCCTTCCCCATCCCACCTTGGACGGGGCCGCATGAAGATCTGACATCTACAATTTGGCAACAGCCGTCGTCTGTTCCTGCGATTTCAAAGAAAGCCGACAGGACTTACCACCCCCCGGAAGGGGTTTCCCACCTAACCGCTCAACCTAAGGTGGACTCTATCATCATAACTGCAGCGCACGATAGGTCAGCTCAACCCAAACATCTCAGTGCCTCTCCTCCTGACAGAGAGTCGAAACAGATGGACAGATATGGACGCAAGGTCTGTACCTCCTCTACCTGCACCATACATTCACTTAACTACATAGCCCACATGGTGGCTTTCCAGAAGTCGGCCCTGTCCGACCGGGAAAAGGACATCCTAGAAGTACCTGACAAACAACTCAGGAACAAACCTCTGGACAACATCAGGCTGAAGAAATCCTCCTGCCAGCATGCTCTACGAGCAACCTATGACTCGGTCGATTTGGTGACACACTGCACGGCTACGGGTGTCTGTCTAAAGCGCCTTGCATGGCTCTCCATCTTGCAGATTTGGCACAAGATGTACAGAGCACCCTTTTTGGACGCTTCTTTCAGGGGTACAGTTCTATTCTGGGGCAATGCTAAAGACATAATCACTGAACTGCAGGAAAGTGGCAAATCCCTCAGATGTCCGCTCGATGTATCGCCCGGGTCAGAAACCCAAGCAGAATTGTTGTCACCCCCAACTGAAATGGAACAAACAGAACCAGGACAGACACCAAAACAAGCATCAGGCCCCTGGCTCTGGCGCTCAAACCCCCCAGGCTACGTTCCCAAAGACAGCCACTGGTGGCAAGACACCCCTCTCCTCAGAATCCTGACTTACGGGCCCCTGACCCCCGTTACTTCCCCTCCCTGTGGAGGAACTAGTGGGGGAAGATTCAGCCTCCACCTGGAAGGGTGGAAAGCCATAACCGCAGATGCGTGGGTCCTACAACTAGTCGCAAGAGGTCACTCGATAGAGTTTCTGGAGAGACCACCCACCAACCCTCCGGGAAGGTCTTATTACCTGTTAGGTCAACAAAGTTTGGTCCTACATGAAATCAAAGCTGTACAGCAAAAATCAGCCATAGAGCAGGTTCCAACAGAGCAGATAGAAAGGGTTTTTCTTCCCACTTCTTCCTAGTACCAAAAAAGACTGGAGATCTCAGGCCTATCCTAGATCTCAGCATGCTCAACCTTTTCGTGGAATACAAGAGGTTCTGCATGTTGACACTTCAGGGACTCTTGCCCCCTGCTCCAACCAAACAATTGGCTGTGTTCCTTGGATATGTAGGACACCTACCTACATATCCCCATTCTACTGGCCCACCGCCACTTCCTCAGATTTTCCTTCCAGGAGGAGCATTTTCAGTTCAGAGCCTTCCCCTTTGGCCTCTCTTCGGCACCTCAGGTTTTCACCAAGTGCCTAGCGGTGGTATCGGCGACCCTGTGTCACAAGGGCATTTAGGTGTTCCCGTACCTGGACAACTGGCTGTTTTCAGCACCATCCCAGGACAGTCTGAAGGATTCCCTTTCCTTCACCCTGGACCTTTTCTCCAGACTTGTCATCACGGTCAACTACCCGAAGTCTCAGCTGTCACCCTCTCAGCATCTCCAATTCATTGGAGCAGTGCTGGACATGGTCCATGGAAGGGCCTTCCTTCCCACCGACAGGGCGGAGACCCTTATCCTACAAGTCACACTGGTGGTCTCCTCTCGGATCACAGCGCACTCTATCTTAAGACTGCTGGGCCTTACGGCATCCACCATACCCACAGTTCCTTTGGCCAGACTGAACATGAGGGTGACCCATTGGTCTCTCTGAGTCCAATGGGATCAACGTTTGGACAACATGGACCAGATGGTGCTAGTCTCCAGCAGCCTGCAGAGGGATCTCCTTTGGTGGCAGGACCTTTCCAGCCTCTCAGTGGGGTCCCATTCCACTCCCCACCGCCTGCCATGACTCTCACATCAGATGCCTCAAATCTTGGATGGGGGACCCACCTGGGAGACCATCAAACACAAGGGACATGGGCCCCCATTGAGGAGAATCTTCACATCAATATCCTGGAGGCAAGAGCAGTGCTTTATGCTCTCCAGGCATTTCAGCCCCTCTTAGTTCCGGTAATACTTCTCATCCATACTGACAACATGGCAACAGTCTGGTACATCAACAAACAGGGAAGCACCCACTCATACCACCGTTGCAAGGAAGAGGTGTGGTACTGGGCAGTTCAACACAGCCCATCTTTGATAGCAGTCCATGTGCCAGGTGTGCACAACATTCTGGCGGAAAGTCTCAGCTGATCGGTCGCCAAGGCTCACGAGTGGGAATTAAAGCAGGAGGTAGTGGAAGATCTCTTCCTTCGGTGGGTCGGCCAGAAATAGACCTCTTCACCTCCCCATCCAACGCAAAACTACCCAGCTTTTGCTCGCTCATTCCCAGGAGTGGTGTTTTTTGGCGAGACACACTGTCTCTATCTTGGGGAGATTTCTGTACGTTTTCCCTCCCTTTCCTATTCTGCAGAAGGCTCTGCTGAAGATACAGGCAGAGGGAGTGCAAATGATCCTTATTGCTCCCCTATGGCCTCGGCAGATATGGTTTCCATTGCTACAATAACTAGCACTGTAACCCACAGTACCTCTTCCTCTTTCTTATGACCTTCTGTCCCAGGAGCAGGGCACCCTGGTACATCTAAGCCTCAAATCGCTCCACCTTCATGCCTGGCACCTTTGGTCATAGCGGTTTCTCACTATGGCGTCTCTTCCACAGTCGCTCAGGTCATAGTGGAGGCCAGGAAACCCTCCACTAGAGCCACGTATGCTATGAAGTGGAAAAGATTTTCTATCTGGGCCACAGCCAAAGACCTAGACCCATTTTCCTGCTTGGCTTCCCAGGTTTTAGAGTATCTCTTGCATCTGTCAGAGTTGGGCCTCAGTTATTCCTCTCTGAAGGTCCATGTCTTTACAGTTTTGGCCTACCACCTTCTGCTGGAGGGCAGAACTCTAGCTCAGGGGATCCTTCACCTCAGACCTCCTATCCGGAATCCTGTTCCCCACTGGGATCTTAATTTTATTTTAGAAAAACTTACTTTGCCCCTTTTTGAGCTGGCAGCAAGTAGTGATATGCATTTTTTGGCATGGAAAATACTCTTTTTAGTTGCTATCACTTCAGCTTGAGGATTTTCAGAGCTTCAGGCTGTAGTTTGTAGAGAGCCTTACTTAATTTTCCACAGAGACTGGGTGGCTCTGTGGACTAATCCATCCTTCCTTCCTAGTACCCAAAAAGACAGGAGATCTCAGGCCTATCCTAGATCTCAGCATGCCCAACCTGTTCGTGGAATACAAGAGGTTCCGCATGTTGACCCTGCAGGGATGGTTACCCCTGCTCCAACCCAACACTTGGCTGTGCTTCCTGGATATACAGGATGTTTACCTCCATATCCCTTTCTATCGGCCTGTGGCCGCTCCCTGAGGTTCTCTTTTCTGGAGGAACATTTCCAGTTCAGAGCTCTTCCAGTCAGCCTGTCCTCAGCACCTCGGATGTTCACCAAGTGCCTAGCATTGGTATCAGCGTTCCTACACCGCAGGGGCATTTATATGTTCCCATACCTGGATGACTGGCTTTTCTCAGCCCCTTCTCCGGACAGTCTGAAGGAATCCCTTTCCTTCACTCTGGACCTATTTTCCAGTCTGGGCATTTCAGTCAACTACCCCAGAGTCCCAGCTGTTGCCTCTAGCACCTCCAATTTATTGGAGTGAGTGCTGAATCTGATCAGAGCCTTTCTTCCGACCGTGGAGCAGGACCCTAATCTCTCAAGCGGCGTTTGTGGCTTCATCCTGGTGGACCACAGTGGGTTCGGGTCCCTCGACTGCTGGGGTTGATGGTGGCTGCCATACCCACAGTCCCTCTGGCCAGGCTGCACATGAGGGTTACCCAGTGGTCTCTGCGAGTCCAGTGGGACCAGCGCCTGGACGACATGAACCAGAAGGTCCTGGTCTCCAGCAGCCTTCAGAAGAATCTCCTTTGGTGGTAGGACCCGGCCAACCTTTTGGTGGGGTTCCCTTTCCACCCTCCATCTCCCTCCATGATTCTCACCTTCGATGCCTCAGACTTGGTATGGGGAGCACATCTGGGAGACCATCAGTCTCAAGGCACTTGGTCACCTATGGAGGAGAACCTTCAGATCAATATTTTGGAGCTTTTCAGTCCCTTCTGATTCTGGGAACACTTCTCATCCAGACAAACAACATGGTCACTGTCTGGTACTTAAACAAACAGGGAGGCACCTGGTCTTACCCCCTTTGCAGGGAGGTGATGCGGGTGTGGTACTGGGCCGTACAGCACAGCCTATCCTTGACAGCAGTCCACGTGCCAGGTGTTCACAACATTCTGGCGGACAGTCTCAGCCGATCAGTAGCCAGGGCTCACGAGTGGGAACTAAAGCAGGTGGTAGTAGAAGACCTGTTTCTTCAATGAGGTCAGCCAGACATAGATCTCTTTGCCTCCCCATCCAATGCAAAACTACCCAGCTTTTGCTTGCTTGCTCGTTCCCGGATGTGGTTCTTTTTGTCGAGATGCACTGTTTCTTTCCTGGACAGGGAGATTTCTATACACTTTCCCTCCCTTTCCTATCCCATAGAAGGTTCTGCTGAAGCTTCAGGCAGAGGGGGCACACATGATTCTCATTGCCCCCCTGTGGCCTCAACAGATTTGGTTCCCGTTGCTGCAGCAGTTGGCACTGGAACCCCCAGTACCTCTTCCTCTCTCTCACGACCTTCTGTCCCAGGAGCAGGGCACTCTGGTACATCTGAGCCTCAAGTCTCTTCATCTTTATGCGTGGCACCTGTGGACTTAGCGATTTCTCACTATGGCATCTCTTCCAGAGTCACTCAGGTCTTAGTGGAAGCTGGAAAATCCTACATGAGATCCACTTATGCTATGAAGTGGGGGAGATTTTCCATATGGGCATCAGCTAAAGGCTTGGACCCTTTCTCCTGCTCAGCCTCCCAGGTTTTAGAGTACCTCTTGCACCTGTCAGAGTTGGGCCTCAGTTATTCTTCCCTGAACGTCCATCTCTCTGTGGTTTCGGCCTACCACCTCCAGGTGGAGAGTTAAACCCTAGCACAGCTAGAGGTTTCCAGAACTTTCCTGAAGGGGATCCTTCACAGCAAACCTCCAGTCCAGAATCCCCCCCCCCCCGATCTTATTTTTATGCTAGAAAAGCTTACTTCTAGGGACTTGGATATGTTGTTCAATCCACACTGTCTAGCAGGTTCCTTGCCACTTTAAATCTTGCCGGAACGTCTTCAAGCTGGCTCCTCCCACCCACCCGGGTGATAAAACCCTCGGCTCCACCCCATGACACCAGATCTTCCTTACCGCTTGGAAGCTCAGGTCCCCTCCTTAGCGCTCTGCGTTTTAGGCCTGGATCCTAATTCAGAAGTTCCAAAAATTTTTTTTAAATTCTCTAGCCTTAGGTCTTCATCTTCCCTCGCGGCTGTGATGGATAAATCCACTCCTGGCTTCCATTGGTGCCCTTGCAGGCAGAAAATGTCCCAGACCAACCCGCACTCCACGTGCGTCTATTGCCTGGGTCTTGCTCACGATCCGTAGGCCTGTCATCTCTGCAAATCCTTCACGGCTTCAGTTCTGGAAGACCGCACTGCCCGACTCCAACTGGGGTGCCCCAAGAGACTGTTCCCACCAATGAAGTCGAAGGAGGCCTTTTGGGCGGTGTCCACAGCTGCGGGCTCCGCGGAGCAGCTGGAGCAGTTGATCGCCCTCGAGGAGGAGGAGGAGGAGACTCAGGCCGCATCTTCTTCCTCCTCCTTGGCCTCAGCATTTATACCACTCTCATTGGGCTCCTCCTACACTGCTTCTTTCAAGGAGCTTTGTCAGTCTCTCTCTCCACCAAGGGAGAAGGACCCTCAGGACACTCGAGTAGGTCAAGGAAAAAGGAACCGAGAGGTATGTCCCACCGTCGACGTTCGTGGAAGTGGGAGAAATCCCCTTCACCGGACCATCTGCTCTGGACTTCAGTCGAGGTTGCGGCTAAGGCCGCTGGCTTCACGGTGTCCCCGTCAGGTCAGCCAGCCAAGACACCCATCGATGCGGTTGAGATTTTTCTCGACCCGTTGGACGGGTTGTTGACTGGAGAAGCCTACAACCCTTCTTCACCGGTTCCCTGGTGTTAACCGAGGACTTGCCCGTGCCTCCTGTGCTGAAGTCCCCGGTCAAGGACCCTGAACAGAGGGATGAGCGGGTTTTCCCCGCTCCCTCTTTGTCCCACCCTCAGTGACCCCAAAGGTCTCGGTCCTCTTCCATGTCGGGTAGATCCCGCCAACATCGGCGGTCTTGGTCCCAGCATCATGGAAAACGGCATCGCTGCTCGTCCTCTTCAGAGGATAGGCTCTGACGCAAGTTGCGTCAGTGCTATGAGGACATGATGTGGCAACAACTTTTGTTAGCCAGTAATAAGCCAACTCCATTGCCTTCTCCAGCCATTAAGTGGTTGTCGCCCGAATGACCAAAGCAACCCCTCGTTGTTGTCGAGGAGCCGACCCTGGCACCGGTTGCTCGGCCAAAACCGGCTGCTCCACCCATTGTGATGGAACCACTGCCTCCTCAACCTAAGACTGGGGCCCCGACCAAGTATTCTCGGTCTGGTCAGGGCTTGCCCCACAGGTTGTTGGTCACACTCACTCCCGATCGGCCTCAGCAGGTGGAGGGTGGCTCAGGTGCTCTCCAGCTGTTCGCGGACTCCTCCTTGTACTCCAGGCCCCTTGACCTGGAATCTGCAGGGGGATCAGTCGGTAGACGAGAGCCCATCCTCGTTCTTGGGAATCCTTCAGCTCATCTCAGAGTCCACTGGGATGCAGCTTGAACCTGTACAGAAACGGGCCAGGTATCCCCTCACGGAGATACTGAACCGAGGGGATTCCCTTACGGAGGCCTTCCCTGTGGCGAAGCCATTTGTCGACCAGCCCTGGAGTTGTGTGACTGCATCCTGTCCTGCGCCTTCGGCCAGGATGGCTTGCTAGTACGCAGTACCCACTGGTTCCCTCTCTGGTTTTTCGGAGCACCCTTCTGCAGAGGGGCTGGTGACCGATAGCATTTTCCGGCGTTCCGGGAACGCTCAGGACCTGGAAAAACCACCTGACAAGGAGTCCAAAAAGCTGGACTACTCGGGGCAGAAGGTTTACGCTGCTTCCTCCCTAGGTCTTTGACAGGCTAGCTCAGCAATACTGATGGCACATTTTTCACACACCCTTATGGGTTCCCTGGATGAGGTGATTTCTCATCTCTCGGCTGACCTTCAGACGACGGTCAAGCAGGTGCAGGATTAGGGAAGGGTGGTGGCCAAGCAACAGCTCCAAACTTCTTTGGATATTGGTGACTCTTGTGCCCAGTCAGTAGCGGCCGCAGTAGCCATGTGCCGCAGGGCTAGGCTGCAGATCTCCACCTTCACGGTGGATACCCAGCACAAGCTGGCAGACGTTCCCTTCCTGGGCACCGACTTGTTTAGGCCAGGGTGGAAGGCCATCTCCAGAGAATCGAGAAGTTCAGTGCCACCTTGGACTCAGTCACATCTGCTCAGAAGGACAAAAGCCGCCAGCAGCAGTGTAAGCCCTTTTGCCCTTCCGCCCCTGCGGCACGTCCAGCCCAGGAGCACCAGCAACAGGGCCAGCAGGCTCACACTTGGCACCCTAAGGCCAAGTCTGCTGCTTCCTCTAGTAGGAAGCCTGGAGGGAAAGGTCCAGGTGGTCCCTCAGCCGGCCCTTCCTCCAAGCCTGCCCAGTGACGGGTTGAGGGGTGTCACCCCCAACCTCGTCACTCCTCCCCAGGTTTCCCCCATGGGGGGACGGCTCCACCACTTCCTTTCCACCTGGTCTGCTATCACCATGGACCGTTGGGTGTTAGAAGTGGTCGGCAGGGGTCTGCCTCTGGAATTCAAGCAGTCTCCTCCCCATTGAGCCGTCGCCCCACGGGGGGCTGTGGGTTCCGCAGCCTCTCTGTCTGCTCATCGAGCCGACATTGCTCTGCTCCTCCAGAAGGAAGTAATCAGCGAGGTGGCAGACCCTCCTCCAAACCCGGGGTTTGTGTCCAGGTACTTCCTGGTCCCAAAGCGGATGGGGGGCTGGCGCCCCATTCTTGACCTGCACGACCTGAACAAGTTCCTAAGGTCGCGCACCTTCAGGATGGTCACTCTGGCTCAGATCATTCCATCCTTGGAACCAGGCATATGGTTTTGCTTTCTGGATCTCCAGGATGCATTTTTTCACGTCCCAATCCGTCCATCTCATCAGCGAGTCCTCCACTTCAGAGCAGAGGGATCACTTTATGAGTTCCAGGCCATGCCCTTCGGCCTCTGTCCAGCTCCCAGGGTCCTCACCAAATGCATGGCAGTGGTGACAGCATTCCTTCAGCGCCGAGGGTCCAGTTGTGCCCTTACCTCGACCACTGGCTGATTGCAGCCTCCTCCAGGTCAAAGGTGGAGCGGTCCAGGGATCTGGCCCTCCAGGTCTGCTCTCAAATTGGCCTCCTAATCAACTAGGCCAAATCGGAACTCGTGCCATCACAGGTGATTCAGTTCATCGGGGCAGAGCTCATCTCTCTTCGAGCCAGAGGCCAGTTCCCAGCGGACAGGGCCAAGGTCCTTTCCTCCTTTGCCCAATCATTTCTGGTTGGGCAATTGCGCCCTGCCCAGGACTTCCTGCATCTTCTGGGCCTCATGACAGCCTGCACTAGCGTGGTTCGTTGGGCCCGCTGGCATATGCACCCCCTGTAATGGGGGCTGGCCCGCCAGTGGTCACAGTGCTCCGGTCCTTTGGACCAGCCGGTGACCGTGACCCAGAAGATGTGGGACGGCCTGCACTGGTGGCTCTTCCCAGCTCATCTGCAGGAGGGTATCCCGTTTGTCCGCTCTGAGCTGACAGTCACTCTAACAACCAACCCCTCTCTGATGGGTTGGGGTGCCCATCTGGGGGATCTCCGAACCCACGGCCTCTGGTCCCCTCAGGAGTCTCAATGCCATATCAACCTGCTGGAGCTTCGAGCAGTTCGACTAGCCCTCACCGCCTTCACTCCGTTTGTACGGGGTCAGGTGGTTCAGGTCCAGACGGACAACACCACGACGATGTACTATCTCAACCATCAGGGCAGGACGCACTCCTTGCCTCTGTGCAAGGAAGCTCTCTGCATTTTCCTCTCGTGATCAGCCTGGAGGCGGATCTCCTAGCCATCCATGTGGCAGGAGCCTCCAACAGTCTGGCCGATGCCCTCAGCTGGAAAGGCGCTGCATCTCACAAGTGGTCTCTCCTGCCAGAGGTAGTACAAGACCTGTTCTCCCATTGGGGCACCCCTCAGGTGGACCTGTTCGCCTCCAGGGAGAATGCGAAGCTGAGGCTGTTTCACGCCTGTCCCCCTCAACAGGGCTTGCTGCAGGGGAATTCCTTCTCAAGGCCGTGGACCCCGGGCCTCTTTTACGCCTTCCCTCCATTTCCCTTGATCCACAAGGTGCTTCTCAAGGCGAAGAGGGACAAGGCGCAGGTGATTCTGGTAGCCCCAGACTGGCCTCACCAGTTCTGGTACCCAGATCTCCTCAGTCTCAGCTCCAGGCTCCTGAGACGCTTTCCAGCCTGCCTGGACCTGATCTCAGTCAACAAGGTGAAGGTTCTCCACCCAGACCTTCAATCCCTGCACCCGATGGCCTGGTTCCAGAATGGCTAGAGTTCCAGGCCTTGTGTCTTTCCGACGAGGTCCACAATGTCGTTGAGGTGTCCCATAAGGAATCAACCAGAAAATGCTATGCCTTCAAATGGAAGAGATTCTCCATTTGGTGTCAGGACAAGGGGTTGGACCCCTCTACCTATCCATTGGCTAGTATTTTGGACTACTTGTGGTCCCTTTCTCAGCTAGGACTTCAGTCGACGACCCTTAAGGTGCACCTGGCAGCCATCTCTGCGTACCGGGCGCAGGCCGAAAAGCAGTCGGTGGCCCAGGAGAAGGTGGTCGGGCGCTTTTTCAAAGGCCTAGACCACATATCCCCTCCGGTGCGAGAACCTCCACCTCCGTGGGATCTACTGCTGGTATTGGCTAAGCTCATGGGCAAGCCATTCGAACTGATGCACAGGTGTGATATCTCTCACCTGTCATAGAAGACCGCCTTCTTGGTGGCTATTATGTCAGCCAGAAGGTTGGGAGAGCTTCAGGCACTTTCCATCGAGCCTCCCTACCTGGTCTTTAACAGGGACAAGGTTGTCCTTTGCCCCCACCCGAAATTCCTTCCAAAGGTGATGTCGGAGTTTCACCTTAACCAGGTGTTGACTCTGCCGGTGTTCTACCTCAATCACACCACGGATGCCGAATATAGGCTCCATTCCTTAGACCGTAGAAGGGCGCTCGCTTATTATAAGGAGCGGATGGCTGAAGTTCAGGGAGAGGTTCGCCAGCTGTTTGTCACCTACGCTGAAGCCGCACCTGGCAGACCTGCAGCCAAGCAGATGATAAGCAGGTGAGTCACCTCCTGCATGATCTGTGCATTAGGTTGGCGGGCATGGAGCCTCCCAAAGGGATAAGAGCTCATTCTACCCGCCATACTGCTGCTTCGATGGCTGCTTCTAGGGACGTCCCTATCCAGGAAATCTGCAGGGCTGCTACCTGGAAGTCAGCACACACATTTATTTCCCATTACCACATTGACCTAGAGTCATGCCGGGATGCTGGTTTTGGGACCTCGGTTCTCAGTCCTTATTTCCTAAAGTAGAGGAGTGCACTTGCCTCCCTCCTCGAGGAGAACTGCAAGGAATCTGCCAGACAGTGTGTGAACAACATATCCCGTCCCTAAAAATACAGGTTACTCACCTGTAACAGGAATTCTAGGGTGATATATATTTGTTCATCCACCACGACCACCTGACCTCCCCGGCTTCAACGCGCTACCTGGCTTTCAGTGTGCTAGATCTGGCGTCATGGGGTGGAGCCGAGGGTTTTACCACCCGAGTGGGTGGGAGGAGCCAGCTTGAAGACCTTCCGGCAAGATTTAAAGCGGCAAGGAACCTGCCAGACAGTGTGGATGAACAACATATACCACTCCTAGAACTCCTCTTACAGGTGAGTAACCTGTATTTTACCCCCTTCTGAACCAGCAGCAAGCTGTGATATGCATTTTTTTAGCATGGAAAATTGTCTTTTTAGTTGCTATCACTTCAGCTCGAAGAATTTCAGAGCTCTAGTTTGTAGAGAGCCTTATTTAATTTTCCACAGAGACCAGGTGGCTCTGTGGACTAATCTGTCCTTTCTTCTGAAAGTGGTTTCAGAATTGACCCTTAACCAGAATGTAGAACTGACTATGTTCTTCCTAGTACAGTGCAACAGGGGGGAGTATCTCCTGCACACTCTTGACGTGCACAGGATTTTGAGATACTATGTCTCAAGGACTAAGGAGGTTCATAAATCAACCAACTCTTTGTAGCCTTTGCTCCCAAGTGCCAGGGCAAGGCTATTGTGAAACAGACTTTGTCAAGGTGGCTGGCAAATTGTATTCATTACATTTACCAGAAATATGAGAAGCACCTTCCGGGGATCGTTAAGGGCTACTCTACTAGGAGTGTGGCCATATCCACTGCCATTTTCAGGAATGTGTCCACTGCGGACATCTGTGCAGCAGCCACTTGGTCCTCCATCCACACCTTCACTAAACATTACAGTTTGGACATTGCTTCTAGGCGCAGGGCTGGCTTCGGTCTTGCAGTCCTGCAAGGTCTTCTCTCATTAAAGACCTGTAGTTGCAGACATTTCCTCCTTCCGGATCCTCATCTCTGACTCCTTCTTTTTTGTTTGACTGCTTGGTATTCAGTCATAACTGTGAAGACCTACTGCAGAAACCCTCTCAAAGTAAGATATAGCAGTTATGTTAAGAACTTACCGTAACAGTAGATCTTCAAGAGAGGTTCCTCCAGTAGGTCTAGATTTCCCACCCACCTTCCCCCAGCTCCTGTGTTTTTTCTCTTTATTCCTTTCCCAGGACTTTCTTTCTTCCAGGGCACAGGGTCCCAGGAGTTTCCACTCCCTTTTTCTGCTTCCTCGTTAGAGGTCTCCGGTGGAAGAACTGGAGGGCGGGCTGGTGACTGCCCCTTTTATAGTCATGCTGACGTCCATTACCTGACGCCGGGGGTGGTCCCCGCCAGTGATTGCTAGCTACAATTTTACTATGCAGTCCTAACATCAGGGGGCACAGTCCTAATGTGAAGACCTACTGCAGGAACCTCTCTCGAAGATCTACTGTTATGGTAAGTTCTTATGCAACTGTTATTTCCCTTCCCCAAGACAGAGTCTTATAGAATTGACCTTTGGGGCAAAAGGGTTTATGCCTCCTCTACGCTAGGTTTGAGGATTGCACACTGTCTGTCATGTATGGTTAAATACCAGAATGTCAACTAGAAAAAGGGCAAGGCTGTGACCCAGGCCTTCCCAGAGGGCACCCGGAAGCAGGAGCTTCTTCAGTGCCTCCAGGCAGCTGAGGATGTTAGCAAACATCTCCAAGTGTTGTATGACATAGTTGACACTGTTGCTGGGGCTACTGCCACAGGCATATGCCTCCACAGGCACTCCTGGCTCAGGATATCGGGGTTTGCAACTGATGTGAAGCAGAAAGTGCTTAATGCTCCCTTTAATGGCACCATGCTGTTTGACCCAGATGTCCAGGACCTCATAAATGATCTGCAAGCCTCAGGCAGGGACCTTAAATTGGTCCATTCCCACTATCATACCCAACTAAAGAGCAGAGGACAACCTCCTTTTCGTAAACAGAACAGTAGACCTGGAACTGCTCCCCATCCCCAGGGAAAACGCAGAGACCAGGCTCCCTTCCCCACCCCCCCCAGTACTGGAGTGGCGGCCAAGCACCCCAGAAGTGAGAGAACGGCCTCTGTAGCTGCCTCCACCTCTGCTTGATTTCTTGCTGGCCCCGGACCAGGAGGTGGTGGTTGGAGATCTGTTCTCCCTCCATCTGAACCAATGGAGAACTATAACTTCGGATGCATGGATTCTGTAGATCATAGAAAATGGGGCGCACCTAGGAGCTCATAGAGCAACCTCCAAACACCCTGCCTCCAATTATCTCCCGGCTCACTTGTCTGTTCTCTGGGAGGAAGTACAGTCTCTTCTGTGCAAGCAGGCCATCGAGCCAGTGCGCAGGCTCCAGAGAAACCAGGGGTTTATTCCAGGTTTTTCCCTGGTGCCCAAAAAGTCCGGAGATCTGAGGCCTATTTTAGATATATGGGACCACAATCTGTTTGTCCAGTATGAAAAGTCACAAATGGTAACTTTGCCAGGTCTAATGCTCCTCCTCAGGACAGGGGACTGGCTCTGTTCACTGGACATGCAGGATACTTACCTGCACATCTCGATCTTTCTTCCTCATAGGAGGTTTCTCAGTTTTGCCTTTCAGGGTGAGCATTATCAGTTCAAAGTGCTGCCCTTTGGTTAATTCTACCACGACCTCCTTGCTCCAGCTCACTGACTGCATTCTCTCAGGCATGAATCAGGACCGCATCACCTCTGCCATTTTTGTCAACCTGGCCAAAGCTTTTGATACTGTTGCACACACTCTGCTCCTCACCAAGCTTGAATCACCTGGTCTCACTGGGTCTGCAACTAGGTGGTTCCGTTCCTATCTTATGGGTAGGTCCCAATCGGTTAGAGTGGGCAACTCCATCTCCCCTCCCTTCCCCTTCCCATCAATAGTGGCATCCATTAAAGCTCGGTTCTTGGGCTGATTCTCTTCTCTACATTTCTGAATGACTTACCTTCTGCCTGCTTAACAATATCCATATGTATGCAGGTGATACTGTTTTGTATATTTGCGGTACCTCCCCATCTGATGTAGAGTCTCACCTTCAGTTGGCTTTTAATAAGGTACAACACTGGTTTTGTACAAACCAAGTATCCCTCAATGCTAACAAGATGGTATCTTTGACTTTTGGCTCCTGGCAAAGGCACGCCAGACTTACAGTCACCCCTTCCTTCCACACTATAACAGGTCCATATTAGAAGATGTCTCCTCCTTTAAATACTTCATGCTCTGGCTCAATAAGAACATTGACTTCTCTGTACATGTAGATGCTATTACATAAAAAGCTTCACCCTAAACTTGGCGCTCTGTACGAACACCATGGGTGCATCCCACTTCTGGCCCACCGTGAGATCATCCAAAAGATGATCCTCCCAATATTTGATTTTGGTGACATAGTTTACAGTGTTGCTCCTAAGACAACCCTCTCCAGACACCCTTTTCTTTTTTCCAATTTAGTGTACTTTATTAATCAATATAGGAATACAAACACAAATAATCAACCAGCCGCTTCCTTCTCCCATCAGAATATGGGTGAAGAACCGGTAGAGAACCTTAGAAGCTGTAACAGTACAACTGCAAGGCCTAGCATATGTGTCAGCTTTTAATAGCAGTGATGTGGCCTAATCAGTCAAGGTAATCTAAATCCTATCTACCCCATCCACCCCCTCCAGAGCACCAGTGAAGTCACTGGATGGATAGAGAGACGGGGGGGGGGGTAGACCAGCAGCTCTATTCTTGTATCCTCATAATACAGGCTCAAATAGGAATCCCCACCCTTCCACCCATATTTGGGCTGTTCTAATGACAGTTCATGATGGGGAGAAGGGCCAATAATGGGGCCCATTTCCTATGGAATGCCTCATGGCGATTCATCCTTCTAACAATGTGCTGCTCCATTTCGAGGCTAGACACCCTTTTCAGCTCCTCCTGCTGCTTTGCTCTAAACTGTCCACCACGTACTCACCACTGTGACCTCTACTCTGTTCTCTCCTTTCCCCCTCTAGGGGTCAGATGCCTAGCCCATAGTGCTTTATTAGTCAGGAAGTTCTGGCTTGGCTCCCTTCTTTGCTTTTCACACTCCCTCCTCTCCATGCCTTCTACTCCCTCCATAATTCCCCATACAGGACCGTTTCCCTTCCTGTCCATACCACCACCTCAAGCAGGGCGGTCTCCTCCTATCATTTTCCTAATCTATGGAATGCTCTCCCATTAGATATTTGCTCCATGCTGTCCTCTAGTTCACTGTCTCTTCTCCGTAACTTTATCTCTCCTTGCTGCAACTGCTGAACCTTTCCCTATCCTTATCTCTATTTTTCTCTCTCATTTTCCTGTCTTCTTATTTATTCTTTGCATATAAACTGCTTCCTTTGTGTTTTATTTGATTATCCTGCTATGAATTTGTTGTTATTCTCAGCTTATTGTATTTTGCATCTTGCTATGTAACTTGTACTCTTCCCACGGGACATATCTGGAAACGAGCTGTTTCACAGCTCAGTGTTGCCTTTCATGGTGAAACTTTTCAAATAAATAAAATGATAAATTATCCTCTGTGCCTCGAGTCTTTACAAAGTGCTTGGCAGTGGTGGCAGCAGCTCTCCAAAGAGAGGGACTGTATGTCTTTCCTTGTCTGGACACTTGCTCCTAAAGGCCCTGTCCAGGGATCAGCTGTTGCTGACTCTGGAGTGAACTCTCCATCTGTTCCACTCCCTGGGCATTACCATCAACCCGACCAAGTCTGTTCTAGTACCATCCCAAAGGCTACAGTATCCAGGGCGGCTCTGGACTCAGCGCAGGGGAAGGCCTTCCTGTCCCAAAACAGGGCAGAGTGCCTCATAGCCCAAGCTCAAGAAGTTGCCCAGAGCTGATACATCTCACCCCAGGGGTCCTTTATCATCAGTAACATTAAGTAGTTAGCTGACGTGGTAGAACTGCCCCAGAGGTGTGATGTATACTAATTAATTAGCATCAGCCAATCAAAAGAGAGCATGGAGGTGTGCTGAGGAGAGCCTGCCAGAGATGACACCAGAATTTTTTCTCCGCTGACTGAGCAACACTGCCTCTGAGGTGCTCCCACTCAGTTGGCCAATAAAACGTTTTTCTTGAACTTTTGTGGTAAATCATTGTCTTATTACATTTCTTTACTGTGCTGGGTGTTTTTTGAGCATTTATCATGGTTCCCTTGGTTTCCTGGGAACTGCGTTTTTTGGTCAATTCCATGGTTCCCCCATGGCTCCTTCTATTATTTATATTTATTTTAACCACGTTTGTGAATTTCAATGGTTCCTTTTAAGTTTTAAATCACAGTTCCCTTTTTTCTCCAGGAACTGCAGTTTTGACTCATTTTTTTCTTCATTTTTACTTCAGAAATCGTGGTTCTCCACCTCGAGGGAACCAACCATATTTTATCATTTATCTGCATTGCAACTTTAAAATTCAAACGGTTTCTGAGGACTGGCATGTCAAAAAAAAACCAAAAGAGGACGGGACCCACAGGTTTCAAAAATTGTTTAAACTGTCACGGGATTGTGGCTAAGGCTGGTTCCCACAACCTGTGTTTGAGGTTTTGGATCCAGACCATTACTGTACACGTTGCTCAAACTTTTGTTCTAAAACTTAGAGAAACAGAGCAAATAGGTTTAGAGAAATGGCTGAGGAAGGATCCTCTTCTGTTCCAAAACAAAGACCTAGACTTACTGATGAGGGGCCTTTTAAATATCCAGACAGGTGCTGATGAAGCATCCACAAGCTCTAAGCTCAGACAAGGTGCTGATGAAGTGCCTTTGATAGCAAAAAGTAAAAAACAGGTGCTGATGAAGTGCCTTAAAAAAAACAAAAGCTTCCAAAGGGGCTGGTGAAGCTCCTTCAAAACCTAAGAATAATAGGGGTGTTGATGAAGTGCCTGGATCAAAAAGGAAGCCAGATTCAGCCACTGATGAGGTGGCACAAAAAAAAAGTATGTAAAGACAAACAACCTCCTGTTCTTTCCGGTAATGGTAAGGGTGATCAAGCAGGAGGCAAGAAGAACAAAGAAAAAAAAAAAACAAGCATATGCAACCTGGCAGTCTCCTAGAGTTTCAGAAGGAGCTGCCTTCTCTGGAAGACATGGCAAAGGCTTGGCACGTTTTTCAGACCCTACAAGGCACGGGGTCCTTTTTCTCTGCCTTATCAAGCAAACACCCTTCTGCAGCCCCCCTCTGAAGCAGGGGCCTATGAGGATGAGGATGATTACTATGATACTCCAGACAACATCTCAGATAATAATCCCCTGGATCCTGATATTTCTCCTGATCCTAATTTTGTTGCTTCCCCTTCGGATCAGGAGGAACATTCTGTAAGCATTAATCCCTAAGGAAGGAGGCATTTCCTAGGAATTAATGCATGTTGAGGTGCATGAGGCCAAAGGCTGAGTGCTCCCACCACCCAACCATGCATTAATTTGTAGGAAATGCCTCCTTTCAAGGGAATTAATGTGCTTGCAACATGGGAAGTGTTGCAAGTGATAGAAGAAATAAATGAATGACAGTGTTGCATATTTTACGTTTTTATGAACTTTTTTTAAAGCAGTACAAAGTAATGTGAAAAGCATAAGGTGTGGATTAATATTGTGACTGCTGAAATATTCCCTGGCAAATAACACTGGAAATATAATAATCATGTTGTTCTATGACTACACTAATACAATCTTGCTGTAAACAAAACACATTTCACTTGTTGAAACTCTCGCTAATATTTTCCACAGCCATGCAATGATTTCTGGGCTGTATATGGCTAATTTGCATACATTACTTCTAGGCCAATAATTTCCCCTTTCCTTTTGCAGGTACACCCTCATTTCTATAACATTGTCATAACATCTTAATTAAACTAAGAACGCTCTACAACATGTAATTTATATAAAGAAATAGGTTTAGATGACAGTGTGACACAGCACAACATTCATAAGTGCCCCAGAACTGCTAAACAATCTACTGTTCACTGGAAAAATTGCCCGGAGCTCCGTACCAGAATCGTGCCAATAGCAAGAATGTCAACCAGGTGGGGGGGTGTGAAACACAATCTGCTGATTCAATATGTGACTGTTTTGCCTATTACATGAGTGGGCATATTTTAGGGATTAATGCACACTTGGGCCCAGATTTTCAAACTGCGCCATTCTGACTGCGCCATTCTGAGGCGCAAGCCCCTGCGCTGCTCAAAATAGTTACGCAGGGGTGTGGCCGGGGTGATATTCAAAGGAGTTGCGCTGTTGAGCAACCTTTGAATATCACCACAGCCAAGCATGCGCTAACACAGTGGAACTTGCACCACCGCAGTTGCCAGAGTTGAGCATTAAACTTGCGGTGGCGCAGTACCATTGCGCCATGCTCAAATTTCCGATATTCAAAGGTGACATGCAAATGGGGCCATAATTTATGCAAGGCACAGGGGGGGCCATTTGCATCTATTTATGGCCCCATTTGCATGCCATTTGCATGTAGGTGCACCGATCCCCGAGGACTTGCTCCTGGCCACCCTGCCAGGCAGCAGCCATCGGGGACCGACGCACAATGCAGCCCGATTGCGGGCATCACAGTTACATGAAACCCACACACACACACACATCTCCCACAGCCCGATCGCGGGCAGTACAGGTACATGAAACCCACACACACACACACATCTCCCACAGCCCGATCGCGGGCAGAACGTGTATGAACCCCCCCCAGTGCCCGATCGCGGGCAGAATGTAACCCTCCCCCCAACCCGAATATCTCCCTGATGGTCCAGTGGACCGTAAAGCCCGATCGCTGGCAGAATGTCCATCACAACCCCCCAACATCTCCTGGTGTCCAGTGTCCCCACCACCCACGAAACCCCTCCACCCTGCTCCCCGCAGCCGGGCGGGCGACAGCATCCCACTGCGCCAGCCGTCTGCCGACTGAATCATCACGTGTCGACAGGGCAGTTGCAGCCACGGGCGCAGTTATACCGTGACATGATACAGTCCAGATTTGTGAATGATGTTCATCACAAATCTGACTGTCGCTACGGCGCGGGCTGCACGCCATTGGCTGTAGCTCTGCACCAATGGGCGTGCAGCCCCATCGGAAGGTCAGTCGGCAGGCGGCGGGCGGCAGGCGGGTGGATGCTGTCGCCGCCGCCGCGGGGAGCGGGTGGAGGGCTTCGTGGGTGGGTGGGGAGACACTAGACACCAGGGAGATGTTGGGGGGTTGTGAGTGACATTCTGCCCGCGCATCGGCTTTACGGTCCACTGGACCACCAGGGAGATATTCGGGTTGGGGAGGGAGTTACATCTGCCCGCGATCGGGCACTGGGGTGGTCTCATACACGCCTGCCCGCGATCGGGCTGTGGGAGATGTGTGTGGGGGTTTCTGACTGTACTGCCCGCGCATCGGGCTGGGGATATGTGGGGGTTTCATGTACCTGTACTGCCCGCGATCAGGCTCGTGGATATGTGGGGGTTTCATGTAACTGTGTGATGCCCGCGATCGGGCTTCGGATATGTGTGGGGGTTTCTGTAACTGTGATGCCCGCGATCGGGCTGTGGGAGATGTGTGGGGGTTCATGTTACTCTATGCCCGCGATCGGGCTGGTGGGGGCACAGGGACCGAGTTGGCGCCAGCCAGGTGGCAACTTGCTGTGTTGCGCCTGCAATACAGCAGCTCACCTGTGGGTGGCCCTCAACTTGATCCTTTTTTGGCTCAAGGTTGTGCAGGCGCAGGTTGGGGTTGCGATGCACAACTCTGCACAACCCGACTGAATATCGGGTTGCGCAGGTTATGCATGGTTCCTCCACCTCCTGTTGAGCATGCATTCATTTGCATTGCTCTTTTGCGCAACCTGTTGCCAGTGGAGCAACTGCCTCCTGCTGAATATCGCAGAATGGCACAATGTAGGACTTGCGCATGCGCAACCCTGTTGCGCATGGCGCAACCCTTTTGAATATCTGGGCCTTGGTTTCCAGTCACATGTACTGTTTTATCCAATGAAAGTTCTCTGTTTCATGAGAAATTAATTGCCAGTTTTAGGCTATGTTAACTTTCCTTCAGCACATGGTGGATACTCTTGAAATCCCGTCAGGAAACCAACCAGGAAGAAGAGGAGGATGACTATAGGGAGATGAAAGGTCTCCCTTCTCCTAAAAAGATGGTTCTCCCCATTTATAAAGCTTTTAAGAGAAAAATCATGAAGCTGTTACAGACCCCATCCTCCTACCTGAGGTCGATAAACGCATTGACAAAAAATACCAGATCTCCAGAGTGGATACTGACTTTCTGTCTGTCCACCCTGGACATGAGGGAGTAGTGCAGCAGCAAGCTGCCTGTGACAAAGCTGGGGTGCCCTTGTCTTCCTTGCCCCCGGACAAGCACTCCAGAAAAATAGACTACATTGCAAAGAAGGCTTATACTTCTGCTTCTTTGCTTCTCTGTCTTTCTTCTTTCCTGGCCTACACAGCCAAGTACCAGAAGGCTTTGTAGAATTCTGTCTTGGCCATTGCACAACAGGGATGTGACTGTATGGTCCAGTACTTGATAGAAACAGCTAAGACTTCCCTGGAAGCTACTAAATATCAGTTTCACATGGCAGATGACAGTAGTGATGCTGCATCCAGAGTAATGGCCCAGGCCATTTCCCTAAGAAGGTTTGCCTGGCTGAGAACTGCCAGCTTGACACAGGATACTCAGTCCAAGTCCATGGACTTCCCCTGTGATAAAAATCTTCTGTTCGATTCTAGGACAGAAGAGTACATGAAATGGATGAGTACAAGTCCACTTGTCAGAGCAACACTGCCAAGCAAAAGACATTCATTCAGAAGTTGCACCCCAAGGCAAAGAGAGGAAGGGGTTATTTTCCTAAGCCTTATTACCCCTATCCTCCTCCACAATATGACTACTTCCAGATGAGAGGATACTACAGGGGAAGGGGCAGGAGAGGCCAGAGAAAACCGGCCACTATCTAGGCCCCTGCAACTCAGACCAAGCCCTGACTTCAGTGCCCAGGTCGCCTCCCCTCTGCCCGTGGGGCAGGCTGTCTCACTACCTCCAAGCCAGGACCCTCCTAACATCAGACAAGTGGGTCTTGGAGGTAGTGGAAAAGGGCCTGTCTCTTCAGTTCAAGAAGATGCCAGCTTTAAAGGGGAACTGTCATCTACATGATTTCTTAATGTCTGAAAGCCCATAGAAAGCTAATTTGCGTGAGCCATTGTGTGCGTATGTAAATCAGCCTGTAATTAGGGGTTGGGGGCAGCCATCTGTTTTAGGTTCCTGTCAGGAAATGATGTCACTGAGGAGCTTGGCTTTCCTTTGACTGTAGGTTAAATAGGAAATTGTCTGTTTTATTAAGTGTGTTTTAAGAGGTTATAACAACACTTTCTACATTTATAATAATTGTTTTGTATGTGTATTGGAACTAGTGAGTTATCACCTTTACATTTCAAACTGTTAGTAAAAATAATCCATCTGCAGGATTGCTTTAACCTCTAGGCTATACTGCCAGCTGATAATCCAAAACTACACATCTCAAGGCTGGCTCTGTTTTGCCAACAGGTATTTGGGCCCCATATCAGGATATCTAACCCTGGCTATGTTCATGTCAGTACAGATTTCTGGGGCTGCCACAGTACCAACTTCTGTCTTTTTCCATTCCCTCTCTTACAATTTTGGGTGTGAACGCAGGTCTTCAAGATGCAAATGTGGCTCTGTACCTTCTGGCCTTGCATCATGGGGCCAGCCTTAAATGTGTAGTTTTTGATTATTAGCTGGCAGTATAGCCTTGAGAGCTGTGAACAAGTTTTGTTCATCCAACAGAATGTGTTTTGATTCCAACATGCTCTACTTGTATATTGTGTGACCAGAGCAAGTAATTTAACCTCCCTGTGCTCCCAAAACACACCTGGGAACAAGTTGTAGCTCAGTGTGCTTTTCCTGGACAAAGACAGTAAAAACAATCTGAGCATGTATTATGATTCTGAAAATAGTATGCTCTTTCAATCCAGATTTGACTTGAAAAGAAAAAAAATAGGACACAATTACTTGTCTATTAATTTCAAAAACGCATAGATGAACAAAATTGTTAAAACATGCATAACATGAAATGCATTATCAAAAAGAGTATTTTTACTGCTTTTGATGGAGTTAAAAGTATAACAGTTTCTTACTGAAATACTTTGGATGGAATGGGATTTTCTGCAGTAACAATTCCAGAATTCTACTAGATTATTTTTATTAATAGTCTGAAATGTAAAGGTAATAACTGAGTAGTTTCAGTGCACATACAAAACAATTATTATAAATGTGGAACGTGTTGTAATGTCAACATTTTCTACATTTATAATAATTGTTTTTGCATGTGCATTGAAACAAGTGAGTTATCACCTTTACATTTCAAACTGTTAGTAAAACATAATCCAGTAGAATTCTAGCATTGTTCTGGGGTTTAATTCCCCGGGTCCAATTCTACCATATCTCTACAGTTTAGTTCTGAGCAATGCTGTACTGTCTGTGTTTATAAAGTTTGTGCCACCTTATTATTTTATTGTTTATTTGTAATGCCTTTCTTTGAGTGTTTGCTTAATGGTAGCAACCCTTATTGTGTTACTTATTGCATCACCAGTGTTTACATGGACTTTATAAGAGTATTATTGACTTAGTGGGTCTGGCACCCCAGGAAATATCATTTAAATTTAAGGTGTATAGTCCATGGTCATGGCTGAGAAAGCAATTGACACATATGTTGTTTAAAAGTTATTAAAATTGAACTTCCCTCCCATGATGTAACAAAGGGACATAAGAAACTTGTTCCTGTATACTCACTATGCCTATATCTATTACTATGCCTTGGAACCAAGAAATATCACTTGTCAGTGTATGATAAACTGTATGAAAAAAAAAAAAGAATTATGGCATTGTTACAGTAAAAAATCCCATTCAATCCAAAGTGTTTCAGTAAGAAACCGTTATACTTTTAACTTCATCAAAAGTAAAATACTCTTTAATAGTGATCATTCTTTACATACAGATAATGGCACTTTGAACTACATATGGATAACGACACTTTTATCTCCAGTTACAACCTCCCAGTTGATATTTTTGGTTACAACTGGGAGGCTGTAATCAGCACCTGTCTATCAACACCTCTCTGGACACGGGATGAGTACCACAGGACTGGAGGGTGGCGCATTTAGTACCCATCCACAAAAATGGCCCAAAGGATGAACCAGTGAACTATCAGCTAGTGAGCCTCACATCGATGGTGGGGAAGCTTATGGAGACCATCCTCAAGGAGAGACTGGTGAGCTTTCTAGAGCACAATGGTCTCCAGGATCAGAAGCAGCATGGGTTTGTAGCAAGAAGATCATGCCAAACCAACCTCATAGAATACTATGACTGGGTGATACGGGAACTGGACAGAGGCTATGCAGTGGATGTCCTCTATTTGGACTTCAGCAAAGCCTTTGATTCAGTACCGCATGGGAGGTTTGGGGGGAAGTTGGAATATGTGGGGGCGGGGCCAAAATTAGCGAACTGGATCACAAACTGGCTGAGGGGGAGGCAGCAAAGGGTGGTAGTGGGGGGGGACTCTCGTCGCTGAGAGTGGTGACAAGTGGGGTGCCACAGGAATCTGTACTGGGACCGGTGCTGTTTGGGATATATATATATATAGAGCTGATATTTCACACAGGATCAGGAGCAAGATCAGCCTGTTCGTGGACGATACCAAAATGGGAGCCATGGTTGATGAGAGTGAGGGGGTGGAAGGGGCTGCAGGGGGACATGACGAAACTGCAGGAGTGGTCAGAAACATGGCACCTGGGTTTCAATGCCAAGAAGTGCAAGGTGTTGCACTTTGGAGCAAAGAACCAGGGGAGGAACTATCATTTGAATGGAGTGCAGCTGGGAAGTACCGCAGAGGAAAAGGACCTAGGAGTAATCATAACCAGAAGCATGAACAACTCAGCCCAGTGCAGGAAGGCGGCAGCACAGGCCACAAAATGCTGGGGTGTATAGCAAGGGGGATCTCTTCCAGAAGGATTGAGGTTATACTGCCCCTGTACAGATCATTGGTCAGGCCCCACCTGGAATATTGTGTGCAATTCTGGCACCCGTTTCTGAAAAGGGACATAAGGTTATTGGAGGGGGTGTAATGCAGGGCCACAAAGATGATGCAGTGTTTGGGGGACAGGCCTTATGAGAACAGATTGAGAGAGTTGAAAATGTACTCGTTGGAAGAGAGGAGGGATGGGGGTTATGATAGAGACCTTTAAGTATCTGAAAGGGATTAACAAGACTAACAAAGAAGGGATCTTTCAGCTAAGGAGAGGGAGGAACACAAGAGGGCAGGGACTGAGATTAGAGTGGGGGAAGGTTTAGGAGGAAGGTAAGAAGTCACTTACATAGAAAGGATAGTGGAGAAATGGAACACCCTACTGGAAGATCTGCTGTCCTGTAAGACAGTGGGCAGCTTAAAAAGGGTGTGGGACAGAGTAAGGGAAAGGGATATGGTGATGAGGGGCATGAGGGGCAGCTCCAAGAAGAAGTGCTAGCTGCACACTCTGACAGACTTGCTAGACCATGTGGCCTGTTTTTGCTGGCGATTTTGTATGTTCGTATGTAAGCACAGCCACAGAAAGCTAATGGCATGTAGTTTCTCTGTGGGCGGACTGAACATCTTGCCCAACATGAAGGCTCCGTTAATGAGTACCGGTACTGGCACCCAAGCTTTGCCTACCACTGTTAAGGCAAGTAAGATTTAAAATATTTTTAAAAATTTATCTTTTTGATCCTGCCTTGAAAATGAAAAAAATCAATCTGAGTGATCCTGCCACTCATACCATTTGAGCGTGTCTTACACTCCGCAGCTATGCAGACAGCCTGTGACTTTTCAGAATGCCGTTTCCACTGTAATGTAAAAAAAGAAAGAAAAAGAAAACAACACAAAAGAAAAGGAAAAAAATGGAGAACCAGTGTGTGTGTGTGTGTGTGTGTGTGTGTGTGTGTGTGTGTGTCTATCTCTGACAGAAGTGCTGCACTAACTGAACTGAAAGGGAAAAAATGATCACCAATAATTAAATAAAATATTGTGTGTGTGTGTATGTGTAAAACAGAATTTTACACACCCTCGGTGTGGGGTGCTTTCATGTAGCATCCCACACCTCGGGTGTGTGTGTAAAATTCTGGTTACACACACACACACACATATATATTAATCTATATTATATTTTCAGGTTATGCATGTTTTAACAATGTTGTCCATCTATGTGTTTTTGCAATTAATAAACAAGTAATTGTGCTCTATGTTTTCTTTTCAAGTCAAATCTGGATAGAAAGAGCATAATATTTTCAGAATCATAACACATGCTTAGATTATTTTTACTGTCTTTGTCCAGGAAAGGAACACTGAGCTACAGCTTGTTCCTGGGTGTGCTTTGGGGGCACAGGGAGGTTAAGTGACTTGCTCTGGTCTCACAATTTACAAGTAGAGTATGTTGGAATCAAAACCCATTCTGCTGGATGAATGAAATTTGTTCACAGCTCTCAAGGCTGTACTGCCAGCTAATAATCAAAAACTACACATTTCAAGGTTGGCCCCATGATGCCAGGCCAGTAGGTATGAGCCACATTTGCATATTAAAGACCTGAGTTCACACTCAAAATTGTAAGAGAAAAGGCTGTTGGAGAGGGAATGGAAAAAGACAGAAGTTGATGATGTGGCAGCCCCAGAAATCTGTACTGACGTGAACACAGCCAGGGTTAGATATCCTGATATGGGGCCCAGATACCTGTTGGCAATACAGAGCCAGCCTTGAGATGTTGAGTTTTTGATGATCAGCTGGCAGTAAAGCCTAGAGGTTAAAGCAATCCTACAGGTGGATTATTTTCACTAAGAGTTTGAAATGTAAAGGTGATCACGCACTAGTTCAATGCACATACAAAGCAATTATTATAAATGTAGAAAGTGTTGTAATAACACCTTAAAACACACTTAACAAAACAGGCAATTTCCTATTTCACCTACAGTCAAAGGAGAGCCAAGCCCCTCGGTGACATCATTTCCTGTCAGACGCCTAAAACAGATGGCTGCCCCATCCCTTAATTACAGGCTGATTTACATATAAATAACTCTGGACTGCAAATACTCACAGATAAACAAAATTCCTCACTCAAATTAGCTTTCTATGGGCTTTCAGACATTAAGAAATCCTGTAGAAGGCCAGCCAAGTGGCCCTGAGGATTGAGGCACTGGACGCCACACCTCACACCACGCCAGTGACCCGGGTTTGGGAGCGAGCTTGGAACTTCGGGGGTTGGCAGGGGAGGAGAAGGATTGAGCATCCGTAGGACTGATCTCCTTCTCTGGGGGGGGGTGATGCCTCAGTGTCCTAGTTGGCCTCTAGCGGTGGCTGGGGGTGACTGCAGTGCACTGGCAGACATGGGGGTGTGTGTTGTGGCCGACACTGGGATGGAGTGCATGCGGTAGCGTGCGTGTCCCTGTCCCTTGGCATCATTGCATGCCACAGACGTCATGGGGGAAGAACAAGGAAACAATGGGCACCAGTCATGGCAGCATGATGGCTGTCTCCAAGAGGACTTGCTCGGCACCAAGGGTGCGTGGCTCTACTGTATCCGGTCTGGGTGGAAGTGCATGGGAGGGCTCTCCACCTCCCCGCCACGGGGGGGCAAGTCATGGGGGTACGCCTAGGACCCGAATATGGAGCCGGAGAGTCCTGGAAACAGTGGCCGGATACCTCAGGAGGATGCCTGGATGAGTGAAGAGGTAAGCAGTCTGGTGGCCAGGGGAAAAAAGTACCAACTAAAAAAAAAAAAAAAAAAATCCTGTAGATGACAGTTACCCTTTAAGGAGCACTCTGTTATCAAAATCCCTAACCCCAACTGAAAAACTCCTGCTGGAGTTGGAGGTCAAAAACCTCTTGGCATCAAAATTGGTGGAAAGAGTACCAGCCTCACAGAAAAACAAAGGCCTCCCCCAACTGAAAAACTCCAGGTACTTTCTCACCCAAAAGAAAAATGGGGAGTGGTAACCTATTCTGGACCTCAGATATCTCAACAAACACATTCTGAAACCAAAATTCAAGATGGTTACACTAAATATGGCTCAGTCTCTGCAACAGGGAGACTGGCTAGTCTCTCTAGACCTCAAGGACACCAACTTTCACATACCCATAAGGCAGTCCCACGGAAAATTTCTGAGGTTCAAACTTCCTTCAGGGCACTACCAGCTTACAGCAGTGCCCTTCAGCATAACATCTGCACCAAGGGTGTTTACCAAATGTCTGGCTGTCGTGGCAGTACATCTCAGGAAGCAAGGGGTATCAGTTTACCCTTATCTGGATGACTGGCTCATAGTGGGAAAAACTTCAGCTCAAGTCCAGGAATTCCTACCTCTCACAAAAAGCACCCTGCTCTTTCTGGGATTTCTCATAAACCTGAAGAAATCCCATCTAGAGCCAACACGGCTCCTAACATTTATAGGAGCACAGGTGGACACCAAAGTCACAGCCTTCTCTTGCCACCAGAAGAATTCCAAATTTTCTGTCGGTGGCAAATTCTTTCATCTTGGGCCAGCCAAGGCCGGCCAGACACTTCTTAAGATTCCTGGGACACATGGCATCTATGACAGCTGTGGTCCTTGGAGTCAGGTACAGGATGAGGGACATCCAGTATCACTTATGCTCTCACTGGTCCCAGAGGAGCAATGCTCTATCCAAACTACTACCAGTCACAAAGACATTTCTTCAAGTCCTGCACTGGTGGAAGGACACTGCCAACCTGTTGGTAGGCATCCCCTTCCAGACCCCCCCCCCACGAACATCATCACTACAGATGCTTCCTTCTAGGATGGCAGGCTCACCTGGACAGTTCCTCTGTCAGTGGTACCTGGACCCCGAAGGTCACACAACCTCCTGGAACCCAGGGCCATTTATTTGGCACTAAAGACCTTTGACCCTCACAGCAGAGGTCACACAGTACAGATCAGGACAGACAACACCACTGTCATGTTTTACATAAACAAGCAGGGTGGCACAATCAATCAATCAAACTTTATTTAACCAGGCAGTTACATCATTGAGCAAGCTCATTTTCAAGATGGTCCTGGACACAGAGGACACTTTTGCTTAAAGTAGACAACACTTCATACAAAAGTAGACATCGGTACAGGTAGTTACAATATACAAACTCAGTACTTGGATGAATCAGACATGTAAATCAAGTGCAAATATAGGCATTTAAAGTGCAGTGTATACAGGTTGTAGCTTATAGAGTACAAGTGAGGAGAGGAAGGAGCGACATAGAGAAGGGCAGTGGGAAGAAAGGGTATCAGACACATAGTAGAGATGGAAAATAGGGCAGCCTAATAGAATGAGGCCCCCTGTGGGGGGGGGGGGAGATGATTGCCCTAAAGAGATGCTGGCCGATACAGGAAATAGGCAGCCCAGGATTACAGAGGTTAAGGGACTCAGCTGAGTGGGGTAAGGCTTTACCTGAAACAATCACACACCATTTTCAGGCCTCTATAGAGCAGCCCCCTAAATATAAAATGGCTGGGCAGCAGGGAGATTTTAAGTAATTTTTTAATGTTATTCCAAAGCACTGGTAAAAAGGAGCTAATGGCAGCTGAGCCAAGATGTCCTTATTCATGGTAGCTTAAAGAGGACAAAGGAGGAATTCCTTAGTCCGTAGGCACCCTTTGAATGATCAAACAGGTCACAGATATAGGGTGGTAGCTAACTAGACAAAGCCCGGAATAGCCACATGAGGGCATTTATTTGCCTCTTCATGGAGGAGGACGGCCAATCTAATGCTTGGTACAATGAGCAGTGATGAGTCTGCAAGGGCAAGTCAAGAACAAATCTCAATGCATGTTGATAGAGTGTATCCAGCTTTGGGTGCACATACTGGGGGCAATGGCTGTATAGGAAGTCAGCGTAGTCAATCGGGGGAAGAAAGGTTGTTTGAACCAGCTGCTTTCTAGCTTCCAGGGTGAGTAGGCGTCTTACGTGGTAGAAAATACTGAAGCACTGCCTTAGCTTTTTTGTTAACTTGCTTAGATGTACACCAAAGGTGAGTTTGTTATCCAACCAGACTCCCAGATATTTAAATTTATCCACTAGCTCTAGTGGTTCATTAAGGAGGGTAATAATCTGTGGGGTCCCAGGTATTTCCCGTATTGTGGGATGGAGAGATAATCACAGCTTTTGTTTTTTTTGCATTTAACAGGAGCTTTAGATTCTGCAGGCTGTGCTAGAGGATGATAAAATCCTGCTGTAGCTCCTTGTATACAATGTCCAAGGAGGGGTTGGTCGTGTAGAGGACTGTGTTATCTGCAAAGAGATGAACGTTTCCGGCAACCAGGCCAGAGTCGATGCGGTTGATGTAAAGGGTGAAGAGAATAGGTCACAAAATGGAACCTTGCAAAACGCCTCGGTGCAGTAGTTTTAGTGGGGAGAATTCCCCGTGGGTTTTAATTTGCTGTTTACGATTTGTGAGGTAGCAGCAGAACCCCTTTACTACAGCAGAGGTTAGACCGATGCTACTCAGGGAATTAAGAAGTATGGAAAGATCAACCGTATCAAATGCTTTGCTGAGGTCAAGGAGGAGTGCATAGATGTGCTGTTTACTGTCCAGGGCTTTTAGCCAGTCATTTGACACTTTGGCAAGAGCAGACACGGTACTGTGCTTGAGTCTGAAACCTGATTGGACTGGATTGAGGATTTTGTCACGATCCAAGTACTCCCTTAATTGAGAATTTACAATTTTTTCAAGTAGCTTGGATAAAACAGGAAGCAACGAAATAGACCTGTAGTTGTTCAAGTCAGTGGGGTCTCCTGACTTGAACAGGGGGCTAATGTGTGCAGTTTTCCAACTAGGCAGCAATTTGGTCCTCTGTACAGAGGCCATGAAAATTTGGACCCTGGCCTATTCTCTAGATGTAACTCCATCGGCCATTCACCTTTCAAGCAAAGACAACCCCCTGGCGGATGACCTCAGTCACATCCGTCAGAGACACAGTGAGTGGTGCCTCAACAAACAAGTGCTAGCCACAGTATTCAGGAGGTGGGGGACCCCAGAAATAGATCTGTTTATCCCCCCTCTCAATCACCAGCTTCCTGTCTTCTGCTGCAGGCCACCAATCCTGGGAACTCTCTCAGCAGATGCCCTAGTGCTAGACTGGTCAAGGAAGTTCCTATATGCCTTCCCTCCATTTCCTCTCATTTTCAAAGTCCTGCTGAAACTCAGGCTTCAACCAGCATTCATGATTCCAGTGGCACCGGATTGGTCAAGGCAAGTTTGCTATCCTCTGCTGCTAACACTTTTGTGCAGCAGGCCCATTCGCTTTTCCCTCAGTCACTCACTTCTGACTCTTCCCCACTCAGGAATGACTTATGCTGACCTGCGGTCTCTTC
This sequence comes from Neoceratodus forsteri, assembly GCA_016271365.2. Lineage (NCBI taxonomy): Eukaryota > Metazoa > Chordata > Ceratodontiformes > Ceratodontidae > Neoceratodus > Neoceratodus forsteri. The sequence goes on from CM057456.1 coordinate 179,445,187, forward strand.
ACCTCAAAGCTTGACTCTTGAGGAGTTAAGTGTTCCCTACGTCTCAGTACTCAGAACAGGTCCTTAAGATTCTGAGGATGGCTAAAAAGCCCAACAAAGAGAAGACCTGTGCAGCCAAATGGAAGAGATTCTCCATCTGGTGTAAAGGCAGGAGGATTAACCCCGTCTCAGCTTCCGACACCATCCTTTTGGACTATTTGGTTCATCTCCAGGCCTTAGGCCTTCTTCGCCTAAACTACATTTGGCTGCAATTTTGGCCTTTCTGTTGGAAAGTCCAAATCTGTTTACTCCCAGCCAGTGTTGTTTTTTAAAAGACCTTTTACATCTTCAGCCCCCTATCAGGGAACCTGTTCACCCTTGGAGTCTGAACCTGTACATTGCCAAGCTCATGGAGCCACCCTTTGAGCCCATGGTTTTGGCTCATCTCAAGTATGTCACCTGGAAAAGTTTTTTCTGGTAGCCATTACCTCTGCAAGGAGGATTTCAGAGCTGCAGGCACTCTGTACTGAGCCCAACTACATTATCCCCCACAGGGGTAAAACTGAGCTTAGGACAAACAGAAAATTCTTGCCCAAGGTGGTTTCTGAGTTCCACCTTAACCAGTCCATCAACTTACCAGTGTTCTTTATGGAGAAGTCCACTCCTAGGGAACAGAAACTTCATAGTCTGGATGTCAAAAGAGCCCTGTTCCACTACTTAGAGTATACCAAGTAGGTCAGGGGCTCCTCCACTCAGCTATTCCTCACCGACGGGGAAGCAGGTAGAGGAAGACCAGTCACCAAGAGGACGATTTCTCATTGGATAGTCTCTTACATTTATTTCTGTTATGACAAGGCCAGCAAACAGCTTCCTGAGGGTCTTGGGGGACCACTGTACTAGGGGCACTGCTGCCTCTTTGGCAGCTGCAAGGGACATGCCCTTATTGGATGTTTGTAAAGCAGCTACTTGGAGAACTGTACACACATTCACAAAGCACTACTGTCTTGATGTACAGTCTAGATCTGATGCCAAATTTGGTAGGGCTGTTTTGCAGAGCCTCTTTCCTAAGTAGGTTCTCTACCCACCTCCCAACTACACTGCTTTTTAGTCTGCTTATTAATGTTACTGATGCTAAAGGACCCCTGGGGTGAGAAGAAAAAATTACCCACCATAGTAATCTTCTTTCTTCCAAGGTGTCCTTTAGCATCAGTAAGCTCCCACCCTACCTCCACTGACAGCCTTACAGGAGAGGACTCTGCCCTTTGTCTTCTCCCAAATTTGCTGTGTTTTCACTTTGAACTTCGGTTTAAGCAAAGTTTTTTCATTTATTACTGGGCATGCCTTTGCATGTTTTTTTAATTCTTGTTGGTTCATAACTGTGGGCATGTGCCCATTTATCTTCGAAAAAATTCTGGAGCCTTCTCTGGCAAGCTCTCCTCAGCACACCCCCAAGCTCTCTTTTGATTGACTTATGCTAATTAATTAGCATTAACGACACCTCCGGGGCAATTCTACTTAGTCAGCTAACTGCTTAATGTTACTGATGCTAAAGGACACCTTGGAAGAAAGAAGATTAGTACAGTTGAGTAATTTTTTCATTCCTGCCAGGGTTTATCTCAGATTGCTGGGCCTGATGACAGCTGCCATACCCACCGTTCCGCTGGCCAGGCTTCATATGCATACCCTCCAGTGGACCCTCCGGGTGCAGTGGAACCAGCACGTGGATGAGTTGGACCAATCAGTCCTGGTCTCTTCCCCAGTTCACAAGGCCCTGCAGTGGTGGATGGACCCCTTGAACCTGCTTCAAAGCGTTCCATTCCAGATCTCCTCCCCACATCAGATCCTAACCACAGATGCAGTCAAGTCTGGGCTGGGGAGCACACCTGGATCCCTTCCAAACCCAGGGCTCTTGGTCCCAGTGGGAAGCCTGCCTGCATATTAATGTCCTGGAGATGAGAGTGGTGCTCTATGCCATGCAGGCCTTTCAGGAACACCTTGCTCCAGGTCAGCTGCTGATGCAGTCGGATAATCTAAGTGTGTAGTGTATTACATCAGCAAGCGGGGGGGGGGAACACACTCATACCCCCTTTGCAGGGAAGCCATGAGACTATGAGACTGTGGTACTGGGCATTAGATCATAGTCTGACCCTCTCGGTGATCCATGTACCAGGAATCCTAAGCAGACAGTCTCAGCAGTCCAGCATGCATGAATGGGAGATTTCTTTCATCTGTCGCAGAAGACTTGTTCAACAGATGGGGTCGTCCAGAGTTGAACATTTTAGCGTCCCCACTCAATGTAAAACTGCCCAATTTCTGCTTGCTAGATCCAGGGCCTGGAGGTTTCTGGTGAGATGCGTTGTCCCTCTCTCAGAGTAGGATGTTTCTTTATGCATTCCCTCTGATCCAGAGGGTGCTTATCAAGTTGCTGATGGAGGGGGCCTGCATGATTCTAGTGGTTCCATTCTGGCCTCACCAGATATGGTTCCTTCACTTTCAGCAGATGGTGGAGGAACCTCTGGTCCCTCTTCCTCTTTGCAGGAATCTGCTGACCCAGAATCAGGGGACCCTGGTCCATCCCAACCTCAGGTCCCTCCATCTGCATGCCTGGCTCCTGAGAACATAGCCATCGCCAGGTTTGGGGTCTCTAACAGAGTGGCGGACGTCCTTGTGGCCACCCGGAAGCCTTTCACCTGAGCCACATATGTTACGAAGTGGAAGCGGCTTGCCATCTGTGCTGCCAAACATAACTTAGACCCTTTCACCTGTTCGGTGAATCATATCTTGGACTTCCTGATTTCATTATCCGACTCAGGCCTCCAATATTCTTCCCTCAGGGTTCATCTTTCGGCTATTTCTGCATTTCACGAGCCCGTGGGTGACCGCACGATTGCTAAGCTGGATGTCTCCTGTAATTTCCTAAGGGGCATCCTGCATCTGAAACCTGACATCCATACCCCTGTCCCAGCCTCGGACTTGAATTTTATTTTGGAGAAATTGACCCTGTCTCTTTTGAGCCAATCGCGACTTGCCATTTGCGCTTTCTCTTGGAAAACACTGTTTTTATTTGTAGTTACTTCTTCTCAAAGAATTCAGTGCTTCAGGCCCTCTGGTACAAGGAGCCTTATTTGATTTTTCACAAAGACAGGATGTCTTTGCTCACATATCCTAAGATCTTACTTTGAGGGGGCTCTTGCAGCAGGCAATAACCATAATGACTGAACCACCAGGTGCTAGGATAACAGGGAAAACTTCTAGCTAGTAGTATTCTCGGGGGACTGCCCCCAATGCCGGCACGCCAACATCCGACCTATGGTGTAAAGGGGGTGGTCCCCCAGCCCATCCCCAGTTCTTTTCCCGACATCAACCCATGCAGTTTGGACTACCGCAGACTCCTGCTTCTAGTCGACTGCCATTTTCATCGCATTTCAACTTCGATTTCTTATATTAGTCATTTAACATCTTTATTTTTCTCCAAATTCCTGTATGGCTTCTCCAGTAACATCTTCAGACCGGCGAACGAAGTGTGCCTGCGGCAAGCAGATCCCCACTAAGGATGGCCACCCCTCGTGCCTGCTCAGCCTAGACACTAACCATGACACTGAGGCCTGCCAGCACTGCCAAAAGTTTAACCAGGCCACATGGAGACACCACTCAAAGACCCTTAAGGCTTTCCTTCTAAGACAGAAGTTAGCAACAATGGAGAAGAACTCCAGGGCAAAAGCTCTTCTTCCTCCCTGGCCTCTGGGGAAATCGACCGGGAAGCACAAACACTGGGACAAGGATAGGGATAAGCCTTGTTCGACATCCCTCTTCAGGTCACCACACAAGTTGGCGGCCACTTCTGGATCTTCCTCCCATGGTTGGTCAGCCCCACCTTCACCAGCAGCCCTCGCTCCTTCCAAGCTGCCCATGTCTTTGCCTCCTGCCCTCATCACCATATCTGGCGAAGACTCCTCCGGGCTTCAGACATCATCCCCAGCCTTAAAGCCACTGAAGCTCAGGCTCCTTTTCCCTGTGGGTTCTCAGCCAGGTGGCTCGACCGGCTCTTCAGATGGGGGGTCTCGGCCCCCCACCCCTCCGGTCTTTGCATTGCCTACATCAGTCCTGTGTTCAGGGACCAACGCCTCTAAGCAACGCCTGGAGCATATGCTTGCCTCTTCTTCACGAGCAATGCCATTGTCTCTGGGGGCTTCCACCCTATGCAGTCTATACCTGTGCGGGCTGCTTCACCTGACTGGCATCAGCCCCCTTCTCCTCAGCCGATGTCAGCCACACTGGCATTGAACCCTGTCAACCCCTTCACCGTTGTGGGTTAAGCCTCAGCTGGCACCGGTCACTTCTTCGGAACAGCCGTAACCGACGCCTGCTGAACTGACGCCAGGTCCTTCAAGACTGATGCCAGCTAGCCCTTCACCACAAGAGCCATCATCAGGTCACTTGGTTCCTCAGGGACTGATGCTGAATCCTGTAAGACTTCAGGGACTGATGCCGGGGGATCTGATACCTTCCCACCCAGTGCCATCTCCCCTTCCATTGCCCTTGGACTACACTGCCCAGTTCATGGTTTGGTGGCAGTTCATGTAGAGCAAGGAACCCCAGAAACAGCCTCCTACCCTGCTTCAGAGAAAACCCTCCCCCTCATTGATCCAGGTTATCCCTTCCACTTCCTGATCTCCCGGTGATAAGGAGGACCAACGTAAGAAGGACCGCCATCTACTGATGCCAGTCCCGGACTCTGAACTGTCTGGGGGGGGGATTCCTGGGAGGAGGAGAACTCTGAGGATTCCTGGTTACCCTCCAAACCTGAGGAGCCCAGAGATACCCTCAGATCACCTCCTGACAATCCAACTTTCCTGGACATCATGAGGCACATTCAGTCTCTCATGGGCTGGGACTTGGAGGAACTGGACCCAGGACGCTGATGCCTGGCAAACTTCCACCTCAAGAAGGACACTCTGCCTAAGGTTATACCTCCCCTTAGTTACTTCTTCAAGGATGTTAACCGGGCCACCTGGAGTCACCCATCTTCCATCTTGGCCCTGCCTAAGATGGCAGACAGATTTTACCACACCCTCAGGGACAAACCGTTTTAAAGGGGAGCATCCTGTTGCTGACTCAAACCCTCCCAGATGATGCTACTAAGTTCCAGTTGATCCAACTTCTGAAGTCAGGGTCGGACACTGGAAATCATGTCCTCAGGACATCCTATGATACTGCTGATGTGGCAGGGAGGGTGGCGGCAACAGATGTTTGTATTCACTGCCATTCCTGGCTTAGGGTTTCTGGCTTTGCCCCTTATGTGCAGGCCCAAATCCTCAATGCTCCTTTTAGGGGGTCAGTCCTCTTTGGTGAGGATTTCCAGAACATTATCTCCTGCCTGCAGGAATCTGGCCAGGCTCTGAAGATGGTACGTTTTTTATACAGTTCTCAGCCAAAACCCTAACAGCATCTGCCCTTTCAGAGGAACCAGCTTCAGCAATATCAGGAACAGCAGCCCAGAGGAGCCTTCAAATGTAAGGCCCCCTCCCAGGTGACAGGAGCCTCAGCTCTTAGAGCCCCTAGGACTGCCACCCTGCCATCCCAGATTCTTCAGCATGACTCCTTGCCTGACCCCCGTCCCCCAGCAGAGGCTTTGGGGGAGGCGGTGAGGGGTCACTTCACCCTTCACCTGGATGGATGGCGCAGAATCACCTTGAATGGGCACTTCAACTGGTAGAAAGAGGTCATAGTCTTAAATTTCAAGAGATACCCCCAGGCAACCCTCCCTTGTATTCCCACTATTCTCCAGCTCACATTGCCCTTATCGAGGAGGAGATCCAAGTGCTGCTGAACAAAAAGGCCATAAATCTGTTCACATAAACCAAAGGGGAAAGGGTTTCTAATCCCATTTCTTCCTGATCCCAAAGAAGACTGGCGACCTGACACCAGTTTTGGATCTCAGTCACCTGAACCTATTTATAGGATACAAACACTTCAGGATGGTTACCCTTCAGAGTCTTGTGCCTCTCCTTCATTGAGGAGATTGTCTCAGCTCCCTGAATATGCAGGATGCCTACCTCCACATCCTGGTGTTCCAGCCTCACAGGAGGTTCCTACGCTTTTGCTTCCAGGGGAACCATTACCAGTTCAGGGCTCTACCTTCTGGCCTTTCCTCGGCACCTCGAGTCTTCACCAAGTGCCTGTTGATAGTGGCTGCAACCCTCAGGAGACAGGGTCTTTATGTCTTTCCCTACCTTGACGATTGGCTCCTCACAGCCCCTTCCAGAGGCCAGCTGTGCTTGGCAATGGAAATCACCTTCAATTTATTTTGGATGCTATGCATCACCCTGAACCTGCCCAAGTCCTCCCTCTGGCCAAGTCAAAGACTGCAGTTAATCAGAGCAATCTAAGATTCAGCTCAGGGCAAGGCCTTCCTGCCTCCAGATAGAGCAGACTGCTTCAGAGCACTGATCCAATTGGTGTCTTTGTCGCAACAAGTCCCATTCAGGTCATTCCTCAGGCTCTTGGGTGCACATGGTAGCAGCCATTGTCACTGTTCCGCTTGCCCGCTTGTACATGAGGGCACCTCAGTGGACCCTATGGGTTCAATGGTACCAATGCAGGAACAATTTGGAACAGGGGGTCCTGGTTTCTAATCCGGTGCAGCAAATGCTGTCTTGATGGATGAACCCCTCCAACCTTCTCAGAGGGTTCCCCTTCTGGGCGGACTCTCTAAGTCAGAGTCTCACAACAGATGTGTCCTGTCTGGGTTGGGGTGCCCACTTGGCAGACTATCAGACCCAGGGGACCTGGTCTCAGCAGGAGCAGCATCTCCACATGAATGTGCTTGAGATGTGCATAATCCTCCTTGCCTTTTGGGCCTTTCAGACTCGTCTCCTCCCAGGCCCTCTCCTGATCCAGATGGACATGTTGGTAGTCTATTATATAAACAAATGGGGGGGGGGACTCATTCATACCACCTGTGCAGGAAGACCATGATAGTTTGGCATTGGGCCATAGAACACAATCTGGTTCTTACGGCGGTTTATGTTCCAGGCATCCAAAACGTCCTGACTGACAACCTAAGCAGGTCCAGGTTGAAAATACACAAGTGGAAGCTCCTATCCTCTGTGGTTGAGGATCTGTTAGACAGGTGGGGTTGTACCGAGTTAGACCTCTTTGCATCCCCACTCAACGCAAAACTGCCCAATTTCTGCATGCTAAATCCAGGGCCTGTTGTTTTCTGGGGAGATGCGCTGTCCCTCTCTTGGACAGGGAGGTTTCTGTATGCATTTCATCCCTTCCCACTTCTGCAGAGAGTTCTTCTCAAGCTGCAATCAAAGAGGGCAGACATGATTTTAAAGGCTGTTTACTGGCAGCAACAGATATGGTTCCCATTGTTGCAACAGCTGACAGTGGAATCTCCTCTTCTCCTTTGCTCCTACCTGCTCTCGCAGGACCAGGGTGCCCTGATTCACCTGAACCTCAAGTCTCTTCATCTACATGCATAACTCCTTCAGACTTAGCCATCACATGATTTTGGGTTTCCTCTTGGGTGGCAGATGTTTTAGTAACCACAAGGAAGCCTTTCACCTGAGCCACTTATGCCATGAAGTGGAAGCGGTTTTCCATCTGGTCTACCGCCCTGCACTCTTGGACCCCTTCACTTGCCCAGTCAATCACATTCAGGAGTACCTCCTTTCCCTTTCAGACTCTGGTCTGGGTTACACCTCTATCAAGGTGCACCTTTCCGTCATCTCCATGTACCATGCACCCATTGATGGCAAAAAAATTGCCCATCTGGACCTGTCCCACACCTTCTTGTGGGGCACTCTTCATTTGAAACCTCCCATTAGGGTCCTGTCCCGCCATGGGATCTGTTGTTTATTTTGGTGTAGCTCACTCTTCCTCCATTTGAACCTGCCGCAAGTTACGACCTACACTTTCTGTCATGGAAAGCATTGTTTTTTATTTGCCATTACCTTAGCTCGGAGGATTTCTGAGCTTCAGGCTCTAATGTTGTAAGGAGCCTTACTTGGTTTTCCACAAGGACAGGGTATCTTTGCGGACCAGTCCTAAGTTTTTGCCTAAGGTGGTGTCTGAGTTTACTTAGAATCAATCCATCCACCTGCCTGTTTATTTTCCTGAGTATTCTGTTCAGGGGAGGCTTTACTTCATACTCTAGATGTTCATCTGGTGCTTCGTTTTTATCTGGACCACAACCACCCTTTCAGAAAATCTAACCAGTTGTTTATTTCGTTTGCCCCCAGAAAAGAAGGGTTAGCTAATTGCATTGTTTATTGCTACCGCAAGTACAACAAGCCTTTGCCAGGCCAGGTCAAAGGTCATTCTACTAGAGACACGGCTGCCAGTACTGCCTCCTTTAGAAATGTGTCTGCTGCAGATATTTGCACAGCCGTCATTTGGAGTTCTGTCCACACCTTCATCAAGCATTACAGTTTTGACATTGTCTCCAGGTGTAGTGCCGGTTTCGGCCTTGCAGTCTTCCAGGGCTTCCTGTCCTAATGTTCCTATGACTGCTACTATCCTCCTCCCAGCTGACTGAGTCTACTCCTCTACTGTTTGGGATTCAGTCCTTATGGTTACTGCCTGCTGCAGGAGCCCCCTCGAAGTAAGATAGTACAGTTATGTAAGAACTTACTGTAACAGAAGATCTTCGAGAGGAACTCTTGCAGCAGACACTGCTTTCCCTCCCTCCTTCCCCCTGTTTGCTGCTTCTCCCTCACAGCTCTTCAGATTTCCTCATTTATGAGGAACCTCCTCAGTGCTCCTATTTCTACACAGGCTGGGGTCTCCTGTGGGAGAACTGGGATGGGCTGGGGGACTGCCCCATTTATACTATAGGTCGAGCACCGGGGGCGGTCCCCCGCAGAATACTGCTAGCTAGAAGTTTTCCATGTGGTCCTAGTGCCTGGCAGCTCAGTCCTTGTGGTTATTGCCTGCTACAAGAGCTCCTGTCGAAGATCTACTGTTACAGTAAGTTCTTACGTGACTGTACTTTTCTTCCTAAGGTGGTTTCAGAGTTTACTCTTAATCAGTCTATCCACCTTTCTGTTTATTTTCCTGAGCATGTCAATCCAGGGGAAGCGCTGCTCCATACATTAGAGATGCACAGAACTTTGAAGCATTACCTGCTTAGGACGAAGGAGTCCAGAAAGTCAAAGCAGTTGTTTGTTTCCTTCGTCCCGGGTAGAGAGGGCATTTCAGTTTCAAAGCACTGTTTATGCAAATGTTTGGCAAACTGCATTGTGTTCTGCTACAACAAGTATGGCAAAGAATTGCCTGGTGCTGTCAAAACTCATTCCACCAGAGGAGTGGCTACCTCAGTGGCTTGTTTCTGAGGGGTCTCAGCCGCTGACATTTCTGCAACCGCCACTTAGAGTACAGTCCATGCTTCCACCAAGCACTACAGTCTGGACGTTGCCTCAAGAGCCCGTGCAGGTTTTGGCAGGGCTGTGTTACAGGGACTCCTGTCTTAAGTTTATGTAGAGCCCTCCTCCCAGATTGTCTGTTTTGTACTTGTAACTGCTTGGTACCCGATCCTGCGGTGTTACCTGATGACTGAGATATGCCTAAAGAAGATAGAAGTGTTATGTAAGAACATAACAGTAGATCTTCGAGGGGATCTCAGTCATCATGTATATTTTCCCTCCACCATCCCCATTCTTGGGGCTCCTGGCTTGTAACTGGCTATCTGGTGTATCCAGCTTTTCACTTTGGTCTAGGCACCTCTTTTCTCCCCTCAGTCCCCCAGGGCAAGAGCCTTGCTTCCTTAGTTTCTGGGGGAAAGAACTGAGGAGGGAGCGGGGTTGCCTACACCTTAATAGGGTTGGTGACATGGACGGCTTGGGTGGCCCCAGTTGTACTGCTGAAAATCTTCCATGTGGATTCCTGTTCTCTGACAGCTAAGGTTCTTATGGTGTTACCTGATGACTGAAATCCCCTTGAAAATCGACTGTTACGGTAAGTTCTCACGTAACTGTTCTTTATGGTAAGTTCTTGCATAATTGTTCTTTCCTGTTTAAAGGGGAGCACTACCAGTTTAGAGTCCTTCACTTCAGCTTATCTTTGGTGCCTCGGGTCTTCACCAAATGCCTAGCTATGATGGCAGTGACCCTCAGAAGGGTGGGCCTCTATGTCTTTCCCTATCTGGCACAGTAGGCATGGAAGACTAAGCAGACTAGGTGGGCCAAGAGGTCCTTCTCTGCTGACACCTTCTGTGTTTCTATGGATGACTGGTTGTTCAAAATCCAGTCCAAAGAGCAACTGTCCTTGATCCTGGGGCATACCCTGCAATTGTTCAGCCAGCTGGGGATCACAGTCAGTCTGTCCAAGTCAGCACTGACTGTAGGCCAGCAGCTCCAGTAAATTGGAGCCATATTGGACATGGCCCAGGGCTCTGCCTTTCTGCTCCCAGACAGGGCAGGGTGCTCGATAGCATAGTCCCAGATAATTTGCCAACTACAGGGAGACAAGCTACCTCGCCCACACTCAGAGACTGGTTGTGCAAGTACAGAAGGTACCAGAGGAGCGTTTGAGGTCACGGTCAAAGCAGGAATGAGAGATAAGCAGAACTGCAACAAACAAGCAAGTGATAGAAAGCAAGGTAGAAGCTAAAGCAGTGAGAAGCTGAATGAGAAGTGACTAAATATTGAAAAGCACTAAATTAAGATGACATGAAACCTATAAAAAGAAATCCTTGCCAGCCCAGTGGCACTGAGGGCTGAGGCACTGGACGCCTTACCGCATGCTGTGCCGGTGACCCATGTTCAGGAACGAGCACGGGCTGCCGGGGGTCGGCAGGGAAGGAGAAGGATCGAGCATCCGAGGGACTGCTCTCCTTCTCTGGGGAGAGGGGGCCACCAGCAATCGGTGTTGGCTGACCCCTAGCGGTGGCTGGAGGACAGCACACTGATGCTTAGAAAGGGGAGGAGGGCCGGCCTGTCGGCACAGTGGTGGGATTTCCGCTTGCAATGCCGGTGACTCGGGTTCAGGAATCGATCCGAGTTGTTGGAGGGCCAGCCGGGGGGGGAGAAGGATTGAGTGTCCCAAGACTGCTCTCCTTCTCCGGGGTGGAGGTCAGTGCAGTGGTGACACTTCAAGGAGGCTGGGTTCACCACTATGCACCGACTCCAGTTAGAATCCAGGGGCGGAGTGGACGCAGGTCGTCATTGCACGTCCCTGCCCCTGCTTACAGGAGGAAAAATCAGGTGGGGCCTCCGTCTGTAGGAAGCCCTCCCCAGCCTTCAATGAGCCTCTGTCACCATCTCTCCCAGCTAGTTACTGGTTCCGTGGGCCAGTTTAAGAGAGGACCAGTCCTGCGGCCCCACCCTCCAGGGGGAAAGCCGGGGGTGACCGAGAGCGTGACGGCAGTGATGGTAGGTGGAAGCCCGGGGGCCATAACCAGGGCAGAGCCTGACAGAGGCCCTGCCAAGAAAAGTGCTCTAAATAAAAAAAAAAGAAAGGGGAGGAGAGGAGGCAGACGCAAAGAGGAGCGCGTGGCACTCTCTCTCTCTCCTTAGGGCATCATTGCACATCTCCACTTCTAAGGGGAGAAAAAAGAGTCCCGGGTGCGGCACAATGACAGCCAATCCCTGCAGGCCCCACTCCCGTAAACAGCAGTAACCTCCACACCAGATCCTTTCTGGCGGGTTGAGGGATCCCCGCCGCCCTGCTGGGGGGGGAGGTAAGCTGTGGAGGACAGCGGAAGGTAGGCCGCGAGTGGGGGTTGGGGCTGGGGGATCAGGCTTGAAGGCGTGCTTCCCGGGAAGAGAGAGAAAAAAATTAACTGCAAAATAAATAAATAAATCCTTAAAAGGAAATAAACTGCTTTAAGATTGCAAAATAAAGAAAGAAGACATCAACACTGGGCCTGAAGAAGTGGCTTGACCATGAAACGTAGCCCTACAGAGTGTGAACAATAGTAAATAAACCTAAGAAAAACTATCTTCTTCCCTGCTTTTTCAGTGTACTAGATTGGTGCCAGTCACAATAAGGATGACCCAAGACAAAGAAATAAGGAAGAGGCTGTTAAAGAGCATGGGCAACCTGAACTACCATTTCTCTTGAGATCACAGTCAGTCTGTCCAAGTCAGTATTGACTCTAGGTCAGTGGCTCCAGTACGTTGGAACCATATTGTACACAGCCCAGGGCTCCACCTTTCTGCCCCCAGACAAGTCAGGGCACTTGATAGCATATTCCCAGGAAGTTTATCTCAGCAGGTATGTCACCACCAGGGCATACCTCAGGCTCCTGGTTCTGATGGCTGGGGCCATTACCACGGTTCCCTTGGTGCAGCTACACATGCGCATCCCTCAATGGACTTTGAAAGTACAGTGGGATCAGTGGACTGACAATCTGGAGCAGATGGTCCTAGTCTCTTCTCCAGTCAATAAGGTTCTCCTGCGGTGGTTGGAACCCAGTCATTTGCTCAAAGGAGTTCCTTTCCTCATACCCTCTCCCCAGCAGATCCTTACCTCGGATGCCTCGGGGATAGGCTGGGCACTCATCTGGGTCCTTACCAGACTTGGGGGATGTGGACTCCGCTCGAGGTTCAACTCCACATCAATGTCCTCGAGATGACAGCTGTCCTGTACGGCTTGCAGGTCTTCCAGTCTCATCGGTCCCTGGGCCCCCTGCTAGTGCAGATGAATAATGTCCATGTAGTTCACCTCAGCAACAAGCACGGGGGCATCCATTCTTACCGCCTGTGCCAAGAGGCAATGAGAGTTTTGTGCTGGGCTCTGGAACATGGCCTAGAGCTGTTGGCTATTCATATCCCAGGTATCCAGAACATCCAGACAGACAAGCTAAGCCACTCGTAGTCCAGAATGCAGGATGGGAACTGCTGACCTTAGCGGCAGAGTTTGACAGGTGGGGTCTCCCAGAGTTGGACTCAACACAAAACTGCCACTTTTCTGTTCGCTCGATCCAGGGACTGGACTTTTCTGGTGAGACACATTGTCCCTCTCTTGCAATGTGAGAATCCTTTGCACCTTCCTTCCCTTTCCTCTGATTCAAAGTGCGCTAATCAAGCTCCAGATGGAGGGCGCTACCCTGATTCTGGTGGCTACCTTTTGGCCTTGGCTGATTTGGTTTCCACTGTTTCAGCAGTTAACGGTGGAACCTCCAGTGCCTCTTCCTGCTTGCTGTCACAGGAACGGGGGACCCTTCTCTACCCAAATCTCTGTTTTCATCACTTGCATGCCTGGCTCCTGAAGACATAGCCATTGCCAGGTTTGTTGCCTCACCTAAAGTGGCTGACATCCTGGTGATCACCAGAAAGCCTTCCACCAAGGTGACTTATTCCATGAAATGGAAGCGCTTTGCTTTTTGGGCAGCTTCCCATCTTCTGGATCCCTTCACCTGCTTGGTGGACCAGATTCTTTGTCCTTTTTCAGTCCTAGTCCAATGCTGTCCTGAAATATTCTTCACTAAATGTGCATTAATCCACCATATCAGCCTTCCATGTGCCCATTAGGCAGGGCCCCATGTTTATTGTGACAAAGTGGACCAACATTCTGCGACAGGACCTCATACTTTCTGCAGCAGAACTGCTGATTCTGCGGCCATTCTGTGGCAGATAAATTGTGGTTAAACAGCATACCTTCAAGGGGATTAAGTCTTAGTTAACCCTTTGACTGCCTTCGTGCAACCACTCTGCTACACTGAAAGTGGAGCAGCAGGCCATTTAACAGTATGTAGTCTTTTTATCACAAATATTAAACTGCAATAACCCAAACCTGGTGCAGCCATGGGCATCAGTGTTCTCTTTTAAAGACTTTTCCCTCCCACCCCGAATTTGAAGGCTCATGTGTTCTTCTTGTGGAAACTAGTGGCCTTTGCTGTTCTCCTAGGTTCTAATTGGAGGAGGACATGCACACTCAGCTAAAACTACACATACAGCAAAATCTGCTTGAATTTCTTCTGGTTTATATTTACAGTTAGCAGATATAAAGAGAGACTCCAACTTGAAAGCCATTTTAATTGTTTTTTTCTGATTTTGATCAACGTTCTTTTAGATTATTATCCTTTTAAACTAGCAATACCCAATCTGCCTTGCAACAAACATGTTGTGTGCAGTGTGAAAACCTGTGTGTTGAGGGGTAGGGGATGGGACTTTCTTCCGATAATAGTGAAGGAGGGTGTAACTTTGTGTCTGTAGGATTTGTTGACTCCTGATTTTTCTTTTGGGGGACACACTAAAAAAGGCAAGCAAGTCATTCTTACTAAGCTGTAGTAACCTTGGCTAGCATGTTCTCTTCTCCCAGTAACTCAGGGGGTGGTGGTGTTCTTCAGTCAGTGACCCTCATTTCACTTATGTATAGCAGCAATCAATACAACTCTCCATTCCTATTTTGTTCTGTACCTGTAATTGCTTGCTCCAGTTCTAGTATACCCTGGTCCCCAATTCTACTGCAGCGGGGCAACTTGACCCTCCTTAAGAATTAAGCTTGATGCCACCACTTACATTGCATGTTCAAATCTGCCAAGAAATTACTGTCACACTTGCAGGTACAGATCTGTGGCCCACAAACTGAAACTGTGATTGATGTCCACCAGTGGGGACTGAGTCCTCTGCTCAGTCTGCTGCCAGCCATGTGTTTCTGCAGTCAGCTCCTCCTCCAGTCCCTGCCACCACGCTGAGATTGATGCCACCTCCATGGGCACCACTGAATCTTCTCACTTCTTGACTACAGCTCGCCTTCCAGTTCTTCCTTCCAAATTCATCTTCCAGGGATGCACCATGAGCAGCCTCACAATGAAAAATGAACATGGCTGAGCTAGCCACAGTATGACAGGGTGGCATAGGACCCTGTCCCAGTTGTTATGAAAAGAGTTTGAATGCATGGATCTGTTCTATTCTCTCCTTTTCTGTCTCTTGTCTATCTGATTGTGCAACCAAATTTTCCTGTGAGACCTAGGATTTGATCACCCAGACAGTCTAGCAATTCTTTGCCCCATACTGTCTCTTAGTCTTCCCTTGCTGTTTCTGTGTTTTCCTCACTTGCATATCTGCTGGTATAAAAATATATGTAAATGATTATGTGGAAATGTAACTGATATTGGGATCCCTTTGTTCAGCAATTATATAGTATTAACTTTTGAAATGTATATAATTGTAGTTTTAGATGACTGCAAAACACTATTGGAAACTCAAGAGGTTACCTGAGTGCAAATATTTAAGCCTTTTGCAGAAGAGCTGTGGAAAAGGGGCCTCAGCTCAGGCACACTGTGTTCCTGCCAGCACCTGCCTGAAACATAACAAGAACACTTTGGAAGAAACAGGATGCTTGTTAAAAATGGGGGTTGGAAGGACTTATAAGACAGCTGAGCTGCAATTGCTTGAAAGAGAGAAGGGACACAGAGACTGAAGGAAAATTCAGATGCATCTTCTGTTTATTCTGCCTTTGTAAATAATTGTACTAAACAATTTTATTTTTTTATGCTACTGCAAGTACAAATAAATACTTTTTAGTGAATTCTACAACTGCTCCTGGTTTTTCCTATGCTTCCTGACCTGTGCCTTGACAACAGATGGTGTCAGCCTAAGTGTGATTTACACCATGCATACTCTAACCCAGGAGTTTTGTGTGTGGGTACCAGACCTAGTACTAGGAAAGCACAGAGAAAGGTATGGATTCTGCAGCAGCAAGTCCAGGAGTGGTTATCAGGAGAATGGCAGCCAAACTAGCACAGACAGAAGTCTATGCTGAGATTTTACAGTGAGCACAAGTTATGGAAATAGAACAGGCATTGACAGAACCTGATGGACTTTTTCAAATGGTGGGCTATACAACAAAAAGAGATGGAGAAAGGGAGAGAAGAGATGCAGTGACAGGAGTAGCGATGGCTGGATGCCTTGTAAGCTATCAAAGGCAGAGGATCTGGCACAGATCCAGACAAGCAACAAAACATAAGCAACTTAAAAGCCATTAAACTTACAAAGTTGTGTCCCTCAGATGATATTGAGGCATACCTGACAACTTTTGAAAGAGTTGCCACAGCCTGCCAATGGTCAAAGCAGCAATGGACAATCAGGCTGATACCCTACCTGACAGGGAAAGCCCAACTTTACTACAGCAATATGGACGCTGCACAGTCAGAAAATTATGACCTGGTGAAAAGCGAAATCCTGAAAAGATGTGACATCTCAGGAGAGACCTACAGGCAGAGATTTCGATCTCTGAAGTACAACTCAGTCGACCATCCTTGAGAAGCCTTCACCCAACTCAGAGAACTCCTGATAAAATGGCTCCAACCAGAGGACAAAACAGTCCCACAAATCATTGACACATTCACAATGGAGCAATTCATTAACATCCTGCCTACAGATGTGCCGCTTTGGAGAAAGGAACACCGACCAGAAAATGGAGAAAAGGCTGTTTCTTTGGCCAAGGACTACCAAATGGCCAGACAGATGCCACAGCAGCACGGTAACAGCCAAGCACTGGTAAGACACTATTTTTCCCATTTAAACTCCAAGTCTGATAAGAACTCTGGTGGGGGTAACACATCTGTGCCCAAAGATGTTATTTGATATAACTGTAATAAGCCAGGCCATATTGCAAGAAATTGCCGTAAGAAGAGTGGTACTGGAGCAAATTTGTCCTTAGCAAATTGGGGCAAGTACTTAACAGATGTGAAGGTGAGGGATATGACTGTGAAGGGACTTATTGATTCGGGAAGCAGACAGACCCTAGTGCATGTTAAAGTGCTGGGAAAACACTGTGCAAAAGGACCAGGTACTGGTATCATCTGCATCCATGGGGACACTCAATACTATCCCACCACCCAAGTAACTCTAACTATTAAGGGTGTGTCACACCAAATGAAAGTGGGGGTAGTACCTAAGTTACCTGTACCTGTGATTATTGGAAATGACTTTCCAGAATTTACTGAGTTAATCAAAGAGGGAGTAAATCCTGATGTTTCAGCAGCTGTGGTGACAAGAGCTCAGGCAAAGAAAATTTCAGATGGTGGGGACTCTTTTCCTTTCGCCGATTTTGATGCAGACTTGTTTGTGCACAGCTCCAAGATCTGGAAATCCAGGAAAGAAAGACAATGCCCGAATAAACTGTGGCAAGAAATGACTGATGGACATAAAGGGTTAAAATATGAACATGCTGAAACTAAGCTGATAACTGATTGTGATTTTCTTTCAGAGCAAGCTAACGATGTTTCTCTCCAGGGTTATTTTAAGCAGCTGGGAGTGAAACCAGAGTGGGGTGGACCAATGTTTAAAAAATGTAATGGGTTAGTGTACAGAGTTTGGGTTAAACCTCAGACACAGGAAAAGACAGAGCTGGATATAACACAGAAGTATAGAACAGAATTGTTACAGATAGCACAAGATAGTCCTATTGCTGGTCACTCAGGGAGGGATAACACCCTTGCCAGATTGCTATACAGATTTTACTAGCCTGGAATTCATGAAGATGTTTCTACCTATTGTAATTCCTGCGCTGAGTGTCAGAAAGTAGCCCCAGTCACTAGAAAAGACAAGGTGTCCCTACCCTTGATAGATGTGCCTTTTGAGAGAATTGCAATGGATGGGGTTGGTCCTTTAGACAAAAGTAAAAAGGGTAATAGATTTATCCTGGTAGTATGCAGCTATGCTACTCGATACCCAGAAGCAGTTCCAATGCGTACTGTCACAGTTTCAAAAGTTGCAGCAGAGCTTGCAAAAATTTTCAGCAGAGTGGGCACACCTAAAGAAATTATTACTGATCAGGGTAGTAATTTTGGTGCTGCATTACTTAAGGAGCTGTACAGACTACTAGGTATCACTGCCATAAGAACCTCCCCTATCACCCTCAGACAGACAGTCTTGTTGAGCGTTTTAACCAAACCCTAAAACACACGTTAAAATGGTTTGCAAAAGGGGAAGGGAAAGATTAGGATCAATACTTACCTTACCTACTTTTTATTACAGAGACATGCCACAGGCATCAACAAGGTTTTCACCATTTGAAATATTGTATGGTAGACAGCCAAGAGGGCCACTGGATGTGATAAAAGAAACGTGGGAAGATAACCCCACTCAGAAACAATCTATAACTTCTTATATGTGTGCCCTAAGAAAGAAGCTGGCAAAATACGTTGAAATTGCCCATAGTAATCAGGAAGAGGCCCCAAACCAGCAGATGGTATATTATGACCATGGGGTAAAAGAAAAAGTTTTTGAGCCAGGTGAAAAGGTTTTGCTACTGTTATCAACAACAGAAAATAAACTGTTACTGAAGTGGCAAGGGCCTTATAAAGTGCTTAGACACATTGGCACCGTTAACTATGAGATTGAGACCCAGACAGGAAAAATCCTACTAAAATATACCATGCTAACCTTCTCAAGAAACGGGCTGAAAAAATGACAAAAGCTGCTTTGCTAGTTTTACCACAAACTGATAAGATATTGATGTAGCTTATGATAGACTGGAACACACTGTAACTGTTGATGCTGTAAAGGTGAATGTTTCCTTAACCTCAGAACAAACTGAAGACATTCGTAATGTGCTAAAGACATTTAACAGTACTTTTACCACAGTACCAGGCTGAGCAAAAGGGATCGAGCATGTGATAGTGCTAAGGAATGCTCACCCTACTAGGCAAAAGACATACAGGTTACCAGAGCGGTTAAGAGCTGATGTGGTTAAGGAAATACAAAAGATGAAAGAACTGGGTATCATAGACGAGTCGAGGAGTGCTTGATCATCTCCAATGGTAATTGTAAACTAAAAAGAAGGGATTGTTAGAATCTGCCTTGATTTTAGGAAACTTAATCAAGTGTCAGAATTTGACAGTTAACCTGTGCCCAGAATAGATGATTTGGTGGACAGACTGGGGAGTGCAAAGTATATCAGCACCGGCGATCTCACCAAGGGCAGCTGGCAAATACCATTAGCTAAAGAATCTAGAGATAAAACTGCATTTGCCACTCCTGTTGGATTCTATCAGTTCACCACCATGCCATTTGGTTTACATGGTGCGCCAGCTACATTCCAGTGGTACATGGATGTAATTTTATCCCCTTAACCTGGTTATTGTGCTGCATACCTGGATGATGTCATGGTGCATAGTCCAGACTGGAAAAGACACCTGGAACACCTACAAGCAGTTGTCCAAGCTATCAAAAAGGCAGGTCTGACTATTAACAGCCCTTAACAACTTTTGAAATGTATATAATTATAGTTTTAGATGATTACAAAAAGCTATTGGAAACTCAAGAGGTTACCTGAGTGCAAATTTTTAAGCCTTTTGCAGAAGAGCTGTGGAAAAGGGGCCTCAGCTCAGGCACACTGTGTTCCTGCCAGCACCTGCCTGAAACATACAAGAACACTTCAGAAGAAACAGGATACTTGTTAAAAATGGGGGTTACAAGGACTTATAAGAGAGCTGAGCTGCAATTGCTTGAAAGAGAGAAGGGACACAGAGACTGAAGGAAAATTCAGATGCATCTTCTGTTTATTCTGCCTTTGTAAATAATTATACTGAACAATTTTATTTTTTTATCTTACTGCTAGTATAAATAAATACTTTTTAGTGAATTCTGCAACTGCTCCTGGTTTTTCCTATGCTTTCTGACCTGTGCCTCGATGACACACACCTACACCTACACAGCAGCAAATTATAACTGCTGTGGACCTAATCAAGCTCTGCTACTCTTGCTGCAGTCTCCCCCCCCCCCAATACTGGCTGGATGGACTTATGTAACAAAAGCCAGCATGAGTCAAGATGCCATGCGGCCACTAGCTTTTTGGCTTTGTAACGGGTGGCATTAGTTTGTTGTCCCTTCTAATGAGTATATATGCCATGGCATACTTAACATATCAGTAGCTATGCCCTTGCCTTGTGTGATTGCATAGCATAGCTAGCATTTCTTTGACCGTGTGGCTGGTTTTCCTGATTTCTGTGGCCAGCGCTAATTTCTGCGGTCAGTCCTGATTTCGGCAGCCATTGCTGCAACCGCAGAATCACAGTAAACATGGGGCCCTGCCATTAAGGGCCGTACAGTAGCCCAGTTGGACATGGCCCTTACCTTTCTGAGAGGCATATTGCACATGAAGCCTCCTATCTGTAACCCAGTCCTGGCCTGGGACTTAAAGTTTGTTTTGGAGAAACTTACTTTGGCTCCTTTTGAGCCTGCCGCAACTTGAGAGCTACGCTTTCTGTCATGGAAAGCATTATTTTTAGTTGCTATTACCTATGCTTGGAGGATTTCAGAGCTCCAGGCACTCATGTGTGAGCAGCTCTATTTGATTTTCCACAAAGACAAGAGTGTCTTTGCATACCAATCCCAAGCTTTTGCCAAAGTTGGTGTCCGAGTATACGCTAAATCAAGCCATCCACCTTCCTGTTTATTTTCTGGAGCATGCAAATCCAGGGGAAGCATTGCTCCATACTTTGGATATACATAGAATACTCATATATTATATTCATTGCACAAAGGACTGCAGTAAGTCCTCACAGCTGTTTGTTTCCTCTTCGGTTGGGAAAGAGGGTGTACCTGTCTCAAAACAGTGCCTGTCCAAATGGTTGACCAGCTGTATTATTTTCTCTTATAGGAAGTACAGTAAGGAATTTCCTGGGACTGTCAAGGGCCACTGTACCAGAGGCATGGCCACCTCTGTTGCCTGTTTCAGAGGGGTCTCAGCAGCGGAGATCTGTGCTGCTATCACTGAGTACTATCCACACTTTCACTAGAACTACAATCTGGACATTGCCTCTAGAAGGAAGGCAGGTTTTGGCCTGGCAGTGCTACAGGGCCTGCTTTCATGGGCCGTTGCCTTCCTACCACCTAGACTGTATTTCTCTGCAATACTGCTTGGGACTCATTCCTAAGATGTGACCTGATGCAAGAGATATCCTCGAAGAAGACAGAACAGTTATGTAACAACTTACCATAACAGTAGATCTTTGAAAGAATCTCTTGCTGCAGGTTATGCCATTCCTCCCTATTTACCCCTGATTTCTGTGTTCCTATTTTATTCTTTTCCAGTTTGGTGTGCCTTCTGTCCTACACGCTCCTTTTGGTGAGTCTCTGGCTCCGCCTTGGTTCCCTCGGGAGCGCGTCCTTGGTGGATGGTCTCCACTGGTGAATTGAGGAGGGTGTGTGGCTGACCATGGCTATATAGAGGGATTTTGTCATCGCTGTAGGTGGCCCCCAGTTAGACTGCTAGCAAAAATGTGTCCATGTGGTCCTGGTGCCTGGTGGCTATAGTTCCTAAGGTGTGACCTACTGCAAGAGATTCTCTTGAAGGTCTACTGTTACAGTAAGTTCTTACATAACTGTTCTGTACCAGGGTGTCCAAAAAGGGAGAGTCTGACTCCAGTGATGGCAGACATGCAAATAAAAGAGCCTCGGAGCAGGTGCTACAACCAGTGCCTGCCAAGAAAAAAAAACAAAGAAAAACATCACTGACACACCTTCTGTAAAGGAAAAAGAGAAGTCAGTAGAACGGAATCAAATGCTCTCAACAGAGGACACAGAGATATGGCAGTTATTCCAGGCCACGGGAAATTTCATGTGCTTGCCCTCCCCGAGCTCTTGTTCCAGATCAGTAGTCTGTTCAGGAGGGTATATATATTATGAAGAGGGGGAGCAAAGTTAACCTATAGAACCTGATGGCCCCCCTGATAGGAGTTTGCTTCCCTTCCTAAAGTTACTGAGGACAATACCTCTTACTCCTCTTTTATCAAACAAATGGTGGATACACTCAACATCCCCTATCATGAAAGAGAGGAGGATGAGGAGCAAGTGGAGTTCATGGACATGGTGGGGCTAGCTCCTGCAAGGAGGCTAATGGTCCCCACCCACAAGTCCCTCAAAAAAGTCACATCAAAAATCACAGCACCAAATTCAGGTGGACAAGCATGGCTTAGATACCTGTATGCCTACCCTGATTACAAAGGAGTGATACAAGTGGCTGCCTTTGAGAAGGCAAAGGTACATATCTGTGCACATCCCCCTGAAAAGGATTTTAGGAAAATGGACAACATGGCCAAAAAAGTGTACACAACAGCTTCCCAGCTTTTATGACAGGCAGCTTTTTTGGCCTACACAGCTTAGTGCCAGAAAGCACTGTGCAGTGCAGTGCAGTGCAGTACTGACCCTGAATGATAAAGCAGATGGAGAAGTGGCACAGGATCTGGCAGCAAAATTAAAGTCTGCCTTGTATGTCACTAGATATCAGTTTCACATGGCTGTAGATACCAGTGACTCTGCATCAAGATTCTTGGCTCATATAGTGGCACTGAGAAGATTTGCCTGCCTAAGGGCTACAGTCCTGACCCAGGACACCCAGACGAAAGCCATTGACTTCCCATTTGAGGGAGGCTCCTTATTTGAGGAGAAAACAGAGGTCCTCCAAGCATGATCTCCAGTGGGGTGATGAGGAGGGAAAGGGCCATCCATGTTTATGTAGCAGCCTGTGTCTGATGTCATCATGGGCGGCCCCTGGTGGACTGCTTGCAAATGTTTCCATGTGGTCCTAGCACCTGGCAGCTGTAAGTTCCATAGGTGTAGACTGACGAAAGAGAATCTCCTGAAGATCTACTGTTATGGTGAGTATATAACTGTTCTTTTCCTGTACTGCTTGGTACTCATTCCATATATGTGGCCTGATGAAAGAGATATCCTCAAAGAAGACAGAACAGTTACATACTTACCGTAACAGTCAATCTTTGAGAGAATCTCTTTTATCAGGCCATGCTGTTCCACCCTCCTTCTCCCTTTTCTCTGGGCCTGCAACACTGAGTCATTGAGATCCTCTCTCCATTGTTACACATTCCGGCCCTCTGTCTCACCTGACTTGTGGAATGCTAGGCACTCTTCTGGTTCCCTACAGGGAGGTCCTCTGAGCATGATCTCTGGAGGGAGATGAGGAGAGGAGGCACTGTCCACTTTTATGTGAACGTTGATATCTGACATCATCATGGGCGGCCCCTGGTCAACTGCATGCAAAAGCTTCCATGTGATCTTCGTGTCTGGAGACTACATGTTCCATAGCTGTGGCTTAATGAAAGAGATCCTTTTGAAGATCTACTGTTATGGTGAACTTGTAACTGTTCTTTCTCAGGGATCCATTACAAGCCTTACAAACCCTGACCCTACCTTCCCTTCTAGAACTGGAAAATAGGTTTGCACAGGAATCAGTTCTTATGGTTGCTTGAGCATTACTTTGTTTCAATTTCACAAAATGTTGGAGTTGTGGTCATTCATGGCAAATTTTTGTCTAGAAACAATATATTGGGGTTTTAAAAACGTCCTACAATTTTTTTTTTCCAAAAACAAATTTAGTAGTTATTTAGTTTTGGTGGTCACTTCTCCTCTGGTTCTAGGGATAAAAAAAATCTGTTGCTAAGCCAGTAGGGGGAGTGTGACCACAGTGTAGTGTTTGAACTTAACTCAAAGTTCTAAAATTAGCAAGTTTTATCCCCGGGGCAGCACACTCCTGCAGACTGGTGCACTTTTGTAAGGTTCACTGATGGATTACAGAGAAGAAACAGCATTACAACAGTGAATCATTTTTTTCTTCCCACCCAATATTATTTTTTTTTTCCAATTATGTATCAGTTCCAGAGCCTAGTTACATCAGTTGAGCTGAAGACTACAGTCAAGCAGAAAATAGTAACATCAGCTTAGCTGATGTCACTGTGCTCCACTCCACTGTCGTCTTTAACTCAACTAATGTAACTGAACTGGGTTCTGGAGCTGATAAGTAATTTAAAAAATTAATATAAGGTGGGGGAAAAAAGGCTGCATTAATGTGTTTTTCAAAATAAACACACACAACTATCCGCTGGGACTATTAAACAGGCTTCACACATGCCCACATTTACAATTATATTGAGAAATGGAAACAAGTTTTAAAATTCATGGAGTGAATAAGAAAGTAAAAAAAAATTTAAAAGATTTCCATGTAAGGTCCAGCACTCTGCTGCTGGAAGAATAATGGCTACCTTGCCATTACTTTTGTTTAAAATGATCTTTAGTTTATCCAGCACAGCATACAAAATGAAAAGCAGGCACTATGATCCCATTGGAGCCCCAACATTTCATGCCTCCTGCTTCCTGATGCTTTTTTAAGGTTTTTGGCCCTATCTAGTGGGCAACTTAAATACCACCATTTAAAGTCATACTTCAATATGTTATTTCAACACCCAGGAACAATTAGTTAAAAACAATGAAAGCAGTTTAAAATTAAATATTATTAAGATCTCATACCTGCACAATGTTACCTCTTAGTTAAATCTAGTACAAAATATATTATACAGTTATTCTCAAAAAAAATTTGTTTTGAAAGGCATATATGTATTTATTTATTAAATTTTGGTGACCGGGTAAGCCCACTAGGCCCCGGAGGTCCCTTTTCCAGGGGCGACCCGGGGAATTACATAACACGGGAGACAAGTACAGCATTCGTTCAGTTTACAGGAATCACAACAATGCAGTTATGGCTACAGTACAGGAGCCTAGCGGTACAAGTGGAATGAATAGGTAGATCAGCAATGATAATATAGTACGGATGTTAGCCGTTTGGCATAGAGTTAGAACGGTAGGTGAAGAGAAGGACCTGGTAGGTCATTATCTCCTGGCTATTTTATGGCTAAGGCCAATAATTCATGTTGAGGAAGCACTTTCAAAACCTGATTATTCATAGAGTTTGATTGACAGATAATCTATGACTAGTCATGGATTATCAACACTTGTCAATTAAATTCCAAGATTTATGACAATATATAAAATGGGCAAGGAAATCCCACTGTCCTGAATGACTGAGACATGGTTCTAGCTATTGCCTAAAGAGAACACTGCCAATGGCTAAAAACAAGTCCCTGCCAACTGATGCAACTCACAGAATTCATAAGACATTTGCTTCCTAATCTCCATCACAAACATGGCTGCAACCTTTGCTTATATATAGCAACTTTCAACTAGGCCCTAAAAATGAAAGTCCATTAAATTAACTAAAGTAAGTAAATACTTTAATTTAGTTATTTTCTCTCAAGAGACCCTCCTTACACACGTTCACAAATTTAGAAAATCAAGTACTATTCAGAGTTATCACTGCCGGTGTTTCTTTGATGACCATTAACAGCGCCTCCATCTCAACCAGTTTGCCAGAGAACTCCCTGCTCCTTACCTGGCAACAGATAAAACTGAGGTTCTGGCTCCGCTTGAGGCCTGTGTGTGTGTGTGTGTGTGTGTGTGTGTGTATGCCAGTGGAACGCTGAAGAATTTTGAATTCATGTATTCCATGATCTTACTTCGAGATTTGCTCTTGCAGCAGGTAACACCTTTAAGACTGAAGCCAGAAGGTGCCAGGACCTCACAGAAACTTTCTAGCTAGCAATACCAGGTGGGGGACCGCCCCCATGTCGGCCTGCTCCAGACGTCACGTTTAGTGTAAAAGGGGTGGTCCTCTAGCCTACCCCAGTTCTTTTCCCATGGTCAACCATGCAAGTCAGACCTCAGTGGATGCCTTCGTCTAGTTGACCGCCATTTTGACCATGTACAGTGCCCGATTTTATTTTTATTTTCAGTGATTAGTAAAGTCTTTGTGCATGTTCTTCTTCTCCAGCATCTTCCATCAAGAGGTGCCCCTCCAAGTGTGCATGCGGCAAGCAGATTCTGCATAAGGACGGCCATTCAGCCTGCCTGTTCTGCTTGGGCCCAGACCATAACACTGAGGCCTGCCAGCACAACCGCAAATTCAACCAGCACACAAGGCTTCAGCACCAGAAAACCCTCGAGGCTTTCCTGCTAAAACAACAGATATCTGCCATGGAGAAGGAAATTCACCACAAGAGCTTGTTCTCTTCTCCCTCTTCATCTTCTTTTCACAAGGAAAAGAAATCGAGTGGCAAACAAGTACAGGGACAAGGAGAAACCCCGGGCAGAAGGCTGCTCCCGGTCCCTGACACAGAAAATGGTGACCTCTTCATCCTTTGGGCTCCTGGTAGCAAAGCCTCCCTCATCTCTGTCTCGGGAGAAGGATTCTCAGGGCGTGGGAAGTTCTCCCACGCACCTCAGCCACTTAAGCTTAAGCCCATCACCCCTGGCAGCTCTAAGCCTAGTGGCTTGGCCAGTGGTTCTGCTGTCGCCTTCCTAGCCAGGGTGTTTGCTGAGTGCACCCTGACATCTGGGGCCCATGCTGGGAAGTGACACCTGGGACAGTCGTTCTCTCCCTCGGGGAGCAGCGGACGCACGTTCTGCCCAGGAGCGATGCCTCCTCTGCAGGTGACTCCATCCAGGTGTCCAGATAGTTCTTCAGTCCAGCCTCCGCCTATGCCAGGCACCTTGGCACCAGCCCCCCAAACGCCCACTCAGAAGAATCTGGCACCTCTGCAAACACCCGTTAATTCCAACGCCCCTACCAACCTGACGCCCAATGATCTGACGACAGATGGTCGGGCTTTGGGTCAGGTACCTTTGATGCCTGTGGGTACTCCTTCAGCCTTGATGCTGGAGGGTCAGAGCCAGACTACCCCAATGCCAGAGTTACCCCAGCTGGACGACATGACGCAGGGGCCTTCCACACCAGTAACCCCCCCGGAACCAGATTACTCAACTCTCCCATAGGGTCTCAATGAGCTTTTCACCACCAGATGGACCTTTTTTAAGATAAAGAAGTTCCCCTGACCTCTGCTAAGCCAGCTCCCCAAGGGACAAGGCCGGCTGAGCCCTCAGGCCACCCCATTTCTCCACCTCCTAGGAGGCCGGAGCCCGACAAGGACCAGACATCTCCACAGCCAGGCATGCCCCCGAGGTCACCCACCCTTCATCAGACTCAGAGGACTCGGAAGCAGACTCCTACTCCTCCTATGGTTGAGGGGATTCAGACCCTCCATCTGAACCAGACATCAGAAAGGACACTCCGTGCTTCCCACCTGATGACCCTTTCTTTATGGACGTTATGTGTCACATTCAACAACTAAATGGGTGGGACTCGGAGGACTTCAACCCAGAGCAAAAGAGGTTGGATGTCTTCCTAAGAAAGAAGGACACCCTCCCCATGGTAATTCCCCCAATTGTAGAATCATTCAAGGATGCCAACAAGCTAGCCTGGAAGCAACTTTTCTCTACCCCTGCATTATCCAAGAAGTTGGACCGGTTATATACCATACCCCGTGATGACCTCTACTATGGGTAACAACCAGAGGCAGACTCCATGGTGCTGAATGCTGCCCACAACGGTACAGACGTCCGCAGCACCTCAATACGCAGCTGCCAAATAAGGACTCTATAAACAGTTTGATCATTTGGCTAGAAAGATTTTCTCCTCTGCCACATGTGCCATCTGGTCACTGAACTTCCTGGCCCACATGGTCCAGTAGCAGAATGCCCTATGGGACAAGGTGCTTGAACTCATGCAGACCATGCCAGACTCACCCGGATGGACAGAGCCCATGGCCATCACAAAGTCCAGATCAGACATTGGTTACGACGTCCTGTGGGCTTCGTATGACATGGTGGATGCGGCGGGCAGAGCTGCAGCTTCTGCAGTCTGTATCCACCGATACTCTTGGCTGAGGGTCTCAGAGTTTGCCCAGGAAGTCCAGTTCATGATTATGGATGCCCCCTTCAGAGGGCCAGTATTATTCTGGGAAGATACTTACAATATCATTACCCGATTGCAGGAGGCAGAGAAAGCTGTCCGGTCCATGCAGACCATATACAGACCCAAACAACAACCTAAGCAGGACTTTTGTAGGTCTGGACAACAGCCTTTTGAGTTCAGCAACAGCAGCAGCAGTGGGGTGACTTAAAGCAAAAGGCTACTACCCCTGCACCCTGACTCTTTCCCTTCCTGGCTCTTCCGCATGACTCGCTGCCCAGCCGTCATCCTTCAGCAGAGTCAGCGGGGGAAGCAGTGGGGGTGTCAGTTCTCCTTGCACACCGAAGGGTGGCAGTGGATAACTTCAGACCACTGGGTCTTGCAGCTCGAGAGTGGTCACACTCTTCAATTCACAGAGGTTCCTCTAGACAACCCTTCCGTTCTGTCACAATACTCTCAGGCCCACAGTGCCCTTATAGGGGAGAAAATCCAGGCTCTCCTTCAGAAGAAGGCCATTGAGCCAGTGCCCCCAGAGCAAAGAGGAACTGAGTTCTACTCTGGGTTCTACTGAGCACTTACCCCCACGCCCCCTCTTTATACCCCTGCCTTCCTGCTTTCTCTTCATAATATACCCCTCTTAGTCACCCTCCCCAGTTCCCCTCACCTCACCCCCACCTTAAACCTTTATCATATCCCCTCTCCCCACACTACTCAGCCTCCCCCATCCCCTACTTACATAAGCCTGTGGAGTTCATCCAATCCCACCCTCTGACCACTCTACCTTGTTATTTGTCGTCCCCTTGTTTCTGCCCCCACCCTCCACGTGCTCTCATCTATTCTGTCCTCCCCCCCTCCTTTGGTCACCACTACTTCTGACCCTCCTAACTCAACCTGTATGCCCTAAGGCTCAGCTACTGCTATAAATTGCTTGTCCACCTAAGGTATGCTCTGAGTACAGTCGCAATAAAGTTGGTCTCTCCTACCTGATGTATTTTAATTGTACTTGCTTGACATGTTCTCCCCAATCTGTATGTACCTTTATGTACTTGTTTGCTATGTATACCCTTATCTGTTTTGTAAAGTCTATGTATCTGGTCTATTGCCTACAACATGGAACCTTTATAAACGAGTTTTTAGCTCAAAGGTGTTAATCTGAGATTCCAATAAATAAATAAATAAATAAATGCTCCCACTTTTTCCTTTTGCCAAAGAAAACAGGAGACCTCTGTCCTATCTTGGATTTAAGCCACCTGAACCAGTACATAGAGTACAAAAAGTTCAGGATGGTGACCTTAATAGGTCTCCTTCCTCTTCTACACCAGGGGGACAGGTTATGCTCACTGGATATGCAGGATACATACCTCCACATTCTGATTTTCCAACCACACAGAAGGTTCCTGCACTTCCACTTTCTGGGTCACCACTACCAGTTCAAGTCCTTGACCTTCGGTCTGTCCTCGGCATTGAGAGTGTTTACCAAGTTCCTGGCTGCAGTAGCAGCAAGTCTCAGGAGGCAGGGGCATTTTGTCTTCCCCTACCTCGATGATTGGCTTCTCACCACTCCCTCTCAGGACCAGCTCCTAGAAACTCTTCAAGACATGATCACCCTGTTTTGGGACCTGGGGATCACGCTGAACCTCCCCAAATCCTGCCTCTGGCCAAATCAGAGACTCCAGTATATTGGAGCAATCCTGGGCATAGCAGAGGGCAAAGCCTTCCACCCCCAGGACAGAGAAGAACGCCTTCAGTCACACACTCAGCGGCTGCTTTCAGCTCACCAAACTCCAGCCAGGACAGTCCTCTGCTTTTTAGGACATATGGCAGTGGCCATTGCCATGGTTCCTATGGCCTGTCTGTACATGAGAGTGGCCCAGTGTAAGCTTCAGGTCCAGTGGGATCAGAGGTCAGACAACCTGGACCAGCCAGTCCTGGTATCCAGCCCAAGCAAGCAGTCTCTGGCATGGTGGCTGGATACTCCTAATCTTTCCAGATCCTGACCTTGGATTCGTCAGGCCAGGGTTGGGGAGCTCATCTGAGCACTCGACAAACACAAGGATCCTGGACTCAGCAAGAGCTTCATCTCCACATCAATATTCTGGAAATGAGGGCAGTCCTTTACACCCTCCAAGCCTTCCAGATGGTCCTTCTGGCTGGCCTCCTGCTAACGTAGACCAACAACATGTCAGCAGTATTTTGTATCAACAAGCAAGGGGGGACACACTCTTATCCTCTTTGCAGAGAGGCCATGTGGGTGTGGACTTGGGTGGTAGAGCACCAACTGGAACTCTTAGCAGTCCACCTTCCAAGCATCCACAACTCTCTAGCTGACAGCCTCAGTCAAACATGGTCCAGAGCTCACGGGTGGGTACTGCTCCCTGCACTGGTGGAAGATCTTTTCACCAGATGGGGTCACGCAGAAATAGATCTGTTTGCCTCCCCATCCAACACAAAACTGCACTGTTTTTGCTCGCTAGATCCAGGGCCTGGTGCTTTTGGTAAGTTGTGTTGTCCCTTTCCTGGGCAGGGAGGTTTCTTTATGCGTTCCCTCCCTTTCCCCTGCTGCAATGAGTACTCATTAAGTTGCAGTCAGAGGGGGCAGACATTATCCTGGTGGCTCCATTCTGGCCTCATCAGATCCGGTCTCCCCCACCCCCCCTTTTGCAGCAGCTGGCAGTGGAACCTCCAGTGCACCTGCCCCTCAGGTCAGATTTGCTCTCCCAGGAGAAGGGCTCCCTGTTCCATCTGGATCTCAGATCTCTGCATCTTCATGTATGGCTCCTGTAGACTTAGATGTCTCTAGATTTGGAGTCTGTCCAAGGGTAGCAGACATCCTAGTGGCAGTGAGGAAACCCTCCACTAGGGAAACCAACGCTGTGAAGTGGAACCGGATTTGGATTTGGGCAACCGTTTGGAGCTTGGGCTCCTTCAATTGCCCAGTGAACTCAGCTGTGGAGTACCTCCTCTCTCCTTCTTTCAGATGCAGGACTCAGCTATTCTTCCCTGAAGGTACACCCAGCTGGACCTCTCCCACACTTTTTTGTGGGGAATGCTTCTTTTGAAGCCTCCCATCTGGGACCCTGTCCCACCTGGGGACCTTTTGTTAAAACTAACTCTGCCTCCCTCTGAACCTGCTGTGACTGCAAGCTACACTTTCTGTCATGGAAAGCATTATTTTTGGTTGTCATTACTTATGCTCAAAGAATTTTCAAGCTTCAGGCCCTGATGTGTAAGAAGCCTTATTTAGTTTTTCACAGGGATAGGGTGTCCTTGCAAACTAATCCTAACTTCTTACTGAAGAGGTGGTCTCAGAGTTTACCTAGAATATAGTCACCTTCTGGTATTCTACCCAGATTACTCAAACTGAGGGGAGGCTCTTCTGCATACTCTGGATGTCCACTGGGTGCTCCATTACTATGTGGAGTGTACCTGTCCTGCTCATCAGTCTGACCAGTTGTGTCTTTCACCCCCCAGATGGCGGGGACTCCAGTTTCTAAACAGTGTTTATCCAAATGGTTGGCTAACTGTATTGTGTTTTGTTACAACAAGTACGATAAACCCTTACCGGGCTCGGTAAAGGGTCACTCTACCAGGAACATGGCGGATTTTTTCGCCTCACTAAGAAGTGTATCAGCAGTAGACATTTGTGCAGCTGCCACTTGGAGTTCTGTCCACACTTTTGTAAAACACTACAGTCTGGACATTGCTTCCCAACGCAGAGCTGGCTTTGGACTGGCCATCCTTCAGGGTCTTCTGTCCTAATTTTCTCTGAGGAGATTTATTCCCCCATCCTTCTGCTTGGAACTCTGTCCTAAAGGTGTTACCCACTTCAAGAGTGAATCTCAAAGTAAGATAGTACAGTTAGGTAAGAACTTACTATAACAGTAGATCTTCGAGAGGAGCTCTTGCAGCAGGTGCTATTTTTCCCACCCTCCTTCCCCCTGGTAATTTCTTCTCCATCTCCAATACCTTCATTCCTCAGTTCTCCTTTGTACTTTTACCACTAGCAGTCTCCAGTGGTAGAACTGGGGATTGGCTGGGTGACAACCCCTTTTATACTATACATGACATAGGGGGAGGGCCGATGTAGGGGTCAGTCCTCCGCCTGGTATTGTTAGCTAGAAAGTTTCTGGGAGGTTCTGGCACCTGCCAGCTTCAGTCCTAAAGTTGTTACCTGCTGCAAGAGCTCTTCTCAAATATCTACTGTTATGGTAAGTTATTGCATAACTGTACTTTACCTTCCATGTGTGTGTGTTGGGAGGAAGGGAGGGAGGAAGAAGCATTCTAATACTGGTATAATGCAGAGCTTTGAATTATTCTATTCCATAGTAAACAATCACACAGTGTATTGAAAATGAAGACCGATGACTAACAAGTGAAAAATGTCTGTGGAGGGACTATTTTACATTATTTAGCAACATTTTATTTTAGAGTGTTTGCTTTTTTAAAAGCTGCCTCTGGGCCTGTTTTATATAAGCAATAAGGCACTTTCATGGACATTGGTTGTACTAGGTTTACCCCATGGTCAGTGGATGAAGGCACTCACCCTATATGTTAGTACTGATTGTGTATTACATTATAGATATTGTCAGCGGTGCACAGTGGGTTGCCAATACAGGTGTGGGGACCAAGTGTAACATTCCCCCCCATTGCCTTACTGAAAAGGCAACAACACTATGGGTAAGTAGTGGGTATCCATCATTTACAAACCTGATGCACAAGCCTTGTCAAGCAATTTAAGTTGTTCACAGTGTTGTTTTAAAGTGTGCCACAGACAGAGAGTTAGTATCAAAAATATAATCAAAAACAGTTGTATAATAACAAACGCTTTAAAGGTTGACTCTAACCATGAATTGGAAAGTGTGGTGCTTAAATCACCATCATGGATAAGGGTGTTAAGGGCTACTCCAGCTTTGGAGATGTTATTGCTGATGTAGATGAGATGGGTATCATTTCTGTCTAAAAGTCTTTTGAGTGACAATATCAATGGATCAATATGTACATTAAAAATAGGTAAATACTGACATAGAGCAAGCAAATATTCAGGATCAGTATCAGTAACATCTGGTTCTGGGATGGGAACAGGAATAATCACAGTATGACCACTCACAGTAGTTTGATGAGGAATAAAACGGAAATCAGGAATCTTTATGTCACAAGATTTAGACCCATAAGAAAAGGATTTATGATTAATAACCACGCAGTATTGACCATCAGAATTATATGACACTTTCACTGTAGGAACTCTCCATTTATACAGTCAATATGGATAGGTGAAAGGTCGATTCGTAAGTCTTGTAATGAAGCGATGAACATCTTATGCATAGTTCTGGTAAAGATGTCCAGTGTTGCCCACTGGTGATGATGTAGTAGAAGATGAAGATGCTGTTGCCCTAGGGGTACCAGTTTCATTTGAGGAAATGTCCAAGTTCAAAGTAAAAGATCAATCAATGCTGTCCGGTGAGTATCCGCAGACCGGCTTGATGACGTCGAATACATCACAGCGACATAAGTAGTGGTATCCCTTTTTGGCACAACAGTCTGTATGAGACGCCACCCAAGCTTCCAGGGTGGGGTGAAAGACTGAAAGAGGTGAAGGTCGATCCTCTCTTGGTAGATGTCCTCATCGAGATGCCCAATGGAATGGATGGAGGCCAGTCTGTAACAGAACTGCAGTATCTGGATCAAAGTGTGGTAAAGATGCAGTGAAGGTAACGAACATGGTGTCATGGATGGTGCAGCGGTTGGCAGTGTAACATAGGGACCTGTTGGGATGATGTGTGACATAATCTAGATTCCTAGCAGTAGACATGGATATAGTAACAGATCTCAACTTACACATAGTAATATAAGCAGTAGACATACAATGTGGACAATACCATTTAGCAAGTCATCTATCATGGATAATATCTGGAATACGTCCAGATTCCAAATCCCGGAAGAGATTATTGATAGTGGTTATGACATAGGAGCCATAAGCAGTGCATAAAAGTTCCCTGGTAATATATTGCTTGTCTGCCTCCTTGCTATTTTGGAAAACAAGTTCATTGATTTTGTTCTTAGTATCATTAAAATGGCAACGTCGTGCATGTTATACACAGTGTACCTCTCTTCCTGACTAAGCCCATCTACACCATGTAATAAGGGTGGTAAAACATCATTTTTCATGCCAGTCTGGAATTTAATGTTTGGCATTTCATGGCAGCAATGTCTGCCCTGTTCCAGATGGACATGCTGGATCCGAAGAGTCCAGATATGGTGCCAGTTGCACCAGTGATATCAACAGTGGCACGCCTCCTTCATGATGTGGAAGTTTTCTTGTTATCAGAGTTAGATCTAAACCTGAATAAACCTAAATGTTCAGTAGTATGTGGACCAGCCACAGGATCTTGTGTGCATGTCTGGCATGCAGCAAGACTATCTATGATACAATGGCAAGACAAAATCCTGGACTCTGATTGGTCAGTCTTGGGCTGGACCTGTGATGTTATCCCAGTACAACATCACGGGTCTAGCCTCAGCCTCACTGTGAACCAATATGGATGAGCTCCATAAGCTTGATGACCTCTTTTTTTGCATCTCCTCCTAAGAAACAAAAATATTTTTCCACACTAAAATACATTCTTTACAATTATTTTTTTATTTTATATATAACAACGAGCCATTGTATAATAGCAATAATGCCCTCTAGGGTGTGTGTCGTTTGGGTTAACGTCACGCCTCAGTTGTTGGACGCACTCAGCCTGCGGCCTCGTGTCCAACCACCTGAGGTGTGATGTGACATTATCCCAGCACGACACACACCCTGTTGGGCATTATTGCTTTAATAACATACTGCTGAAAAATCTAGAAGTGTTAGTTTTAGAACACATACATTCAGCCATATTCCAATGGGTGAGATTAAAAATAACTGGAATGTGCATACTTAGCACATTATTCACAAGTGTGCCCGGACATGAGGTGGCAGTGAGACCACTAGGCAGTCCAGATTTCTGTGAGGGAAAGTCAGTATGTTCTGCTTCAGTAGGGGGCACTACAGACAGAAACATAACTGCTGTAGCCATGTAATTGCGAACACAAAAGTCTCTTTCAGAGTCTTCTGGATATTTATCACAAAAAGTAGAATCAATCAAAGCAGTAAGATTATATAAACCACAATGTCTGTAATTAGCTTGGTGAATAGACAGGGTATCATTCGGGGCTATTTTCAATTTGGAGGGATGATTTGTCAGGTGCCACAACCATGGTGGTCAGGTAAGTGTCCATGCCTTTCTGAACAGTGATCAGTTTGTTGGGAACATCTATGCTGACTCCTTTACAGATGGTGGTGGGTTAGTTTTGTGGGGTCATATGTCTTCCCTCTGGATGGTCAAGAAGTGGAAGGAGTCACTTTAGAAGTGTGTTGTAGTTGGATAAAGTTTTCAAAGGGGAGTGCTCCTAGAAGAAGGAGGATCACATGCAAGATAGCCATCTTGCGCAGATACCTGTAAGGAAAAGGAAAAGGTCAGTATGTACAATTCTGTACAATGGGGTTAGGAAAAGTAATTAGTCTCCTCTGTACAATTTGAGCTGATTAGCATGCAGCCATTTATCAGTAGGTTTCTTCTGACTGATGAGTCTAACTTGGTAGACTGCGGGACTAAGTTTGTTAATGACGGGGTAGGGTCCTTCCCATTTTTTTGGAGAAGGGATGAGCAGTGTGTGCAAATCTGAGTACCATTACCTGATCTCGGGCTTGCCAATCCGTCTCTTGTGCGTGTTTGTCAAAGTGAATCTTGGATTGCTGCTGGGCCTTGCCCATATGGTGTGCAGTATACAAGTGGGTCTTGATGATGTCATCTCTCAGTTTTGCAACATATGTGTCTGCAGACACTCTGTCTGTAGTGGGTGTGTTGAGATCATTGAACAGGTGCTCAGGTAATCTCATGGTTCTACCAGTCATCACCTGGAAGGGTATGCACTGGGTGGTGGCTGAAGGAGAACCCCTAATTACCATAAGGAATAAAGGCTAAAGGGAATCCTAATCCTTTGGATTGACCTTGATGAATTTGGATAGCATTTGCTTTATCCATCTGTTGGCTCTTTCTACCTGACCTGAGGACTGAGGGTGGTAAAAGAGTGTGAAACTTCTGGTATATACCAAGACGTGTGAGTGTTTCTTGCATTAACTTACCTGTAAAGCTGGTTCCTTGATCAGAATCTTGGTTAAGAGGTAGGCCCCACCTGGAGAACTATTGTTCCACCAGGATTTTTGCAGTCACTTTTGCTGTGCATTGCCGAGTGGCAAAAGTCTCGACCCATTTGGAGAATAGGTCAGTGACCATAAGGGCGTACTTGTTATTCCTGCTGGTGTTGGTTAGAGGACCAATAACATTGATTTGAACTGCATGCCAGGGACCAGATTGTCTGTGGGGGAAGTAACAGCATTCCTTTCGGTTGGGGCAGGATTGCTCTGTGCACAGATTAAACAGTTTTGGATGTAATGTTTGACATCCCTAGTGACGCCAAGCCACCAACCCACAGATTTCAGTCTCTGGACTGTGTTCTCCACCCCCTGGTGTTCGCCAGTTGGGGTGTCATGGACCTGATGGATGAACTCAGGTCTCAGTGCTTTAGGAACTATCCATTATCTGTGATTCAGGTTATCGGTTGATACCATATCAACTTGTTGTCATGTGATAGTTGCAGTTTGTCTGCATGCCTTTTGTAATGGTTGTCGGTCAGCAGTTCTTGTTCAGTTCCTTTGTCTAGAAATCTGAATACTTGTGCTGGGGACAAGTCCAGTGGCACAACAGATTCAGTTTTCTTCTTTGTGGCAGCTATATGTACAGCTGCCAGAGCCACAGGGTGAGTCTTATCCCACATGTCCCCCCCCTCGAGCACCCTCTTTTGCGAGATTGTCTGCTTGATCGTTGAAAACGTGGTATGGATCAGACTTTGAATGGACCTTCATCTTGTGAATAAACAGCTTGTGTTAAAACTGTTGAGTCAAATTGTGAATATATACAAAGAGAGTGTTTTGTATTTCACTGGGGTGCCATCAATGTGAAGGAGTTCTTCTCCCAGAACGGTAAGAATTCAGTCAGACAGCAACAGACTCAGTTAGAGTCTGTAAAGATGATGGTATCTGTAGTACCATGGTGTATCAGTTCAAGAGCACAGGCCACAGCTGCCAGTTCTGCATACTGAGAGGATGCAACACTGCAGTATTTGGACAGTGTTACCATTAGGGTGCATGATGAGCACTCCGAATCCAGCTATCTGTTCTCCTTGGTAGTACGAGGCAGAGCCATCAGTAAAGACATGACACAGGGAGGTGTCGGCAAGGAGTTTTGGAGTAGCGGGAAGAAAAGGTCCTGGATCAGGCAAATCGGGAGGTTGGAAGGAGCAGTCATGTAGGGCTCCTTGATATTTTATGTATTTATTTTCGGAAATACCTTTGAGCTATGGGCTCATTTACAGAGGTTCCACATCAATCAACGACAAAGAACAAAAATTAGCATAGGTTCAACATGAACAGAGATATAGGAACAGAAGTTACAATCCCTTGTGGGAGGACAATAAGACAGATCTTACAACGGGGGGATTATACAAAAAGTATAACACAGGCAAGATACGATTAGTATAATCAGATCTATTGTCTAAGTGCTGGGAGAACAAATATGCAAATGGAATTTTTTTTTACCAGAGACTAGAGGGAGGGGAGAAATTGGAGAGAGGCAAACATGAATAAGGTAGAGAGAGGGACGGTTAAGGGGAGATGAGAATGGGGGGATAGTGGTAATAGAGAGATGGTGAAAGGGGATGGATATCGACGAAGAGGGGGAGGTGCTGTTTGAGGGAGTGGGGTGGAGGGGGCAAAAAGGTGATTTAATATTAAGAGTGTGGGATAGAAAGCTCTTGCTGAGGTAGGAAAGGAGGAGAGGGGGACAGGGTCCCAGATAGGGGGTTGAAGTAGTGAGGGGGGACAGGGAGGAGTTTTAAGATAGGTAGATTGAAAACTGAAAAAGGGGGAAAAGAGAGGACTAGGTCCCACAGTCAGTCACTGAAAGATGCTAGAAATGTACAAAGTTTTGACTTAAATGGTCCCAGCTTGAGTTTCTTATGTGCCTCCTCTCCGAGGGTGTTGAGCCAAAGCGGTGTACGGTACTTGGAACGTTGACCCTGAGAGGTCCTGCGGAATGGGACTTTTAGTGTTTGTTTTTTGCACCCCCCTCATGGATATGGAGGAGATCTGAGGGCTAAGGAGGTTTAACACACCAGGTGGGGTGAGCTCTAGTGTTGATTTCTTGGCAAGGAGGCAAACCTGATATTGTATTCTACAATCCAGGTTGAGCCAGACAAATTGAGCATACAGCTCACAAGTGTGAGTCAACTTATCTGCACCCAGGACCAGCCTATATGCCTGTTGAGAGTAGATTTGATTTGTTTGAGAGCTGAGGGTGTTGCTGCACCATATACCACCAAGCTGTAGTCAATGACTGATAGCACAAAGCTTGTGACCGCATTTCTAATCACTTCGTCGTTAGTTAGACAGTGTTTGTTCCTAAAGAGCAAACCCAACCTTTATTTATTTAGTTTTTGTTGACCGGGTAAGTGCACTAGACAAATCCTGCCTATTTTCAGGCACGACCCGGGATACAGATGAATGCCAACTGACCTTGAACCAGATTAAGCTGTTGGTGGTATTTTTAGTGACTAAGGGAAATTTGGCCAGGACACCGGGGAAATTCCCCTACTCTTTTTCGATAAGTGCCATGGGATCTTTAACATCCACCTGAACTACCACCAATCCAGGCAGATGGGACCTCGGTTTAACGTCTCATCCGAATGACGGCACATCAGAAGTGCAGCACCCCTCTCATGCTACACTACAGTGTCAGTACTGGAATATTAACCCAAGTGCCAGATGTGGGAACTGAACCCACAGCCCTCTGATCTCCCGGCCTCAGAGGCGAGTGTGCTACCTACTGAGCCACTGACACTACCAAACGTTTGTTGTTCTGGCTACCAGGTCAATATGGTGAGAATAAGATAATGAGCTATTGAGAGTAACTCCTAAGTATTTGAAGTTGTTCACCATTTCAAGAGGGGTGTATTTAAGTCGTTTCGTATTTGGAGCTGGTGGGACCTGTGTCTGTTATGGGCAGAGGCAAATAAAATGATTTTCATCATCTTGTAGTTTAATAGTAATTTGGATTTGAGGAACCATTTTCTATTGTTGTGAAATTAGCCTGCATTTCGTTTTTCTAGAGCAATAGGGTCGGGGTGAAATGAGAATAGTACTGCATCATCTGCATATAATAAAACATTGACCTGTGCAGCTAGGGGGAGCTGGTTAAGAAACAGGCTAAAGAGCAGTGGTCCAAGAATTGAGCCTTGGGGTACTCCTGTAGTAACTGGCCTACTTTCAGATAAGGTGTCATGGATTTTCACTTTCTGTTTTCTGCCAGTGAGGTAGCTCCTGAACCTGGTAACCAATTCAGCAGAAAGATCTATGGTGGTCAGTTGGGTTAGGAGCAGTTCATGGTTCACGGTGTCAAAGGCCTTGGTGAGGTCTATATAAATAGCTCCCACCAAGAGCCCCCGATCTAGGGCACTGTGAATAAAGCCAGTGAATTCAAGAAGAGTGGTAGCAGTGATGTGTAGCTTCCTGAATCCATGTTGCTGACAGCATTCCAGTTTGTATTTGCCTAGATAGTCAGTAAATTGATCAGATACTATGCATTCTAATGCATTAGAGTGGGGAGACAGAATTGATATCGGGCGATAATTCGAGTGTATGGTTCTGTCTCCGCTTTTGTGGACAGGGGTAACTACAGCTGATTTTCAAAGTCTCGGGAATTTACCCGATACAACTTACAAGTTTAGTATTTTGGTTAGTGGACCAAGAACAATATCAAGGGTGATTTTGATGAGCTTGTGGTCAAGTGTATCACTACTGGTTCTTTATTTGCCGAGTGCTTTTAGAAGGTACTCTTTGGCTACTGCTGGGGCGATGGTCTTATGAACATATGAAGCCAGCAGAAGAAGGCCATTTGGTCAATCAAGTCTGTTCGTGTTGCAGGGTCCACAGCTTGAGCTACTGTCCCTGCCCCCTCTCCCCACTCCTTCCATCCTCCCTACCCATGACCCTTACCTTCCCCCTATACCTGTCCCAGCCTCTCTTAAAGCTGCCCACTGTCTTCAATGAGATTACCTCTTCTGGCAGTGCATTCCAAGTGCCCACCACCCTCTCTGTGAAGAAGTGCTTACTGACCTCCCTCCTAAACCTCCCACCCTCCAGCTTAAGACTGTGCCCCTCATGTTATAGTTACCACTCGGCTTAAAGAGATTCTCCTTATCAACCTTATTTATCCCTTTCAAGTACTTGAAGGTCCCAATCATGTCCCCTCTCTCGCTCCTGTCTTCCAGGGAGTGCATGTTCAGTGTTCTCAATCTCTCCTCGTATGCCGTTCCCTGCTGACCAGCTATCATCTTTGTAGCCCTCCTCTGGACTTTCTCCAGCAGATTAATGTCCTTTTTTTTGAGGTGTGAGCACCAGTACTGAACTCCATACTTTAAATGTGGCCTTACCAGTGACCTGTACAAGAGTAGTATAACCTCCTCTCTCCTACTACTGATCTCCCTAGATATGCATCCCAGCATCTTATTTGCCTTTGCCGCTGCTTTCTTGTACTGTGTGGAGTGCATCAGGTCACTAGTGATCATCATTCCCTGGTCTTGAGATAGAATGGGGGTGGAGAGCCCGATGTGGTCACTGGGGAATAAGGAAAGTTACTTTGACTCGAGGGCTGAAGGAAATCTGATTTGACTTTATTCATATAAGGGGTTAGTACACTGGGATAAAGATCGCTTTTACAGGTACGACCCATAGTCAGTAAAAATACAATAACTTCAAACATCAACTACATCGACAATGACAAATGACAATTACAAAAATTACATAAATTTGTAGGAAATAAACGTAGAATCACAGATTGGTAAAAAGAGGCCCACTCACCCAATGTATTTCAAAAATCTCTAATTTATTCACATATTTGTTTTATACCCAAAGATATAGTACAAAGTACTACTGCATAGTACTATATAAACATTTCGGAATAAACCTTCATCAGTACAGTACCATATCTGTAAACTATAACGTAAAAATTCATATTAAATTATACTTTTAATGAATCTATTACTTTCATAATGGTAATTATATACTAAGAAGAATTGCTCACCATAATGGCTCTTGTCAAACCCAAAACATTTGTAATTAAACATTTAACATTCCATTTGTCCCATTGCACCTACAAAAAGATTTTTTTATATATAAGAAACTCATATGATTCAAATTAATATTCAAATTATTCCTAATAATTATTAGTTTTAAATTTTTAAATCTTACAAATGTTTGAGCTTACCCCAAAATGAATTACTTTTCTATTTCTTATTTCAGATTCAAACAAATGTCCATATGTCTTATTACTATGTCTGCAAATAATAACATGGTATATGTCACTTAACTTAATCATGTAAAAATGATACCAACACACTAAGATTAATCTATATTAATTGATTTTGAACTTTCACATTCATTTAAGCTTACCATACAGTATATCATGCCTTTAAATGATGACATGTGTCCATAACAATTATTACTGCATCCTTATACACCTGAAAAAAATATTTATTTTTAGTATAAGAAAAATACTTCTTTATACAGCAACAATAAGAAAATCAAATGAACATTACCAATCAACTAGCCATCTAATGATTCAGTAACCCAGTGAAACATAAATTAGCCAGTATTAATGTAAACAAATCTCGTGTTTACTGAATCATGTCATCTGAATGATGCATCATTTCTCAATGGTATGGGAGTCGAGCACAAAGCCTTGCTAATGTCTGTGTGGACTTTTTAACCACACAATCACAGCATTTCACAAAGAAGTAATTTTTTTTTATACTAAAAAGAAATATTTTCTTCAGGTGTATAAGGATGCAATAATAATCATTATGGACATATGTCATCATTTAAAGGCATGATATATGGTAAGCTTGAATGTGAAATTTCAAAATCAATTAATATAGATTAATCTTAGTGTGTTGGTATCATTTTTACATGATTAAGTTAAATGACATATGCCATCTTATTATTTGCAGACATAGTAATAAGACATATGGACATTTGTTTGAATCTGAAATAAGAAATAGAAAAGTAATTCATTTTGGGGTAAGCTCAAACATTTGTAAGATTTAAAAATGTAAGACTAATAATTATTAGGAATAATTTGAATATTAATTTGAATCATATGAGTTTCTTATATATAAAAAATTATTTTTGAAGGTGCAATGGGACAAATGGAATGTTAAATGTTTAATTACAAATGTTTTGAATTTGACAAGAGCCATTATGGTGAGCAATTCTTCTTAGTATATAATTACCATTATGAAAGTAATAGATTCATTAAAAGTATAATTTAATATGAATTTTTACGTTATAGTTTACAGATATGGTACTGTACTGATGAAGGTTTATTCCGAAACGTTTACATAGTACTATGCAGTAGTACTTTGTACTATATCTTTGGGTATAAAACAAATATGTGAATAAATTAGAGATTTTTGAAATACATTGGGTGAGTGGGCCTCTTTTTACCGATCTGTGATTCTTTGATTACTGATGTCGATTGGTAATGGCTCCTCCTCAAAAAAGTTTTTGTTTTTTCTAAGGTGGCTGGGCTGGACTCATATTTCTTTTAGGAAATAAACATTCCATATCATAAATAAGACATTCATTTTAAAAACAGTCACAGCTTCACAAAGTTCTAAAATGTGACTTTAAAGTTCTAGAAAGCAGGGTATAACTTGTAGTATTCCTAATATGAAGGGGTAAGCAATTCCAAACTGTGGGTGCAATATAACCAAAAGAACGTTGACCATTTACTGAGCTTTTAAATGGAACTTTTGACAATGTTGTATCACAGGAGGATTGAGTATCTGGTAACAGTATACTGATGAGGTTGGTGAATGCGTTGTTAAAGGTGTTGGCGATGATGTCAAGGTCTTGGGAGAGGGTGCCGTCCACAGATAGGGATGGAGGGTGAAGCCTTATTTGGTTTTCCTTACAGTGTTTTGATGTTGTCCCAGAAGTGATGGCCATTGCCCCAGGAGTTTGTGAGTTCAGTTTTAAATGTTGGCTTTTAGCCTTACAAATGGCCCAGGTACAGTTGTTCTGGGCTGCTTTATACATCTGGGTATCAGCAGGCGAGCCAGTGCTTTTTGTTATTTCCCACAGGTTGTCTCTGTGCTTCATTAATTCTAATAATTGGGGGATGATCCAGGAGTTATAGGAGTCCCGTATTTTGCATTTTGTGGAGGGGGCATATATATTACAGACCTCATTAAATCTGTGGATGAAAGCTTCAAGGGCAGAATCTACATCTGTTTCAGTGTCTAAGAAGCTCCAGTCTTGGAGTGTTAGGTGCACTTTAAAGTTTCCCTTTCTTTAGTGTTCTGTTTATGACTGTCTTAGTTGGAATCTTTGGGGACCTATTTGACCAGATGAAAAGGATAGGGGAATGGTTGCTAAGGGAATCCGAGAGGACTTTTATGTGGGAGATTCTCTCTGGACTGTTTGAGATAAGCCAATCAATAAGTAAGGATGTTCCTGTGCGGTAGTTTATGCGAGTGGGGGAATTCACTAATTGTGCCATGTTGAGAGTGGATAGTACATCCCCATAGGGTGCTGTGTCCAGTGTGGACCAGTTAACATTGAAGTCACCCAGCATGATTAGTTCTGTGTGTTTTTGGTGGTTGGCAAGGTAATCGTGGATAATCTTGACTCCACTAGCATGGTCTCTTGGAGGAATGTAGACCGATGCTACTGTTACAGCTTTATCATTCAGGCCAAGAAGTACCTTTATCTCCAGGATTTGGGTGTTGCAACCGGTGGCTACACAGGGGAGCATTTGGCCCTGGATGTGTTCTCTTAAATAGATAATGCATCTGCCACCATGCTTACCAAACCTGTCCAGATAGAAAGCGGTGTACCCTGGAAGTTGAATGGCAGTATTGGCGATCTTTGGACTGAGCCAAGTTTCAACTGCTGAGAGAATATCCGGCTGTTGTTGGGTAACCCAGACTTGCAAAGAGTCTAGTTTTGCCAGGAGGCTACAAATATTCATGGATGCAAACTTTAGGCCATTGTGCTTGCTGGGTGGAGCCGTTGAGCAGGCCATGGGGCCAGGGTTAGGGTGAATATTCCTGGAGAGGAGTGATAGCAGCCATGCCATTCGAATGCCCTGCCACTTTAGGTACTTTCATACCTGTGATTGGTTGTGGGTTTTTGAATTAGCAGACTTAGAGAAGGTGTAGGTAACAATGAAATTAGTGATTGGCGGGGGATGGGGTACACAAGGTGCCACTGCTCCAGTGTCAAAAGGTGCTGGTGTGTTGTTGTGCTGATGATTGTTATTGCAAGGGTGAATGTGGGTTTGTGGTAATTGT
This sequence comes from Neoceratodus forsteri, assembly GCA_016271365.2. Classification (NCBI taxonomy): domain Eukaryota; kingdom Metazoa; phylum Chordata; order Ceratodontiformes; family Ceratodontidae; genus Neoceratodus; species Neoceratodus forsteri. The sequence goes on from CM057456.1 coordinate 179,489,218, forward strand.
TGTAATGAGCCATTTCATCTTTTATGGATGATCTTGCATGACTCATTGACTTTGAAGGTGGAGGAATCAGCCATAATGCTAGGAGACAGACTATTCTTAATAGGAGCATTATATAGTAGTAAGCTGGATATTGAGATTGTTGAGAGATCTAGTGGTGAGCTTAGAATGACCAGGAGTTATAGTGCCACTGTGTTTAACCTGTGTTGGCGTAAGGAGAGTGGGAGAGAGCTCAGACTCTTGTCAGGCTATTTGGAAAGGGGCTGGGCCAGAAATGCCAGTGGTGTGCTTATCCCCTTGCACAAATCGATGTGGTTGTGTCACCCCTAAGAGTCAAAGGGTGCAGTATTTCAGTGAGGAGTGGTAGAGCATGTGCCTTTAAGGCTGAGACTGTACACTGTTTTGTGACCAATAGGTAAGGGCATTAGGCAGAAGGCAGAGTCAATGCATATTTAATAGAGGCTGAGGTTCGGGTGGGCGGGACAAAATATGCAGTTACAGTATTTGAGTAAAGCGAACACTGGGCCAGGCAGCAGAGCTGCAAGAGACTAGGACCAGGCTCAAAAAGAAGCAGGCTGGCTGTGGTAGTCAGTGATTGGCTAGGCTCCCGGAAAATGACCAATAGGCAGCTCAGTTACCGGACAGCCAGCCAACCAGGAGAGGAGCCGGTGCCAGCATTTCAGACTGGACCCGAGGAGTAATCTGGCAGCATACCTTAGCTTCTGAGGCAGTCCTGAGAATGGGGGGTCTGTGACAGGGTTGGAGCCGCCGCTGTCAAGGAGGTTCGGCGCTGCTTCTGTCTGGAGCACCTGATCGGGGCCTCTGACTGTAAAGAGAGAGATGGGAGGTAGTGTTAGGCTTAAGAACAGAAATCAGGGGCCGAGGGGCACAAAGAAGACAAAAAAAATAATAGGAGGTATCATGAGGGTGATTTAGCTTAATCAGTAGGTGGGTTTAGCAGGTGAGGTGATGGAGGAAGAAGGAAGGAGTGATAGAAAGGAAAAAATGGCAGGAGGTATCGTGAGGGCGATTAGCTTAATAAGTAGGAGGGCTCAGCAGGCGAAGTGGAGGAGGAGAGGTGAGGGGGGGCACAGAAAATTGAGATACTGAGTAGAAGTAGGGTGAAGAGAGAGAAAGTTAGCAGAGATTCAAAATTTAACTTAGCTCCTCTAAGATTGTTAACAGGCTAAACACAATTAAATTACAGCAAATCCAGTGGTTAACCTAGTGCACTATATAACATAGAGACAAACAAGCAGTTTAACAGCTGCAGAGCAGAACAGTAGCAGTATGCTATTTCAGCAGATTTAAAAAATATGCAGCTACAGTATTTGAGTAAAGCGAGCACTGGGCTGGGCAGCAGAGCCGCAAGAGATCGGGACCAGGCTCAAAGAAAAGCGGGCTGGCTGTGGTAGTCAGTGATTGGCTAGACTCTCGGAAACTGACCATCAGGCAGCATGGTTACCAGAGAGGAGCCGATGCCGGCATTTCAGGCTGGACCTGAGGAGTCGTCTGGTGGTGTACCTTAGCTTCAGAGGTGGTCCTGAGAATGGGGGGTTGGCGGCAGGGTTGGAGACGCTGTTCCCATGGAGATTCAGCACCGCTTCTGTTCCGAGCGTCCGATCGGGGCCTCTGGTTTAGCTTCTGAGGCGGTCCTGAGGATGGGGAGTCGGCAGCAGAGTTGGAACCACTGTTCCCACAGAGGTTCAGCGCCGCTTCTGTCTGGAGCGCCCGATCAGGGCCTCTTGCTTAGCTTCTGAGGGATCCTGAGGATGGGGGGAGTTGGTGGCAGGGTTGGAGCCACTGCTTCCATGGAGATTCAGTGTCACTTCTGTCTGGAGGCCCAATCAGGGCCTCCGGCTTAGCTTCTGAAGCAGTCCGGAGGATGGGGGTCCTCAGCAGGGTTGGAGCCGCTGCTCCCATGGAGGTTCGGCACCGCTTCTTTCTGGAGCACCCGATCAGAGCCTCCTGCTTAGCTTCTGAAGTGATGCTGAGGATGGGGGGGGTCGGTGGCAGGACTGGAGCTGCTGCTCCCACGGAGGTTTGGCACTGCTTTGCCTGGAGCACCTCATCAGGGCCTCTGGCTTAGCTTCCGGGGAAGGGGCCTGAGGATGGGGCGGTCAGTGGCAGGGTTGGAGCCGCTGCTCCCACAGAGGTTCAGCATCGCTTCTGTCTGGAGTGCCCGATCAGGGCCTCCAGTCTAGCTTCGAAGGCAGTCCTGAGGATGGGGGGGGGTCAACAGCAGGGTTGGAGCTGCTGCTCCTTTGGAGGTTCGGCGCCGCTTCTGTCTGGAGCACCTGATCAGGGCCTCCAGCTTAGCTTAGCAATTTTAGCCCATGGTACAGAAGACCATGGGCTAAAATGGAGGGCATTTTGGCAGTGCGGACCTGTATGTCATGGTCCTGGAGAAAAAGAGACCAGTGAGTCAGTCTGGTATTAGATTCAGAGACATCCTTCACTCCGTCTGACAGCAGAAAGTTTGTGGGGGTGAGATTGGTGTGTAAAATGATGGGTGAATATCCAGTAATGTAAAGGAAGTGCTTAACAGCCCAGTAGGTAGCCAGAAGATTTCTTTCACAAAGACTGTACTTCTATTCCACTGGGGACAGCATCTGGGAAGCATAGGCAATGGGTCACAAAGTGCCATTAAACTTTTGAGCAAGTACTGCAGACATGGCTATGTCTGAAGCAGAAGATTCCAAATGGAAGGGTAAGGCTGGACTGTGGTTAACCAGTGCTGGAGCAGAGGCCAAAGCCTGTTTCAGAAGGGTCACAGCATTAGCGTGAATGGGACCCCAAGTCCGGGGGACATCCTTTTTCAGAAGCTCATGTAACCCCTCACAAATGAGGGTTCCCGAAAAGTCTTCCTTGAGCTTGCCTAAATGCTCACAGCCAGGCTGGTGTCCTGCATTTTAGCAGTTTAAATGTAATTGCCAGAGAGTGTCTGTATAGCCTCTGTGTACTGTCTCTTTAAGAGCTGCCTGGATTGCAGTCATAAGTAATCTGAGAAGGAGCTCTTTTGAAAGATGTAACTATTTGCTGAAAATTATTTAGAGTGATAATGATAATGTAGTTTGTCTAACCTGCCTTCTTTATAGCAAAGACTGTTCGGTTTATCTCCAATATCTTGGTCCTGGACTGCGAATTGGACCAATCAGTGCTGGTGGAACCTAAAATGCAGCCAGACTACAGGAGCCGTCTGGAGTCAAAATCTGTAGGAATTGTAGTTTTGGGCTTTCTGCACCTTTTTGCACCTGAAGGGGGAGCCTTTGTTGTGACCGACAGGAGGAACAGCCAACCGAACCTTTTGGATCTTGAGGAATTTCCCAGGCTGCTGCAGCTAGTTTCAGTTTTGAGCTGAGAAGTGAAGAAGTAATGGCTCAAGTGATTTTTGAGCAGCAGTTCTGTGTAGTTTTGCATGGGAGAACTGTGGAAAGGCCTGAATTGTGGCCTGCGTGTCTGCCTGCTGCCCCTAAGAGGGAGACAAGAGAATTATTTTGGACTAAATCCAAGTTTGTGAAAATGAAATAAGCCACTGATTTTTTACCAGGCTCATACCTGAAGAAGACTGAAGATTTTGCTTAATGCGATCGGCCTGTCAGGATTTCCAGCTGCTTTTGAATCCCCGGTTTGTGCAGAGACCTTGCGATTGTGACCAGAGAGCGGTTTGCCTGGTACAGTAGAATTTCCTTACATGTAAATGTGCTGTGTATTGAAAGTGGGTCGTGATTTGGTTCCTCACTGTGTGAACCGTGTTCTGCTTGGTGGTACTGTAGAATCCTTTACATGTAAATGTGCTGTGTATTTAAAGTGGGTTGTGATTTGATTCCCCACTGTGTGAACTGTGTTCTGCTTGCTGGTACCGCAGAATCCTGTACAACGTAAATCTGCTGTGTATTGAAAGTGGGCCGTGATTTGGTGCCCCACTGTGTTCTGCTTGCTGGAAGCTTTATCAAGCCTAATTGGACTGAATCCGTGTTCATCTTTATTTGGCCTTGGTCATGCCACCTTGGCTCTGCCAGACTACCCCACTGCACAACTACCCCACTGCATAGAGAAAGCCACCAACGAGAGGCCTGCCTGGGGATCAGCCCCCTGCTCAACGCTTGAACAGGAATGAGGCCTCGGAGAATCGTGTGGGCCCTGCTTCTCCTGGCACTCCAGATTAACCACCTGCTGTCTCAATTTTCATCCAGACTGTGTCCAGTCTTGGGTATCTTGAGTAATCATCAGGGTAGCTCCCCTGCAACAACAGCCTAATCTAAAAGTGTGTCATCTGATTGTCTTCTTGTTTTCTTTTCACGAACTGAGCCCTCTGGCTCCAGATTACAAATAATGTGTGTTGTGCATGTTGTTTTCTTCCATCACAGGGCCCCAACCAGCTGCAGCATTCCTGGCCAGCCCACCATTCTCCATCTGGGTACCCAGAGTGTGTGACTGTTTATGGACCCTGAAGTGCATGCATAACTGTTTGAGTGATAGAGCCTTTAAGCAAATTAACCTGATTACACCTCTCCCTTGTTCAAGCCCCTTAAATAAATCAGATCTAACTCTTTTTTGCATTTACCCTGACTGTGGTTCCAGTTTGTGCAAGAGTACTGTACTGCTGTTATTTGCTGTGTATAACCTTGTTTGACAGGGGGTCCCCAGGGCCGGGCCAGAGGAAAGCACTGGTGGTGAAGTGCAAACAGTGTGGGTACTTGTGTGGTGTATCAGGAGTATTGTGAAAGTGATTATTGTATATTGTTCCAGCCACTAGTAAGGAAAGAGGGGGGTGAAGGGGGGTGACAGTGTCCCGGAGGGCTGTGCCCAGGTTAGCTTGACCACTACCAACCCTGACCTCTGGGTGGAGGCACCTGTTTCAGAACTCAGGCCCCATAATCTGCTACTAGACAAGCAGGCAGGGGTAGTAGCCCTTGGGATAGCACCACCTAGGGGTTACATTTTGGAGGCTCAATGCTGGGATTTTGTGCCTTGTAGTGGCTAAAAATGACGAATTATTGTTAAAGATTAATGACTACACCAGTAGAAATGGCTGTACACCAGTTGGTGGGGTGGTGTACTGGGCAGAAGATCGACCCCCAAAATGCTCTGCTTCTACTGGATATTCCCCTGGGTACCAGTAAAGACTCTGTAGAGGGAGCACTCTCCTAAGTTGAATGTTTAAAAAACCCTGTGGTGGTGGGTCGACAGGCTGATTTGGTTGCCCAAACCTTCATAGCCTTGGTAGAGTGTAGTGATCTCATGGACAGCACTAAAATACCACAGACTATTGCCCCAGAAGAGGTTCCAGCTGCCTGGAGAGTGATAATAAAAGACAGTAAAGACCCTGGGGAGGATGAGCTCCCACCATTATCCGAGACTTTTGAGGAGAAATTTGCTAAGTTGTTGCTGGAGGAAGGGAAAACCATAGAGGACTTTGAGAAACTATTCCTGCCACTGGAGGTGTTCCTTCTCCAACACTCCCTCCCACTCCAGCACCTGTTACTGCCCCACATTCTGTGCCTGTGCCAATGCTGGCCCCTATATCTGTATCTACCATTAGTCATGACTCCTACCGCAGGCTGAGAATCTTCTCAGTCACCCTCCCCACCCCCAGGGGGAGGATGATTGAGAGACCTGGATAGACTATGTTGCCCCTCTAGTACTTGAATGGCAATGCTCAGAAGCAGAGAAATGAAAGAGGTTGCGTGAGAGCCTCCGGGGTCCTGCTCTGGCTGCCATCTGTGCCAAGTGGGCCAATAACCCTGAAGCAACTGCACAGGACTATCTTGATGCATTGGAATATGTGTATGGGAGCCCGGATTCAGATGAGGATCTGTGGTGGAGAGTAAGAAACGCTCAGCAGTACCCATGGGAGCCACTGTCTGTGTATGTACCTTGGCTTGAAAAGCTGCTACAAGAGCGCCTCAGAAAGGGTAGTTTGCCATCGAATGAATTAGATTGAACTAGGCTGGACCGGATCCTTAAGTCTGCTCCATTTTCAGAATTGTTACTGCTTCAGTTGTGCCTTGCCACCCGACTGGAATCGCCACCCCCCCATGACAAGCTAATGAAATAAATTCAGGGGGGGGTTGAGCAAAGGTGACCCCGTGGGGGAATTGCACCCATATCTGCTGCTGCTGCACAAGTGACCGAGAGTGATCAGCCAAGTGAGACTCAGGGGAAAAAGTCGGCACTTAACGAGCACTTTGAGAATGCAAAGGACTTCCAACCCTGGGCCCAACATTGGAAAGATGAGCTACTAAAGAAAGTCTGAGAGTTGAAGATGGGTGCCTCTACAAGGGTTTCCCCCAAGGAACAAGATTCTGGTCCCTTTCAGGATGTGACTGCCATGCGGGTGGGGGTGCACCCTTAGGCATCCGCTACCGGGGGGGGGGCTCCAAGGCTGAGATCACCAGATTGACTGCCACTCTAAAGGAACTGCTAAGACATGTTGCACCACTCTCACCGCTGCAAGCAAATACTAGACCCCAATCTTTTACTACTGCTTCAGTTCCTCATATGATGTTCTCTCCCAGGATGACCCAGGAGTCTATCATTTGTCACAACTGTGGAAATGATGGCCATATGAAAAGAGAATGCCGGTCTCAGAAGGACTTAGAAAGAGTAGAAAACAGACTCCAAGGGGAGCTCTGAAAAGCAAATCAGTGGCCAAGGGGTGCCCAAAATGACCGCAGTGAGGGTTTGAGAAACCCTAACTCAAATTTCTTTATGGCTAAATCGTCTGTCCAGGCCTCTGCTACTGCCTCTCCAGAATGGTCCAAAATAGTGGGCTCTTCAATGGAGACTACGGTGACTGTGAATGGTATTCATACTCGGGCTGTGCTTGACAGTGGGTCGCAAGTGACCATTGTATTCCAGGATTGGTATGACAAACACTTATCTGATGTGCCTTTGCAATTCCTGGAAGGCCTACATGTGTGGGGCCTGAGCGACAAGTCTTATCCCTACCTAGGGTATGTCCGCCACTGGTTGTCTTTTCTTGCAACTGTAACGGGTGTAAAGGAGCGAGTAGAAACATTGGCCCTAGTGTGTCCCCCCACCGGACTGTATGATGGGATCCCCCTGTTAATTGGGACAAATGCCCATATGTTTGGGAGACCAGCGCAACTCTGTCACAAGAAACAAGTCTGACGGACTGGTAATGCCCTGAGAATTCCGGCTCTGATCGAGAGGGCCTATGATTTGCAACAGAAACCCGAGGAAGTAGACCAGGATGAACTGGTGGGGTTGTGTGGAAGAAGGATCCCAATTCAATGGTACTGGCCTCTAACACTCAATGTACCACTCAAGGGGAGGTCCCCCTCTGGAAAGATGTCAAGAACAAAATACTGATGTTGGATGCGCCAGGCGATGGAAAATTGCCAGAAGGATTATTGGTCAAGCCCAGCATCTTGCCTGCTCGTACCCATGCCTATGTACAGCGAGTAATGGTCCAGATTCACAATGTGTCAGATCGGGAGATCCGGGTGAACAGAGGGTGCACCCTAGCTACGGTACTCTGCACAGACACTGCAGTATTGCCCAGCAACAAGCACCCTGGTGAGAATGAGAGAGTGACCCCAGACTTGTTTGACTTTGGTGACTCCCCATTGCCAGCTGAATGGAAGGCTAGAATTAGCAAGAGACTTGCCCACAGAGACCAAGTGTTTTCGTTGAAGGAATGGCATGTGGGATGTGTCCGGGGTGCGGAGCATCATATACGCCTGCACAATGAATGGCCATTTCGGGAGAGGTCCTGGTGCCTAGCCCCAGCAGATATAGATGATGTGAGAAGACACCTGCAGGAAATGCTCACTGCTGGCATGATACAAGAATCCAGGAACCCATACACCTCTCCCATTGTGGTTGTGCATAAGAAGAATGGGTCTGTGAGGATGTGTGTTGATTATCGAACCCTAACCAATAATCCTTCCTGACCAATACACTATGCCTCGTATACAAGATGCCCTGAACAGCTTGAATGGGAGCAAATGGTTCTCGGTGTTGGATCTTCGCAGCAGATACTACCAGATCCTGATGGCCCTGGAAGACCATGAGAAAACAGCCTTCATCTGTCCATTTGGGTTCTATGAGTTTCTGAGGATGCCACAGGGGATATCGGACACCCCGGCCACCTTTCAGCGACTGATGGAACGTGTGGTGGGAGATATGAATTTGCTGGAATGCCTGGTGTACTTGGATGATGTCATTGTGTTTGGGAGCACCTTAGAGGAGCATGAGAACTGACTGTTTAAAGTCCTAGACCGACTGGAAGCCTGCAGCCTCAAGCTGTCCATTGACAAGTGCCAGTTTTTCCAAACCTCCGTGAAGTATGTGGGGCACATAGTATCTACAAAAGGAATAGAAACTGATCCCAGTAAGGTTGAAGCACTGACTACTTGGCCCCAGCCCCATAATCTGAAAGAACTACAACATTTCTTGGGGTTCTGTGGCTTCTACCGCAGGTTCATAAAAGACTAATTCAAGGTGATTCGCACACTCTTGAACCTTACCCAGGGTTACCCTCCTTCCAATCATAAATACAAAAAAGGGGCCGTTAAAGAACCAGAAAAAAGTATACTTCTGCCCAGGTGAACTCTTCGGGCCATGCTGGATGCCCGACTGTGAAGCAGTCTTCCATGAGATCATATACCAGCTCACCCATGCCCCCATCCTTGCCTATGCTGACCCCACTAAACCCTATGTGCTGCATATGGACGCTAGTCTGCAGGGTCTAGGAGTGGTGCTGTATCAAGACCATGAAGATGGCCTGAGACCAGTAGCTTTCACCAGTAGGAGCTTGACCCTGTCCAAACGAAACTACGCTGTGCATAAGTTGGAGTTCCTTGCACTAAAATGGGCCATCGTTGACCAGTTTCATGAATACCTCTATTGGGCAAAGATATTGGTGAAGACTGACAATAACCCGTTGACCTATGTACAGACTTCAGCTAAGTTAGATGCCACTGGGCACCAGTGGCTTTCTGCATTTGCAACCTATGATTATGCTGTCGAATACAGACTGGGCCTGAACCATATGAATGCTGATGCCCTATCACAAAGGCCCACTTCCAAGAGTGATTGGGTCAGGCTGTCTGAACCTGACATTTGAGCATTGTGCCAAAAGTTTGATAGAGATGAACAGATGTCTGTGGACACAGTGGACTATTTAGTAGATCGCTTGGGCCCTTCTGACACCTGCATACCAGCTGCTTATTGCCACTTCTCTGCTCTAGATATTAGTGCACTACCACAATTTGACAATGACAACATTCAGTGGGCTCAATCCTAAGATCCTATGATTCAGCCAATGCTTGATGCCCTGCGTGCAGGGACAGATGTGTCTAAGTTACGTTCCACTGACTTGCAAACTGTTTTATTGTTTAAAGAAGGCCCCAGACTGAAGTTGCTCAATCAGTTGTTGTATAGAGAGACAGTAGATCATAGTGGCAAAGAAGACAAGCAACAATTGGTCCTGCCTACAGCCTTGTGTGGCGGCCACCACACATTCAGTCACTTCACTACCAGTCTAGCATTGCTTGTAAAGTGCTTTGGATGTATGAAAAGCGCTATATAAATGCTGATTCTTCTCCTTCTTTACAGATTTGGTACAGAGATCCCTCCACAATCACATGAGGCACCTCGGTATTGACGGAACCCTTGACCTGGTACGATCTCGCTTCTACTGGCCCAAAATGGGGGCCGATGTTGAGCACCATATAAAGACTTGTAGTCGCTGTCTGCAAAGAAAATCCCTGCCTCAGAGGGCTGCCCCCCCTTGTTAATATTACTACCTGCGCCCCCATGGAACTAGTCTGCATAGACTTCTTGTGTTTAGAACCTGATCAGTGGAACATTGGCAATGTGTTAGTGGTTACAGATCATTTCACACAGTATGCACAAGCTTTTCCCACCAAAGATCAAAAGGCACCTACCGTGGCCAAGGTGCCAGTGGAAAATGTCTTCGTCCATTATGGTGCCCCCCCCAGCGGATTCATTCTGATGAAGGCAGAGACTTTGAGAGTTGGCTAATCAAATAAATGCTCTCTCTATGGGGGGTGCAAAAGTCAAGAACCACCCCCTATCACCTGCAGGAAGACCCTCAACCAGAACATTTTAACCACACCCTTCTAGACATGCTGGGTACCCTCCACCCAAAAGATAAGCATAAATGGAACCGGCAGATTAGCACCTTGGTACACACATACAGTTGCACGAAAAATTATGCTACTGGGTTCTCCCCCTACTGCCTCATGTTCAGGAGAGAGGCCCGGCTGCCAGTTGACATCTGTTTTGGAGTCTCTCCAGATGGGGTCCGAGCCGAAAACTACTTACAATATGTACAAAAACTGAAAGCTCAATTGAACCATGCCTGTCAACTGGCCCAGACAATGGCCGCCAAGAGAAATCTAGTCAACAAAGAGAGGCATGATAAAAAAGTAAAGGCTCAAGAGCTTCAACCTGGAGACCATGTGTTGGTACGCAATTTGGGACTGCATGGTAAACACAAAATTGCTGGTCAGTGGTACCATCTTCCCCATGTAGTAGTTGGAAAGTTTGATGATTCACCTGTGTACAAGGTGCACCCAGAGAACAACTCCAAAGCTGTCAAGACCATGCACCGTAACCACTTGCTACCTATCGGCCAAGTCGTGATTGAGGCTGAACCCCCAGAAACTGAGCCCCCCTGGGCTGGTGACTCGTGGTGCTGCAAGAAAGAGACAGAGTCAACCTACCCCAGTGGTCACAGATTTAAGATTTCCTCCACAGCAGGCCCAGAATGATAGTGACTGTCAATCCACTTCTGACGAAAGTGAATACGACCATGCCAATTACCCCTCTTATGAACTGAGTCAGTTGTTTCGAGGTAACCCCCTGATAAACTGTGGGGATGAAGCTGGGCCTTCTGGACTGTCTTACCCCCCAGCTTCGTCCTTGGAGCCAATGCTCCCAGAAAGTGAAGTGCAAAGTATCATGTAGAAGATGTTGAGTCTCTTTGTATTGTGGAACTGTATGATTTGCCTGTAGAAGGGGCTGAGGGTTTGAGTCTTTCTGGTGACATACCAGAACTTGAAGAACACTATGAGAGTGCTGACCATTCCCTTCAGTGCCTCAAAGCTTGATTATGCCTGAGCCTTCACAAATTGAGTTGAGTGTTATAGAAACAGAGCCTGCAGAGCAAGAAGCTGACAGTGCCCCAAGTCTGGACGTTCCCACCCAGGCAGAGGCACCCCTCACAAGTGACAAGAGTCCTCAGACCAGTGCTGAGAGTACAGAGACTGTAGTTGTCCCCCTCTGAAAGACTGTCCGAGCTGTCAAGCCAGTAGTATGCCTCAGTTATGATTCTCCTGGGGGGTCAGTGGATTTGCCTCTCAATGTGGTGCACAAAGGTGTTTATGTCTCACCAAGCTCACTGCCCAAATTGAACTTGACAGCCAATTCCAGGTTACTTGTCTTTCCCTCTCACCATGGTTCCCCTGCTCCCTCTAGCCCCAAGTTAGCTGATAGGGAAGGGCGCCCACTTGCATTGTTTAAGGTACAAGAAGTTATTACCTGATTTAGTATAGTAATGTTCAATTTACCTGTGTGAAATATGCACAATGTGTTGTCAGAATGGATATAATATCATGAAGTGTAGTGAATATGTATAGTAAAGTAATATGTTTATGTCAACTGATGCATGATGGTACAGACGTGATGCGGACGCCAAGTTTTCTCCAGGCAGGGAAGGGTATAACGCCCCTACAAATGGGGGTTCCTGAAAAGTCTTCCTTGAGCTTGCCTAAATGCTTACTGCCAGGCTGGTGTACTACGTCTTAGCAGTTTAAATGTGATTGCCAGAGAGTCCCTGTATAGACTCTGTGTACTGTCTCTTTAAGAGCTGCCTAGATTGCAGTCATAAGTAATCTGAGAGGGAGCTCCGTTGAAAGATGTAACTATTTGCTGAAAATCATTTAGAGTGATAATGATAATGTAGTTTGTCTAACCTGCCTTCTTTGCAGCAAGGACTGTTTTGTTTATCTGCACTAGCTTGGTCCTGGACTGTGAATTGGACCAATCAGTACTGGTGGGACCTAAAATGGAGCTGTCTGGAGTCAAAATCTGTAGGAATTGTAGTTTTGGGCTTTTTGTGTCTTTTTGCACCTGAAGGGGGAGCCTTTGTTGTGACTGACAGGAGGATCAGCCAACCAAACTTTTTGAATCTTGGGAATTTCCCAGGCTGCTGCAGCTAGTTACAGTTTTGAGCTGAGAAGTGAAGAAGTAATGGCTTAAGTGATTTTTGAGCAGCAGTTCTGTGTAGTTTTGCATGGGAGAACTGTGGAAAGGCCTGAGATGTGGCCTGCATGTCTGCCTGCTGCCCCTGAGAGGGAGAGAAGAGAATTATTTCGTACTAAATTCAAGTTTGTGAGAATGAAGTAAGCCACTGATTTTTTACCAGGCTCATACCTGAAGAAGACTGAAGATTTTGCTGAATGCGATCGGCCTGTCAGGATTTTCAGCTGCTTTTGAATCCCCGGTTTGTGCAGAGACTTTGCGATCGTGACCGGAGAGCATTTTGCCTGGTACAGTAGAATTTCCTTACATGTAAATGTGCTGTGTATTGAAAGTGGGTCGTGATTTGGTTCCCCACTGTGTGAAATGTATTCTGCTTGGTGGTACCGGAGAATCCTTTACATTTAAATGTGCTGTGTATTGACAGTGGGTCGTGATTTGGTTCCCCACTGTGTGAACTGTGTTCTGCTTGCTGGTACTGTAGAATCCTTTACATGTAAATGTGCTGTGTATTGAAAGTGGGTCGTGATTTGGTTCCCCACTGTGTGAACTGTGTTCTGCTTGCTGGAAGCTTTATCCAGCCTAATCGGACTGAATCAGCATTCATCTCCATTCGGCCTGGGCCATGCCATGCTGGCCCTGCCAGACTACCCCACTGCACAGAGATAGCCACCAATGAGAGACCTACCTGGGATCAGCCCCCCCTGCTTCACGCTTGAACAGGAACGATGCCTTGGTGAATCATGTGGGCCCTGCTTCTCCTGGCACTCCAGATTAACCACCTGCTGTCTCAATTTAGATACACAGATACATAGACTGTGTCGTCAGATAAGGGCCTATGGCCCACCCAGTCTGCCCATTTGAGCTTGTAAGTTCAGTTTATGTTTTCCTAGAAGTCTGTTGCCCCTTACCCCGACCTCCAGAATTCCTTTATGTCTATCCCATGCATTCTTAAATCCCGTGATTGTTTCAGCCCCCACCACTTCCTCTGGCAGGGTGTTCCACTTCTCCACCACCCGTTCTGTGAAGAAATTCTTCCTCATGTTTCCTCTGAATCATCCTCCCTCCAACTTCATCCCATGCCCTCTAGTCCTGGAACATCTTTTTCACTTAAAAATAGTGTATTCCTGCACCCTGTTCCTCCCTGTAAGATACTTGTATGTCTCTATCATATCCCCTCTCTCCCTCCTCTCCTCCAGGGAGTACATGTTCAGTTCCTTCAACCTGTCCTCATAGGACTTGTGATGCAATCCATGCACTATCTTTGTTGCGTCCTCTGAACCTTCTCTACCCTGTCTATGTCCTTATTGTAGAGTAAGTCTCAGAACTGTACACTGTACCCAGGTGGGGGCCTCACTAGTGTCTTGTATAGTGGAATTATGACCTCTCTTTCCTGCTGGTGATGCCCTGCCTATGCATCCCAGCATCCTATTTGCTTTACCTGCTGCCTTGTCACACTGTTTCCCTACCTTGAGGTCATCAGAGATGATAACCCCAAGATCCCTTTCCTGCTTGGTGCATGCTATATCCTCACCCCCAACTGATATATTGTGCCAGGGTTTTTGTGCCCCATATGCATTATCTTGCACTTCTTTGCATTGAATTTCAGCTGCCAAACCCCTGACCATTCTTCAAGTTTCTGCAGGTCCCTTCTCATTCTGTCTACACCCTCTGGTGTGTCTACTCTGTTACAGAGCTTTGTGTCATCAGCGAACAGTGAAATTCTGCTTTCTAGGTCCTGCGCAATGTCACTGATGAAGATGTTGAATAGGACCGGTCCCAGCACTGATTCCTGTGGTACCCCACTGGTCACTCTTCCCTCTGTGGAGTGACAGCCATTTACCACCACCCTCTGTGTCCTGCCGCCCAGCCAGTTACCTACCCCCCACACTACTGTCCTGACCATGCCCATATTCCCCAGTTTGTGTAATAGTCTTCTATGTGGCACAGTGTCAAAGGCCTTGCTGAAGTCCAGATAGGCCATGTCCACTGCCCTCCCCTGATCCACTCCCTAGTCACCCAGTCAAAAAATTCAACGAGGTTGGTCTGACATGACCTCCCCCTGGTGAAACCATGCTGCCTTGGGTCCTATAGTCCACTGACAACCAGATGTTCCACCAATCTCTCCTTCAGTAGTGCTTCCATGATCTTCCCCACTACAGAGGTGAGGCTGACTGGTCTGTAGTTCCCCGCTTCCTCTTTGTTCCCACTTTTGTATAAGGGGACTACATCTGCTATCCTCCAGTCTTTGGGTACCTCCCTGTTTCCAGTGATTGGCTAAACAGGATAGCCAGAGGTTCAGCCACCACATCTTTTAGTTCTTTAAGGACCTAGGTGCACCCCATCTGGCCCATTGCTTTATCAACTCTTATTACTTCCAGTTCCTTCAGGACCCTTTCTCGTGTAAAGGGACTTGTGTCCATTTCTGCACCATTCTCACCCCTTGTACTCCCTTCAGACCCATTACCCTCCTCTTCCTCAGTAAAGACTGAGCAGAAATACCTGTTCAATATGTCAACTTTACTGTTGTCATCCTCCACACGGCCCCCATCCTCCACCTTCAGTCTCACTATCCCTCCCTTTGCCTTCCTTTTTTCACTTATGTACCTGTAAAAGGTTTTGTCCCCTCTACCCACTGATTTTGCAACGTGTTCTTCTATCTGAGCTTTGGCTTCCCTTACTGACCTCCCTGCCTCCCTTTGCTTCTCCTGGTACTTCTCCCTATCCACTTCTGCCTGTGTCTTTTTGTATTGCCTGAATGCAATCTTTTTGGCTTTCACTTTCTTTGCTACCTCTTTGGAAAACCATAATGGTCTCCTCTTCTTTTTCCTCTTGCTAACCTGCTTAATGCATAATTCTGTTGCTCTTGTGATCCCCATTTTAAATACTGCCCACTGTTCCTCAACCCCCGATTCCTGCCCCATTCCCCTTAATGCCTCTTTCAAGTATCTCCCCATTTTTCCAAAGTCTGCCCCCCTAAAATCCAGGATTCGTGTTTTTGTGTGGTTTGGTTCTGCTCTTTCTGTGATTTCAAACCACAATGACTGGTGGTCACTGTTCCCCAGGTGCTCCCCCACTGTTACCCCCATCACACTGTCCCTGTTTGTGAGCACAAGGTCCAGTATTGCCTTCTGCCGAGTTGGTTCCATGACCAGTTGCTTGAGGAAGGCACCCTGAAGGGAGTCCAGGATGAATCTGCTCTAGTTGATGCTGCTGTTGGGATGCTCCAGTCCACATCTGGAATATTGAAGTCTCCAACCAGTACTACCTCACCCTTGTCTGCCATCCTTTGGATGGCTAGCATCATCTCCCTATCTGTTTCTTCCTCCTGGGCTGGCGGTCTATAGACCACACCTGTGTGGATGGCTGGCCCCATTTTCCTTTCCAGCTTAACCCACAGTATCTCTCCCATTTTGTTCCTCCTGGATCTCTGTGGCCCTTATGTCATTTTTCACATACAGTGCCACCTCCTCCCTTCCTGCCTGCCCTGTCTCTTCTGAATATGTTGTAGCCAGGTATGGCCATCTCCCAGTCGTGGTTATCATACACCAGGTTTCGATGATGGCCACAATGTCCAGGTCTGACTGCACCATGACAGCCTTCAGATCTTCCATCTTGTTGCTAAGGCTCCTGGCATTTGCACACATGGCTTTCCATGATTTGACCTCCCTAGACTGTTTCGCTGTTCTACTCCAGCCCCTTCCTTGGTTGTCCTTTATCCCTGGTTCTCCTTGTTGTCTGTTCTTCTGCTGAATTTTGCCCCTTTTTTGGCTATCCACCACTTGGGTGCTAATCTCCATCTTTTGCACACTGCTTTGTAGAGATAGCCACTCCTCTGGTTCACTGGTTCCACTGCTAGCTGTGGGGGGTGAGCAAGTAGGTACCCTCCTTGCTGGCCTGCCACCCCCCCTTTGCTAGTTTAAATGCTTATCAATGTAGCATTTAAACTTATCATTGAGTGCTTGGATTCCCCTCCAGGATGGATGCAGGCCATCAGGCTTGAACAAACCTCCATCCCTCCAGGTGGGTCCCCAGTCACCAATGAATTCAAACCCTTCCTCTCAGCACCAGTTCTTCAACCATGAGTTAAAGTTCCTGTTGTATGCACCCCTATGCTCTCCCTTGCCTCTCGCAGGTAGTACTTCTGAGAAAGTGACAGAGTAGCTACTTGCTTGAGACCCCTCCCAATTCCTAAACTCTTCCTGAACTTCCTTTAGCTCCCCATTTGCCAGGTCATTAGTACCTAGGTGGATAATGACATCCAGCTCACCCTCCCATCTTGCCTTCCCAGTGATCCCCAGGATCTTCCTTCCATCCCTCCATGCCGTGGCACCTGGTAGGCACCTCACCTCCCTGTCCTCACCCTCCTGTGTTCCTAGCTGGATCCCTCTTATGATGGAGTCCCCCACCAGGATTCGCTTCCTCCTCCTCTGGGGCCCACTGCTTTCCCCGCTGAGGTCACCTCCTTGGCTAACCTCCACATCCTTTCCTTCCACTTCTCTGGGTACCTCTATTTGGTTGTCCCTGTTTGCCAGTGTGGCATATGAGTTCTTGAGTGGAATAGGGTCTGGGATGTGCCTCTGTCTGATCGCTCTAACCCTCCCTGAGCCCACTGTCATCCAAGTGCTCCTCGTTCTCGGCATCCTTTGAGGCAGTTGCATTGGACTGGGTGGTCTCTGGATAGGGGTGATGGTACTCCTGACCCAGTTTACTTCTGCTCTGAGTCTGGCTACCTCATCCCGCAGTCCAGAGAGATGCATGCAGATAGGGCAGCACCTCAGTGTCCAGAAGGTCAGCCTGAATATGGCTGCCCCACAGCCACTGCATTGCACCACTCCCCACATTATACTGCAATTATACTGCTATTCCACTACTTGTCTGCTACTGAAGCTCTCCTAGTTCCCTTTTTATTAATTTACTGTCCTAAAATCCTGCCACTGATCCTCAGATACTTTCTTTTTAAAAAAGAAAATAAACCAAGAAACAAATAAATGAATCAAAACACTTGTTGTGCTGAGGGTGGGCTTCTTTATATGCCCTCCTACTCCACACCTCTTACTATACCCTGTGTTTAGCTCCTGTCAATCAGATTTAACAGGGCATATAATTAAGAGTTGGGGGAAGGGAGGAGGGGGTGAAAATTTACAGCAATTAAAGACAGCAAAGAACTACACCACCACTACTTAATTTTCAACAGCCCAAAAACAATTCTAAGTAAAGACAACAAAGAAAGTACAGTGTCACTAAAAGCCCACAATCTAAGTTTAAAAGACAAATAGCAATTACCAGTTATTGTAAAGCACTGAATTGAATAGGTTTCCTTCCCCTTCTGGCTTCTTCTGAGAAAATAAAACTCACTTGCTACCTCAACTCTGACTAAGCCCCACCTCCAGTTATCACGTAGCTGAGGTCAGAGGCCAGACAGTTAACACCCCTCACCCAAACTACAGGGCAAGTCAGACAAGCCAAGACTAAATTTGCAGCAATTAAAGACAGCAAAGAACTACACCACCACTACGTTTTAAATTTTCAACAGCCCAAAAACAATTCTAAGTAAAGACAACAAAGAAAGTACAGTGTCACTAAAAGCCCACAATCTAAGTTTAAAAGAATAATAGCAATTACCAGTTATTGTAAAGCACTGAATTGAATAGATTTCCTTCCCCTTCTGGCTTCTTCTGAGAAAAAAAATTTTTTTCGTCCAGACTATGTCCAGTCTTGGGTATCGTGAGTAATCATTAGGGTAGCTCCCTGCAAAAACAGCCTAATCAAAAAGTGTGTCATCTGATTGTCTTGTTTTCTTTTCATGAACTGAGCCCTCCAGCTCCGGATTACAAATAGTGTGTGTTGTGCATGTTGTTTTCTTCCATCACAGGGCCCCAACCAGCTGCAACATTGCTGGCTAGCCCACCATTCTCCATCTGAGTACCCAGAGTGTGTGACTATTTATGGACCCTGAAGTGCATGCATAACTGTTTGATTGCTAGAACCTTTAAGCAAATTAACCTGATTACACCCCTCTCTTGTTCAAGCCCCTTAAATAAATCAGATCTAACTCTTTTTTGCATTTACCCTGACTGTGATTCCAGTTTGTGCAAGAGTACTGTACTGCTATTATTTGCTGTGTATAACCTTGTTTGACTGGGGGTCCCCAGGGCCAGGCCAGAGGAAAGCCCTGGTGGTAAGTGCAAACAGTGTGGTACTTGTGTGGTGTATCAGGAGTATTGTGAAAGTGATTACTGTGTATTGTTCCAGCCACTAGTAAGGAAAGAGGGGGGTTACAGTGTCCCGGAGGGCTGTGCCCAGGTTAGCTTGACCACTACCAACCTTGACCTCTAGGTGGAGGCACCCGTTTCAGAACTCAGGCCCCTTAACCTGCTACTAGCCAAGCAGGCAGGGATAGTAGCCCTTGGGATAGTGCCACCTAGGGGTTACACTCATACAGCGGGGCGGACTTTTGTGCAAAATCACAAATTAAGTCCCTGGAATAGTTGACCATTCCCGGGAAATGTCTGAGTGTTGCCACACTGGTAGAAAGTGGCAAATCTTATAGGCCTTGGATCTTCTTCCAGGCTGGGCTTCTGCCTTGTTCTGTGATATGCAGACCAAGGAAAATAACCTCTTTCTGGCACAATTGTGCTTTTGCAGGATTACACTTGAGGCCTGCCCTCTGTAAGAGAGTCAGTAACTCATCAAGGAGATCAAGATGTTGCTCCGTAGTGGTGGTTGCCAACAGTAAGTCATCCACATACCGCATGTAGCCCCTCTCGCCATCCAGGAGAGGGCCACTTCCCCTGCCTAGCCAGCCATTACAAGGCCAAGGGGCCTGGGTTCCCATAGCTGACCTAAGGGGTCCTTTACCAAAAACGGAAGTAAAAATGGTAGTGCTGCCACCCAGAGTACATATTTAGTGGGTCTGATTGCTTGCAGTACAACTCCCTGGCATGTCGTACCAACCCACCTCCCCAACAGTTACCCCAGACATGGACTTGCCAGGATTCAAACCTCCCCACATTCAGTTATATCATTTACCTTTTCAATCTCAGCCAATAACATGCTCACTAAAATTAGGCTCTGGATTCATCTCTGCTGCAAAACAATTACATCCGGGTTTTTTATGGGGGGTGGGTTTAGGATGGGGTGAGTGGAATAGAGGTTAAGCATACTTTTTATTTTTGCATTGTAAAGATTTGCATTTTCCTTTGATTCAAACCCATATCCCAATCATTGCAGCCACCAGGTCTATCTAACTAGCTAACTGCTGCAGGTGTACTCAAACCCAGACCCACAGGTTCCAGTCCAATAATAACCCCAAAGTCCCGTCACTGGGTACCTAGATTTTAAGTTGCAGGCCTGAGGTGCAGCTGGTAGCAGGCATTGGTGCACTTTCTTGAATTAAATTAACTTTTTACAGCTCCCATTCGCTTTTCCTCTAGCCCTAGGAGGCATACTTAAACTATATACAGTCCCCAGGTGCAGGGCAATTCCTGCTTTTTACTCATGGTTCTGCAGAATCAGTCCTTAGATGGCACAGTTCGCTGAATTCCTGGGGATGGATGGCAACACAGGCAGAAACGGGCACAGTGTTTGAACAAGGGGCACAGAGGCTGCAGCTTGCTCTCTCTTTCTCTTGCTTGCAGATCTTGCAGCTTGTCACCTTCAGCCTGTTACAGGCCTGTTGCAGGGAACATATGCAAAGCCTGCCAACTACAGAGGACCCAAACCTGGGAGTGGCACCATGGCTCAGCTGCCTCCAGAGTGCCCTAGCACTTGAGTACAAGACCTGCGATCCTCTGCAGCGGCAGACCCCACTTGATGGGGGTTAACGAGTTCCCTACCTGGCCCTGGGTGTCAGTAGAAACCATTCAGCACATTCTCTTCTGCTTTCTTTCTTTCTCTTATCTTTTCTGCCACAGTGTGTAGCCAAAGCAATCTGTTTCTTTTCCTTGCTGTATCTCAGGAGCAGACAACAGGTACCCAAACCTCTGAAAAGGTGTGGGTACCTGTCCATCCTTCTGCTTTCACAGTCTCTCAGCTTCAACACTGCCACTTTCGCACTCTGGCTCATGCATAAATCCAGCACTCAAAGCCCCTTTCCTCACAGTGCAGGTACATAGCAATTTTCCAAATGAAGAGGCTCACTCTTCCTTTTCTTCTCTCAGCACATTCATATTCTCTTGTTCATCATCATTTCTCTGAATCCCATCTTTTTCCAGGCTTAGACGCAACCTCTATCCCTTTTCCAGGTTCAGGACACAACCTCTTTTCTCCTCTTCCCACCACTCGGGTGCATCTTCAACTCATTGCAAATTCTTGTAAACTGCAGCTTTCCCTTTTCCATTCGAGCTGCCTTTATCTCACCAATGTGGTGCAACTTCAGAACATTCAGCAACCTGCAGCTTTCCCTTTTTCTCTTCAAAGCTGCTTCTTCCTCGCTTCTGCTTTCCCTAGTCCTGATGGGGCAGGCACTCTCTGCCCTGGGGGACAAATTTCTGGCAGTCCCCCAGCAGGCCCATCCTGCAGTCCCATTCTCTCCAGGGGCAAGAGCCCCCTCCTTCCGGAGGGGCTCCCACTGAAACTGACTCAAACTCCAATAGTTCTGTTCTCTTGGGAGTTTTCTGGCAGCTCCCCATTGGCTGGAGCCACTGTGCTTAGGCAAAACATAATATGGATGAGACTCCTTCAATGCCTCATTGATGTGGAAAAAGGTGCCTAGATTTTCCTCAGTCTTGACCCCCAAAGGGCTGTTTCCCAGAGTCCCTGGCAAGAATTCTGACTAGGTGGTTTGCTGGCTGGTGTCACATGGCTGCAAAATATGTTGGCTGAAGTAAACAGTGTCCCTCAGTTTACACGGAGTTCCATATTTTATGTCTCTGTGCAGTGAAACATTTTACTTTTAGTTTGCATTTTTCCCACCATTTGATAGCCACCCTGTGTCCTGTAAAGCAACTGCACTGTCTAACTTTATCCCTTGTCCAGTTCCTGCTGCCATTTCTCATTGCCCCTGGGCAGCTACACACAGTCCCTTTACAGTTCACTTGGTGCCCCACTTTGTGATCCTAATACAGTCCCAAGGAACACTTTTATTTAACACTTTGCCCCTAAGTTTCCTAGGGTATCCCCTGCCCTGGTGCACATTTGCACCATTTACATTTACTTCCCTCCTTCTGCCAGTCACTAGTGCTGTTCTGATTTGCCCCTAGTGCTAGACAGGCTCCCTGCTCATCTATAATGTGTGCCACCTCATTAGTATTCATAAGGCAGCATTTGCATTCCTGAGCGCAATTGGTGCTCACAAAATGTCTCCTTCTCCTTTCTGGCTGCCTCTCTGGTCCTGCTAATGGTCCCGGTCCCCTCCGTAGCTTACCCTGAGACCGGGACCACTGGAGAGGACAGCCAAAATGGCCATGAATGGCTGAAACAAAAATGCGCTTCTCACACATGCGTGGAGCATTACCCGGCATCGGAGTGCCACAGAAAGGGGAGGCGACTCAGTGAACCAGCTCCTCGGGCCCCACTGCTCTCTAAAAACCATACAGGGGCTGGCAGAAGAGGACAGAACACAGGGGCAGCAGCCAGGAGACTGGAAAAAAGAATGGGGTGGAAGCTAAACCCCCGTGGAAACAAACCTTTTCAGGGCCTCACAGGTAAGCCCCTGACAGGGGGTTACATGCAGAAGCCATTGTGGGGCAGAGAATCCTGAAAGGTGTCCATCATGTGTAGATGGCAAAGGAAGGGGCTGTTGTGAAAGCTCTGGGGTAGGCAGCTCTAAGTGTACTGACGACTCTCAAAGGTGAAAGCAAACTTGCATTGGCTTTCCTGAGCAAAGGGTAGTGACCAAAACCCATCAGAGATGTAAAGGGTGCTAAACCACCTACGATCTGGTGTTAGCAGTTTGAGCACATCTGGTGCTGAGGCTACTGTAGGGGAGCAGCTAGGAGTGACTTGATTAAGTCTCCTGTACTCAATAGTGAGTTTCCAAGATCCATTGGGCTTTCTCACTGGTCAGATGGACGAGTCAGCAGTTGAGACACAAGGCCTGATTATACCTTGCTGAAGAAGTGACTGGATGGTTTCTCTGAGTGATGGTAAGGCCTCTGTAGGAAAAGGGTATTGCCTTTGCCTGTCATGATCTGGGCCTGGAATTTCAAAGATGGTTTGCATTCTCTCACAGTCATGTTTGTGTGTGGCAAAAACATCAAGGTGCTTCTGCAGAATGGGTAAAAGTTCTTTGAAGAACTCATGTGTCTGGAATAGAGCTATGATGTCATATACCTTGTCATTGACCGCAATGGTGGCAACCATGTGGGAATCAGGAATAATTACTGTATGGTATTGTCCTTTGATTTGGATCAAAGCATGTTGGCCAAATCTACTACACAGCCATGTTGTGCTAGGAAATCATTTCCTAGGATGCTGGAATGATGACGTAATACCATGAGGTCAAAAGTGTGATTCATGCTGAGGCTACCCAACACCACGGAGAGAACAATAAAACTGTAGGTAGACAATCTAGTGCCATCCACACCTTGAGCATTCGTCATCCATCCAGTGGACCAAGAGTAATTAGCCAGATCCTCATCATATAGTACAGACACAGCCGCACCTGTATCTAGCAACACAACTATTTGGTGGCGCCCGACCATGGCCTTGGTGCAAGGCCTTCCATTTGTACTAGTGGTGATACTAATAAAGGATGGAAGGGGGAGGGAAGGTGTGGAAGGTGGTCACCCTGAATGCTAGGAGCCTTGGGAAGAAAACTGCAGAGCTACAGACTCTCATGGCAGAGGGGGAGGTGGACATTGCAGCCATCACAGAAACATGGGCCACCCAATACAATGACTGGGACCTGTCGATATCAGGATACAGGTTATTTTGTAGGGATAGAGTGATTAGGAAAGGAGGGGGGTGGTACTATATGTGAGGGAAGGATTAAAGTGTGTATGGGAGGAAGGAGAGGAGGGTAGTATGAAGTCACTATGGATGCAAATCCAGGACTCCAAGAATAGGACTCTCAGGATGGGAGTGGTGTACAGCTGCCCTGCCAGACAGAGTAGTTAGACAGGAAACTAGCGGGACAGATCAGGAGGACCTGCGAGAAGGGTAGTGTGGTGATTGTGGGGGACTTCAACATGCCAGAAGTGGATGGGAGTACCCCAACTACCAGGAACAGAAGGGAGCAGGTACTGCTGGATGCCTTCCAGGACAGCTTCCTGATGCAAATGGTCAGTGAACCAACCAGTTTAGGGAGTACCCTTGATCTTGTTTGTGCTGACAAATGGGGAGTTTGTGAGGGAACTTAGGGTGGAAGAACTGCTGGCGGGGAGTGACCACCGCTCAGTATGGCTCATATTGGATATGGGTAAGAAAGGAGCTGAATCTGGCACAAGGGCGCTGGACTTCAGGAGGGCCAGTTTCAGGAGGATGGGAGAAGTGGCAAAAGGGTACCTGGACAGAAATCAACCCAGTATGGGCACTAACCAGACGTGGGATCTCATAAAGCTGCAGATAGTGGAGGCAACCAGAATCTGTAGCAAGGCCCACAGCAAAGAAGACTAGGGCAAAGAAACCTAGCTGGGTGAGCAAGGAGGTCATGGAAAAAGGTAAGGAGGAAAAGAGCTGCCTTTAGGAGGTACAAGAAAACAGAGAGGGGGAGGACAGGGAGGAGTACCTGAAGGAGTCGAAGGAGGTGACAAGGGCAGTAAGGGCAGCCAAGGCATCTACGGAGCTCAGGCTGGCATAGGGCATTAAGAAGGGGGAGGAGGACTTCTTCAGGTACCTCAGGGAGAAAAGGAACTGTAAGGACAATATAGTAAGTATTAGGAAGGAGGGGGTTTGGGTGGAAGCAGGGGGTGATAATGCAGAAGCACTAAATGATTATTTCTGCTCGGTATTTACTAAGAAGAAGAGGGGGGTGATACCCAAGGGGGGGAGGAAGGACAGAAATATGGGTGAGGGAGTGATTGATGGGGAAATCATGGAGGGCAGGGTTCTGGAGGGTTTGAGGGCACTGAGGGTGGACAAGGTGCCAGGCCCAGATGACATCCACCCCAGGATACTGAAGGAGCTGGCAGAGGTCCTGGTGGGACCTTTGGCAGACCTATTTAATGCCTCACTACACTCAGGGTGTGTATGTCAGGATTGGAGGATAGCTCATGTTGTGTCCCTCCACAAGAGCGGCCCCAAGGATGAACCAGGGAACTACAGACCAGTGAGCCTCACAGACATCATGGGTAAGCTGATGGAGACTATCCTGAAGGAGAGGATGGTGGCCCTCCTGCAGGCCAAAGGACTACAGGACAGCAGACAACATGGCTTCGTATGTGGCAAATCCTGCCAAACCAACCTGGTGGAGTTCTATGACTGGGTAACTAGGCAATTGGAAGGTGGGCATGCAGTGGATGTGCTGTACCTGGACTTCAGTAAGGCATTCGACTTGGTGCCACATGGGAGGCTAGGAAGTAAGTTAGAAGGCATGGGGGCGGGTACTAAGCTGGTAAGATGGGTAGGGGACTGACTTCAGGGAAGGCAACAGAGGGTGGTGGTGGGTGGGGAGCTCTCATCCCCAAGGGTAGTGATGAACAGTGTTCCACAGGGCTCGGTGTTGGGACCAGTGTTATTTGGGATATTCACTGCAGACATATCATTGGGCATTAAGAGCAAGACCAGTTTGTTTGCTGATGACACCAAGATAGGAGCAGTGGTGGATGACCTAGTGGGGTGGCAGGGCTTGCAGGATGATCTGGCAAAAGCTGGAAACCTGGTCAGACACCTAGCAACTGGGGTACAATGCCAAAAGTGCAAGGTGCTGTATTTTGGGGTAAAAAACCCCAGGGAGGAGTTACCAGCTGGGGGAGTGCAGCTAGCAGAGACAGAGGTGGAGAAGGATCTGGGGGTGCTCATAACAGGGTCAATGAAAAACTCAGCACAATGTAGGAAGTCAGCTGCAAAGGCCAACAAAATGCTGGGTTGCATTGCAAGGGGTATATCCTCGAGGAGGGGGAGGTGATTCTGCCACTGTATAGATAATTAGTTAGACTGCCCCTGGAGTACTGCGTGCACTACTGGTGCCCATATCTAAAGAGGGACATTAAGTTACTGGAGGGGACGCAGCGCAGGGCGACAAAGATGATCAAGGGGCTGGGGGACTTACCATATGAGAGGAGGCTGAGGGAGTTGAACATGTACTCACTGGAGGAGAGGAGGGATAGTGGAGACATGTTTGAAACCTTCAAGTACATGAAAGGAATAAACAAGACAGGTATGGAGGGGCTGTTCAAAGTAAGGGAGGGGAGGGACACCTGGGGCCATGATATGAGACTGGAGGGAGGCAGGTTCAGGAGGGAGATGAGGAGACACTTTTTTACAGAGAAGGTGGTAGCAGGGTGGAATGTGTTACCAGCAGAAGTGGTATCCAGTAGAACAATGGACTGCTTCAAAAGGGGCTAGGACAGGGCAAGAGGGAGGGTCAAGGGAGGGGCAGCTGCATAATAAGGCATGCTAGCTGCACATTCAAGCAGACTTGATAGACCTCTAGGCCTTTATCTGCTGGCAAATTTCATATGCTCGTATGTCCATTCACAATATGGACTGGGGCCTGTAGTTTTCAATGTGAACTATTACTGCTGTCTTCAGGTGGTTCCTGAAAATGCAGGCCGGCAGGATCTCACCAGGCCTCTTCCAGGTCCTGCATAGGGTACAAGGAGGTCTGGGTGCTGGTAGCAGCTGCAATGGACAAGGCTTCAGGATTAGAGACTGCTGCGGCCTGGTCCGAGGAGGCTCCAGTATCTCTTTGGCTTAGTAGAGACTGGGTTGCCAGAGCTAATGCTGCAACAGTCTGCCTTGGGATAGCCTCGGCCAATGATTGGACGTTCCCAAGGAGGATGCAGAGGTTATTATTCTCTGCTACTACATCACGGTAGGAAGGGCCTTGTTGATAATTTCAATTGCCCATATTATCATTCTGATCAGAATTAGGGTTATTCCAATTTCTTTTTCTGCTTCTTTTTCTATTTCTGTTGCAGTTCTCCGCCCCCCCCATCTTGTAAGTCTGTTTATCATCCGAGGGCGCAGCCTTGTTGTCCTAGGCCTTGCCCTCCACTGTGTAGTGGACTCGCTGGTAGATTGTACTGTGGCCACCTTGGCTTTCGAGCCAGAATTCAGACCTCGGAGGTAGAACTAGTAAACACGCTCCATCCTTAGAAGAATGTCTGAAAATTTGTCAGTTCTGCGGAAAACGCGGGCTGGGCCTTGTCATGCCCAGCTGGAATCATGTTCCAAACAAATAAGGCCTTATATTCAGTATGGTTAACATCTGCTTCCTCTTGCGAAAGCATTTTGCCAGTACGGTAAGCCAACTATAACCACGGATGATATGACATTGGGCTGTCCTTGGCATACTGTTTAACAGGATGGGCTAACATAACACCAACCATGCCCGGGGAGTGTGCGGCAATGGGTTCCACTGTGACGTCATCAAAAGTTGCATCTGTGGCTTGGTGGACTTCCTCTGAGAGCTTTGACCAGAGGCCAGGGTCTACAGTCTGCCAGAGGATCTGTACTTAGTAGCCTGCAAGTAGACTGAGCATCTCACATTTGGACAAACGTTTTTCAAATGACAACTGAGATTGTCATTGGGGGTTCATGTGGCCTGTACTGTCAGTAATCTGCTGCACAGAGTGAGCTGCCTGAAGGGGATTAGTCTGAACTAGGGGACGCACTTCAGGAAAAGGGTTGTGGACTTGTGCTCCGTGAAGGGTGGCCCCCACTGTGGCATCAGCCACAGAGTGGACAAGTGACTGCTGAGTAGTGGGCCAGCTTCCTTCAACATGTTTTCCATGTGTTCCTGGAAGACCTGCCTTTGCTCCTCAGTCATCTGTGTCCTAGTGAGGCCTGTCTTGATCATCTGATCGATCTCTGACCTGTCTTCCTTTTTCAGGATGGCAATTGGAGGGGCTGGGCCTCGACCTCCCCACCTATCATGGGGGTTGTGCTCCTGGCGTTGCACATTAGAGTCGCCATATTTCTCAAGATGTAGGGTCATGCTGTTACAGTGTAGAGAGCCACCATCTGGTGGGATGTGGTTGGGGAATGTGCCATTTTGAGGGTGTGGTTGGGCATCATCTTGGCTGCTGCCATCACCAAAATTGTCATCTCTGGATGACACAAGGTCAGTGGGTGTGTAGTGCAACTCACCCATCGCCTTGACGTGGCCAGCCAGCACCTCCTACTGATGATGCAGTTTTGCCATCTTAGCTCTACACTGTGTGTGACTAACTTTTGCATTGTTTTGCCCAACATCTTTCGCAACCTCTTTCTGTAACACTACATATGGTGCTCAATTTGCAGTTGTCCCTAAGCTCTCTATCCAACTCATCACTTACCCATTTCAGGTCTTCTCTCAACTACTCAATCTCCCCATGCCAAGTCTCATTCATGTCACTCAACAAACCATTCATTTGCAAAACCGATCCTGCTTCAACCTATCATAGTCTTCCCTCAACATGCATAACTCTCGATCATTATTCTGTACAGCACAGTGCAAAAGAGTCTCATTCTTACTACACAGGGAATGAAGTTCATTTTCCAGTCTCTGCTCTTTCCTAAGACATTTAGATGCCTGCAAACCCTTCTCTTTTTTAAGTACTGAGTTTTGCAGTTCAAGGAAATGAAACCTCAATTTGAAGGCTTCTAAAGTAGCATAAAGAGCTGTAATCAACAGCCCTTTAACATCACTCTTTTTGGCTGTTTGTCTCACCTCTGAGTACTGGGTTGATAACCCCAGTATGGGGTTACTGGAGTGATTCACTTCCAGTGCAAAGTCACTCCAGCCTCCATGGGAAACGAGAAAGTTAGAGTCTCAGATCTGCGCAGATATTGGACATGTTGATAAAAGAAATGTTTGGGAAACCCAAATGGACCCGTTAGTGGTTACCCTGCTGTGTATCGATCCATAGTGGTTGAACCAAACAGATGATCAGGTGTCTGCACTCAGGCAATCCTGCAACTCAAAACTGCTGTTGAACAAGGTGAGATGGCATCAAACTTTCCCAGTAAGCAGCCAGACTTTACAAGATGCTACAGAGTGAAAAACATAGGCGAGGTGGTATGGGTGTGTACACCTGTTTACTACCCGCAAGGGAAAAGCCAGCAAACAGTGACTCTTTGCTAATTTAAACCACCTGCACACAGTCGCCAATAATTTATTTATTTATTTAAGAGTTTAACCAGGAAAGCATATTGAGCAGGGATCTGCTTGATTCCAGATGAGTCCTGGGGGACATAGCCCATACAGTAACATTTACAATACAGAACAGTAGCAAAGGCCAGGCCAATACATTTTTGCATAGAGATGCTGCTAAACAAACATAAAGGGTAGAGCATGAAGTGCCAGATTTTAGCTGAGAAAATTAGGGGGCAGCTGGAGTAGCGGCACTACACCTAGGCTTGCGAGTCACACTCAGACCCACAAGAGAGTGGCCGGTGGTGAGTACAGGCTAGAAGCATGTACAGCTGGTGGAGAAATGGGCGCTGAGGAGGAGATTTAGGTGCTGAGAGTTAGTGGTGTGTCTAATGGTAGCAGGCAACGCGTTCCAGAGTTTGGGCATGCAGAATTGGAAGGCAGATTGGCCTTTGGTTGTGCCCATGAAAGGGACATGGAGCAGCCTGGAATCCATACTTCTGAGGGAGTAGGCAGGAGGAGGCTGTGTAGAGAGGGCAGATGCAAGGTATGGGGGAAGGGACTGGGACCAGAATTTGGTTGCAGTCTTAGCACAGTGAATCTGTCTGCATGTCTGGAGAGAGGACAGGGCCAGGGAGCTGTAAAGGTTGCAGTGGTGAGTCAGTTGTGGACAGTCCAGAGTGAAGCGACAGAAGGAGTGGAAGAGTGTGTCTAAACTGGCTAGGGAGGAGGGTGGAGCAGTGCCATAGACTACGTCACCATAGTCAAATAATGGGAGAATCATCTTGTGAACAGTTTCCTTCCGGTACGGTGTGGGAGATATTACCCTTATTATGGTATAAGGCGCCAAGTTTAGGGAGCAGTTTCTTGCAGATGGATTCTATATGTGTGGAGAAATCAAGGTGCTGGTCAAGCCAGACACCTAGGTATCTGAAGGAGGTGCACACTTCCAGGGTGGTCCCGTCCAAGGATTGGAATGAGGGGCGAGAGGCTAGGCAGGAAAGTCTTGCCTGTGAGCTGAAGGTTAGCGAGACTGTCTTCTTGGAGTTTAGGAACAGTTGGTTGGATCGGAACCAGCGCTGGACTATGTAAAAATCCAGTTGGAGTACGTTGGTCACTTCCCAAGGGGATGGGCCTGTGGCATACAGAACTCTGTCATCTGCATACATGTGGATGGATGAGTGCAGGCAGACTGATGGGAGATCATTTAAGAATATGGAGAAGAGTAGCGGACCCAAGACGGAACCTTGGGGGACACCAGCAGTGACTGGCAGGGGACTAAAGATGTAGGTGCTGATTTGTACAGATTGGTGTCTACCTATCAGGTAAGCATGAAACCAGCAGGAGGCTGGGATGGAGAGTCTGGCAGCTTTTAGCTTAGATAGAAGCAGTGAGTAGGAGATGGTGTCGAAGGCCTTAGCCAGGTCAATATAAATGGCTGAGGTGATGTGCCCTTTGTGCATGCCAGTGAGTATGGCATCGGTGAGCCTTAGTAGGGAGGTGATAGTAGAGTGTAATTTGCGAAAGCCTGATTGGTAGGGGGTGAAGAAGGAGGATGCGTCTAGTTATGAGATGAGTTGAGCAAGCACAAGACATTCCTGCAGTTTGGCCAGAATAGGGAGGAGAGAGATGGGGCGGTAGTTTCCTGGCAATGATGGGTCACCTCCTTTAGAGAGGGAGATGACAGTTGCCTGCTGCCGTTCGGCTGGGATTATGGCCAGTGAAAAGGAGAGGTTGAAGAGGTCTGCCAGCGGGATGGCTATGACGGGGGCAGACAAGTATAGCATTTTTGCGTCCAGACCTGTGGGGCATCTACCTTTGTTAGGGTTAAGGGCCCGCAGTGATTGAAATACTTCAGCAGGTGAGACCGGATGAAAAGTGAAACTGAAAGGCTGGCAGGAGGGCTCTGGATTCGGAGGGGTATTCATGTGGGTGGGTGCTGGAGAGCAGATAGGAGAAAGTCTGCACAGCTGGTGAAGAAGGTATTGAAAGCAGAGGCAACCTCACCAGGGTCAGTGATGGTGGCACCCTGGATGGTTAGGGTCAGAGTAGGTGATTGGACTGGGGGGGGGGAGAAGAGGGATTTGATCGTTTTCCATAAGTTTGTTGGGTGGTTAAGGTTTGAGTTGAAGACTGACAAGAAGTAGTTCTTTTTAGCCTGGTGTATAAGTTTGGTACAGGAGTTGCGGAGGGTTTGGTAGGATTGGAGGGACAATTGGGTGCCCGTTTTCTTGTGAGTTTTCCATGCCTGGTCCCTGGAGTGGCATTGGTTAATGATAGCACCAGAGATCCAGGGAAGGTGGGCACCTCTGACCCTTTTATTTCTCAGGGGGCATGGGAGTCCCATACTGTAAGGAATCTGGCCTTGATGGTTTTGAGTGCAGAGTCAATGGAGAGTGCCTTCAGGATGAAGGACCAGTCTATGTGAACTAGGTCATGCAGGAGAGATGCTTGATCTAGAGTGTTATATGACCTTGTGAGCAGTGTTCTTGGGGGGGGTGCTGTGGGCCTCTGTACTTTCCTGACCATGTAGATCATATGGGGGTCACTTAAGGAGTCAGGGAGCAGACAGCTCCTATGATCCTGTGGGGGTGTGAGGATAGGGCCCAGTCCAAGAGAGAGTGATTTTGCGTTTTATGGTTTAGCCGGGTGGGGTGCGCAATTAGCTGGGTTAGGTTCAGAACGTTTATTTTGGTGTGGAGCTTGGCACTGTCATTTGCTAGCCAGTTGAAGTTGAAATTACCTAGGATGTAGAGTTCGCCTGGTGATGCTGTGGACTTTAGAGCATCCAGGTGTTCAAGGATGGAGGGCAAGGGGGTGCCCAGTGCACGGTAGGAGCCAGCAACATACACTGGGGTGGAGTACGGAAGTGAGAGTTTGATTTTAAGAGAGTCAGTTTGTGCCGGGGGAGGGGGAAATTGCACTAAGGTAAACTGTAACCTGGTGGAGATAAACATGGCTATACCAACCCCTCTTTTTTTGCCTTGGCGATCGTGCCTAATGATTGAGTAGCCAGGGATGGAAAACTCAGAGTCCATGTGATGGGGCTTTAGCCAGGTCTCTGTTATGATTAGGACATCTGGGTATAGTGATAGGACAATGGGTTGAAGTGTGGTTATTTTGCTTAGGATGCTGCAGATGTTGAGGTGCAGGAGTCTGAGACCTCTGGGGAGAGAAAGCAGAGTGGAGGTGTTGGGAGTGGTGGGTCCAGGGTTGGCTTCAATATCCCCTGCCAGGAGGAGAAGCAGCACTATTAATTATTTGGATTTATGCCAGTAGGATTTAGGTCTAGTGAAGGGGTGGGTATGTGAGGGGTTGGCGAAATGCAGCAAGGGGCTATGAAACAAAGGACCGTATGCCCCGAGTGAAAGGAGGGGGCAGAATAGTTGCAGTAATACCCCAGTTGTGCAAGTGGTAATAGGGCAGCTGTTGACAGGTGTTGGCAGTACAAAGGGTCAGGGAAGCTGAGCTGGGGGAATAGGAGGGGGATGTGGTTGCCGTTGTGGGTAGATAGCTGGGGGGAGGGAGACTAGTAGAAGCAACAGGAAAAATAATGAAAGACAGAAAGGAAGCATTGTGTCTAAAAGACTGAATCAAGTGAGCCGCCACTAGAGGTTGCAGCAGGTAAGCTGCAAATGGGAGAGTAGGCTGATTGGTTTTGGTGAGTCACATGACACTCACTATATAGCTCTGAGCTCACCAAGGGTGGTGGTGGGGTAGCCGGCGCACAGTGCCGGCAGGGCAACGCTCTCCCTGAATGCTGCTTCTACCGTACCTTGCTGGGCCTCACTCCGTGTGGGGGGGGTGGCGTTCATAGCTCCGGTTGGGGGAGGGATGCTTCTCCAAGCCCTCACGACCCCTCTGTGCTGAGCAAGAAGAGACAGGGGAGAATTTAAACCACAGTCTGAGGAGGAGGAGCAAGATTTAAGGTATCATCCCTGAACTGATTAGGAATACGAGCTGTTGCAGACACTGCAGTTAAATTATATGGAGCAGCTATGAGAGAATTAACTGCAAAGAGTTCAGTACAGTTGCAGGTGGCTATAAATAAAAGCAGCAGTGAGGGAACTATCTGGCTGGTACAATACAATTTAGCCCTGGCTGCTCTTAAAGTAACAATATGAGCTGGTACTGGAACAGTTGGTTAAAATAAAATACAGCACAGAAAAACTATCTGTGTATTTTAGCCAACATATAAGGTAGTTAAGGGTAAAGTCCATTTTTGGAAAAGTTTTCTTGGTGCCAAAAAGCTCGCCCCAAATGTTGCTTCTACCATACCTTGCTGGGCCTTGCTCTGTGTGTGTGGGGGGAGGGCGTTCGTAACTCTGGTTGGGAAGGGCTGCTTCTCTAAGCCCTCGCGACCCCTCTGTGCTTGCTGGGCCTCGCTCCATGTGGGGGGGTGGCGTTCGTAGCTCCGGTTGGGGAGGGCTGCTTCTCCAAGCCCTCGTGACCCCTCTGTGCTAATGTCAGGGTGACCAGCCTTTCTCAGGTTCTTGGTGGTAATCAGTCAGCAAAAGAAACAACAGACAAGCGGCATATGCAGTAATAAACTTGTTTATTACACAAAAACAGACTTATGACCTAAAAACAGGTCTAACCAAATAGACACTGGGAGCCATTGTTTCCCCAATACCCCAGGGTATGAAGACGGTCTCGGTAAGAAAATGGTGGACACAGACATATTCTTAGATAATAACCATGACAAATCTTACTTGCGTATGTTAGATACAGAAAACAGGCCCTACTGGCAAAACGTTAGGTGGCTCCACAGTGTGTCTACAGGTATTCAAAAAGTGTAAAATCAGCTAAAATAAGAGCAAAGAACTCATGCAAGATACAGATATAAGTGCGATGTTGCATAAATCTGCATGGTGGTAGTGTAGACTATACAATGACTTCTCAGAAGAATAAACAGAGAGCACAGAAATGTATTCTCGGCACAATACTTATGCGTTACTAGTAATGATCACAGTAATAATATTGGCAATAATCATAATTAAGTTCTTGGTAACTTACACGGTAAGTACCAATGCCCTATACGTTAGTAATGATTGTATATAAAATAATAGATACTGTCAGCGGTGCACAGTGGGTTTCCAATATAGCTGTGGGGGCCAAGTGCAACATTTGTATAATGTAGAATAGGATATTTTAAAGATTTATGTAATCTAATTGGGTTTTGAAACTGTCTCGGGGCAATGTGCATTTTGGGGATGAAGTGTGAGGCTTCATGTTTCCAAACAATTTGCTGGCTCTGTTCTGAGATTCATAGCAGTGCAGGTTCATAAACCTAGTCCTATTTTCCATTCTGAGGGTCAATAAATCCCTAAACTCTTGTCAGTTTTATGTCTCCTAAGACTGCAGGATCCTTCTACCTCTTTTGTTCTCCTTCCATCTCCTTCAGTGTATCCTCTAAACTGTGATGCAAGGCCATAGCTGCCTCTTTTTAAAGCATGCACAGGAAATAACCAGTCCTCTCAGGCCTGCTTTTATCATCTCAGCACTGCTTTAGTTTGGTTTCTTGCCCACTGTTCTCCTAGATATAGTTTGACATCACTTCTGTTATTTTCTCTAAAATGATTTAATCGTTTATCAACCTGGCTTTTCAGTTTCCATAAGAATGTGTTGTCTGAAGGGCTCATATCTAGGGTTATACTAATATGGGCATGGTCTGATAATGAAATAAGGTATATGCTACTTTATAGTACTGTATGGGCCCAGCTTTTCTGAGTATAAGAATGGTCTATGCGGGAATAACTGTCCTGGAGGTGGGAGAAGAAAGTACAGTCTCTGGTTAAAGAGCAATTATCTCTACAAGTATTTATCAGTTCAGCCTTCTCCCCACGTACAGTACCTTCAACAAATGCATACCTCCTCTGTTTAATCTTGGTGCTCCTTGAAGTTATCTAGGGATGGATCCTCTGTACAGTTCCAATTCCCCCAGGACAATTTGACCCGCTGGCAGCTGGGCTATCTTGCCAAATACTTCCTGAAAAACCTTTGGAGTTGCCAGAGTGGGGCTGCAAACATTAATGAAACAAAGCAGTCTCCTTTCCAATATTTCAGACACCATGGCTAGCCACCCCATTCTGTCAGAGTATGTGCTGGCACCCAACAAATTGAGACCCTTCCTAATTAAATAGCTACCCTGGCTTTTTTGGTCTCTTGATAAGAGGCTACATCAATTTCTCTCTCTCCGTCAACTCCACTTCAATTACACATGTTCCAACTGTGAGAGATGGGTTTCTTATTGGATTCCTATACTGCAGCGACACTCGTTCAGTTCCCCAAGAATATTAGCTCCTTTTCACCTCCAATTTTATTCTCTTCACAATGACGGAGAAAACCTTTTTAGGACATCAACTTATTAGTGCAAAAGCTAAGTTTTTGGCCATATCCCCTTCAGTGAATATCAAATAACCACTAACATTGTAATATAAGGCAAAGTCACCATTCACCAGTAATACAGGCTTTATTAATTTCCCTGGACTCTGAAGGTATGCTGTTAGGGTTAACATTATCATGTTTCCAAGGCTGCACAGGACTTAACAGTTATCATCATGTTATCACAATGCATTTTTTTACATAGTGAATTTAATGTTATATACTGTTACCTATAATGTAATAATATAAACTTATACTATGTAACGTAGGTAGGGCACTCTAAGGATATCATAGGAAATTAACTTGCCTCCATTGAGTTTCCTGTTCATATTTACGTGTATGAAAAAAAATGTTTTACCATTACTACATATTTGCACACATTACCAACAATATAAATAGTAACAACCATAGAAACACAAAAACACTTGGAAAACTGCCTGCTCTCAGGAGGCGCATAATAGTGTGAAAGAAACTTGAAAGCCTGCAAGTGCAGGCTGGATGGGAAGAACAAACCCTCCATCCCATGACATACTGCCCAGCCATGCAAACTCTAGGGAGTGAGAAGTTAAATTTAAGACAAAGCCTCATCACTTCACCTCTCACAAGATTGTAAATATTTATTCTGCAATGGCACTAAAATGTTATGCCTATGGCGTCTTCATGAGACCTGCAAAGGGCCACCGCCATATCTATTCACCCCAGTGGAAAGTGAGGTTCCTTTCTGCCCTCTGATAGTTTTCGTTCCATTACACCAAGCCAGCCCCCCTTTCAGGCAATACATAAAGTCACATATGTCCCCACACCACAACGCTATCCACTTTGCCTCTGGTTTCCCTAAACTCACACACCACTGTGACCTTTATAAGCTCACCAGTTGGCCCTCCCTTGAGGCCCGCCTGAACTGCAAGATGGCCACCTTCTTCTTCAAACTGTCCTGTGGACTGCTCCAATTGCTTCACTTCTCTCTTTCAGACAGCCACTATCACCAGGGCTACTAGACTGTCCTCCACTCTTGCATTCACTGTTCCGCTCTGCCATACCACTCAGGGCCAGAAAACACTCTCTTTTATGGGACCCAAGCTCTTTAACTCTCTCCCTCCGGAACTAAAACTCTGTCCCTCCACAAATGCCTTCAAACACAATATCAGGAGACATTTCTCTCCCACCTGCACCTGCTCACAACCCTAATCTGGCTCCCATTCTGCACTTTTTTCCCCTCATTCTCTGGCTATCCACATCAGGCACTTACCCTCTCTTTCTAGCACTTGTAGTATTGTTAATCCACCTAGGCTAGTTTTTAGATTACACTTATATTTTTTTTGTTTCTCACTGTAATATTATAGTACAGTTGAACCTCCTTTATCCGACCCGCATGAGAGACATCTGATCGGGTCAGATAAGCGGAGGGTCGGATAAACGGGACTTACATCTGTTGCATTGTATTTTGGCTCTCATCCATTCACACTCACACAGTAAATCAAACTGAAACTAAGTCCATGAAAAAAACACTCCGGGCTGGATATTCAAAAGGGTTGCCGCATGCGCAATAGGGTTGCGCCTGCGCAAGTCTGAAATTGTGCCATTCTGCCATATTCAGCAGAAGGCAGTTGCACCCCCCAAGTCAAGCTGAGCAACAGCGCAATGCTAATGAAGGCATGCTCAACTGGAGGAGGAGGAACCATGCATAAACTGCACAGCCCCATATTCAGCGGGCTGTGCAGAGTTGTGCAGGCGCAACCCCCAACCTGCACCTGCACAACATTGAGCAAAAAAAAAAGGAGTAAGTCGAGGGCCACCCACAGGTGAGCTGCCACATTGCAGGGCGCAACACAGCTGCCACCTGTGGGTGGCCACGACTTTCTCCTGTGGCCCCCTGCAGCCCAATCGTGGGCATAATAGTAACCCCCTCCCCGACTGGCCCGATCGCAGGGCATGTAGTAACCCCTCCCCGACTGGCCCGCGATCGCCAGCAAACCCATAGTAAAACCCCCACCCCCACTAGCCGATCGCAGGCAAACCCATAGTAAAAACCCCCACCCCACTAGCCTGATCGTGGGCAGAACAGAGTTCAACCCCCAAGAACATATCCCTGGTGGTCCAGTAGACCCATGACCCGATTGCGGGCATTAGAGTCCACCACCCCAAGGTCCACGTACCCTGGTGATCTAGTGGCCCCCACCCCACCCACCCACAGGCCCCACCACCCGCTCCCCGTCAGCCAGCGGGCAGCAGCATCCACCCGCCTGCCGCCCTGCCGCCCGCCAACTGACTGCTCGGTAGGGCTGCATGCCCATTGGTTCAGAGCAAGAGCTAGCGTGCAGCCCATACCGCATAAGGCAGTCCAGATATGTGGGCCAGTCGGGGAGTGGGGTTACTATGCCCGCGATCGGGCCAGTCAGGGGTTACTATTATGTCCGGGCGATTGGGCTGCAGGGGACACAGGAGTAGCTGAGGGTCACCCACAGGTGGCAGCTGCTGTGGCGCCTCTGCAATGTGGCAGCTCACCTGTGGGTGGCCCTCGACTTACTCCTTTTTTTTTTTTGCTCAATGTTATGCAGGCGCAGGTTGGGGGTTGCGCCTGCACAACTCTGCACAGCCCGCTGAATATGGGGCTGTGCAGTTTATGCATGGTTCCTCCCCCTCCGGTTGAGCATGCCTTCATTAGCATTGCGCTGTTGCTCAGCTTGACTTGGGGGCGCTACTGCCTCCTGCTGAATATGGCAGAATGGCGCAATTTTGGACTTGCGCAGGCGCAACCCTATTGCGCATGGCACAACCCTTTTGATATCCAGCCGAAGTGTTTTTTCATGGAATTCATTCACATATCTGGACTGCCCTTGCGGTATGGGCTGCTGCCCATTGGCTCTTGCTCTGAACCAATGGCGTGCAGTCTGACACAGTCAATCGGCGGGCAGTGGGGCGGCAGGCGGGTGGGATGCTGCCGCCCGCCGGCTGACAGGGGCGGGGTGGTGGGGCTCCATGGGTGGGTGGGGGCCACTAGATCACCAGGTACGTGGACCTTGGGGGTGGACTCTAATGCCTTCGATCGAACCGGCGGTCCACTGGACCACCAGGGATATGTTCTTGGGGGTTGAACTCTGTTCTGCCGTGATCAGGCTAGCGGGGGTGGGGGTTTATTACGGGTCGGTCCACATCGGGCTAGTGGGGTGGGGGTTTAATATGGGTTGCCCGCGATCGGCTAGTGGGGGTGGGGTTTATTATGGGTTTGCCCGCCGATCGGGCCAGTCGGGGAGGGGTTATTTCACTTATGCCCGCGACCGGGCCAGTCGGGAGGAGGATTATAACAGTTATGCCCGCGATCGGCTGTAGGTATTGGTCCTCGATGGCTGCTGCCCGGCAGGGGTGCCAGGTGCAAGTCCTCGATCACGCACCTGCATGCTAATGGCATGCAAATGGGGCCACAAATAGATGCAAATGGCCCCCCCTGCGCCTTGCATGAATTATGGCCCCATTTGCATGTCACCTTTTGAATATCGGAAATTTGCACATGGCGCAATGGAACTTGCGCCACCGCATCTTGAATGCTCCACTCTGACCACTTGCGGTGGCGCAAGTTCCACTGCGCCATGCACAGTGGCTGTGGCGGGGTGATATTCAAAGGAGTTGCTCAATAGCGCAACTCCGTTGAATATTGCCCCGGCCACACCCCAGCGCAACTATTTTGTGCAGCACAAGGGATTGCGCCACAGAATGGCACAGTTTGAATATCCAGCCCTCCATCTTTATTGAATCACAGCAAATAAAGTGCATAGTAAAATAAACTAATTTATAAATACACTCGATACTGTACATTAAAAAGTTTTACTTTTTGTAATAATCCGTGATTGATGTTTGACACAGTGTGTCATACTGTTTCCTAGCAGCACGCTCATTTTTACAACTCTGCATATTCTTTCTGTCCTCTGATCCTGCGGCCGACTCCATAGAAACAGCAAAATCGTGCAACTTGCTCTTAGCCTGCTTGATATCACTGATGGTGGATTTTCCCTCACCATACCTCTCTGCAAGTGCCACAGCTCACTCCCCATTCTCGAGCCTTTCTACAATCCTGATCTTCTGTGCAACTGTAAGAACCAAGCACTTTTTGTTTTTCGAAGCAGAGGACGGGGGCTCCATTGTCAACATACACAGCTACAGCATATCACTCTATGCACTTAACGACAGCTATACTGAGCAGTAAGCTGCCTCTAATTGACAAATTAAACACCTCGTTAAGTGCTTAGATTGGTAGTGTAACTGCTGGTTACAGAGCTTCAGTATGCAGGATCGTGATTAACAACAACCGCAAAGTAAAGACCAGAACTGCTGTAATATAAGTAGGGGGACACAGCACGGATTTGTTAGATAAGGAGGTCCGGATATTAGGGGGTCGGATAAATGGGATTCAACTGTATTGTTAAACCCTTATTGAATGCTTAATGTCACCTTGTATTTGTTAACTGACCAAAGCTAGTTCATGGTTTGCCCTTTAGTCTATATCATCCTAAATTTATGTACCATTTTATTAACCCTCGCTGTTAGTTAAATCGTTAAGCCTATGTCATGTCTCATGATTGTTGTATGTAACTGGATGCTTGTGTAAATGGGCAGCAATGCTTACATGCCTTTCCAGTATAACTAATAAAAATGAAATGAAATTTAATCGAAGAGTGCACTTCTGGTGGTCCAAGAGGGTTCCCTTGTGCCCCCAGCCATGCAAACTCTAGGGAGTGAGAAGTTAAACTTAAGACAAAGCCTCATCAGCTGGCCCGCCAGTGCAGTGGTTGGATTTCTACTTGTGGTGCCGGCAACCTGGGCTCAGGAACAGACCCGAGTTGTTGGAGGGTCAGCCGGGGGGAGAAGGCTAGAGCGTCCCATGGATGGCTCTCCTTCTCCAGGGGAGGGTGGGGGAAGTGTCCAGCGCAATGAGGACCCCTGACGGAGGCCGGGAGTCACTCACACTACCAGCGCTCATCAACAGGGAGGCGGGGTGGACGCTGGCGTCATTGCACATCCCCACCTCCAAGAAAACCAGGAAAAAGGAGTAGGCGGGCAGGTCCATTGTCTAAGTGAAGCCCTCTCTGGGGCTTCGATAAGCTGTCATTACCACATCCTGACTAGATACTTGTTCATGAGCATGGATGAGGGACCCGATGCAGAGTCTGCTCCTCCGGGCGGTAAGCTGGGGAGACTGGGGACAAGCGGCAGTAGATGGCAGTGGAATTCCCAGGGACCATGACCAGGGCTGATGGCCGACAAGTGGACCCGCCAGGATAAAGGAAAAAAAAAGACAAAGCCTCATCACTTCTCTTCTCACATGCTTGTAAATATTTATTCTGCAATGGTACTAAGATGTTGTGCCTATGGCATCCTCATGGGACCTGCAAAGGGTCCAGCATCCACACTATGGGGATCAGGCCATACTATAGTATGGTATGTCTTAGTGAAACAACTTTGTACAGCCCTCGCCATAGCTATTCACCCCAGTGGAAAGTGAGGTTCCTTTCTGCCCTCTGATAGTTCTCATTCCATTACACCAAGCCAGCCCATATATGTCCCCATGCTTTGACATATCTAAGAATATATGATCGCCTGGATAAATAAAGATTTGATTTGATTTGATATGCATTATAAAAGGAGATAGGAAAAAAATGGCAGGTTTTATTGAAGGTGACAAAAAACACAGTGAAAGAAGAGCTGTAGCTTTTACGTAAATGGCATAGTTCAAAGTGTCATAGTCAAAGTGCAAACATGATTCTTTTGTGATCATAGTACCATGTGGTCTAGCAAAACTTCATGTGGGGGAACCACACAACAGGAGTCTGACCGCAACCAGGGAAAATGTAGTCATAGTGCCATGGTCAAATGAAGCATAAATTAAAACCGTTGCTGGGACCACCCAGGGGTCTGTATAGTAACATTGCTCTTCACAAATAGAAACTGTGGACCAAAACATTTTAATCATGCAGAAATATTCTTTATTAGTAGTATACAAGTTTTCCAAATGCTTTAAAACTCCATACATATATCTTCATAGTGGATCACACAAGGTTAGCTGCAGCACAAAATTTCACAAAGTCCAAATGCCAGCTGGCGTAAAGGCTCCAGCCACTCCCCATGACTGATGTCACCTGAATTGTTTCGTACAATAGGTGTTTTCTCAAAGGATGATGTCTCTAAAATCATGTATTCCTTATATTTGCCCCATTTAAAGTGAGTGCCCAATAATCCACATGAGTAATGAGTACAGTTCTCAGCAGCACTACAGGATAAATATAAAAGTGCAAACATACAAACTAAATAATGCAGAATACAGAACAAGTGCTCCGTTTACAAATGTATATCTATATCAAGTGACCCTCATTTACAGTACTTGTATGGAGGAACCCACCCCCACACTCTCCCTACTGAAATGTCACAATATGAGTGTGAAGGCTGAGCACACTTCGGGAAGCAGAAAGGATCAGGTACACAGGGCCAAAATACAATCTCTTCCTTTGCAAAAACTGAACGCTTAAGAAAGTATTGGAATGCCCTTACACCTTACTAGGAGGTAAGGCTTTGCTGTCTGTTTTTTTATGGAAGGAGAACCTTACATTATTAGGCAGGATTGATGTGTTTTAAGGTATGAAACTGAGCTACACAACAGTAAAGTTAGGGGGACTAATGAGATAATAGAAACTATACTCCAAACTTACCTCGGAAGCAAGGCTAAAAAGGTAGACAGCAAAACTGTATTTATCAGAAGCCCTTCAAGTTTTTCAGTTGAGCAAACTGACAGATCACCTGAACCTCCAGCTAACATACAAGTGAAGGTTATTAAAAACAATAGAAACCAATCTAAATTGTCAAAACTGGCACAACTTGATTTTTTTAAAGACTATAGAACAAACAGATATGTCTGTGATGCGAGTTACAAGAAAGAAAAAACAATGAAAGTGGGGGAGAATACAAAGCGAAACAAGCCAAGAGCAGCAGCAGTTTCTTCTTCAGCTGACTCACAAGCACGGGCTTTTCAATGGACAATGGAATACTGAGAGGCAGGGTTCCATGATTATGTCAGTTTGTGTGTGCATCAGCCTCCCTCGTATGTGGTCCAGGTCCATCTGTACTAAAGCCTCTGGGTACAATCCCATAGAAAACTCAGGCCAAAGATAGACTTGTAAAACTTGATTCATAGTAACCACTCTAGAGGTTTATTTATTTAAACGTTGATGACTGGGAAAGGCATACTGAGCTGGGGCTCGTTTCCAGGTGCGATCCGGGGGAAGGGAAGAAGTGGAATACAATGTGTATATATATATATATATATATATATATATATATATATATATATATTTAGGTAAGCTCATCCATTCATCTGAGACAGTAGGATCACCAACCTTGCTGGCATTCCTCACTAGAAAATAGGAACCTCTAGTAATCTCATGCACTAGCCATGTCTACTCAATGTATTGTCATGTAAAACTCTTTGTACTTAAATCCATATTTGATTTATGTAACTGCGTTGTATCAATGTTCCTCTCCATATTATATTTTGTAAAGCAATGTACCTCTGTGCATACTGTATTTCAACATTGACTCCTGTGTAAATTAACCCCAGGCCACCCCTGAAAAGGGACAATGTCTCAGTGGGCCTACCTGGTAAACAAAATCCAATAAATAAATATTGCGTTGTTCTTTGTGCTCAGGAAAGGAGCCAAAACTGTCACAAAGCAACAATTTCGATTTAAAAACGTGTTTCTAACGTTCCCATTCAGTAGTTGCTGACTAGGGATGACAGCATATCACATTTTTAGTATTGCGATATTTGTGTAAAAAAAAATCAGAATATATTGATTATCACAATAATTTGTAACAC
Source organism: Neoceratodus forsteri (assembly GCA_016271365.2). Lineage (NCBI taxonomy): Eukaryota > Metazoa > Chordata > Ceratodontiformes > Ceratodontidae > Neoceratodus > Neoceratodus forsteri. Next base: position 179,531,898 of record CM057456.1, read on the forward strand.
TTCCTATATTACGAAAAATCAGACTGGGGAGGTTGAGAATGGGTATTTTGGTCGCACATGAAGAGAGACAGGAGGCTGTAACATCAGAGATAAGGTCAAGACAATTTATCACAGCAGGGTACGAAATCAGCACTGGCCCATCAGCCAAATGCTGGTAGATTTTGTACCAGGCTAGTAAAATTAAGTGATAATACATGACAGGGTTTGGGTTGTGCTGGGATAACCTCATGCTTGGGCACAAGGCCAAAGGTCAGGTGCATCAAACACTCCCAGAGGTGAGGTTATCCCAGCACAACCTACATTCTGGAGTGCATTATTGCTATTATACAATAGCTCTTATTTATTAATATTGTAGGGACACAAATGAGCACATGTAGATGGTTATTAGGCAGAGGACAAGTGTTGGAACACCCCTTTTATGTGTATGGACATCCATTTAATGGCATCAGTTGTACAGTTTAATTTTTTTTATTTAAATACTTTTTTTTTTTGAGGGAAAACTCCCCATGTGAAAGCACTGCATCATGAGTATGCAAATAATCAATAGTCTTTTATCACTGTGTGTGTTATGCAACACCAGGCAATTGGGTATTTTCACACCCATAATGCAGGGTATTCATATGTGGTGTGTTTCCTCATAAAAATTAAAATTGTAAAACTGATACTATAAAAGAGATGTTCCCACACTATAAAAGAGATGTTCTAACACTTGTTCTCTGCCTAACTATGAAATGTTTTAGCCATGACAAAAAGTGCTGCCCCCCACAATATAAGTAAATATGTTTTTTATATGAAACTAAGCTTTTGCATCTGTATTACAATTGTAAGATTTCAAACTGTCTTGGTAAGAAAAGCTGTAACTTGTTATTCAGTCTGGCATGTAGTTATTTGTAAATCTGGACTTGACACTGTGAGATTGTGCTCAGATAATCTCACTGTAATAAGCACATGCTGACCAATTGGAGTCTAGGAAATTTTCTTGCCATTGTATAATTTTTCCTTTAATTAGCTTTGCTGGCTAGTAATGCAGGCAGTAACCTTTCAATGTGTACACCACTTGTGCTAGTGAGATGTCTGTGAGGCCATTGGATTTTGTGTCATTAGCCCAGGTGGCTAGTGCCTAAAGAACTTAATTTGGCCCATCAAGGTATATCCTGCTGCACAATATTCCCAATAGTTGTTTTTTTTTAACAATGATAAATTGTCACAGGGATTTATAGTGATACATCATCATATCTTTTTATTGTGACATCCCTGTTGCTGATCTTTAGCCCTTGCCGTTATCCTTCAACAATGTGCTGGGGTCTGCATAATTTAAATCCATTACAGTGATCCACTACTTTATGAGAGTAGATTATACTTCTATACTTTGGATTAGGGCAACAGAAGGCCTAGGCCCATATGTTTGTCCAACCCCACTACCCAGTGGGTTTGACTCTTCTGTTGTTATTAATATACAAGTCTAATTTGTGCTTAAATGCCTCCAAATTGGTTGCATTGACTAATTCCGCAGGAAGCTGATTCCACAGTCTAATGGCTCTAGGCAAAAATGAATATTTCCTAAATTCAGTGTGTTAAAGGATTTTTCCATAAATTGCCTCTTGTGCCATCTAAGGTTGTAGCGTGGGTTTCTGTAGCTTAATCCCAATACCGCTGTATTTGTTGGGTCCTCCAAGATCTTGTATAAGAAGAGCATGTCGCCTCTCATCCTTCTATATTCTAGACCCCGGAGTCAGTTGAAAACCCAATTATGACTGACTTACCACATATTATGACTGATTTTTCAACTAGTTTGAAATTTCTGACTTCAACTAACTGAAAAAAATCCAACCAATTTTTTCAACTTTCACCATCGTTGAATTTTATTATGTAGTACTTTCTCATACTTTTTAAAATTCATATCTTTTTTTAATTAAAATGTCAACTATAAAAGTTAATATAATGTATGGAAAAGTCCCCCACCCCAAAAATCAATGGGGTGCATGCACACAAAGCCTTTGCCTTTTGACATCACAAAATGGGGCTGCGTGTGCCTACATGGGGGCGTGTTGGTGGGTTAAGGTCAGGAAGCAGCTCCGTTTTTAGCATTTGGGATTTAGCAGCATTATAACTTCATAAATAGGCAGAAACCAAAGGAATTATTTATGCCCCTCAACTCTGGGGCAGGCGAGGTATTGCATATGTTGGAGGGAGCAGCAACTAGTCAGCAGCAGCTAAGAAGCTGGCTGCTCTTTAAAATGCAAATACAAAGTGCAGTGAAACAAATGCACACACAGCAGGGACCCACTAAAGCACAATAACCAGTCAAAACAACAACAAAATATACCAAGCCCCTGAAAGTAACAAGCTGAAGCAGGGGAGTAAAACAGTATGTGGTATAGAAAAATAAGCAACAGTAATACTAGTTACTTACAAAAAGAACTGAGTCTAAAATACAGTATAGGTAGGGCCTCTTAAACACACTACAGAAGCTTGACGGTACCATTTTGCAAACAGAGCTAACCATCAATATATGTCAGTTTACTAGCGGTCGTAGAATCTGAGAGACTAAAAACAGTTTAAGGGAGGACCCCTAGAAATACATCCTGTACGGTATACCAGAAATGAGATGTATCCGTAGTTTAAATTTAAAGCTAAAAAAGAACTCATGTATATTAAAAAAACATTTTCTGACACAGTTGCTGAACTTGTTTTGGCTTTCAGCATGTACACTAATGTGTTTTGTAAAATTTTATTCATCTTGCCATGAGGATTTTAATATTTAGTCTGTCCGATTCCTACCTTGGCAAACAACAAACATTTTGTCCATTGGCCCTGACTGACCATGCTCCGCACTCTGGCTTCCTATGGGTCCAGGAACTCACCAACCAACCATCTGTGCCTGCCTGCTCCACGACCTCGTGGGGAGTTTGACCTACTCACAATGTCACCACAGTCAGAAAGAGCCCAGCCAGGCTGCCAGCAGTAGATCGATGATGATCGATCGCCTTGGCTTTTCAAGTTCGGCCCCCTGGGCCCCACAGCCCCCAAGCCCTCAACCAGCCAGACAAGCCAGCCCAGCACACAGACAGACTGAGTAGTCCGTGAGAAACCATCCTCCTCCTTCCTACTACCCACTGCCCAGCCCTGGTGAGCCTTACATACACATCCCATACAGTACCTTGCTCACTGTAGTAGCCTGTTGCCAGTTCGGTCAGGTGCTGGGTGATGATTCAGTCAGCATCGTCAGGTGCTCCATGGCTCAGGTTGCCACTGCTGCTCTACGCGGTGGTGGTGCCAGTGTTCTTTTGGAGCTGTGTGCTACCCCCTCCCATCTCACGCAGGTGGTCCCCAACCCAGACCCACGTCCCCACTCTGGTACTCTGCGCAGTGGAACTAGTGCACCTACCACTCCTCCTCCTCGCTGACTCTGAAGACCTGACTGACACTGAGTGAGAGTCACCTGACAGGCCCAGCTGACGGGGTCACGGGCTGATCCCGACCATGCCAGACCACTGACTTGCTGCCTTCATACGATTGCTACCTGGCTTTACCGGAGGACTGACTGGGACCTGCACAGTCACACACTAGTATCTCTCCGGGCACTGGACATGTCAGGACAGTGGACACAGTTAACTTATTTTTAAATTAAAGGTCAAACTGCCAAACTTCATCCCTGCAGAAAAACGTTGCTTGCTCCATTGTCCACATGCCAACACAGGTACCTCCTCTCCTGACAGTCTCCTCTCCTACCTAGGATCGCTCTACCTGCTATCTCATGCAACCAGTCACAGACACTTGGAAGCTCTTGGCTCCTCCTTCTAGCTCTCCTAATTGGTGGATGCTGTGTCCAAGAGCCAGGGGGTGCATTTTATTGACTGTAAGGCTCGATGCCGGCGGTTGAGGACCGTTAGATATTCATGCCCCCCCCAGGAAAGAAAAGAGAAAACACACTGCAGTGCACCACAAAAACAAACCTGGATGGGTCACGGAATAGTCAACTCCAGTAGATTTCAACTCCACTATTTTATGATCGCAATCCAATGCAATTGCAACTGACTGCAACTGCATTGAATTGCAACTGACTATTTCAACTGCCGACAACTGCTCTGGGGTCTACTCCAGTTCCCAGAGCCCCAAGCTATCTAGCTGTTGCTGATAAGGTGAGTCTCTGAGACCTGGCAGGAGTTTTGTAAGCCTTCTCTGAACCTTTTCCAGCATATTTATATCACCCTTCAGAAATGAGCTCCAGACTTGTGAGCAGTAGTCCATGTGGGGCCTTACATAGGTTTGATATATGGGTAGTAGTACTGAACTTGACCTAGAAGCAAATGACCTACGTAAGCAACTTATCAGATAACTAGTTTTAGTTGCAATGTTTACAGTGCATTCTTGATTTGAGATCATTACTAATTATCACTCCTAGGTCTCTCTCATAGATCTTAGAGGCACTTACAGTTCCATTGATGGAGTAGATCTGTCTGCTATTATTCTTCCCAAAGTGCATTACAACACGCTTTTCAGTATTAACCTGCATTTTATTGCATGTAACCTACGCCTTTATGTTTGCTAGGTCTGTTAGCAACTGCCTCCTTTCCTCTGCCATATCTACAGTACCCCCAACTTGGTATCATCTGCAAACTTCATCAGTTTGTTACTGATGATGTTGAGATCAATTATGAATATATGAAAAAGTAGGGGTCCCAGAACAGAGCCCTGGGGCACCCCACTTGTCACAAGCCCCTCACCCGATAGCACATCATTAACTCTTACTACCTGTTTCCTATCTGTGAGCCATTTATGAATCCATTTTACTAGGCACAGTTCTATTCTTAGGTCAATGAGTTTGTTAATCAAGATACTAGGAGAGAGCATATCAAATGCTTTCCTAAAGTCCAGGAACAGAACATCAGCCCCTTTTCCCTGATACAAGTTGTAGCTGACAAAGTCATAAAAGTTTGTCAGATTAGTTGTACAAGACATGTTACTAGTAAATCCGTGCTGTGTTTTATCTGTTAACCTTCTATTTTTAAGGTCCAATATTAGTTCTTCCTTAATTATACTCTCAGTTTGCCAACAATAGATGTTAAACTTATGGGTCTATAATTACATGGGTTGTCTTTAGTGCCTTTCTTATGAATTGGTATTACAATGGCACGCCACCAGTCAGCAGGTACACAGGCCACTGACAGTGACTTCCTTCCAATGTCTGCAATCCAGGGTGTAAGTTCCAGTGCTAATTCTTTTAGGAGTCTTGCATGAAGTCCATCAGGACCAGCTGATTTGTTAACACTAAGATTTAGAAGTTTTTTACATACCATGTCCTTAGTTATTATTTTACTCATGTTATCAGTTAGGTTGAGGGACTTGGGAATAGTGGAAGGTTGGTCAGGAGGATTATAAACAGAGCAAAAATAATGATTGAATTCAGCGGCCATATCCTGAGGATCGCTATATGTAACATTCTCAATAGTTAATGGACCAACAGTTCTATCGACTCCTTCCTTTCATTAATGTATGAATAAAATGCTTTATGATTATGCTTACTATTTGCCAATCTGAACTCCATTGCTGCTCTGGACCTTCTGATTTCATATTTAGGTTGCATGAGGGTTCTTCGATATTTACTGGTTGCGTTGGGGGTGGCGTTCTTTCTCATACTTAAATAAGCTGTTCTTTTTTTTTTTTAATGCACCAGTCCCCGAGGAACTCTCTCCAGCTACCTCTCATCCCCACGGCTCTACCTCCCTGTCTGAAGCTCACTGAATCCAGGCTGACCCAGCCCAGCAGATCCTCTGGCTCTGAACCCCCCACCCCGAGGTGGGGCCACCTTATGCTCTGGCACTCTATCTAGAATCCAATGCGCCTGACTGGAGTCGGTGGAGGACCCTGGCAAGTGAGCCCACTGGTGAGAGTGTGGCTGGGACACAGGAGGTGCCTTCACCTATCCCCATTGCTGGGGATTTTCTATGTATGTGGATTTGCCCCTAGGAGCATGGATGTGCAATGACACTGGCACGGAAGAGCCGTAGGCATCCGTTGCACTCCTCCCCTATGCACACCAGGCACAAGCAGTACCTCCAGTCTCCACTGCACAAGGGAACCCTGGATTCCTCCACAGGGAAAGGAGAGCAGTCCATCGGACACACAAACCTCTCCCTCCCCTGCTGACCCCAGCACCTGAGCTCATTCCTGAACTTGGGTCGCCGGTGTGGTGCGAAGTGTGGTGTCTAGTGCCTCAACCCTCAGCGCCACCAGGCCAGCTTATTTTTTTAATCAGTCTCCTAATTCTTGTGTTAAACCATTGGGGTTTCTTTCCTTTATTATTATACACTTTAAATGTTGGCACATGTGTGGCCTCTAGGGATGAGATGATATGAGTCAATTTAACCCATTCATCATTTGCATTTAAATTACTTGTTACTGTGTCCCAATTTATTTCATTCAGTTTCTCCTTAATTGCCTGGCAATCTGTTTTCTTATAATTCTTATAGGTCATAACCCCTTTATTTATTATTTTAGATTTCTCAGTTCGGAAGGTAACAATATTATGGTCTGAATTAGAAAGTGGTGTAATAGCATCAGTGGAGTTGACAATGTGATTGACATTAGTTAACAACACATCTAGCACATTCTTGCCTTTAGTAGGTTTGTTAATTAGTTGGCAGATATCAGAGGCTACAAGCATTTCCACTACCTGGTTCTCCAATATACCTCTGGACCCAGCCCCATTCTAGTCTATTGTCGGGAGATTGAGATCCCCCATGACCAAGATGTCATTATTGTTAGCTACCTCACTGATATGGGTCAGAGAGTCTTTTGTAGCCTGTACTGAACAGTCAGGGGGCCTGTAGAATATGGCATTTCTAAGCTTTTTAGCATTTAAGTCAGTAATATCCACCCAGAGCATTTCGATAGAGTTATCCAAATCAGGTGGTGTTAAACCTAATGTGCATTCAATATTTTTCCTGACATATAAAGCTATTCCCCGTCCTCTACACCTGTTTCTATCCTTGTGAAATAACTGGTAGCCTGGTAGGGCCTTACTGCAGCCACACTGCTTGTTCCACCAGGTTTCAGTTACACCAATTACTGTATATCTGCTTCCATACTAGAACTTAAACATAACAATTAAGCTAATTTACCCTGATTAAGACTCCTGGCATTGAGATATAGCACCTTAGCTGGTTTAATTATCTGTTTATTTCTTTTCCTTTGGTTATTAGGGGGTGGCTGGGTGACCCTTGACCCCTTCAGACCCATCTCCCCTGACCTATCTAGTTTAAATGTATTGATATTTCATTCCTAATTCTGGTTCCTAATGCCCTACTGCTCTTAAAGCACAGGTGCAGCCCATCTCTGCAATACATATCATCTTTTTTATGAAAGTTGTCCCAGTATTTAATGAAATGGAACTTTCTCTCTCTTGTCCATTTCTTTAACCAGTGGTTGACCTGTGAGATCCTATTGCCCCTATAAATAGTCACTTTGGGAACGGGCAGGATTTCAGAGAATACAATCTCCGAATCTTTACTTAACAATTTGTCGGCTAACTTGTTGAGATCTTGTTCAAATTCTTTCTGCAATCTTGTTCCAAGATCATTGGTGCCCACATGTATTATTGTTAATGGGTTCTCCCCTGCTCCTTGGCGAACATTATCTACCATACAGTAGATGTTAAATCTAGTGCTTTTGCTCCTGAAAAGGAGCTAACCATTATGTTCTCCTTGTCATTGCCACAGATATAGCAATCTGTATATTTAATTATTGAGTCCCCCATAACTATGACCTGCCTTTTCATGTTAGGGGTGGTTTGAGGAGCAGTGTCATTAACACCACCATCTGTTCCAGAAACGTTCCCATTTCCAGAGAGAACAGCATATCTATTTGTTACTGGAATTGGGTGTGTATTCTGTAATAGGCTCCAAAATCAGTAGGTCCTGAGTTTGTGCATAGTCGTTACCTGGGGAATTTAAACTTGGGGGGGGGGGGTTGGAAGCAACTGGGGCACTACTCTGGCTAGAAGTACAAGGTTGTGTGTATCCCCATTATGTGAGCCACTTTCCATTAGTATCCCTGTGGGTGGTTTTAGGGGCTCCTTCCCCCTTTTTTCCTTTTAGCATTTGTGACCACTGCCCATTCCTCCACCTCAGTTTCAGTTTTACCCTCTTCAAACTTCCTCTTAGTGACCATTTCCAAATGATCCTGGTTTGTGTTAATGGGCAGGTGTTTGCTTAAACTGGTTAGAATCCTTAATTTAGTTACCATTTCCTCCTGGCTTTTTTCAAGTGATTCCAACTTAGTACAGAATCTATTTAATGCATTGATGAGTTCAGTGTTTTGAATGCACTTGTCACAGACAAAATGCTCATATATAGTTTTCTCCTCAATAATCTTATATATATTGCATCCGCTGCACTTTATACCTTGGTCACTATCTAGTGTTAATATTTTAGAAGCCATGATGGATGCGATATATATCACAGGTAGGTATCTCCTGACTAGCGACTGAAATTCTAAGTGAAATTACTCACCCCTCACATATGCCCTCTCTGGCTGAGCAGATTGTATATAATGTCAGCCCCAGTCCACAGCTTCATGGCTGACGTGCGCAGACTCACCCCGCTTGCTGCGTGGGCTGAGTTAAATAGCATGCTACTGGAAGTAGCTGTAGCCGCTGTAGGCGTGGAATAAATGACAACCAGACAGTAGGCAAATGCATAAAAACGTAAGTAAATGCATTTATCATTTTATTTTAAATCCAAAAGAAAACCTCAAAAAATTCACTATTTACAGAAAAAAAAAACGTGTTAAATTCACACTCCACAGGAAATATCTTCTTAGATTCCTGTCTTTCCTCTGTACAATTATAACGTTTTCTGAGTATGTGCAAACTCCCACATACACCTCCTTCTCAGTCGGTGGTCAGGCAGTTACTGACCCACTTCTCTATTTTCAGGAGGAGCTTTTTATAGTCTGTCTGAAATTGATACTCCTCCCCTTTTTGCGACATCAGCACCCCTGATGCTATAAAGTCTGGCAGTAGAGGGGCTGCCAGCCCTATAGTAAGAGGCTGAATAAATAACTTGGCATCAGGTAAAATAAATTCTTAATTTCCATTTTATGTTTTTAAACAGGGAATACTCAGCCTGAACAGAGGAACAGCAAAGGAGGGTTGCGCTTCTTCTTTGCATTCCCCTGACAGCCTGAGAGACCCATAATTAATGTCACAGACAGGACGCCTAACAAAGAATATCATCATATACATAAAGTTTAAAAACCAGCATATTTGAACTGATTCCTGTTTAATTAAAGAGGATTTTATACTGGTAATGCATCATAATATTGGTCAGACTTTGTGTTTAACAAACCCGACGGCTGAAAAGTCAGCCACCGGCAAAACATTTCATTCTGGCCTTTTTGACAACTTTCAGGCCCTTTTAACTTAGCTGCAGTTAAACACCACCTGCACAGCATTTTGAAATGTAAAGGACACTACGGGCTTTCCTTTTCTTCCCGTCATGTCCTTTTAAGGGAGCTCCTTTCTTTACTTTCTTTGCCCTGTGTGGCACTTTCACTTTTTTCCCTGAAGCAGTCTGCTTCGTAATAACATAGTGCTCACCTTCCTGTGCACATCGGAGCGTATTCCTGCTCTGATATGCAAAACAGCAGGGGTGCATCTATTATAGCTGCAGGAGGCAGCTTTTCCAACTAAAGGCTCTTTCAAAGAGCTTTCTTTTGTACCACTTACAGTGGCTTCTTTCTTCAATTTACCCAGCCCGACTTTGGGCTTGCAGTGAGGTGCCTCAGACTTACATTGGATCGCTTTCCTACACCGATGTAGGATTTGACGCCTATTTTTCAAACTCATAGCTGCATCAGGCAACTAGCAGCTGCATGAACCTCAGAAGGTTCTTATTAAATTCTTTCTCAGGAGTTACCACAATGGTGGTTGCTTTATTTCTATAGCTCAACCTTGAGTTTTTAAAGTCAGTGGTTCAATAAGCTGGTAGAAGCACCAGCATTACAGCGCATAGTGCATAGCACTTTTCCTACTAACAGGGGCACCTTTGGGTTTAAAGATAAAGACAGTTTAAAGACCGCTCCATGTGCCTTACTATTACTGTTTTGTTTTTTTTGAAATCTTAATATGTGCTTTTTCAAACGGGGTTTAGATCAAAAAGGGATAGTAAAGGGTTTAAGAAATACCAGGTTGGCCACCCTGACATGAAAGGATAGATAAAGAAAACAGAAATAAGAAGATAGACAAGCAAGAAAAGAATTAGGGCAAGGAGCACATATCTTTCTTTAGCACTATTTACAGTCTTAACAGGGGGACCCTGTTAGAGCCGCACGCTAACTCAAGCCCTAAACTAGCCTCTGTAGTTTGCTCTCCTGGGGTCTAAAACAGCTCTGGATGTACTGAGCTGTACAACGTGGTGTGCTGGACACTTTGCCTATGTCAAGTATAAAATCCCTGATGGCTCCCGCTGACTGCCTGGCTGCTGCTGGTTGCTATGGCAACAGTGAGCCAGTGTTACAGGCTCCCTTTCTCACACCTCAGTACACTTCCTGTATCCTCAAAAGAGCTTGCCAATAGAATACACACTCACAACAAAAGCAAAAAATAAAATGTCTGCAGTAACTTACAGGGCTTCGCTGTCTCACAGCAAGAAGCTGTCTCATAGTACTCCACCCTGTTTGACTGCTGCACGCGGGGCAGGCTGAGTTAAATAGCGTGCTACCAGAAGTAGCTGTAGCTGTAGCCACACGTTAACTCGAACCCTAAACTATTCCCTGTAGTTTGCTCTCCTGGGGTCTAAAACAGCTCTGGATGTACTGAGCTGTACAGCATGGTGTACTGGACACTTTGACTATGTCAAAAATAAAATCCCTGATGGTTCCCACTGGTTGCTATGGCAACAGTCAACCAGCATTACAGGCTACCTTGCTCACACCTCAGTACCCTTACTGAATCCTCAATGGAGCTTGCCAGGAGAATACACACTCACAATAAGAGCAAAAAATAAAATGCCTGCAGTAGCTTACAGGGCTTCGATGTCTCACAGCACTCCACCCAGTATAACTGCTGCATGCTGGGCAGGCTGAGTTAAATAGCATGCTACCAGAAGTAGCTGTAGCCGCTCATTAATTTGAGCCCTAAACTAGCCCCTGTAGTTTGGTCTCCTGGGGTCTAAAACAGCTCTGGTGTACTGAGCTGTACAGTGTGGTGTGAAAGACACTTTGCTTATGTCAAGGATAAAATACCTGATGGTTCCCGCTGACCTCCTGGCTGCTGTTGGTTGCTATGACAACAGTCAACCAGCATTATGGGCTCCCTTCTTCACACCTCAGTACTCTTTCTGTATCCTCAAAAGAGCTTGCCAATAGAATGCACACTCACAATAAAAGCAAAAAATAAAATGTCTGCAGTAGCATACAGGGCTTCGCTCTCTCACAGCAAGAAGCTGTCTCACAGCACTCCACCCTGTATGACAGATTACAGTGAAATGATAATCACATATGAACACCTGAAGGACCTGTACAAAATAGAAGGGCCAGAAAACAAGTGGGCAATGACTAAAGTACCAATACTGGGAGCCACCCACATGTGAATAAATTTTGTGAATAAGACATGAAGTAAAGAAAGCTACTTTGGCTCAACAAGCGAGAGCAGCAGTACAGGACAAAGTAAAAGCTTTTAGGTTAAGCAGGAGGAAGCAGAATGAGTCCAGCAGAGCTTTAGTAAGGACATAAGGGCTAGCGTGGGCACAGAATTAAGGATAGCTGAAGGAGTGAAAGTAAGGAAAAAACTGCCTACAGCTACTTAACGGGAAACAACAGACAAACATAACACAGAGAGAATAAAGAAGGATAAAATAAGCGTAGAGGAGCATAAAAAAGGCAAACATATTAAATGAGTACTTTGGATCTGTGTTCACAGTAAAAAGTGCTGGGTCACTTCCTGAAAGAAAAAAATAGATTCCAGGGTAATACTAGTATTAGGTAGGAACTAGGGTGTGCTACTGCAGTAGGAAAAGAATTCTAAAGGGTCTGCAAGGGGAGGTTTTCATTATACAAGAGCCCAAAACAGGTACTTGCCTGGGGCACCATGAATTTTTTGTTCTCAGGAGAAAAAAAAAAACAGACACACCTCCTAAAAAAAAACCCCAAAAAACCCTGCATTACTGTGGCAGACATAGCCCCCAATCCATGCAACAGACAGTGGGGTTGGGGGAAAAAGGGCAGGGTAGCCAACTGGAAAGCCACAGCTTAACAGTCACGATTTTAAATTTAGTGGTGCTCCCTGTCACCAGGTTGCCCCAACCTGCTATACATAATTGCAGCCCCAAAAAGTAGAGAGCAAAGAAAGTATTTTCCTGTTTCAGAGAAATTTCAGGTTATTTCCCCTTCAATGGCACAGCAAAGACTGGAGAGTTGCTGCTGTCTGCAATATTCAAGTGCCCATGATTCTGTGCTGATTACAACCTTGAGCTGTGCCATTTCCCACAGTAGGGGTGCACATAACCCATTAGTAATGAAACCCACTGACAACATGAAGCACTACAGAATTAGAGGCATAGCCGCCACCGAGCCCCCGGCCGCTAGTGGGCGAAAAAAATGTGATGAAAAAAATCCTATCTTATCTATATTTTATTATGTCCCCAAAAACTCATAAGAGGCTGCATAAGCCACCAGGTCAGCCTATAGTCTCAGGTGTAGGATGTTGTACAGAAAATGTATCACACTGCACCAATTTTATTTTCTTCCAGACATTAGTCCAGGGCCTGAGATCCTACACCTGAGACTCTATGCATTTCTTGCAAAAAGTACAGGGCATAAGATGGGAACCTGATTTCCTATGGATTGCCACATACGTGGCATCTTTATACATGTGCATTCCACGTACCCTGGTCTTAAAGGAAAACAGTCCAAATCTGCAACACCCCACCCAAAGCTTTACCCCAATTAAGCTTTTTGCAAAGAAAAGCCTTTGTTTTACATGTTAGGACTTTACACTTTAATGTTGTAAAGTCTGGGAGTCGGCAACATGGCAGATGCTGCGTGGGTTCTATTTAGTGTGAAAGTGCGGTGCCATACTTTCACCCTAAATGGAACCGCACAGCATCCGCCACGTGCCGACCCCGACTTTACAACATTAAAATAAAGTAAGTTCTAACATGTAAAACAAAGGCTTTTCCTTGCAAAACGCTTAATGGGGCCTGCAGATCTTTAATGCACTACAGTATTTTTGAATCTAACAACAGTACTAATGCCCCACCAACCACCTTTTTCATTTCTGCTACTGAGTTCATTCTCACCCATAATGTTTTCACTTTAAACAATAACAGCTTTCTGCAGAAATACGGAACAGCTATGGGTGCAGCTATAGGTGTTACTGTAACACCCAGCTATGCAAATTTATATCTAGGTTGGTGGGAAGCACAGGCTGTCATCCAGGGTAGCAAGTGGTATATGCAGAACATACAACACTGGCACCATCACATCGATGACCTGCTCATACCTTGGGAGGGAACTGCAACAGAGGCTGCTAAATTTGTAGAAGAGTTAAACAAGAACACACTTAACCTTATTTTTACATCCAAAGTAGACAGTAACACTATAGATTTTCTAGATTTGTGCTTTTTTGTTGACAGCCAGAATAATACTACTTCACGCTGCTTCAGAAAAGAAGAATCGGCATTTACAGTGGTGTGAAAAAGTATTTGCCCCCTTCCTGATTTTCCCTATTATTGCATATTTGTCACACTGGATGTTTTCAGGTCTTTAGACAAAATGTAATATTAGATAAAGGGAACCTAAGTGAACAAATAACACTTGTTTTTTTTTTACTTATTTCATTTATTTAATGAAAAAAGTTAACCACCACCAACTGGCACTGTGTGAAAAAGTAATTGCCCCCCTAATTAAATCAACCCAATTAAAGGGATAATTAGAGTCAGCTGTTTGAACACAGCCAGGCTTGATTACAGCCAGCCCTGCTCAATATAAACCTCACTTATTTTGACCCTTACCATCAGAGTCACGTTGCCAGCACAAAGATTCAACAAGCACATTATGCCACGATCAAAGGAAGTTCCTGAAAAGATCAGAAAAAAGTTGTTGCTATCTATCAGTCTGGAAAGGGTTACAAAGCTATTTCTAAGGCTCTGGGACTCCATCGAACCACAGTGAGAGACATAATCCCTAAATGGAGAACATTTGGAACAGTAGTGAATCTTCCCCAGGAGGGCGGCCTGCCAAAATTACTCCAAGGGCGAGTGTAAAATCATCCAGGAAGTCTCAAAGGATCCTAAAACAACATCCAAAGAACTGCAGGCTTCTCTTGCCTCAGCTAAGGTCAGTGTTCATGACTCCACAATCAGAAAGAGACTTGGCAAAATAGGCTTCATGGGAAAGTAGCAAGGTGGAAACCACTGCTAACCAAGAAGAACATAAATGCTCATCTCTCATTTGCCAAGAAGCACCTGGATGATCCACAAGCCTTTTGGGAAAATGTTCTATGGACAGATGAGTCCAAAGTGGAACTTTTTAGATGACATGCATCCCATAATGTCTGGCGTAAAGCATACACAGCATTCCACAGTAAGAACATCATACCAACAGTCAAACATGGTGGTGGTAGTGTGATGGTGTGGGGATGCTTTGCTGTCTCAGGACCTGGACGACTTGCCATAATTGTAGGAACCATGAATTCTGCTCTGTACCAGAAAATTCTTAAGGAGAATGTCCGGTCATCCGTCCGTCAGCTGAAGCTGAAGCGTAGTTGGGTCATGCAGCAAGACAATGATCCAAAACACAAATGCAAGTCCACATCAGAATGGCTGAAAAGAAGTAAAATTAAAGTTTTGGAGTGGCCTAGTCAAAGTCCAGACCTAAACCCAATAGAGATGCTGTGGCAGGACCTGAAACAAGCAGTTCATGCTCAAAACCTACCAATGTTACTGAATTAAAGCAGTTCTGCGAGGAAGAGTGGGCTACAATTCCTCCTACAGCGATGTGAAAGACTGATATTGAATTACAGGAAGCGTTTGGTTGCAGTCATTGCAGCTAAAGGTGGTAACCAGTTATTAAGTGTAAGGGGGCAATTACTTTTTCACACAGTGCCAGTTGGTGTTGGTTAACTTTTTTCATTAAATAAATGAAATAAGTAAAAAAAAAACAAGTGTTATTTGTTCACTCAGGTTCCCTTTATCTAATATAACATTTTGTCTAAAGACCTGAAAACATCCAGTGTGCCAAATATGCAATAACAGAGAAAATCAGGAAGGGGGCAAATACTTTTTCACGCCACTGTATATTAGTGCTTTTCATACACACTGTATCCCAAAGCACTTTAAAAGCAATGCTAGACTGGTAGTGACATGATTGAAAGTGTAGTAGCAGCCATATTGCACATCAACTCCTACACACAGCCTTGGAAAATGACATAGAAACATAGACTTTGATGGCAGATAAGGACCACTTGGCCCACCCAGTCTGCCCATTTCCCTGCCTATCGGATATGCTGCAGATCCTAGTTTTACAAACAGCCTACTTCCTCCTACCTCCCACTAGAATGCCTTATGTCTGTCCCATGCATTCTTAAATTCCCACACTGTTTTTGACCCCATGACCTCCTCAGGAAGGCCGTTCCATGTGTCCACCACCCTCTCCTTGAAAAAATACTTCCTCACGTTGCCTGAGTCATCCCCCCCCATCTTCAAACTGTGCCCCCTTATTCTTGCACATCTCTTTTTCTGAAAGATGCTACCCTCTTGGACTTTGTTGATTCCCTTGAGGTATTTGAAAGTTTCTATCATGTTCCCCCTCTCACTCCTTTCCTCGAGGGTACACATATTAAGCTCTTTTAGTGTCTCTTTGTATGGCTTCTGGTGCACACCCTGCACCACTTTAGTTGCCCTCCTCTGAACTGCCTCCACTCTGTCTATGTCCTTGCAGAGATGGGGTCTCCAGAACTGCATACAGTAGTCCAGATAGGGTCTCACCAACTGTCTGCACAGAGGGATAATAACTTCCTGTTTTCTACTGGTGATGCCTCTCCCTATGCATCCCAGTATCTGGCCAGCCCTCCTTACTACCTTTTTACATTGCTTGCCTACCTTTAGGCCATCTGATATGACTACCCCCCGGTCCCTTTCCATTTTTGTTGTCGTTAATACCTCCCCCCACCACTGTGTACTCTTCTCTTGGGGTTTTGTTTCCCAGGTGTATTACTTTGCACTTCTTTGCATTGAATCTAAGCTGCCATACCTTTTTTTTCTGTCCTCCTCCAGCCCCAAGTCACCGCCTTACCCCTTGGCATCCCCCAAGCCCTGTATCCCCCACAGATTACCCCCCCATGTTGGGGCAGAAGGGGGGAATGCTGTCCCCCACAAGTACACACATCTAGAGCAGGCCCAGGAGTTCCTCGAGGCTCGCTGCTGGAGCACTGGAGGGGCATCATGGAGCTGGCAGCCACATTTCTCATTTTGCTTGTTCCCTCCCCTCATGTCCACGAACCTGCACGTGTGGAGGGGCACGTGCATCATGATGCCATATTTACTCATCTCCCTAACTCTGGCAGTACCCCCCAGCCTCCACCTGGGGCAGCCAAAGGAGTGGGACAACATGTCCACCCTTCACTGGGAGAGGAGAGCAGTTGTCAGATACTCGGTCCTGTCCCTCCCCTGCTGACCCCTGGTGGCCCATGTTCATTCCCAAACATGGGTTGCCAGCGTGGCATGAGGTGTAGCGTCCAGCGCCTCAACCCTCATTGCCACCAGGCCGGCTAAGCTGCCATACTTCTGAGAATTCTCCAACCTTGCCAAGTCTCTCCTCATCCTTCCTACCCCCCTTGTGTATCAACCCTGTTGCAGATCTTTGTGTCATCTGCAAGGACTCATACTTTTCCTTCCAGTCCCTCCGATTGCATAACCAGTTTTATGGGAAGGGGAATATTGGCTAGGACACCAGAGTAAGTCTCCTACACTTTATGAAAAGTGCCTTGGGGTTCTTTTACTTCCGCCTGGACACCCACAGGACAGCACCATGATGAACAGAAAGGACCTCGGTTTTAACTTCTCATCTGAAGGACGGCACACCCAAACAGTCCAGCTCCCCCTTCCAATTACTGCACCTGGATGCCAGCATATAGGTACAAGTCCCATCCCAGTGTGGTAGTAGAACCCACAACCTTCTAGCCCAGAGGTAGATGTGCTACTAACTGAGCCATGCTGACATGGTTGGCTACACTGATTTACATGCCAAGAGTGATTTCCAGCATCCCATATGGTCTGTTCCTCATTTACGTAGAAACTGTTCCTCTGAAAATGACTTTACCAGTCAGATGAAATATACAATAGATTTATTTATTTATTTTTATTGAATTTTATACAGTACAAAGTACCTAAAATGCATACATTCTAGAAACAGCATCAATTGAACTTTTAAAATACACTAATCCATTACTAAGGGTAGTGCAGCATGTCTCTATTTATAACCCTGAAGTGGAGAAATGCACAGTATTGTTTATTTAGTATGGAACCACATTACAGCTAATGCTCTCTGGAGTTTAGAGATTAAAAAATTTGCCAAAAATAACATTATATGCCTATAAGCTAACATTAACTATATTCCATGGTTCTCATTTATACCTAAACCCATTTTATGAGTGTTCTCACAGCTCTCAGAACAGATATTCTTAAACCTATCATCTAAACCTTGCAACATTAAAATGAAAGGAAGATCTTTTCAAATAATTTCAAACTGACTTTGTAAGTCCTCAGTTCATGCCTTTTTAATTTTTCCGTTCGTTTCACTTTGTTTATAGAGTTTGTTCACTGGGTAATCAATCTGTGTGATAATACAAAATCATTAATTTAATAAAAAGCTATTTTTACTACTTCTTTCCTGATGTACTTAATAAAATGTGACTTTTGAGTATACAGTACTTTACATACACACCTACAGCTTTGCATTCCTCCATATCTAATGAACGGTAATATTTCTTCCTTTTTTAGGATTATTTCTTACTCTGCCACCTGTGGGTTATACAATATGTACACTTTTTTAGTATCCCCATGTGGTTACTCATTTTTATTATAAACATTGTTTCTTTCTCCTAAACCAGCCACCAATGTGCTCCACATGCAAATTTTGTGACTTCTATATTCAGTCTGACACCATCTCAACATGTTGGCCATTATCGGGAGCATTTCAAATTATACTTCTTTTAAGAACCATCTGTTGTATTCGTTTTTGCTTATTTTTCTTTTGTTACTCGCTCTGTCAAAAAAACATTATGAGAACCCTTTCAATACAAGTGTGTCTATTCCCTCATTCTAGTTCCAATTTCATTGTGATTTAAATGAAAAAAGGGATTTTTTTCTGTTTACCTTTGCGGTGGTTTCTTTCCGTGTGTGGCATCCATTCGAAGAATACTCCTGCTACTACCAGATGCTCTAGACTAGGCCTTCCTCTTAGGCCTGTTTGCACTTCCTGTGGGTATGACACATCATATCCATTGTACTCTCACAAAAGCAAGTCATTGCTAAGCAACAGTACACATTCACCATTAGGGTGAATCCAGTTTGTGGCAAACGGACCTATGTCTGCCGTAAGCACTTGTGGATTTTCAGTATTTTTTGGCTAAAACTTTCCCCAGGTAGCCACAGTCTCAGGTATCTCACAGACTTCATTATAATGTTATTCATTTCATTTGCACTAATGTCTACTCTCCTCTCTTTACATTCAGATTTGGCGGTGCTGGTGGGGTTGGGGTGGGGTTTGGGGACGATATTATTTCTCCCTATTTTTATCTTGTGTTTCTCTTGTAAACAGTATTAATTATAATTTGTTAGACCCTGAAAAAGTTTGAGAGTGGTATCCCAACTTTGATTCCAGCCTGTGCTACTCAGACATGAGCACCCTAGGTGCAAGCATGCCAGTTGCTTTCTATATTCATTCCGATTCCTGTTTGTAATGTTTTTAGATTAAAAATCCACCTCATTTCCACTTTCTCTAATAGTTTCTTGTAGTCACCCCCTCGTGTTGGCTTGGTCACCACATCTAATCCCCCAAATCTTGGGGATGCCCCCATGTGGCCTTCCTCATTGAAATGTTGTGCTAGAAGTGATCTTACATCATTGTTCCTAATGTCTCCCCTTTGTTCCAAAATACAGACTTTTAAATCTCTTTCTATATACAGCTGAATGCAGGGACATTATATTACATACACTACTCTTTCTGTTGTGCAATTGATATGTTTTTTAATATCGAACTTTTTGTTAAAATGTGGATGGTTGAAAAAATTATTTTTGCTTGTGTGACTACACACTGGGCAGCGCTCACATGGTGTCATTCCCAGTCTCAGGAGTCCAAACAGTAATTGGCCCATATTCTCTTCTTGTTTCTTAAACTGTGCTATCACTAGATTTTCCTTTAAGTGTTTTAATCTCTTGGCAGCCATTATTGGTGCACTCTGTAAAGATTTTATATGGGGGTTATCTGATGCCAACAGGTGCCAATTTCTATTTACTATCGTTCTTATTTCAGATATCTTATGGTTATATTTTACTGCTTATACAACCCCTCTCTGTCTGTCCTGACTTCTCCTGTGTATTTAGTAATGCTTCTCTATCTTTTTCATCAATTCTATAGCTAGTCTGTCTGAGGACTTTGTATTTATAACCTCTCTCCCTAAATCTATGCATCATATCTTGTTTGTTCTGAGTGTAGTCCTCCTGGCATGCTACAATTTCTCTTCACCCTTACTAGCTGAGAATAGGGTATGCTTTGTTTCAATTTTGGCTCATGGTAGCTGTTCCCATGTAGAATTGTATTTCGATTTGTTGCTTTTCAATATAATGTAGTTTCAAATCTGTTATTGCATATTTTTTATCATTAAATCCAAGAACGGTATCTGTTCCTTATTTTGGTTCATTCCAAATTTCAAGTTATCATTCCACGAGTTTAACTGCTGACTAAATTATTGCAATTCACCCTCACTTCCTTTCCATAAACACAATATATCGTCAATATATCTATACTAGAAAACCATCTTTGCAAAATGTGCATTGCAATTTCCATTTAACACTGTATTCATCTCAAAATCATACATGTATGAATTAGCATAGGCCAGGGCCATAGTACTTCCCATGGCCATACTCTTAACCTGCTGATAAAATGCCCCAACAAATTCACAGTAATTATGCTCTAAAATGTAAGTTGCTAGGTCCTGCAGCGTCTTGTTTTTGGTTTACTTCCTTCTGCTCTTTTCTCCAACATTTTCCCCATACTAATAACTCCATCTCTGCAAGGAATGGATGTATAGAGGCTGGCCACATCAAATGTGACAAGCCACATGTCTTCCATGCCAGTTTTTAACACTACTTTATTAAAATTTTGCATAACATCAGTAGAATCCTTAATGATTTTGAGATGAATACAGTGTTAAATGGAAATTGCAATGCACATTTTGCAAAGATGGTTTTCTGGTATAGATATATTGACAATATGTTGAAATTTGAAATGAACTGGAATAAGGAACAGATTCCGTTCTTGGAGTTAATGATAAAAATATGGAATAACAGATTTGAAACTACATTATATCAAAAAGAAACAGATCAAATTACAATTATATATGGGAACAGCTACCATGAGCCGAAATTGAAACAAAGCATACCCTCTTCTCAGCTGGTAAGGGTGGAGAGAAATTGTAGCATGCAGGAGGATTACACTTAGAACAAACAAGATATGATGCATAGATTTAGGGAGAGAGGTTATAAACACAATGTCCTCAGACAGACTAGATATAGAATTGATGAAAAAGATAGGGAAACATTACTAAATACACAGGAAAAGTCAGGACAACCAGAGAGGGTTGTATTAGCAGCAAAATATAACCATAAGATATCTGAAATAAGAAAGACTTACTGGAATTGGCACCTGGTGGTATCAGATAACCCCCATATAAAATATCTACAGAGTGCACCAATAGTGGCTGCCAAGGGAGTAAAATACTTGAAGGACAATCTAGTGACATCACAATTTAGGAAGCAAGAAGAGAACAGGGGCCAGTTACTGTTGGGACCTCTGAGGCCGGGAATGACACTGTGTGGGTGCTGCTCAGTGTATAGTCACATTTACTGGATTTACTGGATAAAGTAGGACAAAAGAAGGCTTGAGGCCCATCTAGGTTGTCCTCCCTCAACAGTGGGACATTTGATTAAATATTATTATTAGGCCAATAATCAGAGATCGAGCCTAGTTTTGAAGATCTCAAAGTTAGCTGAATCTACAACTGTCAGTGGTAAAGAATTCCAAGATTTTGCTGCCCTTATATTAAAAAAGTTATCATATTTTTTGTTATTGGCCCATTCTACTTTTAGTTGCTTACAGTGTAATCTTCCTACAATTCTTTTTTCTGCAAATGACAATCCACATATATTAAATAACTTATAATTGTGGACCAATTTATACATTAGGAGTAAGTCTCCTCTTTCTCTTCTTAATGTTAAAGGGTAGAGACAAGTCTGTTGTAACCTGGTCTTGTAACACTTATTTTTTAATCTTGGAATAGATTTAGTCAATCTTCTTTGTATCTGTTCCAAGCGATTTATGTCATTTTTTGTATAAGGACTCCATAAGGGAGAACCATATTCCAGATGTGGTCTGACATATGCTCTATATAGTGGAATCAAATTATGTTCTAATTTACTAATAAAAGTTTTTTTTAATTTGTCTCATTACAATATTAGCAGATCTAACTGCTTTACTACAATGGTCATCTGATGTCAGTTTGTTATTTATTAATATACCTAAGTCTCCTTCACAAATGGATGATTCCAATAACTGGTTATTTAAAAAGTAATTGTGTAATGTACTATTCTTACCGAAATGCAAGATCTTGCATTTATTAATGTTAAATAACATTAATTTTTTTTAGCTCATTGTTCAATTGTATACAAGTCTTGTTCTACAATTTTAAATTTTTCTATGGCATCGACTCTTCCACCTAGTTTAGTATCATCAGCAAACTTGGATAAGTAATTTTTAGATTCTATTACCATAACATAAATGAAAAAGTTAAACAAAATCGGGCCCAAAACGGAACCCTGTGGAACCCAACTTGTAACAGCTCCAGATGTTGAAAGAGCTCCATTTATTCTAACTGAGTACGGTTATACAACCATTCAGATATCCAGTTTACTAAACAAAGTGGAATTTTAAAGTTATGTAATTTATTTATTAGTAAGGAATGTGATATATGATCAAATGCTTTACTAAAATCTAATATCACTACATCAGTAGCTACATTGTTATCCAATAATTTAGCAACATGTTGGTAAAATGATATGAGATTTGTTGTACATGAGAAACCGGCTTTGAATCCATGCTGAGATAAATCCTGAATGTTCAATTTTTCCAGTTCATTTTCCAATCTATCTTTAATTAATCATTCCATCGTTTTCCCCAAAATAGAGGTTAAACTGATTGGATGATAGTTTTGAATGTCGGATTTTGGCCCTTTTTTATAAATAGGTGTAATCAAAGCAGTACGCCATACTTCAGGTATCTTACAATCCAATAAAGATTTATTAAATAATATTTGTAAAGGAATAATGATTGAATCCAGTGTTTCCAAAAGAAATATAGCATTAATATTGTCCGGTCCAGAACTAGTTGATCTTTTAAATTTGGATAGTGAATTTTTAATTTCTCTTAGTTCAAATAACGGAATACAGGAATCATTACTATTGTTATTGATTACAGAATTTCTTGATTGATTAAAGACTGAACAAAAATACTTATTGAAATGATCTGCCATATCTTTGTTTGTATTTATAATGATTCCATCATTACAGAGTGGTCCTATATTTATATTATTGGTTCTATTTCCATTCATATAAGAAAATAGGGATTTCAGATTGTTTTTTGAGTGTGCTAATTTAAATTCAAATTTTAATTTTGCAGCTTTGATTTTGTTTTATGTTGCCAGAGCAGTTCTGTATTTGTCTCTAAGTAATGAGCTAGAATTTGTCTTTAATTTTTTAAATAAATATTCTTTAGTTTTAATTTGTTTTTTAATATTATTGAACCAGACAGGTATTTTACCTTTTTTATTACAATTAGACAGTAGGGGAATATATTTATCCTCTAATTCATGAATAATATTTATAAGACATGTATATATTTCGTTTACTCCTTTATCTTTAAATAATTTGGACCAATCAATATGTGATAATTCCTGGTTTATCCTAGTGAAGTTAGCTTTATTGTAATTCCTATGTTGAAAGTTATTTTTAATTTTGAGTGTTTGTAATTGTAAACTAACAAATATAGAATTATGATCACTATTGCCAATTGGTGACCTAATGTAAGTCTCAGAAATATTAAAACCTTTGTTAACAATTACTAAATCCAGTATATTATTACCTCGTGTAGGCTTATTTACCAGTTGGTCCAAACCTAGGTCAGTGATTGTATTCATAAATAACCTTTCATGGTTAGTATTACTTGTATTTAATTTCCAATTTAAACCCGGCTTGTTGAAGTCCCCAAAAATTAAAGTATTGTTTTTTTGAGAGAATTCCGATATTAAGTTCAATAATTCAGTTGTATATTGAATATCTGCTGATGGTGGTCTATAACATACTCCTATATTAATTTTGGGACTGTCTATAGGTTGGATGGAAATCCATTCTGATTCTGTCATAGTATTTGTAGTGATTTCATATACAGAAATATCATCTCTAACAAAGAGACAAACTCCGCCACCTTTACTATCTACTCTATCTTTATGAAAAAGATTATAACCTGGAATATCTTGCATACGTAGAGAAGATTGATCCCACCAGGTTTCAGTAACAGCAATGATACTTAAATCTAATTGAGTGCATTTTATTGAAAGTTCAGCCATTTTTAGGGAATTTAAAGATCTTGAGTTAAAGGACAGAAAATTAAACACTTTGTCAGTTCCAATATTCCTTCCTCCATCAAGAGAATTTGGAATAGTCCAATTCTCCATGTTATTCAGTTTAAATGTTTGTTAATGATGGTACTCAATGTTTTACCCAATAGGACACTTCCCCTCCTACTGAGGTGCAATCCATCCCAACTGAAGAGGGATTCCCTACCATCAAAGTTCTCCCAATGTGGAATGCAATGTATTCCCTGTCCATAACACCACTTCCTCAGCCATTCACTGATTTCTTTAATTTTACAAATTTTATTATCTGTTGCCCTTGGTACTGGTAAAATTTCTGAAAAACTTGTGGTGCATCCCCGCTCTACAAGTAGATTGTTTAAAGCCACAAAATCTTTTTTAATCTGTAGGGTATTATTTTGATTTATATCATTTGTGCCTACATGGATAATAACCAGGGGGTTATTCCCAGCATCCATAAGTATATCGTTGACCATATTTGTAATGTCAGCAATCTTTGCTCCTCTAAAACTGGAGCATGTTCTTGTGGCCTTATCTGGATTGCAGATTGCTCTATCTAAATGTTTGATAATAGAGTCTCCTAATACATAAACTTGACGTGGTGAGTCCCGAAAATTTGATTCAGAGGTATCCATAGGGGTAACTAAGTTCCTAGTTAAAGTGGAAGCAGAGTCGGGAACATGATGATCAGTAATTGGGGATCCTGAGCACTTGTTTACTGATAAAATACAGTTACTTTTTGATTCATATAGAGATTTTTTATTTACTACTGTTGGAGTATCAATGTTGATTTGCCCCAGCTTAGGCCCACATTTAGAGTTGAAAGAATTACATGTTATTTTACTAATAGGAGGTTGTAAATCAATGAGCTTATTATTAAAACTGTC
Organism: Neoceratodus forsteri; assembly: GCA_016271365.2. Classification (NCBI taxonomy): domain Eukaryota; kingdom Metazoa; phylum Chordata; order Ceratodontiformes; family Ceratodontidae; genus Neoceratodus; species Neoceratodus forsteri. The sequence continues at coordinate 179,556,714 of CM057456.1, forward strand.
ACTGTCCCTTGTTTGTATTTGATTTTCTAAGCCATCTAGGTTATTTGTAATTAGGCAGTTATTTTCTGATAAATTAGAAAGTGTTGAAAAAGAATTTTGAATTGGTAAACAAAATTGATCAGCTCTTCGCCCTTTTTTACATGCCCTTGTACTGGATATCAATGTCCATTCAGAGTCATCCTCTCTAACTCTTTTTTTATTTTGCAAATTTGCATTCATAGTCTCATTATTCATTGTTAATTAATCATTTTCTGTATCGTTATTACTACATACATCTTTATTTAGGATTGTATTTATCACTGGACATATTAATGAATTAAAGGATATCATATTGCCCATAGTAACTGGGGAGGGGGTGCGTAGTGCTTTAAGACGTTCACACATGGTCAATTGACTCTCTTCAAGCTGTTTTAATCTATCTGAAAACATTTCGATATCCTCTAATAGTCATTTATTGTCAATACATTTTCCACATATATAATCATTTGTAGGTGTAGTTTTTGTTTTCAACAAGAGATACATATTACATGTTGTACATATTATCCCAAGTTCTCCATCCAAGGTCATGATAGTGGGATAGTCACTCCTTAATTGTGAGCTGTTATTCGTTGCTATTAAAGCATCCATAGTACTTTAATCTCTAAATTAAACAAATTGTATATATAAACAAGTTGTTTCTCACCCTTATAACACCACCAACACCGCCAAACACGCTAAACACCCACCAATGTGCTTGTCTTTGTGCGCGTACTTTATGGCGCTTCGCCCTGCTTTCGCAGCAGGCTACTTATAAGCTCTGAGTCCCCGGAAGTCCTTTAACAGCTGATCGCTATTTAAAAAGAGCGGAGCGCGTAGCGCTAAAAACAAAAAGTATACAGTGCCAAAATTAATTTAAAAACAAAGGCCTCCCCTGAGGTTTGTGGTTCTTAGCTTTAGCTAACATGCACCACAAAGCTCCTCTGCCTGCTATCTATCAACTGCAGGGCTCCAGATGTACAAAGGTATTAAGCAGCAATGCACAATTTCACTAGTTGGTAGAGGTTTACACTTATGCAGTGTTTTCACTCTAAAGAAGCTGGTTTCTGAAGCATAGTGCTACTTATAGCTCTGAGTCCCCGGAAGTCCCTTAACAGCTGATCACTGTTTAAAAAGAGTGGAGCGCATAGCGCCAGAAACAAAAAGTATACAGTGCCATAATTGTTTCAACTATCCACATTTTAGCAAAAAGTTAAATATTAAAAAACGTATTGATTTCACAACAGATGGAGTAGTGTATGTAATACAGTGTCCCTACAATCAGCTGTACATAGAAAGAGCTTTAAAAGTCTGTATTTTGGAACATAAGGGAGACATTAGGAACAATGATGTAAGCTCACCTGTAGCGCAACATTTCAGTGAGGAAGGCCACACAGGGGCATCCCTGAGGTTTTGGGGATTAGAGTTGGTGCCCAAGCCAACACGAGGGGGTGACTACAAGAAACTATTAGAGAAAGTGGAAATGAGGTGGATTTTTAATCTAAAAACATTACAAACAGGAATCGAATGAATACAGAAAGCAACTGGCATGCTTGCACCTAGGGTGCTCATGTCTGAGTAGCACAGGCTGGAATCAAAGTTGGGATACCACTCTAAAACTTTTTCAGGGTCTAACAAATTATAATTAATATTGTTTGCAAGAGAAACACAAGATAAAAATAGGGAGAAATAATATTGTTTCCCCCAACCCCAAACACCCCCCCCCACCAGCACCACCAAATCTGAATGTAAAGAGAAGAGAGTAGACATTAGTGCAAATGAGATGAATAATATTATAATGAAGTCTGTGAGATACCATAGATTGTGGCTACCTGGAGAAAGTTTTAGCCAAAAAATACAGAAAACTACACAAGTGCTCACGGCAGACATGGGTCCGTTTGCCACAACCTGGATTTGCCCTAATGGTGAATGTGTACTGTTGCTTAGCAATGATTCACTTTTGTGAGAGTACAATGGATATGATGCGTCAAACCCACAGGAAATGCAAACGGGCCTAAGAGGAAGGCCTAGTCTAGAGCGTCTGGTAGTAGCAGGAGTATTCTCCAAATGGACACCACACGCTGAAAGAAACCACCGCAAAGGTAAAGAGAAACAAAATCCTTTTTTCATTTAAATCACAATGAAATTGGAACTAGAATGAGGGTACAGAAGAACTTGTATTGAAAGAGTTCTCATGATGTTTTTTTTGACAGAGCAAGTAACAAGAAAAATAAGCAAAAATGAATACAACAGATTGGTTCTTAAAATAAGTATAATTTGAAACATTCCAGATAATGGGCAACATGTCGAGATGGTGTCAGACTGAATACAAAAGTTACAAAATTTGCATGTGGAGCACATTGGTGGCTGGTTTCGGAGAAAGAAACAATGTTTATAATAAAAATGAGTAACCACATGGGGATACTAAAAAAGTGTACATATTGTATAACCCACAGGTGGCAAAGTAAGAAATTCTGAAAAAGGAAGAAATATTACAGTTCATTGGATATGGAGGAATGCAAAGCTGTAGGTGTGTATGTAAAGTACTGTATAATCAAAAGTCACGTTTTATTAAGTACATCAGGAAAGAAGTAGTAAAAATAACTTTTTTATTAAATTAATGATTTTGTATTATCACACAGATTGATTACCCCGTGAACAAGCTCTATAAACAGAGTGAAACATAGGGGAACATAAAAAAGGCATGAACTGAGGACTTATGAAGTTTGTTTGAAATTATTTGAGAAGAGTTCTCTTCCACACAGACACAGTTGAACATTAAAGCGCCTCTTCGAGCTGAAGAAATGTGTTACTTGAAGCAAAGATATCCATTTCCCATAAAAATCCAGAATCAGCAAATATTAAAATGAAACTCTGCTTTTGCAAAGAGGCTATGGCAAAGAAACACTTGATATTGCCTTATTGAAGGCCAATTTCTAAAACAAGAATGATCTATTAATTCCAAGAAGTACGAGAAATCCCAATGTAACCCCTCACCCCTGCCTTTTTGCCAAAACGACAGGTGGCATGCTGTTGAAGCTGACAGCAGTACCTGGTGGGGACCTGGGTTCGGGGAGGATGAGGTTACTCGGCACAGGGGGACCTAGGTTTGGCTACTCTGCACAGGGGCACCGAAGTAAATCAGAACACAGGAAGCAATAACTGTAATGTCCAGAACCAGGAATGGGATTCTACAGTGTGGCTTTTATTCACAAACTAGCTGAACACAACAAAGCATGACGGACCCCATGGGGCTACATTTACTGTAATGCAGATTAGAGACTGCTAGCGGTCCACTGGAAGAATGGACCAGTTATACTGTTTTCAGGCTCTGGACCCACCAGGCACACAGCCCGGACTTGCACGCGCTTTGGGTACACAGCCTGACTGGCCCGGCTCCCCCGCCGGCCACTTGATCCATGGTCCATTGGAAGAATGAACCAATTATCCTATCATGGCTCCCCACACCACTTAGAGTCTGCGACTCCTAGAGAGATTTCCTCCTTACTTCTTATGACTCCCCATCTCACAAAGAGAATTCTTCTTTACACTTGTTGTGGCTCCCCACACCACTTAGAGTCTGCGACTCCTAGAGATTTTCCTTTTACAACCCCGTCTGGTACTTCCTCATCACTGGCCAAGTGCATGAGGCAAAGTGCAACCACAGCAGAAATCCGTAGAGGTGGACCTGTTACTAAAGATGGGTGTGCCACTCCAGCTCCCCACAGCCCATACCCGCCATTTCTCTGGAAAAACTGAAACTTGAATGTAGATTAAATGGTAGATGAACTGTCGCATCCCCTCTACAATTTACTTGAAATCACACAGCACTCTAGCATTTGACACTACTCCATTTGTTTGACCTAGTCCTATAGGCTTCCCAAATTGTAGCTCAATTCCTAGATTTCCTCACATATCCCAGGCTGAAGAAACACATTTTTTGCCCTCTCATGTTAGAGCAAACACTCACCCTTTTGTTGCAGGTGCCCCACAGGCGAATCACAAATCTTCCAACTTTCCAAACAAAGGCTGAACTGAATAGGCAGCTTTTTTCTTCCTCCTGGCAGAATTAAGGGGATTGCCCCAAGAATCTGCACGGGGATCTTTACCCCCCCGGAGGGAGGGGGCACTGAGACCCGAACAGCGGTCTCCACCACTTGACACTGACTCCTTCTTAATTGAAGGCAAACTGGAAACTGAACTCTTCCTTTGAAAACTCCCCAACGTTCTATCTAACTCCCTCTGCTGCAGATTCCAATGTGGCTTATGCAGCTGCGAAAGTTCTATTGGTGATGTCATCCCTCAGTCTCAGCTGAGACTGATAACAGAGTGAGACAGTGTGAACCCCATTTAACTGGAGTTTCACAAGCTGCCTTCCCTGCCTACCACTAGGTTTTACTGGGATTCTAGTAACCCCGGGTAACAAGGGGTTACACTTGCCCTTGACCAGGAAAATGTCCGCAGTCATTATTTACCTGGCCTTAGGCCATTCCACCCTATGTGCTACCTGTGGAGGGGGATGATCAGGCCCCCTCCTACCATGTGCAAGCACAGGCAGGCAACACTAAGGCCCAGGAGGCCTGTAGCTGGACATATCAGCCTCTACACTATCCACTTACTATGGACACCTAGTGGCTCTGGTAGAACCATCCAGAGCATAGCCCTGATAGATCAGCACTGCAGTCCCCTACTGCAGGTCAGGCCACAGCCTGTCTATCCCCCCTAACCCTCTAGGGAAAATCTATCTGCCTCTAACATAATATTCCAAAAACAAAAAACAACCTGGGGACCTACCCGACCTTGGGCAACCTGCAACCACACACCATTAAAATACCACTTTACTGCCTCCTCCCTACCCCCACAACCACACCTGTGGAAGGAAAAGGGTTAATACAGCAATAACCATAACAATAACAACACAGTACTTTAAATTTCTAAACAATAAAGCACTAATGAGGAACTCCGATGAGCCCCTCCTCCTCTTCTTGTCTTCTCTTCTGTCTTCCCAGGAACACCTGTAAGAAAAAGAAAGACAAAACACACTCCTAATCTGCATACACAGTCTACCTAAAACCCCTACCATCAAAACACTGCAGAATCCCAAAAAGATTTTTTTAGAAAAAAGGTAGAAAAACAGTATTTACATTTGAAAACAATGACATTATTTACAATACACATTTGGGGGGATGGAGTACCCTAAAAGTCCCAACTAATGACCACAAGGCCTGAAGGCTAGTCCAATAAAGAGTCTCTCCTGGGCTGGAGCCCGGTGAAGCACAGTTCTAAAGGCCAAAGTCCCGAAGGGGAGAGTCTTTGAGGACAGTTCACACATTTTTGAAGTCTGTAGTGTAGGGTGTGTACTGCATTGTCATAAAGATAGAAAAGTTCGGACTTACCAGCCACTTGTAGTACAAGACTTGGCACCAACCTGCACCTCTGCCGAAGACTCTCCCTGGCAGCATTTCTTTCAATATAGCTGAGCGGACACCTTCCAGGAACCACAGGAGGGCACATCTGGGAACAGCTGGGCTGATGTCATCTCTGGAGACGGAACCTTAGAACAGGAACAAAAAAAAAACAGCTGGTCCGACGTCATCCGATTACCAGGCGATGAACAGGAAACAGCTGGGCTGGTGTCCTCTCTCTGGATCTGAAGTCATCTGTGTTATGTATTTGAAATGGTAATGCATTGCGTTACTTCTGCCACTTGAGAGCAGCATTCCGATATGTGTAAGCTAGAAAGAGAGCACACAGAGAGTGTTGTTGTTGAGAGAGAGAGAGGCTCCTGAATAAAAATGAAAGCTGCTGTATTCCTGTTGCAGTGTGAGTTTGTTGAACAAGACCAGATTAAATGTTAGAACATAACATAATTGGCGACGCGGTGTTTAGTTACTCTCCGGTACCTTACCAGAATGAACTACAACTGTGAAGTTTTTCCTGAGACGTAACTTTTGGACCCACGAGTGAACCTACGAGAGACACATAAAGATGGCCACGACTATAGGACATATTGATGCCTTTGATGAAAATGTGGAACAATGGACAACTTATATTGAGAGATTTGGACATTTTGTCACAGCAAATGATATAAGTGATGAAAAACAAGTGGCTGTGTTACTGAGTGTCATGGGCAGCACAACGTACAGTTTGCTGAGAAGTCTAATAGCGCCAGAAAAGCCCGGGGGAGAAAACTTTTGCCAGTATTGTGGAGGTCTTACAGACACATTTCTCTCCTAAGCCTCTGGTGATTGCTGAAAGATTTCGCTTTCACAAACGAAATCAAGCAGAGGGTGAGTCTGTTGTGCAGTATGTGGCTGTTCTAAAGAAATTAGCTGAGCATTGTGAGTTTGTCACCCATTTAGATGATGCCCTCCGAGACAGATTTGTGTGTGGTTTGAAAAGTGAAGTGACACAGAAGCGTCTCTTAACGGAGGCGGGGCTGACATACAAGAAAGCGATAGAGATCGCTGTATCGATGGAAATAGCTGCACGGGAGGCTCAGCACTTAAGTGATTCCCTGAAAGTAAATGCTTTATCCTTCTCTTCTCCCAGGAAGCCTAATAAATGTGGTTGTTGTGGCAAGGCTAATCACAGTGATAAGAACTGCTGGTTTAAAGAACAGACATGTCATAACTGTGGGAAGAAAGGCCACATTGGGCGAGTGTGCAGATGGAAAAAGAAAGGAGGGGAAATCAATGGAAGCAAAGGGAAGCAATTTGCAAAATGTAGAAAGAGAGAAGTACATCACATGGAAACACAGGGAACGTGCAGTGATGACACTGATACTGAATTAGCATTGCACGTGCTGACTCTTAAAGGGGAAACAGCAACCATCTGTGTAACACCTGAAATTGAAGGGAAACCACTGAAAATGGAATTGGACACAGGGGCTGCAGTTTCATTGATTTCTACAGACAAGTATGAAACTATGTTGAGACATCTGCCCCTGCAAATGACTGACGTTGTGCTGAGGACATACACTGGCAAGGCAATTTCACCTGAAGGTGTCATCAAGGTGCAGGTAAAAATAAATGGGCAAATGGCACTACTGCCTTTGTACGTGGTTAAAGGTAACTACCCTTCACTCTTAGGCTGAGAATGGCTGAAGAAAATACGCCTCAACTGGCAGGAGATAAGGACTGTTAATATGAGTGGCTACAACACTCTAGAAGCAGTGTTGCAAAAACATGCTCCTTTATTCAAAGGGGAGCTAGGCACAATGAAGGACATTGAGGCAAGAGTGTTTTTGAAGCCACAGCACAAACCAAAGTTTTGTCAACCTCACCCAGTACCTTATGCACTCAGACCGAAAGTGGAGGGCGAATTAACTCGCCTAACTGAAGCTGGAGTCTTGTCACCTGTACAGTGTAGTGACTGGGCAACACCAGTAGTGCCAGTGGTAAAGAAAGACGGGTCCGTGCGAATATGTGGAGACTTTAAAGTAACCATAAATCCAGTTCTGTGTGAGGAACAGTATCCGATTCCACGCATCAAAGACTTGTTTGCATCGCTGGCAAAGGGCCAACGCTTCAATAAGCTAGATCTGTCACATGCTTATCTACAAATGAGAGTAGATGAAAACTCAAGGAAATATCTCACAATAACCACCCAAAAGGGTCTTTTCTGCTATAATCGCCTATCTTTTGGCATTGCATCAGCTCCAGCCATATTTCAGCGAGCTATGGACCAGGTTTTACGAGGTCTTCCAAATGTTCACTGTTACCTGGATGATATACTGGTGACCGGAAGGAATGATGCAGAGCACCTGAAGAACGTGGATGCAGTTCTGCAGCGATTGGAAGATTTTAGCTTGCGTGTCCAGAAGGAGAAGTGTGAATTTTTCAAGACTTCATTGGAGTACTTGGGCCATACCATAGATGCAGCGGGCTTACACAAATCGCCTGAGAAAGAAAAAGCGATTGTGGACGCCCCAGCACCGGAAAATGTGAGCCAGTTACGGTCATTCTTGAGCCTGTTAAATTACTATGGCAGGTTTATTCCTAATCTGGCTACGATTCTCAACCCACTAAATGGCTTGCTATGCAAGGGGAAGTCCTGGTGTTGGACAAAGGACTGCGAGAGCGCGTTTAAGAAGGCCAAGAAGCAACTTGTTTCGCAAGATGTGCTCATTCACTATAATCCACAGCTGAGCATCAGACTGGCGTGTGATGCCTCACCTTATGGGGTGGGAGCAGTTCTTTCTCATGTTCTACCGAATGGGGATGAAAAGCCAATTGCCTTTGCATCCAGAACTCTCAGCAAAGCGGAACAAAACTATGCCCAAATTGAGAGGGAAGCGTTGGCAATAGTGTTCAGAGTTCGCAAATTCCACCAATACCTCTATGGTCGGGAATTCTCACTCCTCACTGATCACCATCCCCTCACGACCATTTTCAGCCCCCTCAAAGGTATTCCTTCCATGGCAGCAGCCAGTATGCAACGTTGGGCTCTCTTGTTATCAGCTCACAAATACCGCATTGAATACAAGCAGGCGGCTCTTCATGGCAATGCTGATGGGCTCTCAAGATTGCCTCTGCAGGTAGCCCACAGTGACAAGGTGGACACTGTCGATGTCTTCTACATCAGTCAGCTTGAGAAATTACCTATCACAAGTTTTGAAATTAAAAAGGAGACAAAAGTTGATCCTGTGTTGTCTCAAGTCTTGGACTTAGTAACAAAAAGGGACTTTTACTGTGAACCGGGACATTCACGGTGAGTTATCACCATTCTACGTCAGACGTAATGAGCTTTCAGTACAGCAAGGTTGCTTGATGTGGGGTGTCCGGGTGATTGTCCCTTCAAAGCTACGTATTCGTGTTTTGGAAGAGCTACATGTGGGACACCCAGGTGTAGTGAGAATGAAGGCTTTAGCTAGAAGCTATATTTGGTGGCCAGGGATTGATTTGCAAATTGAGCAACAAGCAAAAACATGCACTACTTGTCAGCATGTTCAGAAAATGCCGTGTCCCTCACCTCTACATCCCTGGATGTGGCCAGGTGCACCATGGCAGTGCATTCATGTAGATTTTGCGGGGCCGTGGGAGGGACACATGTACTTAATTGTTGTAGATGCCCACTCAAAGTGGCCCGAAATTCAAGTTATGGACACCACTACTACCAGTAAGACCATTCAAGTGCTGCGAGGACTATTTAGCCGTTACGGGATTCCTGAACAGCTGGTCAGTGACAATGGACCACAATTTATTTCTAGTGACTTTGCAGCATTTCTGATGTCCAATGGTGTGAAGCATATTCGTAGTGCCCCATATCACCCCTCGACTAATGGTCAAGCGGAGCATTTTGTGCAAACCATGAAGAATGCTCTGAAATCGGCAGGGGTCTTTGACCTTACAACACAAGTTGGATAACTTCCTGTTGGCATACAAATACACCCCATGCTACAACAAAGGAATCTCCAGCAATGTTGTTTTTCGGCATAAGCTTCCTCCGGTCTTGATTTGCTTAAGCCAGATGTGGCATCAGAGGTTTTAAAGAACCAAGAATCTCAAATACTACGCCGGCAAGCTCGTTCAAAGGACAGGCAGTTCATTGTTGGTCAAGAAGTGCTTGTTCGAGATTACCGGAAGGGGAAAAAGTGGACCTCTGGTGTGGTGACATCTCAGACGGGTCCAGTGTCGTATACAGTTGATGTTGAATCTGGAGGAAAATGGAAACGTCATGCTGAACAGCTCCTAGATCTTCAGCAGCGCACAGATGGGGACACCTCCAGGGAAAAAAAACCATGGGAAATGTGGATTCCATCTGCCGTAGCTTATAGAAGCCCCACTATGGAAGTCCCAACACCTTCTGAAGATGTAGAGCGGGAAGTGGAGAGGAGCAATGGTGAGGCTGTACAACCACCAACCGAGGATCGGAGGGAGGTACCAGACAGGGCAGCCATGCCAAGGGTTGCTCACGAGAAACGTTATCCATCCCGAATTTCAAAACCTTCAGATCGTTTGAACCTGTGAGACATTTAAAAGAAATAAATGTTTTGTGTAGTTAGAGAGCCAGATCAGATTATTGGGGCAAAATAATCCCCTTGACTGGTTCGAGGCCTGGGGCAGTCTACCCCCTACCTCTAGCATAGTATGAACCATCTTAATAATAGCAAATAATGCTAATACTTGTTCATTTGGTAACAATATAATTTAGTGGGGAGGAAATGTTATGTATTTGAAATGGTAATGCATTGCGTTACTTCTGCCACTTGAGGGCAGCATTCCGATATGTGTAAGCTAGAAAGAGAGTACACAGAGAGTGTCGTTGTTGAGAGAGAGAGGCTCCTGAATAAAAATGAAAGCTGCTGTATTCCTGTTGCAGTGTGAGTTTGTTGAACAAGACCAGATTGAATGTTAGAACATAACAATCTGGTGGGCCAGTCGATGGTTTCTGGGAAGGACAGTACACTGTAGACTGATGAATGTGGGGCACCTGAGTCCTGGATATTCATATTGGTGGATCAGTAAGGCACTTCACAGTCTGGTGTGGCAGTATTGACTACCACTGCTCAGCTCTCCATTTTGTAGGCACGGGCTTATTTGCTGGGAGGTCCTTGCACTGAGGCCAATAGTACCAGGGATCAGGAGCTACTTTTCGTGGAACAGTCTATTCTTTACATGCTGGTTGGCCCCAGGATGCACATTTTTCATTGCTTCATCCCAGATCCAGGATTTCCTGCAGTTCTCAATCTCTTCCCAGACTTTTCGAGGAAAGGTAGGAAAGGTCATAGCATAGATCTCATTTGCCTTTCTACGAACCAGTCTCTCCTCTTTACTTGCTTTGGTCAATCTGAGACCGCTGGCCTGGCTTGGGGGTGGCCAGTCCTGGTTCTGCCAGCTACGCATCCTTAAGGAAATTAGAAACGGATCCCTGACTTCTTCCTCCTGTAAAGCCAGGGTAGTGGCATCATCACTTTCTTCCATACATTCCTCCAAGGCAAGATCTTGTTGCTGTGTACCCATTCCTTTTTCACAAGGCCACATAGGTTCCCCCTCATCTTCCTCTTCACTGAGGACCTGAGCCCAGGAGTGAGCAGTCGTTCTCACTCCTGAGACTATCCACTCATCACTAGGTGCGGAGGTTGACACCTCCCATTCAAAGACCTCCCGAATCTCATCTTCACCTAAGAGACTCGGGCTAGGCCTCCCACCCAGGGGTCTATTGATGCTTTATCCAAACTTTCTTTCTGGGATCCAGCATCCAAAACTTCAACTTCTGGTTCTGTCTCTAACTCTGCACCCTCTAGCTTTGTGCCACACTCCCCCGAGGGACCTTCCTCCACAGGCTCCACCTGGTGCTGTGTGCTGCCAACAGCAGATTCCTGAATTTTTGTCCATGTGGGGGCCAAACGAATTGGAGGCACTTTATACAAGCCATATTTTTGTAGGCATCCAGCACAGTGAGGAATCATGAAGATGTCCCTTCCAGGTCCCAAGCATATTTGACATACACGCACTGGATAATTAGGAACCGCCACATGAGGAGGCAGTTGCCCTCCATAGCGCCACTTTTCAATATCCCTATTTACTGCTGCTGTTACTGCAACCTGGCATGATCTGGGTAATGAGCTAGTCCTGAGGCCATAACTGCAGAAAAATAAAAGTTCACTGTAACTGAAAGTCCCACTTTATTGAACACACTCTGTAGTTTTAAAATGGCTCCTCTGCTGCTGTGTTTACTTTACTACCCCACCCTGTAAGGGCGGCGGCAAAACTCCTGTGCATCAACATTTAGAATCTGGGTCAAGCCACTGCGCACCCGATTTACACAAGCTACTGATAACTTTTACTCAGACTGCACAACTTGCTCTGATCTGGCTTTACACACATTCACAGGATTTCCTTGGACTTTTTACATGCTGGTATCATTTATTTTATTCACAGTCCCTTAAAGCTTCAGGTTTTTAGCACAGGATTGCCTGCTTTTACTAGTGTTGCATTTTGCTACAACCCCCAGTCTCTCTCTGGCTGCAAACTTTAAACTGAGGCTAATTTCACTTACTATGCACACAGTCAATGGCTTAACAGACTTGCACTTGCTGGCAGGACTTCACACAGTCGTTACTTGCAAAGCGACTACACTGCTGCACACACATTTTATATGGCATAGGCTGAAAATCACTGTTTGAGCAGTTTCTTGGTTATTTACTTACTGTTATCAGTAGCAGCTTGCTGCGATGTGGAAAAACGGCCTGCAGCCAGTTCTTGAAGGCCTCTGTACACAAACTGGTGGGCAGTCCTAGCGATCGTCGTTTTAAACACCAAACATTCAATTCTGACGATCGATTAGCGTGTTGAGCCCGATTATAAGCAAAGACGTCTATTTTTGAACTGTTTACAACGCTTTGAACACTCCGCGACGCTCCTCCACTGCCAGTACACGCACTGCACTCTCACTCCCTCTCGAATGCTGGGGCAGTCTCTGTAGAGCTGGCTAAGGGGCGGGACTGATTTCAGCCTGACCAACCACACGACGCCATGCAAATGAGCCTCTTCTTCCTCGCGAGGGCTCTTCTCCTCACGGCGATCGTCAAGCAGGCAAATTTAAACTGCAGAATGCAACTTTTTTTTTTTCAACTGACTCCACAGCGGGAGCCCATTTCAGCCATACAACATAGCCATTTACTCTGCAGTCTCTCAATTCACTCTGAAAGCATTTCCAACGTCCAGGGCATAATTTTCCTTTTGCTACCCCTAGTCTTCCACACTTTGCTTCACAACAGTTCATTTTAAAAGCATTTCCAACGTCCAGGGCACAATTTTCCTGTTGCTACAGCTAGTCTTCCACACTTTTCTTCACAACAGTTCATTTTAAAAGCATTTCAAACGTCCAGGGCACAATTTTCCTGTTGATACCCCTAGTCTTCCACACTTTTCTTCACAACAGTTCATTTTAAAAGCAGGCAAAAACGCTGTAAACAATTTTGATGCAGGACAAGGGCACACTCTTTGGCTTTACAGCTCCTTGGTAAACAGTTGGCATTTTTTAAACAGCAGCACAAGATTCACAGCACACAGCAACACACACTAGGGAAATTGCTTCAGGTTTTTGGGCTACCCACTGCCAGATAGCCAAAACGCTAGCCCCCTCGCCCAAGCACCTTCCTTCCCAAACAAAATCCAAAGCGGTGCCTCCATTTTTGTAACCCCTCACCCCTGCCTTTTTGCCAAAACGACAGGTGGCATGCTGTTGAAGCTGACAGCAGTACCTGGTGGGGACCTGGGTTCGGGGAGGATGAGGTTACTCGGCTCAGGGGGACCTAGGTTTGGCTACTCTGCACAGGGGCACCCAAGTAAATCAGAACACAGGAAGCAATAACTGTAATGTCCAGAACCAGGAATGGGATTCTACAGTGTGGCTTTTATTCACAAACTAGCTGAACACAACAAAGCATAGATGGACCCCCATGGGGCTACATTTACTGTAATGCAGATTAGAGACTACAACGTGGTCCACTGGAAGAATGGATCAGTTATACTGTTTTCAGGCTCTGGACCCACCAGGCACACAGCCTGGACTTGCACGCGCTTTGGGTACATAGCCTGACTGGCCCGGCTCCCCCGCCGGCCACTTGATCCACGGTCCATTGGAAGAATGAACCAATTATCCTGTCATGGCTCCCCACACCACTTAGAGTCTGCGACTCCTAGAGAGATTTCCTCCTTACTTCTTATGACTCCCCATCTCACAAACAGAATTCTTCTTTACACTTGTTGTGGCTCCCCATACCACTTAGAGTCTGCAACTCCTTGAGAGATTTTCCCTTTTGCAACCCCACGTCTGGGTACTTTCCTCATCACTGACCAAGTGCATGAGGCAAAGTAGCAACCACAGCAGAAATCCGTAGAGGTGGACCTGGTTACTAAAGATGGGGGGTGTGCCCACCTCCAGCTCCCACAGCCCATACCCGGCCATTTCTCTGGAAAACTGAAACTTCTGAATGTAGATTAAATGGTAGATGAACTGTCGCATCCCCTCTACAATTTACTTGAAATCACACAGCACTCTAGCATTTGACACTACTCCATTTGTTTGACCTAGTCCTATAGGCTTCCCAAATTGTAGCTCAATTCCTAGATTTCCTCACATATCCACGCTGAAGAAACACATTTTTTGCCCTCTCATGTTAGAGCAAACACTCACCCTTTTGTTGCAGGTGCCCCACAGGCAGAATCACAAATCTTCCAACTTTCCAAACAAAGGCTGAACTGAATAGGCAGCTTTTTCTTCCTCCTGGCAGAATTAAGGGGATTGCCCCAGGAATCTGCATGGGGATCTTTACCTCCCCCCCTGGAGGGAGGGGGCACTGAGACCTGAACAGCGCTCTCCACCACTTGACACTGACTCCTTCTTAATTGAAGGCAAACTGGAATCTGAACTCTTCCTTTGAAAACTCCCAACGTTATATCTAACTCCCACTGCTGCAGATTCCAATGTGGCTTATGCAGCTGCGAAAGTTCTACTGGTGATGTCATCCCTCAGTCTCAGCTGAGACTGAGAACAGAGTGAGACAGTGTGAACCCCATTTAACTGGAGTTTCACAAGCTGCCTTCCCTGCCTACCACTAGGTCCTACTGGGATTCTAGTAACCCCAGGTAACAAGGGGTTACACCAACAAGAAAAAACAGATAACCTTTGTTCTGGAATTTAATAACATCTCTCCAAAATTAAATAAAAACATACTTCTTAAAAATTGTAACTTACTTAGCCATTGCAGTGTACCTGGACTGTTTTCAGAAGTTCCAGAATTGCTTACAGCAGGGCTATTAACATCAAGGATATTCTTTGCCATAGCCATCTTCAGCCTGCAAAAACCGGCAGGCACACACACACACACACACTGTTATCACATAAGCTAGTTATCTTTTTAGGGCTGCAGGTGGACACAGCGCTGCCGATCATTTGCTTTCGGAAAAGGGCTCTGCAATCAAACAACATGATACACTGCCCCATAGTCACTTCTGCAGTGGAGCACTCCGCTCGCATTGCACTATGTTTTTTACTGCTGTTTCATTAGTAAGAGTTATTCCCCCCACCTGACCCCATTGGTGCTGGAACAGTTTGAAAAGTGGTAGGGCCAAAGATGTAAGAGGTAAATTCTCCCCTATTAAATATATTAACATGATTGCAAAAACTGATAGGGCCACTTATGAAAGTGGTAGGGCCATGGCCCTAGTGGCCCCCACGTTCCGGCACCTATGCCTGACCCTCTCTCTCAGCATCCACCACCCCAACCCCCAAAACATAAGAGTGACACTGGGGTGCTCAATTCCCCAGTGTCATGATCAGTACACCACTGATGTCTTTGTGACCCCCCCCCAAACTACCGGGCTGCATGGTTCTTTCTTTCATGTTTTTTTCCCAATTTAAATATATCTATTGATATTCCCCCACTTGACCCTCCCTAACAGTGCCCATGACCCCACCCCAACCATAAGAGTGACACTGGGGGTGCCCAATCCCCCAGTGTCATGATGAGGAATCTTTCGTGCTCTCTACAGACTACAGAGTTGGTGAGGTAACTGGACGTGAGTGGCCTGGGGAGGGTATCCTTGATTTTGTCCCCCTTTTTTAAGCTGGGATAGTCCCCTCCCCCAATAAGGACAGAGCACGAGGAGACTGGCTGGGCTCAGACACTCTCTGGTGGGCAGCAGTGGCGGCGGCACCAGTGGCATGTCTGACAATGGTGGACTGCATCAAGGCTTCCTGGCGGTGGTTTCTTAGGGCTTCTCTGTGCTACTGGCTGGGGCTGCTAAGAGTTTGAGGAGTGCTGCTCCAGACTCAACAGCCTGCATCACTGCCAGGAAGCTGCACACCGCTCCCTGGGCCAAAAACTGGAGAAATTGGGCATCTGCTCCTCTTACAAGGTAACTGGAGCTAGCAGTGGCAGAACAGAGTGCTGAGCAGTGGGAGAGAGCCAGTCTTCAGGCAGCAGCAAGTGTCCCCGGAGCAGCAGCAAGAGTGCAGAGAGGCAGGTGACTAAGTGTGTGAGATGCTGCTGGCAGGGTGTGAAAGACGTGCTACCACAGAGTGGCTGCTGCCTGGAGAATTTCTCTCATGTTTATGGCTGTACACATATTAAAACAATTATAGTTTGCCTGTTATTTAATATGGCTTTTATGAGATGTTGATGTGCACATTGTGTGGAAAAAGTTTAATTTTAGTCACAGTGCATTGATATTTCTTAGTCCTTAAAAAATCATGAGCTCCTTATATAATTACAACGGACTGTCACAAAGTGGTTGCAACAATCACTTGGCAAAAGCCCACTGATTTGTGCCATATACAAATGGAGTTGGGGTCTTCTCTGTATGGTCACCAAACACATTGGAACCATGCAGCAAAGGTGGTGAGGGTCACCATCATACCTCTCAACCTCTGGCCTCATGAATCAGGGACAAGGCTTAAAAAAATCAGGGACAAAGACCCCAAATGAGGGACACATCTTAAAAATTTGTACTATGCACTCAGAAAGCTGATAGAATTAAAGGATTTGTGTTAAGATGCATTTTCTGAAGAAAACAAAGTCTGTAGCTTTAATGTTTGATATTATTTTGTGCTTTTAATCACCACTGTTCTGTTACGAAAACACAAATGTTATGAGGGACAGAGGAACATTTTGAGGCAGAATCAGGGACGTCCCTGAAAATCAGGGACAGTTGAGAGGTATGGTCACCATGCATTCCTAAGGCATAACAACCCTTGCTATACTGGTCCCACCATTGCTTACTACAGACCTACTATGTGCTGAGAGTGTGGGCGTTGCTATGCTGCTACCTAGAATAAGAAGTAGAGGTGAGCTCTGTGAAAATTGCTAAGTTGCTTCCAGTTTGGTTTATTGGTTCAGAGATTCCCTCAGCCTTCAGTAGCTCCTGTCACTATCAGTGTCACAGTTTTTTTTTTAAATAAAATAGTCACCTTTTCTTTTTAGAGCTATGCATGTCTGTGTGAATGGATAGGTGAGGTGTTAGACAGCAAGGCAGGCAGATGGGGAGTCTGGCCTGCAGCTTGACATTTGAGCAGGATTCAAAGCATGGAAGGCATGATGAGAGAGAGACAGAGAGAGAGAGAGAGAGATGTTATTTTCACAGTGAGCAATAATGGAACATAATTCATTTTCTTTAATAACCATCTGGCTCAGGCAGTTTTTGAGATCACTGCCACTCTGTCTCTAGTATTTCAGCACTGGGGGCCTTGGGGGAGACCAAGAGATTAACTCTTGATGGGAGTGGCAGCGGCAGTGTGAACTCCCTTCTGGTTTTCTCCTCCAGTACCAAATTCTCGGAAATAGGGTGGTAGTTAACAAGAGTGGAAAAGTCACCACCTCTATGGATGTGGAGAACTTTGGCCTCTTTCTACACTTGAGGGATAGCCCTAAGATGAAAAGAAAGCTTGAAAGGAGAAGACAGAGGTGCTCATATTACAGAAACAGAGAGGTACAAGAGAGTAGCATTCACTCCATTAGGGCTATGACCTCTGGAGGGATTTAGGAAGAGGAATGCTGAGACAGTGTCATGGAGGGTGATTGGTGAGAACCAGAAAGGGAGGAGGATAAAAGGCAGGATAAAGATGGGGTAAAGTGGGATAAGTAGAGAGAAAGAAAGGGACACAGGTAGTAAAGAATTTGTTGAAACAGAGGAAACTTGGGAGGGTTAGTAATGAGGGTGATTTTTTTACTTAAGCAAAATCCATCTTTGAAATGCAGAAACTATCTGTGAAATTTTGAAATTCTGTGGAAAATAGATGGATTTTTTCCATGGAATAATCAATTCCAAAGAACTTCAGTCTGTTCCAACAAATTGTTCATTTTCTCCACTGGATTTGGAATCCTATAAGGAAAAAAAAATGTGCAGCAGCACTGCTGAATGCAGAGCTTATTCTTTTCAGTGTTTTTGAAAATGTTTTGTATTACACAAATACTATGATACAGACATTCCATGGTAACTGTACTGATGCAGCAGCCTTACTAAGAGCCATTGAGGGACTGTGATCATTGCGGGACTACCCAAATGAAATCTATTCACTAGAAAATACCTAGGAAGTGTTGCACAGGGCTGGAGAGTTGGTGGGGAAACTGGAACGCCACGGATGGAACATAAACAACTTGAAAAATACAGTATCTCCAAGAACAGCCCCCAAGTGGCTGCAAAGGTGAGGATCAGGAGGGTGGGGGAAAGGGGAAAGACTATGTTGACAACACAGTATGCCTGGGGCATTTTCCATGGCATAGTACTATGTTACTGGTGCTATGCTATGGCTGAACTTTCATGGGTGTCACAAGCCAGGAGGTTAATGTGGTTTCCCCAAACATTTGCATCTTGACATATAGTAGCACCCATGGAGGCTCCTCCCCTCTGAGGAGTCAGACATTTCTGTATTGTAGATCATAGTGCTTGCACCACAGGGAGCATGTTTCCATGCTGGGCCTATGCTGCCACCAGTTGTGGCTAAGAATGAAACTCTATTATGTAGTAACAGAGAAAAAAAGTAATATAGTGAGGCTACCTTGTGGCTCAGTGGGAGTACATTATGCCACTATGCTGCCAACATGGGATCTGAAGCGAATCAGGGATGCTGGCAAATGCACAACCAACAATCAAGACATGCAGTGACTGTGAATTCTTGATTGGGATGGTTATTAGCCCCCTTCCACAGCCAAAGTGACCCCTGTGGTACGGCCCTGCAATGTTCTCCTTCCAGTCACAGTGGAAGATGCTTAACTGTGAGGTTCCTGAAAACTGGATGGATGCCATGGGTGGTGGGATGGTTAACAAGAGGGGAAGTAAAAACCCAGCCTCTGAATGATGACAGGCTGGTATACTTGGGCCCCACTGTGTTCAACCCACTTTGGTCCATTCAAGCCACTGGTGCCTGTCTTTGGATGCTGTTTGAAGTTGTATGTAGAGTATGCCACCCCCTGCAGACTGTGTGCCACGGAGGGGAAAAAATATTGGGGCAGCTGCACAAGTCAGGTTAATAGACACTGCTGGTTGCTGGCAGTCCCAAGGGGAGAGAAAGTAGTCTGGCTGGGGTGAAAAACCTTTATCCAAAAAGAGTTGCATAGTAATTTAAGATCAAATGGGTATCTTGGTCATCATGTCTGCCCACACCTCATGCTTCATAATGAAGAATGAATACAGTATGTATGCTGTGCATTACTTTCTATTTTGCTTTATTCTGTGAATTATAGCATCCATCTAAAATCCTGTAATCTACGGTATGCTGCAATTCTCAAAAGTAACATTTTGGGAACTACATCACCCAAAGTAACTGACTTAATTATGGAGGTGTATTTATCACAGTCCCTTTTGCACAACTTCCTTGTGGCATTTAACATCCCTCTTCAGTAGTTACTAACATCAACCTTGCAATATTCCTCTTTACATGGATTTAGAATTTCATCTTTGTCTCTAAATTCTACTATTATGCGAGTGTGTCTCTTTAAGATACCAAAGTTAAATCGAGTCAAAACAACACTCATCCACATGGTTATACTTAAACAGCACTTAATAAACGTGGGATTAGAAACAACAAAAAAAATATTCAGTCAAAAATTAGGCAGATGGCCTAAAATATAGTATGCTAATGTAATCCATCTTTAGAAGATGTTTTCAGCCAATTTAAAGTAAAGAGAGAGTGCTTTCCTTTCAGCATCCAACATGTCCAACATTTTCTTTAACTACCTTTTCTCTCATTCTCTATCCCCTTCCCCCAGGTTCAGCTTAGAAACCCTAACTAGAAACATGGAAACAAAGAAAACTGCCAACAGAAGAAGGCACCGTGGTTCACCCAGACTGCCCCGTGCACCCTAGGGTTTCATAATCATCTGGGATAAAAGTAAGGCCACATCCAGTTACTCAGTGCTCAGAACCAAAAACAGATACAAGTTTATAGTGAGAAGTTTTGGCTGAAACTTCTCTCCATTAAACGTGGGTCCATAACCATCCCCCCCCGTCCTTGCCAGTTCCCTTTATAAGCCATTTATATCTGTCCATCCCCTCTTGAATCCTTCCAACGTTTCCACACTGACCACCTCTGTGGGCAACAGATTCCACTTTTGCACCACGTGCCCCATGAAGAAAGGATCTGTGACGCTGGTGCGACATCCCCCACAGCAACGTCGACAGCGTCGGAAACCCATTGACACCCCTGACACTGACACATCCCTGCAATGACCAGCAACACCGTAACACCCAATGTGGGGAGGTTGTGCGGGGGGCTGTGCCCCCGCACCCCCCCACTTTAGATATCTAATTCCACGTCACACAGAGAGAGGAGTCAGATATATACTCCCCATCATCGCAAAGTCCATTGAAGTGAAATCTCCATCGCTGCTGATATAGGCATGGCAAGGCAAAATTTATTTAAAAAACGGCCAATCACAGATGCTCTGGGTGCTGTACAAAATAAATAAATACAACATCAAATGCATAATACATCACAAATTTTTAAAACACAAAATAAAAATTGAAAACCCAGCAAATAATTTTCAAATTCTACTGTGGTTTATAGTTTTATCCCATGAAAGCTTGGGAAAATAGGAAGACCTTCAGGCGGACCTTAAAAGTATCTACAGTGGGACCCCCCCCCAACCCCAGCTGGCAACAAATTCCAAAGAATGGGAGCTGCGACACTAAAAGCTTTGTCACCAGCAGATCTTAACCTCATTCTAGGAATGGCCAGGGGGCTCCCACTAGAAGAACGGAGAGGGCGGACAGAGAGAGCAGGTGCAAGAAGGTCTAAGATAACCAGGGCCCTGCCAGTGTAGGGCCATGTAGGTGAGAAGACCCACCTTAAAGAGGATTCTCCACCTTACCGTCAGCCAGTGCAATTCATGCAACACCGGTGTAATGTGGCAAAATTTTTGCTACCCAGTAAGTAACTGGACAGCTGCATTTTGCACCAGCTGCAGCCTGTGACCCTGAGGTAGAGTGTATTGCAGTAGTCAAGCCTAGATGTGACTATGGCATGTATCAAGGTAGGGAGGTCCAGAGGCGGAACAAGGGGCTTTATCCTGGCATTATTTCTGAGATGGAAAAAACAGGAACGAATCATGGAGGATATTTGTGCCTCCACAGATAAATTCCTGTCCAGAATAACTCCAAGATTTCACACCCAAGAGGAGGCCTTCAATGACACAGCTCTTAGAACAAGTCCAGTTTCTGAGTCAGAGGCCATCCTATCACGCACTCTGTTTGACTCCACCACCAATACCTCTGTCTTATCAGGGTTCAGTCGCAACCAACTGGAGGCCATCCAGTCATTGATCTCAGCCAGGCATATATTTAGCACATCCACTGCATTGGATGTTCCTAGGGCAAAGGAGAGATATAGCTGGGTATCATCGGCATAACAATGAAAACCCAAGCCATACTTCCTAATGATCCCTCCCAGGGGTAGCCTGTACACTGCAAACAACATTGGGGCTAATACCAACCCTTGAGGGACTCCGCAAGATAGGAGGCTAGGAGTGGATGAAGAATTCCCCATTACAACCCGTTGCTTCCTGTTGGTAAAAAAGGACTCAAACCAGTGGATGACAGTACCGGTGAGTCCGCAGAGCTCCCTAAGGCAGTCAAGCAACACACAATGGTCCACAGTGTCAAATGCCAAAGAGAGATCAAGGAGAACAAGAATTGTCTTATCCCCCCGATCTCTTGCCCTGAGGAGATCATTCTGCACCCGAACAAGCATGGTTTCTGTACTATGCCTGGCCCGAAATCCCGACTGGAAGGGTTCATGCAGCTCATGAGTCACGAGGTGCTCTCCCAACTGAAGCGCCACCACCTTCTCCACCACCTTTGCCAAAAATGGAAGGTTGGATATAGGACAGTAATTTGCCCTGACCTCCAGGTCCAAAGATGGTTTCTTTAGGAGGTGTCTCACTAGTGTCTCCTTCAAGGCATCTGGAAAGACCCCCTCAGATAGGGAACACCAGATAATCAGAGCAAACACCAGGCCAACGGAGTCAACACATCTCATTAAGAAACGTGTCGGCACCGGGTCCAGCTCACAAAAGGTGTCCTTCAGATTGGTTGCCACCTCAATGACCTCACTTACCTCCACTGGTCTAAACTCCCCCCAACCAGGCGGAGTGCACTCAGAACACATTAGGTGACCACTGCCAGCTACCACATTGCTGGCTGAAGAAGCCACCTTCCGGATCATGGACACTCTGTCCAAGAAGAACCGAGCAAACTCTTCACACTCTGTATTAGAAAAAACCTTCCCGGGCTGCAGACAAGCAGGATGGAGTAGCCTGTCCACAGCTCTGAAAAGTAAAGCTGGTTGGTTCTTCCTGGTGGCACTCTCCCTGGACAGGAACACTGCCTTAATATGGTTGATTGCTCCCAGTATGCATTGTAGTGCACACGCAGGGCCAATTTGTCCCCTTCCAAGCCGGATCTCCTCCAGCAGTGCTCTAACCTCTGACCCATCCTCTTCATCTCCCCGAGATCCCCGTCAAACCACGGGGACCTCAGATATGAAGATCTAGGTCATACACGGACAGCTGCGAGGGAGTTAATGGTGTCAGATAACACCCTATTATAGGTGTCAACCCCAGCACCAATTCCTCCGATGCATGCAACACACACACTAGATAATTGAGCTGCCGCCAGAAAACCCTCAGGGGTCAAGCCCTGTAAAGGGCGACAGCTCATCATCTCAGCAGGGGAAGGGCTTCCGGTGGGAGCCCCAAACATGAACTGCACCGTGCAGTGATTGGACCAAGATACTCGATCAATCCTGAGATTAGCAATCTCAAGCCCCAGTGAGAACACCAGGTCCAACATGTGGCCATCCCGATGAGTCGCTGCAGTAACAGCTTGTGTCGGGGCCCAGGGAGGACAAAGTCTGAAGAAAGTCATGACTACATCTAAGATATTCGTCATTGGCCCAAACATTGAAATCCCCCAGAAAAACACATCTGGGGGCTTCCAATGTTCCGCCGGCGACGAAGTCAGCAAACTCCTGCAGGAAGTTCCCCATCGGTCCAGGAGGGCGATAGATAAGGAAAATCCTGCAGCCCGCACCTGGACCCCCACGAACAGCCACACATTCAAATGAATCTGGAGTTCCCACTGGGTGCACGGTGAAGGCCAGACTGGATCTAAAACAGATAGCTACACCGCCACCCCTGTGTTCCACTCTGGGGCAGTGCACTACGTATACCCAGGAGGGACTGCGGCCTCAAAAACTGGGCCCGCATCATCCCCAACCCAGGTCTCCATAATGCAAGCCAGATCGACTGAAGAAATCAAGTCCGCTATAATTGCGGTCTTATTTCTAATCGATCTGGTACCTCACTGCCCTCAGGGGACTGGAAGGTGAAGCAGCCCCTCGGGTTACCTGACCACTCGGTCTGGTGGGTTCCCTGGAAACGGGCACCAACCACGTCTGGCCTCTCCCAGGTGCCCGTTGTAACCCAGGGTGCCTTCTGGACCCGACAACCCCTGGTGGTTGGGGTTTCGCTGTGGGAGGTTCACTGTGCCGGTGTCACCGTAGAGACGGCATACTGTGAAGGAATACTTTCTAATGTGCTTTTTAAACCTGCTCCCACCAATTTTCTCTTGTTCTCCTGGTGTTTATGTTGCCACTCTCTATGAACAACTTGCTTTTGTCCACTGTGTTTATTCCCTGCATTTATTCAGTTATTCAGTCAGGTCACCCCCATGTCTCATGAGAGTACATGTGTAGTTTCTGAACTGCATCCTAAAGCATCCTAGCATTCTACTTTGTTTTCCGATACTTTTTGTTACATTTCACTGTCGATTTAAGATCATTGGAAATCACCACCATCAGATAGCTTTTCCTCCTTAGTCACAGCAATAAGGCTGTAAAGAATGTAAAATTCAGCCATCGAAATTGCTGTCAAATGGCCATTTTGCTTCTGAAATGCTCTACGGAACTTCTTTTTAAATTCGCAGAATTTTGAAAAGCATCAGGCTGGTGGGGAGTCTGGCCTGCAGCTTGACATTTGAGCAGAATTCAAAGCATGGGGGCCATGATGAGACAGAGAGACAGAGAGAGAGAGAGAGAGAGAATGAGACTGGTGTGCTTTTTACAGTGAACAAGACTGGAACAGAATTCTTTTTTTTTTAATAACCATATAACTCAGGCAGTTTAGAAACATAGAATTTGATAGCAGATAAGGACCGCTTGGCCCACCTAGTCTGCCCATTTCCCTACCTAACGGATAAGCTGCAGATCCTAGTTAATCAACAGCCTACTTCCTCCTACTCCCCACTAGAATTGCCTTATGTCTGTCCCATGCATTCTTGAATTCCCCCACTGTTTTTGACTCCACGACCTCCTCAGGAAGGCTATTCCATGCATCTACAACCCTCTCCGTAAAGAAATACTTCCTCACATTACCTCTGAGCCGTCCCCCTTCTATCTTCAAATTGTGCCACCTTGTTCTTGCACATCTCTTTTTCTAAAAGATGCTACCCTCTTGGACTTTGTTGACTCCCTTGAGGTACTTAAAAGTTTCTATCATGTTCCCCCTCTCCCGCCTTTCCTCAAGGCTATACATATTGAGCTCCTTTAGTCTTTCCTCATATGTCTTCTGGTGCAGACCCTGCACCATTTTGGTTGCTCTCCTCTGAACAGCCTCCACCCTGTTTATGTCTTTGCGGAGATGGGGTCTCCAGAACTGCATGCAGTACTCCAGATGTGGTCTTACCAACTGTCTGTACAGAGGGATAAAAACTTCCTGTTTTCTACTGGTGATGCCTCTCCCTATGCATCCCAGTATCCCCCCAGCCCTCCTTACTGATTTCTCACATTGCTTGTCCACCTTTAGGTCATCTGATATAACTACCACCAGGTCCCTTTCCATTTTTGTTGTTGTCAGTATTTCACCCCCCCCCATTGTGTACTCTTCCCCTGGGTTTTTGTTTCCCAGGTGCATTACTTTGCACCTCTTTCATTGAATCTAAGCTGCCCTACATGTGACCATTCCTCCAACCTTGCCAAGTCCCTTCTCATCCTTTCCACCCCACTTTGTGTATCAACACTGTTGCAGACCTTTGTGTCATCTGCAAAGAGAGATACTTTTCTTTCCAGTCCCTCTGCAATGTCACTTATAAAGACATTAAAAAGGACTGGCCCCAGCACTGAACCCTGTGGTACCCTACTAGTAACCCCCCTTTCTTCACTGCGGACTCCGTTTACCATTACCCTCTGTGTCCTGTTGTCCAGCCAATGTTTTACCCAGGCTACCATCCTGGGACCCACTCCCAGGCTGGCTAATTTATTAATTTTTTGTGTGGGACTGTATCAAATGCCTTCTTAAAGTCTAGGTAGGCTGTGTCCACAGCCCTTCCCTGGTCTACTACTTTGGTCGCCCAGTCAAAGAAATCTATTAGATTCATCTGACATGACCTTCCTGCTGTGAATCCACGCTGCCTTGGGTCCTGTGCCCCACTGACCTCTAGGTGCTCAACAATTATTTCCTTCAGAAGTGATTCCATCATTTTCCCTACCACTGAGGTCAAACTGACAGGTCTGTAGTTTCCTGCCTCTGTCTTGCTCCCACGTTTGTGAAAGGGAATCACATCCGCCCTCTTCCAGTCCTCAGGTACCACACCATCCTCTCATGATTTGTTAAAAAGGATAGTCAGAGGTGTTACTGGTTCTCCCCTTAGTTCTTTTAGAATTCTGGGGTGAATACCATCAGGCCCCCTTGCTTTATCCACCTTCAGTTTTAGGAGTTCTTTCAGAACCCTTTCTTCTGTGAAAGGACTGATACCAACCCCCTTATCTAGAGTGCTTCTATTGACTAGATTAGGTACCTCTCTCTCCTCTTCCTTTGTGAATACTGAGCAGAAGTATTTGTTCAGTATCCCTGCTTTTTCACTGTCCCTCTCTGCCCAACCACCCTCCTCTTTTTTCATCCTCAGTATCCCTGCCTTAGTCTTTCTATGCTCCCTAATGTACCTAAAAAAGGTTTTATCCCCCTTCTTAACTGAGTTGGCTATCTTTTCCTCAGTTTGTGCCTTTGCTATTCTGACTGCACTCCCTGCTTCCTTCTGCTTTTACTGGTACAGTTCTCTGTCCTGCTCCTTCTATGTTTCCCTATACTTCCTGAATGTTATCTTTTTCTCCCTTACCTTCCCCGCCACTTCTTTTGAGAATCATAGTGTTTTTTTCTTTTGATTTATTTGCTTCACACTATGAAAAAAACTAAGTTGCTTCACAGGTTTGTTGCCTCTGTGATGGCAGTTGTGATGTTTCCCCATTGTTGTTCCTCTCCACCTTCTTGCCTGTTTGCTAGTGCTTTTCTGAGGTACTCTCCCATTTTGACAAAATCAGTCCTCCTGAAGTCCAGTACCTTCACTTTTGTATGGCTTGACTCTACAGCTAAGTTTATCATGAAACACACTGTTTGGTGGTTACTTGTTCCCAGATGTTAACCCACTTCTAGATCTGAGATCCTCCCTCTGTCCCCATTTGAGAGTACCGGGTCTAAAATTGCTCCCTCCGGAGTGGGTTCCAAAACTAGCTGTCTGAGGCATGTTCCCTGCAGGGCATCGAGAATGGCCCTGCTCTTGGATGTGGCTGCAGCAAAGGTGCACCAGTTAACATCTGGCATATTCAGGTCCCCCATCAGCAATATCTCCCCTTCCTCTGCCATCCTAAGGATGCCTTCTATCATTTCCTTGTCCATTTTGTCCTCCTGAGATGGGGGTCTGTATACAACCCCTGTGTGGATTGTGGTGCCATTTCCAGTCTCCAGGATGACCCACAGTGCCTCCTCTCCTCCCTGTTTACCCTTTATTTCCCCATTACTTTGATCCCTTCCCTTACATAGAGAGCTACTCCTCCTCCTCCTCTTCTACCCTCCCTGTCCCTCCTGTAGATTGTGTACCCTGGTATGCTTACATCCCAGTCATGGTTCTCTGTGTAACATGTTTCGGTGACTGCCACAATATCCAGGCATCCCTCTTCCATCAAGGCCACCAGTTCAGGGAGCTTGTTACCTAGACTACAGACATCGGTATTCATTACCCTCCATTTTTTGATGGCCTTATTCCTTTTCCCCCATCCCTGTCCTTACTGCCTTTTTCTCCATTTACCCCTGCCCTTCTCCTATCGACTGCTCTATCTTGGTGTTTTCCTCACTAACTACCCTGATTTTTTATGGGGATCTAGGATTTCCCTTCTCCTTTTCAGTGCCTCCCCTCTTGGCTAGTTTAATTGCTTGCCAATGAAGCATTTAAACCTATCCCCTAGGATTCGGTTTCCCCTCCTGGACAGATGCAGACCATCGCACCAGTATAGGCCTGTATCCCTCCAGGTGTAGCCCCAGTCCTCAGTGAAGCTGCAATCCTGAGCTCTGCACCAGTTTTTCAACCACTGATTGAATGCCATGGTGTGGAGTACTCTAGCCTCACCCATACCATAGACAGGCAGCACCTCCGAGAAGGTTACCATGCGTGCTACTTGTCTAAGGCCCTTCCCCAACTCCACAAACTCCTCCTGCACTGCTCTAATCCCTTTCCCAGCCAGGTCATTTTTCCCTAGGTGGCCAATAAACATCCAGCTCCCTCCCCCATGAAGCTGCTCCCGTGATCCTGAGGATTCACTCCCAGTCCCTCCAAGCCATGGCGCCAGGTAGGCACTTTACTTCCCTCTCCCCTCCCTCCAGTTCTACCCTTCTAATAATGGAGTCCCCCAACAGGAGTTGTTTCTTTCCCCTGTGGGGTCCCATGCCACCCTCCTGTGGGTCTCCTTTGTGGAGGTTCTCAGCATTCTCCTTGGTCTCCACTGTGGGTGCCTCCATAGAGGAACCTCACTCTGCCAGAATGGCATAAGTGTTGTGGAGAGGTACAACTGGAGGGATGTGCCTCTGTTCCACCACCCTCACCCTCCCTGAGTCCATTGTGGTCCAACCGCTCCTCTTTCTTGGCAACCTCTGAGGCAGCGGTGGTGGCCCTGGTGGTCCCTGGGTGGGAAAGGAGGTCCCCCAAATCCTGGCCAACTCAGCCTGAAGATGAGAAGCCTCCTCCCTTAGCCCAGAGAGGTGCCTGTAGATGAGACAACACTGCATCCTCCAGAACGTCTCCCAGAAGACTGCTGCTCTATAGCCACTGCACTGCACCACTCCCATCATGTCTTTATTTGTGGTCCCTTAACTGTTGTTTTGTTGTTTTTGAGTTCACTGCCCTTCTGTCTCTAGTATTTCAGCACTGGGAGCCTTGGGGGAGACCAAGAGATTAACTCTTGATGGGAGTGGTAGCGGCAGTGTGAACTCCCTTCTGGTTTTCTCCTCCAGTATCAAATTCATAGAAACAGGGTGGTAGTTAAAAAGAGTGGAAAAGTCACCACCTCTGTGGATGCAGAAAATGTTGGCCTCTTTCTACACTTTAGGGATAGCCCCAAGATGGAAAGAAAGCTTGAAAGGAGAAGACAGAGGTGCTCATATTACAGAAACAGAGAGGTACAAGAGAGTAGCATCCACTCCATTAGGGCTTTGACCTCTAGAGGGATTTAGGGAGAGGAATGCTGAGACAGTGTCATGGAGGGTGATTGGTGAGAACCAGAAAGGGAGGAGGATAAAAAGGCAGGATAAAGATGGGGTAAAGTGGGATAAGTAGAGAGAAAGAAAGTGACACAGGTAGTAAAGAATTTGCTGAAACAGAGGAAACTTTGGAGGGGTTAGTAATGAGGGTGATTTTTTTTACTTAAGCAAAATCCATCTGTGAAATGCAGAAAATATCTGTGAAATTTGGAAATTCTGTGGAAAATAGGTGTATTTTTTTTCCCATGGAATAGTCAATTCCAAAGAACTTCAATCTGTTCCAATAAATTATTCATTTTTCCACTGGATTTGGAATCCTATAAGGAAAAAAATGTTTAACAGCACTGCTTAATGCAGAGCTTATTCTTTTCAGTGTTTTTTAAATTGTTTTGTAGCACACAAATACTGTGATATAGACATTCCATGGTAACTGTATTGATGCAGCAGCCACCTTACTAAGAACCGCTAAGGGACTGTGATCATTGCAGGACTGCCCAAATGAAATCCATTCACTAGAAAAGAACTACAAGTGTTCCACATGACACGGGATACAGGGTTGAAATAGAAGGCAAGGAAAAGCTGGGGGATGCGTGGGAGGCAATAAAAGGAGGAATTCTGTGTGCCACTGAGTGGTACGTTAGAAAGGTGGGAAACAGCAAACGAGGAAGGAGGCCAATTTAATTCTCTAAAGAGGTGGTAAGGGTAATGGGGAGAAAAACAGGGCATTCAGGGCATACAAAAGAACACAAGGAAGGGAGGAAAGGGAAGAATACAGGGAAAAGCTTAGGGTGGCAGGGCAGACAATCAGGAGGGCAAAGGTGAAAGCAGAAGAGAAGATAGCGAAAGAGGCCGGAAGGGGAGATAAAAAGTTCTTCTGACACCTAAGCGAGAGAAGAAAAAAAAAGGTACAGTGAGACTTAAACGGGAGGGGGGAGCACTAGTTAAGAGAGACGAGGAAAAAGCAGATTTTCTGAACAGGTATTTCTGCTCAGTTTTTACAGTCAAAAAAGAGGGGAGGGGACCAGAAGAGCAGGGGAAGGGCACCGACAGTAGGGTGGTGGACACTAGCTCTTTCACGGACAGCAGCGTACTGGAGGAATTGAGTAGGGGCCAGATGCCATACATCCAAGGGTGCTCCGGGAGGAGCTGGTGGCACCACTGATGAGGCTGTTTAACTTGTCTCTGGACACGGTGAGAGATCCAGGAGACTGGAAAAGAGCAGACATGGTGCCACTGCACAAGAGTGGAGGGAATGAGAAGCTGAGTAACTATCACTCGATTAGTCCTACATCAGCAGTGGGAAAGCTATGGAAATACTCTTCAAAGAAAGGTTAGTTCAATACCTGGCAGAAGGTGGTCTTCAGGACAGGCAATATTTATTTATTTTATTTAAAAGTTGATAACCGGGAAAAGCACCACTGAGCAGAGACTCGTTTCCAGGTGCAACACAGGGAAAGGCAACATGGGAAAACAGTACGTTTATATATGACGAAAAACACATCAGCAACAAGAAACAAGGGTCACGGTTACAAGACCCATAACAGCAGGTAACATCAAGGTACAGGGGTACAACATTAAAACAAACAAAAAAATGTTTATCCACAGATACCACCACAGTCCAGTTGCAGGGCAGGCTGTTGTACCAAATAATAAATAATGGATCTGGGCAAAAAGAAATACAGAGAGCAAGGCACACTTACAACAGTGGGGTTCCTATTGGACAGGGAGATATGGCTGTTGGGGGTTTGCAACTGTAGGTGACTGATTAACTAACACTTAGGAGGTGGGGCTAGGGTATGCAGGGAGCACCGTGGGTGAGGCAGAAGTCTCAGTAGCCCTTTGTGTGAGAAGAGGGAGGAGGATAGTCTGAGGTCAGAGGTGAGTTTATTCCAGAGAGAGAAGGGAAATGAAAGAAGAAAGCAGATTGGCCAGATGCAGAGAGGGGGCATGGGATGGCAAACATAAGCGGATCCAGGTGATGAAGGGAGTAGGTGGATGAAGCAGCTTGGGAGAGGCAGGCAGAGAGGTAGGTAGGGAAGGTTCCAAACCAGAATTTTGCCACAAAGGAGGCACAGTAAACCATTCTCCTGTGGGACAGGGGCGCAAGGGCAGAGTACAGGAAACAGTGGTGGGTAAGGGGTGGGGGAGGCGGTGGCGAAGCGGCAGAAAGAGTTCAGGAGGGTGTCTAGTCTGGTAAGTGAAGATTGAGAGGCAGTACCACAAACCACATCAGCTTAATCGAAGATGGGAAGGATAATTTGGTAACCAACTCATGGCGGATGGGGAGGGGGAGGATGGCCTCATGTTGATAGAGGACAGCCAGTCTGGGGTGCAATTTAGTGCAGATGGCATCAATGTGGTTAGAGAAGTGCAGATGGCGATCCAACCAAACTCCTATATATTTGAAAGCAGTTACATTCTCTAGTGGAGAGCCATCCATGGTTGTGAAGATGGGAGAGGACTGGAGGATGGCCAGTTTTTGTCTGGAGCCAGATGTCATGGCCGCTGTTTTTTTGGCGTTAAGCTTGAGTTTGTTTTTCTGGAACTAGTACTGAACTCTACTGAAGTCTTCTTGGAGGGGGGGGACTATACACTGATGCTGATGGCAGAGGACCTGGAAATGAAAATAATGGTCTCATCTGATAGGACCGAGGATTAAGCCTTGAGGGAACACCAGAAAGGATAGTAAGAGGGGAGAAGAGAGCATCATCTATTTGAACCGATTGCTGCCTGTCGTGAAGGTAAGAACAGAACCAGTTTACAGCGGATTCTGCAAGGCTAGTCATACTAAGGTTTTGAAGCAGTAGGGGGTGGGAGGCAGAATCAAAAGCCTTGGCAAGGACAATTAAGATGGCAGAAGTAATGTGGCTTTGATCGATAGCTGTAAAAATCAAATCCATAACTCGCAATAGTAAGGAAGTGGTCGAATGTTTTTTTCTAAGGCCAGACTGTACTGGAGATAGTATGTTGGTAGTGGCCAGGAATTCAGACAACCTAAAGTAAATAAGGGATTCTTGAAGTTTGGTGAGTGAGGGGAGGAGGGAGATAGGTCTATATTTTCTGGGTGCAGAAGGGTCATCTCCCTTGTGGAGGGTTAAGACTTTGGCAGATTTCCAGGAATTTGGGACAGTGGAGCTGGAGAGAGAGGTTTACAATGTGAGTGAGCGGGGCAGAGATGTGGAGAAGCCTGGGGTGGAGACCATCAGGGCTGGACTTGGTTGGGTTAAGGGCAAGGAGGGCAGTGTAGATTTCGAGGGGGGAAGGTAGGAACTGGATGTTTGAGAGCAACCTAGGAGCATCCAAAAGGACGGGGGGGTTGGGAGATTGATTTTTGAAGAGAACGCATGTGGCAAAAAAATTACTGAAGGACTCAGAGACTGATGCAGGGTCAGAGACTGTGGCATCATCAACTTTGAGAACAGGGGAGGCTTGATTGGTAGGCGGGTCAAAGAGTGAGTAGAGTCCTTTCCAAAAGGAAGCTGTCGTTTGTTTATCTTGCTGCAGGTGTTGCCTAAAGTAGCTTGCCCTGGAGAGGCGGATGGCCTTAGTGCAATTCAGGACAACACAGGTTCACGGAGGAAGATCATGCCAGATGAACCTAAATCTAATTCTTCAACTGGGTGACGAAAGTGAGAGATTTTATGGGGGGGGGTGTGAGTGGATGTGGCCTATCTGGACTTAAGCAAAGCCTCCGACACCATCCCTCACAGGAGGCTGCTGAGCAAGTTGAGCAGCTTAGAGGTACGGAAGAAAATAAAATGGGTGGAAAATTGGCTTTGGGACAGAAGCCAAAGGGTGGTTGTAAATGGGATTCACTCCAGGGAGGAATGGGTGACAAGTGGGGCACCCCACGGGTCAGTATTGGGGCCGATACTGTTTAACATCTACACTGGCGATACTGCGGAAGAACTTAATGGGAAGGTGTGCCTATTTGCGGATGATGCAAAAATCTGCAATAGGGTGGACACACCAGAGGGGTGGAACAAATGAGGGAGGACCTAGTAAAGCTGAAGAGGTGCTTGGAGAGCTGGCAATTAAGATTTAACAGAAAGAAATGCAAAATAATGCACATAGGGCACAAGAATCCGAAGACAGCTTACACACTAGGAAGAGAGGAGGTTCTGAAAATGCAGCACGAGAGGAATCTGGGGATCATCATCTCAGATAATTTAAAAGAGGCAAATCAGTGCAATAAGGCAGTGGGTAGGGCAAATGGAATGCTGGCTTGCATAGGAAGGGTAGGAAAAGAGAGGTGATCATGCCCCTATACAGGTCCATGGTATGTCCACATCTGGAGTATGGGGTGCAGTTCTGGAAACCTCACCTACAGAAAGACATAGATAGGGTGGGGAGAGTCCAGAGGAAGGTGACCAAAATGGTGCAAGGCATGCAGAAGAAGACATATGACGAGAGGATGGGGGAGCTAAACCTGTATTCCCTTGAAACAAGGAGGGAGAGAGGGGATATGATTGAAACTTTAAATACCTGAAGGGAATAAACAAGGTGAAGGGAGCATCTTTAAGGTGAAAGAAACCTCCAAAAGATGGGGACATAGTTTAAAACTGGAGGGTGGAAAATATAGGGGAAATACAAAAGGGCACTACTTTACAGAGTGGGTGGTGGGCCCAAGAAATAAGCTACCAGAGGGGCTGATGGATGCAAATACTGTGGGGGAGTTCAAGAGGGCATGGGATAAATACAAGGGATTAAACTATAAATGGAGGGACAAGTAAAGTGAAGGGAAAGAGGGGATAGGAAGCTACGGGGAGGGCAAAGGGGGGGAGTAGGATGAAAGGATCAGGGATTCATATGGAGGGGATGGGGCAGACTAGATGGGCCGATGGAGTCCTTTTCTGCCTACACATTTCTATGTTTCTAAAGGGCTGGAGAATTGGTGGGAAAACTGGAATGCCATGGATAGAAAATAAACAATCTGAAAAATACTATAGCTCTAAGAACAGCCCCTAAGTGGCTGAAAAGGTGAGGATCGGAAGGGCGGGAGAAAGACTGCACTGACAACACTGTATGCCTGGGGCATTTTCCATGGCATAGCACTATGTTACTGGTGCTATGCTATGGCTAAACTTTTATGGGTGTCACAAGCCAGGAGGTTAATGTGGTCCCCCTAACATTTGCATCTTGACATATAGTAGCACCCATGGAGACTCCTCCCCTCTGCGGAGCGAGTCAGACCTTTCTGTATTGCAGATCTTACTGCTTGCACTACAGGGAGCATGTTTCCATGCTGGGCCTGTGCTGCCAGCAGTTGTGGTTATGATGTGGGGTCATAAGAAGGCTACGTTGAAAATCTGGAATAAAATTATTAACAAACTACAAAGTTATGAGCCTGCGTTGATTTTTGCAAATGCAGGCTCGTAAGTTTGGTAATATTCAATATTTTTACCCCAGATTTTCAACATAGCCATTTCTTTATAGCACCTCATGAATGTAACAGCTGTCATTTTTCAGCTTCTGCCCAAAATGTGTTTTTGTATCCCGAAAGTTGATTTTGCAGTCCCTGCACAAAATCACCTTTAAGCCAGGAGTTGAAGCATTTTGTTTGCCTGTCTTCATGAGGTAGGGTCATAACAAGGCTATGTTAAAAATTTGGTGTAACAATATTACAAAACAGCACATTTATATAAATGCAGGCTTGCAACTTTGGTAATTTACAATATTTTTACCCCAAATTCCTCAGCTGCAGCCCTATCAGCTCTGGCCAGAATTAGTTTTACCTGTGGCCATCGTACAGCTTGCAAATATGGTACCCCTTTGTAAAACTTTAGGACAACATTTTGAACACTTTTGAATAAGGAAATGTACTTCATCTTATACATCACTTGTTGTATATGGTATCACATGCAGCTGTGGCATCATTTTTGTGGGCAAAACTACTCAGCTGGTTCAAGAGCTCATTCTCGCTCCCTCCTGCACTAGCCAGCTATTAATAATTCTGCTTCTTCTTTTGGCCCCACTAGGGATCCCGGAGTGATTTGGGCACTACCACTGAAAAGCGGCGCTCAACCGCTGCCACTCCGACTCCTCACAGGACTTCTGCCCGCCTCCCTGGAACTCACCCCCAGATCCTGAACACAGGTACGAGTGCCTAACTCAGTGGGAGTGCCATACCTTGCGGCTGTTCACAGATTGGTGCAGCGTCGCTTCCAGCGGCCCATGATTGGACAGGATAGCCTCTGCACCTCAGCCATTGGTGCGCTCATGGACTGCTGCCAAATCTGCATTTTCTCTGCCAGCCAAAGTATTTCGCTACTTGGGTTATTTTTTTCCCGCCCCCACCACCCCCTCCCAAGCCTCCTTTAAATACACTCTCGCCCCTCCCACCTCTGGACTGCTAAACCTATTTGATACAGCACACCCAGCCTCATCCAATCCTCCTTGCCTAAACTGAGCACCTAACCTGCTGCTTCTTTATTTTTTCTAGCTCTTCCTCAGTGCCCACTCTCAGCCTGTCTCTTTCCTATTCCTAAACTTGACTGTAGATCCCTCCCTCCCTCTCTGCCCTCTAGCACTCTGAATCTAGCCTAAAGCTACAAAGTAAATCACCTATTTACCAGCTAGCAGTTAAAGCAGGATAGCCACACCAAACAAACTACCATGGGGTACAACTACATACTACTACTCCTCACTACCTCTTTTGGCATTGCTGGCACCACATTCGAATTTGGACCCCAACCTCCACACTCTGAAACCTCTTTGGGGGCATGCTGGATAAAAAGCATACACATGGCCACTACCACTTCTGGTAACATTAGGCTCCCCATCCCCCACACCTCCCATACACAGTTATCACCAAGCTAGCCTCCCCTTCCGTAACCTTAACAGTTAACTCCCCCTCTAATTTAACACAGGTGTCTAGGCACCCCCCACCTGAAGCGCAAGTGACAGAAGACATGAGGGAAGATAAACATCACCCTCTCCGCCAGAAAGGTTATCTTCATGCTACTTCTACTCTCTGGCAATGTTCACCTAAACCCTGGACCAACAACCCTGAGGAGCAGGGAAGCCTGCTCAGTGAATGGCCTAAAGATAGCATTGTTAAACATCTGCAGCCAAACTGCAAAATTCGACCAGTTCCAGGCTTGGATTACCATTCACACCCCAGACATACTCTGCCTAACTGAAACTTGGCTGTCAAATAGGATCAAAAATGGTGAGGTGACCATTGAAGGATTCCAAATGTTTAGACTCAGTAGAATAGGCAAGAAAGGTGGCAGCTGCCTCTTGTATGCTAGAGACTCACTGAGTTGCTCTGTCCTCCCCATCTCCAAAGCTGTGGAGGATTATGAGTTACTAGTGGAAAAAATACAAGCCAGGCTAAATGGCAAGACCCTTACCGTTGCCACAACCTGCCTGCCCCCCAAAAAAGCCAAAGAAGGCCTTCCTCTGGTTATGCAAGAAATAAGCGCACTCAAAAAGATCTCAGAACTCATCTCGACGGGTGACTTTAACATTTACTGGTTATGTAAGGAGGCGACACCTGTCAGAGACCTAATCACCTCCCACAATTTCACACAACTCGTAACTCACCCCACCAGGCAGAACTACAAGGCTGGTACCAGCACCCTAATTGACTGGGTCCTAGCTAGCACACCAACTCAATTCTCTGAACTCAGAGTTCTCCCGGACGTGCTGAGTGACCACTCTCCGATCTCCTTTCTTTGGACCACTAAACTTGCCAAAATCCCACCACACCTCATCAAGAGCAGGGTCCTTCAGAAAGGCAAACTTGGATCCCTCAAATTGGCTCTGTCTGCCTACAACTGGTCCCGCATAAACAAGGCACCTATGCTGGACCAGGCACTCAGTTTTTTCATGGAAGGTTTCAACTCCATCTGTGATATCTATGCTCCATGCACTAAATGGAAAATTTGGGGGGCGGAAAATGGCTGGTTGGATGGTAAGCTCCTCTCCCTCCTAAAAGAAAGGGACTGCCTCTGGGCAAAAGCCTTAAACTCAGGTTGTAAGCATGACCTACAATGTTACAAAACCGTAATAAATCAGTGCACAAAACTTACCTGGCTCACGAAAGCCAACTTCCATAAGACCCAGCTCAACAACGCTTGGGGAGATAGAAAGAGGTTTTGGGACAACCTCAAGAACACCCTTGGTAAAGACCAGAAGCAGAATCCTACAATGCTCAATATTAATAACGCACCCTCCACAGATCCGCTAGCCATTGCTGATGCCTTTTACCAGGCCTTTACTGGCCTGTCCCCAGTACTGCCCCCAGACTACATTCTGCCGGTGGAGGACCAAGGTTGCGCCAACCTGACCACAACTAACCACCCAGCTTTCTACTTTAAGAAGGTGATGGCAAAGGAAGCCCAAATGATGGTCAGAAAAGTCCTACGCAAAACTAGGTTGGGGAGTGATGGGCTAGACATAAAGTTACTATCTCTGACCCTTGATGTTCTGATCATACCCATAACAATGCTATTTAATAAATCCTTGGCCCTAGCCCAATTCCTGGAAGTATGGAAGCAAGCCCTGGTAACTCCAGCACACAAGAATGGTGATAAGGCACTGGTATCAAACTACAGGCCAATTTCTATCCTCTCCCCACTATCCAAAGCTCTGGAAAAAATTGTGGCAAATCAACTCACAGAATACCTCAACAAGTGCAATCTGCTCTGCCCAAACCAACATAGTTTCAGGCAAAAACACAGTACCACCACGGCACTGCTGGAATACTCTGATTATGCGCTCAAGGCGCTGGATGAAAACAAATTGGTGGGGTCCATCTTCATTGACCTCACCAAAGCCTTTGACACCGTCAACCACCCTCTACTAGTACTCCAGCTCCAAAGACTGGGAGTGGCTCCAAACACCCTGAACTGGTTCAACGACTACCTATCACACAGGAGTCAGCTAGTCAAAATCGGGCAGATGTTATCCAGCTCCAGAGATGTACTCCTAGGAGTTCCTCAAGGATCAATTCTAGGACCCTTACTTTTCAGCCTCTTTGTTAATGAATTACCCATGGCCTGTGACACCAAACTCATCCTGTATGCAGACAATGCCATGCTGCTGAGCAGAAGCACCTCCCAGGCTGCCCTACAAACAGAACTACAGACCTCTTTCAACAAACTCGAGGACTGGTTCTGTAGGCAAAAGCTGCTACTGAACTACAAGAAAACCAAGGCCATGCTTCATTCTAGCCCCTACAATAAATGCAGGCACACTCCCCTCTAAATCACCAATAATGCTGGTGAGACACTGAGCAGGTACAATTGTTCAGGTACCTAGAGGTCACCATTGATGACTCTCTCACTTATACGAACCATATTGACTCCCTTGTCAGAGTGGTAAATACGAAGATTGGGGTCCTCTATAGACATAAGAAATCCCTCACCCTGGAAGCACTCCGAATCACAGTCTCCAGCTCCATACTCTCCACGACAGATTATTGGCTAGTGGTCTATGGAGCTGCACACTGATACAGCACTCAACAGGGTCCAAATTGCACTAAATAAGGGATGCCACCTGACCCTGTGAGCAGATCAATACACTCATACTTGAACCCTGTATGAGCGTACAAACTGGCTTAACCTAAAAGACAGGATCAAATACCAAACTTGTCTCCTGTGAAAGAAGGCACTCCTCGTAAAAAACCCACCCTGCATAGGAAACCTGTCCGAGGCTTCTTTCTCATCCCACATCACCAGAGGGAGGAAGAATGGAGCACTGTCCATACCATTCTGGTGAACCTCACTTGGGCAGCATACTTTCTCCTACCGAGCCCCCCTCTGGTTAAATGAACTCCCGTTGAAACTACAAACAAACAGCCTGCCTCATTTCAAAACAGGCCTCAAACAGCACCTAATGTCTAGCTCAAAATGCACCTGCTTCTCAGGCCCTATTTGAAAGACTAGCCTACATCCAAGGTAGCACCCAGCACGGAAACCTATAAAACCCTTGCCCCCATCCCAGCCTAGCCAGGGGCACAAGTAAGATATTAATCCTCTTTACCGCTCTTGGTACTGCCCTTCTCAACCCCCCTCTCCCACTTTCTCAACCACAGTCTATCAATGGATTTTGGTGGTCTCCAGGGCTGAGCTACCCAGGGTAACATCTTAGATGTAGCTTGTATCCTCTTACAACCACTTTGTTTTTCTCCTATTTGTCGAAAATTCTTATGTAACTGCTCTTTAATGCCTAATGAGTTGAACCCTGTAACCACTGTATTTGTGTTTTGTCTTATTGCCCACCCTGACGTGGAACCTTTGTAAAAGAGCTCACGCTCAAAGGTCTTTCCGATATTACAAATAAATAAAATAAATAAATAAAAATGCTAAAGTGGACTCTCTTCTTGGGTGCCATTTTCAAGAATATCATGCACAGGACCCAAGGTACGTGAAATTCTGCATCTTTGAACATATAAAACCTCTGCCCAGAGGTGGTGACAGAGTGAAGCGGTTGCTTCTACAGGAATCTAGATGGATCTACGTTTTACAAGCCTTAACACTTAAGGGTCTCAATAGGGAGATGGACTACTCTGTATACTTGTA
Organism: Neoceratodus forsteri; assembly: GCA_016271365.2. Lineage (NCBI taxonomy): Eukaryota > Metazoa > Chordata > Ceratodontiformes > Ceratodontidae > Neoceratodus > Neoceratodus forsteri. The sequence goes on from CM057456.1 coordinate 179,595,786, forward strand.
GCTTGTGAATCGTACAACTGAGTTCCATGTGTCTATTAATCTGCCTCCCCATTAATTTGGACAGTGTATGTATATATTTAGACTTTTTTGTTTACTTGTATTAGCCTCATTCTCTTGTCTCAACATGATCCCTCATCTGTCAACTTGGATCCTGCAAATTCATCATTATACACAGGGTTTTAAATAATTGATTAGCAGTTTTTTCCTTGGGACAATATTAACTGTACAGATAGCATTTATACAGGTTTTCTAGAAGCGTTATGTTTGTTAAACACAGTGAGGCAAGTGCTATGCATTTTCACAATGTTTTAGAACTTTTATGAGCAAAACACTAATCAATTTTTAGAGTTAAATAAAGCCCTGATACATCATCACCACCCACTGCACCAACCACATTCCTATTTCTCTGGCACAGAGGTCCATGTCCTCTCCTATTCCAAGGTCTTTGGTATTGGGCAAGCATTTAGCATCCTCATGACTCCTTCCAAACATTGTCCATTGCCAATCTGTTCCCCTCTATACCTCTTTTTATTTAAAAATTGGTAACCGGGAAAGGCACACTGAGCAGAAGTTCATTTCCAGGTGTGACCCGGGTGAGAGACACAATATATAATACGAATTACATGGCAAAAGAACAATTAAATAATTGGATAAGGTACAGAAAAGCAGATATTGTACACAACAAAAACTGGAGGCAGTATCAGAAGAGTATATACAAAATTGCAGAGGGAAAATTAATACAGTGGCGTGCAACACAGTTCATGATTGATTTGATGAATTCATTTTAATTTTTTTATTTTAGTCTTTGGTAAGCAGGTAAGGCCCACTAGGTATAAGTGCCTGTTTTCAGGGGCAACCTGGCAGCACTGGGGGGTTAAGTGACTTGCTCAGAGTTGCACAGTATGCAAGTGGAGGTTGTGAAAATCAAACCAAGGTCTGGTCTGCTGGATGTACCAAGCTCGTTCACAGCTCATTACTCTATCCTCTAGGATATACTGCCAGATCACAATTACAAATTACAGTAGCAAAGGACAAAATTCAAATAAACTAGACAAAGTGCAGGAAGGGCATGGAGAAGTCTAATTCATACAATTGCAAGCAGACAGCAAGGGGCTGAGTAGGTAATTCACTGCCCTTAAATTTCACTGTTTTGTCCGCTCTGACATTTTCACAGCAGTTTAATTTAGCTGAAGTGCAAGGGAAAGTTAACTTGTCACTTGCAGTATATATTTTCACTGGCACATAATTTTCACTGAATTTTTAAAATAGTGAATATAGCTAAAATTTTATTCCAGCGAAAATAATGTCTTATACAGTAGTGTGGAGAAAGAGGTAGCTTGCAGAAGGGGTGGTGGGGTTTGGCTAGGGGGGATGCAGGAAGGGGATGGAGGATGGGGGATGACAAGAACAACTAGTGGGAGGTAACATTTGGAGTTGGGATTTCAGGGCAGGCATACAGGAGGAGTGGCAAATATTACAGGGAAGCAGATTCCAGAGAAGAGGGAGCTGGTAGGAAAAAGCTGACTGACCTGAGCAAATGTATGGATAGGGAAGGGAGAAAGTATGAGAATCCCTAAAATGAAGGGAATACCTGGACGGGTTTGCAGGAGATAGACAGGAGTTAAAGTACCATGAGGGAGAGTTCCAAACCAGAATTTAACAATGAAAGAGAGGTTATGGACCTGACGCCTAGCAGGTAGGGGTATGAGGGATAGGGAACAGTACAGGAGACAGTGATGAGTTGGGGGGGGTTAGTGAAATGACAGAGTTCAGTAAAGTGTCAAGCCTAGAAAGGGAGGTTGCAGGAGCAGAGCTGTAGACAATCTCAGCATAGTCGAATACAGGCAGTATAGTCTTGGTGACCAGATCACGGCGGGTTGGTAAAGGGAGGTAGTCTTTATGGCGACAGAGGGCACTAAGTTTAGGACAAAGTTTGGCGCAAATAGAATCAATGTGGACAGAGAAGTCAAAGCTGCTGTCCAACCAGACCCCTAGGTACTATAAGGAGTAAACTGTGTCCAGGGTAGAGCCTTCAAGGGTTGTGAATGTGGAGTAGTTAGGAGATTTGAAAAGTCACTGTCTAGAACCAGAGAGCATATAAAGTTTTTTTTGGAATTAAGTTTGAGCTGGTTTTGCTGAAACCAATGCTGCACCTTATTGAAGTCGTGTTGCAGGGGGGCAGTCACTTTGGCAGGGGTTGGTCTGGAGAGGTAAATCATGGTGTCATCAGCATACATATGGATTTGGGAAGGGGAGCAGACAGATGGGAGGTTATTTATGCATAAAGAAAATAGGATAGGGCTAAGAATCGAACCGTGGGGATGCCAGTTATAACAGGGATGGAAAGGGAGATGGAGCTTCTGACTTGCACAGATTGTAGTCTTTTGTGGAGATAGGATCAGAACTAGTTTATGGCAGATGGTGCCAGGATGGAGGAATGAAGCTTTTGGATAAGAAGCGGATGGAAAACAGAGTCAAAAACTTTTGCAAGGTCCATAAAAACGGCAGCAGTGACTTGGCCTTTATCTATTGCAGACTGAATATAGTCAGTGACTCGAAACAGGGAGAAGACCATAGCATGCTGCTTCCTGAAGCCTGACTGGTAAGGTAAGAGACAGTCTGAGGCAGTAAGGTATTCCAGGAGCCTAGAGTAAATAAGGGACTCAATTCAAGTTCAATTCAGTTCAAGCTTATTGTAGGAAAACTCCACTATGCATGCTCATTCACAAGGAGATCCTAGTATGTAAAAGGCAAACATAAGTAGACTTACATGAAATAAGGCACATAACAAAAATAGCGTACAAAAAAAAAAATCTTACCCGAGAGGTACAAAATTTGCATTCAACAATGGAATTCGTTGGTCACAATATCTAATCAGAGAAAAGATAAAAGGTTCTGGCAGGATACTACAATAATGAATTTACATAATGTAACAATGTGACAATCTACGGTAGAAGACGTAAGAGACAAGGGATGCAGCAGGAGGATGAGCAGGAATGCGCAGAGACGTGAGATAGTTGGTCAGGAGAGTAATAATAATAATAAATAATAATAAAATGTATTTATTATAGCGCCTTTCATATATCAAACACTGTACATTTAAAATAAAAACAAAATACAATGAATACAATAAAATCAAGAAAATCCAGAGTAGGCTTTCTCCGACAAAAAAGTCTCAAGAGCCTGCTTGAAACACCCAACCGTCCTGCACTCCTGAAGCTGATGAGGCAGAGAATTCCAGAGGATAGGTGCCACAAAACCAAAAGCACGCGCACCAGATGACTTTAAACTCACCCTCGGAATCTCCAGCAACCCCTCTTCAGCCGAGCGGAGCTGTCGCAGAGAGGTGTAAGAGACCAGGAGCTCTTTCAAGTAATCAGGGCCCTGTCCATGTAGGGCTTTGTAAGTCAGTAGACCTACCTTAAAGGTGCTCCGCCACTGAATAGGCAGCCAGTGCAGACCGTGTAGCACAGGGGTAATACGAGTTCTTCTAGATGCCCCAGTCAAAAAACGTGCTGCCGCGTTCTGCACTACTGCAATCGGCGGATATCAACCCCAGGGAGCCCTAAGTAAAGGGAGTTGCAGTAATCAAGGCGCAATGTCACAAAGGCGTGGACCAAACCAGGTAGGTCGCTGGACAAAACAAGATGCTTAATCCTAGCAATGTTCCTAAGATGGTAAAAGGCCAGCTTGATGACTGCCGACACCTGATAACGAAGGGTCAGACTATCGTCAAGCACCACTCCTAGGTTACGCACCCATTCAGAAGTGAGAATCTGGACCCCCCCAGGACTAAACCGGAGGGGAGCTCAGTCCTCAACCCCTCTGCCCTACGACCTGCGTCCACTACCAAAACCTCAGTCTTTCCTGGGTTCAACTTTAAACCGCTGGTGCTCATCCAGTCTGGGATTTCAATGAGGTAGTTGTTCAGTACTGAGATAGCACTAACCTGGTCGGGGGCTAAAGACAGGTAGAGCTGGGTATCATCAGCATAACAGTGAAACCTCAGCCCATACTGTCTTACAATGTCTCTGAGGGGCAGCATATATATTGCAAATTTTTTTTTTTTTTTATTTAGTTTTTTGTTGATCGGGTAAGTGCACTAGACAAATCCTGCCTATTTTCAGGCACACGACCCAGGCGGGGGAATACAGATGAATGCCAACTGACCTTGAACCAGATTAAGCTGTTGGTGGTATTTTTAGTGAATGAGGGAAATTTGGCCCAGGACACCGGGAAATTCCCTACTCTTTTCGATAAGTGCCATGGGATCTTTAACATCCACCTGAACTACCACCAATCAGGCAGATGGGACCTCGGTTTAACGTCTCATCCGAAGGCGGATAACATGGAGGACAGCACCGAGCCCTGAGGTACCCTGCAAGGCAGAGAGAAAGCCCCGGAAGAAAATATACCTGAGACAACTCTCTGCATTCTACCAGTGAGGAAAGATGTAAACCATCTGAGAACTGTACCAGACAGCCCACAGATGGACTTCAGATGCTCAAGCAGGACCCCATGATCCACAGTATCAAAAGCTGATGATAAATCAAGGAGAACCAAGATGGAACGGTGTCTCCGATCTCTCGCCATTAGACCACTGAGCACCCGAACCAGAGCAGTCTCAGTACCATGCCTCTTACAAAAACCAGATTGGAGAGGTTCGTATAAATTATGGATGGTTAGATGGTTATCCAGTTGAGCTGCCACTTTCTCAATAACCTTCCCCACAAAAGGGAGGTTAGAGATAGGCCTGTAGTTTGCTAGGTTCTCCAGGTCTAAAGAAGCTTTCTTCAGGAGGGGTATCACCACCCCCTCCTTCAGGGAGCTAGGGAACTCACCTGACTCCAAACAGCACTGGACAATCCAAGCTAAAAATGGGCCAATGATGTCACTACAACCCAAAATCAGGGAAGTAGGGCCCAGATCTGAACTACAGCAGGTGGGTCGCATCGCCTGGACAATCCTCATAATATCTACGAACTCCAGCAGATCAAAGGAACTCCAGGAAACTCCTGGTTCTGCGACATGGCACCGATCAACAGCATCCCCCATAGAGTGAAGTTGGAGGCATTCCTGCCTGATGTCATCCACCTTTTTCACAAAGAAGTGAGCAAGCTCATAACAATCATTTTGTGAAAAAAAATCGATGGAACTGCTGACAGGCTGGGTTGCACAGTCTGTCAACAGTTCTGAAGAGTTGAGCTGGTTGGTTCCGTGCGACAGCTATTTCCCTGGACAGGAATTCTGCCTTCTTCCGTAGGGCTATAGGAGAGAGTAGGAAAAGTGAATAGGACAATAAATGAAAACAAGGCCAGTGGGAATGGAGGGGAGAAGAGGAGGGAATCGTGAGGGCTAGACCCTCAGGCATTTGCATTCAACAGTGAAGTGCCTTGAGGCGAGCGACTTGAAGAAACTAACAGTGACTAGGCTGGTGAGCTTGAGTACCGTTTGACTGCTGTTCTAAGCCACAGGGAGGGAATGCGATATAGCTCCCTTGTTGAGGGAGATTCTAGTTCTGGGGATATCCAGAAGGAGGAAGACAGACTTCCTTAGGGAATAAGTGCAGTGTGAGATTTGGACTATATGTAGATACTGGAGGACATGTAGTCTGGAAGTTTATTGTGTAGTGCTTTGAGTGTCCAAATACCAAGGTGGAGCAGTCTTCTAGTAACTAGGAACGTCAACCCAGCAATAAAACAAAGATCACAGTGGTGGGTCCTGGGGGTTGCGTTGGTAATAAAACGAAGGGCATGGTGGAAGAGGACGTAGAGTCTTTGAAGGTTGGTTGCCAAAGTGCAGTTGTATATTATATCACCGTAGTCTAAGAACAGGAGGAATGTTGCCTGGACGAGTCTGAGTCTGACCTCGGTTGGGAAGAGGGCTTTGTGTCTGAAAAAGAAGCCTAATCTGGCTTTAAGCTTGGCAGAAAGACTATCAATGTGGGCACTGAAGGATAGTTTGTTGTCAATCCAGACTCCTAGATATTTGAATTTGTCAACAACTTCCAGTGGTTCTCCTAGGGAAGTTGTGACAGTTATGATGGTGGCTTTGGACCCATTTGGGGGGTGGGGGGGTTGTTATTGTGGCAGAAGTACATAACCTTAGTTTTTTTAACATCAAGCTGAGGTTATTTTTAAGCTGAAGAAAGTCAGTTTGGAACTCATCACGGACATCAACAAGTGAGGGCTTGGAAGTGCAAAGTACTGTATCGTCTGCAAAGAAGTACAGTTCAGAGTTCTTGATGTTGAGATTAAGAGAACTTATGCAGATAGAAAACAGGATGGGGCCAAGTATGGACCCTTGGGGTCACCTCTAGTGATGGAAAGGGAGTTTAAGAGATGACCACCTGCTTTTACTTGCTGAATGCACCCTGTGAGGTAGCTGGAGAACCAGCGAAATGTGGAGGCAGAGGCACCTAGGTTGGAGATGCTGAGTAGGCATAGGTTATGGTCCACAGTATTGAATGCTTTGCTCAGGAGTTTAGCAAGGGCAGAAAAAAGGGAAATGGGCCTGTCATTTCCAGGTGATGTGGGATATCCACCTTTGTGGAGGGGGAGAACCTTAGCCTGTTTCCAGGCTTGGGGGACAGAACTGGGGTAAGAGAGAGGTTAAGGAGATGAGCTAGAGGGGCGGCAATAGCGGGTGCTGAAGTGCAAAGAATCATGGAGTAAAGGTTGTCTGGGATGGTTTTGGTAGGGTTGAGTGCTATTAATACTTGGTAGACCTCATGGGAAGACATATGGGGGAAGGTAAAACCAGGGTTAGAAGGAGTTGGGGGGGGCAGCCTGGGTAGAAATGGGGTGGTCAGGAAGTGCACAGGTTGTAAAAAAGGTGTTAAAGATGTTGGCGATAGAGCAAGGGTCAGATACTGTTTGAGCCTTCGAGTTTTAGGGCTAAGTGGGCTTGAGAGACAGGAAGGTCTAGGAGGGAACAGATAACTTTCCAGAAGTTAGATGGAGCACTTGAACTCACTTGCAGTTAGGACTTGAAGAAGCTCATCTTGCCGAGTCTAATGGCCTTGGTGCAGGTATTTCTTTGGGTCTTGTAAAACTGAAGGCGAGAGGGGAACAAGGAAAGTCTTGTAGTTAGCCGATAGCTTGTCACTGGTTCTACACATGGAGAGGAGGTCCGAGGTTATCCAAGGGTGATAATGTTCTAAGGTGTCAGCGTGGCTCAGTTGGTAGCACATCCGCCTCTGGACCAGAAGGTTGTGGGTTCTTGTCCCACACCGGGATTGAACTTGCACCTAAAATGCTGGCATCCGAGTGCATTATTAGGGGGGTGCTGTACTGCTGGGGTGTGCCGTCCTTTGGATGAGATGTTAAACCGAGGTCTCTGTTACCCATCCTGGTGTTGTCCTGGTGAGTGTCCAGGTGGAAGTAAAAGAATCCAGGGCACTCTTCGAAAAGAGTAGGGGACATTCCCGGTGTCCTGGCCAACATTCCCCCTTCCCATAAACCAGTTCATGCAATCATCCAGGTTGTGTGTTGGTGTTGATGTGCGATATGGCCACCACTACACATTCAGTCACTTCACTACTAGTCTAGCATTGCCTGCAAAGCTCTTTGGGATACACTGTGTGTGCAAAGCGCTATATAAATGATGATTCTTCTTCTTCTTACCCAAGCCTTTATTAGGAGAGTGTGGATATCCCAGATATGAGTTAAGGTATCAGAGAAATACTGGAGAGCTGAGATGTCAGGGACTGCAAATAGAGAAGACCAGTCAGTTAAGAAGTCGTGAAGGAGGAAGCAAGTGTCTAGGTTGCGGAGAGGGCAATAGCAAATATAGCTGGGGCTGATTGGGGGATAGAGATTTTTCTTTCACAGGACATGATACAGTGATTGCTGAGGACATCAGGGAGTATGCCAGCAGCAGAGATGCATTGGGGATGGGAGGTAAGCACCAAGTCGAGTAAAGAGTGATTTGGAGATTCAGGGTTAAGGCGCATTGGCTCATAGATCATCTAAATAATGTTGAGTGAATCCGTTTTTAGGGTGTTGGATTTGGAGGAAGGGGAGAGCCAGTCCAGGTTGAAGTCACCAAGCAAGACAAGCTTGCCCTTAGTTGTAAGGGAAATGTCAGAGATGCACCCACAATGGAGTTGTGAGCTACTTTTGGGTGACTATAAAGTACTCCAATATAGATTGGGAGGGTGGAGGGAAAGGAAAGAATGATGAGGAGCTCATGGGAAGAAGGGCTGGTTACATAGTGAGAGATGGTGCAGGACAGGGATTGCCTAGTATAGACTGCCAGGCTGCCTCCAAATTTACTGCGATCCTGGAGTAGTAAGTTGAAATCGGGGATGGAAAGGGAAGCATCAGGGATCCTGGCAGACAGCCATGATTCAGTTACACAGAGAACATCAGGGGAGTGTAGAATGACCCAGACTTTGAGGACATCTATCTTGGGGAGAAGGCTCCTTGCATTTAGATGGAATATGCATAAGCCCTTTGGTGATTCCAAAGGAGTTAGGCTAGGAAGGGGGCCCGGGTTTGATTCAACATCTCTGGAGAGGAGCAAGAGCAGTAGGTAGAGTGAGAGGTGGGAAGGGTATTTGACCTTTTGGGGATGCAAGACAGACACAGAGGAGGAGGGCTCTGAGATTTAAAGAGGAGTGCAAGAGTAAGGCAGAGTGCATTGGAGAGGAGGAGGAGGAAAGGAGAAGGCAGCTGGGAAGTGCAGTGAAAGAAGGGGGGCTGGAGAAGGTGGAGACTGGGGGCTATGTAGAGCAGTGTGAAAGGGGCAGGCTGGGGAGAAGTAGAGGATAGGGGAAGGGTAATAAGCAAGTGGGGGAAGGGAGGAGCAGGAGGAGGCATCCTAGGGAATTGGGAGGGGGATGGGGAAGGGTGTGAAGAGAAGACAAAGGGAGGTTAGGGAGAGTGGGTGCATAGTAGAGTGAGTGAGGATTTAGAAATAGGGGAGAATCCTGGAACATACACTAGGTGGCAGTAAAGCAGGCTGCAGGGGGGAGAAAGGAGGCTGTAAATAAATTCATTACCTGAACACTTGAAATCGCTGTATAGCCTAGTGGTCAAAGGCACCAGGTGGTGGGAGGGCTGGAAAACAGCAGTCCAAGGTTTGAAACACAGAGCCTCCACATATAAACATACGACTGGATTAAGCTGAGGGAGGAGGCCAGTTTACTTTAACCAGAGAGGTGAAAATAGGAGGGGGAGATGCCAGAGGGACAGTCCCTAACTTGGTGAAGGTACAAAAGTGGGCAGATTGGTTCTGAAGAACCTTTAAATGTAGCGCCACCTATGGGTGAGAGGGTAGAAGCTAACAGAGCTTACTATTATGCTGAAGGTACCTGGGGTGTCTGTAGAGGAGTCCGAGAGGTAGTAGAAACAGGGGGAGTGGGGAGACAGGAGCTCTGTCCTGCCCAAAAACAACCCCACAACGGTCTGGCTGTGCACTAAGCAGGCTCCTGGGGAGAAAGCAGATATACAGGGTAAGGGAGTGAGGTCAGGAGTGGAAGGGCTGAAATCGAAGACAGGAGAGGGGGAGGGAGAGAGAGCTAGGACAGGCAAGATGCTAGAGTTGGGAGGAAAGTGCAAGTGAAACACAAGTAGGAAAGAAGCAGAAAGCCTAATCTGTAAGCAGCACAGGTCACACTAGCGCTCTAAAAACGCAGGCTGTACACATTAATATGCTTGTATCAGAATTGAACAGTTAGTCATAGAAAATGGCACAAATAACCAGGAAACATCTGAAAAGCAACTCCTTACAGACCTTAAAGGCACCCTAAAGTACACATCATAAACAGATGAAAGTAATTAACAGCAGTAAAACTATTACAATTACGCCAACCCCAGGAGATCATGTGGTCCTGTATAAAGATGGCGCTGCTCACTGATGCTGCTTGCTACGATGGTGAATGTACCTGGAGTGCTTGTAGAGGAGTCCAGGATGTAGTAGAAGCAGGGGGAGGGAACAGGAGCTCTGTCCTGCCCACAACAACCCTGCGATGGTTCCGTAGCACACTAAGCAGGCTCCTAGGGTGTTTGTAGAGGAGTCCAGGAGATAGTTGAAGCGGGTGGGGAGGAGCTCTGTCCTGCCCACAATGATCTCACAAGGGTCTGGCTGCACACTAAGCAGGCACTTTTAAAAGTTTGTCTTTTAACTCATCTTACTTTCATTCTTTCTCATCACATATATTATAATGGCAAGGTAGCACTACTATAGTTAGGGTTGAGCAGGGTGTTTAATGTTAAACCCCTAACTTTGCACTTAGCTTCATCACCATTCAATGGATTTACAAGGACGTTTGTATGTGCTGTCTTGGCGGGGGAGTCTCTTGACTTGCCAAGTTTCATTCCAGTTGGATGTGCGGATTCCACAATCCAGATAGTGAAAAAAATTAGGTTTTTTTTGCCTTTTTCTTTTTTGTCATTGCCAGGAACCAAGATGGTTTGACATTTTGCTCCAAAATGTTCAGGGTAGAAAGGGCTTGGGCCACAGAGGTACCTTTTGCTGGTTTGTGGAAAAACATATCTGTTCCAGAGTTATAAGGATTTGAAATTTCAGTTCTTTGCATGCTCAGTACAGTCTTTTGGATAGCTGTTTCATACGAAAAAATAATTTGGCCCATATGGAAAAAGATTCTGCTTTGTAAAGTGTGTGTGTGTGGGGGGAGATGAGGTAATCTTTTTTCATGAGAAAAAATTATGTTTTCATACAGGCACCATCTTGCCCCACCAAAAAAAATATTGTTTTGAAAACACATAAAAATTATATCCTGCAAAGACACCAACACATGTATCTTGCTAATCGGGCCCCCATTAGGTGGATTCTGCAGTTAGCTTCTAGAAAAAACACCTAGAAATGTGTTTTTAACACTTTTTAAAATCTTTTTTCGTGACCAGAATTTCTTTTTTTGTATGGCAATACAAACAAAGAATAGAGCCATATGACAAAAAGATTCCCTTCATACAAAAAAAGAATTTGGATTTCGTTTTTTTCCCATTCTTTTTATGTATGAACAACACAACCTCACGAAAAAGATCCTGCCATAAGAAAGCAATTAAAGAAACCAGGCAGCTACCAGACGGTAGAGCCAAGCTCTGGACGTATGAATAAATACTTTAAAAATTAAAAAAGACTGTGCTTAGGATCCCCACTGGGGAATAAAAAAGACCACATTTGGTCATCTAATTCAATCCGTTATTAAAAACATAATACTGGCAGCAGCGCATCCAAAACACCAAATGTTTTTGAGCTGAAACTCGTGCTCTTCCTTAAGGCGCCTTGAGGAACAGCACGGGTTTCAGCTCGAAAACATTTGGCATTTTGGATGTGCTGCTGCTGTTGCTGGTATGTATTTTTAATAAAGCTTTGAATCAGATGACCAAACATTGTCTTTTTTATTCCCCAGTGGGAGCCTTAGCACGGTCTTATTTTTTATAGTATCCTTTTATAAGAAAAAAGAATTTGAACTTTGTTTTTTCACATTCTTTTTTTCTTATGAAGCAATATTTTTTTCATATGAATGACACAACCTCAAGAAAAAAGATTCCTTCATACATAAAAAGAATTTGGACTTCGTTTTTTTTCCCACATTTCAACTTTAACAAACCATAGCTCCATCAACATTTGGAGTAAAGGGACAATCTATATATCTAAATAAAGGTCTTAATGAGTACTAGAACAGTAATACATACTCCCCCAAAATGCTGGGGCCATAAAAAAATGCATAATAAAACTACAATTCCCATAGGATAACACTGCAACTTTAACACAATGCAACTGTCAGTCTTTGGAGTTAGCAGACAATGTATATATCAACAGAAAGGTCTTAATGACTAAAACACTAAGCCCCTAAGAAATAAGAACTGAAAATGGTCCATACCTACAAAGAAAAAAAATTAGAAGCACATAAATTGCTTTTCAGGAGGAATGGAAGCACAGGGCCCAAAAGGCCCTACGCTTCCACACCCGCATGTGGATAAAAGGAGGCAGAGATGCACTAGGCCCAGATGGCCCTGCACTTCCATGATTACATGGATGGGTTCGGGACCTGTGTGAATGATACTATTCTACTATCTCAAAAAATAAGGAAATTCATTGCAAAACACTTCATTAATGCACCAGGTAGGGTTAAATCAACAAAACTAGGGAACTGTGGTGTTAGAGTTTCCAACCCTACCACCACACCCACACCCTGCAAGCAGCAAAAGGAAAAAATATTATAGTTTTAGCTGTCCCGAGTCTTGGCAAATCAGGCTTGGGGTCTTCCTTGGGGTTATCAACCCTAACGCTCACCCTAGTCTGCACACCTGGGCTTATTTGCTGATGGAATGGGGCGGGAGTGTTAGGGCTGATAAATCCATGGAAGACCCTAGGCCCGATTTGCTAAATTCCCAGTATTTTGTTCATTCATACTTTTCCCAACAGCTAGTATCTTAATGAGATTTCAGCTGTTCTGTCCAAATGCTTTGGAATATTTAAGTCTGGAAGGTCAGAAAAGTAATAATTAAAAATACTTACTACTTCAGTTGGATTCTCAATTACAGTAGTTCCTTGAATCAGTTTCACAGGGTCTCTTTTTCTAATTGGATCCTTTAAGTTAGATATACAGGACCAAAATTTTCTGGGTTCATTAGCTTCACTTATTTTGTTCAAATGGTATTTTTTTATTGCTAAATTAATCCTTTTTTTTACATTTATTCCTCTAATCAGACCCGTTTGTCTGGTTCCATTCAATTGTAAAATGATTTTGTCATCACCCAGAAATTTTCTTTAAATTGCTGATGGGGCAAATAAATAGTGCATAATAACGCTTTCCCTATGCTATTTACTTCCTTACCAGTAGCTAATAAATAGCATCCCAGCAATATCCACCCCTCAAGCATACTACCCATTCTCATTTATTTTGTTATTGTCTCATTAAACAACTTTTCTGAAAGAAAATATTCTCTGAGTGGCACTTGCGCCCATGGGCGACGCGGGGCTTTGGTAGAGCCCCTCCCCATAGCACCTGGTCCAATCTGCTGGGTCCGCTGCTGGACCCCCTCTAACACCAGGAAACAAATCAAGTGAAGCAGTTCAAAAATAGGTGAAGAACAAGTCTGTTTTGTTGTTCAGCAAGCTCTTCCCCACAGACCGTTCTTTAGTACGCTCCTGATCACAGTGGCCTGTAGCAGCTCTCACCTGCAGCCAGCGTTCTTCCTCCGGGGCTCGTGGGTGTAGTACATCGCCGCATCTCTCCTGAATCTACCTCCCTCCAGCTTCACTGCATGTCCCCTTCTTCTTGAGCATCTTTTTTTCTGATAAATACTCCCAGCTGTACCTTATTTACTTCCGTGACGTATTTAAAGGCGTTGGTCTTATCCCTTCTCTTTTCCATGGTGTATGTATGCATTACAATCCTTTAGTCTCTCTTTGTAAGGCTTGTAAGTACTTCTCCACAGAGAGAGTGGTGGATTCCTGGAACAGCCTTCCAGTGGAGGTGGTAGGGGTGAAAACAGTGATAAGAGCTCAAGAATGCATGGGATAGGCATAAAACAATCTTTTTTTTGGGGGGGGGGGAATAGGCCGAAGACCAAGTAGGATCTGCAGTGATACTACAGGTAGGGAAAAATGGGCAGACTAGATAGGCCAAGTGGTCCTTATCTGCCATCAAATTCTATATTTCTATGGCTTCTGCTGCAGTAAGATTACAAGTGGAGTGCCCAAGGAATTGGCTCTGGGCCCAGTACTCTAATATATCAGTGACATTTGGATGGGGTAACAGTGGAAAGTAAGTCAGTTTACAGATGTGGCAAAGCTTTGTGGGAGGTAGACAATGATGACAAGGAGATCAACAACATGAAACAGTATGTGGAAAAGCTGAAGCAGTGTTCCAGAATATGGCAGTTAAGATTCGTCAAAAAATGTAAAACGATGCACACTGGTAGCAAACATCCGTAGACAGAATCAGCATCAATAGAGTCAAATTAGAGCAAAGAAAGGGAAATGGACCCAGATGTTCTTATAAACAGGAGTTGGCAATCATCTTCTTAATGCAGGACAGCTTATAGCAAAGTAAAGAAGATGCCAGGATATACCAGATGGGGTTTCACTAGTCAAAACCAAGAGGAGATACTGCCACTGTACAGTTCACTGGTTAGGCCACATCTGAGTACCGTGCAGTTTTTGAACAGTCATCTGAAAATGGGTAAGGAAAGGCTAGAAACTGATCAGTGAAGCAAAACAAAAATAGTCCACGGGCTGCAAGGCAGGACATATCAGAAACGATTATGCTGCCTAAACATACTCACTAAAGGACAAGAGAGGCAGAGACATGACAGAAACTTACAAATGCATGCAGGGACATAAACGGGTAGACTCCTTGGATTTATTTAAATTAAGGAGTAACAGGAAGGAACCAGGGGCCACAAACTAAAACTGGGGGGGGGGGTTGAGCGCAAGAACTATCGTGGGGCCAAAAAAAAAATTCAATGGGATATGTGCAGGGATGTAATCACAAACAAAAATGGTGGGTGGGACTCTCACATAAAAAAATCTAATGACAAAATCTTATGCCTATATGTGTTTGCAAAACTTGTACTGAATAAGTTAGAAATAGTTTACTATTTTGATGTGAAGACATTAGCTTTCCCTTCCATATAACGAGCTAGTTTTTCCATTCTTAGTGCTACTAGACAACTGTTTTTCCATTCAATAAGACTAGGCCTAACATCAATCCATGCTGTAAGGATGCATAGTTTTGAAAAATTTTAAATATGGAACTTACTTTTAATCATATACATTTTTACTTGATATGACATACTTTTTTTTGATGTTGCTTTGTTTACCTGTAATGAGTGCTCCATATTAATAAAGTGTTTTTGTTGAAATATACAATTTAACATTTTATTGAGAAGAAAAGGTGGGCGAGGCTCCAAAAGCTCTGAATGGATTTAGGAATTCAAAGTAGGAACAACAGGACATATTGATGGGATTCACTCTTCTTCTGTCCAACACCATCTACTGTACGTTTAAGTATATATGTATCCAGTTGGCCAATGTAATTAGCTAGCAGTTATAACCAATCCCAATGTGGAGCAAAACAGAAAAAACATTACACTTTCTTACCCCACCAAAAACAATCCTGTGGCATAGTCTATGCAAAACATGCAGTTCCACTCACTTAATGGAGAGCAGTGTTGTCACATAAGCCGACTGGGATGTAGCATATGCTTATGGGGTGTTGTCTTGCTGTTTCAAGAAATGCAAGATCCAACTTTTATTCCCATTACAAAAAAAAAAAAGATATATATGTGTATATACACACACACACTTTATGTTTATTCATTTTCATAACGAACATACATATACAATGCCTGATTTCAGAGGACAAATCCCTCTCAGAAAATAGATGCATCTTCATACACCTCCCGCCTATCCCACAACAATTCAAAGAACAAGTTATTTTGATTACTATAACAAAGCTGATCAAAACCATTTCAACTATATACAATAATTACAAAGCTGATAATTTGGAACTAAAATGATGCTACACCACTAAGTTACAGCATAGTAAACATAGTCTTTAAGCATACAAAGGTATGTCACGGTAGCAAACACTGTACCACCACGTTACCCCCATAACTTGATTACTGCAACTCCCTGTACCTAGGGCTTCTGGGGGTTGACATTCGCCGCTTGCAGCTGGTGCAGAACGCTGCAGCCAGTTTGCTAACTGGGGTTTCTTGTATTAGTCATATCACCCCTGTGCTGCGTGAACTGCACTGGCTGCCTGTTCAGTGGTGAATCACCTTCAAGGTCAGTTTACTGACCTAGAAGGCCCTGCATGAACTGGGTCCTGGCTACCTGCAAGAGCTCCCGATTTCTTACCGCCCACTTCGACCCCTCCGTTCAGCCGACGGATTGCTAGAGGTTCCCAGGGTTCGACTGAAAACTTCTGGTGCAAAAGCATTAATGTATACAGCCCCGATCCTGTGGAACTCTCTACCTCGTCGGATCAGAGAGTGCCTGACAGTGGAGCACTTTAAGACAGCTCTAAAAACATATTTGTTTAACTGTACCTATGGGGATTGTTGAATGTTATTTCATTGTATACTGGTTTTAATATTTAATGATTATTCTGTGTTTTAATTCTTGTACAGCACTTTGACATATGTTTGAATTTGCGCTATATAAAAACATTTTATTATTACTACTATTAACTTAACTACTGGATCACACAACAAAATGAACAGGCAGTAGTGACAGTGAAACTATTAAAAATAGTAGTTGAATGTAAGAAATAAAAACTGTAGCTGCCTTACAGAAGGTATCTCCTAAACAAGAAGAAAGTAGAAGCAGAAAGTTATACGTTACAGAGAGTCATGTCTCTGCAGCATCCTCCCCTGGGTCATCCACATGGGTAGGAGTAGCAAAATCCTTACCTCGCATAAGCAATTTTAAGTTGTGAAGGTCAGAGGAGTAACTTTGGTGTAATTATTGGGGGGGCACAACTATAAAGGGATTTTACAGTAAGTTATTCAAAACTGCAATGATGAAATGTTGGGGGGCCTGTCCTCCCCAAAATTACTTCCCTGGAGCCGGTAGCTGGAGTGCATGGTCAATGCCCACTTTTCTTAAACCAGCTGTACTGCATCAAAACCACAGTGCACATATGCATGGCATAGCTGAGATCTGGAAAGCAGTGCAGAGTAGTCCCATCTGTCCGGGTTAAGGGTCCTGCATTTTTTGCTTTCTGTAAAAGTAAATCCCGTACTTGCACCCCAGTAGTAGAGACCATGAAAGTATGTGGAATATCTGGGTGGCTGGGCTAACATCGGGGCGTTATTTTATAAGCCTGAAGGATAAATTGATCGGCTTGCACTTGGTATAAAATCAAGAGATTAGGTTTTGCATGAAGCTGAGTGAATCAGTGCCTTTGAGTCCCTCGGGTATACCAAGGAGACAGATTGGATGCAAGAGCCCCATTTTATAAATACTCCAACTGAGCCCCATTCTTTAATAACTCCAACCGTGCCCAAAGCAACTTATTCTCCTTCAACACCCCATCAATGACCATGGTAGCTTTAGTAACTGTGTCCGTGTTTTATGATCTGTCTCAGGGGTGGTAACCTTAGTTTCAACTTGGGATAATCGGGCATTATAGGTTTCCAACTTTTTAATCTAGTTGCTGTACAGCCTCAAGAATCCATGTACAATGCTGCCAATAGCTCCACTCGATGAGGGTGCAGGTCCTTTCCCCGAATCTTTTGAGGCGCCATGCTAATATCTCCCCATGTTGATATTCTGCTTCAAACTTCTCCAGTTTGATCCAAACTGTTAACTACTGTTGACCAATGAAGTGAAACAGGATTAGTAAAATAAAAAACAACTGTACTTTCAATCACATTTAATTGCATGTGCTGGAAGCCACGTGAGGAGCATTTACTCGTGTCGGCTGCTGGCCACACACCCCTCTTTTAAAGATAGCATGTGAATTCATTTTGTCCAGTTGTTTCATGAAATACGTCTTCTCAATCAATAACAAAGGGCCCTAGAATTCAGACAGTCCATGACTGGAATTTTCTGTAGAACTTGCATCATGCCACAGACTATCTGTAGCACCATGGAACTCATTGCTCTTGGGTGATTTTCAAAATAAAGTTTCTTCATATTACCTGGCTGCCATCCACTTTTGTTTATTCTGAAGCCTCTCCTCTAAGCATGCAATGCTGCTGCTTACATCACATTATTTGTAAGCCAATGGCAGGATTGCATCCAATAAAGAATTCATGCCCAAGGGATGAACAAACAGTCCCATAGAAGCCTATGACCCCTGCCACTGAAATCAGGACTTAAATACCGCTAAGAAGTGGGGGTCCTGCATAACAAACAAAATCCTGTGCATCCCATCCAAAACACTCACCCAGGGTGGGACTCCTGGGGAGGTGATGTGGCACAGTGAGTACCAGTAATTATGGTGTCCTTACCCTAATGCTGGGATGGGCTAGCAAGGGCACCCCCTGCCTAGCCAACTGGCTATTGGTGCCAGAGTTCCCAGGGTGGGTCTCATCCCTCACAAAAGTCTTATCGGAGATGGTAATTAGTCGTGGTCACTGGAGGTAGACTTTTACCAATCCAGTAGAGGTAGAACCTAGTACTCCTCCTCCTAATATTCTGAGGGCTTTGGTTCTCAACTTGAGTGGCAAACATTTACACTACCTACTGTAGTTCAGTTGGTAATTTGCCAGTCCCACTTGCACTATACTGCCTCTATTTATTAAATAGTTATTTATTGCTATTTTATTTTAGTTTTTGTTGACCGAGTGGGTGCTCTACACAGCACAGCCGCTTAGTTTCAGTCACGACCCAGGAGGTTACTTACGGTAGGGTAACAAGCACCAATCAATAATACATGGATCAGACAGGTGAACATCAGCCGTACAATTACAAACCAAATCACTGAATAAACAAACAATGTACACATCACAGTGGCAGAAGACATAAGGAATAAGGCAGAACACAGGCATAACACTTGTACAACAGAGTAGTAAGGTAAATTGGCTTGGGTAGAACTCAGGAGATCCTTCCTCAGTCATATGAGCAAGTGCCAGAGAAGATCTAAGAGGGCAGACAAGGGTGACGAGCGCAGCAGTCTAAGCTGTCAAGTAATTTGTGGAGATCCAGTTTAAAAATCCGGTGAGTTTGGGAGTGCCTGAGCTCCAGTGGTAGCAAGTTCCATAATTTTGGAGCGAAAACAGAGAAGGTATTTTCTCCCATTTTGGCGTTACTCTTGGGTATGGCTAGGAATGACAGAGCAGTTGATCTCAGGGGTAGACATAGTGCGCTGGTTTTAACATTAGAGCCAGCTTGTCCGGTTTCTGGGCATTGATGATGTTGTTAATGAAGCAACAGTTGGCGAACTGTCGGAAGGAATGCTGTGGGGCAGAGCCAGCCAAAGCTGGTGTAGAGGGAGCAGCGATGAGTGAGCTTGGACACAGGGCAAAGCGACAGATGATATTATAGCAGACATCCCACTTCTGAAGATCTTTTGAGGATACAGTAAGGGCAATCAAACCATGAGCAAGTTTAGGTCTCAGGACCCCACGCAATTGTAGAGTCTTGTTTATTCCTAAGAATTCTGTGCACCAGTGGCTATTTCCTGCTGACTTTATTTTTAGTCCATTTCTCCAGCAGTACCGTTTCCGGGGGAACTGTGCCTTCCCTTGTTAATGCACTTTTCATTTCCACCACTGGCTAGCTCTGTACATTTCAGTGTCCAGCCATCGGGTTGCACAACCAGACAGTCACCTCAGCCAATTTAAACTAGTTTTTGTGACTGAGGGGGCACCACCGCCAGGAATCCCCTCTTGGTGGCATCACTGATGCACTCTGTAATCATCACAAATGGATACTTCCTTGCAGTCAATTCATACCACCCTGCTCATGGGGGGATACTTATTTAGGCAGATGGGATGGACTCCTGGAGGGCAGACTGGATAGAACACTGGACCTTTTCTTCCAGCAGTGTCTACCTTCAGTTGTATTTGCTTACCAGGAGAAAGCTCCATCAAGACATTTAGAAAAGGAGATCCTGAACAGGGAAAACAAACAATACAGAAATAAACGGACTGCAGATTTACAACATAAATGTTATATCTGGCTGCATATCAGTTTGGCAGAAAATATCAAGGCAGTTACAATTTTCTCGCACATCCTGAAA
This sequence comes from Neoceratodus forsteri, assembly GCA_016271365.2. NCBI lineage: Eukaryota > Metazoa > Chordata > Ceratodontiformes > Ceratodontidae > Neoceratodus > Neoceratodus forsteri. Next base: position 179,615,461 of record CM057456.1, read on the forward strand.
CTGTGTGTAATAATTGAGGCAAAAAAGACAAGGTTAGGGTGAAAACTGGACTGCTGGAACCAAACAGGATCACACTGGTATGATCCTAAAATACACTGGCCGGTTGGGCAGAACACGGCGCAAGTTGCGCGTCTGTTAATGGTTTAGCTTTTACCGCTCTAGTCTGGTCCAGTTTTAACCCCTGTGCCAGGGACCCGAATACCTGGAAGAAGTAAATAAACCGGACATTTGAAATTTGTTTGGACTTGGGAGCCCCATCTGCAACTCGCTCGACTACATACACTTCGCTAAAGTCGGCATTGGTTCTCCATCCATGTTTAAAAACGAAAAGAAAGATAAAAACAAAAATAATCCTCTCGTCTCTGCACTCCATCTATCTCATATAGTCGCATAGTTGCAACCTTTACGGAACTTGTAAACTCCCAAGTCGTTTCCTTTCCTAAAAATGGCGGCCGCACGTCTCTGACGCCTATAAGAGCTTGGCAGCGTCCGTCCGTATGTCGGCGGGGCAGTCCTTCATTAAATAATGAGCTCAGTAGCGCCGGGGATTTGAGGCTCCGTTACCTAGGAGAGGAGTCACAGCTACAGAAGGAGGGGCGTCACTGGGGGAGACGGGGACAGACTTAAATACAAAAGGCGGAAAAAAGTGAGTATAACATTTAAAACGTTATTACTGTTATCAGTAGGACTTAATATTATTTTTTTTATAACAAACTGTCTTCTTTTTTAACCGCTTTGTCGTCACCTGGCTCAGTGCATTGTTTAAGCCGCTGCTGTTTACTGATCTCTTTTGTGATCGAGGCGGTGCTGCTCTTGCTACCTGGCTGTATTCCGAGGAGCTGGAGGAGGCAGCTGCACTGCTGATGCTGTGAGGGCAAACGCTGTATCTGCCGAATGTAACTGGTGTGCTGTGGTGACAGACACAGCAATACTGTAGTCAGGGTGTTAACCAGAGGTTGCATGCTAACCTTGTCAGTGACAGTTCTGCTTACATTCTGTGTCTTGTACTTGACGGCAAGACATACCTCTCAGCTGTCCCCGATTACGATGCGGGATGTCCCTCATTTTACCCCTCAAAATTGCCCTGTCACTTATCCGTTCCTCCTGTAAAAAGATGCTGACCACACTGGGAATATGATGTAAATTCATACTTTAATGCAGAAATTAAAAATATTCTAATACGCTAAATCAAACATAAACTTTGTGCAAGTAAACACAATGGTTTCCACGGTATTCTGAGCTGTACCTCCATGTTTGAGGATGTGTCCCTGATTTTGAGGGACACATTTCCTCATTTTCATTGTCTGTGTCCCCATATCAATGACAAAAGGTTGAGTGGTATGTTTTGGGAAGCCAGTAACTAGCCAGTCTAATTATTTTGTTTTGGTTTTGTTTGTCTAATGCCCTTTCATAGTAGAATCCCATTATAAGCTCAATGTAGAAATATCAATGTTTACCTTGTAAGGTGCATTTAAAGGTGACTTGTATGTAGATGAGTGAGAAATTGTGAGAAATGGTGGTGTAGAGATAGAGGTGGCATGGAATGGGACGAGGTTTCACTCCTGCTCTGCTTTCAGCCAGTTTGTAATGGGATGTTGTGAGGCAACATACCTACAGTGATATCTGGAGTCTACTTTGCTGGTTTCATTAAAGCATAAATTGGAACAATCCTGTGGCTCATGGTCTTAACGCTCTTCTAATCATGCTGGAACCAGATCTGTATTCTTTTGTGTGTGTGTGTGTGTGTGTGTGTGTTTAATGTACTGAAAGTGATGAAAAGCCACTGACCACACAGGGGCAGAGGCTGCATACAAGTATAGGGCTTATGGGCAGACTGGATGGGCCTGGCGGTCCTTATCTGCCGACAATTTCTATGTTTCTGTGTTCTATGTACTGCATGTGAATGTTTACATTCATTGTATCTCAAGTCTCCATCATTTTTAATGGGTACTTTTATCTAAACCACTGGGAGAGGGATACAGAGCCAGCACATAGCCTGTTCTATATTGCACTATGGCAGTAAATGATTGCCCAGCCCACCCAGTCTATTTAGTTGGTCCCTGCCTAGTCTGTCTCCACTGACTCTAACTGGTCTTCTGCAACCCTCCATCCTCCCTGCCTCATCATCATCATCTTTATTTTTAATGCACCTTTCAAGTTTCAAGGCGCAGTACAAAATTAAAACAATTTAAAACAATGCTGCACAACAGTAACAAATATACAGTACTATATAATTAAAAACTGTTTTCCACGTGACCGTATGCCATGCCCCATATATACGTCTTTAATGACTGTTTGAAACCCCCCACGGTCATGCACTCCCTAATCCGATGGGGTAGAGAATTCCAGAGGGTAGGGGCCATGAACATAAATGCCCAAGCCCCTGAAGATTTTAAAAAGACCCTCGGAATCTCCAGCAACCCCTCGTCGGCCGAGTGGAGCAGACGCACAGGGAGGTAAGAAACCAGAAGCTCTTTCAGGTAGTCAGGGCCCAGTCCATGTAGGGCATTATACATCAGTAATCTGACTTTGAAAGTGATCTGCCACTGAACTGGCAGCCAGTGCAGTTCCCGCAGCACTGGTGTAATATGGGAAGACGAGTCGTCCCCATCAACAACCGGGCTGCAGAGTTCTGCATCAGCTGCAGGCGACGGATATCAACCCCCGGAAGCACAAAGTAAAGGGAGTTGCAATAATCCAGACGCAAGGTCACAAAGGTGTGAATCAATGTTGGCAGGTCACCGGACGGAACAAGGTGCTTGATCCTAACGATGTTCCTTAGATGGTAAAAGGATAGCTTAACGACAGTCGACACCTGAAATCGAAGTGTCAGACCTTCGTCCAGTATCATCCCCAGGTCTCGCACCAGTTCAGAGGTATGGAGCTCAGAATCCCCCAGGAATATTCCCGATGGTTGACCTGCTCCCAACCCGCCATCCTGCGACCTGGATCCACAACCATCACTTCAGTCTTCCCGGGGTTCAACTTCAGCCAGCTGGACTTCATCCAATCTTGGATTTCAATGAGGCAATCGTTAAATACCGAGAGTGCTCCATCTTGGTCGGGCGCAAAAGACAGATAGAACTGGGTATCATCAGCATAGCAGTGAAATCTCAGCCCATATCATCTTACAATGTCTCCGAGGGGCAGCATATACACCACAAACAACACTGGGGACAACACCAAGCCCTGGGGAACTCCACAAGACAGAGAGATGGGTTCAGAGGAAAAAACTCCGGACACCACCCTCTGAGTTCTACCGGTGAGGAATGATGTAAACCATCTGTGGACCAAACCAGAAATCCCACAGATGAATCTCAGGCGCTCGAGTAGTACCCCATGGTCCATGGTGTCAAAAGCTGATGACAGATCAAGAAGTACCAAAATGGACCGTTTTTTCTGATCTCTCGCCATCAGGAGATCATTGCGCACCGGAACCAATGCAGTCTTGGTACTGTGCCTCTTTCGGAAACCAGACTGGAGAGGTTCATAGATGCTGTGAATGGTCAAATGGTTCTCCAGTTGTACTGCCACTACTTTCTCAACCACCTTCCCCACAAAGGGAAGGTTAGAAATAGGTCTGTAGTTTGTGAGACAGTCTGGGTCCAATGAAGCTTTCTTCAACAAAGGTGTCACCACTGCTTCCTTCAAGGAGCAGAGATATTCTCCAGAGTCAAGAGAGCATCAGACCATCTGGGCCAGAATCAGACCAATGACTTCCCAGCAACCCATAATCAGGGCTGTCGGGCCCGGGTCTAAACTACAGCATGTGGGGCACATACCCTGGACAATCCGCATAACATCCACGATTTCCGGCCGATTGAAGGAGCTCCAGGAGAAAAGAGGGACAGTGGCCAAGCATCGATCATCAGCAACTCCCATAGAGTGCAGTGAAGGGGTCTCCAGCCTGATGTTGGCCACCTTATCAGCAAAGAACCGAGCAGGCTCATCACACTGCAATTGTGAAAAAGCCCTTCGAACTTGCAGACAGGCTGGGTAGTACAACCTGTCCACAGTTTGAAAGAGCTGAGCTGGTCGGTTCTGAGCTGCAGCAATCTCCCACTACAGTAACTCTGCCTTCTTACGGGAGATTGCTGACTGATAGTCTCAATAATGCTCTAGCAGTCTAAGACGGTCGGCATCTAAGCTGGATTTCCACCAGCATTACTCTAATCTATGTCCTAGTCGCCGCAACTCTCTCAAGGTCCCATCAAACCAGGGAGACCGAGGGAGGAGGGAGAGAGGACGTACACGGACTGGAAAAATGGAATCCAGTACTGAGATAATGGCCTGGTTATAGGCCCAAACCAAAACCTCTGGATCCATGCTCGCCACAGGAAATTCTGATAGTTCAAGTACCGCTACTAGGCCATCAGGAGTCACATCCCGTAAAGGGCGGTACCTGACCATCTCCACAGGGGTTGGCCTACGAGGAGTGGTGCAATAATTGAATCGCACAGTATTGTGGTCGGACCATGCGACAGGTTCCACCCCCAGGTCAAAGGCCTCGATCTCCAGGAGGAAGACCAGGTCAAGAGAATGGCCACACTTATGAGTAGTAGAGGTAACCACCTGTGTAAGGCCCAGTGAAACCATCAACTGGAGGAAGTGTTGTCCAAATTTGCGAAAGTTTGTTATCGATCCAGGCGTCGAAGTCACCCAGGACCACTAATATTCACTAATATTCCTGTACCTCTATCCCATGCATGCTTGAAGGCCCCTACTATTTTCACCTCTACCACTTCCCCTGGTAGTCCCTTCCAAGCATCTACCCCTGCTTCAGTGAAGTAGTACTTTCTCACTTCCCTCTTAAATTCCCCCCCCCCCAGCTTCATCACATGCCCTGTGGTCCTGATGTGCCTTCTCATTTGAAAGAGATTCTCCTCCCGCACCCTGTTCACCCATGTGAGGCACAGTGCTTGTAGGTCTCTATCATGTCCCCTCCTGTGCTCCTTTGTTCCAGGGTGTACATGTTAAGCTCCTCAGTCTCTCCTTGTAGGGTTTTTGATGCAACCCCTGCACCATTTTAGCTGCCATCCTCTGGACTGCCCTGTCTGTTTCCTTTCTGAGATATGGCGTCCAGAACTGGACCCAGGTGGGTCTCACCAGTGAGTGATATGGTGGCAGCACCACCTCCCTTCTGCTGGAGATACCTCTTCCTGTGCACTCCAGCATCCCACTGGCCCTACCCACTGCTTTGTCTCACTGCCCTGCCACTTTGAGGTCATCACTTTCCTGCTTAGTGACTGTCAGTGCCTCCCCCCATTCTATACTCAGCTCCTGGGTTCTTATGCTCTAGGGGCATTATTTTGCACTTTTTGGCATTGAACCCCAACTGCCATACTCTCGACCACCCCTGAAGTTTCCCAAAATCCCTATGCATTTTCTCTGCCATCTTCTGAGTGTCCATTCTATTACAGATTTTGATGTCATCTGCAAAAAGGCATACCTTCCCTTCCAGTTCTTCTTCTGCAGTGTCACTTATGAAGACACTGAAGAGGACTGGTCCCAATACTGAGCCCTGTTGCACCCCACTGGTCACATATCTGTCATTAGAGTGAGTGGCATTAACCACCACCCTCTGTTGCCTGGCATATCCATTAACCAGTTTCTAACCCAGTTCACCGTTTTGGATCCCACCCCTCGCTTGCTTGGTTTCTTAATCAGTCTCCTGTGCAGAACAGTGTCAAAGGCCTTGCTGAAGTCCAGATAGGCCATATCCACTGCCCTCCGCTCATCTATTTCTCTGGTCACCCAGTCAAATAAAATTCATCTGGCATGGCTCCCCCCCTCCCCCACAAAGTGAATCCACGTTATGGTCTTGCAGCCCACTGGATTCAAGATATGCTATCAACCTTTTTTTTAACAGGGTTTCATTGATTTCCCCACCACTGAGGTGAGACTGACCAACCTAAATTTTCTAGCCTCCTCCCAGCTGCCGCTCGTATGTAGAGGACCACGTTTATTCTTCCTCTAGCGCTCCAGAAGCACTCTTGTTTCCAGTGAGCTTTTGAATAAGGCCATCAGTGGGGCAGCTAGCGCCTCCCTGTGTTCCTTTAGTACCCTTGTATGTATCCTGTCTGATCCCATGGGCTCATCTTCAGAGCTACAAGTCCATTCAGGGCTCTTTCCTCTAAGAATGGACTTGTGTCCACTCCCTCACCCCCCCCCAGTTCCTGCTGCTCAGTGCTGGTCCCCCCATGAAGATTGAGCAGAAGTACCTGTTCAGGATGTCTGCTTTTTCTTGGCCCTCTTCTGGGCAGTCTCCTCACTGCCCTCTTTATCCTCACTATCCCATTCCCCCCCTTTGCCTTTGTTTTCTTACTTATGTAACTGAAGAAAGTCTTACCCCTTTTCTCTGCCTCTTTGGATATCTTTTTCTCTGTCTGTGCCTTTGCTGTTCTCACCGCCTTTCTTGCCTTCCTCTGTTTTACTTGGCACACCTCCCTGTCTTCCTCCATCTGCATTTCTTTATATGTCCTGAATGCTACCCTTTTTTCCTTCACCACCTTGACCACTTCCCTAGAGAATTATAATGGTCTCTTTTTTTTTTTTTCTTCTCTTTTTACTGACTTACTTCATGCAGAGGTTGGTTGTCTTAATTATGTCCTCTCTTATTTTTCTCCACCATGCCTGTACCCCTCCATGGCACTCCCCTCTCTATGAAGCAGTTTCTGAGGTAGTCTCCCATTTCTTTTAAATATAGCCTTCTGAAGTCCAGAACCCCCATCCTTGTGTGGTTTGCCTCTGTTTCTGTTTTAATGTTAAACCACACTATCCAGTGATCACTGGTCCTAGGGGACTGCCCACTGTGACATCTGCAATGTTGTCCCTACTTGTAAGCACCAGGTCCAGCACTGCCCAGTTGCTAGTGGGTTCATTGACTAGCTGCCTGAGAAAAGCTCCTTGTAGGGAGTCAACGATGGCCCTGTTGCTTGCTGAAACTGCAGTTGGAAGGCACCAATCCACATCTGGCAGAGTGAAGTCACCAACTAGTAGTACTTCCCCCTTACTTGCTATCTTGATGGTGGCTTCCCCAAGTGTCCTATCCAGTTCCTCTCCCTGAGGTCTGTATACCACCCATGTACGCATAGCATCCCCAGCGTCTGTTTCCAGGATGACCCACAGCACCTCCAGTCCTTCTTTTTCCTCTGAGTGCCCCTGTAACTCAGTGACCTTGATTCTCTCGCTCATATATAGTACAACCCCTTATCCCCCTCCTCCCCACCTTGTTTCTCCTGAACAGAGAGTATCCCGGTATGGCTGTGTCCCAGCCGTGGCTGTCCATACACCACGACTCCATTATGACCACCAAATCCAGGCAAGCCTCCACTATGGTTGCCTCCAGACCTGGAATTTCATTTCCCAGACTCCTTGCATTGGCACACATGGCTCTCCATACCATACTCCCTTCTTGCCTGCTTCCCTGCTCTCCTCACCTGTGCTGTTCCCTGAAGCATCCCCCGACCCACCACTTCTCCATTGCTTGTCTCTTTTACTCCTTTCTTCTTACTTTCCAGAGATATACCCCCCCTTGTCCTCTGCCATGTCCCCACCCCAGTTTTCTTGCGCTCCTACCCTGGGAGAGCTTACTGTCCTCGAGTCCTCCCTTCCTTCTGCTTCATTATCTGGGGGGGGGATTGTTGCCTCTGTTAGTTTTACTGTTTCCCCCAGCTAGCTTAAATGTTCATCCAAGAAGCATTCAAACTTCCCACTAAGGACAGTGGTCCCCTTCTGGCAGGATGCAGGACATCCCCCTAGAGAGGCCCATATCCTCCTAGGTTGGCCCCCAGTCCCCACTGTAGTTGAAGCTCCCCTCCATGTACCATTCCTTCAACCAATTATTTAAAGCCATGGTGTGGAGTGTCCTTTTCTGTCCTTGGCAGCACAGTGGTAACACCTCAGCAGTAGCCACCATGCATACTATCTGCTTGAGATCCTCCCCAGCTGCCTGAAATTTTCCTGCATTACCCCTACCCTCTTCCTTACCAGGTCATTTATTCACAGGTAGACAATGACATCTAGCTCCCTCCCATCTCCTGCTGCCCTATCAATCCTTTGGATCTGCTGTCCTACACTTCAAGTCGAAGCACCTCTCAGGCACTTTACTTCCTTCTCCCTTCCTCCCCTGCTTCCAAGTCTGTTCCCCTGACAGTAGAATCCCCCACCAGCAGCTGCTTCCTCTTTGGCTGGGGGCCTCTTCCTCCTTCCTTGGGGCCTCCCCTTCTGAGGACCTCCCACTTCCTCCCTTCTCACTGTCATGGGTGCCTTCGCTCAGCTGCCCCATCCTGCCAGTACAGCAAAGGAATTCTACAGTGGTACTGGCTGAGGATTGTGTACCTTTCTCACCACCCCCACCCTCCTGGAGCCCACCAAGGTCCAACCACTCTGTCTAGGCATCCTTTGGTAGAGGCAGGCTTGGTGGCCCCTGGGTGGGGCTGAAGGATCTCTGCTTCCTTGCCACTTTGGCCTGGAATCCAGCAACCTCTGCCCTCAACCTAGAGAGGTGGGTACAAGTGGGGAAGCACCTCAGTCTCCAGAAGATATCATTGAGCAAGTCACTTAACTTCCTTGTGCTTCCAGGTTGCACCTGTAAACAAGCTTTCAGCTTAGTGTGTCTCTCCTGGTGAAAAAAAAAAAAAAGATGTCTCGAAAGACTGCGGCTCCACTCCACACCTGTTGCACTCATCACTCCCATGCTATTTCCTTTCTTTATCTCAGTGGCAGTTGAAACTTCCCTATACCTTACTGCCTCCTTTCCACTGTGCTCTAGTTTTCCTATTAACTGTAGACAGCAAAACATGAAAATCATAGGCCTTCTAGTATACATGTTGGAGGCAAGATAAGTCATGGTGTTGTAATCCCTGTCCCTCAGGTGTGGTGCAGCTGCAGCACTTCCTTCTGGGAAACTAAGGAATTGCCCATGCCTACCCAGTACTAGGGCACCAACCAATGGATAACAACCACACTACAAAAACTGGTAAACATTTTTCATTAATGCAGAGAAAACAGTAACACTCGGGTTATTTAGGGAATAGGGACAAAGAATAGGGTGTTTTAGGAGAAACATCACTCATCACTCCCATGCTATTTCCTTTCTTTATCTCAGTGGCAGTTGAAACTTCCCTATACCTTACTGCCTCCTTTCCACTGTGCTCTAGTTTTCCTATTAACTGTAGACAGCAAAACATGAAAATCATAGGCCTTCTAGTATACATGTTGGAGGCAAGATAAGTCATGGTGTTGTAATCCCTGTCCCTCAGGTGTGGTGCAGCTGCAGCACTTCCTTCTGGGAAACTAAGGAATTGCCCATGCCTACCCAGTACTAGGGCACCAACCAATGGATAACAACCACACTACAAAAACTGGTAAACATTTTTCATTAATGCAGAGAAAACAGTAACACTTGGGTTATTTAGGGAATAGGGACAAAGAATAGGGTGTTTTAGGAGAAACATCAAATAAATAGCAATTACAAATAATATGTTCATGATATCAGCAACACAGAAAATATATGCATGTTCTGACACCTGGCAATCCCAGATGTCCCCTTGGTCCCACAATATCGCCTACCCACAGGTGCACCAGAAAACAGTGCCTCAGGGAGATCTTAACAGTCCAGGCATGCATGCCTGTGAGTGGGCACATTGCAAGCTTGTGAAACAGATGGGTTGCAATGCTGGTGGGTTGGTATAACTTTACATTATAACAAAGTTCAAAATAGGAAGTAAAGTCTCAAAGTTCTTAGAGAAATTCCCCACTAGAGGGTTTAAAACAAAGATCCATAAATGTCTGTTTTTTTTTTTTTTTGTCAATATAATTTTTATTGCTAATTGATAAAACAATATTTAAAATAATATTCAAAAAAAGAAGATACATATGTTAACAGTAATACAAACATTTTAACTATTAAATCATCATTCCTAAAAAACTTTAATCTAAAATTCTATAAATACTATGTTGAACAATACATTCTAATTCCAAAAGCAACTAAATTGATAAGTACATTAGTTTTACACAATTGACATCACATTTTCATTTTCCATATTCTTATGAATTCAAAATATATCATAAGAAGGAGACAGAAAAAAAAAAAGAGCGAGGGATAGATAAAATATATATGGTATATATGGTGTTATTCTTTAGTTCCCGAGTATCACCCTCCCCCAGAAAGGAATTTATAGAGAGTGCCTAGTCTAGAATCAAACTTAGCATTAAGACCTTTAAGGCCCAAAGCCAGTTTTTCTATTTTCATATTCTTCAACATCTGAGATTTACATTCTTGTAAAGCAGGGATTCTATCTTCTACCCAGTACTTAAGTAATAAATTCCTAATAGGAACCCCCTATTAGTAGTAAAGAGTATTTCTGCTCTAATGTCCAATCAGTACTTTCATTAAAATTACCAATAATACAGGTTTCTAAGTTAATGTTGTCGTGTAACATAGGACAATCCATAACCACTACGTTTATCTGATCCCAAAGAGATTGGACTAATGAGCAGTTCCAAAACATATGCCCCAGTGTTCCCGACTCTAAATTACATTTATTACAATTCTGAGAACCTTGTAAACCCATCTTATATCTGAGATGTGGAGTATAATACAGGTTGTGTAATGTTTTGAAATGTATTGTTCTTAAGTTAACTGCATTGAGAGCTTTGGCCGAAAAAGGACCTGATCTTACCCTAATCCCATCCATTCATACTTACCCCAAGTTCTTGGGACCACCATCTGATTGGTTCTGGGGCCAGCCCTGTGGAGCATTATAAGAGAAGATCATACATGTGTGAAATTGAGGGTGTTAGATGCAAAAAAGCCAGGAATCCATTTGTGTGTTCATCAGCCTCAGATTCTAAGTGTATCGCAGATGCAATGACTGTTTTCATACTCTCATAAAAAAAGGCTTTCTTCTTCTTTAACCCCATATTTATTTTCAAGCATTGTGAAATAATTAAAGGTACTTCTCTTAACTACATCCTGCACTTTTCTGATTCCTCTCTGTATCCAATTAATATTAAATAAACAAGATCCATTCAAATGCACAAATGTCTTTAACTTTCAGTTTCCTTCTGGGCTTAAGCTTAAGGTTGTTCAGAAATGCCCCAGGTCTGTCTATGTAAATTATTTTATTGAGATTTTTTCAGACAGTACCTTTGAGCACAATACAGATGTTCCATATCGATGGCAGAGCAACAAAGAAAACAATACAAATATATTTATAAGTAATTCCAGAGGAATATATTGGAGTCAGACACAGTACATATGAGACAATGTCAAAATGCAGCCAGATTAGTACAAATCATGGCAGAACACTGAACAAAACAGTCACGAAGTACAGAGGGAAAAAAAATTTAGTAGTTTTAATAGTTACAGTTGCAGTGAACTGTAAGGGTGGACCTCATGGATCTCTTGAACTGTTCAAACTTAGAGAGATTCAGCAGAGTATCTGGCAGCTCGTTTAACCAGTTGGTGGCCCTGACAACAAATGACTGCTTGCCCAGATGAGTATGCTTCAGAAAGGGGGTTCAGGAGCATTCCTGGCCTGCTCCTGATGTTGTAATGGTTGGAGACGGTGTGGAAGTGATTAGTCAGAGCAGGGGGATAGGCCCAGGAGTGCCTTTTTGGATAGCAGACAGGTCTGGAGCTTTATTATGCTAGGTAATAGTAACCAATTTGTTAGGGTGTAAAGGGTGCAGCTGTGGGTAAGCTTATCTATCAGAAGTACAAAGTGACATGCCTTATTGCAGATCAGCTTTCACCTGTTTAGCACCATACCACAGGCAGCTGTGTAGAAAGAAAGGCCATAATTGATAGGTGACAGGACGGAGCTGGCCACTATAAGGTTTCTAGCATCTGCAGTGAGGTTGTTCCAGTTACAGTACAGGGTGCTGGTCTTCTGTTAACCACGGCCACCAGATTGTCCACATGAGGGGCAATTGATAAGGTATTGTCCAGAATTACTCCGTGGTATTTAAAGGTCTCCACCTGTTCAAGATTTTGTCTCGGGTCATTTCTGATGACAAGGGGTGGTACGGTCCTGTTTTGAGGGGCTAGTGAAGACCATGGTCTTTGTTTTTTGTAACTTAGGACCAGTTTGCTGTGGGAGAACATCATTCTAAAATTTTGAAGTTACACTGGAGAACATTGGTGAGGCTGTCAAAGACAGAAATTTTGGTGTATATAATAGTATCATCAGCATACAGAAGTATGTTGGCTGACTGACGGGTAATGAATGGGCAGGTGGTTTAAGAGGCCAAATAGGAGTAAGCCCAAAATGGAGCACTGGGGGATGCTAATAGATACTCCCCTAGTATCAGAGGAGGATCCCTCGATCTTCACATGCTGAGTGTGATTAGTGGGATAACTTTGGAGCCAGGCTACTGTGTTCTGAGACAGACTGTGGCCAAGCAGTTTGTTGAGTAGGAGCTTATGGTTGACCATGTTGAAGGCTTTAGTCAGGTCAATATAAATAGTGCTAACCAGATTTCCACTGTCAAGGGTCTCATGGATGTAGCTGCAGTATTTCAACAGCGCTGTATTAGTGTTGTGTTGTTTCTGATAGCCATGCAGTTGGACAGAATAGACCTGTATTTTTTGAGATAGGAGACGAGTTGGTTTGAGACTGTTCTCTTAAGGGCAGCGGACAGGGGGAGAGATTAGAAATTGGTCTGTAATTGTCTAGGCTGGAGTGGTCACCGCTTTTGAATACTAATGTAAACAATGCGGATTTCAAATTCTCGTGGAACTGGGAATAAACATAGGGAAAAGTTAAACATTTCGGAAATTAGATAGGAATGTCTCTCTGCTGCCAGGACAAGCATCTTCATATCAGTAAGTCACTCCCAACCCTGGTTTGCCAAGCACCTTTCTGATATATTTAGAGGCATCCTTAACTGAGACAATCTTAAAGTAGTATTTGGGGTAACATGGTTCATGGCCCAACAACTGGGTGGTTCAGGACCAGGTTCACCACAGGGGGTCTGGACAAGCTCTGCAGTGATGATGGAACTTAGATCAGTAAAGGATGAATTTAATCTATTTTGGTAGGGTCAAGGACCTCAGGACCATCAATCAGGAGCATTTTCGGTGATATTTTTTCTCCTGTGCCAAGGAGTTCCGAAACATTGTTCCAGAATCTTTTGCCATTGCTCCAGTTTTGAGTCTGATGGTCCTTGCAAAAGTCTGGTTTGACTATTCTTATCATACTGGTGAATTTATTATGTGCTTGGTTGTATCTTTGTAGGTGGACTGGAGACCTAGTTTCCCTTATCAGTGCCTACAGAGTGTCCCTCTCTGTTATGAGGATTAGGAGTTCTGGGTGATCCATTCAGAATGAGTACCTCTTGCTTTACATTTTAATGTGAGGCAAGAGGTAACTAATTACCTTATTTTCACACCAGTGAAGGGTAGGGTCCTGGTTATTACTCGTGGTCTTCTGGTTAGGAATCTGTCTCCACAGAAGCTGGTTGAAGGCATTCCCTCTGTTTACAACAGTTGGTGTTCTGAGTTCTCAGCAAGAGGCATGCTGAAGTCGATCACCCTCTGGTCTGTTCCCTCATCATTGCCTTCACCTTATGGGTGGCCTTTTCTTCACTTCCCTGAAAGAAAGCAGGCCATTTAGGCTGTAGCTAGCAAAGCCCAATACTGAGACAAGTCCCAGCATTAGGGGTCCAGAAGAACCAGAAGCTCTCATCTGACCCAGAGCTGTCAAGACAACCCTGCTCTCTGAATATTTTGTAATCACATTGATTACAAGGCTAGCCAGTCAGAGTTTCTGGGGAATGCTGACTTGAAACCCCAAATGAAGTCTTGAGTCAATGACAGAACTCTAGCTGTGAGCTGTCTCTCGCATATTCTCCCGTTGAGGTCTCCAGCTCAATCTCCCTCACACTGGTACTGCAGCAGCTTCCCATGTAGACACTTTCCATTTGTGATTGATTGTCGAGAGGGCCTTGTCTCAGTCCTGCCCTCTCATATCCTCGCCATTCACACTCATTTTGCTAAGAGATGTCCAGTGATTCTTTAAGACAACTCCCTGTGTGCCTGTAGGGTATACGAGTCTCCAGCAGCCTCTTCATTGCTTTGCCGCCCGCAGACTCCATCTTTTGACTCTGACCCCAGTTGCATTCTCTCGGGGTTGGGGGTTTCAAGATAGCACTACCCATGCTTTATGGGCTTCTTTTATTAATGAAAACTTCTTGTTCCTCAGTGTGGTCTCTGGGCATTTTCTGTTGCTTACTCCTGGTTCCTGCTGCCTATCCTGAGGACTGGGAGACAAGAGGAGAGTCTGAGAGCATGTCTGCACTCTGTTCCAGTTTTGGGTTGATGGCCCCTTTGAAATGCTGGTAAGTCACACAGCCCAATCAGCTGCCCTGCTGCTTTCGTCAGAGAGTCAAGAGTTCATGCAGGCATTTGCTGTTGCTCAGCTGCCCCATGCTGCAGTCCTGGGGCCAGAGGAGTGAAAACTGGGGTGGCTACTGGTAGTGATGTGTTGGGCTCTGGTCATGGGGCAAAAGGTAAGCCTCTATTTGGGAGGAAGCTACAGTATCAAGTGACGTGACCCTGTCTCATCCAGTCAGATTGCTTATCAACAGTGCCTTTATCTTGGAACACAGGTGGCACTTCCTGTATGCTTATGAGCAATTGACCCAAATGGTCACCCTGTGAATGTTCTGTCAGTAGTTTTTCCTGTTCACAAAAAAAAAACATTAACTGTAATTTGTAATATAGTCTTTTGTTTGAATTCAACAATTTCATTTTTTACTTGTTTCACACATAGAGTATGAAACCTTGATATACAGTAATAGCAACAATGCTCTAATGGTAAGGTACGTATTCAGTCATAAGTGCAGTGGGCAGTTATATATTTAGGTCGAGTCTGAAAATAGAGATCTTTATGCTGAGTGCATGTACGTGGTGAACAAAATTAAATAAATAAATGACGTTCTTTATCTTCATCCACTGCACACAGTGTGCTTATCACCTCACACAACCACCTCAGCACTATAGCATTATAAATACAGACATACTCATACTTACCTGCAGCATTAGAAGGGAAAGGAGACCAGCAGTCCCTCAAGTTCCTGCCTCCCTCTGGCTGGGGGGGGGGGGGATACACCATTACGCCTTTTTCATTCTTTCTTTTTTTTTTTTTTTTGTATTATCTGTTTATGCATGCCCCCTTACCAGCCCAGCTGCCTGCTTCTTCGGACGGCCAAGCCTCACCACACCACTACCTCTGTTCATTATCTGCTGCTTCCTCAACCGACCTGATGTATCTCTTTGTCAGGGGCCCCCCCGCCAGTGGCAGGGAACAGGTAGAGGAGACTGGTGTGTGTTAGTAGGCACACCTTCAGTTCTCGCTGGGCAGCGAGGGTGCAGCTTGGGGGCTTCCTGGCTTTGCGGCGATGGAGGGAGGGCCACTGTCATCTGGTGGCTTGGACGGCCATTTTTCCTTTATTCCTGGTGTCCCACCCCACTGGAGCATACACAGCGGCATCCTGGTGTTCATGCATGTGATGTGTGAACACCCACGCAGCAGTGTGAAATGCCAAAACTGGCCACCAGGAGCCACCAAAGGGCGATGTGCTCCTTGGCCCCAACCCCACCCCACCAGGAGGACAGCATCCATGAGACGCTCTTGGACCCTTTCTGCTGGCCTCCATTCCTGTCATCCTGGACTTGGGCACAAACCCGGGTCACCAGCATGCCAGGTGATCCCCTGTTGCCTGGCGCCATGGGGCCAGCCTGCGCCTTTTTCTTCGAAGTACTTGTCAGATCTGAGTTTAAATGTTGTTACAGCATCAGCTGATACCACCTGCTCTGGAAGTTTGTTCCAAGTGTCCACCACATGTTCTGTGAAGTAATTCTTCATGACATGTCCCTTGAATACTATTGCTGTATTGCTTGTCTTGTGTATTACTGCTGAGAACTAGCCAAAGTGTTTTCTTTTGTTGTTGTTATTGTACACTCACTGATAGGAGTGGAAAACACCCCCAGATCCTAAGTGGGCTGTTTTTTTTGTTAGTTGTTTGACCAGGACTAGCACACTAAGCTGAAAGCTTTTTTACAGGTGTGACCTGGGAGCACAGGGAAATTAAGTGACTTGCTCAGGGTCACACAGTCTGCAAGTGGAAGCTATGGCATTCATACCCAGGCCTGGTCTAATAGATGTCACCAGATTTGCAGCTCAGAGCCTTAAACCACTGTGCTACTGTGAGCAGGCTGTTCCAGAAAGTACAGTACAAGGATATTCATGCTCAAGTAATGCAGAGAAGAGGTGCTGTGGCAGGCTGCCCACCCCCAGACAAGACACACCAAAGCAAGGAGCTGCAGGACTCTTGAAATAACTTTACTCACACAGTCCAGGCAACCTGTTTCAACTGCAAGCTTTGTGTCAGGGTTATTCCATCTACCCTGCTACTTAGCTAGGTGCTATCTAGTTCAGCAGTGTTGGAAAATATGTGCCCACTGCAACTGGAAACTTACATTTATAAGGGGATTGGTGAAAATCTAACTGTGAAGAATTATTTTTTTTATTTTGGTTCATGGTAAGTGACTAGAAATATTCATTACAAAATGTAGTTAATTAAAACCTATC
Source organism: Neoceratodus forsteri (assembly GCA_016271365.2). Taxonomy (NCBI): domain Eukaryota; kingdom Metazoa; phylum Chordata; order Ceratodontiformes; family Ceratodontidae; genus Neoceratodus; species Neoceratodus forsteri. Next base: position 179,632,062 of record CM057456.1, read on the forward strand.
TCTACCTCATGAAGACTGACTATAAAAGACAATAGTAATTTAGTGCTGAAGCAGATACTTTAGTTGTATTGACCTGAAGTCAAAGCATTTCTGTAAACTCTCCAATGTGTGATAGGAGTGGCTTCAGTAACCATGCTATTTGCTTTCTGGAGAGCTATGTTTAATTTAGGTAATGTTCTTACTTCAGCACTGAAAAGGGTAACTACTGCGGATGACTTGATTCTTCTTTAAAGTACAGTAGCCAATGTAATGGAGTGTATTAAATAGTTAACTAGTAATAGAATGTCACAGTGCTGTAGCTAAGCACATAATTAATTTGTGCACTTAGGCCAGTACTTCTATTAGTCATGCCTCACAACTTCTCATCACTCAAGTGTGGAAGGGGCTCAAAATATAGGACATATTAAAACTGTTTCACCTTCGTCCCTACTTAACTCACTTTACTGCCACAGATTCTGTCTCCACCTTGTGGCTAGGTGGGATAGCATATTTATAAATATCCTCTCTGTCGTAAAACTACAGAGACCTGATGCGTGGGGCAGCCAGTAAATCTTCCCTTGCCGAGCTTGCCTTCTTCAGCTCTTTCTGTCCTTTTACCCTCTGTCATCCCCCCACCCACACATACTATACTACATTGCTCACTCTGTACTAACCTAAATTGGTCTTCATTAGAGGCGCATTCTGCAACACGTGGAGCAACTTTTCTCCTCTAATTCTGGACTGGTGAATTCCTTTCCTATTGCCATTTGCTTCTTTCTACCTGTGCTCTTCAAAATCAACCCCCTCCCTGGACTTTCTACAGCATGCAAGAAAACCATTGATCAGGCACCTGGAGTGTGAATTTGGATCCTTTCTGCTCACAGCTCAGTGCTGGAATGTTTTTGCTAATATCAGCAATAAAGAGCACTTGCATCTTAACCTGGACCGTGTGAGTAAAGTTATTCCAAGAGTGCTGCAGCACCTTGCTTTGGTGTGTCTTGTCTGGGGGTGGGCAGCCTGCTACAGCATCTCTTCCCTGCACTACTTGAGCATGAATATCCTTGTACTGTACTTTCTGGAACAGCCTGCTCACAGAAGTACCTGAAATCCTAAGATGTAATGCTCATTGTACTCAGTAGCTCCGTATGAAATCCGAACCATCCATTGATTCTCCTGATACAAAATGGCTGCCCAAGGTATAATGAGTTAAGATACAGCTGTATGACCTGATCAGCCCAACCTGTAGCTGCACCTAGCACCACTTCATCTCTAACATTCAGAAAACACATGGTAATGCCTGTAGAGACTGTTGTAGGGTCCTTGTTCCCTTGCCTGTACCTCTGTTTAAATGTCACTATTGCTGTTTACCCAGCCCTGCTGAAGGTGATATGTTGTTTTGGGGGGTTGCCTTTTGCAGTTTACGTATCTTGTATTGTTTACTGTTTGTGTGCAGTACACTGCTTTGTGACACAGGTACCTCTGTAAGCCCTCCTCATGACACATCTGGAAACGAGCTATACCGATCTCAAACACTCCTCCTGATAAAAACTTTCTTAAGGAATAAAAGTAATGAAAATCCTTAGGACAAGCTCCAAACGCTATGAAACTGTATGCTTTCTTTTCTAGATCATTGGTGCATTGGTAAGCTGGCAGGGTTACCACTCAAGATGGTGGCGACCATGGTCTGGGAACAGACTGGGGGGGGGCAGGGGCTGGCTGGGCGGAGGAGGTTTGAGCGTCCTGGTGAAGGCTCTCCTCTGGGCTCTGGGGAGAAGGGTTGTGTGCCCTGCAGTACTGCAACCTGACTAATCACAGGTGGCAGTGCAGTCAGAGGCATCTGAGGGGAGGGAGGACATTGCTTGATGCAGGTGGAGAATGGAACGCCAACGCATCTGTGTGCCCACATTGATGTACTTGTTAGAAGTATCCTGGGGCTGGCTGAAACAAAGAAGGGAAACGTCAGCACAGCAGCAGGATGATGGCCCTGAAGCCACTTGTGACAGCTTCCTTTCACACTTTTGATGACACAACAGTGTGCAGAGGGGCCCCCTTTCCACCCTCCATCACTGCCTTTGGGCAGTCCAAGGATTGATGGAGGAATGGCAGTAGGTCAGAGTATTGGGGTGAGGGTAGTTGCCGGGGGGCTTGGATAGGGGCCTTTACAAGGAGCATAAACAGAAAGAAAAAACATGTGATGTTTAAAATGTTTGGTGTTTGTTGGTAATGAAAATTCACTATGGGAACCCATGGGGTTGTGCAGAATGGGTGGGTAACATGTAAGGTTTAGCAACTTTTGCTTCATTGTTTCCACACTGTGAGAGGTGCCTCTGCACTGTATGAGGACCTGGGCTAAAGCAAACTAGACTGCTCATCCAGAAATTTGGAAAAAAGGAGGCTTCAGAGGTGGTGGTGGGACGAAATGATTGAATTTATTGTTCTTTGTCCTCTGTGACCCGAGTTGCCCTCATGGTCCCAGTCCCGTTATCTGCCATCTCTGGGACTTACCTCCACCTCACAGTTCCCCCATTAATAACCCTTCATGGGAAAGGCTGCAGGGAGTCCAGGCCCTTTCTCCCTCCTGACAGAGTTGAAGTGTCAAGTCATTGAGGAGAGAACCCAATCGGTGGTGGGGGGGCTTACGGCGGATGGCATCCTGCTTTGGTTGGGCTGTTTTCCATTGTCTGTCCTGCCTCCCTCCTGTCGGGAAGGCCTTGCTGATGCATTGTGTGGTGCTGCCAGCGAACTCCCTCCCTCAATCTCTGGCCTCAGCTGCACTGCCACCTGTGGTCACCCAGGTGGTGGTGCTGCGGCGGAGACAGTTCTCCCTCCTTCCCTCTCCTGAGGGGGTGAGCATCCATGGGATACTTAGCCATCCTCCCTCCAGCTGGCCATCCGACAACCGAGGCTCGTTCCCAAACTCAGGTCATCAGTGTCGCAAGCGGTAGCAGTACCACTGCACCAGCAGTGCTGCTCTTTTTATGTAGTGTGGTTCAGGCCAGTGAATCTTGTCATGTGTTGCCCCCACCATACCACGGGCTAAGAGACCTTGTATTACTATGAATAATTGTTCTAAAATATTAGGGATGGATGTGGGACAGCAATGTTTTCGTATGGGACAGAGTGTAGGGATCTGAGTGATAACACCGAAGACTCCTTCACAGTACGGGACAGTTGAGAGGTATGGCATGACCAGAGAGAGAGAGAGCACAAGAAAAGGCCATGTATTCTTCACAACCCAATTCATATGCTACAGAACCGAAACTAGTTTAGAATGAAATTAAAGCAACCAGTAGTACTGAGTTGTACTGAATTGCAGTTTGACCTTTGTTTGTCCTACGTTTTAATTCTCAGATAATCCTGTATGGAGGGATTACTGTTCATAGAGCATTAGAAATGGTGAGCAGTCTTCTGTCATGATAGTATTTCTCTTCTCTGGCAGATTGCAGGGCATTCATCACACTGTTGCGTGGGTTTCTAGTTATATCTCATGGGCAAGGATGATCAAATAACAGGTTGTGACCCATGTTGGAGTTACCTTGGAATAGGACAAAATATGTTTACCATTATCAATTTCACTGACTCACTGTGCGACCTTGAGCAAGTCACTTAACTTCCCTCGGGTTCAAGTCTTCCAACTGTAACATTTGGTAAACACAGGGCTACCCTAAAAACAGTACTGTATGTTGCCTCTCAGTTGGGATGCCCAGGGTAAATAATCTGAAAAACCCTGCTCTTTTAATTCCTCACCAATTTGAGAGGCATTAATGTATTTATTTAGGTATTTATTTGAAACACATTTTACCAGGTAAGCAGAAACCAGCAGATGACTGTTTTCTATTTGTGACCTGCGGGGGCGCTCCGGTTACAATGGTAAAGCAGTAGGCAGTACTATGTAAGAAAAGCAACTATGAATTTGGTTGGCATAGAAGAAAATGTGAAACTTTAGCTACTAAGTATGACATGGTGGCGGTTACAAAGGAAAAAACAGCAGCCAGAACGTCAATAAGAACAGCAACTACAGATTACGTTGGCCTAGATGGAAATGCCAGCATACTCCTATAAATTACATGGTAAAGGCAGAGTGCAACATACGGTATGTGCAACTAACAGCCAGAACCTTGTATAGAAGGAAATGCAGACAGCATTAACAGCATCCCAAAACTCATGTTTGGGGGGAATGGAAGTGAGTTATTGAGTTGTTGAACCACTTATCCAGTGTGATATGTCGGACAGAGTCTAAAATTATCACCAGACCCCCCTGGCCAATACTGGTAGATTTTTGATTGAGCTAGTAGACATTTTCTGTAAAATAGTCCTATTTGCATTTGGAGATGGTAACAGCCAGTGGAAGCTAGAACCAGCCAGAGAAACAACATGTTGGAAAGTAGGGAGGCATTTCTCCAAGGTATAGTTGGAAGTGCTATAACTAGTTGGGAAAGAAACGTATGTGTAGAGCTTTGCTTTTTGGGGAACCTGTATCCTTGAATGTTACATGAATAGGAACACTATTCCAGTTGTGAAGCAGAGGGCTAAATGTTCGGATATTCAGAACATTTTGCATTTGTGTTTTGGCTCCATGTACACTCCTAAATCATTACAAGCATGAAAAAAAAGGTAATGTGATGTGATTGGGGGAAGGGTCCTTTTCTTTTAAGGAATATGAATGTTTCTTTTTCACTATAGAATGACTGTATATTCCTGGATGTAGAAATGCAATTATTTTCTTTTTATGTGCCTTGCAGTTTTAAACAGGGAACTCCAGTGCACAGAAGGGTTGTCAATTTTTCCAGAGCAGACATCCTGAACAATATTTGAAATGTAAATAACACTCCATAGTATGCTAAAAATAAAGATAAAAAAGATGATTAACTTTTTATTCAATCGCAAACTTGGATTGCACTCCTGAAGGGACTGTGAGATTGACAGTATATAGCTAAGTCTAGGACTTGGGAAGTAATATTCTTTACCAAGGCTAAAAAGTACTTTTCAGTTTGTAACTGGTTATTAACACAAAGTATCTGAGGCCCAATTCTAAGATGTAATTTCTTGGACCAGAAATTGGTGCAAAATATACATTGCAATGCTCCCCAGAAACTGCTCTTCTGAGAAGGCAGTATTTGTGCTGTGGGTAGATATTACTGTGTGCAGAAATGGTTTGTGCACCGTAATGGTGCCGAATACAGCTACAGACATGTATGTGAATGACACATTGCCGTGCACATATACTTGTGTGGCAGCATTACAGAAATGGCATCCCCTTGTTTCGTACCTATCTGCCCGATCCTTGCTGAAATTATCTGGAAATCTTTGGAGCAGGGGGTCTTTCCTGATCCCCTAAAGGAGTCCGTCGTTCGACCACTCCTAAAAAAGCCTTCACTGAATCCAGATTGTCCAGCTAACTACAGACCTGTCTCTAACCTGCCCTTTGTGGGCAAGGTTATTGAAAAGGTGGATGCGCTACAACTGGATGACCATCTTACAGATCACAATATCTATGATACTCTTCAATCCAGTTTAGGAAAAGACATAATACTGAGATTGCTCTTGTTCGGGTTCTAAATGATCTCCTGATTGCGAGAGATCGAAAGGCTCGTACTATTCTAGTCCTTCTTGATCTCTCTGCAGCATTTGATACTGTGGACCATGGTGTGCTTTTGGAACGCCTGCGGCTTTATTGCGGTCTGTCTGGTACAGTTCTGCATTGGTTTCGATCTTTCCTCACGGATCGGAGACAGAGGGTTATCACCGGAATTTATTCCTCTGATACCATCTTCCTGTCCTGTGGGGTACCGCAGGGTTCCATTTTGGCACCCATGTTGTTCGCTTTTATATGCTGCCATTGGGAGACATTATTAGGTGATACAGTCTGAGTTTTCACTGCTATGCAGATGATACCCAGCTGTACTTGTCCTTTAGTCCCGGACAGGAAGATGCAGTCTCTATACTTAACAGCTGTCTATCCGAGATCAAGGACTGGATGAGTGCTAGCTGGCTGAGGTTAAACCCGGATAAGACTGAGGTGTTGGCGGTGGACCCAGGTCGCCTTGAGGCGGGTTGTAGGGCTGGGCTTCCTTCGGGCATATGGATTGATGGTGCCCAGCTCTCAACCTGGAGGTAGAAGACTTGGTTTGCTGGCCAAGGCACCTAGCTTCACCTGAGCTCTTTCCTTCTAAGACTGCTTGAAAGGCAGAGTAGAGAAACTTACCAGAGCAAGGGAGAAGGATTAAGACTTAGTTTGGCTAAGCAGATTTACTGTGTGGTGGTGTTTTTATTTTTTACTCACAGGGATTGCTACTGTTTTTTACTAACATTTCATTGCTTTATTTTCTCTGATTCAAATTGTTGTTGCTGGTATACCTTCTTCTGCATTATTACAAGGTGTGCCTACAGGTGTGTGCTAACAGATTACTGCTGTAATCTTCTGAGTCAAATTGTCTTTTGCAGGTATATCTTCTGTTACTGCTTTATTTTTCTCTGGAGCAAAGTGTTTCTTACAGGGTATATCTTCTCTGAAATTACTGTATTACAGGTGGAGCTTACATTTTGTGACTTTTTATCATTGGGCTAAGCAAAATTACTGTTTGACACTGTGTTTTATTTTATTCTTGTTTGTTGAAAAGGTTTGTTGTCTCAGAGGTGTTTCAGTCTCCTTCTCACATTGAAGGAGCTAATTGCTTTCCTCCACAGCTCTTCCAAAGGATTAGGTGTGTATGTGGGAGTGGAGCTGGCAAACTGTCAGTAATTTCCAACAGAAAGAAGGGTTAAAAGTCAGGTTAGTTGATATCTTGGAGGTAGAAGACTTGGTTTGCTGGCCAAGGCACCTAGCTTCACCTGAGCTCTTTCCTTCTAAGACTGCTTGAAGGCAGAGTAGAAACTTACCAGAGCAAGGGAGAAGGATTAAGACTTAGTTTGGCTAAGCAGATTTACTGTGTGGTGGTGTTTTATTTTTTACTCACAGGGATTGCTACTGTTTGTTGCTAACATTTCATTGCTTTATTTTTCTCTGATTCAAATTGTTGTTGCTGGTATACCTTCTTCTGCATTATTACAAGGGTGTGCCTACAGGTATGTGCTAACAGATTACTGCTGTAATCTTCTGAGTCAAATTGTCTTTTGCAGTATATCTTCTGTTACTGCTTTATTTTTCTCTGGAGCAAAGTGTTTCTTACGGGTATATCTTCTCTGAAATTACTGTATTACAGGTGGAGCTTACATTTTTGTGACTTTTTTATCATTGGGCTAAGCAAAATTACTGTTTGACACTGTGTTTTATTTTATTCTTGTTTGTTGAAAAGGTTTGTTGTCTCAGAGGTGTTTCAGTCTCCTTCTCACATTGAAGGAGCTAATTGCTTTTCCTCCCACAGCTCTTCCAAAGGATTAGGTGTGTATGGGGTGGAGCTGGCAAACTGTCAGTAATTTCCAACAGAAAGAAGGGTTAAAAGTCAGGTTAGTTGATATCTTGGAGGTAGAAGACTTGGTTTGCTGGCCAGGCACCTAGCTTCACCTGAGCTCTTTCCTTCTAAGACTGCTTGAAGGCAGAGTAGAGAAACTTACCAGAGCAAGGAGAAGGATTAAGACTTAGTTTGGCTAAGCAGATTTACTGTGTGGTGGTGTTTTTATTTTTTACTCACAGGGATTGCTACTGTTTGTTGCTAACATTTCATTGCTTTATTTTTTCTCTGATTCAAATTGTTGTTGCTGGTATACCTTCTTCTGCATTATTACAAGGTGTGCCTACAGGTGTGTGCTAAAGATTACTGCTGTAATCTTCTGAGTCAAATTGTCTTTTGCAAGGTATATCTTCTGTTACTGCTTTATTTTTCTCTGGAGCAAAGTGTTTCTTACAGGTATATCTTCTCTGAAATTACTGTATTACAGGTGGAGCTATATTTTGTGACTTTTTATCATTGGGCTAAGCAAAATTACTGTTTGACACTGTGTTTTATTTTATTCTTGTTTGTTGAAAAGGTTTGTTGTCTCAGAGGTGTTTCAGTCTCCTTCTCACATTGAAGAGCTAATTGCTTTCCTCCACAGCTCTTCAAAGGATTAGGTGTGTATGTGGGAGTGGAGCTGGCAAACTGTCAGTAATTTCCAACAGAAAGAAGGGTTAAAAAGTCAGGTTAGTTGATATCTTGGAGGTAGAAGACTTGGTTTGCTGGCCAAGGCACCTAGCTTCACCTGAGCTCTTTCCTTCTAAGACTGCTTGAAAGGCAGAGTAGAAACTTACCAGAGCAAGGAGAAGGATTAAGACTTAGTTTGGCTAAGCAGATTTACTGTGTGGTGGTGTTTTTATTTTTACTCACAGGGATTGCTACTGTTTGTTGCTAACATTTCATTGCTTTATTTTTTCTCTGATTCAAATTGTTGTTGCTGGTATACCTTCTTCTGCATTATTACAAGGTGTGCCTACAGGTGTGTGCTAACAGATTACTGCTGTAATCTTCTGAGTCAAATGTCTTTTGCAAGGTATATCTTCTGTTACTGCTTTATTTTTCTCTGGAGCAAAGTGTTTCTTACAGGGTATATCTTCTGAAATTACTGTATTACAGGTGGAGCTTACATTTTGTGACTTTTTATCATTGGGCTAAGCAAAATTACTGTTTGACACTGTGTTTTATTTTATTCTTGTTTGTTGAAAAGGTTTGTTGTCTCAGAGGTGTTTCAGTCTCCTTCTCACATTGAAGGAGCTAATTGCTTTTCCTCCCAGCTCTTCCAAAGGATTAGGTGTGTATGTGGGGTGGAGCTGGCAAACTGTCAGTAATTTCCAACAGAAAGAAGGGTTAAAAAGTCAGGTTAGTTGATATCTTGGAGGTAGAAGACTTGGTTTGCTGGCCAAGGCACTAGCTTCACCTGAGCTCTTCCTTCTAAGACTGCTTGAAAGGCAGAGTAGAGAAACTTACCAGAGCAAGGAGAAGGATTAAGACTTAGTTTGGCTAAGCAGATTTACTGTGTGGTGGTGTTTTTATTTTAAACTCACAGGGATTGCTACTGTTTGTTGCTAACATTTCATTGCTTTATTTTTTTCTCTGATTCAAATTGTTGTTGCTGGTATACCTTCTTCTGCATTATTACAAGGTGTGCCTACAGGTGTGTGCTAACAGATTACTGCTGTAATCTTCTGAGTCAAATTGTCTTTTGCAAGGTATATCTTCTGTTACTGCTTTATTTTTCTCTGGAGCAAAGTGTTTCTTACAGGGTATATCTTCTCTGAAATTACTGTATTACAGGTGGAGCTTACATTTTTGTGACTTTTTATCATTGGGCTAAGCAAAATTACTGTTTGACACTGTGTTTTATTTTATTCTTGTTTGTTGAAAAGGTTTGTTGTCTCAGAGGTGTTTCAGTCTCCTTCTCACATTGAAGGAGCTAATTGCTTTTCCTCCACAGCTCTTCCAAAGGATTAGGTGTGTATGTGGGGTGGAGCTGGCAAACTGTCAGTAATTTCAACAGAAAGAAGGGTTAAAAAGTCAGGTTAGTTGATATCTTGGAGGTAGAAGACTTGGTTTGCTGGCCAAGGCACCTAGCTTCACCTGAGCTCTTTCCTTCTAAGACTGCTTGAAAGGCAGAGTAGAAACTTACCAGAGCAAGGGAGAAGGATTAAGACTTAGTTTGGCTAAGCAGATTTACTGTGTGGTGGTGTTTTATTTTTTTACTCTGAGAGTTGCTACTGTTTGTTGCTAACATTTCATTGCTTTATTTTTCTCTGATTCAAATTGTTGTTGCTGGTATACCTTCTTCTGCATTATTACAAGGTGTGCCTACAGGTGTGTGCTAACAGATTACTGCTGTAATCTTCTGAGTCAAATTGTCTTTGCAAGGTATATCTTCTGTTACTGCTTTATTTTTCTCTGGAGCAAAGTGTTTCTTACAGGGTATATCTTCTCTGAAATTACTGTATTACAGGTGGAGCTTACATTTTGTGACTTTTTATCATTGGGCTAAGCAAAATTACTGTTTGACACTGTGTTTTATTTTATTCTTGTTTGTTGAAAAGGTTTGTTGTCTCAGAGGTGTTTCAGTCTCCTTCTCACATTGAAGGAGCTAATTGCTTTTCCTCCCACAGCTCTTCCAAAGGATTAGGTGTGTGTATGTAGAGTGGAGCTGGCAAACTGTCAGTAATTTCCAACAGAAAGAAGGGTTAAAAAGTCAGGTTAGTTGATATCTTGGAGGTAGAAGACTTGGTTTGCTGGCCAAGGCACCTAGCTTCACCTGAGCTCTTTCCTTCTAAGACTGCTTGAAAGGCAGAGTAGAGAAACTTACCAGAGCAAGGGAGAAGGATTAAGACTTAGTTTGGCTAAGCAGATTTACTGTGTGGTGGTGTTTTTATTTTTTACTCACAGGGATTGCTACTGTTTGTTGCTAACATTTCATTGCTTTATTTTTTCTCTGATTCAAATTGTTGTTGCTGGTATACCTTCTTCTGCATTATTACAAGGTGTGCCTACAGGGTGTCTAACAGATTACTGCTGTAATCTTCTGAGTCAAATTATCTTTTGCAAGGTATATCTTCTGTTACTGCTTTATTTTTCTCTGGAGCAAAGTGTTTCTTACAGGGTATATCTTCTCTGAAATTATTACAGGTGGTGCTTTACAGGTTTTACAGTTTTATCTAACATTAGGATAAGCTTTCAGGGTTACTGCATTTTGTTGTTGACTGATTGTTTCTGCTCTTACCTCCTTGTTCTTTCGTCCGTGTTTCTTTTAGGCAGGGAAGGGCCCAGCCACCCACCCCATCCCCAACCACCCCACGCTACACTCCTTTTATAGGGTACCACAGTTGTGACATTTCCTGTGGCAGAGCAGGAAGGGGCGGATCAGTGGGGCCTCCACAAGGTGATCTCATTTACAGGGCACTAGTAATTTAACTTGTTATAACAAGTTAAACAAAGCACAATTAAACCATTACTTGCATTTTTTTCCTTCTAATTACTCTGACTAGGTTACAAACCCAGCAACTTATTTGGAATGGATTTCATTAACTGCAGGTACTGTGGAACAATTTTCAGAAGGACAGTCTTACAAGATTTAGGACACTGTCCTACATGCTGGAGCCTTTGGAGATCTTGGTCTCAGCTCCAGGCAGCATGGGCAGAGATTGCATGCCTCAAATTTCATATTGAAGAGGAAATACATTATAAGAACCACCGCATTTCCCAGCATCCAACAGAAAACCTCGACCACAGAGGGTAGTTGGTCCAGGAGGTTGGCAGGTGGTTGGAGGAGCAAATCAGGTGCCCCATCACTCTCTACTCTCCAACACATTACCTCCAAAACCATATAAACACTACAAACAGGTATCTGCCTCTATCTCTGAAATCAAATAAAGAGGCAGAAGACACTGCAGAGCAGGACACTGTGGCATAGGAGCTAGCACAACAATACTCACCCAAATCAGGAACCAAAACTAAACAAGCACAAAGGAAACCAAAAACTTCTGATCATAGGAGACTCCATGATTCGGGAGTTGATACCCATCTCCAGCCAGGTGATGGTCAGATGTCTCCCAGGTACATCAGCATGGAGAGACATGACCGCATTACTAAAATTGTTCACAAAGCAGGAGAAAACATTGATGTCCTAGTACACATAGGGACTAATGATCTGTCAGCCGGTCAGTTGTGGAGACCAAGGAACACCTGACTAGGCTGGGTGACAAACTATCATCTATTTCGTCGGCATCTCCTTCTCTGAGATCCTGCCAGTCTGGGAGAAGGGAGCAGATGGACGGAAGGTCAGAAGGGAGATAGGGAGCTAAACACGTGGCTCAAGGACTGGTGCCAGGAAAAGGACACAGATTTGTAGGGAACTGGCAACAGTTCTGGGAGCGAAAGTTCTTTAAATTTGATGGACTGCATCTGACTAAAGAGAGTCAGTGCATTGGGGCAGAAGTTTGGCGTCTTTGCAGAATATTTAAACTAGCAAATGGGAGAGGGTGCAGCACCCGTACGTCAAATGGGAAGAACACCCTCCCCTCAGCTAGTGGTCAAACAGGAATTCAGCGTGGTTTGCCGCTCATTTGCATCACCAGGTAAGAAAAAAGGTTTGTCTCCCATACGATGCACAGGGTAATGCAAACTTCACCCAACAACTAACACACAAAATCTGGCCAATGGAAAATCATGTACACAATGCTCACAGCCTGGGAAATAAGATCCCAGACCTGCAGGCAATTATGTCAGAGGCTAAACTGGACATAGTAGCAATTAGTGAGACGTGGTTTACCAGTAACCACACTTGGGAGACTTCAGTACCTGGCTATGTATTGTTCAGAAGAGACCGAGGTGCAAAAGGGGAGGGGTGGCCCTGTATGTTAATGAAAATATCAAAGCTACAGAAATTCAGAATACACATAAGGAGCCAGAAGAACTGTGGGTCACCCTGGAAACAGGAAATGGGACAGCCATAAGAACTGGGGTTGTCTACAGGCCCCAGACCAGAGGGAGGACATAGACACATTACTGTTAGAAGATATACAAAACATGACAGCTAAAGGGGAGGTTCTGATAATGGGAGACTTCAACATGCCAGATACAGATTGGTCAATACCAGCAGGAACATCTGCCAGAACTAGACTCATAGTGGATTCCCTGCAGGGGGAGGGCCTCAAACAACTGGTACAGCAACCCACAAGAGACAGGGCTATCCTAGATCTAGTACTGACTAACAAAGAAGGGATCACAGATCTCCAGGTAGAAGGTCACCTGGGGGCCAGTGACCATCACATGGTATGGTTCAATTTGGCTACTACATCTAAATCATCCCATTCCAAAGCAAAATATGGGACTTCAGAGGAGCTGACTTTGATAAGATGGCCAACAGAGTTAAGCTAGCCCTGGCAAAAAGAAACACAGGTGAGGAGGTACAGGCAAAGTGGGCAAGCATTAGGATACAATACTTGAAGCAACATCCCATTGTGTTAGACAGAAAAGGAAGTGCAAAGAAGAAGGAAACCACTTTGGTTCTCAAATACAGTAGCAGAAAAGGTCAGAGCCAAAAGGCTGGCCTTCAGAAAATATAAAGGAACACAGCGGGATGAAGATAGGAGGCATACCAAACTGCCCTAAGGGAAGCAGGTAAGGCAGTAAGGCAGGCAAAGTCCCAAACTGAGGAAACACTAGCACGAACAGTAAAGAAGGTGACAAGACTTTCTATAGATACATTAGTGAAAGGAGAAAGTCCAGAGGGTATTGCTAAGCTTAATGGAGAAAAGGGAGCATGTGAGGAGGAGGACCCTGTAAAGGCATCTATCCTAAATAGATACTTTGCTCAGTATTTACTGAAGAGAAGGTAGGGCAGGGCCCACAGCTCAGCATCATGGACACAGGGGAGGGAGGTGAGCACTACTCCTTCACAAAGAAAGGGTCCTACAAGAGCTTGCTAAGCTCAGGGTGGATAAGGCAATGGGACCTGATGGCATACATCCCAGGGTACTTAAGGAGCTAAAGGAGGAACTAGCAGAGCCATTAGCAGAATGTTTAGTGAGTCTCTGAGCACAGGAGAGGTCCCAGAAGACTGGAGAAGGGCTCATGTGATCCCTCCACAAGAGTGGTAGCAGGGAGGAGGCGGGAACTACAGACCGGTCAGTCTTACCTCAGTAGTGGGCAAGATTATGGAGGCACTCCTTAAGGAAAGGATAGTGCAACACCTGGAATCCATAGGGCACAGGATCCAAGACAGCATGGGTTTACAAAGGAAGGTCCTGTCAAACTAATCTCATAGATTTCTTTGACTGGGTAACCAGAGTGGTGGACCAAGGGGAGCAGTTGATGTCGCCTACCTTGACTTCAGCAAAGCTTTGACACTGTTCCACATAGAAGATTGATAAATAAGCTAGGTAGGCTGGGGTGGGTGAAGTTGGTCAACTGGGTGGCAAACTGGTTGACTGGCAGAAAACAGAGAGTGGTGGTAAATGGTATACAGTCAGAAGAGATGCAAGTCACAAGTAGGGTACCTCAGGGATCAGTCCTGGGGCCAGTCCTATTCAACATCTTCATTAGTGACCTCGCAGATGGACTAGAGGGTAAGGCTTGTCTGTTTGCAGATGACACCAAGATCTGCAACAGAGTAGATGATCCAGATGGGGTGGGCAGAATGAGAAGAGATCTGGATAAACTAGCAGAATGGTCAGAAGAGTGGCAACTGGGATTTAATGCAAAGAGGTGCAAAATCATGCACATAGGGAAGAAAACCTGAAGCCACTTATAGGCTGGGAGGAGTTGCTAGCAGTCACAAAGGAAGAAAGAGACTTGGGCATCACATCACTGATGACCTAAAATCATCCAAGCAGACCTCTAAAGCAGTAGGTAAGGCTAGGGGTGTTAGGGTGTATTAGTAGAGGTATCACAAGTCGTAGAGGGAGGTAATAATCCTCTGTACAAGACATTGGTTAGGCCCCATCTGGAGTACTGCGTGCAGTATTGGAGGCCACACCTTCACAAGGACATTAACCAAATTGAGGCAGTCCGAGAAGGGCAACCAAAATGGTGCAGGGACTGCATCAGAAGACATATGAGGACAGATTAATGGAGCTCAATATGTATACCCTTGAGCAAAGGAGGGAGAGAGGTGATATATGATCGAGACATTTAAACACCTTAAGGGCATAAACAAGGTGAAAGAGTCTAACATGTTTAAATATAAGAAAAATAGCAGGACAAGAGGACACAGCATGAGATTAGGGGAGGCCGATTAAGGGGAATGAGAAATTCTTTTCACAGAAAGGGTGGTAGATGCATGGAATGGCTTACCACAAGAAGTGGTGGCTATGAATACAGTGCAGGGCTTCAAACAGGCATGGGATAGGCATAAAGGACAATACAAATGACTATGAATAGATAGGTCACTGACAGAGCAAAGGCCGATGGCACATTTATAAGGTAGAAAAAGAAATGGGCAGACTGGATGGGCCTTGCGGTCCTTATCTGCCGTCAACTTCTATGTTTCTATGTTTCTATGTTAACCTCAGACCGGGTGCGTAATCTGGGCGTTATTGTTGACGACGGTTTGACCCTAAAATCGTAGGTGTCATCCGTTGTCAAATCTTCCTTTTACCACCTTAGGAATATCACCCGGGTGAAACACCTAGTTCCTCTGGCTGACCTTCCTATACTGGTCCATGCCTTTGTGACCTCTCGCCTTGATTACTGCAATGCCCTATACCTAGGGCTACCGAGGGTTGCTATCCGCCGCTTGCAGCTGGTGCAGAATGCAGCAGCCAGGCTTTTGACCGGGACATCTAGAAACAATCATATTACGCCTGTGCTGCGCGGACTGCACTGGCTGCCAGTTCAGTGGCGGATCACCTTCAAGGTCGGCTTACTGGCCTATAAAGCCCTACATGAACAGGGACCACGGTACCTGCAAGATCTCCTCATTCCCTACTGTCCCTCTCGCTCACTCCGATCCGCCGATGAGGGATTGCTAGAGATTCCCAGGGTACGTTTAAAAACATCTGGGGCACGTGCATTTTCTTACGCTGCCCCGACCCTGTGGAATTCTCTACCTCGTCGGATACGTAGCTGCCTGACCGTCGAGAGTTTTAAGTCTGAGTTAAAAAACCTATTTATTCCAAAAAGCATATGGAGAGTGATTTTATTGTGATTTTGTGATTTTATTGTGATTTTTATTGTTATTTATTTTTTGTCATAATTTGTAAATCTTAATGTTTGCTAAATTGTGCAGCACTTTGGTTTTGAAAAGCGCTTAAAAAATTAAATTTACTTACTACTTACCTTAGGGCAGGTTGTGGCCTAGACAGGAAATCACTGTGTTTGTGTGTATCCCGTGGCATCATCCTTGGTAGTCAAGTGGGCCCTAACCCTCACCACGAAGTCTGGTTGTCCCAGTTAGTACAGTGGATTCCACCCCCCTATCCCTTGCTACCAGAAAATGTCCAGTGATGATCTGGTCCCTCACCTATCAGTGTTCCCTGTTGTCGGTGTACACCCAGTGCAGCACTCCGGTGACTTGCTTCCACTTTTTCCTGGCAGTTTTTGGTGCTGTTGCAGAAACTATCTATCTGGCACAAACAAAAGTTTTGAAACAAACTGCAAGCTGTATATGCCAAACCACATGCTGTATTGACCTGAGGCAAGATGGAATAAGCAAGGATCCAAACACTAACAGGTATTGTTTTCCGGATTCGGTTTATTTCAGTCCCAATTTGCATTCAGATGCTAGCAGGTAGCAGGTAACTATGTACTGAGCACCATTCCTTTCAATGCTGCATTTGTTTTCCAAGAATACACCTATTTATACATCACTTACTTCAGTGCTATTACCTTTATATCGAGGCTTTATCAGATTAGACTTAGTAACTGTGAAAACAGGCTATTTAACCTTTTTGTAAGTTTCAAGAGTAAAAGAAGTCCAGAGCACCAACAAATGCACTGCATGTTTGTAGTGACTATCTTGGCTGTCTCCCTCGCCAGAGTCAGACTGGGGTACAGGGGCCCACCCAGAAAGTTGATACAGGAGCCCACCTGGAAAATCAATAGGGGAGGGCCCAAGATGACACATTTATTTATTTTTATTTATGCAATGGGGGGCATAAATGGAGTATGATAAATCCATTTATCTGACCAACTCTATGTATAAACTTCATTTATCCACATGGTTGTTATATCATCAGCCATTTATCCACTCAGTTGTTATGTCATCAGCCAATTTATCCACACAGTTGCTATGTCAGTAGGTCCAGCACAAGCACTCAGAACTTATTTAGAATGTTCGGCCTCAGTAGCAGTACTGACCATATTCAAATGTGAAAAACTTTAAAATGAAAAACGATAGCATGGTACTGTGCGCACCAAGTTAAAATGTGTACAAAATGAGTGGCATTTAATTTATAGATGCATTTTAGTTTTTTTTATAATTGGCAAAAAACTGCAGAAAATTCAATTCTTTTTGCACTTTTTCGACAAACAATGCAAATAACTTTAAAAAGAAAAATGATAACACGGCACTTTGAGCACAAAAGTTGTTCAGCACGAAATATCTATGAAGTGAGAGGTGTTGCATTGATAGATACCTTTTAGATTTTTTATAATCAGCAAAAAATGGCAGAAAATCACATTTCTATTCACTTTTTTGACAAATGCCCCCTTACAAAAAAGCAAAAACAAAAGAATTGTGCGTCAAACTTTTTTCATTATGTACTGGCCATAATGTAAAGCTGGAGCATCCATAGCAACCACTTAGCTAAGTGGAGCCACACTGAGAAAACCACAAAAAGTCCGTGTAAGTTTACATTAAAAATGAAATAAATAAACAATTTAAAACAAAACTCCCTGCACTGTCCTAAAGGATCTCTATTGCATAAATAGAATACGTAACAGGAACCTTGCGGAATACATTATTTATTTTCACTCAAGCTGTTTGACCTTGGGCACAACACTTGTGGCTTACGCCACTCGTGAGGTTACTCAAGGTCAAACAGTTCTTGTGAAAATAAGCTGTGCAGTGCATTGCACAGGTCTTTGTTACATGTCCCTTATCTATTTAAAATTTTGGTGTCTGGGAGAGGCACACTGAGCCAAAGCTCATTTCGAGGTGTGACCCGGGAAAAAGGGGAGGGGGAGAAGTACAACTGACATTGCCAATGCAGAGTACAAATTCAAAGGTACAACTGAAGTGGCAGATTACAATTTAGATTACTGAAGTAACATTACACAATAAATGGATAAGATAGTGCAACAAACTTGCTACGAGGAGGAGGATGGACAGGAACAAGGAGGAGGAGGAGATTGGAAGAGAAGACTGTAGACTGTGCAGAGAGGGGGGGCTTGACAAATGGTGCTTAGAAGAGAGTTCCAGAGGTAGGTTAGATGGATGGAGAAGGCTGCCATCCCAGAACTAGAAATAGAATGGGGGAGAGAAAAGGTATGGGAGTCTGTGCAGCATAGCAGGTAGGAAGAATGGGCTAAAGGGGAAAAAAAGAGAGGAGAGATGGGAGGAATCCAAGCCAGAATTTGGAGATGAGGATGGTGAAGTGGTGGTGTTGTCGTAGATGAAAAGAGGAAGCCGTGGTGTGTGCGGAGTGGGGTATTAAAGGCATAGCAGCAAAAGGCATTAAAGAGGGTATCCAGTCTAGAGAGGGAAGTGGTAGGCATGGACCCATAGACCATGTCAGAATAATCTAAGATGGGAAGTATCATTTTGGTGAGTAGTTCACGATGGACAATAGGAGAAAGGGAGTCTTTGTTTTGACATAAGGCGCCTAGCTTGGGATGGAGTTTAGAGTGTATGTAATCAGTGTAGGAGGCGAAGTCAAGTCGACTGTCCAACCAGACGCTCAGATATTTGAAGGCGGGGACTACATCTAGGGTGGTATCTTCAAGGGTGGTGAAGGGGGGGGGAGTTTGGATAGTTTTTGAGCGGTACCAAAAGCCAAAGACACAGTTTTTTTTGGCATTGAAGAGCAGCATCCTAGTAGCTGCCTGCCCCAGCCCATTCGATAACTTACCCCCACAGACAGCTCCCAATGAAGTGTGGCATAAAAAGCCATTCTGTAGTAAAAGTTATTTTTCTTATAAAATTAAAATCTAGCGCACCAGCAAAAAAAGGATCGACTTTCCAGTCCACAAACCATGCCCCCACGTCGGCTTACACAACGCTGTTGTGTGATGTCACAAAACGAAGACTGCATCCCATTCACTTATAATGGGGTTGATATTGTCACATAGTTTTTTACTGTTTACTCTCGGGATTTTCTTAAATCACAGTAATTGATTGACTAATAGGGTCCCTATTAGTCGACCAATCACTTTGATATAAGAAAATGCCGACCGTAAATAGTATAGAACTGTGTGACAATATCGGGCCCATTATAAGTGAATGGGGCACCGACCCGGTGGTGCTGAGGGTTGAGGTGCTAGACGCCACACCTCACGCCACGCCGGTGACCTGGGTTCAGGAATGAGCCAGGGCTGTCGGGGTTGGCAGGGGAGGAGGAGGATCAAGCATCCGGAGGACCGCTCCCTCCCCGGGTCCAGGTGCTGCCTGCTCCCGGGCAACCGCAGTGGCCCTTGGTGGAGACCAGAGATACCGCAACCACCTGGGCATGATTAGAAGGACGCAGAGCCAGAACGGATGTCCACTGGCATCATTGCATGCTCTGGCTCCACCTGGGGGGAGTGGGGACGAGGGCATACATAAGCAGACCACCCCTGCCCCCTGGATAGGTGACGGCACCACCTACCTCTCACCTCACTCCACAGGCTGGACTCCCATCCCTCCTGGGCCAAGCCCAGCCTGGCCTGAATTGTAGATAGAGCACCCTGGGAGGATAGGGCGGCCCCACCTCGGGGGGGGGTCTCAGAGCGCCGGGTGGGTAGCCAGGCCGGTGCCAGGAGTCAGGAGGAGTTTCAGGCTCGGAAGTAGAGCTGGGGAACAGGTGGTTGCCTGAGAGAGTTCTGCAGGGTGTCGATGCCATAAAAAGAATTGGGGGGGATAAGTGAATGGGGTGTGCTCACGTAGTCTTCTTTTTGTGACATCACAAAACAGGGCTGCGTGGGCCGACATGGGGGCATGACTTGCGGACTAGGAAGTTGGTCCTTTTTTTGCCAGTGGACTAGATTTTAATTTTATGAGGAAAATAACTTTTACTACAGAACGACTTTTTATGTCACACTTCATTGGGAGCTGTATGTGGGGGTGAGTTATCAAATGGGCTGGGGGAGGGCAGCACAACTAACAGTAGGAAGCTGCTCTTTAACCTTTAGCTGGCTTATCTGGCACCAAAAAAGTACCCTCCAGAAGTCAGATGGTAGCTGAGTCACCACCTCGGGGGAGGAAGGTCCAGAAGCAAAGAGGACAGCGTCATCAGCATACAAGTGGATTTTAGAGGAGATGTGAACAGAGGGAAGGTTGTTAAGGAAGATCAGAAACAGAACAGGGCCTAGGATGGAGCCCTGAGAGACACCGGCTTGAATGAGAAGAGGAGTTGGCTAGGGTGTGTCCTGCCTGGACACATTACGTATGGCCCGTGAGATATGACTTGCTCCAATTGATGAAATGAGTAGAGAGACCAGCAGAAAGAAGCTTGGATAGAAGAAGAGGATAGAACACAGAATCAAAAGCTTTAGCCAGGTCAATAAATATGGCAGCAGTGATGTGTCCCCAGTCCATGCCAGTGAGAATGGAGTCGGTGACACAGAGGAGAGAAGCAATAGCAGAGTGGTTTCTTCTGAAGCTTGATTGATGTGGGAGAGGAGGGCTGTAAAGTTAAGAAAATCGGTTAGATGAGAGAATACTAGGGGCTCTTGTTATTTGGCCAGGATGGGAAGGAGAAATATCAACCTGTAATTGCCGGGAGAGGAGGGATCACCCCCTTATGAACAGAAATAACCCTGGCAGCTTTCCATGCATGAGGAATGGAGCCTAGAGAGAAAGAGAGGTTCAGCAAGTGGGTGAGAGGAAGGGCGATGGGGCAGAGATACAGAGAAGGTGGGGGTCGAGGCCATCTGGGCTGGTTTTATGGGTGTTGATTGAGAGGAGGGCATGAATAACTTCCTGCAAAGAAACAGAAGAGAAGGAAAAACTAGTAGATGAAGAGGAGGTAGGAGAGGCAGGAGGGACAGGGACTGGGTTGGAAGGAAGGGCACAAGTAGTGAAAATGGAGTTTAGTATGGAGGCTACCGAAGTGGAATCTGAGATGGGAGAACCGTCAACAAGCTAGGTGGGGGGGGGGAGTTTTGGGAGGGGATCAAAGAGGGAGTGAAGTGTCTGCCAGAAGATGGATGGGGAGTTAAGGTTATGATGAAGGGCTGTTTTGAAGTTCAGTGCTTTCTCCAATCTGATAGCCTTAGTACAGGTGTTCCTTAGGGATCTGTAGAGTTGGAGATCTGAGGGAGAGAGGGAGGATTTCTAGCGTGTCCAGGCAGAGTTATGGGACATGCAGCTGTATGATGTCTGCCAATATCCAGGGGTGGTGGGATCATCTGACCCTGCACCTTCTAGGAGGGGCTTGAGTGTTCCAGACTTTGTGTAGGAAAAAGCAGAAGAGTGAGAGAGTGGAGTGTATATCAGAGGCAGAGTATACAAGTGACCAGTTAGTAGCATGAAGAGCATGGAGGAGGGCATCAGTATCAAGCAACCTTTAACACCTAAGCCAATGGTAATTTAGGGGGAAGTAGGACATATGTACCTTATGGATGCAATATGTAATATAATGATCACTGAAGGCATCTGGAAGAGTGCCAGCAGCGACTCTATGGTGTGGGTGGGAGGAAAGCACTCAATCTAGGAGAGAGAGAGAGAGAGAGAGAGGTTTAGGGAGACTGGGTTGGGCCTCGTAGGTTCCTTAATAAGTTGATTGAGGTTTAGGGACTCTATCTTGTCAGTGAAAGGCTTAAGGATAGTAGAGGTCCAGTTAAGGCTAAAATCCCCTAGAACGATTAGCTCACCAGAGAAGGCAAGGGAGACAAGGGAGGTGATGATGTTAACAAGAGGAGGGGGGGAGATTTTTGGAGACTCATAAATCACGGCAACAAAGATGGGAAGACAGGACGGGAAGGTTAGACTGACCATGAGGAGGTCATAGGAGGAGGGAAGAGATTCATGTAGAGAGACGGAGCAAGATAGTTTTTTACGAATAAGGTGAAAATCAGGGAGGGATAATTGGGAGTTGGGAATCCCAGAGGAAAGCCATGTTTTGGAGATGCAGAGTATGTCAGGAGAGTATTGGGAGACCCATACTTTGAGGGCATCTAGTTTGGGAAGCAAGCACCTAGCATTAAGGTGGCAGATTCTAAGGCCTTTGAGTTGGGGGAAAGGGAAGAGGGGACGGAGGGGCCAGGGTTGGGTTCAATGTCGCCTGCGAGGAGGAGGAGATGATGGTTAGGCTTATGTTTCCTGGGATGGCGGGAGGATTTTGAATTGGATGAAGGAGGGAAGGAGCCTGTGGAGGAGCTTGAAATTAAGGAATAGGAGGGAAGAAAGCGGGGTAAAAATGGGGGATGGGATGAGGAAGGAAGGAAGGGAGAAGGGGGAGGATGAGGTAGGAGAGAGATAGAGATGGGGGGATAGTGGACATTGAGGGGGTAGACCAGTGCCAGGGAGTGAATAGCATAGGCATCAGGAAAGGCAGTGAGGGGGTGGGAGGAGGAAGGACTGGGAGGTAGAAAGCTAAAAGGAGGAGAGGAATGGTAAGGTTCATTTGTGGAGAGTGGGGAAAGTGGTTGTAGGTGGAGATTTAGGTAGTGGTAACAGGGAGAAGAAAATGGAGGAAAACATAGGCCGAGGTGAGAGGGGAGGGGGCTAGAAAGGAGAAGGAGGGGGAGTGAAAGGAGACACAAAGTAGAACAGGGGATGGGGATTTGGGAGGGGAGGCAGGAGAAAATGCAGAAAGCACAAGGAGTTGGGGAACTGGGGGGGACTCTGCAAGAGGGGAATAAGGGGACCTAGATATGGAGATCTGGCAACTTTTGAGAGAAGGAGGGGAAGAGGCAAATTTCAGGGAGAGAAAAAGGAGATGTAGAGAGGGAGTGCAGCAAGAGGAAAGTAAACAACCCCAGAAAGGGACTCCTGGCAGGTTTAAGAAAAGGAGGGAGAGAAGATATTTCGGGGAGTAGGGGAGCCAAGGGGATGGAGCCCAGCTAGAAGAGAGTAAGGGGGACACTAGAATAGTTAGACCTGGTAGTTATCGGGAGAAGGGAAGTGAAAAGGAGAGTGAGCACATCAGAAGGGAGGTGAATGGAGAGAGAGAGGGAGAGAGAGAGAGAGAGAGAGAGAGAGAGAGAGGTTGAGTATTTGAGCAGCCACAGAAGAAAAGCAGCAACCAAACTGACCAGCAGTGGTAAGCAGGCCGAAACAGTAGTAGAGAATGCAGCAACAAAGTTAGAGGGTGTTGGGAATGAAACACAGCAGTAGCAGAATGCAGTTTCAAATCATACAGAACAAGAATACATTTTAGCAGCATGCTAATAATACAGCATCAAACTGAATAATGCAGGAGCAAAGAACTAGCTGTTGCAGTAGTGGAGATGCTGATTAGGGATTATGCAGCAGTGGTTTTCAGGGAGACCAACAGAAGCAGCTGCAGAGTATACAACATCAGACTTGAATGCATATAACTAATTGACAGCAGAAATATTGCAAGTATACACAATATGGCGCAGGTTTTTTTTTTTTTTTTTAGGACTTTAAATACCTAGGTGAATAAACGGTACATGGCAGGAGGACAGGAGGCAGCTGATAGGGCAGGAAATAGTAATATAGGACTACCTTAGATGAAGTGTTTTTATAATGGTAAGAAATGTAGGCTACAATAAGCACCTATAAGGACAGAAGAGGCAATGATAAATTAACAATATTGCCCTAGCTTTGATAGGATGCTTGGTTAAATTATAAAGCGCACTCAAAAGACTTACACGTAGGATTGCCACTGTTTGGCTAGGTGAGCATTGCTATATATGAAACATAATGTTACTGCCATCAATTTTCCCTATACATTCAGCATTAACATTTTAGCAGCACACTTTATTATGTTTAGCTGTTCTGTGTGCTATTAGTGTTACTGTTTCTAGCTCAGATTGGCACAGCTGCTGATACATTCACTGTTATGTTTAGGTAGTTGCTGTACGAGGTGGAATACCTTTCCTTGGTGTCCTGTGGGGTAGAGTGACTGGCTGACAGCTGACCCCACAGCTGACACCCACAGTGTGACACCCATATCTCTTCGGCCCTTAGCGCTCCAGACCGCTAGGGGAGCATCAGTTTATCACAGAGAGGGTGACGATGAATTGGATCCTGGTAGGAAGGGAGCTGGGCTACCCACAGTGGAAAGCAGCTCTTGTTGGCGGAGGATTGTTAGCCATTGCGTACGGTGATTGCTGGTGGGAGAGTCACTGTGTTTGCTGGAATGATGCTCATCTACCCCCTCAGCCTCTGGTGCAGTCCTGAAGTGAAGTGGAGGTAGGACCTGGCTGCAGCTGTAAAAAGCCATTCAGTCTTGTTTAAAAGTAAGAAAATTTGGTGGTGAGTGGAGCACATCATAGTGGATAACCCCTGGCTAGCAAAAGTTTCTGAGTGGTCCTAAAGCTGATGGCTTATAGTTGCAAAGGTGTGGCCTAATGAAGGAGATATCCTCGAAGAAGATCTGCTTTTTGGCATCCCACAATATTGAGGGAGTCACATCAGACTTATCGTTGTAAGAAAAAAACCTTAAGACAAAATATAGGTTTGAGCCTCATTCCGGATCACTCAGTAAAAGATTATTATAGTGAAGCCCGCCAGGATGGAACACAGTGTCACAGTTTCCTGCATGACAGAAGGGATGAATTCCTGTTGAAACTGCTTTGTTCCCTGCAGCTACTCCGCTGCACAGTTCTGCAGTATTGGGTTCCATCCTAGCGGGCTTCACTATACATTGCTGTAATGTGTGTTATGTCTTTATTCCAACATGAAGTTCTGTAGGACGATAGGCATGACCTGATATTCTCCAGGTCAAGTAGGCTAGGATTGGGGGCAGCCACCGCTGCATCAGAGGCTGCCAAGGAGAAGGGGTGGCTGAACAATGGTGGGCTCAGGGAGGGTTAGGGTGGTGGGTCAGAGGCACATTCCCAAGACGGTACCACTGTAGAACTTCTACGCCACTATGGCAGGGTGGGACTCTCCCATGGAGGCACGTGCAGTAGTGACCAAGGAGGATGTGAGGGTCATCTGTGGTGGATACCCCAAGGTGGAGGAAAGAGGACCCCAGAGAAGGAGGAAGCAACTCCTGGTGGGGGATTCCATTCTTGGGGGGTAGATTTGGGGGTAGGAAGGAAGGGAGCGGGGAAGATTAGGTGCCTACCCGGCGCCATGGCTCAGAGGGATAGAAAGCAAATTCTGGGGATTGCTGGGGCAGCAGTATGGGAGGGAGAGCTAGATGTCATTGTCCACCTGGGGACAAATGACCTGGCTAGGGACGAGGTTAGGGTAATGCAGAAGGAGTTCAGGGAGTTGGTGAGGGGTCTTAGGAAGGCAGCATGCTCAGTGTCCTTTTCTGAGGTGTTGCCAGTCTACAATGGTTTAAATGCTTCATTGGCAAGCATTTAAACTAGCTGAGGGGGGTGGCAGATGGAAGTAGGGAGACTCAAACCCCCCTCCCCACAAGTGGAACTGGTGAGTAGGCAGAACCCTAAGGGAGGGAAAACCCCAGATGTTCCAGAAAAGGGGAAAAGCAGAATGGTAGGAAAAAAGAGGGATAGAAATGAAGGCAGAGGGGGTAAGAAGAGTAGGCAAGAGGGAAAAGGGGGGCTGATAGGGTGGTAGCATAATCTGGAAGGCCATATGTGCAAATGCTCATAGTCTGGGAAATAAAATCCTGGACCTAGTGGCCATAATGTCAGAGATTGACCTAAACATTGTTGCTATTACTGAGTCATGGTGCAGTGAGAAGGTAGCCCTTGACATGTGCGACCACGACTGAGCGAAACCAAAAATGGTGACTCAGTCATGGCGCATATCATGGGGGCTACTGATGAGGTAGGGTGACCAGATGGGGGTGGGTTTGCGCATATAGTGACAGGATGTCGCTACATGTACGCACGCACGCACGGGGTGGGGTGGGAGCGAGCACACTCAGTGAGGGGTGGGAGGGTTTTTGAGGGGTGATACTGCGGTGGACTGCTGAGTTGGCCCCATGGCATGGTGGGTGGGTTCACGGCTTGGGTGGACAGGGTGCTGGGTTCGGGTTCGGGCATAGGTACGTTTTTGTTGCGCCTGGCCCAATTTTTTTTTTTTTTTTTCGCACGTTTTGCATCCCTCTACATGCACCCTCCTGGACTTGAGAATCCTTAAGTAGGGTGGTGCGGGGAGTGAAGCCCCCCATGAGGGTGGGTGCGGGGCATAAAACGTTAAACTTGTAAGTTCCCAGTGCCGTTTTATTATGCGCCAGGGAGTCACATCACCAAAATTGATTTTCAGCGATTTGACTTTGTCTTTCGTCGGTCGCTGTTATGACATAGAACCCAATGAGAACCATGACCAGGATATAGCCATACCAGGGTATACTCTGTTTAGAAAGGACTTGGTTGGTAAGAAGGGGGAGGAGTGGCTCTTTAAGTGAGGGATGGCATAAAAGCAACTGGAATACAGGGAGGGGCAGAGGCACTGGCACTGTGGGTCACACTAGAACTGGGAAATGGAGCTGCTACTCACAGTGGGGTGATCTACAGACCTCCAGCACAGGAGGATGAGATGGACAGGGTTCTCGTGGAAGTCATCCATAAGATGGCAACTAAGGGGGAGGTGCTGCTGGTGGGAGACTTCAGTCTGCCAGTTGTATATTGGAGTGTTCCAGCTGCAGCTTCAGCTAGGAACAGGGATATCCTGGACTCCCTGTAGGGGGCGTTCCCCAGGCAATTAGTAAGAGGGCCCACTTGTGAGAGAGCAATATTGGACCTAGTACTCACCAATGGGGACAGTGTTACAGATGTCATAGTGGGTGACCACCTGGGGACCACTGATCACTGAATAGTGTGGTTCAATTAAGAACCACACAGCCTAGCCTAACCACATGAAAGGTGAGGGCCCTGGACTTCAGGAGGGCTGACTTTACAAAGATGGGGTAGTATCTCAGGGATGCCTTGGCAGGGGAAGGGGGACTTGGATGGAGTAGAGGAACAGTGGGTGAAACTAAAAGGGGATATAGTGAAGATGGAAAATATCTGGGTTAGGCAAATAAGCAAAAGCAAGAGGAAAAAAATACCACTATTGTTCTCAAAGGAGGTGGTGTGGAAGGTAAGGGTAAAAAAGTTAGCATTCAGGAGGTATAAGGAGACTCAGAAGGAGGAGGACAGGGAAGTGTATCAGGTGAAGCAGATGGAGGCAGGGAAAGCAGTAGGATGCGCAAATGGAGGAGAAAATAGCCCAGGCAGTAAAGAAAGGGGACAAGGCATTTTTTAGATACGTAAATGAAAGGAGAAAGATCAGGGGAGGGATTGCAAGGCTAAGGAGGGAAGGAGTGGAGTGTGTGGAGAAAGACCAGGACAAAGTAGATATTATAAACAATTATTTTTGCTCAGTATTCACAGAAGAAGGGAAAGGAGAGGGACCACAGATAAGCTGCAGGAGCATCAATGGAAGGACGGTGGACACCAGTCCATTTACGGAGCAGAGAGTCCTGAAAGAACTTGCAAAACTGAAAGTGGACGAGGCAATGTGGCCGGATGGGATACAGCCAAGGATATTGAAGGAGCTTAGAGAGGTTGCTGGCAGCACCACTGACAGTCCTGTTCAACCACTTGCTGGAGACTGGAGTGGTTCCTGAAGACTGGTGGAGGGCAGATGTAGTCCCACTTTACAAAAGTGGGAGCTGGGAAGAGGCTGGCAACTACAGGCCAGTCAGTCTCACTTCAGTGGTGGGAAATTAATGGAATCACTGCTGAAGGAAAGGATTGTGGAATATCTTGAATCCAGCAGCATACAGGATCCGAGGCAGCATGGATTCACTGAGGTCATGTCAAACAAATCTGATAGATTTCTTTGATTGGGTGACTGGGTAACCAGGGAATTGGATAATTGGATCAGGGTGGAGCAGTGGATGTGGCCTACCTAGATTTCAGTAAGACCTTCAACACCGTTCCTCATAGGACACTGTTACACAAGCTGGGCAGCCTGAGAGTGGGTCCTAAGGTGGTAAAATGGGTAAGAAATTAGTTGAGGGATATGCAGCAGAGGATGGTGGTAAACAGAGTTCACTCTGAGGAGGGGAGGGTGATCAGTGCTGGGCCGGTTCTCTCTAATGTCTTAATTAATGGCATTGCTCCGGGGGAGGGGATGAGGAGGGATCTAATTAAGCCAGAGGAGTGGTAAAGAGTGTGGCAACTAAGATTCAGTGTGAAGAAATGAAAAGTCATGCACGGTGGAGTACACAGTGGGGGGTGGGGCATGATACTGACAGCCACCAAAGAGGAAAGAGACCTTGGGTAATCATATCTGATGGCCTAGAAGTGGCCAATCAGTGTGTCGAGGCAGTTGGGAGAGCTAATGGAATGTTGGGTGCATAGGGAAGGGTATCACCAGTGGAAAGAAGGAGGTGGTGATACTGCTGTACAAATCACTGGTGAGACCTCATCTGAAGTACTGTGTCCAGATCTGGAGGCCACATCTCCTGAAGGACATAGAAAGAATAGAGGCGGTCCAGAGTAGGGCAGCTAAAATGGTGCAGGATCTGCACCAAAAGCCCTATGAGGAGAGACTAAAGTACCTCAATATGTACACCCTGAAGGAAAGGAGGGAGAGGGGGGCTATAATAGAGACTTTCAAATACCTCAAGAGTATAAATGAGGTACAGGTGGGAAGCATTTTTCAGGAAAAAGAGGTTCAAGAACAAGGGGGCATGCTGTGAAGCTGGAGGGGGGTAGACGCGGGAAAATGTGAGAAAGTACTTCTTCACTGAAAGGGTGGCAGATGCATGGAACAGCTTCACAGCATAGGTGATCGATATAAAAACGGTAGTGGAATTGAAAAATGTATAGGACAGGCATAAGGGAACCTTAATGGTTACAAAAGGGGGGATAAAGCGGGAGATCTAGTAAGATCTGCAGTATTACAGTAGGTAGGGAAAATGGGCAGGCTTGGTGGGCCAAGCGGTTCTTATCTGCCGTCATTTTCTGTGTTTCTATATTGTTATTGCTTCAAGAGCACACCTTATCAAGGTCTTCCAGATAAGTAAAAAGCAATCCAATCTGGTGAAAATATCATTGGAGAAGAAAAGTGTGTATAATTCTGAGATCTGGGGTAAAATGTCTCTGAACATTCAACCATCCCAGAGTATCCAGTTGCCAAACAGCATCCTCTCTGCTGCAGTCTTGAGTGATGTATTATAGGGTACCCAGGTGGGACCATCTTCACCAGGGCTGTCCCTGCAGAATCATCTAGCCCAGTCTCCGTGATGCATGTTGGGTTGACCTGTGTATCAGAAAAGACATCTCTGATAACAGCTGTTTAGTTACCATTGACCTATCATTGCAAAGCAGTACCTGGACTGCAGAAGACAGTTTTGTGTTCTTATGGGCAGCCTTTTGTCTAGAGAGAAGGATCAGAGGTATTCAGTTAATAACTTAGGTGTAAAATAAAATCTCCTGCCAAGAGTAGTATACCTTTAGCATGCCACAAACTTTATCCAAAATCATGTTAATTTGAGAAAAGGAAGAACCAGGGGAATATACACGTTAACTTGCATGTTTTCTAAGGAATGTAAAACATGCAGTAATATTGCATCCCAGTGGATCTGCATATTCTACCTCTAAATGGAGTGGTGCAGGAGACTAAAATAGCCTTTCCCTAATGTTTACCTAAACCATAAAATATCACAAAAATGTGAGGAAAAAAATGGTTTCTATAGCTTCAAATGCTCTGCTGAACACAAACAAGTTTCTTGTAAATATATTAAAGTAGCACATTGTTCTAACTTCATGAATTAGAACAGCCAGTCCAACTTATGCAGCGCAGGTGTACAATTCTTCCTCAAGGTGGTGTCGGAATGTACAGTGCACTTGTCCCCTTGCATAAATTGTGCTGGCTTTTGTAATCCATTAGAAAAGAAGTGTACTATGGTGAGTCACTTTTCCATTCTTAAGAGCTGAGAGTGTTCTTGACCTTTTAATTCGGCTATCCATTGATATGTAATGACTATAATTTGAATGCCCATTGAGCCATGAGTAAAAAAAGAAATATATAGTCGTGTGGTCTCTCCCTTCATTCTTGACATCCCACATCTCCCCCCCCCCCCCACGCTGTCCACACAGGGGGAAGAAGACTGCAGTAAAATACAAAAAGATGAAATAGCAGAAAAAGAACTACAACATTAAGAAAATGGGTTGGCAAATCCTTGCTTCTGATTGGCCAGTGGCATTCTAATGGCATATATGTGTGTGCCCATACCCACCTATTAAAAACAAAAACCCCGGGGGCCAGCCTTGCCATTTTGACACAAATATCCATGGGCCACATATGGAATTTTCATTTCATGATTAGTCACCATGTTTTTCTCCTGCCTAATTAAACAAAGCTCCAAAGATGTATCTTTTTCATGTCACTCGCAGCCACTCACCACCAGATGACCTGTATCATATCTTCCAACTCCTAAACATTACAGAAGGACAGGAAGCAGTACACCATGAAAACATTTTTTCTGTCTCTCTGTCACAGAGCTGAAGAAACTGCATAGCACCAACCATATCAAACTGCTGTCCACATGTGCCCACTTCTAGCCACCATCACTCTCATGACTTGCTCTCTCACCTATTCTGACTAGCTGCTGCAGACACATGGTGACCAGCAGGTAGGAGGAAGGTGGGCAGATGACCTGTAGCCATGTGGCTGCAAACATCAAAAAAACATCTGGAGGATGCCTCATGTTAGCAGCCTAGTGTACTGTAAGGGCTGTTTTACAAAGTTTTTTTTTTTTTAATAATTTCTTTTTAATATAAATGTTGATGTTTTGTTTATTTCTTTTACCTTTTTCCGAGCACAGGACCCTTCAATGTGAGTTTGTATTGGGGGATACATGCACTTCCAGGTCCTATATCTAAGGTGACAGACTTTATTTATTTATTTATTTATTTATTTATTTATTTATTTTATTTTATTTGCAAGTCAGTTTACAACCTTTGAGCCAGGGGCTCATTTCCAAAGGTACCTCGTCACATTGAGGTTACAGAGTACAAGTAGCTGAAATTGGCGTTACACAAGTTGATTTCATACATTGTACAATCTAGTGGCAATTACAGTAATACAGCTGGCACAGGCATGTTATAGCATAGGTATGGTGCACAGGGGGAGAGGTGGGGTGGAGGTGGAGAGCCGCCCAGCGGGCGTTGTCGTGTATGGAGAGGTCGAGGCCACATTTAGAGACAGGAGCATTACTACATCCCTTGGCGTTCAGGTATTCCCTAACATCCCACAGCGTCATGTCTCATTGCTTATTTAGAACATAGATAAAAAAAGCAACTATCAACAAAATTTAATACTGTTGAACACTGAATCCAAAGAATAAAGTAGTAACTTCCATGGTGAGGATTATAGTAAAACCAAATCCTACAGCCTTGAAATACGGCTAGATGCCAGTTTAGAAGCCTTTCAAAGAAGGTGATATTGAGGCCAGAACTACAGCATGGGCCTGTACAGCATCTGAGGATATCTGGGTGGGAAGGTGTGAAAAGGAAAAACAAAAAAGGTAGGAGCAGCATTACTTCGCTCTGGACAGCTAGGCCTCAAGGTAATTCAGAAAACCAAAAAGTCAGAACAGTGAGCTCCATGCTATTATGTTAGTCGCAGGTCGTGTGAACTAAGTAGTATAGTTGAGAAATAATCTGTAAAGCAGCAAGGGTAGGGGGTGGCACATAAGAAGTAAAGGAGGATGATGACATTTAAAATGAATGGAGGAAAAGGCAGAATCTCCAGCCACAGGCAGAATGGATAAGTAAAGCAAGGGATGGGAGGAGGGAAAATAAAATCAGACTTGTAGCCAAGGGAATGCCACATAAATGCCTGTTTGCTGAAATACTAAATCTTTCTGGACATAAAGTCTCCCCACTCATTCACACTAATGGGATCTACATCGGAGGCACTAGGACCCAGTGGGAGCAAACTTTTCAAGAGGGCTGGCGCCAGAGATGGAACCACGAGGAAGCGGCACTGCGAGCCTCGGCTAGTGCGGTAAAGACTATCTCGGTGTCGACCCTCCAACTGCCTCAGTCCCTTTTTTCCAGCCGTCAAGTGCACTTCAGTGATGACGTCGCTCACCCGCTGGGAGTCAAACTTCAAATTAGCAGCATAGTTTTCAGTTTATTGTTTTGTAATTTATCTTCAAAATAAATACAGATTATATTCACTCTGAGGCCTTTGGGCCATTCGAGGGAATGGGTAAGGCGGTTGGACCTTCCTCATTGCGCGGCACCTTTTTCGGTGCCATCGACTCTGCGCTCTAGTGTTTTCCCCCCTCACATGGCTGCGCGAGGGGTCCACACTGATGCCTCTATCTCCTGCCAATTTTCCTTCTTTTACCTTAAATCACAGTTTTTGGAAACATTGGGACACTCTCAGCGCTGTCTGCGGCATTGGGGAGTCTGTCGGCACTGTTTGCGATGCTGTGGGTTCTGTTGGCAGCACCGGGGGCTCTGTCGGTGCCATCTGCGGTGCCCCGGGCTCTGTCGGCACCATGGCCTCTGTTGGCGCCGTGTGCTGGGCTGTTTTTCGATGGCGCTGACTTCCTTGTGTTCGCCGCCGTGTTGTTCAGCGCTGAGGCTTGGTGCGGCGCCATCCAGCCTCCAGGAGTTCTCGACTCTGATTACTTCCTCTTCTTCTTTTGATACTGATTTTTCACTCCTTTCCTGTCCGTACAGTCCCTCCTGGACTGTCAGGAGATGATTTTGAGCCTGACCCAGATCTTCGAGTGGGTGATGATGTTCAAGGAGCAGGGATCAATCCTGCTGCAGAGCCTGTGGTTGAAGACCTTTCCTTTAAGTCTCTGCTTAGGAATTTAAATTCCACTTTTTTTCTCTCCAGACTGCAGAAATCGATCCTGGGAAGCTTTTAAGACTCCAATAACTACATGTCCCGGAGATCCCTATGGCTTTAACTCCTCTGGTGCAACCCTCCTTCGAGACCCTCTCTCATTTGTATGGAAAAATCCTGCTCTCATCCCTTCCGTGGCTAAGTCCAAAGATAGGAAGTATGCTCCTCCCAAGGATCGCCCTATATTGGCCTCACAAGCCTTTGCTGATCCCATTGTAATCTTAGCAGAGAATAAGGCTGTCCTCCCTCAGGCATCTACAGCCTGGCCTATAAATAAGGAATCTCGCAAGACAGACACCTTAGGTAAGAGAGTCTTCACTGCCTCCACCCTGGGTATGCGTATTGCCAGCTTCCAGGGCTATTTTTCTCAATATGGGTCTTTCCTTTGGCGTTCGCTCAAGCAGATGGTAGAAGCTCTGCCCGAGTCGGAAACTAATTCAGAACTACTTCAGACCATAACCAGGGGTATCGAGTCCAACAACCAACAGGTTAAAGCTGCAATGGACGCCTTCAAGTACTGCTTCCCGAGTGGCGGTGGCTGGCATTTGCACCAGTCACCACTCTTGGTTACATACTTCGGGCTTCACGAATGATGCCCAGCAGCAGGTCATGGCTCTACCCTTTAGTATGTATCTGTTTTGGGCCCCAGGTAGAGCAAGCTGTAGAGGCCACACAGAGGACTAGGTCTGCCATTAAGATGGCTCGACCCGCACCCTCCCCCTCCCGGGGGGGGTACTAACAAGCGTCAATTTCACAACCGTCAGTCCTTTCGTGGCAGAGGCAGAGGAGATTTTTAACAAACACCACAACCCTCAGCCACAAAAGAAAACGCAGCAGAAGGCACAAGGCCTCAAAGCACCCAGTGCCACCTTCTGAGTTTGTGGCCCAGGTCCCACCTCAGCTGTTCGAGGGGGACTCCTCCTCAGCAGTGGGAGGATGTCTGACTCAGTTCTACTGCAGTGGAAATCATAACATCAGACAAATGGGTCCTCCGGATAATCCGCGAGGGGTACTCGCTCAATCTTTCGGAAACCCTTCCGGATCATCCTCCCAAATGACAGCCAAGGCTGTCAGCAGTACAGTCAGACCTTCTTGCTTCCAAGGTACAAGGCCTTTTGAACAACAGGGCAGTAGAAGTAGTTCCGCCGGATCAATGAAACACAGGTTTCTACTACCATTACTTCCTGGTCCCGAAGAAAACTGGTGGCATGTGCCCCATTCTGGACCTCAGAAAGTTAAACAAGTTCCTTCTCAAGGAAAATTTCAAGATGATATTGCTAGGTACCCTGCTGCCTTTGCTTCATCAACACAATTGGCTAGCCTCCCTGGACATGCAGGATGCCTACCAACACAGTCCTATACACCCAAAGCACCACAAATACCTAAGGTTTGTGGCATTGGGTCAACATTATCAGTTCAGAGTCCTGCCCTTTGGGCTATCCTCGGCACCTCGAGTTTTTACAAAGTGTTGTGCAATTCTTGCAGCACATCTCGGAAAAATCGGAATTTAAGTTTTTCCATATCTGGACGACTGGCTCCTAGCAAGTCCCTCCAGACAAGAAACTCTGGACACCGTAGCCATGGCTTCAGACTTCCTCACATCCAAGGGAGTCCTGCTAAATCTCAACAAATTGCAGTTGCAGCCCTCCCAGAAGCTCCTCTTTATAGGAACTCTTCTGGACACCTCCTGTGTGAAAGCTTTTCTCCCAGAGGACAGAAGAAGTGATATCTTACAGATGGCCCGATACATCAGATAAAACAGCTCGGTTCAAGCTATCTTGATGCAACGGATGCTGGGTCTCATGGCATCCTCGGTGTTCACTGTGCCCCTAGCGCACCTTCACATAAGAACCTCTCAGTGGATGCTCAGTACTCGGTGGTCCCCAACCACTCACCCTTAGTCCTTTCATATCAAGGTGACAGAACCTTTTGAAGAGGTCACTTGTCTGGTGGTCGCAAGAGGACAACCTTCTGGAAGGATATCTCTTTGCTCCTCTGGATCTTCAGATCTCCATTACCATGGATGTGTCCCTGATGGGGTGGGGAGTTCACTGCCAGAATCTCCACACCCAAGGTATGTGGACTCAGGACGAGCCCCAGCTTCACGTAAATGTCCTAGAAATGAGAGCCATCCTCTATGCAGTCCAAGCCTTGAAGGACATACTGTCACAAGAACATTCTCCTTCAAACGGACAACAAAGCAGTGATGTATTACATCAACAAGCAGGGCGGTGCACACTCTTACCCATTATGCAGGGAAGCTATGAGAGTGTGAGAATGGTGCCTGGAGCACAAGGCTCTAATCCATGTGGTTGACCTGCCAGGAGTGCAAAATGAGCTGGCAGACCATCTCAGCAGGACGAAGACAGATCCTCATGATCCTCATGAGTGGTCTCTTGACATAACCGTCATTCAGTCACTCTTCAAAGAATGGGGAACTCCAGACCTGGACCTTTTAGCGTCCCACTCAACACAAAACTGCTTCTCTTCTGCTCCAGAAATCCAGGTCTTGGCATTTTCTGTCAGGATGTGTTCAGGCTGCAGTGGACAAGATGCTTTCTATACGCCTTTCCTCCTCTTCCCCTGATTCAGAGGGTATTTCTCAAAATTCGAGTCTCAGGGGTACAAAATGATCCTCATTGCTCCCTTATGGCCTCAGAAGATATGGTTCCTGCTGCTCAACAGTCTGTCGGAAACCCTCCCCCGAAGGCGCTTCCCCTTTGGAAAGGACCTTCTGACCCAGGGTCCCGTGGTCCATCCCAATCTGAGGTCGCTTCACCTTCACGCTTGGCTCCTGAAGAGATAGAGGTGAATAGGTTCAATGTTTCTCGTAGAGTTTCAGATATTCTTTTGGCTGCGTGTAAGCCAGCCACTAAAAAAACCTACACAGCCAAATGGAAGCGTTTCTCTATCTGGTGTGCAAAATCCTCTTCGAACCCTTTTTCCTTCCCACCAGATAAAGTCTTGGAGTACCTTTTAGACCTCTCAAATTCAGGTCTGCAGTACTCTACAGTCAAAGTTCATCTTTGTGCCATTTCAGCTTATCATGAGCCAGTACTTTCCTTGTCACTGGCTCAGTTACCTGTAGTTAAGAGGTTTCTAAGGGGTATTTTGCATACCAGACCTCCTATCAGACATCCAGTCGCAGCCTGGGACATTAACCTTGTGCTAGACATGCTCACTCGGAAATCTTTCGAGCCTCTAGCTACGTGTGAGTTGAAGTTCCTCACTTGGAAAACGGCCATCACTTCGGCCCGTAGAGTTTCTGAAATACCCCCCACGTACACAGTATTTCACAAGGACAAAGTAGTTCTTAGGACTCATCCTAAGTTTCTTCCTAAGGTTGTCTCAGAATTCCATCTAAGCCAACCTTTAGTCCTGCCTACCTACTTTGCAAACTTCCAGAATAAAGGGGAGCATACCCTTCATTCTTTGGATGTTAAGAGAGCACTGCGATTCTATCTAGATAGAAAAAAAATAAATTTGCAAGGCTCAACAATTGTTTGTTTCCTTCAGCGAGACCCGGCTGGGTCAATCTGTCACTATTAGGTGCATTTCAGCGTGGCTGGTAGCATGCCTCCGCCACTGCTATTCTATGGCACAGGTTAAGCTGGAAGGCAGAGTGTACGCTCACTCTACTAGAGCAGTCGCGGCATCTCCGGTGGAATTCCTCAACGTGCCCATTGCAGATATTTCCAATGTGGCTACCTGGAGCTCAGTGCATACATTCGTTAAGCACTATGCCTTGGATGTCCATGCCAGATGACATCTGTTGTTTGGCAGGACTATCCTTAATGGACTTCTGTCCTAAGTATGTGAGCTCTTATTTTTCCTGCTGCCCATCTTGAGGGATTATTAGCTTGGTACTGTCCCATTAGTGTGAATGAGTGGTGGAGACTTTATGTTCAGGAAGATAAGGAAATTACATACCTACCGTAATTCTTGATCTTCTTGGACGAAGTCTCCTCCACTCATTCACATGCCCACCCACCATCCCCTGAGCTCACATCTCTGCTTTTGGTCTTCACTTCCTCAGTGGCCAGGCTGTGAAGACTTAATTATTGACTCTTCTTACACGGGTCATTCGGACTATCTTATGTCCGATTTTGTTAGGTTAGTCCCCTAGGTTAGCTACGCTGCACCTCCTCGGAAAAGATACTAAGACGGTTGGAGGGTCGACGCCGAGATAGTCTTTACCGCAAGAACCAGGGCTCATGGTGCCGCTTCTTCATGGCTCCATCTCTGGCACCTGCCCTCTTGAAAAGTTTGCTCCTGCTGGGTCCTAGTGCTGCTGGCATAGATCCCATTAGTGTGAATGAGTGGTGGAGACTTTGTCCAAGAAGATCAAGAATAACGGTAGGTACGTAATTTCCATTTCTTCCTAGAATCATTCTTCTCCATTGAGTTCCACTATGGGTCTGGACAGGAGGCACTAGGACCATGTGGGATGAAACCTTTGGCCAGGAGACCAGAGAAGACTACTTGCTATGGTGCGTGCATGCTCCCATGTAGTGACACATGCCTGCCAATAACTGTCATGGCTCTCTCACCAACCTCAGTTCTGTTCTTTCTGCTAGGAGTGTTGCAAACTTAAAATTTGTGCATAAATTGTGCCAAATTTGTCTGCTACCCACTATGTGTAGCATTTGCAAATTGCCACTATTCAATTTACCCCACTTACAGTAAATTTTACTATGTGAAGTGATGCAGTGTTCACTTTTGGCAGAGTTTGACCTGAAGTGCAGCAATTTGCATAGTAAAATTCACTGCAAAGTGTGTAGTGCATGCAGAGTGTGTCAATTCACATAGTAACATTTGTGCAAATTTCGCTATGCTACATGCTATGCAAATTGCATAGTTTTTGTCCCTTTGCCCACAGCTATTTCCCGCTTTCGGGTTTGCAGCATGGTGAGGGCCTGTCGCATCAGCTGGAATTTTCAAGTTCGTCACTGACGTTTTTGTCACCGAATTTGTTGCTTCTTTATTTCTGAGATACTAAAGTTGAAAACTAAGGGGACTGCATTAAAGAGGTCACCCATTTTGCATCAGTGGCCCTGTGGCAATGAAATGGCTTCAAACAACTGGTATCTACCAGCTTTACCTTCCTTGGACCATCTCAAGACATGGATTCCTGTACTGCTCACTGGTTAATCTAGGCCATGGGCTCACACTAGTGACATGCTCCACAAGAAGCCTGTCCCTGTTCTTTAACCCTGTTTGGGTCAAAAGCCACGTCAAGGTTTGTGCCTGAAAATTGTGTGCAGGACCACATGGTAGCGTTCCAGCCTGGTAACAGTGGCCAACATGTTCTGGAACTCCCTCAGGGGCATGGTGTGCATGCCGCATCATTGAGGAATGCCCTAAGAAGTGTGCTTGTGTCCCACTGGAGCAGTGCGAGTGCATGATTGAGCACAGAACAACCAGAAAGGCTGTTTATTGGGACTTCTGAAATCCAGTGCAGTTTTCTTGTACTACATGGTGAGCAGTAAAGGAAACTGTGTAGTACAGAGAGGTCTCCTAGATCGCAGGCTCAAACTGACTGTTGTGCAGTTCAGTGGAGTTAGTCTCGGAGACAGCAACATTTCTGTGCAAAGTCCGATGTTTGGCAAATTCAGAATAGAATACAAAAAACATAGCTTCATTTAGTTAGAAATAGACAGGAAACTAAGGCAGCAGTAGAAAAGCAGGGCTAGAAAGACAATTTAGAGGGGGAAAGAAAGCAAAACTGGGCAGACTTCTCTGTCAGAATGAGGGCAGAGCTGAGGTGCCTGCATCAGACTGAGAGGGACGGCAACTATAAAACAGCATGCCAGCAGTTTATTGAGCTGCTGTGTGACGCTTGCTGATTTATTTTACTGCAGCTGGATCTTTATCCCAGAGAGCTGTAACAAAGAGTGTGCAGGGGAGCTTGCAGTTTGTTTGAGCTTTTTACCTATGATGTACTAGCTGCTGAAGAAGCTTCGTTATAATAAATAAAATGCATTGCAGCAATAATCTTCAGCCACAGGGATTATAAGTAGGTTGCTGTACTACCTGCTGAAGAAGCCTTGTTTTAATAAATTGCAGCAGTCAACATCAGCCCCAGGTATAATGCTGCTGTAGAAGCCTTGCCATAATAAATACATCGGAGCGGTCAACTTCAGCCACAGCCTGGTATTTGTTTACATTGGCTGACACATGTGCAAGAAACGTTACGTAACAATAAATGGCATTTCAGAGGTATGTCACTGCCGAGCCCATTGCAGCTCAGGCTGGAAGGGGCTCAGCAGTCCAGACTGGTGACCACGAACTGTGGTCATGACACTACTTACTGCTTGCTGGACGTAAACTTTGTGTAGTTGAAAGGACCAAAGCCACTTCTATATCAGAGGGGGCTTCAGTCCTTTCATTTGCATGAAGCCAGTCAGCAGGCAGCTGATTGACTTTCAGCATTAAATCTATCTATCTGTCTGTCAGACCAGGGTGCCCACCCCTGATAAAGCTCCTTTCTTCCACTCCCCTCCAGGTTGCCCACCCTTCCCAATCTATATATTTTTATTTTTAAGATAAAAGGGAACTGGGGTGCCCACCCATGGTACTGCTTCTCTTGACTCCCCTCCAAGTTGCCCGTTCCCCTTGTGTAGGTGGTGGCATCGGGGTGCCCACCTCTGATGCCGCTGAATACGAGCTGACACTGGAGTGCCCAATCCCAGTGTCGGAATAACCCTGAAATAAAACCATCCCTTGATGTTTTTGTTTTATTTTTAAACCCTTAAAATGGAAAACGGTCCCTTGCCAATCTGCTCCCCCAAACACCACCCCACCCACCTTATCTCAATCTCCCACTCAGAACCCAGCACACACACACACACACACACACACTCATTCACCTGAACATGTCACAGGGTGAAGACTTACTCTCGGATTGAAGATATGTCTTGCTGCTGGAACCAGCAACTGGAATATGAAAAACTAAGGTAAGTGCAGTTCAATGTATTCCAATGGGATTTGGAACTTTGATGCATAACTTTGTCTTTTTTTGTGAATTTTGGCCCCAGATTTTCAATATGGACTTTCTGGGACTCCACCTCATGACCAGTGGTGGTAGAATTATACAAATCATGCCTGAAAGGTGATTTTGTGGTTGTATTGTGAAATCACCTTTTGGGCAGGATTTGAAAATGTTCACCTCCCTCATTTATGAGGTGGGGTCATAAGAAAGCTGTGTTGAAAATTTGGGGTCAAAATATGTAAAAATGGCAAAGTTATGCACGTACGTTGAACTTTTTCTGCACTTGCTCATAACTTTGGTAATTTTGCGATATTTTGTCCCCACATTTTCAGCATAGCCATTTTTCACACCATCTCATGAATGTGACAGCTGTCATTTTTTCAAATGCTGGCCAAAATGTGTTTTCTCACCTGTGGCACAGAATGCTGTTTTGGCGGGCATTTGAAAAGTTTCACCTACCGGGTTCATGAGGTGGTGTAATTAGAAGGCTGTGCTGAAAATTCAGTGTACAAATACAGTAAAATGTCCAGGTTATGACTGAGCATTACAGAGTTTCAACATTCACTCATGACTTTACTAATTTTCAATATTTTTACTCCAGACTTGCAACTTAGCCGTTTTTCCACACCACCTCATAAATGTATCATGTGTCATTTTTAAAATTCTGGACAAGAACTGTTTTTGCGCCTCTGGTGCCAGATGACATTTGGGCCAATATACTATAGATGGTACATGCCATGTTTATAAGGTGAATCATAAAACGAATATCTTGAAAAGTTGAGGTTAAAAACAACAAAAAAACAAAAAAAAACTATAATTGTTTAACAACCTTTGTATGTAATGCTAGTTTTCACCTCAGTGGCCATGCTTTGTGATCCTGTGCCAGTGAGCTGAGTTCAGGGGTAAGGTCAGTAACCCAGCTGGATGGTGTGAGGGTGGGGGAATGGTGCTGTTATGCGATACCCCGGCAGCCAGGAAATGAAAGGTGCAGGGTTGTCCACATGGGTCCATGTGCCATATAGTAAAGACAACTGTCTTCTTGGCATAGGCCCCTGCACTTTTCCACCCATGGGTGGCAGAGTGCCATGTGCACTGACTAACAGATGCAGTCTTAGCCCAGTGAATCTGTATCTATGGCCACATAGAAGCACAGGGACCGCAGGGCCCTACGCTTCCACAGCCCACCAGACAGTCCCATGAATTTTTCACATCTGTCGCTGTACGGAGGTAGGGAAAGGGGAAATTGTTTAACCAGGAAAGGCACACTAAGCCAGAGCTTGTTTCCCAGATGCGACCTGGGAGCACAAGGAAGTTAAGTGACTTGCTCAGGGTCACACAGTATGCAAGTGGGTGCTGTGGGATTCAAACCCAGGTCTGGTCTGCTGGATATCACCAGATTTGCAGCTCAGAGCCTTAGACCACTGCGCTATACTGCTTCCTCGTTAGACCACTGCGCTATACTGCTTCCTCCTTAGACCACTGCGCTATACTGCTTCCTACAGGAACCTTGGACAGAGTCTTCCCTTGGCTCAGGGCATCTTCATCTGTGCACTGTCGGTACAAATCACCTGCACAGCACATACATGCAAGCAAATGTTTGGCATTGACAAATGCTTGTTATAAGGCTGTTGTACTAGCTGCTGAAAAAAGCCTTGTTATAATTAATAAATAAATTGCAGCAGTCGTCAGTTTAAGCCATACTAGCTAGATATTATACAATGGCATAAAATAATCTTGGACTCTGATTGGTCCATCTGTGACTGGAGCCGTGATGTTACCCCAGCACAACATCACGGCTCTAACTCCAGTACACAAATAACCGAATGAACAGGAATCACTGCACGGAAGCCTACTTCACATATTATCCCTGCCAGTGAGTATGCTTTTGTCATTCCTACTCTGAAGCCGCTCCCTACCCATTACACCTAACAGTGCAAACCTCCTTCCCATCAAGTCACTATTTCATCCCCAACACAGAAAGCTGAAAAAAAATACATTTCCGCTGTTTTCCGAAAACCGTTGGCTTCAGTGCTCGTGGAGACGGTAACAGCTGGTCACACGGCTCACTGATGCTGCTCAGTTCCACACAGAACAACAGTTCTCCCCAAACAACAACTGCACAAAGGGCTGTAAAAAAAACTAGTTTTACCTTTAAAAAAAAACAAAAAAAACCCAGCAGGTTAAACGTCTCCATTCCTTGAACAGACACACAATCCAACAACCGGACTGGCAAACCAGAAGTGTGCATCTATAGCCTTCTCCCAAGTCCCTATCATGCAGATGCAGCAATCTATTTAGAAAAAAAATCTTCAGCTGGTACCTAGAAGACTGCAGCACCGGCTCAGTTAAACTTGATGGGGAAAAAAAATAGAAACAAGCATGTGTATGTTTGGTTGGGGTGGGGGTGAACAGAAGAAGAAGCAAATGCAGCAGCACCACCTATTGGGCAAACAATAGAACAGCACTATTTTTTCAATATGTATTCCTACTCAATGAAAAAAATCAGTAGAAAAAAAACACATTTTAAATATATTTTCAATCTGTTTTTTATTTCATTTTGTAAATGAGCCATTGTAGAATAGCAATAATGCACTCCAGGGTGTGTGTTGTGCTGGGATAACGGCACTTCTGGGGTGATTAGGTCACACTCGGCCTGTGGCCTCGTGCCTAATCACCCCAGGCGTGATGTTATCCCAGCACAACACACACCCTGTTGTGCATTATTGGTTAATTAAGCCTTAAGTGGTCGTAGAAGGGTAAAAAAAAAATAAGAGTACAGAGAGGAGGAGCTATGTTCCTGTTGTGTTGCTGTGCATCTGGAGTTTGTGGTGTTATTTAACAAAAAAGTAGATCAATTTGCTGTCTTGCTACTTTTTTTTCTTTTAAATTAAAGTTTCTTTTCGCTTTCAACATATTACGTAACAAATAATTTGGCAAACATGGATTTTACAATAATACATGCAACTGTATTCTCTTAGTAAAAGAAACTGTTTACAGTTTCATTATGTATTTTAATTGCAGCAGTATGACTAGTATTTCAGTTTGTCAGAATTGTATTAAAACCACATTTATTTAATTGTTCTGTCCTCATTTGCGACTTTTACATAAATAAAAATGATGTGTTGTTTCTTTGCGCCAAGCTATTTACTGTGTGCATGGTGGATAGCATAAGCATACCATTATTTCACATTTTTCCTGTTGTAGTGTGTTTCTCATAAGTTTGTGGTCCAGTGATCTCTGCTACTACTGGTATGTTTATACCCCTGTGCTGTGTTCACTGTCATTGATGCTGTCTTGTACTGGGTCTAGTGTTAGCAGACTGCGTAGCTGCCCATTTTACAGATTAACTCTTTAGGGTATGTCTCAGGTTAGCAATGGTTTATTCTGTACATAGGGTTGTGAGGATTTTGTTGTGCCATTCACTGTAGCTGGGTATTACCTGGTCTAGCCAGTGTCTTAACATTATTTGTTTGATTATTCCTCTCATGAGCGTAATGTGATTCTTCTGTGCGCTAATGAGGGTTTCAACTCCCATTCCTATAAGACACATTTCTGCTGTGAATGTTTGATCCAGGCCAAGTATAGGATCTGTTCTGGTAGCAATTTGTTGCCATAATGGTAGTGCTTTCTCACAGTCTCATAATATGTGTTTCAGGGTTCTAGTAGCGTTCCCATATCTCATACACATTGGGCTTTCTGTTCTGTTTATTTTTTACATAGAGGATAATGGCTGGGGATCAGGTGATAACCACGTTGTAATCACCTCGAGTGGTTGCTACG
The DNA here is from genome assembly GCA_016271365.2 of Neoceratodus forsteri. NCBI lineage: Eukaryota > Metazoa > Chordata > Ceratodontiformes > Ceratodontidae > Neoceratodus > Neoceratodus forsteri. The sequence goes on from CM057456.1 coordinate 179,675,317, forward strand.
GCAACATGGTAAACCTCAAGAACGCAGCTTGAGAGGTTTACTGTAGCCCTAGCAACCACGAGAGGTGATTTCAGTGTGGTTGTCACCCGATCACCAGCCATCATCTTTTATAGTGTATGGTCAAAAAAACACTGTTTGCCTTCTATGTGTGAGAATTATGGAACTCTGGTGAATTATTTTTCTTATGCCACTGTTTGGAAGTTCCGAAGTGTGGTTAACAACTTTTAAAATTCTAAACAGTTTATAACAAAGATGTGTAACTGCTGATTATGGTGGTTAATAGGCACTTACCATACATTATATAATTTATCAGGTGTGTAGTATTCGTTTGTTGGGATTTTGTAGTTCTGTAGCTTCAGTTTGTCGACTCTAAGATATTTGTGTATGTTGACCCAGGTTGTTTCTATTTCAGATTTCTCCATTATAAGTGGAAATTCAGTTTTTTTTAGTAGTTGTATTGGATACTTTGAGCCTTACTGCAATTTATCAGTAAGGCTCTGTGCAGCAAGGGTACTGCATGCCTTTGCTCCGATTGCAGCACTTTACTTCAGTTTTCGAGCAAAGTTACAAAAAAGGATTTAAAGAAGGTGTGTAGAAAGGACTAAAAAGCAACAGAAAAAAAAAAACACTTCGTTAACTAAGTCACACCCAACCCAGTCCCATTGTGTTTTTTTCTGCTGGTGTTCATGGTGTTTTTTGTTGTTGTTGAAAATATCATGTTTATTGAGACAATTTTTTTTTACAGTCAACTTGTTCCAGGTATGCATTTTAGTAGTAGTAAAATCTTTATTTTTTTACAGGTGGATGGTAAAAGACACCGTTAGGTCCCAAAGGGCCTATTTTCAAGGTAGTCCTGTTTAAATTGATGTAATTAGTTACATTCAGGAGTATACAATATTAAACATTACTCCAACTTTAATACTGTACACAACAAACAATGCTAGACATAGTTAAAACTTGTACAATTACAGTAACATTATACATCAAAAGGTGCTGTGAGCCATCTCCAACACATTTTCTGCAGTTTCAGGGTTATACAGATGTCACAAAAACAAACCATCTCAAAATAGCAATATGGGCCCCCTCCTGTCTGGCACAGCAAAAGGGGGGGGGTCCTAGACAAAGCTGTGATGTTTTCTTGCCTTTCCTTGTGGAGTAGATGTGAGTCTTTTGGAAGATTAGACTCTGTGGCCACAGCGGGGTGCTACCTTTGGGTGAAGGGGAAGGGGTAATGGCCCCTGAATGAACTACTGGTAGTGTGTTTTGGCTCTCTTTTTAGGCTTTGAGAGCTGTTTAGGGAACAAATTCCCTCTCTTTCGACATGTAGTATAGTAACCAACCTGTGCAGCGTGATCAGCACCTTTCTTCCTGATCATTCAGTCTCTGTGTGTGATTTTCTCCATCTGGTATATCTGTTTAACTATGGACCACAATTCTGTGACCGTGGATATTTTTGGGGTTAAAACCATCAGAGTAACTGCCCCAATGGCTGGATGTGCTAGGTATAAATGATAAATCGAGCCAGAATCCCCTGCACTATCCACCACTTCTCACAATAAGCAGACCACGAAACAGAAATAGACTGAATAAAGTGCTTTTATTACTCCATAAAGTGCCAGTGAACCATACCTCTCACTGAGACGCCAGCAGGAGCCCTGCAGCTAGTACCTCCAACCAGTTTCGCTCAACACATCATCAGTGAGTTCACTGGCACTTTATGGGGTGATATAAGCACTTTATTCAGTCTATGTCTGTTTTGTGGTCTGCTTATTGTGAGAAGTGGTAGATAGTGCAGGGGATTCTGGCTTGATTTATTTTTGGGGTTAGAGTTTAGTGATGGTTTTCTTTGCCGCAGTAATTAGAATACCTAAGAGGTATTATGTATGGGGGTCCCTGCAATCTCGGGTGTATTGTAGCAATAAGTATAGATCCTGGGTCAGTTGGATTGGTCTTCCAAACAGTTCCTCAAGTTCCCCCTGTACTTGTTCAAATAAGGGTTGTATGGTCAGGCAGGTCCACATAATATGTGTGATGGGCTAGTGGTTCACCACAGCCCCTCCAGCAGCTAGAGTCCCCAGTGGGGGAGTAGTGCCTGGTAATAGCTGGGGTTTGTGGTGTTATTACTTAACAAAAAGTCTTACACGGTGACAAAGTACAAATTACTCTTTACTATTCAATTTACAGCAACAGTTAAAAATAATTTTGGCAGTTAGTAGTTTGAGGTTCGGTTAGTTTCCAAGGTTTGGCATTGTTGAAATTTACACTTTTTTTTTTTTCAGATCTTTAACCAGGAGTGGCACAAGCTTGTTTATAGGTGCGACTTGGGAACACAGGGAAGTTAAGTGACTTGCTCAGGCTCACACGGTATGCAAGTGGGGGCTGTGGGATTCAAACCCATGTCTCCAGATTCAGAGCCTTAACCCACTGTGCTATACTGCCTCCCTATTATTATCTGCTTTATTAAAGGCCCAAAAGTATTATCCGATATGGCAAAGAAACATGTTACCCTGAAAAAATTTTTGATCCTGCTCCACTGAGCATCTGTATTGCATCGTGGTCTTTAGATAAAAATAGTACTGATCAGGTTTGCTCTACAGGGGAGCTTATTTTGTCCACTGTGGACAAGCAATCTGAAGTAAATGCAGAGACTGTTGAAACTGTTGGCCACCAGTCATAACTTGATTCTGAGTCTGCTACTTGTGAACTATTGTCTTCTTCCCAGTCCCATCCTAATGTAGCCACTGCCAGCAAATGTAATTTTCAGGTCCACTGGCTCACCATGTATAGGTGATTAAAATATGGTTCAGAGAAAAATCTTATAACTTGCACTGTTGCATCAGTAGAAAAAAAAAAAAAAAAACATTTACTGCCGGCATTGACAACTTCAGGACAAGTACCCTGACAAGCCACACTGATTTAGCCGACCATACAGATGCTATGACGGCAGAAAATGTGCAGGAAGATTTGCAACTAGTATTCAAAAAAGCTGTTTCTGAAGAAGAAGAGACTGTTCTAGTGGCCCTGAAAAGTGTTTACCGGATGGCTAAAGAAAATTTGCTAGTAGATAAATATAGAAAATACAGGTTGGGCAGCCATGCACAATCTGCCTGTGCTGCCACTGAGAGGTTCAGATCACAGCAGACATTGAGAGCAAAACTTGAGAGGTCTGGTGTACTCTGAACCTCAAGTGGGCAGCACAGGCTGGTTGGGCATGGTTTTCTCCAACCAGTGTTTTTTGTAGTGTGTAGAGATAAAAGAAAATAAAATGTTTTTTTTGTATGATATTTTTAACTGCTTAAACTGTTGTGTCCTGTTCTAACCCCAGTAATACTTGGGTATTCTTAACTTTCTGCGGTAAGCCTTCTAGGTAGGACTGCCCAGATAGAATAGAACACATGCAAATGGTGGAATTCTTTGCACGTGACAACTTTTCAAATGCTGCCCTGTACTAACCGCTAGCGTTCTAAACTCCTTAGATTTCACTCTCCGCTTGAAAAGTCTGGTCATTTGGAGTGTCGCTCGCCTACCTTTCATCTACGTGAAGAAACTTTTAAAAATATATATGTATAAGTATCTTTTTATTTTTATTTGCTGCCTTTTACTAAGTGCATTTTGTTATTAAACTTAGTTTAGCATTCTTTAGTTGTGTTTTCCAGGTTCCTCTCGGTTCTGTATAACTGTGGGGCAACCGGGTTAGTTTACCGTTTGTGGGGGGTTTTCTGACTAAAAAAAACCTTAGTTTGCAATTATTTATTTAAAAACTGTTATTTTGTAACTGATAACTCTGTTTACAGAACCACTAACCCCGGTTCCCTCTTTTATTATTGGTTCAGTTCCTCCGGTTCTTCTCGGTTCTGGAACTGACCGTAAATCGCTAGATCTTTATTTAAAATATTTATTATTTAGCAGTTACTGTTTTTTCTCTATTTTTTGACAGAATGTCGGAAAACCCTAAAAAGAAGACCGGTGAGCCCGGTCTTAAGAACTGTACTCAATGTGGGGAAGTTTTGCCAAGGCAGACAAGCACAGTTTGTATGTGGCCCGCCTTGGCTATGAGCATTTGAAAGAGGAATGTAATATATGCAAAACATTCCTGGAGAAAACTGTTGAGAAATGCCTGGAATGGCTAAGAAAGAAGCTTCCTCAACTAGGGGTCCCTCTGGCTCTGACTAGCCGATGCCCCCTGTTATTGTGGGTGAAACCACGTATGTTGTTGCCTCTACCCCTGAAACGGGCGACAAGGGAACAAAGAGGGCAAATGAACTGGCTGACTCCCTGGTTCTCTCTATAAAAGCTAAGAAGCTTAAGCGCTCTGAACCCCTGTCTCCTAAACCAGGGACTTCTGTGTCTGGCCTTACAATGCCGTCGCCTCAGGAGATTGCTTAGGCATTTAAATCATTCAGGCCTTACAAGGTATTGTTCCTCCTCAGCAGCCATCTGCCCCGACCCTGGGTCCCCAAGCTGGCAGTACAGGAAGATCTTCTTTCCTTGAGGAAGAAGATTATGGAGCATGTGAGGAGGATAAAGGGGAACCCATTGAGCCCGAGGTATCCCATGAGCAGGAGTTTGGTTCTCCCCCAACAGTCTCTGAAGACTACTCCTCTCATTTTACTTTTGTTCAAAAGATGGCTGATGCCTTGAACATCACCCCTACAGAACAGATTGAGGAGGAGGAGGTGGAATATATGGAAATGATGGGGTTAACCCCCACCAAAGCTCTCTTTCTCCCTGTGAACAAGTTTTTTTTTAAGAAGGTTGTAATTAAACGCATTCAAACTCCAAATTTCATCTCTCCCTTTGACAAAAGGATGGACAAAAAATACCAAATTGACAGGGAAGTAGCAGAGTTCCTCTTTTCCCATCCTGACCATCAGGGGGTGGTGCAGGCTGCTGCCTGTGATAAAACTAGGGTCCCTCTGTCCTCACATCCTCTGGACAAGGAGATAGATCGATAGTATGGCCAAGAAGGGGTGCCTGTCAGCCTCTCTGGCCATACATCAAGCACATTTTCAGGCCTATGCTGCCCAGTATCAGAAGTCACTGTGGCAGTCAATTTTGGCCATGGCTCAGAAAGCCCCCTCGCCCCTGTCAGATGACCTAGCTGGAACTGCTAGGTTTGGGTTAGAGGCGGCTAAATATCAGGTCCAAATGGCTGCTGATACCAATGATACTGCAGTCAGATGGATGGCTAATACGGTAGCACAGAGGAGATTTGCTTGGCTCAGGGCCACAAATCTCACTTGGGATACTCAGTCTAAGGCACTGGATTTCCCCTTAGAAGGGAATGTTCTGTTCGGGGAATCCACTGTGGCATACATGAAAAAGGTGGATGAGTACAAGGCCACTTTTATAGAAGCAACTCTGCAAAAGAGAAAGCTTTACCATCCACCAGGCCTTATGGAATGGGGGGCCAGGGCAGGTCCTTTCACACCAGGCCATTTTTCCAACCAGTGGCCACACCCCAGTATCAGCAGTATCCAGAACAGGGGTACTTCAGGGGCAAGGGTAAAAGAGGTTCTAGGCAAGGGTCACAGACCCAGCCCCATCCCCAAGCAAAACAGACTCCCTGAGGCACAGGCCACCTCCTCCCACCCTGTTGGAGGCAGAGTGTCCCACTTCTTCCAGGCTTGGCTGAACATCATCACAGACAAGTGGGTCCTGGAGGTGGTGTGTCAGGGTCTGTCTCTGGACTTCAAATCCCTTCCTCTTCAAAAAAACAGGGTCTTCAGTTCACCCTTCGTAGCAAAAAAGAAACTGCTAGAGGCAGAGGTTCGAAACCTGCTACTCCTAAGGGCAGTAGAACCTGTTCCAAGCCCCCTGAGAGGAAAGGGTTTCTATTCCAGGTACTTTCTCACCACAAAGAAAAGTGGGGCATAGTGGTCTATATTGGATCTCAGAGCTCTGAACAAGCATCTGAAGAAACCAAAGTTCAAAATGGTAACTTTGGCATTGATTGTGCCATCACTCCAAAAAGGAGATTGGTTGGTATCACTGGACTTAAAGGACACCTATTTCCAAATCCCATAAAGGAATCCTACAGAAAATATCTCAGGTTCAGACTCCCTTCAGGCCATTTCCAGTTTTCAACCCTGGTCTTTCTTCGGCCCCAAGGGTGTTCACAAAGGGCCTGTCAGCAGTCGTGGCACTCCTTTGAAGGTAGGGGTTACAGTATTCCCGTATCTAGACAACTGTCTGGTAGTAGGGAAATCACCAGACAAAGTCAGACAATATCTACAGATCATCCAAGGGCTCCTGGAGTCTTGGGGTTCCTGATCAATCACAAAAAATCAGTCCTCATTCCTGCACAAATCCTGCAGTTCATAGGGGCAGAGATCAATACCCTGCAAAGCAGGGCCTACCTGCCTTTGGACAGGGTCAGAAATCTCCAGCTGATTGCAAATTCATTCAGCTTGCACAAACTCAAGACTGCAGGACAGTTTCTGCAGCTGCTGGGCTATATGGCCGCAGTCACAGGCACAGTCCTGGGCTCCAGGTTCCAAATGAGAAACATCCAGTTCCACCTAAAGGTTCATTGGAGTCAAAGAAAAGACCCTCTTTCAAAGCCCATCCCAGTAGCAAGAACCTTGTTACAAGCACTCCAGTGGTGAAAAGAGGAATCCAACCTAAGAGAGGGGGTTCCTTTTCAGAGGGAGTATCTCTTAGTTGTTCTCAAAACAGATGCATCCCTCCTGGGTTGGGATGCGGGTGTTCATTTAGGGGATCACACGACCCAGGGCACCTGGTCAGCTGCAGAGTCCCTTCAGCACATAAACTTGCTAGAACTCAGAGCTGTGCTTCTGGCTCTAAAAGCCTTTCCAGCATTAGTGCAAGGAAAGGTGGTACAAGTCAGAACAGACAATACCACCACAATGTACTACTTAAACACGCAGGGAGGCACCAGGCCAGGCCTTCTCTGTACAGAAGCCATGAAAATCTGGACCTTGGCTTGCTCTTTGTGAGTATTCCTGCAGGCATTCCATCTGCCAGGAAAGGACAATACCCTAGCAGATGCCTTGAGTCGAATCAACTAGGCCCATCATGAATGGACCCTGAACAGGCAAGTGGTGCCAGTGATTTTCAGGAGGTGGGGCATTCCAGAAATAGACTTGTTCGCATCCCACAAGAACCACCACATGCCACAGTATTGCTGCAGACCACCAGATCAGGGTACACTACTTCTGGATGCCCTGGCTCTGGATTGGTCGGGGAGGCACCTGTATACCTTTCCTCCTTTTCACCTGGTATTCAGAGTACTGCTCAAGCTCAGATCCCACTCAGCATCTCTAATCTTGATAGCTCCAGACTGGCCCAGGCAGCCATGGTACTCTCTTCTGCTCTCCAAGTCTGTAGCCAAACCAGTACACCTCCCTTGAAGGCACAATCTATTAACCTCCAACCAGGGAACCCTGCTGTACCCGAACCTCAGGTCTCTCAATCTCAAAGCTCAGCTCTTGAGGAACTAGAATATGCTGATGTACACCTCTCTGAAGCACTGCTAGATATTCTGAGAGGTTGCAGGAAACCCTCCTCTAAGAAAACCTACTCTTCCAAATGGAAAAGGTTTTCAATTTGGTGCTCAACTAGAGACTTGGCGCCAGTACAGGCTGGGGTACCACTTATTCTCGACTGTCTCTCTCATTTACATTCCCTGGGACTATAGCCCTGTTCTTTTAAGGTTCACCTTGCAGCAGTGTCTGCTTATATTTCTGCTGGAGCACAGGAAACAATAGCCTCAGAACCTATCTTTAGGAGGTTCTGTAAGGGTCTGGCCTATTTGTATCTCCCACACAGGGAACCGATGCCAGCATTGGGACCGCAATGTGTATATAGCTAAGCTCATGGGCCCTCCTTTTTGAGCCCATGTCTACAGCTCAGTTTTCCTAGTGGCAATAAATTCTGCAAGAAGAATCAGTGAGCTTCAGGCTCTCTGCATTGAACAGGACTATATCTCATTTCATAGGGATAAGGTAGTCCTGAGAACAAACAGAAAATTCCTTCCAAAAATGGTTTCTGATTTCCACCTTAACCAATCCATTACCCTACCTGTCTTTTTCACTGAGCATTCCACTTCAGGTGAAAGAAGACTTCACAGTCTGGATGTCAAGAGAGCTAAGGACCATAGGCAGGACAGAAAACAGCTGTTCCTGACTTATGGGAATGTGGGAAAAGGTAATTCAGCCTCAGAAAGGTCTATTTCTCGATGGATAGTCCAGTGTATCCAATTCTGTTACTCTAAAGCTGGTAGGGAGCCCCCAATAGGATTGAGGGCTCACTACACAAGAGGACAGCTGCTACCTTAGCAGCTGCCAGGGATGTCCCATTGGTTGATATCTGTAAAGCAGCTACTTAGAAAACAGTACACACCTTTACAAAGCACTGCAACCTGGATATTCAGTCCAGGAGTGATGCTAGGTTTGGCACATCAGTAATCTCTGTGTAAAGTTTTGCCCTAAAATGCAAAAGAAAAGGGTTAAAAAAATTAGAATATATTATGGCTTCTCATCTGCCTCCACGTCCCCGGAAGGCTCAGAGGAGGGTCTAGCCCCTCAGACTAAGCAGCAGTCCCTGTCAAAGGGGACAGAAAAGAAAGATAAAGCTGCTGGGTTAGAACTCAGTGTGTCTGAAAGGGGGAACCCTGAATCCAGTAAAAATAAAAGGGCCTCTGAGCAGACACCGGAACTAGTGCCTGCCAAGAAAAAACAAAAGGAAAAACACTATCCCTCCTGCTGAAGAAGGAAAGGAGCAGCCAGTGAACACAGATATGATACCCTCAGCAGAGGACATGACAAAGGCCTAGCAGTTCCTTCAGGCATTTCAGGCTATGGGGAATTTCATGAATATACCTGCCCCCACTCCCCATGCTCTCGTTCCATTCCCATTGCCTGTGGAGGAGAAGGAGGCCAAAATTTACTATGAAGATGAGGAGGAAAGAGAACCCATAGAACCGGATGGTATTCCTGAGCAAGAATTTGGCTCTCCTCCTAGGCTTTCAGAGGACTGCACTTCTCACTTTATAAGGCATGTTCTAAATATTCTCAACATTTCCTTGCTTGAGATTGAGGAAGATGAAGTAGAATTCATGGATATGATGGGCTTAGCACCCACAGGAAGGTTGTTGCCCATCCATAAATCCTTCAGGAAAGCCAAAAGGCAAAATTATGTCAGAACCTACAGTACCTCAGCTGCTGACATAGACAAGAAAATTGTGAAAAAATATCAGGTGGACAAACAGGGCGCTCAGTACCTGTGCTCCAACCCTGATTATGGGGCAGTGGTCAGACTGCCACCTGTGATAAGGCCAAAGTGTCCTTTTCCTCCCTTCCTCCTGTTAAAGATTCCAGGAAACAGGATAGTATGGGTGGAAAAAGTCTGTACTTCAGTTTCGCTGCTCCTAAGGCAGGCAGCTTACTTGGCTTACACAGCCAAGTACCAGAAAGCCCTATGGAATTCTGTACTCACACTGCGTAAAAAGTCTACTGGAGGCTTGGCACAGTCAGATCAGACATAGATGCCACGAAGTACCAGTTCCATATGGCAGTGGATGCAAATGACACCGCATCTAGGGTCATGGCCCATGCAGTGTCCTTAAGAAGGTTTGTCTGGCTTAGAACTACTAACTTATCCCAGGACACTCAAACAAAAACAATGGATTTCCCCTGTGAGGGAAAGTCTCTGTTTGAGACAAGATGGAGGCTTACATGAAAAAGGTGGATGAGTACAAAACCACCTACAGGAGCAATACTGAGACTTAAAAGGCCACCACTTTCTACAGGCCTTACAAAAGGGGAGGTAGGGGTAGGTGATACTACCCTCATACATATGTTTTCCTATGAGTACCTCTCACAAAGGGACTACTGCAGAGGTACAAGGGGTACTAGGCTTACAGTTGCAACACCAGCCTCCAAGCCTCAGGCAAAGCAAAACTCTGACAAATCTTACCAGGTCGCCCATCCATTGCCAGTGGGGGGAAGACTGGTTTTCTACTTCCAGGAATAGATAAAAGTCACCACAGATAAGTGGGTCCTCAAAATAGTAAACCAGGGTCTGTCCCTGCAGTCCAGAAAATTCCCAAAACTGTAGAACCACAAAGTTTTCCAGCCTTACACCACTGCAGAAAACAAATTTGCTAGAGATGGAGGTGAAGAAATCGTTTCAAGCAAATACAATGGAAAAGGTACCTCCCAGTGGGGCAAGGGACTGTATTGCAGATACTTCATGACCCTCAAGAAAAATGGGGAGTGGTGACCCATTTCAGACCTGAGATATCTGAACAAACATTTTTTTTTCCTTTTTTAGTTAGTGCTTTTTATCCTCTGGAGTCCTCTGCCAGTGCTTTCTGATGTCCTCGCTCAAGACCGGCTCTGCATCAGCCCCTCCCTTCAGCCCCCATGACTTACCCTTCATGGCAGGGGGTGAGGAGACCCTCGACCCACCAGACTGGATCCAGTTCCAGGGAGGCATCTTCCCGGGTGGCGCTGCAGGGGGACAATCATCATCCTTGTGGCAGAGGACTCCTGTTTTTTTGTGTTTGTCCCTCGGGGGATGTAGTGTGCAATGACGCCAGCAGAGGCAGCATGCACGCTCCCACGCATGCTCCTCCAGGCATCTGCTGCATCCCCCGACCACATCTTCAGCATCAGCGAGCTGCATCCCAGCCTCCACTAGGGGGCAAGCGTTTGCCGACTACTGGGATCCCCCCTTCCCGGAGAAGGAGAGCAGTCCTTGGGACGCTCGATCCTTCTCTGTCTCTGCCGACCCCCAGCGGCCCATGCTTGTTCCCGAACACAGGTCGCCAGCATGGCGTGAGGTGTTGTGTCCAGTGCGTCAACCCTCAGCACCACCGGGCCGGCCTATCGAAACAAACATTTAAGAAAGAAAAATTAAAGATGGTAACACTGGCCTCAGTGATTCCTCCTTTGCAAATAGGAGACTGGCTGGGATCACTGGATCTGAAAGACACCTGCTTTCACATACCTGTCAGGCCAAGTCACAGAAAATACCTCAGGTTCAGCTTGGGGAACTGCCTTTACCAGTTCACAGCCCTTTTCTTCAGCCTCAGCTTGGCTCCAAGAATATTCACAAAGTGTCTAGCTGTGGTGGCAGCACATTTGAGAAGGAAAGGGGTAGTAGTTTTTTCCCTACCTGGGGGACTGATTGATCTCAGGAAAAACACAGCCAGAGACAAAGTCCTTCATTCTGCTGATACAGGATACATTGGAAGACCTGGGCTTCCTCATAAACCTTCATAAGTCACAAACAGAACCAGTACAAGTTCTGGGCTGTATCAAGGCAGAGCTACATACCCTGCAAGGATGGGCATTCTTTCCTCAAGCAAGGGTAGCAAATCTGATTTCAACTGCAGAATCATTCAAGGCAGATCAGCCAAGGTCTACAAGGGCCTTTCTTCAGTTACTGGGTCATGCAGTGGTGCCAGGGGTCAGATTCCAAATTAGGGACATTAAGTATCATCTAGGAAACCATTGTCCCAGAGATGAGATCCTCTGTCCAAGCTGGTGCCCGTAAGAGAAACTGTTTTAAGGGCACTGGACTGGTGGAAGGGGAAGACAACCTCAGGGACGGGAATTCCTTTCCTCCAGCAGTCCCCTACAGTCATACTTACAACAGACACCTCCCTACTAGGATGGCCTCACAACCCAGTTTCAAAGTTTTTCAAAAGTCGCAGTCACATGTACCCTCCAGTAAGTGACCCCATCCCTCAATGGGACTTGAAAGTGTGCAATCCCCAGTTGATGATGGCCTCTTTTGAGCTCTGCTGCACTGAAGTTTGTTATCTGAAAAACAATTTTCTTCATGGCAGCGGGGTCTCTCAGAAGGGTGAGCGAGCTACAATCCCTTTGCATAGATTCTAACTACATAATTTTTCATAGGAACAAGGTAGTTGTAAGGACAAATAAGAAGTTCCTCCCAAAAGCGGTGTCTGAATTCCACCTGAATCAATCAATTGCCCTTCCAGTTTTCTTCACAAGAAAATCCAGCTCAGGTGAGCAGAAGCTGCACTGTCTGGCTTTGAAAAGGGTTATCACTTGGACCACACAAAGAATGTCCGGTCCACTAGTGCTCAGCTGTTTGTCATCTGTGGTGAAGTAGGGCAAGGCAAACCAGCACCCAGGAGTACCATTTCTCACTGGACAGTCTTCTGCATACAGTTCTGTTATGACAAAGCCATTAAATTGCCACTCAGAGGTCTTGGGGCACACTCAACAAGAGGCACCTCTGCCTCATGGCAGCATCAAGGGGTATCCCCCTGCAGGACATTTGTAAAGCAGCTACCTGGAAAGCAGTACACAGTTTTACAAAACAGTACTGTCTAGCTATACAACCCAGAAGGGATGCCAGGTTTGGCACTGCTGTCTTGCAGAGCCTTTTCCCTAAATAGGTTCGTTACCCAGCCTCCCAAGGTAGTGCTATAGAGTTTGCTGTTGTTAAAGTTAAGTAAGGAATTTTATTTATTTATTTATTTATTCACAATTCGGATTTACAACCTTTTGAGTCAAAGACTCGTTTACAAAGGCACCTCGTCACAGGGAGGGGAGACAACATATTGGTGGAGCAAAACAGTGGGGAACAATACAGGTGAGATACAAAAGAGCATACAAAACAAAGCAATTTCAGTGAACAATACAGGTGAAATACAGAAGAGCATACAAAGCTAAGCAATTTCGGATTCCTGGGGTTTAAAGAAAAATGTACTCACCATAGTACTGTTGTTTCTTCCAAAGGGATCCTACACTAAGGGCTCGATTTTTGGAGCCCATAGAATGCCACAAGCTCCTGGTGCACCGATTCTTTTGGTACACAGGGCTCGCGGCATTCTTCTGGCTGGCTATTGGGATTTTCAATCCTAAGCACTAAATGCCATACGTGTCGCCGATGATGTGTAGTAAATTTCATGTCTCAAAGGTACAGTTACTCTTAGTGCGTTCCGTAGCGGCACTTCAGAATTAATGCTCTGTATGGTGCTTACTAAAAAGTTCAATGAACTATGACGACTCCTGTACTTCTTTCTTTGTTTACCATGTATGTTTTCCGCAGTGATTATATATAGAAAGGAAGTCATGCCCCCTAACATTTCATGGACCGTACTTGTAGTAATTTTTACTTTCTTTTAACATTGATAACTGAATTAAGTATTTACTAACAAAATAGTGCTTGCTGAGCTGTTGAAAAAAGAGAAAACTGAGCTATAAAATAGCAGCACTGCACATACCGACCAACCGTATAATTTATGCAAGCGCCATGACGCCCCCTTAATCAATTAATTTGTCGTCTTGACAGTGCACATAGCGTCCAGTCATATAAGTTATGCAAGCACTGTCACGCCCCCTTGACTAATGAATTTATGCATTTTCAGCACGGTAACGAAACTGTGAAAAGAAATTATTTTTCTAAAGTAGAACATGGAGATATGTTGCATCAAACATAGATTAATGCAGTACAGAAACAGCAGTCAGGTAAACTGCAGTGTTTTATACCAGTATTTACAGCAGGGCTAGGTAGACGGAACGTGCAATAATGTGGTTTCGGACATATACTAATCTTCCTGTGCTGTTCCTTACCTTGTAATAGTGACACAATCTTCTGAAACCTTTAGAGTTCCAATTTTCGACTTATAACATGGGGAAATGCACATACGGAAAAGGGAGCAACCCCTTTCTCTTCCCCATGTTACAAGTGAATTATCCCATGTTACAAGTGAATTATCTCACTCCAGAGCGTGGGTCTACTTGTAAATTAATCCACACGTGTGTGGTTGGAACCACTTGGCAACATCCCCCCCCCCCCCCGGCGTGAATGAATTCACAAGTAGACCCATGCTCTGTCATGGGTTAATCCTTACCTAATCCATGCCTCCCCTTCCAGAACCTGGTAAAATGTTCAGACAGTAATCAGTTTTTTCCACTTGCTTGAGTATTGCTTGTTACAGTGCATTTACAGTTGTTGCTCAGTGGTCTCATTTATTTTATGTTTTTCATAACCAATAAGTTTGTTCTGCCTTACCTATCAATTTGTAAGAATTTTTTAGAAATTTTTTTTTTTTCTTTCTTTTGAAATTTCTTTTTATCCCCTCCTGGTCACCCTCGCCATTCCTCTCCTTCGGGCTTGCTCAATGCCCCCCAATCCCTCACTGAGTCTGCCCCTAGAGTGCCTCCGGTGACTCCTACCTGCCTCTTCCCTCCACGGAGCACCTTGCACAGCGGGGTCTGCCCGTGATTACGACTGGGTGGCTGGAGCGGCCATCATCCAGGAACGCCGTGGGTTTTTTTTTCTGTTTTTCTGTTCCTCCCCTCCATCCCGTTGAGGATGCCGGCTCAAGTGGAACGTGCTTACGCACACCTGCCAAGTGCCAGATGGCATCCTCCACTCCCTGGATCCCCCCCCAATGGAAGCTGCCATTGTCCCGAGAGGCGATGCTTCCACCGGCTCTCCCGGATGTCAGGTGTATTAAACACCCCTGGTATCCCTCCCTGAAGGAGGAGAGCATCTGTGGGGACGCTCGATCCTCCTTCCCCCTGCCGACCCCCGGCAACCTGAGTCCGTTCCTGAACCCGGGTCGCCGGCATGGTGCGAGGTATGGTGTCCAGTGCCTCAACCCTCAGTGTCACCGGGCTGGCTAGAAACAGTTTTTAAATCTTTTTGGTATCCAGTTAGTTTCAGTGGCCTCACAGCTCACCCTAACCCTAGAAATAAATCGGACATCAGAGTGCGGAGTGAGCATGACCACACAGAGAAGAGTTCGAATTTAGTTCAAAATTCCTTAATTTGCATAACTGCTAAAGCTCTGGGGCTGCTCATTACAGGGAAGTGATTGCAATTGTTAAGCATAGTGAGAGATCCCTTTGGAAGAAACAACACTACTACTATGAGTGATTGATTTTTTTTTCTTCTCTCCATGAATGCCTTTGTATGAAGGACTTCAAAAATGTCATCTGGAACCTGTAAAATGTATATGTATTCTTATTGGGTATGCCTTACGTAGGAAGGACTTCAAAGGTATGTCTTCTACGGGTTCCATGTCAAAACAGCGAATGCGAAATGGCAACTGCTAAAACAGCTCAAGGATAATGCCGAATGACAAATTCAGCATTCTAACCCCAGGTATTCTTCAATATTATTTACTCTAGCAGTCAGCCTCCTGGATTGCACTGCCCCTAAGATAAATGCAACTTTATGCAAATAATGGAACATTAATTGGCTTGTGCCACTATTCAAATCTTCTGCCCTGCCAACTGTAGGCATTCCAAGACACTCCGATTTCTTTCTCCACCTGCCCAGTTGGTTGCCTCTGAGACTGCTCGTCAGCGTTACTGAAAGAACTTAGTTTTTGTTAACAAAAAACACAAGTATTGTTATTATTTTGTTTCATTTCTGCTGCCCGCTATAGTTCCTAGTTTATTTTAGTGTCACTTAGTTTATTTTAGTTAGTTTTGCGGTTCCTCGTCAGTTTCCTGTAACCGGTGAGGAACTGCCTTAGTCTCATTTACATTAGTGTTTAAATTGCTATTTCTTTAGTTTAAGTTATAGTGACTGTTTATTGCTGTCCAGTTTATTTGGGTAACTTTTTATTGGGATTTTAACAGTTTCCTCGGTTGAGGAACCAACCGCAAGCTACTTACATTTAAAACTTGTGGTTACTCTCCGGTTTCTTCTCAGTTCATGAACCGATAACAAGAAACTCTAGACTTCTTGTTTAAGTTCAGTAGTTTACCATAATAATGTCTGATAAACCCAAGAAAAAGACCAGACCTACCGGATTTAAAAACTGTTTATCAAATGTCAGGAAACTTTGCTTGTTTTGCCTGAGAGTTGAACATTTTGATGTTGAATGTGAAATATGTAAGTTTTCCGGAGAAAACTGTGGAAAAACATAAAAAAGCTTCAAAGAAAGAACTTTCACAGGATCTGTTTTGGATCCAAAGGATACAAATATTGATAAAAATATGTCTAAAGATGTCTGTTCAAATGCCCCTGAAAAAGGCGAGACATCTGGACTGAAAAAGCCAGGAGAACCGGTAAATGATTCACCTCCTTTAAAAAAGCTGGACAAGAAAAAGAACATTGGTTCCTTGGCTGAAAAAGCAACAGGGCTCCCAGTTGTTCCAGGCAATATGCCAACTGCCGACCAGGTGGCGCAGGCTCTCCAAATATTGCAGGCTTTGCAGACTGGTTTGGCTCTGGTTAACCAGCTACTCTTGCAGCACCTATGTCTATGTCCTCTGTAGAGGCTATGGATCCCTCCCAGGATGGTTTTGGGGAGGATGTGAAGATGAATCGATAGAATTTGAAATTTCTCCTGAACATGGGTTTGATCCCAGTAACTGAGGATTTTTCCTCACACTTTACTTTAATTTCGTGAGGCAAATGGTTGAAGCTCTGGACCTCTCTCCTTATGAGCCTGAACAAGATGAGAAGGAGGGTGAAATTTGTGAATATGATGGGGCTAACACCCACAAGAAAGGTGTTGTTGCCTGTTGACAAATGCTTCAAGAAGCAAGTACTTAATGTTCTTGATACCCCAAACACCATTTTACCTGTGGACAAGAAAGCTGACAAGAAGTATCAGCTTGATCCATTGGGGGCGGAATTCCTACTTTCTCACCCAGACCCCGAGGGAATGGTGCAAACAGCAGTCTGTAATAAGGCTAAAGTACCTCTGGCTACACATCTACCAGAGACAGACTCCATGAAGTTGGATGGGATGGCAAAAATAAGGGTACTTGGCAGCCTCCCTGGGCATTAGGGAAGCTAACTACATGGGCTATGCAGCCAATATCAGAAAACCCTATGGAACTCCATTATGACCATTGCTGATAAGGCACCCTCGAGCCTGCAGGCTGACCTTGTAGAAACAGTAAGGTGTGGACTGGAAGCCACAAAATATCAATTCTATGTGGCTGTGGATGCGAATGACAACGCAGCCAGATGGATGGCTTTGTCCATAGCCCCTAGAAGATTTGCCTGGCTTAGGGCAACAAATCTTACTCAAGATACCCAAACCAAAGCAGTGGATTCCCTGGTGGAGAATAATACTCTGGACCAAAAACAGAGGAGTATATAAAAAAAAGTGGACGAATATAAGGCCACTTACAAAAGTAACTCTGCCAGAGAGAGGGCTTCTACTTCGTAAAGGCGCTATGGAAGGGAGGTAGAGGTAGGGGTTACGCCCGACCTTTCTACCAAGCACAAGCTACCCTTAGTTACTCTCAGAGAGGGTACTATAGGGACAGGGGTCGCAGAGGATCCAGAAAGGGAGATCAATCCCTTCAGCCTTCCACACAGTCGAAGCAGAACACCTGATGTGTTAGGGTTGCCGCCTCTATTCCAGTCAGAGGCAGACTGACCCACTACTTCCAAAATTAGAAATCCATCACCACAGACAAGTGGGTATTGGAGGTGGTGGGTCAGAGACTGGTCCTCAGTTTCAAAACCTTTCCCAGGTTAACACCAAGACTATTCAGGTGCCCAGACCAAACAGAGTGGAAACTACTGGAAAAAGAGGTTTCCTCACTACTGGAACCAAAGGCAGTAGAACCAGTTCCTTCCTCTCAAGGGAAAGAGGTTTCTACTCCAGATATTTCCTGATCTCAAAGAAAAACGGGGAGTAGCGACCCATACTGGATTTGAAATTCCCAAACAGGCATCTCATAAAGCCAAAGTTCCGGATGGTTACTTTGGCAATGATCTTACCCACATTGCAACAAGAAGAAACATAGAATTGTAGAATTTGACGGCAGATAAGGACCACTTGGCCCACCTAGTCTGCCCATTTCCCTACCTAATGGATAAGCTGCAGATCCTAGTTAACCAACAGCTTACTTCCTCCTACCCCCCACTAGAATTGTCTTATGCCTGTCCCATGCATGGCTGGCATCACTGGACCTGAAAGATGCCTACTTCCACATTCCAATAAGGGAATCCCACAGAAAGTACCTGAGGTTCAGACTACCATCAGGACACTACCAGTTTGCAGCTCTGCCTTTTGGCCTTACTTCTGCCCCAAGGGTATTCACAAAGTGCCTGGCAGCAGTAGTGGCACACCTGAGAAGACAGGGTTCCCTTATTTGGACGACTGGTTAGTGGTGGGAAAAAACCCACAAGTAAGAGATTCCTTGAGTCTCACACAGGAGACATTGGAGTCCCTGGGATTCCTTGTAAACATTCAAAAGTCTGTGTTGCAACCTGTTCAAGTACTGCAATTCATAGGAGCAGAATTGGACACTGTACAGGAAAAGGCCTTCCTTCCCCAAGACAGAGCAGACCGTATTGTGAGCATGGTAGATTTTTGTCCACAACAAACCAAGACCTGCAAAACATTTTCTGTAACTGCTGGGACACATGGCTGCAGCTACAAGCACAGTGCAGGGATGTCAGTTCCAGATGAGAGACATCCAGTTTCACTTAAGGACCCACTGGTGCCAAAAGAGGGACCCTTTGTAAAAGCTGGTATCAGTGTCAGGCACCCTGATACAGGCCCTGCAATGGTGGCAGGACAGAAGCAACTTGAGGGAAGGAGTACCATTCAAGACTCAGTCTTCTACCATGATACTCACAACAGATGCTTCCCTGCTAGGTTGGGGGGCTCATCTAGAGGAACACACAGTGCATGGCACTTGGCCCCCCATGGAGTCACTGCTACACATAAACCTTTTGGAGCTCAGGGCAGTGCTTCTAGCACTCCAGTCTTTCGTATCTCTGATAAAGGGAAAGGTGGTACAGGTCAGAACAGACAATACCACTACCATGTACTACATCAACAAGCAGGGTGGGACAATGTCCTACCTACTGTGCAAGGAGGCAATGAAAATCGGGTGTCTGGCATACTCTCTGCAAGTGTCCCTGGTGGTAGTGCACCTTCCAGGGAAAGATAATACAGCGGATGCCTTAAGCAGAATCAGCCAGAACCATCACAAATGGTGTCTCAACAGAAATGTGCTGGAGATAGTGTTCAGGAGGTGGGGCACTCCAGAGATAGATATTTTTGCCTCAGAAGAGAATCATCAGCTGCCAAAATTTTGTTGCAGACCCCCAGCCAAGGGGTCAGTTCCCATGGATGCCATGGTGCTGAATTGGACAGGGAAAACTATGTATGCGTTTCCTCCATTTTCCTTACTGCTCAGGGTCCTGATCAAGCTCAGGTCCCAGTCAGCCACAATGATTCTGATAGCTCCAGATTGGGCCAGGCAGCCATGGTAACATAGAAACATAGAATCTGATGGCAGATAAGGACCGCTTGGCCCACCAGTCTGCCCATTTCCCTACCTAACTGATAAGCTGCAGATCCTAGTTAACCAACCGCCTACTTCCTCCTACCCCCCCACTAGAATTGCCTTCTGCCTGTCCCAAGCATTCTTGAATTCCCCCACTGTTTTTGACTCTATGACCTCCTCAGGAAGGCTGTTCCATGCATCTACAACCCTCTCAGTGAAGAAATACTTCCTCACATTACCTCTGAGCCGTCCCCCATCTTCAAATTGTGCCCCCTTGTTCTTGCACATCTCTTTTTCTGAAAGATGCTACCCTCTTGGACTTTGTTGATTCCCTTGAGATATTTGAAAGTTTCTATCATGTACCCTCTCTCCCTCATTTCCTCGAGGCTATACATCTTAAGCTCCTTTAGTCTTTATTTCATATGTCTTCTGGTGCAGACCCTGCACCATTTTGGTTGCCCTCTCTGGACAGCCTCCACCCTGTCTATGTCTTTGCGGAGATGGGGTCTCCAGAACTGTACACAGTACTCCAGATGTGGTCTTGCCAACTGTCTGTACAGAAGGCCAACAACTTCTTGTTTTCTACTAGTGCTGCCTGTCCCTATGCATCCCAGTATCCCCCCACCCCTCCTTACCACCTTCTCACATTGCTGGCCCACCTTTAGGTCATTTGATATGACTACCCCCAGGTCCCTTTTTTTTTGTTGTTGTCAGTATCTCACCCCCATTGTGTACTCTTGCGCTGGGTTTTTGTCTCCCAGGTGCATTACTTTGCACTTCTTTGCATTGAATCTAAGCTGCCATACATTTAACCATTCCTCCAACCTTGCCAAGTCCCTTTTCATCCTTTCCACCCCACCTTGCGTATCAACCCTGTTGTGGATCTTTGTGTCATCTGCAAAGAGACATACTTTCCCTTCCAGTCCCTCTGCAATGTCACTTATAAAGACATTAAAAATGACCAGCCCCAGTACTGAACCCTGCGGTACCCCACTAGTAACCCTCCTTTCTTCACTGTGGACTCCATTTACTACTACCCGCTGTGTTCTGTTGTCCAGACAGTGTTTTACCCAGGCTACCACCTTGGGACCCACTCCCAGGCTGGCTAATTTGTTTATTAATCTTTTGTGCGGGACTGTGTCAAATGCCTTGCTAAAGTCTAGGTAGGCCATGTCCACAGCCCCTCCCTGGTGTCTACTACTTTGGTCACCCAGTCAAAGAAATCAATTAGATTTGTTTGACATGACCTTCCTGCTATGAATCCATGCTGCCTTGGGTCCTGTGCCCCACTGGCCTCTAGGTACTCAACAATTCTTTCCTTCAGAAGTGATTCCATCATTTTCCCTACCAAGGAAGTCAAACTGACAGGTCTGTAGTTTCCTGTCTCTGTCTTGCTCCCACTTATGTGAAGGGGAATCACATCCGCCCTTCTCCAGTCCTCAGGTACCACACCATCCTCCCATGATTTATTAAAAAGGGTAGTCAGTGATGTTACTAGTTCTTCCCTTAATTCTTTTAGAATTCTGGGGTGAATTCCATCAGGCCCCATTGCTTTATCCACCTTCAGTTTTAAGAGTTCTTTCAGAACCCTTTCTCCTGTGAAAGGACTAATATCAACCCCCCTATCCAGAGTGCTTCTATTGACTGGATTAGGTATCTCCCCTGCTTTTCCATTGTGAATACTGAGCAGAAATATTCGTTCAGTATCCCTGCTTTTTCACTGTCGCTCTCTGCCCAGCCACCTTCCTCTTTATTCAACCTCAGTATCCCTGCCTTCATCTTTCTTTTCTCCTTAATGTACATATAAACGGTTTTATCCCCCTTTTTAACCAAGTTGGCTGTCTTTTCCTCGGTTTGGGACTTTGCTAATCTGACTGCCTTCCCCACTTCCTTCTGTTTTAACTGGTACAGTTCTCTGTCCTGCTCCTTCTGTGTTTCCTTATACTTCCTGAAGGCTATCTTTTTCTCCCTTACCTTCCCCGCCACTTCTTTTGAGGACCATAGTGTTTTTTTCTTTCATTTTGATTTGTTTATTTGCTTCACACAAAGGCTTGTTGCCTCAGTGATGGCAGTTTTGATGCTTCCCCATTGTTGATCCACCCCACCTTCTTGCCTGTTTGCTAGTGCTTTTCTGAGGCACTCTCCCATTTTGACAAAATCAGCCCTCCTGAAGTCCAGTACCTTCACTTTTGCGTGGCTTGACTCTATAGCTAAGTTTATTGTGAACTACACTGTTTGTTTGGTGGTCACTTGTTCCCAGATGGCTACCCACTTCAAGATCAGAGATCCTCTCTCCATCCCCATTTGAGAGTACCAGGTCTAAGGTTGCTCCCTCCTGAGTGGGTTCCAAAACTAGCTGTCTGAGGCATGCCCCCCTGTAGGGCATCGAGAATGGCCCTGCTCTTGGATGTGGCTGCAGCAAAGGTGCCCCAGTTAACATCTGGCATATTCAGATCCCCCATCAGCAATATCTCCCCTTTCTCTGCTGTCCCAAGGATGTCTTTTACAACCCCTGTGCGGATTGTGCAGCCATTTCCAGTCTCCAGGGTGACCCACAGTGCCTCCTCTCCTCCCTGTTTACCCTTTAGTTCTGTTGCTTTGATCCCTTCCCTTACATAGAGAGCTACTCCCCCCCTCTTCTGCCCTCCCTGTCCCTCCTATAGATTGTGTACCCTGGTATGTTGACATCCCAGTCATGGTTCTCTGTGTACCATGTTTCTGTGACCGCCACGATATCCAGGCATCCCTCTTCCATCAAGGCCACCATTTTTGGGGAGCTTTTTACCTAGACTACGGGCATTGGTACTCTTTGCCCTCCATTTTTTTCATGGCTTTATTGCTTTTTGCCCCATCTCTGTCCTTACAGCCTTTGTCTTTTTCTCCATTTACCCCTGCCTTTATCCCCATCGACTGCTCTATCTTGGTGTTTACCTCACTAACTACCCTGATTTTTTTTGGGGGAGGGGCTAGGATTTCCTTTCCTCTTTTCAGTGCCTCCCCCCTTGGCTAGTTTAAATACTTGCCAATGAAGCATTTAAACCTATCGCCTAGGATCCGGGTTCCCCTCCTGGATAGATGCAGACCATCACGCCTGTATAGGCCTGCATCCCTCCAGGTGGAGCCCCAGTCCTCAATGAAGCCAAATTCCTGAGCTCTGCACCAGTTTTTCAACCAGTCATTGAATCCCATGGTGCGGAATACCCTAACCTCATCCATGCAGACAGGTAGCACTTCCGAGAAAGTTACCGTGTGTGCTACTTGCCTAAGGCCCCTCAAAAAACTCCACAAACTCCTGTTGCACTGCTCTGATTCCATTCTCAGTCATGTTATTCATCCCTAGGTGGATAAATGACATCCAGCTCACTCCCCCTTGCAGCTGCTCCCACGATCCTAAGGCTTCATTTCCTGTCCCTCCAAGCCATGGTGCCGGGCAGGCACCTTACCTCCCTTCCTCCCTCCCTCCCCCAGTTCTACTCACTAACAATTGGGTCCCCACAGGCATTGTTTCCTTCCCTGTGGGGTCCTGTGCCACCCTCCTGTGGGTCTCCATTTTGGAGGTTCCCAGCATCCTCCTTGGTCTCCACTGCGGGTGCCTCCATAGAGGAACCATGCTCCACCAGAGTGGCGAATGAATTGTGGAGAGGCACAACTGGAAGGATGCGCCTCTGTTCCACCACCCTCACCCTCCCTGAGCCCACTGTGGTTCAACCACTCCTCTTTATTGGCAACCTCTGAGGTAGTGGCGGTGGCCTTGGTGGTCCCTGGGTGGGGGAGCAGGTTTCCTGAATCCTTGCCAGGTCAGCATGGAGACATGCAGCCTCCTCCCTCAGAGAGGTGCCTGCAAATAGGGCAGCAACGCAGTTTCCAGAATGTCTCCCGGAAGACTGCTGCTCCACAGCCAGTGCATTGCACCACTCCCCACATGTCTGTGTCCCTTCCTGTTACAGATGCTTTTCTTTTGTTGTTTTTTTTTGTTCTTGTTTTAGTGTGTGCAAGCTTGTGAGTGTCTCTACCCCCTATTCAGTGTGCTGTGCTTTTAAGGATATGAACAGGTGTATTTTGTTAGCAGTTTTGGGGAAGTGATGTCAGAACCCCCTGCTATAAAGGAAGTTATGCGCTTGGGGCAAGTGGGGTGAGGGGAAGGGTGGGAGGGAGTAAACCTATGCTGTCCAGAAACAATCAACTACAACTCTGACCCTCCACCCTGGTGAGTGCCTCCCTTCCTTTCAGACACCTACATCATAGAGATTAAGTAACAGGTCTAGTCACAAATGACTGCAAACATCTCCCAGCTACAGTTCCTCCCTGGCAAATTAAAGTTAAAACTAAGACAGGTCAACCCCAAAAACAGAATCGATACTAGTTACTTACATAGGTCCCAAAAGTATTAATTCAGTTCAGTGTAGTCTAGAAAATAACCTCCTTGATTTAAAGAGCAACTGACACCATCTGGCCAAAAGTGCTACATTGCAGAATTATAATATGTGTACCCCCAGTAAATCCCATACCAAAAACTCGATGTCTGTTTTATTTCATTGTAAAGTTATTAGCCATTTTGTAACCCTGATTTCACTACTTGTTCAAAAAAAGCTCGTATCAGTGAAGAGCTGATGATGATGTCATCTTGGGAACTCACAGTCTTGTATTCCCTGTCAGCAAGCTTATAAGATCTGTTTCTCCAAATGTGTTAAGATCATGTGCAGTGATATTCACAAGTAAAACAGGCAGCACTAGTTAGCAAACTGTGTGGTCTCATTTGTTTTTCACTTGGTCTATGAAAGTTATTTTTCAGAGTGACTCAATTCAGTACATTTGGAAACTGATCTAAATATGGCTGTAGCATTGTGCACAGCCATCTGTTGGCCTGCAAAAGGAATTGCAGGAACAACTTCCAGAGCTGAATACTCCTGTGCACATTAATATATGCATTATCGCAGCCAAATCCCAAACAGCAAACACAGCAGAAAAACAGAGATGATTCCACTCTGTCTGTGTCTGTGTTTTATTGTATTTACTAATATAGGATGCCATGATACAGTGTCATATAAAGCATAACTCCCTGTTTCTGCACGTGTCATGTTACAAGTGCATTAAACCACTCCAAGGCATGGTTCTACGGTGAAATTAACTTTGTTTCAAACTCTGCAACTCGTATAGTTTTTAAAGCAGTGTTTTTTTGAATGGTGCTATTTGTTTTATGTGTGAAACCCATTGCACATGATCATTACAACTTTGGAGAAACAGGTCCTATAAGCTTGCTGACAGGGAATTCTAGACTGAGAGTTCCCAAGATGACATCAACATCATCACTGATGCAGGCTTTTTTTGTACAGGTAGTGAAATCAGGGTTACAAAATTGCTAATAACTGTAAAATGAAGTAATGTAGTAATCTAGTTTTTGGTATGTGATTTATCGGGGGCATGCTTATTCGGATTCTGCAATGTAGTACTTTCGGCGTTAGTGGCTTTTTAAGGAAGCTCTGGCTGCTTTATCTCTCTCTCTCTCTCTCTCTCTCTATGTCTCAGCAGACAGAGACCACAAACAACTCCAGTTTTAAGTCCACAGTTCAACTAGGCCCCTTTCAGCTCCTCCCCTTAACAGACACTTATTTCACAGAGGTTAAGTAACAGGTCTAGTCATAAATGACTGCAAATATCTCCCAGCTACAGTTCATCCCTGGCAAATTAAAGTTAAAACTAAGACAAGTCAACCTCAAAAACAGAATCGATACTAGTTACTTACACAGGTCCAAAAAGTAATAATTCAGTTCACTGTAGGCTAGAAAATAACCTCCTTGATTTAAGGAAGCTCTGGCTGCTTTCTCTCTCTCTCTCTGTGTCTCTCCCTCTCTCTCTCTCTCTCTCTCTCTGTACTCACTGCTGCTTTCTCGGTCAGTGGCTCAACCAATACACCTCCCTCACAGACATATGTTCTGACATCCTCCCAGGGGAGGATTCTATATCCGAACCTCAGGCCTCTCAGACTCAAAGCATGGCTCTTGAGGACCACGAGTATGCTGACCTACACCTTTCAGAGGATGTCCTGCAGGTGCTAAGAGGTTCCAGGAAACCTTCAACTAGGAAAACCTATACTTCCAAACTGAAGAGGTTTTTCATTTGGTGTGCTTCAAAAGGGGTGGTTCCCACAGAGGCCAGGTTGTCAGTCTTGCTGGAATATCTGACATACCTAAATTCTCTGGGACTTTAGCCATCCACATTCAAAGGCCATCTGGCATCAGTTTTCTGCATATATATCAGCTGGTAAGGGGTCTCCCTAGCAGTTAACCCTACTTTGTAGAAAATTCTTTAAAGTGCTGGCCCATCTGCATCTTCCTCACAGGGAGCCAGCTCTGGCCTGGAACCTGAATATCTGTATTGCCAATCTCATGGAGCCCCCATTTGAGCCATTGGCCAGTGCTCATCTGAAATTTGTCACTTGGAAGAATGTCTTCTTAGTAACCATCACTTCTGCAAGAAGAATAAGTGAGCTATAAGCTCTGTGTTTGAAGCAAGACTACATTTCTTTCCACAGAGACAAGGTGGTGCTCAGAACTAACAGGAATTCCTTCCTAAAGTAGTTTCTGACTTAATCTGAATCAATCTATTACTTTGCCAGTCTTCTTCACCATGCATTCTAGTTCTGGGGAGTGTAGATTGCATAGTCTCGATGTAAAGAGAGCCCTGACCTATTACATCGAGCATAAAAAGGAGCATAGACAGGAAAAGTAACAGCTGTTCCTGACCTATGGTGATGTGGGTAAAGGTAGCCCAGCTTCAAAAAGGACAATTGCATGCTGTATTACGGCATGCATACAGTTATGTTACACTAAAGCTGACAAGAAACCCCCAGTAGGCCTGAAGGCACATTCTGCTAGGGGTACAGCTGCTACAGCAGCAGCAGCTAGGGATATTCCCTTGTTGGAAATCTGCAAGGCAGCCACATGGAAATCTGTGCATACTTTTACAAAGCACTATAGTCTGAACATCCAGTCCAGAAGTGATGCCAGGTTTGTCACAGCAGTGCTGCAGAATCTGTTCCCTAAATAGGGTCCTGGACCCTCCTCCAAAGGTACTGCTTTATAGTATGTTAGAGTTAATTATATTGAAGAATACCTGGGGTTAGAAGAAAATATTACTCACCATAGTAATCTTCTTTCTTCCAGGGTATTCTTCAATATCATTAACTCTCCCACCCTACTTCCCCTTCCAGAACCTATCAGGATACTATTACAAGTGTTACTGTGTGTTGGTTGACCTCTAGTGGCAAAAAATCTTTTTTTAAACCAGTAGGCCCAGTTCTAGTTCATTGGTTTTTTTGGACATTGCCAATTGGCTCGGGGAAATAGAAAAGGGAGGTTTAATCTAATTAAATATTATTGTTACTTAGTTATAGAGTGTTAGGATAGCATAGTATAAGACCTAGGTACAGGCTTAGTCAAAAGCTGAGCATCTTAGAATTCCTACAGTTGACAGGGCAGCAGATTTGAAAAGTGGCAGGAGCCAATTAATGTTCTGTTATTTGCATAAAGTTCCATTTATCTCCAGGGCAGTGCAGTCCAGGAGGCTGACTGCTAGAGTTAATGATATTGAAGAATACCCCAGAAGAAAGAAGATTAGTACAGTGAGTGATATTTTCATGTCTCCCACCCACCCCAGCCCCTTACTACACACGAACTGTGGAGGGGGAGCAGATCTCGGGAGGGGTACAGAGACATCACCAAATTTGTCATTTAGCATTATCCTTGAGCTGTTTTAGCGACGCCATTTTTGAGTTGCTGTCTTCAAGGGCTACCTCTTCCATGTTAAGGACTTTCAAAAGTACATCTTCCATGGGAAGGATTTACAAAAGCCAGATCTGCTGTTCCTGTTTTATCTAGTCAACTGTGCCATCTATCAGTTTCTCCTAGTGGGAAGACTTTTTTCAACATAATTACTCATGTTTCTGCCACCCCTGCTGCCAAACTAAATGCTCAATTTCTGTCTGATAGTGAAAGGACTTATTACTTCTGCCTCCCCAGATGTCAGGCTGAATGCCCAATTTCTGTCAGTTAGTAGGAGGACTTATCACTGCTGCCTCCCCTGCTGCCAAATTAAATGCCTGATTTCTCTCTGATAGTCGGAGGACTTCTTACTTCTGCCTGCCCTGATGCTAGGCTAAATGACCAGTTGTTGTCTGATGGTGGGAGGACTTCTTACTTTTGCCTCCCATGATACCAGGCTGAATGCCCATTTTTTTTCCTGATAGTGGGGTGGCTTCTTCTGCCTCCTCTAATGCCAGACTAAATAGTTTGCTGATAATGGCAGCTGGGCTTGTTCCCAAATTCTGTAACTTTCCCTACTGATGCCGGTCTAAATGCCAAGCAGTGTGGTGTTCCACCCGTCTTCCCAAATGGGAAGTCATGTGCTTACATTTTCTTTTTTTTATTTTCTATTTTTGCTGCTTCTCTACTGCCCCAGTCTGACCTATCTCTGAGCCCCCTAAGCAACAATGCTTTCCACCGTGAGGACCAAGGAGTCTGCTTCTAGAGTGCACCACTCCATTATTTCCAAAGCCCCTGGTTAAGCCCCTGGGTGGGGTGAGGAAGGTTCCCCACTTACCTCCCTCGAACTTTAGGGGAGCGTACACAGTGGAGTCTGCCCCCTGTTCCTCCGTGGATGCGCTGTGTGAAGGGCTCGTCACCAGGACTGACTGGGGTGTTTTTCCTGGTTTTTCTGCTCCTGCTCCTCTGCTGACGCTGGCACTCAGGGAGGGCCAATGAGGCAGAGGCGCACTGAGACGCACCTCCACTCAGGTCCTCGGACGATGTCAGCCCCTCCCTTGTTCTCTGCTTCCCCAGCCACACTGCCAATACCTGTGGTCACCCAGGAGATAGCAGTATTGTGGCAGGGCTAGCTCCCACCCCTCCCCAGAGAAGGAGAGCAAGCCATTGGGTGCTCAATCCTTCTCCCCCAGCCAACCCCTGGTGACCCGAATCCATCACCAAACCTGGGTCGCTGGCGTGGTGCAAGGTGTGGCATCCAGCACCTCAACCCTCAGTGCCACCAGGCCGGCAGTGCTTATATTTTCTCATGTGCTTATATTTTTGTTCATGCAGCATGCCATGTCTTGCCTTTGTTGTTGATGTACTGTTGACTTCCTGCCAACTCATCCTGCTACAAGGCTGTTAAAAATGTATTTTTATGGCTGTAGATGGAGTCTACTGCCATATCGCCTTAGCTTGAAAAGGTGTTTCTATGGAACACATTTTTTAGTAGTTTTCAGTGTATCCTTCCATAACACTGCAAATCCCTATGACAGTTAAAAATACTCCCTTCTTTCTTAGAATGATGGACACAGAACTCCAAGCTGCTTTTCTCTGAGAACAAATGTGCACACCTTCCAAACAAATCTAAAATATCTTTAAAACTATTTAAGGTGCACAAAAAAAAAAAACAGTGTGAAAGTTGTTCAGGGCAAAAAGACCTTTCACGTAAGGGTAGTCACTAATCTGAATTCTTTATATTTTGTAAATGTGGTCTTCCAAACAACTTCATTTTTTTCTCGTTCTGAACACAGTAGGAGTCATGTCAAGCAAATGTAAATATCTCGGAAAGTATACAAGTTACCAATATATAACCAACATGAAAGTTGTCCAGGAAAAAATTACCTTTCAAATGAGGGTAGTCACTAATCTGAATTCATTAGATTTCTTAAAATATAGCCATCCAAAAGGTGAAAATTGCGATGAAAAATGAAAATTCAGGAAATCAGAAGGCCATAGTTTAACAAATATAATTAGTGTGGCTTAATGAATAGGCTCATTTGAAAGGTGTGTGTGTCCTGAACAACTTTCATATGATGGATTGTGAGTAACTCCTATACTTTTAGAGATATTTGCATTTGTCTAGGATAACTCCTATTGCATTTCTGACAGCCTGATTTCTGAAACCACTATGCTGAAACAAGAACATGTCATAGAATCATAGAATGGAATACGAGTTCAAGAGGCAAACCTTTTAAGAACTCGCCACCAATCTACTGGTGGAAGTAACATTTTTGATCACCCATATGTTTATCTAGTTTATTTTTGAATATTGACATATTATCACTCATTACAGTCTCAGAAGGAAGATTATTCCAATGACTAATTACTCTCTGGGATAACCATGAAGCACGTTTTTCGGTCTTATTTGTGTCTCCTTTTAATTTAAACTTATGGGATTTTGTATTTTTACTATTTTTTTGTTTAACTAGACCAATTGTCTCAAATAAAATTTCACTATGCCATGCTTTGTATGTCAGACATAGGTCACCTCTTAAATATCTATGGTTAGTTGAAAAAAGCCTAAGTCTTTTAAGTCTCTCAGAGTAGTCCAGTTCTTTAAGATTAGTGATCTTTTTGGTAAACTTTCTTTGAATTCCTTCAATTTGTCTCCGACAACCAATCTTTTGGGGGAACCAAAAAGCAGCGCAATATTCCAAATTGGGGCTTATAAGGCTAGTATATAAAGGCACTAAAACCTCAGATTCTCTACTTTTTATATTTCTTAATATACAGCCTATTAGTTTATTACTTTTATTGATTATATGCCTAGTATGTTCATTAAATTCAAGTTTGTTGGAAACTAGTATACCTAGATCCTTTTCACATTCTGTTATACCTATAACCAAATTATGAATTGTGTACTGATACTGCAAATTCCTTTTTCCCAAATGCATGACCTTGCATTTTGTAGTATTAAATTGCATCCCATTACTGTTTGTCCAGGATACTACGGAATTTAATGCTGACTGTAGTTGCTATGATGATTGTAAGTTATTTATAATGCCACCTAATTTACAGTCATCAGCATATTTCATAATCCAACTTATACTCTGGTGATGTCATGGAAGCTGTAAAAATATTGAAAAGTGTAGGGCCCAGTACTGAACCCTGGGGCACTCCACTTGTTACTGTACAACAATTAGATTTAAAACCTCTTATTGAAACACACTGAGTTCTATTCTCTAACCAGGAAATTATCCAATTAGTGATATAAGGATGTATTTTCAGCTTGATCAAATACTCTATTAATAATTTGTGAGACATGGTATCAAAGGCCTTTGCGTAGTCAAGAAAGATAATATCAGCTGGTAGGCCCATATCAAGGGATGCACTGACAGACTCATAGAAATGCAAATGATTGGTCAAACATGATCTGCCGGAAATAAAACCATGTTGTATACTATCAAAATGTCTGTTTTCCTTTAGGAATTCAATTATATGTTTCTGAATTATTTTTTCTAACAGTTTGCCTAAAACAGATGTCAGACTAATTGGTCTGTAATTTTGAACATTGTTTTTAATGCCACCCTTATATATTGGTGTTATAATAGCTCTTTTCCAATCTTCTGGTATTTTACCTTCTATCAAGGATAAGTTAATAATTTTAATGGACCTAATAATTCTTCTGCTACATTTTTAAGAACACTGGTTCTATTCCATCACGTCCAGGAACTCCATTTTTTTACAGCCATTTATGACATTAATTACCTCTTTTGAATTAATAATAAATGGCATGTCATCATCAGATTTTGTAACTTTGTGAATCAGATCTTTGTTTTGAAATACACTAAGAAAATATTCATTAAGTTTTTGAGTTATCTCCGTTTCATCAGTTATTTCATTATTTACAAAAAGTAATCCAGCTCCAGTTCTTTTACCTTTTAAGCTACTGATGTAATTAAAAAAATGTTTTTTATTATCAGAAACCTGTGTTGCTAATTGTAATTCCATATTCTTTTTTGCATTCTGAATTAATAGTTTACATTTTTGAGACTTTTTTTAATATCTGTCTTTAGACTGACAAGTCAATTTATGTTTGTATTCGTAATGTAATCTTCTCTTTTTATTAACACACTTTTGCATAGTTTTATTTCACCAAGGGGGCATTCTTTTACTGTTGCCATATTTACTACAATCTGGAACCCATTTTTGCATACAATAGTCCAATTATGGATTTTAATTTGACCCAAGTTTGGTCCAGATTACAATAAGCCAATTCTTCCCAGCAGTGCCATTCTTATAAGAATTTTTTAATTTCAAAATAATTAGCTTTATGATAGTCCTTAAATTTAGACATTCCTTTATGAAGTGTAGTAGGTGTGATCCTTAAATTTGTAACTATCATGTCATGGTCACTGTCTCCGAGTGGAGGGAGAAATTTAGGAACATTGGTATTATCATCAGAGTTAGTAAAAATTCAATCTAACGTATTCATGACTCTTGTGGCTATTTTTACACTCTGAATCAAGTCCTTTAATGTTGTATAATAACTGGCTTAGCCTTTTTCCCATAGGGAAACCGTGGCATAATTTGCCATTATAAAGGAGCATTTATAATGGCAGACACACGCACGGTTTCCCTCGCTCTGCGCATGCCCCCACTGCTGCTTTTCCCTTCAGAACCGGGCGGGCCACAGAGCAACCTGCATTCATTTTATATCATTGCTGAGGTGAAAAAGGCAAACCCAGCAATTATATAAAATAAAACATGGGTCGGTGTATGTAAACTCGAAGTTTACACTCACCTTGGGGGTTAGATGCTTTTAATAAACCCCTTGAGCTTAGCTCTCGGGGTTTATGTAGCATCTAACCCCTCAGGTATGTGTAAACTTCTCGTTACACATCCCAACCCATACTTTATTCTCTATAATATCAATGAATTTATTATCAAGAACACCACTACCTTCCATTGTCTCTCAGTTGATTCCCGGTAGAATAAAATCCCCCATAAGTATATAATGACCATTTGTCTCCATATTTTCAATTTCCGACAAGAAATTGTTATTTTGTTCTTCATCTAAACCTGGTAATCTGTATCCTAAACCAATAATCAGTGGATGTTGTTTTGTTCAAAGTGAAATCCAAATAAGTTCATTATTACTAATTTCACATCCTTTACAGAATATCTGATTAACAAGTAAGTGATCAGCACAATAAAAAGCTACACCGTCACCCTTTCTATTGAATCTATGTTTCTCTATGCAAGTATAGCCTGGAATATCCATACCCCAAGACTGGTCGGTGTTCCATGATCTTATCTGTGTCAATCTTCACCATTCATCACATTTGGGTACTTGGCCAGAGGTCAGGACCCCGTGGGAACCTTTTTTTTTTTTTTTTGGGTAGGTGGAGCAGACGAGCTCTCTTTTCTACATGGCGCTCGTGGGTTGGCCGTTAGGTGCCGTTGACTCCGCCTGCTTACCAGTTCTTCATCTCCCGCCATCGAGGTCACCTCGTGGGAAGCTTTCTCCAGCTTGAGTTTGGGCCTACCAGTTCATAGTTCATTCTTGTTTAAAAAAATTTTCGACGTCAAGTCCATCAGTTCCTCTTGCCGGTTCTGCTAGCCACTCGATGTTGCCAGTAAGACCTTTCCATTTTACTGTTTTCCAGTGACGTTGAGTCTTGTTTGCATTTCTTTCTGAAGGTCATGTCTAGGTCAGAGGGCAAGAAGACTTCGAAGACGGGTCAGCCCCCCATGCGGCTGAAAATTTTCCATCACCAACCAGCACGAGCATTGCCTTTTGTGTCTTGGCCTGCTTCACGACATGGATTCGTGCGACGCCTGCTTCTCTGTGGATCTCCGGGTCATCGAACAGCGCGCGTGGAACGTGGGGTGAGCTCCTCCAACTTTCAAGGGTCAGGTGCGCACTCGTCAGGCCAAGCCATGCTCTCTCGGCCTTTCCTCTGGGTCCCCTCCCAGTTCTATACGGACTGAGGAGGAGGAAGCCTCGGCTTCTAATAGCCTAGCCATGGCTGAGGCTCCTCTCGCGGTGCAGCAGGCTCAGTCCATTCCCTTTGGGGGGCAGGCGGGAGGTACCACCATGGCAGTCGCCCCTTCAGGGGCGAAAGCTCCCCCGGTGTCGGACCTGCGGTTCGCAAGGCCTGGGTTGGCGCCGTCCTCAACGCCATCTGTTGGTGCCGTTTTGGGCCTTGGCACCGTTTGCAGCGCCATGGGCCCTGGTGGAGTCGTCATCAGCGCTGGTCCGTTGCTCGGCGCCGTGTCTGCTGTCGGCGCTGTTCGCGGCACAGATACTGCTGGCGGCGCCATCCCTTTCTTTTCCTCACCTTGGTGCTGTCCACAGCGCTGAGGTTGAGCACAGCACCATGTCCAGTTCTGGAGCCGTTCGTGGTGCTGAACATGGACATGGCGCCGTGGGGGGTTTAGAAGGCACTGTTGGAGCCATTGTCGGTGCCGTTTCTGCTCTTGGTGCCATTCGCGGTGCCGTGGAGTGGGTCGGCGCCGTGGGAGTTTCTGACTTCGGTGACATCTGTGGTGCCGAAAGTGCCATTGAGCCATCATCGCGCTGTCTCTGCCCTCAGTGCCGCTTGCGGCGCCATGGGGTGTGATGGCACCGTGGCAGGTTCCGACTCCGAGGCTGCTGTTTGGGTTGGAGCTGTGTCTTCTTCAGCCACCAATTGCGGTGCTGTGGAAGACACTGGCACTGACTCTGGTGCGGTCTCCATTTCTGGCACCCTGTTTGGTAGGGATGGTGAAAGGCACCCACTTACGGTTTGGCACAGGGCCTCGGCCACTGCCTCTTTGGAGGAGGAGTCGGACTCTGAGTCAGATGAGCAGTCTGGCTCCTTGGAACTAGCTGCTAGTGTGGGTAGTCTGGTGGTGTCTTCAACAGACCGGAGTCAGCCCCCCTCTGAGAGCGGCCAGCGACTTCCGAGGCTGGGGTCAGGGGCGCTGACCAGCGGGCAGTGGTGCATGCTACCATTGTACTGCAGCCTGGCTTTGGAGGATTCACTGACCCCTCAGCGGTGGTACCCCCTCATGTGGTGTGCCTGGATCACCCAACTTTGGGGCCGATCAGAGCACCTACGAGAGGGGAGGGTACTGTGCCTTGGATAGCTCCTTCGGGTGCTGACCAGGGCTGTCAGTTACCTAGGCTGACCATCTCGAGGAGGACGGCACTCTTAGATTCCAAGTGGTCGAGGGGCATGGGGTCTGCGTGGAGGCCTTTTTCGGGGGCCCATCCGGGCTCTGGAAGAAGCCGCAGTGCAGATCTCCGCTCTTCCCCTTCGCTTTCTTTGAGAGAGCCCCATTCTTTTGAGGTAGGGGACCATCCTTCTGGACCTATACAGCCCCGGTCACCTCACGAGGGGGATTCTTCCAGGTGCAGCCAAGGCAGTTCCGAAATGGTTGTTCAGCTGTTGGCTGTGGAGTCTTCCGGAGCACCTTCATCTTCTGGTGCTCCTGGTCTGCTCCCTAGCCCAGGCGGAGGTCAGCCAACTTCTCTTTTCGGCTCTGTCCCCATCCCTCTGCCACACTCTCCTACACTCCCAGGCATCCTTGGTCCTAGCAGGCCTCTCTCCTGGGAGCAATTTAGAGCCGTGGCTGCTCACTTTCCCACTTACGTCAGGGCGATGGACAGACAGGTTTTTCAACCTCCCCCCGAGGAGCCACCCTCTGAACAGTTGAGGTCCTCTAACTCTTCATCGCCCTCTTCTGGGGGAGAGGAGCCTTCTGTCCACATCTCCTCAGCTGCTGATCTCGCGGAGTATCAGCGATTCCTCGTGAGGATGTTGGAGGACCTACATCTCTCTCCTGCCACTCAGAGCAATCTGGAGCACTCGGTGCACACCTTTTTGGGCAACTTCAGTGAGGTCACCCTTGTGGTGCCCCCCTGGCCTGCTCCCTTTAGGGAGGTGACGCGTTCCTGGCAGAGACCCTTCTCTGGAGTTCCGGCCCCTAGGGATCTCTGCCAGTGGTATTGCGCCCCTTGGAGTCTCCAGGTTCCATGCCTCATCCTCAGTCAGGATTGACGCAGCTGGACATTCCCGATGGGCTTCGCGCCCTTCACCGTGACCGGCCTCCAGATCAAGACTCCTCAGATTTTGACTTCTGGGGTAGGAGGACTTTCTACTCGGCACAGTTGCTGCTTTCTATTTCTGCACATCAGGCCCACTATGCAGCCTATGATAGGTTCTTATGGTCCAGGCTGGGTCAGCTCCTAGCCTCTTTGCCTGACATGGAGCAAACCAGACAAGCCATTGCTCTCTCTGCACATGGCCTGGAGCTAGCAAGGCACCAAGCAAGGGCTTTGAATGATGCCAGTGAGGTTGCTACCAGGGTCGTAGGGACAGCGATCTGCACTAGGCAGATGGCATGGCTACGTCTTTCCCGGTTGTCACCCTTGGCCCGGCGTAAGGTGGTTAACTCCGTGCACCAGAGGACCTGTCTGTTTTCCCGTAGGGTGAGGCGGCGTCTGTCGGGCACTTCCTTCCCCCTCCGGGGGAGTCCCCATCTCACTCTCCCAACTCTTGGGCCTCTCTAGGCCCAGAAGGTTCTCTCTCTTAGTGTGTCACCCACTGGGAGCTAAGATACTCTGTCCTTTAGGATTTTTAAAGCCTCCTTCGTGGGGGCTCGGCACTCACCCAAATGTGATGAATGGTGAAGATTGACACAGATAAGATATGAAAATTACGTACCTACCGTAATTATGATCTTTCTGTGTATCTTCATTCATCACAACCCCACCCGCCATCCCACTGGGGCCTCAGTCTCTGGATCCCCCTCCCTCTCTGTGCCTTTCCTTGCCTCCCTGCCCTGTCTTTGTCGGGGGGGGGTAATCTGGGGCACATGGTGGGATGGTATGCCTGGGGGGGAGAGTGGTCAGGATGGGTCGGCACTCCCTCTCTAGTGCTCTGGCTCCACTCCTTTGGAGTGGAAGGGGGCGGTTGCCCTCCATCCTCACCTCCTTCTTGTCCCTTTTCAAATCTCAGTTTTCTTGTCCTCTGGACATGTTTTAAAGCTCATTTATCCCTACTAAGAATTCTCGTTTTTACATGTGAGAGGGGGCAGAACCTCTGTCCCTGTCCTCTAAGAATATCCGTTTTTCTGCCATGAAGGAGTTTCTTTGCCAGTGATTCTGTGCCTTGAATTCTGGTAATTAAGCCTCTTGGCTACTCCTTGCAGTTCCTATACAATCTATGGACAGGACAGAATCCAGCATGTTCTGGCATTTCATTCCCCCTCTCATGCTAAACATTTATGTCTCAAAAATTCCCTATCCTTCCCTAACTCCCACCCTTTTCTGTTTTCCAGAGATTGGGGCCCCCTTCCCAATCTCACTAGCATTTCATTTCTCTCTTGCTCTGTCCTCTCAGTCGTTTATTTCTCCTTTTGGTTTTTATATCTTTTCCTTTTCTGTCCTTGGACTTTCTTGTCCCACCCTCCCAACCCTCTTTTTCCTCACTTCTCCAGTGACTCAGAACTGGCAGGCAGGCAGAGTCGATGCAGCCTAACGACCACCCTGTGGTGCCACGTAGAGATATCGGCCTCGAGGCTGACAGCGCATCGGCTCCACCTACCAAAAAAAAAAAAAGAAGCTTGTGGGGTCCTGACCCCCGGCCGAGTACCCAAATTTGATGAATGGTGAAGACGCACAGAAAGATAATAATTACAGTAGGTACATAATTTTCATTTTCAGTGACACCACATATATCAATTGAGTGATCAAAAAGAGTAATAGATAATTCACCCATCTTATTTGTTAAGCTGCATACATTAACCAACAAAACAGATAGATTAGTGTTAGTTATCAACTCATTCCCATGGTTACATTCTTGATAACAATTATCCTTGGATGGAGCTGAATTTATTGACGTAGTTACAACTGACGTCGACCCCCCCAGATTTTAGTTTAAAAATTTATCAATTTCTGCTAACATTTTAAGCCCAAGGAAAGTGCTACCCTGTTTTGCGAGAATGTAGCCCATCCCTGCAGTACAGTTCATAATGGTATTCAAAATCTTCCCAAAGTTTTAAGCATGTGATTTGTTGTCTAAAACACCATTTCCTTAACCACTCGTTTATGGATTTAATCTTATTATTAACATAATCTGGGGCTCTTGGGATGGGTAATATCTCAGAGATCACAATTTTACAATTTATTTCAGATAATTTATTAACTAGGCATACATATTCCTGTTTTATTCTGTTAATCGAGTCTGATCTTAAGTTGTTTGTCCCTGCATGTATAATAACAAGTGATGGAATGGAGTCAGAGTTTATTATTGAACCAAGCATAGAAGTAATGTTAGAGATTTTTGCTCCACTAAAAGATGATACTGTTCGATTTTCTTTATCAGGATTACATAACGATCTATCCAGATTCTTAACAATTGAATCACCCAGTATATATACTTGTTTTTTATTCATTGTTAGATTATTAGAATCTATAGTCATAGTATCATTCACAACACTATCTGCATTTTCATCCACTAGGATATTAATCAAATCAGGCTGATCTGTTGGTTCTATTAAGTCCTCTGTTGCAAATTCACTCTGGGAAGGGGATATTCCTTGTGTTTGTGGTGTTAAAGTATTACAGGACATAACTTCTTGTTCCAAGAGATCAAATTTATTATGAGTGACAAGGGAAAAAACATCTGCCTTTCAAACAACGTGAAGTCTTGCTATATTATGACTATTGCAGTTTGTCCCAGCCTTAGAACTGCTCCGGAGGTGAAAGACTTAAGTTCCATGCAGAGCATGGAGCTTAGAGCTCGAGCTTAGTTCAGAAGCTCTCTTAGGCTGGTTTCAAACCAAAACCGTCAGATTCTTTACTCCGCCTCACTGAACAGTCACTCCGGAGATTCCTCCTGTTGCTCGGTTCATTTCTTCGGTTTAAAGCGCTATTTCTCGGTTTAATTTAACATGATTTAATTATTTTAACCACAAAACCGATCGGTTCAGGCTCTGTCTATGGTATTCGTAAGTAATAGATAGAGGTTTTTTCTGTGTGGAACTTGTAAGTATTATCAGTTCGGTTGAACCGATCGAATTAGTATTAAAATATAAGTTTAAAGCCTTTTAAGGCTTCTTTAGAGTGCGGTTCCTGTTCTTATCGGGTTCTAAAAACGGATTAATACGCTTTTTTTCCACGACCGTGACACGGTTTGGAACCGATAAGGTGTCTTGCCTGGCACTGCCGTAAAAGGGCAAGTTGTTGGTTAGGCTGGCATCATGTCTGAGAAACCCAAAAGAAAAACCGGGCCCACTGGGTTTCAACACTGTAGTGTCCGTGGGGAAGCCTTTGCCAAGGCTGACCCACACACCACATGTGTCTATTGTCTGGGGTTTGACCACCTCAATTCAGACTGCCAGATTTGTAAAAATTTCCCTGCAGCCACCCTGGACAAGAGAGTGGGCAGGCTCAGAGAACGAGAGGCCAAAAAGTCCGCTGACCTGGATGGCCAGCCCGGTTCGGTGCCAACCGAACCGGAGGGAGTGCCCTCTGACCAGGGCGAGACTTCCTCGGCCAAACGAAAAGCTGGCTCTGAGGAGCCAGTTCCAGCAAAGAAATCTAAATAATCAGCAGGTTTGGAGTCCAAAATTCCTTCTCCAACTGCTACAGAGATAGCCTTGTCCAGTCCCTGTCCCCGGTTCCCTCCGAACTGACACTGTCTGGCAAAAGGTCGGTTCGGTTGGTTCCAGTGGTTCAGGATTATGATATAGAAGAGTTCTATGAACCAGAGGAGGGGGATGAGGATTATGATCAGTGTGAATGTGACTTTGAAAGTCTGGATGTGCCCATTGAACCGGACATCTCCCCAGACAGACCTTCAGGTGAGTCTCCCCCTAGGCTTTCTGAGTCCCTTCTCATTTTTTGTTTTATAAAAAAGTTGCTGAGACCCTCCAGCTTCCCTTAGAGGAGGCTTTGGATGAGCAAGAGGAGCCTGACTATGTGGAGATGATGGATATCCCAGAGTCCAGGAGGTTGTCCATCCCTTTACATAAATCTTTTAGAAAACAAACAATAAAAATTTTAAAAGCTCCTAATTCTGTGCCTCCTGTAGATAAAAAGATGGACAGGAGGTACACTTTGTCAGGTCCTGATACAGATTTTCTTTCACAGCAGTGCAGTCATGTTGAGGTAGTTCAGGCTGCAGCCTGTGATAAAGCTAATATTCCACTGGCTTCACATCCTCCTGACAAGGATTCCAGGAAGATTGATGCCATGGCCAAAAAACAATATATGGCAGCATCCTTGGGACTCAGACAAGCTAACTATATGGCTTATGTTGCAAGATACCAGAAATCTAGATGGGATACTGTCATGGCCTTAGCCAAACAGGTCCCTGGCCAGCTCGCAAAGGAGCTGGAGCAGGTGGCTCTTGATGGTATTGAGGCAGCTAAGGTGCAATTCCATGCTGCAGTGGGTCTAACGATGTATCCTCTAGAGTCATGGCTACATCTGTGGCTTTTCGGAGATTGGCCTGGCTCAGGTGTACTACTTTGTCACAGGATACCCAGTCTAAGGCTATGGATTTTCCTGTGGTGGGAAATTCTCTGTTTGGGGAGCAGACAGAGAACTATATGAAGAAAATGGATGAATATAGAACCACTTACAGGAGTGCACAAGCCAAGGAACGGCAAGCCACTCCTCAGAGGCAGCCCCCCAGGGGTAGGGGTAGGCCTTTTCACAGGCCTTTTAACCAGACCCAGGCCTCTGCCTCTTCAGCCTATGTACAGAGGGGGTTCTTCAGAGGGAGAGGCAGATGGGGTTCGAGCAGACCTGCTCCCACCCCCTCAGCCTAAAGCCCCTGCCAAACAGGCACCCTGATGGGATGCCCAGGGTCGGCTGTCCACTACCTGTAGGGGGCATATTGGCTCACTTCGTCCAGGACTGGCAGTCTTTAACTTCAGACAGGTGGGTCCTGGAAGTAGTGAGCCAGGTCTGTTCTCAGCTTCAAGAAATTTCCAAAGATGAGAGCAGATCTTTCCACCTACAAACCCTTTAGAGACTCTTGATTTGGAAACAGAAGTCTCAACCCTCTTGGCTCTCAGAGCTTTAGAAAGGTTTCTCCCTTCACCAGGGCAGGGTCTGTACTCCAGGTACTTCCTTACCCCAAAAAGACAGGAGAGTGGCGGCTATCCTGGATCTAAGATATCTAAACAAGCACCTTTAAAGCCAAAGTTCAAAATGGTGACATTGGGAATGATTTTACCCTCCTAAGGCCAGGGACTGGCTAGCCTCCCTGGACCTCAAATATGCCTACTTCCATGTTCTTATCAGAAGCTCCCATGAAAGTACCTCAGATTGAACTGCCCTCAGGCCATTATCAGTTCAGAGCAATGCCCTTGGCCTCACTTCTGCCCCAAGGGTGTTCACAAAATGTCTGGCAGTAGCAGTCGCTCACCTAAGAAGGCAAAAGATTGCCATTTTTCCCTACCTGGACGACTGGCTCATTGTGGGTCAGTCTCCAGACCAGGTCAAATCACACCTGCTAGTTACCCAGCAGCTGCTTACCTGTCTGGGATTTCTTCTCAATCTTCCAAAGTCAGTTTTGGAACCTGTCCAGGTACTCACCTTTATAGGCGCAGAACTGGACACAAAGCAGGCCAGAGCCTTCCTTCCCTTGGAAAGGGTAAGGACCTTAGTCGCCCTGGCCGCCTCCTTCACTCTGCAGGTCTCTCGACCAGCAAGGCATTTCCTGCAGCTCCTAGGGCACATGGCTGCCTCCACAGCTGTGGTGCAAGGAGCAAGATTTCAGATGAGGGACATTCAGTTCCATTTGAGAGCTTTCTGGTCTCAAAGAAGAGATCCTCTATCCAAGTTAATCCCAGTGACTCGAACTCTGATCCAGGCCCTTCAGTGGTGGCAGGATCAGAGCAATCTGAGACAGGGGGGTGCCTTTCATCCCTCTGTCCCATTCCTTGACCCTTACTACAGATGCATCTCTCTTGGGATGGGGAGCTCACATGGGCGGCCTCTCCACCCAGGGACTATGGTCCCCTCAGGAATCTCTGCTCCACATCAATCTGTTGGAACTCAGAGCTGTTTTTCTAGCACTTCAGGTTTTCTCTGCATCTGTTCAGAACAAGGTGGTACAGGTCAGAACAGACAACACCACTACAATGCGGTACATCAACAAACAAGGGGGGCACTCGGTCTTCGGCCTTGTGCACCGAGGCGATGAAGTTGTGGTCTCTGGCTTACTCTCTGAACACTTCCCTCATAGCAGTTCACCTCCCAGGCAAGGACAATGTCCTGGCAGATGCTCTCAGCAGGATTTCCCAGGGCCACTGGATCCCCTAGTACTGGGGATAGTGTTTGCCAGATGGGGCACTCCTCAGATAGATCTTTTCACAGCCCCAGACAATCATCAACTTCCATTGTTTTGTTGCAGGCCCCCAGTGTTGGGCTCAGTTCCCCTGGATGCCTTTCTCCTCGATTGGGAAGGGAAGTTTCTTTATGCCTTTCCCCCCTTCCCTCTCCTGTTCAAAGTACTAGTCAAAATCAGGTCTCAGCCCTGCAAGATGATCCTGATTGCTCCAGACTGGGCCAGGCAGCCCTGGTACCCACTCCTTCTGTCCTTAGCAGTCCATCTTCCCCTGTGTCTCCCCAGGAACCACAATCTGTTAACCTGTGCTCAGGGGAGAGTTTGGTATCCGAATCTCAAATCCCTCAACCTCAAGGCTTGGCTCTTGAGCAGTTAGAGTTTGCTGATTTGCAACTTTCTCAAAGTGCTCTCAAAATCCTGAAGGCTGCTAGGAAGCCTTCCACCAGAGCTACCTATAACTCCAAGTGGAAAAGGTTTTCCATATGGTGTTCTGGGAAGCATGTTTCCCCAGAATCTGCTGATCTACCCACTGTATTGGACTACATGGTCCACCTTAATTCTTTGGGACTGAGACAAGTCACCCTGAAAGTGCACTTGGCTGCTGTCTCTGCCTTCATTCAGCAGGAAGCCCTCTTCTTTCTGCTCATCCTGTATTTTCCAAGTTTTTTAAAGGATTGCTTCACACCAATCCTCCATTCAGGGACCCTGCCCCGGCTTGGGATCTTAATGTATGCATTGCTCAGCTAATGCAACCCCCCTTTGAGCCTCTGTCTTCGGCAGAGCTTAAGTATTTGACTTGGAAAACTGTATTTCTGGTAGCCATCACTTCTGCCAGGCGTATAAGTGAGTTACAGGCTTTATCAGTAGAAACTGACTTTATTTCCTTTCACAGGGATAAAGTAGTCCTCAGGACTAACAGGAAGTTTTTGCCTAAGGTGGTTTCAGATTTCCACCTTAACCAATCTATTTCACTTCCAGTGTTCTTCACTGACCATTCCTCCTCTGGTGAGAGGAGGCTGCACAACTTAGATGTTAAGGGCCCTAAGTTACCACATGGCGTACCTAGGGTCACATGTTTGACTCCCTCCAACTGTTTCTCACTTATGGTGAGGTTGGGAAAGGGAGACCTGCCACTAAGAGATCCATTGCCAGATGGATCGTTCTTGTATCCAATTTTGCTATCAAAAGCTGGATAAGGTTCCCCCTCAGGCCTGAGGGCTCACTCTACCAGAGGTACAGCTGCATCTCTAGCTGCTGCTAGAGACATCCCTATCTTGGAGATATGTCAGGCAGCTACTTGGAAGACAGTACACTTTCACCAAGCATTACTCCCTGGATCATTCAGGCCAGGAGGGATGCTCAGTTAAACACAGCCAAGCTTCAGAGCCTATTCCTAGTAGGTTCTGTCCCTCCTCCATGGAGGTACTGCTGTGTTCGTAATAGTATAATATAGCAAGACTTATGTTGTTT
The DNA here is from genome assembly GCA_016271365.2 of Neoceratodus forsteri. Taxonomy (NCBI): domain Eukaryota; kingdom Metazoa; phylum Chordata; order Ceratodontiformes; family Ceratodontidae; genus Neoceratodus; species Neoceratodus forsteri. The sequence goes on from CM057456.1 coordinate 179,718,112, forward strand.
GAAGAAAAATTACTCACCTTAGTAATGTTGTTTCTTCTAATGGAGTCTTGCTATATTATGACCTCCCCAAGCCTGCCCCTCTCAGAACTCCTACTTTGGGTATGGGGTGGGTAGTCCTCTGTTGGCATTTATTGATGCCTCTTTCATGTTTGGGTGTTGTGTTTATTTAGTTATTTTATCTTATTTTTCTGGTCCACTGACTTGAGTCTTTGTGTTGGGACCAGGAAAATGTGTTAATATATTAGTGGCCAGTTGGCTAGTGTAGGTTACAACTTCCACGCAGAACCTTAGTGAGTTTTTGCTCGTAAAGATCTGACGGTTCCGGTTTGAAACCAGCCTAACAGAGCTTCTGAACCGAACTTGCGCTCTAAGCTCCATGCTCTGCATGGAAGTTAACTCTTTCACCTCCGGAGCAGTTCTAAGGCTGGGACAAACTGCAATAGTCATAATATAGCAAGACTCCATTAGAAGAAACAACATTATTAAGGTGAGTAATTTTTTCTTCTATGCCTACATGTAGATTTGGCTGCTTGGACCAAGTACCATTCATTATCAGATTTAGGATCTGTATCCTCTTCCCTAGTTCTTTTTTTTTTTTGCAGAATGTTTTGGCATAAGCAATTTAAGGGAGGTAGGAGCATTACTAAGATTTATTGTCTTAGTCACAGAGGAGTCAGTCAATACCTGGTTTGGGGGATACTGTCCAGAGCAAGCTGGTATTGATTGCCTTTGTATAATGGTGTCCTCAGTCGATATCTTATATCTATTATGTAATTCAATTTGACTTACCTCTAGCGCCTTTAATCTTTTACTAAACATTGCGATTTCATTACACATATCTGTGTTTTGTATGCATTTCGTACATGTGAACAAGTTAGCTTCCATAGGCTTAGGCCTAATGTCATACATGAGGCATACATTGCATTTGATTGCATATTCTCCAGAATTTGCTAATACCAAATGGGCCATTTCTCATAAAGTATGGTAGAATAAAGTACAAACCTACAATTGCCTGTTGAATTCTAACACATGATCTATAATAAACTTTGTAATTCCTGTAGCACAGTACCTTGTGTGAGCACTCCTGTCACTCCTAACACGCGTAACATGCGTGGCGAGACGTACGCGCCAAGGTGCACGCCCTGCCCGCACTTGCCCTGCTCATAGCAGGGCAGTGTTTTTAAATGTTTATGCAGCCCAGAGGTAATTAGAAGGGTCACGGGTGCCTGCCGAATTAATAACTTTAAGATTGCCTTTTTTGTTTAAATTATATACTACTGCCACTCATGCGTGGCAGCAGTTAGTGATTTAAATTCACAGTTATAGATTTAAAATACACAGCCAGACGGTATAATGCAGGTCCGTAGTTAAAACTACAGAAACCTCTCTTCCTGCTGCTTGCAGGGCTCAAACAGCCTAAAAGACATCCAGAGACGTTTGTAGTTTAATAAAATAAATCAAAGCAAGTCCAGTCACGTAAGCACATAAGCACAATAGTTTGTTTTACTCAAATACAGCCAGTCAGGTTGACACTGCTGATTAGCATCTCACATATGGTTTATCTCTTGTCATGCCTAATTTAACAGCAGATCCTAAGTTATTCTAGCGATGTATAGCACTTCAATGACATTTTTTAGTTCTTAATATGAAGAAAAAAAAAACAGCTTGAAACAAAATGATCTGCATATTGGGGACACATTAGATCTTTTCAGGGTGGGATCATTTTAAATCTTTTCAGGAAACAAGCAGCAGATTAATTTTAGTAATTATTAGCCAGCAATATCTGTATGCGAAGCTGACACTGACCACATAGGGCGAAGAAGGAAGACACAGAAGAAAACAATGCTCACACACATAAAGAAGACTTGGCTGTCTGTGAAACTTTTAGAAGCAAATGGTTTGATACCTTTTAGGCATCTATGCTGCACCACTGATATTTTCTTTTATAATGTCATCTTTGGCAACTTCTATTATTAAAATGCATTAAATGTATAGTTTGTTAAATCTTGACGTTGGGATACCTCTTGAATGACTCCCAAATAAGTTTTAAACCATTCCCTTTACGGGAGATCAAAACCTGTGCAAAAGATCAAGTGTTATTTTTTCATACTATTTTTTTTTTTTTACAAATTTCCACAGTAAAAGTGTGGAGAAATACAAAAATATGTACAACTAATCTCCTATGCATTTTCAACTGTGAGAGAAATTAATATTTGCACTCAATCAAACCCAAAGTTTATACAGTTTTGTTTGAAAGTTATTTTGTTCTAAATCTTATTGGACTGTTGAGTGTTATTTTTTCATTTTTTTTTTCCACAAATTTCTGAAGTACAAGTGTGGAGAAATGCAAAAGTATGTACAACTAATCTCCTATGCATTTTCAGCTAGGAGAAAAGATAATATTTGCACAAAACAAACCCAAAGTGTATACAGTTTTGTTCTAAAGTTATTTTATTCTAAATCTTATTGGACCATTGATGAACTGAGAAAGAAATGTTTAGGTAAAACACGTTGATGACTCCAGGATTGGGAGGTCATTAAAATTGCAAAAGGTCAAATTATGAAACCTTAAATGAACTCATTAAGATCATTCTTCTTAGTGTGCAATTATAATGAATTAAAGACATTTGAAAGGATAGTGACAAAAAGGTACACTTGTTATGAATATAGACCTACAATTATTCAACCATTGTGATACATATTTTTAGAATCAGAGGGATGGTGCAAGGCTGCTGAAATCGTGGTCATCTGACTGGTTCAACACTTCAGTGTGCATGGTTGAAACCAAAAAGAGCCATAATAAAAGCTTCTATCTTCTCAAAAAAAAAAAATTGTATTTTATTATATTTGATTTAACCTGATAATACAAAACAGCAACCAGGAGTAAAACAATCAAGGTGAGATTTCAGCGTTCTCCAACCATACATAAAGGCTTCTATCTTCTTCAAAGCAATTACATTTTATTTTGATATATTTAATATTCTGTATCTAAACAGACACTAGAAAAAAGTTTATTGGATGTTTGGAAACAGGCAAATGCAACCAGACATGAAAAGAAGTCAAAAGAGAGTATCGGTTGCAGGGGTTAGTAACAAGTCAAGGAGCTCGCTTGACCACTCCAATGGGGGCCACCCACCGACACTACTGACTGTTGGTGGGCACTGGTAGCAGAGTAGGAGCTGGGCAAGTGCTGCAAGCAGTCAGTGTAGGAGGAGGAGGAGGCAGATGGCAGGCTGCCTGCCATAGTCTAGTTCTTGTTTTAAATCCCCAGTGGTGCCTGAGTGGCTGTAGCAATCATCTGTGCAGCAGCTCTCCATCGGTAGGGATTAAGGGAACTCAGTTTAGCTGTCCTGTTGTATTCGGGCAGGCTCAAGCTCCATTATAGCAGCAGGTCTGACTGGAGCCCCAGACCCCCAACTCTCCTACTTGTACAGGACTAACCACCGAGAGTTTCCCCCCCCCCACCACCACCACCCTGCTGCCTCCCCTTTAGTCAGTGTGTGATTAATTTCAGCTTTTTAGTCCTGCTCCCACACATTCCAGTCCTGCTCCCACATATTCCAGTCCCCCCCCCAATCTCCCATGCAGCACTGATTTAAAGGCCTTGCTGAAGTCCAAATACAGGGACATCCACTGCATGGCCCTTGTCCAGTTCCAGTGTCACCCAGTCATAGTACTCTACAAGGTTTGTCTTGCAGGATCTGCCCGTGCAGCAGGTGGAATGGAAGGAGAAAATGCTTCATGTGTGCAGAGATGGGGAATGGTGTGTTGGGTGCCAATGGCCTCAGGCCACCCACTGGATCTGTACTGCAACCCCATTTCCACCCACCTGGAGCCCACCAGGCTAGATAGAATCAGGTGTGGTGTGGCAAATGTGCAGTTCACATTTCGGTCTCTGGCTGGGGCAGCCAATGTGCAGTGGTGGGATGGTTGTGGAGGGGACACCAATCGCCAACTTCTGCCAGGTCACAGTCCACTGTTTGCCTTGGGCTGCCCACCTGACGGTCACCTTGTCACTGTGCCGGCCTGTGTGGAGTGGGATGGGTGTGGAAGGGAAGATGAGTAACCTACATCAGTCTCTGGCTACTACAGATTATTCCATATGAGCTGATGTGAGATGGAGGTGTAGAGGGTGGCAACTGCCCGGGGTGCCCATCCAGTGCCCACTCTACACTGTGCTAGTCAATGTGAAGTGGCAGATATGTGACCCACATATTTGTCTCTGGCTCTGTCTGGGTGCTCCTCTTGTGCAGTGGTGGAATAGATGCACCAAGTTTGTTCTACACTGTGTCTCTCCTGGTCGCTTTCTCTCTGTCTTTGTCTGACGTCTGCTCCCACATGGCGAAAGGAAAACTCTGCAGCATTGCTCTCCATTGTGGTCACAGCACTCTTGCTGCCACTTTCTCTACCTCTCTGTATGTGCTGTCCGCTTGCACTGGGCTTCAGAAAGACAAACAGAGAGTCAAACTGACAGCAAGGTGCCGGAAGAGCGAATGGCAATAAAATGGATGGCAGCCGAGCTGGCGCACACAGTACTCCACTTCTCTGTTTGGGGGAGGTTGACACCATCTCTGACTGGAATGCATTTGACCTACACATATATGCCGCACTGGAAGCTGCTCTCGCTGTTGCTGTGTCTGGGGGGGAGGGAGTTGACACTGCTGGGGGATTGGCTACCCATTGAAATGCACGTTTGTTCAGGTGCAGGTCTGGGAGCACCGGTCATCGTGATTATGGTCACTGCATTGCACTGCTCCCAATTTCACACTGCCAGGGTGGTGCTGCAATAGTGACAGCCTGTCACCTGGTGAGCACTCTCATTCTGCTTACTCGCCACATCTCAGCATGTTGCTGTCACTGTTTGGGGGCTCTCTCTCCACTCTGTCCCTGACACTGGTGCCACTCACCACCTCTTTCGATCCTGTGCTCTCTTTTGGGGAGTCCTGCTGCCTCCCCTCGGTGTCTGTTCCTGCAATCTGAGTTTTTCTCTCCCCACCACCCAGGGTTAAGCTACAGCTCTGCAGGCAATGCTGCCTCACTTCTCAGCACTCTCGCTCCTTGTATTGTGCAGCTGGCTGGAGGGCACACTGAAACAGCATGGGCACTAGGAGATCCGCAGGGCAGATCAGTGGGTACTATCACAGAGAGCAATGTTCAGGCTGGACATTGTGGCTCACATGAACCACCGGAGAGAGAGGAACTCCGGGATAAGAACATGCACTGTCATTCACACAGGGACACAAACAAGTTCAATGTGGACGTCTGTTGGGGGAAGGATAAATAATATTTATTTGTACTTTACTGCTAGGACTGTTTAACCCCCACTCTCTGTACCATAAGCAGTAGAGTGTATGGCTGGGTACCCGGAGATCTGCAGGGTGGGTGGGGAGATGAACAGTAACATCAGTAAGGGCATGAATGAATGGTGACAGGTATGAGACTCAGCCAATCGGGTCTTACTATAGGCAAATACATCACCATGCATTCATGCTGTTACTGATATTGAACACTGAACAGTTCGGAGGCGTTTTGCACTAAGGGATTGACAGCTGCTAACTGGCTTTAAACAAATCTTTTTGGGTTGCTGCTGGTGGGGGGAATATGTTAAGCATCATCATCGGGGTCACTGGTTCAGTGGGGGGAGGTAGGTGGAGTGTCTTTTGGTATGTGGGGATGGGGGAAGGGTGCAATACTCCACAGACGTCAGGACAGCATTATGTAAATGAAAGGAATAAAGCACTCCTAAAAGCTTGCCACAGCCACATTGGTTCTGACCAGAGTGTGTTTCTAATATGGTATGTCTTCGCCCATTAGGTGATTAGGACATTCACTAGAACTTGCATTTTAAGTTCTACCTCCTGTGTGATGCATTTTTACTGACTGATTATTTATTTATGTATCGAAAACTTCAGAGATTACCTTTCAGCACAAATGCTCATTTAACAAAGGTTCCACGTCAACTACAAAGTCACAAAAACATTTCTAGTATAATAAAGCAGTTCCAGAGGCAATGCAGTTGAGTCAGACTGAGAGCACATAAGACAGAACAATTGCACACCTAGTTTGGAAAAAAATCCGTACAGATAGTTGTATAAAAAGTCATAGGTTATATACAGAGAGAAACTGAATAAATTAGTTTAATGGTTACAGTCGCATTGGACTACAAAGACAGACGACAAAGATCCCTTAAACTGATTAAACTTGGGGATGGGGAGATTCAGCAGTGTATCAGACAATTAGTTTAACCAGTTAGCGGCCCTGACAGCAAATGACCGCTTGCCCAGGTGAGTGCACCAAAAAGGAGGTTTAAGGGCATTCTTGGCCATGTTCCTGGTGTTGTATTGGTTGGAGAAAGTGCAGAAGCAATTTGTAAAGTAGGGAATGTTAGGCCCAGGAGTGCCTTTTTGGCTAGCAAACATGTCTAGAGCTTTATTCTGCTGGGTAAAGGTAGCCAGTTAGTAAATGGGTAAAAGGTACAACTATAAGTGCAGTTATCTGCATCAAGTTTAGAGCGGTACGCCTTATTACACTACAGATCTGCTTTACTCTGTTTAGCATCTTGTCACAGGCAGCTGTATAGACAGGGAGGCCATGATCTATAAGTGACAGAATGGAGCTGGCCACAGTACAGCCTGTAGCATCCGCAGTGAGATTGTTCTGGTTACAATATAGGGCACCCAGTCTTCTGGCAACCAGATTGTCAACATGGGGGGCAAAAGATAAGGTGTCAGCCAGAGTTACTACAAGGTGTTTGAAGGTCTCCACCTGTTTAGGGTTTTGCTCTTGGCTGTTTCGGATGAAAATTGATGGAGTTTTCCTCTTCTGTGGAAGGCTAGAGAAGAGCACAGTCTTTGTTTTTTGTAACTGAGGATCAGTTTGTTGTTGGAGAACAAGCTTTTTAGTGACCGAAAGTTACTTTGGAGAGCGACAGTCAGGCTGCCAAGGTCAGGGTTTTTGGGGTAAATGACTGTGTGATTGGCATAGAGGAGTATGTTGGCTGTCTGACAGGCATCAGGCAATTGATTTATAAAGAGGCCAAATAGGAGTGGTCCCAATTTGGAGTCTTGGGGGACACCAATGTGTCAAACAAAGATTTATCCATCTTCACACGCTAGGAGCGATTGGTGAGAAAGCTATGGAACCAGTCAACTGTGTTCTGTGAAAAACCCAGGCCAAGGAGTTTAAGTAGGAACTTCAAACAACATGAAGTCTTGCTGTATTCTGACTATTGCAGTTAGGTCCTGACTTTCAACTGCCCCGGAGAACAAAGAGTTAAATTTTCAATGGCCAGCATGGAATGTTCACCGCGAGCTCGGTTGAAGCCCCTGTCTGCTGTTGTTTAAACTCTAACTGTCAGATTCTTTAGTCCGCCTCACTGAACAGTTGCTCCGGAGTTTTTTCTCCTTTGCTCGGTTCAAAAAAGTCGGTTAAAGTGTCGTTTTTCGCTCGGTTTCTACCGAATTTCTGCTACTGAATCTGTCGGTTTAAGTCTCTGTCTGTGGTACCGTGAGTACTAGATAGGTTTTACATTTAGTTTCTGTGTGGAACTTGTAAATTTCGGATCGGTTCGGCTGAACCGATCAGTTTAGTTTAAAAATGTTTGTGAATTTACTTAGAGTGTGGTAACCAGTCCGTATCGGTTCTAAAAAAAACGGATTTTATTACGTTTTTTCCAAGACCCGCAATACCGTCAGAACCGATAGGGGAGAGTCTTGAAGGATCGTCAAAAAGGTAAGTTTTGGATAGATTAGCCATGTTGAGAAACCCAAGAAAAAAACGGCCCACTGGGTTTCAATCATTGCAGTGTGTGTGGAAGCCTTTGCTAAGGCTGATCCCCACACCACCTGTGTTTGTGTCTGGGGTTTGACCACCTCGATTCAGACTGCTAAATTTGTAAGAATTTTCCCAAAGCTACCCTGGATAAGAGAGTAGGTAGACTGAGGAGAAGGGAGGCCGAAGTCCTCTGACCGGATGGCCAGCCTGGTTAGTTCGACTGAACCAGAAGGAGTGCCCTCTGACCAGGGCGATACTTCTTCGGGCAAGAGGAGAGCCGATTCTGAAGAGTCGGTTCTGGTAAAAGGAAGAGAAAAGATAAATCGTCCGGTTCGGATCCAGAAATTCATACTCCGACCGCTGATGAGATAGCCAAAGCGATAAGAATAGTGCAATCGCTAACTTCAGTTCCGGCCGAACCGGCACCATCTGGCAGGGGCTCAGTTCGGTCGGTTCCCCCGGTTCCGGATTATACTTCAGAAGAATTTTATGAACCGGAGGAGGGAGGAGAGTATGAGGATGATGATGGTGATTATGAAAGTCTGGATGTGCCTATTGACCTGGACATCTCCCAGACAGTCCTTCAGGTGTTTCTCCTCCTGGGCTTTCTGAGTCCCCTTCCCACTTTATGTTTTACAAAAAAGTGGCTGAAACCCTCCAGCTTCCAATGGAAGAAGCAGTAGAGGATCAGGAGGAGCCTGATTTTGTTGAAATGATGGACATCCCAGAGTCCAGAAGACTGTCTGTTCCCCTCAATAAATCTTTTGGGAAACAGACAAATAAAATTCTTAAGACTCCTAATTCCATACCTCCTGTGGACAGACGAATGGACAGGAGGTACACCCTTTCAGGCTCAGACACAGAGTTCCTTTCTCAGCAATGCAGCCATGTTGGGGTAGTGCAGGCTGCGGCCTGTGATAAGGCAAATATCCCCTTGGCATCATACCCCCCAGACAAGGACTCCAGGAGGATTGATGCCATGGCAAAGAAGCAGTACATGGCAGCATATTTGGGACTCAGGCAGGCTAATTATATGGCCTACACAGCTAGATACCAGAAGTCCAGATGGGACACTGTGCTGGCTCTGGCTAAACAGGCCCCTGACCAACTTGCCAAGGAGCTGGAGCAGGTGGCTGCAGATGGGATTGAGGCATCCAAGGTGCAATTTCATGCTGCTGTGGACTTCAGTGATGTTTCATCAAGAGTCATGGCTACATCTGTGGCCCGTCGGAGGATGGCTTGGCTCAGATGTACTAGCCTATCACAGGATACCCAGGCTAAGGCCATGGATTTCCCTGTTATTGGTAATTCTCTGTTTGGGAGCAGACGAGAGAACTACATGAAAAGATGGGCAGTACAGGACCACCTGCAGGAGTGCTCAGGCCAAAGAAAGGCAAGCCATTCCTCAAAGGCAGCAGTCCAGGGGCAGGGGCAGGCCTTTCCAAAGGCCTTTACCAAGCTCAGGCCTCCTCTTCTTCTTATGCTCAGAGGGGTTCTTTCAGAGGAGAGGCAGATGGAGAATGAGCAGACCTGCTTCCACCCCTCAGCCTAAAGCCCCTGCCAAGCAGACACCCTGATGGGTCTGCCCGGGCCGATTCTCCAATACCTGTAGGGGGCAGGTTGGCTTACTTTGTCCAGGACTGGATGTCTCTGACATCAGACAAGTGGGTCCTGGAAGTAGTAAGCCAGGGACTGGTTCTCAGCTTCAAGAAATTTCCCAAGATGAGAGTCAGATCTTTATCATCTGCAAATCCATCAGAGACCCTTGCCCTAGAGGCACAGGTTTCTTCCCTCCTGGCTCTCAGAGCCATAGAGAGGGTTCCTACCCTACACAAGGGCAAAGGATTGTACTACAGGTGCTTCCTAACCCCCCAAAAGACAGGAGAATGGTGGTCCATCCTGGACCTAAGATTTCTGAACAAGCACCTTTTAAAACCAAAGTCCAAAATGGTGACTCTGGGAATAATTCTGCCCTCTCTAAGGCTAGGGGACTGGCTAGCCACCCTGGACCTCAAAGATGCCTATTTTCACATTCCCATCAGGTGCTCCCACAGAAAATACCTCAGGTTCGAGTTGCCCTCAGGCCACTATCAATTCAGAGCAATGCCCTTTGGCCTAACATCAGCCCCAAGGGTGTTCACAAAGTGCCTGGCAGTAGTGGTTGCTTTTCTAAGGAGAAAAAAGATCTCCATCTTTCCATACTTGGACGGCTGGCTCATAGTGGGTCAGTCTCCAGACCAAGTCAAGTCACATCTGCAAATAACTCGGAAAGTGCTCACTTCCTTAGGATTCCTCCTCAACCTTCCAAAGTCAGTTCTCGAGCCAGTATAGCTCCTCACCTTCATGGGGCGGAGCTGGATACAAGAAGGGCAAGAGCCTTCCTTCCCCTGGACAGGGCAAGGACCCTTATGGAACTGGCCTCTTCATTCACTCTTCAGGTGTCTCGACCAGCAAGGCATTTCCTGCAGCTTCTGGGCCACATGGCAGCCTCTACCGCAGTGGTCCAGGGAGCAAGATTTCAGATGAGGGACATTCAGTTCCACTTAAGAGCCTTCTGGTCCCAAAGAAAGGATTCCCTTACCAAACTAGTCCCAGTGACTCAAACCCTGATCCAGGCTTTGCAATGGTGGCAGGATCAGGACGATTTGAGACAAGGAGTTCCTTTTGTCACTCAGTCCCATTCAGTGATACTCACCACAGATGCATCCCTGCTGGGCTGGGGAGCCCACCTGGGGGATCTTACCACCCAAGGGCTGTGGTCACCTCAAGAATCTCTGCTTCACATCAATCTCTTGGAACTCAGAGCAGTGTTTCTGGCACTGCAAGCCTTTTCCAAATCTGTACAGAACAAGGTGGTCCAGATCAGAACAGACAATACCACCACAATGTCGTACATCAACAAGCAAGGAGGCACTCGGTCTACGACCTTGTGCACAAAAGCAATGAAGTTGTGGTCCCTGGCCTATTCCCTGCAGACCTCTCTGATGGCAGTTCACCTCCCAGGGAAGGACAATGTCCTAGCAGATGATCTCAGCAGGATATCCCAGGGCCATCACAAATGGACATTAGATCCCCTAGTTTTGAAAGTGATTTTCTCGAGATGGGGCACTCCACAGATAGATCATTTTGCAGCCCCAGACAATCACCAACTTCCTCTCTTTTGTTGCAGACTCCCTGTCTTGGGCTCAGTCCCCCTGGATGCTCTGATTTTGAATTGGGAAGGGAAATTTCTGTATGCTTTCCCCCCCCCCTTCCCTCTCCTGTTCAAGGTGTTAGTCAAGATAAGGTCACAACCATGCAAAGTGATTCTGATTGCTCCAGACTGGGCCAGGCAGCCCTGGTACCCACTGTTGCTGTCCTTAGTAGTCCACCTTCCCCTGTCTCTTCCCAGGAATTACAACCTGTTGACATCCTCTCAGGGGAGGATTTGGTATCCGAACCTCAAGTCTCTCAATCTCAAGGAATGGCTCTTGAAGAGTTAGAGTTTGCTGATCTGCAGCTTTCTCAAGGGGTTCTGGATATCCTTAAGGCTTCTCGGAAGCCTTCCACCAAAAAGACTTACAACTCCAAATGGAAAAGGTTCATTATTTGGTGCTCTAATAAGGATATTTTTTCAGAATCTGCTGGGTTGCCTACAGTTCTGAACTATATGGTCCATCTTAATGGCCTAGGCCTTTGGCCACCTACACTTAAAGTGCATTTGGCTGCTGTTTTTTGCCTTCTTGTCTGTAGGCAAGCCCTCTCCTCTGTCAGCCCATCCTGTGTTTTGTAAGTTCTTCAAGGGATTGCTGCACACCAATCACCCCTTTAAGGACCATGCTTCTGCTTGGGACCTTAATATTTGCATTGCTCAGCTTATGCAACCACTCTTTGAGCCTTTGTCCTCTGCAGAGCTTAAGTACTTGACTTGGAAAACTGTTTTTGGTAGCCATTACCTCTGCCAGGCGTATCAGTGAATTGCAAGCCCTGTCAGTGGAGCCTGATTTCATCTCTTTCCATAGAGATAAAGTGGTCCTAAGAACTAACAGGAAGTTTTTGCCTAAGATGGTTTCAGATTTCCACCTTAACCAGTCTATGTCTCTCCCTGTTTTCTTCACTGACCATTCCTCCTCTGGAGAGAGGAGACTGCACAGCTTGGATGTTAAAAGGGCCCTCAGCTACTACATAGCGCACAAGGGTCACGGTTTGAGTCCCTCAGTTGTTCCTCACATATGGAGAGGTAGGTAAGGGCAAACCTGCCACTAAGAGATCTATTGCCAGGTGGATTGTCTCTTGTATACAATTTTGCTATGAAAAACTGGGTAGAACTCCACCCTCAGGCCTGAGGGCTCTCTCTACTAGAGGTACAGCTGCTTCCCTGGCTGCTGCCAGGGATATTCCTATCTTAGAAATTTGTCATGCAGCCACCTGGAAAACAGTCCATACATTCACCAAGCATTACTCTCTGGATATCCAGGCTAGGAGTGATGCTCGGTTTGGCACAGCAGTACTTCAGAGCCTGTTTCCAAAGTAGGTTCTGTCCCTCCTCCATGGAGGTACTGTTTGATAGTCTGCAATAGTCAGAATACAGCAAGACTTCATGTTGTTTGAAGAAAAAATTACTCACCTTAGTAATGTTGTTTCTTCTAATGGAGTCTTGCTGTATTCTGACCCTCCCCCCGCCTCCCCTCTCAGAACTTTTTTTTTGGGGATGTGGGTGGGCAGGAGCAGTGTTGGCACCCTAGGGTGCCCGGTTTTTCACCCTCCTTTGCTTTGGGTGTGTGTTGTGTTTTGTTTTTTGGGTTTCCTGACTTGAGTCTTTGCTTTGAAACCAAAAAACCCTTTTTAATAAATTTAGTTGCCAGTTGGCTAGTGTGAGTTTTACAGTTTCCACACAGAACTTCTAGTGAGTATTGCTCGTAAAGATTTGACAGTTGGAGTTTAAACAACAGCAGACAGGGGCTTCAACCGAGCTCACGGTGAACATTCCATGCTGGCCATGGAAAGTTAACTCTTTGTTCTCCGGGGCAGTTGAAAGGCAGGACCTACAGTAACTGCAATAGTCAGAATACAGCAAGACTCCATTAGAAGAAACAACATTACTAAGGTGAGTAATTTTTTCTTCTATTCCGCCTAAATATCCGAGAAGTCCACCCAACAGCTGCATACAAGGCACAGTGGTGGCTGGAGAGGGGAAAGCCAGTTATAAACCTAATAGCTCTGTGGTAAAGCATATCCAATTTGTCGAGAGAGGCTTTAGGGCACTGACTATATAAGAAGTCTGCATAATCAACCAGAGAGAGAAAAGTTGTTTGGACCAGATGCTTTTTAGCCTCGCTAGTAAGAAACTGGTTAATCCTAAAGAAAAGGCCCAGCCTTTGTCTTAGTTTCTTTTGCAAGTTCTCAATATGCTCTGTGAATGAAAGATTCTGATCCAGCCACACTCCCAAGTATTTAAACTTTGAAACAAACTCCAGGTTCTCTCAGAGGATTGTGGTGATCAGAGGTAACGCTCCAGTAGTGGCCGAGTTCACCACATGACTGTGAGGACAGAAAAGCATCACTTCCGTTTTTTTTTTTTTTTTTTGCATTTAGGAGGAGCTTTTTAAAAAGAAGCTGATTCTGCAGCAGGTTAAATTCCTCCTGGAGATCTGCACAGGCGGCTTCAGGAGTCAGACGACTAAGGTAAAGAACAGTGTCGTCCACAAACATGTGTACTGGCCTTATTTATGCTATCATCAGTATTATTAATATAGATAGCAAACAGTAATGGTCCAAGTATCGACCCTTGTGGCACTGTCCTTTGAAGAGGTTTGAGTGAAGACAGCTCACCCTCAGCCTTGATCTGCTGGAGCCGTCCTGAGAGATAATAAGTAAACCAACTAATTGGAACTGGGTCAAGACCTATATTCCTCAAGGATGAGAGAAGCAGGCTGTGAGCCATGGTGTCAAAAGTCTTGCTTAGGTCTAAGAATACAGCCCAGACAAAATTTTTCCTATCCAGGTGACGGCACCAGTCATTGGTTACTTTGGCAAGGGCCGAAATAGTGCTGTGTCTTAATCTAAAACCAGACTGCATGGGGTTTAATAGATTTTTGGACTTAATGTAGTTCCTGAGCTGGTTATTCACTGTTTTTTCCAGACGTTTTGACAAGATAGGTGGGAGAGATATCTGTCTGTAATTGCTCAGGTCACAAGGGTCCCCTGATTTAAACAGGGGAATGACATGTGCAGTTTTCCACATCGGGGGAATAATCCCTTGAGACAGTGACAGGTTGAAGAGATGAGTGATTGGCACCACTAAAACATGATAGGCAATCTTAAGGAAATAGGGATCTAGTGAATCTGCCCCAGTGCTTTTCTTAGAGTCCAGCTGAAGCAAGAGATCTTCGACCTCTTTCAGGGATGCAGGCTGGAAGGGAAGCCAGGGGCAGGGGCAGGAGATTGCTCATCTTGCACTCCTAGTTGTGAAAGACCAGCAATGGCAAAATGATTATTAAAGGAGTCTAGAATCCCAATTTTATCACAGATAGTATTCCCTGAGTTAATCTTTGCCGGCAGAGAGTTGCCCGGGGTGTGCCCTGACATTTCCTTAATTGTCTTCCAAAATTTAGAAGAACACTTTGCAGCGGAATCCAGTTTATTACGATAGAATGGAGGCTTTGCTTCTCTAACCATTATAGTGCATGCATTCTGAGCTTTCCTGAACTGACACCAATCAGTGTCTAACTTAGATCTGCGTGCCTTTTTCCAGAGTTTGTCTCTTGCCAGCAAAGCAGCCTTCAGTTCAGCAGAGAACCAGCGACAAGCATTGTTCCTCACACACATTTTTACCATAGGGACATACTTGTTTAGTGCCCCTGCCAATATTCCCTAGAAAATATCACAGGCCATGTTAATCATGTTGGCTAAGTAGTAGTCCTGCCAGTGCAGTAAATGTTTCAGGTCATTAATGTAGGCAAACAGATCAAAGTTCCGACGAGACCTTTTAGTATTAAATTTAGCTGCTGGTACTGTATTATGTAGCGATCTGATGCCAGCAATAAAGCAATGGTCACTAACATCCAAGAAGACGGTACCAGCATGAGAAAATAGGTGGGGCTTATTAACTAGTATAACATCTAGTAAGGTACTATTGCTCGGGTTCCTTTTATTTGGGCGTGTAGGTTCATCAGTTAATTGTGTCAGCCGAAGGGAATCACAGAAGGTATTAAAGAGGAATAGAAGGCTTGGCTAGCCAGTCGAAGTTGAGATCTCCTAGAATAATTGTTTCAAAGTTCCCTTTCCCCAATAAAGAGCCAAGATGCGTAAGGAGCTGTAGCCCAGTGGATGGTGGTCTATAGCAACCTATTACACAAAGTACAAGGGAGGTGAATAACTCAATCTTAGTAGCCAGACATTCAAATTCATTTTATACCGTAACTGAATCAAGACAAGATGCGGAGTACTTGTCCTTAACATAGATTGCCACTCCTCCTCCTCTAGTCAGTCTGTCAGCTCTGAATAGCGTAAAAGTAGGGATGTTAATCTCACTGTGCAAGGTGGCTGGCCTGAGCCAGGATTCGGAAATCACCAAAACATCTGGCAAAGTATGGCTAATCCATGCCTGGATCAAAGTAAACTTTTTCATCAGGCTACAGACATTAACATGCCAGAAGCACATGACTTTCAGCCCAGCAGTATTAAAGGGCGATGTAAGGGCTGCAGGAGGACCAGGATTCAGCTCAGTATTACCAGAGTATAACAGGAGAAGCATTATGATCTTTGATAGGGCGGCAATAGTTAATCTGAGTATTCTAGCTCTAGCACGTCTTTGTGGTTTCTCAATTAGGGTATGTCTATCACTACCCCCTAGGGGTGTACTGACCTAAAGCTATGAAGACCAATAATCTGGTAGTGAAATACAAGGAAAGACAAGTACCATAGTATGAGGAAGG
The DNA here is from genome assembly GCA_016271365.2 of Neoceratodus forsteri. Lineage (NCBI taxonomy): Eukaryota > Metazoa > Chordata > Ceratodontiformes > Ceratodontidae > Neoceratodus > Neoceratodus forsteri. Next base: position 179,733,801 of record CM057456.1, read on the forward strand.
GATAGCTCGAGAAGTCATCTCAGCACTGGTGCCTCCACAGAAAGGTCCCTGAGTGTATGCTTGGAGTTGAGGGAGCATAAGAACACAAAGGTATCTGTAAGAGGAATTATTTTGCAGAAGGCATTCTAGTTGAGTGTCATAATCCCCAGGTTGAGAAGGGAATTTAGGCCAATACGGCGCCCCCAGTATAAGTGAGAGGATAGTCAGGAGAGAGAGCACAGGGATTCCCCAAATGGTAGGGCTTACATAGGCACACATTCTCCAGGTCTACTAGAACTTCTGACAGACTAGGAATACTGCCAGGAAAAAACCTAGGACAATAGCCCCCCCGGAGTACCAACTTCCAATAACAAGAGAAGGCCTATAGTCTCAATGGTGATGCATCAGCCAGGTTAACCTAAGGCATGTGCCCCTTTAGGGGAGCCAGTTTCCAGCAACGGTAAAGAATCTACCCTTCGGGAACCCAGTTTCCAGCACGGTAGAGATCCTACAGTCTTGAGGGATAGTGTTGTGGTCACGACGCTTAGGGGAATCTTTTCTCAATAGTAAACGGAAAGGAGCAGAGTTTTGCCTGGATTGGATGGCAGCTGTCACTGTGGGCGTTCCTTATGAGGGGGCGGGATGAGGGTGTTTTTAATAAGTCGACAGCGTGGGGGATGGGTGGGCGCACAATTAGCAGCTTTTGCTGTACCTTTCTTGCCGAGAGTCCAGGTGTGCCATCTCGGGCGGCAGCTGGGAAAGCGCCGTCCGCCCGCTGGCCGAGTCTCCCTCGGCTGAAGAGCTGGGAGCCCCTGGGAATCTTGTCCTCAGCTGAGGAGAGAAAGGAGAGGTCAAATTTAAGAGCTGGCCATAGACAAAAGGCCGACTGAACTAGCGGGGGTCTGAAATTTGTAAAACAAAGGATGCGTATTGCTTTGGTGCCTAAAGTCTGGCACCAGCACACAAATCCAGAAGGGTCTGTTTTCACTCAAATTTCATAGCTTAGCACTATTAAACAGTAGTAAAATTTCTTAACAGCAGAATTGAATAAGAGATTGCAGTCTTTCAGTGCAGTTATAACATCAGAAAACAGTTTTTTAGCAGTTTAGAAACGAGTAAAGGAGAATACTGCAGGAACCAATCGGAGTCCAGAGCTAAAAGGCGCTCGTGCTCCAATTGGTTAGTGGCTTTAGCCGTACCTTTCTTGTCAAGAGTCCGGGCTTGCAGTCTCGGACGGTGGCTGGGAACGTGCCGTCCACCCGCTGGCCGAGTCTCCCTCGGCTGAAGAGCAATTCCTAAATAACTTACATCTACCACACCTTTCCACCTCTGGAAAAAAACATCTCAGACAAACCCTTTACCCTCCAGGAAATCCAGAAAGCTTTATTCTCTTTAAACTCAGGCAAATCCCTGGGGGAAGATGGATTTCCCGTAGACTTTTACAAATCGCTTTCTGGTACTCTCTGCCCCTTGCTTTTTAATGTTTTTCTAGAAGCCACAGAGAAAGGCAAACTCCCTCCTACTTTTACCAAAGCAATTATTACTCTAATCCTTAAAAAAGATAAGGACCCCACCCTCCCTGCTAGCTATAGACCAATTTCATTGCTCCATACTGATGGGAAAATATTCGCTAAACTTCTGACATCTTGTCTAGAGCCCCTACTTCCAAAACTAATTCACTGTTCTCAACCTGGATTTATTAAGAATAGATCAGGTTCAGACCACCTATGCTCCTTTTTTTTTTTTTGTTTGTTTTTTTGTTTTTTTTTACTTATTATTTTTTCCACTCCTACTGTCCCTTCCAACCATCACTCCTTCCGTCCTCAAGGAGTGACACCCTCCCGACCCTTACCGACCAACTGGGTCTGCCCCTAGAGTGCCACACTGCCTTCGGGGCCCTTGATGGCCCGGATTACCCCCACCCCGGGCGGGATGAGGAGAGATCCCCCCACTCCCTCTTTCCCCTGTGGCAAGCTGCACAGTGGGGCCTGCCCTGGTTGGCGGGTTGCGAGACTGGCTCCGGAGGACTTCATCTAGGCGGCTGGAGGGCTATTTCCTCCGAGTTGTGTTCATCCCTCCCTTAACCCCACCCCCTGAGATGCCGGCGTATAGGACGTAAGTCCAGAGAGTCAACGTGCTAATGCACGCTCCTCTCAAACGTCTAACAGTGTCCCCCCTCCCGGCTCAGTGGGAAGGAAGCCACGAGACCCTCAGAATCAGTGCTTCCACCGACTCTCTTAGGGCGTCGGGCGCTCCACAGCACCCCTGGCATCCCACCCCAAGGGAGGAGAGTATCCGTTGGGACACTCCATCCTCCCTCCCCAGGCCAACCCCCACCGACCGGAGTCTGTTCCCGAACCCGGGTCGCCAATATAGCGCGAGGTGTGGGGTCCAGCGCCTTAACCCTCAGTGCCACCGGGCCGGCCCTATGCTCCTTGTTTAATTCAATACATAAGTCCAAATTCCTTAAATCATCTGCTGCTGCCATAGCCATCGACTTTGAGAAGGCTTTTGATTCCTTAAATTGGAGTTATTTATATCGGGTTTTATCCCACTTTGGATTTCCCTCAAACTTCTGTTCCTGGATTAAATTGCAATATACCTCACCCTCAGCAAAAATTCTCACCAACTCTACTCTCTCTCCATCTTTTCAACTTGTGAGAGGAACCAGACAAGGAAGTCCTCTATCACCATCATTGTTTATCTTGGCCATGGAACCCTTAACTACTAGCTTACGTCAGGCTAGCGATATTAAAGGAATCCCAATCGGTAGCTCCAGATACTCATCCCTTTCTTATGTGGATGATCTTTTAATCCTGCTTGAAAACTTAAGTGAGGCTGGACCCCCCCCCCCAATTAAGTTACTCAACAAATTTACTGAGATTTCTGGCCTCGCTTTGAGCTATGGAAAGTTTGAAACACTCCCTCTTAATGATCTGTGCAAACCTCCCATGAATTTAACTCTTGGATTTCGTTGGGTGCCACAGGGCATTTTGTATTTAGGCATAAAGGTTGCTTATAATTTAGAAAACATTTGGGACGTAAATCTCAATCCTTTATTAACCAACATTAAGATGACCTTAGAAAGATGGAAACTTCTTAACCTTTATTTTATGGGGAAAATAGCTGCCATTAAGATGACCATCTCGCCTAAAGTACTTTATCTGTTTGCCAACATTCCTTTAGCCCTCCCCTCTTTTTTCCTATCCAAACTTGACAAACTGATTGGCAACTTTATTTGGGAAAGCAAGACACAGAGATTTAGTCGCATTAAACTAAGTACACATTGGAAAAAGGGAGGGTTTGGTCTCCCCTGGTTCAAAGCGTACCTATGGGCCTTCCGGACTTCGCGAACAATTAAATGGTTCTGTAAACCCTCACCTCAAACTCCACTATAAGTTGTGATAGAATCTGTATTATGCCCTGGTGGAATCCCTACATCATTTATCTACAGTGCTCTAGCCCCTAAGTTAAAATCTCATCCAACTATCTCATCCTCCGTTCTCTATTGGAAACTAATACATAAGTATTTAAAATCCAACCCTACTCCATTCTTATAGGCCCCCCCTTTGGGGTAACCCATTGCTATCCCTGGAGAATCGACCTATTTTCTGCCGTATTTGGAGGAACAAAGACATATTCTTCATGGGAGATATTCTTGAACAGAATTCCTTAAATTTAGAATCCTTCTCAAACCTACAGTTAAAATGGGGTCTTCCAAAGCAGGACTTCTGGAAATACCTACAACTTCGAGCTGCTTATAGCTCCCTCTCTCATTTTGTACGTAAACATACCCTATTTGATCAACATATCTTGCACTGGATCCACTTATCTGCAAAATGGAACAGTGCTATTTATAAAGACATTATAGATAACTTACCTGACCAATCCCTACCTGCAAAAAATAAATGGAGCATTCTCCTTAACTATAACATCACCGACACACAATGGCATAACTGTTGGAGCCTATCTCATTGCACATTTAAGGATGCTCATAGCTCCTTAATACAAATAAAACTTTTACATTTATGGTACAGAACCCCTTCTGTACTGCAAAGTATGGGTTCCTTAAATAATAATAACTGTTGGCGCTGCAATTTACCTAACGCTGATTTACCTCACATATTGTGGTCCTTCGCGCCTATTAACAAGTATTATGGCATAAAGTCCATTCATTTGCCTCCAAAGTGATTAGGCAACAGATTACCCTTGACTCTAAATTTTTTCTTGCTAGGTATCTCTATCTCAAATAATGCTACTCTATCTCATGCTCATTTTAGGTGGCTGAGTATATTATTCCTCCCTGTCAAGCGTCTAATTCTCATGAATTGGAAATCCCATCTTGTCCCATCTTTTTCTGATATTCTTCAAAACCTTTTTCAGTGCGCCTCTCTAGACCAGCTGTCCCATGTCTTTTCAGAATGACTCACTGTATATGATAGATGTTGGCAGGACTATTTCTTATAAATTAATATTTCTGGTAACTCTAGATTTTGACTACAAAATGCTTGTTTTTTCGCCTATTGTTACCCGGTATGCATCACATATGTTTACACAAGGATAGACATCTCTCTTTCTCTTTCTTTTTTTTTCTCTTCTAATTCTTTATCTCTTTTATCTCTCTCTTTTTTGCTGTTTTCTGCTCTCTACTATACAGTACAAGTATTTACATCTTCGTATGTAACAAATTACATCTGAGTCAATATATGCTGCTTGTTATACACAGTGTATAGATTTTAATTACAATCTGTCTACAGCACTCTCTTTAATATTCTTTTTATTTATTTATTGCATAAAAATATCAGAATTACAACCCTTTGAGTCATAGACTCATTTGCAAAGGCTCCACGTCGGTTACAGGGGTGGAGGGGAACACAATACAGGGATACAAAGTAGTAAAGCAGTATACAAGAAAAGAACACACACTCATTTTGGACAAACAGTACTGGCATTTTTTACCAGGTTCTTAACTTAGATTTGCATATGCAGAGGTGGTCAGTGTTCGAGGCACCAATTGTTAGAGAAATGGGGGCGAGCCAGGGGTCTCAGGAGACCCTGTGTCCGCAGTTAATGGGGCTGGGTAGCATATTTAGGAGGGCTGAGCTAGCCACAGTTACATGTTGCAGACTTGGTTAGGTGGATTTGAGGCCTGCTTTGAACAGGGAAAAGCTGAGTGCCATGTTCATGCTAATAATCACATATTTACAGTACCTTTACTGTTTTTAAGTATCTGCAGGGACCCTGGTTTTCCATTTTTACCGGTAACACCGGTAACAATCACGGAATCCTGCTTGGTTTGTGGATTTTGAATTCTTGTACCGGTGCCTCACGGAAATTGCATGTCACTGCACAGAATTTCTAAGATTTCAGCATCTTTTGAAATGTTTTTTATTTTCTCTTTCTATGTCCCCTTCTCACAGCATCAGTCTCCACTTTTCAGAGATCCCTAGGCTGGATATCCCCTAGCTTCACCCCCAGGTAATGCTCAGGAGCTCCTGTGGGCCTGCCCCTATCCTCCCTGGATTGTACCCCCAGGTGGGAAGGGAGGGGATCCCAGGTCACCCCTCCATACTCCTTTAGTGTGTGTTGGGCAGCTCAGTGGGTCCCTCATGGAGCCTGATTATGAAGTCTGGGGCACCTGGGTCCCTTCTGCCAGTGGCCGATGTGGGGTGATTGTTCCTGGTTTTCTGGTCTCTGTCCCTGAGGGCACGGCACTAGAGGAGATCCAAGGAGGTGGGTCACATAGAGACATGCCACTGCTCCAGATCCTGGCTAGCGTCCTCCCTCCTGATCACTCTGCAGCACCATTGCACCACCACCCATGGTCACACAGGTGGTGGTAAAGCAGCAGGACCTGCAGCCCACCCTCCCTGGAGGAAGAGGCAGTCCCCAGGTGCTCGATCCTACTCCCCTGGCCAGACCTCCAGCAACCCAAGTTCGCTTCTGACCCTGGGTCACTGGCATTGCAAGTAATAGTGCTACCAGAGCACTAGTGGGCCGACCCAGATTTCAGCATCAATGCTGGTGTGCTTTGCATTCTTTCTGCTTTGCTACATATAGAGTCAGTAAGGAAATCACCCGCACTGCTTTGTTGTAACCAGCCATTCAGTTTAAGCACCCATGCCTAGTGGTTAGAGTAACAAACAGTGATTGAACTGGGTACATCCAGCAGACTTGGGTCTGATTCCCACAGCCTCCACTTGCTGTGTGGCTCCAAGCAAGTCACTTAACCTCCCCAGTGCTTCTAGGTCACTCCCGAAAACAGACAGTTCTGCCTAGTGGGCCTTACCTGCTTTACAAAGAATATAAAAAAAATACCAATATATGTTTACTACATCATAGAATAGTAGTCAGGTTACCATATAATTTGCCTGAGTTTTACTTGGGCTGCAATGATTTTGAATAGGTAAAGATAAATGTTTAGATACATTTTCTGTGTTTTATAAGCTTGTTTTTAGATTTTAGTCAAGTTTTTATTGTATTCTTTGCATATAAGCATCTAGATTGTAGATTGCTAAATGCAGGATCACTGTTACCAACTAGCTTATTCAAGTTTATAATCAGTAGGGCCATCCAAAATCCTCAGTCGTTTGAATGAAAACTAGTCTGAATGAAAGTATGTTCACAAAGAAGAAACTGCCTTACTTATGAAAATATTTCACAGTTAGAACCCCATTTAGGTGAATTGGAGCATTTGCACCTTTTCTCCCACCTGCTGTTTCAGTCTCTGTGACAACAAAAGTTTTCGGATAGACTGCTTCAACAAAAACAAAAGTTAAGTATTTAAGTGTACTTATGTTTGGCCAGTGGACTTTGAAAGCACATTCAATGACATACAGAAGGTAAGACCCCAGGGGCTATATGATGCTTGTGGGCAGAGTGGTGCTCAATTCACATCTGAACAAAGACATGAAAACTGGGAGACACCCTTTTCATGGACACCAAGTTAAAAAAAAAAGCATCCACATGTCTGGGAGATGCAGGAATCCATTTGAAGGTCCTCCAATAATCACTTGTGGATTTTTTTAGGTGAAGACACTTTATTTCAAAGAAGCAAATTCAAGCAGTTTTTTTTTTTGCTCTTCCTACCCCCCTGGCCATCCACTCCTTCAGGCCTTCCAAGGCCCCCTACCACCGCTGCTGAGTCCTGACCACCATCCACTGCCCCTTACTGCTGTGCTACCAGGTAACCCAAAGTAACCCTTCATTGAGTGGGCCCCTACCCCTGTGGGAGGCTACCAAGGGAGAAGAATTGCCCCAAAGAGCTTCCTGTGTATCCTGGGCATGGCAGGGGTCAGAACGGACACATGTCTTGGGCTTCCGGCTTATGGAGGGATGAACAGCCATCCTTTGGTTGGTCAGTGAGTGTTTTCCCATTTTCTTGGGAGCGTGACAGGCCACATGATGTCAAGGCACAAGCCGATGTCTGTCACGCTTCCTCCTGCAGTAAGGGCTGACATGCTGTCGTGCCTCTGGCCTCTACCAGGGGCCAGCAGATGCTGAGCTGTGAACCCACCCTCCCTCCCTTCCAGGAGAAGGTGAATGGTCATTGGACACTCAAGCCTTCACCCACCAGCTAGCCCTCAAACATCCAAGTCTGTTCCCTAACCATGGTCAGCGTTGCCACAGACAGAAATCCAATTCAGGCAGTAAAATTATAGATGGGAAAAAAAATAAAGGTAGTCCACCTTAGCGGTGATGGTTCAGATTAATTCACATCCAAGTTCTAACAAGCAAAGAGACCAAGTCATTTGTAACTTGTGCATGTGGCGTGTGGGTGTTGAACAAAGGGGATCATAGTGCTGTCACTACTGCCATCACCCCAGAGGGATGTGGACTGCATTGTTACTACTGCCATCACACTGAAGGGGATGGGGAATGTAGTACTGGTGGATGGGGAATGTAGTACTGCTGCCGTCCTACCTGAGGTATGGGGGCCATAGTGCTGATACTGCCATCACACCTGAGGAATGGTGAATGTAGTACTGTTGCCATCACACCTAAGGGATGAGGGCCACAGTGCTGCTGCTTCTGTCACACCTGAGGGAGGGAGGTCATAGTGCTGTTGGTGCTGCCATCACACCTTAGGGATGGGAGCTGTAGTGTTGCTGCTGCCATCCCATCTTGTACCTAAAATAACTTTAAACTGGTACAAGGATGGAAGGATGTGCAATAGTGGAGGTCAAAATTGCTAAAATGCATGTTAGCAGAGTTAAAAATTGTTAAATAAAGTACACAAAACCAAACACTGGTAAAACCGGATTTTTGGCTTAGTAGCCACCGGTGACAATGCCGTTTTTTACAATGTGCAAAACGGAATATGCCCTTTCTCAATCCCGGTAAACCAGTGTCCCTGATACTGTATCCCCAGAATATGCTCAGACATTGCCTTGAATTAATTTTCTACAAGTTTATATAATAATGTCTACAAGGCAGAATTTATACTCCATATGGAAGATGTTTGAGTGTTAGTGACTCGGAAGGTAGCACACTCACCTCTGAGGCCGGGAGATCAGAGGGCTGTGGGGTCAGTTCCCACATCTGGCACTTGGGGTTAATATACCAATACTGACACTGTAGTGCAGCACTTCTGAGGTGCCGTCTTTTGGATGGGACGTTAAACTGAGGTCCCATCTGCCTGGACTGGTGGTAGCTCAGGGGGATGTTAAAGATCCCATGGCACTTATCGAAAAGAGTAGGGGATTTCCCCGGTGTCCTGGCCAAATTTCCCCCATTCACTAAAAATACCACCAACCGCTTAAACTGGTTCAATTTCAGTTGCTTACTATCTGTATCCCTCCCCGGTCGCACCTGAAAAAGGGACTTCTAGTCCCAGTGGGCCTACCGGGTCAACAAAATTCAATAAATAAATTGTTTTCCTAACTGTATTGATTGTACTGCTTTTTGAAAATTCCAATAAAAAGATAAAGTGAAATTGTTGTGAAGTGTGTCCAGGAAGGGTCCTGGCAGTGTGAAACCTTATAGATCCGTCAACACGTTAGAACAGTGGGCATTTACTATGCCATAGTAACTGTTAAGTAAGCAATAAGACATGGATGAGTGTTGGTAGTACTGAGATATCCGCACACCCAGGGGCATAGTGAGGTACAAGGCCACAGTCCGAGTGCCTTCAGTCCCTGAGTATGAGTATCTCTGTATTACCAACACCCAGCCATGTCATATTATGCCTATAAATGGGCTTTCATTTTTAAAGTGGGTTAAATATCAAACGACACATTTTTTACTATGTTAAACTTGAAAATAATGTGTTGTTTTTAGCCAAAGGCGTCCTTCCACCTACTGGAACTAGTAATAATTCAGTGCTTTGCTTCAGGTGTTTTGGCCCAATGTTGATTCCATAGTTATAGTTTAGTTCCCCCTTCCCTTTCTCCTTGACACTTGCCAATGATAGTACAATTGGCAAAAACAAAACATAGTTTTTTTAAACAAATGTTTTTATATATAGAAAGCTACGAGAGAGGAAGAACCTGACATAATTGTGTGTTTTTTTTTTTTTAGTAAAGATGCTGTTGTGGCATTTTCATTTGCTAGCCTTTAACTGTACCTCTACTGCAGTAGTGTGAGGCTCGTTTACTCACCAGGACTTTTTTTGTCTATGAAAAAGTTACTGTTGAAAATGTGAGGGCAGATCAGGGACTGCGATGGGAAGCATGATCGGAATAACCAAGGTTTGTTTTCACGCTGGTGAATTGCTGTTCTGCTTAAAAGGAAAAATAGAAACAGTTTGCAGTGTGAGGTTTTATCAGGAATTTAAGCTGTCTGGTTGATCGGGGACTGCAGCAAGAAGCGGGATCAGAATTACTGAGGTTTGTGCTAGTGCTGTTCTCTTTAAAAGAACAAAAAAAACTATTTGCAGTGCAAGGGCTGTTTGGGGTTGATCAGGTTTAGTACACTACTGGTTCTATTTAACCCCCCCACCCAAAAAAATACAATATTTGAAATGTGATGGCTGATCAGGAACTGAGGTTGTCTGGCATTTTGAGCTGATGCTCTTTTCTCCCCCTTTGTCTTCCCTTAGCACAGCTCTATCACTGTACTTGTCAGTTGTTTACAAAAACTTAACAGCTAAGAGTCTGCCCAGCACAACAAAAAGAGGGCTATTAAGACCGTAGGCAATAACACGCTGTGAGGCTCTGACAAATGATAGGTGGTGATTTTTGGCACTGGTCTTTTTTTTCCAGTTTAGGGTATGTGATCCAGTGTGAAAAGACAAAATGGCTTCCAAACATTTTCTTAAAATTCTAAGGTGTGCAGTGATTTTGTGATGAGGCTAAATACCAGGATGACCCGAAGGTAGTACTGCATTCGTGCATGATCTTGTGACTGGGTCTAGCCAATCAGGATTTGCGGATTCAGTGCCTGTTTTATAAGGTTACATTTGATATCTTTCTAGGAACAGATATATGAATTGCACCACAGTTCTTGCGTGGCTTGGCACAGGAGATACATATCCTTTTTTTTTTTTTAATAATGTTGGATTTACTCCCATATGTACTACCACAACAGTACATAGTCCAGTCCTGTTGCTAAATTATTTTCCAATGTACAAGTGGTTTCTGTACTTGACATGAAATTTTGTATTGTATGCAAATGCTATGTGATGTATGGCATATTTATTGCAAACTCAGTAAAACATAAGTAAAAAAAAAAAAAATATTTGTCAAGGCCAAGCATCCCTCTTCCGTCAAGGCTACTAGTTCAGGGAGCTTGTTACCTAGACTGGTACCCATCACCCTCCATTTTTTGATGGCCTTACCCCTTGTAGTCCCCTCTCTGTCTTTCTTGCCGTTGCCTTTTCTCCATTTACCCCTGTCCTGCTCCTTATTGATTTCTCTGCCTTTGAGTTTACCTGGTAACTATCCTGTTTTTTTTTTGGGGGGCTAGGATTTCCCTGCTCCTTTTTAATGCTTCCACCGTTGGCTAGTTTAAATGATTGCCAATAAAGCATTTAAACCTATCTCTTAGGATCCTGGTTCCCCTCCTGGACAGATGCAGACCATCATGCCAGGTTAGGCCTGTATTCCTCCAGGTGGAATCCCAGTCCCCTATGAAGCCAAAACAATGAGCTCGGCACCAGTTTTTCAACCATTCATTGAATCCCTAGCCTCACCCATGCCATAGACAGGCAGCACGTCTGAGAAGGTTACCGTGTGTGCTACTTTTCAAAGGCCCCTCCCCAACTCCACAGACTCTGGCACTGCTCTGATGCCATTCTCAGCCAGGTCATTTGTCCCTAGGTGGACAATAACATCCAGCTCCCTCTCCCGTGCTGCTGCTCCCCCTGTTCTATATACTTTGCCTTTGTCTTATATATTGCATGTTTGACTTTCTCCCTTATTAGTTCCTGATATTTATCCCATTATGAATTAAGTTATAATCAATTGTCCTCTGAAGTGGAGGACCTGAATATGTGTTCTTTGTACCTAATTTTAAATAGAATATCTTTTGTTTCTGCTTCCTCAGCCTTCTTCTGCTTTGAAGCCTGTCTCATTACTTCACCCATTGTGCTACACTTTGCTACTGTCCAGAGTGTATCTTCTCTTTCAACAGACTCTGCATTCCTGTCAGAAAAGACCCAAATATGCTTTTATATATTCCACTATTTTGCTTCCTTTTATAATTGCGTGTTAAGGCACTATATGTGGTCTTGTGGGAAATCCCTGCTAGGGATTCTTGGTGTAGAACTACTGTGGCATGAGTGGAGTTAACCCTTGTACTATTTTTGCATATGTGTGTGTGTGTGTGTGTACCCCATGAACCCATCCTAGTCATATGAGGAAATAATCTGTTCATAAAAAAGTTTAATAGAGTAGGGAGTAAAAAGTATATTCTCTGTCTGCAATATGCAGCACTTTCCATACATCATGCAGACACCACTTGTCCTGCAACTGTCTTAACCCCTTCTGGGCTGGGGTAAGACCCCTCTGTCTGTTGCCTGATCTATTGGGATACGCTCTCTGAACCAGGTTCTAATCTCCCCCAGTTAACATCGTGGTACCTATGAAGGGTGTCAAGGCTTGCATTAACTCCATAAAGAATGGTGGGCAGTCTATAGTTGGTCCATAGACATTCCCTATCCACCATTTACCTTTTAACTCTCAATCCTGCAATATGCCAGGATACTACTCTTACAGGATTTAAGGCACAATAGTTACTATTTTGAATGTCTCAGGCAGAGCTGCACAGAAAAAGCTGTGAAATGTGAGCTGGACTATGACTAACATTTATGGTTTGTTTTTTTCAATGCTTCCCATGAGCTGTCCAAGCTTTTTAACCTTCCTTAGTCCTACCAAGCCATCCTACTCTATAGGCATGTTTATACACCACTTACCTGCACTGTTGCTGTCCACATCACTGCAGCTGCTCAGTCTGCACCGTTGCCGAACCCTTTTCACACACCGAAGCTCTGCACTGTTGCAGAGCCATTCTCTGTTCTTCTGGCACTGTAGCTGCCTTTCCAGCTGCCATGGGGGGCTGAGAGCAGAGCAGGTAGAGGGCCAAGAGCAGAGCAGGGGACATGAGTGCTGGGCAGTACTTGATCCAAGTAAACAACATGCACTTCAGTGTCTGTGAACGTGAGCTGCTACCATACACTTTATGGTGATTTTCAAAAATGACAGAAAACAAATCCCTAAGAAAGAAATCCCTAGGATGGAGAGCTCAGGCAGAATGGTGGCCACCTTATCTGCAAAGGTTGGGTTACTGCCATGACCGTTATCTGTGGGACTGGTAGTGCATGTTACAAAGCTGTCAGCTGTAAAAAAAGGGGGACAGTTCAGCAGAGTGCAGTGTGTAGTAGGGCTGCACCAGTGTAGGTGGAGCAGTGTGATTACACGCTAGGTAAAAATGGCTACACCGGTAACAGGGATCACGGTTCACCACAACGGAGCAACATACAGTGCCCTCAGTTCATCTACATGACCTGATCTGCATCAATGCCCCTTGTCTGCACTGCTCGCAACAGTGCAGATCATTTCTTGTAAACAGGCCTTATGTTTTCTTGCTGGCTGCTGTTGTTCATTGCATGTAAAGTTATTTGTGTTACAGTATTCATGAAAGGAGCTTTATAAAACCAAATTCCATTTCCTTCTAGGGGGTAATTCCTATGTCCTGTAAGGCTAAGATAACATCTGATATAAACAGCTTTGTCTTTCAAGAGAAAGGTAGGGCCGGGAAGGGCACTTGAGGGTATTGGGCTCAGTCATGCTCTCTTAACACAGTAGCTAAGCAACACCCTGTTGATAAATAAAGGGTCCGGTGCTGTGGAGAGATCAGTCCACTTTTTTTCCCCGGAGTGCATTTGCTGAAGTGTCATACTAGAAGGTGATTACAAAGTACAATTCTATGACTTGTACATGAGGAGATATTTTTTTATGTTCTGTGCACTGAAGAATAGACTGGCCTCCACAGTCTCAGCACAGAAATTGTCTGGTTTAAGAAGCATAGTCATTCCATACTGAAGAACTATTTATTATATTTACAGTATGTGGCAAAAAAAAAATTATAAATATGCACAAATTAGCTATTTTTGGGATATATTTAATATTAGAAATAGTTGGAAAATGTATCCTATAATTATTGCAGAAAACTATATTAATGTATTGTTAGGTTTCCATGGCCTCAAAAAGAGGGAAATGTGGTGTTAGGGTTTCCTTAATGCCCACCATTTCCCACTCCCAGCCTCTAGCCTTATGATACAAGGCCAAGCTACAGGTCTTGGCCCATGCACCATGGGTCTGCTGCTTCAAGCTACAAGTCTTGGCCCATGCACCATGGGTCTGCTGCTTCAAGCTACAAGTCTGGGCCCATGCACCATGGGCAAGGCCACTGATTTACGGTGATTAAAACAATGAAATTCCATTTTCAGGACTTCAGATTCCGGAATTTCACCGGTGATTGTTACTCTAATTTCCGGATTTTACCGGGATTCTGCTATCATTCTTTTAGTATGTGCATAAAGAATCAGAATTAAAGAAAGCTTAATATACAGAGCCTTAAATAAAGCAAACTGAAACTAGTACAGGAAGGAATTATAAAAAAAATACAAGTTTTGTAGATTTACTGATCCGATATAAAATGCCAGATTCCATGAAATCTGCGTTTTAACCGGTTTTCAGGCAGCCTTAATTCCGGAATTTTACCAGGTTTTCCGGTAAAAACCGAAAAACAGTGGCCTTGACCATGGGTCTGCTGCTTCAAGCTACAAGTCCGGGCCCATACACCGTGGGTCTGCTGCTTCAAGCTACAAGTCTGGGCCCATGCACCATGGGTCTGCTGCTTCAAGCTACAAGTCCGGGCCCATACACCGTGGGTCTGCTGCTTCAAACTACAAGTCTGGGCCCATGCACATGGGTCTGCTGCTTCAAGCTACAAGTCTGGGCCCATACACCATGGGTCTGCTGCTTCAAGCTACAAGTCCGGGCCCATGCACTGTGGGTCTGGTGCTTCAAGCTACAAGTCTGGGCCCTTGCCCCACAAGGCTGCTGCTCCATTAAGCGTCCACAAGATCATTGCTAACTTTGTTCTTAGTAACATTTCTTTGAAAGTCTGACATAACATGAACTGGTCCTGATTCATTGCCTTAGTTGCTAGGGCCAGTTGTTCAACTTCTGCCCTTATCTAGGCACCTGGAATAAAACTTGGAATCGCTAAAACCCTTTTACTGACGGAATTCTCTATGACCCTAGCAGAAGCAATCTACTCAACCCCTATGTGTGGTTTAACCACTTCAGTGCTAGATTGTAATATTGGTATGTACTCTGCTCCCCAAACTGAAAAGGTTAGTAAATAGCTAATTTTGGTACTATTACCATGTTATCCCACACTGAACAACCACTTATTTTCTATATAAGGCAAAATTTATTTTTGTATATATATTTGAATAACCTTATACTGCCTAGTTTGGGGAGTATTTTACATATATGGAATAGTGGGAAAATGTATGACAGATGCATGGACAATACACAAACAATATATATGTGTATGTGTATGTGTAGGGGTGCGGTAGCGTCCCTATAGTTAGGGTTTTGTAGGCTGTTTAAAGGAAAACTGTCATGAGCCCCTTTACTAATTACTAAGGCTGCAGAAACACCTGATAAGTTTGCAGCTAACCTTTGGTATTTAATGTGATCTTTATCTTTTTTTATTTATTTTTATTGAATTTTGTTGACCTGGTAGGCCCATTGAGATTAGAAGTCATTTTTCAGGGGCAACCGGGGGGAGTGGGGGGGATACAGATGGTAACCAACTGAAACTGAACCAGATTAAGCTGTTGGTGGTATTTTTAGTGAATGGGGGAAATTTGGCCAGGACACTGAGGAAATTTCCCTACTCTCCTGCAGGGGACGCTGTTGCGCTGCTGGGAGGATGGAGATCCTCAGTTTGGAGGAGACAGTGGTGGAGGATGGTCATGTTGTTGGGGCTCCAGAGCTCTTGGTATTACCTTCTATGTCTACGGAAGGTATTGCGTTTGAACACGACTAAGAAATGGCTCTGGACTCTGTGGAGTCTTCAGCTTCCCCATTGATGGAGGAAGAAATTATGGCAGAAGAATTGCACTTACAGCATGAGCTTGAGAAAAAGAAGTCTCAGTTGTTGGATTTAATATCTATTGCAGAGCAAGATTTTCAATCCTGCAGGCAGAAGCTGGAGGTAGAACGAAATAAACATAAGCATTCTTTGGCAAGTCCTTTACAGGAAGGGAGTAAACGTTTGCCTTTTGGGCAACAAGATTCTTTGAGTGGGAGTCTGGTTGTTGAGGTGGCTGTGTCGTCGGGTATGCTACAAGATCAAGCAATCCCTACAGAACAGTTCTGTTCCTTAACAGACTGGTCCCCAGGTAATGCTTTATGGCAGGCTGGTTGGCTTTGGGTTAATGATAGGTGGATTCCACACCCTACAATTCCTATTCCAGGGTCCCCAGCCCCTCCACTAATTACGAACAGTACCCCTGAAGTCGTGACTGATTCATCATCAGGTTTGGATTCTAGTTTGAAGGTGAAGTCCTCAGTTTGCCCTATTGTGGATGCGCACACTCAGCATGAGGCTGCAGAATTGTTTGCTGCGCCAGACGCAAGTCTGTCGATTGGAAACCATAGACTCTGGGTGTTCCTCTCAGGCAGAAGCAGTTCTTTTGGATCCCTTGCTTTTGGCCTCAGCTGCTCAGAGGCATGATGATGCAGGAATCGTTCAAGGTACAGTACAGGGTAATTTATTATCAGACAGTCAGACAAGGGGGGAGATCTTCCACCTGTTGATGTTTCTGGTCCGAAGTCTTATGCAGGTTTATTTAGAAAACTTGCAGAAGCAGCTAATCGCCAGTTCTTGGCTCGCCTTCGCTATAAGGGCAAGGTGCCGGTGGTGTCAGATAAAGTTTGGGTGGGGAAAACCCTTCTTATTGATTCAGTGGGGTTTACACCTGTAGAGGTGTATGCATTTATACATCCTCCTGGGGACCATAACTATGATGTCATTTTTTGTTCTGTTATTTCTTTGGATACATTTTGGTGAATATATTATGAGGTGAAAGACCAGGAGGTGTGGAGAGATTTCAAGCAATTCCCGTAACTAAACCAATGATTAAAACAGTGACTATACTTTTCTGAAATGAAGGGGTTAGCATTTCCAACATAATATTTTGGCTGGAGAAATGGTGTTCAATTTATGACAATCCAGAACCTCTAATGGATGAGAATGTTTTTTGGACTGGAGGATGGACTGTTTGAGTACAACTAAACCAATCTGACGATGGAATACAACACCTTCCCAGTTCTTTTTTGGGGGCAGGGACAGGGGTATTATCTTTTATGCAGAGCAACCTAAGTGCTGTCATAAATGTGGATCATTATCTCATTTGAACACTTCGTGTGATCAGGTTAAATGTTTTCAATGTGGGGTGTTGGGTCATATGGCAGCTCACTGTGTGGCTCCCCCTATCTGTAATCTGTGTGGTGATGATAGCCATTCATATGCAGAGTGTCCTTAGGCGGCACTTACAACAGATGAATCCTCTGACCAGGAGTATTTTTTGTTACAGGCTAAAAGGCCTTGTAGTTGTTCTGACTGTACTGAAACAGAGTTTTTTTTTGGAGGTAAACATAGGAGTAGAGGACGGGATGGTGGATCTGGGGATAGGAGATAGGCCACCCTTCCTAAACCCACTGCTCCCCCTCTAGTGGTTTCTCTTCCTCCAGATAGGGTACCGGGTACAGTTTCAAGTTTGCCTAGTTTGGTTGGAGATAGTGTAGAAGACAGGGAGACCCCATTTGTGACTTCTCAAGGATCTCCCCAACGAGTAACTCGTCCTTTGCTCCTACCTTTGATTGCTCCCCCTTTACAAGGAATGCACACTCAGGAGCCTTTAGTTTCCCCCTGTTAAGCAGGTGACAGTACAGGATTTGGAGGAGGACATGATAGTTTGTCCTTCCCCTTTTCCAGTGGTGCTATCTTCTGATGGACATAGTGAGCCGCTACCTCCGCTGCCCTTATCTAATAGATTTGCTGTCCTTTCTTCATGGGGGGATCAAGTGGAACAAGCCCATCCATTACCTCATCTAAATAGCACCCCAGGAGAGTCTAGTGCTCCCTTGGTAGTAACAGACTTGCCTCCTAGGAAATCTCAGGCTGCTGAGACTCGGAAACGAGTAACTAGATCTAGTGGGAAAATTCCTAAACCCCCTCCCTGAGCCTTCCTCTCTGACTATAGCTAGTTTAAATGTTTATAGTTTAAAGTCCCCGGCCAAACATCTAACGACGATTGGAGTATTATTGAATCTCCATTATGATGTAGTTGTTTTACAAGACACTCTTCTCCATTCGTTAAGTGAAGTATCACAAGCCACGAAAGATTGGAACTGGGGGCTTTCTTATTGATCTATAGGAGAGAAGGCTTGTTGTGGAGTTGGAATATGTTCTTATACCAGAGGTTCAAATTTACAGGTTGGTAGATGTTGAAGCAGGCCGTGCTCTCATTTTAGATGTGATTTTGAAAGGTTTACAGTGTTAACTGGTATCTGTTTATGGGCCCCAGTCTAAGGCCCTTCGGATAGCTCTGTTGAAGAAAATTCAGCCATTCCTTCATACTAGCAGGCAGATTTTTTTCTGTGGAGACTTTAACATTAATTTTCAGCAGAAAACTGATGCTAGTAAACAGTATTGCGATAATACATTTCTTAGATCAATTCTTACACTGGCGGGTTTGGTGGATACCCATACAGTGGGTCATCATAAGGCGAAACCAATGTTTTTCAAGGGCACCTTATCCTCTCATATTGATTTTATTTTTACACATAAAACCTTATTAATTGCTCAGCTCACATATGTCCCAATAGAATCCTCTGACCATTTCCTGATTGTGATTCATGTTGAGAACCCCCCCAAGGAAGGTGGGCCCAGGAATTTGGAGACTTAACACTTCTATTTTATTACAGCCAAATACTTTTATAGATTTGAGACAGATTATACAAGATAAGGTGTCTACTGTAGTGCTGTATGAGAATATTGGTGGCTGATGGGAAGATTTAAAAGTTTGTTTGGTAGGGTATTTTCAGGCTATTGGTAAATTACAAGCAAGGACCCAGAATGAGACTTATTTACATCTTCGACACACATTGGGAATTTTATTATCTCAACAAGGGGAGGGTAAGGAAGATTTTACTGGTGAAATTAGACAGATCAAGCAAGATATGGTACATTATCAATACAACAGACTACGATCTTTACATAAGGAGCAATCGTTTGGTACCCAGGGTAAGTCTGCTTATGTTAATCCCTTTTTGGCTAGCCAGGATCGTAGAGAAAAGTGGATGTTTGATTGTTTAAGTACATCAACTGGTTTAAAAGTCTTTGATAATGAGGGCATTATGTGAACCTTGGATTCCCATATAAATAAAACTTTTGGGGTACATAGAGAGGATTTTGATTTTACGGCCCATTTTTTGCAGGTGGCTGTTCTCCCTTGCTTACCTTTAGCAATGCAGTCATCTCTGACTGGAGATTTTATTAAAGCTGAATTAGAGGCAGTGATACATTCACTAAAACAGGATGTTTCTCCTGGTTCAGATGGATTGACTAACGAATTATATAAGATTTTGGGGGGGATTATGCCTAACAACTTAGTAACTCTTTATAATTTTTTTCTTTCCGATTTATATTTGCCCTTGCAGATGTATGAAGGTTTGATGTTTTTTTTCTTTATAAAAAGGGTGAACACATTGATATAGGAAATTGGAGGCCACTTACATTGCTTAATGTGGATTTTAAATTTTTTTCTAAATTTCTAGGGAATAGATTGTCTTTAGTTATGCCTGAATTGATTAGTACTTCTCAGTTTTTTGTTCAGTTACTGGATGAATCATTACAGAAGCTTTATTATTAATTTGAGAAATATTGGAGAGCAGGGAGGGAGGCACAGGGTCTCAGAAGGTTCCTGGTTATCTAGTTAGTTTGGATCAAGAGAAGGCTTTTGATGAGGTCTTGCATGCTTATTTATGGCAATGTTTAACAGCATATGGGATCTCACAGTCATGCGTGCATTGGTTACAATTATGTTATGCAGTGGCATATGTTATCCCATATGAACATGGGTGGCAGGGGTCTAAACATAGGATTTTTAAAGGAGTTCGCCAGGGCTGTCCCTTGAGTCCACTCCTGTATGTTTTAGCACTCGATCCTATGTTGCCAGTGATTAATAGATCTCCCCTAATACGTGGGGTACAGGGGGATTTAGGACTCCATTCTAAAATACTGTAATAGCATATGCTGATGATCTTTGTTTGGTTTTACAGGATGGAGATCCTATACAAATGGCCTGAGCTTTGATAAAAGCAATAGGTATAGTTACAGGGGCTCGGATAAGTAAGTAATAAGCCACGTCAGGGTGTGCATTAAAGGCTTTTAATGCACGCCCCAGGGGTGTGCTAAGGCACGAGGCTGAAAGCAGAGTGTCCTTACATCCTTGGGAAGTACATTAAAATCCTTTAATGCACACCCTGGAGTGGCTTATCACACTTACAAAATGGGCCACCATCATAAAAGAATTAGTTTGCTGTACTCTGATAGGGATTAAAGCTTATTTACTATTTTCAAAAGAGTGTACAATACATTACCTTTAAAACATCTAAAAACTGAAAAAAGTAGTCCCAATTAATGCATAAAATAAGATATGTCAGCAATAGGTTAACTAGTACAGTACTTTGCAGTAAAAGTATTTATTAGTAGAGTTGGTTGAAAATAGAGACTTTCTCTGTCGCATTTAAATTTTATCATATAAATGCACTGTAACGTGTAAATTTGTAAGACATAAGCAGTGTTTAAAACTTAATTGTCATTACACTTTAGCTATATACTCTCATTGCAGGCAGCCTTCTCTTTATTTTTGTTTTTTACTTATGTGCTGTAGTCTAGTGTATATAAAAGGAAAACTGCTATAGGATTGAGGTGAAAGGTTAGTAAGAAAAAAAAAATCTTTAAACCTGCCAGGTTGCCTTTTTTTTGGTGGGCAAGGAGGGTACATTTCACCTGAAAACTCCTATATAAGATTCAAATGTACATGCTTTTATTAAGCAATAAGGGATGATAAATGGTTATGTTAGTGGTCTGTTAATCACTTTCTAGGGGTGTACTGTGGCACGAAGTGTAGCTGAGTGCCACATGCCCCTAGAGGGTGATTAACTGACCATTAACATAATCCCTGGGAGTTCCTTATTGCTATTATAATAAAAAATGTTTTAAAACAGTGTCAAACCTTGTTCAGCAAATGGCTAAGCTGTATATGTATATGTATGTTAATAAAAGATTAACATAAGGCTGTTAGAATGTTTGCAGCCAATCAGAAAGCTCCATTTCTCAGACCCTTTTTATAATTAACAATAGCAATGTATTTGGGCAGTTTGGGTCTGCCTCTGCTCACTTAACTGCGTTTTCCCACCTTTTCTTTTTGTTTATGAAGTATTACTGTATTGCCTACTTTCTTCATCCTGTTTTTTGTTTTCTGTTTTTCCCCACATGCAAGACATAGAATGTGTATCATGGAATGTTTACCATGGAATACAGGGATTCAAAATTCTGCTCAGTTCCACTTGTAGAATGTTAGTCTCCTGACATTCTGTACACACAGACAACAAAGGCCTGTTTCAGAGCCAGAGACTCAATTACATCACTGTCAGGGCAAGCATAAGAGATTTCCCTGATGAGCAGGTAAAGACAGAATGGGGAATTTTTCACTGTTAGTAAACAAACGGTTGTAATGAAAACTATAAACAATACTTAATGTTTCTAATTTGTTCATGAGTGTAAGGAGAGTGTGATGATCAGGGAAACAACATTTAATTAATTTATTTTATTTTTTATTTAAGGTAGTTTTATTTTTAGGGCCCAGTTGAAGGTTTTTTTTACAGTGTAAAGGCAGCAGCCATGTTAATAATGGAAGATCAGTTCTGGTTGAAGAGGGACTGATGGAAGATAGTTCTGGTTGTATGAGGACTGATTTGTTCATTGTGTGATGTGGTTTAGGACCAGGATGACTGCGTATAAAGAGATTTAATGTACAGTTAGCTGATGTCTCTTGGCCAATGAGATTTCTAGATTTTTTCTAGCCATTTTAGAAATGAAAATAAGACACATTGTTTGAAACTGGATGGTTTTCTGAGCGAGACAGAAGTTGCAGGGGATTTTATAGTTGACAAGGTTCCCTGTAGAATACTGGGTATCTATGTTGGGGGAGCTGAAATGGCAAAGTTTAATTGGCTAAAGCCCTTCAGGAGGGGCATTCTAAGGTTGCCCGTTGGAATAGATGGAAATTGTCTAAACATAAAAGGACTTATTTGATTAAAACATTTTTGATTCCATTTTTTTTTTATATTTAAGTTATGTTTTTATGTTACCAAAGAGTTTGAGAACGTTTTGATGAGATGTTTTTTTTTTTTTTTGTGGAACTTGGGGCAGTCGTTTGTATCCCATTAAGTGGAATATTCTATATTTGGACATTAAATCTGGTGGGATCAATATGGTGAACCCAGTTCTCTTTTTTCACAGTTTATTTATATTCTAATATAGTACCTTTATTAAAAGGTTGCAGGTCCTTTTGGAGTTATCCAGTACGTATTATGTTACAAGGAATTCTATTAGAATGGAGGGGTAATAATTTTGTCCATAAAAATAAGAGATATCCTAGATTGGCGCATAGATGGGATGGGTTTTTGACAAGATCCGCCAATGGAAAATAAGTTTGGAATCAACTTGTGGTCTCACTCAGAAAGCACTTTATAAGGATGTATTAAACAGGTGTTTTTTTAGAGTCTCCATTTTCTGGATTTTCTACAGCTTCTTGGTTAAGTATTTGAGGGTATATTACAAATTCCCGTATCCTGTTACATATCTGGGATATAGCATGGTTAGGGATACATGGAAAGGTGAATGTTAGACGTAATCAGAAACATAAAGGCTTACAAGAACATTCTTGTCTGAGGGACTGTTGTGGTATGTTATTGGAGACCATGGAACATTTATATTTTAAGTGTCCCTATGCCATTGAGTTTTGGGATGTGGTGAAGCACTGTTGGAAAGGTACGGTGGATGTTCCTCCCTCCTTAGAGCGTTTATATTTTGGGATCCACAAAAGGGCCTTGGCTAAAGGTTCCCTAACATGGAAACATAGAAACATAGAATTTGATGGCAGATAAGGACCGCTTGGCCCACCTAGTCTGCCCTTTTCCCTACCTAACGGATAAGCTGCAGATCCTTGTTAACCCACAACCTACTTCGTCCTACCCCCCATTAGAATTGCCTTATGTCTGTCCCATGCATTCTTGAATTCCCCCACTGTTTGTGACTCTACGACCTCCTCAGGAAGGTCGTTCCATGCATCTACAACCCTCTCTGTGAAGAAATACTTCCTCACATTACCTCTGAACCATCCCCCTCTATCTTCAAATTGTGCCCCCTTGTTATTGCATATCTCTTTTTCTGAAAGATGCCACCCTCTTGGACTTTGTTGATTCCCTTGAGGTATTTGAAAGTTTCTATCATGTCCCCCCTCTCCCTCCTTTCCTTGAGGCTATACATCTTAAGCTCCTGTAGTCTTCCTTCATATGTCTTCTGGTGCAGACCCTGCACCATTTCGGTTGCCCTCCTCTGGACAGCCTCCACCCTCTCTATGTCTTTGCAGAGATGGGGTCTCCAGAACTGTACACAGTACTCCAGATGTGGTCTTACCAACTGTCTGTACAGAGGACCAACAACTTCCTGTTTTCTACTGGTGATGCCTCTCCCTATGCATCCCAGTATCCCCCCAGCCCTCCTTACTGCCTTCTCACATTGCTGGCCCACCTTTAGGTCATCTGATATGACTACCCCCAGGTCCCTTACCATTTTTGTTGTTGTCCGTATCTCACCCTCCATTGTGTACTCTTCCTCTGGGTTTTTGTTTCCCAGGTGCATTACTTTGCACTTATTTCCGTTGAATCTAAGCTGCCATAGATTTGACCATTCCTCCAACCTTGCCAAGTCCCTTTTCATCCTTTCCACCCCACCTTGACTATTAATCCTGTTGTAGATCTTTGTGTCATCAGCAAAGAAACATACTTTCCCTTCCAGTCCCTCTGCAATGTCACTTATAAAGACATTTAAAAAGGACCGGCCCCAATACTGAACCTTGCGGTACCCCACTAGTAACTCCCCTTTCTTCACTGTGGACTCCATTTACTACTACCTGCTGTGTCCTGTTGTCCAGCCAGTGTTTACCACCCTGGGACCCACTCCCAGGCTGGCTAATTTATTTATTAATCTTCTGAATGGGACTGTGTCAAATGCCTTGCTAAAGTCTAGGTAGGCTATGTCCACAGCCCCTCCCTGGTCCACTACTTTGGTCACGCAGTCAAAGAAATCAATTAGATGTGTCTGACATGACCTTCCTGCTGTGAATCCATGCTGCCTTGGGTCCTGTGTCCCACTGGCCTCTAGGTACTCAACAATTCTTTCCTTCAGAAGTGATTCCATCATTTTCCCTACCACTGAAGTCAAACTGACAGGTTTGTAGTTTCCTGCCTCTGTCTTGCTCCCACTTTTGTGAAGGGGAATCACATCCACCCTCCTCCAGTCCTCAGGTGCCACACCATCCTCCCATGATGCATTAAAAAGGGTAGTCAGTGGTGTTATCAGTTCTTCCCTTAGTTCTTTCAGAATTCTGGAGTGAATCCCATCAGGCCCCATTGTTTTATCCACCTTCAGTTTTAAGAGTTCTTTCAGAACCCTTTCTTCTGTGAAAGGGCTAATATCAACCCCCTTATCCAGAGTGCTTCTATTGACTGGATTAGATATCGCCCCCTGCTTTTACATTGTGAATACTGAGCATAAGTATTCATTCAGTATCCCTGCTTTTTCACTGTCGCTCTCTGCCCAACCACCTTCCTCTTTATTCAGCCTCAGTATCCCTGCCTTAGTCTTTCTTTGCTCCCTAATGTACCTATAAAAGGTTTTATCCCCCTTCTTAACCAAGTTGGCTGTCTTTTTCTCAGATTGGGCCTTTGCTATTTTGACTGCCTTCCCTGCTTCCTTCCGCTTTAACTGGCACAGTTCTCTGTCCTGCTCCTTCTGTGTTTCCTTATACTTCCTGAATGCTATTTTTTTCTCCCTTACCTTCTCCGTCACTTCTTTTGAGAACCATAGTGTTTTTGCTTTCATTTTGATTTGTTTGTTTGCTTCACACAAAGGCGTGTTGCCTCTGTGATGGTGGTTTTGATGTTTCCCCATTATTGCTCCACTCCACCTTCTTGCCTGTATGCTAGTGCTTTTCTGAGGCACTCTCCCATTTTGACAAAATCAGCTCTCCTGAAGTCCAGTACCTTCACTTTTGTATGGCTTGACTCTACAGCTATGTTCATCATGAACCACACTGTTTGGTGGTTGCTTGTTCCCAGATGGCTACCCACTTCACGATCAGAGATCCTCTCCCCATCCCCATTTGAGAGTACCAGGTCTCAGATTGCTCCCTCCCGAGTGGGTTCCAAAACTAGCTGTCTGAGGCATGCCCCTGTAGGGCATCAAGAATGGCCCTGCTCTTGGATGTGGCTGCAGCAAAGGTGCTCCAGTTAACATCTGGCATATTCAGATCCCCCATCAGCAATATCTTCCTTTCTCTGCCATCCCAAGGATGCCTTCTATCATTTCCTTGTCCATTTCCTCCCCTGAAGCAGGGGTCTGTATCTAACCCTATCGGGACTGTGGTTTCCATTTCCAGTCTCCAGGGTGACCCACAGTGCCTCCTCTCCTCCTGTTTACCCTTAAATCTTTGCTTTGATCCCTTCCCTTACATGAGGGTTATTCCTCCTCCTCTTCTTCCCTCCCTGTCCTTCCTGTAGATTGTGTACCCTGGTATGTTGACATCCCAGTCATGGTTCTCTGTGTACCATGTTTCTGTGACTCTGAACTCCTTCCACCTCCCCATCCTCTCATCTCTCTATCCCCATTACCTCCTTTGCAATTCCGCTCCTTCCCTCTCCACCTCCTGTGCAACTCATCTCCCTCGATATCTAGGCATCCCTCTTCCATCAAGGCCACCATTTTGGGGAGCTTGTTCCCTAGACTACGGGCATTGGTAGTCATTACCCTCCATTTTTTTTATGACTTTATTTCTTTTTGCCCCATCCCTGTCCTTACTGCCTTGGTCTTTTTCTCCATTTCCCCCTGACCTTCTCCTTATTGACTGCTCTATCTTGGTGTTTACCTCACTAACTACCCTGATTTTTTTGGGTGGGGCTAGTATTTCCTTCTTTTCAGTGCCCCCCAGCTAGTTTAAATGCTTGCCAATGAAGCATTTAAACCTATCACCTAGGATTCTGGTTTCCCCTCCTGGATAGATGCAGTCCTTCGCACCTGTATGAGCCTGCATCCCTCCAGGTGGAGCCTGATCCCCAGTGAAGCCAAATCCCTGAGCTCTGCACCAGTTTTTCAACCAGTCATTGAATCCCATGGTGCGGAGTACCCTAGCCTCATCCATGCCATAGACAGGTAGCAATTCCGAGAAAGTTACTGTGTGTGCTACTTGTCTGAAGCCCCTTCCCAACTCCACAAACTCCTGTTGCACTGCTCTGATCCCATTCTCAGCCAGGCCATTTGTCCCTAGGTGGATAATGACATCCAGCTCACTCCCCCTTGCAGCTGCTTACACGATCCTGAGGATTCATTTCCTGTCACTCCAAGCAATGGCGCCAGGCAGGCACCTTACCTCCCTTTCCCCTCGCTGCCCCAGTTCTACCCTCCTAACAATTGAGTCCCCCACCAGGAGTTTTTTTCCTTCCCCTGTAGGGTCCTGTGCCACCCTCCTGTGGGTCTCCATTGTGGAGGTTCTCAGCATCCTCCTTGGTCTCCACTGTGGGTGCCTACATAGAGGTACCATGCTCCACCAGAGTGGTGAATGAATTGTGGAGAGGCACAACTGGAAGGATGCACCTCTGTTCCACCACCCTCACCCTCCCTGAGCCCACCGTAGTCCAACCACTCCTCTTTCTTGGCAACCTCTGAGGTAGTGGCGGTGGCCTGGGTGGTTCCTGGGTGGGGGAGCAGGTTTCCCGAATCCTTGCCAGGTCAGCATGAAGACGAACAACCTCCTCACTCAGACCAGAGAGGTGCCTGCAAAGCGGTGATAACGCAGTCTCCAGAATGTTTCCTGGAAGACTGCTGCTCCACAGCCAGTGCATTGCACCACTCCCCACATGTCTGTGTCCCTTCTTGTTACAGATGCTTTTTTTTTTTGTTCTTGTTTTAGTGTGTGCAAGCTTGTGAGTGTCTCTACCCCTATTCAGTGTGCTGTGCCTTTAAGGATATGAACAGGTGTATGTTGTTAGCAGTTTTGGGGAAGTGATGTCAGAACCCCTGCTATAAAGGAAGTTGTGTGCTTGGGGCAGGTGGGGTGAGGGGCAGGGTGGGTAGGAGTAAACCTATGCCCTCCAGAAACAATCAACTACAGCTCTGACCCTCCACCCCGGGGAGTGCCTTCCTTCCTTTCAGACATCTATTTCACAGAGGTTAAGTAACAGGTGTAGTCACAGATGACTGCAAATATCTCCCAGCTACGGTTCCTCCCTGGCAAATTAAAGTTAAACTAAGAAAAGTCAACCTCAAAAACAGAATCAATACTAGTTACTTACACAGGTCCAAAAAGTAATAATTCAGTTCAGTGTAGTCTAGAAAATAACCTCCTTGATTTAAGGAGGCTTTGGCTGCTTTCTCTCTGTCTGTCTCAGTGGACAGAGACCACAAACAACTCCTGTTTTAAATCCACAGTTCAACTAGGCCCCTTTCAGCTTCTCCCCTTAACAGACACCTATTTCACAGAGGTTAAGTAACCGGTCTAGTCACAAATGATTGTTAATATCTCCCAGCTACAGTTCCTCCCTGACAAATTAAAGTTAAACTAAGAAAAGTCAACCCCAAAAACAGAATCAATACTAGTTACTTACGCAGGTCCAAAAAGTAATAATTCAATTCAGTGTAGTCTAGAAAATAACCGTCTTGATTTAAGGAGGCTTTGGCTGCTTTCTCAGTACTCTACAGGTGTTACATGTGTATTTTTTGTATTGGTTGTGGATTAGTAGGTGCAGGTTGTTATTAGAACAACAAGTGATTTTAGCATTTGATTTGTTCTATATGTTAAGCCAAGATTTAAGTCAAATGAAAATGTCTGAAAAATCAAAATTAGGAGCAACAGATTGGGATAGTTTATGGAAGGTGTGTGATTTCATTTAATAAAGAGAAAGATTTGGTGCATGGAACCTTTGTCCTTGTCATGCTCTATTTTTTCATGGGGAAGATGGTTTGAGTTTGGAGTAATTGTATAAATATTCTTCTACTCTTTTAGTGGGGAAGGGGGGGTTGGTTAAATTTAGGGAGACTATATGATGACATAATTAGTTATGTTTTTGATTTTCTTTATTATATAGTTGTATGAAGAAATATTGTTTTCTATTGATTTGTTATGTATGGTTCATAAAAAAATATTTTCCTACTCTTTTAGTGCGGAGGGGGGTTGGTTAAGCTTGGGGTGTAGTATGATGAGATGTTTATGCTGTGAAACTGTTTAGTATTTCTTTCTTATGGTTTAAATAACCATTCCCCTACTGTTCTGTGTGTGTGGGGGGTAAGTTGGGGGTATTGTATGATGAACTATTTCTCTGTGTTTATGATTTTTCTTATTATGAGTTAGTATATTGGAATACTGCTTTGTATTTATTTGCATTCTTAGGGTTTAAGTAAAAAAATTCCCCTACTCTTTTCAAGAAGTGCCATGGGATCCTTAACATCCACCTGAACTACCACCAGAACAGGCACATGGGACCTCGGTGTAACGTCTCATCCAAAAGACGGCACCTCAGGAGTGCCGTATCCCCCTCATGCTGCACTGCAGTGTCAGTATTGGGATATTAACCCAAGTGCCTGGTGTGGGGATAGAACCCACAGCCTTCTGATCTCCCGGCCTCGGAGGTGAGTGTGCTACCTGCTGAGCCACTGACACTGACATTTTAATTCTAATTCCTTTTAATTTTAATTATCTTGCCTTGATGGTGGTTCCATGTGCTGTCCTCGAAGTGCCATTTCGAAAGTGCTGCTGCACCAGAAGACTGAGCTTGATCTTGTGATCTTAGTTATCTGGTTCATGAGCAGAGCACGTTTTCATGAAGGAAAAAGAAACATTGTGCCTTATAGTAGTCTTTGAGCTGCACCTTTAGAAGCAAACCCAGTTGAAAATGGAGCAGTCTAACGTATCTAATTTTGTTATTGAATGTTGCAGCTCTGAGTTCGGGCATGCACAGTAGATTTCCGGCACACACCAGGAAGATAACTAGTCTAATTTGCATACAGGTTGCGGCTCTGGCTGCTACTATCTAACATACATACTAACATACTAAAATGCCAGCAGAATAGGCCTAACAGTCTTTTGTGTCTGCTCGTTTGGTCAGCCCCCACCCTGGAAGCTGACTTTGCTGCCCCCCTCGTCCTCTCTGGCTTCTCCCTTCCCAGTCCCGGATATTCCCACTGCACAGGACTTTGTGTCTAGAACCCTTCCCCTGTACCTGTCCCACCCCCTCTTGAACCCCTCCATCGTCTCTGCCTCCACCAGGCCCCTGGGCAGCGCATTCCATGGTTCCATCACCCTCTCAGTGAAGTAGCACCTCCTTCTTTCTCCCCTGAATCTCCCCCCCCTCAGCTTCCACCCATGCCATCTAGTTGCCCCCTTCCTTCGGAGCACCTTGACTGCTTCTCCCCTATTTAACCCCTTCATGTACTTGAAGACCTCTATCATTTCCCCCCGGTCCCTTCTCTCTTCCAATGTATACATACTTAGCTCTTTGAGCCTCTCCCCATAGGTCCTGTCCCTCAAGCCCCAGATCATTTTGGTTGCCCTCCTCTGGATCCTCTCCAGGAGTTAAGTGTCCCTCTTTAAGTGTGGCCTCCAAAACTGCATGCAGTACTCGAGGTGCAGCCTCACCAAGCAGTTCTACAGGGGGAGTATCACTTCCCTCCTTCTGGAGGTGATCGCCCTAGCGATGCATCCCAGCATCCTGTTGGCCTTGGCCGCTGCCCTCCTACAAGTCTCAGAGTTGTTCATCTTGACATCCACCACCACCCCCAGGTCCTTCTCAGCCACTGAGACTTGTAGCATCCCCCCCCCCGGGTGTACTCTTGGCCCAGGTTTCTGGCTACCAGAGGCAGTACCTTGCATTTCCCTGCATTAAACCTCAGCTTCCACTTTCTAGACCACCTTTCCAGAGCTTCTAGGTCTCCCTGTAGGGCCACCCTCTCCTCCTCCCCATCCACCACCGCCCCCAGTTTTGAGTCATCCGCAAAGAGACTCATCTCACTCCTGATACCATTCCTTATGTCAGAGACATAGGCAATGAACAGGAGGGGCCCAAGGACTGAACCCTAAGGGACCCCACTAATGACCCTCCTCGGGCATGAGACTATCCCGCCAATCACGTCCTGGAGCCAATTGCCTATTCATCTGATCATCTGGTTCCCCTCTGTGATATGGCCCCTCTTACTCTGGAACATTAAAATACAAATTTTAACTAAAAGGCATGCCCTGCAACAGAAATGAAACTCACTCACTGCAACTTGGCTGGTGAGCAGAGGCTGGGAGGAAAATGGGATTTATGACAGCTTTTCTTTTAATGATAAACCCCAATTTCTGCACCTTAATAACTTTGGCGTTGTTTGAAGAAATAGCACAACATTTGGCATGTGTGATCAGGCTGTTAGAGTATCACGACATGAACAGTTTTGTGATGGCATCTTCCGTGGTTTTCAAGATATGGAGCACCAAAAAAAAAAACTGAAAAAAAAACTATACTTAACATTGGGTATTTTTTGCTCTCACCTACAGCCTACACTGTGTGGACGTTTTTCATTAAATTTTCATGGCTGAAAGGGCCTGTGCCAAGGGTGTGCCTTTTGAAGGTTTGGTGAAAAAAATATGATCTGGTTTTAGAGTTATATATATGTTTGAGTTAATCAACAAATGTGACCGGTTAAAAAAAAATAAAAAAAAACCCTCTCACTAGTGCTTATTTTCATGATTTATGTCGCGCGCTGAACAAAATACTGATCATGACAGCTGCCTTTTTTTCTCTTTTTAAATTCACAAACATTGAAAATACATAAAAAGGTCTCTATTTAAAAAAAACAAACACTGAACCTAGCTAAACAGGGTCCATGTAGCTAGATGCTACTGTTTGTTATTTAAAAATCTTGCCAGAAGTACCTTTCCAGGACACCGCAAAATCCAATGTGCCCATCTAAGTGAGAGGAGCCAGTCACCCTCATTCTCTGCATGAGAAAAGTGGGACTTGCTTGACTTTTGCAGCTGCAGCTGGAGATGCCGGCTGCTGTGACAGCAATGAGCCTCCCATCCCCTGTTCTTCCTGTTTATGTCTGTCTCTCTTTGTTTGTCTGTATCTATCTATCTATCTGTCTGTCTATCTAGATACTTAATTATTTCTTAAGAGGACGGGGATACCCATCCCCGGTACTGCTTCCTTCTTCCCCTCCCCTCCTGCTCTACTTAATATTTTTGTATTTGGGGTGCCAATCCCTGGTACTGCTTCTTTTGACTCTCTTATCTCCAGGTCACCTCCTTCCATGTCCCGACATGTAGCCCATCACTGGGATGCCCAATCCCCAGTGTTGGAATGAGACCTGAAATAAAGAAAACCTTCTCTTGATGATTTAAAAAAAAAACTAACTGTAAAACAGAAAACGGTCCCTCACCGATCTGAACCCCCACACACCAGCCCCACCCCTACCTCCCACTCAGCACCCACCACCCCACACCCCTCCACACCTGCCACACACACCCTCACTCATCTGAACATCTACCACTGCGTAGATCCACTCTCTGATTGAAGACACATCTTGCTGCAGGAACTGCTGACTGCAAAATGAGAAAATAAGACAAGTGTGATATAATGTATTTCAATGAAGGTTTGAACTTTGATTCATAACTTTGTCATTTTTGACTATTTTTATACCAAATTTTCTTTTCTTTTTTTTTTAAAACTTTATTTTGCAGGTCAGCAGACAGGTTCAGACAATAATTTTCATTCACTGTCACATAGTTGAGAATCCATGGGTATAAGGATAAAGACAGAGGTAATACATAAGTAACTAGATAGGGAAAAGAATGTTACATTACAGATGTTCCATCATAGGGCATATTTGACTGATGTTACAATATGAACCCTGTTGGTCTGAAAGCATTTCTTGTATGTTTACACCTTACCTCACCCCAAGAGAGGCCAGTGTTTCACCTCATAATATGACTTATGCTTTCTATCAATGAGATGCTGCTGTATACTTTCAGGGAATGGCCATAGTGGGACTAGTGGACAAGTGGCCTTCTGTATAGTATTCATTGTTCAGTTTTCCACCCCTCTCCTGTTGGGGTTTTCGTGTCCTCTTACTATAAGTAGTTATTCTTCTATATATTTGGAAACCATGTACCTAGCAGCGCGTGTGCTAGTGGGCTCCAGACCAAATGGAACTTATCCTCTCTGCCACTTGCCTTATATTGAGTATGTTCTAGTTTCATACAATGCTATAATTTGTTTGCCAGTTCAGAGATTGTAGGTTTTGACTCCGCTCCCCACTGGCTAGCCAGGGCTTGTTTCCCCACAGCCATGGTGAGAGACCACAAAGCATGGTCTAGGCCCCTGCCTCCCCTTGATCTCCCCGGTAGCCCGAGCAGAACCTCGCACAGACCAACTTCCTGATCATCCACCAGAGCTCTCTGCCTTAGGCTGGTGATACCTTGCCAAAAGTCCATGGTTTTAGGGCAACTCCACATCATGTGTAGGAAGGTGCCGGGGTGCGCTTTACATTGTGGGCAGAGGACCAATGCTGAGGGGTCTATTTTGCTGGCCAAGACTGGGGTGAAGTATGTTCTATGTAGAATGTTGAAATGTATTGCTCTCAGTCTGTTGTTTACAGAGCATGCCATGCCCCTGCGTAGGATCATTCTCCAGTCTCCTTCTGTCAGGATTCCACCTCCATGTCCCTATCCCATTTGTCCTTAAGTTTGTCAAATGCCGAAGGCAAACCGCCCAATAGGGATTTGTAGCAATCAGTGAGTGGTTTAGGATTCCCTTTTCCCAGTGTACCTCGCACCACCTCCAGAGGGGATCTGTTTATTGGAAGGGGGTTCTGGTCCCCACCCTGGTGCATCTGCATTCAGTGCCTTACCTGTAGGTATGCAAAAAATTGAGATGGATGCAGGCCATATTTCTTGGACAGTGCTTGATAGGAGTACATGGTGTCTTGGTTGACAAGCTGGGAAATACAGTGCAGACCTACCTTTTCCCACTCCCCAAGCACCCATACTACAGGGCTAGGAACTCTTCCATCCTCCCATAGTGCTTGCACTATAGAAGCATCGGGGGAGATAGTGGCTGGGTACCCCAAAGTTTGGTGGTCTGTCAGCCAGGCTCACATTGTGGTTCTGGTAAATGGGTTAGAAATACGTTTTACTATTTTCCTTTTTAGAGCAGCCGCAAAGTAGGAGAAGGTCAGGAGAGTGTTTACACCAGATTTTCAACGTGGGTTTTTTGGAACCCCATCTCATGATCAGTGGTGGTGGACTTTTGCAGATCAGGCCCAAAAGGTGATTTTTGTGGTCCCTTTGTGAAATCACCTTTCAGGTGGGATTTGAAAAATTTCACCACTCTTGTTCATGAGGTGGGGACATAAGAAGGCTATGTTGAAAATTTGAGGTCAAAATGTGTAAAAATAACAAAGGTATGAACGTATGTTGACATTTTTCTACGCTCGCTCATAACTTTGGTGATTTTAAATATTTTAACCCAAAGTTTTCTGTGTAGCCATTTTTTTCACACCACCTCATGAATGTGACAACTGTCATTTTTCAAATCCTGGCCAAAATGTGTTTTTGCACCTGTGGCAAGGAATAATGTTTCGGTGGTACAGAATGACATTTTGTGGGGATTTGAAAATTTTCACCTACTGGGTTCATGAGGTGGGGTAATAAGAAGGCTATGCTGAAAAGTTGGTGTACAAATATGGTGAAAATGCCTAGATTATATGAGTGAACATTGCATTATTTCAATGTTCCCTCATAACTTTGCTAATTTTCAATATTTTGACTCCAAACTTTCATCACAGCCAGTTTTCTACACCACCTCATAAACATGACAGGTGTCATTTTTGTCAGTGGCTCAGTAGGTAGCACACTCGCCTCTGAGGCCGGGAGATCAGAGGGCTGTGGGTTCAGTTCCCACATCTGGCACTTGGGTTAATATCCCAGTACTGACACTGTAATGCAGCATGAGAGGGGTGCTGCATTTCTGAGGTGCCGTCTTTCGGATGAGACGTTAAACCGAGGTCCCATCTGCCTGGGTTGGTGGTAGTTCAGGTGGATGTTAAAGATCCCATGGCACTTATCGAAAAGAGTAGGGGAATTTCCCCGGTGTCCTGGCCAAATTTCCCCCATTCACTAAAAATACCACCAACAGCTTAATCTGGTTCAAGGTCAGTTGGCATTCATCTGTATCCCCTTCCCCGGGTCGTGCCTGAAAATAGGCAGGATTTGTCTAGTGCACTTACCCGGTCAACAAAAGCTAAATAAATAAATTTTTTACATCCTAGATGAGACATGTTTTCACACTCCTAGTGCGAAATGACATTTTGGCCAATATACTGTAAATGCTCTATCTATTTATTTATTTATTTATTTATTTATTTATTTATTTATTTATTTATTCAAGAGATTAACCAGGCAGGCATACTGAGTGGGGAACCACTCGTTTCCAGATGCAACCTGGGGGAGATTACATAGGTGGGTATTACAGTGCAGGTTTACAAGATAACATAGGTACAGAGAATATTTACAAGACATGGATTACATTGAGGTGCTCAAGGCAATATGAGAAAGCACAAGTTAGGAGCAACGGAAAAACTAGACTACAATTCTTAGATGACCACTCCGACCTTAAGGTGCAGCAGAAGACATAGTTGGGGCATTACATGTGCCACGAGTCAGAGGAACACGGGGCTTAGAAATCATGACTGGTTGGAAGCAGGTGCATGTGTCAGAGAAGTGTGCGTGAAGGAGTGGGATTAGGAGTCTAGGGTTTGTGGTAAGCCTGATGTCTGCAGGTAGGTCATTCCATAGTTTGGGCAGGCGATATTTGAACGCTGATTGGCCCTTGGAGGTATACAAGAATGGGACTTGGAGAAGCCTGGAGTTAGTGCTTCTGAGTGAGTAGGCCGGGGAAGGCAGAGCTGAGATGGGGGGGAGGGACTGGGACCAAAATTTAGCTATGACCCTGGAGCAGTGGATCAGCCTGCGGGATGTGAGTGTAGGGCTAAGGAGCTGTATAAGTCACAGTGATGGGTCATTGGAGGGCAGTCCAGGATGATGCAACAGAAGGAGTGAAAAAGTGTGTCTAGGCTGGCCAAGTTGGATGAGGGTGTGGTGCTATAGGCCACATCGCCATAGTCAAGTGTTGGGAGAATTATTTTTTGCACAATTTCCCTCCGGACCGGGATGGGCATGCACCCTTTGTTGCTATATAGTGCACCCAGTTTCAGGTTTAGCTTTTTCTGTAACGATTCGATGTGTGTGGAGAAATCTAGGTGTTGATCAAGCCAGACACCCAGATATCTGAATGAGGTGCAAGACTCCAGGGGAGAACTGTCCAGGGTAAGGAAGATGGGGCGAGCAGCTAGGCGGGAAAGTCGAGGTTGCGTACCGAATGTTAGGGAGATGTTTGGTTTTTTTTTGCATTAAGGAATAGTTGGTTGGACCTGAACCATTGCTGAATGGCATTGAAGTCCTGCTGTAACGCATTGGTCACAGCTCCAGTGGAGGGGCCAGAGACATACAGTATGGTGCCGTCCGCGTACATTTGTATGGCTGAGTGTGTACAGGCCAACGGGAGATCATTTAGAAATGTAGAAAAAAGTAACGGACCCAGGACTGAGCCTTGGGGAACCCCCATGGAGACTGGGAGGGGGGAAGATATTTGGGAGCCAATTTTCACCGATTGGTGTCTGCCTGACAGGTAGGCCTGAAACCAGCTAGTGGCAAGGCTGGAGAGGCCTGCACAATTAAGTTTGGCTAGTAATATGGGGTGAGAGACAGTATCGAAAGCCTTGGCCAGGTCTATGAAAATCGCCGAGGTGATATGCCCCTTGTCCATTCCAGAGATGATGTCATCGGTGAGTCTTAAGAGGGCAGTGATGGTGGAGTGAGACTTGCGGAAACCCAATTGACAGGGGTGAAGAAGGAGGTAGAGTCAAGAAATTGGGAGAGTTGGGCAAGGGCAAGGTGTTCCTGAAGTTTGACCAATATTGAGAGTAAGGAGATGGGTGGTAATTTCCCGGCGTGGAGGGTTCGCCTCCCTTTGGGAGGGGGATGACAACCACCTGCTTCCATGTGGCTGGGATTTTAGCCAGGGAGAAGGAGAGGTTGAGGAGGGCGGCTATGGCAGGGGCGGATAAGTGTAGTAATTTTGCGTCCAGGCCTGAGGGGCATTTACCTTTGTTGGGGTCTAGAGCACTCCGGGCTTGTAGGACTTTGGCCGGGGTTACTGGACGGAAAGAGAAAGTGGGGGCAGGGGGGAGTTCAGAGATTTAGGAGTTGAGCTTGGTGTGGATAGGAAGTGCAGGAGGTTGGGTAGGAGAGACACTGCTCTGCTGATGAAGAAGGTATTGAAGGCAGAGGCAACTTCTCCAGGGTCTATTACGGTCTTGTATTGGATGGATAGGGTAGGGGTTGGTGGTTGGACTGGTGGAGAGAGGAGGGATTTGACAGTCTTCCAGAAGTTTGTAGGGTGGTTTAAGTTGGAGTATTGGGCAGACGAGAAGTAGTTCTTTTTGGCCTGTCTTATAGATTTGGTGCAGGTGTTATGGAGGGTGTGGTATCTCTGTAGTGATTCTTGGGAGGTAGATAGCTTGTATTTTTTCCAGGCCAGGTCCCTAGAGCGGCATCTGCTAATGATGTCGGCTGAGACCCAGGGAAGATGGCAGCCCTTTACCTGTGAGCTTCTTAGCGGGGCATGGTGGTCCCATACAGCAAGAAACCTATTCTTGAACATGTCGAAAGCATAGTCGATGGAGGGTGCCTTAGGTATGAAGGACCAATCAGCTTGGGCCAGGTCATTTAGGAGGGAAGGTAGGCATAGGGATTTATAGGATCTCGTGAGGAGCATCCTAGGGAGGGTTTAGAGGAGCATCCTAGGGAGGGTTTAGCGGGTCTATGCACTTTCCTGACCATGTAAGCCATGTGGTGATCACTTAGGGAGTCGGGGAGAGACCGGCTTTAATAATCCTGTGTGGGTGGGATGTGAGGGCCCAGTCGAGGAGGGAGTGGTTAAGTGTTTTGTGGTTCAGCCGGGTGGGTTGGTTGATTAGTTGGGAGAGGTTTAGAGTGTTTATTTTGGTCCTCAGTTTAGAGCAGTCAGTGGCTAGCCAATTGAAATTGAAATCGCCAAGGATATGGAGCTCACCAGCTGTGGCAGCAGTCTTTAAAGTGGCTAGATGGTCTATGACACTGGGCAAGGTGGTAGTAGGGGCGCAGTAAGACCCCTCAACATACACAGGGGAGGAGTAAGGGAGAGTGAGCTTGACCAATAAGGATTCAATTAGTGGGGTGGGGACAGGGATTTGGACCGGGTTGAACTGAAGCCTAGTGGAGATAAACATGGCAATTCCACCACCTTTTTTCTTGCCTGTGCGGTCCTGCCTGATCAGCGAGTAGCCAGGAATGGCTATAGCAGAATCCTCATGGTGTGGCTTTAGCCATGTCTCAGATATAATGAAGATGTCTGGACATAGAGATAGGGCAGTAAGTTGTAGCTCAGGAATTTTATTCAGGATGCTGCAGATGTTGAGGTGCAGTAGACAGAGGCCCTTGGGGAGAGTTAGTGGTGGGGAGGGATTGGGGGGGTAGGACCTGGGTTGATTTCAACATCCCCTGCCAAGAGTAGAAGCAGTGTGAGATGCTGTAAGGTTTTGAACCATCCGGGTCTGGTCCTTTGACAGGAGAGGGTTACTTGATGGGTAGGCGAGGTCGCAGCAGTTCCCAAGTTACTAGGACAGATAGCCCTGGGAAGAAGGAGGGAGGGAGGGAGGAGGATGGCAGCACCGAGTACCCAGTTATGGGTGGAAAATGTGACTGTTGGTGTGGGAAGGTGGTTGAGGGGGGGACGGGAGAGGAAGGATGTAGTAGAGGTGGTGGTCCGGATGCAGTGGATGGAGTTGCTGGGGGGAGAGAAGCAAGGGGAATCCCCAGGGAGAAAAGCAGCAGAAGAAATGGGAACATTTTGCCTAGTGCTTGCAGCAGCAAGCTGGGGCTGGGCGCTGCACAGTAAAAGTTTAACAGAGTGGTAAAAACAATTTACATTTATAAAACAATCAAATAATTAAAATTCATTATATATGTTAAAAAGCATTGGCAGGAAAGACTAAGCTAAA
This sequence comes from Neoceratodus forsteri, assembly GCA_016271365.2. Classification (NCBI taxonomy): domain Eukaryota; kingdom Metazoa; phylum Chordata; order Ceratodontiformes; family Ceratodontidae; genus Neoceratodus; species Neoceratodus forsteri. Next base: position 179,771,784 of record CM057456.1, read on the forward strand.
GAGGTGAGTCTTCAGGCCCCTCCTGAACACTTCCACCATAGGGGCCTCCCTCAAAGGTCTTGGCAGTGAGTTCCAGAGGACCGGGCTGGCCACCCTGAATGAACGATCACCTGAGGTTTTCAGCCTGGTCCTCGGAACTGCCAGGAGGACCTCGGTGGAGGAACAAAGGGAGTGGGCCAGGACGGCAGGAGTAAGGAGGTCTGACAGGTAGCCGGGGCCCAATCTATATAGGGCCTTGTAGGTCAGCAAGCCCACCTTGAAGAGAATCCTCCACCTGACTGGCAGCCAGTACAGACCCCTCAGGACCGAGGTCACATGGCAGGACCTTGACAGCCATGACAGCAGTTTGACCGCTGCATTCTGCACCAGCTGCACTCAGCGGAGGTTTCCTCCGCTGACCCTGAGGTAAAGAGCATTACAGTAGTCGAGCCTGGATGTTGCAAAGGCATGCACTAGTGATGGCAGGTCTTCAGGCGGAATTAGGGGTTTAATCCGGGTGATGTTCCTTAGGTGGTAAAAACCACTTTTGATGATAGCCGAAACCTGAGCTTCAAATGTCAGTTTGTCATTGAGGACAGCGCCCAGATTTCTCACCCAAGAGGATGCCTTCAACGGGACCGACCCCAAGACTAAGCCTGTTGTTGTCCCAGAGGCACCTCCATCATGCCCATGACCTGGTTCATTCACCAGTACCTCCGTCTTATCCAGGTTAAGTCTCAGCCAGTTAGAGTTCATCCAGTCATGGATCTCAGCAAGGCATTTATGTAGCACTTCAACGACATCATTTGTCCCTGGTACAAAAGACATGTACAGCTGAGTATCATCTGCATAACAGTGAAAACCCAGACTGCATTGTCTAATGAGCCTCCCAAGGGGTAGGACGTATACTGTGAACAGCATCGGTGATAGGCTCGAGCTTTGAGGAACTCCACAGGTCAGGGGCATCGGGGAGGAGGAGAAATTCTCCATCACTACCCTCTGCCTCCTGCCCAAGAGAAAGGACTCAAACCAGTTGATGATGGGACTGGTGAGCCCACAATACTCTCTATGGTGATCCAACAACACAATGTGGTCCACAGTATCCAATGCTGATGACAGAACGAGGAGAATCAGAAATGACCACTCCCCTCAATCTCTTGCCCTGAGGAGGTTATTATGTACCCAGACTAATGCCGTCTCTGTACTGTGCCTTGTTCTAAACCCAGATTGGACTGACTCATAGATGTCAAAGGTCTCCAGGTGCTCTTCAAGCTGCAGAACCACTATCTTCTCAACAGCCTTCCCTAGAAATGGGAGGTTGGAGATGAGTCTGTAATTTGCCAGGATGTCAGGGTCGAGAGATGGCTTTTTCAGAAGGGGTTTCACCAACGCCTCCTTCAAGGTGTCGGGGAAAACTCCCTCCAACAGCGAACACCTGACTATCCTGGTGAACACTGGACGAATAGCCCCGGCACAACCCACTAGGAGGTGCGTCGGGCCAGGGTCCAGTTCGCAACAAGTAGGTCACAACTTTGAAATCACCTTGGAGACCTTGGTCACCTCCACTGGCTGAAACTCTGCTCCAGATAATAGGAGTGCCCCTGCTCCACCCAGACTCCACCTTGTGGGACTGATCTAGACCCACTGGCGAGATCCCAGCGGGAATAGAGCATTCCCTGTCAAAGAAAAACAGAGCATGGCTGGCCTGGTGGCACTGAGGGTTGAGGCGCTGGATGTCACACCTCACGCCACGCCAGCGACCCGTGTTTGGGAACGGACTTGGGTCAGCAGGGGAGGGAAGGAATTAAGCATCTGGAGGACTGCTCTCCCTCCCCTGGGGAGGGATCTGGGCTTCACGCCGCTCCTTGGCAGCCCCTAATGGAGATCAGGGGCAGCGCAAGGAACCTGAGGTGCCTTGACTTGGGGGTGGAGTGGAGACGGACATCGGCACATCTGTGCCAGGACATCATTGCATGTCTGTGCTCCAGAGGGGAAACCACAACAGCCAAAATACCCCGAAGGGACAGGGAGGTGACAAGGGCTCCAGGAACCAAGCCCACATCCCCAGCACTGGACCATCCCTCCTCTAGGGCCTCTACCAGGACGGACCCAATAATCTCAGACAGGCTGCCAGGTAGGTGGGCAGGCCCTCCCCTGGGGGTGATCCAGGGGGCTGGAAAGTCCTAGTGGGGGTCCCAGTGGAGGGGGATCTCGGTGGGGAGTAGAGGCGTAGGTCAAGTGAGCACCTCTTAGAGGTGCCCTACCCTCTGAGCACAAATAAAATATACAAAAAAAAGAAGAACAGAGCAAACTCTTTGCAAAGTGCTACTGAAAAAGGTCTTTTCAGCTGTAGACAGACTGGATGAAGAAGCCTAAAAACATAAACAAGCAGTGATGCACACAGGAGCAAGACGTTCCAAAAACAAGTATGTTTGTTTACAATAGCAAGGCTGCCCCGCTGGAGCAGGTACACTGTTTCAAGTACTATGGGGTTATTATGGATGACACCCTCTCCTTTGTGCAGCACATAGATTAGTGGTAAAAGCAGTAAATGCAAAGCTTGGTGTGCTCTATAGGCACAGGCAATACCTCACAACATTAGCCCTTCATCTCTCGGTCTCCTCCTCAGTTCTGTCAGTCACTGACTACGGACTTTTGGTGTATGGGGCCACCTCCAATACTGCACTTGCATGCATTGCAATGGCCCTTAACAAGGTGTGTAGGCTAACACTTAGGGCAGACAACCTTACGCACGCATGCTCCCTCTTTGAGCAAACCAATTGGCTTAATCTATCCAACAAAATAAAATACCAAACCTGCCTGTCGGGCAAGAAATCACTACTAGACAAAGTGGCTCCATTCCTCAGTGGCTTACTGCCTGCCTGTAGATCCAGGTACCAGACCACAGGCCTCTCCCAGGGCTCCCTAGTGGTCCCTTTCAGAAGAACAACACTGGGACAATGGTCGTTTGCATACTGTGCTCCTCTGTAGCTTATCGAGATCCTGGCTTACCTAGTGACAAACTCGAGCTACCTGCCTTTACGGCTGAGCTTAAACAGTACCTCTCTGGAAGCATGGCCTGTTGCTATAGGCAGTAATTGCATTCCCAGCACTGCAGGTCTTAAGACACAATCGCCTGGCTAACCAACATGATCAAGTCACCCCCCACACCCTTTTTAACAAAACCCCCACAGTGCCCCTGCCCACATCCTGGATCCCCCACCCCCAACTCTCTACATCAGTTCCACTACGTAGATGGATCTGGCTCCCTGGCTTCTGAAGATTATACCTTTGTGCCTAGCCTTTGGCTGTTATAAATTATATCTGTGTACCTGACAATGTTTGACCGTGTCATGTTTCTTTGCACTTACCAGGTAGCTTATGTCACTGTTAGTAGTGTTTCACCCTTGTAATTTGCTTATACTGGGGCTCCACCCTCCTTTGTTTTCTTGTTCTCAATTGTTCACACTTTGTTGTACCTGATGTGGAACCTTTGTAAAAGAGCTTTTGCTCAAAGGTAATGTCCGAATCTTGAAATAAATAAAAATAAATAAACAGACATACAATGGTTCCCTGGTGGTTCGAGTGGGGGGGTGGGTTGGAGTTGCACAAATAGTATTCTTAAATAGTCATAATATCAGATGACGTTTTTCAAAGTGAATTGAACAACCAATCAGATTAAGTTTAATAAAGGGCTACCAAAATAGATCATCATGTGAAAACCTCATTTAAAATCACACACAAACTGTTGCAGTTCATATTTCTTGCTAGTGCAATGCATTTACTTATTTCAAACTTGCCATTCATCCATAAGGACAGCTATAAAGTGCAAAAGTGTGGATTAATCTTTGCATTACTAACCCAAACTTAGTTCACCCCAGAATCGTGAAACCTGTTAGGCACTGCGCCTTAAGGAGATGGCAAATCAAAATAATTGTAATTATTATTTTTTGTACTACTTATACTTAGCCATTCACAAAGCTTGCTGTGTAGTTACTGCACTATAGGAAATGGCAGAATAATTCAATATTGATTATTATTATATGTATGCTGCATATTTCCTAGTATGATCTGTCAAACGGCGATCAACAAAACTAATTCTTTTACATAAAGCATTTAATTATATTACAGTATTGGTGACTCTGCCTATCCACATTGAACTGTTAATAGAATAAAACTACAGAGCATATTGAAATAATGTCAACACCAGACATATATGTTTTTGTAAAAAATCCAAAAGCTAATATATATGACACCCACAGATATTGGTAGAAATTCAGAAACCAAGAGAGGCTGAAGGTAAACACTTAAGTCCAGGTCCTTATTTAAACCCTTTGGTGACAGAGTGCCTAAAGTGAAAATCCATTTTGATTCCTTCTGTAAAAGGATCCATCTTCTGTCACCCTTTCTAGGCAGGGGTTTTACATATTCCAATATGGTGAGCCTCAGGGAAGATAATTATTTTGTGGGGTGTACAAATACTTTCTCCTGAACTATATGTTTGCAGGCCATGCAATGGCCACATTTAAAACATCCAATGGGCCATTCTGGTAACCATGTGTGTGGGCACACTTTATCAGACATGTAGTGACTACTAGAACTTATGTTGCCTATATTTTTGGCTTTACTAAAGGTGACTCTTGGGCTAACTGAGAATAAATTAGGTATGCTATAATGTTCAAGTAATGGCCAATGCTTCAAAAAGATATTTTTTTAGTTTTGAAGAAACACAGTTATACTCTAGTATAAAATTAATTTTTTCTGTATTTTCATTATCCCTTGCTTTTGGTCTTAACAATGTGGCCCTGTCCTGTGAGCGTGCCCTCTTTAAAGCTTTATTCAAATCTTCTATCTTATATCCTCGATCAGAAAATCGTTTCAATACTTCACCAGCTTGTTGTTCAAAAGCTTGTTCTGTTGAGCAGTTTTGTTTCAGTCTTAGGAACTGCCCATACGGAATTGACTTAATAAGAGAGGGAGGGTGTGCACTACATGTAGTTTCAATTGTCATATTCGCAGATGCTTTCAGTGTTTAGTTTGGGAAACCAATTTTTTCACTATGGATTTCAGAGGAAAATTGTAAATTCATATCATTCTCTTTTAAGCTCTCTATAAAAAGTTGTACATCCACTTTTGTCCCTTACCATATATTTATTTATTTATTTATTTATTTATTGAGTCTTAGATTACAGCACCTTTGAGCAATACAACTCATTTACAAAGGTCCCACGTCAGTAGTACAAAAACAAAACAAGGTAAACAATAGATAAGTGAACAGCAGATATCAAGAATATACTTAAAAAAAAATTAATACATCAACAGCAATCAAAAGAATGTTGCTCAATATAACAGTAGAGTGGTTTAGAAGAGACGGCAGCCTGGGAGGCCTTGTCAAAATCAGGAGAGAAAGTAGTGGGGTGTAAGGTGGGGGATGGGAGAAACAAGAGGGAGAAGGAGATGAGTTGCACAGGAGGTGGAGAGGGAAGGAGCGGAATTGCAAAGGAGGTAATAGGGATAGAGAGAGATGAGAGGATGGGGAGGTGGAAGGAGGGAAATGGTGTGAGTGCAGAGAGAAGGGGGAGTGCTGATGAAGTGAGGGAGAGGAAAAGAAATTAATAGTATAAGGAGAAGAGGTGGTGTTTAGTCAGGAGAGGGGGCAGCCTAGCAGGCCTTGTCGAAAACCCAAGAACGACAGTAATATGGATGGGAGAGGGTTAAGAGAGAGAAACGTAGGGAGAAGGAGGGGAAGAAGTTGCAAAAGAGGTGGCATGAGATAAGAGAATGGGTGGAGGGTAGAAGAGGGAAGGTGAGGAGGAGCAAGGGAAGAACTTGAAGATGCGTGAGCAGAGAAGAAGCTGGGGTGAGGGGTGGAGGGGAAAAGGCTCGAGGGTAGGATTGTAATGAAGTGCCAGGATTTAAAAGTGCTGAAAGGTATAAGTACAATGATAAAATAAGCAGAAGGCTGCTAAGGGCAGCAGTCACATATACTGTTTGCTAATAGATGTTGTCAGAGTTTGTGTTTGAAAGGGCTGAGTTTTGACACAGCAGAGATGTCCCTACCCAGGGAGTTGACCCAGAGAGGGGCTCTGTAAGCAAAAGACTTCTGACCTAATGTGGTGCAGCATCTGGGAACAGTAAAGACCTGAGTTGCCAAGCTGCGAGTATGTTGGGTACTGTGACAAGGGCTAAGGAGCTGTTGGACCCCAGGGGGTAACAAACCAAGGTGTGCCTTCTTGGCAAGTAAGCAGGTCTGATATTGGATCCGGCTGAATAATTGAAGCCACCCAGTCTGAGCATATAGGTCACAAGTGTGTGTGAAGCGGGCAGCCCCAGTAAGGAGTCTGCATGCTTTAAGAGCAACAGTGATCCTGTGAAGGGATGCTGCAGAGGCAGAGCCATACACAACCAGCCCATAATCGATGATGGTAATGACAGAGCTGAAAATTGCTATTCTTAGTGCCTTGAGAGTGAGGCTATGCTTGTGGCTGTGGAGTAGGCCAGTCCTTATGTTGACAGCTCGAACTATGTTATCAGTATGTTGCGAGTAGGTGAGTGAGCTATCAACAGTGACCCCTAGATATTTGAAGGAGTGAGTCTGTTCAAGTGGGGTGCCAATGCAGTTTGTGATGAACAAGGGTTTGGACTTGTGTTTCTTATGGGCATTGTTGAAAAGCATCACTTTGGTCTTTTTATAGTTAAGCACCAGTTTTTGAATGCTGAACCACTTTTCCACTTCCAAGAAACTGTGTTGAAGGTTATCCTGGAGGCTCTTAGGGTCAGGGTTACTGGAGTATATCACGGCATCATTCGCGTAAAGCAGAATCTGTTCATGACAGGCTCGTGGGAGGTTATTCAACTAGATACTGAAGAGAAGGGGCCCCAGTATAGATCCCTGAGGCACTCCAGAATGGACTGACTTCCTTTTGGAGAGGACATTGGTTATCTTGACCTGCTGTGAACGGTCTTCTAAGTAACTTTTGAACCAGCTGACGGCATCATTCGACATCCCTGTGAGCGATAATTGCCCAAGTAGCAGTGAGTGGTTCACAGTATCAAAGACCTTCGTCAGGTCGATAAAGGCAGCCCCTACCAGATGGCCTTGGTCAGGTGCGTTATGTATGAAACCAGTGAATTCTAATGGTGCAGTGGTAGTACAATGACTGTTACGAAAGCCATGCTACTGGGGACATTAGATATTGTATGTGTCCGGGTATTCCACAAGCTGATCTGCAATTATACGCTCTAGCAGGGTTTTATTTAACTCTAAAAATTGATTAGAGTTTTGCCCATAAAAGTTCTAAAACATTGTGAAAATGCATAGCACCTACCTCACTGTGTTTAACAAACATAACACTTCTAGGAAACCTATATAAATACTTTCTGTGCAGTTAGTATTGTCCCAAGAAAAAAACTGCTAATCAATTATTTAAAACCCTGTCTAGTGCTTTTGATAGAGGAGGTAGAATGGAGATTGGCCTGTAGTTAGTGTGCTGTGCCCTATCTCCACCTTTGTGCACCGGGGTTACTAGGGCCTGTTTCCATTTTTGGTGGAATTGCCCAAGCCTTAATGAAAGGTTCAGAATCTTGGTAAGAGGTGTAAGAGTTTCCTCAAGGGAGAGGGCAAGAAATTTGAGATCTAGCTTGTTCCCACTGAATCTTGCTTTACCGAGTACTTTGCATATGTACTTTCTAGCCTCATGCTTAGTAACCTCTTTGAAGTAAAAAGGGGGGAAGTCTGCTGATGAGCATCACAGACTTGGGGAGTGGCAGGGGCAGAGACCATGAAAAAATCAGGGGGGAGGACACTGCTGAGGTCTGTAAAGATATCGTTAAAAATATTGGCTATGGCCATTGGTCAAGAGGTGGGCTTCCATCAATATTAAGCATGGTGGGTGCTCTCTCGAGGTCTTTGCCAGTGACTTCCTTTATGTTGCTCCAGAAATATTTACTGTTACCCCACGAGTTGGAAAGTGCCTCCCTAAAGTATTGATTTTTTTCAAAATGGATGGCTCTGGTACAAACATTTCTGAATTTTTTATAAGCCCGAATATCTGCTTGCTTGCGGCTTTGGCCCAGTGCCAGAGGTGGTCCCTAGTCTTCATAAGTCCCAGTAGTTCAGGTGTTATCCAAGGACTGCACACCCCCTTAATTTTCTGCTTTTTAGGGGGCGTGGATATCACATGCAGCATTAAAGCGGTCGATGAAGAAATCAAGTGCCTCGTCAATGTCATTGGTAGAGACCAGCGGTGACCAATCCTGGCTTCGAAGGTGTGATCTAAATGGTTCTAGGTGTCCTGGAGTTAGGACCCTTCTGAGAATAACCTTAGGTGGAGAATTTGCTGAACTTGTTGGACCAACTACAAAGTATAGGGAAGTGGTTGCTTAGAGTATCAGGGAGTACAGAGACATTTGTGATTCATTCTGGGTGACTAGACAGAACCCAATCCAGTAAGGTACTTGATCCAGTTCTATAGTTAATTCTGGTCAGGGTGTTAACTAACTGGGTAAGGTGCTAGGCGGAGATGGCATCCTTAATGTGTCCAATGTCAGATGAGAGCCAGTTTACATTGAAATCTCCCAGTATTATGGTTTCAGTGTTCCGAGGCACACTCCGAATATATTCCATGAAATTATGAATGCCAGAGGCAGATTCATATAATGAGCAAATCATCAATGTATCTGCTCCCAAATATGATATCCTCTAGATACTGATTTTTTATGTTAAAGTTGTATCTGCTCTTCCACCACCCCAGATATAAGTTTGCGTAAGTGGGTGCGACAGTCGCACACATTGTTGTCCCCCTATTTTGTAGATAATACCTTCCATTGAACAGAACATAGTTATGGTGCAAGATGAATTCAACAGCACCTAAGACAAGTCTTGTGGGGGTGGGGGGGGGCACCATGGTATAGGGTGTTCTTCAGAAAAAAACTTTAGTGCCTCTATGCCAAGTTGGTGATCTATGCCAAGCTGGTGATCCATAAAAAAATCACTCTGCCACTGTAGTGCATCCAGTTTCTCCAAAACGTGAAGGGAGTCTCTAGTATAAGAGGGCAATTTTAACATCAGCGGTTGTAAAAAGAAGTCACAGAACCTGGAAAGATTCTCAGTCTGTGATCCCATACCTGAGATGATAGGCGGGCCGGGGGGGAGGTGCTTTTCTAAATTTTTATGTATTTTTTGTAGATAGTAAAAGGTTGGCATAGCTGGGTGTTCAACCTTTAAATATTTGTTCTCATTGCCAGTAATAAAGCCTCTCTGGGCGGTCTCATCTATCAGGTGGAAAAGAGCATTCTGAAAATGTAATGTGGGGTCCTCATTTAAAACAACATAAGTTTCAGTGTCTGAAAGAAGTCTGTTTGCCTCAGTTTCATTGTCCTCCTTATTGAGGACAACTATGTTGCCGTCTTTATCAGCTTGTTTGAATACAGTGCCCTCAAGATCTTTTAAGGCGCTGTAGTGCTTCATTTTCAGGCACTGAAAGATTGCCATTGGTGTTATACCATTTCTTTATTAATAAATTATCTATTTCTTTCATTACCACTTGCTGGTAAGTTTGTATTGCTGGCCAATGCTTGTTTATGTAAAGTAATCCCAAAGTTGTATGTGACCCAGGAGGCACTAGCCACGATGGGGTGGGAGTGAGGGAATTCAGGTTAAAAAAAAATGTCTTTTTGGGCAGTGAATTGTGCCTTAAAATTGTTTTTTTTTTCCTTTAATGCAGAGTGAATAAACCCTGTTATCATATAGGATCTCTCTTACTCATAAGAGATAATGGTACACATGCCACAGGCCATAACAAATGAAGATGTTCTGCTGATTTGTGAACTTTCGCCTTGTCGCCTTTTAATATGCTATAAAACGTGGAGATAGTGGGTGTGATTTTCAAAGGGGGACGCAGGGCTTGCGTGAAGCCCTGCGTCAACCCAGTTGTTTGGTACAGCTGTGCCAAACTCCTTTGACGCAACTGTACCCGATTTTAGTACATCAGGCGCAGTTGCAACGCTTTCCAAACTTTATGGCATCTTCCGCCAAATATTTGGCGCAGGCCCCATAAACAATGGTCCGTGGAATGCCACAAGTTAGACCAGGGGTTGGGGGAGCTGGTCGAACTTGTGGCATTTAAATCCTGATCAGTGCTGGGAGAATGCTGCAAGCCGCATGTGCCGTATGATCAGCACTCCAGAGGCTTGCTGCACTCTCAGGCCTTTTGAAAATCAAGCCCAATGTGTAAGCACTGAAGTACTGTAGCTCTCTGTTTAGATTGTTTCTTTTTGTGGCTTCTTATTTAAATTTGTTTTACTTTATGAATGCACAGTAGTGTGTATGTGTCAAATTCCATGTCACCCAAAGCCCACAGTAGAGTTTGCAACTCTAAATTTCTTCCTCAATTAGGTATTTTTAACTGACATATTTAAACCTGTGGAGATTAAAAATCGTTTAGACTTTATACGTCAGATTGGGAAACTCCTGTCAAAAATCTGCATATCTATTTAATTCTCTAATCTAAAAAGAACTTTTTTGAATGTAGAATGCAACGTATCTGTTAAGAACAGTTATAAAGACTTGAAAAGAATATTTGAAGCCAACTTTCTGTATTCTTTCATTTTCAAGGTACTTCAGAACTAAGGAGCGTTGTGCTTCTTCAGCCTGTCCCAGTTGCCTTATTTCTGAAGGTGGCTACGAGCATGGAGGATGATCAGCCATCGCACTACGTATTGACCTGTGATGCAACAATAGTACTTGGAAGATCAGACTTGTTTGTAAAAACTGGCATCTAGATAATATTGTTTTTCTGGGAAAAAAAGAAGTGAAGGGCACTCTGTTCCCCCAAGAAGCTGGATTTTTGGCTACTGGCACAATGAACCGTTACACAACTACAAAGCAGCTAGGAGATGGAACCTATGGCAGCGTGCTTATGGGAAAAAGCAATGAGTCTGGCGAGCTTGTGGCTATCAAAAGGTAGGTGTGGGTTCATGGCACTGGTATTCTTCGCAAGTACATTGTTGGTATTCTTAATGGCCCGGATATTCAAACTGCGCCAGGCTGTGGCGCAAGCTTGGGCGCAGCTCAACTTGGCTGCGCAGGGGTGTGGACTGGGCGATATTCAACGAAGCTGCGCCATGGCTCAGCAGCTTTGAATATCGCACCCTGACCACCCCCAGTGTGCATGGCGCAGTGGCACTGCGCCAGCACAAGTGGCCAGAGTGGAGCATGGAGATGCGCTAGCGCAAGTTCCATTGCGCCATGCACAGCACCAGCGATATTCAAAAGTTGACATGCTAATGGGGCCATAATGTATGCAAGGCACACATGGGACCATTTGCATGTCATTATAGCCCCATTTGCATGCAGGTGCGCCGATCCCCGACAACTTGCGCCTGGCGCCCTGCCAGGCAGCAGCTGTCTGGGACCGACGCCCCCTGCAGCCCAATTGCGGGCATTTGTACAAAACGAAAACTCTGTCCCATATCCCTGGTGGTCCAGTGGACCACTATGTGCTCGATTGCGGGCATCTGCAAAACAGAGAACCCCGTCCTATATCCCTGGTGGTCCAGTGGACCGCTATGTGCCAGATCGCGGGCATCTGTAAAACAGAGAACCCCGTCCTATATCCTTGGTGGTCCAGTGGACCGCTATCTGCCCAATCATGGGTATTTGTTTCAAAAAAGATCCCCAACCAGCTATCTGCCTGATCGCGGGCATTTGTTTCAAAAAAGATCCCCATCCAATATCCCTGGTGGTCCAGTGGACCAGCTATCTGCCCGATCGCGGACATTTGTAAAAGCAACTAATTCCAATATCCCTGGTGGTCTAGTGGTACCCCCTCACCCGCCCACTGAGCCCCACCACCCGCTCCCCAGTCAGCGGCGGCGGCACCCACCCGCGTACCGCCCGCGACTGACACCTCGAGTGGGGCTGCCGCGCCCATTGGTTCACAGTGTGAGCCAGTGGGTGCACAGCCCTACCCTACACATTCCAGTTATGTGAATGAATCATTCACATAACTGGGAATATGTCTGATGAGGCTACGCCCGGTGGTTCACGCTGTGAATGTGGCGTCTGCTTCAGGTATCGATAGTGGGGCAGCAGGCAGGTGGGGTGCTGCCGCCTGCCCGGCAGAGGAGCAGGCGGTGGGGCTCAGTGGGCGGGTGGGGGGTACCACTAGACCACCAGGGATATTGGAATTGGTTGTAATTACAAATGCCCGTGATTGGGCAGATAGCTGGTCCACTGGACCATCAGGGATATTGGATGGGGATCTTTTTTGAAACAAATGCCCGCGATCGGGCAGATAGCAGTCCACTGGACCACCAGTGATATAGGACGGGGTTCTCTGTTTTACAGATGCCCGCGATCTGGCACATAGCGGTCCACTGGACCACCAGGGATATAGGACGAAATAGCTTCTCTCTTTATTACAGATGCCCGTAATCGGGCACATAGCGGTCCACTGGACCACCAGGGATATAGGACGAAATAGCTTCTCTCTTTATTACAGATGCCCGTGATTGGGCAGATAGCAATCCACTGGACCACCAGGGATATTGGGCAATTCATTTATCTTTACAGATGCCCGTGATTGGGCATGGGGGCGCCACCAGGTGCAGCCGGAACTCGGGTTGCCACCCACAGGTGGCAGCTGCCGTGTTGCGCCCTGCAATGCAGCAGCTCACCTATGGGTGGCCATCAGTTGTTCCTTTTTTTTGGCATAACTTTGTGCTGACGCAGGTAGGGGTTGCGCATGCATGGCTCTGCACATCCCGGGCTGAATATTGGGCTGTGCAGGTTATGCATGGGCATGCCCCCCCACCTGTGCCTGCACATACTGATGTGCTCGGTCGCACGGGATTTGTACCGCGCACTTTTCCCTTTTGAATATCGCCCCGGGGCGCATCAGTGGGTTGCGCATGGCGCCACCCTTTTGAATATCTGGGCCAATATGTACAGGATAAAGGTCAATAGAGTTTTTGTACTGCTGAAGCTCAAACAGTTTTTCTTATGGCAAATCAGATAACTGTACAAAAACGAATGCTATGAATACAGTATGCATAAGCTTCCACCATTTATTCTTCATATGATTTCCCAACAATTAAAAGCTTAAGTCACTTTATTCAATGCTATTTAAAGTACAGAATTATAGATAATATAGTTTGTAGACTATTGCCAAACTTTTATTTCTATCTAGTCTTTCTTAAATAGGAGCCTGATTTTTATTTTTCTTAGTTTATTTTCCTTTCCTTTGGAAGTGCATAGTGAACTCTTTTGTATATTTTGAATTCTATTTAGTGTTCCTTCCTTATCTTTTTGCAAGTTATAGTTTCAGGCCTTCAGGTATCACAGATGAAAACACGTAAACTGACAAATTAAATCAGTATCACTTGTAGTGCAGCATGGTTTTAACTTTTTTCATTTTTTTTTTTAATTCTTTGGCAACTGGGTAAGGCCCACTAGGCACAATGCCTGTTTTCAGGGGTGACCCAGGAGCACTGGGGAGGTTAAATGATTTACTCAGTCACACAGTGTGCAAGTGGAGGCTGTAGGAATCAAACCCAGGTCTGCCGAATGTACCAGACTCCTTCACAACTCATTTCTCTAACCTAGACTATATTGCTAGCCAACTTACTGTACAGCAGTGATGTCTGATTACATTAAATTTAATTCTGCTTTCACTAATTGCAGTTTTGGAATTGTGAAAGAGGTACATTTCATGTTTCATTAGATGCTGTAGAGAATCACTGGAGACAATACATTCCTTTCCATTTCGTTTGCCATATAATACCATGTAACATGGCTGTTTTTCATCAGGGAGCATAAATAATAAATGCAAGTCAGTGCTTTCCTGGGCCTGCTGATGGGGGAAAGATTATAGTACAGGGGGATACTGTTGCTAATGAAAGAAGCAAGACACTGTTTATTTACATGGTAGTTGTGCAACACTATTTCATCCAACTATTACCATTGCAGTCCCTGCGCGAGAAGAGGAAGAGGTGCCTACCATTCTTCCCTTAACAAGCACTGCGGTGGGTGTTCTGGGAACGGTGAGGCCTTTGGATTCTATTTTGTATCTGTGGGCAGTGTGCCAGACAGTAAGTGAGTAAGGCAGCGTAGTTCAGAGGTTTAGGGCTCTGATCTGCAAACCTGGAGACCTGGGTTTGAATCCCACAGCCCCCATTTGCATACTGTGTGACCCTGAGCAAGTTACTTAACTTCCTTGTGCTCCCAGGTTGCACCTAGAAACAAGCCTCTCAGCTTAGTGTGCCTTTCCTGGTTAAACAGTTTCCCCTTCCCTGATGCTGCTTTTCAGCATTTTAATAAACCTCGTCTTCAGTTATGTGTGCCATGTCCTACAAGTGGAATGGTCAAATTCCTGTATAGAGTACCTACTGGAATGATAGCCAAGGGAGGGACTCCTCAGCTGGTGGCTGACTAAGCAAAACAGGGGCTTGCGCCTACTCCAGATATGAGAATACTAAGGACTAGTTTAGTGTAGGTACAAGGTATTCTTTAAACAAAGACCTTGTCTGTAAGATGAGCTATTTTCAAGCTTTTTGTAAAGCCTCCACTTTGCCTTGGATCTTACTTTTCTGAGCTGCTGTCATGCAGTATGTAGAATATGCTACAAGCTCAAAATATGTAAAATGCAGGATTTTTTTTTATCACAAAACAAGCATATTTGCTGCAGCCCTGCTCCTGCCACCAATATATTGAGGTGTCTCTGACCTCTTCTTCAGGGTGGACAGGCCCTCTGCATCTCAAATTTTACAGAAAAAGATATTTTTTATAAAGTCATATGTGAACACTTATACATGTTTAGTATTTATTAATATTCACGTCCTATTAAGTCAGTCACCAATGGACTAGTCTGTGGTTAGTGCACCTGTTGCGGAGGACCGTGTTGCAGCTAGGTCATATGTTTCAGGATATTCTGAAAGGCAAAGATGGTAGGTAACTCACCCTACTTCAAAAGAAATGAGAAGATTTTAATTTGTGGAGGGACAGAATTTTAATTTGTGGAAGGGCAGTTTAATTTGGGCTTGCAAGGGGGGAGTGTGAGGGATAATAGTCATTAGCAGCTGAGATAAAAGACCCTGGAGCTTGAGAGACCCTGGAGTGTGAGGATCATAGAGCAGGAAGACTGCATCTACAGGGTGACTGCAGGACATTCTGCAGGTCCACAGGGCACTTCTCATTTCTTCATCCATCCTGAGGTAGGAAACATCCGAGTCACTCACCAAGAGTACTCTAACTGAGTTGTGTGTAATATATCTGTACATTGGCTGTTGTTTATGTAACTGAGAACTGGGTTGTATTCAGATCTTGTCCTAGGCAACTGGGAAATGTAGGAAAATCCTATTTGAGATGAGATTCTAAAGCTTTTGATCCGGGGAGCATTGGAGAGGAACCTGTGTCAGCAGGCTAGTGTTATTTGGGGCAGAGTGTAGTAGAGATTTGTACACTGGATTGTGTTTGGCATTTGGGATAGCCTAGCTTAAGCCTCTCTGGGGTACAGCAGCAACTAGTACTATCTGAATGACTGTTAAGGACTCACAGAGGGGACCAAGAGTCGACGTGGCAGCAGGCAGAGGAAGAACCATTGGGAGGGGAGTTAGTTATCTGAAGGACCGCAGGGTTTTAAATAGCCGGCATCGCATTTTGCGATGGAAACCAGGAGGCTGCGCGAATCAAACTGTCTGGTGGATCGCAAAAAAGTGCGATCCATTTCTAAGCTCCCAACCTGATACTGTGTGCCTCAGATCACACAAAAAAAGGGTTTCCTGCCTGTCGTGCCTTCTAACTGGTCCAGAGCCAATCTTTGGTAAGGGGCCGGGTACAGTATCTAAATACATGAATCCTGTTTGCCACATTGAAATCTGCATGGATTACCCTGCATACCGATTGGAAAAGGCAGTATCGCCTGGCGTCAGTTTACAATGTCAGTAAGCAGGAGAGGCTGCCATCATTGGTGTACACACGTGGGCTGAGCTGTCGAAACTCCTCTATACAGTCTCAAGACAAGGTAAAAAAAAATACAGCTGTTTAGCATTTTACTGTTTTCTATGTTACTTAGGGAACGTTGTTAGGGTCCTATCTGGCACATTTCTCTGTTATGCTGCATGAGGAAGTATTATGTTGATTTGGGACGATGCTAGTTACCTCCCCAGGATGGCCCTAATTTAACCGACTTGGCAGACTTGCCTTGTACAGCTGCCTCTTTTGGTTGTGGCCCAACTTGTGTTCCGATATATGTCCTGACTCACCCAAGCCCGGGGCTGATTGGTGGTCTTACGCCTTAAAGTTTAGATTCAAGCGTTACTGGGATGAGCTGCCAGGCTAATGACCAGTCTCACCAATGCTGCAGTGCAAACGTCAGAATAGACTATAGTGAAAACAGGTCTTGGTTCACTTTTCAGTGAGTGTACTGTCATTCTTGCCTCCAATGTTGGGGTCATTGATGAAGGCACGATAGGGGCTAAAGCCTCTGTCTTTACCGAATCTCCTCAGCAGCTGCTGAGAGAGGGTGCAGTTAGACTCTGGCTGAGGTGGGAGGTTATATTTCTCCTGTTTAAATTAGGCAAATTGCTGTCTTATCTAAATCTGCAAGGCAAGCTGCAAACTATTAGCAGCAGCTTAAGTCAAGCATGCAAAGTGGAGGACCGGGGAGGGGGGCTATGCTGTTCGGTTCAATGAAAACACCCTCAAGGGTGGCACATGGGACTGAGAAGCTGCTGCCAGGAAGCAGTCTGCATCTCCCTGAAAGAAAAGTGTGTGTGTGTGTGTGTGTGTGTGTGTGTGTGTGTGTGTGCGTGCGTGCCTGGGACTTCCGGTTCCAGTATGGCGGGTTAAGCACAGGAGTGGAGAGGCTCCAACCCAGACAAATACTAAAAGGGCTTAAATCAAGTTAAATGCTTTTAAATATCAGCCTTTAGACAGGCAAGAAGTTCTTCTCATCTTCACCTGCAAGCTATAATATGGCTAAACAAAACCAGAATAGATTTCAGCCATTCGCTGAAATGAACGAGGGAGACGACCACATGTCGGATGATGGTGAACAGCACAATAAGCCCTCTTCAGCCTCCAAAATAAAAAAATCAGCCTCCTCTAACAGAACAAAAAGCTCTACAAGAAAACAACTAGACACTAATTTGGAGGCAATACTGCAGGTGATCGCAGATTTCAGGGGAGAGGTTTTCGCGTCACTGCAAGACCTTAAGACAGAAATAAGCACTCTACAAGGCTGTATGACCAAAGCAGACCAACAAATTTCTTTGAACACCACCAGATTAGATGACCTAGAGGAGACTATGAGAACTATAGCTGCTGAGCAACTGGCAATTTTCATCTGCCAGGAAGATGCTGAAAATCGAGGCAGAAGGAGGAATATAAGAATATTTGCCCTACCTGAGAATGAAGAGGGTAATGATCCCAGGGCCATTGCAGATTACCTCCTTCGATTATTGCTTGATCTGGATCCTGATTTTCATTTGGACATTGAGAGGGCGCATAGGGCACTAGGCCCAAAACCGTCACGACCTGAGGTTAGGCCCCGTTCTTTTGTCATCAGATTTCTCAGTTACCAAACAAAGGAAACGATTTTACAAAGGTCTGGCAGAAGGGTAAAGTAATATGGGGCCAACAACATTTATTGTTCGACAACGACTATGCCCCGGCCACCCAGAAGCAAAGACGGGATTACAGTCCAGTCTTCCCCTCACTACGAGCCCAGAAAATTTGTTTTCGTACCCCAAACCCGGCAAGGTTAACTGTATTCCTCCTACCTGGTCAACATACATATAACTCGGCGGTGGAAGCAACAACAGATCTTCTGAAAAGGGGAGTGATTAACGACAAAATGGCAGAGACAGTTAAAGTTCGATGTGGACAAACCAGTCAGTCAAAACAGAAAGGGCTCCAAGCATCGCAACTGCAAATATCGGATATCATAAAACATCTCCAGCAGTACAGGAATCCTACCTTACCTACCTGAAAGTCCACCAGATTAAGGGGTAATTGTCTTTGGTTCGGTCTTGGCCCTGGTCTGCCTTTTGAGAAATGGTAGTGGGGGAGGGCTGCAGGTGAGTGGGGAAATGTAGGACCCGGGTGAGGGCATCTCTTAAGAGATTCAGGCAACAAAAATTTACTTAAAATCCTTCTTTAGTATGTGGCTGATTGTTTACGGGTTGCTAGTTTTGAATCATACATGGCTCCTAGATGGCAGAGAATTTACTCAGGCTCAGGAGCTAAGGCAAGGAGACTATTGCCCTTTTCTCGTGGATATCCTGTTTTGTCCCCTGTTCCCTGTTGGGCCTTTCCCTCTTCTTAAGGTTGCTTGAAGTAACCCCTGCCAGATCGTTAAGGGGGATCCTGCCCAGACTGGCCAGAGCTACGATGTTACGGAGTACTGAA
Source organism: Neoceratodus forsteri (assembly GCA_016271365.2). Lineage (NCBI taxonomy): Eukaryota > Metazoa > Chordata > Ceratodontiformes > Ceratodontidae > Neoceratodus > Neoceratodus forsteri. The sequence continues at coordinate 179,790,172 of CM057456.1, forward strand.
GGGAAGTTAGTAGGATTAAGAAGTTAGTAATGCTCCAGTTTCTGTGACAGGCATGGTTTTAATTTTGTCTCAAATTGTGATGGGTAACAGAGTCACAAGCCGGAGAGAATTGTATATGATATTGCACTCAGTACAAAGCTCTTATAGGAAAGTTGAGAAACTTTTCTATCTTCAGGACCCTCCATACATTGATCTATCTTTATTGGGATATGTGGGGAATGACTGAAAATACAGTTTAAATATTGGACAGTGCAAGGCTCTGGAGTTGAAATTGGTTTTGATTTTAATGGTAATTTTAAGATCGCCCACTAGAGGGCGCTTACCCTCCTCATTTGGGCAAATGAATAACATAAAGTCACTCCATTAGATCAACAGGTGGGAGCCTACTCGGATAAGGCTGGGAAATGTCACCAGGCATACCGTTTCCTTTGTGGAATGGAGTATTTTCCATTCCATTTGAGACTAAAGTATTTACACTGGGTATATTATTTATCCAGATACTGTATAAAGCTCCAGACTCCTCTCCTGCTCCTACGGGAGATAAGGACGGGGGGCTTCCGGGGGAGCTTCAGTTGAGCACCTCTCAAGTAGGAGTCATTTTGTATAAAGTTCTTGTTAGAACTGATAAGGTTAAGTACAGTTATTATGTACAAATCGTACAAATTTTTCAGTTTTACTATCTGTTTAAGGGAATTATAGGGATAAGAGGAGGGAGAGGCATCTTGAATGTCATTAGCCAAGTTTATGGTTTGCAAGTATATAACAGCCTAATGATACGATATTTAATTAATTCAGTTTTTGATATAGTTAATTGGTGTCCTAGGGTTAACATAGATTTAATAAGAGATAACTGCAGTATTGGATACCATAAAGGGGAGGGGGAGGGGAATAAATACACGAGTCAAGAGTTTATCAGGTTTAAAACATTTTTATTGATATATTGCATATGTATAAGACAGTGGCTTCTTTCTTATGGACACTGGACTGCTGACCCTGCTTGGGAATGGTCTGGAAAGGGAAAACGTCCTTCCACCTAGGGAAAAAGAAAATACAAACAGTTAGTTTGACTAGAAATAATGATGTCAGTGGATCCAATTACAGGGGCCGAAATAAGGATTTGGCAGGCAAGAGCCATGAATAGCTCTTGGGTGGTGGCAATTTACAGCAGACCAGGATCTACCCGGGCAAAGCCAGGAGTTGACATCAACACATAAAAATGCATTGGGATGTCGTAGAAAGGAAATAAAATGAGAAAACATCAATAATAAAAAATGCAATTCTGTATAGGAATCTTGTATAAATATTAAATATCTGTAAATCTGCTAGTTGTATATCACTTTAATAATTAATAATTACATTAACACATTCTCATGGTAAAACTGCTCATCGGAAAAGGTGCAGTTGGTCTAAACAGAGACCTGCAGAAGGAAACACTTTGACAGTTGTCTTATACATTTGCCAATTAATTCAAAAGGAGAACAGAATCTGTAATTAAAAACTACACTAACAGATTCTCTCCTCTTTTTTAAATTAATTGACAAAGGTACAAGACAAATGGCAAAGTGCCTCCTGATGTATGTCTCAGTTTAGACCTACTGTGCCTTTTCCAATCAGCAGTTTTACTTCTGCATAGGTGGATTGTGTAAATTCTTCTCTTGCTTTTCTTTTCTCCATTTGATTTGCTTCAGCTGTTGCTGTTTTTTGTTAATCTCTGAGATTACAACTCTAGAAATATTTTAAAAGACTAAAATAAGTTCACTCACAGGACAGAAAGGTATGGTAGTTCATAGCGCCAATCTTTTATTTCAGGACTGGTCTGCTGCAGCTTCATAAGCCAGGGTGTAAGACTTTTACCACCTGCTGGCCCATTTGATACCTCACCACACTGGTGCAAAAGTGATACTGTATTTTGTAACTAGACCACTGCAGCTGCAAGCCCTCCCCCGTCTCCAGTTGACATGCAGAGCATCTCCAGTTGATGTTCTGAGAAGGGTTACTGTTATGTTGTTGAGACGCTTTCCCCTGCCCTGACTACCCAAGCATCTCCAAGACACCACTCCACCTCCAGCACATGACGGATGCACTCCACAATTCATCTGCAAAGCTGCCCTGAAAGTGCTGAAGTTAGCACCACTGATCCTCTTTTATTGAGAGCACCAGGTGCTATTATGGAATTTGCAGGTGCTAATTAGCACCCAGCTCCCCCTTATTTCGAACCCTGCAATTAAAATAATTTTACTAAATATTAATGGGCTTCATGATCCTATAAAAAGATCTCACCTTAAACAATACTTGAATAAACAGAAGGCAGATCTTATTTATCTCCAGGAAACTCACCTTTCTGATTTGGAGCATTTGAAGCTGACTTGGGGTGATAGATATAGTGTTACAGCCTCCTCTCATCCGAGGGGGAGAAAACGAGGAGTAGCAATTTTAATCCCATCAGCAACTCCCTTGGAAATACAAAAGTCCTATGTAGATACCCAGGGTCGTTATGTAATACAACAGGGACTACTGAATGGCCAAAAAAACACCCTGGCTAGTGTTTATTCCCCCCCCCCCCAGAAACAATTGAAAGTTTTTTGTCTGCAGTGTTAGACAGTCTACAGGGCCAGTTGATTTTGGGAAGGGATATCAACATGACCCTGTCCCCACGTTTGGATTGTTCTAATCAATAGAACCATAGGAAAAATACAACAGTAAAGCACTTTAAGAGAACACTAGATCATTTAGGCATTATTGATGTATGGAGACGCTTATTCCCCTCTACCCTGGGTTATACATATTTTTCACCACGTTTTAAATCCTACTCCTGTTTAGATTATTTTATGGTGACATGCGAACACTTGTCATCAGTTCAGGACATAACAATAGGCCCTAAATTATTATCTGATCACCACCCCCTAGTATTGAAATTGGATATGGGATGGGAAAGGAAGAGGACCTTATGGAAATTAAATCCATTAGTCTCCAAAGATAAGGAATTTCAGGAGGCAATCAAAAAAAGAATACACCAGTTTTACTCAGAAAATGATGCGCAGGATATTACGGAAGCAATACTATGGGACGCCATGAAGGCAACCTTGAGAGGCGAGATCGTAGCTTACACTTCTAAGAAAAATAGAGAGAGGCGAGGTATCTTGAATTATCAGACCAGCTATTGAATTATCAGATGCTATACAGAGAGGGAGATACTGAATTATATCAAAAAATTAGGGATACAAAGGCAGAATTACAGAAAATTATAGATAAAATACAACAGCCCTTAATATATTTAAGATAAACTGTTCATGAGGGGGGTCCAAGGGGGGCTCAGAGATTAGCTCAGAAACTCAGGGCTAGAAAAACTACCTCAACAATCCTGAAACTTAGAAACCCTTACACTGGTCTAACATACCATTCGGACACATATATTACAGACCTTCTCAGAGTACTATACAAATCTATATTCACCGGAAACATCACCTGAACAGTCAGAAATATCTAAATTTTTAGACCAAATACCCATTCCTACCCTTTCCCCCTCTCAAATTTGGAATCTGGAGATACCCATAACTCAATTGGAAGTCCAGGAGGCTATTAAAAACTTGAAGCCGGCAAAGTGTCCAAGCCCCGATGGCTTTACATCCGAGTGGTACAAGATTTTTAAAAAAGAATTGACTCCGAAAGTACACACCTTATGTGCTGAGATGGCTCATGAGGGAGTTCCTCCACCATCATGGGATTATGCCACCATTGCCCCGATACCTAAACCCTATAAAGACCACTCAGACCCGGCATCTTATAGACCTGTCTCCATTTTAGACGTGGACTATAAGATCTATACAGCCATTTTGGCGTCCAGACTTGAATATGTACTTCCTAAAATCATATCACTGGATCAGTCAGGATTCATTAAGAATAGGAGTATAAATAATGTCCGCAGGGCTCTCATACTTCAGGACTATGTAAGCACCAGGAAAATCCCATTAGTTTTCATTAGTTTGGATGCCGAAAAGGCTTTCGACCGAGTTTACTTGCCCTTTTTATGAAGGACACTCGAGGTCTTTCGCATCCCGGCTCCATTTATAACCTCACTTAACAAATTATGTAAATCCCCAAGGGCCTATGTGAGAGTAAACGGGAATCTATCCTCCCCGATTAAATTAAGTAGAGGCACAAGACAAGGGTGACCTTTATCACCTTAGTTATTCGCATTATATTTGGAACCCCTTGCAGTAAAATTGAGATACATGATCTCAGTTGAAGGGATTCCAATAGCACAGCAAGAGCATAAAATAAATATGTTTGCTGATGATATTTTGTTAACTCTGCGGTCCCCTTTCCAGTCGATCCTGGAAGCCTGGCAAATTTTGAAGCAATATGAGACACTTGCAGGTTTTAAGTTAAACACAACAAAAACAGAGATCCTGCCCTTTAATTTTTCTCCTTCCCGACAATTAAAAAAATAATACCCATTTAAATGGCATACTACGAAAATAAAATATTTGGTAATTAATATTCCTCTTAACCCAGAGGTGCTAGAGATTTTAAATTATGAACCCCTCACTACCACTGTACAAATGGACATGGAAAGATGGTCCACTTTCCTAACTCCCTTCTATCAAAGGATTGAAATCGTTCGCATGAACATACTTCCGAGATTACTCTATTTAATTCAAAATATCCCCTTTTTACCAGCCACATATTACTTTAAGTCATGGGACAAATTAATCTCAACATTTATTTGGGATAAGGGACGCCCCAGGATATGGCTATCTATTTTGAAACTGTCCTTAGCTCAGGGAGGAGTCAATCTTCCAGAATTTAAATTATATTCTAAAGTGTCATTTCTTAGGATAATACTGATTTGGCTGATGGAGACCTACTCAACTCCTTGGAAGGATATTGAATTTCATTTAAATGATCTATTTGATATTAAAAAATTCTCTTCTCATCGGGGGGAGAGATCTCTGTCACCCACAGCCTTAACAGATATTATGGCACAAACGTACAAGTGTTGGAAATGCATAAGGCAACTAAGCCACTCAGTAATATATATGAATATTTTAAATTAATATCAGAAGATGATTCATTTGTACCCATACATATGGACTCTACATTCCAGGAATGGAGGAGACTGGGTCTCTGACATTTTTTCCAGTTTCTATCCCCTCAGGGGATACTTCCTTTTGATAAACTACTGTCCCAGTATAGTCTCTGCAGTTCTGATTTGTTTCGTTATTTCCAGGTTAGTAATCATATACTTCGAAACCAATTGATACAACCCGAGCTTCTTCACCCAACCCTGGAACTCTTCAAATTATTTATGGAGGCTATAAAGGGCAACTTAAGTAAGCATTTAATAGGTATAATATATAGGGAAATGAGAAATGAACAAAAAGAATCCACTGAATCTATAGTACAGGAGTGGAAGAGAGATCTCAACCTAGAGATAACTATGGAAGAGTGGAGGGGCTCAGCTTTGAGTGCGGTGAGGATCACTTCTTCTCCATTTTGGAGGGAATTTGTGTGGAAGTGTCGTTCTCAGGTTCCTTCCAGAGGAGTATGGGGTTTGCTGGCAAAAGTGTGGATGCCCAAGGGCGACACTGGGGCACATATTCTGGCAGTTTCCTTGTTTGATGCCCTTCTGGTTTTCCCTACAAGTCGAGCTTACTGCTCTGTTGGGACAGACAGTAGAACTAACGGCCGAGCAGGTTTTACTGGGGATCTTTCCAGACCATCCCCCCATGGGAACAAACCCCTTTTACCCCCCAGTCTGATGGCGGCCAAAAAGGCCTTTACTCGCAGGTGGATGACTAGTACTATTCCAACAGTCTCAGAATGGAGAACTATTATGTCAGATTTATATGCTATAGAAAGCCTTAATGCAAAAATCCAGGGTAAAACTTCAACATACATGATGAGATGGCAGCAGTGGGTGTTCCACCAAGCTGGGGTGGAACCGGATTTCTGCCCCAATCTTAACTACTTAACCGAGGGAGGACTAGGGGATAGGACTGAATAGTTATAGAAGAACTGAGGGAAAAGGGAAGTTAATTGAGGGGAGGAGGATTAATCAAGGCATAAGGCATTCATCATTCAGAGATGCAGTAAAGGAATGAACAGAAAAAGCATAAGGGATAAATAAGGAAAGATATTTATAAAATGGAGCTTTACTCAATTAATAATCCAAGTCTTAAAAGCTGTATAATTATTACACCAACCTTTTAGACCTTAGGATGGAGAATATAAACTGTCAACAATATACAAAAAAGAAGAGAAGATATGTGGCAATACAGTGAAATGTATGTAATATACTCTTGACATAAGTGTAACAAAATCATTCAATAAAAAAGATATTTAAAAAAAAAGTGTGTGTGTGTCTGAGATGGTACAAGGAAGCAGTCTGCATCTCTGTAAAAGATATGTGTGGGTGTGTGCATCTGTGGGTGGGTGGGTGAGTGTGTGTGTGTGTGTGTGTGTGTGTGTGTGTGTGTGTGTTAAGAGAAAAGTGTATGTGTGGAATGGTACCAGGAGTCTGCATCTCCCTGAAAGGTAGTGTGTGTGTGTGTGTGTGTGTTTGTGTTGGCAGGGTACTGAAACAGATCACACCAAGACAGAATTGATTTATAACAGTTTTTATTAATATTTAAGCGTTTTTTTAAATTTTACTAATCAAATCGAGGCATGTGGTATTCATTTTTTACAATTCAATCAATCAATCAACTTTATTTAACCAGGCATAAACACCATTGAGCAAGCTCATTTTCAAGATGGCCCTGGACAACAACATATTACAGGCACAGGTAAACAGTCACAAAAAGTACAAGAGGCGGTAATACATATCATACATATAGATAACAATATTACAAGCAGATAGCAAGATATAACAAAACAAAATTTATAGGCATATGTATAAATATACATATATATATATATATACATACAGGAGACAAAGAACCTCTGTGCTCAAACACTGAGGCAAGAGTTACCCCAAAGGGCATTTGGCTGGGAAGCCAAGTTTCAAGAAAATATAAAATCACACATGCCCCCACAATGCAAAGCATCATGGGCTACATATGCAAATCACCACAGAATGTTAGGCTGGTCCAACTTTAAGCAGAAGTGCATGGTGCAAAAGGCCTTTCACACAGTTTGCAAAGGGTGCTAACAGAAGACATAGACATGTGTTTCATCCTACCAGGACTCATCAGTATACCTCGTCTGTGTGACACCCCAGTGGAATGGACCAGCTACCCTTACGGCAGTGTGCCTTGGATATATTGTGGTGAACCCATTAAAATAAAAAACTATTTAAAAGACATAGAACCTCTGTGCGCAAACACTGAGACAAGGGTTACCACAAAGGGCATTTGGCTGGGAAGCCAAGTTTCAAGAAAATACAAAATTACACATGCCCCCACAATGCAAAGCATCATGGGCTGCATATGCAAATCACCACAGAATGTTAGGCTGGTCCAACTTTAAGCAGAATTGCGTGGTGCCAAAAGGCCTCTCACACAGTTTGCAAAGGGTGCTAACAGAAGACATAGACACGTGTTTCGTCCTACCAGGACTCATCAGTATGCCTTGTCTGTTTGACACCTCAGTGGAATGGACCAGCTACCCTTACGGCAGTGTGCCTTGGATATATTGTGGTGAACCCTTGCCTCAGTGTTTGCACACAGAGGTTCTTTGTCTTTAAATAGTTTTTTTTAATGGGTTCACCACAATATATCCAAGGCACACTGCCGTGAGGTATGGTCACATTCCACTGGGGTGTCAAACAGGCAAGGGCATACTGATGAGTTCTGGTAGGGTCGAACACGTGTCTATGTCTTCTGTTAGCACCTTTTGCAACTGTGTGAGGCCTTTCGGCACCATGCAATTCTGCTTAAAGTTGGACCAGCCTAACATTCTGTGGTGATTTGCATATGTAGCCCATGATGCTTGCATTGTGGGGGCATGTGTGATTTTGTATTTTCTTGAAACTTGGCTTCCCAGCCAAATGCCCTTTGGGGTAACCCTTGCCTCAGTGTTTTACATTTGAGATTCTTTTTGTCTTTAAATAGTTTTTATTTTAATGGGTTCACCACAATATATCCAAGGCACACTGCCATAAGGGTAGCTGATCCATTCCACTGGGGTGTCAAACAGACGAGGCATACTGATGAGTCCTGGTAGGACGAAACATGTGTCTATGTCTTCTGTTAGCACCCTTTGCAAACTGTGTGAGAGGCCTTTCAGCACCATGCAACTCTGCTTAAAGTTGGACCAGCCTAACATTCTGTGGTGATTTGCATATGCAGCCCATGATGCTTTGCATTGTGGGGGCATGTGTGATTTTATATATACACACACACACCAGGCCACAATATAAAATAGGGGAGCGTAAGTGTAAGAGAGGGAGTGAGCAGGAGAAAGATAGAGAGAGAGGGAGGGAAAGAGAGAGGTAGGAGAGGAAGGGACTGAGCTTGTGAGAGACGAGAGAGGAGGCGTGATAGGAGAGGGCAGGTAAGGAAGGAGGGCAAGGGGAAAGGCATGGAGAGAAAGAGAGGGAGGGAGAGGGAGAGAAGGAGAGGGGGAGATGAAGGGAAGAGGGGGACAGGAGCTGGAAGCTCTCTAACTAGGGAACTGGAAGAACTAAGTGCCAGAGTAAAACGTGAAGAATATTGGTGGTTATGGGAGCAGGGTCGCCTAAAGCAAGTACAGGTTTCTTTCAGGTATTCAGATAGCTTTGCTTTGAAAGTGAATGGGCCGGGAAGGGTATAAAGTTTTAGAGAGCTTTGCATGGTATTCCATAGGGAAGGGAAGGAGAAGGTGATAGCGGACGAGCCATGAGATGTTTTAACTCTTGGTGTCTGAAGGCAGATTAGGGAGAAGCGTCACAGGCCATAAGCACCCTTGGCATGCACGAAAAGACTTGAGATGTAAGCCGGAAGCTTATCAGTCAATGCTCTGTAGAGCCAAAGAAGAGCGTTTCTTTTCCTCCTTGAGGGAAGGGAGGACCATCCCAACTGACGGTACAGTAGACAATGATGAGTGCGAGAAGGTAGGTTAAGGATGAACTTCAAGGCCTTGTGGTAGAGGGTGTCAAGCTTACCGAGTGCTGAGAAGGGACAGTGATCGTACAGGAAGTCAGCATAGTCCTAGAGTGGCATGAATGTAGATTGCACTAGCCTCTTCCTGGCCTCTTTAGTGAGGAGGTGTTTGATGCGGTGGAATAAGCCTAGGCGTTGTCTTAGTTTTTTGGTGACTTCATTCAGGTGACATAGAAAGTTAAGTTTATTGTCCAGCCAGAACCCTAGATATTTGAAGTTGTCCACAGTTTCAAGGGGTTCGCCCAACAGAGTTAAGATCTTATGATTGCTAGAGGGGCTAGGGGCTGCCTTAGGTAAGATAATCATGGCTTTAGTTTTTTCAGCGTTGAGTAGGAGCTTATGTTTAATTAGATTATGTTGTAGAGAAATAAAGTCCTGCTGTAAGTCCTCTTGAGCCAAATCCAGACTAGGGTTGATGGTGTAGAGGACAGTGTCTTCTGCAGATAGGCGTACATTAGCTGTGTGCAGATGAGAGTCAAGGTTGTTGATGTAGATTGTAAATAGGATTGGGCCCAAGATGGAGCCTTGGGGGACACCTCGTAACAGTGGTTTTAGAGGAGATAGGTCTCCTGATGCTTTGACTTGCTGATATCTGTTAATAAGGTAGCAGTTAAACCATTTGATGGTGTCACTGTCGAGACCGATGTCACTCAAAGCGTGAAGCATGATGTTGTGGTCCACCGTGTTGAAGGCCTTACTGAGGTCAAGGAAGAGAGCAAACACATACTTCTTGGAGTCTAAAGCCATTTGCCAATCTGTGGTTATTTTGGTCAGGGTTAGAAACCGTGCTGTGCTTAGCTCTAAAACCCAACTGAGCAGTGTTTAGCAGATTCTGCGAGTCCAGGTATTCCCTGATTTGGGTGTTAACAATTTTTTCAAGTAATTTTGAGATAGTAGGTAATAGGGCGATTGGCCTGTAGTTATTCATGTCGTTCGGGTTCCCGGATTTAAACAAAGGGATGATGTGTGCAGTTTTCCATAATTTGGATAGCGTGCCTTGTTTTAGGGAGGAGTTAAATAGATGGGTGATGGGGGTGGTCAGATGACGGTAGCCAATTTTTAGGAAGAGAGGTTCAATGTCGTCTGCACCAGCACTCTTTTTTTTTTTTATATCCAATGCCAATAGAACATCCTCAACTTACTTGAAATGAACAGGTCGGAAGCTAAAGGCAGCGGAGGAACGCTGAGTAGTGTTAACATTAGGACTGTTATCGACAGTGGTATCCCCGTGTGGTCTCAGTTTGCTGATTGGGGAGGTGTCAAATGCTAGCCCCGCAGTAGCGAAATGCTCGTTGAGGTGTTTTAGGACCTCAGTTTTGTCAGTAAAGACATTGTCTCCAGACACTATTTTTGTGGTGGGAGAGACTACAGTGGTGTGGCCTTCAACCTTTTTGAGGATGTTCCAGAATTTGGCAGCGTGTTTTTGTTATCTTCCAATGCTACTTGGAAGTAGCAGGCTTTTTCAGATCTGATAAGTTTGGTGCAGGCGTTTCTGGCGGCATGAAACGCGAGCCAGTCAGATTCTGTCCGGGATTTCCTGGCTGTTTTCCAAAGGAGGTCTCTCTGCTTGAGAGCTTTCTTCAGAGACAGTGAGAACCAACCAGGTGGTCTGTTTTTGGACTTGAAAAGCCTTGGAGGGGCATGTTTGTCTAACAACTCCTTTAGTAGTTTGTGGAAGATGTTGAAGGCCATGTCAACAGATGGGGCTAGGTAAAAGTCCTGCCAGACAATATTGCCCAGGTCCTGCAAGAATGTGGTTGGACAGAATCTTTTCAAACATCTCTTCAATTTAGTATTGGGGCCGACTTTACCTGAGGAGAGTGTCTAATACAGGCAATGGCGCAGTGATCACTTATATCGTTGAAGAACACCCCGGTGTGTGTAGTATTGTGTGGTTTATTGACTAACATGAAGTCCAGCAGGGTGCTTCAGTTAGGGTTACTTCTGTTAGGTCTGGTGGGTGCCGGGGTTATTTGTGACAACCCACATGCATCACAGAGGTCTTTAAGCGTCTTTGAGCTGTCGTCATTCCAGTTTAGATTGAAATCCCCCATGAGAATGCACTCCGAGTTTGCTGAGTCAAACAAGCCTTGGAGATGAGGTAGGAGGGCTGTTCTGCCAGAGGACGGTCAGTATCACGCGGCAACTAGGAGCGACTTGTGGTTGGCAAGTGTTAGTTTTTAAGCTAGACACTCAAATTCTTTAACTTTGGAAGTGCAGTCTACAACTGTGACAGAAAATTTACTCTTGGCATAGATTAGGACCCCTTCGCCCCTGGCTGGTCTATCACATCGGAAGGTGCTGTAACCAGGCATGTTAACAGATTTGTCTGGGGTTGTGGAACTAAGCCAGGTTTCCGAGATCATAAACAAGTCAGGTGAAGAATGAAGTATCCAAGTTTGGATTAGATCAAGTTTTTTGATCAAGCTACGGACGTTCGCGTGGAAGAAGCTGATGCCCTTCTATTGTGGGAGAGCCTCTGGGGTGGTCAGAGAAGTGGGTGGGCCTGGATTTAGTTCAGCATTTCCAGAACAAAGTAGGAGGAGCAATAGCAGTTTCCTGAGGAGATGGGTTAATCTGGAGAGGAAACGCATCTTATTCCGTCTGGAGTAGGTATGTTTTTCGGTGGTTAGGACCTGGCTGCTAGGATAATTTGTTGTAACAAGCACAAGTATTAGGGTTTTAGCCATCATCTTCAAGGGTGCTCTGCTCCATGTGCTGCAGGGATTTATTTAACTCTAAAAATTGATTAGCGTTTTGCTCATAAAAGTGCTAAATCTTTGTGAAAATGCATGGCTCTTGCCTCACTGTGTTTAACAAACACAGCACTTCTAGAAAATCTATATAAATACTTTCTGTACAGTTAGTATGGTCCCAAGAAAAAAAACTGCTAATCAATTATTTAAAACCATGTGCTGTATAAGGCTTGGCGCATGGATGAATGGGGCAAAGGGGTGGTCGTCCCCACGGTATGGTGCCAAGTGAAGTTCTGTGGTAACCTAGTCATGAAACTGCTAATCAATTTTCCAAGCTTATTTAAAACCCTAGGACCTGCAGAGTCTCACTCCTCCAAAGGTACACTGTGGATGTTTGTGAGTTGCCCAGTACGTTAGAGGCTTGTGGCACCAGTGTTCCCATTTATCCCCATCTGTACTTGATTCAAGTGCAAATTATGAAATTCAAGTACATTTTTGTGTGAAGGGGGTACACTGTACCCCCATAATTCTGTTTGAAGTATATGTACCCCACAGAAATGTTGTACAAATGGTAGAATTAACCCTTATAATTTATTCTGTATCCCTGAAAATTTTTGGAGAGGGTGCAGTGCACCCCCAGATCTGCAGCCTTAATGGGAACACTGCGTGGCACTCCACTCGGAACTAGCTGTAGCATGGACCATAATATGGTATCTGCAGAGCAGATTAGAGTTGTGGGCCAGAGGTGTCCACTTTGCTCCATGCCTTCAGTTTGCATCAGGGGATGGAAGGTGGTGGGTATAGGGGAGGCCAGAGGTCCGCTGCATCAGAAAAGAGAGGGAGCATGGGGCTGATAGCTAGCAACCATTTTTCCCCTTTGGGAAGCAGTGCATGCTACTCTCCCAGCCAGGAAAGAGCACCCTGTTACCCCCTGGGCCCCAACAGATGCCACGCCTGCTGTGTGTTTGTGGGGGGGGGGCGAGGACTGTAGTCAGAACAGGACAGATTGAAATAAGGTACCAGTAGTACGGTATTCAATTGTTAGGAGCGTCGAGATGGTGGGCACCAAGATGATGGTCTGTAACACAGACTGGGTGGAAATGGTAGTGCGCTGTCTCCCAAGTACGAGAGAATAGGACACTCTCTAGGACTGAGAGATTGGTAAGGAAATTTGGGGGGGGTGCAGACATTATTGTCCATGTTTGGATGAACAATCTGGCAGGGAACCCAATATTCATAGCCATGGACACTTTCAGGATACTGGTGGCCTGGCTCAAGGTTGTTGCCTGGTACTGTGTCCTTCCTGGAAATTTTCAAGGTAAACAAGAGGGGGAGGCAAGGAAGCTGAAAGTCTTCCAGTTCAGTGACTGGTTGAAAGGGTGATGCTGCAAAATGGGGTTTAGTCCTGGGGACTGGGATGTATGTCTGTGGAGAAAAAGGCCTATTTAAACTTGATTGCCTTCATCCTACAGGGGAGGAGCTAGGGCACTGACACAGAAGTTTCAGGCCTATATTTATTTATTTCAAAAGCTTCACCAGGAAAGACATACTGAGCTAATAATAGCTCGTTTCCAGATGCGTCCGGGGAGAAGAGGTATATAAGAACAAAACAGAACAATAACTTATATAATAAATCATCAAACAGAGCAACAAATTGTACAGTGCAAAATTCAAGCTTCATCAAACAGGCAAAAGTATACATGGATAGGGCGGGGGATCTGCTCCATGGATTCTTGAGAATACATTTCAAGGTGAAGGCACAAGGGGGTAGGGCACTGATTGGAAGGAGAGGGAAACAAGGGAGGGGGAAACAAGCACATATGGGGAGAAGGGGACAGTGCAGAACAGGGGGAGGGTAATTCAGGGAAGGGGCAGGGAAGGAGGAAAAGAAGAGGGGGAAGAGGGTAATTGAGGAGTGGGGCAGGGCCATGTCTCAAGGGCAGGTGCAGGAGGGAGCGGTGAGGTCATGGAGAAGAGAGGAGAGAGAGCATTTGGAAGAGGAGGAGTGAATGGTTGGGGGAGAGAGTTCCAAAGTTTAGGAAAGTGAAAGGAGAAGCCAGCCTGACCAGTGAGGGATTTCTGAGAGGGGAGTGCAAAGGAGCGATAACTAGAGTTACGAAGGGTGTATGAGGAGGGCGGTTGGGGGGAGAGAGGTGAGGTGAGAGGGGAGAGGGGCCGGCCAGAATTTAACGCTAAAGGAGGCACAGTGGGTTAGGCGACAAGCTTCCAGGGAGGGAAGGGAGAGGGAGAAGTATAAGGAGCAGTGGTGAATGCAAGGTGGACAGTCCAAGGCAGTGCGACAGAAGGAGTGAAGGGGGCGAGGGTCCAGTATGGCAAGGGTGGACTTTGGTGCACACAGTGTCACCATAATCGAAAATGGGGAGAATCATTTTTGTGGTGATATCTCAGCGAGCAGGAAGAGGGATACATCTTTTGTTCCTATAAAGCACACCAAGTTTAGGGTGGAGTTTTTTATGTATGGCATCCACATGCTGCGAAAAGTCAAGGTGCTGGGCTAGCCAGACCCCAAGGTACTTAAATGAGGGTACATCATCAATTGTGACCCCATCTACGGTATGAAAAGAGGGGGAGGGAGGGAGCATGGAGTCTCTGCTTAGTGCCAAAGGTCATTGAGACCATTTTCTTGGCATTTAAGGATTGATGATTAGTTCGGAACCAGTGCTGAACATTGTTGAAATCATGTTGAAGCCTGGCCGTCAGCTCAGAAGGAGAGGAAGCAGAGGCAAATAGGACTGTGTCGTGTTCGTACATATGGATGGATGCAGATGAGTAGGCAGAGGGGAGGTCATTTAAGAATATTGAGAAAAGTAGTGGGCCAAGGATGGAACCTCGGGGGACACTAGAGCTGATAGGAAGTGGTGGTGGAGGGTAAGGACATATCAGTTTCTTTTTTTTTTATTGGGCAAAGCAGGTGCCAGATGACAGAAAAATAGCAGGTTCAGCTCTTGCATAGATAAGTCTCTATCAAGTAGAAACATTTTTCAAGCTTTTCTAAGATATTCTCACAGAATCAATCACTGTTGTGGAGTCATGTCCACCCAATAGTCTACGACATTTTCCCTCGCAGGACTCATCAATTTCTAACTGATTAAGATCTACCCTCTAGGTAGGAGCAAAACCAGTTAGTTGTGGAGTCTGAGAGACCTGCTCACTTGAGCTTGTCAAGGAAGAGAGGATGGGAAATTAGTGCTGAAGGCTTTTGCCAAGTCGACAAAGATGGCTGAGGTGAGGAGGCTCTAGTCCATGCATGTGAGAATGGAATCAGTAAGCCGGAGGAGGGAGGAGGTGATGGAGTGGTGTTTGCGGAAGCCAGCCTGGAAGGGGGTGAAAAAAGAGGAGGAATCAAAGAAGGGGGACAGTTGAGACAGCACTATGTGTTCCTGGAGTTTAGCTAAGGTAGGGAGCAGGGAGATAGGGCGGAAGTTGCCAGGGGTGGAGGTGTCGCCTCCTTTAGGAAGGGGAATAACAGTGGCATGCTTCCAGAAGTCAATGACAGAAGCAAAAGAGAAGGAGAGGTTGGGAAGAATGGAGATAGGAAAGGCAGTGGAAGGGGCAGAGAGGTGTAGGAATTTGGGGTTGAATCCATCAGAGCTCCTACCTTTCAGGGGGTTGATAGCCAAGAGGGCATTGAGAGAAGCAGCAGGAGTGACAGAAAAGAAGGAGAAAGAGTGCAATGAAGGGGTGGGAAGGGGGGGAGGTGAGGGGTAAGGAGAGAATGGCGGAAGCACAGGAGATGAAAAAGGACTTGAACTTGGAGTTAGTGGAAAGAGGGTCAGAAAGGAATGCATCTCCCACCTTGAGGACTGAGTTGGGGGGGAGAAGAGGGCATGGATAACCTTCCAGAACTTGGAGGAAGGGCCAAGGTTGTTCTGTAAGGAGGAGGGAAAAGTACTCCACCTTAGCAAACTTGGTGGCTCTGGTGCAAGCATTCCACAGGGCTCTGTACCTGTTAAAGGAAAATTGTCATAACCCCCTTTGCCAATTACTAGGGCTACAGAAATGCCCAATTAGCTCAACCTTTATGTTTTTTTTTTTTAAGTTTGCAGCTAACCTTTGGTATTTAATGTGATCCTTTTCTTGCCTGGATGGTGGTTCCATGTGCTGTCCTGGAAGCGCCATTTCGAAAGTGCCACTGCACCGGAAGGCTGAGCTTGACCTTGTGATCTTAGTTCTCTTCCTGGTGTGTGCCGGAATGCTCGGTCATGACGAGTAGGGCACATTTTCACGAAGGAAAAAGAAAAATTGTGCCTTGTAGTAGTCTTTGAGCTGCACCTTTAGAAGCAAACCCTGTTGAAAATGGAGCAGTCCAACCTATTTAATTTTGTTATTGAAAGATGCAGCTCTGAGTTTGGCCATGCGCAGTAGCACTACAACTAGTATGATCAATGACTTGAAATATATTGTAGATCGGGCAGATAAGAACAGGATACAGTTCAGTCTAGATAAATGTGTAATAATGCATTGTGGCAGAAACAACCCTAAGCAATAATACTTGATTCATGGTAAATATCTTTTAGAAGTAGACAAATTTAAGGATTATGGAGTGACAGTAAGCAGCAACATGAAAAGTAGTAATCACTGTAGACAAGTGGTCAAGAGAGTAAACCGTTTGACAAACTGTGTCAGGAGAAGCTTTTCAAATAAAATGAAACAAGTATGGAAACAACATGGAGGCAGTATAGTGCAGTGGTTTAAGGCTCTGCGCTGCAAACCTGAAGACCTGGGTTTGAATCCCACAGCCCCCACTTGCATACTGTGTGACCCTGAGCAACTCACTTACCACATATACTCCCATATAAGACAAGATTTTTTGATCAAATTTTAATGCGCACATCATGGGTCTCGGCTTATACGCGGGTCAAATTGTACTCGTCAATATTTCAGTTAGGGATCCCATCAAATGCAGTTTACGATCACACCCCCAATTGCCACTGCCCAGTAATCAATAAAACTAACACAATACAGTGTACCATCACACTCGATGCCAAAATGAACACTGGCACTAAGAGAAAATGGAGCTCTCATGATGCAGCTTTTAAACTGCGTGTAGTTGAATATGTTGAGAGCTACAATAACTCTGCTGCAGCCAGGCGCTTCTCTGTTAATGAAAAGCAAGTGCGGGACTGGCAAAAACAAAAAGAGGCATTAGGTGATATGCCTAAAACAAAGAAAGCATGCCGTGGTGACAGACTTGCTTTTAGTCAGCTGGAGTCCGATCTGAATGAATGGGTTCTGGCATGCCACCAGAGCAGCTACATCATTACCCGCTTGGCCATCTGAATGCAGGCGCTAAGGATGTTCTCGGGCAGGAGCTGTAACAAAAGCTGGCAAGAAACCTGACCTGAATATAGTGTGCCAGCGGATCATGGAAGCCTGGGACTCAATCCCTGTTGATATAGTCCACAGATCGTTTCTTAAATGCGGTATCAGCAATGCCATGGATGGGACAGAAGACAATGCCTGTTTGAGGATGCACAGGGAGACATTGCTACTGAGGCACCGTAACAGGAACAGGAGGAGCTGGAGGAACATGGCGACTACACTGACGACCTCCTAACTGATCAGTTCCTGTCCTAAAATCTACAGTCACTCGGTATCGCTGGCATTTCGGACATTGAGGAAGAGGAGGAAATGGATGAGTGAGGCAGTCATCAATGAATGCTGCTGGATTGTACTGACAGGACACGAATATGGACTTTAGATAAGTTCTCACATCTTTTTCACTTTACTTGCGTGCTGGTTGATTACTGTGAAGCACTGATGTAACGATGCACTTTTTTGCCGGCCTAGTGACGCTGAGGGTTGCGGCGCTGGACACCACACCTCTCGCCATGTCGGTGACCCGAGTTCAGGAGCGAGCTTGGGTGCCAGGGGGGTCAGCAGGGGAGGGATTGGATTGAGCACCCTGTGGGCTGCTCTCCTGTCCTGGGTGGAGGGTTTCGGGATGCCCGGGGCTCTGGCGGCCCCTGGTGGAGATCGGGGTGCTGCAGAAGAGCGGGTGGCACATGACAGCGTGTCCGATGCTGGCAGGGTTGCCATGCGCCAATCGTCCGGGGGGGGGGTGCACACACGGGGGCGGGGGGACAGAACAAGGAAAAGCCCGGCTCGCTGGGATAGGTGACGACACCTACCCTCCATGCTCAGCGCCGGGTTCGACTCTGCTAGATCTCATCACTCCTCCACCCGGGCCCTGCCTGCATGCCAGAGTCTGACTTGATAAGGGAGTCCAAAGGAAGAAGTCTGGCTACTCTCCCCGGGCGGGTCAAACCGGGGGTGCTGGCAGCAGGGGGGGGGGAGAGAAGGGCACAGACTGCAGAGAACCTCAGGCGGGCAGGCACAGGGAAATGTTTGCCTGAGAGAGTTCCCACGAGCTGCGACCGGAGGGATAAAGACTTAAAAAAAACAAAAACAAAAAAAAAAAGCACTTTTTTTGCATGCTGGTTGATCACTGTGAAGCACTGATTTAAATCACCGTAATGTGAATATTTTTCATATGTGTGATGAAATAAAATTGCATTTGGCTTATACGTGGGTCAGTGTACTTTTTGCTTTTAAAGTATGGCATTGGAGGTGTGGCTTATATGCAGATCGGCTTGTCCGCGAATATATACGGGAACTTCCTTGTGCTCCCAGGTCGCACCTGTAAACAAGCTTTAGCTTAGTGTGTCTCTCCTGGTTAAAAACAACAAAAAAAGTGATGTTACCATTATACAAATCTTACATTGGGCCATATCTGGACTACTGCTCTCAGTTTTGGAGCACAGGCCTTAAAAGGGACATAGATCTGCTTGAAAAAGCCCAACAACGGTACACAAAGCAAATCCCTACCCTAAGAAACAAAACTTATAAAATGAGACTTGGGGCATTAAGCCTGTGGTCGCTTAGCCTCAGGAAAAGCAGAGGAGACTTGCTTTGTCTCCAGAAAATACTGGAGGATGAGGTATTTTCATAAGAATTGGGGATCTCATACAAAGAGCAGGTACATACATAACTTGAGGACTCACGTCAGGCAAATATTAACATATACACCCAGGACAAATATGAGGAAATGTGCTTTCCTGCCAAGGACAATAAGAATATGGAGTCAATTGCCATCAGATATTGTACATGAATCCTCTAGTGTTGGTTTAAAAGCCAAATTGGACACTTATCTATATGAGCGCAGCTTCTGTAGTTGCATCCACTGAGTAGTGGGGGACAGTATCTATGGGCATTTTGCCTTCTGCTCTCCTATTTCCACAGTATGATCCACTGTACTTTCCTGGGCCGTGCCTGAAAATAGACATTTACTATGTCTAGCGAGGAAGGAAGGAAGGAAGGAACGAATGAACTAACTAACTGATGGGGTGAAGGTTTTGTTAAACATTTATTACAGGAACAAGCAAAGTAGGGCCGGTCAGTTGACAGAAGAAATAGAAGCAGGGTTCATGGAGCATGGTTTGCTTAAGTAACAAAAGTCTTAGAAATTAAATGAGTGAGCTTCAGGCAATGGCAGAAGACGGCAACCCTGGTGTAATGGCAGTGATGGAAACATAGGCCACCATTCAACAATGACTGGGACCTCAGTGTCTCAAGCTACGTATTATTCAGAAGAGAAAGGGTCAAGGGAAGGGTAGGGATTGCAATATGCTTCAGGGAAGGTATCAGAGTGATGGAGGATAAGGCGACGGAGGTTGGGGGCACCGTAGAATCATTATGGACACAGTTTACAGTGGATTGGGGAAGGGTTTTCCTCTTGGGAATGATTTGCTGGCCCCTAATCAGACAGAAGAGGTGGACAGGGCTTTAGATGAAGAGATCAGGGTTGCAATAGCTGGAGAGAAAGTAGGTCTGTTAGGAAACAGCAACATACTAGCTGACTGGTACATCCCAGTTTCACATTACACCAGAAATCAGACATTGGTAGACACCTTCCAGGCCTGCTTCCTGACTAAACTAGTGGAGGAACAGACTAGGGATGGGACCGTTTTTGACCTAGTTCTGACAAACCAAGACAGCATTTGGAGGGTTAACAATGGAAGAGCCACTAGGGTCTAATGACCACAACATAGTGTGGTTTGACATAGCCCTGAAATCACAGAGGCAGTTGACCTGGACAGTGGCCCTGGACTTTAGGAGGGTTGACTGCGGGAGGATGGAGCAGAAGCTAAGGGAGAGGTTTATGGGGTACAAATAGATGGGGCAGAGAGCGAGTAGTTGCATTTCAAAGAAAGGATTGTAGCTGTGACTAATGCTTGTTTCAGACAAGTGGGCATGTGAAATAGCCATGAAAGGTGTATGGGTTTTCCAGGGTGGTTAGGGTAGCAACGAGGGCAATAAAAGCTGCCTTCAAAGTGTGTAAGGCCAAACAGATGGAGCAAGCAGGGAGCTCTGACCTGTCCGTACAGAGAAAGCTAGTAAGGCAGTGCAGAGGGCCAAGGCAGAGGTAAAACTGAAGGTTGCAGAAGGGGTGAGAGAAAATGACAAGGTCTTTGATAAGTGTGTCAGAAAAGGAGGAAGAACATGGGTGGAATTCAGAGACTGAGAAAGGGTGAGGCATGGGTGGAGGAGATGGGCAGAAAGCAGATATTCTAAATGAATACTTCTGTTTGGTCTAAATAATTGAGGAAGGAGGGCCACTGCCTGAGTGCAGCATCCAGGAAGGGCAGGAAACAAATATGGAAGTGGTTAGCATCACAGAGGAAAAGGTGCTTAAAGGGATGAAGGTTTTGTAGGTGGGTAAGTCCCCAGGACCAGATGGTTTTTACCAGTGGGTAGTCAGGAAGCTGGGCAGGCTCTGGCAGCTCCCCTGGCAGACTTAATTGCTCGATTGAGACTGGTATAGTTCCGAGGGACTGAAGAGTAGAAGACATTTACTTGCACAAGAGAGGGGACAGGGGAAGGGGACCCAGGTAGTTACAGTTAGTCTAGCTTCTATTTTTTGGAAGCTCCTAGAGACCAAATCCAAGAGTAGCTGGTCGACTACCTAAAGTAACATGGACTCCAGGACAACAAGCAGCATGGCTTTGTGAGGGGGAGGTGCTGTCTGATTAACCTCGTGGATTTCTTCAACCCTCTTTTACAGGCACTGGATAAGGTGCAAGCATTGGACATTCTTTACCTGAACTTTATCAAGGCCATTGACTCTGTACCCCACATGAGGCTGACAAAGAGATTAGGGGACTTAGGGGTTGGGGAGAAAGTCACAAGAATGGTGGGGAATTGGCTAGGGAGGAGAACCCAAAGGATGACACTAAATGGTACAAACTCTGTGGTCAGGGGGTTGTGGGTGGGGTCCCATAGTGGTGGATCTTGGGCTCGGTCTTGTCAATGTGTTCATTTGCAAAGTTGGAGAAGGGATCCAGGGCAAGATGTCTGTTTGCAGATAATACAAAGATGTGGCAGGGTGGATAGTGAGGAAGGTATCAAAAAGAGACCTGAGTAAATTGGAAAGATGGTCCAAGGTTTGGCAACTGAAATTCTTTTTTTTTTTTAAATCTCTCTTTATTCACCTATCCCCAGCCTGCCACCCCCGACCCATCGGGGAAACATGGCAGACATCCCACTGCCTGCCACCCTATCCAGAACGGATCCCCAGAACCCATGGAGCTGTGGTTTTACCTCCCCCCAGGTGGGGATGAGGTGGGGGTGCTGACACCCCGAAACTTATGTTGCATCGGTCTGGGTCTGCCGGGCGGGTGCAGGCACATCGTGGTCATGTCTTCTGGCTCCCCATCTCCCTGGCGGTGGCAGGCTGTTTTCTCTTTTTCTCCCTTCCCTACAGCGTGCAACCCCCAACATCATGGCACAAGGCACCGACGTCCACGCTGTGCAGCAGCCGCCCATCCCCTACACTGGAGGTTGCAGTACTCCGAGCCTCTGCTCTGAGTCAGGCAAGTGCACAGGCATCAGCCTCTTCCCTCCCCAGAGAAGGCGAGCTGTTGTGGGATGCTCAAGCCTGTCTCTCCCCTGCCGACCCAGCAGCGACCCGAGTTTGCTTCCGAACCCACGTCACTGGCGAGGTGTGGCATCCAGCGCTTCAACCCTCAGTGCCACCGGGCCAGCCGGCAACTGAAATTCAGTGCCAAAAGTGTAATGTCATGCACTTAGAGAGGGGGACTCAAAGGATTGAATATTAGATGGAGGCAGTATGGTTGGAACACACCTCAGAAGGGAAGGATCTGAAGGTTATAATTCTTGACAGCCTCAAGCCCTTAGCCCGGTGTAACAAGGCATATGGGAAAGCTAGCAGGATGCTGGGGTGCATAGGTGGGGCCTTTTCAAACAGGCAGAAGGAGGTGTACAGATCCTTTGTGAAGATGTGCCTTCAGTACTGTGTGCAGTTCTTGAACCGTCACCTAAAAAAGGACGAGGACCACCTGGAGTCAGTCCAAAGGACAGCAACTAAAATGATTCATGGCCAATAGAGTAGGACTTGTGAGGGGAGTCTGGCTAACTTCAGTATGTATTCATTGGAGGCCAGAAGAGAGGGAGGCATGAGTTGAACCTTCAAGTACCTGAACGGTTTAAATGGGGTGGACAGCCAGCAACCATTTAAACACAGCAAGGGGTCAACTGTAGCACAAGGGGCCACTACTGTAAGCTGGATGGGGGAAATTTAGGAGGGACGTGAGGAATCCTCTGCTGCTGGAGTAGATCATTGTTAACACTTAAGCAAGCTTTGAGAGTGGGTGGGATACACATATGAGACTTTTTGGGGAAGCTTATTGAGAAGGTGGTGATTGACCAACGGGTTGAGTGTCTGGAGAGTTTGTCCATCTACGAACCTCTCCAGTTGGGTTTTCTGCCCTGGCACACCACTGAGATGGCTTTAGTCAGGGTGGCACATGATCTCTTCATGGTGAGGGATTGAGGGCACTGTACTATCTTGGTGCTCTTGGACCTATCTTCAGCGTTTGACATGATGGATCATGGGGTGCTTCTGGATGATCTTCGGAACTATGCGGGTGTTACTGACACCCTTATGTGTTAGTTTAGCTCATATTTAACCAGACGATCACAGTGTTTAGTCCTTGGGAACTTTTCCTCTGGATTTTTCACACTGCCTTGTGGCGTTCCGCAGGGTTCAATTTTAGCTCCTCTGTTCTCTGTGTATATGCTGCCGCTGAGAGAGAGAGAGAGAGAGAGATCATTAGGTGGTACAATGTAGGGTTTTACTGCTATGCGGATGATACCTACCGGTACCTGCCTTGTGCCCCAGGTGACCTGTCCTCCTCAGATATGCTAAGCTGTTGTTTGGCTGAGATCAACAATTGGATGTCTGCTAACTGGCTATGTCTCAGCCCCGGCAAGACAGAGGTTTTGATGATCAAGCTGGGTCATGGGGGCATCTTCGATGATGGGAGGTTGCCCCCCTCAGTAGTTGGTGGGTGCCCCCTGTCAGTGATTAGTGTGGTTAAGGATCTTAGCATTTTTCTTGACGACCGTCTGTCTTACCCTCGAACAACATATGTCATTGGTCGAGCCAGGTTTCCCATCTCTGGAATATCGCCAGGATTCATCCGTTCTTGATGCCTGCTGACCTGGCTGTGGTCATCCATGCCTTTGTTACCAGCAGACTTAATTACTTTAATGCCCTTTACCTAGGGCTGTCTGGAGGTGTGATGCGTTGACTGCAGCTAGTGCAGAATGCTGCTGCTAGAATGTTCTGCATGCTCTGCACTGGCTGCCTATGAGTTTTCGCATCACCTTCAAGATATGCTTGTTAACTTACAAGGCCCTACGTGGTTCGGGACCTGACTACCTTAAAGAGCTCCTGGTTCAAACAACATGAAGTCTTGCTATATTATGACAATTGCAGTTTGTCCCACCATTAGAACTGCTCCGGAGGTGAAAGAGTTAACTCCCATTCTAAGAATGGAACTTGGAGCGCGACTCGGTTAGAGAAGCTCTGTCTGGGTTATTTCAAACCCAAACTGTCAGATTCTTTACTCCGCCTCACTGAACAGTCGCTCCGAATTTCTCCTACTGCTCGGTTCATTTCTCGGTTTAAACAGTGTT
Organism: Neoceratodus forsteri; assembly: GCA_016271365.2. Classification (NCBI taxonomy): domain Eukaryota; kingdom Metazoa; phylum Chordata; order Ceratodontiformes; family Ceratodontidae; genus Neoceratodus; species Neoceratodus forsteri. The sequence continues at coordinate 179,813,972 of CM057456.1, forward strand.
TTCTCGGTTCAAATCAACCGAGAATATTATTATTTTAACATAAAACCGATCGGTTCAAGCTCTGTCTGTGGTATCGTAAGTAATTACAGTTTATTTTCTGTGTGGAACTTGTAAATGTTATCGGTTCGGTTTGAACCGATCAGCTTATTTTAAAACTTGAATTTCAAGGTTTTAGAGTGCGGTTCCGGTTCTTATCGGTTCTAAAAAGCGGATTGCATTACGGTTTTCCAAGACCCGTATTCACGAGTTAGGAACAGATAAGGGTGTCTTGCCTGGCACTGCCGTTTAAAGGGCAAGTTTTTGGTTAGGCTGGCATTATGTCTAGAAACCAAAAGAAAAACCGGGCCCACTGGGTTTCAACACTGTGATGTCTGTGGGGAAGTCTTTGCCAAGGCTGACCCACACACCACATGTGTATATTGTCTGAGGTTTGACCACCTCAATTCAGACTGCCAGATTTGTAAAAATTTCCTGCAGCCACCCTGGATAAGAGTTGGCAGGCTCAGGGGCAGAGCCAAAAGTCCGCTGACCCGGATGGCCAGCCGGTTTGGTGTAACCCGGACGGAGGAGTCTCCCTCTGACCAGGCGAGACTTCCTTGGGCAAGCGTAAAGCTGCCTCGGAGGGCCAGTTCCAGTAAAGCAAGAAAATCAGCAGGTGTGGAGCCCAAAATTTCTTCTCCAACTGCTGCAGAGATAGCAAGAGCTATTCAGATTGTCCAGTCACTTTCTCCGGTTCCGTCCGAACCGCCACTGTCTGGTAAAGGTCGGTTCGTCGGTTCCACGGTTCAGGAATATGATGTTGAAGAGTTTATGAACCAGAGGAGGGGGAGGATGATTATGAACAGTATGAATGTGACTTGGAGGGTCTGGGTGTGCCCATTGAACCGGACATCTCCCCAGACAGACCTTTTGAATCTCCCCCTTCGCTTTCTGAGTCCCCCTCTCACTTTATGTTTTACAAAAAAGTTGCTGAAACCCTCCAGCTCCCATTGGAGGAAGCTGTGGATGAGCAAGAGGCTCCATTAACTACATCTGCCTTACCTACACCTCCTCCCGTGCCCAACTCTGTAATTACCCCACGCACAGACCTCCTGCCTTTACCTCTAAGCCTACTCTTAGTGTCCACTAGGAGTCACTATTGTGCTCTCCTTTTTGGACCCAAACGTACCCTGCTTTCTGAGCCCAGTGCGGGGGACACAGCCCTCACCCAGGCCCCTTTTCCAACTGCCCTGAGTTGGTCTTGAACCTGGTACCCTGCTCACCAGAGTCCGTGTCACTACCACTAATCCACAAAGTGGCACCCACACTTGGTGAAGGAATCTAGACTGCATCAACCTACTACCCTACTGCTACGCTAGCAATTATGTTAGCACCTCTTTCTAAAATGCCTCCCTCTCATCCTTTCCTGACACCACTGTCCCTGTACCTGATACCCCTCAGGCGCTCTGGCACCCTCCTGCTCTTGTTCCAGAGCTTATTCAATCCACCCTCGCTCATCATCTGCCCCAGTGTACAGCACCCTCCCCTAGCCGTCTCCCTACTAATTCCTCAGGCACTCGCTGGAGGCTTATTGCCCTCACTTCTCAGCCTGGAAAACCCTGCCACCCCTGTGTTCAGAAACTCCCTCATCCCCGACATACCTGTGAAAGCTAGCCCTATACCGTCCCTGGCCAGGGCTGTGGTTATTTTACTACTCTTGACAGGCAGTATACATCGAACCCAGGCCCTGCCCACCGTAGCTCACCAGTAGGTCACCGGGCTCTGCATAGCCTCTATGAACCTATGCAGCCTGCTGAAAAATTTGACTCTTTACAATGTTGGATCACTTTACACAGGCCAGATGTCATTGCACTGGTGGAAACCTGGCTACAAAAATCCACCCCAGACTCCTTTGTCTCCATTCCAGGCTACTCCCTTTACCGGGAGGATCGGGTAGGTAGACGAGGGGGTGGTTGTGTGATCTATGCTAGGGACTCTCTCACTGGACTGACACTCCGTGCCCCTGCTCTCCCATATGGGGCGCAGGCCCTAACCCTCAAACTGACTCCTGACCCCTCCAGGGGCCCCCTATATCTCACCACTGCCTACCTTCCCCAAAACCAAACCCTGGCGCTGGTTCCATTAACTGATTATCTCTCAACCCTACCTCATTCAGCTGACCAAATCCTCGTGGGTGACCTGAATGTTAACTGGCTCAACCCGTCTGCCGCCACCACCCGTGACTCCTTAGGCCTTAGACATGTCCCAACTAGTTTCCCAACCACCGAGTTAACTTAAGAAAGGTACCAGCACCTTACTAGGCGTTGTCATCCTAACCCGTCCCAACAAATCCATGATACCCAGGTCCTTCCTGATTCCCTTAGTGACCACTCCCTATCCTTTTCCGCTGGGCAGCCACCATCCCAAACCCATGGTCTTCCCAACTCTATGTCGAGCGCTTCAGACCGGGTGGACTAAAAGCCCTTAAGCTACATCTAGCCCAAATTAACTGGTCCCCATTCACTATGCCCCTGATATTGATACTGCCTTACCTACTTCTACTTGAGCCTTCAACAAAGCCTGTGACATCTTACGCACCCGTACGGCTGTCTGAGACAAAGTTAAATAATGCCCTTGGAGTTACTGACCTTGTTGCAACTGCTCAGACACAGGGATGACCTTTGGCACCTGGCCTCCAATTCTGGCCGGTTGGCTGACAGACAGGCATACAATGCCGCAAGAAACAAATGCACCTGGGCCATCAGGAACGGCGGATCACTATCAGGCCGTGCTCACCACCTCTTGGGGAATCGAGAAATTTCTGGGACAACATTAAACAGCTAAATGGAGTGTCGCTCCCGCCCCTCTGATCACTATTGAAGGCTCTGTCTCCACTGACCCTGCCCACATTGCCAATCTCCTCAACTCATCTTTCACAGACCTTAGTTCTGTCCTCCCTTGTGATTTCTTTGATCCTCCTTCTTCCTTACCTGCCCTAGACACTCGCTATCCTAGCTTCCACTTACACAGGGTCACTGCCCAGGAAGTCAGGCCACACCTGATTAAAGCGCTACAGAGCAGTAGTACTGGCAGTGATTCTCTGGACCCCTGTATTCTCCGCCGGGTTCTGGATCAGGTCTTTGCCCCTCTAACTAGCCTGTTCAATAAGTCCCTCTGCCTGGGGCAGTTCCCCTCAGCATGGAAAATTGCCACAGTTACACCCATTCACAAAGGAGGTGACAAGTCATCTGCTGGAATTACGGCCCATCTCCATTCTCCCACCCTCTCAAAGCCCTAGAAAAACTGGTGGCTACCCAAATCACGGATTACATAACCAAATACAACATCCTCTGCCATGAGCAACATGGTTTCCGGGCAGGGCACAGTACCGGCACAGCCCTAATTGAGTTTTCAAATTTTCTTCATTCCTCCCTGGACTCTATGGCCCTCCTTGTGCTGGTGTTATTGACCTCTCTAAGGCTTTTGACACGGTCTCCCACCCCTACTGCTGAAACCCTCAGCCACTCCGGTTTGCCCTGGTCCAGTCTCCTGGTGCTCCAGCTATCTGTCTGCCCGCTCCCAACGTGTTAAAATTAATATGACCCTCTCCGATACATACCTATCCGCTCAGGTGTCCCCCAGGGCTCCATCCTTGGTCCTCTTCTCTTCTCTCTATATCTCAACACCCTCCCCAAAGCCTGTTCTGGTAAAATCCTGCTGTATGCAGATGGCGCCGTCATTTTCGCCATACGAAACCCCAACTCCCTACAAGACTCCTTGCAACAAGCCTTTGGTGATGCGAAGCCTGGTTCAAAGAGCACAGACTTGTACTCAATCTAAAAAAAAACAAAGTAATGCTCTTTGCCCATCCCCAAAACAAATCCAGAAATTTCCCACTCCACATCCTCCCTGGCTCCAAGAATCCTCTTGATCTAGTCCGCCTGTACAAATACCTTGGGGTCTTCTTTGACTCAGCACTCACATTCCATGACCACATAGATAATCTAGCCTCTGCCACGAACACGCGGCTAGGCATCCTTTACCGCTATAAGCACTGCCTCCTCCCCAATGCCCTCGACTTGCAGTCACCTCATCAATACTGTCCCTTGTAGACTATGGCTTGCCTGTGTGTAGGTGCTGCAGACCGACCGCCCCTCAATAAAATTCGCCTCACCTTGAATAAGGCCTGTAGATTAATCACAGGTGCCCCTAGGCTCACACACACACCTGCGGACTATATGATATGGCCAGGCTACTTAACCTGGACGAACGGCTCAGATTCCAAACCTGCCTCATTACAAAAAAAACCCTCCTTGGACTATCCCCACCTGGTCTGACAACCTCTATCCACCTTGCACAACCCTTAGTCAATACTCATAACACCTCTAAGGCCACCCTCCTTGTCCCTAGGCTCAGGACCACACATGGGCTAAGGTCCTTCTGCTACAGAGCTCCCTCCTGGTACAACACTCTCCACACCTCCATCACTGACACCCGTACAATCTCCCATTTCAAAATCTCACTCCGGAATCATCTCTTTAGCATGCGTAGCTGTTCCTGCCCTAGGTGATCCAGTTCGAAATGCCCTGACAAAGCTCTCTGAGTGGCTCTCCTATACTGACTGATAAAACTGTGATTACCATTCCTGTAACACTTAAATTGTAACTAAGTTATAACTGCCTGTTCTACCAAAACTGTAACCTCAGAGATGTATGCTGTAACCACAATATTGTAACTATATGTTGTACTGTGTTTGTCCTCTTTGTCCTCTTTGTGATGAGGTACCTTTGGAAATGAGCCTCTGGCTCAAAGGTTGTAAACCGATGTATAAATAAATAAATTAAATAAATAAATAAAGAGAAACCTGATTTTGTAGAAATGATGGACATTCCAGAGTCTAGGAGGTTGTCTATTCCCCTGCATAAATCATTTCGGAAACAAACAATAAAAATTTTAAAAACTCCTAATTCTGTGCCTCCTGTGGACAAAAAGATGGACAGGAGGTACACTCTGTCAGGTCCTGATACAGAATTCCTTTCACAGCAATGCAGTCACGTTGGTGTGGTTCAGGCTGCAGCCTGTGATAAAGCTAATATTCCCTTGGCTTCACATCCTCCTGACAAGGATTCCAGGAAGATTGATGCCATGGCTAAAAACAATACATGCAGCGTCCTTGGGACTCAGGCAAGCAAATTACATGGCTTATGTAGCAAGGTATCAAAAATCTAGATGGGACACTGTCATGGCTTTGGCCAAACAGGCCTCTGGCCAGCTTGCTAATGAGCTGGAACAGGTGGCTGCTGATGGTATTGAGGCATCTAAGGTGCAGTTTCATGCTGCTGTGGATTTTAATGATGTATCCTCTAAAGTCATGGCTACGTCTGTAGCTTTTCGTAAGTTGGCCTGGCTCAGGTGTACTAGCTTGTCACAGGATACCCAGACTAAGGCTATGGATTTTCCTGTGGTTGGAAATTCTCTGTTTGGGGAGCAGACAGAGAATTATATGAAGAAAATGGATGAATATAGGACTACCTATAAGAGTGCTCAGGCTAAGGAGCGGCAAGTCACTCCTCAGAGGCAGACCCCGGGGTAGAGGTAGGCCTTTTCACAGGCCTTTTTACCAAACCCAGGCCTCCTCTGCTTATGCTCAGAGGGGTTCTTCAGAGGGAGAGGCAGGCGGGTGTGGGCAGGCCTGCTCCCACCCTCAGCCTAAAAGCACCTGCCAAACAGACACCCTGATGGGGTGCCCAGGGCCGATTCTCCTTACCTGTAGGGGCAGGTTGGCTTAACTCGTTCAGAACTGGGTGTCTCTAACTTCAGACAAGTGGGTCCTGGAAGTAGTAAGCCAGGGTCTGGTTCTCAGCTTCAAAAGTTCCCAAAGATGAGAATCAGATCTTTCCACCTGCAAACTCTTTAGAGACCTTTACTTTAGAAACAAGTCTCAACCCTCCTGGCTCTCAGAGCTGTAGAAAGGGTTTCTCCCCTACACCAGGGCAAGGGTCTGTACTCCAGATATTTCCTTACCCCAAAAAAGTCAGGAGAATGGCGGCCCATTTTAGAGCTGAGATATCTGAACAAACACCTGTTGAAACCAAAGTTCAGAATGGTAACTCTGGCAAAGATTTTACCCTCTCTAAGGCCAGGGGACTGGCTAGCCTCCCTGGACCTCAAGGATGCCTATTTTCACGTCCTAATCAGAAGCTCCCACCGAAAGTACCTCAGATTCGAGCTGCCCTCAGGTCACTACCAGTTCAGAGCAATGCCCTTCGGCCTCACCTCTGCCCCAAGGGTATTCACAAAATGTCTGGCAGTAGCAGTTGCTTATTTAAGAAGGCAAAGGATTGCTGTCTTTCCCTATCTGGACGACTGGCTCATTGTAGGCCAGTCCCAGAACAGGTAAAATCTCACCTGCAAGTTACCCAGCAGCTGCTCACCTCCCTGGGCTTCTTGCTCAATCTTCCAAAGTCAGTTCTGGAACCAGTTCAGGTGCTCACCTTCATAGGTGCAGAATTGGACACAAAGCAGGCAGAGCCTTCCTACCTTAGAGAGGGTAAGGAACTTGGTGGCTCTGGCCTCCTCCTCACTCTGCAGGTCTCTCGACCAGCAAGACACTTTTGCAGCTCCTGGGGCACATGGCTGCATCCACAGCTGTAGTGCAGGAGCAAGATTTCAGATGAGGGACATTCAGTTTCACTTGAGAGCCTTTTGGTCTCAGAGAGAGACCCCCTTTCCAAGTTGGTCCCAGTGACCGAACCCTGATCCAGGCCCTCCAGTGGTGGCAGGATCAGAGCAATTTAAGACTGGGGTCCCCTTCATTCCTCTGTCTCCCTCCTTGACCCTCACTACAGACGCTTCCCTCCTGGGTGGGGAGCCCACATGGGCGACCTCTCCACTCAGAGTGTGGTCCCCTCAGGAATCTCTGCTCCACATCAATTTGCTGGAACTCAGAGCTGTCTTTTAGCACTTCAAGTGTTTTCTGTGTCTGTTCAGAACAAAGTGGTACAAGTCAGAACAGACAACACCACAACAATGTGGTACATCAACAAGCAGGGGGCACTCGGTCTTGGCCTTGTGCACCGAGACAATGAAGTTGTGGTCTCTGGCCTATTCCCTGGACACTTCCCTCATAGCAGTTCACCTTCCAGGAAAGGACAATGTCCTAGCAGATGCTCTCAGCAGGATTTCCCAGGGCCATCACGAATGGTCTCTGGATCCTCAAGTACTGGGGATAGTTTTTGCCAGATTGGGCACCCCTCAGATAGATCTTTTTGCAGCCCCAGACAATCACCAACTTCCACTGTTCTGTTGCAGACCCCCAGTGTTGGGCTCAGTTCCCCTGGATGCCTTTCTTCTAGATTGGGAAGGGAAGTTTCTTTATGCCTTTCCCCTCTTCTCTCTCCTATTCAAGGTGCTAGTCAAAATCAGATCCCAGCCTTGCAGGGTGATTCTGATTGCCCCAGATTGAGGCCAGACAGCCCCTGGTACCCCTCCTTCTGTCCCTAGCAGTCCACCTTCCCTGTGTCTCCCAGGAATCACAACCTGTTAACCTGTGCCCAGGGAGAGTTTGGTATCAAACCTCAAATCCCTCAACCTCAAGGCCTGGCTCTTGAGGATTAAATTCTGACCTACACCTTTCTCAGGGTGTTCTTGAAATCCTAAAGCTTCTAGGAAGCCTTCCACTAGAAGCTACTTATAATTCTAAGTGGAAAAGGTTTTCCATTTGGTGTTCTGGAAACATATTTCCCGGAATCTGCTGATTTGCCCATTGTTTTGGACTATGGTCCATCTTAATTCTTTGGGCCTGAGACCAGCTACCCTGAAAGTACATTTGGCAGCTGTCTCTGCTTTTGTGTCAACAGGAAAGCCCTCCTCTCTTTCCGCTCACCCTGTATTTTCCAAGTTTTTAAAGGATTACTTCATACTAATCCACCTTTTAGGATCCAGCCCCTGCCTGGGACCTTAATGTTTGCATTGCCCAGTTAATGCAACCCACTTTTGAACCTCTGTCTTCTGCAGAGCTTAAGTACTTAACTTGGAAAACTGTTTTCCTAGTGGTTATCACTTCTGCCAGGCGCATAAGTGAGGTTGCAAATATCGGTAGAAGCGACTTTATTTCTTTCCACAGGGATAAGGTAGTCCTCAGGACTAACAGGAAGTTTTGCCTAAGGTGGTTTCAGATTTCCATCTTAATCAATCTATCTCCCTTCCAGTGTTTTTCACTGAACATTCCTCCTCTGGCGAGAGGAGATTGCACAGTTTAGATGTTAAGAGGGCCTTAAGTTACTATATAGAACATACCAAGGGTCACAGGTTCGAATCCCTCCAACTTTTTCTCACTTATGGTGAGGTCGGAAAAGGGAGACCTGCCACTAAGAGATCAATTGCCAGGTGGATTGTCTCTTGTATCCAATTTTGTTATCAGAAACTGGGGAAAGTTCCCCCCTCTGGCCTGAGGGCTCATTCTACCAGAGGTACAGCCGCGTCTCTAGCTGCTGCCAGAGACATCCCTATCTTAGAGATATGTCAAGCAGCTACCTGGGAAACGGTACACACTTTCACCAAGCATTCCTCCCTGGATGTCCAGGCCAGGAGAGATGCTCGGTTTGGCACAACTGTGCTTCAGAGCCTATTCCCTAAGTAGGTTCTGTCCCTCCTCCATGGAGGTACTGCTGTGTAGTGTGCAATTGTCATAATATAGCAAGACTTCATGTTGTTTGAAGAAAAAATTACTCACCTTAGTAATGTTGTTTCTTCTAATGGAGTCTTGCTATATTATGACCTCCCCCCCAGCCTGCCCCTCTCAGAACTTCTACTTGGGTATGGGGTGGGCAGCCTAGTGTGGAGCTAGTTATGCCCATTATATGTTTCCACCCCTTCTTGGGGTTTTGGGGTGTGGTGTTTTATTTTATCTTATATTATTGCTTATATTATATTATTACTTCTGGTCCCTGACTTGAGTCTTTGTGTTGGGACCAGGAATATGTGTTAATAGTCAGGTAGCCAGTTGGCTAGTGTAGTTACAGCTTCACACAGACCTTAGTGAGTTTTGCTCGTAAAGATCTGACAGTTTGGGTTTGAAATAACCCAGACAGAGCTTCTCTAACCGAGCTCGCGCTCCAAGTTCCATTCTTAGAATGGGAGTTAACTCTTTCACCTCCGGAGCAGTTCTAATGGTGGGACAAACTGCAATTGTCATAATATAGCAAGACTCCATTAGAAGAAACAACGTTGCTAAGGTGAGTATTTTTTTCTTACGTACCGTCCTATCTATCCGTATGCTTTGCTGAGGCTGGCCTGCTGGTTGTACCCTCTTCTTGCCTCAAGAGATCTGGCAGTAGAACATTCAGCACAGTTGCACCATTGTTGTGGAACTCTCTTCCACTGTTTATCCATGCAACCAGCATGGTGGAGGCCTTTAAAGCCTCTTTAAAAAACATTCTCGTTTGGCTTTTAATTTTCTTTGAAGGTGCAATTTTATTTGTTGGGATGGTTTATTGAAATTTGGTCATTTTATTATATATGTTAATACGTCCCCCAGAGCCACTCAATGCTGTATCAGAGTGGTTTTGCGCGCCTTCGGCTGCAGCAAGAACAGCGAAGCAAAGCTGAGCTGTTCTGGCTCAAGCTGAAGGCAAGTTAAACCACTCTGATACAGGAATGAGTGGCAATGGGACATATTAATATATTATTAATCGAGAGTGATCAATGATATATTTAAAAAAACCTGTTCCTGGAACGTGCTCGTTTCTAGGGCATCTGCGCGTGAGACGCTCTTCACAGAATAAGAGTGTCTCAAATGCAGGAGAAAGGAGCGCTCTGATTGGTTGGGAGAGCTCCCTCGATCTATAATGTTTATACAGTGCTCTCAGCCCCTTGATGAGATTACTGGAGGAAGGGATTAGAGCAAATCTGGAAGAGGAGGTTAGTTCCAGTGGAACTATAGGATGATTGAGACACTAGAAGCTTAGTAAGTGCTAGACTAGTGAGGACCTAGGTTATGAACTGGGCAGACTGGATGGGCCATGAGTCTTTATCTGTCCTTAAACATCAATGTAAAGTATCTGTGTATCTATCAACTATTGCACAATTCATACAAACAGGTTGTTTTTTTAAGGCCGTCGGATGTCAGGATAGGCTTCTTGCAATTACTATAAATGAGGTTATGGAATCTAGAAGAGGCATTTTACCCCAGTACTACTGCAGTTACTTTGTGGGGACTACTTTAATACCTCACACAGCAACTGCAGTAGTCAGCAACAACAGCCACCTCTAGGCTACAAACACAACACAACACATCCCCAATTAAAAAAAAAATCATTTGTGCAGATTGTTCACAAATGATTTTTTGCAGACAGACTCCAGAGTTAACACCAGAAATTACTCCCTTAACCATGCATCACACTGGGCTACATCACAAACGCCACCCGCTCCTTTGCTTTGCCAGCTCTGCCACCTGCCAACCCTCCATTTCCTGTTCTGCTGCATCACATCCCCCAATCATCTGTCCCACTGGCCCACTGCCTTCCCAGCTCTGGCACTGCAACCCCTGATGCTGCAGGGTACTCTCCCTCCATCTCTCCCCCACACACACACACATATGACCGGGGAGGAGCAGCATCACAGCACAAGTGGCATTTCCTCCTGTCTCCCTCCGTATTGCATGCAACCACCTGGCTCAGAACACAGGGAACCGTAAATCCAAATTAGCCACTGACAGGAGACTGTGGGCCACAGCTCTCTGGTCTCCCTTCAGTAGGAGGGGGACAGACAACAAAGCCGTGATTGGTAACTGCAGCTCTCTGGTCCCCTTGCTAGGAGGGACACACAACAAAGTCACATTTGGCAGTTGCTCCTTCTGCCGGTGCCAGCTAGTACTCTCCAACCTGCATAACTTGGTCATTTTTAAAAAATTGTTTTGCCAAAATTTCAATGTGGCCTTTTTGGTACCCCACTTCATGAGCAATGGTTGTAAATGTATGCAAATCCATCCCAAAAGATGATTTCATGGTTGCTGCACAAAATCACCTTTTTGGGCAGCATTTGAAAATTTTCTCCACCCTTGTTCATGAGGTAAGGTCATAAGAAGGTATGTTGAAAATCTGGGGTAAAAATATATTTTTTTAAAAAGTTATGAGCATGCATTGAAATTTTACAGTGCACACTTATAATTGGTAGTATTTCATATTTTTTTTTTTTTTTTTTTTTTATACTTTATCTTTATACCCCCTTCTACTCCCAGAGCCCACTCCTTCCTTCCTCTCAACTTGCCCCCATTTCCGCCTCTGGTGGGATCTGCCCCTAGAGTGCTTCCGTCCCCTCCTGCACATTGGGGTCTGTCCCTCTTTTCCCGGTGGTCCTGGGATGGTACCGAGAGGCTATCATCTAGTGCTACCGGGAGGGAGTTCTCGTTTTCTTCCCTAGTTTCCCCATCCCTCTGAGGCGACCCACGCTGGGACATCGTCCTGAAGGCGGCGTGCTGGCGCGCAGCTCATCCTTCATGCGCGGCTGGCCTCCTCCCGGCTCCGACGAAGCGGGCCGCTCCGTCTCCTTGGTGATTGCTTCCACCGGCCCGTGAGTGGCGCGGATCGCGTGGCCGGTCATGGCTCCCACCCTGAGGAGGAGGCATCCGTTGGGACGTTCGATCCTCCCTCCCCCTGCCGACCCCCGGCAACCCGAGTCCGTTCCCGAACCCGGGTCGCTGGCGTAGCGCGAGGTGTGGCGTCTAGCGCCTCAACCCTCAGCGCCACCGGGCCGTCCAGTATTCCATATTTTAACCCCAACATTTCAACAGTCATTTTTTCACATAACCTCACGAATGTGACAGATGCCGTTTTTCAGATCCTGGGCAAAGTGTGTTTTCACACTTGTGTCATGAAATCACCTTTTGGACAGGATTTGAAAATGTTCTCCACTGTTCTTCATGAGGTGGTGTTCATAAGAGGGCTGGGTTGAAAATTTGGGATATATAGAATAGTGGATGGGTGAACATCCACAACAAGGCTGTGTTTCCATTGAGGGAGTTGATGACATCACAGAGACCTCGGGAGTGAAGCTCGGGGGTCTGGGTGATATCAACTGCCGAATAAGGAACACAGACTTAGATGTTCACCATCCACTATTTTAATATAGTATATGGGTTTTGTTTTACATTATTTTTTTTTCGTTACTTGCCATAGGCGCTGCTCCCGTTCCCTCTGGTGCTTTTGCTCGCGCCCGTTCCCGCTTATGCTCCGTCCTGCTTCTCAGTTTCTCCTCTGCACATCATTTGTTTTAAAATCGGGGAGAAAAAAGAAAGCAATTGTGTTTTAGAAAGGGGCCATGTGACTCCTCCGTGTCGATTCGACTTCTAAGTCGATGGCTCCGCTGCTCGGCGCTCGCTAAATCGTGCCGCCATGTTTTTTTTTTTTCTAAAGAGCGTCGTCTGAGCCAATCAGGCAGCAGGTCAAGGGTAAAAAGTTGTTGTACTATCGATGTGACGTCAGAACGATAGTACAACAACTTTTTTGACCTTTGAACTGTACTACAACAAGATTTCAGCAGTTGCTGAAATCCATTCTCAATAGGCAGCACCCATATACTATAAAAATATTAGAAACACAAAGTTATGATTGTATATTGAAACTTTTCAACTCACTCTCTTAACTTTGATAATTTTTAATATTTTGATCCCAAATTTTCAATGTAGCCATTTATTCACACCATCTCATGAATGTGACAGCTGTCATTTTTCAAATCCCGTCCAAAATTTGCTTTTGTACTTGTGACATGGAACACCTTTCAGGCAGGATTTGAACATTTTCTCCACCCTTGTTCATAAGGTGGGGTCATAAGAAGGCTATATTGAAAATTTGGGTTAAAAATGTTTAAAAAATAAACTCATGAGCTTATTCAGCGCACACTCTTAACTTTGGTCATTTTCAATATTTTGACCCCAAGTTTTCAACATAGCCATTTTTTCATACCAACTAATGAATTTGACACCTGTAATTTTTAAAATCCTAGCCAAAATGTGTTTTCACACTAGTGGCACGAAACTATCTTTCATTTGTATCCTCAGTATGCTTCTATTCAGAGGATATTTATTTATTTGTTCATTCTAGTTTCTGTATTTTTGTTTTGCACAACTCTTTAAAATGCAATAAAAAATGCACCTTCTGCACTAAGTTAATTTGCAGTACTTATTTGTTGTACTATTGTGATGTAACTATGGGAGGGGTATCGTGTTTAAAAGTGCGAGATACCATTACAGTACTGCTGGTTATGACACTCAAATTACCTCTTAATTCCCTACAGCACATGACACATAGAAACATAGACTTTGATGGCAGATAAGGACCACTTGGCCCACTCAGTCTGCCCATTTCCCTACCTATTAGATACATAGATACATAGACAGTGTCGGCAGATAAGGGCCTATGGCCCACCCAGTCTGCCCATTTGAGCTTGTAAGTTCAGTTTGTTTTCCTAGAAGTCTGTTGTACCTTACCCCTGACCTCAGAATTCCTTTATGTCTATCCCATGCATTCTTAAATCCGTGATTGTTTCAGCCCCCACCACTTCTTCTGGCAGGGTGTTCCACTTGTCCACCACCCGTTCTGTGAAGAAATTCTTTCTCATGTTTCCTCTGAATCGTCCTTCCTCCAACTTCATCCTATGCCCTCTAGTCCTGGAACATCTTTTTCGCTTAAAAATAGTGTTTTCCTGCACCCTGTTCCTCCCTGTAAGATACTTGTATGTCTCTATCATATCCCCTCTCTCCCTCCTCTCCTCCAGGGAGTACATGTTCAGTTCCTTCAACCTGTCTTCATAGGACTTGTGATGCAATCCATGCACCATCTTTGTTGCCCTCCTCTGAACCTTCTCTACCCTGTCTATGTCCTTACGTAGGTATGGTCTCCAGAACTGTACACTGTACTCCAGGTGGGGCCTCACTAGTGTCTTGTATGGCGGATTATGACCTCCCTTTTCCTGCTGGTGATGCCCTGCCTATACATCCCAGCATCCTATTTGCTTTACCTGCTGCCCTGTCACACTGTTTCCCTACCTTGAGGTCATCAGAGATGATAACCCCAAGATCCCTTTCCTGCTTGGTGCATGCTATATCCTCACCCCTAACTGATATATTGTGCCAGGATTTTGTCCCCATATGCATTATCTTGCACTTCTTTGCATTGAATTTCAACTGCCAAACCCCTGACCATTCTTCAAGTTTCTGCAGGTCGCTTCTCATTCTGTCTACACCCTCTGGTGTGTCTACTCTGTTACAGAGCTTTGTGTCATCAGCAAACAGTGAAATTCTGCCTTCTAGGTCCTGCGCCATAGATAAGCTGCAGATCCTAGTTAACCAACAGCCTACTTCCTCCTACCCACCACTATAATTGCCTTATGTCTGTCCCATGCATTCTTGAATTCCTCCACTGTTTTTGACCCCACGACCTCCTCAGGGAGGCCATTCCATGCGTCCACCACCCTCTCCGTGAAAAAATACTTTCTCACGTTGCCCCTGAACCATCCCCCATCTATCTTCAAATTGTGCCCCCTTGTTGCACATTTCTTTTTCTGAAAGATACTACCCTCTTGGACTTTAATTCCCTTGAGGTACTTGAAAGTTTCTATCATGTCCCCCCTCTCTCTCCTTTCCACGAAGGCATACATATTAAGCTTCTTTAGTCTGTCTTTGTATGGTTTCTGGTGCAAACCCTGCATCATTTTAGTTGCCCTCCTCTGAACTGCCACTATCCTGTCTATGTCCTTGCAGAGATGGGGTCTCCAGAACTGCATGCAGTACTCCAGATGGGGTCTCACCAACTGTCTGTACAGAGGGATAACAACTTCCTGTTTTCTACTGGTGATGCCTTTCCCTATACATCCCAGTATCCCCCCAGCCCTCCTTACTGCCTTCTCACATTGCCTGCCTACCTTTAGGTCTTCTAATCTGACAACCCCCCGGGAACCTTTCCATTTTTGTTGTTGTTAGTGCCCCCCCATTGTGTACTCTTACCCTGACACTTGCACTATAATAATGCACTACAAAAAAAAAACTTAAAACAATTCTGAGGCAGCTGTGCTGTGCTCTAGCCAACTCTTGTATCAACATGCAGTTTAATCTACCTTACTGCTGACCTGCCCCATTTAGCCAGCACCTCCAGTCTCATTACCTACCTTCCCTGTGTACTTACCGTGACTTCCACGTGCCCAATGGCTTGTCCACCATAGCATTGCCCCCCAAGGAATGCAACTTTCCCGACAGGGTCTTTGGTGTGGAGCCTACAGATAGCCAGCCATTATCCTGCTGCTCAAGGACTGTTCCACCATATTTTTTCTTCTCCTGTGATCTGCTTGCATGCTGCAGTGATGCACGTGTGCATATTGATACATGGCACACTATTGGCATCCACATCAGGGTCCTATCCCCAACACAAGCTGTCTGCTGGCAATGCTGTAGCACCCAGCCTCTGCAAGATGGTCAGTGGTCAGCAGTATGCACTTTACCTCCTCCTTGAAGGAGGAGAGCTGTCCCTGAGACAATCTGTCCTCTTTTCTTGGCCAGCTTCTGTAACGTCTGTAGTCCGATCCTGAACCCGGGTAACAGACATAGTGTGTGGAAGCACTACCTGTGAACTACCAGGCCACCCACACAGGTTAACTGCCTCCGAAATGTATGGTGCCCCTCATCCTTCTAAATATTTTAACTAAAAAGTATAATTCTTCCAATCAGTTCCACAGTTTAATCCTGAAACCCACACTTAAGAAATCGAGTGGGGTTCCTTTATGACAAAATAAAATGAAAAAAGCAGTCACACTAGATAAGCACATAAGTATAGGCACCAGGTTTAATGTAAGTGCTCCATCGTTTTTTATTAAAGTGCCAAAAAGTGCAAATTACAGCAAATGTGAAAAGCATATGATGTTTCGCATCCTTCTCATTGCCTTTTCAAGCACCCTGCTTCTCAAGACATCCGTATTTATAACCAGCATTTAAAGATGCAGATGACGTTAACAAAAAAAGGAAATCTCAGTCCATGGCGCAAATATTATTGAAGAGCTAGTGTACTGCCTAAAACTAATATTATGTTTTAAAAGCAGCCAACCATTACCTTTTATATCTGTGGTACTTTTTCTTTTCTCTTTGTTTAATTAGAGGATTTTTTTACCTGATGTTAGTAGGTATGATGTGTGGAACAGTTCTTAGCCTGGCAGCTGACATATCTTGCTCTACTGCTCCACTGCTCCACACTAACTACATCATCAGCATTGTGACCTCACTGACTATGACATCACTGCTACTTAGGAACAGCAAGTGAGTGACTGCCAGGTCATTCATGTGTGATGTCACTGTCAGTGAGATCATAATGCTGATGATGTAGTGTGGGGCAGTAGAGTTAGATATGTCAGCTGCCTGGCTAAGAGCTGTTCCACACATCCAGCACAATATTATCACATAGAAGACATTCTGATGAGCAAAAGGAAAAAAAAAAAACTTCAGAAATAAAAAGGTACACCTGACTATTGCTTAAAATTTTTATTATTTTCATGTCTGCCTGTTTTGGCTCCACTAGCTCTTTAATATGACAGTGTGCCCATCCTGAGTTGTATTATGAATTGGATATACAAATATTTCCGAAAGATAAAGATACAAACACATTAAAAAATAGTAAGCAGGAATTCATTTAGATGAGTCTGTTCTCACTACAGGTAGATTTGCTTGTAAGACAATATCTATTATGAAAAGTGTCTATGTGCATATCATGCTGAACCTGCTAAACTCATTAGCATCTGTAAAATAAGAAATACGGTCAGTAAAAATGATAGTGATGATCAATCACAATACTACCAAACCAAGTCAAAAATGATACACTGTGGACAATCGTAAGTTCACAAGAAAGGGTCTGTTTCCAGTTGGACATGAAAGTTTGGCCACTGTCTCACCCTTATCCAAAAGAGCCACTGCATCTCCCCTCTGATTGCCAAGAAGTTGTAAACCCTGCCATGTTTGTTTGAAAAACCTGCTTTATTGCCCAGAGACTGAAATCGATGTGTTTTGCCGTTCAAGCTGCCAATGTCAGCAGTGAAGATATTATTTGTATTCTTATATTCTGTCACCCTTTAATGCTCCCCTGTCCTTATTTTTTCATTTTGTTTTTCTTACAGTATACTCCCTGTGGGGAGAGGTACTGACGGCCACCAATCAAGAAAGGGACCTGGGATAATTGGGGGGAGATGTATTGTTACCAAACAATCTTATTGGCAAAGAAAGCACTACTAGGCCTTACACCACCCGTCATTTGCTCCCTCTTGAGCCCCATCCGCAACACCTACACCACACGGAGCATGACCTAGCAGGCCATAGAAATCCCACCGTGAAAAATGAGCCTGGGTCACTGCTCCTTTGCAAACCAGGCAGCCGTGTGGATAAATGAACTCCCTGCCAGCATAACCAGTCTACCCAAAATCTGACAATTCAAACGGGCCCTCAGATATAATCTGGCCCTGAACTCAGCTTGCCACTGCCCTGATCCAACCAGAGTCTCACTGATATGTCAACATACTGCATATAGATTATTTATTTGTATTAAAATGTACCTACTGATC
This sequence comes from Neoceratodus forsteri, assembly GCA_016271365.2. NCBI lineage: Eukaryota > Metazoa > Chordata > Ceratodontiformes > Ceratodontidae > Neoceratodus > Neoceratodus forsteri. The sequence continues at coordinate 179,831,543 of CM057456.1, forward strand.
ATGTCTACCTATGTAACTACTTGTAGACAGGCAACAAGACTCCCTTGAGCTGAATTCCACAAATGTAAACTGAATTTTTTGTACTCTGTATTGTCTAATGTATTTGTTGTTCTCTGACGTGGAACCTTTGCAAACAAGCAATTTGTACTCAAAGGTTGTTTCTGATTATTTCAACAAATAAATATAAATTAATTAATTAATTTAAAAAATGGCCACCAATCAAAAAAGGGACCTGGGGGTAATCCTATTTGATGACCTAAATGTAACTAAACAATGTGAGAAGGATGTAGGGAGAGCCAGTGGGATGCTAGGGTACACAGGGAGAGGTACCTCCTGCAGAAAAAAGGAGGTGGTTATGCCACTGTACAGATCACTAGTGAGCCCTCATTAGGAGTACTTTGTCTAGTTCGGGAGGCTGCATCTCCAGAAGGAAGGACATAGACAAAATAGAGGCAGTCCAGAGAAGGGCAACAAAAATGGTGCAAGGACTGCACCAAAAGTCATATAAGGAAAGACTAGAGGACCTTAATATGTATTCCCTGGAGGAAAGGAGAGAGAGGGGGGATATGACAGAGACATTCAGGTACCTCAGGGGTATAAACAAGGTACAGGAGGGTAGCATCTTTCAGAAAAGAAGGTGTACAAGAACAAGGGGTCATGCTATGAGGCTAGGGAGGGTAGGCTCAGGGGCAATGTGAGGAAGTACTTTTTCACAGGAGTAGTGGATGCTTGGAACAGCCTCCCTACGAAGGTGGTGGGGGGCAAAAATAGTAGGGGAATTCAAGAACGCACTGGATAGACATAAGAGTACTCTTGCATAAGGAAGAGAGGGTAAGCTGCAAATCAACTAAGGTCTGCGGTATTGCCTTAGGTAGGGAAAAGGGGCAGCCTAGGTGGGCCACATAGTCCTTATCTGCCGTCACCTTGTATGTTTCAATGTTTCTGTGTATGTACCATATAAACACAATGGAAAGTATATGGCACCACTAGTATTACAATTCATAAAACTAGTGATGTCCACAGACTTTCCATCCTTTGGATTCAGAAACTGCTTTCCAATAGCTGTCTCATTATAAAATGTACAGTTGCCACATCTGTAGCAGTCGTTAGGCAGTGGTGGTAAACGGTGCCTGCACTGTGCACTTTGAACAAATTCCGACAGGTTATGACCACTACAGTACACCATTCTAGGGGGATCTTTCACATAGGGCCTGAATTTGTGCTCAGTTTTCAAAATATGCCAGTTGTTATTCAAAACATTGATCTTATTTGGCCGCACACTCTAAGCTGTGTCAAAACGAACATTCTAATTCTGATTCCTTACCCTCATCTCGGAGAATAGAAGGGTACCTTGTATGATTGTCTTTTAGAAGTCCAGTGGCCTCATCCAACAGTTCAGTACTGTAACCCCTGTCGATGAACCATCCTGAGTTCCTTTGTGCAAAGCTCAGAATCCTGTTCAGTGCCTCATACCCTCCACACACTGAAGAACTGGCCTTTGGGGTTTCGTTGTTTTTTACTGTGACTACTGTGTGGTGAGGGTGACATGAAGGAAAATAAAAAATGGTAGGGAGCCTAAAATGACTGTACTTGTATTAGAAATATTATAAGTATTGTGGCCTACGCCCTGGAGTTTATTCTGTAAAATTCCTTGGTTTCATGAGCAAGAAACCTTGGATACAAAGTAGTATCAGTATTCAAGCCCAGATCTGTTTTAAAGAGAACTGCTCAGATTGTTCTCGATTACAGTGGGGGCCCCAGTGGAAAAAGAGACTCACACACTTCAGGTTCATTATCGTAGAACAAGAAGGGGCTACAGGAGGAGAAGAAGGAGGAGAAAGGGGCCAACAGAATCCGAGCCTATGGAGGAACAGAAGCAACCAAGGCAGGAGGAAGGGAAGGTCTTTAATATATCCAGGAAAGCAAAAAAGGAGTCTATTTACCTGTTTGTTGATAACCTTTAAGCAATATTATGTTGTGCAGTATGTTGCCGTAACATCGATGCTATGTTGTCCCACTCCAGCAATTAAAAAAGAATACAGAATGCCAAGTGGGAGTCCAGATATTCATTTAAACATGCAACTTACGAACATATGAACATACGAAGAAGTCAGCAGAAGACCATGTGGTCTATCAAGTCTGCTTGTATTGCAGGGTCCACAGCTTGAGCTAATGTCCCTGCCCTCCCTCCCCACTCCTCTAATCCTCACTACCCATGATCCTTACTTTCCCCCATGCCTATCCCAGCCTCTCTTAAAGCTGCCCAATGTCTTCAATGAGATGACCTCTTCCGGCAGCGCATTCCAAGTGTCCACCACCCTCTCTGTGAAGAAGTGTTTCCTGACCTCCCTCCTAAACTTCCCACCTTCCAGCTTAAGACTGTGCCCCCTAGTGTAATGGTTGCCACTCGGCTTAAAGAGACTCCTTATCAACCTTATTTATCCCTTTCAAATACTTGAAGGTCCCAATCATGTCCCCCGTCTCCCAGGGAGTACATGTTCAGTGCCCTCAACCTTTCCTCGTATGCCTTACCCTGCTGACCCACTATCATCTTTGTAGCCCTCCTCTGGACCTTCTCTAGCAGATTAATGTCCTTTTTGAGGTGTGGGCACCAGTACTGAGCTCCATACTCGAGATGCAGCCTTACCAGTGACCTGTACAAGGGCAGTTTAACCTCCTCTCTCCTACTACTGATACCCCTAGATATGCATCCCAGCATCTTGTTTGCCTTTGCTGCTGCTATCTTGCACTGCATGGAGTGCTTCAGGTCACTAGTGATCATCACTCCCAGGCCCTTCTCCTCCTCTGATGCAGATAATCGGACTCCACCCAGGCAGTACTCTTTCCTGGGATTCTTGGCTCCAGTATGCATAACTTTGCATTTCTTGGCATTGAAGCCAAGCTGCCAGATCCTGGACCACCTCCCCAGCTTTTCCAGATCTTCCTGTAGGTCCTGTATCCCTTCAGCTGTGCCCACTCTCCCACAGAGCTTGTTGTCATCTGCAAATACTGTAGGCACATTTTGCCCTTAATGCCATCCCTAATGTCATTGATGAAGACATTGAACAACATCGGCCTCAGCACAGAGCCTGGTGGGACTCCACTGGTTACCTCTCTGGTACCAGATAACTCTCCCTGGACAACCACCCTCTGGGTTCTGTCTCTCAGCCAGTTTTCCACCCATCTGACCATCTTTTTTCCAACCCCAAAATCCACCAACTTCCTGATCAATCTTTTGTGAGGCACAGAGTCAAAGGCCTTGCCAAAATCAAGATAGAGGATGTGTACCACTTGGCCCTGTCTACTGTCTTAGTGACACATTCAAAGAAGTCAATCAGATTCATTTGACACGCTCTTCCCCCCATGAACCCACGCCATCTCGCATCCTAGAGACCATGCACCTCTAGATATTCCACCAACCTTTCCTTTAGTATGGTCTCCATGAGCTTGCCCACAATGGAAGTCAGACTGATTGGTCTGTAATTCCCTGGGTCATCCTTAGGACTGCTTTTGTGGAGGGGGCACTACATGTGCTGTTCTCCAGTCCTGCAGTACCACACCTGACTCTAGTGAACTGTTAAATAGGTCTGCCAGTGGCCCTGCCAGCTCCTCAGCCAGTTTCTTTAGTACCCTTGGATGTACTTTGTCCGGGCCTGGTGATTTGTCCACCTTCAATGCCAGCAGCCCCTCCCTTACTCTATCCTTCTCTATCACTACATCTGTGTTCCCCTCCCTCCCTGCTTCTCTTTTCCCTCCTGAAGGCACTGGTCCGTCCTTCTCCCTGGTGAAGACGGAACAGAAATATTCATTTAGTATCTCTGCTTTTCCACCCCATTATCCTCCACCCACTCTACACCTTTCTTAACTTAAGCCTAACAATCCCTTCCTTCTTGTCCCTTTTCTCACTTATATAGCAAAAGAAAGCCTTCTTCCCCTTCTTTATTCCTTCAGCTATCTGCAGCTCCTTCTGTGCCTTTGCTCGCCGGACTTCTTTACTTGCCTCACTACCCAACCTTAGGTAATTTTCCCTAACCACCTCTCTTTTGGTCTCCCTGAATTTTCTATAGGCCAACCTCTTTTCACTTACTGCCTGGGCAATCCCAGAACTGAACCAGCTGGGCGCTTTGGCCCTTGTTTCCTTACCCTTGAGCCTAACGCACTCATCTGTGGCAACCAGTATTCCTTCCTTAATGAAGGACCACCTTTGGTCTACCCCCATATCTGCTTTGATGCCCGCCAGATGGCTCCTTAGCACTTCGCCCATTTTCCTGAAGTCTGCCCTCCTGAAATCTAAGATTTTGGTCTTAGTCGAGATGCTTTCCCTGCCCATATCCAACTGGAACCACACTGTGCAATGGTCACTTCCACCCAGTGGCTCCCTGACCATTATTGCCTATACATGCTCCCCATTTGTGAGCACCAGATCAAGAATTGCCTCAGCTTTTGTTGGTTCAGTGATTCCCTGAGTCAGGAACCCACTCTGCAGTTCTTCTAGGATAGGAGGGTAGACTCAGGGGCAATGTGAGGAAGTACTTTTTCACAGGAGTAGTGGATGCTTGGAACAGCCTCCCTACGGAGGTGGTGGGGGGCAAAAACAGTAAGGGAATTTTCCCTAGCCACCGCTCTTTTGGTCTCCCTGAATATTTTATAGGCCAACCTCTTTTCCCTTACTGCCTGGGCAATCCCAGAACTGAACCAGCTGGGCGCTTTGGCCCTTGTGTTCTTACCCTTGAGCCTAACGCACTCATCTGTGGCAAGGATCACCTGACTCCTAGTACATGTTGTGAAGGGTATGCTGCAATCCACCTTGGGCAGGTTGAAGTCCCCCACAATTACCACCTCTCCTTTTCCCACAGCTTCTAATGTTTGTGAGCACAGTTCCCTGTCCCTCTCTTCATCCTGATTGGGTGGTCTGTAAATCACCCCAACCTCACCTTTCTCCTTCTATTGGACCTTAAATGAACCCATAATGCCTCCACCTCCCCTTCCTCCGACTCCTTCCTCGTGCAAGTTATTCCCTCCCTGATATAAACTGCCACTCCTCCCCCCTCCCTGACTACCCTGTCCCTCCTGTATAGTTTATATCCAGAGATCGCAAGGTCCCAGTCATGGTGTGATGTTGCCCAAGTCTCGATTACTGCAGCTGTGTCCACCCTCCTCTCTGCTAATAGTGCCTGCAAGTCATTCATCTTGTTTCCAAGACTCTGCACATTCAGAGACACCATCCTCCACCTAGTATCTGACATTTCTTCTCTTCTATTCACGTTTATTCCCTCTGTGTACACCCCTCCACGTACCCTTGTTATGTGTTCCTGTCCCCCTCCACCCTTTGCTAACTGTGTTCTCACCCCTTCCACCGCCTCCCTCCAGACCTCTTCCATGACTGTGTGTGTGTGGGGGGGAGATTCACTGACCTCCTCCTCTCGGAGTCTGTGGGCCTGCACGCCCGCTGCCTCCCCCCAGTAGTTTAAATTAAGTGTAGTGGTTATGTATTCCCCCAGTTTGTCCCTGGGTACCCTCAAACTCTCCCTACTGCGGTGTAGCCTGTCTGGTGAAAAGAGTGCTTTGTTTAACCAGGTCTCCTCCCAGTCCCCAATACAGATAAACATCTCTTCCCTGCACCACTTTTGAGGTGTAGCCTGTCTGGTGAAATGAGTGCTTTGTTTGACCAGGTGTCCTCCCAGTCTCCAATAACAGACAAACATCTCCTCCCTGCACCACTTCCTCAGCCAGTCATTAAAATCCTCTATTCTTCTTTTCCTGGCTGTGCTGCCCCTTGGTACTGGTATCACCTCTAAGAAGGCCAGCAAACTTCCTTCCTCCCTGCAGATTTTCCCTAACTCCCTGACTCTACTTTGCACTACCTCAACCTCCTCCCCAGCTAGGTCTTTGGTTCCCAAATGTATAACTAAATTAGGTTTTTCTCCAACCTCCCTTACTATTTCCCTTATTCTTGAGCCCACCTTCCCTGCTGTCATCCCTGGCATACAAACCACTCTCCTGCTTGCATTTGGGTCCCTCTTCCTTCCCCAACTCCTAAGTTTAATTGTTGCATATTCGCGTATCCCTGAAGTTCCATGGCATACAATGCATGTGGAACAGTTTTACTATTATATACTTGGAAGGGTGACTCTCACTGTATTTCCTCCATGCTTTCTGTTAATTCTTCCCAAAGCCCTTATTATTTTCATTTTACCTGTCAACACATCAATTTGCTTATTACATTTTAGTCTATTACTACATACTGTAGTTCTAGATAATTAAAGTGTCTAGAAGTAAGACAAAAACAAGTGCAAATGTATCAAAATGAGACGTAGTGGAGAAATGTAAAGTCATGTACATTGAATAGAAGAACATAAAGGCAGAATACTATCTAAAAGCACACAGGAAAAGGTCCTGGGTGTCAAGATCAGTGGTGTATTCAAATAGGACCAGCAGTATGGGGTAGCAACCAGCAAGGTAAACACTGTGGCATGCATTAAAATAAATTTCATAAACAGATCAAAACTTGTTATATAATGCTATTGGTGCCGGAATGGTTTGAAAAGTGGTAGGGCCAAGGATGTAAGGGGTAAATTCTCCCCTATTAAATACAGTAACATGATTGCAAAAACTGATGGGGACACTTATGAAAGTGGTAGGGCCATGGCCCTAGTGGCCCTCCCGTTCCAGCACCTATGTATAATGCGCTTGTACAGAGTCTGATGCCACATTTTAAGTACCATGTTCAGTTCTGTTCCCTATATCTGAGGAGAATTTTAGAGGAGAGTGACACCCATTGAGGGCTTTGAGATTATGAGCTGTGAGGACCAGTTGACAGAACTAGGGCTCTTTTTATAGGAAATCAGGAGTCTCAGGGCAGACATGATCATATTGTCCAAATACCTGAAAGGTATTAAACTATCAGATAAGTAAACTATCAGATCAGTTCCTTAGACTATCCAAAGATGACAGAACAAGAGGACACACAGTGTCATGGAAGGGATGAAAATTTTAGGGCATCATCAGAGATAACTACTTTATGGGATGAGTAGTGATTATTTGGAACAGACTGCAGTACCAGCACAGGTGACATCGGCTGGTACTAAAACTACCTATAAACATTGACTTGACAGATATAGTACTTTAAAAAAAGGGGGGAGCGGGTGTTCCCTTGTACAGTAGCTGATGGTGAAGAACTTGATGGACCATAGACATTTTTCTTTCCTAAAATTATATGCTCATATCCTTGGTCACACTCAGAAGTACATTTTGCTTATGTATGGATATTTCAAATGCTCATTCTGGTCACAAAATGTGTTTTAGGTCAAGACAGGGTTAAGATTATTTGAACTGTTATAAGGAAGAGATGTAGCCTAATCTACTTACAAGATTTACCTCTTTCCCCTGTTACTACCCAGAAAACCCTGACTGCCCTTTATTCCCTCAACCTGCTCAAATCCAGCCCTGATGGGCTGGATCCTAAACTATTCCATATCTTTGCCACTGTCATAGCCTCTCCTCTGACTCAACCTGCTCAACCTCTTCTTCTCCCTCAGTGCTGTCCCTCGGTCCTGGAAGTTGGCCAAAGTTCTTCCGTGTCACAAGGGGGGGGGGCTTCCTCCCCAAGTAACTTCCGTCCAATCTCCCATCTCCCTTCTGTTGCTAAGCTGCAAGAGAAGCTTGCCTATACCAGACTGTCTGATTTCCTACCTTCCACCGATTCCTTCCCCCATTCCAGTCTTGGTTCTGGAATCATCTCTCCACCATCTCTTCCTTGTTGTGTATAACTGATCCTGTGGCCTCAAGGATGGATCAGGGGCACATCGCAGCTGTCATTTTCATCAATCTGGCCATGGATGGCACCCCTCTTGAAGTGGTTCAATCCTTCATGCACCTTGGTGTATCTAGAAGCAAATTTGACTTCTCTGCCCACAGTGACACCGTCAATGTCAAGCTCTGCCCTAAACTTGGTGCCTTGTATAATAATAAAGATTGTCTGTCTTCACAGGTCCACCGTGAGCTTGTCAGCAAAATGGTTCTCTCAGTCTTTGACTATGCAGACGTGGTCTGTGGCACCACTCCTTCCCCCCTTCCTAGCCAGAATGCACACCCTATGCAACTCCTTTGCCACTTTGTTACCAAATCCCCCTCTTGTATTCATCATTGCTCACTTTATTCCTCCTTAACCATTCTCCCTCTGCCCTCATGTTACCAGAACTGTTGTACTTCATTTATATACAAATGCTGGTTTGGTTCCCTTCCCTCTTACCTCCCATCTCTCCTCTCCTCATCCCTCTGTTTTCTGCTCCAGGAATCCTCACACTTTCACCATTTCTCATCCCAGCTCCTCTCCTGGGCATTCAGCCTTCTTTTGTTGTTTTCCTTCGCTCTGAAACCTACTGCCATCCTCCCTCCATTTCACTACCTCCCCTGTTTTCCTCAGGTACCAGCTGAAACCATCTCCTTCTCCCCCCTGCTCCTGTTTTCCTCCACCTGACTGTGTCCCCCTTACATTGCCTCCTACCTCAGTATAGGTGTGGCTGAATTGCCTGATTTTTGCTGCTTGTTCTTATTGTACTTACTCCTGTTTTAATCAGATACTCTATTCCACTTTAGTGCAATTGTGAACTGTGTCAGTGCCATGTAATTGCATTTAACTGTGTACTGTGCTATGCTGTGTGTTTGCCTTCCCGTTCCCTTCCCGTGGGTCAGACATGGAAATGAGCCTTGGCTCAGTGTGCCTTTCCCGGTCACCAATTTTAAAATAAATAACATATGTTAAATATAAAAAAATTTAATAGTTACGCAAAATTTAAAAGACCTACAGCAAGACATACAGAAGACATATCAAGAGAGACTTAAGGATCTTAATATGTATAGCCTCGAGGAGAAGAGGGAGAGGGGGGACATGATAGAAACTTTCAAATACCTCAAGGGAATCAACAAAGTCCAAGAGGGTAGCATCTTTCAGAAAAAGAGGAGTGCAAGAACAAGGGTGCACAATTTGAAGATAGAGGGCGACGGCTCAGAGGTAATGTGAGGAAGTATTTTTTCACGGAGAGGGTTGTGGATGCATGGAACAGCCTCCCTGAGGAGGTTGTGGAGTCAAAAACAGTGGTGGAATTCAAGAATGCATGGGACAGACCTAAGGCAATTCTAGGGGGTAGAGGTTGGAAGAAGCAGGCTGTTGGTTAGCTAGGATCTGCAGCTTATCCATTAGGTAGGGAAATGGGCAGACTGGGTGGGCCAAGCGGTCCTTATCTGCCGTCAAATTCTATGTTTCTGTGTAACTAAAGGGGAATAAAAACAAACTAGAAAATTCCAAATTAATGCATTTTAAACACAGAAGTGCAAATAGTAGCATCATTAACTGAGCTGACTTAAACTCTTAAGTTCTTACCCTAAGCCCTTAGAATTCCTTTGTTTTTGCACACACTGACAATTCTCGTCTGATCACACAGCATCCAAGAACTGGCATATTTCCTGTCTCTACAGGACTGGGGAGAGAAAGAGACTAATTCTCCTTCTGCACCCAAGTTAAACATGTGCAGAAAACTCCCATGCTACAGGTTCTGTCTCATTCTACACCTCTGTGCAGCAACCCCTCTCCCCCTTAGTTATCAGGGGAGTTACTGATGTTTCTTCCTGAGAACTCTAAGACCCCCCCCCATTACCCTACTTATGGTAGAATAGGAGATTACAGGCAGTCAGCTTCTGTGTTTCAATGGCTAAGGCTGGATCTTCCCTTGTCAATCTTCTCACCATTCATTTTCTTGGAGGTTAAGCGGGCGGCGCACCGCTTCTGAGAGGTTTTTGGAGTCGGCTCCAGCGGCCGCGCCCGCGCTCAGCGTGTTGTGTCATGCACGAGGCGGCCGTTAGGTGCTGCAGACTCCTCCTCTATCTCAGTTCTGTTTCTCCCGCCTCAAGCTGCACCTGCTGCAGCAGTAGTGAAATAGTTTAACGGTTTTCGTAGTTCTTCAAGACTCCTCGTTTCTCAGATGACTCTCTCGACACCGTATACTGGTAAGACTGTTCCTTTTTTTTCTTTAATACGGCGCCGAGTGCTTTATTGCTGTTTTTTCTTGTTTAGTTAGCATCATGTCAGGTTCGGGAGCAAGGCGTAAGTCGAAGGCGGGCCACGCCCCTATGTGTCGGTGCTCCTGTGGCCGGCATTTTTCTGTCTCAGACCGGCATGATGTCTGTCTCCGTTGCCTGGGACCCAACCACAACATGGACGCGTCTGACACCTGTTTCTCCATGGACCGTCGTGTCCTCGAAGTCCAGCAGCGTTCATTCGGCAAGGCCCTGCTGACCTTGAGGCAGGCGGCAGCTCCAGGGATTCCCAGGTAAAGGTCTCTAGGCCCTTCCCCAGGTCCCTCCCGGCCTCTACACGGTCCGAGGAGGAGGAAACTTCGTCTTCTCTTGCCAAGAGAAGCTTCTCTCGTGTCGAGGCGTCGTGGTCCTCCGGGGCGCGGCGAGGGACACCGCCTCGGCAGTCACCTCCCTTGGGTGCAGGCTCCCCAGTGTCGAGGCCCGCGCCTGTTGGGCCTGGCACGGTGGACCTTGCCCGCTGCCCTCTGGTGCCGTTTCGGATCCGGCGCGCTTGCGGAACTGGTGATCGAGCAGCGCCGTATCTGGCGCTGCTCACGCCTTGGCACCACTACCATGCGCCGCTTATGGATCGGTTTAAAACTCGGCGGCGCGGGTTAGGTTCGGCACTGGGCGGTGCCGTGGCCTAACTGGCACAGCAGGAGAGCCAGGGCTGGGCCTAAGAAAGTCGCGAGCAGGCTAGGGTCATCGCGCGCTATTCCTAGCACGCGCGTTGCAGCGCCATTCCTCTGGGGACCCCGAGGTTGCCAGCATGGAGGTTCTGCTGGTCTCATCCTCTTGGTCGATGACTCGGATGTGGACCCTTCCTGGCACCCTGACTCTTCGGGGTCGGGGTCCCCAGTAACACGTGGTGCTAGGTGGCACAGCAGGCCCCTCCCGCTGTCACGCTCCCGTCCTCCCCTGAGGACCCTCGGGCTAAGGGTGGCCCCGGGTCCCGGAGGGGTGATGTGGTGGGGACTGAGGGGCTCTCCCTCCTAGGGGGTCTGTGACAGCTACCCTTCCGGGTGCTGTTGCCACCTCTTGGGGTGGGGGAACGCTGGAGTCGAGGAGGAGGGCTCTCTTGGAGTCCAAGGGGTCGAGGCGGGGGACGGTTGTCGCGGTCTCCACCGGCCACCCCTCATGGGGTGTCTAGGAGCCGTAGCGCCGAACCCCGCCTTTCCCTCTTGTGCCCCGGGACTCCCTCCGGTGGCATTGCTGCGGACTGCCCTTCTGGATCCATGCAGTCCCAGGTTCGTCACAGGGGAGGATCCCCTTCTGGGCTCTTCCAGGCCTCGCATCCCCAGGGTTCCGTTTTGCGACCTGGTTTGTTGTCCGGGATCCCGCCAGCTCGGGCTCCGTTCCCCGGATTTCAGAGCCCTAGCAGATGTCAGTTGCCTCTTTGCAGGTGCCCTTCTCCAGTACCTCTGCAACCACCCCCTGCTCTTCCAGGCCATGTCGGTCCTACGGGTCCATTATCCTGGGAGCAGTTCAGAGGTTCTCCGGCAGCCTTCCCCTCATACGTTAGATACATGCATGAGCGGGTCTTTCGACTCTCCCCACCGCCGCAGGAATCTTCTGGACATTCGAGCTCCCCATCATCCTCGTCTCCCTCCTCTGAGGGAGAGAATCCTAGCTCATCTTTCCTCTGGCCTGATTTCACTGAATATCAGCGATTCCTCTAGAGGATGGTGAGGATCTTCGAATCTCTTACGTTAGGCGAGACAATACTGAATGGGAGGCAGCGAGTTCCTTGGAGAATTCAGTGCCCAGCACTGGTGGTACCTTCCTGGCCTATCCCCTTCCAGGAGGCGTCTATCCGTTCCTGGCAGTCGCCAGCCGCCCCTTCTCCAGCCCCGGTAGACTGTCGATGAAGGTATTGTGCCCCCTCGGAATTCCTGGGTACCCTTCCCAACCCGTCCTCGGGTTTGGTATACCTAGAGACTCCTTCTGGGCGGCGCTGCCTGGCGCACGACCGTCCACCGGATTCTGATTCCCCACAATTCGACCGGTGGGGGTGAAGAGTGTTCTCTTCCTCTCGTGCGGTGGCCTGCATTGCATCACATCAGGCTCACTGTGCTGCCTACAATCGGCATCTGTGGTTGATGCTGTCCCAGCTCTTAGCATCAATGCCTGATACGGAGCACACCAGACAGGCTATTGCCCTCTCCGCTATAGGTCTGGAGCTGGCAAGACACCAAGCAAGGGCATCTTATGACGCTAATGAGGTGGCTTCCAGGCTTGCGGGGACAGCGATCTGCATTAGGCGGACGGCATGGCTTCGTCTATCAAGATTGTCACCCCTGGCCCGGCGTAGATTGATTTGCTCCGCTTTCCGGGGGACCCGTCTCTTTTCCTCCAGAGCTAGGAGACTTCTGCAGGGGCTTCCTCCGTCTCCCCGTCCTTGGGGGGCACCTCCTAGCTCTTCTCCCACATAGGCTTCTCTCTGCATTAGCCAGGGTCTTCCCCTTCTGTTTTTCACCAACAGGAGGCTGGGGGTCTTGTTCCCTCAGGGTTCTACCCCCTTTTTAAGGGGGGAGGGGGGCTTGGTACTCACCCAAGCAGTAATGAATGGTGAAGATTGACAAGGGAAGATATGAAAATTACGTACCTACCGTAATTCTTGATCTTCTCTTGTATCTTCACCATTCATTACTGATACCCTCCCACCTTCCCCTCAGTGGCCTCCTTCTGTGGCGTCTCCCCCTCCCGTCTCGTTCCTCTTACTTTTCTTGGCCTTTATGCCAAAAAAAAAAAAAACTTTTCTATTTTTCCATTCTTAGTGAATGGATCTTCCTTTTTCCTCAAGGTAAGAGGAACGAGCACGGTTATAATTTTCTCTGCTTCTGAGGGAACTCTTTCTGACCACCCTGTCAGTGCGATTCCTTGCCTTCTTCAGGTCATGCAGTTTCACGGCCCAAGTGGCCATGCTTGTCCTGGCCCCGGCAAAGTCAAGAATCCTCCTGGCAAGTATTATTTCTAACGCTTCTAGCTTCTGACTGAACTTGTCAGCTCTGAGCGTCTGCCTGCCTTGCCCTAGGGAGTCTGATTGAGTTCCACTCTATTTTTCATACAAAACTGCCTTCGAGAAGGCATAGTCTTTTCCATACACTGCTGTGTTAGCACCTAACAAGGTTCGAAGGGACTTAGTCCCCTTCCTGGCTGGGCGCTCTACCCGGAACGGGCTCTGCCCGGACAGTCTAGGAGCCCTCCGCTAGGATGAAGGGACTGGGCATGTTGAGAGTCCAGAGAGTCTGCCCTCATTCAGATCTGTTCAGGTGGTTCGGTTGAACCTCCCCTCAGTCCTAACACCTGGGATTCTTGCTCCCTTGTTAGTCTCGAGCCTATAAGCCTCTCAACCAATGCTCAATGGGCACTGTTCTCCCTCTCAACATGCCCCTTTCTCTTCTCCTTCTTCTTCTACTTTCTCTTTCCTTCTCTCTGTTCCTCCCTTAGAGCCGCCCCGGAAGGAGGCCCTGCGGTCCCTTAGGGTAGGAATTCTCTCTCCTCTGTCTATTCTCTACCGGCTTATCCCTTTTTCAGTTTATATCCTTTCCTTTTTCTATCCTCGGCTCTCTTGCCTCACTTTCCTTTTTCTTACTCTTTATTTCGCCTCTCCAGCTAACAGAACTGAGATAGAGGAGGGTCTCGGCACCTACTCGGCCGCCCCTCCTCATGATGCTACAGTTGCACTCGAGGGCGCGCGCTTGGAGCCGACTCCAAAAAAAAAAAACTCCCGTAGCGGGTGCGCGCCTCCGGCTTAACCCAAGCAGTAATGAATGGTGAAGATACAAGAGAAGATCAAGAATTACGGTAGGTACGTAATTTTCATTTCTTGTGCATTACAGCTATTCATATGTAAATTAGTTACTGCCTTCCTTGGGGAAACCCATCACCTTAAACACTCTGTATTGTGAGGGCTATGTCAAATCACAGCACATAGCTTTTATTTACTGTTTATTGCCAGACAATGCGACTCCACCCTTTGCCTCCTCTTGGTTAAATTTATTGCCACTCTGTATTAAGGAGTGTCTAAACCTGTTTCAGTCCTTGGACCATCTCTCTCTTATTGTGAAGCTGCTTTGTCCAAGACCTAATCGAATAGCAGTTCCTGTCCCATGGTTGTGCTCAGCTCTCACTTTGCCCTGCACTGTGACCTAAACAGAAACTTTCATCACAGGCACTGCTCTACTGGCACGCGGCTGTGCCCCAGTGGGAACTGGAGGGTATTGTGTGCCTCAATTAATGAAGCACCGCCATCACTCTAACGTCAAGCAATTAAGCCCCAGAGGGAAACCGAGCCATTGTTTGGGCCATTCTGATTGGGCAGGAGAACAGAAGTTCAGACCGAGGAAAGAACCATTGAAGTTTGGGCACTCTGAGCAAAAGTCTATATGGGGAGACACTGAGGCATCAGAATGTTATGGCCTCGTGGCCCCGAGAAGAGTGGGAGAGCAGCAGGAATAGTCTGTTGAGTGGCGGTGTTCACTGCTCATATTGCAGAAGTATGTTGATCATCAAAGCTGATAATTACCGGTGCTGCTTTCTAGTCTGGTAGTAAAAAAAAAAAAAAAAGGAAAACCTATGTACTAGCCCGAGTGGACAAATGCAATCAAAACCCTATTTGGGTGTGCTTCTGTCAGTAGAGTCACTGCAATTGGCCTCCCCCAGGGTTTCTTAGTGCTGACTGTTACTGGCACTGTTCTGTGGCTCCCCTCCTGATCCAGGCTTATCCTCTTTGGTGGTAGTGGTGTTTTTTTGTCCTGGAAGGGAGATGGGGCACACTGGATTGGGGCAACAAGGCTGCATCTAGGCCCTGGCTATGAGAATAAGATGGCCACCTGTAAGCAGTGTAGGGTAGACCCACCTGGAAGGGCTCACTGACACTGTTGACGAGTCCTTCAACTGACCAAAATTGAAGATGCATGGTGCATCTAAGAGGAAATGAACAGTTCTGATACATTGAGAGAAAATAGTAAAAGAAATAAAGAAAACCCTGTGCTGCTGTCACACAGTGACAGTTTATTTTCTGTGCTGCCTATCTCCATGGAGGCAGGAAGAAGACTGGCACAATCCACTGGGGGGGGGGGGGCTGTGCTCCTGTGTCAAAAGACTACTTTCTGCCTCTATGGAAGCCTGCGAGGGATGATCCCAGTGGTACGACAGCTATGGGACCAGCAACAGGAGAGAGGATAACATTTAAGAAACTCAACCTCTATATAAAAACTGTGACAACCAAACTTAGAAGTCAGTGGGACCTATTAGATATAAAAAATAACATTGCTGCGTTTATCTGAAGGATATATACGTATCCTATGAGGGAGGCATGGAGGGAAGTGGTAATCAGATGAAAATAATTATTAGAAAAACTGCAGTTTCGAAGTAGACAGCTTTTTTACATCAGTGTTTTCATCTGTTTACCATTTGAAATAGACTCCTAACAGTACCACAAGGAGGCAGGTACTAAGGTTGCTTGGATATCCTAAAATCCAACCTGTGTTAGAATAGTTGGATGTTAGAATAATCCATACTGTATCTGGATCAGACAACCTGTCCTAACATCCTACATGACTCCCCTCACTCTGCCACACTATTATTAAGCTAGAAAGAACCCCCCACCAACACACCCACTTGTCCCCACCTTCTTTCTCCTCCAGCACCCAAAATACCTTACTTATGTGAGTCGTATGCCATGGATTCTGACAGCTGCAGCACTCATGTCAAATAGTATACCCCCCCCAACTAAATCAAAGATCCCTCCCTTTCCCCAGCACACATGCCCATGTCAGCTGTTATGCACCGTGAACTGGAACCCTCACCCAACACGCTCACTATCCTTCACCTCTCTCTTCCCTCCTCAGTACCCCAAATACCTTAGTTTTGTGAGTCATGTTGGGTGATGGTTCCACAGAGGAGCAGCTGCCTTGCTTGTGTCGTCATTCCAGTTGTATGAATGAAAAGATGTTCTGCAATATTAGTAACATCTGACTGGCCCACTGTTAGCTAATCAGATGTTATTTCTATTGTAGAACATCTTTTCATTCATATAACTAGAATAAAGTAGAGCGCAAGGCAGCCACTTCTCAGTGGGACTGCCATCCAACCCAACCCACAAAGGTGAGGTATTTTGTGTGCTGGTGGGGAGAGGGAGGTGGGGCTAGCGGGTGTGTTGGGCAGGGTGTTCCATTTCACAGTGCATAACAGTTGAGTTGGACATCTATGCTGAGGAAAGGGAGAGATCTTTGATTTAGTGAGGTGGGGTATACTATTTAACATGAGCACTGCAGCTGTCTGGATCCGTGGGACCCAACTCACTTAAGTAAGGTATTTTGGTGCTGAGGGGAGTGGGATTAGTGGGTATATTGGGTGGTGGGATCCATTTCACAGTGCATAACAGTTGAGTTGGATACGTGTGCTGGTGGAGGCAAGAATCTTTGATTTAGGGGGTATAATATTCAAGGTGAGTGCTGCAGCTGTTGGGATCCATGGGACCTGACTCACATAAGTAAGGTATTTTGGGTGCTGGGGAGAGGGGGTGGGGGCTAGTGAGTGTGTTGGATGGAGGGGTTCTGCTTCATACGTAACAACTGAGGTGGGCAAATGTGTGCTGAAGCCAGGGATGGAGGGAGCTTTGATTTAGAGAGGTACATTATTAACATGAGTGCTGCAGCTGTTGGGATCCGTGGGACCCAACTCGCATAACAAACGTATTTTGGGTGTTTGGGGGGGAAGAGGGAGATGAGGGCTAGTGGGTGTGTTTGTTGGGGGGTCCACTTCACACATAATAGTTGAAGTGGGCATTTGTGTGTGTGTGTGGGGGGGGGCTTATGATATAGGAGAAGGGTGCAGCAGTGGCAAGAAAGAAGAGAACCATATCAAATTCTAGGATGTCGGATGTTGGATAATCCAGTATTCTAAAATTCTGTTTGACATCCAAGGTGACTTTCAGGAATATCAGATTTTGAGGACCAATATCCTAAAATCCTAATATCCTAAAAATCACCTATTATCCTAACTATCCATTTTTATAACAGATTACCTGAGCAACCGTAGTGGGTATTACTAGGATTACTTCAGGAATTTGTTCTGAAGGACAGATGACCCAAACCTAGTATCCGATCTGGAGTTCACATCAGCACAGTAATGGGATGTGATATTTCGATGAAAACACTGATTAGAATAATAGAAAAGCTATGGTTACAAGGTAGATAACATTTTTGTTTTCACCATTAGCACTGACCTGTTGGTTTCTAGTACAGAAAAAAAATAACATTTTCCACAGTGCATGTATTTTATCAGTCGGAGGCAATAACACAAAAAGACATTTCTTTTGTATTCTGGGTTGTAAGTTGGGTTTTAAAGGCAAAATAATACCCAAAATCCCTGCTTCCTAATGTGGTTCTTGGCAATCTGAAAACTGAAGTGCTATGTTTAGAAGAAAAGTCGCACTGGTACTGGGTGCTTGTAATTAGTCAATAAATTAGAACTGAACTGAAAAATAAATCAGTTACTCACTGCTCAAAAATGGAGGCTTGAAAGCTGGTGCTTTTTAAGGTTCTGCTGCAGGTTTATTAAGTGCCCACACAAGATAAAAACTACCCCGCTGGGACACATCACCTGACGTGTTTCAAGTCACATGACTATTTCTCTAAGGTCTGCTTGTCAAGCGTCTGTTTTGGGGATGATGAGTGCCCTATTTATTTTTCTGTTTAGTTCTAAAAATGGAGGTGGACAGTCTGTCTGCTCCACTGCATAACAAGACATAGAGAATCCTGCCTGCTGCTGTGTATGAGCTAGGTTAGGATACATAAGAAAAAAGGTTTGCATACAACTTTTACTATTAAAAATAAATAAACAAAAGCAATGTGAAAATCATATGGGACCGAGAAAAAGCAGGAGTTTTATATCCTCCCTCCTTAGTTCCTGGCTGCTATAAAAAGTGACTTCTCTGACATAATAGTCTGAAAAACTAACAATGTGTTTTAATGGACCAGTCATGAAATTTAGACTACTGCTTACTGTCAAACAGTACCTAGCAGCCCGATTGACTGAACCATCTGCCTAACTGGTAGTCAAGTTACACTAACTTTTCAATCGTCTCCTTGTTATGTTGTGTTGACTGTGACTAGCATTTCCCATGTTATTGTTAATGTTCTCTTTTTTTGTTACCCTTTGGTCACAGGATGAAAAGAAAATTCTATTCCTGGGAAGAATGCATGAACTTGAGGGAAGTTAAGGTAATGTAGTATATATGTAAGGTATATCTGTACTTTTACAGAATATGTCTACTGAAGGAACGCTTAAGAGTGCAAAAGAAATTGGCAGTGGAACTAACTGAACCCCTCATAGGGCTATTCAGGAGTCGTTTGCAAGAGGGTTCAGGCTGCCTTTCTTCTATTTGAAGAAAACTTGTTATATATCTTGTCTCATCCAAAAGACTGCTCCATCTGGTACTTGTAAAGAGAGGGATGGACACTTCAAAGAAATAACGTCTTATCTGCAATTTGGTTTATTTTTTTAACTTCACACAACATGACCAGGGCAGCGTTTTATGGCCATCACCACTTCATCAGGCTCACTGTATTCATTATCTGTCAAAATGTTCATAAGCATAATAATAGAAAAGTCTCAACCTTATATTCTAATTAGTGTTCAAAGGGTAGCACTGTGCTCTCCCAGACCAGCTATATTCGGATGACTGGAATAAGTTTTATTCTTCCACATTGCAGGTTTGTTTTTCATGTTGTAAATATTACTTCTGGCGGACAACTCTAGTGACAAAATACAGGATGTATTTAATACTGTATTGACAATGTGGAGCACTACAGAAAGAAGAAATGTCTTCATACTTACCTTAATTTCCTTTTCTGTTAGCTCCAACATTGTCAATGTGTCCCAGCCAGGAGCGTCGCTCCTGTGGGAGAATATTGTCCAATATGTCAGCATGCGAATGTTCTTGTACTGTTTATAATCTGTTTTGCAAGCCTATTTGGACATCCCCCTTTAGTTTACTAGATGCACCTGTGTTTGTTTGGATACATTTAAAAAAAAAAAAACATATAGTAGTAATAAGGACAGCAGTACCGCATTGAAATGCTGACTGCTGCTAAATGGACTCTACAGGTTCAAGTTTGATGCTAGCCAAAGGTGACTTCCTCTGTTGCAGGTGAGTGCTTATGCAGCATGCAGTCCATGCTTGTAGCTAATCTGGTTTTCTTTCCAGTTGCCACTTCCTTTTGGACTGTGCATCACGTGAACTGTAGAAGATGGATTTTGAGCAATCACCTTTCTCAGTGGTCAAGGTAGGCCACTGTTTACTATGTTTCATTCCATTAATCATATCTGTATAGACAGTTAATTATGTGCTTTGGTGTCAAGTCAAACAATATAGCATTTATTTCATGTTTTGAGGCACTACAAGGACAGTAGTGACTGGAGAGTTGCTGCTGTCCAGAATCCTCATATGCCCAGCATTCTAAAGCTTTTGACTATGCCATTTCTCCTAGTAGGGGTACACTGTACCCAAGTGTAATGAATACCCATTGACAATGTTGGAGCTAACAGAAAAGGAAATTACAGTAAGTATGAAGAATTTCTTCTTTTGACCTGGTGCCTCACAGACGATTCCTGAAGAAAATGGAGCATTTGGTGCGGCTTGGGACATAGTAAGATAGGTAGGTAACTGGCTAAAGGGGAGGCAACAGAAGGTTGTGGTTAATGGGCTCAAATCAGAAGAGAGGGAGGTCATGAGTTGGGTACCACAGGGATCTGTTCTGGGCCTGGTTCTCTTCAATATGTTCATCACCAACATTGGAGAAGGAATCCAGGGCAGGTTGTGACTCTTCGCAGATGATACTAAGCTCTGTGGGATGGTGGATAGTGATGATGGAAACAGGTAAATACAGAGAGTGGCCTGCAAAAATCAGAGAAGTGTTCTAGGGTTTGGCAGTTGAATTTCACCACCAAAAAGTGCAAAGTGATGCACCTAGGGTAAAAGAACCCCAGGATAAAGTAATGGATGGGGTAAGACTTAGCACTATGACTGAGGAATGGTGCTTAGGAGTTATCATTTGTGACTCCTTGAAACAGTCAAGTCAGTGCAACAGGGCCTACAGTATGGCAAATAGGATGCTGGGATGTACAGGAGAGTACTGACAGCAGGAAAAAGGAGTTAATACTACCTCTGTATAGATCTTTGGTGAGGCCACACCTGGAGTATTGTGCCCAGAGCTGTAGTCTTCACATCAGAAAAGATGAGGACCATGCTGGAGATGGTGCAGTGAAGGGTGACAAAGATAATTTAGGGGCAGTGGAGCAGATCTTACCAGGATCGCTTCAAGGCACTGAACATGCTAGACTTGCTTGTAGAGCAGAAAGCAGCTAACTAAAAGAAGCTACATTTTCTTATTAATTTAACACTTATATCTCAGCAGGAGTCAGTGTCTGTTGAGATTTAGCAAGACAGATACTTTATTAGAAGTAGAAGGGGACTTATTTAGGGTTAAAAAAAGAAAGAAAAGAAAGTCAGTGTGTGTTCTGTGTTGTGAAGGGTACTGTATCAACTTACTTTGCTAAACCAGTAGGAGGAGAGAGAGCTTAATTGGGGGTGTGGCTTAGACACTATAAAAGCAGGTGACTCAAATTACAACTTCCTGTTGCTTGCCTTGCTTGTAGATCAGAAAGCAGCTAACTAAAAGAAGCTACATTTGCATTTACGCATGTCTGCTGTGTCCGCTGGGCACGCTCAAACTGCTGGCATTAGACAAACTTGGATAAGATAATTTTAGCATATCCTCTACTTAGTAAATATACACCTTTAATGATGGAAAAAGAACTTAGTAAGTGTATGCAATGTTTGATGTATAGTGAGGGAAAGTATGGGAGCGAGTATGTATGTGCTAATTGCCATCTGATTACTACTCTTGAAGCAGAGATAGCTTTTCTGCTTAATATTAAATCAGTTTCTACTGCTATTAGGGAATTGGAAAGTTACATTGATCTTATGGATGAACAACTTCATTCTAATGAACAATTTCCTTCACATTTAGGTAGCATTTCTATGCCTCCTGATGAGGAGACAATTGTAACGACTAGTACTAGTATACCTGTTGCTTCTGCCCCCTCTTATAAGGTGGATAATTATCCACCCTCTTCTCATGATAATGATGACTGGACCATTGTCACAAAGCCTCTTAAAAAGGAGGGGCGGTCAAATACACAATAGTGCCCCTATTGAAACTCGTAATAGGTTTGAGCAATTGACTGTATCAAATAATGAAGTGCTACATGATTTATCCTGTGCATCACCCTCTGTTGATAATGGTTTAAAACACTTTTCAATCAGGAGTTAATGCCCATGAATACTTGTCCTAGTAAGTCTCAAGCTACCAAATCAATACCTATTAAGTTAATTGCTCCAGAGTGTGTTAAACAATCACCTGTTTCTGATTCTTGTACCCTTACTATCTCAAAACAAGTGTTAGTCCTGGGAGATTCAATCATTAAGCACATTGACAGGGCAGTATGCAATAGTGACAAGAGCAACCGCACTTGTTCTAGCTTCCGTGGGGCCAGGGTATCTGACATTACCTCCATGATGCCTAAAATTTTACAAAATGCGGGGGAAAATCCACTGGTTATCATACATGCCGGTGTTAATGATATAAACAACACCCCATTTAATCAGTTACAACAGGACTATGTGGCATTATGTAACCTGTTACTTGATAGGGATGCTGTATATATATCTGAAATTCTACCTGTCCCGAGAGCAGCATCTACCATGACGCAGAAAATCAAAGCCCTAAATGAATGGCTGAGAAAGTGGTGTTTTAAGCAGGATATACCCTATATTACCCACTGGGAATCATTTTCAGATCGTTCTTCCTTGTTTTGCTGGGATGGTTTACATCTCAGTCGTATGGGTAGTACACTTATGGGGAAACGTATCACTAAAATCATAAATCATTGTTTAAACTAAAAACAAGGGGGGAGAATGGGTCTATTCCCAAGTCTCTGAATACTTACCAAAATATTATTACAACTAAATGTAAATTCCTAGCTTTGAATGCAAGATCTTTAAACCAACTCAAATTAGCAGAACTCGAAGCCAAATGTAAAACTTTAAATATAGGTGTGGTGGGAGTAACTGAAACTTGGTGGGACGCATCCTCAATTTGGTCCAGAGAAATTCCAGGTTATAAATTATATCATAAAAACAGATTAGATAAGCAAGGCGGTGGAGTTTGTATGTACATACAGAATGATATTCCTTCTTTTGAATTGTGTTCTCCCTTTCCTTTGGAAAGTATATGGGTTAAAATCTTATTGAAGGAGCAGTCCTATATAACTATTGGTAATATCTATCGACCTCCATCTGCAAATTCAGATTACACAACTGATATGTTTAAAGAGAAATTACACATTTTTCAGAATCTCAAGATACTGTAGTATTTGGTGACTTTAACCTCCCTCATATTAACTGGGACTCATTCTCAGGACAGTCCTATGCTGAGAAAGGACTAATAGATGTGGTAGTTAGTATTGGATTACAACAACTTGTTACTGAACCCACTCGAGGTCCTAATAGAAACATAGAAACATAGAATTTGACGGCAGATAAGGACCGCTTGGCCCACCCAGTCTGCCCATTTCCCTACCTAATGGATAAGCTGCAGATCCTAGTTAATCAGCAGCCTACTTCTTCCTACCCCCACCCCCTAGAATTGCCTTATGACTGTCCCATGCATGCTTGAATTCCACCACTGTTTTTGATTCTATTATTTACTAACATAGAGCAACAAATTAGCAATTTACAAATTTGGGATCCACTTGGGACCAGTGATTATTCATCTATTCTTTTTGAAATTCAACAGTTTAAAACTACACAAAGGAAGTTATACTATACAAAAAATTATAACAAAGCAAATTTTTCTAAAATCAATGAATACTTACAAAACATAAACTCGGAATCTAATCTTCTTAATTGTACAACACAACAAGCTTGGGACTTTTTTTAAAAACATTGTACATTATTTGGAAAATACCTTTATTCCATCTAAGAGGAAATTTAATAATAAAGGAAAAATTCCCCTTTGGTTCAACAAGACAATTAAAAATCAGATTAAAATAAAAATTAAACTTTTTTTGGGAAACTTAAGACCAGTTCTGTTCCATTTAAAACTACTCTATTAGATAAATACAGACTATCTGTGAAAAACTTAAAAAATTCTATTAAATTGGCAAAACATAAGCTAGAATTTAAACTAGCTCACACAAATACTGTCACAAATCTCTCTTCTCCTATATAAATAGTAAAAAAGGTATATCAAGTACCATTGGTCCCATTATAACCAGTGGCTCTTTTCTATCTGATATAGAAACCTCAAATCTCTTTAATAAGTACTTTTGTTCTGTCTTCTCTCAAAAATCACCTATTAGTACATTTAAAGTTCACCACATAGATTATCATAGGTTCTATCCAACTGACATTATACATGCTATCAAAAAACTAAAAAAAAAATACTAGTCTGGGCCCAGACGGTATTCATCCATGGTTTCTGATTGAAACCTCTATAAATATTTCTATACCTTTGTCAATTATTTTCAATAAATCCCTACAAGAAAGCATTGTACCAAATGACTGGTGTTCAGCAATAGTTACTCCAATATTTAAAAAAGGCAATAGAGGTTATGTGCAAAATTATCGTCCAATTAGCCTGACCTCAGTGGCTGGTAAATTAATGGAACAAGTAATGAAGTCTCTAATAGATCAAGATTGTAAAACATTAGGAATTTATGATTCAAATCAGCATGGGTTTACTCCCAAGTATTCCTGCACCACCAATCTGATATCTTTTTACAATAATATAAGTACTCTACTAGATGTGGGTATCCCTACTGATGTAATTCTTTTGGACTTTAGTAGAGCTTTCGATAAAGTCTCACATGAAAAACTCATTACTAAAATGCACAATCTAGGTTTGTCACCTGATATTGTCAACTGGACTTTAAACTGGTTGACAAATCGTTCTCAGAGAGTCAGAATTAATGATATCTTGTCTGATTCGGGTAGTGTGACAAGTGGTGTACCACAGGGGTTGGTCTTGGGACCAACATTGTTTAACCTCTTTATCAGTGAGTTACAAAACCGGCCAAATAACTTCATGGTTAAATTTGCAGACTATACTAAATTGGGGGGCAAGGTTAATAATCAAGAAAATATTTCTGCATTAAAGAAGGATTTGGAAAAATTAACACTTTGGGCAAATGAAAATCATATGCAGTTTAATCAAGACAAATGTTTAGTAGTGCATTTCGATGTAAATAATCCAAAAACGATACATCATATAAACGGACTACCACTTCACTCATCAAATTGTGAAAAAGATTTAGGGATATATGTTAATAATAAACTTACATCAAATGATCACTGTGTTAGAACTGCTTGCATGACCAACAGACTTTTGAGGCAAATAAAACGCACTTTTGTTAATCGCACTGAACAATGCCTTATTCCATTGTATAGGGCATACATTAGACTGTATCTAGACTATGGCTCCCCTTTCTGGAATCCAAACAAAAAAAAAGACATAGCAATTCTTGAACAGGTTCAAAGGAGAGTAACTAGAATGATTCCAAGATTAACAAACTTGGATTATCAGAACAGATTAAAAGCTACTGATCTCTTCTCTCTTCAAACTAGAAGATTAAGAGGTGATATGCTTATGGTTTTTAATTTAATAAATTCACCAGATCTAATGGAAAAATGTGGTCTAACACTCTCCAAAAGGAGACATGTTCCGAGACTGCATAATAAACAGCTTGAAGTAAAACCTTATAAAACCAGCAAAAGGGGAAACTTTTTTCCAATAAGAGCATCCATTGTATGGAACACCTTGCCAAAAGAATTGGTAGAGGCAACTAGTGCCACCGTCTTTAAAAAAAAAATTAGATGTTTGGTTGAGGAATAATAGATAAATAATGTCCCACATAGTGTGGGGAACAGTCTCGATGGGCTCTGGCCTTCCTCTGTTCTTTCATACCAAGTAATACCAAATAATGTACTTGCTGGAGACCAGACGGGAGAGGGGAGATATGACAGAGACCTTTAAGTTCTTGAAAGGAATAAACAAGGTGAACCAGGGAACAGTCTACCAGCTGAGGTGGTGGGGGCAGAAACCATTAATGGTTTCAAGCACGGTTGGGACAGAGTGAAGGGTATAGTGGTTACTTAGGGCGACAGTAGTAGGGAGGGAAATGGGGTGGATAGGAAGGCTAGAACCCTGTATGGGCAACAGGTCCTGGGGTTAGATAGGGGACCATGGGCAGACTATATGGACCATCGATCTTTTTCTTTCATCACTGTCTGTGTTTCTGTGAGACTCAGGAACATATCAAGCTCCTGTAGCTCAGGGCAGTGTTCCTGGCAATGCAAGCATTTTCTTACCAGATCCAGAGTCAATCTGTCCAAATCTGAACAGAAAACACCACAACAATGTATAACATAAACATAGATGTATAGATACTGATGGCAGATAAGGGCATCTGGCCCATCCTGTCTGCCCAATTGCGCATGTAATTTTGCCTCTTCAAGCTACTCTTGAACTGGGTTGTCCCTTTCCCTCAACTGCTAGGATCCCCCGATGCCTATCCCATGCATTCTTGAATCCCGTGATCATCTCAGCCCCCAGCACCTCCTCTGGCAGGGCATTCCACTTGTCCACCACCCTTTCCATCAAGAAATACTTCCTCACGTTACCTCTGAACCTCCCTCCCTCCCTCCAGTTTCATCTCATGACCCCTAGTCCTGGTGTTAAATGGATCCAATTATACAAGTTCCTGGTTGGTAATTCTCAGTAATTCAAAAAAGCCAACACACTATTTCTTTGCCAAATTAGTGGTACTTTATTATGATAGTATTAATAAGATTAGCCAGAAGAATCCTATTGTAACAATAAAAACACACCCTGACAAGATGAATAGTTGCAATACACAAAAAGAAACCAGAACAATCCTATTTTAACAGTAAGAATGCATCCTGTCATGATTAATAATCCTAGTTTACAAAAGGGAATACATGCTAACATTATTTTTAAACATTAGGTAGCCCACCACTACCTGGGTATTCCTGTTACAATTTAGTTCTAAACAGCCAATTGGGACAATCCCAATGGGGTGTTCCTAACATACAATCTAGACAGCTAGTAATATTTGCATTACAGGGCTACAGAGTTTGCAGAAAAAAATGAAATTATACTCAACTTCCTCTGGGTTCCGAGTGCTATGGCCAGTTGGATATCACCAACTTCTGTCCTCTCGGAGACATTAGACCTGACAATTAGGTCTCATTTATACCTAACCTGTTTTAATTAAAAAGGCAGAACTGGAATTTCCCAAAAACTACCTCAGCAGATTTAAACACAGACAATATGTCATTCGGCAAGTCATAAGACTTGGGTTCAGAAATACATTGGCCATAAGATACCTTGGTCATGAGATACTTTTGACGCTTTGCTGAGACATACGGTCATTCTTCAACGGAAAAACAAGTAATCAGGGTTTTTTTATCAAAAATACTTACTTCAGGATACAGAAAACATGCAAGGGGATGTGACTGTTTTAAAAATACATGGCTTACAGACAAAAACCAGACAGTGGCCGAATTGCATAACAATCAAAAGTTGGGGAACTCAATCATCAAGGCCAGCCCTGGTTACTAGCAGCTGCATTCTTATCATAGCTGTAACCTTTTAAAAAGACATGTTTTGGTACACAATATTTTCTGCTGAATAGGGCAATTCCAAGTTGGACCTCTGCTTTGTGCTTCTTGAATTATTTCATTTTCTTCATTTCAACCATTAACCTTTTAAAGTCTTACACATGCATGCACATTAACTGACATGGTGGTATCATTCATTTACTTAGCCACTTGCAGCCATTGGCTAGCCATACCTATTAATTCACATGTTGGCATCATTTAGTTATTTATTACTCATTTGCAGCCTCTACACTAGCCATTTTACACCTTTCTATCTCCTCAACCTTTTGGTTAGCCAATTATATATTGTTGATAACAATTTTGTCACTGGTTACTAAAACCTTGGCCACTGGTCACTAAACTTTGGCCATTGGTCATTTTCAACACTGGAACATCTCTTCCTCTGAAAAATAGTGTTTCCCTGCACCTTGTTCCTCCCTGTGAAGTACTTGCATGTCTCTATGATATCCCCCTCTCCCTCATCTCCTCCAGGGAGTACCTATTCAGGTCCTTCAGCCTGTCCTTGTAGGACTTATGATGCAAACCCTGTACCATCTTGGTTGCCCTCCTCTGAACTGTCTCCACCCTGTCTATATCCTTTCATAGATAAGGCCTCCAGAACTGGACACTTTACTCCAGGTGTGGCCTCACTAATGTCTTGTACAGTGAAATTATGACCTCCCTTTTCCTACTGGTGGTGCCCCTGCCTGTGCAACCCAGCAACCTATTTGCTTTACCTGCCACCTTGTCGCACTGACTCCCAACCTTTAGGTCATCAGAGATGATAACCCCTAGGTCCCTTTCCTGCTTGGAGCATGCTATATCCTCTCCCCAGCTGATATGATTTTCCAGGGTTTTTGTGCCCCATGTGCATTACATAGAAACATAGACTTTTACGGCAGATAAGGACCGCTTGGCCCACCCAGTCTGCCCATTTCCCTACTTACAGGATAGGCCACAGATCCTAGTTAACCAACATCCTATTTCTTCCTACCCCCCACAAGTATTGCCTTATGTCTGTCCCATACATTCTTGAATTCTCCCACAGTTTTAGACCCCACAACCTCCTCAGGAAGGCTGTTCCATGCATCCACTACCCTCTCTGTGAAAAAATATTTCCTCACATTGCCCGGAACCGCCCCCCTCTATCTTTAAATTGTGTCCCCTTGTTCTTGCATGTCTCTTTTCTGAAAGATGCTACCCTCTTGGACTTTTTTGATTCCACTGGGGTACTAAAGTTTCTATCATGTCCCCCTCTCCCTTCTTTCCTCAAGGGTATACATATTAAAGCTCTTTAAGTCTCTCCTCGTGCGGCTTCTCTTGCAGACCCTGCACCATTTGGTGCCCTCCTCTGGACTGCCTCTAACCTGTCTATGTCCTTGCGGAGATGGGGTCTCAGAACTAGATGCAGTACTCAGATGGAGTCTCACCAACTGTCTGTACAGAGGGATAACGACTTCCTGTTTTCTGCTGGTGATGTCTCTCCCTATGCATCCCAGTATACCCCCAGCCCTCCCTACTGCCTTCTCACATTGCTTGCTAACCTTAAGGTCATCTGATATGATTACCCCCAGGCCCCTTTCCTTTTTTGTTGTTGTTACTACCTTCCCCCCCATTGTGTAATCTTCCCCTGGGTTCTTGTTTCCCAGGTGCATTATTTTGCACTTCTTTGCATTGAATCCTAGCTGCCATACTTCTGACCATTCCTCCCACCTTGCCAAGTCCCTTCTCATCCTTTCCACTCCATCTTGTGTATCAACCCTGTTGCAGATATTTGTGTCATCTGCAAAGAGGCATACTTTTCCTTCCAGTCCCTCTGCAATGTCACTTGTAAAGACATTAAAAAGCACTGGACCCAGTACTGAACCCTGCGGTACCCACTAGTAACCCCTCTTTCTTCAGAGTGGACTCCATTTACAATTACCTTCTGTATCCTGTTGTCCAGCCAATGTTTACAGGCTACCACCCTGG
This sequence comes from Neoceratodus forsteri, assembly GCA_016271365.2. Taxonomy (NCBI): domain Eukaryota; kingdom Metazoa; phylum Chordata; order Ceratodontiformes; family Ceratodontidae; genus Neoceratodus; species Neoceratodus forsteri. The sequence continues at coordinate 179,860,341 of CM057456.1, forward strand.
GACCCACTCCCAGGCTGGTTAATTTGACTATTAATCTTTTGTGTGGGACTGTGTCAAATGCCTTGCTAAAGTCTAGGTAGCCCATGTCCACAGCCCCTCCCTGGTCTACTACTTTGGTCACCCAGTCAAAGAAATCTATTAGATTCGTCTGACATGTCCTTCCCGCTGTGAACCCATGCTGCCTTGGGTCCTGTGCCCCACTGGCCTCTAGGTACTCAACTATTCTTTCCTTCAGAAGTGAATCCATCACTTTCCCTACCACAGAGGTCAAACTGACAGGTCTGTAGTTTCCTGCCTCTGTCTTGGTCCCACTTTTGTGAAGGGGAATCACATCTGCCTTCCTCCAGTCCTCGGGTACCACACCATCCTCCCATGATTTATTAAAAAGAGTAGTCAGTGGTTTCACTAGTTCCCCCTTAATTCTTTTAGAATTCTGGGGTGAATTCCATCAGGCCCCATTGCTTTGTCCACCTTCAGTTTTAGGAGTTCTTGCAGAACCCTTTCTTCTGTGAAAGGGCTGGGATCGACCTCCCTATCAAGAGTGCTTCTGTTAATTGGATTAGGCACTTCCCCCTCCTCTTTTGTGAATACTGAGCAGAAATATTCATTCAGTATCCCTGCTTTTTCACTGTCCCCCTCTGCCCACCCACCATTCATTCTATTCAGCCTCACTATCCCTCCCTTTGTCTTTCTGCGCTCTCTGATGTACCAATAAAAGGTTTTATCCCCCTTCTTAACCGAGTTGGCTATCTTTTCCTCAGTTTGGGCCTTTGCTATTCTGACTTCCCTCCCTGCTTCCTTCTGCCTTAACTGGTACAGCTCTCTGTCCTGCTTCTTCTGTGTTTCCTTATACTTCCTGAATGCCATCTTTCTCTCCCTGACTTTCCCTGCCACCTCTTTTGAGAACCATAGTGGCTTTTTCTTTCATTTTGATTTGTTTATTTGCTGCAGTTTTGATGATTCCCCATTGTTGCTCCACCCCTCCTTCTCTGCGCTTTTTTACATTAAATCTGAACTGCCATACCCTTGACCATTCTTCAAGCTTCTGCAGGCCTCTCATTCAAACAACATGAAGTCTTGCTGTATTCTGACTATTTCAGTGATTGCCAACCTTTGAACTGCCCTGGAGAACAAAGAGTTAACTTTCCATGCAGGGCATGGGACGCTGAGCTCGAGCTCGGTTGAAGCCTCTGTCAGCTGTTGTTTAAACTCCAACCGTCAGATTCTTTACTCCGCCTCACTGAACAGTCGCTCCGGAGATTTCTCCTTTGCTCGGTTCAAAAATGTCAGTTAAAGTGTCGTTTTTTCGCTCGGTTTCTACCGAAATTTTTGCTACTGAACCTGTCGGTTTAAGTCTCTGTCTGTGGTACCGTGAGTACTAGATAGGTTTTGCATTTAGTTTCTGTGTGGAACTTGTAAACATTGGATCGGTTTGGTTTGAACCGATCAGTTTGGTTTTAAAAAACTTCTGAATTTATTAGAGTGTGGTAACTGGTCCGTATCGGTTCTAAAAAAAACAGATTTAATTACGTTTTTCCAAGACCCGTAACACGGTCAGGAACCGATAGGGGTGTCTTGCCTGGCGGATTGCCGAAAAAAGGGTAAGTTGTGGATAGGATTGGCCATGTCTGAGAAACCCAAGAAAAAAACCAGGCCCACTGGGTTTCAACACTGTAGTGTGTGTGGGGAAGCCTTTGCTAAGGCTGATCCCCACACCATCTGTGTTTATTGTCTGGGGTTTGACCGCCTCAGTTCAGACTGCCAAATTTGTAAAAGTTTTCCCAAAGCTACCCTGGATAAGAGAGTATGTTGACTGAGGGAAAGGGAGGCCGAGAAGTCAGCTGACCCGGATGGCCAGCCCAGTTCGGTTCCGACCGAACCAGAAAGGAGTGCCCTCTGACCAGGGCGAAACTTCTTCGGCAAAAGGAGAACCGATTCTGAGGAGTCGCTTCCAGTTAAAAGGAAGAAAAGGGAAAAATCATCCGGTTCGGATCCACAAGTTCTTTCTCTGACCGTTGATGAAATAGCCAAAGCGATAAGGATAGTTCAGTCGCTAACTTCGGTTCCGGCCGAACCGGCACCATCTGTCAGGGGCTCGGTTCGGTCGGTTCCGGATTATACTTTAGAAGAATTTTATGAACCGGAGGAGAAGGAGGGAGAGTATGAGGATAATGATGATGATGGTGATTATGAAAGTCTGGATGTGCCTATTGAACCGGACATGTCCCCAGACAGACCTTCAGGTGTTTCTCCTCCTAGGCTTTCTGAGTCCCCTTCCCACTTTATGTTTACAAGAAAGTGGCTGAAACCCTCCAGCTTCCAATGGAAGAAGCAGTAGAGGATCAGGAGGAGCCTGATTTTGTAGAGATGATGGACATCCCAGAGTCCAGGAGATTGTCTATTCCCCTCCATAAATCTTTTGGGAAACAGACATTTAAAATTTAAAAAACTCCTAATTCCATACCTCCTGTGGACAGAAGAATGGACAAAGGTATACCCTTTCAGGCTCGGACACGGAGTTCCTTTCCCACAATGCAGCCATGTTGGGGTAGTCCAGGCTGCTGCCTGTGATAAGGCAAATATTCCCTTGGCTTCACACCCCCCAGATAAGGACTCCAGGAGGATTGATGCCATGGCAAAGAAACAGTACATGGCTGCATCTTTGGGACTCAGGCAGGCTAACCATATGGCCTCACAGCTAGATACCAGAAGTCCAGGTGGGACACTGTGCTGGCTCTGGCTAAACAGGCCCTGACCAGCTTGCCAAGGGCTGGAGCAGGTGGCTGCGGATGGGATTGAGGCATCAAGGTGCAATTTCATGCTGCTGTGGACTCCAATGATGTTTCATCTAGAGTCATGGCTACATCTGTGGCCCTTCGAGGATAGCTTGGCTCAGATGTACTAGCCTATCACAGGATACCCAGGCTAAGGCCATGGATTTCCTGTCATTGGTAATTCTCTGTTTGGGAGCAGACAGAGAACTACATGAAGAAGATGGATGAGTACAGGACCACCTACAGGAGTGCTCAGGCCAAAGAAAGGCAAGCCACTCCTCGAGGCAGCATCCCAGGGGCAGGGCAGGCCCTTTTACAAGCCAGGCCTCCTCTTCTGCTTATGCTCAGAGGGGTTCTTCAGAGGGAGAGGCAGGCGGGAATGAGCAGACCTGCTTCCACCCCTCAGCCTAAAGCCCCTGCCAAGCAGACACCCTGATGGGTCTGCCCGGGCCGATTCTCCAATACCTGTAGGGGGCAGACTGGCTTACTTTGTCCTGGACTGGAAGTCTTTAACATCAGACAAGTGGGTCCTGGAAGTAGTAAGCCAGGGACTGGTTCTCAGCTTCAAAAAATTTCCCAAGATGAGAACCAGATCCTTTCCACCTGCAAATCCATTAGAGACCCTTGCCCTAGAGGCAGAGGTTTCCTTCCCTCCTGGCTCTCAGAGCCATAGAAAGGGTTCCTACCCTACACAGGGGCAAAGGATTGTACTCCAGGTACTTCCTAACCCCCCAAAAGACAGGAGAATGGCGGCCCATTCTGGATCTAAGATATCTGAACAAGCACCTTTTAAAACCAAAATTCAAAATGGTGACTCTGGGAATAATTCTGCCCTCCCTAAGGCCAGGGGACTGGCTAGCCTCCCTGGACCTCAAGGATGCCTATTTTCACATTCCCATCAGGTGCTCCCACAGAAAGTACCTCAGGTTCGAGTTGCCCTCAGGCCACTAACAATTCAGAGCAATGCCCTTTGGCCTAACATCAGCCCCAAGGGTGTTCACAAAGTGCCTGGCAGTAGTGGTTGCTCTCCTAAGGAGAAAAAAGATCTCCATCTTTCCATACTTGGACGACTGGCTCGTAGTGGGTCAGTCTCCAGACCAAGTCAAGTCACATCTTCAGATAACTCAGCAAGTGCTCACTTCCTTAGGATTCCTCCTCAATCTTCCAAAGTCCGTTCTCGAGCCAGTACAGCTGCTCACCTTTATAGGGGCAGAGCTGGATACAATAAGAGCAAAAGCCTTCCTTCCCCTGGACAGGGCAAGGACCCTTATGAAACTGGCCTCTTTATTCACCCTTCAGGTGTCTTGACCAGCAAGGCACTTCTTGCAGCTCCTGGGCCACATGGCAGCCTCTACAGCAGTGGTCCAGGGGCCAAGATTCCAGATGAGGGACATTCAGTTCCACTTAAGAGCCTTCTGGTCCCCAACAAAGGATTCCCTTACCAAACTAGTCCCATTGACTCGAACCCTGATCCAGGCTTTGCAATGGTTGCGGGATCAGGACAATTTAAGACAGGGAGTTCCTTTTGTCACTCAGTCTCATTCAGTAATACTCACGACAGATGCCTCCCTGCTGGGCTGGGGAGCCCACTTGGGGGATCTTACCACCCAAGGGCTGTGGTCACCTCAAGAATCTCTGCTTCACATCAATCTCTAGGAACTCAGCGCAGTCTTTCTGGCACTGCAAGCCTTTTCCAAATCTGTACAGAACAAGGTGGTCCAGATCAGAACAGACCATACCACCACAATGTGGTACATCAACAGGCAAGGAGGCACTCGGTCTGCGGCCTTGTGCACAGAAGCAATGAAGTTGTGGTCTCTGGCCTATTCCCTGCAGACCTCTCTGATAGTAGTTCACCTCCCAGGGAAGGACAATGTCCTAGCAGATGCTCTCAGCAGAATATCTCGGGGCCGTCACGAATGGACCCTAGATCCCCTAGTTTTGGAAGTGATTTTCTCCAGATGGGGCACTCCACAGATAGATCTTTTTGCAGCCCCAGACAATCACCAACTTCCTCTCTTTTGTTGCAGACCCCCAGTCTTGGGCTCAGTCCCCCTGGATGCTCTGATTCTGAATTGGGAAGGGAAGTTCCTGTATGCTTCCCCCCTTCCCTCTCCTGTTCAAAGTGCTAGTCAAGATCAGGTCTCAACCATGCAAAGTGATTCTGATTGCTCCAGACAGCCCTGGTACCCACTGTTGCTGTCCTTAGCAGTCCACCTTCCCCTGTGTCTTCCCAGGAATTACAACCTGTTGACATCCTCTCAGGGAAGGATTTGGTATCCAAACCTCAAATCTCTCAATCTCAAGGCCTGGCTCTTGAAGAGTTAGAGTTTGCTGATCTGCACCTCTCTCAAGGGGTTCTGGATATCCTTAAGGCTTCTCGAAAGCCTTCCACCAGAAAGACTTACAACTCCAAATACAAAAGGTTCACTATTTGATGCTCTAATAAGCATATTTCTCCAGAATCTGCGGGGTTGCCTACAGTCCTGGACTATATGGTTCATCTTAATGGCTTGGGACTTAGACCAGCTACACTTAAAGTGCATCTGGCAGCTGTTTCTGCCTTCTTGTCAGTAGGCAAGCCCTCTCATCTGTCAGCCCATCCTGTGTTTTGTAAGTTCTTCAAGTGATTGCTGCACACCAATCTCCCCTTTAGGGACCCTGCTCCTGCTTGGGACCTTAATGTTTGCATTGCTCAGCTTATGCAACCACCCTTTGAGCCGTTGTCCTCTGCAGAGTTTAAGTACTTGACTTGGAAAATTGTGTTTTTGGTAGCCATTACCTCTGCCAGGCGTATCAGTGAATTGCAAGCCCTGTCAGTGGAGCCTGATTTCATCTCTTTCCATAGAGATAAAGTGGTCTTAAGAACTAACAGGAAGTTTTTGCCTAAGGTGGTTTCAGATTTGCACCTTAATCAGTCTATGTCTCTCCCTGTTTTCTTCACTGACCATTCCTCCTCTGGAGAGAGGAGGTTGCACAGCCTGGATGTAAAAAGGGCCCTTAGCTACTACATAGAGCGCACCAAGGGTCAGAGGTTTGAGTCCCTCCAGTTGTTCCTCACTTATGGACAAACCTGCCACTAAAAGATCTATTGCCAGGTGGATTGTCTCTTGTATACAATTCTGCTATGATAAACTGGGTAGAACCCCACCCTCAGGCCTGAGGGCTCACTCTACTAGAGGTACAGCTGCTTCCCTGGCTGCTGTCAGGGATATTCCTATCTTAGAAATCTGTCAAGCAGCCACCTGGAAAACAGTCCATACATTCACCAAGCATTACTCTCTGGATATCCAGGCTAGGAGTGATGCTCGGTTTGGCACAGCATTACTTCAGAGCCTATTCCCAAAGTAGGTTCTGTCCCTCCTCCATGGAGGTACTGCTTGGTAGTCTGCATTTGTCAGAATACAGCAAGACTTCATGTTGTTTGAAGAAAAAATTACTCACCTTAGTAATATTGTTTCTTTTAATGGAGTCTTGCTGTATTCTGACCTCCCCGCCTCCCCTCTCAGAACCTAGTTTTTGGGATGTGGGTGGGCAGGAGCAGTGTTGGCACCCTAGAGATGCCCCTTTCTCACCCCCCTTTATTTTGGGTGTGTGTTGTGTTTTGTTTTTTGGGTTTCCTGACTTGAGTCTTTGCTTTGAAACCAAAAACACCTTTTTTAACAAATTTAGTTGCCAGTTGGCTAGTGTGAGTCTTACAGTTTCCACACAGAACTTCTAGTGAGTATTGCTCGTAAAGATCTGATGGTTGGAGTTTAAACAACAGCCGACAGAGGCTTCAACCGAGCTCGAACTCAGCGTTCCATGCCCTGCATGGAAAGTTAACTCTTTGTTCTCCGGGGCAGTTCAAAGGTTGGCAATCACTGCAATAGTCAGAATACAGTAAGACTCCATTAGAATAAACTACATTACTAAGGTGAGTAATTTTTTCTTCTATCCACTCCCTCCGGCATGTCTGCTCTGTTACAGAGTTTTGTGTCATCAGCAAACAGGGAAATTCTTCCGTCTATGTTATCCATAATGTCACTGGCATTATGGATAACATAGAAGGGAGGAACAAGATCCTCAAGGCTATGCACAGAATCCATGAAGATCTGGAACCTTGCATATTCACTAGGGCCTACATATTCAAAGGAGATGCATGGCCCAAAATGGAGATGCACAGCGCATCTCAGAAAATACGCAAAAGCACGATATTCGAAATGGAGGGATGTGTTACACATTTCAAATCTTGGGATGTGCAGAAATAATGTATGTGGCGCAAAAATAGGGCGGGCCGTATTATGCTGCATCCATTATATTCAGCCAAAATCTGCCATGCATCACAGAAGTGTGCTGTGCAAAGTTAGGCAGACAAAAGATGACCCTAAATTGGCCAACCACCCGGTGAAACCGCAGAACTGCAGACAGGCCATCCTGAGACAGCCCTTGGAGGTGCACCAGGATGTGCTTCAGACACCCGCACACAGCAGTCATGCCAGGATGGAAGTACCCAAAGCCACAGGGGCCGGGACGCCATGGGTGCCGCCCAGAGATCCATCCCCCACACCGCATCCAGGACCTAGACACTCAGCTGCCACATGCCAGTGCTGTTGGGTGCCCCCCAGCACACCAGCTGAGCAGATGGCCACACTTCAGCACATGCATCAGGGCCATGGCCTGCACCCATGTGGCCTGCAGGGCAGCAGCTGGAGGTGGCATGCACCAAGGGTGACGTCTGGGCAATGGTGCCCAGGTAGCCAGGTGGTACTAGTGGCAGCATGGCACTGGCCAGGGACTGGCCTGTGGCACACATTCACAGTGGTACACCATAGGTGCACACAGGTGGGACCCACCCACTTGAGTACCTGGTCACCTTCAGCACACTGCCATTCCTTGCTTATATCTCCATGTTTCTCTCATATGGGTGTGTGTGGGGCACTGCAGGTGACAGTATGCTACATATGGAGCTGGTGTATCACATGCATGTGGTATGCCGATCAGAGTTTGTCACCCTGTGCCTTCCCCTGTTGCTTGTCCAGGTGGGCCCCAGTGGCCCCTATGCCCGAGTCTGACCCTGTACATGGCTATGGGTAATAGCACTGTACTCGGGCCAATGCAGTCCACCCACCCACATACAAAGATTCCATCACACCTGCCTACTAGGCTGCAGTACCTCCTATTCACCTTTGTAGAGAGGTGGGGCAGCCCTGCAGTGCTGGAACTGTACATGTCTTTGGTATGCAAATGACCTGAATACATTCCAGTACTGAGCTGTGCATGTGGAAAATGGGCTCGGAATGTGCAATGATGCCATTTGCATATCCCGGCTGAATATTGCAGTTTTGCGCGCCATGCATGTGGCTACCTATCCTGCATTTCCCTATGCTCCACACAGGTCTCAGGTCACCTGCCACACCACACATCTCCTACTGCACCGCACATGTCTCACTTTGTGATTGCGCATGTTCGAGATATTCAGCTGGACATGCGTGATCGCATCTTATGGCGCATCTTCTGAATATACCATTATTTGGTGCCAGCGCATCTGCAGCACAGGCACTTGTGCAATGCAGCCTGGGACTTTTGAATATGGGGCCCTTCATTTAGAGCTATCTGCAGTACACCTGCCAGGAAGGGACAGTGTCCTGGCAGACTCACTAAGCAGAATCAGCTGGGGAAACTATGAGTGGACTGTGAACCTGCAGGTTCTGGCATCAGTGTTCAGATAAAGGGGTACACCAGAAATAGATCTGTTTACTTCCTGGGAGAACAGTCAGCTTCCCAATTTTTGTTGCAGGCCTCCAGTAATGGGGACAGTCCCAGAGGATGCCCTGGTCCTGGATTGGACAGGGAAGTTCCAATGTGCCTTCCCTGCGTCCCCATCTGCAGAGAATGTTCATAAAGCGCAGGATGATTCTGATAGCACCAGACTATGCCAGATAGACCTAGTACTCCATGCTCTTGGCCCTGTCCAGCAAATCTTCAATCAGCCTGCCACTGAGGAACAACTTGCTGACCCTGTCTCGGGAGCAGGTTATCATTCCCAGACCTCAGAGCCCTACACCCGAGGGCATGGTTTTTTGAAGAGTTAGAGTTCTCTAGTCCAAATTTATTAGAGGAAGTAATGTGAGTGTTTGAAGGTTCATACTAGGGGTATAGGAGCATAAGTAGGCAGTAGCCCATACATAGCTCCAGTTGCTTATGTGTAGTTATGCATCAAAGCCCCTTCTGACATATTTTTACCAAGTTTAGATTTCAACTCTCTGACTGTATTATTTTAGATGTATCAGACACCAAGATGTAGTCGATCACTGCTAAAGTACGAGATTATTAGTGGACTCTAATGGGGCTGTCGATAATCTGCGTAAGTCTGTGATTAACTAGATCATTCTTATACTTAATATTTTTCCCCAACCAATTTAAATTTAAATCACCTACAGTAATTATATTCCCACACAGTAATGTTTTTTTTTTTCCCCAAAGGGATCCCTCATTATGCTTAACCATCTCATCCCTACCTCCACTTGCAGAACCTAGAAGAGGTTCTCAAGGAATCAGTTCTCTTTTATTATCTGAGCATTATGCATTACATTGCCCTACGATTGATGCTCTGTGATTTTATAGCTTGAATCTGCTTTTTATGCCATAGTATAAAATTTCTCTATAACGTTTTGAATATTTTTTGGTAGTCATTTAGCTAGCTTTTGTGGCCACTGCTCACAACAGCTCTCAGTACATTCACAAATTTTAATGCAACAGTTAAGCAAAATAATAATAATAATAATACTTGCATGACCTTTGGCAGCAAATGAGGTGAGAAAAAACCTTGACAAGTATGCATAGTGACACGCGGAACATTGGTCTGTACTGTAGGAATTGGGATTGTCTCCCGTCTGCTTGTATGCAGTTAGCTGGTTTGTTTTTTTTTTTTAAATAAATGTGAACGTCAATTTTAACTAGCTGCAGTCTTAAAAGTTCTTTTTAACAACTTACGCAACTATTAGCAAGTGTAGAGTGCCTGTTTTTTTTTTTTTGTTTGGCTTGTGACTGTTCACTGGAGCACCCACATCCTCGGGGCCAGCTTTTTCTTGCTGATTAGTGTCCAGCATGTAACTGGAGGCAGTCAGCAAACTCTCATCAGATGACTACATGGAGAAAGATGAAATGTGAGGAGAGCAAAGCATCTCAAGGTAATGTGGACCCAGGCCATGAAGTGCCATCTAAGTGAGTAATACTCTATTTACAACCTAAAAGGAAGCCAATGCAGGGAACAGCACATTCAGAAATATGATCTTGTAGCTGGTGAAGCCTTCTCAAGGAATAAATTAGGCAGATTTGGTAACAGAACATGTTCTTGCAGTGCACCTTTACAATGGAATGGACTTGCTTTATCTTTGAGAAACCGGAATTTTAAAAAGATAGTTATGGTATTGCATTACTGCTGATGATTTTTTTCACTTGTGATAATTATTAATTGGGATATCGCAATTGAGCTGTACTGCTTTCCTGCCTGCAGCCTCTTGTACTGAGGCATGGTCAAAAACAGGACTATCAGTCTCAGCTGAGTTCTTCCAGTTATAAATAAAATAAATAGTTACAAAAAAGTAGACTTGAATCACATCATGGCCAGTCTTTGACGCAGTGGTAGTGCCACCACTTGTGACACCGGCAGCCTGAGTTCGGGAACGAGTTTAGGTCATCAGGGGACAGCCGGGGGGAGGAGGACTGAAAGTCTGTGGGAACACTCTCCTCCTCCAGGAAGGGAGGGTTGCCATCCTCACTGCTGTACTGCCACCTGGGTGACCACAGGTGGCAGTGCAGTTGGCATTGTGGGAAGGGAGGATTCAGGCCGAGATCCAGTGCGGCAGCATGCCTAGGCATGCACCCACCCCTTGGATCTCCATGAGTGCCTGCATTCTCATGGAAGGGAAGCAACAGGTAAATGGATCCACAGCCAGCCTGACAATGGCCTTTGGCGAACCAAAGAAGACCAAAGCCAGAACCCTCAGAAGCCAACCTCAGCCTGATGAAGAAATGTGCATGTAGGAGAGGGGCGTCTCCCTCCTTCCCCGCTGGGAAGGGGGGGACTGAATCCAAAGCAATGTGTAGGCAGGGTGCCTGTAGGGGGCTGGCAGTAGGCTTAGTTGTGGCACCTTGGAGGACCCTGAGGGACTGATCTGGCAGCGTCGTGGAAGGGGGCTTAAACAGAATGGAAAAAAAAAAAAAAAGAGCTTTGATAACATAATGCAAGGTGGCAGGAAGAATCATGCCTGAACCAGACATTGTTGACAGATGAGCGGTGTAGCAGTGGATACAAAGATGGCCCCTAAATATGGCAGTCTGTTTACTGGTTTGGAGAAGCAAATATCAAACAGTACATTTGTACAGCCCATAACTCTTTTGGTAGACATAGATGACTATATAACCCCCCAACTCTGGATTTTAACCTCCACCTTACGGCTACCTACAAGGCAGTTAACTCCAAACTGGGTATTGCCTATAGAATTAGGTCCTCCCTGAATGATGCTGCCTGGCTTGCTATTGCACAAGGTTTCCTCCTTCCCTCCCGTACATACTGCTCACAGGTATACCTTAATGCCAACAAAGGATCCCACCATAAATGGAGAACCTGTTATAACAGCATATGCCGATTCGCCCTCTCTGCACACAGACTGACTCATCGCTGTGAGCTCTACTCCAAACTAAACTGGCTGTTCCCGACTTCACACAGACTCTATTCTGCTGGATGCTTGATTGACAATATCATCAGAATGGGGACACCTGAGTATCTCTCAAGGCTGCTATCTCATCCCTCCCAAGCATATCTCTTTAGGTCATCCATACAAACCCAACTTGAAATTCCCAGATACCTCACAAAAAAAGGGGAACCATCCTTTGCTATATCAGCCCCCAGCATCTGGAACTCCCTCCCCCCTCACATTAAACTCTCAAAATCCCACCTAGCCTTTAAACTGGATCTCCGTGCCCACCTGACTGACTCCGATGGCTGCTCCTGTGCTGTAACTTGAGACTGGCTCCCAGTAGCATTCCTTACCTACATGGCACTTACTGTTTCCCTCCGCTGTATAAAATCTGCATGTTCCCACTCCCTCCTCAAAATCGTTTAGTTAAAACTGTTATTTGTCGTATGTCCTTAATTATTATTGATGTATCATCCAGTGCAAGTAACTAATGTAAGTGTATTTGTTTTCTCTCTGTTTCCACAGAAATATGTCTTGCCTTTGTCTGCAATCTGCGAAATTATTTTGCTCCCACTTCATGCTGCGCCGTGAACAATTGTCACTGATATTTGTACCTTCTTTGTACCTTGCTCTCTCCTGATTGTACTTTCCCGGGTCATGCCTGAATATAGGCAGTACTCTTGTCTAGTGTACCTACCCGATGAACGAAAACCAAATAAATAAATAAATATAAAATTATGCATAGTTGCAAGTGAAGAGCAAGGTGGAAATTTCATTGAGTAATGCTGGAGGCAGGTTAAGCCACAAGCCCAAAGTGAGAGTACCTTCTACTGCCCGAACTTCAGAAGTTACGTGGGACAGAAACAAAGGAATAATAGAGATAGGAAGAGAAAGCTAAGCCAGTGACCAATAAGGGTCACTGGTCGCTTTGTGAGCTAGCGTAAATGGGCAGACTGGATGTTACCTGCAGGTAATGGAGTTTTCTTTTTTTTTGTTTTGTAAAGGAGAACTACTGGGGTGCATAAAGCAGTCAGTACTACATATGTTGGGGCTTCTGTACACTGATTCCATTGCAGGTACAATCATGATTTAAGAATGCACATACCGGAACCCTTGTGAAATTCTGTCTTCCTTTCTTAGCAGGCAGGTATTTTCTGCCATGCCTGTGCCCGCCCCATGATATTGGGCTGTATGAGGGCACTATCAACATGGTATAATGATGTGCCACTGCCCCTTCCTGTATTTTGCCCTGTATACAGAAATTTGTACTGCACTTTAGTCTCTGCACGTACACTTCTTTGTATTTATTCTAATTTTGTATCAACGTTTTCTAAATGTTGCTCAAATGTTTTGCTATTATCATGTCCTATGTATGGAGAGTTAATAATGTTCTTATCTCCTGTGCCCTGCTCTATTTTCAAAGGCTATGGTACATGGCATTTAGACATAGTTCTTGAAAATAGAGCAGGGCATAGGATATATAGTAAATCTCTGTACATAGGGCATTATAATAGCAAAATATGTGAACAACATTTGATAAAAAGTTAGTATAAAATTAGAATAAATACAAAGAACTGTATGCGCAGAGAATAAAGTGCAGTACGGTTCAATAAGAACACCTAACAAGTGCATATTCAGAAGTGGCAGCGAATACATGGTGAACAAGAACAATATTAATAGCAGGCGATTGACCTGAAGGGCAAGTTATGCTTGACCTCATAATGGAAGGAGAAAACTGTAGTGATGTGGAAGTGAAACCATTTCAGGAGAGGGGACCCAGCCAGCTACCTACATGGTTGGTCAAGGCTTGGCTTGTGAAGGTGTCAGGAGGAAGGGTAACAGGACTAGGTAAGGAGTGGTTAGAGTTTCAGCTGATGCCTGAGGGAACCAGGGGATGGGAAGAGGCACAGGGAGGAGGGGAGTTGGTTCCTTAATGAGGGAAGTTGATAGGAAAAGGTAGATTGCCCAGTAGAGGAGTGGGTATGAGGCATGTCAAAAGTGCGATGGTTCCTGAAATGGAGGGAACAGGAAGCAAGGAGGAGTTGGGAGAAGAGAGAGGATAGGTCTGGTGGAGAAGCTGACGGGGTTGGGAGTAGGCCCTTTGGTCAGATGGATTGAAAACTGGCTAGCTGGACGCACCCAGAGAGTAGTGGTCGGTGGGGAGCTCTTGAACCCTATAGAGGTCAGTAGTGGGGTACCGCAGGGCTCGGTCCTGGGTCCGATCCTGTTTAGTGCATACATATCGGACATTAGGGAGGGTATAGGGTGTGAAATGAGTCTCTTCGCTGATGACTCCAAGATGGGAGCAGTAGTTGAGGGGGAAGAGGGGAGGTTGGCCCTGCAAGGAGACCTGGACACCCTGGAAAGCTGGGCTCACACATGAAATTAAATTTCAACATCACCAAGTGCAAGGTGTTACATCTTGGGCGGGGAAACCCTAAACACAGGTACGCCCTGGGAGGGGAGGCGCTGGACGCCTCAACAGGGGAAAAAGACCTAGGGGTCATGGTGGATGCATGTATGAATAACTCTGAGCAGTGCAGGAGAGTGGCTAGCAAGGCAAACAGGATGTTGGGATGCATCGTAAGGGGGATCACCTATAGGAGCAGGGAAGTGATTCTACCACTGTGCAATGGACTGGTTAGACCACACCTTGAGTGCTGTGTACAGTACTGGAGACCACACTTGAAGAGGGACATACAGCTCTTGGTGAGGGTACAGAGGAGGGCAACTAAGATGATACGAAGACTAGGGGATTTGACGTATGAGGACAGACTTGAGGAGCTCTGCCTGTTTTATTGGAAGAGAGGAGAGACAGGGGGGACATGATTGAGGTCTTCAAGTACCTCAAGGGAATAAATAGGGTAAACATGGAGGATCTTTAGACTAAAGCAGGGAGGTATCACCAGAGGCATGGTTTGAAGTTGGAAGGTAGAAGGTTGAGTGGGAAAAGAGAGGAGGTTTTCACTGAGAGGGTGGTGGACCCTGGAATGCACTGCCTGGCGTGCTGGTTCAGAGATCCACAGTGGAGGGCTTCAAGAGAGGGTGGGACAGACACGAAAGCGGATGTATCAGATGATGGCCTGGCCCGGGGGGGATGGATGATAGGGGTTTCTGGAACACAAACGGGGGGGAGGGCCTTGGCACCCAACTAGGGATCTGAGGTTCGAGCAGACTCGATAGACCATAAGGCCTAATCTGCTGGCAATTAGTATGTAAGAGAGAAGGGAACCAAACCAGTATTTGGATATGAAGGAGGTGCAGTGAGTCTGGTGATGAGAGGGCAGAGGGAGGATGGATGGGGATGAATACAGTGAACAATGTTGGGTGCGAGGGAGGGGGAGTTTGTAGCAAAACAGCAGAAGAAGCTGCAGAGGGTGTCTGATCTGGTGAGGGAAGTGGAAGGGGTGGTGCCATAGACCACATCCCCATAGTCGAAGATATTGAGCATCATTTTGGTAACAAGCTCCCGGTGGCCATGCAGAGATGAGCAGTCTTTGTTGTGGTACAGGGCATCGAGCGTGGGATGGAGTTTTGCATGATGGCATTGATATGGGCTGAGAAGTCAAGCTTACTGTCTAGCCACATTCCAAAGTACTTGAAGAACTGAACTGCGTCAAGAGGTGTGTCATTGAGAGTGGTGGGAATGGGGAGGGCAGTGAGTCTGGCCAGTTTCTGACTGGTACCAAAGGTCATGGACACTGTTTTTTTTTTAGTGTCGACTCTGAGTTGGTTGGACTGCAACCAATGCAGAATGCTGCTGAAGTCTCCCTGGAGCAGGTCTTTCACAGCTATGGTGGAGAGACAAGAGGCGAAGATGACTGTGTCATCTGCATACCTGTGGATATGTGAGTTGGCATAGTCAGAAGGGAGGGCATTCAAGAAGATGGAGAAAAGGCTGGGACTCAGGATGGAACCCTGTGGGAACCCAGCCTGGATAGGAGGGGGAGGTGACAGGGCATCTCCAACATGTACCAATTGTTATGGGCCTGTTAGGTAGGATTGGAACCAAGCAGCAGCGGGAGTTGAGAGGCCAGCAGACCTCAGCTTGTCCAGGAGGTGTGGATGGGACACAGAATCGAAGGCTTTGGCCAGATTGATGAATATAGCAGCCGTAATGGGCCCATAATCTATCCCGGAGAAGACAGAATCAGTGACATGCAGCAGGGAGGAGACGGTGGAATGGTGCTTCTGGAAACCAGACTGGAAGGCTGAGAGGAAGTTGGAAGATGAAAGGAAGTCGAGGAGTCTAGAGTGGACCAGTTTTTCTTGCAGCTTAGAGAGGGAGGGTAGGAGGAGATGGGGTGGAAGTTGCCAGGGGAGGATGAATAACGCCTTTTGTGAAGTGGAATATCTTTGGCCAGCTTCCAGGAATAAGGAAGGGCATTGAGGGAGAAGGAGAGATTAAGTAGTTGAGAGGAACTGCGATGGCATGAACTGAGAGGTGGAGGAGGCTGGGGTCCAGACTGTCACAACTGGACTTTGACAGGTTGAGGGAGGAAAGGGCAAGCAGGGTTTACTGGATGATGTTGAGGGAAGTGGAAACCTGGCGAGGGATGGGGAGGGGAGCAGGAGGGAAAAGAATGCAGTCAGGAGGAAAAGAAAAGGGCAGGCACAGGTTGTGAAGAACTTGTTGAAAATAGCAACAGAGGTACTTTCAGACACAGGTGAACCATTTACCATAAGGATTGGGGGAGTGGACTGGGTGGGGGATTGAAAGGGCAGTGAATGACCTTCCAAAATGTAGCTAAGGAGTTAAGTTTTTTCTGGAGGTTGGCCTTGAAATAGTGCAATTTTGTGGCCCTGACAACCTTTGTACAGTTGCTCCTCAGAGCCCTGTAAGCGATGAGGTCAGGAGAGGAGTTGGATCATTTGTAGTGGGCCCATGCAAGGTCTCAGACTTGCACAGATCAATGGTTTCAATGGTAATCCAGGTGTGGTGGGAAGTTCTTACTCTGGATTTCTGAGGGCAAGGTGGTTATCTCAGACAGAGGAGAATTGGGAATGGAATAATACGAGGGTCATGTCAATATCCAAGGCAGAGAGGATGGCTGACCAGTCTATTGCATCACGGTCTCTCAGTAAAGAACTGCTGTTTAATGACTGGAGAGACCTGGACTGGATGTGTTTTGGTGAAGAGGGGATGCTGGGTATTTGTGATGCAGAATGTCATGCAGTATTTGCCAACTGAATCTGGCAAAATATCTGCTGCAACAGTGCGGGGGGGGGTTAGAACCAGTCCAAAAGGCTATGATTGCTAGAGATTCACTTAGTCAACTTGATGTACGAAGGCGGCCTTCTTTTCAGTACCACTTTGATGGATGCAGTGAAGGATTCAGGAGAGATGGCAAAAGTACAGCTACCATAAAACAAGTCCAAGGACAGGAATTGGTTCGGTCGGTTCTGGAATCCCTTTCATGGCCTATCCTCCTATAATAGGTCAAGAGACCAGAACGGGGGCTACACCAAGCGAGGCCATGGTTCACACCCCAGGAATCTGCCTAGCAGCTGAGGAGAAGATACTAGTAATAGGAACTTTGAAACCGGGGGGTACCCCAGAAAATTCTCACAATGATATGGAGCAGACCTATTCCTGTATAGGAGGCCAACTTTCCAGCTACCTCAGTGAATCGGTCCAGTCAACCACAGACATATTGGACAGAGATTGTGGATGAGGGCTGTCACTGAATTCGACTTCAAACCACTGGCCCTACATGTCATTCCATTTCCAATAGCCATAGACACAGTAAAAAAAAGAAAAATTGCCATGCTACAAGCTGTCACAGACTTATTGCAAAAAAGGAGTCACTGAACCAGATCCATCAAAGGAATGGGTCACAGGAGTCTACTCCCTCTTCTTCATTCTTCCCAGACATTGGGGTCTGACCTGTGCTGGATCTAAAATTCCTGAATTAGTTTGTGCAAGTGAAGTCCTTCAGAATGGAAACTCTGTCATCAAAGAGGTTCAGCAAGGAGATTTCCTAGCCTTGATAGACTTACAAGATTCTTACGTGCACCTTCCCATCTGGATGATTCACAGACAATACCTTAGGTTCAAGATCCATGTTTTCATGTCACAGCTCTGTCATTCAGGCTTTCATCCACCCCCGAGTGTTCTGCAAAGTGCTCATCACAATAGTAGCTTGCCTCAGGAGTCAAGAAATTCTAGTGTTTTTGTACTTGGACAAAATTTTAGATGGGGGCCCACTCCTCTCTCAGTTCCAGCAAGCAGTATTCTTGGTTGTCTATTGTTTAAACTCACGTGGTTTTGTGGTCAGTTGTCAGAAGAGCTCACTGTCTCCAGCTCAATCACTGATTCACCTGGGAGTGGAGTTCCAGATGATTCGAGACAAAGTCTTCCTGACAGAGGCAAAATATCAAGATCTTCTGAAGTTCATCCACCAGTTTCAATGAGCCACGTGCCTACCAGCCCCAGCTTTTCATGCAACTTACAGTATTGGCACGATGGTCTTATTGGCAGACATGAGCAAGGATTCATATGAAACCCACTCAGACACACTACTTCGTCAGTGGTCCTCCCACAGAGACAGCAGATCTCACAAGGTGAAACTATCACAATGCCTGCCTCACCCGGTGGACCAGCCAGCACAACACCATGAAGGGGCACTATTTGGGCAGGCCCCAACACCTGAGAATCACCATTGATGCCAGTCTCATTGTATGGGGAGTACACTTAGATCACAACTCAACACGGGGGCCAGTGGTCCCTCCTGGAATCTTGATTCAGCATCAATGTTTTTGGAAATGTGGGTGGTCTGTCTGACCTTGCAGGTCTTCAAAAGCCACATTCTACACCAAGACATCCTCATCCTTATGGACAACAGAACAACAGTGGTTTACATAAACAGACAATCAATCAAGTCCATTTATCCAGTTGAACACCATTGAGCAGGCTCATTTACAAGGTGGACCTGCATTACACAAGGTCAAGAATAACGCTTTTATGTACAGATAATAAATAGACTTAATTATACAGAAATAGAAAAAAAATACACAGAGCAATAACAAGTATTTCAGGTATAGGGTTAACAAGGTTAGGGAGGATGGTATGAGATGGGGAATTAAAACATTCTGAAACAGCCAGCATATTAAAACATTTTCAAACAGCACGGCATATCATTGGTCAGGACATATACAAACTTAAGGGGCAGATATGGAGGGGAAGGGTACAGGACTGCAGCTGTTCTAGGAGGGGTGCTATGGTAGATAGGCTGGGGACATATATGTTAGGAGTCTGAGGGTAAGAAAGGTAGTGGATTAGCAGAAAAAAGAGGGGGGGTATAGGTGGAGACAATCAAGGGTCCGGGTTAGGTGGAGATGTAGTGGGCAGGTAAGCAGTAGGCACCCTAGCACGCTAAGCATGCTGGAAACAGCTGCATAGCTCCTTAACAGCCTTAGTATACAAGGTCTTGAAGGTGGTAAGACTAACAGGGAGACTCAGTTTCATAGATTTCTGTAGTTTGTCCCAGAGTGAGGGCAACACAAAGCCTATGGCCGCTCTCCCAAAGCGTGTATTGGTCCCAGGTACCTTCAGTAGAAGCAGAGAATAGCTTCTCAGTGTGTAGTTGCCTGCCACATATGACGGCAAACAGTCGAAAATGTATTGGGGTAATTTGTTGGTAATAGCTCTGTAAGTCCAGAGAGACGCATTTCTATTCCTTCTGTACTGAAGGGAGGTCCATCCCACAGCCGCATATAAGGAGCTGTGGTGGGTGGTGATAGGTAGACCAGTTATGAATCTCAAGGCTCTGTGGTATAAGGTGTCCAGTTTAGTAAGACAGGAGGCATTACACTGACTATAAATGAAATCGGCAAGGAGGTACCAGAAGCCTCAGGGGATGGGGAGCACACTTAGATCACAGCTCACCACTGGGCCAGTGGTCCCTCCTGGAATCTTGATATATCTTTAATGTTTTGGAAATGTGGGTGATCCGCCTGACCTTGCAAGCCTTCAAAAACCACGTTCTACAGCAAGATGTCCTCATCCTCACAGACAACAGAACAACAGTGATTTGCATCAACAGACATGGGGTACCAGAAGCCTTCAGATGCTAACAGAAACACTTTAAGTGCTGCACTTGGCAGAGGATCACCTAACCAGCCTGTCTGCTGCCTACATTCCTTGACAGTACAACTCCGCAGTGGATTTGCTTAGCTGCAAGAACATTCTGGCAGGAGTATGGGAATTAAATGATGACACCTTTCATATGCTCATGCAACACTGAGGAAAACCTCATGTGGACCTCTTTACCAGCAGAAACAACAAAATACTCCAGTATTGCACCCTGACATGGGACATTCAAGCCCTAGGCTGGGATACCATCTCCCCTCATTGGGGATGCTTAGGTCTATGTTACGGTTTTCATCCCATGCCCATCCTCTCTTGGGTCCTTCACAAGGTGGTGACAGAGGGAGCAAAGTTAATCCTAATTTGTCCATTCTGACTGCACAGACCTTGGTTCCCACACCTCATCTGCATGGCAACAGATCCTCAGATCAAGTTTCCCTACCAACCAGACCTGCTTAACTAGGGCCCCATCATACATCCCAATCTGCACAATTTATTCCTACTGGCCTGGAGTTTGAAAAGGCAGCCTTAGAAAATTTGTGATATTTACGCAATGTTTTTGAGGTAGTGGTGATCTCTAGATGACAGTCAACCTCTAAGTTTATCACAGAATATAGAGATGTTTCCTCTTCTGCCTTTTGACTGGGAACAAGGATGGACAAACAGTTCTTTATCCACTCTCTTCGAGGTTCTCAAGGATGGTTTGGACAAAGTTCCAGAACCAGCAACTCTATGGGTTCAAGTAGCCACCCTGAGGTCTTTCCTCATAATGGAGGCAAGCATACCTGTAGGGATCCTACAAGGACAGTAGTATTCAAAATTAATGCAAAATGTATTTAAGGATTTCATGTGAATACAAAACTCTAGTTGTTCTGGGTTTGTATTTGAATACAGATTAAATACTATTTGTGGTAACCTAATTGTATTCAAATACAGAGCTAATTTAAATAATTAAGGCTATATGAAGACTCGAATATATTCAGAATAAACTTGATGGCCTGTAAAGTATTCAGGCCATTTGTGTTCCGCTGTTAATCAAATGCTAAAAATGACCACAATCAAAATATATTCAGGATACAGAATTTACCACAAATTGAATACAAACCGAAGTCTTCATGTTTGGTAATGGTAATGCCTCACAAACTGTCAAGCAAGCCTGTACTGCTGATTCCTGTCTGGTGGTTTGTGTGAGGGGGTAGCAGTGTTTTTGTGCACCCGCACTAGTTTCTGTCTTGCTTGGTGTTATGCTCACAGTAGGTATATGGGAACTAATTTGCACAGCCCAGAGCTTTTGTACAAGGTTTTCAGTGTATGTCAATATGTGCCTTGCACAGAGTGCAGGCATACTGCTCATTGTGCACAATTCATACGGCATTCGAATATGTTGTCCAGAGTGCACTAAGCTATTGGTTCTAATCCCTCCACTGCAGTGACCATCAGCAATGGCCATATGCTGCTCTGTTGGGGTGTATGTTCCTGCTGTAGCTGTTGTAATGCTGCACTGCAGGTGTTGGACTAGAGTGTATCTCTACATGTTACCTGTGTGGCTGGATGGTGGAGTACCCACAGGGGTTACAGGCACTGGTGCCCACATACCCAGTGTTGGTGGTATAGAACGGTCCATTGGTGGCCTTACTGGGGCCTTCGAGGGACAGTTTGTCTAGGGCTCCAGCTAAGGGGAGTACCGACCTGTTTTCCTTCAATTATGTGAGTAAATACTCTTCAGAAAAGGTTTTTAATGAGTACCAGTACTCACCCAACATTTGTAAATACCCCACACTCCAAAGAACAGTGCTTCATAACATACCTGGTGGTTCAAAAGGAGCATTTTGTTCCAGTTGTACAGCACTCATATGCATCCCAGTTTTGTTTTACTCACTATATTTTAAAACTGGTGAGTAAATTGGTCCTACCTGCCAACATTATGTGGAGCATTGTTATTATCTAGACAAAAACTACATTGTTTTTAAAAATGTACTCCTCACTCCACTCTGTCCAGACATTTGTACGTGTCTGAATTTGGTTTTACTCACCTCACTTTCAAAATGAGGGGTACAGTACTCATCCCAAAAAATCTTATCTGGAGCCCTGAGTATGTCCCTTTACATCGAAGAGTTTGGCCTGGGGCCTTTAACGGTTCTCAGAGTGCCTCCACTTAGAAGAGTATTATGGAGAGTACCCCAAGACACTCGAGCACCAAACCCACTCGACATGGGAACAGGAACTCTTGATGGTACTAGCTTGGTGTCCATTGAAAGAGTCAGTGAATTCAAGTACCTTGGATTACTCCTGGATAGCCACCTCAGTTGCGATGCTCACACTAGCCTCACAATCAAAAAGGCCCACCAACGCCTCGGTATCCTGGACAGAACCAAGCATTACCTTAACAGGGAATCCAAATCCCTCTTAGTCTCCAGCTTCCCCCTTCCTGTCTTCGACTATTGTTCATTTGTCTCCTTCCCCTGCATTTCCATGAAAAATTTCTCCAGACTTCGAAGCTCCTATCACAACGCTATCCGCTTTGCCTCTGGTCTCCCTAAACACTCACACCACTGTGACCGTTATAAGCTCACCAGTCGGCCCCCCTTTGAGGGCCCCTCAACTGCAAGATGGCCATCTTCTTCTTCAAATTCTCCCATGGACTACTCCCTGATTGCCTCACCTCTCTCTTCCAGACAGCCGCCACCATCAGGACCACTAGACTTTCCTCCACTCTCTCTTTCACTGTTCCTTTCTGCTGGACCACTCAAGGCCAGAAAACACTCTCTTTTATGGGACCCAAACTCTTCAACTCTCTCCCTCTGGAACTAAAACTCTGTCCCTCCACACATGCCTTCAAACACAATATCAGGAGACATTTTTCTTCCACCTGCACCTGCTCACAGCCCTAATCTGGCTCCCCTTCTGCACTCTTTTCCCCTCACTCTCTGGTTATCCACCTATGGCACTTACCTTCTCTTTCTAGCACTTGTAGTATTGTTAATCCACCTAGGCTAGTTTTTAGATTGCACTTAAATTTGTTGTTTCCCACTGTTATATTATATTATTGTTAAACCATCACTGAATGCTTAATGTCACCTTGTATTTGTTAATTCACCAAGGCTAGTTCATGATTTGCCCTTTAGTCTATATTATCCTGATTTTATGTACTATTGTATTAACCCTCGCTGTTAGTTAAATGTTTTAGCCTATGTCATGTCTCATGATTGTTGTATGTAACTGGACGCTTGTGTAAACGGTCAGCAGTGCTCACATGCCTTTCTAGTATAACAAATAAAAATGAAAATGAAATTAAATGGATCCATGGGAGAAAATCAGGCACTGGCATGGAGAACAGGTTTAAAGTCAACAGCAAAACAGTTTTAATATTTTCTAATCACTCTGTAATCCCTTCCCAACCAATATCTTCAGGACGCACTACACTATTCAAAAATATATTTACAAACATGTGCACAGTTACGGGTTTGGCAACAGATTTGAACAGGTGCTGATTTAAGTTGCATAACCCTCCCAGTTGGGCCCCAGATAATTCTGTGGCACAAACGTGACCAGAGACAGAAGATATTTAGTGGCATTACATGATCTGAGGCATTTTGTACTAGATGCCAAGAGACACTTAAACAAAGTCATTTACCCTCCCTATCTGCAATTAGCTGAATCACAAGACTGTCTCATCATGGCATCTAGTAGTCCCGATAACTCCTTCCTTTCTCTGTGGGGCGGTATATACAGAACACACTAGAGTGGACACTGAACCCCTTAGACTCTCCCTAGAATCTTGTACTGAGCTAGACTTTGAAGCCAGTCCACCCTGTTCTTTTACGGCAAGAGATAAGCATAAGCAGTACCTGTTCAGAATACTATACATAAGGTAGACAGAGAGCTCACTGTATCTTACCCAACCTCTGGGTCTTAATGTCACAGCTACGGTACAATCCTTGAGCAGATGGTCTCAGCTTGCTCCCTTTCTTGGAGCCTGGTACATGGGATAAATCTTCAATCTATTCCTCTAAACCTCTAGGGATTTACCATTGATCATCACTATGCCCACCCCTTGAGGGGAGCAGCCAAAAGGCTCTCACGATCTCAACCTTTGAATCCCAACTGGAATCCAACTTCTGGAGACTTAGCCGTAGAGGCGAACCCATGAAAAAGGTACCTTTGAGGCCCAGTGGCCCTACCCGGTTAACAAAATTTAATAAATTTAGTAAGTAAGTGTTGTCGTAGACTAAGGGGTCTTTCCACCACCCTGAGCCTGGCAAGCCCTGGCTGGCCGTTCGCAACTGGACCTTCAGTGCTTCCTGCTGACTACAACATCAGACTACTCTGAACATTTTTGCCTAGGTCCCAGTATTTATACCCTGAGGTAGGCAACGCAGACAGCATGGAGGCCTACAGGAGCTAAACAAGCAGATAATGTACCTGAAAGTTACACATCTTCCTAGAACACTGAAGCCCTTGCAGACAGTAGACAGAAAACTGTTAATACAATGTTCTTTTTTTCTTTTAGACAAGGACCACTTAGTAACCCCTACATTTATTGGAGGGGGGTTACATATGGTATGAGGATACCACAACACACTGCACAAAACATGATTCTCAAATATGAGTTATTCATTTTGAACAGTGTCACCACACATATAGAATGTGGCACACCACACCATTAAATTCCAAACAGTTGCGTCCTTTACATAACCGCACCATACCCTTAAAGCAACAGTGCATGTTATGGTGAAAAATTGTTCACCCATACCTTATTATTCAGTTTTAGATTGTTCTTTTTCTCTTGTATTGTAAGAGGCCCCTATTGCTTGTTTTGAGCCTGCTTTAACATATGATATGTACTACTGTTGCTACATCGCAGGACACCTATGAAAATTAGACACTTTTATAGCTCTAATGCATTCTTTATGTAAGCAATAAGACATGATGGGGTATGTGTTGAACATATATTACCACAGCTGGGGTGTAGTAAGTCATGAGGCCACCGGCCTTGTGACTTCAACCATAGCCATGTGGTAACATATGTTCAACACATACCCCAGAGTGTCTTATTGCGCTTATAAAATGGAGAACTTTTATTAGAATTAAAAAAAAAAATTCAGAAAAGATCGCATTTACATTAAAATATAGCTTTATTTGAACAGTGTCCCTACACAAAGAAAAATAGTGCCTTTTAATTGGCACAGTAACTGCTTCAGATAGTCTAAAATGACACAATACGGTTTATCATGCTCCACTGTCACTTGGAGCAGTATTATGATTTCCAGCCTCATGAAAGAACAGGTGTAATTATTTAGCGATCGAAATACAGATCTTGTTATTGATGTTTGTGTATACGAGAAGCTATGCTCCAGTGTCTCCGAAAGGGAGAGTACAGATCTGTGTGCATGTGAAACAAAACATCAAATTTTGCTGTTTCTAGCAAGCCCCCTTCTGTTCGTCTTTGTGTGTTGTTGGTTGCACTGAATGTAAGGCAGAGAGCAGCCCCCCCAACACTGACAGTTTGCCAGCTAGCATCCCACGCTGAGTCACGGTGTCGGTCACTCTGAATAACGCTGAATCGCGGTGTCGGTCGTTCTGAATACTCTCAGTCCCAGGGTGAGTGAAAGGAAGCAGTCGGCTCTGTAACTTCACTTGGAGAAAAGAGGGAGCACTGTGAGGCCAATAACGAAGGTGTGGAGAACTAGTGCTGTTGTCTGCTTCATTATTTGCTTGTATGGATCTCGCTAAGCATGAAAACAAGATGGCTAACTGAAAATTTATGAACATTCCATTTTTATTTGTCAACATTCTATTTAGGGGCATTGATTTGTTTGCCTGTACTTTTTTTTCTATGTGTAATACATATATGGCACTGCTTTTCTAGCCAGTCACTAGCCTTATTTTGCTATGCCCATTTTATAATTATTTATTGAGATCTTGGATTAACACCTTTGAGCAGAAAGCTCTTTCATAGGTTTCACATCAAGTATGACACAAACAAGAATACATATATGTTCCACAGATACAGATACTGCAAGAAACAATTGAAAACTGTCTCCAGGCATAAATTGTAACAATAGTTACACAATCTAAGCACTTACAGGGTGCAGAGTCAAAACAAAGGCTAACGTTTCACTAGGTAATGGTAACATAACATGAGGATGCTTGTTTAAAAAGGAGAATTGTACAACTAACAACATAGGCAGATAATTGGATTGTGCCTGAGTCAGAGAAAAAAGGAAGGTCTCGTACCAGTAGAGAGGGACAGAAGAGGGAGGAGGAAAGTACGGGAGGGAGAAGGCAAGCAGAGGTGGGGGTAGGATGGGGATAGATAGGAGGGAAAGGGAAGAATAGCTATGTAGTCAAAGTGGAATAAAATGGGAGGAGGGTGGGGGAAGGAGGGGTGGAGGAGAGTAGGGAGGAAGAGGTAATGTAGGTAGTGGGGTGATGATGAAGATGTAATTAAGGTGGTAGTGAGGAAAGAAGTATGGAATGACGGAGGGGCAAAAAAGGGGAAGAGGAGGTGGAAGGAGGTAGGAGGGAAAATAAATAATTTAGGCGGGCTAGAAAGCCCATGAAAGTGTTAACTTGACTGGGGGCCCAAGAAATGGGCATGAAGCATAACATTTTACTAATCAGTAGAGATCACAGAGATTGCAAATGGTAGGAGCAAGGTAAAGGCAAAAGGCAAAGGAAAGTTCTGAATAATCATTTTTAAATAAATAAAATCATGCCCAGAAATACTGGTCATCAGGCAGACTGAGTTAGGTACTGCAACTGTTCCCAGCATTTCAAGTAAGAGAAGGGGCAGTACAAAGGAATGGCTATTTCTGTCATGTAGTGCTGATGTTGTCAATGTCTGTGACCTATGTACTGTGTGATTACAAACACATTAATGATGTCTAGTTGGAAGGTTGTCATTGAACAGTGAGCTGTGCATGTTTAAAAGCTTGATTTTAGAGTATCCCTTTGATTTCTGTAATGGACCTTTTATTATGAAACAGCTAAGCAGAGCTATACTTGTCCCACAGGCTACGCTACTATATGGATTAGGAGTTTACCTCTAGCTTATTGGATTAGTTTACAATAAGAGTTTTAACACAGCTGGTGACTTACTGTCTACAAGCAGCATTTCTGTCAGTGGCTCCTTTTGTTGTTGTCATTCTTCTTGGCCAGGAAAATAGGGTGGCCTTGGGTTTAATTCCCACAGCGAGGCTGCAGTGCTGCACTGTTGGAAGGGCCATCCTTTAGATGAGACTTTAAACCTTCTCCTGGTCTCCTGTGGCTGCCCAGGTGGAAGTTAGAAAACTCATTGCACTTTTAGTTATCCCTAGTGAACAGTATTCCCCCTGTCAGTAACACAAATTGTATTGCAGTGTGTGTGTGTGTGTGTGTGTGTTTGCTACTGATGCCCTAGAGCAAAGGAGGGAGACAGGTGACGTGATCGAAACATTAAAACATCTTAAGGGCAGTAAAAAGGTGAAAGAGTCTAACATGTTTCAATATAAGAAAAATAGCAGGACAAGAGGACACAGCATGAAATTAGAGGGAGGCCGATTAAGGGGTAATATGAGGAAGTTCTTTTTCACAGTAAGGGTGGTAGATGCATGGAACGGCCTACCTCAGGAAGTGGTAGATATGAATATAGTGCAGGGCTTCAAACAGGTATGGGCTAGGCATAAGGAAGCAATAAAGATGAGTATAAATAGATAGGGCATTGACAGTGTAAAGGCCTATAGCACATTCATAGGGTAGAAAAAATGGGCAGACTGGATGGGCCTTGCAGTCCTTATCTACCGTCAACTTCCATGTTTCTGTGTAATTTGCATATTGGCTGCTGCACTTATGCTGCCTGCAGTCCCCTGCACTGCCAGTATTAACTCATTGCTTTATTAAGCGCTTTGGGATATGGTATAAATGAAATTTGGCTATATTAGGGTTGCTCAGAATCCACTGAACGAAACTGAATTTGCCGGATTCTGATCCGAGTTTCAGATTTAGGATTTTCAGAAATGAAGTGCAAAAATCCTAACGTAATTCCCAAAACCTGTTTTTACATAGAAATTTAGGATTCCATATCTGAATCCGGTTCTAATTTTGAGGTCCTTTTACAATTTGAATCAGAAACAGATTAGCCGTAAGAATTTCCTAAAATCCTAAATTTGACAATCTGATCACAATTGGCCAATTTAGATCATTCTTAGAATATACTGTTTGATTCAATTTTGTGTCACTGTAGTGTGCTTGATGACTGATTGCATTACAGCTGAAGTATTAGTGCTAGCGATTAGTTGTTATGCCAGTAATTGTTCACGTGCATACTTACTCCATGAAGAAATGTTTAGTATCTGATATTATGTGATATTTAACAAGCACGATAGACCCCAAACTGTATTTTACTGATAAGATGTTGGATATTCTTATTTGAAGAAAAAATATTTTCAATTACATTCTGCAATCCGCCATTCCATTTTTTAATTAAGTTTTTTTTTGTATAACACAGCACACATGACACACCAAAACATTGATCATTTAGGGGAAGTGCAACATGACAATGTGAGAAGTGAGAACCCACTATACCAAAAGGTCTGGGAATAATTTTTCAACAAACCAAACAAGATAAAGAAAAGAGAAAACAAAAACATGAATGAACTAGATACCTTAATGTCATGTTTTCCTTGCCAGAATTTAGTAGGACTGCTATCCAAATCAAACAATAACAACCAGCAGTCAAGTTCTAGAAATGTGGGACGATCATTCTAATTAGACCAGGTTATAATATGGAATTCATATTTATAGGGAAGAGTGCATAGTAGATCAGAAAGGGCCCTCTGGCTGCCCATATCTGGTTTTACCCTCACAGATCAGCTGGTAGCACCTCTATGTTGTTTATCTCCTCTTGCTCAGCTGTATAGTTCATAAATGTAAGGCACTTGGCACTCTGTTTATCAATCTGATGCCTAAGTGAAATCCAGCAGTGGATGAATGCCAGTTGGTTGAAGCTGAATTCTGATAAGACTGAGGTATTGGTTGTGGATCCGGGTAGCCGGATATGGGGGTTGGGCGTGGGTTCACCCTCTGGACTTGTTCTTGGGGGCATGCCACTCCTGACCTCTGAACGGGTGCGAAACCTGGGGGTAATTTTTGACGAAGGGCTGACCCTGCATTTGCAGGTGTCAGCCGTCATCAAATCCTCATTTTACCATCTGAGAAATAGCTCCAGAATTAAGCACCTTGTTCTGTCTGGCGACCTTCCTACTCTGATCCACGCCTTTGTGACCTCGTATTTAGATTATTGTAACTCCCTATACCTAGGGCTACCAGGGATAGAAATCTGTCACCTACAGCTAGTGCAGAACGCAGCGGCCTGGCTTTTGACAGGATCATCTTGGTCCTGCCATATTTCGCCAGTGCTGCGCGGACTGCACTGGCTGCCAGTTCAGTGACAGATCACCTTTAAAGTTGGTCTTCTGACTTTTAAAGCCCTACGCGGACTTGACCTGGACTACCTAAAAGAGCTTCTGGTCCCTTACTGCCCTGGGCGATTGCTCAGCTTAGCCGATGAGGGGTTGCTAGAGATCCCAAGGATGTGTGTCTGAAATCTTCTGGGGCTAGAGCACTCATGTATGCCGCCCCTACCCTCTGGAACTCTCTACCCCATCGGCTACGTGAGTGCATGACCATGGAAGGATTTAAGCAGGCATTAAAAACTTTCCTATGGTACCAAGCTTTTGGTGACTAATCAGTGGGTGATACCAGTTTGATATTTTGCACTGCTGTGATGTTTATTTTTTTCTTGTGATTTTAATATTAAGGCGCCTTGGTTTTTGAAAGGCGCCATGCAAATAAAGTTGTATTATTATTATTTATTATTATTAAGTGTGGCTGTAATATGCTCAATACGCTGAATTTCTTTGCATGTCTTAATCCATTTATCCGTTGAAGGTGCAACATTTGTAAGCCACTTCTGTGTTGGGGCTTTACAAGCAGTGGCCACCATTATACTGTATAGGTATGTCCCCTTCTTTTTGGAGACGTCCCCAGGCTTTTAGAAGTTTTGGGAGGAGGGACACAAATTATTTGCTCTATTCCCCCCCCAGTCTGTGTCCAGAAATCATTTACTTTCTGGCACCCCCAAAACATATGTTTGCGGGTGTGACACTTGGACAGCTGGTTCTGATTACGCTATGATTTTTGTAATATAAAAACATGTAGTGTGATTGTCTGTCATGAGAAATCCTGTGCTTCTGGGATGACTTCCCCCCCACGTATCACTTCAAAGGACAGGATATATGTTAAACAGAAGATCTCTGTAAGGTGATTAACTTCCCAGTTTGCTTTGAAGATAGGAACTAAAATATCCATTTTTTGATGTCCTCAGGAAGGTCAGTTAATTGCACCTGGTGTCACAAAGCATATTACACCTCAGTGAGATCTGTCAGAGAGAATCATAAAAAGTCCTTTGATGTCTTTGAGAGAGGAAACTGCTCATGGATCAAAGAAGTCATTTGGAAAATGAGTTTTGCTGAAGTCACAGAGTTTAATACCTCTTGATAGGACATCCTGTTTTGTATAATTTTTATATTCTGACAGGGAGGAGCTAGGTGACCTCATGGAAGAGGTTGGCAAAGACAGTTTTAAACTGTATTCTGTATTCCATTTAGAGACATTCATGTTTGGATTCTGAAGAAGAAACATCTACTTCAAGCACTGTTAGAAGATATACATTAGATAGACAAGTCTAATTGTCTGGTGGTAGGAATTTGTGTGCACTTTTTAAACCTTGTTTTTTTAAGTGATTGTATGCATTGTGATATATTGTTCTGTATTTACATTTTATATTTTTATCTATTTTGAAGTAAATCTCTATTTTAAAGAGACTGCTTGGTGTGCCTTTGAAATTCTTTCTTTGACAAGTGAATCATATATGGTTACAGTTGACACTGTGCATAAGCTTAATGGTAATACCAAACTGGGAAAAGGTAAGAGTTTATCTGAGGTCTTTCACAGAGTTCTTAAGGGTTCGTTTTGTACACCTGGTTAGGTGCCCGTAGGCGAAAGATATCTGGCATCCCCCGAAGAGCAGAATTATCTGAGCCTGTACATTGGGTACGCTAGCAAGAGGTTCACAGTTTGAATCTCTCCAGAACTTGAGACCAAAGGTGATTCGAACCCACAGAACAGACAGGAGGGTTACCCTGTTCTGTTCCTGTTCACAATACTGCGCTTGGAGGTTGGCACTGTGGGAGCAGAGGGCCTGATCTGCTGAGTGGGGTTGTGACAGCAGGTTCCTACATCTCCTCAAAATCTCCATCATAAGTCTGAGGGGTGTGCACCATAGTGTTTAGTGATGGTAGGGGTTTTGAAGTATCTAACCTGGACCTGCCACCTAAACTCCCTCCATGAGGGGGAGACTGTTGTTTTACTGGCCTGGAGCCACGTGTTCTTCCATTCTCCATCTGTTAGAGTGTTCCCTGCCTCTGTCTGCCTCTTTGCTCTGATGTGAGCTACCTGGTCCCCTTCTACGGATCTCAGACCTGAGTAGATTGAGGATATCAACTTCTTTCGAGAGCCTGCTTCAGCTACAGTAGGTCAAGAAGCAAAAATGCCAAGGGGTTATTAGGGGCTAATAGTTGAGATCTGCAGGGTTCTGAGGCCTGGAGGTGCCTCACTTGTAAATATCTGACCATATCTTGCTGAGGCAGTTTAAACTCAGTTCAAACAACATGAAGTCTTGCTATATTATGACATATGCTGTGAGTCCCAACCTTCGAACTGCTCCGGAGGTGAAAGAGTTAACTTTCCATGCAAGGCATGGAACCTTGAGTGCGAGCTCGGTTGAAAACTCTGTCTGATGTTGCTCAAACTCAGACTGTCAGATTCTTTACTCTGCCTCACTGAACAGTTGCTCCGGAGATTTCTCCCTCTGCTCGGTTAGTTTGTCGGTTAAAAAGTATTATTTTCGGTTTTTTTTACTGAAATTAAACCGCAATCGGTCGGTTTCAGCTCTGTCTGTGGTATTGAAAGTAATAGATAGGCTTACATTTATTCTTCTGTGTGGAACTTGTAGACGTCTTTTTCGGTTCGGTTTGAACCGATCAGTTTGTTTTAAAAATACTTTTTAGTCCTTTAGAGTGCGGTTCCCAGTTCTTATCGGTTCTAAAAAAAACGGATTTCATTACAGTTTTTTCCATGACCCGTGACACGGTTGGGAACCGGTAAGGGAGTCTTGCTTGGTGGATTGCCACTAACGGGCAAGTTTGGTTAGGCTGGCACTATGTCTGAGAAACCCAAAAGAAAAACCCGGGCCCACTGGGTTTCAACACTGTGGCCTCTGTGGGGAAGCCTTTGCTAAGGCTGACCCACACACCACTTGTTATATTGTCTGGGGTTTGACCACCTCAATGCAGACTGCCAGATTTGTAAAGTTTTCCTGCTGCCACCGTGGAAAGAAGTTGGTAGGCTCAGGAAAGGGAGGCCAAAAGAATCCTGTGACCGGATGGCCTAGCCGGTTCGGTTCCAACGAACGGAGGGAGCTTCCCTCGACCAGGGCGATACTTTCTCGGGCAACGGAGAGCTAGCTCTGAGGAGCCGGTTCCAACCAAAAGGACTAGGAAGTCAGCTAGTGTAGAGCCAAAAGTTCTTTCTCCAACCGCTGAGGAAATAGCTAAAGCAATTCAAATTGTCCAGTCTCTTTCCCCGGTTCCGTCCGAACCGACACCATCAAGGAAGTATTCGGTTCGGCCGGTTCCACCGGTTCAAGATTTTGATTTTGAGGATTTTTATGAACCGGAGGAAGGGGAGGAGGAGGAGTATGAGGATAGTGAATGTGATTTTGAAGGTCTGGATGTGCCTATTGAACCGGACATCTCTCCAGACAGACCGTTGGGAGCCCCCCCCCCCCAGGCTATCTGACTCCCCTTCTCATTTTATGTTCTATAAGAAAGTTGCTGAAACTCTCAACTCCCTGTTGAGGAAGCTGTTGATGACCAAGAGGAGCCTGACTATGTAGAAATGATGGATATTCCAGAGTTTAGGAGACTGTCTATTCCCTTGCACAAATCTTTTAGGAAACAGACAGTAACAATTCTAAAACTCCTCATTCTATCCTCCTGTGGATAAAAGGATGGACAAGAGGTATGCTTTATCAGGCTCTGATACAGAGTTCCTCACTCAGCAATGCAGCCATGTGGGGTAGTGCAGGCTGCTGCCTGCGGCAAAATATTCCTCTAGCCTCTCACCCTCCTGAAAAGGACTCCAGGAGGATGGATGCCATGGCAAAGAAACAGTACATGGCAGCATCTTTAGGACAGGCAAACTATATGACTTATGCTGCTAGGTACCAGAAATCCAGATGGGATACTGTGCTGGCCCTAGCAAAACAGGCCCCTGAACAGCTTGCCAGGGAGCTGGAGCAGGTGGCTGCGGATGGTATTGAGGCATCCAAGGTGCAATTTCATGCTGCAGTAGACTCTAATGATGTATCATTAAGGGTCATGGTTACATCTGTGGCTCTTCGCAGAATGGCTTGGCTCAGATGTACTACTCTGTCACAGGACACCCAGTCTAAGGCTATGGATTTTCCTGTTGTGGGCAATTCTCTGTTTGGGGAGCAGACAGAGAATTATATGAAGAAAATGGATGAATATAGGACCACCTATAGGAGAGCACAGGTCAAAGAAAGGCAAGCCACTCCTCAAAGGCAGCATGTCAGGGGCAGGGGCAGGCCTTTTCATAGGCCTTTACCAAGCCCAGGCCTCCTCTTCTGCTTATGCCCAGAGGGGTTCTTTAGAGGGAGAGGCAGACGGGTACAAGTAAGCCTGCTTCTACCCCTCAGCCCAAAGCTCTACCAAGCAGGCTCTCTGATGGGGTGGCCAGGCCGATTCTCCACTACCGTGGGGCAGGCTGGCTTACTTTGTCCAGGACTGGAAGTCTTTAACATCAGACAAGTGGGTCCTGGAAGTAGTAAGCCAGGGACTGGTTCTCAGCTTCAAAAATTTTCCAAAGATGAGAGCCAGATCCTTTCCACCTGCAAATCCATCAGAGGCACTTGCCCTAGAAACAGAAGTTTCTACCCTTCTGGCTCTCAGAGCTGTGGAAAGGGTTCCACCCCTACACCAGGGCAAAGGGTTGTACTCCAGGTACTTCCTTACCCCAAAAAAGACAGGAGAATGGCGGCCCATCCTGGATCTCAGGGATCTAAACAAGCACCTTTTAAAACCAAAATTCAAAATGGTGACTCTGGGAATTATTTTACCCTCTCTAAGGCCAAGGGACTGGCTAGCCTCCCTGGACCTCAAGGATGCCTACTTCCATGTTCTTATCAGAAGCTCCCATCAAAAGTATCTCAGATTCAAACTGCCCTCAGGCCATTACCAATTCAGAGCAATGTCCTTCGGCCTCACCTCGGCTCCGAGTGTATTCACAAAATGCCTGGCAGTAGCAGTTGCCCACTTAAGAAGACAAAATATTGTCATCTTTCCTTATCTGGACGACTGGCTCATAGTAGGCCAGTCCCCAGACCAGGTCAAACTACACCTTCAGGTAACTCAGCAACTGCTTACATCTCTAGGTTTCCTTCTCAATATTCCAAAGTCAGTTCTAGAGCCTGTCCAGCTTCTCACCTTTATAGGCGCATAACTGAACACAAGAGGCCAGAGCCTTCCTCCCTCTGGAAAGAGCAAGGACCTTGGTCTCTCTGGCCTCCTGTTTCACCCTGCAGGTCTCTCGACCAGCAAAGCATTTTCTACAGCTCCTGGGGCACATGGCTGCTTCTACAGCAGTAGTGCAGGGAGCAAGATTTCAGATGAGGGATGTCCAGTTCCATTTGAGAACCTTTTGGTCTCAAAGGAGGGACCCTCTAACCAAATTGATCCCAGTGACTTGAACCCTGCTCCAGGCCCTTCAGTGGTGGCAGGACCAGAGCAATCTGAGACAGGGGGTCCCCTTCACCCCCCCAGTCTCACTCCTTAATCCTTACTACAAATGCATCCCTCTTGGGGTGGGGAGCTCACATGGGCGACCTCACTACCCAGGGATTGTGGTCCCCATAGGAATCTCTGCTCCACATCAATCTGTTGGAACTTAGAGCAGTTTTTCTAGCACTCCCAAGTTTTTTCCACATCTGTTCAGAACAAGGTTGTACAGGTCAGAACAGACAATACCACTACAATGTGGTACATCAACAAGCAAGGAGGCACTCGGTCTACGGCCTTGTGCACCGAAGCAATGAAGTTGTGGTCTCTGGCTTATTCTCTGAATGCCTCCCTTATGGCAGTTCACCTCCCAGGCAAGGACAATGTCCTGGCAGATGCTCTCAGCAGGATTTCCCAGGGCCATCACGAATGGGCTCTGGATCCCCTAGTACTGGAGGTAGGATTTGCCAGATGGGGCACCCCGCAGATAGATCTTTTTGCAGCCCCAGACAATCACCAACTTCCCCTTTTTTGCTGCAGGCCCCCAGTGTTGGGCTCAGTCCCTCTGGATGCCTTCCTTCTCAGTTGGGAAGGGAAGTTTCTCCATGCTTTTCTCCCCTTCCCTCTTCTGTTCAAGGTGCTAGTCAAAATCAGATCTCAACCTTGCAAGATGATCCTGATTGCTCCAGATTGGGCCAGACAGCCCTGGTACCCACTCCTCATATCCTTAGCAGTCCACCTTTCCCTGTGTCTTCCCAGGAATCACAACCTACTAACCTGTGCCCAGGGGAGAGTTTGGTATCCGAACCTCAAATCTCTCAATCTCAAGGCCTGGCTCTTGAAGAGTTAGAGTTTGCTGACCTACACCTCTCCCAAGGTGTATTGGATATCTTGAAGGCCTCTAGAAAGCCTTCCACCAGGGCTACTTATAATTCCAAATGGAAGAGATTTTCCATATGGTGCTCTGGCAAGCTTATTTCCCCAGAATCTGCTGACGTGCCCACGATCCTGGATTATTTGGTGCATTTGAATTCTTTGGGGCTGAGACCAGCTACCCTAAAAGTGCGCCTGGCAGCCGTGTCTGTTTTCTTATCAGCAGGTGAACCTTCTTCTTTTTCAGCTCACCTTGTATTCTCCAAGTTTTTCAAAGGGTTGCTTCACACCAACCCTCCATTCAGGGACCCTGCCCCTGCTTGGGATCTTAATACTTGCATTGCCCAGCTTATGCAACCCCATTTTGAGCCATTGTCTTCAGCAGAGCTTAAGTACTTGACTTAGAAAACTGTGTTTTTGGTAGCCATCACTTCTGCCAGGCGCATAAGTGAGCTGCAAGCATTGTCAGTGGAGCCTAATTTTATCTCCTTTCATAGAGATAAGGTGGTCCTCAGGACTAACAGAATGTCTTGGCCTAAGGTGGTTTCAGACTTCCACCTTAATCAATCCATGTCTCTTCCTGTGTACTTCACTGACCATTCCTCCTCTGGCGAGAGGAGATTGCACAGTTTAGATGTCAAAAGAGCCCTTAGTTACTATATAGAACGTACCAAGGGTCACAGGTTTGATTCCCTCCAATTGTTCCTCACTTATGGTGAGGTTGGTAAAGGAAAACCTGCCACTAAAAGATCCATTGCCAGGTGGATTGTCTCTTGTATCCAATTTTGCTATGAAAAACTGGGTAAGGTTCCTCCCTCAGGCCTGAGGACTCACTCTACCAGAGGTACAGCTGCGTCTCTAGCTGCTGCCAGGGACATCCCTATCCTAGAGATATGTCAAGCAGCTACCTGGAAAACAGTTCACATTTTTACTAAGCATTGCTCCCTGGACATACAGGCTAGGAGTGATGCTTGATTTGGCACAGCTGTGCTTCAGAGCCTATTTCCTAAGTAGGTTCTGTCCCTCCTCCATGGAGGTACTGCTGTATAATCTGCATATGTCATAATATAGCAAGACTTCATGTTGTTTGAAGAAAAAATTACTCACCTTAGTAATGTTGTTTCTTCTAATGGAGTCTTGCTATATTATGACCTCCCCCTCAGCCTGCCCCTCTCAGAACCTCTACTTTGGGATGTGGGTGGGCAGTGCAATGTTCACTTTTCATAGATGCCCACTTTATTTTCACCCTTTCTTAGGGTGCTTGGGTGTTATGTTTTATTTTTCCTTTCTTGAATCCCCTGACTTGAGTCTTTGTTTTGGGATCAAGAACGAAAATCTGTTTTTGTAGTTAGTAGCCAGTGGGCTAGTGTAAGTTCAGACTTCCACACAGAACCTTAGTGAGTTTTGCTCGTAAAGATCTGACAGTTTGAGTTTGAGCAACAACAGACAGAGTTTTCAACCGAGCTCGCGCTCAAGGTTCCATGCCTTGCATGGAAAGTTAACTCTTTCACCTCCAGAGCAGTTCGAAGGTTGGGACTCACTGCATATGTCATAATATAGCAAGACTCCATTAGAAGAAACAACATTACTAAGGTGAGTAATTTTTTCTTTTAATTGATCACATGACTTAATATTGGGACCCTCCATAAAGTGGCCAAGTCTCTTCAACCCCAGTTTTTTTTTTAATTTCATTTTTATTGAGAGAAGCACATTACAAGTAGGTTTTGTACATTACTTTTCAACCAATGATATGCTTTTATAATATTGGTATATTTTAGTACATCTTGAAGTGAAAAGAAAATGTGGAAGACAAGCGATCCTTATAATATTTACCAGGGTCCCTTAATTTCATTACTGTACTAACAGATGCATTTTTGAGATGTTAGACTGGTTTCACAGAAGGTCAAAGTCCACTCACCAAGCAGAAACTCCTCACTCCCAATATCTTTTCTCTAGCCCAAACAAAATGAGTGGAAAGCATCATAGGATGCCTAAAGCTCCTCTTGTACCTGCCCCGAGTCAACAAAGGACCCTCATCCCCCTCCTATGGAACAAATTCTGGACCAATAAGAGCTATATAATGTATCCATCTTTGCCATTTTTCCATAAATGCTGTTTGTCTGTTATGTATAGTGGCAGTAAGGCTTCTAATTTATAAATATCCAAAACTATTTGATGCCAGTCTAAAACAGTGGATATACATGTGGACATCCATTTACGAGTTATGGACTTTTTGGCTGCTAAAAGATATAATGGCAATAAAGTACGGTGCCATGAGGGTCTATGTTCTGGAAAAATTGATATTATTATAATTTCTGCTGTGAGCTCCACCCTTTCCGCCAGACAGTCCCGCAGCTCTTCCTAGGGTACACCAAAATGGCATCAGTTTAGGGCACAACCAAAAAATGTGTCCTAAATCTGCAGTTCTACAGTTGCAATCCCTCCAGCAATGCCCGTATGAGGCTGGGAGATACTTGGGTAGGACTGCTGGAGAACGAAAAAACCTGGTTCGACACTTCCACGTGAACTCTCTCCAAATATGGGAAGAGGTTATTTTTATAGCCAAGTTTTTCACATCTTGTGAATCCAGTATCAATCAATACTGGCCTAAAGTTAGAGTAAGCTTGCAGGGGTGTCAGTCTCCCCCTGGTTACTTGCAACTTCCATTTCTTATTGTTCTGTCCCCAAAACTACATGGTTAGCTTAGCCCAGGGATTCCCAATCTGGTTGATCAGTGCAGAGTCATATGTAATAAATGGTATGTCCCTCAACTTCATCGGATGGCACTTCTGTTGCTACAGCCCAACCCAACTGGGAAGCTTAAGCATGTGTACATATTAGCTATATTTTCTAACTGTGCTGCTTGTTAATAAGTTAAAAGTGTGGCACCCCTAGAATGCCTCTTCCCCTTGGGGTTAACATCATGGACCATTTTACCCATGGTTGTTTACCACCATACAAGTGATACTAGGTTTTTTGGGATTATTTTCCAGGAAGCTGGCAAGATTTTGATGGGAAGGTTAAAAAAAAACAGGAAAGTAAACCCAGGTAGAATGTTCATTCCTATAGTCTCAACCCTGCCAGTCACACATAGTGGCAGTTCCTACCATCATCTGCAGTCATTTTGAATTTCAGAGATCAGTTTCTAAACAAGAACAATTTGGTGAGGTCAGCTGTGACGCAAACTCCTAAATTCTTACATGTCTTTGGTGCCCGTTTTAGTTTACGCCTTCTCCTCATCGCCTCCATCATTGGTGCCCCCAGTGACAGGCATCTGTTTTCTCCTTATTTATTTTAAAGCCTGATGCCTTTCCAAATTCTTGGATAACGTGCAGGACTTTCTGGATATTGTCTTAAGGGTTATATATATATATATATATATATGGCAAAAAACTCCGTTTAATGCATCAGTTAGGGTTGTTCCGGAGCGACAAGAGCGAGGAAATTCAGTGTTAGGGTTGAAAACTCCCCTTGGACCCCTCAGCTCACCCCCCAACCGGCATCAGGGTGCGTGTTGGGGTCATCAGTCTAACTCTCACCCCATCACATGTGTAAAGAAGCAGAGGTATAGGAGATGGGGTGAGAGTTTGGACCGACGACCCCAACGCACACCCTGATGCCGGTTGGGGGGGTGGACTGGGGAGTCCAGCGGGGGTTTTCAACCCTAACACCAAATTTCCTCACTTTTGTTGCTGTGGAACAACCCTAACTGATGCATTAAACGGAGTTTTTTGCTTCTAATTTCCCTTCTTTTTTGAGAATGATGATGACAAACAGTGAAAGTAATGCAGCGGCAGTTGGGCCCCGCGCTCTTGCCACGTGAAGTCTTGTGACATAGTAACAGGAATAGCAACACAAACAGAAGTGCCAACAGTGGTGCACATGGTAACGGAAACGTAAATGGTAAAGGAAACGTTAATAGTAACGCAAGCGCAAAGTGACGTCAAAGCCAACAGTGATGCAAATGGACATTGAAGCATGTACGAAAACACAACTGGTAACACGAACAGTGATGGCAGTGGTATTTTAAATGGAATTGTTAAGTGTCACAGCAAAAAGAATGCGAAAGGGAACAGAAACGGAAACGCGAACGCAAGCGCTCACGTAAATGCAAACCGTAATGTGCACAGCCACGATACCACAATAGTAAATGTAGATAGTAAAGTCAACATGAAGAATCATGCCAAAGGAAACAGAAACAGAAATGGGAACAGAGGCACGTACAGAAACGCAAACTGTAATGTGCATGGTCACGGAACCGCAATTGTTAATGCAAATAGTTACGGTAACAGCAACAATAACGCCAAAGGAAAGAGACATGCAAATGCAAGCAAGTACAGAAATGCAAACCATTACGTGCATGGTCATGGTACCTCAATTGTAAATGCAAATGGTAACAGTAACAGCAAAAATAACGCCAAAGGAAACAGAAATGAAAAAGCACGAAACACGTGCAAGCATCCAAACCATAACATGCGTGGATGGTACTACAATTGCAAATGAAACTGGTAATGGTAACAGCAACAATAACACCAACGACACAGAAGCATAAATGCAAGTGCAAGCAAAAGCATAACTTCTCATAATGCACGGTGGCGTGAAGCAGTATGAGTGCCGTAACTGGCACAGTAACGAAAGGGCACACCCTTCTTTTCCCCAAAAAATGCATTGGAAAACACAGTGAAAACAAAGAATGTATACATAACAATGGGCCTTGGAGCAGAAAATGAGGACTTGGAATATTAAATTGCTTATATCTCAGGAACCGTACGACGTAGAAAAAAAATGTAAATTTCATATGAATTATGACTTTCCTGACTAGTTTTGCATTTAGTCTCTGTTTGGGGGGGGCTAACCATTTTTGCAATGAAAAGTCTGTATCTCGCACGTTTCGAATCACGGACCCGAGTCTTGACGGATGCCGTAATGTTATCCAATGGGAAAAAGTGTTAATTTCGGAGTGCCATCACTGTGCCGCCCTGTAATATTTTTTCACCAAACCACCAGAAGGCACATCAGTGGTATGTTGGCTTTCTTCCTTCCAAATTTCAGCCCAAAAGACCAAACCATTATTTTGTAGCAGGGCGGCAAAGGATTCCTGTAATGTGGCGGATGCCGTAATGTTATCCTATGGGAAAAAGCGTCAACTTTGGAGTGCCGTAACTTTGCTGCCCTATCATATTTTTTCACCAAAACACTGAAAGGCACATCTGTGAGATGTTGGCTGTGTTCCTTCCAAATTGCAGCCCAAAAGACTAAACCATTCTTTTGCAGCAGGGTGGCAAAGAATTGCTGTCATTTTTCCATAGCCTGGAAAAGTAGTGTCATGATTTGTGAAAGCTTTCACAAAAATTTGCAACACTTTCATGAGTGTGACACTACTTTGCGACGCTACTTTTTTCAGAAATTTGAAAAACATATTTCTAGGGTGTTTAACCTCAAAATAAAGACATGCCTAGCATCCTCAGGGTCCAACTAGGTAAACACAAAAAGAATTGTGTTGCTAGAGGGTCCCAAATTTAAATGCCAAGCATTTTTCTGATCACCAACTGAAAACAAAATGGCGGATTTGCGAAAGTAAAAAGGGCCATTTGCAAAAGTAAAAACTGCATTTGCGAAAGTGTCAAACTTTTTGTTAACTTTTCCCATTGACTTATAATGGGAACTTGTTTTTTGAATAACTTTTGAACCGTTTAATATTTTTTCATGAAATCTTCAAAAGGCACACCAGGGACCCCAGCTGCATGATCCCTGAAGTTTTCGGACCAGTTGCACAATCCGTGCGACCTGTAGGCACGAGCAAAGAATTCACCAGGAAGCGTAAATGCGCGCGCAGATCACGCTTAATACAGTAACTGCGGAGCCGTATATCCAACCGGTACGAAAGTTGGCAGATCCCAAGATGTGTGGTTCTTGATCATGCATTCCAAATTTCAGGCAAATCTGTTGAACAGTGGGGAAGTTATTAAGGTGCAAAGTTTGACCCTTTAACCTTAAAAAGGGTTCCTCAACCTTAACTATGGTAGCACTACCGTGCTGCATTAATATATATATTGCATGGTGTCATCAGCATATAGTGAAAATATGAGTCTCACTCCCCCCAATACCCTCTATGTCTTGCGATGATAATCTGATAATTTCTGCCAGAGGTTCTAAGCTTATAGCAAATAACATCAGATAGAGAGGGCGGCGCTGTCTGGTTGCCTCTCCTGCTTTCTGTCTTTTCCAAAAGGTTGCCATTCACTTTGACTTTAGCATGGGGAGAGGAGTATAGCCCCTTTTCCCATGACCGGAACTTTTCCCCAAATTTGAACTTAGCCAAGGTGGCATATAAAAAGCTCAATTACGTGCTTCATCACTTTTTCTGCGTCAACCGAAATAATCTCCTGCTGTTCCCCCTTTGCTGTATCTTGTGCCAAAGCCAGAATATTCAGTAATCTATGCACAATGTCTGCCAGCAATAAATTATGTTTGGTCCTGGAGTATAATACTGGTAATCACCATCTGCAGCCTGTTTGCTATTGCCTTCGTAAAAATCGTGGCATCCTGGTTACTTAGAAACATTGAATATGATGGCAGTTAATGACCAACCGGTCCGCCTAGTCTGCCCATTTCCCTACTTGGTTTGGCAATCCTTACTCTTATCTGGACTGCCGTTCCCCCACTCTTCTGAACAGCAGGGTGCCTTTATGCTTATCCCATGCACTTTTGAATCCCTGTACTGTTTTCGCTTTCATCACCTCCGCTGGTAGGCTGCTCCACGGATCCACCACCCTCTCTGTGAAAAAAATACTTCCTAACATTCCCCCAAGCCTCCGTCCTTCCAGCCTCATGTTATATCCCCTTATCCTTGTGCACATTCTTCTTTGAAATATGCTCCCCTCCTGTACCCTGTTTATTCCTCTAAGGTATTTGAAAGTCTCTATCATATCCCCCACTCTCCCTTCTCTCTTCCAGTGAATAGATGTGAAGTTCCTTGAGTCTTTCCTCATAAGGCTTGTGGTTAAGGAGGGAAATTAGTCAGTAACCCCCACATTAGGTGACATCTTTCCCAGGTTTGGGCAAGACTATTAAATGGCTTCTTCCCATGAATTTGGAATCTCACCTTCCTTGTGAGCTCTGTTGCAAACCCTAGTCAGCAGTTCAGGTCCGGAGTTTTACCCAATTTATGATTTTTAATTACCTCTGCTATTTCCCCCTACAAGAAGGGAGCCTATGGTGTCTGTCTCAGTTCCTGTGATGGGCCCTGAAAGGGTGACAGAGTTTAGTATGTTAGTTGTCTGGTCTTTTTACCCTCTACCCTCCTGTGCCTTTTGCAGGTTTGAGTAGAATCATTGGAAACCCTTGTCTATTTGCTCTGGTTGAGTTGCCCATTCCTCATTTGTCCTCTCCTTTTTGATCCTCCCTACACACGTCGGCTTCCTGCTTCCTAAACCTAAAGGCCAGAATCCCACCTGCCTGCCTTGTTGTCGTTTTCATAATATTTTTGGTTCATAAACCTTAGGGCATTTTCTGCCTTTCAGGTAATGAAACCTCTGGACTGGCAGGTTCTGCTAAAAAGAAGAAAAAGGAAAAGCACTCGGTTCAGGAACCGCAACTGACAATTCCATCGGTTCCAACCGCAGAAGCTATAGTGAACGCTATAAGTGCTTTTCAGGCGCTGCAAACCAGTATGGCGGTTCCGGTTCAGCGTCCCGGTTCATAGTCCTTGGTTCAGGATCTGGGTTCCTCCTCGATTCCCAGTTCACTTGAGAGATTTGCTGATGTTTATGTGGAAGGGGAGGATGAGGACGACAAGGATGAGGATAAGGATTATGGAGAACCTCTTGAACCAGAAGTTTCCCCCTGATCCCCCCCGTCCTGATTCCCCTGAGAGGGGAGCTGAGGATTTTGCATCCTATTTTACTTTTATGAAGCAAGTGGCACAGACCCTGGACCTCTCCACCCAAGAATCCACAGAAGAGGAAGAGGAAACATAATACATGGAAATGATGGATATGCCAGCAACAAAAAGACTGTTGTTACCCATCCACAAGTCTCTGAAGAGATAGGCTTCCAAGATTTTACAACCCCCCACTTCCATTCCCCCAGTGGACAAGAGGATGGATAGGAAGTACTGGGTAGCTAAGTTTGGAGCAGAGTTCCTTTTGGGCATCCCAGCCATGATGGGGTGGTGCAAGCTGCTGCATGTGATAAAGCAGGGATTCCCCTGGCATCACATCCACCAGAAAAGGAATCCAGGAAGATGGACTCCATGGCTAAGAAATCTTATTTGGGTGCTTCTCTGGCTATTAGACAAGCAATTTACATGGCCTGTATGTCCAGATACCAGAAGAGTCTCTGGAACACTGTTTTGGAAATAGCTAAAGCTTGCCCTGGGCCCATGGCTTCAGACTTGTCTGAAGCTGCAAAAAGGGGCATAGAAGCTTCCAAATGACAGTTTCGGATGGCAGTGGATGCAAATGACATTGCTGCCAGGCAAATGGCAACCTCAGTGTCTCTGAGAAGATTTGCCTGGTTAAGGCCCACTAATTTGTCACAGGACACACAAAGGCACTGGACTTCCCGTGTAAGCCTACATCTCTCTTTGGTGAGCAAACAGAGGCTCACAAGCCCAGCAAACTTTCAGCTGTAGAGCTCCAAGCTGGATGAATGACCTGCCCCCTGAGGTCCTCTCTGAACCCAGACTTAATGCCTTCAGAACTAAACTACAGTTTCACCTTACAACTCTGTGTAAGCGTGACTGCTCCACATAGTTTCCAGCCTTGCTCAAGCTTCCCCCCAGTAGCTCTGCATCCCTGCCATACCTGCTGTATTCCCCCCTCCCTCACCATCCTACCCTAGCCCCCCACACTACCCCC
The DNA here is from genome assembly GCA_016271365.2 of Neoceratodus forsteri. Classification (NCBI taxonomy): domain Eukaryota; kingdom Metazoa; phylum Chordata; order Ceratodontiformes; family Ceratodontidae; genus Neoceratodus; species Neoceratodus forsteri. The sequence continues at coordinate 179,904,522 of CM057456.1, forward strand.
CTTCCTCCCATGATCCAGTTTTCCTGAGGACTTCCCTGGCCTCCTCCTTTTTGTATGCTTCAAGTCTGACAAAGTCAGCCATTTATTTGACTGCATACCTGTATTTGTGCGACTGTTGCTCATTCTGTGCATTAAAGTATTCCTCCATGTTAACGCATTGTAATACCACTGCAATTAGCCGTCTCACTGAGTTCCTCACAATGTTACTCATTCTCATTGTTACACTGTGTACTACCTTTCCTCTCTAAATTATGTTCTGTATTGTTTTTCACTCAACGTGGAACCTTTGTAAAAGATCCCTGGGTTCAAAGGTACTTGTAATCCTAGTTATGACTAAATAAATAAAATACATGAAGAAGATGGATTAGTATAAAGTGGCCTACAAGAGTGCTTCTGCTAAAGAGAAGGCACCACAGAAGTACCAGGGAAAAGGAGGTAGGGGTAAAACCCACTACAGGCCCTTCTTCCACGCTCAGGCATCACCAGCCTACCAGCCACAGGGGGATACTTGGAGGCAGAGGTAGAAGGGGCAGCAGCTGGGCTGGCCCCAACACTCAGCAAAGCACACAGACCAAGTAGACCCCCTGAGAGGTCTGCCAGGGTTGCCTCCTCACTCCCAGGTTGGCCCACTATCTCCAGGCTTGGAAATCCATCATCACAGACAAGTGGGTACTGGAGATAGTGTGCCAGGAGCTTGCCCTCAGTTTCAAAGTTCTTCCCAAACTGAGGCAAGACTTTTTAGACCTGCCAGCCTAGCAGAGGCAAATCTGTTGGAGGGGGAAGTAGCAAAACTGATTCTGGAAAAAGCAGTAGAACCAGTTCCCTTGGAGAAGGACAACGTCCTAGCAGATGCCCTCAGCAGGATCAACAGAACCACCACGTGTGGTCACTAAGTAGACAGATCCTGACAGCCGGCCCGGTGGCACTGAGGGTTGAGGCACTGGATGCCACACCTCGTGCCATGCCGACGACCTGGGGTTCGGGAATGAGCCAGGGCCACCGGGGGTCGGCAGGGGAGGGAAGAGATCGAACATCTGGTGGACAGCTCTCCCTTCCGTGTGGAGGGTTTAAGGGTTGCGCCACTCTGTAGCGGCACCTGGCGACAGTTGGGTGCAGCACAGGCTCTGTGGCGCACGCATAGCAGAGGAGGAGCTTGGCGGGCGGCAGCACGTAGTGCCTAGCCACTATTGCACAGCCAAGCCCCTTGGGGACTAAAGCACAGAAAAACCCTCTGGCACTCTGGTTAGATGACAGAGGTGCCGGTGGCACGCCCACATCCTAGTGCCAGTGCAGCGCACCCAGGACACCCCATGGCCGACCCGATGACAAACGGTAGGTCCCTCAAGGGTGATCTGGGGGGGCTGGACCTACTGAGTCATTCGGGGGGGGGCCTGAGAATAGCAGGGGATCAGGCAGGGAGTAAGAGGCACAGCCGAGTGGGCACTCCTGAAGGATGCCCAGAGCCCAGAGTGAGAAACAGAGTTAAAAAAAACACAGACAGATCCTGCAAGTTGTGTTCAGAAGGTGGGGCACCCCAGAGATGGACCTCTTCACAGCTCCAGACAATCACCAACTGTCACTGTTCTGTTCAGGCCTCTGGCAGTGGGCACAGTGCCACTAGATGCACTCCTGATGGACTGGACAGGGAAGTTTCTGTATGCCTTTCTCCCCATTTCTCCTGCTGCTCAGAGTACTGAACAAGCTCAGGGTTCAACCAGCAACAATGATCCTCATTGCTCCTGACTGGGCCAGGCAGCCTTGGTACTCACTGCTATTGACCCTGTCAATCTCCAAACCAATTTCCCTGCCCAGGAGGCACAATCTACTGACCTCCACCCAGGGCAGAGTCCTATACCCCAGTCTCTAGTCCCTTAGACACAAGGCTTGGCTCTTGAGGACTTAGCGAGTGTGCTGACCTATACCTCTCGAAAGGGGTGCTACAAGTCCTCAGGGTAGCTAGAAAACCTTCTACTAGAAAGACCCACTGATCTAAATGGAAGAGATTTTCTATTTGGTGCAGACAGAGACAGATAGACCACCACCAGGCTAACTTATCAGTAGTTTTGGACTATCTGGCACACTTGCACTCCCTGGGCCTTCGGCCTTCCACCCTTAAGGTACATTTAGCAGCTGTCTTTGCTTACCTCTCTGCTGGAAAAAGGGTATCCCTGGCCGCCAACCAGGTACTCAGGAAGTTTTTATTTTATTTTATTTATTTATTGAAATGTTTCACCAGGAAGGCACACTGAAAAACAAGTTGTTTGTCTCCGATGTGACCTGGGATGGAGGGGGTACAATTGGATGAAGAATTAGACATACAGGTTACCATTTAATATATCTGAGAAATTAAACATTCAATTACATTTGTAACAAGACATACAGTTAAAAAAACAACATAAATAATCATAGTCGCATTTGTGACATATCATACAGTTAAATATATCATACCTGTGGAATATGCATTTAAATACAAGTGGCATATCTGAGGAACATAGTAAAGAAATTTAATGTAACCTTGGAGCCAAATCCTTACAGGAATGGATCACAGTTAAGAAGCAGATAATGTAGCAATTATTGAATGAATGAATGAATGAGATGCAGTGAAGGGACTTCAAGGAGGATAAAGAGGTAGACAGGGGAAACCAGCTGGGGGAAAGAGAGGATAATGATGGGGGGAACATTACCAGAGCAAAGTGAGCAAAAAATCAGTTGCAGGGGGCAAGTTCACACAGGGCTAGTGCAATATGGGAGCACCTCAGACTGAACAAAAAGTGCAAGTTATTAGCTCAAGTGAAGTAATTCCTTTGTTTAAGTGCAGGGGGTTAGAGGGGGGCAGGAGGGAGGTGGGGGTAAGGGATAGGGTAGGGAAAGACGACCCTTCAGAGTGTGGAAATCGCTGCCAGAGATGGAATGAGGTGAGGACTTAGAATAAGGGGCAGGAGTGGGCAAGGACACGGCATGCCCTGAGAGCGACGTGATTGTCCATGTGCGCAAGGGGCGTTAGGTGTCGCAGACTTCTCCTCCATCTCAGTTCTGTTTCTCCCGCCATCAAGGCTGCACCTGCCCTGCATACGATACAGCTGCATCAGAGGCCTACTTGCGACTCCTCCTTCTCCGTTTTCTGCTCATCCCGACGCCGCTGAAGTTGTTATCAGTCAGTAAGACCATTCTGTTTTTCCTTACGGCGCCGGGATCTTTTTGCTGTGTTTTTCTGTTTATTTCTCATCATGTCAGGTTCGGGAGTCAAATGTAAGTTGAAGGCTGGCCATGCCCCTATGCGTCGGTGCTCCTGTGGCTGGCATTTTTCTGTCACGGACCGGCATGATGTTAGCATTTTTCCGTCACGGACCGGCATGATGTTCGTCCACGTTGCCTGGGACCCAACCATGATATGGATTCTTGCGACACTTGTTTCTCCATGGACCGTTGAGTCCTTGAAGTCCGCGCATTTAAGATCGGCAGGGCTCCGCTGACTTTCGGGGGATGACGTCGCTCTAGGGCTTCCCAGGTAAGAACTTTAGACCCTTCCTCCGGGTCCCCTCCCAGGCCTATACGGTCTGGAGAGGAGGAGGCCTCCTCATCTTCTAGTCTCGCCGAGGAGGAGGCCTCTTTTGCAGTGTCGGGGGAACACTGTGGTCCCTTCTGGGGCTGCGGTGGGGACACCGCCTCAGCAATCACCTCCCCGGAGGTGCAGGCTCCCCCAGTGTCGCAGCCCAAGGTTTCTGGGCCCAGCACTGGTTGACCCTCGATGCCACCCTCCAGCGCTGCTCTGGATCCTGGTGCCGTTCGCGGCACCAGTGATTGGGGCGGCGCCATTGGTGGTGCTGTTTCGGCTCTCGTCACTGCCTACAGTGCCGTGGGCCCGGTCAGCTCCATTGGCAGTGCCGTGCTGGCTCCTGGTGCCGATGGCAGTGCCGTGGGCCTAGCCGGTGCCGCCGGGGAGTTGGGACCGGGTTTGGGCATTGTGGGCAGTCCGCGGTCATCCGGCACCACTGGTGACACCGGCGCCGTTCGCAGTGACGTTTCCCTGGAGTGCCCAGGGATCGCCAGTATTGAGGTCCAGCTGGTCTCCTCTTCACCTGGGGAGGATGACTCGGATGTGGACCCGCTCAGATGCCCCGATTCTTCGTAGTTGGGGTCTCCGGTGAGACATGGTGTCAGGCTGCCCAGCGCTCTTATTCCTCAGTCCCCCCAGCTTTCTCCTTCGGAGTACCCCCCAGACTGGGGATGGTCTGGAGTCCTCGGAGAGGGAGGCGGTGGAGGCTGGGGAAGAGGTTGCCTGCCCTGAGAGGGCTGCTATAGCTGCCGTTCCCAGTGCTGCTGCACCTCCTCAGGGTGGGTCGGGGACGGTGTCTTTGGGGGTTCCCTCGGGAAAACCCCGGATCGAAAGGTCCATTCGCTGAGGTCGAGGAAGAGGGCGTCCTCAGAGTCTGAGCAGTTGAGAGGTCGATGGGAGGTGCGTCGGTCTTCGCCTGCCACCCCTTGGGATGTGGGTAGGAGCTGTAGCACTGGACCCCTCCTTTCCCTCTTGGCTCCAGGGACCCTCGTGGTGGTGTTGCTGTGGGCTGCCCTTCTGGACCTGTGCAGCCTCAGGTTCATCACAGGGGAGTATCCCCTTCTAGGCTCTCCCAGGTTTCGCATCCCCGGGGTTCTGTTCTGCGACCTGGTTTGTTGTCCAGAACCCCGCCAGCTCGGGCTCCATTATCCGGATTTCAGAGCCAGAGCAGAGGACAGTTGCCTCTTCGCAGGTGCCCCTCTCCCATTCCACTGCAGCCACCCCCCTTCCCAGGCCACGTTGGTCCTACTGGTCTGTTATCCCCCCTTCCCTGGGAGACATTCAGAGCTACTGCGGTGGCCTTCCCTTCATACGTTGGATGTATGCATGAGCGAGTGTTTCACCTATCCCCTCCGCCACAGGAGTCCTCTGGACATTCGAGCTCGCCATCATCCTCGTCTTCCTCCTCAGAGGAAGAGGAACCCCCTGCTCATATCTCCTCCGATGCTGATTTCACTGATTATCAGCGATTCCTTTCGAGGATGATGAGGGATCTCCGTATCTCCTTTGTTAGGCGAGACAATACCGAATGGGAGACGCGTGAATTCCTCAGTGAATTTAGTGCCCAGCATTTGGTGGTGCCATCCTGGCCTATTCCACTCCAGGAAGCATCTATCCATTCCTGGGAGTATCCAGCCGCCCCTAGCCCAGCCCCAGCAGACTGCAGGAGATGGTATTGTGCCCCATCTGAGTCTTTAGGTTCTCTCCCCAACCCACTCTCCGGATTGGCATTCCTAGAGACTCCTTCCGGGCACCACCACCTGGCGCACGACCGTCCACCGGACTCAGATTCTATACATTGTGACCGGTGGGGGCAAAGAGTGTTCTCTTCTTCTCGTGCGATGTTCTGCATTGCATCACATCAGGCACACCATGCTGCCTACAGCAGGCATTTATGGTCGATGCTATCCCAGCTTCTAACATCAATGCCTGATTCGGAGCAATCTAGACAGGCCATTGCCCTCTCTGCTGTAGGCCTGGAGCTGGCAAGACACCAAGCAAGAGCATCTTATGACGCCAGTGAGGTAGCTTCCAGGGATAGCGATCTGTATCAGACGGACGGCATGGCTTCATCTGTCTAGATTGTCACCCCTGGCTTGGTGTAGGGTGATTCACTTCCGAGGGACCCGTTTGTTTTCCTCCAGGGCTAGAAGACTTTTACAGGGGCTCTCTCTGTCCCCTCATCTTCGGGGGACACCTCCTAGCTCTCCCCAACCTTAGGCTTTTCTTGGAATCAGCCATGGGTCTCTTCCTTCTGTTTCTCACCAGCAGAGGGCTGAGGGTCTTGTTCCCTCAGGGACGCTGTTGTCTCCCCAGTGGGGTGGGAGCTTGGTACTCACCCAAGCAGTAATGAATGGTGAAGATTGACAAAGGAAAATATGAAAATTACGTACCTACCGTAATTCTTGATCTTCTCTTGTATCTTCACCATTTATTACTGATACCCGCCCTCCTTCCCCTCTAGGGCCTCCTTCTTAGGCGTCTCCACCTCCCTACCTGTTCCCCCCCCCTCTCCTTTTCCTGGCCTTTATGCCAAAAACAAAAATATATAATTTTTTCCGCCCCTCTGGACGGACCTCCATTTTTTTTCCTCTGGTTGGAGGGGAACAAGTAACTTTTTCTGTCCTAGGGAACTTTTTCTGACTACCCCTGCGGGGTGACTTGGCCTTCTAAGCCACACTTTCATTTTCCAATAGGAAACTTTCCCCTTGCATGGCTCAGTTTCCTTTGCTAAGTCCCCTTGGCATGTCTCAATCACCCTGTGTCATTTCTTCTAAATTAAGCTGTCCTGACGCTATTTTACCTTGAGCTGGTGATCTTTGCCTTGCCTTCAGGGAGTCTGATTGAGTTCCAATCTTTTTATTTAAGGGTTGTCCCTTGTAGAGCTTAAACTCTAACCCCCCCACTCACATATGTGTTAGCACTTGACAAAGTGCTAGTGGGTTTCCTTCTCCCTCCCTGGTTGCTCGCTCCTTTTTGGAACAGATATTCTGCCTTGGCAGTCTCAGAGCTCTCAGCAGGGAGTTAAAGGATTGGGGATGGCGGGAACCATAGAGAATCTGCCTTGAGCCCTATCTGAACAAGTGGTTCAGTTAAAAATTTTCCTTCTTTATAAAGTGGACTTCTTGCTCCCTTTTTATTGGTTCCGAGCTTATCTCCCTTTAACCAATCTCCCAATTGGCAGAGCTCTCCCTCCCGCCACCCCTCCTTTTTCCCTTTCCCTCTCTTTCCTTCCTTCTTTCTCTTCTTTTCTATTCCTCCTTGGAGCCGCCCCGGGGTGAGGCCCTGCGTTCCCTTAGGGCAGGCAGATTATTCTTCTCTGTCCTCTTTCGGCTTATTTCTTTTTCAGTTTACATAATTTCTTTTTCTGTCCCTCGGCTCCCTTGCCTCCTTCCCTTTTTTCTTACCCTTTATTTCACCTCTCCGGCTATCAAAACTGAAATGGAGGAGGAGGAGTCTGCGACACTTAGCGGCCGCCTCACGCATGACGCAATGCGTCACTTCGGGTGGCTTAGGTGCCACTCCAAAAAAACTCCTGTGGCAGGTGCGCGCCTCCGCAAAACCACAAGCAGTAATGGTGAAGATACAAGAGAAGATCAAGAATTGCGGTAGGTACATAATTTTCATTTCTTGCAGGTGACTGTCTACCATGATGGACAGAGACCGCTCAGAAGAGGAATCAGCATACGCTGGTATGGCAGCAATTTACGAAAGGTTTTTCCATAGATTTAGCTTGCTACTAAGGGTTGAAGAAGTGGCAGTTGTGGAACAACTAATGTTAATGTTTGGTGACTTGTCCAGTTCTGTATCCCTTTGTGAAGATGAACCTGCATGTTGTGGTGATGACAACCTAAGGGTATTGTGTGTGTCTGTGTTTGACTCCTGTGAGTGCTGCAGCTCATCTAGCAACAGACATTTGTACTGCTCTATATCATCTGTTTTTGGAAGATGTATAGCCTTAAACCTGGGATTTAAGAGAGTTGCAAGAATGTAGTGTTTTGATTTCATCATTGCAACTAATTTGTCATTGGTTTTGAAGCGCTCGCTCATTCTCTTTACGAGATTTCTATGATACCGGTGACATGTTGTCTGAGCTTCAGATCTGTCTTTTTCTATTTGTAGATTTAGAACACTAAGATGATGTGAAATCAGCATTATGAGTGAGATAACCTGACTCACAGATGCGCCTTCAGAAGACATGTCCCTTGTAGCTGTCTCAAAAGGAGCTAGGATACAGCACACTGTCTCCGTTAATTTCCACTGCAGCACAGACAGCATAATGCCATCTCCAGTAATGTAACTGGAGTAATGCTCATGGGGTCTAGTATGATCTCCTGACATTAAACTTCCCGATGACAATAATCCCATAATTTATTTCCCGAATCTTACCTTCCCGCTGTTGCACTTTTCTCAACGAAGATTCTCCCGACGGACACAGACAATGCTCGGTAATGCGGCTAGTGAAAGGCCATCATTTCGGTGAATTATACATTCGATGATTGGCTATATTTTGCGGTTTGCAATGCATAAAGACAGTCTGTTTTAGTGGTGCTTCTCCCTTTCAAATCAAAATGGCAGAAGCAACCACGTCAATTTCTGAGGCTGTTGTTTATGAAATTGTGCCTTCACAGCGCTGACAACCAAAATTAGGCATTGCTGGATACCTATATGTTAAAGAACGGAGTCGGAACAACTGTTTTTACTGGTGTTGTCAAAGTCGTAAAGCTTTGGCATGCCATGGCCGTGCTTCGACCTTACTAGTAGGTGGTCAACATCATCTTCGGGCAACAAAAGAATGTAATCATAACCCAGATGCCTGTGCTGCTCCCATAGCCACAGCAATTGCAGCACTGAAGAAAAGAGCATTGACAACACATGACACACTTGCACAACTGATCCAAAGTGAGACTGCAGGTTTGTCTTTGGAAGTTTGTCACACCTTGCCACCTAAGCAGTCGCTTAGGCAAGTAATCAAGCGTGCAAGGCGAATTAATATAGCCCCTGAACCACAAACACTTGAGGAGGTTGCAATACCTCTGGAATTTACTACAGTGAACGGCGGTCTTTTCTAGCAAGAGATACAACATGTGGCAACGAGAGGGTGTCACTATTCACTACCAAAGCAAATATTGCAAAATTAATGTGTGCTGCCTACTGGATCATGGATGAAACATTCAGAACTGTGCCGCACCTGTTCCGTCAGCTTTATTCGATACATGCACCTGTTGGCAATACAGAGACATGCAGAGTACTGCCATTGGTATATGCACTCATGTCTGCAAAATCTGAGGAGTGTTATCTCACTATGTTTCAGGACCTAATAGAAGTAGCTGAGGAGTATGATTGTACATTGTCCCCCTCAGTGATTATTACTGATTTTGAACAGGCTGCTATAAATGCCTGCAAGACTGAGTTCCCCAATGCTGCAAACAAGGTTTGTCTTTTTCATCTTGGCAAAATTGTATGGCAAAAGATTCAGGGGTTCAGTCTTGCACCACTGTATGGCTGAGACCCAGATTTCAGCCTCAAAATGCGACAACTAGTAGCATTAGCTTTTTTGCTGGCAGAAAAAATTAGCACTGTGTATGTGGAAATCAAACCAGACATGCCTCCAGAGAGTGCTCCTATCCTAGAGTGGTTCAAGGATAATTATATTTTGGGTCGGATCAGGCGTAGAATGCATAACAACATTGCAGTAAGAGCGGCTCCTCTATACCCCCCTGAGTTCTGGTCTGTGCATTCTCAGATGTAGACTGGGATTCCGAGAACTCAAAATAAAGTAGAGGCATGGCACAGGAGACTTGCAACATTGATTGGCACATCCCATGTTGGTATACATCGGTTTGTGGGGGAATTGAGAAATGAGCAAACAATGATTGATACCACTATTGAAAAAATAAATCGTGGAATCCTTAAATCTCCCATTAAAAAACAGTACGCAAAAAGGGAGGAAAAAATCAGCAGTGTTGTTGCTGATATTGACATACAACCTCCAAAAGACTTTGCTCGTGGAATAGTACATAATATGGTGCTGTAACAGTTGCAGTGTGATTGTTTAACGTTATTAATAAATACTTGATTTTAATTGAATGTGAAACAAAGATGCTAGATGGTGACATGACTGTTTCAGCTTGCTTCCTTTGAAGTTTGAAATCAACCGCGCTTAGAATTAGTTTCGGTGTGTTTTTTTTAACGTTATTAATAAATAACTTGATTTTAATTGAATGTGCAACAAAGATGCCCGATGGTGACATGACTGTGTCTGCTCGCTTCATTAGAAGTCTGAAATCAACCGCGCTGAGAATTTAAATTCTTCATTGAAGCACTTGGAGTTGGAAACTGGTACCACCAATGCCAGCACAATTAGTACCAACCAATACTTGCTTCTGCCGTCTTTCGGATGAGACGTTAAACCGAGGTCCCATCTGCCTGGATTGGTGGTAGTTCAGGTGGATGTTAAAGATCCCATGGCACTTATCGAAAAGAGTAGGGGAATTTTTTATTTAAATAACAAAACAAATCAATAAAAAACAGCGTTGCGTCACACAAAGAAAAGTACAAATCATAACAAAAGCAAATAAGTATTACAATCATACATATCGAAGGGTTTGTCTAATACAGAAGTGAAACTCAAATCTAATCCCATGACAAAAGGCCCCCCACAAAAAGTAGGGGAAATTTTTATCCACAAAATAAAGGAAATAAAATACATACTTAATAGTGTTACTGCACACAAAATCATAAGACAAACTTAAAATAAACAAAAAATAAGCATGTCATCAAGCATACAATACAAACTTTCATTTATAAAATCCCAAAACGGAAAAGCTGAAACCTCCCCCACTAAAAGAGTAGGGGAAAAATTTGTTTTCAAGGAACAAAAAGCAAAGTAATACAAAAAACAGTAGTACCTCGCAAAAAGGAAGAAAAAAAATTACAAATCATAACAAAATAAATAAGTAGTACAGTCATACATCAGAAATGGCTGTCTAATACAGAAATACTAACTGGAAACAAATGCACACCATAAAACTACAGAATGGAGATCGGACAAAATTATATAAATTGTTATGAAACAGAAATAAAAACAGTATTATATACAAAAAAAGACCAATATCCTATTCTTAGTTAATTATTTTCTTTCTATAATTTTTTTAAATATCAGGTACAAAGAAAGTATCATGTTCACCCAGTATCCAGCCAAGACATATGTCTCCACCATAATTTATAAAGATCAGGGGAGGCTGTATTGTGCTCATAGTCTCTCCATCTAAAAATCTCTTTCCGAACCATCGAAAACACATAAGCACTAGACAATACCTGCTGTCTTAAAGTTAATGTGCAGCGGGCTTGCCATAATTGAAACTTGACATGTCCCATAAATAACAATAACGTCCCAGAGTCAAACTGGACCCATGCAGCTGGTAAAATGTTCCTAACCCGCATCCGATCCTCCCTCTGAAAAGGCCCAGAGACCCAATATTTATGAAAAGAAGTCCAAAATCCAACCACATAGGGACAATCTGTGAACAAATGCTGCATAGTCTCAACCACCCCACTGCGTATCAATTCTAGGACACATTACGTTCCACTACACCCTTATGCTTCATTGTTCCTTTTACCCCAATTTTGGTGGGTGCAAAGCCATATAAAATCCCATAAATGTTGGAATTCGGGGACAGCAGAGAAAACCTGTCATAATTTGTATATTAGCTGAGGAAGTATCATAAACCAGGGTTCCTCATGGAACCAGGTTGCAACAGCCAGTCATATACCATTTTCCGAGTGCCAGTAGTCAGATAGCGATAAGGCAATTCCCAGAGTTTGAGTTTACCCACCACATCCTTCCAACAATTCTAAAAAGAAAATTTTCACCTGTTCAGAAAGGGAGCCTGAAGAGGCCCACTGTGTTAATAGGGATCCAAACTCCTCCATAACCCAGGGGCACCATAATCTAACCTCATTATGAGCCAATGGGACAATATTGTGAAAAAGAAAGGTAACATGAAAAAAAATTATTGGATTAATCATTCCCAAGCCTCCCTGGGTGATAGGTAAATAGGTAATCCCTCTTTTAATAGGGTTTAGGCGACTCCCCCAAAGACACTGGAAAAGCACACTGTACACTGAAGTTTCCAGTATTTTTGGGATAGGAAATACTGCAGACAGAAATTGAAACAATGGTAACAGATGTGATTTTATCATATATATCCTTTTACGTTTAGACATACGCCAAGAATTCCATTTTGTTACCAAACCTTGTGCAATACGAATTTTTTCTTCCCAATTATAAAACTGGGGATCAGGACTACCAAAAAAAATACCCAAAATTCGAATATAGGAGGTCACTACTGGAAAATGCCATATTGAACTCCATACTGTACCCTCACAACCAATGGATAAAATACTACATTTCAAACACCATGAAGTCTTGCTATATTATGACTTAAGGCAGTTAGCCACAGCACTTGAACTGCCCCGGAGAGGAAACAGTTAACTCCAGGGAGACTGGAGTGCTAAAGCGCGAGAGCGCTATGCCAAAGCTCTATCTAGCAAGTTTCAAATGAAACTGTCAGATTCTTTACTCCGCTTCACTGAACAGTCGCTCCGGAGATCAGCTTCTTCAGCTCGGTTCATTTCTTGGTTCAAGCGAGTATTTTCGGTTCATTTGAACCGGCAAAAAGTATTTATTTTACCGCATTTCGGTTCAAAGCTCTATCTGGTAAACCGTAAGTACAGGATTTAAAGTCTGTGTGGAAAATTAATTATCGGTTCGGTTTTGAACCGATCGGTTTACTAAAATAAGCATTTCTATTCATATTTTGGGCTTTTTAGAGTGCGGTTCCGGTTCTTATCGGTTCTAAAAACCTATACTTTTGGGGTTTTCAAATACCGTGACACGGTTAGGAACCGATAAGGGTGTCTTGCCTGGCACTGCCATCAAAAGGCAAGTTTTTGGATAGGCTGGCATTATGTCTGAGAAACCCAAAGAAAACCGGCCACTGGGTTTCAACACTGTGATGTCTGTGGAAGCCTTTGCCAAGGCTGACCCACACACCACTTGTGTTTATTGTCTGGGGGCTGACCACCTCCTGTCAGACTGCCAGGTGTGTAAAAATTTCCCTGCAGCCACCCTGGAGAAGAGATTGGGCCAGCTCAGGGAATGAGAGGCCAAAAAGTCTGCTGACCTGATGGCCAGCCCGGGTCCAGCACCCACTGGACCAGAGGGAGTCCCTCTGACCAGGCGAGACTTCTCGGCAAAGGAAGGCTGGTTCAGAGGAACCAGTCCCAGTAAAAGACAAAGAAATCAGCAGGTCTGGGTCCAAAATTGTCTCTCCAACTGCTGCAGAGATAGCTAAAGCCATACAGATTGTCCAGTCACTGTCTCAGGGACCTGTTGAACCACCAACAGCTAGCAAAGGTTGTTCGTTCAGTTCCAGTGGTTCAAGAGTATGATGTTGAGGAATTTATGAACCACAGGAGGGGAGGAGGAATTTGATCATTATGTATGTGGCTGGGAGGGTCTGGACGTGCTCATTGAACGGACATTTCTCCAGACAGACCTTTAGAATCTCCCCTATGCTGTCTAAGTCCCTTCTCATTTTATGTTTTATAAAAAGTTGCAGAAACCCTCCAGCTTCCTTTAGAAGAGGCTGTGGATGAGCAAGAGGAGCCTGATTATGTAGAAATGATGGATATACCAGAGTCTAGGAGGTTGTCTATTCCTTTGCATAAGTCATTTAGGAAGCAAACAACAAAGATTTTAAAAAATCCTCATTCTGTCCCTCCTGTAGATAAAAAAATGGACAGAAGGTATACTTTGTCAGGCCCTGATACAGACTTCCTCACTGAGCAGTGTAGTCATGTAGGTGTGGTACAAGCTGCAGCCTGTGACACAGGCTAATATTCCCTGGCCTCACATCCTCCTGATAAGGATTCCAGGAAGATTGATGCCATGGTAAAAACATATATGGCAGCTCTTTGGGACTCAGGCAGGCAAATTATATGGCTTATGTGGCTAGAATATCAGAAATCTAGATGGGACACAGTATTGCAGTTAGCCAAGCAGGCCCATGGCCAGCTGGCTAGTGAGTTGGAACAGGTGGCTGCTGATGGCATTGAAGCCTCTAAAGTTCAATGTCATACTGCTGTTGATGTTAATGATGTTTCCTCTAGGGTCATGGCCACTTCTGTAGCTTTCCATAGGTTGGCATGGCTCAGATGCACTAATCTGTCCCAAGATACTCAGTTAAAGGCTATGGATTTTCCTGTAGGGAAATTCTCTGTTTGGGAACAAACAGAAAACTATATGAAAAGATGGATGAATACAGAACTACCTACAAAAGTGCCCAGGCCAAGGAGGCATGCCACTCCACAAAGGCACGCTCCCAGAGGTAGGGGCAGGCCTTTCCACAGGCCTTTTACCAATCTCAAGCCTCCTCTGCATTTGCACAGAGGGTTTCTTCAGAGGCCAGAAGGTAGGCGGGCACAGTAAACCGTCCCCTCCCCTCAGCCTAAGGCTGCTGCCAAGCAGGCACCCTGATGGGGTGCCCAGGGCTGATTCCTCCTGTACGGTGGGGGCAGGTTGGCTTATTTCAGCCAGAACTGGCTGTCCTAACTGGACAGATGGGTTCTGGAGGTAGTAAGCCAGGGTCTGGTTCTCAGCTTCAAACAGTTTCCAAAGATGAGAGCCAGACATTTTCCACCTGCAAATCCTTCAGAAGCCCTTGCTTTGGAAGCAGAGGTTTCTTCCTTCTAGACTGCAAAGCAGTGGAAAGGGTCCCTCCTTGCCACCAGGGCAAGGGGCTGTACTCAAGATACTTTCTTACCCCAAAAAAGACAGGAGAATGGCGGCCCATTCTAGATTTAAGGTACCTGAACAAGCATCTTTTGAAACCAAAGTTCAAAATGTTAACTCTGGCAATGATTTTGCCTTCCCTGAGGCCAGGGGACTGGCTAGCTTCCCTGGACCTCAAGGATGCCTGTTTTCATGTCCTGATCAGGCCTTCTCACCAAAAGTACCTCAGGTTCGAACTGTCCTCAGGCCACTACCAGTTCAGAGCAATGCCCTTCGGCCTCACCTCTGCTCCAAGGGTATTCACAAAATGTCTAGCTGTGGTAGTGGCTCATTTAAGAAGGCAAGGGGTTGCTGTGTTTCCTTACCTGGACGACTGGCTCATAGTGGATCAGTCTCCAGATCAGGTGAAATCCCACTTGCAAGTCACCCAGCAGCTTCTCACTTCCCTGGGATTCCTGCTGAATTTACCAAAGTCAGTTCTGGAACCAGTTCAGGTACTAACTTTCATAGGTGCAGAATTGAACACAAAGTTAGCCAGGGCATTTCTCCCCTCGGAAAGGGTAGACAGACCATTGCCCTGGCATCCTCCTTTACCCTGCGGGTCTCTCGACCAGCAAGGCATTTTCTGCAACTCCTAGGGCACATGGCTGCTTCCACAGCTGTTGTGCAAGGAGCAAGATTCCAGATGAGGGACATTCAGTTCCATTTGAGGGCCTATTGGTCTCAAAGGAGGGACCCCCTTACCAAATTAGTCCCAGTGACCCAAACTTTGATCCTGGCTCTCCAGTGGTGGCAGGATCAAAGCAATCTAACACAAGGGGTTCCCTTCATTCCTGTTTCCCACTCCCTCACCCTCACCACGGATGCCTCCCTGCTAGGGTGGGGGGCTCACTTGGGCGACCTTTCCACTCAGGGAGTGTGGTCCCCTCAGGAATCTCTGCTCCACATCAATCTTTTGGAACTCAGAGCTGTCTTTTTAGCTCTTCAGGTTTTTTCAGCTTCTGTCCAGAACAAAGTAGTTCAAGTCAGGACAGACAACACCACAACAATGTGGTACATCAACAAACAAGGGCACTCGGTCATCAGCCTTGTGCACCAAGCAATGAGTTGTGGTCTCTGGCTTACTCCTGAACACCTCCCTGATAGCAGTTCACCTTCCAGGAAAGGACAATGTCCTGGCGGATGCCCTCAGCAGGATTTCTCAGGGCCATCACGAATGGGCTCTGAATCCTCAGGTGCTGGGGTCGGTCTTTGCCAGATGGGGCACCCCTCAGATAGATCTTTTCGCAGCCCCAGACAACCACCAACTTCCTCTATTTTGTTGCAGGCCTCCAGTGCTGGGCTCAGTCCCTCTGGACGCCTTTCTGTTGGATTGGAAGGGGAAGTTCCTATATGCCTTCCCCCCTTCCCTCTTCTCTTCAGGGTATTAGTAAAAATCAGATCTCAGCCCTGCAAAGTGATTCTGATTGCTCCAGATTGGGCCAGACAGCCCTGGTACCCTCTGCTTCTGTCCCTGACAGTCCACCCTGCCCTGAGCTTGCCCAGAGTCCACGACTTGCTGGCCTGTGCACAGGGGAGAGTGTGGTATCCGGACCTCAAATCCCTCCATCTCAAGGCTTGGCTCTTGAGGAGTTAGAATTTGCTGATTTACACCTTTCCCAAGGTGTCCTGGATATTTAAAGGCTTCAAGGAAGCCTTCCACTAGGCCACTTACAATTCTAAGTGGAAGAGGTTTTCCATCTGGTGTTCTGAGAAACAAATTGTCCCAGAATCTGCTGATTTGCCCATTTTACTGGACTATTTGGTCCATTTAAATTCTTAGGCCTTAGGCCAGCTACCTTAAAGGTTCATCTGGCAGCTGTCTCTGCTTTTGTATCAGCAGGAAGCCTGCTTCTCTTTCCTCTCATCCTGTGTTTTCCAAGTTTTTTAGGGGTTACTTCACACTAACCCTCCTTTTGGGAACCAGCTCCTGCCTGGGACCTGAATGTTTGCATTGCTCAGTTAATGCAACCCCCTTGAGCCTCTGTCTTCAGCAGATCTCAAGTTTCTAACTTGGAAAACTGTTTTCTAGTGGCTATCACTTCTGCCAGGCGATAAGTGAATTACAAGCCCTGTCAGTGGAAAAGATTTTATATCTTTTCACAGAGATAGGTAGTCCTCAGGACTAACAGAAAGTTTTTGCCTAAAGTGGTTTCAGATTTCCATCTGAACCAATCCATCTCTCTTCAGTATTTTCACTGAGCATTCTTCCTCGGTGAGAGGAGACTGCACAGTTTAGGCGTCAAAGAGCTTTAAGCTACTATTTTGGAGCAGCACCAAGGGTCACAGGTTGAATCCCTCCAACTCTTCCTTACCTATGGCGAGGTTGGCAAGGGAAACCTGCCACTAAGAGGACAATTGCAAGGTGGATTGTCTCTTGTATCCAATTTTGTTACCAAAACTAGGTAGAGAACCCCCTCAGGACTGAGGGCTCACTCCCGGGGGTACAGCTGCATCTCTAGCGGCTGCTAGAGATATTCCCATTCTGGAAATCTGTCAAGCTGCTACTTGGAAAACAGTTCACACTTTTGCAAGCATTATTCCTGGATGTCAGTCCAGGAGAGATGCTCGTTTTGCACAGCTGTGCTTCAGAGCCTATTTCCTAAGTAGGTTCTGACCCTCCTTCATGGAGGTACTGCTGTATTCTGCCTTAAGTCATAATATAGCAAGACTTCATGGTGTTTGAAGAAAAATTACTCACCTTAGTAATTGCTTTTCTTCTCATGGAGTCTTGTTATTATACCACCCAACCTGCCCCTCAGAACTTCTACTTGGGTAGGGGTTGGCAAATTAGTGCAAGCACTGTGTCATGCCGTTTTAGTTCTTCCCTTTCCCCCCTTTTATTTAGGGTTAGGGAACTAGGTACTTCTGTTTTTTAAGTAATATATGGCCCCCTTCCGGGACTTGAGTCTTTTGGGGAAGGGGGGTCTAATAGTGCTTGTTAGGGGTGAAACTAATAATATTATTATCATTGTTATTATTATTATTGCTCTTGTTGTTGTTGTGTTTGCTGTTGTTATTCCTACTAGTAGGTAGCCACTTGGCTAGTGTAGAGCTTTCCACACAGACTTGCTGCTTAGTATTAGCTTCGTAAAGATCTGACAGTTTCATTTGAAACTTGCCAGATAGAGCTTTGGCATAGCGCTCTCGCACTTTAGATCTCCAGTCTCCCTGGAGTTAACTGTTTCCTCTCCGGGGCAGTTCAAGTGCTGTGGCTAACTGCCTTAAGTCATAATATAGCAAGACTCCATGAGAAGAAAAGCAATTACTAAGGTGAGTAATTTTTTCTTCTGGTAGTTGATTACAGAACCAGTTACTTCTGAAAACACTCTCAACTCATCTTGAGCCAAAAAGGCTGATGATTTGTCTGCCAATATTAAACACAAATCATCTGCATAAGTAATAGTTTTAATCTGTAAATGTATACTACTCATGGAGAGACCCATTATATCGTCCTGTTTATTCAATCTGTATAATAATGGGTCCAGAGACAACAAATAAAGGAGAGGACTTAGAGGACAACCCTGCCTCACCCCTCTATTGACTAAAATCTTACCTCCTATCCATCCATTCATACTAGGAAATAAACAAATGTGTTTATAACATATTTGCAACCATAAAATAAACTTATCTGGGAACCCATATTTAGAAAAAACTGCCCACATATAGGTATATTCAACCCTATCAAAAGCTTTAGATTGATCTATACTAACTAAATGTCCTAATAATTCCTGAGTAGTGCCTTTATGCAGAATTTCTCTAATAAGAATCAGGGCATCCTGTATCTTACGTGAGGGTACCCCACTAAACTGTGTGGGGTGAATTATATCATTTAACGTATTCACCAATCCATTCCTAATACCTTCATCAAGATTTTACTATCGGTATTTAACAAAGTGATTGGTCTCCAATTTTTTAAATCTTCTTTATTTCTATCCTTGAATAAGAGAACTAAACCTCCTTCATACATACATACTGGGTGGTAAAACTCCTCTACTAAGAGCATCATTTAACACTACCACAAGTTCATCCCCTAGTACTTCCCATATTTCTTTATAAATGGCATGTGATAGGCCATCAGACCCTGGGGACGTTCCTTTAGAAAGGGTCCAAATAACTTGCTTAAGTTCTGCAGCAGTGATAGAAGAAACTAAATTTCGACTACACTCCTCAGAAATATGAGGGAGGTCACATCCCTTCAACCAGTCTGATATTGCAGCCTTTGACAAATCAGTACTTGTAAAAATTTTGGAAAAATTCCTCCCAATTTCATTCAATATAGCTGGGTTGTCTGTGACCTTCGTACTATTAGGGAGCTGCAAGGCCTCCATAATTCTCTGTTCCTGAACCTGAGCCAGGGTGTCAAAAGGAACGATATCAGACTTTTTTCCAAAAACCCGGTACCGTTGCTGGTTGATCACCCCCTGCATTAGTTCTTTTTGGAAAACTGATAATTTATTTTTAAGAATCTTAACAGCACCCAAATCACTTTTACCCTCTTCATAGTATTGGGCCACCAAAATCCGAAGCTGTGCTCTAAGTTGCCACAAAGTGTGTTTTTTAAAAGAACCATTAAGCCTCCCCACTGACTGGAAATAAGAACGAAAATCATATTTCGAATCCTCCCACCACTGATTTTTATCCTCATAAAGGAAAAACACAGATTTCGTAGCTTTCATGATATATTGAAACCCTACCTGTACCATGGGTAAATCTAACAAGGAAATATTTAACTTCCAGAACCCTGGACCCCGCCTTTGTTCAGGTAGATTTCCTACTATCAAATCTAACATACGATGATCAGAAGTTGCCACATCACTAACTATGGCTTTACGAATGCTAAAACCGGTGGAAATAAAGAAATAATCAATTCGCGATGTGCAAGGGCCACAAGCATATGTGTGGGAAGCTCCTATATTACCAGACCCAAACACATCAATGAGACCTACTTCAGAAATGAGTTTCAACAAACAAGAGACATCACAATATTGTTTTTTCCCAAATATATTACTTCCACTCTGAGGGAAAGAGCAATTAAAATCCCCTCCAAAAACAACCAGCATACTAGTAAACAAAAAGGTTGTATGGTGGAAAAGCCTTCCCCTTCATATTTTAATTGGGGTGCATATATGTTTATTAACCTCATAGGTAAATTTTTCCAAACAATATCTAATATGAGAACCCTCCCTTCCAAAATTTCTAAATGCCTAATTATTTTTACCGGAGAAAAAAAACAAATCCCTACCCCTGAACACTGTTCAGACCCCTGTGACCAGTAGCTATCCCCCCACAACCAACCCACAGAGGCCGCCTCCAAAAGACCTGGAGAATGCAGACGGACGTCTTGAAAAAATATACAATCTAAATCAGATTGTAAAAAAAGCCCATATGTAGCCAGTCTTTTAAATTCGGACTGGATACTATTTACATTTAAAGATGCGATGTGAAACTGATAACGGAGATCAATCATAAGTCAAAAAAGTGAAAAAGAAGACACCTCACTTTATTTTGCTAGAGGCCAGGGTAATCCTACCACTAGTTTTAGGCCCGGAGGTACCAACCCGCGGTCCACCTGGATCCAATAAATCCCCTCCCAAGAGCAGACTTCCTGCCACTTCAGTATGTTCTGTCTCCTAATCTGAAGAAACATCTCACAATACCTCATAAGTATTCGTCTCTTCCAAAGGTTCAGATGTTTTTTTCAAACCCTTTGGCCTAACACCCTTCCCCCTCTTTGGACGAACCACAACAAAATCTTGAGAACTAGGTAAAGGATCTGACGAAATAATGGTCCCCCCAACTTTTCCTGTGCAGCGGACTGTGCTAAAACACTCTCTGTTTCAACAACCAAATTGGGGGGGGGGGGTCCACATTCAGGTATCTACGGCATATGTCTTTTACCAGGAGGTTGAGGCCCAGAAAACACAGTGGGGAATAGCCTCTTAATATAATAATCCTGAACTCCAAATCAGCATTTTCTGTGTTCCTGGCTGCCCAAGGACAGTCAGTAAACACATGACCCACCTCCTCACAAAGGTTACATTTGGGGTCTTGAAACAATGTGCACTAACATGGCCTAATTCCCCACAATACGACATTTTCAATACCTCACATGTAGTACTAATGTGTCTTGTGGATCCACATTTAAAGCACATCCTAGGCTGCCCAGGATAAAACAGAAACCCCTTATCCTGACCTATGAAAAAACAATTAGGTAAATGAATAACATCCTGCTCCGTTTGGTGTAATTTAATCCTAAACTTCCAACCCCCAGTCCAAAAACCTTCATCATCCAAAATTGGGGAAGGATTTCCTTGAATAGTACATCGTTTTTCTAACCAGTATACCACATCAGTTATATTAACCCCCTCATTGCGAAAAAGAATGGTAATTACCCTAAAAGGTTGTTTAGTCAAGGGTATCACCAGAAAATCTACCCATAAAAGGTTTAGTTTTAAATTTGAAAATCTACACCAGAATTTCTCCAGCAAGGCTGGAGTACGAAAAACAACATCAAAAGTACTTTCTCCTGGTGCATGGATTAAGGCATAAACCTCTGAAGGAAAAACCCATGGACTGTTTAAGCAAGATTTTCCCACATGAAAACGATCAGGTGTCGACTCCTTCTGTCCCACATATCGCAACCTTACTGCATTTCTGTGTTTGCCAAATCGATAGTTTTATGGAAGTGGCTTGCAAGTTGGGGGGCCCGCACAGACACCTCCGGTTCCCCTGGTGAAACAGTCCTCTGATCAGATTGTGAAGAATCCAAAGTTACCCCCACCCCTATTGTTTTTCCGAAACCCCAGAGGCAACAGTACCTGAAACAGCAAATGTCCCTCCTGAATCCATCATAGGAGAGGAAAGCAATGGATTTGTTGATCCTACCGGTAAACAACCCAGGTCTGGCTGCCAGACTCCTTGTGCAGGGGACATCCATCCAGCTGAGAGGAGCGCTTTTTCCGGCGACCAGCCGGCGCCATCACCCTCGCTCCAGTCACGCTTAGGGGCCTTTCTTCCTGGTCTGGAAGTGATTACCATGCTCTACAGTCGCCAACACCTTCAAAGGACCCAAAGAGTTCTCCGATAGCGGAGAAACCGCTGAACGTTTTCTTTTATGGTCGTCATCTCGCTGTGCTAGCGAATCATCCAGCTGCTGTTTAATTCGAACCAATTCCTCTTCTAAACACTGTTTTTTTTGGTGTAAATCAAGTATGTCTCCAGACTTTATATTAGAAATGGTATTGCAGGCGATAAGCTGGCCACCCTTCGGGTGCTTCCCAGCCGCCGCATCTACAGAGACAGATACTTCAGTTGCAATATCCATTTCAAGCAGCTCCACTGATTCTTCAGCCACCAACCTCACTCTTCCAGTCTCCTCCTCCACCATCTTGGTCCCACCAGAAAATGGGTCCCCCCTGCTCACAGGAAGCAGGAAGTAGGGGAATTTCCCCGGTGTCCTGGCCAAATTTCCCTCATTCATGAAAAAATACCACCAACAGCTTAATCTGGTTCAAGGTCAGTTGGCATTCACCTGTATCCCTCTTCCCCGGGTCGTGCCTGAAAATAGGCAGGATTTGTCCAGTGCACTTACCCAGTCAACAAAAACTAAAAAAAAAAAAGTAGACATGTTACTTTTGTGATAACTTGTGCTGCCAGTACTTACTTCTGCCAATGCTGAAATATTGAGCATCTTTTCATCAGATCATACAGCTTTTTGCGATAACTTGTGCTGTCAGTGCTTGCGTCAGATCATACAGCTTATGCTGCGCTAGATTTCTCTATTCGTTTTATCTTTTCTATATTGAAACATTGAGCTAAATTGTTATTGTGATAAAGATCATACAGCTTAGTAACTTATAACTTGTGCTGCCAATACTTGCTTCTGCCAATGCTGAAATATTTTGTTAGTCTGTCAATGCTTGTGTCTGTGTCGGGAATACTGTTTGTCAGTATCTTTTTTGTCAGTCACTTTGCAATGTCTGCAAGTAATTGTCGGTTTATTTTTAGTCAGGAAGTTTATATTCGGGAAATCATACTGATCCCTACTCATGTACAGCTTGCTTTTGCTCCAGGAGGCGCTGCAGCATATAAAGTGTTGACTTCCAACGAGTGGAAACATTTTGAATCAGCTTTTGCTGGGGCAGTTTTTTTTTTTTTTGCAGTTCGGACAATGTCCATATAGCCTTGGTTGAATGTGAAAAGTGAGTCACAATTTTTTTGCAAACAGCAATCGTACCATCCACTTGTGTTTCACTGCTGAGAAATCCTGTGACAATTAAATGTAAGCAATGTGCAAAGCAAGAAGCATGCATAAATCCTCCATCCTGTACTGCTTTTAAGATGTTGTCTCCATTGTCACTTACTATGAAGCCACATTTTAGACGGTGAGAATAAACCCATTCATCAAGGAGGTCATTTAGTTCCTGCAAGATGTTTGCAGCTGTATGACTTTGCCCAAACTTCTTTATATGCAGCTGCGCCATCTTTTGGGGGTGTCTTTGTTTTTGAAGAAGCACAAGAAAACGTGACCCAATGAGCAGTAAGGGACATGTAATCTATGTTTTGAGTGTTGGACCATATCTGTTGTGTTATGAATAACCCACCCTCTGCAGTTTTAGTGCAAACATCACTGTCGCTTTTAAAGCCTGATAAATGTTTTGTATTTCAACATAGGAAAAATACCTTCGATGAGGAACATTGTAACGAGGCTTTGCTAGTTTCTTGAGCTCCCTAAAATCCTCATGATCTACCAAAGAGTATGGGAGAAGGGATCCAGCTAACAGTTCACTAATTCTGTGATTAAGATGAAGGGTCTTTGGATGATTTTTAGTAAAGGTATTCTTCCTTTCAAATGCCTGAGACAGTGTTAGCTGTTTTCAACATGTCCCTGCTGGTTTATTATACACTGTGCTTCGATGGGCAGATGGACACTGGAATGGTGGACTAGGACTTATACATTCAGTGCCATCACTGGATGTGCAACTGGTACTAATGGGGCTGGCATTGGTGGTAACAGTGATCCTAGGGCTGGCAGTGGTTCTGTCTGCATCAAGTTCAGACAATTCAGTATCCATTTCAGATTCCTGACCCTTCTCACTTGTGGTCTGGAAGATGGGGGACATGGGTTTTGGACGATCAAGCAAAACTGAATGCTTTTTCAGATGGCGTTTAAGAGCTGTAGTGCCAAGGCATGACAACTTTACCACGTCTTACACTCTGTTTACAGAGGGAACAAATTACTTTGCATGGATCAGTTTTACTGACAGAGAAATAATTCCACACCTCAGATGTGACAGATTTTGTTCGAGTGCTAGGAAGATAGCTAAAGACTGTTTGCGTCTTTTCACCTGTCCTAACAGAACCCGGGACATGCTCCTTGGTGCTAGAAGAGTGGGCAGAAGACTTTGATGGATTTTCATTGCTGGCCGACACAGAAGTGGTGGATTCAATGCATATGTCCTTTTCATTGCCAACAGTGCTGGATGTATTTGCAAGTGCACTACCTGATTCATTGTCAGCAGACTTGCTCATTTCACTTTGTTGAGGAAGTAATGATATGTCGCAAGACACAACAGTGTCGGACTGAGACAAAGAACTACTGTCTGAGTCAGAGAGGGACTCACTGTCACTTGCATTATTACTGTTAGTCACAGGGATTTTAACAGCATGAATGGCATACCTTATGGTGCCCCTCCGTGTGATCCCAGCAGCTGCACAGGTTTTCTTAAAAGGTCCCCCTTTACCACACTTCACTGTTGCTCTTTTGCTGTTTGTTGAATTTTTATCACATGAAACATTTTGGTTATTTCTGCTAGCACCAGGATTAACACTACCACCAACACCTGCTTCAACACCAGCACCAGATGCTTCATCTGTGTTGGTGTCAGCCATAACAGTACCAGTATACTGCAGTGAACACACCCACACCCACACAATTCCTGTGTAAGGAAGCAATGTGATCTGTGATTGCTGGCTACAACTCTGAAATTTTATTTTGGCTGTGTGACACTGTGATGCAGTGGACTGAAAGTAATTGAAGAATATGACGGTTTCAACTAAAGGATCCCAGGTTCAAAGCTTACAGAATGATTGGGCTGCTGGGCATAGGCATACACATAGCAGTCAAGGGGCTCACAGCAGCAGGGTGATGGACTGACCACAAGAGATGGAGTTACACACGCAAACCGAGGAAAGAGATTTTTCTGTCTCTCCTCTCAACACGGAAATATACTTGTAGGCCTCTGTCGTGTATTTAAGGATAATGCCACCACACAACTGGCCACTGGGCTTCACACGGTAACACACACTGGGGAAGGTACAGTGCAGTCAAGGGGTGCACAGCAACAGGGTGATGGGCTGACAACAAGAGACGGAGTTGCATGCACAAACCGAAGAAAGAGATTTTTCTGTCTCTCCTCCCAACAGGGAAATATATTTCTAGGTTTCTGTCATGTATTTAAGGATAATGCCACCACACAACTGGCCACTGGGCTTCACACGGTAACACACTGGGGAAGGTACAGTGCAGTCAAGGGGCACACAGCAGCAGGGCGATGGGCTAACTACAAGAGACAGAGTTACACACACAAACCGAAGAAAGAGATTTTTCTGTCTCTTCTCCCAACAGGGAAATATATTTTTAGGCTTCTGTCATGTATTTAAGGATAATGCCAACACACAACTGGCCACTGGGCTTCACACGGTAACACACACTGGGTAAGATACAGTGCAGTCAGGGGGCGCACAGCAGCAGGGTGATGGGCTGACTGCAAGAGACAGAGTTACACACACAAACCGAAGAAAGAGATTTTTCTCTCTCTCCTCTCAATAGGGAAATATATTTTTAGGCTTCTGTCATGTATTTGAGGGCTGACCACAAGAGACGGAGTTACACGCACAACTGGGCTTCACATGGCAACACACACTGGGTAATAGCCGGGTAAGTGCAGTCAAATGGCACAGACAGCAGCAGGGTGACTTGCTGGCCACCTCACAGAAGATGCAGTGGAGACAAACACAATACAGGAGTTTTCTTTTTAGGGAGAAAGTTTACTGAAGCCCCCACCCCCCCCCCAAGCACATTCCTGGTTGAGAGACCATTTTTGGGTGGGACTGATTATTTTTCCCTTTTTTGTGGGCTTAGAACATCAGGTTTCACACAGTCAGTAAAGTTATAACCTCTTTTTTCCCCTCTCAGGAAAAACCCAAACAATATAAGCATATATTCACCCCTCCCCCAGCCAGGGAGATATCCCTCCTGCCCAAGAGTGTCACGGCCCATGAGTCACAATTGTGATTTGTGAAGAAATGTGTTTAATTCAGCAAGCAACTAGAGGACAAGAGGAATGTGTGCACTGCAGATTGAGCACTCACACACAGGCAGTCTCCAGGCAGCAGTCTGCAAGTTAACTAATTAATTCCATATTCTAACACTCAGTCCTCCCGACAGTACTCCCAACCATTCTTAGCTCCTTTCACGGTTCCACTTCCGGCCCTAGTTTCCTTCCTCAGTTCCCGATCCCAACTCCCCCCTTCCTTTTCCCGAATCCCCACCCGCCCTTTAACTTTTTTTTATTTTTTTTATTTTCAGGCACGTATCGTATAGGACTGAGTTTAATAACAAAAACAGTGGTCAGTCACACGCACAACTGAGAGCACACAGACGCTGCGGTTCCTTCTCTGCTACAAGTCTGAATGGAAATGGAGTCGCAGATGCGCAGATGACTTCAGCATGATCCCTTGACTCGCGAGACTGACTCGAGTCACTCTACCACCACCACCTGACTGCATAGCAGATGGTCAGGTGGTTGGTATACAGATACACTAACGTGATAAACCGACAACAGCTGCCCCCACAATAACATTGATGGGAGAGGATGAGGGGAGCGAACTGAGCTGCATTACTCAGCTGGTGCCGAAATCAGGAATGGGAAAGGGAGAGACGTAAAGCACACAGACAGAAGTGAGATTTGTTTGGATGATTCAAACCCTTTTGCGAACCCTGTAGTGTTAGAGTTCTAAATTAGAACTTGAACACCAGGGTTCAAATCTTTCTCGAACTAGTTCTGACAACACTAGCAAAAACTGCCATGGATGCCACCAAGTGCCAGTATTACAATATCTAATGTCTTCCAGGTTTGCCCCATGGTATTCTCATAATGACTGTTATTATTATTATTTTCGTTATTATCTTGAGTGCTTGACTTGTAAAAACTTACGAAAAACATATGCCAAATATAGAATTGGCTTTTTTGAATCAAATGTTTTGACCTGTAAATTTATTAAAAATACTGATCCTATATTTGCCTTTTGTTATTGTGGTGGAAATGAAAAAGAGGATATTGAGCATGTTGTGTTAAGATGTAAATGGTATAATGCTGCTAGAAGTGAATGGTTGGGACCTATTCTGGCCTCTTTGCCAGGTTGCCCCGAGCCAGAGCTGCTAAGGATTCTATTGACAACCGAAGATAAACAAATTATGAAAAAATCTGCATTGTTCCTCTATAATGTTCAAAACATAAGAAGGGTTAGAAAC
The DNA here is from genome assembly GCA_016271365.2 of Neoceratodus forsteri. Classification (NCBI taxonomy): domain Eukaryota; kingdom Metazoa; phylum Chordata; order Ceratodontiformes; family Ceratodontidae; genus Neoceratodus; species Neoceratodus forsteri. Next base: position 179,931,453 of record CM057456.1, read on the forward strand.
AGAAACACAGAATTTGATGGCAGATAAGGACTGCTTGGCCCACCTAGTCTGCCCATTTTCCTACCTAACAGATAAGCTACAGATCCTAGTTAACCAACAGCTTACTTCCTCCTACCCCCCACTATGTCTCCACAATTCAAAGTTGAGCACTTTATGTATCGTAAAATGCATATTATGAACTTGCTGCCGATAATCGAGGAAGCTGATTATCTGAGAGGTTTTTTAAGCCGTGATGATATCGGGTTACATCATCACGGCTTCAAAAAGCCTCCAGCCACCAGCCCCCTCACTCCGAAAAAACTCCTCCAACTGCAACATTCCCCAGCTCCCACGGTCGGGAGCAAGTCAGGCAGTGAGACGGCCGATGGTTAAAAAAAACGAAAAAAATATTCTACACTGAGGCAGCCAACAGATAATTTTATCTGCTTCATTACCTCCATCCTGGTGTCTCCCAGTGTCTCACTTGTGCCGCTGATTAAGACACTGCACATTGCAGGCTTCCATCACGGTCGCTCCTCTCACACGCCAAGGTGTCATCCTGCCTCCTTGTGCCACACATCAGTCCCGCCACTTGAGTCAACCCCCCCAAAAAAAAACACCGACCACACTGAAGCACCGGCAACCACACTGAATTTGTTTTAAAAAAATATATTCACAGCACCAAAAAGCGCCAACTACCAAAAATCAACAGGAAGTCACACATATTTTTATCTGGTTGCAGAGCAGGCAGTGGGACTGTGTCAAACATAGTAGTGCAGGCAGCCTGAAACAGATTATGCAGACCATTTACAACAGTGCCACCTGCTGCCAAGAGCCCTCCAGGAACTATTTTGCTAATAGATACTCCTACAACGTCCGAAAATATGCATTTTCAAGAGGCTTTAACTTTTTGTTTTATTTGTCTTTTTACTGGGAAAAACTTTTAGACCAGTTCATAACAGCAATAATGCACTCCAGGGTGTGGTATATCATGGGGTATTGTCACTTCTTGGGTTGTTGGAAACACTTGGCCTGCGGCCTCATGCCCAACCACTCGAGGCGTGATGATATCCCATGATACACTACACCCTGTCGTGCATTATTGCTTAATTATGACTTAAAATTGCACACGCTCCTTCCGCTTGTAATTTTTAATATGTGTTTGTTAGTTGTCTTGTTTATGTTTGTAATATTTTTTTTTTATGATTGATCAATAAAACTAATTACTACTACTACAGGTGCCAGTTCCACATGGCAGTAGATGCCAGTGACACTGCTTCCAGGGTCTTGGCACACGCAGTGTCCCTCAGAAGGTTTGCATGGCTAAAAACTACAAACCTTTCTCAGGACACTCAGACAGAGGCTATGGATTTTCCATGTGAGGGAAATTCCTTGTTCTAACCCCAATAACACTCAAGTATTCCTAACTTTCTGCAGTGTCCCTTTAAGCCAGAACTGCCCGGAGAGGATAGAACACATGCAAATGATGGAACTCTTTGCACGTGACAACTATTCAAATGCTGCCTTGAACTAACTGCCTTAGTTCTAAAACCCCTCAGATTTCACTCCCCGCCTGTAAAGTCTAGTCGCTCGGAGTCTCGCTCTTCAACTTGTTCCTGTGATGTGAAGAAACTTATAAAAACATATAAGTATCTTTTTACTTTCATTTGCTGCCTTTTACTATTTGTTATTGTTAATTAATCCTAGTTTAACGTTATTTTAACACTTTTCGTTGGTTCGTCCCAGTTCGGTATAATCGGTGGGGAACCGATTTAATTTAGTTATTTTCGGGGTTTTCTGACTAAAAAAACCCCGTTAGTTTATTTAAAAAGTTATTTTAAATATTTAATTTTGTAACCGCTTTATCGGGTACTGATCTGTTAGTCTTGGTTCACTTACTTCATCGGTTCCATTTCCCACTGGTTCATTATCTGTTTGGGAACCGACCGCAACCGCTGAATCTTTTTGTAAAACCTTTAAATTACATAGCAGTTAACATTTTTAGCAGTTACTGATAACATGTCAGAGAAACCTTAAAAGAAAACTGGTGAACCTGGTTTTAAGAATTGTTCTGATTGTGGGGAAGTGTTTGCTGAGGCAGACAAACATAGTCTGTGTGTGGCTTGCCTTGGATATGATCACCTTAATGAAGAATGTGATATTTGTAAAACCTTCCCAGAAAAAACAGTGGAGAAATGCCTGGAATGGCTTAAGAAAAAACTTCCTCCACCTAAGGGTCCCTCTGGCTCTGACCAGCCGATACCCTCTTCTGCTGTGGGTGAAACCACCTCAATAATTGCCTCAACCCCTGAGACGGGTGATATGGGCACTAAGAGGCTTGCAGAACTGGCTGACTCTTCGTTTCCCTCAAAAAAGAAAAACCAAAGCACACAGAACCCCCAACTGAGAAAAAGGGGACTTCTGTGGGTGCTGTAGTACTACTTTCTCCTCATGAAATTGCTCAGGCCTTTAAAGTGGTCCAGGCCTTACAAGGTCTTTTTTCCACTGGCCAGCAACCACCTGCCCCAGTAGCAGCTGGACAGACTGGCAGCACTGGTAAATTCTCTTTTACCGAAGAAGATTATGATGAAGAGGAGTATGAAGGGGAACCCATTGAGCCTGCGGTCTGCCTTGAACAAGATTTTGGTTCACCTCCTAGAACCACTGAGGATTATTCCTCATGTAACCCCCCTGCAAATGGGGGTTCCCAAAAGACTTCCAGGAGCTTGCTTGAATGCTCCAAGCCTGAATGGTGTTTGGCATTTAAGCCATTTATCAGTGAGTGTTTTTAGAACCTCTGGTACTGTCTCTTTAAGAGCTGTCTGCTTGCAGACATAATTAGTTTGTATGGGGGACTGTGTGTTTTTTGATTGAGTACCACCAAGCTGCTGCCAATTCACTTCATTTTGCAGTCACTAGGAGTGCAAAGGAACCTATCTGAAAGATGTAACTGTTTGCCAGAAATTATTTAGAGTAATAATGAAATTACAGTTTGTCTAACCTGCTTTCTTTGCAGTCAGAACTGTGTCTGCTAGTTCCCATTCTAGTTTTGAACTGCTGAACTGGACCAATCAGTGTGGGGTAAGCTAGCTCTAAAATGGTGCCTTGGACGAATCAGAACTTGGACTCATAATCTGAGCCAGCCACAAGAGGATTGTATGGGCAGTGACTCTGGGAGATGTAGTTTAGACTTCAGTGCCTTTTTGGACCAACAGCAGCAGTCTATTGTGAGTGACAGCCAATCCAGTCGAGAACTGGGAGGAACTCAAAGGAAGTGCCCGGTTTTGTCGGTTGGAGTTCAGTTGAGCTTTGGCAGTGAAGAAGGAAGGAGCCCTGTGCTTTTTCAGTGTGCAGTTTTAGTCAAAAAACGTGTGTAAGGCCCAGAGTTCCGGTCTGCAGCTTGTGTAACAGCTTGTTAGGACTGAATCCGTCCTGTGAAAAGAATCAAAGGATCTCTGAAGAGTAGAAACCAGGCTCACCCTGTAGAAGACTGGAAGAATTGCTGAAAATTGCACTCGGTCTGTCAGGAACTGAATCTGCTGTGTGTTCTCCGGGTATTGTGCAGTAATTGCGATCGGGATACAGATGCAGCCTGCCTGGTATAGTCGTTCTTTTATATGGATGTGTGAAGAGGTTTGTGTACCTCAAGTGAGCCCTGCTGACATTGAAGGACCCTATCTTATTTGGAGGTCGTGAGTACTAATTCAGGGTCGCTCCTGTTGAATTGCCACATTAAATCCAAATGGAATTACTGTACTGCTGACTGTTTAATTCTCCTTTCTCTGTGTGAAAGGGCCCCACCAGCTGCGCCACGGTTTGGACTAGCCACTAGGGCTTGGGTACCCAGGGACAGTAACTGATAGGGATAGGCCTGTGCACAGAGCCATAGGTAGATTATTAGAGTGATAAGCTAATTAACCTGATTTCCCCTGTCCTTGTTATATCCCCTAAATAAATCAGAGCTGCTTGTTTCAGCAAAGTTATACTGCCTGAAGTATTTGTCTATGTTAAAGTACTGTACTGTGATTGTTGCACTGTATCTGTTTCACAGGAGGTCCCAGTGCCGGAACCAGACCTGGGGGAGTGTATACTGTGAAGGTTATTCTGATATATTGTGTGGGCCACTAGTGGGAAGAAAGGGGTTGCAGTGTCCCAGAGGGCTGTGACCAAGTTAGTTTAACTATTGCAAACCCTGACCTCTGGGTGGAGGCACCCGCCATTGGATCCAGGCCCTCAACCTGTTAGTGGCAAATCAGGCAGGGGTAGTAGCCCTGGGATAGCGCCATCTAGGGGTTACATCTTGGAGGCTCACGCTGGGATTGTGTGTCCTCTAGTGGCCATATTCTGAACCACTGTTAAGAAAAAAATGGGTACCCCGACAGAAGTGGCTGTGCACCGGCTGGTGGAGTGGTGTACTGGGGAGGAGATCGACCCCCAAAATGCTATGCTTATCCTGGACATCCCCCTGGGTATCAATACGGACACTGTGCAGGGAGTACTTTCCAAGGTGGAAGGTTTACAAAACCCTGTGGTGGTGGGTCGGCATGCTAATCTGCTCACCCACACTTTCCTGGCCCTAGTAGAGTTTAAGGATCCCATAGATAGCTCCAAAGTGCCACAGACCATTACCCCAGAGGAGCCCTCACTGCTTGGAGAGTGATAACTAAGGACAGTAAAGACCGGGGGAATCAGCCCCACCACTATCTGAAACCTTTGAGGAGAAATTTGCTGAATGGTTGCTGGGAGAGGGAAAACTGTGGAGGACTTGAAGAAACTATTCTTGCCACCTGGGGTGTTCCTCCCCAACACCTCTCCTGCTCCAGTGCCCGTGATGGCTGGTGAACCATGCAGACTCCTATTTCTGCACCTGCCATTAGTCCTCACTCTTACCGAGGTTGAGGATCTTCTCTGGCACCCTCCCCACCCCCAAGGGAGGATGACTGGGAGACCTGGATAGACTATGTTGCCCCCAAGTGCTAGAATGGCAATGCTCGGAAGGGGAAAAGCGAAAGAGGGTTAGTGAGAGCCTCCGAGGTCCTGCCCTGGCTACCATCCGTGCTAAACGGGCCAGTAACCCTGAAGCGACTGCACAGGCCTATCTTGAGGCCTTGGAGAATGTGTATGGGAGCCCAGATTCTGATGAAGACCTATGGTGGAGAGTAAGAAATGCACAACAGTACCAAGGGGAGTTGTTGTCTGTGTATGTCTCTCGGCTGGAAAAATTGTTGCAAGAATGCCTCAGAAAGGGTAGTTTGCCAGCGATTGAACTGGACCGAACCAGACTGGACAGAATCCTTAAGTCTGCCCCCTTCTCAGAACTGCTGTTGCTTCAGTTACGCCTGGCAAATCGACTGGAATCCCCACCTCCTATGATGAGTTAATGAGAGAAATTCGAGGAGTTGAGAAAAGGCGACCTCGGAGGTACCTGCACCAACAGCTGTGGCTACGACCGAGTGACTGAGGGTGACCCATCAAGTGAAGTTCAGGGCAGAGGTTGACAGTCAATGAGTGCTCTGACAAGGAAAAGATATGCCACAATGGGGCGAACTGTTGAGAGAGATCCGGGAATTCAAAAAAGTCCTTTATGAAGGCCACGCCTGCAAGTACGGGCCCTGACCTATATCCGACTGCATCTGCTTATGGGGGTGGGGGTACCCACCCATGTATCTCCTGCTGATAACAGCTCCAAACTCAATTCCTTGACCATGGAAGTGGAGAAACTGACGAGATGTCTCCAAATGCTTATCACGCCGCAGACAGAGATGGCACCCAGGTTTCCAGTTAGTAATACCCCCGCCCTGGCTCCCAGTGTGGCGCCTCGGCCAGCTCAAACTCCAGAAAGTATGTTTTGCTATAATTGTGGGAAAGATGGGCACATGAAAAGGGAATGCCAGTCCCCAAAAGACACTGACAAAGTTGCATATAGGCTACAAGGAGAGCTTCGGAGAAGAAATCAGTGGTTAAGAGGTGCACATGATCCCAGTGAGGGCACCAAAATGCTAATTCACGCCCTTGTGGCAAGGTCAGTTGCCCAGGCCCCCACCACCGCCTCCAGACTGGTCCAGAATAGTGGGTCCTCCATGGAGACCACTGTAAAGGTGAATGGAGTGTCTACAAGAGCTGTATTAGACAGTGGCTCCCAAGTGACAATTATGTTCCAGGATTGGTATCAGAAGCATTTGTCAGACGCACTTACAACCATTAGAAGGACTGCATGGGGGTTAAGTGAGAAGGCCTACCCCTATTCCGGTATATCCGATTTGGCTGTCTTTCCCCACCTCCGTGGCTGGAGTGGCCGAACAAGTAGAGACCCTAGCCTTAGTGTGTCCCCACTGGACTGTATGATGGTGTCCCTTTGTTGATTGGAACAAATGCTCATATGTTCGGAAGGCTGGCACAGTTGTGTTATGAAAAACAGGGTCAAAGACTAGTAGAGCTTTAAGAGTTCGCTTTAATTAAGAAGGCCTATGAGGCACAGAGAGATGCTGAAAACACAGAACCAGAGGAACCGGTCGGAATTGTATGGAAGAAGGATCCTGAGTCTCTGATCCTGGCGCCAAATGCCCAGTGTACCTTACAGGAGAGGTCCGTATCAGAAAGGATGTTAAGAATAAAATATTAATGTTGGATGCACCAGGCGATGGAAAATTGCCAGAGGGACTGCTGGTCAAGCCTAGTATTTTGCCCGCTAGAGCCCATGCTTATGCCAGAAGGGTAATGGTCCAAGTTCATAATGTGTCTGAAAGAGACATTCGAGTAAACAGAGGTTGCATCCTGGCTAATGTGCATTGTGCGACACTGCAGTGCTACCCAGCAGCAAGAGTTCAAGGAAGAATGACAGAGTAACGCCTCAGCTTGTTTGATTTCGGTGACTCCCGCTGCCAGCTGAATGGAAAGTGAGGATCAGTGAGAAGCTTGCCCAGAGAGACCAGGTGTTTTCTTTAAAGGAATGGGATGTAGGATGCGGCAAGGAGCTGAGCACAATATCCGCTGCATGACGAAGACCATTTCGTGAGAGGTCTCGACGCCTGGCACCTGCTGACATAGATGATGTGGAGACGGCATCTGCAAGAGATGTTAGCTGCTGGTGTAATACAAGAATCCAGAAGCCCTTATGCTTCCCCATTGTGGTAGTGAGGAAAAGAATGGAACAGTAAGGATGTGTGGATTATCGCACTTAAACCGCGGACTATCCCTGATCAGTACACAATGCCCCGCATTCAGGATGCTTTGGACTGCCTAAACGGAGCAAGTGGTTCTCTGTGCTGGATCTCCGCAGTGGGTACTACCAGATCCCGATGGCCCCAGAGGACCGTGAGAGACGGCCTTTATCTGTCCGGGCTATTTATGAATTCATGAGGATGCCTCAAGGATTTCAGGTGCCCCAGCCACTTTTCAACGATTGATGGAGCGTGCAGTGGGGACATGAACTTACTAGAGTGCCTGGTATACCTAGATGATGTTATTGTGTTTGGCAGCTCACTGGAGGAACATGAGAGCAGATTATTTAAGGTATTGGACCGACTGGAGGACTTTGGCCTTAAACTGTCCATTGATAAGTGTCAATTCTTTCAACATCAGTAAAGTATGTGGGACACATAGTATCCACCGAGGGAATAGAGACCGACCCAAGTAAAGTTGAGGCCTTGACCACCTGGCCACAGCCCAAAATCTAAAGAACTGCAAAGATTCCTGGGATTCTGTGGTTATTATCGGCGCTCATCAAGGACTATTCAAGAGTGATCCGCCTTTACTTAACCTTACTCAAGGGTATCCCCAACCCACAAAAATACCAAAAGTCAGGTCCTCAAGACTGAAAGAATGTATTTTCATCCGAGTGAAGTATTTGGGGCCGCTGGACTCTGATTGTGAGACTGCTTTTCATGAGATCATATATCAACTTACCCATGCTCCAGTGCTGGCCTATGCCGATCCAAGAAAACCTTACGTCCTGCACACTGATGCTAGCTTGCAAGGGTTGGGGGCTGTGTTGTACCAAGAGCACGAGAATGGCCTGAGACCAGTGGCCTTTGCCAGTAGAAGCCTGACCCCATCCGAAAAGAACTATCCTGTACATAAGTTAGAGTTCCTAGCTTTGAAGTGGGCTATTGTTGACCAATTCCATGAGTACTTGTATGGGGCTAAAATACTAGTAAAACTGACAATAATCCTTTGACCTATGTGCAGACCTCAGCTAAGTTGGATGCCACTGGCCATAGGTGGCTTTCTGCATTATCTACATATGACTATGCTCTAATACCGAGCAGGTCTGAACCACAGATGCTGATGCTTCTCTCCCGAGGCCTGTTCCCCAGAATGATTGGGTCCGATTGCAGAACCTGACATTCGGGCACTCTGCCGGAAGTTTGACAGGGAGGAACAATGTCCACGGACGCAGTGGACTGCATGGTGGATTGCTTGGGAGCCTCTGAGAATGCATACCTGCTGCTTATTGCCACTTTTCTGCAATGGACATTGGTGCACTGCCTCAGCTGGACAATGACAGTATTCAGCGGGCTCAATCCTCGCATCCCATGATCAAAGCAGCTTTAGAAGCCCTCATGCAGGAAAAGATGTGTCCAAATTACGCCCACTGATTTGAGAACTGCACTGTTATACAAAGAAGGTCCTAAGTTGAAACTGATCAATAAACTGTTATACAGAGAAACAGTAGACAGAGGGGACAAGTAGACAAACAACAACTAGTGCTGCCCACTGCCTTTCGAGACTCAGTACTGAGGTCCTTGCACAACCACATGGGGCACCTTGGTATAGACAGAACACTTGACTTGGTGAGATCCAGATTCTATTGGCCTAAGATGGGGCTGATGTGGAGCAACACATTCAACTTGTAGTCGCTAGTTACAGAGGAAAGCTTTTGCCCAGAGGGCTGCCCCTTGTTAACATCACCACCAGTGCACCCATGGAGCTGGTCTGTATTGATTTCTGAGTTTGGAGTCAGATCAAAGAAATATCAGTAATGTGCTGGTGGTCACTGACCATTTCACGAGATATGCCCAAGCTTTCCCACAAAGACCAGAAAGCATCCACTGTGGCCAAAGTACTTGTAGAAAACTTTTTGTTCACTATGGGGCTCCACAAAGAATCCATTCTGATCAAGGGAGACTTTGAGAGTCGCCTGATCAAAGAGATGCTTTCTCTGTGGGGAGTGCGAAAGTCCAGAACCACCCTCACCACCCTGGGGGACCCACAGCCTGAACGCTTCAACCGCACTTTGCTAGATATGCTAGGCACCCTGCACCCAAAGGACAAGCTCTAGATGGAGCCAACAAATTAGCACCCTGGTACATGCTTATAACTGCACCAAAGTGATGCCACTGGATTCTCCCCACCACCTGATGTTTGGAGAGAAGCTCGACTACCAGTAGATGTGTGTTTGGGGTCTCTCCTGATGGGGTTCAAGCTGACAACTATTTACAGTATGTGCAAAGTTAAAGGCCCAGCTAACTCATGCGTACTAACTGGCTCAAACCATGGCTGCCAAAGAAATCTGGCCAACAAAGAAAGGTATGATAAAAGGTGAAAGCACAGGAACTCCAGGAGGGAGATCGGGTATTGCTAAGAAATCTGGGACTGCATGGCAAGCACAAGATTGCTGACAGATGGCACCATCTCCCTCACATTGTAGTGAGCAAACTAGATGATCTGCCATGTACAAAGTAAGGCCTGAGAATAATTCAAAAGATGTAAAACAATGCATAGAAATCATTTACTGCCCATTGGACAAATCTTAATTGAGTCTGAGCCCTAGAAGATGCCCTCTGGACCAGTGACTAGAGCTGCTGCTAAGAAAAGATCAAGAAAGTCTGCACCTACAGAAGCAAAGTTAAAGTGTTCCCTGCACAAGTCCCAGTTGAGCATGACTGTCAGTCCATATCGGAAGAAAGAGAGTGACTTTGAGTACTATCCTTCTTCGAACTGAGTCAATTGTTTCGGGGCAATCCCTAGTCAATACTGGAGATGAAGCTGGGCCTTCTGGACTGTCTAAGCCCCCAGCTTCATCCCTGGAGCCAATGCTCCCAGAAAGTGAAGTGCAAAGCATCAGATCAGATGAAATGGAATCATTGTGCATGGTTGAACTGTTTGAGCTTCAGGGAGGAAAATGATAGATTGGGGCAGACTGGTGATACACCCGAACAAGAAGAGTATTTTGAGTGCCCTGACAGTCCACTGCCAGTGTCTGAAAGCCTCCATGCGAGCCAAATGTTGTGGACTCAGAAACTGTAACTCCTGGAGCTGAAAGTGCCCCAAGTTCTAGCCTCTCTACCCCCATGGAGACTCCTGACAAGTGAGGACAATGCTGAAAATGAGGCTCAGAGTGCAGAGACTATAACAGTTCCCCTAGAAAGACTGGTCGAGCTGTAAGCCTGTGGTGCACCTCAGTTATGATTCACTTGGGAGGCCTGTGGACTTGCCTCTCAATGTTGTCCATAAAGGAGTGTATGTGTCCCCGAGCTCATTGCCCAAACTGAGCATCAGTGCTAACTCCAAGTTACTTGTGTTGCCCTCAGTATGGTGCCCTGGCCCCATCCAGCCCCAAGGTAACTGATAGGAAGGGCCCCTCTTCAGGTTTCATGTACAAGAGGTAATAACTTGAGTTATGGTACAATGTATGTAATACTGTGTAAAGAGTGACGTACTGCAATGTTTCAGAAATGTGTTCTTGGTAAAATGATATATTGACTGATGATTACATGTGCAGCCTAATGCAAATGTATATGGTTGCAGTTGAAACTTATGGGGTACTTTGCTTGACGCGACGCCAAGCTTTCCCAGGCTAGGAAGGGTGTAACCCCTGCAAATGGGGGTTCCCAAAAGACTTCCAGGAGCTTGCTTGAATGCTCCAAGCCTGAATGGTGTTTGGCATTTAAGCCATTTATCAGTGAGTGTTTTAGAACCTCTGGTACTGTCTCTTTAAGAGCTGTCTGCTTGCAGACATAATTAGTTTGTATGGGGGACTGTGTGTTTCTTTGATTGAGTACCACTCAAGCTGCTGCCAATTCACTTCATTTTGCAGTCACTAGGAGTGCAAAGGAACCTATCTGAAAGATGTAACTGTTTGCCAGAAATTATTTAGAGTAATAATGAAATTACAGTTTGTCTAACCTGCTTTCTTTGCAGTCAGAACTGTGTCTGCTAGTTCCCCATTCTAGTTTTGAACTGCTGAACTGGACCAATCAGTGTGGGGTAAGCTAGCTCTAAAATGGTGCCTTGGACGAATCAGAACTTGGACTCATAATCTGAGCCAGCCACAAGAGGATTGTATGGGCAGTGACTCTGGGAGATGTAGTTTAGACTTCAGTGCCTTTTTGGACCAACAGCAGCAGTCTATTGTGAGTGACAGCCAATCCAGTCGAGAACTGGGAGGAACTCAAAGGAAGTGCCCGGTTTTGTCGGTTGGAGTTCAGTTGAGCTTTGGCAGTGAAGAAGGAAGGAGCCCTGTGCTTTTTCAGTGTGCAGTTTTAGTCAAAACGTGTGTAAGGCCCAGAGTTCCGTCTGCAGCTTGTGTAACAGCTTGTTAGGACTGAATCCGTCCTGTGAAAAGAATCAAAGGATCTCTGAAGAGTAGAAACCAGGCTCACCCTGTAGAAGACTGGAAGAATTGCTGAAAATTGCACTCGGTCTGTCAGGAACTGAATCTGCTGTGTGTTCTCCCGGTATTGTGCAGTAATTGCGATCGGGATACAGATGCAGCCTGCCTGGTATAGTGCGTTCTTTATATGGATGTGAAGAGGTTTGTGTACCTCAAGTGAGCCCTGCTGACATTGAAGGACCCTATCTTATTTGGAGGTCGTGAGTACTAATTCAGGTCGCTCCTGTTGAATTGCCACATTAAATCCAAATGGAATTACTGTACTGCTGACTGTTTAATTCTCCTTTTCTCTGTGTGAAAGGGCCCCTACCAGCTGCCACGGTTTGGACTAGCCACTAGGGCTTGGGTACCCAGGGACAGTAACTGATAGGGATAGGCCTGTGCACAGAGCCATAGGTAGATTATTAGAGTGATAAGCTAATTAACCTGATTTCCCTGTCCTTGTTATATCCCTAAATAAATCAGAGCTGCTTGTTTCAGCAAAGTTATACTGCCTGGAGTGTATTTGTCATGTTAAAGTACTGTACTGTGATTGTTGCACTGTATCTCGTTTCACAGGAGGTCCCAGTGCGGAACCAGACCTGGGGGTAAGTGTATACTGTGAAGGTTATTCTGATATATTGTGTGGGCCACTAGTGGGAAGAAAGGGGGGTTGCAGTGTCCCAGAGGGCTGTGACCAAGTTAGTTTAACTATTGCAAACCCTGACCTCTGGGTGGAGGCACCCGCCATTGGATCCAGGCCCCTCAACCTGTTAGTGGCAAATCAGGCAGGGGTAGTAGCCCCTGGGATAGCGCCATCTAGGGGTTACACTCACGTTTTACTTTTGTGAGGAAAATGGCTGATGCCTTGGACATCACCACAAAAAAACAAATAGAGGATGAAGAAGAGGAGGAATACATCGAAATGATGGGGTTAACACCTGCAAAGACACTCCTCTTGCCTGTCAATAAATTCTTTAAGAAGGATGCCTTGAAGATTTTACAGATCCCTAATTCTGTCCCCCCTCTTGATAAGAGGCTGGATAAGAAGTACCAATTGGAAAGTGAAGAGGCAGAGTTTCTGTTTTCCCACCCTCACCACCAGGGGGTGGTGCAGGCAGCTGCCTATGACAAGGCTAAGGTGCCTTTGGCTTCTCATCCACCGGATAAGGAGTCCAGGAAGATTGACAGTATGGCCAAACAGGGATACCTGTCCGCTTCTATGGCTATTAGACAGGCTAATTTCCAGGCCTACGCTGCCCAGTGCCAGAAGTCCTTATGACTGTCTGTATTGGCCATGACACAAAAAGCCCCTTAACCCTTGTCTGATGACCTGGCAGAAACTGCCAGATGTGGCTTAGAGGCAGCCAAGTATCAGTTCCAAATGGCTGCTAATACCAATGACACAGCAGCCAGATGGATGGCAAACACTGTTGCTCAAAGAAGGTTTGCTTGGCTAAGAGCTACAAATCTTACCCAGGACACCCAAACAAATGCTCTAGACTTCCCCTTGGAGGGAAATTCACTTTTTGGTGAATCAGCAGTGGCTTATATGAAGAAGGTGGATGAATACAAAGCCATCTTCAAGAGTAACTCTGCTAAGGAGAAAGCCTCTCTATCCACCAGACCCTATGGAAGGGGAGGCAGGGACAGGTCCTTTCATACTAGGCCGTTTTTCCAGCCAATGGCTGCACCCCAATACCAACTGTACCCCCAGCAAAGGTACTTCAGAGGTAGGGGCAGAAGGGCTCCAGGTGGGAATCTCAAACTCGGCCTCAACCCCAAAGCAAGCAAACACCCTGACGTGTTTTCACAGGCGCCCTCTCTCTACCTGTCTGAGACAGACTGTCTCACTACCTCCAGGCTTGACAAAGGATCACCACAGACAAGTGGGTCCTGGAGGTAGTGGGTCAGGGACTGTCTCTGAATTTCAAATCCCTTCCTCTTCTCAGAACCAGGGTGTTCAGTTCACCTTCCCTTGCAGAAAAGAAGCTGCTGGAGGCAGAGGTTCGAAACCTGCTGCTGTCAAAGGCAGTGGAACCTGTCCCAGTTCAGCAGAGAGGAAAGGGTTTCTATTCCAGGTACTTCCTTACCACAAAGAAAAATGGAGAGTGGCAACCTATCTTGGACCTCAGGATGCTAAACAAGCATTTAAAAAAAAACAAAGTTCAAAATGGTAACTCTTGCGCTGATTCTGCCAACACTCCAAAAAGGAGACTGGTTGGCATCACTGGATCTAAAAGATGCCTATTTCCACATCCCCATAAGGGAGTCTCACAGAAAATATTTCAGGTTCAGACACCCATCAGGTCACTATCAGTTTTCAGCCCTGCCATTTGGCCTAACTTCGGCCCCAAGGGTATTCACAAAATGCTTGGCAGTGGTTCTGGCACACCTTCGAAGACAGGTTGTCATGGTGTTCCCATATTTGGATGACTGGCTGGTGGTAGCAAAATCACCAGATCAAGTCAGACAGTATCTGCAGACTACCCAGGAGCATCTGGAGTCCCTGGGGTTCCTGATAAATCACAAAAAATCAGTCCTCCTTCCTGTGCAGTAGTTGCAGTTCATAGGAGCAGAGATCAACACTCTGCAAGGCAAGGCCTACCTGCCTCTGGACAGGGTAAGAAGTCTCCAACTGATTGTGAACTCATTCAGCCTGCACGAGAGAAAAACTGTAAGGCAGTTCCTACAACTCTTGGGCCATATGGCTGCAGCCACAGGCACAGTCCTGGGATCCAGGTTCCAAATAAGACATCCAGTTCCACCTGAGGGCTCACTGGTGCCAGAGAAGAGATTCCCTCTCAAAGCTGATTCCAGTAACAAAAAGTTTGTTACAAGTACTTCAGTGGTGGAAAGAGGAATCCAACCTGAGGGAAGGGGTTCCTTTCCAATGAGAGTCTCCAACAGTTGTTCTCACAACAGATGCATCTCTGCTGGGGTGGGGTGCCCATCTAGGGGACCACATAACTCAGGGCACTTGGTTAAGTGCAGAGTCACTCCAGCACATAAACTTGCTGGCACTCAGAGCAGTGTTTTTGGCACTAAAAGCCTTCACAACAATGGTTCAAGGGAAGGTGGTACAAGTCAGAACAGACAATATCACCACAGTGTACTACATAAACAAGTAGGGAGGCACTAGGTCGAGTCCCCTCTGCACAGAGGCCATGAAAATTTGGAGCCTGGCTTACTCCTTTGGAGTTTCCCTACAGGCTATTCATCTGCCAGGAAAGGACAACACCCTAGCAGATGCTCTGAGTAGAATCAACCAGGCCCATCATGACTGGGCCCAAAACAGGCAAGTGGTGGAAGTAATCTTCAGGAGGTGGGGCATCCCAGAGATAGACTTGTTCGCATCCCACCAGAACTATCACCTGCCACAGTATTGTTGCATACCACCAGATCGGGACACACTATTCCTGGATGCTCTGGCTTTGGATTGGTCAGGGAAACACCTATATGCTTTTCCTCCCTTCTTTCTGGTGTACAGGATATCGTTCAAGCTCAGGTCCCAGTCAGCATCAATGATCCTGGTAGCTTCAGACTGGCCCAGGCAGCCATGGTACTCACTTCTGCTCTCCATGTCTGTAGTCGAGCCAATACATCTCCCTCGGAAGCACAACCTGTTAACCTCCAACCAGGGGAGACTTCTGTATCCGAATCTCAGGTCTCGCAATCTCAAAGCTTGGCTCTTGAAGGCCTAAAAAAACATCCTGAGAGGCTACAGGAAGCCTTCCACTAAGAAAACCTATGCTTCAAAATGGAAAAGGTTTTCCATCTGGTACTCAGCTAGGGAACTGGTACCAGCACAGGCTGGGGTTCCAGCTGTTCTTGATTACCTCTCTTATTTACATTTCCTGGGGCTGCAGCCCAGCACCCTTAAGGTCCACCTGGCCGCAGCATCTGCTTACATTTCTACTGGAAGAAATATGACAATAGCTTCAGACCCTGTCTTTAGCAGGTTCTTCAAAGGCTTGACCCATCTGCATCCCCCTCATAGGGAACCGGTGCCAGCAAGGGATCTCAATGTGTGCATGGCTAAGCTCCTGGGACCTTCTTTTGAGCTCATGTCCTCTGCTCATCTGAAATATGCCACTTGGAAAACAAACAGTTTTCTTAGTGGCAATGACTTCTGCAAGAAGAATCAGTGAGCTTCGGGCTCTCTGCATTGAACAGGACTACATTTCATTCCATCAGCATAAAGTGGTCCTAAGGATGAACAGGAAATTTCTACCTAAAGTGGTTTCTGATTTCCACCTGAACCAATCCATTACCTTACCTGTCTTTTTCACTGAACACTCTGCTTCTGGTGAAAGAAGACTTCACAGTTTGGATGTCAAGAGAGCTCTGAGCTACTACATGACAGCCACTAAGGACCATAGGCAGGACAGAAAACAGCTGTTCCTGACTTATGGGGATGTGGGAAAGGGTAACCCAGCATCGAAAAGGTCCATTTCGTGATGGATAGTCCAGTGTGACCAGTTCTGTTACACTAAAGCTGGAAGGGAACCCCCAACAGGATTGAGGGCCCATTCCACAAGAGGGACAGCTGCTACCTTAGCAGCTGCTAGAGATGTTCCACTAGTGGACATCTGTAAAGCGGCTTTCTGGAAAACAGTACATACCTTTACAAAGCACTGCAACACGGATATTCAGTCCAGAGGTGATGCTAGGTTTGGCACAGCAGTCTTGTAAAGTCTTTTTCCAAAATAAGGTTCTGTGCCCACCTCCAAAGGTACTGCTTCATAGTCTGCAGAAAGTTAGGAATACCTGCCTATTACTGGGGTTAGAAGAAGAAATGACTTACCATAGTAATCTTGTTTCTTCCCAGTGATACTCAGGTATTTATAACTTCCCACCATGCCTCCCCTTCTAGAACCTTTAGCCTCCACTCCTGAATACTGTGCTGTCAGGGGTATACATGCCACTTTCTGGCACAATTTGGATAAACAAGGTTCATGTTGTGTTCCCCCCCTTCAGGTGACTGACATTTTTGGGGGTATCTGTTGTGTTTTTCCCCTCCAGTTGGAGGGTTTATTTTGGGGGGTTATGGGTTTAACTATTATCAATTTTGATTATTATTGATTACCAATACTATTCAGTATTCATAGTTCTTTGGGGCCTGTCTTTCCAGGCGTCCAGGAAATCTGAGGGGTTTTAAAACTAAGGCAGTTAGTTCAAGGCAGCATTTGAATAGTTGTCACGTGCAAAAAGTTCCATCAGTTGCATGTGTTCTATCCTCTCCAGGCAGTTCTGGCTTAAAGGGACACTGCAAAAAGTTATGAATACCTGAGTATCACTGTGGAAACAAGATTACTATGGTTAAGTATTTTTTTTCTTTGGTGACGAAACAGAGGCTTACACGAAGAAGATGGTGAATACAAGACCACCTGCCAAAGTAACACTGAGAAAGAAAAGGCCTCCACTTCCCCTAGGCCTTATGGGAGGGGAGGGAAGGGCCAGGGATACTATCCCTGTACTTATGTTAACTCTGATTATGCCCCGAGAAAATGCTTCTTCAGAGGAAGGGGCAAAGAGGTACTATGCATGTGGATTCAACACCAGTGCATAAGGCCCAGGCAAAGCAGAACCCTGGACATGCCTGCCTGGTCGCCTAGCCATTGCCAGTGAGGGGGAAGAGTGACTCAGTATTTCCAGGCATGGGAAAGGATTTCCACAGACAGCTGGCTCCTGGAAATAGTGAGTCAGGGTCTCACCCTGCAGTTCAGGAGATTCCCAAAACTGCAGAACCACAAAGCCTTCACCTCTCATACCTCAGCAGAAAAACTCCTGCTTGAATTAGAGGTAAAGAAGCTGATTCAAGCAAGAACAGTGGAAAGAGTTCCCCCTTCCCAGTGCAGGAAGGGGCTGTACTTAAGATACTACTTGATCCTCAAGAATAATGGGAAGTGGCAACCCATTTTAGATCTCAGATACCTGAACAAACAACTTATAAAAGGAAAAGTTCAGATTGGTAACACTGGGAACAATAATCCCTTCCTTGCAACAAGGACACTGGCTGGGGTCACTGGATCTGAAAGACGCCTACTTTCACATACCAGTAAGCCCCACTCACAGAAATTACCCCAGATTCAGAGTAGGAAACTGCCACTACCAGTTCACAGCCCTTCCCTTCTGCCTTTCCTCAGCTCCCAGAGTTTTTACAAAGTGTCTTGCTGTAGTGGCAACACATTTGAGGAAGCGGGGTTCTGTACCTGGATGATTGGTTGGCCTCAGGAAAGTCTCATCAGGAGGTCAAGTCCTCCCTTATGCTCACTCAGTGCACCCTGGAGAAACTGCGTTTCCTGATAAATGTGCAAAAGTCCCAGAAGAACCATGTTCAGGTGCTGGACTTTGTAGGAGCAGAGCTGGACACCCATCAAGGAAAGGTATTCCTCCCTCAAGAGAGAGTGGTAAACCTGGCAAGACTTGCAAGGTCTTTCAGGGAAGGACAGCCCAGACCTGCAAGAGACTTCCTCCAGTTACTAGTGCACATGCCCTCCTCCACAGCAATGGTACCAGTTACCAGATTCCAAATGAGGGATGTCCAATACGATCTGTGGACCCACTGGTCCCAAAGGTGGGATCCATTGTCAAAGCTAATACCCCTACCAAAGTGCCTGTTAAGAGCACTGGAGTGGTGGAAGGAAGAAGACCTCAGGGAAGGGGTTTCCTTCCTTCAGCAGTCACCCACAGTTGTGCTCACTACAGATGCTTCCCTCCTGGGCTGGGGCCCCCACCTGGAAAACTTCACTGTAAGCAGGGTGTGGAGCCTACTGGAGTCTCAGGAGCATATAAACCTCCTGAAACTCAGAACAGTCTATCTGGCAATGCAAGCCTTTTCCTCCTGTATCAGGGGTCAGTCAGTCCAGATCAGGACAGAAAACACCACCACCATGTATTATATCAGCAAGCAGGGAGGAAAAAGATCTTACAAGCTGTGCACAGAAACAATGAAGATCTGGAGTCTGGCATATTCACTGCAGGTACAGCTATCTGCAGTCCAGCTACCAGGGAAAGACAATGTCCTGGCAGATTCCCTGAGCAGAATCAGTCAAGGAAACCACAAGCGGACCCTGAACAAGCAAGTGCTCTCTGCAGTGTTCAGGTGGGGGACACCAGAGATAGATCTGATTGCATCCTGCAAAAACTACCAGCTCCCCATCTTTTGTTGCAGGCCTCCCTCTGTGGGGACAGTCCCAGAGGACGCCCTAGCCCTCAGTTGGACAGGGAGATTTCTTTATTCATGTTCTCCATTCCCACTCCTGCTGAGGATGCTGCTGAAATTCAGAAGAAAATCTGCAACAATGATCCTAATTGCTCCAGACTGGGCCAGACAGACCTGGCACTCACTGCTCCTGTCCCTCTCCATTAAACCCCCAGTCATCCTTCCCTGAGATACAATCTGCTGACTATGTCTCGGGGCAGAATAACATTTCTGGATCTGAGAAACCTGTGGCTCAGGGCATAGTGCTTGAAGAGTTAGAGTTCTCTGGACTAAACCTTTCTTAGAAGGTTTTAGAGGTGCTTAAGGTTTCAAAGGAATCCAGCAATCAGGAAAATTTATGGTTCATAGTGGAAAATATTTTCCCTGTGGTACTTTTTTAGGCAGCTCAACCCTTTACAGGCAGGTCTGCCCACAGGGTTGGATTACGTGATCCCTCTGCAGTCTCTTGGTCTTGGGCCCTCAACCCTGAAGGTGCACTTGGCATCAGTATCAGCATATGCCTCCGCTGACAAAGATAGGTCTTTAGCCTCATAGGCTATTTTCAAGAGGTTCTTTAATGGCCTGACTCACCTGAACACTCCTTTTAGGGATCCATTCCTCCCACCAGGATCTGAATCTGTGTATTGCACAGCTGATGGATGGACCATTCGAGCCCATGGCAGCTGCTGCTTTGAAGTATGTCACCTGGAAAACAGTTTTCCTGGTAGTCCTCACATCTGCCAGAAGGGTGGGCAAGCTTCAAGCCCTCTGTATAGATCCCAGCTGTATCATTTTCCACTGAGACAAGGCAGTCTTGAGGACAAACAAAAATTCCCTTCCTGAAATGATGTCTGAATTTCATCTGAACCAGTCAGTCACACTCCCAGTGTTTTTTACATTAAAATCCACTCATGGGGAACAAACAATCCACAGTCTAGATGTTAAGAGAGCCCTGAGGTACTATTTGGACCACACAAAGGGTGTCAGGTCCACTAATACCAATACCGTACTGATACATAGAAACGTGCCTCACGGACTTCCGGTGCAGCTTCCTCTCGAATGGCGGTATAGGTCCGTGGCTTTCTGCTCATCCTCTGAGTAAATTGAAAAATAGTCGTAATTCTGTGCATTGAGATCCCGCAAATCCATTCAGTTTTCATGGCTACTAATAAGAGCAAGGGAGGGAGCAACAGATTTGAAATTTTAAAACCGAAGACGGAGCTTTCTGAAGCTGACCTTTCTGATTATGGGGCCTCCGAGCAGTCTATGCAGACAGTGCGCTCTACACTGGTAAACGCGACCAAATCAAAGACCAAGAAAAACTGCAAGATGACCCACAAATTAGGCAGAATCCTAGCTGAACTGGAAGAATTTAAAACTGATTTTCACACATTTAAACAAACTCGGGAAACTTTCCAGGCCAACTTCTCGGAACTGCACATGAAGGTTTCCACTCTCAATCAGCAGACACAGGAACAGGCTTCCGTCACTACTCAACTTCAAAAAACATTAAACCAGGTTATACAATTATGCCACCTTACAGTGGAATGGCAAGAGGATGCCAAAAAAAGAAATTGACTCAACAATCTCCGGCTATATGGGGTACCGGAGGACAGCTAGGGCACAGATCTCCAAGCCTTTACAGAATCTCTCTTCCATTATATTCTACAACTAGGCCCTGACTTTAATATGGAAATAAAGAGTCCATAGAGCACTGAGTCCCAAGCCTTCTCAACCAAACGCACGCCCCAGGTCAATAATCATTAGACTATTAAGATTTCGGACAAAGGAGTGCCTCTTAAAACAAGCCCAGGCACAGAGCAAGCTTTACAATAGGAATACTTGCATCTTTATGGACAATGACTATGCTCCAGCCACGATGCAGGGAAGGAGATCATATATACCCGTTTTCTTGGCTTCGACAACAAAACCTTAAATTCGGGACCCCCTACCCTGATAAACTCTCAGTTCAGTTCCTGAAGGGACAACACATGTATGAGACCATGGAGAGGCCTGTCTAGATTTAAACAAAAGAGGATATTCCCTACCCGTATCAACAAGCCTCCGCCAGAGAGCGATGGGCACGTGGGGCTCATCCAGAAACTTGATGCCTCAGGGTCAGCGTGATCAACAGGTTACAAATGACTCCATCAAGCGGATGTTAGTGCAGTTCTTCAGGCAATCTACTTGAATCCAGCTTCCAGCTACTGGTCGGGTTGCAGTGAGTACTGGGGATTGAAGGGGTCCGGGAGGGGGAACATCACCTGCTGAGCTTGATCTTGGTGCCCGGCTGGGCGCATGCCCGGGGACGCTGTCTGGGGGCTGACCAGGTGGTGGGCTTAGCTCCGCTTGGGTTAAATACCGGGAGGTAGACATTATAAGCAGCTTTGAGCACATATTGGATATTTGAAAGTATAGGGGGCGACTTGGTTGGGTGCCACCCCTCCTGTACATTAGAACATGGACCACTGCATATAGAGTTTGTCCAGTAGTGAGGAGGTGCATTTTTTACATGGTTATTTCCCGCTAAATAGGGATCCAGGAAAGGCCCTCCTCTCTCTTTGATGTGTATAGGGGGTCAGGGTGGCTCGGATGGATGGTATTCACCTGTTCTGGCCCAGGAGCCCCTTCTATGTGTCTGGAGACATTTCTTTCACAAAGTTAAAGCTGGACTCGCTTTGCATCACAGGCCCGCTAAATAGAGCACTTCTTAGGTCATCTCGTTTGGGGGGAGGCTGGCTCTGATATTGAGCGCTCTCATAGGAGCACAGTTATAGAAGGTTGAAATGCCCTCCTGCACATATCAAACACACATACTGTGCAAAATTGGCCACCCAGAGAGAAATTCTGCCTCACCGGTATGCTGAGTGGAGGGGCGTACTGCTGGGGTGGGCATCGGGGTTGTCTCCCATTGGGCAGTGCCCTAGGGCCAAAAGTACTATATGGGATCCCCAGCGTGGGGAGACTTTAAAACAAATGAGCAGCTTGGCAGGTCAGTGCTTTCCTGGTTACTGCTCTCCTCTCTTGCCTCTCTCTCGGGGCTATGGAGCCTCGGGCTTCCTAACCTCTGCATGGGTTCTCATCCATCCTCACCTTTAGAAGAGGCCTATCCAATTCATGCAGAAAACAACAAGGGTTCTCGCCAGCTAGTCTACTCCCTGGCACAGAGTCGTCTCAATACAAGAGATGCAAGTTTAAAGGGACTTTAGATATTTCCACACTACAACAAGCTCATTACAGGTGGACATTATTGAGCAACTGCCTATGATTCCAATTGGATCTTGTTTGGTCATCCCAACCTCCCATCGCAGTCTCAGAGGGATTGTGCACTTGGTTTAGGCTGCACGTCTGATGGGGGGAGGAGTTCCGAGAAGGGAGACATCCTCCCCCCACTGGAAGGTGTTGCCGCTCCTCCCTTTGATCTGGATCAGCTCTGTGTCTTAAGCGGATTTTATTTGCTTGCGTATTCTGGCTTGAAGAGACACTTTGATTGGGTGAAGAGGGTCCGGACATTCAGTCTAATAAAGACACTCCAACTGTTTAACTTAATTGCTCTTTCAGCTGGTGGGAGGTGGTGGAAGGGGGAGCGGGGATGAAGTGAGTTGGAATCACATTTTTTTTTTATTTAAATCCTACACTCTGACCCTTCTCCCTCCCCTCCTTTGGACTTCATAATTAAGGAAGTTCCAGGGACGTTGCTCCCTCCCTACAGAGCCTTGAGTAGGAGGTAGGAGCAGGGAACACTATACAGCGGATCCTGCTTGTCATAAAAAGATGACACCTTTTTTTCCCTTCCTGGCTCACCCTCTACCTAAACCCTCATACAGTAAATGTTTTGTTTTCCTTATTGGTTTTACTCTCCCTATTCCCATCCCTCCCAAATTTTGGGGGCACAAGTTTCCCCACAGAGTCCACCCACATTGATGGGATGGAGTCCCCTCCTAGGCAGACAAAGGATCTGTCTACACTACAATCCCCAAGGGAGATCGTAGTCTGAAGTCACACAACACCTCCCTTGCAGGGATATGTATATAGTTGACACATTCAGGGTTGAGCCCGGTTGGCTAACCTATTTCTACATTAAGATAATCCCCTTATCCCTTCCCCCAGTTTTAATAGACATAGAGCAACAGGTTAAAGACAAGTTTTCAGTTGATAAATTTATTTTATTACAGGCGACAGATGTTTTTTCGATGGACGCAGGGCGGAGTTGGGGAGTCCACAGGGGAAAGAACAGAGGAATTGGGCTGTTCATGATTGAGTCATTTCAAGATCCTCTCTCACAATGTAAATGGGCTGTCTGGCCCCATCAAGAGATATCGTATGTCGCATGCACTTAAAAAATTAAAACGGGATATCTTCCTGCTGCAGGAGACACATCTCTCCTCAGCAGAACACCAGAAATGACTTAACTTTTTCTTCTCCCAACTTGTGAACTCAGCCTACCAGCGAGGTAGGAGATGGGCTATGGTTGTTTTAATCCCGAAGATCTCCCAGTTTCAAATCATAGACCAATATGCGGATGAGGGTAGACTGACCTTGGTAATAGGTAAGTTGCAAAACCACGTTCTAACAATTTGCAGCACATATATCCCTCCTGGTTCAGATGCCTCTTCAGTGCAGTGCTTGATGGAGGCCATCCTAACACGACAGCAGGGCATCCTGATAGTAGGGGGAGACCTTAATTGTCAATTTAACTCTTCACTGGACACTTCCGCAGCACATCTCTCCCCCAGACCACGGGGCAGGAACACACTGGGCGCTTGTTTAGGGACATTGAGTTAATTGATACCTGGCGGCAGCTTCACCCAACTCAGCGAAAGTTTACATATTACTCTAATGCCCACAAACATTACACTAGATTAGATTACATATGTACCAGGAAAGAACATATTGATTTGATTCGAAGGGCAGAGATTTTAAATATCTGCCTTTCAGATCATGCACTGACCATTCTAGAGATAAACATAGAGAGAGAGAGAGAGAGAGAGAGAAAGGGAGCAAATACAGTGGAGCTTTAACCCCTCCTTACTGGGAGATCAAGAAATTCCAGGAGATTTTAGGAAAATGAAAGCCAGAGGTAATAAACGACAATCGGTCCCCAGAGGTGTCCCCACAATTACTTTGGGACAGAATTAAAGTTATACTTCGGGGCTGCATTATATCGTACGTGGTGCATAAGAAATTACTAAATGAATCTCACCTTAGGGACCTCCAGGAGAAATGTAGATTTCTTCAGGAGGCATACATGCAGGGTGATTTGGAGGTGGGTCCCCAGATGACCCAAGCAGAAATTCAGAAACTTTTAACAGCCAAAATGGAGCAATCCCTAGGTTGGCTCAGACAATGCTATTACGAAGGTGGGGCCCAAGCCTCTAAACTCCTAGCATACTGTCTCAGACGACAAACTCAACAATACATGATTACAAAGATAAAAGACCCCATCTCAGGACAGACTCGCTACTCTACCCAGCATATCCTAGATGCATTTAAGAAATACTGTCAATCTCCATACTCGGCCCCGGAGACATCAGACCCCCAAAGAACTGCCATCTTTCTCTCACAAATTAAGTTACCTACACTCTCTGACTCCCAACAAACCAAGATCACGGCCCCAGTATCCGAGGCGGAACTATTTGCAGCTATTCAAAAACTGAAGAATGGGAAGAGCCCAGGTCCTGATGGTTTTGGACCAGAGTTCTACAAAGGGACTTGGGATGCAATTCGAACACCCCTCTTGGAAGCCATACAAAAAAGTCACAACACTATCACCTTCCCCATTTCCTGGAGACTGGCCACAATTTTGGTTATCCTAAAGCCTCAACTCCCCACAAATTGCGATTCCTACCTCAATAATTAACCAAGACTATACGATATACACAAGTATTCTAGCCCATCGATTAGGTGACGAACTCCTGACCTTAATACATTCAGATCAATGTGACTTTATTAAAAATAGGCAGACTACTGACAATATCAAATGCATCCTATACCTTATAAATCACACCCAAAACACAAACTGCCCCCTAATACTACTCAGCTTAGACGCCCACAAAGCATTCAACATGGTATCTTGGGCCTTTCTTCAGGTCGTCTTATTGAAATTTGAGTTTCCCAAGCCCTTTGTGGACACCATCAGGGGTATATACATGGACCCAGAAGCAGTAGTAAAGTTAAATGGGTCACATTCGGACCACTTCAGTTTATATCGAGGTACTCAACAGGGCTGCCCCCGTCCACTTATTTATTTGCTGTTTTCATAGAACCAATAGCCCAACTTCTCCGACAAGCCCCAAACTTACATGGTTATAAAGTCCGAGACCTACAGCACAAACTAGCATGCTATGCCGATGACCTTCTACTTTACATCACCCAACCAGAGGAATCACTACAAACCCTGTCTGCACTTCTGCAAGAAATAGAAATAGTGTCTAGATACACCATCAATCAGGGTAGATCAGAAGCATTAATAATTCAACCCCCTTGTCCCCGGGGTCTGGTGGAATGCTATAACTATAAGTGGAACAAGCCATTTATAACGTACTTGGGGATTAAGATTTCACAGAGAATTAATGACTTACACACACTGAATTACTTGTTAGTGCTTACTCAAATAAGGTCAGATCTTGTGACATGGAAGTCCCTCCTACTCCCATTAATCTGCAGAGCACAGTCAATCCAAATGAGTACCCTCCCTAAGATTCTTTACTTAATGCAAAATATTCTGATACCACCCTCGCTGAAGGACATATGGTCCTGGGAGGGATCCATCAGAAGTTTCCTATGGGCAGGAGATAAACCGTGGATAGCACTGAATAAGCTCCAGCCCCCGGAGAGGGGAGGACTGTCGCTGCCTAATATCTACAGATACTGGCTGGCAGCCCTGCTTTCACACTTAACTACCTGGTTATTACCACAAGCTCAAATGCCACCCTGGCTCTCAGTGGAGAGAGCCATGGCGACCTGCCCCCTGGACTTTTCCTTAGTTTTGCAACCACACAAATTAACCCCACCTGATCAGGGCTCCTGGTTTACCAAGCTACTGATAGAGTACTGGATGGCATTCCTGTCTACCTCTGAAAATAGTTTCTTAACCATCTGGATGGGTATCCCGGCCATGGACCCGCCCTTTGGCCCAGCCCAATTAGATCACACATTTGCTAAATGGTGTTGGTTAGGCCTACACATACCCATCAATTCTTGGTAAAGGACTCTTTAAAACATTTGAACAAATCAGACAGGAGTTCTCTCTGCCCTGGTAGGACTTTTTCAGATATTTACAAATCCGACACTTTATCAACACTAAAATAGGCTTAGATGCCTCTTCACAGGTTGTCCCCTCTATGCACTCCCTTTTAGTCCAGATTAGGGAAGGGGATGACCATAGCCATTTAATTTCCAAAATTTATAAGGCCTTACAAAATGCTCCCACCTGAGATATGGTCCTGGTGCAATTTCATTGGGAAACTGAACTCCAGGTGGAGCTGTCCCAGGAGGACTGGCTTCGAATCTGGAGAAGACAACACAGAACATCACATTTTTACACATGGAGAGAATTTTCGTGGAAAGTAGAATCACAATATTTTCGTACACCACAGATTACAGCCAAGTACTGTAGGTCAGGGGACCCCTCATGCTGGAGACTCTGTGGTTGTAAGATGGCTACACACTCACATGTATTCTGGTTCTGCCCAGTATTGTCCTCGTTTTGGGAGAAGGTGGACAAAAGAGTGACAGAACTTTTTCCTGTCCTGAGAACCCTCTCACTTGAGATGGGTCTTCTACTGCACTACCCAAAACAATTCAAACAATCTCACCAAACTTACCTGCTTAATATTATGTTGGGAGCGGCCAAAAAGTGTATTACTAGGCACTGTCTTCGTCCAGACCCCCTCCGGCATAACTGCCTGGGAAGACACGATTTATGATATTTATAAAATGGAATACATGACGGCCAAGCTACAAAACAAAGTTCCTGGATTGATGAACTGCTGGACTCCTTGATTTATCAGCATATCCCAGTTGAGACCAGACTTGGTCCCCTGATAAAATAATCTCTTTCGGAACTGCCTCCTAAACACCACTTGCTATTCGCTCGGGGGGAGGCATAATTTATTAGCCCAATTAACTTGTCTGGCCCCTGGGAGGTGGAAGAAGTCCTGGAAAAATTATTGTATAACATTTGATTCACCTCCCTTACTGGAGGTCATCTGCTGTATAATGTGACTTCCCTGGGGCGCCTCCCCCTCGGTCCTCTGAAATCATCATTGCTAACATTTTTATTTATTTATTTATTAGCTTTTGGTAACCGGTTAAATGCGCTAGGCAACAATCCTGCCTATTTTCAGGCACGACCTGGGAGAGCACAGGACAAAGGTACAGATAATCACAGTAGTACAGCTTAATTAATAAGAACAACATAAGATTACAAGCAATATAGTAACAGAATACAAGCTAGGAAAGATCAACAAACTAGTAATTCAGGATTCCGTTAGAGTCAGAGGTAGTGTGGTGAAGTGGAAATGCTGGCACACTAACTGTACTAGTCCAACAAGTAAGTGCAAGGACAAAAACACATTGAAAAACAGTAATGTAACAAAATAGCAATAGGTCCAGGCCTCAGCCCGGAGGTCTAGTGGAGTTAGGTTTATGAGCATTTGCAGTGACCAAGGGTGTAAAGGTGAGAGAACAGCGAGTTTTAAAGACCCGGTGGGAGGCAGAATTTTTAACCTGGAGGGGGAGCGAGTTCCAGAACTTAGGGGCAATGTTGGAGAATGCCTGTTTACCCATTTTTGTAGCACAAGGGCTAATAGAGAGCATAGGGACTGAGGAGGACCTGAAAGTGCGGGATTGGGAAGCAGGAGCAAGCAAGTTGGCCAGGGAGTCCGGGAGAGGAGGTCTAGTTAGGGAGTCGATAAAGCACCCAGGGGAGTAGGCCTGGAGATCCTTGGGTGACAACCAGTTTAAGCCAGAATAAAGGCAGCAATGATGAGTAAGGCGAGGGGTAGTTAAGTCGAATCTGCAGATATTATTGTAGGAAGTGTCCCATTTACTGAGCACACTGGTGTTGGCAGAGTAAAGAACTGGTAGAGCATATTGGAGCTGAGGGAGAAGCACTCCTCTCGCTACAGATAGTCTGGCAGATGGTGTGAGGGGGTGGCGCACTCGGTAGGCACCGCCAAATTTTGCGTTAACAGCACAACAAACCGCATTGACTTGAGTTGAAAAATCGAGGGAGGGATCAAGTATGGCCCCTAGGTATTTGAAGGAGGACGTGTTGGTGACTGAGGAACCATCCCTGCAGTGAACCAAAAGCTTAGGAGCCGTGGAGGGCAGTTTTTTTGAGGAGCCAAATAGCATGGCTCATGTTTTATCTAGGTTTAGATATTGATTACTGTTTGAGAGCCATAATTGAAGGGCTTGAAAGTCGCGTGAGAGTGTGAGGTTGATATCATTAATATATTTAGATGCAGAATAAAGAACCAGGTCATCGGCGTACATGAGAATGCAACAGTGGCGGGAAGGGTTGGGAATATCATTTAGGAAAAGGGAGAAAAGGAGAGGACCGAGAATGGACCCCTGTGGGACGCCACGGGTGACTGTTTTGGGGGAGGATAGAGCCTTGTGGAAAGCTACAGCCTGAGTGCGGTTGTCCAAGTAACTACGGAACCAGGATAGAGTGGAGTCAGAGGCACCAACGGATTGGAGCTTCGTCAGCATAAGTGGGTGATGAACCATGTCGAATGCTTTGGACAGGTCTGTGAAAACAGCACCTGTGAGTAGGCCGTTATCCATATTAATTTTGACATCGCTGGTGAGTTGGGTCAGAGCCGTGGTGGTACTGTGCCCATCCCTAAAGCCATGTTGGCAGGGGGTTTGAAGATTGAACTTGGAGAGGTGTTCTGAGAGCTGATGATGGACTACTTTCTAAAGAAGCTTGCTGAGAGTGGGGAGAAGAGAGATGGGACGGTAGTTGGACATAAGTTTGACATCTCCCTTTTTGAGTTTAGGGATAGTTCTGGCCATTTTCCAGGCAAAGGGGACAGAGGAAGTTCTGATTGATATGTTGAAAAGCCTGGTGACAGGCTTGGCAAGCCAGGTCGCAAACTGCCTGAGTATCCCAGGATGGATTCCATCTGGGCCTGGGCTCCCGCAGGCTGGTAGGGTTTTGAGAAGTTTACGTACTTCTTGGTATGTGGTCGGAGTCAGCGCCAGGGTGGGTGGAGTGGGGATCTTGGAGGAAGCAGCAGGCCAGTCATCTTGGGTCCTGGCGGGTGCTTTAGTAGGTAGCGAGGAAAAGAGAGAATTAAAAGCATTGGCAATGGTTAGCGGATTATTACAGTGTACGCCCTGTATATTCATGTCTGTAGGTGTCTGTGGCTTGTCATTGCCAAGAATTTCCTTGATTTGGGCCCAGTATCTTTGAGGGTTGGAGGTAGAGGACATAAGGAGGTTTCTATAGTAGGAGCTTTTAGCCAGGCGTATTTCCTTTTTGCAGTTGTTCCGTGAGGCTCTATAGGCTTCAAAGTCGATGCGTAGATGAGAGACCTTCCACGCAGACCACAGTTCATCTCTGCTTTTCAGTAGTTGAAGGAGTGGGCGCATGAGTCATTTGGTAACCTTCCCTGTCACCCTACGCATGGTGACAAGGATATGTTGGTTTTGCAGTGAAAGTAGGATGGAGTTGAAATAACCAGTTGCATAGTTAATGTCCTCTGTTAAGTAAAGAGGAGACGAGTCAACAAGGCTAAGATCATGAGTGAAGGCATCCACGCTTAGGTGGGAGAGGTTTGGGAAGGTAACAACTTTAGAGGGGAAGGAGGGGGTGGAGGTGTCCCAAACACAATAAACTGGATAGTGATAGCTAATTGTGTCTGGGTGCACTCCTGGCGAGGTGATATATTCCTTCCTATTTTTTAGGATCCAGTCGAGTAGGGTGGTGCAGGCACCTCCACGGGAGACCCTGGTGGGTTCCTGAATAAGCTGAGAGAAGTTGGCCTTACTAACCAGGGAGGATAGGTGTGGGGAGCTATGTCCTTCCTAGTCTAGGTTGAGGTCACCAGGGCAGATAATGTTGCTTTTGCCTGTAACTGATAACAAATAATCAATGAATTCCGTAAGCCCCTGCTTGGAGTTTTTGGGAGGAACATATATATTGAAGATAAGGAGTTTCTTTACTCCCCCAAGCAGAAGGAGGGAATGAAGGACCTCGCAGTTAGGCAGCGGGGGGTCCTGTATAAAGGTGATATTCAGATGCAATTTGTAGTAGAGCGCCAGGTCTCCACCTCTTTTTGCCCCAGTGCGATCTGCCCAAAGCATATTGTAGCCGAGAAAGGAGCACTGGGAGCCAGTAACTACGGGCTTAAGCCATGTTTCAGTGATGGCTACGATATCCGGGCAGTTTACACTGATCCATGCCTGCAGGTCTGGGAGATTGGCAAGAAGGCTCCTAGAGTTTATGTGAGCAAAGGTGAGACCATTTGATTTTGGGAGGCATAGCACTGGGGGAGTCTGTGAAAGCTTTGATACCTAAGGAGGACCAGGATTAGCCTCAACATCCCCCGCAAGCGTAAGGAACAGGATACATATCCAGAGTGAGATAATAGTGTAAGCCCTTGCTGAAGCACCGGGGGAGAATTTCCACCTAAACTGGATGTACCTAGCTAGCAAGCACAGACGCTGACAATGCTTAGATGGGGAAGAGGAGCAGGAGAGGCACTGCTAGTAGGTTGGAGAAGCAAAAGTTGCTGCAGTAGAGCATACGCTAGTGGGTGAGGTAAGTGTGACTGAGCAGGTGAGAGCAGAGAGTAGCAGTAGCAATATAGCACCAGAGAGGAGGGTAAGCAGGGCTGAGGAAGCCATAAGGTCAATAGGAAATGCAATGTGTTAAGATGGGAGGGTGAAGAGACTGGGTTTACCAGGACAGATGGCTAGTAAGAAACCCCTAAAGGTTAGCGACCTCTTGTGGCAAGCGGCTATAAGGAGCAGATGGAAAACCGGTGTTAGAAAAAACGTGAGACAGTCCCAGATATCGCAGGATTACGCCATAAGTCTAACACCAGCCAAGGGTGGAGGGTATTGGGGGTGGGCGGGAGCAGTTGCGCAGTGACTCCGGGATAGTTCACTCAAGTAGTTCTGTTTATTGAAATGTTTCACCAGGAAAGACACACTGAGCAATAAGATGCTCACCTCACGGTGCGACCTGGGGGGAGGGTTACAGCGGGAGAACAATTACGGGTGGTGTGCTAAGGAAATCAAGTTTAACATTGTACAGGATTAAACATAACACATAAGATGATAAGAACACTTTGGTTACATTTTTCATAGTAGTACAGCATATATTGGGTTAACTAAGAATAGAAGCGCTAACATACTACGCAACTAGAGACAGACATTTGGCAACAAGAACATAGGCATATACATTGGCAATTAAGTGCAGTGGGATAGGCAAGTGCAGCTGTTGAAAATATACACCCAGCAACTAGGCCGCTGGTCAGGCCCTTTAGTGGTGGTGGGGGGACGACTCGGAATATACCAATGGAAGTAAGGGAGACTGAGGATGAGAGGGGAAGGGGAAGGGAGTGAGGAAGGGAAGGCTTAGGGGAAGGAAGGAAGATGGATCAGGAGCAGGTGCAGTTTACCATGTAATAGTTATATAGGGCAATGGATAGAGAATGTATGGTGGAGGAGTGATGAATTTGGTGCGGGAGGTTGTTCCAGAGTTTAGGGAGGCGGTATGAAAAAGCATCTTGACCCGCTGAGGTCCGTTGGTGAGGGACTGACAGTAGCCGGGAGTCCATTGATCTGAGTGCATGAGAGGGGGTAAGTAGGGAGGATAGGGAGGGGTTAAGGTAGACCGGGAATGTGCCGAGCCAAAATTTTGACACAAATTTAGCGCTGTGGAGAAGACGTTGGTTAAGAAGGGAGGGTAATGCCAGCGAGCGATAGAGCTCACAATGATGTGAGCAAGGGGGGCATCAAGAGCAACGCGGCACAAAATGTTGAAAAGGGGACCCGGCCTGGATAAGGTAGACTTGGGAGCGGCACTGTAGACTACATCACAGTAGTCAAAGGTAGGTAGAATCATCTTCTGCACAATTTCACATCTTGCAGGTAATGGGAGGCTACTGCGGTTCCTGTACAGGGCGCCAAACTTGGGGCACAGTTTTTTCAGGATAGGATCTGTGTGTGCAGTGAATGAGAGGTGTTGATCAAGCCAAACCCCTAGGTACCTAAAGGTAGTAGTGTCCTCAAGGACCGTCCCGTCGAGGGTGTAGAAGTTAGGGAGTGCAGTGAGCCTAGATAGTCTCTGCCTGGTACCAAAGGTCATAGAGACTGTCTTTTTGGCATTGAGAGAGAGTTGGTGAGAGCTAAATGAGAGCTGAACGTTGTGAAAGTCGGCCTGAAGGCTGGTAGTCACTTCCTCTGTGGTGCGGCCAGTGGAGAATAGAACTGTGTCATCCACATACATGTTATGGAGGAAGACGAGCAGATTAGTGGCAGGTCATTGAGGAAAATAGAAAAAAGGATTGGGCTGAGTACCGATCCCTGTGGAACACTGGTATCTGTAGGGAGAGTGGGGGAGGTGGAATCAGCAATTCTGACTGATTGGGTTCTACCTTGCAGGTAGGTACTGAACCAGTTTGTGGCAGACTCAGCTAGTCCTGCTGCAGAGAGGCAGGTTAGTAGAAAGGGATGGGAGATGGTGTTGAAAGCTTTAGCTAAGTCGACAAAGATGGCCGAGGTGATTAGACCTTCGTCCATCCCAGATAGGATGGTGTCAGAAAGTCTTAGCAGGGAAGTGGCAGTGGAGTGATTCTTCCTGAATCCAAACTGGCAGGGCATGAAGAAGTTGGAGTCAGATAGGAAATTAGAGAGCTGGGAGAGCATGAGGTATTCTTGGAGTTTTGCGAGGCCAAGGAGGAGAGATATAGTGCGGTTGTTTGCAGGGGAGGAGGGGTTGCTTCCTTTGGGCAGGGGTAGTACAATGCCATGTTTCCACTCTGTAGGAACAGCTGCAGTGGCGAAGGACAGGTTCATGAGGTCGGCAAGTGGAGCAGCAATAGCAGGCGCAGAAAGGTAGAGAAGTTTGGAGTTCAACCCATCAGGGGATTTGCCTTTGGATGGGTTGAGGGTGAGTAAGGCATTTAGAGCCTCTGTAGCAGAGATGTTTGTGAATGAGAAGGAGTTAGGCTCGAGAGATTTCTTAGCCCTCACAGAGGGGCCGAGAAGAGCAACCATGGGTAGGGAGGTGAGTAGAGTAACAGCACATGAGGTGAAGTAGGAGTTGAACTTGGAGGAGGCCATGAGTGGGTCAAGGAGGAGTGAGCCATTGGTCTCCAATAAAGGGGTGGGGGTGGCGTGGATAACTTTCCAGAATTTGGAAGGACGATTCATGTTTGCTTGAAAGGTGGAGCTAAAGTACTCTGCTTTAGCTAGCCTAGTGGCCTTAGTGCATTTATTTCATAGCTTGGTAGACGTTGTTATCACATGGGAGGAGCGAGGATTTGTAAGTTTTCTGGGCCTTGTCCCGGGCATTTTGGCAAGCTATGAGTTCAGGGGTAATCCAGGGTAAGTGGTTCCCCCTAACCCTGATGCTCCTCTGTGGGACATGCTTATCCCAGACGTTAAGGAATGTATTGCAAAAATGCATAAGGGAGTCATCGATAGTAATATTAGTGGTACTGGGTCCCCAGTTGGCGCGAGCTAGGTCATCCAGCAGGGGTGTAAGGTTCAGAGATTTATAGGAGCGTTGAAGCAGGTATTTAGGGGATGCTTTAGGTCGATGGATTTTGCAGACTAAGTAGGTAATGTGGTGGTCGCTTATGGAGTCAGGTAGAAGGCCAGCGGCCAGCTTGGGAAATCAAGTGGGGAGGGGGGTGTGAGGTGAGTACCTAGTCTATAAGGGAGTGATTGCCGGTCTTGAGGTTAGTACGGGTTGGCTCAGTGATGAGCTGGGACAGATTTCAGACATTAATATCTGTTCGAGCTTTATTGAGGGAGGGAGAAAGCCAGTTGTGGTTAAAATCTCCCATGATATATAGTTCACCCGCAGGGGCGAGAGAGACTATTTGACTTAAAAGGTCTGATACAGTACATGCATACATAGATACATGGACAGTGTTGGCAGATAAGGGCCTATGGCCCACCCAGTCTGCCCATTTGAGCTTGTAAGTTCAGTTTGTTTTCCTAGAAGTCTGTTATACCTTACCCCTGACCTCCAGAATTCCTTTATGTCTATCCCATGCATTCTTAAATCCCGTGATTGTTTCAGCCCCCACCACTTCCTCTGGCAGGGTGTTCCACTTGTCCACCACCCGTTCTGTGAAGAAATTCTTTCTCATGTTTCCTCTGAATCGTCCTCCCTCCAACTTCATCCCATGCCCTCTAGTCCTGGAACATCTTTTCACTTAAAAATAGTGTTTTCCTGCACCCTGTTCCTCCTGTAAGATACTTGCATGTCTCTATCATATCCCCTCTCTCCCTCCTCTCCTCCAGGGAGTACATGTTCAGTTCCTTCAACCTGTCTTCATAGGACTTGTGATGCAATCCATGCACCATCTTTGTTGCCCTCCTCTGAACCTTCTCTACCCTGTCTATGTCCTTACGTAGGTATGGTCTCCAGAACTGTACACTGTACTCCAGGTGGGCCTCACTAGTGTCTTGTACAGTGGAATTATGACCTCCTTTCCTGCTGGTAATGCCCCTGCCTATACATCCCAGCATCCTATTTGCTTACCTGCTGCCTTGTCACACTGTTTCCCTACCTTGAGGTCATCAGAGATGATAACCCCAAGATCCCTTTCCTGCTTGGTGCATGCTATATCCTCACCCCCAACTGATATATTGTGCCAGGGTTTTGTGCCCCATATGCATTATCTTGCACTTCTTTGCATTGAATTTCAACTGCCAAACCCCTGACCATTCTTCAAGTTTCTGCAGGTCACTTCTCATTCTGTCTACACCCTCTGGTGTGTCTACTTTGTTACAGAGCTTTGTGTCATCAGCGAACAGTGAAATTCTGCCTTCTAGGTCCTGCGCCATGTCACTGATGAAGATGTTGAATAGAACCGGTCCCAGTACTGATCCCTGTGATGGAGTACCAGGATGGCAGTAGGCCCCAGCAATATGGACAGGGAGCGAGAAGGGGAGGGACAGCTGTAGCATTAGTAGTTCATAGGCTTGGGGCTCCACTTTTGCTAGGGTTGCAGAGAAGTGAATGTCGGTGGTGACGTTGATAGCAACTCCTCAACCTCTAGTGGGGCGGTCAATCTGGGTGACAATGAAACCTGGGATGGCGATGGATGGGTCCTTTATGTTAGGTTTTAGACAGGATGATGATGTCAGGGGCATAATGGACGGCTAACACCTAGAGTTGGTCGAGTTTGGGGGCTAGGCTTATTATGTTTAGATGGAGTACTCATAGCCCATGGGGAAGGGAACCATGATGAGTAGAGGTGACAACGTTTGAGAGTATGGTCACAGAGCTAGTTTGGGGGGGGGGGTGGCAAGTGCAGGGCCCGAGTTGGGCAGGGAAATATAATCTAAAGAGGGATTGAGATTAAGTTGTGAATTTAACAATAATGAATGGAGTCCTTTTATCTCTCTCACTATTTACTTCAGTTGTTAATATCTTTAATTTTCCTGCTCAATTGGATAAGATATGTGCAGCTTGGATTTGACTGTTAAATTGCATTCTGCCATCCTGTATTTAGGCTCTCACTGTCTGTTTTAAAAAATGGAAATAAAAATCAGAGTTTTAAAAAAGAAACGTGCCTCACGTTTATTATATAGTGGTGGAATTGACAGCTTGACTCGGTTTCTTTACGTAATACAAATGGACATTGTCAGCAGCACGCTGCTGCATATCCCCGAGGATGACTGACTAAGTAGATTTAGTCTGCTGACACTCTTTAAATATAGTCATCACACTTTAATCTGTTCTGCACCTGTTCTCATAATACAGTGCTAATTTGCCTTATTATTATCTCACACAGTGTGTTCAGCAAAACAGTCTATATACACTCTTAACTCAATGAAAAGGCAGGAGACTTTTTCAAGTTTTCTTTCCATACCTTCATTTATTTTCTGGAATTCACAGCACAAAATGCAGGACAGTACATAGACCAGATACCATTTCTTTGTTCTTTCAGATATCCAAAAGGCAACCTAACATGTATTTTCTTGGCTCAATTGCATAAAAATGCACTAGTTTAAACCAGAAAGGTTTATGGTAGCAAGTAAACCAGTTGTATTATTTTAGTCAGTTGTCTGCCAGAATTTGATTTCTGGTGCCATTCTTATGCCAGAGAAAAAGGTTGCCAGCATTGTGGGGTCATTCCTGTGCATATGCTTCAAACATCCAAGAAACGGGGAAAAGATATGAAATCAACAGTTTAATTAACCTAACACTTCCTCAGTCATTTACCTGTTAATATCATAGTATCACAGTAATGTGTCAGCAGAAAAGGACCATCCTTGCCCATCTAGTCTGCCCATCTCCCCCCTCCCTTACTTATCACTGGTGCACAAGGAGTCTATCCTCTGTCCTGTAACCAAACCCATATATCTATCCCATGCTCTCTTGAATCCCTCCACCATTTTGACACTTACCACCTCCTCAGGTAATCTGTTCCAGGGTTCAACCACCCTCTCAGTGAAATAACACCCCCTTACATTACCTTTAAATCTTCCTACTTCCAATCTTAAAGTATGACCTCTTGTTTTAACTCTGACTTTCCTTTTAAATAGACTTCCTTCCCTCACTTTATTTATCCTCTTCATTTACTTGAATGTTTCTATCATGTCTTCTCGCTCTCTTCTAATCTCCAGTGGATACAGACTTAATTCTCTCAATCTTGTCTCATGTGATTTCCCCTGCATACCCTGCACCATCTTTGTTGCCCTTCTCTGAACCTTTTCTATTGCATCCATGTCCTTCCTTAAATGAGGCCTCCAGAACTGTACCCCGTACTCCTGGTGTGGTCTAACCATGTTTTTTTTTTTTTGCAAATATAATTTTTTATTAATTGATTTTTCACATTTTTTACAGTCACAACTCTTGGTTAGATTTTATATTCACAGGGTTACAGTTCAAACAAAGAGGCAATAATATTTCATGGATATGCAGTCTATTTTACCTTGCATAGGAAGAAAGGAGAAATAAGCAGTGTACATTTCCCAGCAACTCAGAACACTCACTCTCCCTGGAGCCCCTGAACTTCCCCTGCTCTTTTATTCCTTTTAAACTTTAACTCTTGAAAGATTTCCATCAGTTAGAGATCACAGGACCCACACCTTTTTACTGTTGGCAGCTCTACCCTTCAATGTCAGAAAGGTGGTCTAAGTTCACACTGCCAGGTAAACTACAAAGCCATATGGCGTACCAAGGGACAAAGTGAGGGTCTTTGGTCATGATGTGTAGCATCCATCTCCATTTTGTGGAGCAGAGATCTGAGTTATCGTTCAAGTTATATGTGATTCTCTCTGACCTATATATTCGGTTAACTATATCTCTCCAGTCCACTATTGAGGGTACCCCTGTGGTGAGCCAGTGCTTGGTGATAGCCTTCTTCGCTGCGAGAAGGAAGATCCCCATTAGGTAGTGGTAATGAGGGTTCCTCAACTCATGTGGGAGAATGTGCAAGATAAAGAATTCCCCAGTGAGGATCCACCAGTGCCTGTAGAGCTCCTCAAATTCAGCCTGCAGCTCCTGCAGAAATGGAAGCAGCCTTGAGTAGGACCATAGCACATGTGCATGGTGGGCATTGGTTTCCCCACATTGACGCCAGCACATTGCTGTGCCTACTTTTCGATAGTGTGAGGAAATTGCTGGAGTGCGAAAAAATCTCTCCAGCAGCTGCCAGGAGAACAGCCGCCAGGTATGAGAGTTGGTGATTCTCGATGTTGTGGAGCATATAATGTTCCACTGCTGCGAGGTTTATTTGGGTGCTTAATTCTGTGCTCCATCGGTCTCTGATTGCTTCAGTGTTTCCACCAGTTGTTTCCATCATGGATTTATAGAGAATCGAAATAGCGTGCGGTAACGCCTTGGCTTGCAATACTTGTTGGAGCTGCTTCACCAGGTGTGGATACTCCCCATGGGTTCGGACTATTGCAGGGAGAGATTCATTGTAGTGTCGTAACTGCAGGTACCGGAAAAAATCTGTTCGGCGCAGGTGAAATTCATGTTGGATCTCCCCAAACGCTTTGAAGTGAGGCCCCACTATGAGCTGTGCGAGATTCGTAAGATGCATGTGCCTCCAACTGCGGAATGTGTGGTCATTTAAAGCTGGAGTGAAGTTCTCCAGTAATTCTATCGGGCAAAAAAGGAACAGGTAAGGGGTGATCTCTAGGGATTTGCGGGCAGAGTGCCAGGCCCGGATGTGGTGTGCGATCCATGGGTTGTGGGTCAGCTGGCTCACTGGAGGAGGATTTATGTGCAGAGTTAGCCTTGGAAGGTCTACCTGTGGCAACACACCTTCCTCCATCTCTCTCCAGCGGGCTGGGGTCACCCCCATCAAGCATTGGATTATAAAGGACAGATGTGAGGCCCAGTAGTATAGTTTAAGATT
The DNA here is from genome assembly GCA_016271365.2 of Neoceratodus forsteri. Classification (NCBI taxonomy): domain Eukaryota; kingdom Metazoa; phylum Chordata; order Ceratodontiformes; family Ceratodontidae; genus Neoceratodus; species Neoceratodus forsteri. The sequence goes on from CM057456.1 coordinate 179,969,806, forward strand.
AGGGAGTGCTAGACCTCCCTGATTTTTAGGGGGAGAGAGGGTAGTAAGTTTAATTCTGGGACGTCTGCCTGCCCAGAGAAACCTGGAGATGGCTTTATTCCATGAATGGAATACTTTTTTCAGCAGACTGAGCGGGACATTCTGAAAGAGATAGAGTGCTCTTGGGAGAATCACCATCCTCACCACTTCAATTCTCTGAATCAAATTCAGAGGGAGAATACTCCATCTCTCGAGATCCCTCTTCATCTATACAAAGAAGGGGTCATAATTGTTGCGCATGGCGTCTTCCAACCTATGAGCCAAGTAGATGCCTAAGTATTTCATTCTACGAAGGTCCCACCGAAATGGAAATCTCTTTTTAAGTGTCTCAGGAGGGTTGTAGTGAAAGGTAAGAGCATCCATCTTGCTGGCGTTAAGCCGATAGCTGGAGTGGGATCCAAACTCCTCCAAAATGCGGAAGACTGTTGGTATGGACTGCAAGGGGTCAGTGAGGAATAACAAAACATCATCTGCATATAGGGCAATGTGATGCTCAGTTTCATCTGTCATTACTCTGGAAATATCTGGGGATAGTCTTATTGCCTGAGCCAAAGGCGCAATTAAAATTGCAAATAGCCCAGGGGACATGGGGCAGCCCTGGTGTGTTCCCCTGGAAAGGGAGAAATAGTCTGAGTGGTGACCTGAGATTTTGACACATGCCTGGGGGGAGGAGTACAGAGCCTGAATAATAGCTATGAAGGGAGCAGGGAAGCCCATTGTGGCCATCGTGGAGAAGAGGAAGGACCATGACGTTACAGGTGAGTAACCTGTATTTTCTCGTCAGCAGGGTATCAAAGAGTGCAAGCAAAGGGGAGACGGTTGTTAAGCATAAAGAGTTCATGGGAAGCCAACAAAGCTAATCTATGGCAGAATACAATAACAGAAAACACATCTGGAATAGACTTGATACGGTATTAGAGTGACTACACAGGGTGGGTGAGGACTAAGTAGGAATGCGTGACAGATCTACTAATTATATTGAAAGACAGTGGGATCAGGAGTGGGGGTGAAGAATGAATCGGCCCAGGAGGCCTCTCAATAGAATGTAAGACGAGCAGGACTTTTCAAGGAGTGAAGAGGTGTGCAGACATGGTAGGAGAGGATCTAGGGAAGGGAAGGGAGGAGGAGAGAGATACTGGGGAGATAAGGAGGTGCCGGAGGGTACTATACCAGGTCATGGAGAGTCAGCAAGGATAAAATGGGCAGATAATCAAGGAAGCCGGGGGGTGAGTTGGGCAAGGCCGGCTGCTATGACTAAGTGGGGTTAATGGAAGCAGTCACATCTGGCATTAGTACTAAGATGTTGCATGAGTCTTTGCTTGAAAGGGACAAGCGTGGCTAAGGATTCAATGTCCGAAGGTAGGGAGTTGAACCACTAAGGAGCCTGATGAGAAAAAGCTCTCTGACCTAGACAGGTATGGCACAGAGAGATTTTGAAAACCATAACAGTACTTCTGGTACAACGTCTATGAGGGAGGAAGTCATTCTGCCCGTGTACTGGTCCCTGGTGAGGCCACACTTAGGAGTACAGCATGCAGTTTTGGTGCCCATATCTGAAAAGGGAAATCAAACTACTGAAAGGGGTCCAGCGTAGGGCAACGAAGACTATCCAGGGGATGGGGACAAGACATACGAGGAGAGATTGAGGGAACTCTGCTACAAGTCTCAATGGCTGAGAGGGACCTGGGGGTGTTGGTGGATGTCAAGATGAACAACTCGGAGACTTGTAGGAGGGCAGTAGCCAAGGCCAACAGGATGCATCGCTAGGGGGATCATTTCCAGAAGGAGGGAAGTGATACTCTCTCTGTATAACTGCTTGGTGAGGCCACACCTCGAGTACTGCATGCAGTTTTGGAGGCCACACTTAAAGAGGGACATTAAACTCCTAGAGAGAGTCCAGAGGAGGGCAACCAAAATGATTTGGGGCTTGGGGGACAGGACCTATGGGGAGAGGCTCGAAGAGCTAAATATGTACACATTGGAAGAGAGAAGGGACCGGGGGGACATGATAGAGGTCTTCAGGTACATGAAGGGGTAAGTGGGGAGGAGCAGTCAGGGTGCTTCAAAGGAAGGAGGAGGGGGCAACTAGAGGGCATGGGTGGAAGCTGGAGGGGGGAAGATTCAGGGGAGAAAGGAGGAGGTGCTACTTCACTGAGAGGGTGGTGGAGCCATGGAATGCACTGCCCAGGGGGCTGGTGGAGGGATTCAAGAGGGGGTGGGACAGGTACAGGGGAAGGGTTCTGGAAGCAAAATCCAATGCAGCGAGAATATCCGGAACTGGGAATGGAGAAGCCAGAGAAGGCGAGGGGGGCAGCAAGGTCAGCTCCCAGGGTGGGGGCTGACCAAACGAGCAGATGCGAAAGACCGTTAGGCCTATTCTGCTGGCATTTTAGTATGTTAGTATGTTAGACACACAATCAAAGGCCTTCTCAGCGTCTAGGCTGAGAAGGACTGATGGATCTTTACGGGATTGCATTTTGTGTATTAAATGTAGGGCCCTGCGGGTGTTGTCAGTAGTGGATCTAGAACATACAAACCCTGTTTAGTCTAAATTAATCAATGCTGGAAGAACAGGATCCAAGCGCCAGGCTAAGATAGACATAAAATATTTGTAGTCCATATTAAGCACCGAGATCGGCCTGTATGAACCACAATGTAAGGGGTCTTTGTCAGGTTTTGGAATAAGTGAGATTGTTACGAATGACCAACTGGGGGGTGCCTCTCCTTGTAAAACCTCATTAAGAGCGCAGAGCAACAGCTGGCCTATTGATTGTGCCACACCTTTATAAAGCTCTGCCCCATATCCATCGAGGCCTGGGGCTTTCTGCGTTTTAGATCTGGAGAAGGCCAGTGACAGCTCCTCCAGGGTGACGGGTGTCAGCAGACCACTTTGTTGATCAGGGGAAAGTCTGGGTAAGTCCAGAGCTGACAGGAAGGTGGTAGTAGATCTTGGGTCTGACCTGTGGTCCGGAGTATAGAGAGCTCTGTAATATTGGCAGAAGATTTGAGATATATTCTCAAGTTTGGTGTGATGGGCTCCCGTGGCTGGGTCTTTTATTGCCGCTATAGTAGATCATTTACATTGTTGGCGTAGCCGGTACACTAATAAGCGAGGCCAATCTCATCATATCTCTGTCGCAAGTACGCTAGTGCTATCTCTGTCTGTTGAAGACACAGGGCATCCAGGTCCTTTCTGGTCTGTTTGAGCTGTGGTAGCATTGAGTGGCCACCTTGTTAAATGGGCCGCTTGTAAAACTGCAGTGTCTGCATAAGCTGTGTTTGTCTCTCTTTTCGGGCTCTGGTCAGTTTAGCTGTGTATTTTATTAGGTGGCCTCTAAGGACTGCCTTCAGGGTGTCCCATTGGATAGTGGCCTAGGTTTCCGAATTAGAGTTGTCCTGGATGATTTCCCTGATCCTTTCCTTGAGAAAATCCAGGAATTGTTCACTCTTCAAGTGGTCAGGGTTAAATCTCCATCTGCAATTACGCTTTTCTATGCCTAGGTCCCAAGTGGTAATCACCGGGGCATGGTCTACATGTGCTATAACGCCCATCGCTGCACTAACCAGTACCCCCAGGTTTTCTTTCTGTGTGTAGCAATGGTCTAATCGTGTGTATGTTCCATGTACCACTGAATAGTATGAGTATTCCCTGTCCCTTGGGTGTTGGGATCGCCACACATCCAACCAACCCACCTCCTGTATAAACTGTTTAAAGAATCTATGGGAGGCTGGCTACTTGCCCTCCGGGGTCTTAGTAGTATCTAAGGATGGGCTTGGGGCACTGTTGAAGTCTTCTGCCAGAATCAGAATCCCTTTAGTCATCCCAACCACCTTGTCAAGCAGGCCTCGAATTGTTGGTGTGTTTGAAGCTGGTGGGAGGTAAATATTAGCCAGCGTTACTTCCTGCTCTTGCAGAAACCCCTGTACTATTATTAGTTGGCCTTCCAGGTCTGTCCACTCCTTCACCTTGCAGAAAGGGGTTTGGCCGGAAATTAGTATGGCGACCCCTCTTTTCCTACCCCCCCAAACGCTGAGGAAAAACCTGATAGTATCCCCTTCCCTGGAGTTTCCTGTGCTCCATAGGAGTCATATGTGTTTCCTGCATGTATACAATTTCAGCTGCAGGTTTTTTAATTAAGGAGATAATCCTAGACCTCTTTATCAGGCTACCCAGTCCATTCACATTCAGGGAGTATACTTTTACATGCTTGCCAGCCATTTATAAAGCATAAACATACAAAGAGGGTTAATCCGCTTGGGTAGTGATTTCACTGATGTAACCTCTGCTAGTGCTGGTGCAGTTTTGTGACTGTCTACTATCAATCTAAAGCATAGCCCCCCTGGATAGAAACTTGAGAGGGACCTGAACAGCGGGGAGCTCCTACCTATAAAACTGGGGCTTAACATAGTAACCTTTACAACAATGGCTATAATTAATGCCAAATACCTAACTGATAACTTTAGGTGATCAGTTTCCCCCCACCTTTGGTGGTAACAGGCATATCCTTGGGCCAACTGGGCTACCAGGATTAGCCCGATCCACTACAAAACTTGTGAACTTCCATCAGGAACGGTCATTTCTCATGACCCAAAGAAGGCGTGTGGCCTACTTTGTGTATCACCCGTAAAACACGGGGTCTTGAGACACTTAAGGTGTCAATGGGATACGGGGAAAAAAAAGGGGGTATGGGACGTCCATAGCTCCCTTACTCATCCCTGTTAAGCTTGTGGTGTTTGTATGAGAGTGAGTGATGGGAGTGCACTTCTGTGGTCCTTAATGTCTGCAGAGAAGGTACACTTGGTCCCCCCATCCCTCCTGCGACCCCAGCCACAACGGAGGATGAGGAGGGGGGGACCGATGGCTCGATCTTAAGGAAGAGGGGGCTGGGGGGGGAAGAGGAAGAATCCCCTTAACCTTAGTGGGGTCAGAGATCCAGACAGCGGGCCCAGCCATCGCTTAGCTTATTAACAATAGCAAGCATTTAAGTTCCCATCTCATCCCCCCCCAAATGCGATTGCACAACCCTCCATCTGTTAGTTGTTAGTACAGTGTGTTATTAGAAAGGGTCCCAGTCCAATAGGATGAGGGTTAGAAAGTAAGTGGTATGTGGATCCCATAATATCTAGGGCCTCCACTGCACCAGCCACAACCGGGATCCTGAAAGAGAATGGGTTAATGCAAATTCCCTTTGTGGGGGGGGGGGGTGTTTTAAAGAGGGAAGTATAACCTGGGGAGTTAGGCGAGGTAACGTTTTGTGTTAACAAGAGGGTATGAGAGACATCTTCCTACTAAAAGAACAGTGATGATAAAAAGTAATAGAAAATGTTAGTTTAGACTGGGACTTATCTGAACAGGTGGGCTGGGTATGTCCTTTTGTTGAAGTCCTTCCTGAAGATGTATCAGGTAGAGAAGAGGGGAGAGACCCCAAGAGTTCAGCCAGAGTTCCCAAACCAGCAGAGTCCGCCTGTTATTTCCTCTATCATTTAAGAGATTTCAGGTAGATTCAGTAAGACCTGCCGTGCTGACTTCATCGCGGGTTTCTAGGGCTGGCCCCAGGGAAGGGGTGCATTTCGTTGGAGAGTGGCTGTCCTTTGCCACGCAAGGCGTTAGTTATCTGTTGGATGGCCTCTCTCCCTTGTCTTCTGCTCGAGTCCCACTGTCCAGCGGTCCAAACCTGCTGCGCCAGCCTGGAGGCAATCAATGTTTTTTGTGGCTTCTGTCCCTGGAGGATATTATGCTTTTTTTACTCAGTCGTAGCTTCTTCCGCATTCTCAAAGGTCTGGGTGCCTTCTGGAAAATGTACGATCAGCTTTGCGGGGTAGGGGGTTCTAAAGCATAGCCCTGCTGTCTTTAGGGCTCTCAGGACTGGGATATATTGCTTATGACGAGCCATAATTTCAGGTGTGTAGTCATTTTCCAGGTAAAGCCTGTTTGAGCCGTAAGTGACTGTCCCCTGCCTCCAAGCCGCGTGCAAAACTGTTTCCTTTTCTTGGAAACAAAGAAAGTGGACTAGGATTGTTCGAGGGAGGGCTCCCACAGCTGGCCTAGGGTGCAATGTGCCCTCTCTATTTCCATCGAGAGGGCCTCTGATGAGCTGATTACTTCTGGGAGAAGCTGCTTGATAAATTGGAGCATGTCAGTGCCCTCCGCTCCCTCAGGTACTCCAGAAATGTGAATATTATTTTGCCTATTTCGGCTTCCGGCATCCTCTGCCCTTGCCTGTAGCCCTTGGATATTTTGATGGAGTTGTAGAATGGCGCGCTCCACTCCATCCACATGTTTATCTACTGCTGTGGTCTGGAGATCAAGGGCCTCCTGCTGCTTTTCCAATTTGGTAATGTCTGTATGCAGTGCCGTGGCCGTAGATTTCATCTCTTTCCTAAAGTCGCACAGCTCGCTAATAACGAGAGACATTTGCCACTGTATGCTGGTCAAAGGGAGATTCTTTGTGTGGGACCTGCCGTAGTGCGATGAGACCGAGGCCTGCGAGCCCTCGTTGCATGAGTCCCCTTCCGATCCTCCTCATCTCTCTCCTCCTCTGTCTTAGTGTTGGATAGTTCACTCCTCTTAGGCATTTCTGCGATCCTCCATGGGTGCAAAGTGAAATCGCTGAAGTTAAGATTTAAATTTAGGAGGTATTTCTCGGGACGAGGTGAGAGCTCGATGAATTATGCTGCCATTGGGAGCATGATGTCATGGGAAGTCTCCTAGCCATGGTTTTATATGCACAGTAATTGCATCATCACCTCCCTCTTCCTACTAGTTATGCCCCTTCCTATGCACGCCATCATTCTATTAACTTTGCCATCCGCCTTACTACATTGGTCACTTACTCTAAGGTTGTTTGATATTATAATCCCTAGATCCCTTTCCTGTTCTGTTTACTTTATCTGCTCTCCTCCCAGTGAGTACTTGGCTAGTCGATTTTTATGTCCTGTATGCATCACCGCACACTTCTTTGTATTGAATTTCAGCTGCCATGTTTCTGACCATTTCTCTAATATACTCAAATCCCTCCTCATGGCCTCAACCTCTCTTTCAGTGTCAACCCGATTCCATAACTTTGCATCATCTGCAAACAGACACATTTTCCCTTCAATTCCCTCTGATATAGCACTGATATACTGTATATGTTAAAAAGGATTGGACCTAGTACAGACCCTTGAGGAACACCACTCATGACCCTCATTATCCCAGAATGTACACCATTTACCACCCACTACCGTCTGACATCTATCCTTCAGCCAGTTTTCCACCCATCTAGTTATTTTCTGTCCCAGCCGTAGGCTCTCTATCTTATTTACCAGCCTGTGGTGAGGGAAAGAGTCAAAGGCCTTACTGAAGTCCAGATAGGCAACATCAACGCCCCCCCCACCGATCAACCACCTTTGTTACTCCATCAAAAATTTCTATCAGATTTGTTTGGCAAGATCTCCCAATAGTTAACTCATTGCCTCCTAGAAACGTCTGTAGGCGTCAGCAAATCTAACTACAATGTGTCCCAGAACGCCTACAGAAGACACCTACAGACTTCCTGTGTGCCCTAGAAACGTCTGGAGAAGTCGCTCACATATTTTAATATTACTTGTCAGCCAGAATTGATTAGAATTGACTGCATAGTACCATTAGAAAGGTAATGTGCTGAACAACCTTGCCACTGACACTTTGTGTGTATCATGTTAACTTTAGGAGTTATTCATATTTGTTTATGACATTTTGTCAATCTAGAACCACCTAAGCACTTTGAAGAAGACACACATTCTGGGTATCTTAGCCAGTATAAAACAAAAACCAAATTGAGTACAGTTGATTGCATAGAACCGTTGGAAAGGCAATTTTGTGTGGAACAACTTTGCCACTGATATGTTGTGTGTGTCATGTATACTTTAGGAGTTACATGTATTTGTTTATGGCATGGTGTGTATGGTTCAGATTTGTCCCTCAAACCTCATGAATACACCTTGACTCAAATGGGGAAAAATGATATTTAATACTACAGAAGTACTGTAGCTGTTTGTTTTACAAACAAATTATTAAAATTACATCTAATGTCTGGATGCTTAATTTGGTGTTGATATGTTACATATTTCCCAACAAAAAAAGGTTTACGGTGCATTTTTAGTGGAAAAAATATTTTGTTTTGCTGTTTCAACCAGCACAGAAATAAAACTAAATTACCTGCTATTCCTTGCATACCACTGTTGGAAAGGTCATTTTATGCTGAATAATTTTGCCACTCATACTTTGTGTCTAGTACTTATGGTTTTTGTGCTATTAGCATTTGTTTGAGGCATGCCAATTATGGTTTGATTTTATTTAGAAGGGCCCAGGATTAACTGTTAACAGTATACAGGAGACAAGTGCTGCAACTTCAGAAAGCTCCTGTGGAGGCAATGAGTTAATCCATGTTACTTTTCTTTTTTTTTTTGTGTGTGTCAGCTTCCCTGACTCCCCCCGGCAGGGACTCAGCTCCCACCCACACTGCCTCCCCATGCCCAGACTTACCCCCCTGGGTGGGCCTGCCGGGCAGGCACCCCCTTCCCAATGTCAGTGGTAGCTTGCCTTGGCTAAACCCCCAGGGTGGGGCCACGGGAGCGGGGCCCCACCCGGCGAACATGGTAGGCAGTGGAGGTGGCAGAGCAGAGCTTCATGCTTCAGGGGCCAGCATTTTGTATGCTGCATCGGGGCCGGGGACATGCAGTGATGGCCAGCATCTGCCCCACCCCCCACTGGTACGTCACTAGCACTGTGGTACCCCCGGCCTCTGCTAGGGGTCCGTAGAATGCTGGACACACGACCCCTCCCCGAGAAGGAAAGCAGTCCCTAGGATGCTCGATCTTTCTCCCCCAGCCCTCCGATGTCCCAAGTCTGTTCCCAAACCCGGGTCGTCGGCGTCGTAGACTGACGGCTCTGCACTGGTGGGTCAAATCCATGTTACTTTTCATCTAACAGTTTGTTGTCAGTTATGTATTTTACCACTCTTTCCTTTATTAGCACCTCCATCACCTTGCCCACCACTGATGTAAGGCTGACAGGTCAGTAATTCCCTGCCTTCTCCTTGCAGCCTCCCTTGTGCAGTGGTACCACATCTGCCATCCTCCAGTCACTCGGAACACACCCTGTATCTAGGGACAGGCTAAATAACTTTACTAAATGTGTCACCAATTCATCCCTCAACTCCCTAAGAACCCTTGGATGCAAACCATCAGACCCCATTTCTTTGTCTATGTTTAATTTTCCAAGTTCCTCCCTAACTCTTTCCTGGACTTTGATCCACCCCACATTCATCTACTCCCTTATTCTTTAACCCTGGTCCTTTTCCACCCCCTTCCACTGTGAATACAGAGCACAAATAACTATTTAAAACCTCAGCTTTCTCAAAGTCCCCCTCAACCTTAGGTCCCCCTTCCCCAGTCAAACTCGCAATCCCATGTCTTGTCCGTTGTCCTCCTCTTTTCCCCCACGTCTAAAAAAAAAAAAAAAAAAAAAGTTTTATCTCCTCATTTGACGTGTTTAGCAGTTCTCTCTTCTGTTTCTGCTTTTGCTTTCCTAATCAATTTCCCTGCCTGTCTCAGTTTCTCCTTATAATTTACTCTGTCTGTCACACTGAGTTTTCTTATATCTTCTGAAAGCCGTCCTTCTGTCTCTTATTGCCCTTACAACCTCCTTATTAAACCAAAGATACCTTCTTCTTTTCTTGTTTTTTCCTACTCTCCTTATGCGCTACTGAAAATGGTCCTTTGGATCAGTTTGCTTACCCGGTTACCAAAAACATAAATAAATGCATACTTCAGTTGCTTTAAATAATGCCTCCTCAATACTTTTCCACAATTCCTCTACACCCTCTATCTGGTCCCTACAATATGTCCCTATAGTCTTGTATATGGGGGGGGGCAAACAACAAAAAGACAACTAGAACTAAGGATCAAGGAACACAAACCAGCAATAAGAGTCAGAAACAAAGCTTATGCCATGGCTAAGCATTATGAAGACATGAATCATGGATCTGTAGCTACACTCAGGTTTATTGGATTGCTCACATGACAGTTTCAAAAAGAGGAGGAAACCTGCAAAATGGTTATTGCAAAGAGAGTCCCTTTGGATTCACAAACTAGGGACTCTAAAATTCAAAGGGTTGAACCATGGTTTCCATAGCTTCCTAGGGGACTAAAATAAAAAAAAGAAAAAGAATCAGGACATAATTGACAATGATTTTTAACTTTTCCTTTTTAACACACATTTTTACAGCGGTTTAACTGATCAGGATGTTTACAAGACAATAATTACTGGCAAGCAATTTTTTCTACGGACTGTGCCAGTTGATATTCGCCCTAACAACCTGCGGGTTATTACGGCGAACACGCGATGTGACCATCAACATTGAGCACTTCCCTCATTGGCTTTTGCACTGTGTGTGGGCAGGCTGAACACTTTGTTAAACATGGCGGCTCCCAATCTCCGTTAGCGAGGAGCCGCGCCACCAATCTCCGTTACGAGGAGCCGCCACAGCAGTAGACCTCACCTCCTAATTTTTTATGCCGTCCTCATAATTTGTATATGCCTGGTTGCTCCTATCTGTAAAATGCTAAAGAAAGCAAGATCTGGTTGATCCTGATGTTCAGCTTAAGGGGATGCAGAGTCTGAGCGGGAAGGGGTCTGTGGCTGATGGACTGCTGTCTGAGGTAAGCGCGATCGCAAGATCAAAATGCAACAGAAAAAAACAAATAATTCTAACTCTGGAAACTGAGCGAGGGAAAGTGTGTGTGTGTGTCTGTGTGTGTGACAGATTGAGTGAGACTCTGCCTATAACTCTGCCTGAGTGTCTCTGTGACACAGACACAAGAGAGGTTGGAAAAAATTGCTCACCAGCAATTATATAAAATAAAGGATGGGGAAGTATCTAAACTTGAATTTAATGCACCCCTCGGTGTGGGATGCTACATAAACCCCTCGGGCTTCGCCCTCTGGGTTTATCAAAGCATCCCACACCTTGGGGTGCATTAAATTCTCGTATCACACACTTCCCCATCCATTATTCTCTATTTACTAATAACTACTTGCTACTATAAATCTTTTTGATTTAAACTAATGGATTTTTAGGCAGTTGCACCAAGAAGATATTTGTTAGGTTGCTTTTTGGATTTCTGAAAGAATGAAGAAATGCTATCTGGCCTATGTACTGTCCTGCACTGTTTTTTGGTGTGAATTCAAAAAGTAAATGAAGGTATGGTAAGAAAACTTGGAAACGTCTCCTGCCTTTTCTTTGAATTAGAGTGCACATAGACTGTTTTGCTGAACACATTGTGTGAGGTAAAATTAATCTTCATGGTTAAAGTCCCTGCTGTATGTCACCTATTTTTTTCCTTGGGACCTGGACTGAGTTTGGGTGAGCACTGGCATGTTTAGAGTTTCTTCTAGTGACTAGTACTAATTTGCCTAAATGTTCCTTGGATACCATGTCAGATCCTATAGTAAGTAAAGAAAAATTTTGTGCAGGGAGGAGCCTCTGTCCTGGGTGGGTATCTCAAAAAGTCAATTGTGAAAACAGGATTCATTCACTCACCATAAACATTTTTGTTAATTTTTATTTATATTTCATGATTTTTCTCACAAGTATATAACAGAGTACATTCACTGATAATGTTTCATGACTCTAATCTGTCACGTCTTCAGGACGTTACTGGCTGTTCTACAAAAGTTTTCATCAGTACCTAGTTTTCGTGATTTAATTATGTGATCATTTGTGACTGGTGTCCCAAATGACTATAAGACATAAAGTAAGTGAGGGTGGACAGCTCAAGGATATTTAAAGAGGAAGAGATGCAGTGTTGTAATCCACTCTTTGGACGCACAGAGCTATCATTAAAAAGCTACCTCAGTACATATTGGGCTGTCTGTCGGTAAGTACAGTAAGTATGTATGCCCCAACTCGCGCTTCGGTAGATCGTCCATAAGCTACGTGCTACCCCAACTATGGAACAATCTGCAAAAATCCTTGAAACTAGTCTGCCCTATAAACTGTAAACTTCTCAGCGTTCAAAATGCTATATGTACGCTCTGTCACAGAGACATGTATCTGTTTCCCCTAATCAGAGTCATGTCATCATGATTCAGTATCCCTGAACCACTGGCATCTACTATCCACCAGACTCCCCTTCCTCCTCCTTCCAGATAGGTACCTATAACGTACAACAGGTGTTTGCCATGGGGCCGGTGTATATTCCCCCTATGGTCGCACTTGTCTTTTTTCTGTCTGAGGATTACAACACTGCTCCCCTTCCTCTCTAAATATCCTTGACCTGCCCACCCTCACCTACTTTATGTACACTCCAAGCACACCCCCACATTATTATCCCTGGTGATTACCATCTGTTCTTCTCCAGCAAGGATTCCAGCAAACTCCATAACAATGTATATGCTCCTATAGGCACCTGCCTGTGTTACTTCAGCACTACGTCGACTGCCTGTGTTTTTTTTTCTAGTATACTGACCTCTCTCTTTTCCGATATATTTTCTGTATACTGATATGGGCTTTATTGACCATGTGTTTTCTCATGTTTAAAGTGTGTACAAATTACAATTTGAGCTGTACTGATACTTGTATATACTGTATTTAAACGTTTACTATGTATACTGAATTTGTATAATTATGAACTAATGTATGTGTTCTGAATATGTATATTCTATTGAACGTATTTATGTATGTGCACTGATTATGTATGTTGTCCAGGTCCACCTCGAAAATGAGTTCTTCTCAACAGTGTTCTGCTAGTTAAATAAAGATTGATTGATTGATTGAGTGAAGAAATCATTTACAGCATCCTCATATGTATAACATGTCATTTTGTCATTACTCTCACCAGTGCATGTCTGGAATAATCCTTTGTAGTTTCATTATATATATTTGCAGATTTCTTGACAATTAATTAATATGACCAGTCCCTATTATTTATAGGACCTAAAAATTAAGGATACTTTACCAGCTTCTGCTGGAAAACCTCTCCTGAATCCCAACATTAATGCACAGCATGTCCCCTGTTGATAAGATCCCTCAGTTTCCTAAGCTGGGAGGAAGATACTTTGGGTGACATCTGGAAGGAGGAGCCAGTGAAGCACTGGAAGAGTCGGTAAGGCCCTGCTGTGGAATAGTGAAGGGGTGGCTTCATTTGCCTGGGTCTGCTGGGGTATTTTTCCCATTAAGTCCTCCCGAGAAGCAACACAGCAGAACAGCTATTAGGGCCTTTGGAAGGGTCATTGAGCCCCACTTTACTTTCAGAATTCCCCTGGTGGCCCACTGTGGGGGTGTAACACCACAGCATTACTCATCAGATCAGAACAGTGCTGGTGTGGTCCAACTAACAGCTAAGCAAGTGAAATAAATCTTATTTGTATGGAACTTTGACCTTTGTCATTTGCATCATTGTATGGTTCACACCCCAGCTCTGGAGTGTGAGTTTAATTTTATTTGGATATTTTCATACTGGGGCAGCAACCCCTTACTCGCACCCTGCCCGGTCTCAGTGAGCGCAGTATATCTTTTTGTCCTTGGACTGCTGCCCAAGGTTGCCTTGCCTACTGTCAGCAAGGCCATGGTAAGGGAAGTGGCCTGTGCTGGGTCCCCTCTCCTCAGGTGCCCATACAAAAGCACCCAGAACAGCCAGTTCCTTTGGCACTGCCCCCACTGATTCTGCCGGACTGTCTGCTGGATACACTCCCACCTCCAGTGTTACTTCCAGGAGTGGTTTTGGGCAGCAGGATCTTCCTGCATCTGAAACAGTGGTGGGAGGGCACCACAAATGAGTGGGTTCTGGAGATAATTGCAAGGGGACATGCTGTGGCGCTGTCAGAAATCTCTTCAGATCATCTTCAGCTTCCTTCTTGTTATCCTCTGGGCCGCTTGTCCCTTCTGAAGGAAGAAGTGTGGTCATTATTTCAAAAATGTGCTATAGAACTGGTTCCTCCTTGACAGAGAAACAAAAGGTTCTATTCCAGATACTTCCTAGTCCCAAAATGGACTGGGGATTTGCGTCCTGTGTTGGATCTCTCGGATCTCAACTTCTACATAGAATATAAACAGTTTTGAATGGTATCTCTGCAAGATCTGATTTCCCTCCTAAAAAAAGGGGACTGACTTTGTTTTCTAGACATGAAGGATGCATAACATCACGTCAGGTTCAGGAAATACAGACAGTACCTCCCCTTTATGCTGGAGGAAGAACACTACTGGTTCAGTGTATTGCCCTTTGGCTTGTCTTCTGTGCCACGGGACTTTACCAAATGCTTGGCAGTAGTGGCAGCAGCCCTTTGCAAGGAAGGCCTGTATGTATTCCCCTACCTGGACGACTGACTTCTGAAGGCCAGCTCTAGGGAAGCTCTGCAGCATACTCTGTCTCAGGCACACCAGTTGTTTGATGACTTGGGGATACCAGTGAATGAGCCAAAGTTGGGTTTGACTCCCTGCCAAAGACTGCAGTACATAGGGACAGTCCTGGACACTGAGAAGGGATTAGCTTTACTGCCTCAGGACAGAGCAGCCAATCTGATTGCACAGGTGCAATTGGTATACAGGAGCCATTATGCAGGGATCGAAATAAGGGGGCGCCGAGCACTAAACAACACTACAAATGTGTAATTCAGCGCCTGCTTCTGGCTGTGATCTGAAGCAGGGGCGCTGCACCCAGCGCTGAGCGAGCGAGATAGCGTATTTGAAGAGCCGCGTCTAGTTAGTCAGCATTTAGAATTGCCATTCTCATAGTGTTAAGAACTGACTGAGTGAGAAGGGCTGGAAGTAGCACAGTGGTGAAAGGTGAGCGGGTCATCATTCCGGCATGTTGTGCGTCTGTCATTTACCAATTACAGAAATTATGCGATCATGTCTTGAGCACCCGTCGCTGTCGGAGATGCAGTGTGACACAGTGTTCAGAAGCGAACCAGTTCAACAGGCAAGACCAACAAGCGAAAAAATGAAAATGTTTAATACATAAAAAAAAAAAAGATAAATTCCCTTCTTACAGTGGCAGACAGCGCAGCTCACGATGCAGTCTAGACTTTCACCTGCAGTACATTACCTGGCAGTCTCAATGCAGTTAAGTTAAAATCCTTAGGAGCGAGCAAGGAATAAAAACAAAACCAAAAAAAAAAGCCGATTCACTGCCACTATTTTAGGCTGGGGCAGACAACTGAACAGAGGGTTGGGACAACTAAGGACGGTCTTGGCTAGCGTAAAGGAACAAGAAAACTTGCAAAAGAAAGCAAGCCAAGGAAAAAGATTCTTCTGGGGACAGTGTAAATAATTGAACCGATTACCTGAAAGGAGGAGTGGGCAAATAATGAGATCTGGACAGTACCAAAAAACAATAGTGCCTATCCAAATGGTGGCACATTGTATTACGTTTTGTTGTGAAGTATGGTAAGGAACTTCCTGTTGCAATTTGTGGTCTACAAGGAGTATGGCCACTTTCAAAAAGGCTTCTGCTGCTGACATTTGTGCTTCAGCCACATGGAGCACTGTCCACACTTCACTAAACATTACAGTCTGGGCATAATCTGTTGTAGACATGGTGGATTCAGGTATGCTGTACTGCAAGACCTCCTGTCCTGAATATATATCAGACTGTACCATCCTCCCAATTTTACTTGGGGCTGCTTGGGAATCTTTCCTAAAGTGTGGCCTAATGGAGGAGATAGCCTCAAAGAAGATAGAACAGTAACGTAAGAACTTACCCTAACGGTAGATCTTCGAGAGAGTCTCTTTCATTAGGCCATGCTGTCCCTCCCTTCTACCCCCCTCTGCTTCAGTGAGGGACACATCAAATGCTATGCTGAAAACCAACTCTATGCATCCTGTATCAAGCCCCATGCCTCTCCTCGTATGCCTGGTGGTGGTCTTATCTCCTGGTTCCACACAGTTGGAGGTCTTCCAAGGCTAATCTCTGATGAGGAACTGAGGAGCGATGCGGCCGCCCATGCTTATATAGACACAGATGTCGTTGGTGGCCCCTTGCTGGCAAACGTTTACATGTGGTCCTAGCACTGATGGCTATAGTTCCAAAGCTGTGACCTAATGGAGGAGATTCTCTTGAAGATCTACTGTTACAATAAGTTCTTATGTAACTGTTTCTTCAAACCCTAGGAAATCTTACTGTATTCTGACTAATGCAGTATGGTCTCACCATAGGACTGCCCCAGAGCTGAAACGGTTAATAGAACCTATGCAAATAGTGGCATGTTAGGCTCAAGCTTGGTTTTTAAACCACTGTTCCTGGTTGTACTTCCAGCAACTGTCAGATTCTTTACTCCGCTGCTAACGGTGCTGAACAAGCTCAGATCTCAGCCAGCAACACTGATCCTCATTGCCCCAGACTGGGCCTTTCAGCCCTGGTATTCTCTGATTTTCTACATGTCAGTAGCCAAGCCTGTCAGCCTCCTCAGGAGGCACAACCTACTGACATCCTCCTAGGGCAGGATCCGTTACCCCAACCTCTAGTCCCTCAAGCTCAAGGCCTGGCTCTTGAGGACTTAGAGTATGCCAGTTTGCATCTCTCAGAAGGGGTAATGGATATACTCAGAGTTTTGAGAAAGCCTTCCACTAAGAAAACCTATACCTCCAAGTGGAAAAGGTTTTCTGTCTGGTGTAGGGGAAGAGACATAGACCACAGTCAGGCGGGCTTGCCAGTTGTCCTGAACTATCTGGCCCACCTTCACTCCCTTGCCCTAAGGCCATCTACTCTGAAGGTGCACCTGGCAGCTGTCTCAGCTTACCTGTCAGCAGGCAAGGGTGTATCCCTGGCATCCAACCCAGTGTTCAGAAAGTTTTTCAAGGGGCTGCTGCACTTGTATCCCCCACATAGGGACCCTACCCCAGCGTGGGATCTCAATATATGCATTGCCCAGCTTACGTAGCCCCCTTTTGAGCCCATGTCTTCTAAGGAGCTCAAGTATGTAACTTGGAAAACAGTGTTCCTAGTGGCAGTTACCTCTGCCAGGAGGATTAGTGAGCTCCAGGCCCTGTCTACAGAACCTGACTATATTGCAGTCCATAGGGACAAGATTATCCTCAGGACTAATTGGAAGTTTCTTCCCAAGGTGGTTTCTGACTTCCACCTCAACCAGTTCATTACATTACCTGTCTTTTTCACTGACCATTCCACTTCAGGGGAACGTAGGCTACATAGCTTGGATGTTAAAAGAGCTATCAGCTACTACCTAGACCACACAAAGGGTCACAGGCATGACCGTACTCAGTTGTTCCTAACCTATGGAAAAGTGGGCAAAGGAAAACCAGTTACAAAAAAGGTCTGTTGCACGCTGGATTGCGGCTTGCATTCAGTTCTGCTACAATGAGGTGGGCAAGCAGCCCCCTTTGGGCCTTAGGGCTCACTCTACCAGGGGAACAGTTGCCTACATAGCAGCCTCTAGGGATGTCCCCCTGCTAGAAATCTGCACAGCAGCTACCTGGAAAACTATCCACATGTTTATCAAGCACTACTGCTTGGATACTCAGGCCAGGAGTGATGCCAGGTTTGGCACAGCAGTACTGCAAGCCTATTCACTAAATAGGCTCTGTACCTATCTCCAAAGTTACTGCTTGGCTAGTCTGCATTAGTCAGAATACAGTAAGATTTCCTGGGGTTTGAAAACAAAAATTACTTAGCATAGTAATCTTGTTTCTTCCAAGGGGAATCTTACTGTATTCTGAGCTCCCTCCCTCTCCTGCTGGAACCTAACGGGTACTGCACTCCAGCTGTCCACACATTGTTGCAAACTGGTATAACTGTTGTTTCTTGGGCATCTGTGATTTGAGTCTTAGGGATGCCCTTGTTGTTTTTGAAGAGATTTGTCAATGAAATGGGGAATTTGTTTTTGCTAAGATAGTTTTAGTATAGTTTAGTGTAGTTGTCTATGCATGCTTCGTAAGAATCTGATGGTTGCAGGGTGTACAACCAGGGACAATTGTTTGAAAACTGAGCTCAAGCCTAACATTCCACTATTTGCACAGGTTCTATTAACCGTTTCAGCTTTTTTTTTTTATAAAATCACAGAGCCAGTGCTATATTACTCTGTGTATTGATATATAGCATTGTATATTGTTATGTATCAATGCACTTTTTTCCCATTATTTCTTTTTAAATGTTAATATATTTTTTTTATTTTCTGATTTTTTGGTTAATGTGTTTTTTGTTTTTTTTCTGATTTTTGGGTTCACATTCAGCATAAACGAATGGGGATGGCATCATTTTTTAGGGGTAGTTCCTTTCTAAAGTAGTGTAATCTTGAAATGTAAAAAAAAAAAAAATCTGTTTCCCGTCAACCCATCCCATAATCCTGCCATGCTTTTCTCAGCTTCCCTGGTAAAAGCTTTGGAAGATGGTAAACTAGAACATAACTGCAACGAATGCCATGTAGAATGCCCACTGCAGTACAGAATTATCCTCCTACAACAGCTAGATAATTTATTTTAGTAAAATAAAATCACTCTCTGCCATTTCCAAACAGATTCTGGGAGAAGACCATACCGATTAACATGAAGACAGACTTCTGTTGGCTCAACAAAATAGGTGCTGTGGGTAATTCCCAAGCTAGTGCAGCTGTAGGTTTTGAGCCTTCCTAGTAACATGTATTAAACTGGCCTAGCCAGTAGGTGGCGACAGAAAACTGTGATTTTTAGTACGATGTGAGCATTGTAAGTGAGCAGAGTGCTATATGAGGTGTTCTGAATAAAAGCTTGCTGCTTAATTCAGTTTGGGCTACACTACATACTGTACAGTACATTACATTGACCACAAGCAATTCAGTTGTGCAGTGACTGTTAAGCAGCAGTATTTGAAAGTTTGCAACACCGTCATCATATAGTGCGTTTTTTTCTGACATCCATAAACTCATCATTATTTTAGATCTCTCAGATATTTTTTGAAGCTGCTTTATTTACTAATTTTATAAATATTGACGCAAGTCAAGGAAGTTGGCCACCATTAGCAATTTTCAAAAATCCCTTCGTGAGGATACATTTTATTAAATTCCTAATGTTGATGTATTAGGGTTTCGCAAGCACATGTTGCTGACTGTACACAGCACAAAAGGGGGATTTCCTCTATTGGAATGCCACCACTGCCTTGCTTGACAAGTTAGATCCTCCTTATCATAGCTGATTAGACTGATCACCAGTCTCCCATGGAGAACCCACCATCATGTATTATAGTCTTCTTTGGGTTGGGTGTCACTGACATTAAGGCGACTCCAACATCAGTATTTGTTCATAAAGTGCTCTTGGGCAAAGTATCTGTTTACCTCCTGAATCTTTTTTTTTTTTTTAACTTTATTGTTTTAGCAAACATAGCATACAGTTATAAATGCAAGCAAATAACTTTACAAAAGTAGATTTGATCACGGTGAGGGTGCCACTTCTCTTAATTCACTCAAATTTACCATACTACACTTCGAGATATGTCTGTGGGGGGAAACTAAGTCCATAGTAAAATGTAGAATAAGCTGCAAGAATGAACCCATGAGCTGCATTGTAATTTGCAGAGAAAGTCTTAGTATTAAGTCCATATGTTCTCTACCTGTGAGGAAGGAGGCAGATATCCACCATGCTTTTCTCACATTGTGCTCACTATGTGCATATATTTATTTGATAATGCATCATGCAGCTTTACGATATAAAACTGCATATGCCCAATATTTATTAGGTGCTGAATACAGTATGACAAAATATAAGGGCCGGGATAATCAAAAGGGTTGCACCATGTGCAACCCACCAGTGCACCCCAGCGCGATATTGAAAAGAGCAAGCTGAGCTGCCCAACTCCCGATGTGCTGGGGCTCATCCATAATGTGTCGGCACAATGGCAGGCGTGTCATGACAGCGCGACATCCCATATTCAGCCCGGATGCAGCGCATATGCCGGTGCACCCCTGTATTGCGCCGCACAGGGGGGCGCAAGGATGTGCTTGAAAATACAGGGAACAAGTCGGGGACACCCACAGGTGGGCTACCATGTTGCAGGGCACAACACAGCAACCGCCTGCCTGTGGTTGGCCACCCAACCTACCCAGACACCATATAGGTGCACACAGCTCCCTGGTGGTCCAGTGGACCCTCACCCCTCGCCCGCTCATGGGCAGTAATATTAATGAAAACCCTGGTGGTCCAGTGACCTGACCATCGCTGATTGTGGGCAGTAGTATTCGAACTTCGATGGTCCAGTGGACCGACCTTTCTGCTCGATCGCTGGCAGCTAACAGCGTCAGTCTCGAGGGTTCAGTGGATTTATCTTCACTCGGAGGCTGTGTACAGTAAATTCTCAGGTCCAGTGATTATTTCGCGCTCGATCGCTGGCATAGGTATTCACAATTCTCGGTGGTCTCAGTAGAAACCCTTTCGGCTGGCACATAGAATGCCTGGTGGTCCAGTGGCTTCTCCTCTCAGCCTACTGTAGTCTCGTTACGATTTCCCCCAAACAGGGAGGGAGTGGTAGCACCGCCAGCAAGCTACCTGAGTCGCTTATATTGATTGATGAAGTAAGATGCTTGGTTGTATGCTTATTATTCCACCGCTGGCCATGGGCATGCAGATCAAACTGTACTACACAGTCCCGAATTGTGAATGAACGTCATTCAGAATTTGGGATTGTGTAGTACAGTTTGTCTGTACACTCTGTTGGCCCACTGCAGTGGATTAATAGGCGACAGCCAAGCTGTACGCCGTCAGTCGGCAGATGGCCGTTGGGTTGCGGGCGGGTGCTGACGCCGCTGCTGACTGAGGGGGTGCGGGGTGGTGGGGACCGCAGTGGGTGGGTGAGGGGGTACCATTGGACCACCAGGTTTGTGTGTGTGCCCGCGATTGGGTGGGGGTTCTACTAGACACCTGGAATTGTGAGATACTTACGCCCACTATCGGGCGGGGGGGGGAACGGTCCACTGGACCACCAGGGATTTTACTTCATGCACAGCCCATGATCGGGCGAGGGGATAAGGTCCACTGGACCACCAGGGATTTTATTTGTATTACTGCCCGCGATCAGGTGGGGGGTCAGGTTCACTGGCCCACCAGGGATTTCATTAATATTACTGCCCGTGAGCAGGCGAGGGGATCAGGTCCACTGGACCACCAGGGCTATTTTTAACATTCACCCACGATCGGGCGTCGAGGAGGGGGAACTGCAGGGTGTTGGTTCCTGATGGCTGCAGCCTGGCAGGGTGCCAGGCGCAAGTCAGTCGTGGGGGATCGGCGCACCGCATGCAAATGGGGTCATAATGACATGCAAATGGACTCATTTGCGCCTTGCATACATTATGCCCTCATTTGCATGTGCAGTTCTGAACAGCTGGATTATGTGCCTAGCACAAGTACACTTGTGCTGGCGCATCCCCCTGGTCCCCTACTACCTCTTGCGGCCGGTGCAGTGCCACTACGCCGTGTGCAATGCTTGTGCCCTCAGTGCAATATTCAACGGTGCTGGGCCACAGTGCAGTACCATTGAAGATCACCTGGTCCTCGCTCTGGCGCAACACAGTTGCGCTGCGCCACAGCCAGGCGCAGTTTGAATATCCTGCCCAAGGATGTTACTGCCCTTTAAATGCAGACACTATTAGGAACAGATTTCCCAATACAAAAGCAGTAAAAACTAGAACTTAAACTAGTGTAGTGCCTAAAATAAACAAAAGTTTTTAAAAGCAGTCAACTATTACTTTTTATATCTGAGGTTCTTTTTTTTCTCTTTGGGAGATTAGAAGATTTTTTTTATTTGATGTTAGTAGGTGTTATCTGTGGAACAGCATTCTGCCTGGCAGAGGACATATCTAGTTTTATCCCCCCCTTCCCCCCACACACACTACATCATCAGCACTGTGACCTCACTGACTGTGACATCACAGCTACTCAGGAAGAGCCACTCAGTAGCTACCATGTCAATCACCTGTGATGTCACAGTCAGTGAGGTCACAGTGCTGATGATGTAGTGGGGGAATAGAACCAGATATGTCAGCTGCCAGGAAGAGTGCTATTCCACAAATCCAGCATAATACTGTCACATAGAAAACTTTCTAATGAGCAAACAGAAAAAGAAAAATACTTCAGAAATAAGAAGTTACAACTGATTACTTCTTAAAATTTTTACCATTTTCTGTCTGCCATTTTTGGTTCTACTAGCTCTTTATGAACAGGATAATTACAAACATTATTTCTGATTGCTAAATTGCAGAAACATTAGGCAGGTAAGCTACCAAAAACTAGTGATGAAACAGAAGTCCGCATGGGCCTAAAAGGGCCTAAAACACCTTGATCGGGTGTAGTGCTGCCCCAGTTCTTATGTTGTATAATCAGTTCCTGTAGTGAAATAAGGCTCAGTCTTACCTGGGGACAGCAAAATTACCCAGCCCAGAGGAGAGTTCAGTATGTTCCCATCCGGAATCTGGTGGCTACGTCAACCGAAGAATGGTCTTCTTGGGCAGTGGCATGAGTTCCTGAAGCAGCTTGTTTCTGGCACCACCATTTCAGTGCATCAGAGGGGTCAGCAAAGAGGTAGATTTTTTTTCCTTGAAGAGCAATCCATAATCTAGCAGGAAAGACCATTCCAGGAGGAATGTGAGTCTCCCATAGCATGGACCTCACACCATCAAATGTCTTCCTCTTTTGCCTTGTTGCAAAGCTAATGTCCGGATACAGTCTAACCTGCTGGTCATCCTGGAGGAGAGTTCCCTTCTGTCATGCCAATGCCATCCAGTAGCCACAAGTGCCCACCCCATCTGTTACCACCACTGTAGTGCACGGGGCTGGGCGCCCTTGTGTTACCCAGTAAGCCTTTTTGCAATTGCCAAACTTTGTGTGTAACATCCTCTCCCTATTGCTGTACCAGCCAGTTCAGGAGAAATAACATATGTGGTCCTCCTTGCAGCCCTCCAGCATTCCTAAAATATGAATATTGGCAGCTCTCATTTGGTTTTCAAGTGTCTCCAAGCGAGATTTCAAATGTGTTTCTTCTCAGATTATTGAGGAGACCGCCCTCATTTCGGCATCACACTGCTTTGTGGCTTCTGCAGTCACAGTTTTTATAGCGTCCCTAGTTGTTTCCAAACTTGCTACACAGTTGGTAAGACTGTCAAATTTATCCAGTGACCCACCGTCCGTCTTAATGTATTTATCTTTATAGCAATTGTTTGTAGGGTTTCTTTGCTGGACATTTCTACCTCATGAACCTTTTAATGGTTATGACTTCTGTTATGACTGTTCTCAGATCTAACGTTTTGTTCAGGTGCTATGTCCCAAGAGCACGAACTAAAGCTGGAACATTCACATTGTCAGCAGAAATACCTTATTCTTGGTTGCAGATACAGAGATTGACTAAACTGACTTGCATCTGTTTCACGATTCAAAGCCTTAATTACCCGATTGTTGTACAGTCACTCTAAATGTTATCATTGATCTGTTATCTGTCTACGCACTTTAACCCAAATATGATTTGTTTGTATATAATGCGTTGTATTGTATGTTCTGTAACTTATTCTACATGTATTGTCTTTTTATACTGTTTGAACCATACAGCTGCAGTTGTAAAACAGATTGTCCTCTCAATTTGCTCACTGACAAACTGATCGATTAATTGATTGATAGATTTTGCTCCTAAACCAAACATAAAATATGAAATATATTTGTTAATAGGGTAACAACCCCCTCCTTACAGTAGGGGAGGTGGTTGTTACTAAGGTACCCAGCAGAGGGAAAGGGTGCATTGCACTCTTTGGGTATAGCTGGTGTGGGTGGAACTAGGCAGTATATAGGCAGGGTGTCCTCGTGGCACCAGAGAGATTCGAGGAAGTTCTCAGGGGGTTAACAGGAGTATTCAAGGCAGTAGGGGAAGGAGGCACCATGCCACAAGTGCACTTGCCAGGGAGATGCCCCTGGGCACTGAAGAGAAGTCGGTGCTATTATCTTGAGCTAGTTGTTGATTTAGGGAATCTGAAGACATCGCCAGCCATGTGCTGGGTACCAAAGACTCTGCTTGTGCCTGATGTGGCAGCCACATGCTGTGTACCACCATATCTCTGGCTTCAGGACTCTGGCCAGGTGCCAACAGTATCCTGTTGCTAGCTCCCACCTGGTGACACAGGTGCCATGCCACCCTCAATGCTTGACAGTGGCATGAGGTCAAGGACACCTCACTGTGGTGAGGTTGTCAAAAGAAACATTAAGAAAACCTGGCAGCATCTAGGGAGGACCCTGCACATGGGACATTTCCTGACCCCCCCCCCAACAAAAAAAACAGGTTTCAATATTTGGCATTTGCTCATAACTGGGAAGGTTTAGGAGGTCCGCTGGGAGGGTGCGAGAACCCTAGGGGTATCCCCTCAAGGGATAGGTACTGATGGTCTTTGGCCCTGAGGCAGGTTCCTCAAAGAAATCGTGGGCATCAGTATGGTGGGGTGGCCCCAAACAGTCACAGAAGGGATCATCTGGGTACCCTGAAGATGGAGACATAGGTACCACCCCAGAATGCAGAAACAAAGTAGGAGAAAGATCTCTGTGCAAGGCAGGAGGGGAATCCTGGAAGGTAAAGCAGTTCGTCAGCATATCTGCTGGAATGCTACCCTGGGAGGGTGGGTTGTGGGGCATCTGCGGCATACTGAAGTGCCAACTAGCCTCCAGAAGTATCAGGGTAGTGGGGCATGGTAAGGAAGTGCCAGTATGGTGGGCCCAAATATGTAAAGGCACCCTGATTAGTAGATGCCCCTCTGTCATGTAATTTAAACCCTCAAGAACTTAGTTTACAGGAAATGGCAATGGTGAAGCTTGCCTGGGGATGAAAATGCAAAAGGGCCCACTCCCTCCGCTCCTCCTCTTGGGGCCTCCTTGCGATTCCCAGGATGAGGTTAAAAACAGCTGGTGACAGAGTGTTTAGTGTCACCGACCCGTCCTGTGGAATTCGCTGTCTCCAGCTGTGAGAGAGGCCTTTTCTGTTGAGGTTTTTGAAGCCCGCCTCAAGGCCTTCCTGTATAAGCAGGCCTTCCCAGACTCTGATTTATAATTTTATCTGATGTCTGACTTTCGTGTCTATGTTTATCCCTGGCTATACAGTTAGTCCTGATTATCTGTTGCTGAGCATACTATTTATAAAAATTTTATAATAGTGACTTTTAGTGTAGAATATTTGTTATTAGATTTTATATTATAGTGGTATTTTATTTATTTTGTACTGTTGGTGTCATTGTATGTGATTTTAATTGTTCCGCGCCCAGAGCCTCCGGGATGGGCGTCTTTTTAAATAAAATTTGCCTTGCCTTGCATACACTTAAAGAGCCACCGATGCCTCGAGAAGAATTTTGAAGAACATAATATTCGGACACAAAGCAGCTTATATTTCTCATTAGCTCTGTATTTCTTATCTCCATTATTTACTACTGAGGTCAGATGCATGAAAACAGAAGAGTTGTTCTCTGAGGGTTCATCAGTTCCTGTTGCTTTTTCCCAACCTGATATCATGATACTGTGCTTGTGATATCACAGTTATTCCTATAACAACAGACTGTGATGTCACAACAGAGCATTATGATGTCAAGTAGGGGGTAAGTTACAGAGGCATATGAACTGTAAGGGATAAAGATCCTGTTTTGTGGAAATTTCTTCAGTAATAAATAATGAAGAGGAGAAATTGTGAAATACAAAGTGAATTGTATCCAGCTGTTATGTTTTCCAAAGTTTTTTCAAAGGTGTTTGCTGCTCTTTAATGAGTTTGGGCCGTTGGCAGGGTATAAGTTAAATACTGGTAAAATGGAAGTCCTCCATTCTCACTGTTTCCTTTCTCCTGCTTCTCAATGGGATCTCCCATCTCTAAAATATCTGGGAGTCCATCTAGCCATGGATCACACCCAGTTACTCCACTTGAATTATGATCCGCTAGCTAAGAGCATTGCGCAGATGTGGCTTCCTGGAAAAAGCTGCTCCTTTCTTTAATGCAAAGAATCAATACTGTGAGGATGAATATCCTACCCAGAATATTTTATTTTTCCAAACCCTGCCAATGACCCCCTGCCTGGCTCACTTTCGTGAGCTGAACAGGTTGATCTCTTGTTACTGGGATAGAAACTAGTCATGTGTTCGATTATCTGTACTGCAGCTGACAAAGAGGCTGGGAGGGCTCGCTGTTCCACATTTATCTTTCTACCATAATGCAGCACAACTTCGTACAGTTTATATTGGCTTTTACCCAAGTACAAGGCATACTAGAAAACAGTTGAGCTCTGGGAGGAAGATGTTCTGCACTTTCCTAACATTTTATTGACACTGCCGCCTCCCCCGACTACGTTTACATCTAATCCACATACTGTCAAGGTTATTAGGACTTGGAGACAAGTCCTTGTCAATCCAAAGCTGCCAAAACTCATTTTTTACTGTGTTCTTTACAGTAGCATAGCAAATTGCCAGAGGGCCTGGGTGTAAGGCGATGTTACAGGGCCCATCCCCAGTTTTGAATAAACATCAAAATTATGATTTGGGCCCCTCAAACCTCATGGGCCCAGGTGCCACTGCACCCCCTGCATCCTTGTAGCTACGCCCCTGATTCTTTACCTTATTTGACTTCCTTGCCACTGGCGGCATTGGATCACACATTTCACAGATGGGAGAGATTTCACCTTCACTTAATAAATCAATTTCATCAGGGAGGAGAAACCCTGTTCTTTTATAAAACTGCCCCCAACACCACCTTCATTACTACCAGGTGACAGATTTTATTGACCTTTGGATCCCCCGCGCACCCACCCACCGTGGGAGATATCCCTGTTTTAGTGCTCCTTCTCCAGTCAGCGTTGGAGGGTTCTGTTTCGGTCTCACATCATTTCTGTGGTATATGGCACATTGGCACACCTGAATGCTGATAGTGTTCTTTTTTTTTTATTTATTTACATATTGGAATCTCGGATAACACCTGTGAGCTAAAAGCTCATTTACAAAGGTTCCACATCGTAAAGCAATAGACAAGGTACGAAAACATTACGAAACAGATAGGGGTATATTCAGCAGGCAAGTACATTATGGTACATACAGATACAGACTCAAGCAAGTACAGTTAAAATACGGCAGGTAGGAGAGGTCAACTTTATTGCAACAGTACTAAGAGCATACCTAAGGTGGACAAGCAATTTATAGTGGTAGCTGAGCTTTAGAGCATGCAGGTAGAGTTATGGAGGGTCAGAAGTGGTGGTGACCAAAGGAGGGGGAGGACAGAATAGATGAGAGTGGGGAGGTGGGGCAGTGACAAAGGGGTGACAGAATAAGGGGTTGAGTGATCAGAGGGTGGGATTGGATGGGAATCTACCCAGGGTTATGTAAGTAGGTGATAGGGCAGGGCTGGGTGATGTGGGGGAGAGAGGGATAAGGGAAAGGGTTTTAAAGTGTGGGGGTAAGGTGAGGGGGAAACCAGGGGGGAGGTGGTCAAAATTAGGGGGGATTAGTATTTGTGAAGAGAAAGCAGGAAGGTGGGGGGGATAAAGAAGGGACATAGGGGTAAGTGCTCAGTGGGGTCACACCAGGCAGGGGAGGAAGCGGGGGGTGGCGGATTGGAAATTTCTTACAATTAAACAGGCTTGAAAAGGGGACTTACACCATATTATAATGGAACAGGGGCCACACTGACACCTTAATACCATACATTCTATCACAGGGTCACATGTCTGGAAGGAATATTCTTGTAGATGTTTGGTATGGTATTTCTGCTCTGCTGCTGTCTAACTTAAATACATATCTGGGAGAGGTGTATCATGTTGGAAAAACTGTGCTAGAACATCCGTCACCCATGGACATATATTTTGAGGATCCTCTTCAAGGATATCTCTTTCATCAGGCCACATCTTTGGAACTGTACCTGCGTAAGTGCTAGGACCACACAGAAACTTTGCAAACCAGGGACCACCCACAATGACATCAGGCGTCAGTGCATACATAAATGTGGGTGGCCTCTCTTCTCATCATTTTTTTTCCTGCCGTCGATCAGACTCATCGGACCAGTCATTGGAAACGTTGCTGCAAAGTGCTGCTGTTTTCTTATTTTACTTATAAAAATCATAATCAGTTTAATAGGAATTTTCAGCTACCAGTATGCCACTGAAAAAACTGCCCAAGCTCTTCCGGTACTGCGAGTGCAGAGAGAAAATCTACAAGGACGATACCCATGAAGTGTGTTTCTGCTGCCTAGGCCTCTCTGACAGTGTGAAAGTCTATGAGATTTGATGGGGATTCAACTCTGCTACCTGGAGATGCAGGAGGGGGGCTTTGGAGAAATGTCTTCTGTTAGCACCCTTTGCAAACTGTGTGAGAGGCCTTTCGGCACCATGCAATTCTGCTTAAAGTTGGACCAGCATAACATTCTGTGGTGATTTGCAAATGTAGCCCATGATGCTTTGCATTGTGGGGGCATGTGTGATTTTGTATTTTCTTGAAACTTGGCTTCCCAGCCAAATGCCCTTTGGGGTAACCCTTGCCTCAGTGTTTGCGCACAGAGGTATTTTGTCTTTGGAGAAATGCCTCCTTCAGAAGACTGCAAAAGCAATGGTACAACAGCTACATGGCAAATCTGCATCACCTTTGAAGCCCTACAAGGAAAGCCTTAAGGACCTTAATGTCTGTTCACTGGAGATAAGAAGGCAGAAGGGTGATATGATAGAGATTTTCAAGTACCTTAGGGGAATAAACAGGGTACAGACAGAAAGTATATTTCAGGGAAAGCTCTGCATTAGAACGAGGGGGGATGATATGAGGCTGAAGGGTAGAAGGCTCGGGGGCAATGTTAGAAAGTACTTTTTCACTGAGAGGGTGATGGAGCCATGGAACAGCCTTCCAGCAGAAGTGGTGGGAGCAAAAACAACACGGGGGTTCAAGAGTGCATGGGATAGACATAAGGGTACCCTGGAGATGTGCAGAGCAGGAGAGCCACAGATCAAATAGGATCTGGGGCTGCTGCAGTGAGTAGGGAAATGAGCAGACTAGGTGGGCCGTATGGTCCTTATCTGCTGACAGATTCTATGTTTCTATGTACAGGTATGTTTCTACCTTCCCTGTTGACTGAATTGCAGTTGTTGGAGTCCCAGGATAAATCCTCATTGGGGAGCCACACACACAAGCACCGGGACAAGGACAGTGCTTCAGTGGCATGATCCAGGTCACGCCAGAAGACTGCATGTATGACCTCAACTATGACGCTGTCTGCTCTGGTGGCAGCGTTGATTGCCCTCCCAACTATCGACCAGACACCAAAGTTGGGGCTTGGCATAGGCACTACTATGCCTATTACAGTCAGTACATCACCATCATCAACAGACACTTAACCTCAGCCGTCGACTACTGCAGTCATGGCTACTACTCAAAGTAGCACCAATGCAGAGGCAGTACTCCTGTCATTCTCAGCATTACAAGGCATGCCAGGTCTACCTGCTGCAGGGGGACAATCAGTGGGGACTCCCACAACTGCCCCGTCAATGTCTCAAGTTAATACCTTGCAGAATAGATCTCCTCTGCCACTGATGTCCCTGGCACGGTCACTTATTCCTGTTGATGAGAGATATGACAACAAATGTGAATATAATTCTTTATTTATTTATTTAGATAGTTTGTTTTTGTTGACTGGGAAAGGAGGACTAGACAATTCTGCCTATTTTCAACCTCGTCCCGGGGTAGGGTGGATACAGATGGATGCCAATTGACGCTGAACCAGATTAAGCTGTTGGTGGTATTTTTAGTGAATGGGGAAATTTGGCCAGGACACTAGGGAAATTCCTCTATTCTGCTGTAGGGGAACCCTTTTGCTGTCTGGCTAAGTGCCGAGATGGTGACTGCCTGTTTACCGACGAGCACTGTTGCTCAAGATGCAGGGGAGCTGACCTCCTCCCTTGCGTTTGTCTCGCTTGAGGTACATTTGAATTTTGTGTTTGGAGTTTCTGCTCCTATGGACGATACACTAGTTTTGCCCGAGGGTTCTGGAGTGAGCCCTCCAGCCCCCAGATTATCACTGGATGAGGTTTTTGAACTCTGTGCTTGAAGAATGGAAAAGTCTGCTCCTCTCCATACTCACGAAGGAGGAAGCGACAAGACTGTTGCAGTCCTATTGCTGAACACTACCTCCAGCAGACACTATCTTGCCTCCTACCTGCCTGGCACCTACTGGCATGCTACTGACTCCTCGTGCCTGTTGCTCCAACCCTGGATATTCTGCCATCTGCGACTTCGGACCAAGACTCTTCTCTGGCAGCTCTGGCTGCCCCTGGCACTGCTTCTTTGGAAACTCCTTTGGCCGCGTCTGCCGATGCGGGACCCTCCTGACTTGCTGTGACCACCCCAATGCCTGCTGCCTCCTCCTGCCCTCTCTGTTACCAGGGCGGGGATATTGCTCAAGACTGTACGCATGGATCAAACCCCTCCTCACCCGTACTGTTTCCGCGGGACATTTGCCAGGCCCCGACCTCTGTTGCCACCTCTGTTACTGCTTCAGTGAGGGTTCCGGCCATACATTCTGACTCTCCATTCTCCATCGCTGCGGAAGGGGCTATGACTGCGGCCCCATGGGGTTGCTCGAATCCATCTGCTTTGGGTCTCTCTCCTTCTAGGACTCCCACTTCCTACTGCAGGCATCTTGAGAAATGGTTGGCCGAGGCTGCTCTTCTTGTGGCTGCATGGAGGAAGGCAGAGAATGGAGTCCCCTGGGTTCCCTTAGAACCCTACTCATTGGATGTTTCCATAGAAACATACACTTTGCCGGCAGATAACGACCACATGGGCCAACCAGTCTGCCCATTTCCCTACCTATTTGATAAGCTGCAGATCCTAGTTAACCAACAACTTACTTCTCCCTACCCCCGACCAGAAATAAAAATTACGTACCTACCGTAATTATGATCTTTCTGTGTATCTTCACCATTCATCACAGATGGGTACTGGCCGGAGATCAGGACCCTCCGGGAACTTTTTTTTAAAAAGGATAGGCGGAGTCGACGCAGCATCGGCGCCGCCCTCGAGGCCGACATACTATGTGGCGCTCGAGGATTAGCCGTTAGGCTGTGTCGACTCCGCCTGCCTACCAGTTCTGAGTCGCCGGAGAGGTAAGAGGAAGGGATGGAGGGTGGGACAAGAGAGTCCAAGGGACAGAAAAAGGAAGAGAAAAACTGAACTAAAAGGAGAAATAACGACTGAGAGGACAGCATAGAGGAAATAAGACTAAGGGGATTGGGTAGGGGCCCCAATCTCTGGAAAAGGAAGAAAGGAGGGAAGGGGGGAGAGAATTTAGGAGAGAGTGAGAGGTAACAAGGATCCAGGACCCTTGTCCGTCACCAGACTGTATAGGAACTGCAAGGAGTAGCAAAGCTCATTTGCCAGAATTCAAGGCACAGAATAACTGGCAATACCCCAAAAGCAGAGTCGGCTGTTCTGGAGAAGGACAGGGTACAGGGACTCAGTACTCTCTCTGTAAAGACATTTGGTGAAAAAAAGGGAAGTTTTTTTTTTTTTAAAGTTAGATGGATAACAGAAGGAGGGCAACCACCAGCTCTCACCCCATAGGAGTG
Organism: Neoceratodus forsteri; assembly: GCA_016271365.2. NCBI lineage: Eukaryota > Metazoa > Chordata > Ceratodontiformes > Ceratodontidae > Neoceratodus > Neoceratodus forsteri. The sequence goes on from CM057456.1 coordinate 180,001,391, forward strand.
AAGATATGTAGTAGAGAAGGAGTGCCACTCGAACTGTACCCCTTAGGGAAGAAACTACCCCCCTGTGTGTCCCAACTTTACCCTGCTCAAAAAGAGGGGTAGGCACAGAGGGAGGAGGATCTAGAGACTGAAGCCCCAGGGGGATGGCGGGCGGGATTATGATGAATGGTGAAGATACACAGAAAGATCATAATTACGGTAGGTACGTAATTTTTATATCTTATCTGTGTCAATCTTCACCATTCATCACAGATGGGTGAGTACCAAGACCCCAAAAGGGGGTTGATTCATTGCACCCTAAGGGACAGAGTCCCTTAGCCCTCAGTGGGTGACACACTAAAAGTGGAAACCTTCTGGGCCTGAAGAGGCCCGAGAGTGGGGAGAGCGAGACGGGTTCCCCCCCGGAGGGGGAAGGAAGTTGCCCCAACAGACGTCGTCTTGCCCTACGGGAAAAGAGATAGGTTCCCTGGTGAGCGGAGCAAATCACCCTATGCCGGGCCAAGGGTGACAACCGGGAAAGGCGAAGCCACGCCGATCTCCTGGTGCAGATCGCTGTCCCTACGACCCTGGTAGCTACCTCATTGGCGTCGTAAGATGCCCTTGCTAGCTCCAGGCCACATGCAGAGAGTGCGATAGCTTGCCTGGTTTGCTCCGAGTCAGGCAAAGCAGCTAGGATCTGACCTAGTGCTGACCACAAGAACCTGTTGTAGGCTGCATAGTGGGCCTGATGAGCAGAGATGGAGAGAAGCAACCGTGCCAAGTAGAAAGTCCTCCTCCCCCAGAAATCAAAATCCAAAGAGTCCTGATCTGGGGGCCGGTCACGGTGGAGGGCGCGAAGCCCGTCAGGGGTGTCCAGGTGCGTCAATCCGGACTGCGGATGAGGCATAGAACCTGGAGACTCCGGGGGAGCGCAGTACCTCTGGCTGAGGTCCTTAGGGGCAGGAACTCTGGAGAAGGGCCTCTGCCAGAAACGCATGGACGCCTCCCGAAAGGGAGCAGGCCAGGGCGGCACCACAAGGGTGGCGGCACCGAAATCGCCTAGAAAGGCGTGCGCCATGCTTAGGATTGCTGACCGACAGGGGAGAAAGGTGAAGGTCCTCCATCATCCTCACGAGGAAGCGCTGATACTCGGAGAGATCAGCGGCAGGAGAGATATGGACAGATGGTTCCTCTCCCCCAGAAGAGGGGGATGAGGAGCTGGAGGTCACCATGCGTTCCAAGGGTGGCTGCTCGGGGGGAGGTTGAAAAACCTGGCTGTCCATGGCCCTAACGTAGGCAGGGAACCGAGCAGCCACTGCTCTGAACTGCTCCCAGGTGAGAGGGCCACTAGGACCAAGAATGTCTGGGAGCACTGGAGAATGCGGCAGAGGGATGGGGCAGAGCTGAGAGAAGAAGTCGGCTGACCTCTGCCAGGGCTAGGGAGCGGACCATGGACACCCGAGGAGGGTGTCCCGGAAGACTCCGCAGCCGACAGCTGTACAACCACGTTGGTACTGCCTAGGCTGCGCCCAGAAGAATCCCCCCAGTGAGGCGACCAGGGCCATATAGATCCAGAAGGACGTTCCCCTTCCTCCAAAGAATGGGACCCCCTCAAGGAACCGGAAGGGGAAGGGCAGAAGTCCGCACTTGGGCTTCGTCCAGGGCCGGGTGGACCCCAGAGAAAGGCGGCCGCCGCCCCACACCCCTCAACCCCTCAGAGTCCGAGAGGGTCCTGGTCCTCGAGAGGGCCAGCCTAGGTAGCTGGCAGCTCTGGGCTGCCCCCGAAGGGGAGACGCAGGGAGCAGCACCTTCCCCTCCTGTAGACTTCCCGATGGGCCCCAAAGTTGGGCGATCAAGACACACTACAGGAGGGGGTACCACCGCCGAGGGGTCAAGGAACCCTCCAAGGCCAGGCTGCATGGCAATGGTGGCACTCACCATAGCCTGCTGGTCAGTACCACTGACCCCAACCTCGGGGAGAACCTGACGCTCCTCAGAAGGGGGCTGGCTGTGACTCGTCGTCGAGACCACCGGCTCGCCCTCCTCTGCAGACAACCCCGAAGGGTGTGACTGCCCGTCCGACTCCGAGCCCGACTCCGAAGAGGTAGAGTCTGAGGGCCTAAGCCAAACGGTAGGAGGGCGAGGGAAGGCGACCTTACCAAGAAGCCCAGTAGTCAAAGCAGTGGCCGAGGCGGCAACCGTGCCCTCCACAGCCCCGCAAGCAGGGCTGACAGAAGGCGGCAGGGCAGCTCGGGCCAAAGGTCCTGAGCCAGGGCCAGCTGCGGCGCCGTCAAGTCCACTGGCACCGGGGGCGGTACCAGGAACAGAGACGGCGCCGACAGCAGCCCCAGCAACAGCCTCGGCGCCGACGACACCGCCAAGCCCCTCGGCGCCGCGAATGGCACCGAGGACCAAAGCGGCGCCGACGGCTCCGAAGGCAGGCTCGGTGCCGAAAACGGCACTGCTAGGCTCCTCGGCGCCGTGAGCGGCACCGAGAGCACCAACAGCACCGAGGGCGGCACCGACAGACGACTCTGAAGGCTTCACGGCGCCATGCTCAACCTCGGGCGCCGAGGCGAGATATATGGCTAAAGGCGACGTCAATCTAGGGTCACGGCATCGTGAGCAGTGTCAGCACCGCAAACGGCGCTGACAAAGCCCACAGCGCCAAGAGACGAGTCGGCACTGTCGTCGGCGCCAACAGGGCCCACGGCACCGCAAACGGCGCCGAAGGCCTCGACGGCGCCGACCAATGGCGTCGACCCGGGCCTTCCAGACCGCGGGAGCGACACCGGGGGAGCCTTCACCCCCGCAGGGGTGATTGCCATAACGGTGCCTCCCGCCTGCTCCCAGGAGGAAGCGGGACGAGCCTCCTGCGCCGCGGGAGGAGCCTCAGCCAAGGCTAGGCTTCAAGAAGCCGAGGCTCCCTCCTCCTCGGTTCGTATAGAACCAGGAGGGGACCCGGAGGAAAGGCCGAGAGAGCGCGGCTTGGCCCGACGAGTGCAAACCCTACCCCCGAAAGTCAGCGGAGCTCGCCCTACTTTAAACGCGCACTGTTCTAGGACGCGGCGATCCATGGAGAAGCAGGCGTCGCACGAATCCATGTCGTGAAGCGGGCCAAGACACGCGAGACACCGGTCATGCTGGTCGGTAACGGAGTACTTGCGGTCGCACGGGCACTGACGCATAGGGGGCCGCCCCGCCTTAGAAGGTTTCTTGCCCTCCGACCGCGACATGCCCTACGGAAAAAAACACCAAAAATAGACTCTACGTCGCTATACTTTAAAATAAATGGAAAGATCTTACTGGCGACGTCGAGTGGAGGCAGAACCCAGAACTAGCAGGAGACCGACGGACTGTCGAACGCACAAACGCGAAAGGCTAAGGCCTAAAAACTGTCAAATTTCTTCAGATGGCTTCCCACGAGGCGACCTCGATGGCAGGAGACGAAGAACTGGTAAGCAGGCGGAGTCGACACAGTCTAATGGCTAATCATCGAGCGCCATGTAGTACGTCGGCCTCGAGGGTGGCACTGATGCTGCGTCGACTCCGCCTATCCTTTTTAAAAAAAAGGTTCTGGAATCCTGATCTCCGCCAGTACCCATCTGTGATGAATGGTGAAGATTGACACAGATAAAATTTGCATTGTTCCCCTCTTCTGCTCCAGGGCAACTGCAAGCCACATCTTCTACTCCTCCAGCCTGACAGGGTCACCCGTGTGCATGCCTTCCAGGTCGCTGCCCCCGCTGAGCTGTATCACTCACAGCAGCCACTCCCAAATCTTTGGCCTCTTCTACACGATCCACCTCCTAGATCTGACACAACTGGAACTTTTAAATGTCAGATCTTTTTTCCTATTAAGAGAACCCGTCCAGAGACTCGGTATGGTCCAGATTTGGTACAGAGGGCATCTGGACTTGCCTCCGGACCGGACATATGTTATCTGTATGCTGCTGAAGGACTTGTTGGGGTTCCTAGCAGCTGACCTATACACTGTCATTCACATCACTGGAGAAGAGACATTCGATGTCTGCTTTTGCACTTCTGCTTCCCTGGACTGTTTTTGGTTCAAATATGAAAAACTCAAAGATTCTTCCATATGGTCCCCCTTATTGGCCATTCCACTGTCCAAACCCACCTATAAAATATCACCCTTTTGTTTTGTAATGAATGTGTCAACATCATGGATGTTCTATATTGGTTACGAAAACATTGTGAGGTGTTAGACACCCCCACCCAATAACTGACAATGAACAAGTTTTGATGTGGGGATGGAGGGTTAAAGTGCAACTCCACCAGATTGCCTTTGGCATTACCCATCTGCCTAGGAATTTCTATATTGGCCATAATAAGGGCATCTGTTTCTACCCTGGGCAGCCGAAGACATGCCATAAGTGCAGGCCTAGAACTGACCCGAGCTCAATATGTGATGCCGCCCGCTGCAATGGCTGCCTTGAGTATGACCACGCCATCTCCTCCTGCAATTTGTGTGAGGAACAGGGGCATTCCTTTGCACACTGTCCCTGGGCTTCCCAGAACCACACTGATGGCTTAAACCAGGATGCCTTAATCGCTAAGGGGCAAGGTCTTGTAGCCTCTGAGGATGAAGTCCCTTGCCCTTCTTCTGTGGCTGACCCTATCCTGGAACTTCCTGTCGAGGCCGCCCCTCTCCTTCCACTCCAGACTGCTGTCTTGGATACCACTGCAGAGGTGCCATGAAAGGTAGTATAGCGCAGTGGTTTAAGGCTCTGAGCTGCAAATCTGATGACATCCAGCAGACCAGACCTGGGTTTGAATCCCACAGCTTCCACTTACATACTGTGTGACCCTGAGCAAGTCACTTAAGTTCCCTGTGCTCCCAGGTCGCACCTGTAAACAAGCTTTCAGCTTAGTGTGCTACTCCTGGTTAAACAACTAAATAAAAATAAATAAATAAATAAAATCCCCCTGGTCCCTTGCAGCCTTGCCTGTCGCCTCCACTGCCTGCTGACACCTCTCTGGTTCCTACTGTTCCTACCTCTTCCCCCCGCACCACCTACCCCCATGGATGTTGACGGGTTCTGTCGCCCTGCACACAATAAGCATGGATGGAAAACTGATGGTGAGACTAAACCTGTGATAAAGTCAGATATTACACTCCACAATGCTTATGCTGGTCTGGCCTCTTCCTCTCATTGGGGCGACACTGAGGATGAAAGTGGGGGCTCTGATGCCTCCCTCTGCTACTCTGGAAAGGACATGTTCTCAGGGGTAGATCAGCCCCCAGAAGATGCATCCTGGAAGAGGATTCATAATAGGACCCACTCCCAAGTGGGTAAAGGTGGGGACAGCCCTCTGTAACTTCTCATGCTTCTACTCCATGGGCAGATTGCAGTATTGCCACTCCATGTCAATAGTATAAAGTACCACCGGAAATGGTCAATTACGTTCTCCATCCTTGACACCCTCCAAGGGGATATTGTGCTCCTGCAAGACACTCGCCTTAAAACCTTGCATGAGTTATCTGCTTCTAAGGCTTTGTGGTCCCTGGGCCCTTCATTCTGGTCCCAAGGCTTAGACACCTGTGATGGGGTGTCATCCCTATTTCTGGGTTTTGACTTCCACCTCCATAAGTTCATCGACAACTCTCCTAGTAGAGCTCTCCTCCTGGATATGCAATATGGACCTCACTTTTTTTAGGGTTATTAATGTGTATGCACCCCAACTTAAGTCAGACCAGGTTAATTTTTTTTCCACTGTACAGCCTTTTCTTTATACTACTAGTCAAGTTATAAGGGGAGGTGATTTTAGTTGCAGTTTGGATATTTCCAACTGGGGCAGCTTGACCTCTAAGGTCTAGTATGATTCCCACTTCCTGTCTACCATAATTTATACTGCTCAGTTACAGGATAGCCAGCATGCCTCCCCTGTCCCCCCACATCCTACGTTCTTAAAAGGACCCCTCTTGACTCGGATTGATTTCCTATTCCACTGTTTCAAACAACATGAAGTCTTGCTGTATTCTGACAATAGCAGTGAGTCCCAACCTTCGAACTGCCCTGGAGATGAAAGAGTTAACTTTCCATGCCAGGCATGGAACGCTGAGCTTGAGCTCGGTTGAGACTCTGTCTGTTGCTGTTTAAACTCAAACCGTCAGATTCTTTACTCGCCTCACTGAACAGTCGCTCGAGATTTCTCCTTCTGCTCGGTTCAATTTGTCGGTTAAGCACCGCTTTTCTCGGTTTTCGACTCGAATTTAAAACGAACCTGTCGGTTCAGTCTCTGTCTGTGGTATTTGTGAGTACTAGATAGGTTATATTTTATTCTATTCTGTGTGGAACTTGTGAACGGTTCATCGGTTCGGTTTGAACCGATCAAGTTGTTATAAAATCTTAATTTGTACTTTTAGAGTGTGGTTACTGGTTCTTATCGGTTCTAAAAAAAACGGATTTTATTACATTTTTTTTCACGACCATGACACGGTCAGGAACCGATAAGAGGGTCTTGCCTGGTGGATTGCCATTAAAAGGGTAAGTTTGGTTAGGACTGGCACAATGTCTGAGAAACCCAAAAGAAAAACCGGGCCCACTGGGTTTCAACACTGTAGTGTGTGTGGGGAAGTCTTTGCTAAGGCTGACCCCCACACCACCTGTGTTTATTGTCTGGGGTTTGACCACCTCAACGCAGACTGCCAGATTTGTAAAAATTTCCCTGCAGCTACCCTGGAAAAGAGAGTTGGTAGGCTCATGGAAAGGGAGGCCAAAAAGTCCGCTGAACCGGATGGCCAGCCCGGTTCGGTTCAAACCGAACCAGAAGGAGTGCCCTCTGACCAGTGGCGAGACTTCTTCGGGCAAAGGAGAGCGATTCTGAGGAGTCAGTTCGGCTAAGAGAACTAGAAAAGAAAAATCAGCTGGTGTGGAGCCAAAACTTTCCTCTCAACCGCTGAAAAAATAACATCGCTGATCAAAATTGTACGATCGCTTTCGGTTCCAACCGAACCGGCACCATCAGACAGGCACTGATTGGCCGTTCCACCGGTTCAAGAGTATGATTTAGAGGAATTTTATGAACTGGAGGAGGAGGAAGAGGAGTATGAGGGAAAGTGAATGTGGTTTTGAAAGTCTGGATGTGCCTATTGACCGGACATCTCCCCAGACAGACCTTCAGGAGTGTCTCCTCCTAGGCTTTCTGAGTCCCCTCCCATTTCATGTTTTATAAAAGTGGTTGAAACCCTCCAGCTTCCTATGGAAGAAGCTGTGGATGACCAGGAGGAGCCTGACTATGTAGAAATGATGGATATCCCAGAGTCTAGGAGGCTGTCTATTCCCTTACACAAATCTTTTGGAAACAGACATTTAAGATTTTAGACTCTAACACTATACCTCCTGTGGATAAGAGAATGGACAAGAGGTATACACTTTCAGGCTCAGATACGGAGTTCCTTACACAACAATGCAGCCATGTTGGGGTAGTGCAGGCTGCAGCCTGTGATAAGGCAAATATTCCTTTGGCTTCACACCCCCCCTGACAAGGACTCCAGGAGGATTGATGCCATGGCAAAGAAACAGTACATGGCAGCATCCTTGGGACTCAGACAGGCCTATTATATGGCCTATACTGCTAGGTATCAAAAATCCAGATGGGACACTGTTATGGCTTTAGCAAAACAGGTCCCTGGCCAGCTTGCCAAGGAGCTGGAGCAGGTGGCTACTGATGGTATTGAGGCATCCAAGGTGCAATTCCATGCTGCAGTGGACTCTAATGATGTATCTTCGAGAGTCATGGCTACATCTGTGGCTTTTCGTAGAATGGCTTGGCTCAGGTGTACTAGCCTGTCACAGGATACTCAGGCTAAGGCCATGGATTTTCCTGTTGTTGATAACTCTCTGTTTGGGAGCAGACAGAGAATTACATGAAGAAAATGGATGAGTATAGGACCACCTATAGGAGTGCATAGGCCAAGGAAAGGCAGGCCATTCCTCAGAGGCAGCTTTCCAGGGGCAGGGGCAGGCCTTTTCACAGGCCTTTTTACCAAGCCAGGCCTCCTCTTCAGCCTACGCCCAGAGGGGTTCTTCAGAGGAGGAGGCAGAGGGCAGAGGGGCCTGCTCCACCCCTCAGCCTAAAGCCCCTGCCAAGCAGGCACCCTGATGGGATGGCCAGGGCCGATTCTCCATTACCTGTAGGGGGAAGGCTGGTTTACTTCGTCCAGGACTGGAAGTCTTTAACATCAGACAAGTGGGTCCTGGAAGTAGTAAGCCAGGGACTGGTTCTCAGCTTCAAAAAATTTCCAAAGATGAGAGCCAGATCCTTTCCACCTGCAAATCCATCAGAGGCTCTCGCCTTAGAAACAAGTTTCAACCCTCCTGGCTCTCAGAGCTGTAGAAAGGTTCCTCCCTACACCAGGGCAAAGATTGTACTCAGGTACTTCCTTACCCCAAAAGACAGGAGAATGGCGGCCCATCCTGGATCTCAGATACCTAAACAAGCACCTTTTAAAACCAAAATTCAAAATGGTGACTCTGGGAATTATTTTACCCTCTCTAAGGCCAGGGATTGGCTAGCATCCCTGGACCTCAAGGATGCCTACTTCCATGTTCTCATCGAAGCTCCCACGAAAGTACCTCAGATTGAACTGCCTCAGGCCATTACCAGTTCAGAGCAATGCCCTTCGGCCTCACCTCTGCCCCAAGGGTATTCACAAAATGCCTGGCAGTAGCAGTTGGTCATTTAAGAAGGCATAAGATTGCCATCTTTCCTTACCTGGACGACTGGCTCATAGTAGGCCAGTCTCCAGCCCAAGTCAAACTACACCTTCAGGTTACCCAGCAGCTGCTTACATCTCTAGGTTTCCTTCTCAATCTCCCAAAGTCAGTTCTAGAGCCTGTTTAGCTACTCACCTTCATAGGCACAGAACTGAACACACAACAGGCCAGAGCCTTCCTTCCTCTAGAAAGAGCAAAGACCCTGGTTTCTCTGGCCTCCTCCTTCACTCTGCAGGTCTCGACCAGGCAGCATTTTGCAGCTCCTAGGGCACATGGCTGCTTCCACAGCAGTAGTGCAGGGAGCAAGATTTCAGATGAGGACATTCAGTTCCACTTGAGAGCCTTCTGGTCTCAAAGGAGAGATCCTTTAACCAAACTGATCCCAGTAACTCGAACCCTGATCCAGGCCCTACAGTGGTGGCAGGATCAGAGCAATCTGAGACAAGGAGTTCCCTTCATTCCGCAGTCTCATTCCTTGACCCTTACTACAGATGCATCCCTCTTGGGGTGGGGAGCCCACATGGGCGACCTCACCACTCAGGGTTTGTGGTCCCCCTCAGGAATCTCTGCTCCACATCAATCTGTTGGAACTCAGAGCAGTTTTTCTAGCACTTCAAGCTTTTTCCACGTCTGTTCAGAACAAAGTGGTACAAGTCAGAACAGACAACACCACTACAATGTGGTACATCAACAAGCAAGGGGGCACTCGGTCTACGGCCTTGTGCACCGAAGCGATGAAGTTGTGGTCTCTGGCTTATTCCCTGAACACCTCCCGTATGGCAGTTCACCTCCCAGGCAAAGACAATATCCTGGCAGATGCTCTCAGCAGGATTTCCCAGGGCCATCACGAATGGTCTCTGGATCCCCTTATCCTGGAGGTGGTGTTTGCCAGGTGGGGCACTCCTCAGACAGATCTTTTTGCAGCCCCGGACAATCACCAACTTCCTCTTTTTTGCTGCAGGCCCCCAGTGTTGGGCTCAGTCCCTCTGGATGCCTTCCTTCTCAACTGGGAAGGGAAGTTTCTCTATGTGGTTCCCCCTTTCCCTCTCCTTTTCAAGGTGCTAGTCAAGATCAGGTCTCAACCTTGCAAGATGATCCTGATTGCTCCAGATTGGGCCAGACAGCCCTGGTATCCACTTCTTCTGTCCCTGGCAGTCCACCTTCCCCTGTGCCTTCCCAGGAATCACAATCTGTTAACCTGTGCCCAGGGGAGAGTTTGGTACCCGAATCTCAAATCTCTCAATCTCAAGGCCTGGCTCTTGGAGAGTTAGAGTTTGCTGACTTACACCTTTCTCAGGGTGTACTCAATGTTTTGAAGGTTTCGAGGAAGCCTTCTACCAGAACTATATCATTCCAAATGGAAAAGGTTTTCCATATGGTGCTCTGATAAGAGTATTTCCCCAGAGTCTGCCGGCTTGCCCACAGTTCTGGATTATATGGTGCACTTAAATGCTCTGGGTCTGAGACCAGCTACCCTAAAAGTGCACCTGGAAGCAGTGTCTGCTTTCTTATCAGCAGGTAAACCCTCTTCTCTTTCAGCTCATCCGGTATTCTCCAAGTTTTTCAAGGGATTGCTTCACATCAACCCTCCATTCAGGGATCCTGCCCCTGCATGGGATCTTAATGTTTGCATTGCCCAGCTTATGCAACCTCCTTTTGAGCCCATGTCTTCAGCAGAGCTTAAGTACTTGACTTGAAGACTGTGTTTTTGGTAGCCATCACTTCTGATAGGCGCATAAGTGAACTACAAGCATTGTCAGTGGAGCCTGATTTTATCTCCTATCATAGGGATAAAGTGGTCCTCAGGACTAATAGAAAATTCTTGCCCAAGGTGGTTTCGGATTTTCACCTGAATCAATCTATGTCTCTCCCTGTTTACTTCACTGACCATTCCTCCTCTGGTGAGAGGAGATTGCACAGTTTAGATGTCAAAAGAGCCCTTAGCTACTACATAGAGCATACCAAGGGTCACAGGTTTGATTCCCTCCAACTGTTCCTCACTTATGGTGAGGTAGGTAAAGGGACACCTGCCACTAAAAGATCCATTGCCAGGTGGATTGTTTCTTGTATCCAGTTTTGTTATCAAAAACTGGGTAGGGTTCCCCCTTCAGGCCTGAGGGCTCACTCTACCAGAGGTACAGCTGCGTCCCTGGCTGCTGCCAGGGACATCCCTATCATAGAGATATGTCAAGCAGCTACTTGGAAAACAGTTCACACTTTCACGAAGCATTACTCCTTGGACATCCAGGCTAGGAGTGATGCTCGGTTTGGCACAGCTGTGCTTCAGAGCCTATTCCCTAAGTAGGTTCTGCCCTCCTCCATGGAGGTACTGCTGTGTAGTCTGCAATTGTCATAATATAGCAAGACTTCATGTTGTTTGAAGAAAAAATTACTCACCTTAGTAATGTTGTTTCTTCTAATGGAGTCTTGCTATATTATGACCTCCCCACCTGCCCCTCTCAGAACCTCTGTTTTGTTTTTGGGATGTGGGTGGGCAGTGCTATGTTGGCACCTAGTGTTTGCCATTTTTTTGTTTGCTGTTGTATTTTCATTTTCTTGGTCCCCTGACTTGAGTCTTGCTTTGGACCAGAAAATGTGTTAATGTTAGCAGCCAGTTGGCTAGTGTGGGTTTACAGCTTCCACAGAACCTTAGTGAGTTTTGCTCGTAAAGATCTGACAGTTACAGTTTGAAGCACAACAGACAGAGTTTTCAACCAAGCTCGCGCTCAAGATTCCATGCCTGGCATGGAACTTAACTCTTTCACCTCCGGAGCAGTTCTAAGGCTGGGTCAAACTGCAATTGTCATAATATAGCAAGACTCCATTAGAAGAAACAACATTACTAAGGTGAGTAATTTTTTCTTTTTGGTCATGGCATCCACTTTCCTGGAGTCATTGTCTGGGGTGTGTGAAGCCAAAGGAATATTAACCCTGTCACAGGCTGCAGCCTGCACTACCGCAACATGGCTGCAATGATTGTATAAAAACTCTGTACCTGAGCCTCATAACATGTACCTCCTGTCCATTCTCTTATCTACAGGAGGTAAGGAGCTAGGTGTTTGCAATATTGTTTTTGTCTGTTTCCCCAAAGACGTATGAAGAGGGATAGACAATCTTTTGGAATCTGGGATATCCATCATCTCAACAAAATCAGGCTCTTCCTCCTCCTCCTCCTCAGCAGCTTCTACCATTGGGAGCTGGAGGGTTTCAGCCACCTTCTTGTAGAACAAGAAGTGGGAAGGGAGGGACTCAGAAAGCCTTGGGGGGAGACATTAGAAGGCCTGTCTGGGGAGATGTCTGGTTCAATAGGCACATCCCGGCCTTCAAAATCATTATCATCATCCTCCTCGGGATACTCTTCGTTTCCCTCCCACTCCGCATCATAATAAGCATCCGGATCGTAAACCGATGGAGTCGGATCCGACCGAACCGACCACCTAACCGGCGGTACCAGTTCGGACGAAACTGGGCGAAGCAACTGAACTATACTGATCGTTTTGGCTATTTCATCAGCGGTTGGAGTATGCGGTGCTGGATCCAAACCGGCTGACTTCCTTTTCTTTTTTGCTTGAACCGACCCCTCGGAGTCGGATCTCCTTTTGCCCGAGAAGGTATCACCCAGGTCAGTAGGCATCTCCTCAGGTTCGGCCGCAACAGAACCGGACTGGCCATCCGGATCAGCGGACTTCTCGGCTTCCCTTTTCTTCAGCCTACTCAACCTTTTTTCCAGAGTGGCTTTAGGAAAATTTTTGCAGATTTGGCAGTCTATTTTGAGATGGTCTAACCCCAGAGTGTAAAGACAGATGAGGTGGGGGTCAGCCTTGGCAAAGGCCTCCCCACACACAGTACAGTGCTGAAACCCAGTGGAACCGTTTTTTTTTCTTGGGTTTCTCAGACATGGCCATACTAACAAATTACCCTTAATAGCTTTCAACCCAGGTAATGCTCCCCTATCAGTTACCAACCATGTTACGGGCTGTGGAAAAAAAAACAGAAAATTTTTTTTAAACCGATAGGAACCGGACACCACAACGAAATCCCAGAATTACAAATATAAACAGAAGGTCGGTTTCCAACCAGCCCGACCGATCGGAAACCGAAAAAAAACAATTTAACAGAAAAAATAAATCACTACCTACAGTATCTACAACACTATCTGTACCGTAGACAGAGACTTGAAACCGAAAAATAATAAATCGGTTGAAAACCGAATATTTTTTTTTTTTTAAACTTTACCGAACGGAGCAGAGGAGAAATCTCCTGAGCGACTTCATTGTTAGGCAGAGTAAAGAATCTGACAGTTACACTGAGAAGTACCAGAGACAGAGATTTGAAAACTGAGCTCGAGTTCAACGTTCTAGGCTGCTGCATAGAGTTAACCCTTTCCTCTCCGGGGCAGTTCAAGTGCTGGGGCTAACTGCATATTGTCAGAATACAGCAAGACTCCATTAAAAGAAACAACATTACTATGGTAAGTAATTTTTTCTTTCCCACCACTGAGGTGAGGCTGACTGGCCTGTAGTTCCCCGTCTCCTCCCTACTGCCACTTTTGTGCAGTGGGACTACATGTACCCTCCTCCAGTCCTCTGGAACGACACCCACGTTGAGCGACTCTGTGAACAGGGCCGCCAGAGGTGCTGCTAGTTCCTTTCGCAGCTCCTTTAATATCCTCGGGTGGATGCCGTCTGGCCCCATGCCTTTATCCATCTTCAGCTTTTCGAGTTCTTCCAGAACTCTCTCCACTGTGAATGGACTTGTGTTCACTCCCCCCCCCCCACCATTGCTTCTGCAGCCCAACTGTGGTCCATGATCTGCCCCCTTCTTAGTGAATACTGAGTAGAAGTATTTGTTTAGTATTTCTGCCTTGTTCAGATCCCTCTCCTTACACTCTCCTCCTCCCTTTTAAGTCTCACAATCCCCCGGTTTTCTTCTTTCACTAATGTACCTATAAAATGCCTTATCCCCTTTGTTTACAGACTGTGCTAAGCTTTCTTCTGTCTGTGCCTTCACCCTCCTAACAGCCTTCCCTGCTTCCCTTAGACATTCATGGTACACCTTCCTGTTTTCCTCCCTTTGGCTCCCCTTATATTTCCTGAAACTCGGCTTTTTAGCCCTGACTTTGTCCCTCACCTCTTTGGAGAACCATAGTGGTTTCCTTCTTCTATTCTCTTTGGTCACTATCCTAACACATTGGTTTGTTATATCCACTATGGCTCGTTTCAGTTTCTTCCATTGTTTTTCCACCCCGTCTACTATCTCTTCCCTTCCCCAGGACTGCTTGTATATATCTACCCATTTCAGTGAAATCTGCCCTCCTGAAATCTAATCCTCTTGCCCTTATATGGCTTGATTGAGTCCATGTCTCCATGCTGAACTACACCATGTGGTGGTCACTGGACCCCAGCTGCCCTTCCACCTGTATTTCTTTGACTCTGTACCCATTGGTCCATACCAGGTCCAGAACTGACTTGTCCCTGGTTGGCTCATGCAACCAGCTGCCTGAATCCAACCCCCTGCAGGGATTCTAGGATGGCTGTGCTTCTGGCTGAAACAGCCATCTGGGTGGCCCAGTCCATGTCCGGCATATTGAGATCCCCCAGTAGCAGGATTCCGCCCTTAGTTGCCATGTCGTGTATGTCCTCCACTAGTTCCCTGTCTGCTTCCTCCCTCTGTGCTGGAGGTCTGTAGATCACCCCAGTGTGTATCGCTGTTCCATTCTCTGGCTCCAGGGTGACCCACATTACCTCGGCCTCCTCCTGTCTTCCCTGAACTTCTGTAGCCTTTATGCCATCTCTGATGTACAGGGCCACTCCCCCACTCTTTTAACCCTCCCTGTCCCTCCTAAACAGTGTATAGCCTGGTACATTGACGTCCCAGCCATGATTTGCAGAGTACCATGCCTCTGTTATTGCTGCTATGTCAAGGTCTTCATCTGCCAACAAGGCCTCCAGGTCTGGAACCTTATTTGCCAGGCTATGGGCATTTGTTAGCATGACCTTCCATGTTTTATAGTCTGCCTCCCTCTGCTCTTGTTCTCCCTATCCAGCATCTTCCCCCCACCCCAGTTTCTTTTCCTATGTGCTTCTGCCGCCCTTATATTACTCATTATACATTCTTCACCTGCCTGCCGCTCCCTGTTCCCATAGTCGACTTGTGTTCCTGCATGTTCTCATGGGGGGGTTTCTAAGCCTCCTGGCTCTACCCCCTTGGCCAGTTTAAATGCTCACAGCTGAAGCATTTAAACTTCTCACAAAGGACCAAGGTCCCCTTCTTGGACAGATGCAGGCCGTCATCCTTATATAAGCTTGCATCTGCCCAGATCAGGCCCCAGTCCCCTATGAAGTCAAAACCCTCCCTTCCACACCAATCCTTCAACTAGTAGTTGAAGGTATGGATGTGGAGTGCCCTAGCTTCCCCTGTGTCCTGGACAGGTAGCACCTCTGAGAATGAGATGGAGCATACTATCTGTTTCAGGTTTCCCCCGAGCTTCCTGAAATCATCCTGGACTCCGGCTAACTCCACCCTTCTCCTGGCCAGGTCATTGGTCCCTAGGTGGACAATGACATCCAGCTGCTCACTCCTTGCTATTACCATAGCGATTCTATGGACCTTGTTGTTCCTTGCTTTTTTTTACTTTTTTTTTTTTTTTTATTTTAGTCTTTGGTAACCGGGTAAGGCCCACTGGGCACAAGTGCCTGTTTTCAGGGGTGACCTGTAAGCACTGGGTGGTTAAGTGACTTGCTCAGAGTCACAAAGTATGCAAGTGGAGGTTGTGAGAATCAAACTCAGGTCTGGTCTGCTGGATGTACCAAGCTAGTTTACACCTCGTTCCTCTAACCTCTTCACCTACCTTAGCTGTGTATATTCACCACCCCCCTCATTGGTAACTAAATTGTTCAGCCTCTTTTTCCAAGGCTTATGGGGCTCACATTTCAAGCCCATTAAGAGGGACATCATCTATCGTACATGTTGTAATGGAGGCTTGAGTATGTCAACCCCATGGCATTTTATCACAGTATGTTTTTTTCCCCACTAATTTTTCTCTTCTTTTTCAGCCCAGCCTCGCTGTGTGGCTGCCCCTATTATCGGATTGGATAGTGCCCTTTTTTGGCCTTTGCCTCCCCGACCCATATTCGTTCTCTTGGACACAGATTTTTGCCTGTGCTTCCTGATTATATTTTTTTTACAGCAAACAAATTATAGGCATGGCACTTGTCTTTTGACAAGTGTGCCCGCTTCTCACGGAGGGGGTTATAGGATTCTATCCTTACTCTTAACTTTTCTCCCCCTCTGGACATCAAATTCTGTTCCCTTCCCCACCTTAAACAAGCATTGTCTCAGCTTATGAATAGTAAAATGCTGCATTATATGTGGGGTGTCCTATGGCTGTGCTTCCTGTGACCGTGAGCTCCTGCCACTCTTGAGGACTGACCTTTTCTTAAATCTGTTGCAACAGTTCTATTTCTAAGCCTCATCTATCCTTTACTATTTCTTGTCCATAAGGTTGGCCACCCCCTTCTCCCTCTATTGACTATGCTATAGTGTCCTCTTTAATTTTCATTTTCCCTCTCAAATCCTCGTATAGGGAGATTATTGTGATCTCCAAGAATATGTAAAACAGGTTGTGTTTATCGTTATTGGATTTAGTATGCAATAGCACTATGTTATAACATACCTTAATGTTCATACCTTATGTCTATGAAATTAAATGTTTAAAATACCATGGCACTTGGTGTTTTTGATAATGATAAAAAGTACTAGGTGACTATTATAGAAATTAAGCTAGTTGTGCTATTTAAAATGCATGTAAATTGTTGTAAACTTAACAAGCTAGAAATGTCATGGTGATTTGCATATATCCCATGATGCATTGCATTATGGAAGTATGTATAATGATGTATGACTTTGAAACTTGATTTGTTACCAATGCCTTTTGGGGTAACTGTTCTTTCAGTGAGTCTGCATTGAGGTTCTTTGTTTATAGCTTGTTTTGTTTTTCTTCTTTTTTGGGCCCCCACTACATAAGGAAATGAGGACTGCATAAGGGTTATGGGTTCATCTCAATTACTGAATGGGATCAGAGATCAGAGTCAGTAGGAGCTGGTAAAGTGCAGGGAAAGGACATTCATAGTCTGTTGGTATGAACTGATGCACTGAAGAAAAAATAATGTTATTGTGAAAACATCACACAGAGATTGTGCGTTGAACCTGAGCTTCGGTGTTTGGTCCATCTGTTATCCCACAACTCCTCCCGTGGCTCAGTGAAGCACAAATATCTGAATGAACGGTATTGTCCACATCCTTCCTGCTCTCAACTCCTTGAAACACAGTCACATTTTCTTTTTGACTGCCCCACCAGCATGGCGTTTTGGCAGCAAGTTAGCAACAATGGGACAGAGCCTACAATAACATCTGCCGCTCGCCTTTCAGCTGCCCGCCTCACTCACCGGGTGCGACCTCTACTCCCGATTGGAGTGGCTCCTCCAGAAAAGCATTGCACCTTCGTGCTTTGCAATTTCTTTGACAACATTATAAGATTGGCCACACCCCCACCTCGCCCTCCCCTTAACCCTGGCCCCTCCTATCAGCTAAGATCAAGAGAGGCCCTCGATCGGCTTGTTCCTAGAACTCACTCCCTCATGGGGGACCGGGCCTTCTCCTCCTTCGCCCCTAAACTCTGGAACTCGTTCCCAATCCTTACCCGGTCCGCCCTCTCACATCCCCGCTTCAAAACCTTGCTCTGGCACTACCTGAAACCCTCCTCCGCCTGCCCAAGTACCTCCTAGTACTACCCTTCCTACTCATGTGCCATGAGCTCCCAGGGCCTCACTGCTCCTTACCCCTCCGAACCTAGTAACACATTTCTGATCTTACACCCTCCTCCATCCCTTCCCCTCACTCCTCCCTCCCAACTTGGCCTCTCCCCTTCCACCCAGTTCCTCCCCCCATCCCCACCCGTTTCCCCAGTCCCTCCTCCATCCCCACCCATTTTTCCTCCTATGCACTTACTTCTGTTAGTACTAATTTACCTCATAAATTGTCCTGAATACATCTTGTTTTTACCTAAATTCGCTTAGCTTTACTCTCTAATTGTGTGCACCTGTGTCTCCCAACCTCAATTCTAATGATGCCTTGCCTCCTCTTTCTTTCAGGTAATGTCTGTTGTTTTCTTGTTTACCAAATTTGTACTTTACTGCTAGCTGCCTATTCATTTTCTGTCAATCCTGTTGATTGCTCAACTGTATGTAACTGACTCCTGTATGCCACTACCTTTGTAACCCTCCCGGGTCGCACCTGAAAATAGGCACTTGGTGTCTAGTGTGCCCTACCCAGTTAACAAAAACAAATAAATAAATAAACTGGTTCAAGCCTGCCTTTACGTCTGTTTCTTATAATATTGTTGTTTTAAATATATTTCCGCCTGTGTGGAATTATTATTCCTCCCAAATTTTGCAGGTCTGTTTCACGGCCTGTAAGTACTACTTGTGACAGGCTAAATGTACCTTTACAATCCAGCAGAAGGTGACCCCCTCTCCCAACGGGGGTTGCCCAAATGGTTTCCACTTCTCTCCCGCTTGTATGTGGCTGATAGGAAATACTTTCACCCTACTACCTTCTACAAGTTGTGGTCTGGCTTCCACAGAGTATTTGGTTGATTCCTTTTTTTGTGTTTGCCTGATGCACCTGATTGTCCTTTTTTCTTGCATCCTCATCACCCCTTTTCCCTATATCACTTCTGCCCTTCCTTATTGTTCCCTTCCCCATCTTTTGCTTGTCTCCCTGGGTTTTTCCTTTGTTGTTCATCCTCTGCCTTTTCTTTCTGATTTCCCTTTACTTTATACAGTTCTCCTGAGGTAACGTGCCTAACAGTGACTGTTTACAACTATGCTTTGTACCATACGGTTTTTTTATGTTTTGCAATAAAAAATTCCCCTAACTCATAAAGGAGGAGGATGAAGGGGAGGATGACGACTATGCTGAGGATAGTCACTATGTACATGGCACCAACTCCACAGTCTCCTCATATAGTGAGGACTCTGTAGTGAATACACCCAGATCATCTCCAGAGGACCCCTCATTTTTTTTGCCATGATGCAGCAAATGTAAGCTGCCATTGGCTTTTACCTTAGAGGTGCAGGATTCCACTAAGAAAAACCTGCTGGAGTTTCTGGAGATGTCAGACTCTTCTTTTGCTGTTATTCCTCCCCTATTTCCAGCTTTGGAGGATGCTGCTTATGCAGCCTGGTAGAGGCCAAAAAACATACCAGCTGTGCCTAGAAAGGCAAACAGAATGTAATGTATTGTGCCCCCCTCTGGCACACCTTATTATGTTAACCAGCCTGAAACTAAGTCAGTAGTGATCACAGTTGCCCATGATAGATCCAAGACACCTAGACACCTGAATTCTCTTCTTCCTGATAAAGAATCCAGGTGGTTGGATGTCCTGGGCAAATGTACATATGCTTCTGCCTTGCTGGGTCTGCGTATTGCCAATTACCAGGCCCATGTGATAAAATATCAGAGCATCCTATGGAGGAAGGCTAAGGCTGTTGCACAGGCCTTGCCTGAGGGTTCTGCTCAACAGGAGTTTATCAAAACTGAATGCTGGTGCTGATGTGGGTAAACACTTGTGCCGCACCACATTGACATATCTGATGCCTCTGCCAGGGCTGTGGCCTCTGGCATCTGTCTCAGACACTGCTCTTGGCTTAGGGTAGCAGGGTTTGCCACAGATGTGCAGAAAACAGTTCTCAGTGCTCCATTTAGGGGACAGAAACTGTTTGGCCATGATGTAGAAGAAGCATTGAGAAATCTTCAGTCATCTGGCAAGACTTTGAAGCCAGTGAAATCCCTGTGCCATACCCAAGGTAGAGGCAGGGGTAATTTTCAACAGTCTGCTGTCAGAGAACACCATCAGGCCTTTAGACAACAGGGTAGAGGCAGAGGTGTGGGGGCCTTGCCAGTCCCCCTCCTAACTCCAGGTGCCCATACACCCCCAACCACCATTACCTCTAGGGGTGGTTGTAGGGGGTCACCAGTCCCTTCCCCTGAATCAGTGGAGGACAGTAACTACAGATGGATGGGTTTTGGAGATTATAGAGAGGGGTCATGCTCTGGAGCTTCTAGACAACCCTCCAGATCATCTGCCAGTTGTGAAAGCATACCCACCGGGACACATGTCCCTGCTGCTAGGGGAAGTATACACCCTGCTTCAGAAATGGGCAATAGACAGGAATTGAAACTGTTAACATTTTTTTCTTTTTGTCTTTGATTAAGCTGTACTGTTTGCTGCTTATTATGTTGAACATTAAGTTAATAAAATGTATTGAAGTAAAAAATGTGCAGTAGAACCTGTACCTTCACGACAGAGGCACAGAGGGTTTTACTCCAAATACTTCCCCCTCTCAAAGTGGACAGAAGATCTGAGGCCCGTTCTGGAGCTCAGGAACCTAAACCTCTTCATAGAATACAAGACTTGGGGGCACTGTGGAGCACGCCTACTGACTAGATGCTTTCAGTGGGAGCTCCTCAATTGAGTATAAGTTAAATTGCCAAAACAATACTTAATTTTGTGAAAAGTGCCATGTTAGGGCAAGAGGCACAGTTTGATACCTTTCTCGACCATGGGCCAAAGCAAAAAAGGGCCTGCAACCAACACGAAAGCTCAGCCGGTGGAGACTGCACAAGCTGAGGCCACATCAAAATCCTCCTCAGAGCCAGAACCACCATGGAGGGCACTGCAAAAATCCATGCAGGCTATCGACACCAAAATCGAATTTATCCTCACCGAATTTGAGGAACAGGATGTCAAAATAAATGCAGTTACTAAAATGGTAACCTCGGCTGAATCCATGGCGACAAAGGCATTGGCAGCTTCTGGCAAGCTTCAGCAAGAAAATGCCCAGCTCAAGTACTGCCTCGAGGCCCTAGAGAACTCACAGAGGGCCTCAAATGTCCACATTGTGGGGCTGCCCAAAAATGTTGAGGGGGACAGTCTGCTATATTTTATTTGGGAATGGATGCCAGGAGCCCTAAATCTAGAGTCTACACTTACACCTGAAAATTTCATTCTGGCTTACCAGGTCTCTCCTAGGTCAGCTGCGGTCACCAACGACTTGCCCAGGACCATCCTCGTGGTGACAGTGAATCCAACAACCCAATACTATCCTGCAAGCAGCAAGGGACACTACTTGAAATAATTTCCAGGAATCCACTGTACATTTATTTCCGGACTTATCGTTCGCTACCAGGGCGAGACGAAAACAGTTTGATGGTGTTCAGGCTAAGCTGCGCAGTTTGTGGATGACTCATTCACTCCTGATGCCAACCCATCTGCGGATCCAGTATGGAGGCCATAACTACCAGTACAGTGTATAGTGGAGTGTTGTTCTGTATAGAAATCCATCCCTTTCAAAATGCTGTTGTACCACAGTTCAAAGGTCATGGAATGTGATTCTATCCTACTGTGATAGAACAGCATTCTAGAACCTCTAGAGACTGCATGAGTCAGCTTCATTTTGAAAGCAAAAGAACTCACAAACACATATTTCATACAGACTACACACTATGAAAAATACAGGATGAGCAACGCTGTGCACAATCAGTGTGTTTTGCCACCTCGGGGTTCTGATTCTCATGGACCTCTTGAGCTTCGCTCTCAAGGTCAGGGGGAATCAGAACCCCTCTGTGGCAGAACACACTGGTTGTACATAGTTGCCCATCCAGTATTCTCTATATACAGACCCCGAGGAAGCTGGAAAAAAAGCAGAAGCCCTCCCCAGAGAATTCAGTTGGACAAGATGACAGAAGCCCGATTTCAGACGAAGGCACATGAACATTTCAAGGTTTCCTTATTAACTTTAATCCTCTATAGGAGGTTAGGGGAGCGTATACCTCCCAAGTGTTTAAAATTTTTTCTGTAATTGTTCCTAAGGGAACGTGGTTCAGTTTTATGGCAGGTTCTCAGTTTATACCTGTCTAATGGGATAAATTAATTCAGTTTAAATGATGTTTAAGGAAAGTGAGTATAGCAGTCTAACGTTGCTAAATTAACAGTTAAAATGGTGGACACTAAGAATAGGGAGCTGCTTACTGGTGCGATAAAATTTGTGTCAGGTTTGTTTTTTCTTTCTCTTGAGGTACAGACGGAATCACATTTATATGTTCTTAAAGTTGGCTCAGTTGAAGTAAATCACTGATTGCTACTATTATTTGGGGACTACATGTTTAAAGGAGGGTCATAACAACACTGGTTGTTGTTTTATAAATGTTTGGTACATCTTTTGTTCTCGATATGACTGCTCAAAAGTCTTGTGGGGTGCACCCTTTTTAAAGACTCTGTAATGGACTGTTAAGTGAAGGATTACCCCCACATTTGAAAGCAAGATTGCTTAGACTACACATGTCTGTTACATTGAATGTATTAGTAATATCTAGGCAGAAGACACCAGGAGAAAGGACTGCTGTGTGACTGGACTTCTCTGCTGGGACTAAAGTAGAAGAACGTTTGTACTTGGACCTTTAATTTAGGGTAAAAAAAAACTAACATACACAACAAAAAAAAAAGTGTGTGTCTGGGTTAACTGAACTGAATGGGTATCTGAACAGTTATAGGTGTAAATATCAGGTGATTGAAAGGACTTAACTGCTGTGAGGTTTAAATTACTGGTAGAAAGATCTAGTAAGTAGGGGGAGTGGCTTAGCTAGAAGGAAGCTACATTTAAAGACTGCCTTAGAAAGATTCTGCTAATATCTAGGCAGAAGACACCAGGAGAAAGGACTGCTGTGTGACTGGACTTCTCTGCTGGGACTATATTGCCCTCCTTCCCTCCCTCCACCCAAAGCTAGTTCTATTTTTATAGGCACGGGATTTGACTGACAACAGGAACTTCCTGTTTGGGAGCAGGAAGTGAGTGATCACAGAACCACCAAAGACCCACCATCCTAGAAGGGCAAGAGTAGCTCTCCGGCCCTCTCTAGCTGCTGGAGGTCTGCCTCTGAGCAAGTAAGTGGTCTACTGAGAAATATAGGATATTCTTGTCTTAGAACAGGACAATCAGGAGCTTAAAGGGCACACAGGCAGAAAGTAAGGAGAGAGAGAAAAAAAAACAGAGGAAAGAGTAAGGATTGAAAACAGTTAGGGGGCCAGAAATAAGACATGATTGGAGTGGTGTAATGCAGTGGCTGTGGAGCAGCAGTCTTCCGGGAGACGTTCTGGAGGATGCGGTGTTGTCCCATCTGCAGGCACCTCTCTGGGCTGAAGGAGGAGGTTGCTCATCTCCAGGCTGAGTTGACCAGGATTTGTGGGACCTCCTCTTCCATCCAGGGACCACCAGTGCCACTGCCGTTGCCTCAGAGGTTGCCAACAAAGAGGAGCAGTTGGACCACAATGGGCTCAGGGAGGGTGAGGGTGGTGGAACAGAGGTGCATCCTCCAGTTGTACCTCCACATTCCTATGCCATTCTGGCAAAGTGTGTTCTCCATGGAGGCACCCGAGTGGAGACCAAGGAGGATGTTGGGAACCTCCACAAAGGAGACCCACAGGAGGGTGGCAGGGGACCCTGCAGGGGAAGGAAACAACTCCTGTGGGGACTCATTGTTAGGAAGGTAGAACTGGGGAGGAAGGGAGAGGGAGGTAGGTGCCTGCCTGGCCATGGCTTGAGGGACAGGGAGCGAATCCTCAGGATTGCCGGAGCAGCTGCAGAGGGAGGAGCTGGATGTCATTGTCCACCTAGGGACAAATGACCTGGCTAAGAAAGGGATTAGAGAAGTGCAGGAAGAGTTTGTGGAATTGGGGAGGGGCCTTAGTCAAGTAGCACGTGACGTAACCTTTCTCGGAGGTGCTGCCCATCTATGGCATAGGAGAGGGCTAGGGGTGTTCCGCACTCATGGGATTCAATCAGTGGTTGAAAAACTGGTGTGGAGCTCAGGGATTTGGCTTCATTGGGGACTGGGGGTCCACCTGGAGTGATGCAAGCCTATACTGGCATGATGGGCTGTATCTGTCCGGGAGGGGAACCAGGATCCTAGGTGATAGCTTTAAATGCTTCATTGGCAAGCTTTTAAACTAGCCAAGGGGGGAGGCACTGGAAAGGAGCAGGGAAATCCTAGCCCCTCCCAAAATAATCACAGTAGTAAGTGCAGCAAACACCAACATAGAGGTGCCGATAGGGGAAAGGGCAGGGGTAAATGGAGAAAGTGACAAAGGCAAGAAGGACAGGGATGGGGCAAAAGGGAGTAAGGCCATCAGGAAATGGAGGGTAATGAGTACCAATGCCCGTAGTCTGGGCAACAAGCTCCCTGAGCTGGTGGCCTTGATGGAAGAGGGATGCCTGGATATTGTAGCAGTCACAGAAACATGGTACACAGAGAACCATGACTGGGATGTTAACATACCAGGGTACATAACCTACAGGAGAGACAGGCAGGGGAGAAGAGGGGGAGGAGTAGCTCTCTATGTAAAGGAAGGGATAAAAGCAACTGAACAAAAGAGTAAACGGGGAGGAGAGGAGGCACTGTGGGTCACCTTGGAGACTGGAAAGGGCACCACAATCCGCACAGGGGTTGTGTACAGACCCCCATGTCAGGGGGAGGGAATGGACAAGGATATGATAGAAGGCATTCTTAGAATGGCAGAGAAAGGGGAGATACTATTGATGGGAGACCTGAATATGCCAGATGTTAACTGGAGCACATTTGCTGCAGCCACATTCAAGAGCAGGGCCATTCTTGATGCCCTACAGGTGGCAGGCATTAGACAGCTAGTTTCGAACCCACTGTGAGGGAGCAATCTTAGACCTCATACTCTCAAATGGGGGCAGTGAAAGGATCTCAGATCTAGAAGTGGGTTGCCATCTGGGGACAAGTGACCATCAAACAGTGTGGTTCACGTAAACTCAGCTACAGAGTCAAGCCATACAAAAGTGAGGGTACTGGACTTTAGGAGAGCTGACTTTGGCAAGATGGGAGAGTGCCTCAGAAAGCACTAGCAAACAGGCTAGAAGGAGGTGTGGAGCAACAATGGGGAATCATCAAAACTGCCATCACAGAGGCAACAAGCCTTTGTGTGAAGCAAATAAACAAATCAAAATGAAAGAAAAAGCCACTATGGTTCTCAAAAGAGGTGGCTGTGAAAGTCAGGAAGAAAAAGATAGCATTCTGAAAGTATAAGGAAACACAGAAGGAGCAGGACAGAGAGCTGTACCAGTTAAGGCAGAAGGAAGCAGGGAGGGAAGTCAGAATAGCAAAGGCCCAAACTGAGGAAAAGATAGCCAACTCGGTTAAGAAGGGGGATAAAACCTTTTATAGGTACATCAGCGGAGAGAAAGACAAAGGAGGGATAGTGAGGCTGAATAGAATGAATGGTGGGTGGGCAGAGGGGACAGTGAAAGCAGGGATACTGAACGAATATTTCTGTTCAGTATTCACAAAAGAGGAGGGGAAGTGCCTAATCCAATTAACAGAAGCACTCTTGATAGGGGTTGATCCCAGTCCTTTCACAGAAGAAAGGGTTCTGCAAGAACTCCCTAAAACTGAAGGTGGACAAAGCAATGGGTCCTGATGGAATTCACCCCAGAATTCTAAAAGAATTAAGGGAGGAACTAGTGAAACCACTGGCTACTCTTTTTAATAAATCATGGGAGGATGGTGTGGTACCCGAGGACTGGAGGAAGGTGGATGTGATTCCCCTTCACAAAAGTGGGACCAAGACAGACACAGGAAACTACAGACCTGTCAGTCTGACCTCTGTGGTAGGGAAAGTGATGGAGTCACTGCTGAAGGAAAGAATAGTTGAGTACCTAGAGGCCAGTGGAGCACAGGACCCAAGGCAGCATGGATTCACAGCGGAAGGTCATGTCAGATGAATCTAATAGATTTCTTTGACTGGGTGACCAAAGTAGTAGACCAGGGAGGGGCTGTGGACATGGCCTACCTAGACTTTAGCAAGGCATTTGACACAGTCCCACACAAAAGATTAATAGTCAAATTAACCAGCCTGGGAGTGGGTCCCAGGGTGGTAGCCTGGGTAAAACATTGGCTGCACAACAGGACACAGAAGGTAATTGTAAATGGAGTCCACTCTGAAGAAAGAGAGGTTACTAGTGGGGTACCACAGGGTTCAGTATTGGGTCCAGTCCTTTTTAATGTCTTCATCAGTGACATTGCAGAGGGACTGGAAGGAAAAGTATGCCTTTTTGCAGATGACACAAAGATCTGCAACAGGGTTGATACACAAGGAGGCGTGGAAAGGATGAAAAGGGACTTGGCAAGGTTGGAGGAATGGTCAGAAGTATGGCAGCTAGGATTCAATGCAAAGAAGTGCAAAATAATGCACCTGGGAAACAAGAACCCAGGGGAAGAATACACAATGGGTGGGGAGGTAGTAACAACAACAGAAAAGGAAAGGGACCTGGGGGTGATCATATCAGATGACCTTAAGGTTAGCAAGCAATGTGAGAAGGCAGTAGGGAGGGCTGGGGGTATACTGGGATGTATAGGGAGAGGCATCAGCAGCAGAAAACAGGAAGTTGTTATCCCTCTGTACAGACAGTTGGTGAGACCCCATCTGGAGTACTGTGTCCAGTTCTGGAGACCCCATCTCCGCAAGGACATAGACAGGATAGAGGTAGTCCAGAGGAGGGCAACTAAAATGGTGCAGGGTCTGCAAGAGAAGCCGTATGAGGAGAGACTAAAGGAGCTTAATATGTATACCTTGAGGAAAGAAGGAGAGGGGGACATGATAGAAACTTTTAAGTACCTCAGTGGAATCAACAAAGTCCAAGAGGGTAGCATCTTTCAGAAAAAGAGACTTGCAAGAACAAGGGGACACAATTTAAAGATAGAAGGAGGGCAGTTCAGGGGCAATGTGAGAAAGTATTATTTCACAGAGAGGGTAGTGGATGCATGGAACAGCCTTCCTGAGTAGGTTGTGGGGTCTAAAACTGTGGGAGAATTCAAGAATGCATGGGACAGACATAAGGCAATTCTTATGGGGGGTAGGAAGAAATAGGCTGTTGGTTAACTAGGATCTACGGCCTATCCTGTAGGTAGGGAAATGGGCAGACTAGATGGGCCAAGCGGTCCTTATCTGCCGTCAAAGTCTATGTTTCTATGTTTATGCAGTGTGATTTCTGGCATGAGATACTTTTATGTAATTGTTTTTTATTGTGAAAACAATAACATATAAGTTAAAAACAAACAATAAAAGACGTTTTGGATGGTCTCTCTGCAGGGTCTCTCCCTTGCTGCAAACAGGGGATTGGATATGCTCCCTGGATATGAAGGAAGCGTACTGCTTACCTCCTTATCAAAACTAGGAAACCTCACAGAAAATATCCGAGGTTCCTGTTCCAGGGGGAGTATTTTTTTCAACTCTATTTATCCTCCTTACTTCACCAACCCCAGACTCTCTCCAGTGTGGTCGCTCAGTGCCGCCATATCCCACCCTGCCTGAATCCTCGAGCCTACCTTCTGGGGGGGGGCTCCCCCTCACTCAACAGACCACTCCAACTGCCAGCTCTGTGCCCCCCCCCCCGGTGTGGGACCACTAACTCCTCTGGTGTCCTTTCTTAAATTTAGACTGAGGGCCAGAGAGCGAGAAAGCACTGAAGGCAGGCCGGAAGACCCGGTGTTGGATGTGGAGGTGTAACTCTGGACCCACCATTGCCTACTAGGGGACTGGGCCTTTTTCTGTGTTTTCCTAAGTCCTAAGTCCTCGGGAACGTGGCGTGCAATGACCACCAGTGCAGCGTGGGCACATTCCTGCACCCACCTGCAGGATGTCTGCCGTGGCTCCCCATACCCCATTTCATGATCCCCGTGAGCCGTGAAAAGGATAGCATTCAGGAAATATAATGCATGTTAAGCATTTAGAGCATTTTGAGCATCAACTAGGTGATCTAAACCTATAGTAGATCAGTGTGTTCTTCAGGTGTGACCCAGTGTTACAAACTGGTTATATCCTGTGAGTAAATCTGAGGTGAACCTGTCTTGTTATATTAGCAAATAAGTTTTTTGTGCAGAAATGGATCAAACAACTCTTGGAGGTAAAGCAGGGACACAGTGTATTGAATGTGACATGTATTTGTTCTCCGAAATACCTATACTTGATTTACCATTTATCTGCCTGAAGTGCAAACAGAATGCAGAAATGAGTGTAGAACTCTCATTGTTTAGTACAAGATTGAAGGCTTTAGAAATCAGCCAACAGAAACTAATAACTAAGATGGTTAACGAAGAATGCAACGATAAAATATCTAGTGAGACTGAAATAACTATTATAAAAGAAGGTAATGAACAGGAATGTAATAACATGGAGTCAAACCATCTAATAGCTCAAACTACTACATCTCTGTCTACACCTTCTAATAAGTGTCAAAATAACAATGTATCTAAAAAAAGACCAAGGGAAATGGATATTCAGGACAATTTAGACAACGAATGGTATGAAGTTCAAATTAAAAGACCATTAAAAGAAAAGAAAGGCAGGAAAGCTGAATGTTTTACATTACCATTGTTAAATTGTTTTGATCCATTGAGTCTAATAACCGACGGGGACATTACACCATCTAATGATCTAATAATTCATAAATCAGTTAACATGACTAATGTGGAGTCTCCCTTAACACAGAAACTGTCGATGATACAAAAACCTATTAAAAGGGCCCCAAATAGTACCACTTTGCCAGATACCAAAATTATAGCTACCCCAGAGAGTCATTCTACTGAGACTGCTTCCCTCAGTATCTCTATAATAGATACAGAAACCATAGCTTCACTAGGAAAATCTCCTATTATAGGAAAGCCGAATGGAACTAAATCAGGAACAGGAGTTACCAGAAATCCAAATGAAATTAAATCAGGATCACGAGTTACCAGAACAGATATTTATATTGGGGGATTCAATAATAAGATTTACAGACAGATATACAACAAGAGGGAATAAAGAAAATGTTACTAGTTGTAGTTACAGCGGGGCATTAATAAAAGACATTACTAATTTGATTCCAGGAGTATTATAAAATGTGAGCGGACCCAAAACTGTAGTATTACATGTTGGGACAAATAACTTTGGGAAGCAGGAAGTACAAGAAATTATTATGGACATGGAAAATGCCATCAAATGCATTCAAGATCAAAATGCAGCTCCCATTATCTCTGAAATCCTACCAGTACCAAGGGCAAGTTACCATAGAACAAGAAATATTAAATCCTTTAACAACTGGTTATGTAGGTGGTGCCTGACAAATAACATTTCCAGTATAAAAACCTGGGAGAAATTTGAAAATAAAAATGAAGTATATGGATATGATGGACTACACTTAAATAGACAATGGTTCAAGATTACTGGGGTGTAATATCTACAATGCAATCAATATACCAAAAAACTAATAGGAAGGGGGAGCAGGGAACACCTATTAAAAAATAGTAAATTTGTTAAATCAAATTTGAATACAACCAAACGGGTAAACAAGAAAGAAAGTACGCGTACAAGGAAAGCAGGTTTAAACTTCCTGTTAATAAATGCAAGGAGTTTACATGGTGCAAAAATGGCTGAATTTCAATTTATTTTAAATAATGAAAAAATAGATATAGCGGCAATAACTGAAACATGGTGGAATGAAAACTCAGAATGGTGTAATAGCATACCAGGATATACAACACATTACAAAAACAGAAAAGACAAAAAAGGGGGAGGAGTGGCTTTATTTGTAAAAGAGGACATAAAATCAAAACAAATTATGGATTTAACGGACAGCACAATATGTGAATTTATATGGGTTGAAATATTGGGAGACAACTTACCAAAATTGCTTGTCGGTGTATGTTACAAGCCGCCTGATTCAAATTTAACAGTAAATCAAGAAATTATAAAAAGCATAAATGAAAAGTCTAATTACAATGAAACAATACTAATGGGGGAATTCAATTTTCCAGGGATAAACTGGAAAGATAATATAGGTAGCAACAATAGTGAGAATTTGTTTATGGATACATGTATAACAAATGGACTATATCAAGTAATACATAAACCCACTCGAAATAATAATATACTGGACTTAGTATTAACAGACATGCCTGACAAAATAACTGATATAATGGTTAAACCACCACTAATATACAGTGACCATATGATAATTACTTTTAGTAATTCTACATTTTTAAAACCAGTAGTAGGCAAAACAATTGTCAAAAACTATAACAAAGCAAACTTTGTTAAAATAAAACAAGATTTATCAAATTGGAAATGGGATAACAAATTCAACTCTTGTAATGCTCTATGGATTAAAATCAAAAATAAAATTTTAGGGTTAGAAAATATATACCAAATCGAACTGTGTATAATAAAAGAGATAAAATTCTATCATGGATAACCCCAGCTATTATAAAGTTAATTAAACAAAAACAGATTTTATAGAGCTATGAAAAGAAATGGAAGTGAATGTAATGTTTGGAAATATAAGACCTCATTAAAAAAATGTAAAACCAAAATTAAACTTGGAAAAAAAAGTTTGAAACAAAACTAGCTTATATTAAAGATGGTGGGAAAAGTTTCTATTCACATATAAATAATAAAAAACCCAACTCAAGAAATATAGGTCCACTAGTCATAGACAATAACAAAATAACGCTTCAGGACAGTACAGAAGAATTTAATAAATACTTTTGTTCACTTTTTAACACCAACCCAAAATTATCAAATCAATCAACAATTATTACAAAATCAAAGGACTTAATAAATGAGATAACTAAAGAAGAGATCATGGCTAATTTAAATAAATTAAATATAAATAAATCACCTGGACCAGATGGGTTACATTCAAGGCTATTGAAGGAAATCAAAGAGTGGCTCATAAACCCCTTATACAAACTCTTTAACATGTCATTAAATACTGAGGATGTTCCAAGTGATTGGAAGACAGCAATTGTGACACCTATTTTCATAAAGGGAAATCGATCACATATTCAAAATTACAGACCTATCAGTCTAACTAGTATAGTTGGTAAAATCTTTGAATCGATATTAAAAACCAGGATTGAAAGTGATTTACGAGATAGGGGATTAGAGGATAAATCACAGCATGGTTTTCAAAAAAATAGGTCCTGTTTAACAAGTAATATGGTATTTTATGAATATACAAGTGATAGTATGGAGAATAACAAAGCTTTGGATGTAATATTTCTTGATCTCTGTAAGGCATTTGATAAAGTGCCACATGGACTCCTAATAGAGAAAATGAGAAAGCTTGGAATTAAGAACCCAATTATAAAATGGGTGGAAGAGTGGTTAAATGATTGTACCCAATGTGTACGTATAAGAGGACACGTATCAGGAATGAAAGCAGTGACAAGCGGGGTTCCTCAGGGATCAGTTCTGGGACCAATCCTTTTTGATATATTTATATCAGATATGACATTCGATCTAAATAGCTTTGCTATAAAATTTGCTGATGATACCAAATTAACAGCTCAGGTTGATACCCTGACAATCAAAAACTTATCAATGATCTAAAATATGGGCTGATAAAAATCAAATGACCTTCAGTACTGATAAGTGTGTTGTTATGCATTTTGGGAAAAATAATTTGCATCATGAATACACATTAAAAGGTCAAGTGATAAGAACTGTAACACAGCAAAAAGATCTAGGTGTGACAATAGATTCTGATCTTACATTCCAAGCTCACTATAACAACATTATAAACAAGACTAATAGGCTAATAGGTTGCATAAAAAGAAGCTTTGCCTCTAGAGATAAAACAATGCATTATGCCACAGTATAGGGTCTATGTGAGGCCACACTTGGACTATTGTTCCCCTTCATGGAACCCATACCTTAGGAGGGATATAAATAGGATGGAGGGGGTCCAGCGGAGAGTAACTAAACTGGTGGATGACATATCCAGTATGAGTTATGACAAAAGACTGGAAGAGCTAAAGATATATTCCCTGGAGGAGAGAAGAAAGAGGGGACGCCCTTTTTATGCATAAAATACACAAGGATGGAGAGTTACTTACACAATTAAATATATCCTACAATAAACACAACTGTATTTAAGAAGCCATAAATATCAGTTATCCCTTACTTATCCTAAAACTAACAAAAATAGATTTTACTATACACAGAGAATAATTCCGTTGTGGAACTCACTACCTAGTTCTTTAGTTGAAAACGTTGATCATGTAATCTTTAAACACAAACTTGATTCATTATTGTTATGATAAACATGGAATATACCAGCTGGTTGGAGACATACTTATATGGGCCTCGGCTTTCTGTATGTCTATATTCAAACACCATGAAGTCTTGCTATATTATGACTAATGCAGTTGGCCATTGCACTTGAACTGCCCCGGAGAGGAAAGAGTTAACTCCAGGGAGTCTGGAGTTCTACAGCGCGAGAGCGCTTATGCCAAAGCTCTATCTGGGCAGTTTCAAATGAAACTGTCCGATTCTTTACTCCGCTTCACTGAACAGTCGCTCCGGAGATCAGCTCCTTCAGCTCGGTTCATTTCTCGGTTCCAACGAGTATTTTCGGTTCATTTGAACCGGCAAAAAGTATTTATTTTACCGCATTTCGGTTAAAAGCTCTATCTGGTAAACCGTAAGTACAAAAATTAAAGTCTGTGTGGAAATTCAATTATCGGTTCGGTTTTGAACCGATCGGTTTGCTGAAATTAACGTTTTAAAGTGTTGGTTGGGCTTTTAGAGTGCGGTTCCCAGTTCTTATCGGTTCTAAAAAAACCTTGCTTTAAATTAGGTTTTTTCAAATACCCGTGACATGGTTAGGAACCGATAAGGGTGTCTTGCCTGGCACTGCCATCAAAATGGCAAGTTTTTGGTTAGGCTGGCATTATGTCTGAGAAACCCAAAGGAAAAACCGGGCCCACTGGGTTTCAACACTGTGATGTCTGTGGGGAAGCCTTTGCCAAGGTTGACCCACACACCACTTGTGTTTATTGTCTGGGGGCTGACCACCTCCTGTCAGACTGCCAGGTGTGTAAAAATTTCCCTGCAGCCACCCTGGAAAAGAGATTGGGCCGGCTCAGGGAACGAGAGGCCAAAAAGTCCACTGACCCGGATGGCCAGCCCGGTCCAGCACCCACTGGACCAGAGGGAGTGCCCTCTGACCAGGGCGAGACTTCCTCGGCCAAAAGGAAGGCTGGTTCAGAGGAACCAGTCCCAGTAAAAAGACAAAGAAATCAGTAGGTTTGGAGTCCAAAATTGTCTCTCCAACTGCTGCAGAAATAGCTAAAGCCATACAGATTGTCCAGTCACTGTCTCAGGGTCCTGTCGAACCACCAACAGTTGGTAAAGGGTTGGTTCGTTCAGTTCCAGTGGTTCAGGAGTATGATGTTGAGGAATTTTATGAACCACAGGAGGGGAGGAGGAATTTGATCAATATATATGTGGCTGGGAGGGTCTGGACGTGCCATTGAACCGGACATTTCTCCAGACAGACCTTAGAATCTCCTCCTATTCTGTCTGAGTCCCTTCTCATTTTATGTTTTACAAAAGGTTGCAGAAACCTCCAGCTTCCTTTAGAGGAGGCTGTGGATGAGCAAGAGGAGCCTGATTACGTAGAAATGATGGATATACCAGAGTCTAGGAGGTTGTCTATTCCTTTGCATAAGTCATTTAGGAAGCAAACAACAAAGATTTTAAAAAATCCTCATTCTGTCCCTCCTGTAGATAAAAAAATGGACAGACGGTATACTTTGTCAGGCTCTGATACAGACTTCCTCACTGAGCAGTGTAGTCATGTAGGTGTGGTTCAAGCTGCAGCCTGTGACAAGGCTAATATTCCCCTGGCCTCACATCCTCCTGATAAGGATTCCAGAAGGATTGATGCCATGGCGAAAAAACAGTATATGGCAGCTTTTGGGACTCAGGCAGGCAAATTATATGGCTTATGTAGCTAGATATCAGAAATCTAGATGGGACACAGTATTGCAGTTAGCCAAGCAGGCACATGGTCAGCTGGCTAGTGAGTTGGAACAGGTGGCTGCTGATGGCATTGAAGCCTCTAAAGTTCAATTTCATACTGCTGTTGATGTTAATGATGTTTCCTCTAGGGTCATGGCCACTTCTGTAGCTTTCCGTGGTTGGCATGGCTCAGATGCACTATTCTGTCCCAAGATACCAGTCAAAGGCTATGGATTTTCCTGTAGTGGGTAATTCTCTGTTTGGGGAACAAACAGAAAACTATATGAAAAGATGGATGAATACAGAACTACCTACAAAAGTGCCCAGGCTAAGGAGAGGCATGCCACTCCACAGAGGCACGCTCCAGAGGTAGGGGCAGGCCTTTCCACAGGCCTTTTACCAATCTCAGGCCTCCTCTGCGTTTGCACAGAGGGGTTTCTTCAGAGGCAGAGGTGAGCAGGGGCACAAGTAAACCGTCCCCCTCCCCTCAGCCTAAGGCTACTGCCAAGCAGGCACCCTGATGGGGTGCCCAGGGCCGATTCTCCTGTACCAGTGGGGGGCAGGTTGGTTTATTTCAGCCAGAACTGGGTGTCCCTAACTTCAGACAGATGGGTTCTGGAGGTAATAAGCCAGGGTCTGGTTCTCAGCTTCAAACAGTTTCCAAAGATGAGAGCCAGACATTTTCCACCTGCAAATCCTACAGAAGCCCTTGCTTTGGAAGCAGAGGTTTTTCTTCTTCTGACTGCAAAGCAGTAGAAAGGGTCCCTCCTTGCCATCAGGGCAAGGGCTGTACTCAAGATACTTTCTTACCCCAAAAAGACAGGAGAATGGCGGCCCATCCTAGATTTAAGGTACCTGAACAAGCATCTTTTGAAACCAAAGTTCAAAATGTTAACTCTGGCAATGATTTTGCCTTCCCTGAGGCCAGGGGACTGGCTGGCTTCCCTGGACCTCAAGGATGCCTGTTTTCATGTTCTGATCAGGCCTTCTCACCGAAAGTACCTCAGGTTCGAACTGCCCTCAGGCCACTACCAGTTCAGGGCAATGCCCTTCGGCCTTACCTCTGCGCCAAGGGTATTCACAAAATGTCTAGCTGTGGTAGTGGCTCATTTAAGAAGGCAAGGATTGCTGTGTTTCCCTACCTGGACGACTGGCTCATAGTGGGTCAGTCCCCAGATCAGGTAAAATCCCACTTGCAAGTCACCCAGCAGCTTCTCACTTCCTTGGGATTCCTGCTGAATTTACCAAAGTCAGTTCTGGAACCAGTTCAGGTACTAACTTTCATAGGTGCAGAACTGAACACAAAGTTAGCCAGGGCATTTCTTCCCTCGGAAAGGGTAGACAGGCTCATTGCCCTGGCATCCTCCTTTACCCTGCGGGTTTCTCGACCAGCAAGGCATTTTCTGCAACTCCTAGGGCACATGGCTGCTTCCACAGCGGTAGTGCAAGGAGCAAGATTCCAGATGAGGGACATTCAGTTCCATTTGAGGCCTATTGGTCTCAAAGGAGGGACCCCTTTCCAAATTGGTTCCAGTGACCCAAACTCTGATCCTGGCTCTACACTGGTGGCAGGATCAAGCAATCTAAAACAAGGGTTCCTTTCATTCCGTCTCCACTCCCTCACCCTCACCACGGATGCCTCCTTGTTAGGGTGGGGAGCTCACTTGGGCGACCTGTCCACTCAGGGAGTGTGGTCTCCTCAGGAATCTCTGCTCCACATCAACCTTTTGGAACTCAGAGCTGTCTTTCTAGCTCTTCAGGCGTTTTCAGCTTCTGTCCAGAACAAAGTAGTTCAAGTCAGGACAGACAACACCACAACAATGTGGTACATCAACAAGCAAGGGGCACTCGGTCATCAGCCTTGTGCACAAAGCAATGAAGTTGTGGTCTCTGGCTTACCCTGAACACCTCCCTGATAGCAGTTCACCTTCCAGGAAGGACAATGTCCGGGGATGCCCTCAGCAGGATTTCTCAGGGCCATCACGAATGGGCTCTGAATCCTCAGGTGCTGGGGTCGGTCTTTGCCAGATGGGGTACCCTCAGATAGATCTTTCGCAGCCCCAGACAACCACCAACTTCCTCTGTTTTGTTGCAGGCCTCCAGTGCTGGACTCAGTCCCCCTGGACGCCTTTCAGTTGGATTGGAAAGGGAAGTTCCTGTATGCCTTTCCCCTTTCCTCTTCTTTTCAGGGTACTAGTAAAAATCAGATCTCAGCCCTGCAAAGTGATTCTGATTGCCCCAGATTGGGCCAGACAGCCCTGGTACCCACTGCTTCTGTCCTTGACAGTCCACCCTGCCCTGAGCTTGTCCAGAGTCCACGACTTGCTGGCCTGTGCACAGGGGAGAGTGTGGTATCCGGACCTCAAATCCCTCCATCTCAAGGCATGGCTCTTGAGGAGTTAGAATTTGCTGACTTACACCTTTCTCAAGGTGTTCTGGATATTTTAAAGGCTTCAAGGAAACCTTCCACTAAGGCCACTTACAATTCTAAGTGGAAAAGGTTTTCCATCTGGTGCTCTGAGAAGCAGATTATCCCAGAATCTGCTGATCTGCCCATTTTACTGGACTATTTGGTCCATTTAAATTCCTTAGGCCTTAGGCCAGCTACCTTAAAGGTTCATCTGGCAGCTGTCTCTGTTTTTGTGTCAGCAGGAAGCCTGCTTCCTTTCTTCTCACCCTGTGTTTTCAAGTTTTTAAGGGTTACTCACACTAACCCTCCTTTTCGAGAACCAGCTCCCCTGGGACCTGAATGTTTGCATTGCTCAGTTAATGCAACCTCCCTTTGAGCCTCTGTTCTCAGCAGAGCTCAAGTTTCTAACTTGAAAACTGTTTTCCTAGTGGCTATCACTTCTGCCAGACATAAGTGAACTACAGGCCCTGTCAGTGGAAGAAGATTTTATCTCTTTCCACAGAGATAAGGTAGTCCTCAGGACTAACAGAAAGTTTTGCTCTAAAGTGGTTTCAGATTTCCACCTGAACCAATCCATATCTCTTCCAGTATTTTTCACTGAGCATTCTTCCTCAGGTGAGAGGAGACTGCACAGCTTGACGCCAAAAGAGCTTTAAGCTACTATTTGGAACGCACCAAGGGTCACAGGTTGAATCCCTCCAACTCTTCCTTACCTATGGCGAGGTTGGCAAGGAAACCTGCCACTAAGAGGACAATTGCAAGGTGGATTGTCTCTTGTATCCAATTTTGTTATCAAAGACTAGGTAGAGAACCCCTCAGGACTGAGGGCTCACTCCAATAGGTACAGCTGCATCTCTAGCGGCTGCTAGAGATATTCCCATTCTGGAAATCTGTCAAGCTGCTACTTGGAAAACAGTTCACACTTTTACCAAGCATTATTCCCTGGATATTCGGTCCAGGAGAGATGCTCGTTTAGCACAGCTGTGCTTCAGAGACTATTTCCTAAGTAGGATCTGACCTTCCTCCATGGAGGTACTGCTGTGTAATCTGCATTAGTCATAATATAGCAAGACTTCATGGTGTTTGAAGAAAAAATTATTCACCTTAGTAATTGCTTTTCTTCTCATGGAGTCTTGCTATATTATGACCACCCTCCCTCCTGCCCCTCTCAGAACTTCTACTTGGGTAGGGGTCAAATTAGTGCAAGCACTGTGTCATGCCATTGTAGTTTTTTTCCTTACCTTCTTTTATTTAGGTTAGGAACTAGGTTATTTTATTTAGGTATATATTGGCCCCTTCCTGACTTGAGTCTTTGGGGAAGGGGGTCCTAATGGTGCTTTGTCAGGGGTAACTAATAATACTATTATTCATTGTTATTATTGTTATTGTTGTTTATATTGTTGTTATTTTACTAGTAGGTAGCCATTTGGCTAGTGTAGAGATTTCCACACAGACTTGTTGCTTAGTATTAGCTTCGTAAAGATCTGACAGTTTCATTTGAAACTGCCCAGATAGAGCTTTGGCATAAGCGCTCTTGCGCTGTAGAACTCCAGACTCCCTGGAGTTAACTCTTTCCTCTCCGGGGCAGTTCAAGTGCAGTGGCTAACTGCATTAGTCATAATATAGCAAGACTCCATGAGAAGAAAAGCAATTACTAAGGTGAGTAATTTTTTCTTTCCTAGTATAAATCCTAGTATAAGGAAACACAGAAGGAGTAGGACAGAGAACTATATCAGGAGAGGGGAAGAGGCACTGTGGGTCACCCTGGAGACAGGAAATGGCACCACAATCCACACAGGGGTTATTTACAGACCCCCATCTCGGGGAGGCATTGGACAAGGAAATGATAAAAGGAATCCTTAGATTGGCAGAAAAAGGGGAGATATTGTTGATGGGGGACCTGAATATGGCACATGTTAACTGGAGCACCTTTACTGCAGCTACATCCAAGAGCAGGGTCATTCTTGATGCCCTACAGGGGGCATGTCTCAGACAGTTAGTGTTGGAAGGGAGCAATCTTAGACCTGGTACTCTCAAACGGGGATGGAGAGAGGATCTCAGATTTAGAAGTGGGTAGCCATCTGGGAACAAGCGACCACCAAACAGTGTGGTTCGCAATGAGCTGTAGAGTCAAGCCATACAAAAGCAAGGATGTTGGACTTTAGGAGGGATGAGTTTGGCAAAATGGGAGCGTGCCTCAGAAAAGCAGTAGCAAACATGCAAGAAGGAGGGATGGAAGAACAATGGGGGAAAATCAAAACTGCCATCACAGAGGCAACAAGCCTTTGTGTAAAGCAAATCAACAAACCAAAATGAAGGAAAAGGCTACTATGGTTCTCAAAAGAGGTGGCAGGGAAGGTTAAGGAGAAAAGGATAGCATTCAGGAAATATAAGGAAACACAGAAGGAGCAGGACAGAGAACTATATCAGTTAAAGGAGAAGGAGGCAGGGAAGGCAGTCAGAATAGCAAAGGCCCAAACTGAGGAAAAGATAGCTAACTCTGTTAAGAAGGGGGATGAAACCTTTGTTTTTTTTTAAACTTTCTTTAGAAGCGTTCTAATCATTAACATATGACAATGTATAAGAGAGTACAAACGCAAATACAGATGTAAATGCCACTTATTACGATCAGTTGCTTTAAAACTCATTTTGACAGAATCTATACACTCACACCTCTTATTACGTTTGGTTACTTTTTAAAAAAAATCAGGACAAATAACAATTTTTTGAATAAACTGATTAAGGTATTTCATACCTAACAACAACAGTATAGATGTTGCAACAATAGTTACACTGGTCTAACAACATAAAATGAATTCTACATATTCCCTTAAATCATTTATTAAGTATAAATATATGTTCAGTGGGGATAATTAATCCTTTTTATATTGTGATGAGAAGTGTACAAAGTAAATAAAGAAGGGAATGATTAGGGGATTGGTTTATTGACATGCTTTGTTCACTCTCCATCATCCTGTGGGCCCAGGGGGGTTATACATTCCTAGGATTCCCATTTCCCCATGCTAACCATTTATGGGATGAAGTCAGGTCTCTGGGTGCTTATATATAGCACCCATCCTCTCCACATTATTTCACATTGTGATTGTCTTTTATTAATGGTGGCTGTTAATGTCTCCATTCTATATATTGAAATACTAATTTTATGCCATTGGTAGAGATTTATACTTTGTTTTGTAAGCCAGCTTTTAGTTATTGCTTTCTGTGCGGCTAAGAGTAGAATCTTAGCTAATTTACTCGTGAGAGGGCCTCGGTATTCCTTTGGAATATCTAGGAAAAAGTACAGTGTGGAATTATGGAATAAAGGGCCTGTTGTAATGCCAGAAAAGGTGAAGAGAGAACTGGGCAGCCCCACATTATGTGTGTTAGCGCCGCCGGTGAATGACCACACTCTTGCCAACAGGCCGAGGAGCCCCCTCCCTGGAATTTCACCTGAATCGCTGGGGTTCTGAAAAATCTATTAAACAATTTCCAGGAGAACTCCTTCCAGCTTACCACTGACACCCCCCACTGTATCCTCCCCAATGCTCCCATCCATCACTCATCTGGGATGTCCATCTCCAGATCTTTCATCCAAGCACTTTTAATTGATTGGGGTGAGTCCCCTTTCCATGCAAGGAGGGCCTTGTAAAGATATGATATTATATAATTAGAGGGGGCTCTTCCCTCTGTCACCGACTTCAATAGGTCAGCAATATGGGGGGGTAGAATCCTGTATAGGGGGCAGAGAGAGGGATTTAATACAGTCTCTGGTTTGAAAATATCTAAACCTGCCTTTCCAGGCTATTCCATATCTGCTCACCAAATCTGTGAAGGCACAGACTCCGCTATTCTCCACGAAGTGCCAGATCAAATGTAGGCCCCTCTCCTCCCATCTTTTGAAGCCTACATCTAATGTTGTTGGCAAGAAGGAGTCCAGATATGGGACTGAGGTCAGAAGAGGGCTCTATTCCTTGGAGCTTCTATCATCAAGGATGTTATACCAGGCCTGCACGGTGGAACTTGTATATGGGTTCCTTCCTCATTGTAAGAGATAGGTTTCCTTTTTTATTAATAGGATTTTGTGTAGATTAGAGAGGCTCTCTTCCCCTATCTCCAGTGTTTTCCACTATGTCAGATAATTTTCATCTAGCTAGTAGAATGCTGTTCTTAACTGTGCCACCTGATGATATAATCTCAAGTTAGGATGTGAAAGCCCCCCTCCTGCTTAGGCATCTGGAGAACTGATAGTCTTACCCTTGGGATAAAACCTTTGTAACTACATTAGGGAGCGAAGGAAGACCAAGGGAGGGATACTGAGGCTTAATAAAGGGGAAGGAATGGGGGCAGAGGGTGACAGTGAAAAAGCAGGGATACTGAACGAATACCTCTGCTCAGTATTCACAAAAGAAAAGGAGGGGGAGGTACCGAAAACAAACAATAGAAACACTTTGGATAGGGGGGTTGATACCAGTCCATTCACTGAAGAAAGGGTTCTGAAAGAACTCTTAAAACTGAAGGTGGACAAAGCAATGGGACCTGATGGGATTCACCCCAGAATTCTAAAAGCACTAAGCGGAGAACTAGTGACACCACGGACTACCATCTTTAACAGATCATGGGAGGATGGGGTGGCACCTGAGGACTGGAGGAGGGTGGATGTGATTCCATTTCACAAAAGTGGGAGCAAGGCAGAGACAGGAAACTACAAACCTGTTAGTTTGACCTCACTGGTAGGTAAAATGATGGACTCACTTCTGAAGGAAAGAATTATTGAGTAACTAGAGGTCAGCGGGGCAGAGGACCCAAGGCAGCATGGATTCACAGCGGGAAGGTCATGTCAGACGAATCTAATCGATTTCTTTGACTGGGTGACCAAAGTAGTAGACCAGGGAGGGGCTGTGGACATGGCCTACCTAGACTTTAGCAAGGCATTTGACACAGTCCCACACAAAAGATTAATAAACAAATTAGCCAGCCTTGGAGTGGGTCCCAAGGTGGTAGCCTGGGTAAAAAATTGGCTGGACCACAGGATGCAGAGGGTAATAGTAAACTGAGTCCACTATAAAGAAAGTGAGGTTACTAGTGGGGTACCGCAGGGTTCAGTACTGGGACTGGTCTTCTTTAATGTCTTTATAAATGACATTGCAGAGGGACTGGAAGGAAAAGTATATTTCTTTGCAGATGACACAAAGACCTGTAACATAGTTGATACACAAGGTGGGGTGGAAAGGATGAGAAGGGACTTGGCAAGGATGGAGGAATGGTCAGATGTATGGCAGCTTAGATTCAACGCAAAGAAGTGCAAAGTAATGCACCTGGGAAACAAAAGGCCAGGGGAAGAGTACACAATGGGGGGTGAGATACTAACAACAAAAATGGAAAGGGACCTGGGGTTAGTCATATCAGATGACCTAAAGATGGGCAAGCAATGTGAGAAGGCAGTAAGGAGGGCTGGGGGATACTGGGATGCATAGGGAGAGGCAGCACCAGTAGAAAATGGGCTTTGTTGATTCCCTTGAGGTACTTGAAAGTTTCCATCATGTCCCCCCTCTCCCTCCTTTCCTTAAGGGTATACATATTAAGCTCCTTTAGTCTGTCTTCGTATGGCTTCTGGTGCAGACCCTGCACCATTTTAGTTGCCCTCCTCTGGACAGCCTCCATCCTGTCTATGTCCTTGAGGAGATGGGGTCTCCAGAATGGCATGCAGTACTCCAGACGGGGGTCTCACCAACTGTCTGTACAGAGGAAAAACAACTTCCTAAGAGGGTAGCATCTTTCAGAAAAAGAGATGTGCAAGAACAAGGGAGCATAATTTGAAGATGGGGGGGGGGGGACAGCTCAGATGTAATGTGAGGAAGTATTTTTTTTCATGGACAGGGTTGTGGATGCATGGAACAACCTTCTTGAGGAGGTCTTGGAGTCAAAAATCATGGGTGGAATTCAAGAATGCATGGGACAGACATAAGGCAATTTGGGTGGTAGGAGGAAGTAGGCTATTGGTTAATTAATCTGCAGCTTATCCAATAGGTGGGGAAATGGGCAGACTGGGTAGGCCAAGCGGTCCTTATCTGCCATCAAATTCTATGTTTCTATGTAAGAGCTGCCGGAGCTGCACAGGTCTCTCAAACCCTCCCCAGGAAAAGAGAGCTGACATTTGGCAGTTCAGTCCCAGTCCTCGCCTCCCCCCCCATGACCCCCAGCGTCCCAAGCTTGTTCCCGAACCTGGGTCGCCGACGTGGCACGAGGTGAGTCATCCAGTGCCTCAACCCTCAGCACCACTGGGCCGGCTGTTCCAGGGGGAGTATTACTGCTTATCTTCTGTGCCACAAGTCTTTACCAAATGCTTGGCAGTGGTTGCAGCAGCCCTTCGCAGGGAAGGCCTGTATGTCTTCCCTTACCTGGATGACTGGCTATTAAAAGCCCACTCCAGGGACCAACTGCTACAGACCTTAGCTTGAACCAGACAGATATTCGATGCTCTGGTGGTGGCAGTCACCATCCCAAAGTCTGTACTGACACCCTGCCAATGCCTGCAGTACATAGAGGCAGTACTAGATACAGGCCATGGTTCTGTTTCTGCCACTGGATGGACCCTGAAAGTCCAGTGGGACCATCTCACAGATGATCTAGAACAAATGGTTCTAGTTATGTCTCCCTTGTGCAAAGCATTGCAGGTGGTGGATGGAATGCAGCAACCTGCTCAAGGGTGTCCCATTCCTGATTCCTATCCTACATCAGATCCTCACTATAGATACCTCAGGATCTGGGTGGGGATACCACCTGGGGCCTCTTCAGACACAAGATACATTGAACCAGGAGGAGCACGCTCTCTATATCAGTGTCCTGGAAATTAGAGCAGTCCTGTCATAGGTGCCGGCTCGGGGGGGGGGGGCACTAGGGCCATGGCCCTACCACTTTCATAAGTGGCCCTATCACTTTTTACAATCATGTTAATGTATTTACTAGGGGAGAACTTACCCCTTACTTCCTTGGCCCTACTACTTTTCAAACCGTTCCGGCACCAATGAGTCCTGTACAGACTTCAGGACCACTTGTCTCCCAGTCCTGTGTTAATACAGAAGGACAACATCAGTGTGATGCATTACTTCAGCAAACAAGGGGGGACTCATTCTTACCTGCTGTGCAGGGAAGTAATGAGAGTTTGGTATGGGGCTTTGGAACACGGTCTACAACTATCAGCATCACATGTTCTAGGCATCCAAAACATCTTGGTCAAGGTCTCGATTTTTCTGCGGCACTTTAAGTTCTGTGGCAGGATTACCATTTTCAGCAGAACTTCTGCAGGCGTAGTTTGTAATTTCTGCAGAAGTTCTGTGGCACTAATGAACGACTATGTCACAGCATCCTGACAGCACGCCCATGGCAATGGCTATGGCAACCAGGATGAGAGAACAAACAGTACCACTAGTTCAAACAATAAACCCCAGACATTTAGAAGTAATTTTTTTTTTTAAAAAACTACAAAAATAATCTATTACTTGAGATCCTATGCTATTCCATAAATGAAATACACAGAGGGGACGTTATGTGATAAATGATTTATCTATACTTATGCTCTTTAAGCCAT
The DNA here is from genome assembly GCA_016271365.2 of Neoceratodus forsteri. NCBI lineage: Eukaryota > Metazoa > Chordata > Ceratodontiformes > Ceratodontidae > Neoceratodus > Neoceratodus forsteri. The sequence continues at coordinate 180,045,037 of CM057456.1, forward strand.
TCATGAGGTCTCCATTGTGTATCGCTAATATATTTGTATGCAATCTGTAACGTAGTTTTTTTGAAATAAATTTCCTTTTTTGTGATCATGAAATTGTAGCCTCATTCATACAGGTTCTTTTGGAAATGGAATAAACAGAATAGTGGAGATATTTCAAGACCTACTGTTCATGCCAAAGCACTTCTCCTGACACACTACGTCACTCCATCAGGCCATGATAAGCACATGAACCCCTTGTGAGGGAAGGCTTCCCAGGCCACCACTAGGTGTCACGTGTGTGACAGAACACGTGGCATAACTTCCCAAGCCAATAGTGGTGGTGTGTGATAGCACTGGCGCTCATCCTCGTGCTGCCCAGCCAACTCCCTGAGGTAATTTCAGAACTTGAGCTAGCCTCGGTGCGAACTCTTTTTACCAAGGGATAGATCTCTGGCGGTGTTATATAAATGACATGTTAGTTTGGAAGGGCAGCAGAAGCGAGCTGGATGAGTTTGTGGGGTTAGAGAGCATGAACCAGAACCTTAGATTCGCAACTCACACCATCATAAGGGACGTGAATTTCCTTGATCTTAGCATAAGCAAAAAAGAGGACAGTACAATTAAGACTACTTTGTAACACAAAGTGACTGACAGGAACACCCTCTTACATGCCTCTAGCTGCACATGGTGAAAAATATATTGAAGTCCCAGTATCTGAAAGTAAAAAGAAACTAGTGAGGAGAGGGACTACCAGGAACAAAGAGCAAGAATGAGAAGTAGATCCCAGCAAAGGGGTTACACACCAGAGACTCTAGATCTAGCCAAGGTACAGGTAATGCCATGGATCAAGAGAGCCTTCTAATGACTCAGACAGATAGGGGCTTAGAAGTGCAACCAGTGAGTTTAATCACATCATATGGTAGGCAATCTGCCACCAAAAGAAATATGATGACAAGAAGCTGGGGGAGCATGTGGTCTGACACAATATTACATAACACTTGTTCTAATCCCTGTAGGATGATATTCAAGTGAGCCCCAAACTTGGTCGACAGACTTACACATAACATAGCCTGCAAGCAACCCGCCCCAGGTGGTACACACTATACGTGGCTTCCACGACTACGTAATGATCATTTTTCATGTGGCAGATGTAAATATTGTCCTGTAATATTGAAAACTAGTCATTTTACTTCAGTCAGTGCAAAAAAAAATTTGAAATTAGACACTGTATTAATTGTGACTCCTGTAACAGTCTGTTTTTCTGTAAATGATGATTTTTTTGTAGATCAATAAATGATGTAAATGCATCTACTGCTACTGCCATGTAATTGTCTATGTTCTGCACTTTCTGGGTCGCCCCTGAAAAATGGACTGTAATGTCTCAGCGGGCTCACCTGGTTACCAAAATTCAAATAAATAAATAAATAAATAAAACAAATGTTTAGCCAGTTGGCTATGTGGAGCGTTATATGTAGGAAAGACTAATCACACATTCAGGATACGGGTGGGTGAACACATAGGGCTATCCAGAGAAAGAATGAGACTAATGCATTATCCTTAGACATTAATTCCCTGTCAGACCCCGACAATCATAAATTAAAATTTTGTGGAGTACAAAAAGTGAAACTGGGGAAAAGAGGTGGGGCTATTGATACTCTCACCCTAAAAGGGAAGCAATGTGGATCATACAGTTGGTGGGCTAGTATTTCTCAGGGCTAAACGAAAAGATTGAATTAATGCTATTGATTAGGTAATCATGAACAGGACAGGACATTAGTAAATATCCACGTTAGTAGTAGTGGTCCTCTTTTTTTTTTTTCTTTTTCTGCAGATTCCCTCCATCCTGAATGGTACAAGCCTTTTTGGCTAGCATGTCAGTATCTAACTAGTCATCACTTGGTGTGGAGCAGCTGAATGCTACTACTCAGGGATGGACACTGAGGATATATTTTTTTAAATAGCTGCTTTTCTCTGTGTATATTTTGTATATATTAACTAGCTCCTCTAGCTTTCAAGGCATGTATTAGATGCTAGGTTTGTACCTACTCTATAATGGCCTACTCTATAATGGAGTATGAAGTGGTTTCTAAAAAAAAAAGTATACTGCACCTTTAAGGCACTAGTTTAAATAGGTACTGCTATCAACTGTTTGGTACCCTTGGCAAAGTGTTACACGAAACCGGTCAGGTCCTATCTCGGCGGTTTTTCAGCTAACCACCATCTGTGCAGGTACAACTGCCTTTTTATACACTGTGATATTTATGCAGTGTGACTTTTTTTTTATATTTGAATGAAAGATTGTGTGGCTAATTCCTGAAGCTCGGTGCAGCTCTTCTTTGATGTTTAAGTTTCTCGTTTCTGACTGGGCACAAGCTGATTATGTGGAGTGGCTTTATCTGTTTCTTGTTTTCAGAATGTGTCCACTGCTGACAACTGTGCTGCTGCCTCATGGGTCAACTTTAACTTTTTTTTGCACTAGCCAGCCGGACAAGTTGATTAAAAATTGCACTAACCCGCAGATGGTTACACTAGCCCACAATAATAATGGTAAATTTTGATTGGTTATACAGAAAAAATATATGAGCCAAGAAATACTCTGATTATTGTGTATTTATCCTGCTGCCACATTGCTTCCTGTCCCAGCCAAAAAAAAAAAAAAGACAGCAATCCAGTCACACCCAGTGCGTACCCCCACTGTTTTTTACCGTGTGCCCCTTGCTTCCTCTTTCTTCATCCCTCTCCCCACCAAACCAGAGGATACCATAATAGCAAATCTTCAGTCCAGCAGACCTAGCTCTGCACACACAATAGCCAGCATCATCATGCCCCTCACCACGGTCTCATCCTGACCTGCAGGGCAATGTACAGAGTCAGGCAGAGAAAGACACTCTCATCCCCCACCCTGTGATTAACCAGACCCGCACTTCTGGAAGTTTTTTTACACTGCAAAGTGAGCCAGGGCAGTTCTAGGAATTCTTTGGGGAGAATTAAACAAACACAGGCGGTTTGGGATATAGGTAACTTTGAGGTGTCTGTTTATATATACAAGGCACAAACGTATTGATTTTAACATGATCTGCCGTAACAACAACAACAACAAATTTTTCATAACAGTGTCCTTTCATCAGCCAAAGGGGAAGCAATATACAGGCATGATGCTGTACTACAGTATAACCCCAGTTATCCGAATGTCAATGGAGACATCAAAAATATTCCGATAATCGGGTGTTTGGATAATCGAATTCAACACAAAATAAAACCATTTGCGGTTTGCAATACAAAATGTTTAATGTTGCTAAAATGTTAAAACGGGTTTTAAATAGCTTCATTAATATAAGTGCACACTATGCAGTACAGTACTAGGTAGGTCATCCAAAAAAAAACATAACTAAACGACACTGAAAATATTGTGTAATGGCACTCTGTTTTCTGGTTTTGTTTAACTGCTCCACAGCCTGCAATCTAAGTTTGTGTAGCATTAGAGTGTGCATATAGTCAGTGGATGATTGGGTTTCTAGCCACATAATACACTTGTTGAATGCCTCAATTGCCTCACTCGCTGTTGGTACCTGCATGTTCTGCCCCCCCGTATCGTCCTCCTCTTCATCCACTGTCGCTGTTCGGATGTTACAAACGGTGGCGTTGCCTGTGTTAAACTTTCTTGCGATGGCAGCAATCTTCTTACCTCTTTCAAGACATTGAAGGACACGTAACTTTTGTTCGATTGGGAGAACACATCTCTTGCGCTTAGCTGCCATGACTGAGACTGCAGTAGTGAGCTGCTGACTGCAGCAAGTAATATTCTTTTATGTGCAGGCTAATTATTTAATTGAAATCAGGTAGGTAGTTAAGCAGAGGCTATTAAGGTTGTTTGGCACATTTAAGCACAGAGGTAAGAACGTTAAGAGTGCTAAGAAATAAAGGACCATTAATGCCTGTACAATAAATGTGCTTTTACACGGTGGACAGGACACAGTTTTGGATAATCCAGAGAGTCGGATAAAAGAGTTTCGGATAAACGGGTTTATACTGTACCTCTCTTTCTATATAGGATGATCTGTGCACACCAGGAATACCTATTTTAACCTTTCAAATTATATATTTTACTAAGGTTTTGCTTTGTACCATACACGCTCCAAAGCGTTGTTTTCAGGATGAAATGACATGCCGGGTGGTATAAGGATGGGATTGCATGGATGGCATTGACTGACGTGATCCATTAAGAGGAGCTATGGACCCCTACACCAGTCAGTAATGGCAGCTGTGGGTCTATGGATGGCCACTTCAGAGTCTAGTCTGCAGTGGTGTCCAGGGAAAGTATACAGTTGACAGACCACCTGGCTGGGCAGACCATGTATACATCATAGCATTGTGTCACTGCAGTGTTGGATACAGACACTCAAAAGGTTGGGAAATGAGGCACACTGGTCTTAATATTGTGGTACAAATCAAAGACAAGTTCAGCAGACTGGAAGCTAGTGACTTAACCACTCTATCCATGATCACAACATGCATGCTAGTTAAATGTCCCAACAACTGAGTGATAATGACTCACATTAAGTCTTTTGTTGGTTCCCCCCTTGAACTGCCAGATAATTGCAGCTCTTAATGAACTGTTAATCACACCAGGCCACCTGGAACACTGAGGGAGATTAGCAAAAGGACTACAGCCTGCTAAAGTAGGGACTTTTTCAACTTCATTAACAGCCATGAAAAACCTGCACTAGTCAAGACGGACAAGTAGAGGGTTAGCTGCACTAGCCCTGATCAATTTGCACTAGGTTCAGGGCTAGTAAAACAATGGTAAGATCGAACCCTGTGCTGCCTCTTCGAGTACTGTTCATACATTCACTAAAGACTACAGTCTTGAAATCATCTGTCGCAGACATGTTGGCTTTGGCCTCAGTGTTCTGCAAGACCTCCTTACTCAGGATCATTAGGTCCTGCCATCCTCCGTCAGCGCTTGGTACTGCTTGGAAATTGTTCCATGAAGTGGTTCAGTGGAGGGAGATATCATCGAAGAAGATACAGTCTTACCTTACTGAAACAAACAAAATGGGAGCCATAACTCATATTCGTTATAGAGCTTTGTTTGTTAAATTGAGAGAGCAATATTTGCTGAGGGAACAAACAACGCGTCACTCAAAAATCGTGTACAAAGAATTGAAAGACATTTATTACATACAATACTGTATAAAAACATTATTAAGCAGATGAAACACCTATATAACTTTTAGCTAAAAACTTGTTTTATTTAATAGTAAAAGTTTAAAATGATGGGCCGCATTCAGCAGTACCTAGCGTGTCACTAGCACAATGCGGTTTCTGGACAGTCTTAAAGCACACACACTTATTATTTTTCTACGCTACGGTACAGTACTTAAAATCATTAATCAGCAAAATATTTAGAGATTTAATTAAATGTTATTCAGCAGCAGTGGTTGTGAATCATTCAATTACATTGCACATTCGTCTGCATGACACAGCTTCTTCCGTGCAATATTGACTGACAAGAACTGATTAATTAAAGCCCTAACAGATAATTACTGTAGATTTAATTTAAAGTAATTCAGCAGCAGTGTTACAGTGTTTGTGAGTCAATCAATTACATTGCACATTGCGCTTTAGTTCAGGCGGGCGGACGTGAAGCATGCATTATTTAGCAGCAGTAGCTAGTGGTTGCCGAAATGAGTTAAAAGAGTAAAAATTGCTGAATTGTTGGGAGCCATAAACTCCAGTTGTTATAACCGAGTTTTCATTATAATGGGGTACATTATAGCGAGGGAGGACTGTACAGTAGTTACATACCATAGGAGTAGATCTTCGAAATAATCTCTTCCGTTGAGACACAGCTCTCCCTCCAGCCTTTCCCCCTTGTCAGATGATTGGTGACTATACTGCCTGCTATCATAAGTTGTTTTCTTCTCTGATGCTCTTATAGCATCCATACTTATATTTCCATATCCTCTCCTGTGTGCTTGGTTTGGTCCTGGTTGCTTTGATCCTACCAGTCCGATGATCCTCTGAGCTTGTTTCTGGCAGGGAATGGAAGATTATATAGGCACCTATGATGTGGGAAGGTCTCAGCCTACAAAAAATTTCTGAGTGGTCCAGATGCGGACAGCTTACGGTTCCATGATGTAAGGAAAGGAAAGAGGAAATTGTTTAACCAGAAAATGCACACTAAGCCAGAGCTTGTTTCCAGGTGTGACCTGGGAGCACAAGGAGGTTAAGTGACTTACAGGTGGGGAGCTGATGGGATTCAAACCCAGGTGTCCAGGTTTGCAGCTCAGCGCCCTTAACCACTACGCTATACTGCCTCCTGATATGGATAAATGGAGGCAAGTCTATCAGAGATCTTCTGTTATGGTAGATAACTGTTCTTTCTGTGGTATCATTCAATAGCTGGGGATGATACACAAGTTTGACTGCTAGTTCTAATCCTTTAGAAAAAAAGTATTACTATGGTGAGTAATTTCTCCATTTTCATATGGCAAATACATCCTTGCCCTCGCCTGTAGATGTCTGCTTCCTATCATCTAACATAATATTAAAATTTTTCTCTTGCAGTCACTTAAGAAGCTGAATCATGCCAACGTGGTTAAACTGAAGGAAGTAATCAGAGAAAATGATCACCTTTATTTTGTATTTGAATATATGAAAGAAAACTTGTATCAGCTAATGAAAGATAGGTAAGTTGCACATGGCAGAGCTCTGGGTAGAAGATCTCTTTTTGCTCTCATAGGATAAACTTAGTTACAAAAATGTAAATGTAACTTAAAATTGGAGCTGGGCAAAACTGGGGTGAGGGTGTGTTGTGCTTTTTGGGTTCTGATTTTAGATACAGTGTGCTGTCCTTCTGTTTATATATCGTCTTTGTCATGGCTGTTTGTGTTGTACTACTGCTGCCCCTGTAGAACCTTTTTGTACTTTATTATGTTGTTTATTCCTCTATGCCCTTTCCCACAGAGTGCCTCTGGAGAATGAACTGTTCTCTATTCTGTAGGCCTTTCCTGGTAAAACTTTTAATAAATAATTATAAGGTTTATGGACCTGACTCATATGTTCTTGCATGCATTTTCTCTGCACCACCATTCTACTATCTTTTCAGCGAAATACTGGGAGAAACAAGGAAAAACTACCTAGATCTTACATATGTTTCATAGAAAATGCTAGATGAGAAAAGACCAAGGGTGCATCATGTTTGTCTCCTGCCACCCAGTCAGCTGCTACATTTGGTATCATGTTAAATACTCGTGCGGCCATTGTTAAAGGAGAAGTGCCCCCAGCAAAGTATTGTAACTGTAGAACTATGAGAGGGAGACCACCAGTGGCAGAACTGGGAACCCAAGGCCAAGTGAGCCACCATTTTCTCTTACTGTAGGTATAGTAATTCAGGGTATCACGTCAATTCGTCGCAAACAAAACAGCGCAAGCATTACAGCGCAGATAAATTATCGAAATAAAATTCAGCGTAATTGTTAAACTGCTGCAAGTCCGCTCAGCGCATCATACAATCAACTGGCTAACTGTTGCAGTGAAAATATACAAAATAAAGGCAACTCTGGAGCAAGGAAAAACCCAGTACATGAAATATACTAGCGATCCTAACCTATCCACTCAGTGGTTTACTGCCCCCCCCGGTATGCCCCTCCCTAGCTCATATCCCTGTACCCTCTTTTAGATACACTTCTGTTCCCTCATACCTTAAAGTTTCACTCTGCTGTTTTCTATATATGTTTCAATTGTGTTCTTGTGTTGTTCTGCTTTAAGTACATGAAATATAGAAATACCGAAATAACGAAATGGAATAAAATGTTCTTCAGCGCATCATACAATCAACTGGCTAACTGTTACAAAATAAAAAGGCAACTCTGGAGCACCCTGTTTATTATTATTGAATTAAAAACCCAGTACATGAAATATAGAAATACCGAAATGGAATAAAATGTTCTTCAGCACAGCAGTGTACCCTTACAGTGCATTGCAGTGAAAATATACAAAATAAAAAGGCAACTCTGGAGCACCCGGTTTATTATTATTTAATTAAAAACCCAGTACATGAAATATAGAAATACCGAAATAACGAAATGGAATAAAATGGAATAAAATGTTCTTCAGCGCAGCAGCGTACCCTTACAGCGCATTGCAGTGAAAATATAAAAATATAAACATATAAAACCTTTATTAATTAAACATTAAAAATGTAAACATTTAAAATCTGATAAAAGCTCAGCATTTTCAGCAGCGTGCCCTTACCTTTTGTCAATTCAGTGCAGTGCAGTGAAAATTCTTTATTATTAATTAAAAATTCAAACATTTAAAATCTGATAAAAGCTCAGCTTTTATACTTGAAGTTGAAAGTTATGTGCCACTCCACGCAGGTAATCAAGGATGGAGCAGGTGCCATAACTTTCTACTACCACGCACAGCCGTCTTGCAGTGTCCCTATACTTCTTACGCTGAGCTGGAGGTTCGTGTCCTGCAAGATACTGCTCAATACGTAGCTCGTTCATGTTTTGTTCCGTTCTCAGGGCTCGTATAAATTTCCAGATTGTCGGGTGACTGGCTCCTATCAGGCTACTGAAACTGCGGTGCCACCCCTCTACTGCATTATTGGTTCGTGGCAACCCTTGGGAAACAGCTGAATGGCAGTTCCAGAATTGGATCGGGAATAGTGGGCGCCTTCGACCGCGCCGTCCCCACAGGTCTCCCGATCCAAGTGTCCTCGAAATAATCTATGTATGGTGTTAGGATCTCATCATGCTCAGCATAAACTGAATTTCAAGACTTTCAAATGCATCCACAACATCATTTATGGGTACATATGCTAGGGCTGCAGTCATTCTTATGTTTAGTGCATAGTTCTCGTCTACAGCGTACTTATTTAAAATTTCTGGACAATCCTGCACCTTTCGCCATAATGCCTGACAAAGATGAAAAAAACAACCCCTTGCTTGTGCTTCTGGAAACTGGCATGCAAAAGCACGAACAGCTGCTTGCTCAAAGTCTGTCATCACAGAAAGCGGAGAGAGTGCAGGGCATAGGGACTTCAAAACGGAAAGAAGCTCGATGTAAGCTGAAGTTGTGCATGCAGTCATGAGAGCAAAAACAGCCGGAATAGCAGCATTAAATTGAATCCCATGAATTGTGTACAGTTGTGAGAATAAAGGTGGAGTAACCTTAAATGTGCCATCTGCATACCAATTATCTGCTGTTGCCATATATTCCAGATTTTTCTTGGTGCTGAAAATTAGTAGTCGATCATGGTCTTGGCAACCACTGTCATGTAGCAGAAACTGATCCCCATTATCAGACAGGCAGTATTCTTTTGGTATTTTTAATTCAGCTAAACTTAAAGGCAATGCAGGAGCAACACATGCCTTTTGCCTCGCATGCTGTGCTGTTCGTTTCAGACATCTAACAGAAGGCAGTTTACTTGCAACAGCTCGATGTAACTCACCGGTGGCTCCTGCCACAATTTTCTGTGTTCCCTCTAGTGAGGTAATTGCCTTTTCCTTCATGACTGCAATTACTTTTTAACTTCAATTTCACCAGCATCTGGCACATGATTATGGAATTTATGTAGCATACGATATAAGTCACTGATAGTATGGCATCTTGCAGTGCACTTCAGTTTATCGTACCCTGCACATTTCCAATAAGTTTTACCGGAGTGAACTCTCTCTTTACGGTACAAATATCCTTGCTCCGCAAGCAGCTGCTGCCCTCGCTGGCTAAGAACGAATGACAAAGGCATGTTGGAATCAGTGATACAATCACTAACATAATGAATATATTTAAATGCATTTATTAGGTGATTGAATGAAACCAGTTACTAATTGTCTGTATGTCTGAATTATTGTGTTGCTGTGCGGCGAAATAATGACTTGTAGGTTTTTTTGATTAGAAGGCTATTCGATGAATTAGTGTGACGATGAATTTATATGCGCTGATATTGACTCGCGGTACTTGTATGCGCTCAGATAATTTGCGATGAGTTGACATGGAACCGTAATTCAGCTATAATGTGTGGTCTTTGTGACTCTCCCATCTCCGAGGAATGAAATGCTGTATCCAGCAATTATTTTCTCCATGAAGAACTGATGCAACTTGAGTTTAAATGAGTCGGCATTCCCCAAATGCACCTTCAGGTTAGGTTTCCCACTGTAATAGGGAGAGGGGGGCTTCCTCACATGTTACACCTAATTCTGTCACCCCTCTTAAGCTTAGGATATGCCCTTTCTATGACCTAGTAACACCTGAAAAGACTTACCCTGATCCACCGTAGGCAATCACATTAAATTTTTAAAAACTGAAATTGTAGCTCCTCTAGACTTCTTTTCTAACTACAGGAAATAGAAAAGCCTAGTTAGAGTTGTGTATCATTTCCGTGAGATGCATGGTGCTCCAGAACTTAGAAAGTGAGTCCAGAGATGCTTTCTCACTGTGCTGGTCTTGAGCATCCCTGAATTCTGATGGGGTAGCTCTTTAGTTTCCATTGAAGAGAGTTGCCACACCAGATGATGCGCCAAGGTAGTTTAAGGGTTAAGTCCTAAAGATTTGTTGTTTCTTAAAATATTTCAGTATTAAATTTCTGTTTCTTTTTTTTTCTGAACAGTGTTTTAGTTAAAAAAAAAAAAAAAAATTTTGTCATTTTCTACAGTTCCAGAATGGTTCCGGGAACCATGGCCTAAACCAGAAAGTACACTCTGCTCACAATGACTGCAGTGGGGTTTGCGGTTTAAATTTACAGCCTAGCAGTTCTTTTTTAAAGCTTACATTTTAACTGTAACCCCTAGGTGGTGCTATCCCAAGGGCTACTACCCCTGCCTGCGTGGCTAGTTGCAGGTTAAGGGGCCTGGGTACTGAAACGGGTGCCTCCACCCGGAGGGCAGGGTTGCTAGTAACAAGGCTAACCTGGGTACAGCCCTCCAGGACACTGTAACCACCCCCCTTCCCCTCTAGTGGCCTAGACAATATGCAACAAACACTCTCACAGTAGCCCATATTCAGCATACAATTCCCTACACTGTTTGCACTTACCACCAGGGCTGATTCCACCTGTTTGACTTTGGAGTCCCCCTGTAAAATAAGGTTAGGCACAGCAAATAACAGGAGTACAGTGATTTTGGTACAAACTGGAACCACAGTCAGATTAAATGCAAAAAGTGTTAGATCTGATTTATTCAGGGGAATTGGACAAGGGAGGGGCGTAATCAGGTTAATTGATTCTATACCTGATCTGGTCAGGCAATTATGCATGCACGTTTTAGTCCCTCAACACAGTCACACACTCTGGGTACCCAGGTAGGGAAAAGGTGGGCTAGCCAGGAACACTGCCCGGGGTAGGCCGGCATCGCAGCTGGTTAGGGCCCTATGATGGAAGAAAGCAACATGCACAACACATACTATTTGTAATCTGGAGCCGGAGGGCTCAGTTTGCAAAGGAAAAGACAACAAGGCAATCAGATGACAACACTTTAGATTTAGCTGTTGTTGCAGGGAGCTACCCTGATGTTTACTCACGATACCCAATACTGGACACAGGCAGGACGAAATCGAGACTGCAGGTTGTTGAACTGCAGTACCAGGAAAAGCAGGGCCCACATGCATCACCGAGGCGTCGTTCCTGTTCAAGGCGTTGAGCAGGGGGCTGATCCCCAGGCAGGTCTCTCATCGATGGCTTCCTCTGTGTAGTGGGTAATCAGGCTGGGCCAGTGTGACAAGGCCCAAGCCAAGTGGAGATGAATGTGGATTCAGTCCAGTGGGGCTGGATGCGGCCTCCAGCAAGCAGAACACAGTTCAGCACACAGTGGGGAACCAAATCACGACCGACTAGCAGCACACAGCACATTTATAGTAAGGGAATACCACTGTACCAGGTGGATGGCAGTTCGGTCACAATTACAGAGTCTCTGTGCCCAACCGGGATTCCAGAAGTAATTGAGGTCCTGACAGGCTGATCACATTCAACAAATCTTCGGTCTTCTTCAGGGTTTAAGTCTAGTCACTGTTCAGTGGCTTTAAACTCTCTCTCTCTCTTGATTCGGATTCAGTCAGAAATATCCACAAGTTCCCTCGTAGGGACAGCAGGCAGGCAGGCCAAACTCAATCCTTCCACAGCTCTCCCGCACAAACTACACAGAAACTGCTGCTCGACTATCTCAAGCTGTTGACGCTATCACTTCCCAACTCAGAACTGACTTTAGCTGCAAGCAGCCTGGGACTTTCCCCAGGATTCAAAAGGTTTGGTTGGCTGATCTGTCAGTCAGTCAGTTCAAGGGCTCCCCCTCCAGGTCCATTTGGGCACCAAAGCCCAGAACTACTATTCCTACAGAGTTTTGCTCCCACAAGACCCCTGGGGCAGGTTCCATTTTAGAGTCCCCAAAGATACTGATTGGCCCATTCTGGCAGTCCAGGACCAAGATGGTGGTGATAATTTGAACTGTCCATGCTGCAAAGAAGACACGTTGGACAACTGCAATATTATTACTTCTCTGATAGATAATCAGCAAATAAGTACAGCTTCTAATAGAGCTCCCTCTGCGCAAATAGCGATGGCAGAACGGAGCTGCTATTTGGCAGCCCGAGCTGGACTCAAGGATAGAAACACTCAGCCCCCTCCCAGATTAAATAAGCACCACATTATTGGCATCTCCTAAAAAGACAGAGTACAGAAACATTAAGGCACTCTCACACAAATGATTTTAGACCGCTAAGACACAGGACACCAGCCTGGCAGTGGGCATTTAGGCACACCCAAGGAAGACTTTTCAGGAACCCTCATTTGTTGGGGGGGGGTTACACTACAAACAAAAATCGATAAAGTTCTTCTGCCTACTTTTTTTTTTTTACATCATTTCAGGCTGTTGTTCAGCTCACGACTTGTCGAATGAAGTAAAAAACTGGTCAGCTCATGGCAACTATGGTCCACATTAAAAACAAGCATTTGTCAATGCCGAATGTTGTCGTGCTGGCATTGGCAGTGGCGGAGCTAGAGATGCATAGCGCTGTGATTTTGTTAATGTGTCCCAAAACGTGATTTTGCAGAGCGAGCACGCCATTGTGCGCCACACCTGCGAAAATGCGTTTTGGGCAGGCTGTGAAAAATGGCAGCTGGACTGTTGATAAGGAGGTGTGCACAAATGCCAGTGGTGAAAATGTGGCATGAAAATATTGCAGATTAACAAAGTTACAAGGGTGCGTGGAAACTGCTGAATGCACGCTTGCAACAGAGTCATTGTATGGACTTTTGGCACCAACTTTTCAACAGAGGCATTTTAGGACCTCTGCTCATGAATAGTGCCACCGTCATTTCCTCAAACTGTCCCGAAAACTGATTTCGCAGAGCGACCGTGCAATTCTGCACCAGATGGGCGAAAACACATTTCAGCCAGCTGTACTGTTCATAAAGAGGTATGGAAAAATGCCGATGATGAACAGCTGGAGTGAAACTATTACAGATTCACAAAGTCACGAGTGTGCGTGCAAACTGTGCAATGCGCGCTCGTAAAACACTCATTTTATTGACTTTCGTCCCCAAATTTTCAACATAGGCATTTTAGGACATCTGCTAATGAACAGTGTCACTGCCATTTTCATAATGTGTCTCGAACACGGGCTTTCCACAGTGACCGCTCTATTCTGCGCCGGAACTGCGAAAACAGATTTTGGTCAGGATGTGAAAATGATAGCTGTACTGTTCATTAGGAGGTGCAGAACAATGGCACTGTTGAAAATCTGGAGTGAAAAAATTATAAGTTTGTGAACTTACGAGCGTGCGTGCAAACTGCATAACGCAAGCTCGTAACACAGTCATTTTATGGAGTATTGTCACCAAATTTTCAACACAGGCATTTTAGGATGTCTGCTCATGAACAGTGTCACTGTCATTTTCGTAATGTGTCCCGAACACTGATTTCGCTCAGCGACCGCGCTATTCTGCACCAGAAGTGCGAAAACACATTTCGGACAGAATGTGAAAAATGTCTGCTATATGGTTCACAAGAAGGTGCGGTAAAATGGCAATGTTGAGAATCTGGCATGAAAATATTGCAAATTCGCTAACTTATGAGCATTCGTAGCAACTGTGCAACGCACGCTTGTAAAACAGTCATTTTGTGGGTTTTTCCCACAAAATTTGCAACATAGGCTTTTTGAGAGCCCCCCCCCATGAACAGTGGCACTGTCATTTCGTTACTCAGCCCCGAAAGGTTATTCTGCGCAGTGACTGCGAAATCACCTTTCAGGACCAACTATCGCCATGACAGTGCAAGAATTTATGAGGAGGGGTCCCAAAAACCCCATGTTGAAAATTTGGGGCCAAAATTCTCAAAAATGCCTGAGATATGCAGCAAAGTTGAAAAAACCCTATTTATTCCATTATACAACTTACTGGCATTTCCTCAGTTCGCGGTCGGCTTTGAAGAGTGCAGACGTGTTCCCAGTCCACCGTAAATCATCGTGCCAGAGTCCGGAGGTAAGTGTGGGGTGAGGGGGGGTGTGGAGAGGCAGGGTCGCGCAGAGGGTGGGGGTGGGTGTGGGTGGGGGGCAGGGAGACTACGAGGGACCGTTTTCGTTTTACAGGTGACAAAAAAAAAAAAAGACATCACGGGACAGTTTTTTGTTTCAGAGTTTGGCATGCTGGGTGGGCTTCCAGCATGCCACCCTAAATATTTGGGGTCTGTAGCTGACGGATTGGGCACCCTCGTCGGCACACAACACGGGGAGGATGTTATGCTGATGGGGATTGGGCATCCCGTTGGCACCAAGAAAGCGGGGGCGAGCCGAGAGATTAGGCACCCCCTCTGCATTTAACAATTGGGTGGGGTTCTTTATGCCGACAGGGGTGGGCTCCCCGTCAGCACACAAAGAAAGTGGAGGCGAGCCGAGATTGGGCACCCCCTCAGCATTTAACAATGGGGGGGTGATTTATGCCGACGGGGAGTGGGCTCCCCCATCGGCACATACAGCGGGGTGGGGGAAACCGACAGGAGGATTGGGCACCCCCGAAGTCGGCAGTTTGGAGGCTACTGTGCCGCCATGCTCATAATGTCGGCAAGCATGTCCAGGGAAGGTCCGCTGCATCTGAAGAGCTTTGCTCGGATTGCAGCAGACCTCTTCTTAGATGTGCTCGCCACATTATGTATGCATGGTGTGGCGCAGGCATGTAGGCTGATTGGGGAATGAGGGACGCACCTACTGGTGCGTGCCCTGTATTCGCCCAACAGCGACCACGCCTCCAAAGCTGCACTACCACAAGATGTTGGCTGCACAAGCACGCCAACATAAAAATGACTCTTAACGTCTGAAGTTGGTGGTTTTGCTGTGGTGCCAGTTTGTGGTCTCATGTCTAGGTCACAACTGAAACAAAAGACTAAAAAGAGAACTGGGCCCACAGGTTTCAAAAAGTGCCAACAGTGTGGTCACTACCTATGGCAGATAGGCATACAGAGTGCTACAAGTGTTTGGGACCAGATCACTGTTGGCTAAACTGTGATCTGAGCAATGTGTTTTGTCCTAAGATACAGAAGAAGAGGCAAACAAAAAGGCAGTCTTTATCAGCCCAGCCTCTCTGTCTAGCTCCAAAGTGTGTTCCCCTAGTAAACAGGATGAGAACAGCTCTGTGATCATGTCTGTAGAAACAGCTTCCCCTAAAGACCAGTCTAAAGCAGACTCTGCAAGGAAGCCTACTAAAAAGCTTACATCACGGCAAGAGTAGGAGCTGCACTAGGAACTGGGTGCTCTATGACAGTATATGTAACTAGGGTTCCCACCTATCCGTTTTTTGACCAGATAATTCGGTTTTTAGGGTCCTTATCCGGTCATCCAGTTTTAGTTACATGCAGTCCGTTTTTTGGGCCATTTTGAGTGCTCATATACTCTTAAAGGAAGGCAGCACAAAACAGTGGGGGCAAACACCAGGGCTGCAAAAAGGCCCGTTTAAAACAACCTATACGGTTTAAACTAAATTCAGCTAACCTTTCTCCAGCTATGTAGCTTTTTAATCGTGCTCCTTGAGGTGTCATGTCAAAAGTGCCACCGCACCGGAAGACGGAGTGTGCCCCTGGCATCCTGTCCTGTGCCGGAAGGCTCGTAAAAATGACGAGCGAGGCACATCTTCCTGGGAGAAAAATAAACACTGTGGCATGTAGCGATATGATAACTACACCTCTACATCCAATTCCCAGTGAAAGCGGAGCCGTGTAATGTACTTTACATCATTATGAAAGTTGTACATTACACGTCCTGCTTTCACTGGGAATTGGATGTAGAGGTGTAGTTATCATATCTCTACATGCCACAGTGTTTATTTTTCTCCCAGGAAGATGTGCCTTGCTCATTATTTTTACGAGCCTTCCGCACAGGACAGGATGCCAGGGGCACACCTGGCCTTCTCCGCAAAGGGCAAGCACTTTTGACATGGCACCTCAAGGAGCACGTATTAAAAGCTACATAGCTGGAGAAAGGTTAGCTGAATTTAGTTTAAACCGTATAGGTTGTTTTAAACGGGCGTTTTTGCAGCCCTGGTGTTTGCCCCCACTGTTTTGTGCTGCTTTCCTTTAAAACTGATGTATCAAATCATTCACTGTTTTGGCTGCATTACATGTCCAGGTTACAAAGAAGTTCTGCTGTCACAGTCGTTCAGACCTGCCTCTGTTTGTAAAACCAGACTGTCTGAGAGGTGTAAAGTATGGCCATTAAGATCATTAGCAGTAAATTAACCTATTGTTTTCCACTCTGAATTTTAAGTATGGTCTTTTACTGCTATGACAGGAAACAGTTTTTACACCTTTATATGCTCTCATGTGTTTCTTTTTGTTTGTTCTATTTTATGGTAAGTTTTAAACCCATTTTTGTTAAACTAATAATCTAACTTTTATTACTTTTATCACTACATTTTCTCACATTTTTTGTATTACCTGAACATTCCATGTTATTAGCTACACTTTGACAGGTCAGTCAGATAAACAGCATGAAATGGTGAATCTGAAATTGTGGAATGTCTTAGAAATATGAAAAGAAACAGCGGTAGCTGCTGAGGTAAAGGGGAACACAGTGCAGTATTAAGGGTACCACAAGCACTGATAATTAAGTTATCAAAAATTGGTCAAATAATCAGAATACATGGCTGACATGGAAAGGAAAATGGGATAGTGTTTAACAGAGGGCTGAGCAATAAGCTGTGGCTGAGCTTGGCACATCCAGCAGACCTGAGTTTGATTCCCACAACCTCCACTTAAATACTGTGTGACCCTGAGCAAGTCACTTAACCTTCCTGTGCTCTGGGTCACTCCTGTAAAACGGGCTATGTGGCCTATGGGAGGTAACCTGGTTGCCACAGAATAAAAATAACTGAATAAATAAATCAAATAAATAACAGTATACAAATAATTTTCTATCACTAGTAGTGTTTATTCCAACATTACAAATGGCTTTGGAGGAGGAGGAGTGATATACTCACCAGTCATAAAAAGGGGTGGAGCCAGAGGCGGAGTTTGGGGTGTGGTTTCGGATCCAGTTTTTACCTCATCCAAAAGGTGGTAACCCTATATGTAACTGGAAACTAAACAGTCACTGCACACCATACACACACAATAAAAGTCAGCAAGCAATTGCTAAACCAAATGTATAAAACATTTATTGTGGCCACCACAACAGTGCCACGCCACCTGGAGACTCACAGCAAACCTTCTAACATTTCAACCAATCCTGGTCTTTAATGAAGATAGTGCCCCCAGTGAACACTCTATTTAAATAGAAAATCTCTTAATCATGTAATTAACATTTAAAGTGCTAGTACAATAATGAAACTATGTGCAAATTGTAGTGCTACAATTAATTAAAACAGTGTGTAAAACAGGGTAACACAAACATCTATCTCCCTTACTACTTTAAATTAGACTGACAGTCCTCCATAACTACAGAAACCTATTCCTGTCTTATTTCATTTCCAGACAGTGTTTGAAATGGTCCAGAAAATTGTTTCCCTGGAAGAAACTTCCTTTCATTCTTTTTATGAACTTCGAAAAAGGACCAATTTAAGGATTCAATTTAAGGATTCCTGTGTTAGAAAAAATGTTAACTAAATAACCCATTTACAGATTCATAGAAGCAGGGAGAAAACAAAAGCATATATTTGATTATCAAACTAAACTGTAAGCTATAAAAGGAGCGGACTCCTTTTAAAAGGAAGGAAATCCCATGTTGTAGCTCTAAAGTGGTGGGATTCAAACCAGACTACAGTCAAAGCTAAACTAAGTTTTACTACTTAATCCCTAGGGTACAACACTGCAAGACTTAATTTTATACTTCAATTTCAATTCAAAACCAAGATTATACTGGTAATTACATATACAATAATTACAACATTTCATGAGCAAAAGGGGAAGTTGGAATAAAAATCTGTAACGTTTTTATAGTTAAAGTCCACTTCTGAAGAGAAAGTGTTGAAAAAATCCAAACTGGGTACACCAGGATGCTTGAAGTTACATGAAGGTGCTCTGGCAACACCTGGAATGTTGACAAGCCACCCGACAAGGAGTCGAAGAAGTTGGACCATGCGGCTTGAAAAGCCTACGCTGCCTCCTCGCTTGGTCTCCGTCAGGCGAGCTTGGCCCTCCTCATGGCCCACTTCTCCCATGCCCTGCTGGGCACCTTGGATGAGGTACTTCCTCATCTGACAGTGGACCCTCAGACCATGGTCAAGCAGGTCCGGGACCAGGGCCAGGCTGTAGCCAAACAGCTTCAGACAGCCATGGACATTGGAGACTCCTGTGTCCACTCCGTGGCTGCCTCAGTGGCCTTGCGCCGCAGGGTTTGGCTGAGGATCTTGACCTTCATGGTTGACACTCAGCACAAGCTGGCAGATGTCCCTTTCCTGGGCACCGACTTGTTTGGGCCCAGGGTCAAGGGCCACCTCACCCATATCAAGAAGTCCAATGCCACCTTGGACTCCGAGACATCTGCCCAGAAGGACCCTAAGGGCTTCAAGCAGCAGCAGAAGAGGAAGCCTGTTCAGTCCACCTCCACTCCTGTGGCTAAACCCACCCAGCCCCAGGTTGGTCAACAGGCTCAGGCCTGGCATCCTCGGCCCAGGTCAGTGGCCTTGATTGTCCACAAGCCTGGCAGGAGAGGCTCCGGTGGTGCCTCAGTCGGGCCCTTCTCCTCCTCCTCAAAGCCTGCCCAGTGATGGGATGAGAGGTGCCTCCCTCATCCCCATCACACCTCCCCTGGGTCCTTCCATGGGGGACCGGCTCTGCCACTTCCTTTTTGCCTGGTCTACTGTCACCATGGACAGGTTGTTTCTTGAAGTGGTGCATCAGGGTCTTCCTCTGGTATTCGAGCAGTACCCTGCTTGCCAAGCCCGTGCCTCATGGGAGGACTTGGTTTCCGCAGACATGCTGTCAGCTCTCAGAGCTGACATAGCCCAGCTCTTCCATGGTTCCTGTCGTGCATCCTCCGTAACACCCAGGGTTTGTCTCCAGGTACTTTGTGGTGCCAAAGCAGACGGGGGCTGGCACCCCCATTCTAGAGCTTAACCACCTGAACAAGTTCCTCAGGTTGCACACCTTCAGGATGGTAACTCTGTCACAGATCATACCATCTCTAGAACGAAATATGTGGTTTTGCTCCCTGGATCTTCAGGACATGTTCTTCCACGTCCTGATCCATCTGTCTCATCGAAGGTTCCTTTGCTTCTGAGCAGGGGGAACCCTCTACGAGTTCCAGGCCATGCCATTCAGCCTCTCGGCCCCCAGGGTCTTCACAAAGTGCATTGCAGTGGTGACAGCTTACCTGAGGCACTGAGGGGTCTAGGTCTACCCCGACCAGGATGACTGGCTGATCACGGGTCCCTCCAGGCTGGAGGTTGAGCGGTCCAGGGACCTGGCCCTCTAAACCTGCATCTCCCTTGGCCTTCTGGTCAGTGAGGCCAAGTCAGAACTCATGCCTTTGTAGGTGATTTACTTCATCAGGATGGAACTTGACTCTTGCCAAGCCAGAGCCTGATTCCCGGCCTACAGGGCGGAGGTTCTCTCCTCCTTTGCCTGATCATCTCGGGTTGGGCAATTGCGCCCTGCCTGGGACCTTCTGCACCTTCTGGGCTACATGGCAGCATGCACCAGCATGGTCCATTAGGCCCACTGGAGAATGCACTCCCTGCAGAGGGAGCTGGCCAGCCAGTGGTCTCAGCACAAGGGTCACTTCGACCAGCTGGTCACTGTGACCCAGCGAATGTGAGATGCCATCCAGTGGTGGCTAGTTCCAGCACATCTGCAGGAAGGGATCCCATTGTCCACCCAGAGCCGATGGTCATCCTGATGACTGATGCCTCTCTCATTGGCTGGGGTGCCCACCTGCTGGAACACAGAGTCCATGGGCTCTGAACCCCCGAGAAGTCCTGATGCCATATCAATCTGCTGGAGCCCTGTGCAGTTCAGCTGTGCAGTTCAGCTGGCACTGACTGCATTCGCGCCGCACATCCGGGGTCAGGTGGTCCATGTCCAGACAGACAACACCACAACCGTGTATTATCTCAACAAACAGGGCGGGACGCACTCCCTGTCTCTATACAAGGAAGCTCTCCATGTGTGGACCCTCGTGGACAGCCTGGAGGGGGATCTCCTAGCTATCCATTTGGCAGGGGCCTCCAGTCAGCTGGCAGACACTCTCAGCCAAGTGAGCGAGGCATCTCTAGAGTGATCTCTCCACCCAGAGGTAGTACATAGCCTGTTCTCCCAGTGGGGCACCCCTCAAGTAGACCTGTTTGCCTCCAGGGAGAACACAAAGCTGAGGCTGTATTGTGCCCGCTCCCCTCGGCAGGGAACGCTGCAGTGGGATGCCTCCTCAAGGCCCTGGACCCCAGACCTCTTCTATGCCTTTCCTCTGATTCCCTTGATCTACAAGGTGCTGCTCAAGGCCAGGAGGGACAAAGCACAGGTGATCCTGGTGGCTCCGGTCTGGCCATGCCAGCTGTGGTACCCCGATCTCCTCAGCCTCAGCAGCAGGCTCCAGAGGCATCTTCCACTGCACCCGAACCTGCTTTCCATCGATCGGGGAAGGTTCTCCATCTTGACCTTCAGTCCCTTCACCATTGTAGAGGCATCTTGGAAGGAGTCAACCAGGAAGTGCTATGTCTTCAAATGGAAGAGATTCTCCATTTGGTGTCAGGGCAAGGGGTTGGACCCTTTATCCTGTCCAGTGGCTAGCATCCTTGATTACCTATTGTCCCTCTCTCAGTCGGGCCTTCGGTTGATGATCCTCAAGGTGCACCAGGTAGCCATCTCTGCTTACCGGGCATGGGACGGTCAGCAGTCAGTGGCGCAGGAGAAGGTGGTCTGGCACTTCTTCAAGGGCCTTGGGCACTTTTCCCCTCTGGTGCGTGAACCACCACCACTGTATGACTTGTTCCTGGTTTTGGCAAAGCTCATGTCAGCCAGAAGGATCAGTGAGCTCCAGGTGCTTTCGGTGGAGTTTCCTTGCTTGGTCTTCCACAGGGACAAGGTTGTCCTGTGTCCCAACCCGAAGTTCCTCCTGAAGGTTGTGTCAGAGTTTCACCTTTACCAGGTGATTAATCTCCCAGTGTACTTCACCAATCACACCTCGGAGGCCTAGCACGGGCTCCATACTTTGGACCTGCGGTGAACGCTCGTTTATTATTTTCCCCACCCCTCCCCCTCTTACCCCCCACCCCTTGCTCCACTTATGTCACCCCAGGATGGTTTTCATTTGTATCTATGTCTTGCTATACATACACCCGTATTGTTAATTGTGCATTGTTATTTGCCACTGACTGTTTGCTACTGTGCTAGTCTATACAAATGTACTGTCTTTTGCTACTAAGTTAACCTCCTGACCTGTATTGTATCTTTTTTTCCCCCAATTGTTTAACCAGGTGAGACACACCAAGCTGAAAGCTTGTTTACAGGTGCAACCTGGGAGCACAGGGAAGTTAAGTGACTTGCTCAGGGTCACATAGTCTGCTTGCTTCTATATTAACCTCCTGACCTTGTATTGTATCTTACCACTGTTTTGCTTGCACCCATTGTTGACACGGAACCTTTGTAAAAGAACCCTTGGTTCAAAGGTATTTGTAATCCTAGTAATAAATAAATAAAAATTAAAAATAAAGAGTGCATGGCTGGAGTTCTGGGAGAGGTTCGCCAGCTGTTTGTCACATACGCTAAAGTTGCACCTGGGAAACCTGCAGCCAGGCGGGCGATTGGTAGGTGGATTGTATCCTGCATTGATCTCTGCTATAGGTTGGTGGGTAGCAAGCCTCCCAGAGGGCTAAGGGCTCATTCCACTCACCGTACCGCTGCATCGGTGGCTGCTTCCAGGGTTGTTCCTGTCCAGGAAATCTGCAGGGCTGCTACGTGGAAGTTAGCACACACCTTCATTTCCCATTACCACATTGACCTCAAGTCATGCCGGGATGCTGGTTTTGGGGCTTCAGTTCTCCAGTCTCTGTTCCCTAAGTAGGGGGTGTGTGCCTTACCTTCCTCCTCCTAGAGAACTGCTAGGAGTCTGCCAGAAGTGTGGATAGAACATCATATCCGCATCTCTAGAAAAACAGGTTGCTCACCTATAACAGTACTAGGAGTGGTATATGATGTTCATCCACATGAACCCACCCAACCTCCCCTGGCTTGGGTGCACACTTCTGCTTCCAGTGGGCAAGATCTGGCGTCATGGGGCGGAGCTGAGGGAGTTACCACCCGAGTGGGTGGGAGGAGCCAGCTTGAAGACTTTCCGACAAGCTCCTAAAGTTAAAGGACACTGCCAGAAGTGTGGATGAACATTATATACCACTCCTAGAACTACTGCTACAGGGGAGTAACCTGTTTTTATATGAATACATTTGATAAAAACAAAACTACTCTTAAAAATGTAGTTGAAAAAGAAAAACCCAGAGGGTACTAGAGAGACCCTATGGCAGGGGAGGCATGGGAAGGGGGTACTATCACAGACAGTATCACAGTATGCCATATAGTGAGTCCAGAGGATCAAATAGAGGTAGAGGAGGCAGGAGGCAAGTAGCAGCTCCAGCTTACCAACCACAGACAAAAATTAACCCCTGATGAGTCACAGGTCACCACGTCTTACCCTCTAGTGGGGGGAAGGTGCCTCTCTTGCCATCTTCAGCACCTCTTTACCTTGTCTTACCTGTGCTCCAAGAGTATTCACAAAGTATATGGCTGTAGTAGCAGCCAGCAACACTTCACAGAAATGGAGTGACAATCCAGCCATACTAAGGTGACTGGTTAGTGTGTGGGAGTACCATGGAACAGGCCCTATCATCAGTAGAGCAAACTGTGTTCCTGATGGAGAAGTTAGGGTTCATTCAAAATTTTAGACAACTTGAACCTGAAACCCATACAAAACGTACAGTTCACTGGAGCAGAACTGGACATAGTGCACGCAAGGGTCTTTCTCCTACAGGAGAGGGCTCATACACTGGTACAGCATGCAGCCTCCTTCCACTCTGGGACAAGAAGGTCTACAAAAGAATTTCTAAGACTATTACTGTAGGTCTCAGGTCAGCCACAACATCGATGGTACCATAGGCATGGCAGCATATAAGAGGCATTCTGTGGTACCTGAAAGAATACTGGTCACAAGTCAGGGATCCCCCGATAGTATTAATCCCAGTACAAAAACAGGCTTATAAGCTCCCTCTAGTGGTTGTAGGTAAGCAAAGCACCTAAGAAAAAATTCCCTTTGCAACAGATGTCTCATTCCTGTGATGGGGAGGGCATATCTCACATCACACAGTAAAGGGAGTGTGGAACCAGCAGAAAGAAAGAAATACATAGTCTGCTGGAGCTCAGACCAGTGTTTTGTCCCCGGTCCTTTATAGCACTGGTCAAGAACCTATTTTACAGATAAGGGCAAATACAACAACAATGTATTACGTAAACACGGTGGTGCAAGATCCTCAAAAGTGTGAGGAAGTACTGAAAATTTGGGATCTGGCGTATACATAGAAACATAGATTTTGATGGCAGATAAGGACCACTTGGCCCACCCAGTCTGCCCATTTCCCTACCTAATGGATAAGCTGCAGATCCTAGTTAACCAGCAGCCTACTTCTTCCTACCCCCACCCCCTAGAATTGCCTTATGACTGTCCCATGCATGCTTAATTCCACCACTGTTTTTGACTCCACAACCTCGAGGCCGTTCCATGCATCCCAACCCTCTCTGTGAAAATTACTTCCTTAAATTACCTCTGGCAGCCCCTTCTATCTTCAAATTATTGCTCCCTTGTTCTTGCACACCTCTTTTTTTGAAAGATGCTACCCTCTTGGACTTTGTTGATTCCCTTGAGATACTTGAA
This sequence comes from Neoceratodus forsteri, assembly GCA_016271365.2. NCBI lineage: Eukaryota > Metazoa > Chordata > Ceratodontiformes > Ceratodontidae > Neoceratodus > Neoceratodus forsteri. The sequence goes on from CM057456.1 coordinate 180,069,358, forward strand.
AGTTTCTATCATGTCCCCCCTCTCCCTCCTTTCCTCGAGGCTATACATATTCAGCTCCTTAAGTCTCTCTTCATATGTCTTCCGGTGCAGACCCTGCACCATTTTAGTTGCCCTCCTCTGGACAGCCTCCATCCTGTCTATGTCCTTGCAGAGACTGGGTCTCCAGAACTGCATGCAGTACTCCAGATGGGGTCTCACCAACTGTCTGTACAGAGGGATAATAACTTCCTGTTTTCTACTGGTGATGCCTCTCCCTATGCATCCCAGTATCCCCCCAGCCCTCCTTGCTGCCCTCTCACATTGCTTGCCCACCTTTAGGTCATCTGATATGACTACCCCCAGGTCCCTTTCCAGTTTTGTTGTTGTTAGTATCTCACCCCCCACTGTGTACTCTTCCCCTGGGTTTTTGTTTCCCAGGTGCATTACCTTGCACTTCTTAGCATTGAATCTAAGCTGCCATACATTTGACCATTCCTCTAACCTTGCCAAGTCCCTTCTCATCCTTTCCACCCCACCTTGTGCATCAACTGTGTTGCAGATCTTTGTGTCATCTGCAAGAGACATACTTTCCTTCAGTCCCTCTGCAATGTAAGCTATAAAGACATTGAAGAGGACCGAGTCCTAATACTGAACCCTCGGTACTCCACTAGTAACCCCCTTTCTTCAGGTGGACTCCATTACTATTACTCTCTGTGTTCTATTCTCCAGCCAGTTCTTTACCCAGGCTGTCATCTTGGGACCCACTCCCAGGCTGGCTAACTTGTATATTAATCTTTTGTGTGGGACTGTGTCAAATGCCTTGCTAAAGTCTAGGTAGGCCATGTCCACAGCCCCTCCCTGATCTACTACTTTGGTCACCCAGTCAAAGAAATCTATCAGATTTGTCTGGCATGACCTTCCCGCTGTGAATCCATGCTGCCTTGGGTCCTGAGCCCCTCTGGCCTCTAGATACTCAACAATTCTTTCCTTCAGAAGTGATTCCATCATTTTCCCTACCACTGAGGTTAAACTAACAAGTCTGTAGTTTTCTGCTTCTGCCTTGCTCCCACTTTTGTGAAGGGATCACATCTGCCCTTCTCCACTCCTCGGGTACCACCCATCCTCCCATGATTTGTTAAAGAGGGTAGTCAGTGGTGTCACTAGTTCTACCCTTAGTTCTTTTAGAATTCTGGGATGAATCCCATCAGGCCCCATTGCTTTGTCCACCTTCAGTTTTAAGAGTTCTTTCAGAACCCTTTTTTCTGTAAAGGGGCTGGTATCAACTTCTGTATCCAGAGTGTTTCTACTGTTTGTTTTAGGTACCTCCCCCACTTCCTTTGTAAATACTGAGCAAAAATATTTGTTTAGTATCTCTGCCTTTTCACAGTCACCCTCTGCCCACCCTCCCTCCTCTTTATTAAGCCTCACTAGCCGTCCCTTGGTCTTCCTTCGCTTCCTGATGTACCTATAAAAGGTTTTATCCCCCTTCTTAACTGAGTTGGCTATATTTTCCTCGGTTTGGGCCTTTGCTGTTCTGAATGCCTTCCCAGCTTCCTTTTGCTTTAACTTATACAGTTCCCTGTCCTGCTCCTTCTGTGATTCCTTGTGTAACCCTAGATGGCGCTATCCCAGGGGCTACTACCCCTGCCTGATTTGCCACTAACAGGTTGAGGGGCCTGGATCCAATGGCGGGTGCCTCCACCCAGAGGTCAGGGTTTGCAATAGTTAAACTAACTTGGTCACAGCCCTCTGGGACACTGCAACCCCCCTTTCTTCCCACTAGTGGCCCACACAATATATCAGAATTACCTTCACAGTATACACTTACCCCCAGGTCTGGTTCCGCACTGGGACCTCCTGTGAAATGAGATACAGTGCAACAATCACAGTACAGTACTTTAACATAGACAAATACCTCAGGCAGTATAACTTTGCTGAAACAAGCAGCTCTGATTTATTTAGGGGGATATAACAAGGACAGGAAATCAGGTTAATTAGCTTATCACTCTAATAATCTACCTATGGCTCTGTGCACAGCCTATCCCTATCAGTTACTGTCCTGGGTACCCAAGCCCTAGTGGCTAGTCCAAACCGTGGCAGCTGGTGGGGCCCTTTCACACAGAGAAAAGGAGGAATTAAACAGTCAGCAGTACAGTAATTCCATTTGGATTTAATGTGGCAATTCAACAGGAGGCGACCCTGAATTAGTACTCACGACCTCCAAATAAGATAGGGTCCTTCAATGTCAGCAGGGCTCACTTGAGGTACACAAACCTCTTCACACATCCATATAAAGAAAGCACTATACCAGGCAGGCTGCATCTGTATCCGATCCAATTACTGCACAATACCGGGAGAACACACAGCAGATTCAGTTCCTGACAGACCGAGTGCAATTTTCAGCAATTCTTCCAGTCTTCTACAGGGTGAGCCTGTTTCTACTCTTCAGAGATCCTTTGATTCTTTTCACAGGACAGATTCAGTCCTAACAAGCTGCAGACCGGAACTCTGGCCTTACACACGTTTTTGACTAAAACTGCACACTGAAAAAGCACAGGGCTCCTTCCTTCTTCACTGCCAAAGCTCAACTGACACTCCAACTGACAAAACCGGGCACTTCCTTTGAGTTCCTCCCAGTTCTTGACTGGATTGGCTGTCACTCCCAATAGACTGCTGCTGTTGGTCCAAAAAGGCATTGAAGTCTAAACTACATCTCCCAGAGTCACTGCCCATACAATCCTCTTGTGGCTGGCTCAGATTATGAGTCCAAGTTCTGATTCGTCCAAGGCACCATTTTAGAGCTAGCTACCCCACACTGATTGGTCCAGTTCAGCAGTTCAAAACTAGAATGGGGAACTAGCAGACACAGTTCTGACTGCAAAGAAAGCAGGTTAGACAAACTGTAATTTCATTATTACTCTAAATAATTTCTGGCAAACAGTTACATCTTTCAGATAGGTTCCTTTGCACTTCTAGTGACTGCAAAATGAAGTGAATTGGCAGCAGCTCGAGTGGTACTCAGAGAAGCACACAGTCCCCCATACAAACTAATTATGTCTGCAAGCAGACAGCTCTTAAAGAACAGTACCAGAGGCTCTAAAACACTCACTGATAAATGGCTTAAATGCCAAACACCATTCAGGCTTGGAGCATTCAAGCAAGCTCCTGGAAGTCTTTTGGGAACCCCATTTGCAGGGGTTACACCCTTCCTAGCCTGGGAAGCTTGGCGTCGCGTCAAGCAAGTACATCCATAAGTTTCAACTGCAACCATATACATTTGCATTAGGCTCGCACATGTAATCATCAGTCAATATATCATTTTACCAAGAACACATTTCTGAAACATTGCAGTACGTCACTCTTTACACAGTATTACATACATTGTACCATAACTCAAGTTATTACCTCTTGTACATGAAACCTGAAGAGGGGCCCTTCCTATCAGTTACCTTGGGGCTGGGACGGGGCAAGGGCACCATACTTAGAGGGCAACACAAGTAACTTGGAGTTAGCACTGACGTCAGTTTGGGCAATGAGCTCGGGGACACATACACTCCTTTATGGACAACATTGAGAGGCAAATCCACAGGCCTCCCAAGGGAATCATAACTGAGGTGCACCACAGGCTTTACAGCTCGACCAGTCTTTCTAGGGGAACTGTTACAGTCTCTGCACTCTGAGCCTCATTTTCAGCATTGTCCTCACTTGTCAGGGAGTCTCCTGGGGGAGAGAGGCTAGAACTTGGGGCACTTTCAGCTCCAGGAGTTACAGTTTCTGAGTCCACAACATTTGGCTCGCATGGAGGCTTTCGGACACTGGCAGTGGACTGTCAGGGCACTCAAAATACTCTTCTTGTTGGATATATCACCAGTCTGCCCCAATCTATCATTTTCCTCCCTGAAAGCTCAAACAGTTCAACCATGCACAATGATTCCATTTCATCTGATCTGATGCTTTGCACTTCACTTCTGGGAGCATTGGCTCCAGGGATGAAGCTGAGGGCTTAGACAGTCCAGAAGGCCCAGCTTTGTCTCCACTATTGACTAGGAGATTGCCCCGAAACAATTGACTCAGTTAGTAAGAAGGATAGTATTCAAAGTCACTCTCACTTTCTTCCGATATGGACTGACCGTCATGCTCAACTGGGACTTGTGGAGGGAACACTTTAACTTTGCTTCTGTAGGTGCAGACTTTCTTGATCTTTTCTTAGCAGCAGCTCTAGTCACTGGTCCAGGGGGCATCTTCTAGGGCTCAGACTCAATTAAGATTTGTCCAATGGGAGTAAATGATTTCTATGCATTGTTTTTACATCTTTTGAATTATTCTCAGGCCTTACTTTGTACACTGGCAGATCATCTAGTTTGCCCACTACAATGTGAGGGAGATGGTGCCATCTGTCAGCAATCTTGTGCTTGCCATGCAGTCCCAGATTTCGTAGCAATACCCGATCTCCCTCCTGGAGTTCCTGTGCTTTCACCTTTTTATCATACCTTTCTTTGTTGGCCAGATTTCTTTTGGCAGCCATGGTTTGAGCCAGTTGGTACGCATGAGTTAGCTGGGCTTTAACTTTTGCACATACTGTAAATAGTTGTCAGCTTGAACCCCATCAGAGAGACCCCAAACACACATCTACTGGTAGTCGAGCTTCTTCCAAACATCAGGCGGTGGGGAGAATCCAGTGGCATCACTTTTGGTGCAGTTATAAGCATGTACCAGGGTGCTAATTTGTTGGCTCCATCTAGGCTTGTCCTTTGGGTGCAGGGTGCCTAGCATATCTAGCAAAGTGCGGTTGAAACGTTCAGGCTGTGGTCCCCTGGGGTGGTAAGGAGTGGTTCTGGACTGTCGCACTCCCCACAGAGAAAGCATCTCTTTGATCAGACGACTCTCAAAGTCTCTCCCTTGATCAGAATGGATTCTTTGTGGAGCCCCATAGTGAACAAAAAGTTTTCTACAAGTACTTTGGCCACAGTGGATGCTTTCTGGTCTTTGGTGGGGAAAGCTTGGGCATATCTCGTGAAATGGTCAGTGACCACCAGCACATTACTGATATTTCTTTGATCCGACTCCAAACTCAGAAAATCAATACAGACCAGCTCCATGGGTGACTGGTGGTGATGTTAACAGGGGAAGCCCTCTGGGCAAAGCTTTCCTCTGTAAGCAGCGACTACAAGTTCGAATGTGTTGCTCACATCAGCCCCCATCTTAGGCCAATAGAATCTGGATCTCACCAAGTCAAGTGTTCTGTCTATACCAAGGTGCCCCATGTGGTTGTGCAAGGACCTCAGTACTGAGTCTCGAAAGGCAGTGGGCAGCACTAGTTGTTGTTTGTCTACTTGTCCCCTCTGTCTACTGTTTCTCTGTATAATAGTTTATTGATCAGTTTCAACTTAGGACCTTCTTTGTATAACAGTGCAGTTCTCAATCAGTGGGCGTAATTTGGACACATCTTTTCCTGCATAGAGGCTTCTAAAGCTGCTTTGATCATGGGATCGTGGGATTGAGCCGCGAATACTGTCATTGTCCAGCTGAGGCAGTGCACCAATGTCTATTGCAGAAAAGTGGCAATAAGCAGCAGGTATGCAATTCTCAGAGGCTCCCAAGCAATCCACCATGCAGTCCCTCGTCCGTGGACATTTGTTCCTCCCTGTCAAACTTCCGGCAGAGTGCCGAATGTCAGGTTCTGCCAATCGGACCCAATCATTCTGGGGAACAGGCCTCGGAGAGAGCATCAGCATCTATGTGGTTCAGACCTGCTCGGTATTCGAGAGCATAGTCATATGTAGATAATGCAGAAAGCCACCTATGGCCAGTGGCATCCAACTTAGCTGAGTCTGCACATAGGTCAAAGGATTATTGTCAGTTTTACTAGTATTTTAGCCCCATACAAGTACTCATGGAATTGGTCAACAATAGCCCACTTCAAAGCTAGGAACTCTAACTTATGTACAGGATAGTTCTTTTCGGATGGGGTCAGGCTTCTACTGGCAAGGCCACTGGTCTCAGGCCATTCTGGTGCTCTTGGTACAACACAGCCCCAACCCTTGCAAGCTAGCATCAGTGTGCAGGGACGTAAGGTTTTCTTGGATCGGCATAGGCCAGCACTGGAGCATGGGTAAGTTGATATATGATCTCATGAAAAGCAGTCTCACAATCAGAGTCCAGCGGGCCCCAAATACTTCACTCGGATGAAAATACACTCTTCAGTCTTGAGGGACGCTGACTTTTGGTATTTTTGTGGGTTGGGGATACCCTTGAGTAAGGTTAAGTAAAGGCGGATCACTCTTGAATAGTCCTTGATGAGCGCCCGATAATAACACAGAATCCCAGGAATCTTTGCAGTTCTTTTAGATTTTGGGCTGTGGCCAGGTGGTCAAGGCCTCAACTTTACTTGGGTCGGTCTCTATTCCTCGGTGGATACTATGTGTCCCACATACTTTACTGATGTTTGAAAGAATTGACACTTATCAATGGACAGTTTAAGGCCAAAGTCCTCCAGTCGGTCCAATACCTTAAATAATCTGCTCTCATGTTCCTCCAGTGAGCTGCCAAACACAATGACATCATCTAGGTATACCAGGCACTCTAGTAAGTTCATGTCCCCACTGCACGCTCCATCAATCGTTGAAAAGTGTCTGGGGCACCTGAAATCCCAGAGGCATCCTCATGAATTCATAGAAGCCAAGCGGACAGATAAAGGCCGTCTTCTCACGGTCCTCTGGGGCCGTGGGATCTGGTAGTACCCTGCGGAGATCCAGCACAGAGAACCACTTGCTCCCGCTTAGGCAGTCCAAAGCATCCTGAATGCGGGCATTGTGTACTGATCAGGGATAGTCCGCGGTTTAAGGTGCGATAATCCACACACATCCTTACTGTTCCATTCTTTTTCCTCACTACCACAATGGGGGAAGCATAAGGGCTTCTGGATTCTTGTATTACACCAGCAGCTAACATCTCTTGCAGATGCCGTCTCACATCATCTATGTCAGCAGGTGCCAGGCGTGAGACCTCTCACGAAATGGTCTTTCGTCATGCAGCCGGATATTGTGCTCAGCTCTTGCCGCATCCTACATCCCATTCCTTTAAAGAAAACACCTGGTCTCTCTGGGCAAGCTTCTCACTGATCCTCACTTTCCATTCAGCTGGCAGCGGAGTCGCCGAAATCAAACAAGTCAAGGCGTTACTCTGTCATTCTTCCTTGAACTCTTGCTGCTGGGTAGCACTGCAGTGTCTGCACAATGCACATTAGCCAGGATGCAACCTCTGTTTACTCGAATGTCTCTTTCAGACACATTATGAACTTGGACCATTACCCTTCTGGCATAAGCATGGGCTCTAGCGGGCAAAATACTAGGCTTGACCAGCAGTCCCTCTGGCAATTTTCCATCGCCTGGTGCATCCAACATTAATATTTTATTCTTAACATCCTTTCTGATACGGACCTCTCCTGTAAGGTACACTGGGCATTTGCGCCAGGATCAGAGACTCAGGATCCTTCTTCCATACAATTCCGACCGGTTCCTCTGGTTCTGTTTTTCAGCATCTCTCTGTGCCTCATAGGCCTTCTTAATTAAAGCCGGAACTCTTAAAGCTCTACTAGTCTTTGACCCCTGTTTTTCATAACACAACTGTGCCAGCCTTCGAACATATGAGCATTTGTTCCAATCAACAAAGGGACACCATCATACAGTCCAGTGGGGGACACACTAAGGCTAGGGTCTCTACTTGTTGGCCACTCCAGCCACAGAGGTGGGGAAAGACAGCCAAATTCGGATATACCCGGAATAAGGGTGAGCCTTCTCACTTAACCCCCATACATGCAGTCCTTCTAATGGTTGTAAGGTGCGTCTGACAAATGCTTCTGATACCAATCCTGGAACATAATTGTCACTTAGGAGCCACTGTCTAATACAGCTCTTGTAGACACTCCATTCACCTTTACAGTGGTCTCCATGGAGGGACCCACTATTCTGGACCAGTCTGGAGAGGCGGTAGTGGGGGCCTGGGCAACTGACCTTGCCACAAAGGCGTGAATTAGCATTTTGGTGCCCTCACTGGGATCATGTCGTGCACCTCTTAACCACTGATTTCTTCTCAGAAGCTCTCCTTGTAGCCTATATGCAACTTTGTCAGTGTCTTTTGGGGACTGGCATTCCCTTTCATGTGCCCATCTTTCCACAATTATAGCAAAACATACTTTCTGGAGTTTGAGCTGGCCGAGGCGCCACACTGGGAGCCAGGGCGGGGTATTACTAACTGGAAACCTTGGTGCCATCTCTGTCTCTGCGGCGTGATAAGCATTTGGAGACATCTCGTCAGTTTCTCCACTTCCATGGTCAAGGAATCGAGTTCGGAGCTGTTATCAGCAGGAGATACATGGGTGGGTACCCCACCCCCAGCAGATGCGATCGGATATAGGTCAGGGCCCGTACTTGCAGGCGTGGCCTTCATAAAGGGACTGTTTTGAATTCCTGGATCTCTCTCAACAGTTCGCCCCATTGTGACATATCTTTTCCTTGTCAGAGCACTCATTGACTGCCAACCTCTGCCCCGAACTTCACTTGATGGGTCACCCTCAGTCACTGGGTCGTGAGCCGCAGCTATTGGTGCAGGTCCTCCCCAGGTCGCCTTTTCAACTCCTCGAATTTCTCTCATTAACTCATCACAGGAGGGTGGGGATTCCAGTCGATCTGCCAGCGTAACTGAAGCAACAGCAGTTCTGAGAAGGGGCAGACTTAAGGATCCTGTCCAGCCTGGTTCGGTCCAGTTCAATAGCATGCAAACTACCTTTTCTGAGGCATTCTTGCAACAATTTTTCCAGCCGAGATACATACACAGACAACAACTCCCCTTGGTACTGTTGTGCATCTCTTACTCTCCACCATAGGTCCTCATCAGAATCTGGGCTCCCATACACATTCTCCAAGGCCTCAAGATAGGCCTGTGCAGTCGCTTCAGGGTTACTGGCCCGCTTAGCACGGATGGTAGCCAGGGCAGGACCTCGGGGCTCTCACTAACCCTCTTTCGCCGCCTTCCGAGCATTGCCATTCTAGCACTTGGGGGGCAACATAGTCTATCCAGGTCTCCAGTCATCCTCCCTTGGGGGTGGGAGGGTGCCAGAAGATCCTCAACCTGTGTAAGAGTCGTGACTAATGGCAGGTGCAGAAATAGGATCTGCATTGGTTCAGCCACCATTCACGGGCACTGGAGCAGGAGAGGGTGTTGGGGAGGAACACCCCAGGTGGCAAGAATAGTTTCTTCAAGTCCTCCACAGTTTTCCCTCTCCCAGCAACCATTCAGCAAATTTCTCCTCAAAAGTTTCAGATAGTGGTGGGGCTGATTCCCCTGGTCTTTACTGTCCTTAGTTATCACTCTCCAAGCAGTGAGGGCTCCTCTGGGGTAATGGTCTGTGGCACTTTGGAGCTATCTATGGGATCCTTAAACTCTACTAGGGCCAGGAAAGTGTGGGTGAGCAGATTAGCATGCCGACCCACCACCACAGGGTTTTGTAAACCTTCCACCTTGGAAAGTACTCCCTGCACAGTGTCCGTATTGATACCCAGGGGGATGTCCAGGATAAGCATAGCATTTTGGGGGTCGATCTCCTCCCCAGTACACCACTCCACCAGCCGGTGCACAGCCACTTCTGTCGGGGTACCCATTTTTTCTTAACAGTGGTTCGTAAATATGGCCACTAGACACACAATCCCAGCGGTGAGCCTCCAAGATGTAACCCCTAGATGGCGCTATCCCAGGGGCTACTACCCCTGCCTGATTTGCCACTAACAGGTTGAGGGGCCTGGATCCAATGGCGGGTGCCTCCACCCAGAGGTCAGGGTTTGCAATAGTTAAACTAACTTGGTCACAGCCCTCTGGGACACTGCAACCCTCTTTCTTCCCACCAGTGGCCCACACAATATCAGAATTACCTTCACAGTATACACTTACCCCCAGGTCTGGTTCCGCACTGGGACCTCCTGTGAAATGAGATACAGTGCAACAATCACAGTACAGTACTTTAACATAGACAAATACCTCAGGCAGTATAACTTTGCTGAAACAAGCAGCTCTGATTTATTTAGGGGATATAACAAGGACAGGGGAAATCAGGTTAATTAGCTTATCACTCTAATAATCTACCTATGGCTCTGTGCACAGGCCTATCCCTATCAGTTACTGTCCCTGGGTACCCAAGCCCTAGTGGCTAGTCCAAACCGTGGCAGCTGGTAGGGGCCCTTTCACCAGAGAAAAGGAGAATTAAACAGTCAGCAGTACAGTAATTCCATTTGGATTTAATGTGGCAATTCAACAGGGAGCGACCCTGAATTAGTACTCACGACCTCCAAATAAGATAGGGTCCTTCAATGTCAGCAGGGCTCACTTGAGGTACACAAACCTCTTCACACATCCATATAAAAGAAAGCACTATACCAGGCAGGCTGCATCTGTATCCCGATCGCAATTACTGCACAATACCCGGGAGAACACACAGCAGATTCAGTTCCTGACAGACCGAGTGCAATTTTCAGCAATTCTTCCAGTCTTCTACAGGGTGAGCCTGTTTTCTACTCTTCAGAGATCCTTTGATTCTTTTCACAGGACGGATTCAGTCCTAACAAGCTGCAGACCGGAACTCTGGGCCTTACACACGTTTTTTGACTAAAACTGCACACTGAAAAAGCACAGGGCTCCTTCCTTCTTCACTGCCAAAGCTCAACTGACACTCCAACTGACAAAACCGGGCACTTCCTTTGAGTTCCTCCCAGTTCTTGACTGGATTGGCTGTCACTCCCAATAGACTGCTGCTGTTGGTCCAAAAAGGCATTGAAGTCTAAACTTCATCTCCCAGAGTCACTGCCCATACAATCCTCTTGTGGCTGGCTCAGATTATGAGTCCAAGTTCTGATTCGTCCAAGGCACCATTTAGAGCTAGCTTACCCCACACTGATTGGTCCAGTTCAGCAGTTCAAAACTAGAATGGGGAACTAGCAGACACAGTTCTGACTGCAAAGAAAGCAGGTTAGACAAACTGTAATTTCATTATTACTCTAAATAATTTCTGGCAAACAGTTACATCTTTCAGATAGGTTCCCTTTGCACTCCTAGTGACTGCAAAAATGAAGTGAATTGGCAGCAGCTCGAGTGGTACTCAGAGAAGCACACAGTCCCCCCATACAAACTAATTATGTCTGCAAGCAGACAGCTCTAAAAGAGACAGTACCAGAGGCTCTAAAAACACTCACTGATAAATGGCTTAAATGCCAAACACCATTCAGGCTTGGAGCATTCAAGCAAGCTCCTGGAAGTCTTTTGGGAACCCCCATTTGCAGGGGGGTTACACTTGTACTTCCTGAATGCTTTCTTTTTCTCTTGAACCTTCACTGCCACTTCCTTTGAGAACCATAATGGTTTCTTACATCGTTTCGTTTTGTTAATTTGCTTCATACAAAGGCTTGTTACCTCTGTGATGGCAGTTTTTATTATTCCCCATTGTTCTTCCAACCCTCCTTCCTGCCCATTTGCTAGTGCATTCCTTAGGCACTCACCCATTTTGGCAAAGTCAGCCCTCCTAAAGTCCAGTACTTTTGCCTTTGTATGGCTTGACTCTATTGCTGTGTTTATTGTGAACCATACTGTTCGATGGTCGCTAGTTTCCAGATGGCTACCTACTTCTACATCTGTGATCCTCTCTTCATCTCCATTTGAGAGAACCAGGTCTAAGATTGCTCCCTCTCGAGTGGGCTCCAATACTAGTTGTCTAAGGCATGCCCCCTGTAGGGCATCTAGAATAACCCCACTCTTTGAAGTGGCTGCTGCAACTGCACTCCAGTTAACATCTGGCATATTCAGATCACCCATCAGCAATATCTCCCCTTTTTGTGCCATTCTAAGTATTCTTTCTATCATTTCCTTGTCCATTTCCTCCCCCTGAGAAGGGGGTCTGTATATAACCCCTGTGCGGATTGTGGTGCCATTGCCGGTCTCCAAATTTACCCACAGTGCTTCTTCTCCTCTCTGTTTTCCCTTTTGTTCTGTTGCTTTGATTCCTTCTCTTATGTAAAGAGCTACTCCTCCTCCTCTTTTACCATCCCTGTCCCTCCTGTAGATAGTGTATCCTGGTATGTCATGGTTTTGTGTGTACCATGTTTCTGTGACTGCCACGATATCCAGATGTTCCTCCTCCATCAAGGCCACTAATTCAGGAAGCTTGTTACTCAGACTACGGGCATTGGTACTCATTGCTCTCCATTTTTTGATGGCTTTACCTTCTTTTGCAGCATCCCCCACTGACCTGTCTACCTCGGTCTTTTTCTCATTTAGTACCTTGTTTTGTAGGGAGAGGCTGGGATTTTCCTGCTGCTTATCAGTGCCTCCCCTCTTGACTAGTTTAAAAGCTTGCCAATGAAGCATTTAAACCGATTACTCAAAAGACCTGTTCCCTTCCTGGACAGATGCAGACCATCCTGACAGTATAGGTTGGTGTCCCTCCAGGTGGAACCCCAGTCCCCAGTGAAGCCAAACCCCTGTGCTCCACACCATTTTTTCAACTATTCATTAAACTGCATGGTGCAAAGTACCCTCGCCTCACTCATGCCATTGACAGGCAGCACCTCAGAGAAGGATACTGTGTGTGCTACTTGTCTTAGGCCCCTCCCCAATTCTACAAAGTCCTTCTGCACTGCTCTAATCTCATGATTAGCCAAGTCATTTGTCCCTAGGTGGACAATGACGTCCAGCTCAGACTCCCGTGCAGCTGTTCTCGTGATCCTGAGGATGCGCTTCCTGTCTCTCCAAGCCATGGCACCAGGCAGGCACCTTACTTCAGTTTTCCCTGCTCCCCCAGTTCTATCCCCCTAATAATTGAGTCCCCCACCAGAATCTGTTTACTTGTCTCTGCAGTCCATGTTGCAGGGAAAGACAATGTACTCAGCAGGATGGGATTTGTCACCCATGAGTGACCCCTAAAACAGACTGTTTGTAGTCAGTTTTCAAGAAATAAGGAGTTTCAGAGGGGGGATCTTTTGCCTCATGAGAGAACAAGAAGCTAGCAAAGTTCTGCTACAGAGGGAACAGTCCCAGAGGATGTTGTCAGAATGCACTGGTGCAACAAGCTCATTTATGCTTTCCTGCCTGCCATTTCTACTGATTCAGAAAGTACTTCTGAAACTTAGGGTGCATCATGTGACCATGATTCTAAGAGAGCCAGACTGGCCCACACAGCCAGGTATTCATTGTTACTGCAGATGTTCCAAAAGACTTACACCAAAGCCTCTGTGTTGAGATCTTCTGACAGTCTCAGCAAGCCAGACGAACCATCCAAGCTTGGGGCCCCTTCAGCTGAAAGCAAAACAAGACAAAATGAATGCTCATATTATTTATTTATTGAAAATTGGATTTACAACCTTTGAGTCAGAGACTCATTAACAAAGGCTCCACGTCAATAACACCGCAGAAGACAGGTTGACAGCTTAGTACAATACATATGCTTATTACATGGTATAGGAGTACATACAGAAAATATATAATGAGTAGGCGTGTATGGCCTATACAATTATGTAGCTGGCTAGACCAGGCTAAAGAGTTTTGAACTTGCCAAGGTTCAAGCAGTCGGTGTTTCCGACATTGTCATAAACACAGTCAATCTAGGTGAAGAAATTAACAGCAAATAGGATACAGAGCAGTATTTTCCATACTTAATCCAAGTGGTATAGGTTTAACCCGAGGTTTAGGCTTCAAGTGCCTGACAGAATCTAGGTATCAGCTTCATTATTGTGACAGGACAAGGCAGGCCTATCAGGGTCTGGGAGTCGGCAATTGGTAGTGGTCGTTAAGCAGAAACAGAAGAAAGAAAAAAAAAAAAACTAGCTGGCGCAAATGCAGCGACAAGCAGATAGTATGTGGTTTTTGAGGGCTACTTTGTATGGGCCTAATCTGGTGATAGAGGTAACAACCAGTGGAAGATCATTATACCATAGTGGTGCTCGGTATGAGAAGGACCTTTGGGCAAGCGAGGTTGAGACTTTGGGAACAGTCAATATCTGTCTGTTAGACGAGTGGGTGTGCACTGTAGTGTGGGCGGTTTGAAGGGAGGCAGTAACTCCCGAGGGGGAGAGGCCTAGATGAATTTTTTTGGGTGAGAAGTGTTTGATAGCGGACTCTTTCGTCAAGGGTGAGGATATTTGTTAGGGCATACAGGGAGCAGCTGTGGGTGCACCTGTCTACTCCAGCGATGAGTCTATATGCTTTGTTGATGGCTAGATGGATTTTATTTAGAGCAGTATGATCGGCGGCAGAGTATACAGTTAGTCCATAATCTACTAGGGAGAGAATAGAGGCGGTAACAACAAGGTTAAGGGCTTCTGGAGGAAGGCAGGTTCTGTGTCGATATAATAACCCAGTACGAATATTTATGGCTGAGGTGAGATTATTAATATGTGGATGAAAAGAGAGGTTGGAATCAAATGTAAGGCCCAGGTATTTATAGGTATGAACCTGTTCAAGCGGGAGGTGGGCTTTTGAAAAGATTTTTAATTGGGCATTGCAGTCCTTGCTCTGTCGGTGGGCAAAGAGCATTGACTTAGTTTTTTTTTTTTACGTTGACTACCAGTCTGTGTTCCGTAAACCAGTTCTCGATGTGGTTGAAAGCGAGTTGTAGAGATGACTGTAGGATTGTGGGATCTGGGTGGGAGGCAAACAGAACCGCGTCATCTGCATAGAGTAGCAGATTATTTGGGCAGGATTTAGGAAGCGTGTTCAGGAAGATGCTAAAAGTAATGGACCAAGGATGGATCCCTGGGGGAACCCAGAGCGGACTGGCAAAGGAGACGAGAGAGTGCTGTTTATCTAAACATGTTGGGACCTATCTGAGAGGTAACTTGTGAACCATGATATGGGTCCAGGGGACAGCCCGGAGAGGTGGAGAGTATTTATGAGTAGTGCATGTGAGACAGTGTCGAAAGCTTTTGATAGGTCTATAAATACAACTCCTGCTAGGTGTTTCTTATCCAGGGCATTGTGCAGTGAGTTAGCAAACACTGTGAGGGCGGTTGTTGTGCTATGCCCTGCTCTGAAGCCATGCTGTTCCTTACAGAGTATATTGTGTGCTAGTAGGTAGTCAGTGAGTTGAGTGGTGACAATTTTTTCCAAGGCGTTTGAGAGGGGTGGGAGAATGGAAATGGGTCAGTAATTGTTGGGTGATGTAGGGTCCCTGCTTTTTATTATCGGCGTGATCATAGCCATCTTCCAGTCAGTGGGGGAACTGTCCTAGGTATAGGGAGAGGTTAAAGAGGTCAGTCAGTGGGGAGAGCACACTGTCAAGCACCAAGTTAAGGATTTTCAAGTCAAAGGAGTCATTGCAGTGGTTAGAGCCCCGAGGGCCTTTGCGAGGTATGGCCTTGCTTCGTTCGTAGTAATCACCCTCTGGTGGAAGGGAGGGTAGGCATTACTAGGCTCAGGTGTTGTAGTGGTGGGGTCAAAGAAATTATTTGGTAGAATTGTGCTCAGGTCAGAGAATGCAGCATTTAGGCCATTGGCAATGAGGAGGGGGTCAGTGGTATTGTCATTGTTGACCGTAAGCTGGGAGGGGGGTGGTGTTCTAGATTTTCCATTCAGTTCTTTTAGATTGCTCCAGAACAGCGTAGCATGCATTCCCCCAGGAGGAAGCGAGAGTGGTTTTGTAGTAGTCTGATTTGGTTATTCGTATTGCCCAGGTGCAACTATTGTGAGCGGTCTTGTAGGCAAGCCTATCCGCTGTCCCACCAGAGGCAACTGCTTTGTGCCATAGATCATCACGGTTCTTTAGTTGCTTAAGAAGGGCAGATGTGACCCAGGGGGCATTAAGTTTTTTGGATAGAACCTTAGTGAGGGGGCATATTTGTCACAAGCATTGTTGAAGGTGCGAGTGAAGTGGTCGAGGGCTTTGTCTATGGTTGGGGCTGTTTTAATTGGGGACCAGTCACAGTGTGCTAGATGCCTCCTTAGTTTAGTAAGGCCTCCAGGTTGCAACCGGCGCTGGGTATAACTGCTAGGTTGGGGTGCTTGCCGCTGACATAACCTGGTGAAGAGGATGGGGGAGTGATCGCTTAATGCATCCGGAAGTACAGTCAGGTTTGAGATTTTGTTTGGATGATTGGTAAGTAGGAGATCGATGAGGGAACTAGTTCCATTTCTGGGATTCCACCTGGTAGGCTGATTAACTAACGGGCCAGGTCAAAGGCAGTGAAGGTGTCTTTTATAGTGGAGGCCGAGCTTGAGAACCAGTTCACATTAAAATCTCCCACTATAATGAGCTTGGTTTTCGGAGGGAAGCTGGAGATGTAGTTGGCCAGGGACTAGATGGCTGGGATTTGGCTTCTTGGTGGGATGTAAGCCACGGTCATAGTTACAGGGGCTTAGAGGGGTCAGGAGTGAGTTTTATTGTAAGGGCTTGTGCCCCGTGCTCCAGCAAGGGAGCTGGAAGGTTTTGGCATAGGAGGGAGTCTCGGACGTAGAATACACACCCCCCCTCCACGTTTGCCAGTTCTGTCAGCTCTAACAAGGGTAAGGCCAGGTAGAGCAACAAATGTGTCAGGGATCTTCTTTGATAGCCAGGTTTCTGTGAAAGCAAGTACATCTGGCTGATGCTGCAGTAGCCAGCATTGTAGTGGCCCCAGTTTTTTGGGCAGCCTGCAGATATTCATAGTGCACATTTTGACCCCTAGGTGGGTGGACCCAGGATGTGATGATATGGGACCCGGGTTGGGATGGACATTGCCTGAAATTAGAAGCAGTAAGGAAATGATTCTGATGAGTGCCAGCATTTGCTGCTTGCTGGTGCTGTGATGCTTCTTTGCAGTTCTGCCGCAGGAACTAGGAATGGGCAGGGAGAGAAGAGTAGGGACAGAGAGTAAAGTGAGTAGACACGGTGGGTGGTGGTGGGAGGTGTTAGGTGGGAGGTGAATGGGGGGGAGGGCAGATGAGCTACAGTGAGTGTTAGTGTAGGTGGAGGTCTGTGTTGCGTTGGGGGGGGTCACAGAAGGTTGGATAACTGACGAGGGTTTGGGCATTCCCTGTAGCAGGAGGACGAGGGAGGTGAAGATAAGGATGTTCATTCTAGTGCAAGAGCTAGTGTGCAGAGGACACAGAGGGTTGTGGGATCAGAGTAGTAGCTGCCTTAATTGACACAGCCAATTTTAATTTGGAGGGGAGAGTGGAAGAAAGGTATACTCATTCTCAGGAGTAAGAGATTGTAGATATAGAATAGTGCTGCCCCCAAGAGGAGGCAGTATAGCGCAGTGGTCTAAGGCTCTGAGCTGCAAATCTGGTGACATCCAGCAGACCAGACCTGGGTTTGAATCCCACAACTTCCACTTGCATACTGTGTGACCCTGAGCAAGCCACTTAACCTCCTTGTGCTCCCAGGTCGCTCCTGTAAAAAAGCTTTCAGCTTAGTGTGCTATACCTGGTTAAACAACTAAATAAAAAAAAATAAATAAAAAAAAAGAGGCTAGCCGCTATAAGCTGCTAGTGGAGAAATGGTCTGATTGGTTAAAAATCACCAATTCCGCCTCAGCCCAGACCTACAAAAGGGCGTGTCGACCAAGGGCAGTGGTGGGGGCGGCGGGGCCAACAGAAGTCTGAAGTGCGCCACAGGGCTGGAGCTCCTCAGCTCCACAGTGGGGCTTCCCGATGCCATACCTGGAATGGTGTCCTCGGGGGGTGGGTGACCTCGTGGACCTCGGAGGGTGGGAGGGCGCCTGCTTCCCGGCCCTCATGACCTTCGATCCTGCCAGCTGAAAGAAAGAGAGCAGGTAAGAATTTATATAGAGCAGAGTAATGTGAGGGAGGAGCTAGGAGTTCTCAATTGCAATTCAATCTATCGGGCCACAGTATCGAGCATAACATTCCTACGAGGCTCATTTGTGCTATCATCCAAACTCTACCTTTTGTTCACGAGCAGAGCATTTTTTTTTTTTTTTGCTATCGGGATAGCGATGCAAAGAAAATTAATAACCATTAACCTTTAAATATGCTTAGAACCTAGCTGGTAAGCCATGCAGGAAACTGGTTGTAATTATCCTAAAATTAATTAATAAGTCTTAAAGCACATTTGAAGGAGGCATGCAGCCTATTGGAGCAGTCTGAAGGAGACCCCTACGGAGAGACTATCTCCATGCCTGAGCCGACATAAAATAAATTTGAACAGAAAGGTGCCAACAAAAGCCATGGCGCATCACTGACAGGATTAATTTCAAAAAAGGTGCTGACACAACGCAGGTCTGAAGTGCGCCACAGGGCTGGAGCTCCTCAGCTCCACAGCGGGGCTTCCCGATGCTGTACCTGGAATGGTGTCCCGGGGGGGGTTGGGGGAAAGTGCCTGCTTTCCCGCCCTCACGACCTTCGATCCGGCCAGCTGGAATGGTGTCCTCGGTGGGTGGGTGACCTTGGTGGACTCGGGGGTTGGGGAGGCGCCTGCTTTCCGGCCCTCACGACCTTCGATCCTGCCAGCTGGAATGGTGTCCCCGGTGGGCGACCTCGTGGACTCGGGGTGGGGTGGGGAGGAACTTTATTTCCAGCCCTCCCTCATGACCTCTGATCTGTCAGCTGGAATGGTGTCCTGAGGGGCGGGGCGACCTCGGTGGACCTGGGGCGCCTGCTTTCCAGCCCCTCACAACCTTCGATCCCGCCAGCTGCATTGGTGTCCACGGGGGTACACCTTGGTGGACCTAGGGGGGTTGGGGAGGTAGCGTGGATATGCAGCATCAACAAGCAAAGCCTAGGCTGACAGAGTTAACAAATGTGGTGCACAAAAATAAAAATTGAAACAAGTAGTTGTTATATCACAAAGTGGCAAGTTTTTCTTTTTTCTCCTTACAAGCCCCCTTCTACACTGCCACCAGATATCCCTCAGGGTCCTCCAAGGTGCCACAGTAAGCCTACTACCAGTCCCCTACAGGTGCCCTGCATCCATGCTGCCTCAGAATCAGTATCCCCCCAGGTGGGGAAAGAGGGAGACCCTCTCTCCTACTACCTACACATCTCTTTGTCAGGCTGGCTTCTGAGGGTTCCGGATTCGGTCCTCTTCGGTTCAACAGAGGCCATCGTCAGGCTGGCTGCAGGGTCCATTTTCCATTTTCTTCCTCCTCGAGGACATAAGCACTCCCAGAGATCTAATAGGTGTGTGCATGCCAAAGTGTGCTGCTGTACTGGATCTCAGCTCGTGTCCACCCCTCCCACAACACCCCTGACTGCACTGCCACCTGTGGTCACCCCAAGTGGCAGTATAGCAGCAGAGATGACCCTCCCTCCCTCCCCAGAGAAGGAGTGTCCACTGGGATGCTCAGTCCTCATCCACCCTGGCCGGCCCCCCAAAACCCGAGTTCATTCCAGAACTCAGTGCAAGGTTTTATAAGTGTCGAAACTGCAAAGAGAGATGCCCAGGTTGCCCCTGTGAGACCCATTTTGGGGAATGTAGGTCGCGTGGATCCCTCACAGGAGAACTGTTACAGTTACAAAGAATGGTGACTGCGTTTTTTGTTTTTGTTTTTAATTTTTTGTCTTTCTTTTATTAATTTTAATCAATTCTATTTTGCACCTGCAGTAGTGGCAGGGATGTATCCCTCTGTCAGCCCTGGACCCCTTTCAGCTTCATCTCTGTGCCATCCCCAAGAGTACCAGAACTCCCGGAGACTGTGGCTTACCCCCCACGGTGGGTCTTCCCCCTCTGGGAATTAAGGGGGGGGGGACCAAGATGCTAATCCAGAGTCTGGCATCCTGGAACAGGCTGTGGATGGCGCTTCCTAGGCTCCTGGCATCATGCTGCTTCAGCCACAGGGGTTTTCAGGCTCTATTCCCCCCAGAGAATGTGGACGTTCAGTGACGTAAGCATGCAAGCATCCGTGCCCCCCATCGTGCTCCACAGATGTTCACTGTCGTCCTCACTCCCAATCCATGAGGTCACAACCTATGTTCTCCCAATCTCCGTTGGGAGTCACTGTAGTGCCAGGCACTTACAGTCAGCCCCCCCGGAGGAGGTGGAGACAAGCTGTGCATGGGATGCTCAGCCTAGCTCCCCCATCTGTCCCTCTGACACACTGGGCTTGTTCCCAAACCCAAGTTGGCAGCATTGCAAGTGGTAGTTCTACCGCTGGGCTGGCAGTCTGGCTGGTAACTGCTTGAATAAGCATTTTATTTCCACCCCAAACAATGGTTGACATTTTGTGGCTTTAAATGCTACTTCATCAGAACAATTGGTGTTCTTTAGCATTAACTTATTCTCTTTTCTGTTTTAGGGAAACTTCATAACAGCAAGCTTGTCTCCTCTATGAGCTTACTTGGCCTTCACTCTCTTCATGTGATATTGTTCATTTAGATGTTCGTGAGCAGTGTCTCAGGAGCATGGCTGTCTTCATCACTCTTGGAACCCCCCCCCCCAGGAAGAACTCAGCACGGGTTTGAAGCGCCAGGGTACTCTTTGCTTGTCCTCTGCTCTGACTTGCTGGTTTTGACATTAATAAAACCTCTTCACTTGGTGACACAGCAATTACTTGTTTCAGTTTACGTTTTTGCACACCATGTTTGTTAATTCCCTCACCTGGAAGCATGGTTCCTGAAGGGATAGAGCTTTATTTTTGTATATAAACATTTTATTAAGAATTAAGATAACAGCATGAAGTAACACATAGTAAACTGCAAAGTTTTGTAACAATGCCATCACAGTCAGCAATACATAAAGACAGAATTACAGATACCAAAAAAAGCCCAATACCATCAAATCATCAACTACTAATGTTACAACACATGTAGAAAAGGCAATTATATTATATGGAAGCCCAGTCTTTTGATGGTACTGCATATTAACCTGCTTGTTTGTTGGCAAAGAGAAGAGAAAAAAGAAAAGAGGAAAGAAAAAAAGAGACATGGCAGCGCCTCTGAAACTTCCGAGCATAAAGACAGCTGAACTATATCAATAAAGAAAAGCCTGCATAAACCAATAATGGCTACAGCGCTAATTTAATGTCCCAACCCATTAACTAGTGTCAGCCTGCTGGATATCTACGTCCACCCCAAAATGGGAAAACCAAGGTGACCAAGCCATCTGACAAACTGGGAGTTTTCGTTTTCTCCAAAAAAAAGACTTGCAGAAAAGAGGCGGTTTTGGACATGGCCTGTAACCAGCTTATATAAGGGGGAGGGGAGGTCGATCTCCAGTGACAAATAAGGAGGGGCTTGGCCTCCATCGCTGCGGAATACAAAAACAACTTACACTTTAAAGTCGGTCAAGTAGAAGTGAATCCCCCAGGAGCCAGAAACAAGGAGTATGTAGTAGAGGTGAATTAATAGTCCTTTCTACCGTACGAATAATTCTTTCCCACCACTCCTTTAACAAGGGGCAACCCCATAATAAATGAAAAGGTGTCCCTGGCAAGCCGAGCATCTCCAACAAACATTGGAGGTAACAAGGCCCATCGATATTAAACGATCTGGGGTTCTATACCATCTACTAAGTATTTTCTTTTGTATAAGTTGCAGCCTGGGATCCGGTAAGGCCTGATGCACCTCTTTCCAGGCTCCTGACCAGCTATCCTCTGAAATGACAGACTGAAATTCGTTTGACCACTTAAGTCTATGGGATTCCCAATTGGGCAGGTGGATGTCCTGCATTAACTTATACAGTTGACTGACCAAACCCTTTGGGAACTTAGTCCATTTATGTAAATAGGTAATCAAATCCGATGGGACTGCTGTAGAATCTTCACTAAACCAAGGTCGCAGCACATGACATAATTGGAAATACTTCCAGAGATCTCGAGCAGGGGGATAGAGTTTTCTGAGCTAAATCTCTGTACACAGGATATGGAGGTCCTTAAGGTGGTCAGAAAGCCATTCACAAGGAAAACTTACAATTCAAAATGGAAAAGATTCTCATTCTGGTGAGGTGACAATTCTCATTCAGCTGAGAATGCAGACTGCATTCATCTTGAAATATTTGTGACATACGAACATGCGAAAAGTACCAGCAAATACAGGCCATACAATCTATCAAGTCTGCTTGAGTGTGCAGCTAGCAGACCATTACACTGCAGCTGCCCCTCCTGCCCCTACCCGCTCCTTTGAAGTCATGCTGCTGCTTGCTGACACCACTTCCTCCTTCGCCCTCTTTGTGAACTTCCCCTTGACTGTGTCCCATCTCCTCTTGAAACCACCCACCGATGTTAAGGACACCACCTCCCCTGGCAGAACATTCCACCCTGTCACTACTCTTTCTGTAAAGTAATGCCTTCTCATTTCCCTCCTGAATCTACCTCCCTCCAGCTTCAGACTGTGCCCCTAGTGTCCCTCTCCTCCTTCCACTTAAGAATGCCCTCTGTGCCAACCTTATTTATGCCCTTCATATATTTAAAGGTTTCTATCATGTCCCCCCCATCCCTCCGATCCTCCAGGGAGTATATACTGAGTACACTCAGTCTCTCCTCATAGGGTTTGCCCTCCAGCCCGAGGATCATCCTGATTGCTCTGCGCTGAACCCCTTCTAGCAATTTGACATCCTTCTTCAAGTAGGGGGTGCCAATACTGCATGCAGTACTCCAGGTGTGGCCTCACGAATGACCTGTACGGTGGTAGGATAACCTCTCCTTGCCTGGAGGTGATTCCTCTCGCAGTACACCCCAGCATCTTCTTAGCTTTGGCTGCTGCTTTCCTATACTGTGCTGAATGGTTCATTTTCCCTGTTATAAGCACCCCCACATCTTTTTCCCCCTCTGTAGGAGACAATTGTACCCCCCCAACCAATAACCATTCTTTGGGTTTCTTGCTCCCAAGTGCATGACCTTGCACTTCTTTGCATTAAACCCCAGCTGCCATGTTTCCAACCAATGCTCATGTCTAGCTAGATCTCCCTGCAGTTCTTACCACCCCTCTGCATCATCCACCACTGCCCAGATCTTCGTGTCATCTGCAAAAAAGCTGACCTTGTTTTTAATGCCATGTGAGATGTCAGCTATAGATATGCTAAACAACACTGGAGCCAGTACCAAGCCCTGTGGTACCCCACTGGTTACAGCTCTTGGAGCTGAGAGTTCCCTTCCCACCACCACCCTCTGCTGCATGTCTTGGAGCCAGTTTTTCACCCAGTCCACCAATTTCTCTCCTGCTCCCTGGTACAAGGCCTTTGTTAGTCAAACAGTAGCCTTCATTACTCTCTAACTTGCCATCATAATATATAAAATGATAATGAAAAAATACCCCCATTCATTTCAATGGGGTGCGCCCCCGCAGTCTCCCTTGCTTCATCATAGCACAGGGGTGTGGAAATCATATGGGAAGTGGAAGGGATCAGCTGGCCACCTTGTTGGGGTCCAACTATTATCCCTTCCCATTCAGTAATGGCTACAGAAAAATTATCAACATTTATGCAGAGGAACTATCGCCAGCACAAGCTTCAATTTTATGTCAGTAATGCACTTCATGTTGAAGTGCACACAATCACTTTAAGATGCACTCCAGGCTATTAACTTGCCCACTACTGCAGTCCTGCTCTGATGTCAGAACCATTTATTATTATTATTATTACAGCTTCAGCTTTTAGTGGTTGTACTTGTTTTTCTGTGTCTTTAAAATGTTTTTAATCTTGGGGGAAGGGTGATTTGGAGCCCAAACAACATGGCCACTCTTGATTGAAGTTCAGCAACACTTTGAGTATCTCAGTAGTGTATAACTACTTTGTTGGATACATGTTCCCAATGTTTGAGAGCATTTGGTGGCTATGTGATCAGCGACTATGATGAGCAACCCAAAAAAAGGGAAAAACAGCAAAACAAGGGAACTAAAAGCAAACCCCTCTCTGGCCCGCCAACCACGTGGCCCGCTGCTGCAGCTATGGAGGGGGACTCTGAAGAAACACTCCAAAGCCATGGAGCAAAAATCAGTTGCCTAGTTCACACAGACTCTGGGCTGGTGGATAAATGTGATTCCTTGACTACCAGACTCAGTACCTTGGAAATGGACTTGGTCCATATCAAAACTCAGACAGTGGAGTCCAAGCAATGCTCTGAAGTGGCATTGGGGACTACAGCGAATCTGGTGGAAAAAAACAGCACCTATTGATACTTTTGCTCAATATTCACAAAAGAAGAAGAGGAGGAGTTACCTAAACCAAACAGTAGAAGCACTCTAGATAGTGGGGTTGATACCAGTCCATTTAAAGAAGAAAGAGTACTGAAAGAACTTCTAAAACTCAAGGTGGACAAAGCAATGGGGCCTGACGGGGTTCACCCTAGAATCCTAAAAGAGCTAAGGGAGGACCTAGTGACACCACTAACCACACTTTTTAACAAATCATGGGAAGATGGGGTGGTACCTGAGGACTGGAGGAGGGCAGATGTGATTCCCCTTCACAAAAGTGGGAGCAAGGCAGAAGCAGGAAACTACAGACCTGTTAGTTTGACCTCAGTGGTGGGGAAAATGATGGAATCTCTTCAGAAAGAAAGAATTGTTCAGTACCTAGAGGCCAGCGAGGCACTGGACCCAAAGCAGCATGGATTCACAGCAGGAAGGTCATGTCAGACAAATCTAATCGATTTCTTTGACTGGGTGACCAAAATAATAGACCAGGGAGGGGCTGTGGATATGGCCTACCTAGACTTTAGCAAGGCATTTGACACAGTTTCGCACAAAAGATTAATAATCAAGTTAGCCAGCCTGGGAGTGGGTCCCAGGGTGGTAGCCTGGGTAGCAAACTGGCTGCACAACAGGACACAGAAGGTAATAGTGAATGGAACACATTCTGAAGAAAGGGGGTTTACTAGTGGAGTACCTCAGGGCTCAGTACTGGGTGCTGTCCTCTTTAACATCTTTATAGGTGACATTGCAGAGGGTCTGGAAGGAAAGGTATGCCTCTTTGCGGATGACACAAAGATCTGTAACAGAGTTGATACACAAGGGGGGTAGAAAGGATGAGAAGGGACTTGGCAAGGTTGGAGGAATGGTCAGACATATGGCAACTTAGATTCAATGCAAAGAAGTGCAAAGTAATGCACCTGGGAAATAAAAATCCAGGAGAAGAGTACACAATGGCAGGGGAGGTACTATTAACAACAACAATAATGGAAAGGGATCTGGGTGTAGTCATATCAGATGACCTAAAGGTGGGTATGCAATGTGAGAAGTCAGTAGGGAAAGCCAGGGGGATACTGGGATGCATAGGGAGGGGCATCACAAGTAGAAAAAGGGAAGTGGTTATCCCTCTATACAGACAGTTGGTGAGACCCCATCTGGAATACTGCGTGCAGTTTGGAGACCTCATCTACGAGGACATAGACAGGATGGAAACAGTCCAGAGGAGGGCAACTAAAATGGTGCAGGGTCTACATCAGAAACCATATGAAGAGAGACTGAGAGAGCTTAATATGTATACCCTTGATGAAAGGAGGGACAGGGGGACATAGATAGAAACTTTAAGTACCTCAAGGGAATCAACAAAAGTCCAGGAGGGTAGCATCTTTCAGAAAAAGATGTGTAAGGACAAGGGGGTATAATTTAAAGTTAGAGGGGGGACGGCTCAGGGGTAATGTAAGGAAATTCTTTTTCACGGAGAGAGTGGTGGATGCATGGAACCGCCTTCCTGGAGAGGTTGTGGGGTCTAAAACAGTGGAGGAATTCAAACATGCATGGGACAGACATAAGGCAATTATAGTGGCGGGTTGCAGGAAATAGGCTGTTGGTTAACTAGAATCTGCAGCTTATCCAGTAGGTAGGGAAATGGGCAGACTGGGTGGGCCAAGTGGTCCTTATCTGCCGTCAAAGTCTATGTTTCTATGGACCCACCTCGAATCTTTGGAGACCCAGTTTGGGGCTTCCAATGTATGTGTTGTGGGCTTGCCAGTAGAGGTAGGCCAGTTAATCCTGATGCACCAAGGGTGATTGTGATGGGTTTTGGACAGGATGGGTTCAAAAGAATGTGTGCTGGCATAAGCACGGAGGAAGAAGACCCTGTTATGTGATGGCCAGCAGGTCAACCTCTACCCTGATTTAAGCTATGCAACTAAGATGAACAAAAAAAAAAAAAAAGGTTTGACAGGGTTTGGGCAGTCCTTAGGGGAGCAGACATAACCCAGGGAATGATTTTTCTGGTGCGACTTCATATTGCACACCAAGGAAAAGTTTTTGTTTTCTCTGACTCAGCTGAACTGCTGAAATGGGCTCGGCACCATGATGCATCATCACCTTGGCATGATGAAGCTCTGGACTTGGACTTGGAAGCTGAAGATACAGAGCCATGACTTGAGACTGTTAGAAAGCAGGTTTGCCATTCCACCAGGTTTGATGGACCTTTGACTACCTCAAGACAATTTTATTTGGTTTTTCCTAGACGTATATATTAAATGAGGGGTTTAAAGAGGACAGGACCTAGTAGCTGCCTAGCCTCACCTCAGTGATGCAGTTCAAATACTTTTCACTTGCAGGTTGTGAGGACAGAGACTTTAGATAGATTTTCTTTCAAGAAGTTCCGGGCTAGGGTTTGTTTTATGGCCCAGAGAGGTTCATGTTGGTCGTTAGTGTACACATTTACTGTGTCACCAAAGTGCCTAAATTTCCTCTGTCTGTTTTACTTATAGTGCACCATTTACAGTAATGGTTGTACTGAGCTGAAATCAGTTTCAAGTTTTTGCTTAAGGTGCAATATATTTGGCCGGCTTGGTGGCGCTGAGGGTTGAGGCACTGGACGCCATACTTCACGCCACGCTGGCGACCCAGGTTCAGAAATGAGCCCGGGCTGCTGAGGGTCGGTGGGGGGGGGGAGGAGATTGAGCATCCTTCGTTGGGAGATGACCGGCCGAGAGCTAATTTCAGTAGAGGCTGGAGATTGCTGACTAAAGCGCCTGTGGCGATGCCAAGGAGGTGGAGCCGCGGCAGTACATTGCCTTGGCAGTGGGGCTCCACAGGGGCGTAAACCAGAAAACCACCCTCCGCTGATAGGTGATGGCGCCTCCTTCCGTGGTCCACACTCCTGAAGTTGGGCCCGGCCCCCTCCGCTCTCCCCTTCCTCTCCAGCCCAGTGACTTAATACTTGAAGATAGAGTGCCAGACCCGGGGATGCCCGGTGCTGGAGAGGAGTGGAGGGGCTAAACTGGGTCACGCAGGGAGGTAGAGATGGCGGTTCGGAGGTCGCCAGAGAGAGTTCGGCGGTGGGGAAGTAAAATAGAGTTTGAAACAAAAAAAGTTGCAGTATATTCACAGAAGAATTAGAGAGACTGAATGTTTTACTGTTTTCAGTATCACAAATCAATTACATGCTGCTCTTGAACTGATTCACACATCATTTTGGACATTAACTTTATTACTGTGCCCATTTCAGTGCAGTTTTTTTTCTCCTCTTAAGGACATATCATTTAGACATGGCACGGAATTTATGTGTATATTAAGAGGAGTGGCAGTCTCAGAGAAGTGATTTATTCCTCTTATCCTTATGTTCCATGTCCGGAATTGTACTGAAGTCAGTTTTATAAACTAAAGGTCAAAGATCTACCACTGGAGTGCTGGGTGGCTTGAGACCAGCACAGTGAGAGAGCCCCTTTCAAGACAACATTCTATGATCCAGGGCAACATTTGCCTTGCGGAAATGATGCACAAGTTTGATTAGCTATTCCAATCCATTGGAAGAAAAGATGTTACCACAGTAAGCAACTTTTCCAGGGAAATCATACTTAGCCTACCTAAGTGTTTCTAATCTTGTAACTTACACCTCACTATCCTTTCAGTCATTTTAGTTGCTCTCTACTGCACCCTCCTGAATTGTATACAGTACTCCAAAAGTGACCTTGCTAGTGGCCTGTAAAGCGGCAGAATCACATCAGTCACAGGACGTGTTATGTACCCTCGCTGTCCGGTGGTAGAAAATAGAAATGAGTTAGGGATCAGACGCAAACTAGCAAGCAACATTACATATAGTACAGATAGTACAGATTAAAGAACAGCATTCAGCTTTCTCTTCATTCTGTCAGCAATTCAGGGAGTTGTTAGGGTCCCCAAAATAGGGGCTCTGCCTCTAATAGGTTAGTTGAGGGTATCAAATTCTATACCCATGGCTGAAGGTGCTCCAGTTAGAGTACCCCCTTCCCACACACACACACACGCACACAGCTGCTGACATCAACCTGCCAGAACTATTTCATCTCAGAATGGCTAATTTCTCAACCAGTTTTGCCTAACTGTACTTACTTTTGTCCAACATATGCCATACATAGATCTGCTTTATTTAATCAGGAACAGGTAACATTTTAAATATATATTTTTTATGCCTGAAGATTCAAATGTGTGTCTTGCTGTGATGTGTAAGGATATAGACCTACCTTCAGGTCCTTTCAAAGCAAGGCTTGAAGCACAAGCTATTACTTCCTGGGTTGTCTGCCAATCACAACTTTTGAAAAGACCTTCTAAGCCTACTGTCCAAGTGGTATAAGAACGGCTTGTTTAAAGAAGAAACACGCTCAGTTAATATTGCTCTGAATTGTCATTGAAATCTATTGTTTTCTTGTACTGTTGTAACTGCTTTTGCCAAGTATTTATTTCTGCCATGCAACCCTGCACCCATGGGATGCATGTTGCCTTCCTGGAGAAACACTGTCAGTAAATAAACTGGTTGGATTCTATACTGCACAGTGTGATTGCTGAACAATCTTCTTTAAAATCAGGGCAGATTTTGCTTCTGAGTCTATGTTCAACTGATTGTTGGCTTGTTCTCTCCTTGACACATTCCAGTTGAATCCAGGGAGAGGCACGCACAGATCATGTTTTCCATTTTGATTTTTTTTTTTTTGTTTTTTTTTAAATGTTTATTTTTTTTGTTTGAGCAACATTTTGGAATGGTTATAGTGATTTGTTTTTGTTCTTTTTCCCTCACGGGTCACACAGTGACACCCTTTATGCCCCACGTCTTGCATGGTGTACCGCATGCCTTTCCCTACATTGTAGTTGTAACTGTCGTCACTTGGAGCTGCAGTGTCATCTCTTCCCTGTCGATTTGTTTGTTCACAGAAACAAGTTGTTCCCTGAGTCAGTCATCAGAAACATTATGTATCAGATATTACAAGGGCTAGCCTTTATCCATAAGCACGGTAGGTTTCTGTGTGATGTAAATGAGGCTCTACTGTCTAATGAAAACAAGAACATACGCAACAGGCATAATGCCGCTATAGGTATTAGAAAACAGGACATAAAAACAGAAAGGGCATACTGTTAAAGCAGTATGTAAATAATAAGCCACGAAAGTGTGTGCATTATAGGATTTTAATGCATGCTCCAAGGGTGTAGTAGGGAACAAGGCTGAAGGTCAAGGGTCTTTACTCCCTTGGGAAGTGCATTAAAATCCTATGATGCACACACTGGAGGGGCTTATTACACTTGTAAAATGGATCTAAGTAGTGTATTGGGGGAGGAAAATGAGATTTGGCACCTGACCATGCGTTTGTAGAGATTTAATGCATAGTCAGGTGACCTCTTTTGGCCAATGAACTTTCTTGATTTTTTCTTGCCATTTTATAAATAATTTTAACCAGGAAACAAACATCAGCTATATTACATAATGGGAGCATTTGGTATTTAACTCCTTATCATTCTCACCCCCTGGCTCCACACACATGTTTTCTCCCCTTTTATCCCACCCCCCTCTCTGCCACAGACTCTCCTCCCTTTGTTGCTAATGGTGACACCTTCTAAGAGATGATGGGCTAGGATGCCACTGCAGGTTTTGTCACAGTGGCGATTTTGTTACTTGAACTGACCATGGTTCTTACTTAGTGGTTTAAAATAATTTACAGCCCTACCATTCCCCCCACACTCACACACACATACAGTACACACACTCTGGGAGCTACTGCTCTAAAGAAAAAACATCTTGCTTTAACACATAACATGACATGGAAGGGTTGGTTCTAGTACAACTATGAAAACAAAACTGGGTGGGCTTCAGCCTAAACTGAGAATAAAAAAGTTGTAAGCTGACTTGTGGTGAAAAAAATAAAGTTTATTTAATGCATATTGCAGCGGACTGGGCAGGCAGAGGTCAGCTGAGCTGCATTGTGCTACTCTTCCCCCTCCCCATGACCAAGCTGTGAGTGGTACTTGGCGATAGTTGGAGGCTGCCTCTGCCTCTGACTGCTGAAGTCTGGTGCCACAATGCAGCCAGAACTGATAGGGAGGAGGACAAAGGGAGTAAAAGAAATGAAAACAAACAGTAGTCTGCCCAGTAAGGAAGTTTCCATTGTTGGCATGCAGATACTATACAAGGACAGAGAAAATCGATAGTTTTGAAAACTGTATGACGTTTCAAAGAGTTTACCCATTTAGCTTTCATAGGTTCATTTTCAGTGGTTCAAGTAGTGATGTTTTGTTGTACAGTAAACCATTACCAAGTGATGCATACAGCCTGTGGCCTTATTTCTTGTTTTCATCAGAAGGTGAGGATTTAGGGCTTGTGATGATACCATTTTGCAAAATACAGCATCAAGTTTTAAACACACCATAAATTACTATACCCAGAGTCTATAGCTCTCTGCAGCACTTTTAGCCTCATGTTCTGCGACTGGCTCCTCTGCAGCAGAAATGAGTTGCTTGTGTTGCAGAATTCTGTCCAGCCATCGGCTAATATAACATGTAATGTCACTGATGACTTTAAGGGTAGGATTCCCAAAAGAGAGACACACATAAGTGATGCTGCATCCAAAACTGAATCAAGTCCCAGATCGCTATGTCCACTCTCTTGGGTTGTATCCACAAACTGAATCCAACAACGTGGAAGCAATGATACAAGATGCTATTGCATCGAAAGGAGGCCAAAGCAGATGCATTAGCAATAAATGTTTCGTGCACCAGTAGCTTATGTACTGGTTTACTTACAAGTGTCCCTGCTGTGCTTTTCGTATGGGATGGTTTGGGTACAAAGTTTCTTTCTGCAGGTATGGAGATGGTCAGCACCCTGCAGTGTATCATGCTGTGAAGTACTCCCCTATTTATGTCTTAGTGCCATACCTCAGCTACCACCTTCCTCCACGCGACTAGTCGAGGCCATTGGTTTGCCACAGCAGGACCCTTGGGGCTTGTATCCAATAAGGGGCAGCACAGTGGTGCTATAGAAACATGAATGATGATGGAAGAAAAAGACCAAAGGTTTATCTAGTCTGCCTGGAGTTCCCTATCTTCCCTGGGACCTATTGTCCATACAGAGTTTTATTCCTCCTGGTAACCCCCCCCCCCCACTCCCCTGCCTACTGCTACCAATCTGAGCAACTACCAAACCCTTTGAAACCATTTACGGTCTTGGTGCCCACCACATCCACTGGCAGAGTGTTCCGCAGCTCCACCATCCTTTTCATAAAGGAACTTCCTCACATCCCTTTTAAACCTTCCCCCTGCCAGTTTCAACTTGTGATCTCGGGTTCTTGACTCTGTACACTTGCTAAATAGTTCCCCGCAGTTCACCTTGTTTATTCCCTTCAGGAACTTGAAAAGTCTATTACATCCCCCCTCTCTTGCCTGGTCTCCAGTGAGTATGTGTTCAGTGCCTTGAGATGATCTTAAGATCTGCCATGTTGGCCTTGAATCATCTTGGTTACCTTGCTTTGCACCACCTGTCTCTGTCTGTCTCTGTCTCTCTCCATCTTTAGGTAAGGACCCTAGAACTGAGCACAATGTTCCAGGAGTGGCTTCAGCAGTGACCTATGAGATCTTAGTAGTACTTCCTTTTTCCTGCTGTCAGTACCCCTTCTGGTACACCCCAGCATCCTATTAGCCTTACTATAGGCCTTGCTACTCTGGCTTGATAATTTGAGGGAGACACTAATGATGACTTCCAGGTCTCTTTCCTCTGCTGTAGTGCTCAGTTTAACCCCTCCTGTCTAGTACTTCGTCCTGTTTTTTCCCCTAGGTACATAACCTTGTATTTTTTGGCCTTGAATTTCAACCGCCAACCTTTAGATCACCTCTCTAGCCTTTGTAGATCCCTCTGCACCTCCTTGACCCCTTGGTTGCTATTTATCATACCACAGAGCTTTGTGTCATCTATGAAGAGATATAAAGTACCCCGGATGACCTCTCCAATGTCAACCTAGGACAGATCCCTGCGGCACCCCACTCGGGACCTCTTTCTCTTTCGTTTTACCCTGTTTACCACCACCCTCTGCTGTTTTTCCTTCAATCACATTCCTACCCATCTGACAATGTCCCTAGCCATGCCCAGGTGCTTCAGCTCCTTCAGCAGTCTTCTGTGTGGCAATGAGTTGAAAGCCATGCTGAAATCAAAGTAGAGTAAATCCACAGTGTGGCCCCCTCTCTACTACCCTTATTACCCTGTCAAAGAAAACTGTCAGGTTGGACTGACAAGACCTCCCGGTCACAACCCCATGTTGTTTACTATCCTATAGACTGTTGCTGTCTAGGTAGTCCACAGTGTCCTCTTTGATCAGTGACTCCATCAGTTCAGTCACTGCAGAGGTAAGGCTGAGAGGCCTGTAATTCCACAGTTGTTCCCCCCATGTGTAGTGGGACTGTACCAGATCCTGTTCATGTGCCTGTTTTACTCTGTGCAGGCTCAGGCTGGGGATCTGCATTTGGGAGTGGGGCTTCCTCCTCCTTCTTCTGTCTGTTGAGCAGTGCTGCCATAGCCACATGCTGCACTGTTTTCTGTCAGTGAAGGCACTGGCTTGCCTGCCGAGACCACCTTTGTGTGTCTACGTCACACTTAGGCTCTCATCCATACCTGTTTGTGGATTGTGTTATTGGGGCTATTGCATAATATCCTTGAAAGCAGGACACTACCCCTTGCATCCATATTGACAACTCTGTGTAATTTTTCACCTCAGTTTTTTGAATGCTGGAGGGTTCGGACGTAAGTCAACTGGTTTGTGGACACAGTTACCTTTTGTGATTATAGACAAAACTCATTTTTGGATGCAGTGTCCTTTCTTTTGTGCATCTCTTTGATGACACAAAAATCTGCAACAGGGTGGACACCCAGGAGGGGGTGGAGAGAATGCAGAGGGATCTGTGGAAACTAGAGGAGTGGTCTAAGGAGTGGCAGCTGGATTTCAGTGTCAAAAAGTGCAAAGTCATGCACCTAGGGTGAGGAAATCTGAGGACTGTGTATAAGATGGGAGGCAGTACCTACAATTACTGAACAAGAAAGGGATTTTGGGGTGATCATATCTGATGATCTAATGGTGGCAGTGCAGTGTGACAAGGTAGTAGGCAAGGCATGTTGGATGCTGGGGTGCATATGGAGGGAGATTTCTAGCAGGAGATGGGAGGTGGTGTTGCCTCTGTATCACTCACTTGGGAGACCCCACCTGGAGTACGGTGTCCAGTTCTAGAGGCCACAAGGACATCGACAGGATGGAGGCAGTCCAGAGGAGGGTGACTAAAATGGTGTGGGGTTTGCACAAGAAACCATACATAGAGGGTCTGCTGGAGCTCAGTCTGTACTCTCTGGAGGAGACAAGAGTGAGAGGGGACATGATTGAGACCTATAAGTACCTCACAAGGGTGAACAAGGTGCAGGAGGGGAGTCTTTTACACTGGGCATGCTGTGAAGTTTTTTTTGTGGGGAGTTTAAGAGGGATGTGAGGAAATACTTCTTCACAGAAAGGGTGGTAGATGCCTGAAACAGCCTGCCAGAAGAGGTGGTAGGAGCAAAGACAGTGGGGAGCTTCAAACACACGTGGGATAGGCACATGGGTTTAGTAAATAGAGGTAAAGGAGGAACATGTGTGACCAAATATAGTCCAGGGTGTGGTGATAGGCAGGGAAAATAGGGCAGACTAGATGGGCCTCCTGGCCTTTTTCTGCCAATGCATTCTGTGTTCTGTGTTTTGGACTAGGCTTAAAGGGAAACTGCCAACCTGTTTTTCATCATATTATTTCTAGTTAAAAACCTACATTTTATGATTGCTTACCTTATCTAAAATTCATTAATGTTGCTGTTTGTTTTGTCTGTCTCCTTGTTTAGTGGAACTGAAATGCATGTTAATGTATATTTATAAACAACCTTGTTTTGTTTATAATCCTGGATCTGTTCTTACTGCATACTTTCTGAGCATTACAAACACACCCAAACAGTGCAGTCACTCATGAGGCAGTAGCCTCACAAACTTCCACTGCATCATGAGGGGGTAGACTGTGTTGTGAGTGTTCTCAAGTCCAGGAAAGATGCAGTTGGACCTGATCAAAAAATGTAAACAAACCTGTGTTGGTGTGGTAACACCAGGAAGGTGGGCATTCTGTTTTTCACTTTTTTAAAGAAAAAAAAGAGAATCAAACTACCAGTGACATCAGTAATCTTTACAGAATGTTGGCTATCATAAAATGTGTTTTTTAAACTATGGACACTTTGAGACCTAAGGGAGTTGACAGTGTCCCTTTAACCATTTTGGATGCAACTGTTGCTTAGGCCACTCTTTCGGGCTTTGTGAATCCTGCCTCTAGCGTTGAGCATGGAGAAGGGACTTTAGGACACATAGAGAGCAGAAAAGAACCTGGAAATATGAAAACAAGAATTTTTATTGAATAAAAATGGTCAAATATTGTGAATTCCACAGCAAAACACAAATTCTGTGCCAGGATGCATGTTATGTTGTCAAAACTGGTATCGTCACAGCAGCAATGTAATGATTTTCTGTGAAGTATTCATCTCATCTATTTTTATTTTGTTTTTTCCCATCCCTCTCTTTCTCTCATTCTCTTCCTCTCATTCTGTCTCTCTTCCTCACTCCCTGTTTTGTTATCTCTGCCTGCTGCCAGAGAAAACAAGTTGTTCCCTGAAACTGAAATAAGGAACATAATGTTCCAAGTGCTTTCTGGCTTGGCTTTTATACACAAGCACGGTAAGAGTCCTGTACTCCATTCATCTTCCATTTTCTGTTTTCATGTTTGATTTATTTTGCAAGTTTTGTTGCACTGTAAAATGTAAATTAAAATTTACTGTAAATTGGGCACAGTCTCAAAAGTAGACAGGTTCGGGCAGACTGAATGGCCATCTAGGCCTTTATCTGATGTCATTTTCTGTTTGTGAGAGGTGCAATGGGAGTGGGAGCATACAAAAGATCGCCCTTCAGGAACAGATTTCAACCACTGTCTGGAGGTGAGGAGGGGGGACTAGGAGGTGGGAAGAGAGGTCCGGTACTGGCAACAGGGTTGGGGAAGTAAGACTGAAGAAGGGAGGTAGGAGAGTACAAAGTAGTTATAGTGGGCAGGTGAAAGAGAACAGGGAGTATGGAGTAGGAGTTGGTGGGATGGAGGGGTTGACAAGAGGAGGGGAAGGGAGGGTGTGTGGGCAGCCAGAAAGGAAAGGTCAAGGAAAGGGTAGCAAGGCAGATAGAGGGGCGAGTGGGGGGGGGGGGCAGTCACGCAGTGTGCTGGGAGAATAAGGGTGGACTGGTGCCCATGATGGAAGGGGAGCAGATAGGTGGAGGAGAAGTTTGTAAGGCAGACGGAGAAGGAAAAGAGGGAGATAGAAATGGAGGTTCAGCAGAAGGGTGGCAATCCTAGGGAACTCAATAATTATGGATAGGGATGTAAGTTTGTCATGGATGAGGTTTTAATGACTCATTGTTAATGAAATCATTAGTAAACAGTAATAAATGTTGTGGCACTGTCATCATTGCTACATTCTGATGACACTAGTGAAAGTCATGGAAGTCCTGAATAAAGATCAAACATCATGGAATCAATGACGTGTATGACTGCCATGACAAACTTACATCCCTAATTATGGATATTCACTGGGGAAAGAAGGGGTACCCAGATACAGGGAGGAAAGTGGTTTGTATGTCAGGGATGATGGCGGAGAGGGTATGCCCAAAGACTGGAGAGTTGGTGAGGGGAGTCAGCTGCATCTGAGGAAGAGAAGGACCTTGGATGGTGATCACTAGCGACCTGAAGCACTCCAGGCAATGTACAAAAGTGACAGCTAAGGCAAATATAATGTTGGGCTGCATTGCCAGGGGGGATCAGCAGTAGGCAGGAGGAGGTGATATTGCCTTTGTAGAGGTCATTGGTGAGGCCACACCTGTAGTACAGCATGTAGTACTGGTACCCATACCTTAAAAAGGACATACATCTGCCGTAGATGGTCCAGAGGAGGGCTAGCAAGATGATCAGGGGCCAGCAGAGTATGACGTACAAGGAGAGGTTGGAGGCCCTGAACATGTACTCCCTGGAGGTGAGAGAGAGAGAGAGAGAGAGAGAAGGGACGTGTTTGAGACCTTCAAATATTTGAAAGAAATAAACAGGGTGAAGAAGGAGGAGGATCTCTTCAAGCTCAGTGAGAATTGAAACACGAGGGCACACAGTTTCAAGTTGGAGGCGGGAGGTTTTTGGAGGGAGGCTAGAAGGCAGTTTTTCATGAAGAGGGTGGTGGCAGGCTGGAATGGACTTCCTAAAGAGGTGGCTTCAGTGAATATGGTAGGCAGCTTCAAGAGCAACTGGGATAGAGTTAAGGGGAAAATAATGGTCAAAAAGGGGGGCAGAGTGGAGGGGCTGGTCAGGGAGGCAGCGTCAGTACCTGAACTGAAGACCCTGCAATATGAGCAGACTTGATAGACTGAATAGCTTTATTCTGCTGACTTTGTCATATGTTCATATGTTATAATTGTTTTAATTATCTTTTTGCTGTGGATGTGACTCGCTGTTTACTGCTTTGTTTTGTAAACCCTCAATCAGGTTTTTTTCATCGGGAT
The DNA here is from genome assembly GCA_016271365.2 of Neoceratodus forsteri. Classification (NCBI taxonomy): domain Eukaryota; kingdom Metazoa; phylum Chordata; order Ceratodontiformes; family Ceratodontidae; genus Neoceratodus; species Neoceratodus forsteri. The sequence goes on from CM057456.1 coordinate 180,106,038, forward strand.
ATGAAACCTGAAAACTTGCTGTGTATGGGTCCAGAGCTTGTCAAAATAGCTGATTTTGGATTAGCCAGAGAAATCCGATCACGACCCCCTTACACAGACTATGTATCTACTAGATGGTAAGTGACGTTACTGCTTTGAATGGCACATTCTAACAGGACATATGTGACTCTAGTATAGTCAGTATTGTTGAGGTTAATGAATAAGTGGTATGAGTTTGGGATCTCACTGCTGAGCTCTCGTCAGCTGCTCCTGCTGTCTGTTGGCAGGCAGCAGGAGCAGATGACTTGCAAGGGGACAAGAGTGTATTTTCAGGCCAGGGCTCAAATTTTTTAAAACAAATAAGTGGCAATCAGTTGCCACCTGCACCAGCTACAACTGACAACTTGGGGGCATCAAATGGCAACAGCTGTTAATTTGATTTGCTGTTCCCCTACAGAGCCACACTCAGAACATTTTTGTACTGAATCTTGTTTGGATTCTGAAGGCCCACCCCTCTTTCTCCCAAGCCATTTAGATGGCGCTTTTACTGTTGCTGCAGTCTCATTCTTTGTGGTCAGGTCTCATTTTAAACCTTTTAGTGCTTTTTCTTGCTTCGTTTCTTCTGCCCCCCCCCCAAAAAAAAAACACCTTGGTTTATGTTTCTTTACTATGTATGCTTCTTTTTTTCACTTTTTTTTTAACTTTGAGTTCTCGTCTGATCTTTCACTTTCACATTCTTTGCTTTGTGCTTATTCTTCATGTTAATGTTTTGTCTGTGCATCTTTTCTTTGCTGTCTGTCACTTTCCCTCATTCACTGCCACTTGTTTTCTTGTTGCCTTGCACCTTCATTTCTCTCCATTATTTGCTCTCTCATCTCATCTTGTCCCCTGCTCTTTGCGATTTCCTTGCACCTTTCTTTCTCTCCTCTCTCTGTTCTCTGTCCACTTTCTCTCCCTTTGGTGCTATCTCTGCTCATTTCTTGGCCTCTCCCATCTAGAGCTTTGTTGCCTCTCACCAACACTGCTGTTTGCTTGCCTGTAGGACTTGCTGATGCAGAAATGAAACTGCCTGATAACTGCACTTTGAAATGATTCCAATGCTTCAGAGCACAACTGTCAGCTAACTTCACTTTTGCAGTGCCTCCCGTGTCCATGCTGTAGTCATGCTACTTGCTCGATTTGTGAGGCTTCATATATTTAAAGTGGCAACTACTTGCCACTACGGATGGGAGGCAAGTGGCAAATTTCCAGTTGCAGTTGTCAGGTTGCAGCTTGAAAGCCTTTAATTCAAGCCATATTTCAGGCAAATGTCCTCAGCAATAAAGAATTAAGGTCATATGAATACGGAACATATATGAGCTGCAAGGTGCATTATGACAAAGTAATTTAACAGCAGAAGGGACTCCAAGCCCATCAGCTCCCTCTCCCCCACCTTCGTAAGTAAATTCCAGTTTCTTGTGCATTGTATATTCTCTGTGCGCTCATTGTAATTAAGTTTTGGGTCACCCCTGAAAAAAGGAACTTTTAAGTCTCAGTGTAGTAACCCTGGGTAGTAACCCTGTTTACAAAATTCAGTAAATAAGTAAACAAATAAATGCTGTATAAAGGTGTACTCATTTAGTTTCCTTGGAGATGTCAGTACCTCTCAAAGAGACTTACAAATCTTTACATGTGTTTCTGAGGTTATGCAGTAGTATTCTAGAGGTTAATATTGAAAAGAAAATGGTCTAATTACAAGAAAATATTTCGGGTAAGATGGTTTTATTATTGTGTATTTTAAGATATTTTTTTCAGGAGAACCTGTTATGTCCTGATTTATTTACAATAGGTCCTGACAACAAGAATTCAACAATAACGTCATACAAAATGAATCCTCTCCATTGGGTGGTGTTGCCCCTGACTTTAAAATTCAGTGGAAATGAGGGAATTTAGAACTCTGTTCAAGCTCTGCACAGTGGTTATTTATTTATTTATTTGTTTGTTTTTGGTAACTGGGTACGTGCTCTAGATATAGCAATGCCTATTTTTAGGCATGACCCGGGAGGTTACAAGATGGTGCAGTACGTTACAGGACAAAGTAGTGGCATAACAATATGTATATGTATATATAACAAGTGACTGGATACAGAGCAGTAACCGTTAGCAGCTTTACAGTCATTAACAGCTTATAGTATCATACAGAGCAATAATGGTTAACAGCTTTACAGTGCTTATAGTACAACATTGCAGATTTTTAAACACAGCAGGTAGGAAGGATATAGAAAAACCAAAGTGCTAGCAACACTAGGAGAAAATCCAACAAAACAGATACTTAAAAAACAAGTGCTGTTATAGCCAGTGGGTTAATTAAAGTACAGTCAGTTAAATCCAAGTAGGCATTGGAGTAATGGGTAATTGAAAGAGTGAGGACGAGGAGGGGGATAGCAAGCAGAGGGGTGGGGTAGAGCAAGGGACAAAGAAGAGATAGAAGTAAGGAGGGAGATTTAAGAGTATAGGGTGACAAGGGAAAGTAAAGAGGCGAGGCAAGACAGTAGGAGATAGTAGTGACAAGCAAGAAAAGAAGGGAGAAATTCCGGTGGATTAAAGCATAAACAGGGGACTGACTTAGGGAGATAATCAAGGTGCTTCTTTTTGAAGAGGTAATGACTTGGTGCTGTGCCCCCACTACTGACTCATTGTCAGACTTGTTTCTCTGCAGAAGAGAGCAGTTGCCCCGAAGGTCCTTTTCCAGAACTATGGTTCAATCTTACCTTATTTTTTATATTTACTATGTACAACTATTTTCTGCATGTTTTACTTTTATGAATGCTTTGCATTACTTTGGGGCAGTTTTTATTTATTTAGTGTAAATTGCAGTTTTCTCCAGTTCTCACTTGGTTCCATGAATAAGAAATCGCGTCTTGAAGCGGGTCTCATCTAGAAAGGAACAGCTCATTTTTGTGTTCTTTTTAAAACCACTTTCATATATAGCTATTTCTTTATTTAACAGTTTTATTTGCTATTAAATCTGGAACCAAATAGTTTGTTTTTGGGCCATTTTCAATTAGTTGGTGTGACTGAAAGGCTGAAGAAAAGAACAGGGCTTACAGGATTTAAAAATTGCAAGTCCTGCCAACAGCTCCTAGCAAAGGCAGACTGCCAGGAGCTGTGCTTAAAGCGTTTGTGTCCTGATCATGATTTTAAATATTGTGAACTGTGTGAGTTTTTTTCCCTAAAACACAAAAGAAAAAGTCTGCAAAAAGGGAAGCTGATTTAGATCCTCAGTGTGCTTTACCGCCACCAAAGCACAATACATAAGGCTCTGTGGAAGAGGTGGTTACCAATGATGGTGGAAAGCATGCATCAGAAAGCTCCTCTCCTCAGCAGTAGCCCTAAACATTCATATCACTGGCTGAAAAATGCTGCCAGCAGCAGTTACTGCCAAAAGGGACAGAAAAGACTAGTGCTGCCAAGCTATCCTCGAAGCATAGTAAAGAACACTGCCATCTGAAAGGGAAACCCTGATGTAAATGATGGCAAAATTGTGAAAAAAGCCTCTGTAGGCCCACTCTGATCCGGAAAGGGGGAGGGGGTGTACAAGCAACTGCTTGTGAAAAAGCAAAAGTACTTCTATCCACCTAGTCTCCTCCAAAGGGCTCCAGGAAACTAGACAATATGGCTAGGAAAGTTTATTCCACTGCCACTTTTCAACTGAGACAGGCAACCTATGTGGCATACACTGCACAGTACAAAATGGCATTGTGGAATACAGAAATGGATCTGAGTGAGAAAGTAGAGAGTGATGTGGGTGATGATTTGAAAGCAATAGCCAAAATGGCACTTGGGCCGGAAAGCACCAGTTCTACATAACTGTGGATGCCAAGGACAGTCTCCAGAGTTCTGGTACACTCAGTAGCTTTAGGAAGGTTCTCCTGGTTAAGGACAACACTCCTAACTCAGGACACTTGGAGCAGGGCCATTAATTTTCCTCAGAAGACTCATTATTTGGTGGCAAAACTGAAACCTACATGTAGAAAGTGGATGAACAAAAATCTGCTTATCGAAGTCTGACTTGAGAAAGATAAGGCCTCCATTTTCTATAGGTCCTATGGATGGGCAGCAGGGCCAGGAGTAACTACCCAAGAACCTACTCTGGCTACGAATACCAACCAGAAAGAGGTTATTATCAGAGGTAGGGACGAAAGAGGAGCTAGGCATGATTCAGCACCAAACCCTAAGCCAAAGCCTAAACAAAACCCCTGACGATTTTGACTGTGTCACCTGCCAGCCATTGCCATTGGGGAGAAGACTGACACACTACTTCCAGGAGGTGGGAAAAATTATCACAGACAAATGGGTCCTGGAAGTAGTGTGTCAGGGTCTGTCTCAGTAGTTTCAGAAATTCCTAAGGCTGCAAAAAAACCAAAAACGTTCCAACTCATACCCCAGAGGAGAAACTCCTTCTGGAACTAAAAGTTAAGACGCGTCGGTAGACAAAAGCAGTGGAAAAGTTTCCCAATGCGGAGAGGGCCTTTTTCAAGATATTGCCCAACCCTCAAGAAAAATAGGGAATTGTGACCTATTTTGGACCCGAGTCTCCTGAACGGGCATATTAAAAAACAAAAAAGAGAGAGGTTCAGAATGGTAACACTAGGCATAGTGATCTCACCTTTGCATGCAGGGGACCTAAAAGACTCATATTTTCATGTCCCAGTAAGGCCTTGCCACAGGAAATACCTGAAGTTCAGGCTGAGGAACTGCCAGTATCAGTTCACACCATTACATTTTGGTCTAACCTCAGAACCAAGGGTGTTCACAAAGTGTCTGGCTGTGGTTGCACATTTGGGGAGGCAAGGAGTTGTAGTTTTCCTTATCTGGATGACTGGCTAATTTCAAGGAAAACAAAAAAGGAAACATTGAGCTCCATCTCCGGAAAGCAGGGTAGTCCCAGAGGACTGGAAAAGTGCTACAGTGGTGCCACTGCACAAAAGTGGGAGTAAGGATGAGGCTGGAAACTACTGTCCAGTCAGCCTCACCTTGATAATGGGTAAGATGATGGAATCCCTTCTAAAAGAGTGAATTCTGACTTTTCTAGAAGTGAGCAGGCAGGTGGACCCAAACCAACATGGTTTTACTGCAGGAAGGTCCTGCCAAACCTACCTAGTGGAATTCTTTGACAGGGCCACTAAAACGGTGGGCGCAGTCGATATGGTCTATCTCGACTTCAGCAAGACCTTTGACTCAGTCCCCCGCAGAAGCTTGATTAGCAAGCTCGGGCACATAGGAGTGGGCCACAAAATAATAGCCTGGGTGAGAAGCTGGCTAAATGGTAGAATGCAGAGAGTGTTGGTCAATGGAGCATTGTCAGGGGAAGGGATAGTGACAAGTGGGGTTCCACAGGGGTCAGTCTGGGACCAATCTTGTTCAATGTGTATAGCAGGGACATTGCTGATGGTCTGGAAGGAAAGGTGTGTCCGCAGATGACATGAAGCTTTGAGGTATAGTGGATTCACCAGAGGAGTTGCAAAAAATTAAAAAGGACCTGTTAAGATTGGAAGGATGGTCACAAGACTGGCAGCTGAAGTTTAATGCGAAAAAGTGCACGGTGATGCATATGGGAAAGAAGAACCCAGGGGCGGAGTACCATCTGGGAGGGGAGAAGCTAACATCTACACAGCAGGAGCGCAACCTGGGAGTCATCATCTCTGACGACTTAAAGATGGGAAAGCAATGTGAGAAGGCGGCACAGAAGGCAAGTGGCCTTCTGGGTTGTATAGGGAGAGGCATCACTAGCAGGAGGTGTGAGGTGATAATGCCACTGTATAGGTTCCTGATGAGGCCCCACCTGGAATATTGTGTCCAATTCTGGAGGTCCCACCTCAAAAAGGACATTGATCGAATGGAGACAGTGCAGAGAAGGGCAACTAAGATAATTCATGGCCTACACCATAAGATGTACGGCAAAAGACTGAGAGAACTAAACCTCTTCTCCTTAGAACAAAGGAGGGAGAGGGGGGACATGATTGAGACCTTCAGGTATTTAAAGGGTATCAACAAGGTACAATCACAGGACCCCTTTCAGATTAGCAGTTGCAGTAAGACAAAAGGGCATGACATGCGACTAAGGGGGGGGGTAGGTTTCGGAGTAATAAAATAAGTTCTTTTTTACTGAAAGAGTGGTGGACCCATGGAACAGACTGCCTCAGGGTGGTGGAGGCAAAGACCATCATTTAGTTTAAAACAGCATGGGACAGACATGTCAGTAAGTTAACAAGCCATTCCAAGTTGGGGGGGGGGGTAGGAAAAAAACATGGGCAGACTAGCTGGACCTCATGGTCCCCAGCTGCCGGTACATTCTATGTATGTATCTATAATGTATCTCACTGGTAAAAAGCACATTAAAAAGCTTAAGTTCCCTTATAAACCTGCAGAGGTCACAGATAGAACCCAGTCAGGGTTCTGAAGTTCACTGGCGTAGAACTGGACACCCTGCAAGGTAGGGCAGTCATCCCACTAAACAGGGTGGACAGTTTGATTTCTTGTGCAGATTCATTCCATGCAGGGCAGTTAAAGCCAACAAGAGACTTCCTGCAATTCTTAGGCCACATGGCATCAGCAACAGCTGTAATGCCCTGGGTTCGCCTCCAGATTAGGGATGTACAGTACCACTTAAGGAGGTACTAGTGCCAAAGAACAGATCTCCTAAGCTATCCAATGCCAGTCACAAAGAAACTAGTGTGGATACTGAAATGGTGGCAGGACAAAGAAAATCTGTACGAGGGTATTCTCTTCCTTCAGTTGTCTCCTTCCAGGGTTCTCGCAACAGATGCCTCCCTCCTAGGATGAGGAGGCCATCTAGGAGACAGCGCAGTAAGTGGAATCTGGAGCTTTCAGGAGCACATAGAGCACATAAACCTGCTAGAACTCAAGGCAGTGCTCCTGTCAATGCAGTCCTCCTCCCTGTTGCCGGTTAGTAGGATAAAGATATCTTGGGACAGGTTTGAAGAGAGTTAGCAACAGTGGGCGAGCGCCGGCAGCTGACGTTCGGGCTGGCAGGGCGGTAGGGTATCTTACTTGTAAAGAGACAAACTTTCACAGAATTAAACATAACACCAGCAACCATGTATTTTGGATTAAGGGATTTATCAATATGTACCATGCAGAGGAGCTATGTAACAACCACTGGACCACCACGTAAATTCATTTACTAATATTCTCCTTTGTCTATCCCATGCATGCTTGAAGACCCCTACTGTTTTTGCCTCCACCATGTCCTCTGGCAGTTTATTCCGGGCATCTACCAATCTTTCAGTGAAGCAGTACTTCCTCACATCCCTCTTAAACTTCCCCCTCCAGCTTCATCACATGTCACCAGTCCTACTGCTGTTCCTCATTTGAAAGAAACTACCCTCCTGCACCCATTTACCCTGTAAGATACTTGTAGGTTTGTCATGTTTCCTCTCGCTCTCCTCCAGGGTGTACATGTTGAGATCCCTCAGTTTCTCCTCGTAGGGCTTTTGGTGCAGCTCCTGCATCATATTAGTTGTCCTCCTCCAGCTGTCTCCATCCTTTCTATATCCTTTTTGAGGTGCAAACTCCAGAACTGGACACAATACTGTAGACGGAGTCTGACCAGTGAGCAATACAGTGGCAACACCACCACCTGCTTCTCTCTCCCAGTGCGTCCCAGTATTGCACTGGACCTACCCACTGCTTTGTCACACTGCCCTACCACTTTGAGGGCATCTGATTTAATAACCCCAAGGTCCCTTTCCTGCTTAGAGACTGACGGTAACCCCCCACCCACTCACATAAACAGCATAAACAGTGGTGCTGGCCCCAACTGCCCCAGTTTCCAGTTTGTGTTTATTCTTACAGTATGCTGTTTTTATCTCTGCATCAACTACATGATTTATGTAGCTATTTTGGGCACAGTCACAGACGTACAAGTTTCTCCGAGCCCAATGTCATTTTACCGGTTTATTTACTGAGTGTCATGTCGGGTATGGTGCCTGTAAAGGCCAGTTGCTTGGGGAACTAGTCTGTCTCAGACTACCAGTCCTCTTCCGGTGTGTGGCTTGGTGCTGGGCAGCCTCATGCCCCAGTGGATAGGCTGCCCATCCCAGAGTCATAAAAAAGTAATGATCCTGCCCCTGCTCATGCTTGGCCTCATCCTCACACAAGAAAAAGATGCAAGAACACAGGTCCAGGTCTGTTTCTGTAGCGCTCCACATTGTCAGTGGGTAATCATAACAACTGGATATAGTGTACCCCTACCAGGGGAATGGCACAGCCCAGGCTTTAGAATGTTGGGCACATCAGGATTCCATGCACAAGCAGCAACTCCCCAGTTAAGGTGTGCCATTCAAAGGGGACAGAGCTACTTTTCTCTTCTCTGATGAGTTCAAGTTTCAAAATTCTAGACTTCGGTTGGGGCTGCAATTCTGCTCTGCAGGTTGGGGCTGCCTGTTTACAGGGAGCACTCCTAAATTTAAATTGTGTCTGTTAAGCTGCGGCTTTCCAATTGAATGTCTTGCCTTTTTTCTCATTCCTTGTGGGGATTGGGAGCCACTTCTACATTGCTAGGGTGTTTTTAACGGTCTCCTGTTAAAAAATACAAAAGAAAGAAAAATTGTGCCAAAGGTAGGTACTGATTTAATTATTGGGAGTGTATGGTCTCTGAGGGTGTCCCTCGGCTTTGGCATAAGTTCCCTTGCCCCCAAGCTTGAGTTTTGTGTTTATCTGTGTTTGACAGAAAAGTGTTTTTTTTTTTTAGTAATTTGAGGTGTTTTGGTGTTTTCCACCTCAACCTCTGTTTTTCCAATTGCGGCCATTAAGGCTGGGCACATACTTCTTCATCAGCTGGGCTTCCCACCAGTGTATTGAGCGCTCGCGCGTGGTGGAGCACATGGAGCAGTGCTAACCACATTGAGCAGCGCTAGCTTAATAGAACCCATTATGCGCAGCTACATACCGCGGCGAAAGTGCGCTGATGCATCCGGCGCACAGCGGGCTCATGCATGCACAGTATGTGTTTTTGAGCACGCGGATGCTGTTTAGAAGTTGATTTGGCAGTTTTAAAAGCAAACAAACAATTTAAGTAAAAACCTTTTTTTTTTTTCCCTGTCAACCATGTTTTCTTTTTTTTATTTACGGTTTATTCTCTTTTCTCCCCCGGCGGCCCCCTTTCAACCAACCCCCCTTCCCCAGGCCCGACACCTGGCTTTTCCAGGACTTACTTTCTCTTCCACTGCTGGGAGTGATTTTCCGTATTTTCTCCGTACCCTTGGGTCCCCAGCCATACACAGATGTGCAGGCACACTGGCACCGGAGACGGACCCAATCCACCCACCCAGACTAGCACCTAGCCCCGTCCATGATCGGCATTACTATCCAGCCTCTACTCAGTGGCAGCCAAGAGCTGGAGAGGCCTGCCACCCCTGCCCGGGAGAGGAGAGGTGCCTGGTGGCTGCTCCATCCTCTCCCAACCCCCCCGACGCCCCCCAGCGGCCCGTGCTCGTTCCCGAACACGGGTTGTCAGCGTGGTGAGAGGTAAGGCATCCAGTGCCTCAACTCTTTGCACCACTGGGCTGTAGCTGTCGACCACGTCTTACAAACACTAATACATTTAAACCTGAGCTATTTTTAGTGCGTTATTACAGGATTACACTTGCTTTGCTGGTTTTAACTCAGCTAGCAATGGGGCTAATAATTACGGGTTACATAGATTCAGCAGTCCTGGGTTTGATTCCCACGACCCTCTCTCGTAGTCCAGCAAATAATAGGGATTATAATTATTGCATAATTATGGTTTATTCATTCAGCAGATCTGGGTTTGAGTTCCACAACCTCCACTTGCTTGATGTGTGACACTGAGCAAGGTGTTTTAAGACAGGGCTGTGGAAAATAATTATTTAGGCCAGAAAAAATATTGGGGCTAAGTATTATTTTTACCTCACAATTGTTATTTGGCACAATTATATTCTTTGGCACCATGATTTATCATAGACCATTAATTAAGAAATAATGTAAGTCCTGTAACTAGAGCAATGAGGTCCTCCCCTCATGGGTTCTTTTGCCCATATTGTGTTGTTCAGTACCCCCCCCAGTCGGTTCTCTGGTCTGGGGAGGGAGAGCACCTGGTTCTTCAGGGCAGCGGCAGTAGAATTACAAGATATTACCTTTGTGACTCTGAAGTGAGCTTGTGCTCTGATGTCCAGCAGGACATCCCTGCAGATACACGTGACCCCAATAGGGATGTCAGGTCGGGGAAGGGGGGCATCCAGGCACGTTCAGGTGTGGCACAGTGAGCTTAGGCTGCGATAACTGATGTGAAGGCAGACCCTGACCAAGCCTTTCCGAAGGTCAGGATGATGATTGCGGGAATCTTGGGGAAGTTCCTGACCTTAATAATAAAAAAAAACATCAGGGATGTTCTTCTCCTGATTCATAATAAGCCCTTGTCTCTTTTGGATAGCTGAGGCATGTAGTCTTCAGCTCAGGAGGTTCAGTCTGTGGAGACGATGAATGTCAGTCCGTCTCTGTCTGCATCTTCTCCAGCTACTATGTGACCAAAATTCTTGAGCAACACTGGGCAGGTGTGGATCAAAAAAAGTGTCTTCCCACCCATGCCATGGTTTTTCCTTTTTAAGAAAAATGTCTCATGGGTGGGAAGCTCCTCCACTGGAAGACAAAGCCGTTTGTATTTCTGAAAAGACACTGTCCTGCCTATAGATGTCTCTGGCCCTATCAGTCTTTCATGATGAAGCAGGTAAACACCATTTACAGAAGGGGTTTCGCCTCTATTGGCACACAACAGTGGTACGTCTTCTACGTATTTTATTGGCCAGAGCCTTCAACATATGGGTCACTACCCTGGCCAGTTTCGTTCTGCTTTTTCCCAAGTGGCAAGCATTTTTTGCAATTCATAGCCATGGTTCCACCTTCCAGGTGGTTATTTACTGGAGATTTTTGGGTCAGACCACTCGGCCTATTTCATTGTTTTCTACCCTGATGGCCATGTCTGTGGCTTGTCATTGACTGTGATTAAGCTACATAGCTAACCTGTTTATCATCCACTTGAGGGAGGCCTATGGTTTGATTCTGCCCTGGATGCTATTTAAAGAGCGCAGAATACCATAACCCAGTTGTGTCATGGTAACTGCTAGAGCACAGTTCCAAGGGGAGTTCTGTTCCCTTGGAAATTGACTCCTGGAAATGGAGGAGCCTACTCAGGTAACCAGGTTACAGTATCAGAGGAGCACTGGCCAGGCACCATGCAGGAGGCACATCGCCACAGCATGGTGCCTCACTAGAGAGCACACAGCCCATTCCTGACTCCTTTGGTGATAGATTTGTTTTCCTCAAGATGGGCCAGAACAATGTCAGATGCCTTATAAGGGGTCATTTCTCCACTCCAGTTTTCAAGGGCAGTGGAAAGACCAGATGTCATCAGAGCTCCTGGTTCTCTTCGGGCCAGAGTACAGGTCCCACTATTCAATGAGTTCAGGGGTCCTGTTCATTTTATTCTATGAGCCCCAGAAGTCTGGGGGTTGTCATATTTGAGCCTGTACATTTTTCTGTGCTCCACAATCTTTCTGGAGGGAGAGCTGCAGATCAGTCACTGGGCTGCTCAGGCAAAGGGTTTTTTTTCTTAAGCGCCAGTACATCTGACTGATGCCTGCCATCACTCTCCTTACATCAGTCCTACTCTGAGTATTTCAGGTTTTGATACTGGATCAGCCCTCCAGCATAGGGCTTGTCTTTGCCCGAGCATCAGCTTCTCTGAGTTACTTGAGGGTGTAGGTAGTCCTAGTGGCTTAATATCTATCCTGATCAAATGACCTGCTTGGTACTCAGCACACTGGGTATGCCCAAGTCACATGGCTAAGGGTGAACTGGGAGCAGAGCTCTTTTGAGACGTCTTAGACCTTGGATGCCTGGAGGTAATTTTTCGGCACAAGATCAGGAAACATTTTTGAAGCTTTTTCTCCCCAGACGGTGACTTTTGTCGGAGTACAGCAGGCTCACTGCTGTTGAGCCTCAGGATAGACATTGACAGTTTTAATCCCGTGGGCCCACTTCTAGATGCGGTCTGTTTAATGGGTTTACTGTAGGCCTGGGATCCCTTATCAGAAGATTATCAGCCAGTTTCCTTTTTACCCCTTCGCTTTCTCACTCCCTGAGATAGGGAGTGGGTGTGCAAGATCTGAGCAAGTTGCACTAGAACTTTCACAGTTAATTCTTTAACAAATGTCAACCTAGCTTTATGGGGGACAGACTGGAGCCTTTTTCTCAATCGGGGAACTTGGCCAGCCTAACAAGAGCATCTCCACATCAGTGTTCAGGAGATGGAGACGGTCCAGCTAGCTACCCTGAGTGTGCATTCATGATGCTACACATGGTAGGCACTCATACTTAACCATTAAGGCACGGGAGATGTTTTGAGAGGTCACCAGACTGTCAACAGTTCCTTGGTAGGGGTGTTGAACCTTCAGGCGGACTTCCTAAGCCACAGTCTTTTCATCCTGTGCAGTGGAAGTTGAACCAGAGTTTTTGCAAACTCCTGTACAACTGGTTTGGCCAACCTTAGATCAATCTGTTCGCATCCAGCCGCAGGGCTTGGATCAGAGAAGGTTCTTCCGCCTTGTAGGTGACCACAGATGGGGGCACTGGTCGCTCTGCCTTAAGAGTGGGCCTTCATCAGAGTGTAGTTTTCCTCTACTAATGCCTTTTTCAAAGGGTACAGCGAGATTAATCGATAGAAAGGAAGACGCTCTGGAGGGAGCTGCTCCTTCTTACCTGCTGAGCGGCCGAGTAGACTGTAGTTCTCTGACTTAGAGAATCTTGAGCAGCAAGCACCCTTATACCTTCTGGTGCACAGAGACCTGCTCAGGGTCTCTCTCCCTCCCTCTCTCTCTCCACCCAAAAAATCCAGGAATGATAAAGCTTGCACCTTGGCTTCTGAGAGGAGGAGGCAATTAAAAAAAAAATATATAGTTTTCTCCGATAAAACCACCTGTCTCCTTGATGGCTACCAGAAATCCTCTATGTCTGCAGCCTATGCTCCGATAGGGGCCACCTCTCTTTTTACCTTGGGCCAGCTGGGAAGGGTGCTTCTTCGATGGCCTCTATTCTGCAATTTTTTGGTTTGCTATAAGAAGGTGGAGAGGCTGACATTGACTTCATTGAGAGGCCGGGTTCTGCTACTGCAGCCTGGGGGTCTTTGGCTTAGGAATTCATAGGCGCGTGTTTGTAGGACATGTCTACTGTCCAGATCTGGTTTACTATGGGATCTCTGGGTACTGAATGCTTCTTGCAAGGAGTTTTCTGAACCTCTCCCATCCACTGGATGTGTTGTTGTTTTTTTCAGACTTCTTGTTAAGGAACCATACCTTATTAGGCATAAGGACAGGTGTTACTCAGAAGGCACAGGGTCATAATGTCGCAAGTCATTATTTATTTATTTATTTTTATTTATTAAATTCTCAGATTACAAATACCTTTGAGCAGAAACTGCTCGTTTACAAAGGTTCCACGTCAAAGGATGAGGGTCAACATACATACAGAGGTAGTAAAAGAATGCACAATAAACAACCAAAACAACTAAAAGAAAAAATAAAGATACTCAGTTATAACATACTTTGAGGTAATATTCATATAACGAGCAGCTTGAGTAGGCAGTTGGCTGTGCTAACAATAAGAGATAGAGGGCACCATAGGCAGTTAGTACTGCAGGCGTGCGACCGTGGGAGGAATTTGGCAAGCTAATGGGCCACTGTCCGATGGTGGTGGAAAATGTCTTGTACCAGTGGAGATGCGAAGCAGGAAAGGAGTCACAAGGAAGGCCCGGTGCCAGAGGGAATGAGACTGGGAAAGAGGGGGCTGTGAGACATGAGTGAGCTGGAGGTGTTTGAAAGATCTCTGTTCAGAGAAGCAGTCACATTGAGTGGTAGAGGTGAGGTAAAATTTGAGATTCCTTTTGAAGGGTCCAAGTGTAGTAGAGGAAAGTGCTTCTTTATTGAGGGAATTGAACCACTGAGCGGCTCTATAGATAAAGGACCGCTGACCCATGGAGGTACGACATCTGGGAACCTGAAAGGTTAGAGATTGGGCACCACATGTTTGTTGAGTGCCACTGTAGGTAGTAAGGAGTGAGCTAACACCAGGTGGCATGAGACCGAGGAGAATCTTTTTAGTAAGTAAGCAAGTCTGGTATTGTATTCTGCTGAGTAGGGGTAGCCAGCTGGCCTGTGCATAGAGGTCACAGGTGTGAGTTTGTTGGGCCGCACCCATTAGTAGTCTACAGGCTTTGTTGAGAGAAATTGAGATCCTGCGGAGGGCACTTGTTGAGGCAGAGCCATAGATGGCAAGGCCGTAGTCAATGATAGAGGTGACAGAGCTGTAGATGGCTAGTTTAAGGGCATCCGCAGGCATACAGTGCTTGTGTTTGTGTAGTAGTCCAATCCGTATATTGGCAGTCTTGGCAACAGTGTCAATATGCCGAGTGTAGGAGAGGGTACTATCCAGGGTAATACCAAGGTACTTGAACTCTTTGACATGCTCAAGTGGGTTCCCAGCGTGGTTCTTGATGGTGAGGGACAAAGAGTTGTGCCTGCTCCATTGGTTACAGAAGGACATGGCTTTAGTCTTGCTGTGGTTCAGGACAAGTTTATGAGAATTAAACCAGTCTTCGATACACTTGAAGTCGAGCTGCAGCTGAGATTCAAGGACTGTAATGTCATGGTGGCTGGAAAACAGGACTGCATCGTCTGCGTATAGTAATATTTTTTGGTGGCAGGCACTGGGGAGATTGTTGATGAAGAGGGAGAAGAGTAGAGGGTCGAGAATAGACCCTGGGGCTCCAGAGCGGACCGTTTCTCTCAAAGAGATCCCTGCAATCCTTACACGTTGGATCCAATTATCAAGGTAGCTGGTGAACCATGGAAGGGTTTCACTGGAGATCCCAATGGAAGACAGTTGCTTGAGCAGTAGGGGTGGTTAACTGTGTCAATGCCTTGGTAAGGTCTATAAATACTCGCCCTCCACAATCCCTTTGTCAAGCATGGCATGGATGAAGGTTGTAAATTCCAGTAGTGCAGTGGTGGTGCTGTGCCCTTTTCTGAAGCCATGCTGCTCTGGGCACTGTATATTGTACTTATCCAGGAATTCAACTAGTAGGTCCGACACTATTCGCTCCAGCGCTTTAGATAGTGGGAGGAGGAGTGAGATAGGTCTGTAATTGGTGTGGAGCATCCTATCTCTGCTTTTGTGAACCGGTGTGACAGTGGCTTTCTTCCAGAGAGAGGGGAAATGGCCCAATCTAAGTGAGAGATTGAAGATCTTTTAAGTGGTTCTAAGATTTCATCGAGGACTTGTGCCAGCAGTTTCAGGTCAAGGGAGTCACCACTGTACCCTTGTTTGCCGATGGCCTTTTGAATGTATTTTCTAGCTACTTGTGGTGGGACCTCCTTAAAAAAAAACTTTGGGGTTGTACGTTCTAGTTGGGGGGTAACTTGGGAGGAGCTGGAGGGGAGGTTGTCGAAAAAATTTGGTGGAAGGACACCGTCCAGGTTTGTAAATGCATTATTAAAAGTGCTGGTGATAGTACCTAGGTCGAGTGTAGGAGTGCCATGAAGGTTGAGCATAGTGGGTGGTGCTTTAGGATCCTTGCCTGTGAGTTCTTTCATGTTGTTCCAGAATTTGTTTCCCTGGCCCCAAGAGTTGGTCAGAGCCTCTTTGTAATAGCTGCGTTTAGCATTCCGTATTTTTCGAGTGCAATCATTTCTGGCTGCTTTGTATAATTGTATGTTTACTTGCATCGGAGTTGCACGAGCACAATGCCAGAGGTGGTCTCTGTGCTTGAGTAGAGTTAAAAAGTCAGTAGTAACCCAGGGGTTGGTTTGTCCTTTGACCTTCATCTTTTTCACTGGTGCATAGATGTCACTGGCTTCGTTGAAACGTTTGTTAAATAGGTCCAGAGCTTTGTTGGTGTCACTGAGGGAGTCAAGCACTGCCCAGTTCAGCCTGGTAAGATGGGATTTTAACAGCTGGAGGTGTCCTTGTTTGATAACCCTGGCATAGATAAGCTTGGGAGGGGGCTTGAGGTATTTGTTTGACCAGGACCAGATGACAGGCGAATGGTCACTTATTGTATCCAGGAGTACAGAAACATTGGAGATGCGTTCAGGGCAGCTAGATAGAATCCAGTCTAGAAGCATAAGGGAGCCTGTCCTATAGTTACACCTAGTGGGGGCATTGACCAGTTGAGTGAAGTGATGCGCCGCGGCTGCATCCTTATAGGTAATGGCCTTAGCGGAGAGCCAGTTAATGTTAAAATCACCCATGATTATGGTTTCAGAGTTATGTTGCTGGACCCTTAGATATTCCATGATGCTATGGAAGCCAGCAGCTTGGTCTCTTGGAGGTAGGTAAACTGAGATGACAGTGAGTTCCTTGTTATGTGCACCAAGGAGGATTTTGATTGTGAGGACCTGAGGGGAGTTGCTCAGGCTAGGGGATGGGATGATGTAACCCATAAGGGTATCCTTAAGATAGATGGCGCAGCCCCCGCCCCATTTAGCAATCCTTTCTTGCCTGAAAATGCAGTAGCCAGGGATATAGACTGAGGTATCAGGGATTTTAGGGTTTAGCCATGTTTCCACAACAGAGGACATCAGGGTTGTGCTGTAGGATCCATGTTTGGAGGGAATCAAGTTTGTTGAGAATGCTGCAGGCGTTGATGGATGCCATGGTGAGCGTCCCTGTCCTTCTGCTTGGTGCCACTGTTGGCTGCCCAGGTGGTCCTGGGTTGGGGTGAACATTTCCTGAGAGCAGGAGCAGCATAAGGAGAATTTGTAGGAGAAAGGATTTTAGCATCTTTTAGATACCTGGTGGTTAAGTCATAAGCCAAAAGAAATGATCAACAGCTGAGGTCCAGAGTCACAGAATGTGTTAGAATTCCTGAAGGTGATGAACTGTGCCTGCGCATATGCAGGATGTGATACAGCGCAATTTATGCCATGCGGCATAACACTTCTTTCTGTGGGGCAGAGGGCTTTGCCCCCCCACTAAAGATTCTCAACTCCGGGGGGTCCAAATCTGGGAGCGCACAAAGTGTTTAAAAAAAAAAATTTCGGGGACTGGGAATTAACCCGGTCCCAGACGCAGTGCCTGGCTTTCTGCTGCCGTGGCTCTGTCCAGTGAGCCACGGCAGCTGCTCGGCTGAACCCACTCCCAGCAGAGATATTATCCTCTGCCTGGGAGTGTGTGAATCGGTGCAATGCTGCACAGCAGTATATACGTATTGTACACCGCTGTCCTAGACAGCGTTATTTCGGGATAGCTATAATGTCGTACGCTTAATAGTGTACGACATTATGATCCGGTACATACTCAGAATGGTGTTCATCCCTCAGGTGCACATTGCCTTCCAGGAGCCCAGGATATAGATCTCTGTCTGACTGTCCGCAGCCTCCTCTATTCAAGGGATTGAATTGCACAAGTTTGAATTTATCTTGCACCATTAGGATCTACCTTAAACGTATGTCTGAATTTCCTAAGGCAGATAGTCTATTTGTGCTTTTCTCACCCCAGAAATACTCCAATATTCCAAACTCTTCTGCAGTGTGCCTTTAAGTCAGATCTGCCCGGAGACAGAACGTTACGCTAATGATAGAATCATTGGCATGAGCCACTTTTCAAATGCTGCCGCCTATCAACTGCCTGCATTCTAACCCTCAGATTTCTCTATCCGCCTGTCAAGACCAGACACTCTGAGATGATCTCCTCAACATCTCATCAGAAAAGCCATTAAATAAATAAAACACTTAAGTATATTTTATTTATTTTTATTTGCTGCCTCTTATCTTCGTTATTTTATTAACCGTTAGCTTAGCTTAGTTAATTTGAGTTGTTTTTTCGGTTTCTCATGGTTCGGGATAACTGCTGAGAAACCTAGGCCTTTATGTTAGTTATCAGGGTTTTTTTCCCCTTGTTTTGACTTTTATTGCATTTAAAAGTTTTAAAATGTTATATTTTGTGTAACCGACAACTTTGGTTACTGAACTGCTAATCCCGGTTCAAGTCTCCTCGGTTCCCGGTTCCGCTCTGTTTCTCCGATCGGTTCTTGAACCAACTGCAACTGTTAAAATTGTTTTCTTTTGAATTTTAAAATAATTTGTTTTGTTCCTATATATTGCAGTTGCAGTTTTTAGATCAAATATGTCAGAAAAACCTAAGAAAAGAACCGGAGAACTCTGTTTCAAGAACTGTACTGAATGTGGTGAGGTTTTTACCAAGGCAGACAAACACTCTATTTGTGTATTCTGCCTGGGCTTTGATCATTAAAAGACTAACTGTGAAATATGTAAAACCTTCCTGGATAAGACGCTTGAAAAACGTCTGGAAAGGCTGAACAAAAGATTTAAGGATCCCTCTGGCTCTGACCAGCCGACACCCTCGGGGTCTGTGGGTGAAACCACAGCTCCAATTAGTTCTACTCCTGATATGGGTAAAAAGAGACCTGCTGAACCAGCTAGCTCTCCAGTTCCAGCTAAAAAACCAAAGAAAACTAAGCACACTGAACCCCTACTGATAAGGGGACTTCTGTGGTGCCAGCAGCTGTGCTTTCTCCCTTGGAGATTGCACAGGCTATTAAGATTATGCAGACTTTACAGGATCTACTGCCTGTGGTTCCACAGTCTCCAGTTCATACCACTGTATCCTTCAACCCACCTGCCTTTCCACAGGAGCATGGTGAGGAGGAAGAAGAGGAAGAAGGTGAGCCTATAGAGCCTGAGGTCTCCCCTGAATAGGAGTTTGGCTTTCTTCCCAGGACTACAGAAGATTATTCTTCTCATTTTTCCTTTGTTAGGAAAACTGTAGATGCCTAAGATATTTCTACTTCTGAGGTGGTAGAAGATGAGGAGGAGGCTGAGTATCTCAAAATGATAGGTCTAACTCCCACCAAGAAGCTGTTACTTCCAATTAATAAGTTTTTTAAAAGAGATGCTCTTAAACTCCTCCAGACTTCTGGGCCTGTCCCTCCTTTTGATAAAAGGTTGGATAAAAAATACCAGCTTGACAGAGCAGGGGCTGAATTTTTATTTTCACACCCAGACCACCAGGGGATGGTGCAAGCTGCAGCATGCAGAAAGGCAATGGTCCCTCTGGCTTCCCAACCTCCGGAGAAGGACTCTTGAAAAATTGACAGCATGGCTAAGAAAGGCTATTTGTCAGTTTCTCTGGCCACCAGGTAGGCAAACTGTCAAGCCTATGCAGCCCAGCACCAGAAGACTCTTTGGCAGTCTGTTCTGGCTATGGTTGAATAAGCTCCTTCCTTTCTTTTTGCAGTCCTAGCTGAAACTGCTAGGTTTTGCTTGGAGGCTGCCAAATATCAATTTCAGATGGCAGCAGATAGTAATGAGACTACTGCAAGGTGGATGGCAAATACCATTGCCCAGAGAAGGTTTGCCTGGTTGAGAGCTACACACCTTACACAGGATACCCAGAATAAAGCTCTGGATTTTCCGATGGAAGGAAATTCCCTTTTTGGCAGCCACACAGAGGCCTACATGAAGAAGGTGGATGAATATAAGGCCACCTTCCACAGTAATTCTGCAAAAGAAAAGCCTTCCCCCTCTACTAGATCTTCTAATAGGGGAGGCAGGGGCAAGCAGTTCCACTCCAGGCCTTTTTACCAGGCCATGGTAGTTCCACAAGCACCCCAGTACCCCCAGCAAGGGTATTTTAGGTGTAGGGGCAGGAGAGGTGCCAGGCGTGGTGCCCAGCCTCAGCCCCAAATCCAAACAGGATTCCTGACTTCCTCTCTCAGGCTGCCTCTCCACTTCCAGTAGGGGGCAGACTCACCCATTTTTTCCATAATTGGAAAACCATCACCACAGACAAGTGGGTTCTGGAGATAGTGGGTCAGGGACTGTCCCTAAATTTCATGTCCTTCCTCTCTCTGAAAACAAGGGTTTTCAAACCAGCTTCTCTTCTGGAGAGAAAACTGAAAAAGAGGTCAAACATCTACTGTTATTAAAGACAGTGGAACCTGTGCCTCCACAGCAAACGGGAAAAGGACTATATTCAAGATATTTCCTTACACCAAAGAAAAATGGAGAGTTGCAGCCTATCTTGGACCTAAGGGTCCTCAGCAGGTTCCTGACAAAACCAAAATTAAAAATGGTAACACTGTCTCTGATTCTACCAGCGCTCCAAAAGGGAGATTGGTTGGCATCACTGGACCTAAAAGATGCCTATTTCCACATTCCCAAGGGAGTCTCACAGAAAGTATCTCAGATTCAGACTCCCGTCAGGTCATTATCAGTTCTCAGCCCTGCCATTCGGTCTCACCTCAGCTTCGAGGGTGTTCACCAAGTGTCTAGCTGTGTTAGTGGCACACTTGCTAAGGCAAGGTGTCACAGTATTTCCATATCTGGACAACTGGCTGGTGGTGGGAAAGTCCCCATAGCAGTTAACAGAGCATCTACAGCTCACCCAGCAGCTTCTGGCCTCTCTGGGGTTTCTTCTAAATCTAGAGAAATCAGTTCTTCTTCCTGCACAAATTCTGCAATTTATAGGAGCAGAATTAAATGCCAAGGAGGGCAGAGCCTTCTTACCCATGGACAGGGTCAAACGCATTTTACAATTGTCAGGTTCTTTCAAACTATATGTTCCAGGACCTGCAAGGCAATTTCTTCAGCTCCTGAGGCACATGGCAGCTGCCACAGGCACAGTCTTGGGCTCCAGGTTTCAGATGAGGGACATCCACTTAAGAGCTCATTGGTGCAAAAGAAGTGATTCCCTCTCAAAACTCGTCCCTGTAACAAAAACATTAATTCAGACCCTCCAGTGGTGGAAGGAGGAAGTCAACCTCAGAGAAGGGGTCCGCTTCCAAAGAGAGCATCCATCAGAGGTTCTCACAACAGATGCATCCTTATTAGGATGGGGGGTTCATCTGACAGAGCACACTACCCAGGGCACTTGGTCAAGTGCAGAGACTGTTTTACATATCAATCTGTTAGAGCTCAGGGCAGAAACTTCTGGTGCAGCTTCCTGGTAAATGGCAGCCTAGCTTTAGAGCTCTCGTCCTGCGCTCCTAAATTTATTTAATAAAACAGCCGCTTTCCTCCCAACTTTGCTGTTCTACTACCGGAAAATTTATGGCGGCTAGTAATCTACATGCGGGAGCTAACAGATACACAGTAATTCGACCAGACACGGAAAACTCCGATGGAGAAGCTACAGACTCGGGGACCTCCACGCTTTCAGCCCAGGCGCCACAATCTAGGTCGCACAGATGGAATAAATCCAAAACCAAACAAACCATCAACATGGGCACTAAACAAGATAAAATCTTACAGGAGATCCAGGAATTTAAAACAGGCTTTCAGTCCTTCAGGCAAACTCAAGAAAAGTTTCAAAACGATCTCATGGAACTGCACACACCAGTGTCCTCTCTAGACCAGCAGATACAGGAGCAGGCCTCGACCACCTCTCATTTGCAAGATACCCTTGACCAAGTAGCCCATCTCTGCCAGCTCACGGTGGAAAGCCAGGAGGATTCGGAGAACTGCAGCCGCCGACAAAATATACGATTATACGGGGTGCCAGAGAGTAGCGAAGGATCAGATTTGCTGGGTTTTGTGGCATCCCTCCTAAGCGATGCTCTTGATTTGGGCCCAGATTACAATTTCGAGAGAGAGAGAGAGAGAGAGAGAGAGAGGCTACACAGAGATTTAGGCTCAAAGCCTACCAGTCCAACTGCACGCCCCAGATCCATAATTATCAGATTCCTTCATTTCCAAACAAAGGAGTTTATTTTGAAACAAGCCTGGGCCAAAACTCGCATCTGTTATGGGGATAAACGCATATTTGTGGACAACGACTATGCTCCCGCTACAATGCAGAGAAGGAGGGCATACATTCCGTTATTCCCCTACCTCAGACAGCAGAAACTTAAGTTCAGGACTCCATACCTGAGCAGGATGGTGATTCAGTTCCCATCGGGGCAGCAATGTTATGAATCCATGGAGGAAGCATGTACAGATCTAAGGGAGCGGGGGTTTACGCTACCAGCCATGATTCAAACACCTCAGAGAGCATCAGATGACAGGGCTACATTCAGGATGGCTCCGCCTAAGCAATTGCCAGATCCACAAGCGACTATCGACTCAATCAAAGCCCTGCTGGCACGGTTTTCCTGACAGAACAGTTGAATCCCCTCAGGAAACAGAACTTTTGACTCGCAGTAAGTAGCATGGTGGGATGGGGGTGGGGTAGCCCATGACTGGCTGCTGGGCACTCGCCTTGGGGAGGGCTTGATGGTGGAGGACATACAGTCAATAATTGGAGTTGTTCAGATTAGGAAAAAATAATCAAGGTATGTTGACTGTTTTTTTTGGGGGGGGGGGCGATGCCCGAACCAGATCCTCGGCTTCTAGCTGTACTACTTACTCGGTTAGGGGGAGGGGGAGTGGGACCTCCTCAGTGCTCATCTCTTATGGGGGAAGTGGGCTCGTCCCAGCCTCGATCTCAAAGATCCTCTTCCGTGGATTTTTTATTTGGATAAATAGCTGCTGGGTTGAGCCGGGTAGGAGAACATTGATCCGTCCGTCTCAGAATCAGCCAGGAGGGGTCTATATATCTACCCTGTCCTCGCTAAATAAAGATCAATAAGAGGATCCTGGATACCACTGGGGGCTAGTGGGCTCAGAGTAGTCGATAAGCTTGCTTGGACCCGGATGCTTATCGGGAGGCTGGGGGATATACTTAAGTAAACCCAACTGGCAGCCATTTGAAAGCCCGTTAAATAGGGCACAGTTTCCGGGTCTTCTTGACCTGGTGCGGCCTGGCAGCTTCATAGAGGGTATTTACCCCCTCCTTTTTTGTGTTTTTCCCTCCATTTAAATACATAGATACCCTCAGCTTTAAACAAATTCAACATGATCTACGGATGACTTTGGAGGGGAATTACTAACAAAAGAGGTCTGGATGATCGCTGGATGGTCGTGCTCGCTTTCTTTATCCCCCCAGGTTTTGCTGTGGGGGGGGGGGAACATATTGAATGATGGGTCTGAGGAAGGGTTCCACATCCCACTTCCCGATCTAATCCTCTTAGGAGGATTCTCACACCTTGGGATCTGGGTCGGGTGGTCGGTTCGGCTTTCTGGGGGTGTGCCCTCTCTTCACAGTTGTCCACCCATCTTGCTTCCTGAGAGGGGCGCGGGTGGTATGTCCGCTGAGCCTCCCCACCCCCTTGCCTGCACTCCATGCAACAAGCTCCACAGCCATTCCTGCTGGTTCGCAATTTCAGAGACTCCCCTTCATGGGGCATAAGATTCAGCCATGATACAGAAGAGCACCCATACAGTCATGGGAAATAACCTGATCAGAAGGGCCACAAGACCGGAGGGCAGTTGCCCTGACATATCATTATTTTAGCCCCCCTGGTCCATTCTGAGAACATGTGGAGAGGGATCACTAAGGACTTGCTCATCCTAGATCTTGTTTATTAACATTATAGGACAAATATAGCTACTATGAGGGGAAATGAAGGAAGCTGTGGAGTGGGAGGGGTTACCCTGGGGTTATGATATTATCTAAACCTTTTGTCCACGATGAGTCTCCTTTACCTATAGTTAGCGCTAGGTTGAGGGCTAGCACATCCCAGAACAAGTAATACCTATCCCAGGGCTAAACTTTTAAATCTAACTTACTCCCTCTCCTATCTTTTTTTAAGACAGGAGGAACGGGATTGAGACTCTGCTGCTTATTAAGATACATGTTGTAAGGGAACGGTATCTTTCTCCCTCCCATAATGCTTGCCTTTCACCACCACCCTTAGTTTTTTTATTGCCCCTGCTATTGGTTATCCCTATATCTTCCCTTCCCCCTTCCACATTCAGGGGCAGGAGTTTCCCCAGGAACCCAATTCACTTGGTGGATAGGGAGTCCACACATGGACGATCTATAGATCGGTCCCATGTGCTTGCCACGTTTGGGAAGGCACGCTTGGAAGTCACAGAATTCCCCCTTAATTGGGGTTTGTATATAGTTATTATTTTTTCCCAGTATGTAGACACGTACACCTGGTTGACACGCCCATTTTTAAATAACTCTTTCCCAGTTATTGTCCCCTTTCCTTTATTTTTGTACCATCATTTATCAGAAAACTGCTAATAACTCAGATGCTATATGTATTTAGGCACAGGATTAATAATCAACAGATTGTTGGAGGAGTTATTTTCGGGTGGCCGGGTATCAATACACTCTGGGATTTTGGATAGTCATGAATAACCCATTCAGACTTATATCTCATAATGTAAATGGACTGGTCGGCCCCATCAAGAGGGATCGAACACTTCGAGCACTTAAAAAATTAAATCCAGATATCGTCTTACTACAGGAGACTCATTTATCCACTACAGAGCACCAAAAGTTGCTCAAATTCGGATTTGCACATATAATAGAATCCTCCTATCAGAGGGGCAGGAAAAGGGGTTCAGTAATTCTGATTCCAAAATGGTCAAAACTACAGTTAATTGATCAGTACACTGACAGGGAGGGCAGGCTGGCACTAGTAGTGGTTAAATTGAACCATCAAACCCTAACAATGTGCAGTCTCTACATCCCACCAGGCTCAGATGCCTCATCTATCCAAAAATTAGTAGATACCATCCTTACCAGGCAACAGGGTGTTATAATTATAGGGGGTGAGCTCAATTGTCAGCTTAATGCCTCGCTAGACTCCTCAGCAATTCGCCCCTCCCCACAGACATCTGGTCAAAAGCACCTTGACGCCTTATCTGGGATGTGGGAATGATAGACACATGGAGGCAGTTACACCCCATGCATCGGACATTCTCCTGTTATTCGCATGCTTTCAAACACTATTCTAGACTTGACTGCTTTTGCATAGGTAAGGAACATGTGGATCTGATTCGTTCCGCTGAGATTCTAAATATTGTTTTATCGGATCATGCCCCCATCACTTTGGACCTTAATATTCAAAAAGAAAGAATAAATACCCAGTGGCGCTTCAATCCATCCCAATTTAGGGATAAAGAATTCCAAGATTTGCCGAAGAGCCATATCCCAGAAATTATTAGAGATAACACTTCCCCCCCAGATCTCCCCCCAAATCCTCTGGGATGCACTGAAGGTAGTTGTTATAGGCGACATAATAGCCTATGCCTCTCATAAGAAAAAACAGTCTGAGAGTAAATTACTATCCTTGCAGGAGGAACTTGACTTTCTCCAGCAGGCCCCATATGCAGGGCGATGCAGATCTTTTACCCATGATAGTCAAAACACAGAACAAAATTCAGCAGATCCTGACAGCCAAAACTGAACATGCTTTGGCCTGGTTGAGGCAGTGATGTTACGAGGGTGGGGCGAGAGCTTCCAGACTCCTGGCATATCGCCTCCGAAATCAAATACAAAATTACACCATTACCAAAATCAGAGATCCAGTTTCCAATCAGCTCAGATATTCGACTTCGCATATTCTAGATGCCTTTAAGAAGTATTACCAGAATTTATTCTCCTCTCAGAGGGCTCCTGATCCTCACAAAATTTCAACTTTTCTTTCCCAACTGCACCGTCCTACTTTGTCAGAATCACAACAAATTGAAATGATAGCTCCGATCACAGAAAAAGAGCTTCAACATACAATTCTTAGCCTCAAAAATGGAAAATCCCCAGGCCTTGACAGCTATGGAGCGGAATTTTACAAAGGCACATGGGACTTACTGTGAACCCCCTTTCTTCAGGCATTACAAAACGCTCACACCACCACTTCTTTTCCAATTTCTTGGAGACAAGCAACCATCTCAGTGACCTTGAAGCCCCAGAACCCCCCACATCTTTGTGACTCATACCGCCGTATCTCGGTACTCAATCAGGACTATAAAATTTATACAAGTATCCTGGCACATTGGCTTGACCATATCCTCCCTTCTTTGATACATCTGGATCAATCTGGTTTTATCAAAGGCAGACAGACAACAGACAGTATCAAAAGAACCCTATATCTTATAAATCATGCCTGGTCTACAAAATCCCCCCTCCTGATCTTAAGCCTAGATACCCAAAAGGCTTTTGACATGGTTTCATGGGATTTTCTACAGGCGGCCCTACAAAAATTTAAATTTCCTATCCTATTTATGGATGCGATCAAAGGCATATACACAGATCCAGAGGCAGTAGTGAAACTAAACGGTTCACATTCTGACCGCTTCTCACTGTGCAGAGGCACCCGACAAGGTTACCCCCTCTCCCCATATCTGTTCGCTTTTTTTGTTGAACCCATAGCTCAGTTGTTAAGACTGAATCCCGGCCTCCATGGACATAGGGTCTCTGACTCTACGCATCATAAAATAGCATATTATGCTAATGACCTTCTTCTAAACATTACCCATCCCGAGGAATCACTACAAACCTTAACTACTGTATTAGCAGAAATAAAGAAATTACAAGATATACTATAAACCCAAATAAATCAGAAGCCCTCCTGGTACAGCCTCCCTTCCCCCATGGTCTCATTGATAAATACCCATATAAATGGGACAAAACATATTTAACCTATTTAGGGATAAAAATTCCATCTAAGCTGTCTGACTTATATAACTCAAATTATTCCCCTACTTTTACTAAAATACACTCAGATTTACAGAGATGGACTCCTCTTCCGTTATCATTAATGGCTAGAGTTCAATCCATCCAGATGACTTCCCTCCTAAAACTTCTTTATTTGATGCAAAATATTCCCCTTCCCCTATTAAGGAAGGACGTCCATTTATGGGACAATTCAACTAGCCGGTTTTTATGGGTGAATCAGTGTCCTCGATTAGCACTGGTTAAACTTCAGCAACCCAATGATAACAGAGGCTTATCTCTTCCCAGTATAGTTCATTACAACATGGCTTCACTGCTCTCACACATAACTACATGGCTCCTCCCTCCATCTCAGGCGTCACCTTGGCTTTTAATTGAACAGACTTTGATAGATGGTCCCTCACTTTAATCACTAGTTTTCCAACCTAACAACATCATCAGACTACAGAAGGCTTCCAGATTTACTAAAGAGATGCTTCGTTCTTGGATAAAGTTTCTAACTCATCCTGCCTATAGGTTTATGGCGACCTGGATAGGAATTCCGGCGGAGGATCCTGACTGGGCCCCGACGCGTTGGATACCACCTTTCAATCCTGGGTCCGTAGAGTTCTAAGACACACATACCAATTATATGAAAATGCAGTATTCAAATAATTTGACCAACTCAAACAAGAGTTCTCCCTGACGAAAAGTGATTTTTATAGATACTTACAATTGTGTCATTTCTTAAATTCAAAGATAGGCCTAAATACTGCAGCCCAGAGCATTCCCCACCTCTGTCCTCTCCTGATTCAATTGGAAAGGGGCGGTGATTGGAGCCATTTGATCTCACGTCTTTATAAAGCCCTACAGGGGTTACCAACCCAAACCATGGACCTGGTACACTTCCATTGGGAAGCAGAATTACAGATTGCATTGTCTCAGGAAGACTGGCGCAGGATTTGGAGGAGGCAACACAAAACCTCCAGCTCTTACACCTGGAGAGAGTATTCTTGGAAGGTGGTATCCAGATACTTCCATACACCACAGATCATAGCTAAGTACCTTGAGGGAGGGGATTCTTCCTGTTGGAGGAAATGTGGTTGCCATGTGGCAACACATTCTCATGTCTTCTGGACTTGTTCGGTCCTGACACAATACTGGTCTGCTATTGGAGACAGAATTGCAAATCTTTTACCTCTGTTAGGCACATTTACACCAGTGATCGGTCTATTACTTCATTGTCCCCGTTGTTTCAGAGACCCATATCAAATATACCTCCTTAATATTTTGTTAGGGGCAGCTAAAAAATGCATAACTAGACTATGGCTCAACATTGACCCTCCCTCCATCACAGCCTGGGAGGATACAGTATATGATATCTATAAATTAGAACACATGACAGCCAGAATTCAAAATAAGATCCCTGGGTTAATGAACCAATGGAATAAATGGTTTATACACATAGCACAACTTAGACCAGACCAGATGCCATAGCTCCTGGGGGACGTGCTATGGCAAAGATTCCAGCAGATGGGGTCGTGTCAGTCCTTATCCTGTGCTACCTGTTCAGTTGGTTAGTCCAGTTCCCCTCTCGGAAGCCACCTATATCCTGGTTGAGGGGAGATTCAGTATCTATGGTATTTTGGGGGGGTTTCCTGGGCCTCTCTCTCTCCCTAATAAACTTTTTGAGTCTATACATTGAAAGTGCAGTCTGGTTGTAGTAGATACTAAAGGAAGACCTAGGTGTGCTGTTTTTAACACACCTATATCAAGATCTATATGTATACCTGATTATTAATTTTTCCTATCTCATTGAGGTCTACCTTCATGCTTATTGAATACTATACTTTACACCTGTAACTGACATCCTGTAAACAACAACTGTATTGTCAATGAAGTTAACATCTGAAATAAAAAAACAGTTTAAAAAAAAAAGAGCTCATGGCAGTGTTTCTAACAATTCAAGCTTTCACACCACTGATGCAGAAAAAGGGAGTGCAAGTCAGAACAGGCAACACTACCACCATGTACTACATCAACAAGCAAGGGGGGACAAGATCAAGCCTTCTCTGCACAGAAGCAATGTAAATCTGGACCTTGGTTTACTCCCTCGGATCTTCGCTGCAAGCCATTCATCTGCCAAGCAAGGACAATGTATTGGCAGATGCCCTAAGCTGAATCAGTCAGGCCCATCATGAATGGTCACTGAACATACAGGTGGTGCAAACTTTATTCAGGAGGTGGAGCACCGCAGAGATAGATCTTTTTGCCTCACACCAGAGTCACCACCTGCCACAGTACTGTTGCAGGCCTCCAGCATTGGGCTCAGTCCCCCTGGACGCTCTCATTCTGGATTGGTCAGGGAGATTCCTGTATGCATTCTCTCCATTTTCTCTGGTGTACAGAGTGCTGTTGAAACTCAGGTTTCAGCCAGCCACAATGATTCTAATAGCCCCAGACTGGGCCAGGCAGCCATGGTATCCCCTATTGTTATCCATGTCAGTGGACAAACCAATACACCTTCCCAGGAGACACAGTCTTCTGACCTCTAATCAGGGGAGACTCCTATACCCGAACCTCAAGTCTCAGACTCGAAGCTTGGCTATTGAGGACTTAGAATATGCAAGTTTACTTCTCTCTGAAGGGATCATGGATGTCTTAAGGGGGTATAGGAAACCCTCTACTAAGAAAACCTATGCTGCAAAGTGGAAAATGTCTTCTATCTGGTGTTCCAGCAGAAATATAGTGCCAGCACAGGCAGGAGTACCACTTGTGTTGGACTGTTTGGTTTATCTGCATTCTCTGGGCTTGCAGCCTTCTACATTAAAGATTAATTTGGCTTCAGTCTCTGCCAATACCTCAGCAGTTAAGGCAGGATCTTTGGCATCGAACCCCATTTTTAAAAGGTTCTTCAAAGGCCTATCCCATATAGATCCACCGGTCAGGGAACCGGTTAAAGCCTGGGATCTTAATATTTGTATTGCTCAACTTATGGGCCCTCCTTTTGAGCCCATGTTTTCAACATCTCTGAAGTATGTCACATGGAAAACAGTGTTTTTGGTTGCAATCACTTCAGCTAGAAAGATCAGTGAACTTCAGGCTTTATGTACTGAAAAGGACTGCATTTCTTTTCACAGAGACAGAGTAGTTCTCCAGACCAATAGGAAATTCCTTCCCAAGGTGGTTTCAGACTTTCACTTGAACCAGTCTATCACTCTGCCAGTGTTTTTCACTGAACATTCGTCTTCTGGTGAATGTAGGCTGCATAGCCTGGATGTCAAGAGAGCTTTGAACTACTACATGACAGCTACTAAGCCCCATAGGCAGGACAGGACACAGCTCTTCCTCACTTATGGGGATGTGGGAAAGGGTATTTCAGCATTTAAAAGGTCAGTTTCTCATTGAATTGTTCAGTTTATCTAGTTTTGTTTTTCAAAAGTGGGCTAGGAAGCTCCAGCAGGGCTCAGAGCCCATTCCACAAGAGGGACAGCTGTCACATTGGCCACTGCCAGGGATGTTCCCTTGGTGGATATTTGTAAAGCAGCTACCTGGTGAATGGTGCATACATTTGTCAAGCATTACAGCTTGGATATGCAGGCCAGGGCTGATGCCAGGTTTGGTACAGCTGTCCTGCAGAGCCTGTTTCCAAAATAGGTTTTTCCCATCTCCAAAGCTACTGCTTCTTTGTCTGCAGAAGAGTTAGGAATATTGGAGTATTCCTGGGGTGAGAAGAAAAAGTTACTTACCATAGTAACCTTGTTTCTCCCTGGGGATACTTCAATATTCATATGTAACCCCCCTGCAAATGGGGGTTCCCAAAAGACTTCCAGGAGCTTGCTTGAATGCTCCAAGCCTGAATGGTGTTTGGCATTTAAGCCATTTATCAGTGAGTGTTTTTAGAACCTCTGGTACTGTCTCTTTAAGAGCTGTCTGCTTGCAGACATAATTAGTTTGTATGGGGACTGTGTGTTTTTGATTGAGTACCACTCAAGTTGCTGCCAATTCACTTCATTTTGCAGTCACTAGGAGTGCAAAGGAACCTATCTGAAAGATGTAACTGTTTGCCAGAAATTATTTAGAGTAATAATGAAATTACAGTTTGTCTAACCTGCTTTCTTTGCAGTCAGAACTGTGTCTGCTAGTTCCCCATTCTAGTTTTGAACTGCTGAACTGGACCAATCAGTGTGGGGTAAGCTAGCTCTAAAATGGTGCCTTGGACGAATCAGAACTTGGACTCATAATCTGAGCCAGCCACAAGAGGATTGTATGGGCAGTGACTCTGGGAGATGTAGTTTAGACTTCAGTGCCTTTTTGGACCAACAGCAGCAGTCTATTGTGAGTGACAGCCAATCCAGTCAAGAACTGGGAGGAACTCAAAGGAAGTGCCCAGTTTTGTCAGTTGGAGTTTCAGTTGAGCTTTGGCAGTGAAGAAGGAAGGAGCCCTGTGCTTTTCAGTGTGCAGTTTTAGTCAAAAAACGTGTGTAAGGCCCAGAGTTCCGGTCTGCAGCTTGTGTAACAGCTTGTTAGGACTGAATCCGTCCTGTGAAAAGAATCAAAGGATCTCTGAAGAGTAGAAACCAGGCTCACCCTGTAGAAGACTGGAGGAATTGCTGAAAATTGCACTCGGTCTGTCAGGAACTGAATCTGCTGTGTGTTCTCCCGGTATTGTGCAGTAATTGCGATCGGATACAGATGCAGCCTGCCTGGTATAGTGCTTTCTTTATATGGATGTGTGAAGAGGTTTGTGTACCTCAAGTGAGCCCTACTGACATTGAAGGACCCTATCTTATTTGGAGTCGTGAGTACTAATTCAGGGTGGCTCCCTGTTGAATTGCCACATTAAATCCAAATGGAATTACTGTACTGCTGACTGTTTAATTCTCCTTTTCTCTGTGTGAAAGGGCCCCTACCAGCTGCCACGGTTTGGACTAGCCACTAGGGCTTGGGTACCCAGGGACAGTTAACTGATAGGATAGGCTCAGTAGCACAGAGCCATAGGTAGATTATTAGAGTGATAAGCCAATTAACCTGATTTCCCCTGTCCTTGTTATATCCCCCTAAATAAATCAGAGCTGCTTTGTTTCCAGCAAAGTTATACTGCCTGGAGGTATTTGTCTATGTTAAAGTACTGTACTGTGATTGTTGTACTGTATCTCATTTCACAGGAGGTCCCAGTGCCGGAACCAGACCTGGGGGTAAGTGTATACTGTGAAGGTAATTCTGATATATTGTGTGGGCCACTAGTGGGAAGAAAGGGGGGTTGCAGTGTCCCAGAGGGCTGTGACCAAGTTAGTTTAACTATTGCAAACCCTGACCTCTGGGTGGAGGCACCCGCCATTGGATCCAGGCCCCTCAACCTGTTAGTGGCAAATCAGGCAGGGGTAGTAGCCCCTGGGATAGCGCCATCTAGGGGTTACACATAACTCTCACACCCTGCCTCCCCTATTAAGAACCAGTGGCCTCTGCATTCCAAGCTGTACCTTAGAGTATGTATGCCACATTCTACTTTTTATTGAAACTTTGTTCTATAGTTTCCTCTCCTTTCAGGTGATTCTGACATGGGGGATTGTATGTTTTGTTAAATATATATTTATATTTTGTCCCTCCAGTTGGAGGTTGGTTGTGGGAAATTTAAATTTAGATGTAATTCTTTACGTCTGTTAAAATATCAGGCCCTGTTTTTCCAGGCGTCCATGAAATCTGAGTGTTAGAATGTAGGCAGTTGATAGGTGGCAGCATTTGAAAAGTGGCCCATGCTAATGATTCTATCATTAGCATAACGTTCTAACTCCAGGCAGATCTGACTTAAAGGCACACTGCAGAAGAGTTATGAATATTGGAGCATCCCCTGGGTGAAACAAGGTTACTATGGTACGTAAATTATTCTTTTGGGTCATCCAAACAAGGACAAAAAGCCTCTAAACCCACCCTAGCTAGGTGGGTATGGGCCTCTGTTGCTAAGGCCTATGTGGTGAAGAAGAAGAAGAGGCCTCTGGCTTTTATCAAGGCTCACTCCACCTGGGTGATGACAACTCCCTGGGTGGAGAGGGGCGAAGCCACAGTTTTCAGAACTATGGCAAGTCAGCTATGTGGTTCTCAGTCAACACATTCACGAAACATTATAAATTGGATGTTCAGAGTTTAGCTGACGTAGCTTTTGGTCGCAAAGTGTTAAAGGTAGCAGTTCACAAGTAATTCTGAAGCATCTGGCATATGGGATAATCTTCTTTCCCCTTCCCGGTTTTTGTCTGGGTACTGCTGCTTAGAACCCAGTTGTCATGAGTACCCATTGACAATGTGGAGCGCTACAGAAAGAAGAAATGAACTTCATACGTACCGTAATTTCTTTTTCTGTTAGCTCCAACATTATCATTGGGACCTGCCCAGGAGCCTGGCTCCAGAGGGAGAATCTTATCCTGCATGCTAGGAGAGAGGTCTATTTTTCAGATAAAGTCCCCTACGTGGATCTCTCTACTCTGCTGCACTGTACTCTGATATGTATTTTCATATGTTGATTTATCAATTAGCTGCGACCGCAGGTTAACAGGTTTCGTTGGTTAATTAAAGTGTTTTTTTCCTGTTGCGGTTTAGTTCTCTGCTTTAAAAAAAAAAAAAAGGAAAAAAGAAAGCAAAGACAGAACATGTCTCATTATATATTAACTTCGGTTCACAGATGGATGATTCCTGTGAAGCATGTTGAGGTTACATGATTTTTTCTACAAGAAGAACCAAATACTTCAGGCCTCCTTTTTGGGTCCATGAAATGCATCCCTTCCCCAAATGTCAGATAAGAAGGTAAAACAGTTTTTTATTATTGCACGTATATGATTGTTTTTATTGTATATATGTGTACCTCTCATGGCACAGCAAGGTACAGTAAGTAGTAACTGGGGAGTTACTGCTACTGCATGGAATCCTCATGTGCCCAACATTCTGAAGCTTGTGCTGTGCCTTTCCCCTGCTAGGGGTGCACTATATTTGTTATGATTACCCATTGACAATGTTGGAGCTAACAGAAAAGGAAATTACGGTAAGTATGAAGTTAATTTCTTCTGTCTTGCCACCCAGCCTCAATTCCATTGGCTCTGTTTTGCTTGGGACTGGTGCCGGTGTCCCATCCTCCATCTTCCTTGGGGGGGCCAGTACTGGTCTTCACACAGTAGTGCAGGCATCTCAGATCTCGGACATCCCTGCTACCTACTAGGATATCTTGGAAGAGCAGTTTATTAATGAACTATGGCATTAGGTCCCTCCAGGCATCTACCACCTAGATTTGATCCCCATAAAATCTGACCTCTGACTGGGTTTCTGTTGTGGACACCAGAATCTGTTTTTCACAGGCTGTGTTGGCGCCATCCCTCAGTACCATCTTGTGTCAAGCGCAGAGTCGATCCTTGTCGGATAGACTTGTCTTCAGCTGGTTTATTTCTGGCAAAATCTTCTTCATGGTGGTTCTGCCTTGGTACCAGTGTCAGTCAGATTCCACCCAGCCACATCGACTGTAAAGTTGTCGACATCCCCCACAGTGCCGAAATGCCGCCAACATCCCAGGCCATGCCATGTTCTGACACTGATGGGGAACAGAGCGAAAAGGGTCATGAGGCAATGCGGGGGGGGGGGGTCTGTGCCTCCCCGGACTTAATGATTGTCAACTCCAGGGGTGCAGATTATGGGGAGAGCCGTTTACAGTGACATTGTTGTATTGATCCATCAAAGGGCAACAACCTGTTCGCACAGTGGATGTTGAATGGGTTGTTGTCGCTGTGGGGGGGTTGATGTATGAACGGTATGTGTCTGTCCTAGCCTCGGTGCTGATGTTGCTGCTAACATAGCTCAGGAAAATGGTGCTGACATCACTGATAGCCTCAGTGCAGCCTCGGTGTTGAGCATTCCCCAGGATTATGTGCATACAACTGAAGTTTTTTCCTAATGTAGTTTGCATTTTTCATGCAATACGTGTGTGTCTTTCTCATCTTGAATGATTTTTCACACAAGTCTGTATACTTTCAAACCATTGACGTGTTTCACTTATCCTGTATCTTTTTTGCTCATCTTGAGTGATTTCCTCTCATCTGTATATTCTTTCTCTGTTTTTTCGATCTATTAGCGATTTTCACTTTTCTTGCATCATTTCCACTTAGTTGAATTATGTTTTTTATACAAGTCTGTTCACTCAGTTTTGGTTTTCATGCAGCGTACATCTTTTTTTACGCATCTTGCACTATTTCTCATGCAAGTCTATCTTGTTTATACTCAGCATCACGCAATTAGTGCCTTTTCCTTGCAATTTGCATCTTTTTTCATTGTTTTCCATGTGATTTGTTATTCTTTTTTCTGTTTACACACATGCAAAAATTTTGTAGCAGTCTTGTGCTATTCTAAAGCATATTTTTGATGCAGTTTCGTAACTTTTTCAAACAAACCTGTGCTATTTTTTCCCTCTGGGCTTCCTGTTTGCCACATCATAGAAACACAGAAACATAAGTTGGTCAATCGATGCAGCGGTAGTGCTACTGTTCATGATGCCAGCGACCCAGGTTCAGGAATGAGCCTGGGTCTTTGGGGAGCAGCCAGGAGAGGGGAAGTATTGAGCATCCCAGAGGATGCTGTCCTTCCCTGAGGAGGGAAAGTCCCATCTTCCACTGCTACACTGCCCCCTGGGTGCAGGTGACAGTGGGTCTCGACATGATTAGGGGAAGGAAGAGTCACACTGGCTGCGGATGACGTCACTCTTACATGCATGTACTGTTGCAGCCCTTGCATGCGTGGCTCCTGAGGGCTGTGGAACAAAAAGAAGTGAAAATACTGTGCTTTGCACCCAATGATGAAAGCCTCCTGGCACCACAAGATCTCACAGCCTGGACCACCGAGTCTGCCTCCCAGCGAGACCAGAAATGTTAGAGGGTAAGTCCTCAGCTCATCCCCTGCTGGGGGAGGGGGTAAGCCATAGCTCTGTGGGGGAAAAGCACCTTGTGCCAGACAGGTAATGGGATGGATAGCTAGCCTTTGGGACTGGAATGAGACTGAGTGCAGTGTGAAAGGGGGGTGAAAAATAGAAATTACAAAACAAACATAGCAACATAGAATTTGTCAGCAGAAAATGACCTCTTGGCCCATCCAGTCTGCCCAAATATTCCCTGGCTGATCTGTCTCTGTAGACCGTATGTGGTCTTCAGTGACCCTCCCACCTTCCTGCCTGTTTTCTAATATACCCATCTGTATCCCATGCATGCTATAAGCCCCCACTGTTTTAGCATCCACCACTTTTACTGATAGTCTGTCCTAAGTGTCTACCACCCTTACAGTGAAGAAATATTTCTCACGTTTCTCTTGAACTTCCCCCATCTCTAGCTTCGGTGCATGACCCTGGCCCTGGTGCTCTTTCTCATTTGAAAGAGATTCCCCTCCTGCACTGTCTTCACCCCTATCATGTCGCCTCTCTCTCCTCTCCTTAAGGGTGTACATATTGATATCCCACAGTCTCTCCTCGTATGGATTCTTGTACAATCCCTGCACCATTTTAGTTGCCTTTCTCTGGACTGCCTCCAGCCTGTCTGTGTCCTCTCAGAGGTGCAGTCTTCAGGACTGGACACAGTACTCCAGGTGGGATCTCACCAGCGAATGAGTCAGTGGTAACACCAGCTCTCTCCTCCTGCTGGAGTACTCTTCCTCTGTGTCCCAGCATCCCACTAACCCTACCCACTGCTTTGTCACTCTGCCCTGCCACTTTCGGGTCCTGCAATATGATAACCCCATGGACCCTTTCTGTTTAGTGACTATCAGTACTCCTCCCTCCAATCCAGTACTCAGCTTTTGGGTTTCCTATGCCCTATGCACATGACTCTGCACTTTTGGCATTGAGCCATAACTACCATGCTTTGGACACCCCTTGAGTTTCCCCAAGATCCCTGTGCATTCTCTCTACCACTTCATGAGTGTCTGCCCTATTGCAGATTTTGGTATCATCTGCAAAAGGTATCCCTCCCCTTCCAGTTCTGCTGCAATGTCAGCTATGTAGATACTGAAGAGGACTAGTAACAGTACTGATCCCTGTGGTACCCCACTGGTCACTCTACCATCATTGGAGTGAGTGCCAGTAACCACCACCCACTGTCGTCTGTCTGTTAACCAGTTTCTAACCCAGTGCACCATGTTGGATCCTACCCCTAGGCTGCTCAGTTTCTTTATCAGCCACCTATGCGGTATAGTGTTGAAGGCTTTGCTAGTCCCATTTCACATCTTGCCCTGTTGCCTCTCCTGCACTTTTGACTATGTAGTTTCTTCACCTGTAGGTGTGGATCTTCTGAAAGTTGCCCTGCTGGTTCATGGTGGGCTGTTTTCTGGCCCTACCTGTTTGACCGGGGGTACACTGGTGGCTTGGTATGGCTACCGGGGGACTGTAATCCTCATTTCCACCCATTTACCTTAGTTGGGGAGTTCTCAGGGCTTGTAGTCCACTAATTATATCTTACACCTATTTGGTCCCTTTTTCCAGGAGTCATCCTTCCTAGGCAGTCTCCCTCTATCTGGTTGAGGTCGTTGGTTACCTGTTGGCTGAGTGCTTTTAGCCTCTGACCTCTATTATGTTGCAGTCTCCCCAGCTGCCCCTTTTCCGTTGGTTTAGCTAAGCTTGTATCATTTACTCAGACAGCCTTTTTTGTGACTCTTTACCTACCTCTTCAAGTATGGTTACTTAGCTTTTTTGAGTCCTTCTCTTGTGAGGATGGCTCACCAGTGGATCCGTTGCAATGTATCCTGCCTTCTGCCTCACCTGGTGTGGTAGGTGGTTCTGGCGCAGTGTGTCTGTATGATATGTTCACTTCTTGGTCATTTTAGTGCTGTCTGTGGTCTAGGGTACTTAAATTGCTCTCCAGGTGGCTTCCATGTGGGCAGGTACAGGCCGGTCTTGGGATAGCTGCTGTGTGTCTGGAGGCAGATTTTCCATTTGTTACAGATGGTTGTCTTGGATATACTAACATACAAAAATACCAGCAGAGGAGGCCTAATGGTCTTTCGTGACTACCCCATTTAGGTCTGGGCACCAATTTCAAAGCCCTGATGCGCCTTCTCAGGGGATATCCCTTTTTACCTGCACAGCTACCCCTCCAGTTCCCAAGGATCGCCCACAATCTCCTGCACAGTTTATGGGGAGGAATCCATCAGTAATCCTTCATTTTGCTTTTCCCCTGTCAAGGATTGAAGGACTCATGCCTTAAAGGTTGGGCCTGTTCGCCTCCCTTATTAGGGGAAAGCATGCTATTTGACTAAAGAGTGGAGCTCTGTGGAGAAGACTGATTCCTATAAGACAGAAAAGCTATTTACTGTAGCTCCAGAGCTTCAAGAATATCTGCTCCACAGAGCCACACTCACCCAACCCGGTTTCCCCCTTCCTATATGCAGAGGTTACTCGGAGCCAGGACTTTCCTATGTTATGGCTCTTATCTGATCTTGGAAATTGAGTAGGCAGATTACTCAATGAACCTCCTTAACTGCACCTCACTTCACACTGCTTGGAATAGTGGGACTGATATAGTTGGGGTGTGGAGTGGTCCATCTACCTACTTTTTCTGCAGCCAGACAGACCAGGGCATTGAGTCATAGAAGCTTGATTAAGTTAAAACCCTTTCCTTACGAGATGTTGTTTTCATAATTAGCCCTCTAGGTATATAAGAAAAAAGAAGGTCTCCTGTACATTTCTCATACATCCTTGCCCATTTTTGCAGATGGTTTTAGTGTTTTCCCTGTGTCTTCTGTTGAGTTGCTGTAGTTTTAGTCCCTTGGCTTTGGCTAATGTGACCCTAGGCTGAGGGTTGCCAATTCAGAGCAAGTACCAGAGTATTTGTTACATTTTGTTAAAATCCTCACTGCACTTCCTTTTGATGGAACTATGGTTTCAGATTTCTACATTTATTTTGAGAGGGTCTGTAGAAACTCTCCCAACTTCCTTCCTATTTCTAGATAAGTTGTTTTGCTTGTCAGGAATATTTTCTAGGTTAGTGTATGCTAAGTATCCATTCCAGTTCCACTTTTTGTGTGTCCTAGGATACTCATGTGGAGACATTCTGTTCTACAGACTTTTTTGTCCTTTTTTCTTTTCTACTTACAAAAATAAAGAAAAAGTTACGATAGTTTTTCATTTGATAGGTTATTTTCTTTCTCATTCCTTAAAAAACCTGTGAGGCATTTTGTGGTTGGCACCACTATTTATGCGGTCGGTGTGCTTAACACCATACTTGGTGCCATACACACATGCATACCATGAGCCAACCACAAAAGTTCTAACCCCTGTGGGGTCCTAGTGCCTCCATTACTAGGACCAAAGATTGCAGCTCTATGGAGAAGATATTCTTGAAGTTCTGGAGTAACTATAAGTAACTTTCTTTCGGACGTGTTCCACTGCAAAGCACTCAGTGCCTTACAGATGAGGCACTATAATAAAGATAGTTTGACTATCCATGCCTTGTCTATGTAGACAGCACTCTCATACTTCATGAAGGGTACTAATTTTCTGCTTCATTAGTGCCTCCTGTGGTGAATTGAGGGGTAGACCTGGACATTGTAAGGGATGATGTGACATCCACACTCCTCTGATGCATATCAGCATGGTTGGAGGCAGTATAAATGAAAGATGGTGGGTCAGACCCATATAGAGGGAAGAATTATCATGTTTGGCTGTGGACAGGATGATTTTGCTTGACTCCCAACCTCCTGTGACCTGCCAACAACCACCGAAGCTCCCACCCCCATGATGCCACATTGTGGTGATGCAGTTGTGGCCCCGAAATGGTGAAGGCGGGGAATCTACGGCATGGGGGGGGGGTGAAATAAAGTTGTAGGGCGACAAGGTGGCCCATGCAGTGTTTAGACTGGCAGTCAAGTTAGCAGTTAAAAGAGGGAATAAGCCCCAAGGGATGATACAGGAAAGGCAGGAAGGAAGGAAGGAAGGAAGGAATTTAATGTTTCGTAAATGAATTGTCGTCCCACACTCATACCAGTATTTTTGCTATATCTGCAGGTATCGTGCTCCTGAAGTATTGCTGAGATCCTCAGTTTATAGTTCCCCAATTGATATTTGGGCAGTTGGTTGTATAATGGCTGAACTCTATACACTAAGACCACTTTTCCCAGGAACAAGCGAAGTAGATGAGATCTTTAAAATTTGCCAAGTATTGGGAACTCCAAAGAAGGTAAGTTTTTTTTTTTTTTATTAGTGTATATTTTGTCCCTCCTTCCGTGGAGCTGGCAGGTGACTCCGGCCCTCTGTTGGAGGGCTCGTTCTCTGGCATCCCTGCACCAGTCCTATCCCAGGAGTTCTCCCACGGATTGCCCCCGGATTGAGGAGCGTTGACTCCCCCTCCCCCCCCGGAACACAAATCCAGAATCCAGGGAGGCAGGTGCAGGTGCAGCGGAGGCATCATGGAGCCTGCCAGTTCCATTTTCATATATTATTTTTCTTCCCTCACCTTCCCTGCCATGGTCACTGGAGCACATGCAGTGATCTGCAGCGCCCTCCCTACTTCTAGCCACTCCCCGTCTGCACTACCCTTGGGCCTCCACCTAGGGGCACCCTGCAGCTGGAGTGACTGAAACCCTCCCTAGGAGAGGACAGCTGCCTTGTGGTCACTCAAGTCAACTCCTGAACTACCCCCCCCCCAGCAACCCCTGGTGTCCCAGGCTCACTCCCGAATCCGAGTCGCCGATGCAGCACAAGGTGTGGTGTCCAGCGCCTCCGCCCTCAGCACCACTGGGCCTGTCCCAAGAAGGTAAGTTTTCACTAGGTATAGAAGATTAAATGTAGTGCCGATTCCCAGAGTCTTATCCAAGAGCTATTAGTCAACTTATGCCATAACTCTAGATCTTGAAAACCCATAATTTCCATCCCAGTCTGATCAAAAATGTATAGATATATTTTTCTTATTTGTTAATTAGTCCTTATATAATAGGACAAGATAATAATAATAATAATAATAATAAAATTTATTTAATTAAGCGCCTTTCAGATTTTCAAGGCGCTGTACAAAAAGCATAA
Organism: Neoceratodus forsteri; assembly: GCA_016271365.2. Taxonomy (NCBI): domain Eukaryota; kingdom Metazoa; phylum Chordata; order Ceratodontiformes; family Ceratodontidae; genus Neoceratodus; species Neoceratodus forsteri. The sequence goes on from CM057456.1 coordinate 180,146,629, forward strand.
AACACCAGCATCAATGAATACAATAAAACAGAACAACAAATATAACAAATAAAAAGCCAATTACGGTATAACAGGGAAAGCCTTATCCCATAGAAAGGACTTTAAGGCTCTTTTAAAACTGTCCACTGTTGTATTCTCTCGGAGCTGACGGGGCAGAGAATTCCACAGGGAAGAAGCCATGAAACCAAAGGCACGGGCTCCAGAGGATGGCCACCACTGATGCTGCTATCTGAATGGTTGGACCAGGTCATGCCTCTACATGCTCACAAATGCATGTGCTGCATTAATGGCAGGACATTTGATATGTTCAGTAGAAACATAGAATTTTTGGCAGAAAAGGACCACTGGACCCACCCAGTCCGCTCAGTTTTACCCTGCCTATTCTGTTCCAGAAGACCTCAACTCCCCCCTTTTATTTACTAGTATTTCACATCTGTCTATCTCAAGTATGTATGAAACCCCCCACAGTTTCTGCCCCATCTACCTCTGGTGGTAGATTGTTACAGGCATCCACCACTCTCAGTGAAGTAGTATTCCCTTGCATCCCTCCTAAATTTCCCCCTTCCAGCTTTGTTACATGCCCTGGTGTTCTATTATACTTCTTCATTTGAAACAGGCTCCCCACCTGTACCTTGTTCATTCCCGTGAGGTACTTGTAGGCCTCTATCATGCCTCCTCTCTCCTTTCTCACAGTTTCTCATGAAACCTATTTACCACTTTAGTTGCCCTCCTCTGGACTGCCTTTACCCTGCCAACATCTTTTCTGAGATGCGGCCTCCAGAACTGTACACAGTATTCTAGGTGTGGTTTCACCAGTTATCTATACAGCGGTAATGTCACCGCCTTCCTTCTGCTTGTAATACCTCTCCCTATGCATCCCAGCATTCCACTGGCCCTATCCACTGCCTTATCATACTGCCCTGCAATTTTGAGGTAATCAGATATTATAACCCCAAGGTCTCTTTCCTTCTTAGTGACCGATCGTATTTTTCCACTCATTTTATACCCCGCTCCTGGGTTTCTATGCCCCAGGTGCATGATTTTGCACTTTCTGGCATCAAACCCCTGTGGTCCCTACTCATATTATCCCCATCTTCCTGATTATCCACCCTGTTGCATATTTTGGTGTTGTCTGTCAAAAAGCATACCTTTCTTTCAGGATGTTCTGCAGTTTCTCTTGTGAAGCTGTTGAAAAGGACCAATCCCAGTAGTGAACTCTGTGGCACCCTGATGGTCACTCTCCCCTCACTAAAGTGAGTGCCATTTACCACCACTCTCTGTCGCCTATCTATTAATCAGTGTTTTACCCAGTTTAAAACTTTGGCTCCTACTCCCAGACTGTCCAGTTTCTTTATCAGTCTCTATTGTGGTACAGTGTCAAAGGCTTTACTGAAGTACAAACAGGCCACATCCACTGCCTTTCTCTTATCTATTTCCCTGGTCAGCCAGTCAAAGAAAATGATCAGATTTATCTGCTGCGACCTTCCCCTTGTGAATCCATTGTCTTTGTCTTGCAACCCCCTGGATTCAGGATATTCCACTAGTGGTTCCTTACCAGGGTTTCCGTTAATTTCCCCACAACTAATGTGAGACAGACCAGTCTGTAGTTGCTTGCCTCCTCCCTGCCGCCACGTTTATTGAGTGAAGCTACAACAGCTCTCCTCCAGTTCCCTGAAACCTCTCCTGTTTCCACTGATATGTTGAATAAGGCTGCCAGTGGTGCAGCAAGCTCCTCCATGAGTTCTCTTAGCACCCTTGGGTGTATCTCGTCCAGTCCCATGGCCTTGTCCTCTTTCTGGTTTGTAAGTCCCTTCAAGACTCTTTCCTTTGTAAATGGACTTGTGTTTACACCCTTCCCCTCTGTGTTTCTGCTGCTCCTTGCTAATCCATCACCCTCCCTGTCCACTGTGAAGACTGAGCAGAAATAACTGTTCAGGATGTCAGCTTTTTCCTAGCCATGCTCTGTGCAGTCACCATCTACCAACTTCCTTATCCTTACTATCCCTACTATCCCTCATCTTGCTTTTCTCTTCTCGCTTATGTCTTGTCCCCTTCTGCTACTCCTTTGGCTATCCTTTCCTCTGTTTGCATTTTGCTTGCCTCATTGCTGTCTTTGCTTCTATCTGTTCTACCTTGTACTTCTGTCTGTCCTGTAACCTCTGTGTTTTTTTGTGCCTCCTGAATGCCACCCTTTTTTCTTTCACTTCAGTGGCCTCCTCCCTAGAGTACCATAGTGGCCATTTTGTCATCCTGCTTTTACTCACTTTTCTCACACAGAAGCTGGTTGTCTTCACCATACCTTCCTTAATTTGTGTCCATTGTTCCTCTACCCCACCTTGGTTATCCACTGCAGCTAGGCTGTTTCTAAGGCAGGTTCCCGCTACTTTAAAAATTCATCCTCCTAAAGTCCAGGACCCTCATCCTCATGTGGTTTGCTTCTGTACTGTCTTGATTCTAAACCACACAGTATGGTGATCACTGGTCTCCATGGAACTGCACCCTGTGACATCTGTTACTCTGTCTCTGACAGTGAGCAGCAGCTCCAGTATTGCCTCATCCCTAGTGGGTTCGCTAACTAACTGCTTGAGAAATTCTCCATGTAAAGAGTCAAGGATTACGCTACTTCTAGTCGAAACTGCTGCTCGAAGGCTCTAGTCCACATTAGGGAGACTGAAGTCCCCAACCCACAACACCTCCCCCCTTATCTGCCATCCCGCTGATGTTTTCCCCTGATGTGTGGTCCAATTCCTCCATCTGTAATAGAGACCCGTATACCATCCCAGTGCAAATAATGGCCCTGCTTCTGTCTCCAGGGAAACCCTCAGAACCTCCAGCCCTTTATCTGCCTCTAGGTTCCCTTGCACTTCTATAGCCATAGTACCCTCCCTCACACACAGGATAACTACTCCTCCCCTTCTCCCTTCCTTCTCCCTTCTGAACTGAGCATATGCTGATATAGCCATATCCCAGTCGGGATTTTCAGTGCATCACAACTTAGTTATGGCCACTGTATCCATGTCCTTCTCCACTGTGATGGCCTCCAGGTCTGAAATATTTCTTCCTAGACTTCTTACTTTGGTGCACATGGCTCTCCAAACCTTGCTTCCTCCTTGCCTGCAATCCCCCTTACCTTCCTCCTTCTTGACTGTGATGCTTCCTGCAACTTCACTGAATGTCCCTCTCCCTTCTTTGCTCCCTCTGTTTCTTATCCCCGTTACCTCTCTCCTGCATTTTATGTTGCTATTACCTTATCCTCTACCCTTCCCATCCCCACTTCATCCTGATCCCCTGCTCTGAGGAATTTTCTCCCTCTGGGTGATCACTCTCCACAGTGCTGAGTTTGTTGCCAGATATAGGCATTCTTCCAGTGTGCGCTGATGAGCACTTGGCCTGTGACCTTGTACCTTGGCACATTCCAGAGGAGTGCCGATATCTCTCAATGAACATACAACCATGATGACTCCTCAGCGTGAGGCAAAGCACCGGGGTGTTGAACCACCTACGGTCATGGCAGTTTAGCCTTAACAAATGTCTTAAACCACATTCAAAACCAATGCTGCCTCCATTTGATCTTTGACTGCTTTTTTTTTTTTTTTATTTCTGCTAATTTGGCAGGTCATGTGCGTTGTCTCTAGTGCTGATTTCATGCTTGTTAACCATTGTGGCTGACTGCATTTCTTAGCAATAGCACATTCGGCATTTGTATTTGTAGCTGAGGAATGATCAGTCCTCCTCTGCCTCCTGTGGAAGACTCAGTTCTCTTCCTCCTGAGGGATTCTTAAATCTTCCAAGAATTAATCTTCTCCATAGATTCCCACTAATAGGTCTGAGCCGAAGGCACTAGGACCCCGCTGGAGCCAGAATATTTCTGGAGGGCTGGTGGTGTGTGTAAGCCTTGCGTGCTCATCACCACATGGGCCTGTTGGTATACAGCGGCACTAACCCCCAACTGCATCAGTTCTTTTTTTCCCCATCACACTGCGCAGCAGTAATCTGGCTGCTCTCCTCTTTGAGGCCAAAACTTCCCCGTCTATACAACAAAATTTGTTAGAGTTTGTTATTTTTGTGTCTGTTTAGTTAATTTAAAGCTGAAAGTTCTGCAATCTCCTCTCAGCCCTACCTTGTGCTAATGGTCGATTACCATGGAAGTGAGTGGGAAGCCTAAAAAGGCAAGTTGCTCTGGTATTAGGGCTGTGTCTGGTCACCACCACTCTCCAGACAGGTGCTTAGGCAATGGGCAGTCTGGCACTTGGGAGGATGGACAGTCCTCCCAGAGTCACCAAACGAAATGGTCCAGAGCCCACACATGCTCAGTGTCGGGGTCTTTGCACTGTTTGGCCTCAACCTGTTCCTGCAGAATGCATATAGGGAAGAAAGTGCACTGGTCAAGGTCACTCTCTGGTCATTTTGCTGTGAGACACTCAACTTTTGTGGACCTGGATATCCCACCATCATCACTGATGACACCTCCATCCCGGAGCCCCCACTGTCCAATGGGAGGACATCAGTGGGCAGATTGACCATCGGGCAGCTTTTGTGGAGTGGTGTGTGCAGTGTATAAGTGCAGTGGTGCTGCTATTGTTGGTGACTCTCGACTCTTCAGGGCCAGTTGAGCCAGAGCCATTTTTGATACAGCTGGACTTAATGTGCATGACTGTCAACTCCAGCCTTCAGGCCCGGGTCACTGCTGTCACCTCCTACTATTCTGGGAATGGGGGCAGCCACAGTGCTGCTGCCGTTTCCTTGGGGCAGGCAGGGTGATTGACACTGTTGGTGATGCTGCATCTGGTGCTGAGGTTTGATCCTTTGAGGCCTGCCTAGGTGCAGGCTCCAGCCTGTCAACAGTGTTGCACAGGCCTTCAGTGCTGGGACTGTCCCAGGACCATCCTCTGTGCCATTCCCAAGACCCAGCCCGGGACAGGCTCCTGTGTCACCTGTGTTGCCAAGTCCATGGCCTGTACCGTTGCCCTTTTGAGTCCCTCCTCTCTACTTACTCCCGAGAGTGGAAGGAGATGAGTTAGATATGGACCTCATCATCACCGATGGGGAAGACAAGGTCTCATACTGGAACTGGCTCCTGTTACTGTACCTCAAGAGGATCTCTCCTTTCAGGCTCTGCTCAGAAATGTGTACACAGCTTTAAATTTCGAGCCAGCAGCCATAGACCAGGCTAGGTGCCTCCTACTGGAGTTCTAAATGTGCCTAATATCCCGGTCTCTCTAGTTCCTCTCATCTAGCCAACCCTTGGGAAACTCTTTGGCAGCTTAGATGAGGCTTGCTACTGTGTCAGCTGTCCTCAGTCAGGAAATATGCAACATCTAAATCTAAGCCCACGTATTTCACTGAGCCTATAGTGGATGCCATTGTAATTTGGGTTGAGAATGACAAAGCCATTGTGCCCAAGGTTACTGCATGCCTTACTAACAAGGAGTCATGTAAGGTTGACACTATAGGCAAGTGGTCTATGCCCTGGCTACCCCTTGCATGAAGATAGCTAGTTACCAGGGCCACTTCTCCAAGTACGAATATGCCCTCTAGTGCAAGCTAAAATCCCTGGCAGAGGCCCTGCCAGACTAAGAGGCTAAACAAGAAATGCTGCTTACTTTGATTCAGCAGCTCACTCCACAGCAACAGGTGTCTGCATCAGATAGCATTCCTGGCTGCAGATTGCGGGCTTCACCCCAGATGTCCAACAGCAGATCATGAATGTTCCCTTTGACAGCACCTTATCTGTTTGCACGGCAGATGGAGCAGTCTCTCAAAGAGTCTAATGACATGAAAATGACTCTTAAGACTCTCAGGCAAGCTCCCTGCAACCCACACAGGGGTAGAAAATGAATCTCCTTGGAGCTCAAAGCAAAAGATTTAAATTTCTCCATGCCCAAAAGAAAGTGCAGCCGAAGGTACAGGTGCCAGAAGCACTCAGTGCCACCATCTGAAGCTCTGGCCCCAGGTCTGCTTCAGCTGCCCGAGGCAGACCACTTCTCCCCAGTAGGGGGAGGCCTCACCCAGTTTTACCTGGGAATTGATCTCGACTGACAGATTGGTTTTAAGGATCATCAGAGAGGGATACTCCCTGGAGCTATTGGAAACCCAGCGCTCCCAGATCCAAATAATCATTTTCCTATAACATGCCTTTCTTTTTCCTGTAGAGGCAGAAATCCCAGTAGATTTTTCCGTCATTTATTAGATCCTTACTTCTCTATTTACTCTATTTAACATGTCTGTAGAGACAGTGTGCCTCGAAGCGCTAGGATATTTCTTTCCATCTGTGTGTTTGGATTTGGCAATTTCTAGTAAATAGTATTCACGTGTACATTCTTGTATATTTTGTGCTGACCTTTATTGGACTCTGTGGACTTTGCTATATTGCCAGCTGCATTTTGTTTTTGATCAGTGAGCGCACCAGCCTTTGGTGGAGAGCTCAATATGTATACCTGGGGTAGGGGGGATTCGATAGAGACCTTTAAATACCTCACGAGGGTAAACTAGGTGCATGAGAGGAGCATTTTTCAGAAAAAAAGTGTTCAAGAACAAAGGGACATGCTATGAGGCCAGAAAATTATAGATTCAGGAGAAATGAAGGAAGTACCCCACCCCCGTCTTCACAAAAAGAGAGTATTTTTTTTTTATGGTAAGTAAATCTTTATTGTAAAATGAATGTCATTATCAAATGACAAATGCAAGAAGTATTAGACATACAGCAAAACGTAATTGGTAGAGCTGCATGGGGGGGGGGGTTGAAGCCACAAAACTACAGGGCAGAGGCCAGTTCTCCAAGGACTGAACTGCAGGAGTGGGGCAAGTTAGCAATAACCCACGACAGGGTATGGGGTTATACACATTTAATCCACACCCGGGATGCGTTGTGAGGCACGAGACCGCAGGCCTAGTGTCCTCACAGTGCCCCAGACGTGGATTAAATGCCTATAACCCTATACCCTGGAGTGGGTTATTGCGCTTATAACATGGGTTATGTGCAGTATAGCATAAAGCACCCCAAAAAGTTGTGTCTCTCCTGTTTTAAGGCACTAAAGTTACAGTATCCTGCCGCCTTGCAAAATAGTCCCTAGGAAACATTGCACAGTGTTTGCCTGTTATCCACTGAGAAATGTCACAGACACACTCATGATAAAATCTGTGACATTTCTGATGCAGAACATTGTGTGGTAGCATGTCTGGAGGGCATTACATGTGCTGCTCTCTCTCTCGGTCTCTGTGTCATGCAATGTGGAGCTTCCCTGCTCAGTTCTCCAGAAGCAGTACAGACAACATCTCTGTCTCTGTCTCACATGATGTGCAACCTCCCTGGTCTCTTGAGTCCTGCAGTACCAGTGCTCTCAATGTCAAGGCAGTTGCCGATCAGAGAGAGAGAGAGCCACAGGCACAAAAGGAGTTCTGGTGAGCATGTCATGGAGGCTGCTACTGTTGTGCTCGCTCTCTCTCTCGGTGACCGCAGAAACACATAGTACTGAGCGGGGAAGCAGTGGCATGTATTGCACCCGGACACAATACACAGACTATCTGCAGCTGAAAAAATGACCCTCTCCCTAGTCATTGTCTCACAGCAGCACGGTCTGCTGCTCAGTCTGTCTCTCTCTCTCTCACACACACACACACACACACACACACACACCGATAGACACCAACAAAGAACACTGGCAGGCAAGGAGGGGAGAGGAAACGAGTGCCACAATAACAAAAACAGGAAATCAAACAAACCAAATGGAACAGCAAAGACAGCTTAACTGCTGGTTAGCAACTGTGTCCTTGACCGGCACAGACACGCAGGGTCTGGGACATAGACACTCAATGTCTCCATCTCCCCCCATACAGCACACCATCAGTACACAGGACACTGGGCAACCTGATTCAGCTGGGAAGGGGACTCCTTGAGGGAGGCAGCCGTGGAGGACAATACAGCAAGAGACAAGGCATTCTGGTATTGCTGGCTGCAGATGGGGCGGGTAAGGCAGGGAGAAAAAAAAACACATTTCCCCATGATTGCCTCTAGAGCACTGGCAGGTGGCCACCGGGTAAGAGCGAGCGACAGTGACACACACTCAATTTTTGCAATCCTGCTGCTACCCTCTCCCACCAGAAGCCAGACTGTGACTGCAGAGGAAGCTGTTCGGCCCCGGTAAGCATACTGAAGCAGCACATCTGATCAGAAAACATCCCAATTTCACTGTTGCTCTTTCTGTGTCTTGCACTCACCCACGACATATAGCTGTGGGGAGGGGGGGGGTTACTAATATCTCCCACTCTTGCTGTCACTCTCTTGGCACTCAGACTCGGCAAGAACATACATTGGGGGAAAAATACCTCCACTGGCTGACACATCATCAGGTGAATGTGGATTATATGCCCACAGTTACTGCCAACTGCCCATTATCCCCGATGACTGTGGTGCGGCACTCTCTCGCTTCGCTACTGTGTTAAATGGCTGCCTTTTACTTTTCATTCTCCCAATATATAACGAGTGGGCATACTGCCCCTGGGATACTGCTGCAGGGAGCATCACAGCAACTGTGCATATACAGGCATTTAATCCATGGTCACCTGATGCTGGTACACCAGTTGCATTACTGTTTCTTCCCAACCCATGTTATAAAATGAAATAGGACACCAATTTGGGAGGAGGGAGGTAGAGGACATACTGTAACTAGAGGAAATGCCAGAAAAATAAATAGACAAAGAAACAGTAATGTGCTTAATAACCATATGTGATTGATTATTGAAAACCAGAAGGTATCTGCTCTGCAGCTTTATTCCAGCCTGCCTGGCTTTTTTTGTGTGTGTTTTTTTGTTGTGTGTTTTTTTTTTTTTTGTTTAAGTCTCTGCTTAGTGCTTCTAGCTTAGTTCAATGAAAAGTCATGTGACCACAGCTATCTGGCCCAGTTAGCCCGAAAAAAGCCTCACATCGATGATCGTTCAGAACACAGCTTCAGCATTAAAACACTGAAAAGAAACTGCTTGGGTGGCTTACTACATCGTTCTGGAATCCCGAAAGGCTGTCTCCGCTCTCTCAGATCTCTGAACTCAGTTTTCTTGTGCTGCTTGCTGCTGCATGCCACTCCCCAGCTCCTTGTCGCATGACTATACGCCTACACCCATGTTTATGGCACAAACGACTGGACTGACCATGTTACCGCCAAAAACACACCATCACCACTGCTTTTTCTTTCAGTTGCCTGTGCCACCTAGACTGAACCAAAAGGACTCTAAACACTAATGCTGGCACATGTTAAACAGGTGGGCAATGCACATGAAGAATAAGTGTCACAATGTGTTGGGCCAATCAGAAGGCTCTTTAAATTCTAGTACATGCTTTTACTTTACAGAGTGTGCACAAGGAGTGTGGTGCTCTTAGAAAAACTAAATTCACAATCAACCAACATTCAAGGGACTCACCACCACACATAGTACTGCTACCACCATGTAGTGAGAAAGTAGATTTTATTCAAAAAAGCATGACAAACATGATGGTAAACATGATATTATCATTATATTATCATGTTTACCATGCTTTTTTGAATAAAATCTACTTTTTTACTACATGGCGGTAGCAGTACTATATGTGGTGGTGAGTGCCTTGAATGTTGGTTGATTGTAAATTCTAGTACATGTAATAAGAATCTCAGCAGCCATTTTACATAGAAACATAGACTCTGATGACAGATCAGAAAACATTACTCACCTTAGTAAATATGTTTCTTCTAATGGTGTCTTGCTGTATTCTGACTATTGCAGTTAGCCCCAGCCTTTAAACTGCCCTGGAGAACAAAGGGTTAACTTTCTGTGCAGAGCATAGAATGCTGAGCTCAAGCTCAGTTGAGGTCTCTGTCTGGAGCCCTTTGAAATCCAACCGTCAGATTCTTACGAGCAAAAATTCTATTCTATCTGGAAATTGTAAAATTTTTACTAGCCAACTGGCAACAAAAAGTTTTGGATCCCCAAAGGAAGACTCAAGTCAGGAAACCCAAAACCAAAAACCAATCCAAATAAGAATAAAGATAAAACAAACACCCAAACAAAAAGAAGAGGGTGTAAAAGGAGCACCCTTGAGATGCAACATTGCACCTGCCCACCCACTTCCCAAAAACAGGTTCTGAGAGGGGAGGCAGGGAGGGAGGTCAGAATACAGCAAGACTCCTATAGAAGAAACATAATTACTAAGGTGAGTAATTTTTTCTTCAAACAACTTGAAGTCTTGTTGTATTCTGACTGTTGCAGACTACCAAGCAGTACCTCCATGGAGGAGGGACAGAACCTACTTTGGGAATAGGCTCCGAAGTACTGCTGTGGCGAACTGAGCATCACTCCTAGCCTGGATATCCAGAGAGTAATGCTTGGTAAAGGTATGGACTGTTTTCCAGGTGGCTGCTTGACAAATTTCTAAGAGAGGAATATCCCTGGCAGCAGCCAGGGAAGCAGCTGTACCCCTGGTGGAGTGAGCCCTCAGCCCTGAGGGTGGAATTTTTCCTAGTTTCTCATAGCAGAATTGTATACAAGCTACAATCCACCTGACAATAGTTCTCTTGGTGGCAGGTTTGCCCTTCCCCACTTCTCCATAAGTGAGGAACAGCTTGAGGGAATCAAACATGTGACTCTTGGTACGCTCTATATAGTAGCTAAGGGCTCTTTTAACATCTAAACTGTGTAGCCTCCTCTCTCCTGAAGAGGAATGATCAGTGAAGAAAACAGGAAGAGACATAGACTGGTTCAGGTGAAAAGCTGAAACCACTTTGGGCAAGAACCTTCTATTGGTTCTAAGGACCACTTTATCCCTATGAAAGGAGATAAAATCAGGTTCCACTGACAGGGCTTACAGTTCACTGATATGTCTGGCAGAGGTAATGGCTACTAAAAACACAGTTTTCCAAGTCAAGTACATAGGCTCAAAGGGAGGTTGCATCAGTTGAGCAATACAAACATTTAAATCCCAGGCAGGGGCAGGGTCTCTGAATGGAGGATTGGTTTAAAGCAATCCTTTGAAAAATTTACAGAACACAGGATGAGATGATAGTGAGGAAGACTTCCCCACTGACAGAAAAGCAGAGACAGCTGACAAGTGTACTTTGAGAGTAGCTTGTCTGAGGCCTAGGCCATTAAGATGGACCATATAATCCAGAACTGTAGGCAATTCAGCAGTGTCTGGGGAAATATGCTGCTTAGAACACCAAATGCTGAATCTCTTCCATTTGGAGTTATAGGTCTTTCTAGTGGCGGGCTTTCGAGAGGCTTTGAGTATGTCCAGAACCCCCTGAGACAGATGCAAATCTGTATACTCTAGCTCTTCAAGAGCCATGCCTTGAGATTGAGAGACTGAAGATTGGGGTACCAAATCCTCCCCTGAGAGGAGGTTACCAGGTTGTAATTCCTGGGAAGAGACAGGGGAAGATGGACTGCTAGGGACAGTAACAGGGGGTACCAAGGCTGTCTGGCTCAATCTGGAGAATTCAGAATCACTTTGCAAGGTTGTGACTTTATCTTGACTAAAACTTTGAACAGTAGAGGAAAGGGAGGGAAAGCATACAGAAATTTTCCTTCCCAGTTCAGAATCAGAGCATCCAGAGGGACTGTGCCCAAGACTGGGGGTCTGCAACAAAAGAGAGGAAGTTGGTGATTGTCTGGGGCTGCAAAGAGATCTACCTCTGGAGTGCCCCACCTTGAAAAAAATCAGCTTCAAGACCAGAGGGTCCAGGGACCATTCATGATGGCCCTGTGAGATCCTGCTCAGTGCATCTGCTAGCACATTGTCCTTCCCTGGAAGGTGGACTGCTGTCAGAGAGATTTGCAGGGAATAAGCCAGGGACTACAACTTCATGGCTTCTGTGCACAAGGTAGACAGCGTGCCTCCCTGCTTGTTGATGTACCACATGGTGGTGGTGTTGTCTGTTCTGACTTGAACCACCTTGTTCTGCACTGACTGAGAGAAAGCTTGCAGGGCCAGAAAAACTGCCCTGAGTTCCAGGAGATTGATATGGAGAAGTGATTCCTGAGGGGACCACAGTCCCTGAGCAGTGAGGACCCCCAGATGGGCTCCCCAGCCCAGGAGGGAAGCATCCGTGGTAAGGACCACTGAATGAGACTGAGTGGCAAATGGGACCCCTTGCCTTAGATTGTCCTGATCCTGCCACAACTGAAGGGTTTGGATCAGGGTCTGGGTCACTGAGATCAGTTTGGTAAGGGAATCCTTCTTTTGGGACCAAAAGGCCGTCAGATGGAACCGAATGTCCCTCATCTGGAATCTTGCCCCTTGGACCACTGCTGTAGAGGCTGCCATGTGGCCCAAGAGCTGGAGGAAATGCCTTGCTGGTCGAGATACCTGAAGGCTGAAGGAAGAAGCCAGTTCTATAAGAACTCTTGCCCTTTACAGGGGAAGAAAGGCTCTTGCTTTGACAGTATCCAGCTCTACCCCTATAAAGGTAAGGAGCTGCACTGGCTCGAGAACTGACTTGGGAAGGTTGAGAAGAAATCCTGGAGAAGTAGGCACTTGCTGGGTCACTTGCAGTCTGACTTGACTTGGTCTGGGGACAGGCCCACTATGAGCCAGTCGTCCAGATATGGAAAAATGGAAATCTTTTGCCTCCTTAGAAAGGCAACTACTACTGCCAGGCACTTTGTGAAGACCCTTGGGGCTGAAGTTAGGCCAAAGGGCATTGCTTTGAACTGATAGTGGCCCGAGGGCAACTCAAACCTGAGGTACTTTCTGTGGGAGCACCTGATGGGAATGTGAAAATAGGCATCTTTGAGGTCCAGGGAGGCTAGCCAGTCCCCTGGCCTTAGAGAGGGAAGGATTATTCCCAGAGTTACCATCTTGAACTTTGGTTTTAAAAGATGTTTGTTTAGGTATCTTAGGTCTAGGATGGGTCACCACTCCCCTGTCTTTTTGGGGGTAAGGAAGTACCTGGAGTACAGACCTTTGCCCCAGTGTAATGTAGGTACTCTATGGCTCTTAAAGCTAGCAGAGATGAAACCTCTGCCTCTAGGGCAAGGGTTTCCGAGAGACCTGCAGGTGGAAAAGATCTGGCTCTCATCTTCAGAAATTTTTTGAAGGTGAGAACCAGTCCCTAGCCTACTACTTCCAGAACCCACTTGTCTGATGTAATAGACATCCAGTCCTGGATGAAGTAAGTCAGCCTGCCCCCTACTGGAATAGGAGAGTCGACCCGGGCAGGCCCATCAGGGTTTCTGCTTGGCAGGGGTCTTAGGCTGAAGAGTGGATGCAGTCCTGCTCATCCCCCTTCTGCCTCTCCCTCTGAAGAACCCCCTCTGTGAAAAGAGAGAAGAGGCCTGTGGCTGGTAGAAAGGCCTATGAAAAGGCCTGCCCCTGCCCCTAGACTGCTGCATTTGAGGAGTTGCCTGCCTCTCTTTGGCCTGAGCACTCCTGTACCTGAGCACTCCTGTAAGTGGTCCTGTACTCATCCATTTTCTTCATGTAATTCTCTATCTGCTCCCCAAACAGAGAATTACCCACTACAGGAAAATCCATGGCCTTAGCCTGGGTATTCTGCGAAAGGCTAGTACATCTGAGCCAAGCCATTCTCCGAAGAGCCACATATGTAGCCGTGACTCTTGATGACACATCATTGGAGTCCACAGCAGCATGAAACTGAACTTTTGATGCCTCAGTCCCATCTGAAGCCACCTCCTCCAGCTCCTTGGCTAGCTGGGGGGAGGCCTGTTTAACTAGTGCCAGTACAGTGTCCCACCTGGACTTCTGGTACCTGGCTGTATAGGCCATATAATTCACCTGCCTGAGTCCCAAGGAAGATGCCATGTACTGTTTTTTTGCCATGGCATCAATCTTCCTGGAGTCTTTATCTGGGGGCGGTGAAGCCAAGGGAATATTTGCCTTGTCACAGGCAGTAGCCTGCACTACCCCAACATGGCTACATTGCTGGTATAAAAACTCCGTATCTGATCCTGATAGTGTGTACCTCTTGTCCATCCTTCTCTCAACAGGGGGTACAGAATTGGGAGACTTAAGGATTTTTTTGTGTCTGTTTCCCAAAGGATTTGTGAAGGGAAATAGACAGTCTCCTGGACTCTGGGATGTCCATCATTTCTACATAATCAGGCTCCTCTTGATCCTCCACAGCCTCCTCCATAGGAAGCTGGAGGGCTACAGCCACCTTTCTGTAGAACATAAAGTGAGAAGGGGACTCAGAAAGCCTAGGAGGGGATACACCAGAAGGTCTGTCTGGGGAGATGTCCGGTTCCACAGGCACATCCAGACTTTCATCATCATCACTATCATCTTCAAACTCCCCCTCCTCCACAAACTCCGGTTCATAAAAATCTTCAGGGGTATAATCTTGAACCGGGGGAACCGACCGAACCGAACCCCTGCGAAAAGGTGCCGGATCGGTTGGAACCGGGCGAAGCGATTCCACAATTTGAATCACACTGGCTATTTCTTCGGCGGTCGGAACATGAACCTCTGGATTCAAACCGGTCGATTTTTCTTTGCTTTTCCTTTTTGTAGGAACCGACCCCTCAGGATCGGCTCTCCTCTTGCCCGAAGAAGTATCGCCCTGGTCAGAGGGCACTCCTTCTGGTTCGGTCGGAACTGAACCGGGCTGGCCATCCGGGTCAGCGGACTTCTCTGCCTCCTTTTCCCTCAGTCTACCTAGTCTCTTTTAAAGGGTAGATTTAGGAAAATTTTTACAAATTCGCCAGTCTGAATCGAGGTGTTCAAACTCCAGACAGTAAACACAGGTGGTGTGGGGGTCGGCTTTAGCAGAGACCTCCCCACACTTACTGCACTGTTGAAACCCAGTGGGCCCAGTTTTTTTCCTTGGGTTTCTCAGACGTGGCCAACCTAACCAAACTTACCCTTTTTATGGCAACCGCCAGGCAAGACTTCCTTATCGGTTCCTAACCGTGTCACGGGTGTTGGAAAAAAACGTTCAAAACACGTTTTTTTTAGAACCAATAACCGGTAACCACACTCTAAAGTAAAACACAAGGATTTAATACAAATGATCAATTCAGCCGAACCGATCTAACACTTTACAATTTCCACACAGAAAAACAGAACAAAACCTATCTAGTACTCACAGTATCAAAGACAGAGACTGAACCGACTATGCGGAAATAAATTCGGTAAATACCAACAACTTAACCGAGACTTTAACCGACTTTCAAACTGAGCTGAAGGAGAAATCTCCAGAGAGACTGTTCAGTGAGGTGGAGTAAAGAATCTGATGGTTGGATTTCAAAGGGCTCAAGACAGAGACCTCAACCGAGCTCGAGCTCAGCATTCTATGCTCTGCATAGAAAGTTAACCCTTTGTTCTCCGGGGCAGTTTAAAGGCTGAGGCTAACTGCAATAGTCAGAATACAGCAAGACTTCATGTTGTTTGAAGGATCACTTGACCCACCCAGTCTGCCTATTTCCCTACCTATTGGATAAGCTGCAGATCCTAGTTAACCAACAGCCTACTTCCTCCTACCCCCACTAGAATTGCCTTATGTAGTCGGCCTGTTGGCGTTGAGGGTTGAGGTGCTGGATGCCACACCTTACACTATGCCGGTGACCCAGGTTCGGGAACGACCTTGGGTGATGGCATGAAGGGGAGGGTGGGAGAAGGATCGAACATTGGCCCTCCTCTCCCAGGTAAGGGGTGTGGTCGCCCGCCCGTAGTCCCGCCATCACTGAATGGAGGTTTGGTGCATTCGCAAGTGATCAATGGTGCAACTGGAAGGGAGGGGTTTCCCAAATGGTGTGCGCAAAACTCCACATGCATGCGCTACGTCAGAGACGTGAGGGAGTAGGAGCCAGGAGAAAACCCGCAAAAACCCAGAAAATGCATATATATAAAAAAAAAAAAGAATTGCTTTATGTCTGTCCTATGCATTTTTGAATTCCCCCACTGTTTTTGACCCCACAACCTCCTCAGGAAGGCAATTCTATGCGTCCACCAACCTCTCCATGAAAAAATACTCCTCACATTGCCCATGAGTCGTCCCCCCATTATCTTCAAATTGTGTTCCCTTGTTCTTGCACTCCTCTTTTTCTGAAAGATGCTGCCTGTGACAGGGTTGAATATGGCCCTGTCCCAGTTGTTATGGAGAAAGAGTTTAAATGCAAGGGTGTGTTCTTTTCTCCTTTTCTGTCTCTTATCTCTCTGGTTACGAAACCAAATTTTCTCGTGAGACCTAGGGCTTGATCATCCCAACAGTCTTGTAATTCTCTGCCTCTTGCTATCTCTCTCTACCTTTTCTTGCTGTTCTGTCTTGTCTCCCCCTCTTGCATGTCTGCTGGTATAAAAATATATGTGAATCATTAGGTGGAAATGTAACTTAATACTGGGATCCCTTTGTTTAGAAATGTATATAGTTTTACTGTTGAAATGTATATAGTTATACTATTGAAATGATTGCTAAAAGCTTTTTTTGGAACTCAAGGGATTAACCTGTTTGCAAACTCTCTGAGAAGCTGTAAGCAAGAGGTCAGTTCTGGGTCACAATGTTCTTTTTGCTGTACTTGTTGAAACATACAAGAATACTGTGTGAGAAGCATGCTGTTTTCTTAACGGGGGGGGGCGGTGTTGCAAAGACTCATAAAAACAGAGCAGCGAGGTAACAGCCAAGCACCAGTAAGACACTCTTTTTTCCCATTTAAACTCCAAGACTGATGAGAACTCTGGTGAGGGTAACAAATCTGTGCTCAATGACATTATTTGCTATAACTGTAATAAGCCAGGTCATATTGCAAGAAATTGCCATAAGAAGAGTGACACTGGAGCAGATTTGTCCTTGGCAAATTGGGGCAAGTACTTAACAGATGTGAAGGTGGGAGATAAGACTGTGAAGGGACTTACAGATTTGGGAAGCAGGCAGACCCTAGTGCATATTGCAGTGCTGGGAAAACAGTGTCCAAAAGGACCAAGTACTGGTGTTATCTGCATCCACGGGGACACTCAATACTATCCCACCAGCCCAGTGACTCTCACTATTAATGGAGTGTCACACCAAATGAAAGTGGGGCTAGTACCTAAGTTACCTGTACCTGTGATTATTGGAAATGACTTTCCAGGATTTACTAAGTTAATCAAAGAGGGAGTATATCCTGATGTTTCAGCAGCTGTGGTGACAAGAACTCAGGCCAAGAAAGTCTTGAATGGTGAGGACTCTATTCCTTTCGCTGATTTTAATTCGGACTTGTTTGAGCACAGCTCCAAGATATGGAAATCCAGGAAAGAAAGACTATGCCTGAAGAAACTGTGGCAACAAAAGACTGATGGACATAAGGGGTTAAAATATGGAAATGCTGAAACTAAACTGATAACTGACTGTGATTTTCTTTCAGAGCAACCTAATGATGTTTCTCTCCAGGGTTGTTTTAAATAGCTGGGGGTGAAACCGAAACAGAGTGAACCTGTGTTTAAAATATGTAATGGGTTAGTGTACAGAATATGGGTTAAACCTCAGCCACAGGACCAGATGGAACAATTAGTTATACCACAAAAGTATAGATCTGCGTTGTTGCAGATAACACATGATAGTCGTATGGCTGGTCACTCGGGGAGGGATTGCACCGTTGCCAGATTGCTGTACAGATTTTACTGGCCTGGAACTCATGAAGATGTTGCTACTTATTGCAATTCTTGTGCTGAGTGTCAGAAAGTAGCCCAGTGACTAAAAAGACAAGGTGCCCCTGGTGCCCCTACCCTTGATAGAGGTGCCTTTTGAGAGAATTGCAATAGATGTGGTTGGCCCCTTAGACAAAAGTCAAAAGGGTAATAGATTAATTTGGGTAATGTGACTATGCTACTCGATACCCAGAAGCAGTTCCAATGCGTACTGTCACAACACCAAAAGTGGTAGCAGAGTTTGCCAAAATGTTCAACAGGGTGGGCATACCAAAAGAAATTATTACTGATCAGGGTAGTAATTCTGGTGCCGCATTATTGAAGGAGCTGTACCGACTACTAGGTATCACTGCCATAAGAACCTCCCCTCATCACCCTCAGACTGACAGTCTTGTTGAGCGTTTTAATCAAACTGCAGAAATTCATAACTTGCTAAAGACATTTAACATTACTTTTACCACAGTACCAGACTGAGCACGTTATAGTGACGAGGAATGCTCACCGTATTAGACAAAAGACATACAGATTACCAGAGCGGTTAAGAGCAGACGTGGTTAAGGAAATACAAAAAATGAAAGAACTGGGTATCATAGAAGAGTCGAGAAGTGCTTGGTCATCACCAATGGTGATTGTAAACAAAAAAGAAGAGGGTATAAGAATCTGCCTTGATTTTAGGAAATTTAATCAAGTGTCAGAATTTGACAGTTCTCCTATGCCCAGAATAGTTGATTTGGTGGACAGACTGGGGAGTGCCAAGTATATCAGTACCCTTGATCTCACCAAGGGTTACTGGCAAATCCCCCTAGCTAAAGAATCCAGAGACAAAACTGCTTTTGCCACTCCTACAGGATTCTGTCTGTTCACCACCATGCCGTTTTATTTACATGATGCAACCACTACATTCCAACAGTACAAGGATGTTATTTTATCCCATCACACTGGTTATTGTGCTGCGTACCTTGATGATGTTGTGGTGTATAATCCAGACTGGAAAAGCCACCTGGAACACCTATGAGCAGTTATCCAGTCAATCAAAAAGGCAGGCCTGACAATTAATCCTACCAAGTGTGCACTGGGCATGTAGGAAACCAGATATTTGGGCTATGTTTTGGGAAATGGATAAGTCAAGCCAGAGGTTTCCAAGTTAGAAGCTGTAGCTAACAGCCCTATCCCCAAAACCAAGAAACATGTCCAGTCATTTTTAGGGCTGGCCGGTTATTTGTGCCCAACTTTGCAGAGTTAGCTACTCCCCTCACTGAACTTACAAAAAAAACGGTACCTGAATAATGTGAAATGGTCCCCTGAGTGTGATGAAGCTTTTCGGGCCATTAAGGCTGCATTATGTTTAGCCCCTGTTTTAAGAAGCCCAGACTTTGAGAAACGATTTCTGTTACAGACTGATACATCAGAGGTAGGCCTAGGTGCAGTCTTGAGTCAGCATATAGATGGACAAGAACATCCTATGCTGTACATAAGTAGTAAGTTGCATGACAGAGAGAAAAGGTACTCCACCATTGAAAAGGAATGCCTTGCAGCAAAGTGGGCCATGGAGTCCCTTAAGTTATACTTACTAGGAGCTGACTTTATACTTGTAACAGATCACAGTCCTCTCTGTTGGCTTAACCAAATGAAGGATACAAATTCTAGAATCACAGAGTGGTACCTGGCACTACAGCCATTTAAATTTAAAGTGATGCACAAATGTGGGAAAGAGAATGTCAGTGCTGATTTTCTGTCTAGATATGGATCAGGAATTGAGAATTCTGAAGGTTGAAAAAAATGTGCGAGTTGAAACTTCTCTGTTTGATATGCTGCATGTGCACTGAACTATAAAGATTATAAGCTACTGTCATATTAAATGAGAATTTAAAGAAAGTTTTGGAAACCTGTTTTTGTAAAACAGGTTCCCTCTTAAGGAGGGGGGTATGTGACAGGGTTGAATATGACCCTGTCCCAGTTGTTATGGAAAAAGGGTTTAAATGCAAGGGTGTGTTCTATTCTCTCCTTTTCTGACTCTTACCTCTCTGGTTGTGCAACCAAATTTTCCCATGAGACCTAGGACTTGATCACCCTGACGGTCTTGCAGTTCTCTGCCTCTCGCTATCTCTCTACCTTCTCTTGCTGTTCTGTCTTTTCTCCCCCTCTAGCATAGCTGCTGGTATAAAAATATATGTGAATCATTAGGTGGAAATGTTACTAATACTGGGATCCTTTTGTTTAGAAATGTATATAGTTGTACTGTTGAAATGATTGCAAAAAGCTTTTTGGAACTCAAGGGGTTAACCTGTTTGCAAACTCTCTGAGAAGCTGTAAACAAGAGGTCAGTTCTGGGTCACAATGTTCTTTTTGCTGCACTTGTTGAAACTTACAAGAACACTGTGTAAGAAGCATGCTGTCTTCTTAATGCGCGGCGGGGCTTGCGAAGACTTATAAAAACTGAGCTGCAATTTCTTGCAAGAGAAAAACACACAGAGACTGAGACTGGAATTGGAGAAGACACCCAGATTTACTTTCTCTGTTTATACTGCCTTTGTAATTAGTTATACTGAAAAATTTTATTTTTTTATTTTCCATTTATTTATTTTTGTTATTTTACTATTTATTCCTCCTTCTCACCCCCTTGGCTCTGGTCTTCCTCTGGAGCACATGGAGTCATCCCCATATGGTTCACACCCTACCTGGCCATCCTCCGTCACCCATATAGCCTCAGTTATTCCCCCCAGGCGGGGACGGGGCGGGCCTCAACGCCCCGACACTGCAGTAACGTTGGTCGGGAGGATGCCAGGTGGGTGGCCGCAAAAGCGGCAAGCTCCAGTGCTCCATCTCCGCCGGAGCCGAGAGGCATTTTCTCTGGGGAGTGGCTGGTGCCCTGACGTCAAGGCGTATCCGACGTCTGCCACTCCCCCACTCCTTCTTTCTACTCCTCAGCGCCTGCTGTATCTCCAGCTTCCACCAGAGATCAGCAGAGCGCCAAACAGGGACCCCTGTCCCTCCCTGGGAGAGGAGAACTGTCCTCTGGATGCTCAGTCCTCTCCCTCCCCCCCCTGCAGACCCCCCAGCAACCCGGGCTAGTTCCCGAACCTGGGTTGCTGGCGTGATGGCCAGCGCCTCAACCCTCAGCGCCACTGGGCCGGCTATTTTACATTTATTAATAATAAATCACCTGTTGCGAATTTTAACCCTGCTCCTGGATTTCCTATGGTTCCTGACCTGTGCCTTGATGACACTACCCTCATGGACTTTGTTGATACCCTTGAGGTACTTGAAAGTTTCTATCATGTCCCCACCTCTCCCTCCTGTCCTTGAGGGTATACATATTAAGCTCCTTCCTCTGAAATGTTTGCCTAGCTTGGGCCACCCATGGTGATAGATAATCAGTGCCTGAATAACAGGAGCAGTAGGAACCTCGTCCATTTCTTTTCTGCCATTCTATGCCACTCTTGTTGGACCAAAGAGATGCCTTTGTCAGTTCTGATCACTGAAGCTTTCTATTTTTTTTTTTGTAACTTTTTTTTTGTTTGCTTCTTTATTTATGCAGCCTACCTCCTCCGCTGGGGTGTTCCTATCGTTCCCCTAGATCCGGTCCACTGGCGGCTCTTGCACCGGGTGCCATGCCTGAGCTGCTACCTCCTTCCTTCTCCCTCTCTAAGGCCACATCGTGGATCCCATCGTGGAAGGCCAAGGGGTCAGTGCCAGAGGGAGCTTCTGGAATGTCCAGTCTGGCACTGCAGGTGGATCTTCATTCGTGCCAGAGGATTCAGCCATTTTTCTATGCCCTGAGTTTCCTCCATGGTACGAGTATGCATAATGCCAAGGATGCTATGGCATGCGCTTCTATTCACCACACATTGGACATCCACTCACACCGACCTCACCATTGCACTGCAAGTTGCGCTACCCTCCAGCCACCGCCAGGAGCCAGCACCCTCACAGGAATCCCTTCCCACCTTCCCCAGAGGAGGAGAGCTGTCACAAGGACACTTGATCCTCCTCCCTGGCTGACCCCCGACGACCCGAGTCTGCTCCCAAACCCGGGTCACCGACGTAGCGTGAGGTGTGGTGTCCAGTTTTTTTTATTTTTTTTTTTTTAATGTTTTGTCCTATTGGTAGTGAGAGAACCTCTGGGATGAAAATTAGTTTTGGATTGTATTATTTTAGTTTTTAATCTTGTTTTTCTCTCCTCCCTAGAGCTGTGAGAAGGTTCATTGGGTGGGGAAGTTTTAATTTTGTTTTGTTTATTTGTTTTTTGTATTACGTTATTAGGTGGGTTCTAGTTTAATTTTTATTGTGGGTATTTTAGTTAAGAGGTAATTAGGTTCTTTATTTTAGCTGTCTAGCAGTGAGCTTGTTTCCCGCTTGTGGTATGTGTTGTTTAGTTACCCCGGTCATGCATTATTTGTCCTCTGATCTCCACGCCCTTCACCCTTTTTGCCCTCCTCCCCTCCCATTTTACACCTACCAGCGCTGTCGGGCGCTTGGTATTGTACATAGGAGGGTTTGGGGTGGGTGTGGTGGGGCACATGGACACGATAGGATGAATGAACAGACCTTTCATATAGGGTCAGTTAGGTCCAGAAGACGCCCTGGGGTGAAATGGAGCCTGGAACGTGGAGATCCATGTCTAGTCCCCATACCCAAGGGCACCACCTGTTTGGATGGGCAAGTAGTTGGGACGGCTTCAGAGCCTTGTCCAACTCAAACGGTGTTGTGCAATGCCAGATCTATTAAAAACAAATCTGCTGTTATTTCTGACTTTGTTGGGACAGCAGATCTGGCTTGCATCACCGAGACCTGGCTGGATGGAAATGATGGCCCCATTTTGGAGGTGACCATTCCAGTCGGGTACTCTGTGATTCACCGCCCGAGATTGGATCACGGGGGGGGGGGGAGTAGCAGTCTGTTTTAAGACCAGGTTGGGGCTCACAGGTGTACCAGTTGAGGAAGCTGAATCCTTTGAGTGTACCGTAGTAGCTGGTGTGGGTTGCAGGATAGTCATCGTCTGCCGTCCACCAGGAGACAAGAGGCGATTCCTGCAGGAAGTGGCAGACTTTGTTGCCGATATGGCATTGGAGTCACCCAGATTGATGGTTCTAGGTGACTTCAGTGCCTGGGTCGATGACGAACTCTCAGCCTTTGGTCAACACTTCCTCCAGTTGATGACATCACTGGGCCTTACACAGATTGTTTCTTCAGCTACTCATAATCACAGTCACTCTTTGGATCTAGTTTTTCTCCTGGGGATTGAGGCCACTGATTTGGTGGTGGAACCTGTCAGTTGGTCTGATCACTACACCGTGGGCTTCAATTTTTGTGCTCCCCTTCGTAGGTCTGCCCCTGTGGAGATGGTTCGATACCGCCCCTTACGGGATGTGTGTCCTGAAGACCTGATGGCAGTGTTGAACCTCTCAGAGTTTCCTGTTGCCAGCTTGGGTCCGGAGTCTGTGGTCTTGGCTTATAATCAGGCCATTTCCTCGGCCCTTTACTCAATTGCTCCTGTCCTTGTTCGGCCCCCCGCCCCATCTCTCTCCACCCTCGGGCCCCATGGTTTGATGGGTCCTTGAGGAGTTGCAATGTGGGACTATCACAGCGTTGTTGGCGGAATCTTCAGGTCGGATCATTTAGTTTGGAGGGAGACACTGGCCTCTACCAATCAGAGATCTCCGTGAAGAAGGCAGAATTCTGTCCAGGGAGATCGCTGTTGCTCAGAATCGACCGACTCAGCTCTTCAGAACTGTGGACAGGCTGTGCAACCCAGCCTGTCTCCAGCCCGCCGAGCCTTTTCACTAAAAGGAGTGACGAGATCTCAATTCTTTGCAAATAAGGTTGCTGACATCAGATCAGAGATCCACCCGACACATTCTAAGAGGAAGCTGTTGGTCGGCGTTTGGCCATGGAACCCCCGGCCTCCTGGAGTTCCTTTAACCTGCCGATGTTCGAGGATATTATGCGGATCATCCAGGGGATATGCCCTACGTGCTGTAGTTTAGATCCGGGTCCAACCTCACTGATTTTGGGTTGTGTTGAGATCGTGGGCCCTTTTCTGGCTCAAATAATCTAGTGCTCCTTAGAATTGGGTGAGTTTCCTAGCTCCCTAAAGGAAGCTGTGGTGACTCTCCTTTTGAAGAAGACTTATCTGGACCCAGACATTTTTGCCAACTACAGACCTATCTCCAACCTTCCCTTTATCGGGAAGGTTATTGAGAAGGTAGTGGCAAACCAGCTGGAGGACCATTTGACCATCTATAGTATCTATGAACCTCTCCAGTCTGGTTTTCATAAGAGGCACAGTACCAAGACTGCTCTGGTTTGGGTGCTCAATGATCTCTTGATGGTGAGAGATCGGAGAAACCACTCTATCTTGGTTCTCCTTGATCTCTCTTCAGCCTTTGATAGTGTAGACCATGGGGTTCTGATCGAGTGTTTGGGGTCCATCTGTGGACTGTCTAGTACGGTGCTCAGATGGTTTTCATCTTTTTTATCTGGGAGAACACAGAGAGTTGTGTTGGGGAATTTTTCCTCTGACCCTTTCCCTCTGCAGTGTGGTGTCCCCCAGGGCTCGGTGCTTTCCCCCATGTTGTTTGCAGTGTACATGCTGCCTCTCGGAGACATTGTAAGACAGTATGGGCTGAGGTTTCACTGTTATTTTTTTTAATTTTTTTGTATTATCTATTTTTCCGCCCTCGTGCTCGCTGGTCCTCCACTCCTTCAGGCTCTGACAAGTTCCCCCTGACCTCTTCTGTCCTTGCCCGGCCCTCCTCTAGTCCCCAGATCGCAGCCAACCCCGGATATCCTGGTGTATCCTTCACTGGGCGGTCCCTCTCCTCCGAGGGGAAGGCACTGGGAGGATAGCCCCCAGCACATCCTTCTAGGGCCCGGGATGCTGCTGGGGAACAGGAGGCACCGGGAAGGTGCTGGAGGCCCTTAGGAACAGAGAGCCATCATCCGGAGGGCCAGCGAGCAATTTTCCTGGCTTTTCTGTTGGGGGCAGTGTAGTGACGTCATGGCATACGCTGACGTCCGCTCCTCCCCCAGTTAGTATTGGGCCATGCGTCCTGTGATACTCCCAGCCTCCACTAGGAGCCAGCAGGCACTGGACCAGTCTCCTACCCTCCCCCCGGAGAAGGAGAGCTGTCCCTGGGCTGCTTAATTCTTCTCCCCCCGGCCGGCCCTCCAGTGACTCGGGCTCGTTCCCGAACCCGGGTCACTGGCGTCGCAAGCAGAAATCCAACTGCTGCGCGCCGGCGAGCTGGTAGGTTTCACTGTTATGCTGATGATACCCAGCTCTACCTGTCTTTTGCCCCCGACCAGGTTAATGCTTTCTCTGTATTTAATAGCTGCCTCGCTGAAATCCATGACTGGATGAATTCGAGCTGGTTAAAGTTGAATGCCGGTAAGACCGATGTTATGGTTGTGGACCCGGGTCGTGGGATAGAGGGGTTGGGGTCTGGGCAACCCTCTGGCTTACTGTTGGGGGGGACCAGATCCTTACCTCTGAACGGGTGCATAACCTGGGAGTGGTACTTGACGACGGGCTGACCCTTCGTCATCAGGTGTCAGCAGTCGTTAAGTCTGCATTTTACCATCTTAAGAACACTGCCAGGGTGAAGCACCTTGTTCCATCCAGCGATTTACCTGTGTCGGTACACGCCTTTGTGACCTCACGCCTTGACTACTGCAACTCCCTGTACCTGGGGCTTCCTGGGGTTGATATCCGTCGCTTGCAGCTAGTGCAGAACACTGCTGCGAGGTTGTTGACAGGGGTATCTAGAAGGACACACATTACCCCTGTGCTGCGCAATCTGCACTGGCTGCCTATACAGTGGTGGATCACCTTTAAAGTAGGTCTTCTGACCTTAAAGCCCGCACAGACTTGGCCCCACTACTTAAAAGAGCTTGATTCCTTACCCTGTACAACAGCTCCGTTCAGCTGACGAGGGGTTGCTGGAGGTTCCAAGGGTTATATTGAGTCTTCTGGGGCCAGGGCTTTTGTGTTTGTGGCCCGACCCTCTGGAATTCTCTGCCTCGCCGGCTTAGGGAGTGCATGACTGTGGGGTCCTTTAAGTGGGACTTTAAGACCTATTTGTGGAATATGGCTTTTATGATTTGAGGTTGCTGAGATTACTGATTTTATATGTGTATTTTCTGATTTTATCATTCATTTGTACAACGCCTTGGTGCTTGAAAGGCGCTTAATAAATAAAGTATTATAAATTATTATTATTATTAATATTATAAAGCTCAGTAACATTTTATTTATTTATTTATTGAGTTTTGGTAACTGGGTAAGTCCATTGAGACAATTACAGTCCCTTTTTCAGGGTCGACCCAGGAGTGCAGCAACAAACAATACAGTACAGTACAGTGCAAAAACAATAAGGGAATTCTGTTACAGTAATAACAAAATTAACATACAGCAGGTAGGGGATAAAGGATCATAAAATATACAGAAATATAAAACTAGAAGTATATAACAGCTAACAAAATAGAGATATACAGTTTGGTAATAACATATTGCAGGTCAGTTTCAGAATGAACACAAGCAGCGAAAACTGAATATAATAGCTAACAAAAATAGACATTTACACTTTGGTAAATTACATATTGTAAGTCAGTTCCAGGATGAACAGAAGCAGCGAAATCAGAAGGCAGATAAGTAGTATTGGTACAGGAGGGGGTGAAGAGATGGCAAGAATTCCATGAAATAAGAATGGGAGCTAAGGAGAGGGGCATGGACAGGGGGTCAGGTCAGATGAGGAGAAGGATATGGAGCAGTATAAGAGAAGATTAGTCATCAATGAAGGCAGGAGCAAACTGCAGAGTCAGAGAGAGAGAGAGAGAGAGGAAAGCAGAAAGGTTTGGAACTTAGGAAGAGTGGAGCATGATAAGATGGGGGGGGAGGGAGTTCCAGTGAGACACTACTGCAAATGAGAAGGACTTATGGGCAGCAGCTAGTTGCACATTGGGCCTAATGAGAAGGGGAGGGAGGCAGACCTTAGTGCATGAGGAGCTTGTCTTAGGGAGATGATCTCAGTTAGGCAAGGAGGGGTAAATTTATGCACCAGCTTATGAATGAAACACAGAGTGGTATACCTCAGTTTGGATTCATAGGGCAACCAGTTCAATGATGCAAGGACATCACAGTGGTGGTGGTGGCCATTGGTCCCCTAGGCGAACCTTCCTAACCCTATGGTAGGCCTGAGTTAGGAGAGCCAGGGCAGCAGCATTGGTGGAGAGCAATAAGGGAGCACCACAAGTTAGCAGTGGAAGAAGGGGCGAGGAAGCAATCTTATGGCAAGAGGCAGAGGTGAGGAAGGGGCAGATGCGATAAATGATTGAGATGTGGGCTTTGAGGGAGAGAGAGGTATCTAAGGTGATGCCCAGATATTTGAAGGCAGTGACAGGCTCAAGGGAATCATCATTAAGAGAGGTGATACAGAGAGGGGAGATGGTACGTGATGAGGAGGATGAGTGGGAAAATAACATGCTTTTTGTTTTTTTCGTAATAAGGACAAGTTGATTCTGTCTGAACCAACCTTTGATGCTAGTTCTCTGTTTATCTAGTCAACATCTGGAGAGGAGGGGTAGATGATAGCATCATCTGCATAGAGATGCACAGAGGCCCCTCCACAGTTACTGGGTAAATCATTAATAAATAAAGAGAATAACATAGGGCCTAAAATAGTGCCCTGGGGTACACCATGCATTATGGGTCTGAGGCAAGAGAGAGAACCGGCCCACTTGACCCTTTGAGACCAGCAGGATAGGTAGCTTTGAACCCAGCTTAGGGCACCAGTGTCAAGGCCAAGTATATGAAGTTGCTGGAGCAGAAGACTGTGGTTCACCAGGTCAAACGCTTTTGTAAGGTCAATGAATATGGCACCAGTGACAGAACCATGGTCCATGGCCTGGAATATGTCAGAGATTACTTTTAACAAGGCAGTGAGGGTGCTATAGTTCTTTCTGAACCCATGTTGGAAGCGGGATAGCAAGTTGTGATGTTCAAGATAATCCTGAAGGTGATCGTATACTATGCGTTCCTGAATTTTAGCCAATGGGCAAAGGATGGATATGGGTCTGAAATGTTCAGTCACTGAGTTGGGGCCCCCCCCTTCTTATATACAGGCATGACAACAGCTGCCTTCCACTTGTCGGGAACTGTACTTGAGAGGAAAGACCTGTTGACTAAGTCATGGACAGGATGAACAAGGGCAGGAGCACCCAGCTTAAGAAACTTGGGCTCCAGGGTGTCATGACCAGGTGAGATCACAACTTTCAAGTTACCAACAAACCTCTGGACCTCTTTGAGAAAGGCCAGCTTCAAGTGGAATGCAGACCGAGTCCCACTGTAGGCTGAAGATGATGGGGCCTAGGGGGGAACAGATGAGTTCTGGAAGAGAGAGGTGTACTTATGGAGATCTGTAAAGAATTCATTAAATCCATTAGCAATATCAGGGGGATCAGTTAGGGTGGTTCCCTGGGCAGTGAGGGAGCTCGGGAGTTCAGCAGCTTTCCCTTTGACCAGGGAATTAACCTGTCTCCAAAACTCATTGGGGTGGCAAAGGTTTTCAGTTTGTAAGGATTTTAATGGTGGCATTTGGCTTTATGGAGGGCATGTTTACATTTATTTCTGAGTTGCCTATAGACCTGCCAATCAGTGGGCAGCCCGCTTTTTTGTAAGTCCACCATGCCCAGTCTCTGGAGAACAATAAGCATCCTCAGGTGAAGCTACCTCTGGCTGGAAGCTGCAACACTGGACTTAAGATTTGCAAGAAAGCGAGTTGTGCTCAACAGAGGGAGGTGAACCTTACAATTTACAATTGTCTTTGGTTTGAAGCAGATTCCTTAGGAAAGTTAATATTCTTCAGGTGGAGGATACTTCTAACTGAAGGGTGAAATAAGGAACTTTAGAATTATCAGAAAAGTCAGTCTTTCAGTCAACAGAGGGGGGTGGAGCTTGCTTTACTTTTGTTACAATTGTTAAGGTTTTCAGTGCAGGAAGAGTTTCAAGCCACAGGGGCTGAATACTGTTTTCTGTGTCTGCCCTTCTGCACAGCTGAC
This sequence comes from Neoceratodus forsteri, assembly GCA_016271365.2. Taxonomy (NCBI): domain Eukaryota; kingdom Metazoa; phylum Chordata; order Ceratodontiformes; family Ceratodontidae; genus Neoceratodus; species Neoceratodus forsteri. Next base: position 180,175,292 of record CM057456.1, read on the forward strand.
GTGTTTTGGGGCTGACTGCTTTCAGAGCACAAGTCACCAGGCTGTTTTGGGGCTGGGGAGGTTTACCTGTGTCTGACTTGGATGTTTGGATTTTTCTCTGTTTGATTAGCAGGGTATTTTCTCTGTCAGATTGTCGTGTAGGGCATCTTGCTGACAGGAAGGCACTCATCGCAGCGGTAGGTCAGAGCTTTTAGCTGATTGTTTCGTGAGGGCACAGTTTAGGCCCAACCCCTCCCACCCTCACCCCACCCACCCCTGGAAATAGTTCCTTTATTCCTGGGGTTCGGACATCATTTCCTCAAGAGGGCAAGGTGCATATCACTGTCATATTCTCTGTAGTACACTGCACTGACAGTATAAGCATACACATTATATAAATGCATATATTTCTACGTAACACACCAATCACACACACACACAAAAAAAAATAAAATAAACAAGGTAGACAGTTATGTGGGGAGTAGTGCAATGTAATGGCTGTGGGGCAGCAGTCTTCCGGGAGTCTTTCTGGAGGTTGAGATGCTGCCCTGTTTGCAGACAACTATCTGCCGTGAGGGAGGAAGTTGCCCGTCTTCAGGCCACACTGGACAGTAGCAAGGGAACCTCCCCCATCCAGGGAGCACCAGAGCCACCACCGCTGCCTCAGAGGTTGCAAAGAAAGCACAGCAGTTGGACCACAGTGGGCTCAGGGAGGGTAAGGGTGATGGAACAGAGGCACACTCAGTCAGTTGTTCCACTCCACAATCCATACACCATTCTGGGGGAGCCTAGTTCCCCTATGGATGCACCTGCAGAGGAGACTAAGGAGGGTGCAGACAACTGTCACAAAGGAGGCCCTCAGGAAGGAGGCAGAGGGCACCACAGGGAAAGGAAGCAGCTCCTGGTGGGGGACTCCACTATTAGGGATAGAACTGGGGAGCAGGAAAACTGGAAGAAGGTGCCTGTCTGGTGCCATGGCTTGAGGACAGGAAGCGCATCCTTAGGATCACGAGAACAGTTGCACGGAGTCTGAGCTGGACATCATTGTCCACCTAGGGACAAATGACTTCGCCATCATGAGATTAGAGCAGTGCAGAAGGACTTTATAGAGTTGGGAGGGCTTAAGACAAGTAGCACACACAGTATCCTTCTCAGAGGTGCTGCCTGTCAGTGGCATGGGTGAGGCGAGGGTACTTTGCACCATGCAGTTTAACGAATGTTTGAAAAAATGGTGTGGAGCACAGGTGTTTGGCTTCATTGGGGACTGGGGTTCCACCTGGAGGGACACCAGCCTATACTGGCAGGATGGTCTGCATCTGTCCAGGAAGGGAACAAGTCTTTTGGGCAGACTTAAGGCACTTAATATGTATAGCCTCGAGGAAAGAAGGGAGAGGGGGGACATGATAGAAACTTTCAAGTACCTCAAGGGAATCAACAAAGTCCAAGAGGGTAGCATCTTTCAAAAAAAGAGGTATGCAAGAACAAGGGGGCACAATTTGAAGATGGGGAGGGCGGCTCAGAGGTAATTTAAGGAAGTATTTTTCACAGAGATGGTTGTGGATGCATGGAACGGCCTTCCAGAGGAGGTTGTGGAGTCAAAAACAGTGGTGGAATTCAAGCATGCATGGGACAATCATAAGGCAATTCTAGGGGTGAGGGTAGGAAGAAGTAGGCTGCTGGTTAACTAGGATCTGCAGCTTATCCAGTAGGTAGGAAATGGGCAGACTGGTGGCCAAGCGTCTTATCTGCCGTAAAATTCTATGTTTCTATGTAATCAGTTTAAATGCTTCATTGGCAAGCTTTTAAACTAGTCAAGGGGGGAGGCACTGATAAGCAGCAGGAAAATCCCAGCCTCCCCCTACAAAACAGGGTACTAAATGAGAAAAAGACCAAGGTAGAAAGATTAGTGGGGGATGCTGCTACAGAAGGTAAAGCCAGCAAAAAATGGAGAGCAGTGAGTACCAATGCCCGTAGTCTGGGTAACAAGCTTCCTGAATTAGTGGCCTTGATGAAGGAGGAACATCTGGATATCGTGGCAGTCACAGAAACATGGTACACACAGAACCATGACTGGGATGTAAACATACCAGGATACACTATCTACAGGAGGGACAGGGAGGGTAAAAGAGGAGGAGGAGGAGTAGCTCTCTACATAAGAGAAGGAATCAAAGCAACAGAACAAAAGGGTAAACAGGGAGGAGAAGAAGCACTGTGGGTCAATTTGGAGGCAGGCAATGGCACCACAATCCGCACAGGGGTTGTATACAGACCCCCCTCTCAGGGGGAGGAAATGGACAAGGAAATGATAGAAAGTATACTTAGAATGGCAGATAAAGGGGAGATATTGCTGATGGGTGATCTGAATATGCCAGATGTTAACTGGAGTGCAGTTGCAGCAGCCACTTCTAAGAGGGGGTTATTCTAGATGCCCTACAGGGGGCATGCCTTAGACAACTAGTATTGGAACCCACTCGAGAGGGAGCAATCTTAGACCTGGTCCTCTCAAATGGAGATGGAGAGAGGATCACAGATGTAGAAGTGGGTAGCCATCTGGGAACTAGCGACCATCGAACAGTATGGTTCACAATAAACACAGCAATAGAGTCAAGCCATACAAAGGCAAAAGTACTGGACTTTAGGAGGGCTGACTTTGCCAAAATGGGTGAGTGCCTAAGGAATGCACTAGCAAATGGTCAGGAAGGAGGGGTGGAAGAACAATGGGGAATAATAAAAACTGCCATCACAGAGGTAACAAGCCTTTGTGTGAAGCAAATAAACAAAACAAAACGATGTAAGAAACCACTATGGTTCTCAAAGGAGGTGGCAGTGAAGGTTCAAAAGAAAAAGAAAGCATTCAGAATGTACAAGGAATCACAGAAGGAGCAGGACAGAGAATTGTATCAGTTAAAGCAAAAGGAAGCTGGGAAGGCAGTCAGAACAGCAAAGGCCCGAACTGAGGAAAAGATAGCCAACTCAGTTAAGAAGGGGGATAAAACCTTTTAGGTAAATCAGGAGTGAAGGAAGACTAAGGAAGGATAGTGAGGCTTAATAAAGGAGAGGGGTGGGCAGAGGGTGACGGTGAAAAGGCAGAGATACTAAACAAATATTTTTGCTCAGTATTTACAAATGAAGAGGGGGAGGTACCTAAAACAAACAATAGAAACACTCTGGATACAGAAGTTGATACCAGCCCATTTACAGAAGAAAGGGTTCTGAAAGAACTCTTAAAACTGAAGGTGGACAAAGCAATGGGGCCTGATGGGATTCATCCCAGAATTCTAAAAGAACTAAGGGTAGAACTAGTGACACCACTGACTACCTTCTTTAACAAATCATGGGAGGATGGGGTGGTACCTGAGGACTGGAGGAGGGCAGATGTGATTCCCCTTCACAGAAGTGGGAGCAGGGCAGAAGCAGGAAACTACAGACCTGTTAGTTTAACCTCAGTGATAGGGAAAATTATGGAATCACTTCTGAAGGAAAGAACTGTCGAGTACCTAGAGGCCAGAGGGGCACTGGACCCAAGGCAACATGGATTCACAGCAGGAAGGTCATGCCAGACAAATCTAATAGACTTCTTTGACTAGGTGACCAAAGTAGTAGATCAGGGAGGGCTGTGACATGGCTACCTAGACTTTAGCAAGGCATTTGACTCAGTCCCACACAAAGATTAATATATGTTAGCCAGCCTGGGAGTGGGTCCCAAGATGATAGCCTGGGTAAAGAATTGGCTGGAGACTAGGACACAGAGGTAATAGTAAATGGAGTCCACTCTAAGAAAGGGGTTACTAGTGGAGTGCCGCAGGGTTCAGATAGTCCAGCTCTCAATGTCTTTGTAAGTGACATTGCAGAGGGACTGAAGGAAAAGTATGTCTCTTTGCAGATGACACAAAGATCCGCAACAGAGTTGATGCACAAGGTGGGGTGGAAAGGATGAGAAGGGACCTGGCAAGGTTAGAGGAATGGTCAAATGTATGGCAGCTTAGATTTAATGCTAAGAAGTGCAAGGTAATGCACCTGGGAAACAAAACCCAGGGGAAGAGTACACAATGGGGAGTGAGATACTAACAACAACAAAAGTGGAAAGGGACCTGGGGGTAGTCATATCAGATGACTTAAAGGTGGGCAAGCAATGTGAGAGGGCAGTAAGGAGGGCTGGGGGGATACTGGGATGCACAGAGGGAGGCATCACCAGTAGAAAACAGGAAGTTGTTATCCCTCTGTACAGAAAGCTGGTGAGATCCCATCTGGAGTACTGTGTGCAGTTCTGGAGACCCAGTCTCCGCAAGGACATAGACAAGATGGAAGCTGTCCAGAGGAGGGCCACTAAAATGGTGCAGGGTCTGCACCGGAAGACATATGAAGAGGGACTAAAGGAGCTTAATATGTATAGCCTCGAGGAAAGGAGGGAGAGGGGGGACATGATAGAAACTTTCAAGTACCTCAAGGGAATCAACAAAGTCCAAGAGGGTAGCATCTTTCAAAAAAGAGAGGTGCAAGAACAAGGGGGCGAATTTGAAGATGGGGGCGGCTCAGAGGTAATGTAAGGAAGTATTTTTTCACAGAGAGGGTTGTGGATGCATGGAACGGCCTTCCGGAGGAGGTTGTGGAGTCAAAAACAGTGGTTGAATTCAAGCATGCATGGGACAGCCATAAGGCAATTCTAGGGGTTGAGGGTAGAAAGAAGTAGGCTGCTGGTTAACTAGGATCTGCAGCTTATCCATTAGGTAGGGAAATGGGCAGACTGGGTGGACCAAGCGGTCCTTATCTGCCATCAAATTCTATGTTTCTATGTTTCTAATGTCCTTGATAAGCCATGGAGCCTTGACACCCTTGGACCAGCATTTTTTCAAGGGGGCATGGTTATCAATGATTTGCATGAGGGTGGAGATAAAGAAATCCATGTTATGTGGTTGTTCTTGGAGAAGCAATTAGTTTTTCAACTCTGTCGGTGTGGCATGAAGATTTTCTGTGATGATACTCACAAATGGTATGTTCAGTGCCAGGGTCTTTCACATAACATTAAGTCCTGCCAGGCCAAGAGGAGACCCTGGCAAAAATCCATACAAGTCTTTTCTGCAAAAAAATGGAAAATGCCAAAAGTACAGCTTCCAGATCTAGTGTGTGGTCCTGAGCATTCTAAGGAGTGAGCTGTGTTGGAGCCCTGCAGCTGTCCTTACGGTTCAATTATGTTCTAACCTCTGGAGGAGCAGCGTCATTCATCAAAAGAGAAGTCTAAGAAGACTACTTTGGTGGTACATCACTGCTATGCTTCACCCTCCATGGCCCAGTTTCCACTGAAAAAGCAAAAGAGTAAGTCCAAGGCAGTGTCATTGGCCTCAGTTGCCAACCTATGTTGCTGAGACAGCAGGGTTGGATGTAGGCTCAAGCCCAGGTACTGCACAGACTTCACAGTTTTCAGAAGGCAGTTTGTCAACGGACAGTACTGTGGTATGGTCAGTCCCAATCGAACCTGGGAGGAGTCTGTACTGTCATGTATTTTCCAAGACTGTTGCAAAAGCACTTTTAAACCTTCTACCCTTTACTATCCTAATATGTCATCTTAGTTCTGCCAGGCCAGCCACCAGCAGCCCCTGTTCTGTATCTATCATCCGCTTTATTTTCTTGTTTCCCTTTCTTTTCCAGTCCTCCCAAGGTGTTTAAAGTGCAAGTGTGCCAGAGCTAAAGAAGGTGCACCAGTAAAGTGATGCTAGCGAGCATAATAAATTAAAGCAAGCCATATTGCTAAAGTGCAGAGTGCATTTAAAGTGCTGAAAGTGCATTAAGCCCATGTAGCTCAGTGTATGGGCTACTGCTGTGTTACTAAGTGCCACGTAGGGGTAAAGAATAGTAAAGAACCCTTTGTATTGCTTAAATATTTAAATTCTTCTTTTTTGTTTGTATTTGAAAGTAGTACAGTAGACTATACAACACGTATAATAGTAAAAGAACGCTCCTACTGGAAACAAGTGCATAAAGCAAATAAAGATATAACAGCACCAGATGATTACACAAAGAAATAATGCTAACGAGCTAGCCCTGCTCCTCTGTTCAGTGGGTCTACCTTACTAATGGAAATTGGTAGACCTCTGAGAGAACTTTTGTGTTTTGTTTTCTCTCTCTCTTTTTTTTCATATATATATATATATATATATATATATATATATACTTAATGGGAGCCCAAAGTTAATATACACTGTTGCTGGGGTTAAATAATTGTTACAACAGAAAAAATGTCCCAGGCACTTAAGCTACATTAAAACTTAGCCTGCTTATTTTTTTTATTTATGATTATTATTGTGTTTTGGTCCTGAACTGTCTCCAGGAGCTTAAACTGCAGCCTGTACCCAAAATGTATTAGAACTGAGCGTCTACTGCTCCATGAGACTCACACTTTATTCTATAATTTTTTTTCTTCTTTGTACGAAAGAGACAGCAGCCTTAGAACCATAATTTTCTTTATTCAAGTAATCTGCCAAAATCCTTACTATTGAACTGCTACCTACCCCGTGTAGTGGAGGAGAGAGAGAGACGCTGAAATTGACAAGAGAAAAAACACGGAGACTCTCTCTATCTCTTTCTGCCCACGCTCCCGACTTTACTAAGAGAAGTGTCCCAAATTACTGTATAGCAGCTTATTTTAGCTCCCTTTTTATTTAGTGCGGAGTGGGATGCAGTACTATTTAGCGCCCTATTGAATTAGCGCATCAGCTTCATGTCCAGTTACAGCACTATGCCCCTGTAATATTAGCGATCAGCTTATTTTAGCACTTTTGTCAGTTAAGCTAATATAGCGAAAATAAACTGAACACTAATATTTCCTGCTATACAGTATTCTGCAGCCAAAGGCAGCATTAAAAAAAAAAACAGATGAACAAGGAAACTGCACACTTTTACCACCAGGGAGTAGCGAGGAGAGAGCCACTCAGTTGCATGACAGAAAAGGAGCGATCTCTCTCTCTCTCTCTCTCTCTCGCACTCCCGGTACCTGTGGCGCAGTTCGAGTGGCTGCAGAAATTTTAAATCACTGCAGTCTTCTAAAAATAAAGGAAAGCAGCATAGAGAATTAAATAAATATATAATTCAACTTAAAAAAAACAGTGGCATTAGGGTGAACTCTTTATCTTTAGGCACACATTGTTTTTCTTTATTTTATTTGTCTCAGAGAACCACTTATTTATATCATTGTTCAGAAAAAATCTTTGCGCGAAAGCTCTTTAGCAAAGGTTCCACGTCAAGTACATGGCATATACAGTACAACAGAAGGGGAATTCCCCCTCTGTGGTTCACACTTCATGGGAAGGAGTGTACACAATAAGAACAACTCTGAACATTTAAACAAACAGTGGAATGGTAATGCAAACAGAGAGACATAATGCTGCATATAAGTTCATAATAATACTAATACATTTTATTTATAAAGCGCAATATCAAAACTATCAAAGCGCTGTACATTTCTAATAACAGACATTCACTGAATTCATAAAACAATGAAAAACCTAAAATATGCAAATACTAAAAATCAGGGAAAGCACAAGTGAATAAATAGGTTTTTAACACAATTTTAAAGCTCTCCACTGTCTGGCACTCTCGTATCCGATGGAGTAGAGAATTCCACAGGGAAGGGGTGGCAAAGGCAAAAGCCTGAGCTCCCAAGGTCTTCAAATGCACCCTGGGAATCTCTAGCAATCTCTCGTCGGTTGAGTGGGGGGGGGTCAGAGGGGACAGTAAAGAGTCGGACGTTCTTGTAGGTAACTCAGACCCAGACCATACAGGGCTCTAAAAGTTAGCAGGCCAACTTTAAGGGTGATCCGCCACTGAACAGGCAGACAGTGCAGAGCACATAGCACAGGTGAAATATGACTGACTTGAGTTGACCCAGACAGTAACCTGGCCGCAGCATTCTGTACAAGTAACCAGCTACTGAAACTACTGCCAAAAATCTGAAACAGAGTACGACTATGAGCTTACGGGGGAACACAGAGACAAGGACCTCCAGGCTTGGGTCTTGGGGCCCGGAGTATGAGCAAGCCTGATGTTTTTGATTCCAGTATGTATGAACCTAGAGAGATGTCCAATGAGCCTCCTGAAAATATTAACAAACTGCTAAGGTGGTTGTGTGTTAAGCAGGTGGAAGTCGACAAACAGAGGGAGTTAGATCTTCAACGTTAAGATCAGATGTGGGCAGACACTATGAGGGACCTACACATCCTGGGAGCCAACCAACAACCCAGGGGACAGACTGACCCACCCAAGGACATAAAACTGATGAAGATGTCACAATTGGATGATGCTGTGGCATTTTAACTGCCTTTGAAAGAATTGCCAGGGCCTGATCCTGGCCAAAAGAACAGTGGGTGGTAAAATTATCCCCTTATCTCAGTGGTAGTACATTACATTATTGGCTTACAGCCACATGGACAGTAGGAATGCTGAGAGCTACGACCTTGTAAAACAGGATATATTAAGACAGTATGACATAAATACAGAGACATATCGCCAGAGATTTCGGTCTCTGACAATGCAGACAGCTGACACCACCAGAGAGACCTATGTATGGTTAAAAGAGTTGTGTAACAAGTGGCTACAACTGGAAAATAAATCTCTGGAGAAGTTGATGGAGATGGTTGTGACCGAGCAGTGTACTCAGATCCTGCCCCATGATGTACAGATTTGTGGTCAGATAGATGCTGACTAGCAAGTTAATCTCATGTATTACTGTATGTGAATAATAACAACATGCCAATGCTGCCAACATCAGTGCGAATGATTGTACTGGCCATGATCTCTCAATTAATCCAGAGACTGCTGCCTTCAAGTTCCTTGGTCCCCAGCTCACTCATGGATGGAATGGTGGTTCATTTCATAGGGGCTTCCACCCTTCAGGCACCAAGGGTATGCACAATTCAGCTGACCAAGCATTCTCTCAGCAGTGGCAGCCCTTAAGTGACCCCTTTAATGCCCCAAAAGGTAGGGGAGAGGGTGGTTCTCTAGCTACACCTCCCCCTCCTCCTGAATCCCTTCCTCCACTGCCAAGAGTTCAGGTAGGGGGTAGAATTTCCCTGTTCTCACCCCAGGAATACTCCAATATTCCTAACTCTTGTGCAGTATGCCTTTAAGCCAGATCTGGCCGCAGATGGAACGTTATGCTAATGACGGAATCATTGGCACATGCCACTTTTTCAAATGCTGCCACCTATCAACTGCCTACATTCTACCCTCAGATTTCTCTCTCCACCTGTCAAGACTAGATGCTCGGAGATCATCTCCTCATCATCTCATTATGAAACTTTAAAAAAAATATATATAAGTATTATTTTATTTTCATGTGCTGCCCTTATCTTTTGTTTATAGTAAAACCGTTAGTTTATTTTAGTCAAATTACTAATTTTCTCAGTTTCTCACAGTTCGGTATAATATAACCGGTGGGGAACTGAGGCTTTTTTTAACCTTAGCAGAGTTTTTTTGCTTTAAAACTCTTTTATTTGAGGTAATTATTTGTTTAAATTTATTTTTTTGTAACCGCTTATATTGGTTACTGAACCGCTAATCCCGGTTCTTTTTTCCTCTGGTTCACGGTTCCGATCGGTTCTTGAACCGACCACAACCAATAAATCTGTTTCTAAAAGTCTAAATTAATTGTGGTTGCAATTTTTGGTGAAATTCTGAAAAACCTAAGAAAAAGACCAGTGAACCCGGTTTCAAAAATTGTACAGGGTGTGGAGAAGTGTTTGCCAAGGCAGATAAACATACTTCTTGTGTTGTTTGTCTTGGTTATGATCATATAAAGACAGATTGTGAAATTTGTAAGACCTTTCCTGAAAAAAACACATGAAAAACATTTGTTCAAACAACATGAAGTCTTGCTATATTATGACAGATGCAGTTTGTCCCACCATTAGAACTGCTCCGGAGGTGAAAGAGTTAACTTCCAAGCAGAGCATGGAACTTAGGGCGCGAGCTCGGTTAGAGAAGCTCTGTTAGGGTGGTTTCAAACCGAAACCGTCAGATTCTTTACTCCGCCTCACTGAACAGTCGCTCTGGAGATTCCTCCTGCTACTCGGTTCATTTTCTCAGTTTAGAGTGTCTTTTCTCGGTTAAATTTAACCGCGATATTATTTATTTTAACTGCAAACCGATCGGTTCAAGCTCTGTCTATGGTATTGTAAGTAATAGATAGGTTTTCTGTGTGGAACTTGTAAAATGTTTATCGGTTCGGTTTGAACCGATCGAATTGTATTTAAACTTTGTTTTGAAGCCTTTTAAGGCTTGTTAGAGTGCAGTTCCCAGTTCTTATCGGTTCTAAAAAAAACGGATTTCATTACGTTTTTTTCCACGACCCGTGACACGGTTGGGAACCGATAAGGGTGTCTTGCCTGGCACTGCCATCAAAAGGGCAAGTTTTTGGTTAGGCTGGCATTATGTCTGAGAAACCCAAAAGAAAAAACGGGCCCACTGGGTTTCAACACTGTAGTGTCTGTGGGGAAGCCTTTGCCAAGGCTGACCCACACACCACATGTGTCTATTGTTTGGGGTTTGACCACCTCAATGCAGACTGCCAGATTTGTAAGAATTTCCCTGCAGCCACCCTAGATAAGAGAGTTGGTAGGCTTAGGGAATGAGAGGCCAAAAGTCCGCTGACCCGATGGCCAGCCCAGTTCGGGTGCCAGCCAACCGAGGGAGTTCCTCTGACCAGGGCCAGACTTCCTCGGCAACGTAAAGCTGACTCTGAGGAGCCAGTTCCAGCAAAGAGAACTAGAAAGTCAGCAGGTGTGGAGTCCAAAATCCTTCTCCAACTGCTGCAGAGATAGCCAGGGCAATACAGATTGTCCAGTCACTGTCCCAGTTCCTCCGAACCGCCACTATCTGGCAAAAGGTCGGTTCGGTCGGGTTCCACCGGTTCAAGAATATGATATAGAAGAGTTTTATGAACCAGAGGAGGGGAGGATGATTATGATCAGTGTGAATGTGACTTTGAAAGTCTGGATGTGCCCATTGAACCGACATCTCCCAGACAGACCTTTAGGTGAATCTCCCCCTAGGCTTTCTGAGTCCCCTTCTCATTTTTTGTTTTATAAAAAAGTTGCTGAGACCCTCCAGCTTCCTTTAGAGGAGGCTTTGGATGAGCAAGAGGAGCCTGACTATGTAGAGATGATATCCCAGAGTCCAGGAGATTGTCCATCCCTTTACATAAATCCTTTAGGAAACCAACAATAAAAATGTTAAAAGCTCCTAATTCTGTGCCACCTGTAGATAAAAAGATGGACAGGAGGTACACTTTGTCAGGTCCTGATACAGATTTTCTTTCACAGCAATGCAGTCATGTTGGAGTAGTTCAGGCTGCAGCCTGTGATAAAGCTAATATTCCCCTGGCTTCACATCCTCCTGACAAGGACTCCAGGAAGATTGACGCCATGGCCAAGAAACAATACATGGCAGCATCTTTGGGGCTCAGACAAGCAAACTATATGGCTTATGTTACAGATACCAGAAATCTAGATGGGATACTGTCATGGCCTTAGCCAAACAGGTCCCTGGCCAGCTTGCAAAGGAGCTGGAGCAGGTGGCTCTTGATGGTATTGAGGCATCTAAGGTGCAGTTCCATGCTGCAGTGGATTCTAATGATGTATCCTCTAGAGTCATGGCTACATCTGTGGCTTTTCGTAGATTGGCCTGGCTCAGGTGTACTACTTTGGCACAGGATACCCAGTCTAAGGCTGTGGATTTTCCTGGTAGGGAAATTCTCTGTTTGGGAGCAGACAGAGAATTATATGAAGAAAATGGATGAATATAGAACCACTTATAGGAGTGCACAAGCCAAGGAACGGCAAGCCACTCCTCAGAGGCAGCCCCCCAGGGGTAGGGGCAGGCCTTTTCACAGGCCTTTTTACCAGACCCAGGCCTCCTCTTCAGCCTATGCTCAGAGGGGGTTCTTCAGAGGGAGAGGCAGACGGGGTTCGGGCAGGCCTGCTCCCACCCCTCAGCCTAAAGCCCCTGCGAAACAGGCACCCTGATGGGATGCCCAGGGTCGGCTCTCCATTACCTGTAGGGGCAGGCTGGCTTACTTGTCCAGGACTGGGAGTCTTTAACATCAGACAGGTGGGTCCTGGAAGTAGTGAGCCAGGGTCTGGTTCTCAGCTTCAAAAAATTTCCAAAGATGAGAGCCACATCTTTTCCACCTGCAAACCCTTTAGAGACTCTTGCTTTGGAAACAGAAGTCTCAACCCTCCTGGCTCTCAGAGCTGTAGAAAGGGTTTCTCCCCCACACCAGGGCAAGGGTCTGTACTCCAGGTACTTCCTTACCCCAAAAAAGACAGGAGAGTGGTGGCCTATCCTGGATCTAAGATATCTGAACAAGCACCTTTTAAAACCAAAATTCAAAATGGTGACTCTAGGAATGATTTTACCCTCCCTAAGGCCAGTGGACTGGCTAGCTTCCCTGGACCTCAAGGATGCCTACTTCCATGTTCTTATCAGAAGCTCCCATCGAAATACCTCGAATTCGAACTGCCCTCAGGCCATTATCAGTTCAGGGCAATGCCCTTCGGCCTTACCTCTGCCCCAAGGGTGTTCACAAAATGTCTGGCAGTAGCAGTTGCTCATCTAAGAAGGCAAAAGATTGCCATTTTTCCCTACCTGGATGACTGGCTCATTGTGGGTCAGTCTCCAGACCAGGTCAAATCACACCTGCTAGTTACCCAGCAGCTGCTTACCTCTCTGGGCTTTGTTCTCAATCTTCCAAAGTCAGTTTTGGAACCTGTCCAGTACTCATCTTTATAGGCGCAGAACTGGACACAAAGCAGGCCAGAGCCTTCCTTCCCCTAGAAAGGGTAAGGATCTTGGTGGCCCTGGCCTCGTCCTTCACTCTGCAGGTCTCTCGACCAGCAAGGCATTTCCTGCAGCTCCTAGGACACATGGCTGCTTCCACAGCTGTAGTGCAAGGAGCAAGATTTCAGATGAGGGACATTCAGTTCCATTTGAGAGCTTTCTGGTCTCAAAGAAGAGATCCCTATCCAAGTTAATCCCAGTGACTCGAACCCTGATCCAGGCCCTTCAGTGGTGGCAGGATCAGAGCAATCTGAGACAAGGGGTGCCTTTCATCCCTCTGTCCCACACCTTGACCCTTACTACAGATGCGTCCCTCTTGGGATGGGGAGCTCACATGGGAGACCTCTCCACCCAGGGGTTATGGTGCCCTCAGGAATCTCTGCTCCACATCAATCTGTTGGAACTCAGAGCTGTTTTTCTAGCACTTCAGGTGTTTTCTGCATCTGTTCAGAACAAGGTGGTACAGGTCAGAACAGACAACACCACTACAATGTGGTACATCAACAGACAAGGGGGCACTCGGTCTTCGGCCTTGTGCACCGAGGCGATGAAGTTGTGGTCTCTGGCTTATTCCCTGAACACTTCCCTCATAGCAGTTCACCTCCCAGGCAAGGACAATGTCCTGGCAGATGCTCTCAGCAGGATTTCCCAGGGCCATCATGAATGGTCACTGGATCCTCTAGTACTGGGGATAGTTTTTGCCAGATGGGGCACTCCTCAGATAGATCTTTTTGTAGCCCCAGACAATCATCAACTTCCACTTTTTTGTTGCAGGCCCCAATGTTGGGCTCAGTCCCCTGGATGCCTTTCTCCTCGATTGGGAAGGGAAGTTTCATGCCTTTCCCCTTCCTCTCCTGTTCAAGGTACTAGTCAAAATCAGGTCTCAGCCCTGCAAGATGATCCTGATTGCTCCAGACTGGGCCAGGCAACCCTGGTACCCACTCCTTCTGTCCTTAGCAGTCCATCTTCCCCTGTGTCTCCCCAGGAACCACAATCTGTTAACCTGTGCTCAGGGGAGAGTTTGGTATCCAAATCTCAAATCCCTCAACCTCAAGGCCTGGCTCTTGAGCAGTTAGAGTTTGCTGATCTGCAACTTTCTCAAAGTGTTCTCGAAATCTTGAAAGCAGCTAGGAAGCCTTCCACCAGGGCTACCTATAACTCCAAGTGGAAAAGGTTTTCCATATGGTGTTCTGGGAAGCATATTTCCCCGGAATCTGCTGATTTACCCACTGTATTGGATTATATGATCCATCTTAATTCTTTGGGACTGAGACCAGCTACCCTGAAAATGCACTTGGCAGCTGTCTCTGCTTTCATTTCAGCGGGGAAGCCCTTTTCTCTTTCTGCTCACCCTGTATTTTCCAAGTTTTTAAGGGATTGCTTCATACCAATCCTCCATTCAGGACCCTGCCCCTGCTTGGGATCTTAATGTTTGCATTGCTCAGCTGATGCAACCCCTTTGAGCCTCTGTCTTCGGCAGAGCTTAAGTATTTGACTTGGAAAACTGTATTTCTAGTAGCCATCACTTCTGCCAGGCGCATAAGTGAGTTACAGGCTTTATCAGTGGAGACTGACTTTATTTCTTTTCACAGAGATAAGGTAGTCCTCAGGACTAACAGGAAGTTTTTGCCTAAGGTGGTTTCGGATTTCCACCTTAACCAATCTATTTCACTTCCAGTGTTCTTCACTGACCATTCCTCCTCTGGTGGGAGGAGGCTGCACAGCTTACATGTTAAGAGGGCCCTAAGTTACTACATAGAGCGTACTAAGGGTCACAGGTTTGACTCCTCCAACTATTTCTCACTTATGGTGAGGTTGGGAAAGGAGACCTGCCACTAAGAGATCCATTGCCAGGTGGATGCCTCTTGTATCCATTTTGCTATCAAAAACTGGGTAAGGTTCCCCTCAGGCCTGAGGGCTCACTCTACCAGAGGTACAGCTGCATCTCTAGCTGCTGCTAGAGACATCCCTATCTTGGAGATATGTCAAGCAGCTACTTGGAAAACAGTACACATTTTCACCAAGCATTACTCCCTGGATATCCAGGCCAGGAGGGATGCTCAGTTTGGCACAGCCGTGCTTCAGAGCCTATTCCCTAAGTAGGTTCTGTCCCTCCTCCATGGAGGTACTGCTGTGTAGTCTGCATCTGTCATAATATAGCAAGACTTCATGTTGTTTGAAGAAAAAATTACTCACCTTAGTAATATTGTTTCTTCTAATGGAATCTTGCTATATTATGACCTCCCCAGCCTGCCCCTCTCAGAACTTCTACTTCGGGTATGGGGTGGGCAGTCCACTGTTGGCACTTATTGATGCCCCCTTTTATGTTTGGGTGTTGTGTTTTATTTAGTTATTTTATCTTATTTTTCTGGTCCCCTGACTTGAGTCTTGGTGTTGGGACCAGGAAAATGTGTGAATATTTTAGTAGCCAGTTGGCTAGTGTAGGTTACAGCTTCCACACAGAGCCTTAGTGAGTTTTGCTCGTAAAGATCTGACGGTTTCGGTTTGAAACCACCCTAACAGAGCTTCTCTAACCGAGCTCGCGCTCTAAGTTCCATGCTCTGCATGGAAGTTAACTCTTTCACCTCCGGAGCAGTTCTAATGGTGGGACAAACTGCATCTGTCACAATATAGCAAGACTCCATTAGAAGAAACAACATTACTAAGGTGAGTAATTTTTTCTTCTAACCCCAGTAATGTTCAGTATATTTATAACTTTATGCAGTAGCCTTCTAAGGTAGAACTGCCCGGAGAGATGGAACATATGCAAATGATGGAATCTTTTGCATGAGCCACTTTTCAAATGCTGCATTCTACTAACTGCCTTTGCTCTAAACCCTCAGATTTTTCTCTCCGCCTGTCAAGACTAGACGCTCGGAGATCCTTTCCTCATCATCTTGTTCTCACATGAGAAAACTTATAAAATTTATATAAGTATTCTTTACATTTCATTTGCTGCCTTTTACTTTTATAATTTTAAGTAAACCTGTAGTTTTAGTGTTTAAATTGTAAGTTTATTGGTTTCTTCCGGTTCAGTATAACCGGGGGGAAACCGAAGTGTATTTTACATTTATCGGAGTTTTCTGACTAAAAAACTCCATTAGTTATGTTTAATTTTATTTAATTTAGCTTGTTTTAAGAACCGCTAATACTGGGTTTTGAACTGATAGCCTCGATTAATTTTACTTGGGTTTCTGGTCCCGATTGCTTCCTCATCGGTCGGGAACCGACCGCGAATGTTAAATAAAGTTTAAATAAATACATTTCTTTTAGCGGTTACAACTTTTACTGGTTTTATTGGAAAATGTCAGAAAAACCAAGAAAGAAAACTGGTGATCCGGTTTTGAATCGTGTTGAGAGTGGTGATATTTTTTAAGCCAGTCTTTGTTTGCTCTCTGGGCATGTTCATTTCCAAGCAGAGTGAAATCTGCATTACATGCCCTCAGAAAACTATTTAAACATGCCTGGATAAGGCTAAAAAAAAAAAAAGGAAAAAGTTATCACTACCTAAGTGTCCCTCTAGCTCTGACCAGCAGACACCCTAAATTTCTGTGGCTGAAACCACAACAATTATTGTAACTGCTACCCCTGAGACGGGTATACAAGCAGTTCTTGAGAGGCTTGCTGAACTGGCTGACTACCTGATTCCCTCTAAGAAATAAAATAAAACTAAGCACACTGAACCCCCTGCTAGACTTATTGAACCGGCTGACTCCCTGGTTCTCTCAAATAAATCAAACACAGACCCTCCTGCTGGACAGCATTTGGGGACTTCTGTGTCTACTATAAAGCCTAACAACTGCAGAAATTGTAAAGCTTTCTAGGAGAAAGTGTGGAAAAATGCCTTGAATGGTTTATAAAAAACCCCAACTTTTAGGCTTGCAAGGGCTGTCTGTTTCTCAACAGCAGACTACTGCAAAGCAGTCTTTCTCCTCTGATCAGGCTTCCCATTATTAAGAGGAAGAATATATGTTTATGATTAAATAGAAGAAAGGGGAACCTATTAAACTGAGGTTTTCCCCGAACAGGAGTTGGGCTATTCCCACAGAGCATTTGAGGATTATTCCTCACTTTTCATATATTGTGAGAAATGATTGGGCTGACACCCACCAAAAGCTTTTCCTTCCTGTGAATACATTCTTCAGGAAAGATACTTTAAGGATTTCTACAAATTCAAAGCTCTGTCTTCCCCTCTTGAAAAGAGGCTGGATAAGAAATATCAGCTGGACAGGGAGGGAGCTGAATTATTATTCTCCCACCCTGTTTACCAAGGAGTAGTACAAGTGACAGCCTGTAACAAGGCAAAGATACCCTGACATTCCTCCTAACAAGGATTTCAGGAAAACTGACAGCACGGCTTTCAAGCCTTTGATGCTCAATACCAAAAGTCACTATGGCAGTCTATCCTTGCTATGGCAGTCAAGGCTCAGACTTCCCTGTCAGATGATCTAGCTGAAACAGTTAAGTTGGGTTTGGGAGCAGCCAAATACCAGTCATATGACTGCTGCTTTTTCAGGCACTACTGCCAGATAAATGGCAGATTAAGTAGCTCAAGGGGGTTTGCCTGGCTGAGAGTCACAAACCTCATTCAGGATACCCAAACCAAGGCTATGTTTTTTCCAGTTGAGGGTCATCCCCTCTTGGAAGAAAGATAAAGGCTTACATGACAAAGGTGGAGGTATACAAAAACCACCTATAGTTGCAGTTCTGCAAAAGAAAGCTTCCCCTCCACTAAAACATATGGAAGGGGAGGCAGAGACAGATCATTTCACTTTAAGCCTTTCTTTTATCAGGCTAGAGTTGTGCCTCAGTATCAGCAGTACCCACACCAGGGGTACTTCAGGCACCACAGTGGGTTAGGGATTGGCTCAGAGTTCAAATCCCTGCCAACGGTAAAAAAAAAAAAAAAAAAAGATTCAAAATATGTTACTGTCACAAAGTGGAGCCTGTCCTAGTACAGCAAAAGGTACCACAAAGAGAATGGGGTGTGCTGGCCTGTCTTCGACTTCACGGTACTAAACAGGCATTTTTAACAAGGCCAAAGTTCAAAATGATAACTTTGTCACTGATTCTGCCAACACTCCAGACAAGGGAAGGGTTGGCATCACTGGTCTTAAAGGGTGCTTATTTCTCACCTTCATAAGGGAATTTCACAGAAAGTACCTCAGGTGCATACTCCCATCAGGTCACTCTCCAAGAGTCTGCACGAAGTGCTTGGCAGGGTTTCTGACACACCTTCAAAGACAAGGTGTCACAGTTTTTCCTATACTTAGATGTCTGGCTAGGGGTTGTAAAATCAACCCAGCAAGTGGCCCAGGGGCCCCTGGAGTCACTAGGGTCCCTGATCATCTAAAGAAGTTCTGTCCTTCAGCCTGCTTAGGCACTACGGTTCATAGGAGCAGAGTTAGATACCTTGCAAGGCAGGGCCTGCCTGCCTCTCAGCGGGGCAAGATGTATCCCACTGATAGTGGGCTCATTCAGCCTGAACAAACAAAAAGCCAAACGACAGTTTCTTCAGCTACTGGCCCCATGATACCTGCCACTGGCATAGTACTGGAATCCAGGTTATGGATGAGGGACATTCAGTTTCACCTCTGGGTTCACTAGGGAAAGGTCCCTCCTTTAAAACTAATTCTGATAACAACAAATGTTGTTACAGGTCACCCAAGGGTGGAAAGAAGAAACCAACCTGAGGAAAGGGAGCCCCTTGTTTCAGGAAGAGTCCCCATCAATTGTTCAGGCAACAGATGCATCTCTGCTAGTGTGCGACTCTCATCTGGGGGTTCACACCATCCCAGCACAGAGTCACTTCTGCACACAAACCTGCTGGAGCCAAGATTAGTGTCACTGGCACTAAGGGTTTCCACACAACTAGTACAGGGAAGGTGGTACGGGTCAGAAGAGACAGTACCACCGCAATGTATTACACAAACAAGCAGGGATGGATAAAGTCAAGCCCTGCCTGCAGAAGACTTATGATAATAGGGAGTCAGTATAGGATGCTCCATGGGGGCTATTCATCTGCCAGGCAAAGACAATACCTGGACAGATACCCTGACTCAAATCAGCTAGTCCAATTATAGATGGGATTTGGACAGTCAGGTGGTGCAAGAAACTTTAGGAGGTGGGGCACCCCAGAGGTATACTTGTTTGTGTCCCACCAGAACCACCACCTGCCATTGTGCTATGGCAGACCACCAGATATTGGAACAATCCCTCTGGATGCTCTGGCTCTGGATTAGTCAGAAGCATCTACATGCTTTTCCTCTTTTCCCTCTGGTGTACAGAGTATTTCTTAAGCTTAGGTGCCAGTCAGCATCAGTGCTCTTGATAGCACCAGACTGGGCCAGGCAGCCATGGTACACTCTGCTACTCTCCATGTCTGGGTCTGAACCAATACATCTTCCTCGGAGGTACAGTCTGCTAAACTCCAACCAAGGGAGGCTCCTGTACCTAAAACGTGGGCTCAAGGCATGGCTCTTGGGGGCCTACAATATGTGGAATTGCATTTTTCTGAAAATATCTTGGACATTTTAAGTGGTTACAGGAGTCCCTCTATTAAGGAAATCTATGCTTCAAATGGAAAAGGTTTTTTCTATTGCTATTCAACTAGGAACTGGTACCAGCACATGCTTGGGTCCCAGCTGTGTCTGATTATTTTCTTATTTACATTCATTGGACTTGCAGTCCAGCACCCTTAAGGTCCACCTAGCTGTAGCATCAGCCTGCATATCAGCTAGATAAGATGTTTCAAGTCGCTCCAGATCCTATCTCCAAAAGGGCTCTTTAAGGGCTTCACACATAACAGTACAGGCCGGTGTCCCATCTGTGCTGGACTATCTTACCTATTGCATTTACTGGACTTACAGTTCAGTACCTTAGAAGCATATACTTATATTTCAGTGGACAGAATGTTCCTCTATTTCACTGTGCCCCAGACCCTGTTTTCAAAAGGTTCTTTAAAGGCCTATCCTATTTGCACACACCTCACAAGGAACCGGTGCCAGCATGGCACCTAAATGTGTGTATGGTTAGGCTCATGGGTTCCCCCTCTTTTCAGCCTATGCTTTCAGTTTATTGGAGATATGCCACATGAAAATTGTTCTTTCCTTATGGTAATTTCTGTCAGAGAAATCAGTGAGCCCCAGTCTCACTGCATTCAACATGGCTATATTTCATTCCGCAGAGACAAAGTGGTCCTGAAAATAAACAGGAAGTTTCTTCCTAAAATGGATTTTAATTTCCATTTGAACCAAACCATTACCTTACTTGTCTTTTCACTGATCACTTTGGTTCAAGTGAAAGGAGTCTTCATTGTTTGGATGTCAACGAGTTTTTAGCTACTACTTGACAACCACTACAGTCCATAGGGTGGATAGGAAACACCTGCTCCTGACCTATGAAATGTGGGAAAGGCTAATCCAGCATCAAAAGGTTAATTTCTCGATGGATAGTCCAGTGTATCCAGTTCTGCTACACAAAGGCTGGTAAGGAGCCCCCATCAGGTTTGAGGGCTCATTCCACAAGAGGGACACCTGCTACTTTAGCAGCTGCCAGGGATGTTCCATTACTGGACATTTGTAAAGCAGCTACCTGGAAAACAGTACACACCTTTACAAAGCATTACAATGTGGATATTTTATCTTGGGGTGATGCAAGGTTTGGCACATCAGTCCTGCAAAGTCTGTTTCCAAATTAGAGTTCTGTACCCACCTCCAGGGGTACTGCTTGGTAGTCTGCATAAAGCTATGACTATACTGAGCATTACTGGGGTTAGAAGAAAAAATTACTCACCATAGTAATTGTGTTTCTTCCCAGTGATGCTCAGATATTCATAACTTCCCTCCCTACCTCCCCTTCCAGAACTTCAGCCTCTGCACTCCTGTATACTGTGCTCTCAGGGGTATAAATGCCATGTGTGGCACATATGTTGTGATTGAGTTCACTATTGTTATTCCCCCCTTGCCAGGTGATTCTGCCATTCAGGGGTATTCTTTCACATGCTATGCCCTCCTGTTGGAGGCCCTTTTTCTGGGTGTTAAAGGAGTTCCTACTATAATTATTATTATTTTTATTATTGTTATCATGCTCAATATTGTCATCATTGTCACACTTAGTCCTCGTGGGCCTGTCTTTCCTGGCTTCTAGGCAATCTGAGGGTTTAGAGCAAAGGCAGTTAGTAGAATGCAGCATTTGAAAAGTGGCTTATGCAAAAGATTCCATCATTTGCGTATGTTCCATCTCTCCGGGCAGTTTTACCTTAGAAGGCTACTGCATAAAGTTATGAATATCTGAGCATCACTGGGAAGAAACACAATTACTATGGTAAGTAATTTTTTTGAAAGGCTTAAAAAGAAATTGCCTCCACCTAAGGGTCCCTCTGGCTCTGACCAACTGATACCCTCTGTCACTGTGGGTGAAACCGCAGGAGCCACACTTTCTATCCCGATAAGGGTACAAAAAGGCTTGATGAACCGGCTAACTCTTCAGTTCCTAAGAAAAAAAACTATGAAAACTAAACACACTGAACCCCCTGCTGGTCAGCCTATGGGGACTTCTGCTGTGTCTGTAACCATGCCTACTCAGGCATTTAAAGTTTTAACAGCAGTCAACAGTCCAGACCCCGGCAGAGTTTACCCAGTCCTCTCTGCATGAGGCGCATGATGACTATGGGCAATATGAGGAGGAGGATGAAGGAGAGCTTATAGAGCCTGAAGTCTCTCCTGAGCAGGAGTTTGGCTCTCCTCCCAAATCATCAGAGGAGTACTCATCTCACTTTTCTTTTGTCAGAAAAATGGTGGCGGCACTGGATATCTCTACCACTGAGGTGATAGATGATGATGAGGAGGAGGAGGAGGAGGAGGTAGAGTACTTAGAAATGATGGGGTTAACATCCACCAGAAAGCTATTGCTCCCAATAAATAAGTTCTTTAAAAGGGATGCAATAAAACTCTTCCAAACACCTGGGTCTGTTCCACCTTTGGATAAAAGGTTGGACAAAAAGTACCAGCTTGACAGGGTTGTGGCTGAATTTTTTTTTCCCACCCTGACCACCAGGGAGTGGTATGAGCTGCAGCCTGTGATATGGCAAAAGTTCCTCTTGTTTCTCACCCCCAGAGAAGGATTCAAGGAAAATAGTATGGCCAAAAAGGGCTATTTCAAACAACATGAAGTCTTGCTGTAGTCTGACTATATGCAGTTAGCCCCAGCACTTGAACTGCTCTGGAGAGGAAAGGGTTAACTCTATGCCAAGGCATAGAACATTGCGCTCGAGCTTGGTTTTCAAACCTCTGTCCCAGGTACTCCTCAGTGTAACCATCAGATTCTTTACTCCGCCTAACTGAGAAGTCACTCCAGAGATTCTCTCCTTCACTTCAGTTCGGTTTAAGTAAAAAATCTTGTCATTTTGTCAGCCGTTTACTTATTGTTTCGGTAGTCACATCTCTGTCCTCAGTATAGTAAGTGTTTAGTAGGTAGTTTAGTGTTTTGTGGTAGAAATTATTTTTTGTTCGGTTTCTTCCCGGTCAGTCCGGTTAGGAACCGAAGCAATTCTGTTTTGTTTTTTTTCTGTGATTTGTATTGTGGTTTCCAGTACCTATCAGATCCTAAAAAAAAAAAAAAAAAAAAAAAGATAATTTCCTTGTTTTTTTTTGACCGACCCATGATATGGTTGGAACCGATAGGTTTGTAGTTGCCTGGCTTAAACGCTGGTAAGGGTAACTTTTTTCCTTTAGGCATGTCTGAGAAACCCAAAAAGAAAACCGGTCCCACTGGGTTTCAGCACCGCACTGAGTGTGGGGAGGCCTTTGCTAAGGCTGCTCCCCACCTCATCTGTGTTTACTGTCTAGGGTTTGACCACCTCAAAGCGGACTGCCAAATCTGCAAAAACTTTCCCAAAGCCACTTTAGAGAAACGTTCAAGTAGGCTGAAGGAAAGGGAGGCTGAGAAATCTGTTGACCCAGATGGCCAGCCCAGTTCAGTTCCGACCAAGCCTGAGGGGGTACCCACTGACCTGGGCGATACTGCCTCGGGCAAAAGAAAAGGCGATTCTGCCTAAGAGAAAGCGCAAGTCAGCCGGTTCGGATCCCGGTTCCCATGTTCTGACCCCTGATGAAATAGCTAAAGCGATTGCTAATGTGCAATCGCTTCGCCCGATTCCAACTGAACTGACACCGACTCAAAGACGATCAGTTTGGTCTGACTTTTCTGCTTCTGAATATGATCCTGAAGCATTTTATGATGGTGATTGGGAAGGAGATGAAGATTATGAAGAAGAAGAGGATTATGAAGCCCTAGATGAGCCAGTAGAGCCTGACATCTCCCCAGACAGGCCTTCTAATGTGTCTCCCCCCAGACTTTCTGAGTCCCCCTCCCATTTCCTGTTCTACAAGAAAGTGGCTGATACTCTTCAGCTTCCAGTGGAAGAGGATGAACAGGATCAGGAGGAACCTGACTATGTTGAGATGATGGATGTCCCAGAGTCCAAAAGGGTGTCTATCCCTCTGCATAAATCTCTGGGGAAACAGACACAGAAAATTCTTCAGTTTCCAACATCCATACCCCTTGTGGATAAAAAGATGGACAGGAGGTATGCCTTGACAGGTCCTGGGACAGAATTCCTTACAAATCATTGCAGCCATGTTGGGGTAGTGCATGCTGCAGCCTCTGACAAGGCTAACATTCCCCTGGCATCTCACCTCCCAGATAAGGATTCCAGGAAAGTGGATGCCATGGCAAAGAAACAGTACTTGGCATCCTCTTTGGGGCTCAGGCAATCTAATTACATGGCATATACAGCCAGATACCAGAAGTCTATGTGGGATACAGTTCTGGAGCTGGCTAAGAATGCCCTTCCCCAGCTGGCCAAGGAGCTGGAGCAGGTGGCTGTGGATGGTATTGAGGCATCAAAGGTCCAGTTTCATGCTGCTGTTGACTCCAGTGATGTACATTCTAGGGTCATGGCTACATCTGTCTCCATGAGGAGATTCGCTTGGCTCAGGTGCACCAATTTATCACAGGATACCCAGACCAAGGCCATGGATTTTCCTGTCACCGGTAACTCTTTGGGGACTAAACAGAGGCTTACATGAAAAAGATGGATGAATACAGAACCACCTACAGGAGTGCTGCAGCCAAGGAAAAGCAGGTCACTCCTCAGAGGCAGCAATCTAGGGCTGGCAGGGGCAGGCCTTTCTACCAAGCCCAGGCCTCCTCTTCTTTCCAGCAGAGGGTTTTTTTTAAGGGAAGAGGCAGAAGGGGGATGACCAGGACTCCATCCTCCACACAGTCCAAGACCCCTGCCAAACAGACACCCTGATGTGTCAGTCAGGGTCGCCTCCCCGGTTTCAGTAGGTGGCAGGCTGGCTCACTATTTCCTGGTCTGGAAGTCTATTACCTCAGACCAAATGGGTCCTGGAAGTAGTGAGCCAGGGACTTGCTCTCAGCTTTAAAAGGTTCCCAAAAATGAGAGCAAAGTCCTTTAGTCATCCCTTTCCTGTGGAGACAAAGGCTTTAGAAGCAGAAGTCTCCTCTCTATTGCGCCTGCGAGCAGTAGAGAAGGTACCTCTTAGTTACAGGGGAAAAGGACTGTATTCCAGATACTTCCTTACCCCAAAAAAGACAGGGAAGTGGTGACCCATCCTAGATGTACGATACTTAAACAAACACATACTAAAGCTAGAGTTAAAAATGGTGACTCTGGGAATAATTCTCCCCTCTCTGAGACCAGGAGACTGGCTAGCCTCCCTGGATCTCAAGGATGCCTATTTCCACATACCTATCAGGCATTCCCACAGAAAGTACCTCAGGTTCGTGTTGCCCTCAGGCCACTACCAGTTCAGAGCAATGCCTTTCGGCCTTACATCTGCTCCAAGGGTGTTCATCAAGTGTCTAGCAGTAGTGGTTGCCTTTCTCAGGAGAAAAGGTATCTTACTGTTCCCTTACCTGGACGACTGGCTCATAGTGGGTCAGTCCTCAGACCAAGTCAAGTCAACTCTAGAGGTCACTCAAAAAGCTTCTGGACTCCATAGGATTCATCCTAAATCTAGAAAAGTGTGTTCTGGAACCAGCCTAGCTTCTCACATTTTAGGGGTGGAGCTGGACACTGTCCAGGCCAAGGCATTTCTTCCTCTTTCAAGGGTTCAGTCCCTTATCACCCTGGCTTCCTCTTTTCATCCACTAGTGTCTCGGCCAGCCAGACATTTCTTACAGTTTCTAGGCCACATGTCAGCTTGCACTGCAGTAGTGCTAGGGGCAAGGTTTCAAATGAGAGATATTCAGTTTCATCTAAAATCTTTTTGGTCTCAGAAAAAAGACCCCCTCTCCAAGTTAGTTCCAGTGTCTCAAACTCTGGTTCAGGCTCTCCAGTGGTGGCTGGAGGAGGACAATCTGAGGCAAGGTGGCCCATTCCTCAGCCAGGCCCCAACAGTGATTCTCACCACAGATACTTCCCTGCTGGGTTGGGCAGCCCATCTGGATCAGCTTACTGCTCAGGGAACATGGTCTCATCGGGAGTCTCTCCTGCACATAAATCTTCTTGAACTCAGGGCTGTCTTTCTAGCACTTCAGACTTTCTCGAACACAATTCAGGGGAAAGTGGTGCAGATCAGGACAGACAACACCACAACCATGTGGTACATCAGCAAGCGGGGGACACTCGGTCTTCGGCCTTGTGCACCAAAGCCATGAAAATATGGTCACTAGCTTATTCCCTGTAGGTTTCCCTGATAGCTGTGTATCTCCCAGGGAAGGACAATGTACTGGCAGATGTTCTCAGCAGGATTTCCCAAGGTCACCACGAATGGGCCCTGAATCCTCTAATTCTTCAGATCATTTTCAAAGGTGGGGCACTCCAGAGATAGATCTCTTTGCAGCCCCAGACAATCATCAGCTTCACCTATTCTGCTGCAGACCCCCTCTTTTGGGGTCTGTTCCTTAAGATGCTCTCCTGTTGGATTGGACAAACAGGTTTCTGTATGCTTTTCCTCTGATACTCAGAGTTCTGGTCAAGATCAGATCTCAGCCTTGCACTGTGATCCTGGTGGATCCAGACTGGGCCAGGCAGCCTTGGTTGTTTGTTTATTCAGGTAAAAACCATTGAGTATCAACTCATTCACAATGGTATCCTTAGAAAAAGACATACATATAGACTATAAACAAATCCAATAACGAACATCATTGATAATTACAAAATTTCTGTAAAGAGAAATATTTTCTTAATTGTAAAATAGACAGGGGCTTACCCTTTTTTTTGCCTAAATTCTGGGGGCAAACCATTCCAGCATGTTGGTATATAATAACTAAAGAGAAATTGGGAACGCGTTGTGTTTGCCAAAGGGACTACCATTTCTATTTCACCCGATTTCCTCAAAGAAGGTCCTACTTCTCTAAAATAAATTTTTAATAAGATGGAACCAGGCCCAGCCCACATTTATAGGCAAATAACTGTTTATGAATCCTTCGTCTACTACTTAAAGAGGACCACCCCAATCTTTCACATAGCTCACAATGGTGAGTAAATTTGAGACAATTAAGTACCAATCTTACAGCCGATTTACAAGAACATCAAACTTGGATAGTCGGCCATTAGTGGCACCAGCATATAAGACATCCCCATAATCTATTAACGCATTGGGTCCAGTAGACGCCATATGGCATCGGAACCATCTATTACAGAACCTGACCCAAAATGGCCACTAGAACTCAATGAGTTAAAGGCAAAATTTGCACTTTAATTATAGAATTTAGGGTTTCTGAGTCAAAGCATTTCTTGTTTCTGTACAAAAAAACCCTCGTTTACTAACCTGAGGAATTAAATTATCAACATGCACATTTCCTGACCTAGATTTATCCAGCCAAAATCTCAGGTATTTATAATGCTTAACAGACTCCAATCTCGTCCCTTTGCCATCAACAATTTCCAGATCCAATTCCTCTTTTAATTTAGTAGTTGACCCAAACAACATACATTTAGTTTTGTAAGAGTTAAGTTTTAACTTAGATTTTATAAAGAAAGACTCCAAGCACTCAAAACTTTCTTGTAAAGCTTGTTGGACTTCTGGGACTGTTGTACCTGAATGGTACAAAATGGTGTCATCAGCGTACAAGTGGTAATGAGATGCCCCCACATGGTAACCAAGATCTTTTAAGTAAATCAGGAATAGAAGAGGACCCCTGTTTTGGTACCCTCTACTACTGTCAATATCAGTGACAATTCCTCTTTGTCTTCCCAGACAGTTCAATCTTCTCACCTCTTCACAGGGGGGAGGATACTGTATCCCAATCTTCAGACTCTCAGACTCAAAGCTTGGCTCTTGAGGAGCTAGAATATGCATGCCTGCATCTTTCCCAATCAGCCCTGGACATTCTGAAGGCTAGTAGAAAGCCTACAATTCCAAATGGAAGAGATTTGGTTTTTGGTGTTCTCAGAGGCATATTCAGCCAGATTCAGCTGACATTGCCACTGCTTTGAACTATTTGGTGCATCTTAACAGTTTAGACCTCCAGCCTACCACTCTCAAGGTGCATTTGGCAGCCATCTCTGCCTTCCTTTCAGCTGGGAAGGGCTCTTCCTTAGCCTCTGATCCAGTTTTCAAGAGATTTTTCAAGGGTTTGGTTCATATCAATCCTCCTTTTAGGGACCCTACTCCTATTTGGGATCTGAATATCTGCATTGTACAGCTTATATATAGCAGCCGACTTCCGAGGGGTATCCCAGTGTATCACTTCACCAGGTGGGTCCTCCTCCTCCGAGGGGAAAGGCACCTGGAGGGGGCTTACCCAGCGCACTAACTATTAGGTCCCCCGGAAATGCTGCTGAGGTAGAGGAGGCCCCACTGAGGTTCCGGTGTTGTCACAGAGCAGGAAAGCCGTCATCCAGCAAGCACAGGAGCTATTTTCCCATTTTTTCTGGTGTTCCCACATTGCACCGTTCTGAACAGTGCCCCCAGTCTCCTCTAGGAGCCACTGTTGAGCGAAATGACCCAGTCTCCCACCCCCGAAGAGGAGAGCAGTCCTCTGGATGCTCAATCCTCTTCATCCCCTGCCAACCTCCGGCGCCCCGAGTCCGTTCCCGAACCTGGGTTGCTGGTGTGGTTCGAGGTGTGGCATCCAGCGCCTCAACCCTCTGCGCCACCGGGCCAGCATCATGTTGTTTCTTCTAATGGAGTCTTACTGTATTCTGACCTCCCTTCCTGCCTCCCCTCCTGGAACCTAGTTGTTTTGGGATGTGGGTGGGCAGGCGCAGTGCTGCACCCCAGCGGTCTACCTGGGTTACCTTTCCTTAGGGTGAGGTTTTTTATTGCTATTTTTAAGTTTCACTACCTACTTGAATTCTTTTTGGGGTTCTTGACTTGAGTCTTTTGGACCCTAAGAATCTTTTATTGCCTTTTGGCACAAAATTTTAGAAAAACAATTTCTGTTTATAGTTAGTTAGCATAGTGCTCGTAAGAATCTGATGGGTACACTGAGGAGTACCTGGGACAGAGGTTTGAAAACCGAGCCTGAGCTCAATGTTCTATGCCTTGACATAGAGGTAATCCTTTCCTCTCTGGAGCAGTTCAAGTGCTGGGGCTAACTGCATATACTCAGAATACAGCAAGACGCCATTAGAAGAAACAACATTACTATGGTGAGTAATTTTTTCTTATCAGCTTCTTTGGCCATAAGACAGGCTAACTTCCTGGCCTATGTGGCCCAGTACCAGAAATCCCTCTGGCAGTCTGTCATGGCTATGGCAGACAAGGCTCCTTCTAACCTTTCAGCAGATCTTACTGAAACTGCCAGATTTGGCTTGGAAGCTGCCAAATATCAGTTCCAGATGGCAGCAGACAACAATGACACTGCTGCTAGGTGGATGGCAAATACTATTGCTCAGAGGAGATTTGCCTGGTTGAGAGCCACAAACCTTACCCAAGACACTCAGAATAAGACTCTGGACTTCCCAGTCGAGGCTAACTCCCTCTTTGGAACTCACACAAAGGCCTTCATGAAAAAAGTGGATGAGTACAAGGCCACTTATAGAAGTAGCTCTGCCAAAGACAAAGCTTCCCCGTCCACAAGACCATATGGAAGGGGAGGCAGGGCAGACAGTTCCACTCCAGGCCTTTTTATCAGGCCATGGCTGTACCCCAAGTATAACAGTACCCTCAGCAAGGGTACTTCAGAGGCAGGGCAGAAGGGGTTCCAGGCGTGGTTCCCAGTCTCAGCCCCAGGCAAAGCAGGACCCCTGACTTGTCCTCCAAGGCCGCCTCCCTACTTCCAGTAGGGTGCAGACTAATTCACTATTTCCAGGCTTGGAAACAGATCACCACTGACAAGTAGGTCCTGGAAGTAGTGAGTCAGGGATTGTCCCTAAGCTTCAAATCCCTTCTCTCCCCCTAAGAACCAGAGTGTTCCAACCAGCTTCCATTTCAGAAAGAAGGGTGCTGGAAAAGGAGGTTTAAGCTCTGTTGCTGTCAAAAGCAGTGGAACCTGTGCCTCCACAGCAAAAGGGAAAGGGGTTTTATTCAAGATACTTCCTAACAACAAAGAAAAATGGGGAGTGGTGGCCTATCCTAGACCTAAGGGTGTTAAACAGGCACCTAACAAAGCCAAGGTTCAAAATGATAACCTTGTCACTGATTCTTCCAGCTCTCCAAAAAGGAGATTGGCTGGCATCCCTGGACCTAAAATATGCTTATTTCCACATCCCTATAAGGGAGTCTCACAGAAAATACCTCTGGTTCAGACTCCCTTCAGGCCATTACCAGTTTTCAGTCCTGCCATTTGGTCTCACTTCAGCTTCAGGAGTGTTCACAAAGTGCCTGGCAGTGGTTGTGGCACACCTGCAAAGGAAAGGTGTCACAGTTTTCCCCTATCTGGACCTTTGGTTGGTGATGGGAAAGTCATCACAACAGGTAAAGGAACATCTACAGCTCACCCAAGGACTCCTGGAGTCTCTGGGTTTTCTGATAAATCTCAAAAAGTCAGTCCTACTCCCCACACAAGTGCTACAGTTCATAGGAGCAGAATTAAATACCAAGGAGGATAGAGCTTACCTACCTCCGGACAGAGTAAAAAGTATCCTGCAATTGCCAGGCTCCTTCAGCCTCAACAGACCAAACACTGCAAGACAGTTTCTGCAGTTACTGGGCCACATGACAGCCGCCACTGGCACAGTTCTAGGTTCCAGATGAGAGACATTCAGTTCCACTTAAGAGCTCATTGGTGTCAAAAAAGGGATTCTCTATAAAAGTTGGCCCCAGTAACAAAAATGTTACTCCTGGCCCTTCTGTGGTGGAAAGAGGAAGCCAACCTCAGAGTGGGGGGGCCCCTTCCAAAAAAAAGCCTCCATCAGTGATTCTTACAACAGATGCATCACTTCTAGGGTGGGGTGCTCATCTAGGGGATCACACTACCCATGGCACCTGGTCAAGTTCAGAGTCGC
The DNA here is from genome assembly GCA_016271365.2 of Neoceratodus forsteri. NCBI lineage: Eukaryota > Metazoa > Chordata > Ceratodontiformes > Ceratodontidae > Neoceratodus > Neoceratodus forsteri. The sequence goes on from CM057456.1 coordinate 180,205,524, forward strand.
TTCAGCACATAAACGTGCTGGAGCTCAGGAGGGTGTTCCTGGCACTGCAAGCCTTCACACCACTAATTCAGGGAAAGGTGGTACCGGTCAGAACAGACAATACCACCACCATGTATTACATAAACCAGCAGGGAGGAACAAGGTCGGAGCCTCTCTGCACAGAAGCCATGCGAATTTGGACTTTGGCCTACTCCCTAGGAGTCTCTCTTCAGGCCATTCATCTGCCAGGCAAGGACAGTACCCTAGCAGATGCCTTGAGTTGAATCAACCAGGTTCATCATGAATGGACCTTATACAAACAGGTGGTGGAAGTGATTTTCAGAAGGTGGGGTACCCCAGAGATAGATCTCTTTGCGTCCCATGAAAGTCACCACCTGCCACAGTATTGTTGCAGACCCCCAGCTATGGGAACAGTACCCCTGGATGCTGTGATTCTGGACTGGTCAGGGAGGTACCTGTGTGCATTCCCTCCATTCCCTCTGGTGTACAGGGTGCTACTCAAGCTCAGAGCCAGTCAGCCACAATGATCCTGATAGAAACATAGAAACGTAGAAACATAAACTTTGACGGCAGATAAGGATCGCTTGGCCCACCCAGTCTGCCCATTTCCCTATCTATTGTATAAGCTGCAGATACTAGTTAACCAACAGCCTGCTTCCTCCTACCCAACACTATAATTGCCCTATGTCTGTCCCATGCATGTTTGAATTCCCCCACTGTTTTTGACCCCATAATCTCCCCAGGAAGGTGGTTCCATGCATCCACCACTCTCTCCGTGAAAAAAAATTCCTCACATTGCCCCTGAGCTGTCCCCCGTCTGTCTTTAAATTGTGCCCCCTTGTTCTTGCACATCTCTTTTTCTGAAAGATGCTGCCTTCCTGGACTTTGTTGATTCCCTTGAGGTACTTGAAAGTTTCTATCATGTCCCCCCTGTCCCGCCTTTCGTCAAAGATATACATATTAAGCTCTCTCAGTCGCTCTTCATATGGTTTGTGATGCAGACCCTGCACTATTTTAGTTGCCCTCCTCCAGACTGCCTCCATCCTGTCTATGTCCTTGCAGAGATGGGGTCTCCAAAACTGCACGCAGTACTCCATATGGGGTCTTACTAACTGTCTGTACAGAGGGATAACCACTTCCATTTTTCTACTTGTGATGCCTCTCCCTATGCATCCCAGTATCCCCCCGGCTCTCCTTACTGACCTCTCACATTGCTTGCCCACCTTTAGGTCATCTGATATGACTACCCCCAGGTCCCTTTCCATTATTATTGTTAGTACCTTCCCTGCCATTGTGTACTCTTCTCCTGGGTTTTTGTTTCCCAGGTGCATTACTGTGCACTTCTTTGCATGAATCTAAGTTGCCATATGTCTTACCATTCCTCCAACTTGCCAAGTCCCTTTTCATCCTTTCCACTCTCCCCTTGTGTATCAACTCTGTTACACATCTTTGTGTTATCTGCAAAAAGGCATACATTTCCCCCTAGACCCTCTGCAATGTCACCTATAAATATATTAAAGAGGACTGGACCCAGTACTGAACCCTGAGGTACTCCACTAGTAACCCCCTTTCTTCGGAGGGAGTTCCATTTACTATTACCTTCTGTGTCCTGTTGTGCAGCCAGTTTGCTACCCAGGCTACCACCCTGGGACCACTCCCAGGCTGACTAACTTGATTATTAATCTTTTGTGTGGGACTGTGTCAAATGCCTTGCTAAAGTCTAGGTAGGCCATTTCCACAGCCCCTCCCTGGTCTATTACTTTGGTCATCCAGTCAAAGAAATCGATTAGATTTGTTTGACATGACCTTCCTGCTGCAAATGCATGCTGCCTTGGGTCCTGTGCCCCACTGGCCTCTAGGTACTCAACAATTCTTTCTTTCAGAAGTGTTTCCATCATTTTCCCTACCACTGAGGTCAAACTCACAGGTCTGTAGTTTTCTGCTTCTGCCTTGCTCCCACTTTTGTGAAGGGGGGGGTCACATCCACCCTCCTCCAGTCCTCAGGTACCACCCCATCCTCCCATGATTTATTAAAAAGAGTTGTCAGTGGTGTCACTAGGTCCCCTCTTAGTTCTTTTAGGATTCTGGGGTGAATCCCATGAGGCCCCATTGCTTTGTCCACCTTGAGTTTTAGGAATTCTTTTAGGACTCTTTCTTCTGTAAATGGACTGGTGTCAATCCCCCTGCCAGAGTGCTTATATTGTTTGGTTTAGGTAACTCCTCTTCTTCATTTCTGAATACTTAGCAAAAATATTCATTCAGTATCTCTGCCTTTTCACTGTCTCCCTCTGCCCACCTGCACTCTCCTTTATTAATCTTCACCAACCCTCACTTAACCTTTCTATGCTCCCTAATGTATCTATAGAAGTTTTTATCCCCCTTCTTAACTGAGTTGGCTGTCTTTTCCTCAGTTTGGGCCTTTGCTATTCTGACTGCCTTCCCCACTTCTTTCTGCTTTAACCGATATAGTTCCCTGTCGTACTCCTTCTGTGGTTCCTTATACTTTTTGAATGCTACCTTTTTCTCTCTTACCTACCCTGCCACCTCTTTTGAGAACCATAGTGTTTTTTTTTTTTTTTACTCTGCTTTGTTTTCTTTATTTGTTTCACACAAAGGCTTGTTGCCTCCATGATGGCAGTTTTGATATTTCTCCATTGTTCTTCCACCCCTCCTTTCTGGCCATTTGCTAGTGCATTTCATAGGTATTCACCCATTTTTGCCAAAGTCAGCCCTTCTAAAGTTCAGTATCCTTGTTTTTGTATGGCTTATCTCCATGGTTGTGCCTATTGTGAACCACACTGTGTTTTGGTCACATGTTCCCAGATGGCTACTCACTTCTAAATCTGTGATCCTCTCTCCATTTGAGAGTACCGGGTCTAATATTGCTCCCTCCCGAGTGGGTTCCAACACTGGCTGTCTAAAGCATGCCCCCTGTAGGGCATCGAGATTGACCCTGCTCTTGGATATGGCTGCAGTACATGTCGTACAGTTAACATCTGGCATATTCAGGTCCCCCATCAACAATACCTCCCCTTTTTCAGCCATTCTGAGAATGTTTTCTATCAATTTCTTGTCCATTTCCTCCCCCTGAGATGGGGGTCTGTATACAACCCCTGTGCGGATTGTGATGCCAGTCCCTATCTCCACGGTGACCCACAGTGCCTCTTGTCCTCCCCCTTTACCTTTCAGTTCTGTAGCTACCCCACCTCCTCCTTTACCCTCTCTGTCCCTTCTGTAGATTGTGTGCCCTGGTATGTTGACATCCCAGTCATGGTTCTCTGTGTACCATGTTTCCGTGACTGCCACAATATCCAAGTGTTCCTCTTCCATCAGGGCTACTAGCTCATAAAGCTTTTTTCCCCAGACTGTGGGCATTGGTACTCATTGCCCTCCATTTAATGTTAACATTATCCTTTTTTCCCCATCCCTGCCCTTATTGCCTTTGTCTATTTTTCTATTTACCCCTGTCCTGCCCTCTGTCAAGCTCTGTACCTTAGTGTTTACCTTACTACCTGCCATGTTTTGAGGGGGGAGGCTTGACGTTTCCTACTTCTTATCATCAGCTGCCCCTTTGCCCTCTTGGCTAGTTTAAAAGCTTGCCAAGGATGCATTTAAACCTATCACCTATGAGCTTGGTTCCCTTCCTGGACAGATGCAGACCATCGTGCCAGTATAGACCTACATTTCTCCATGTGGACCCCCAGTCCCCAATGAAGACAAAGCCCTGTGCTCTGCACCAGTTTTGCAACCATTCATTGAACTGCATGGTGTGCAGTACCCTAGCTTCTCCCATGCCATAGACTGGCAGCACCTCTGAGAAGGTTACCGTGCATGCTACCTGTCTAAGGCCCCTCCCCAACTCCACAAACTCATCCTACACTACACTGATCTCATGCCCAGCTAGGTCATTTGTCCCAAGGTGGACAATGATATCTAGTTCCCTCTCCTGTGATGCTGCTCCTGCAATCCTGAGGATTTGCTTCCTGTCCCTCCAAGCCATGGCACCAGGCAAGCACCTTACCTCCCTCTCCCCTCCCTTCCCCAGTTCTACCCCCCCTAACAATTGAATCCCCTACCAGAAGTTTTTCCTTCCCCTGTGGTGTCCCTTGCCACCCTTTTGTGGGTCTCCCTTGTGGATGTCCCCAGCATTCTTCTTGGTCTCCACTGAGGGTGCCATCATAGAGGAACCTTGCTCTGCCAGAATGGCATATGAATTCCGTAGAGGTACACCTAGAGGGATGCGCTTCTGTTCCACCACTCTCACCCTCCCAGAGCCCACTGTGGTCCAACTGCTCCTCATACTTGGTAACCTCTGAGGCAATGGTTTTGGCACTGGTGCTCTTTGGGTGGGGGAGGCTTCCCTAGTCCTTGCCAGTTCAGCCTGGAGTTGGGCAACCTCCTCCCTCAGAGCTGACAGTTGCCTGCAAATAGGGCAGCAACGCAGTTTCCAGAATGTCTCCCAGAAAACTGCTGACCCACAGCCAGTGCATCGCACCATTCCCCACATGTCCCTCTCCCTTATAATATATAATATTTAATATATATATAATTAAAAAAAATGTTTTTGGGTGTGTGTACTTACCCTTTATGCACTGTACTGGGTTATTAAGGATATGACAGAGTTCTTCCCCGAACTGATGAGGAAGTGATGGCAGAACCTTGGCTATAAAGGAAATGCTGCACCTGGGTGGGTGGGATGAGGGAAGGGTGGGTGGTCTTCGCTACCACTGGTGACTGACAGAAACAATCAAGTACACCACTGCCCCACCACCCTGGTGAGTACTGCCCTTCTTTACAGGAATTCAACCCACACCACAATTTACTAGACCACTGCACTGACACAAACCACTTTACTGAACCCAGGGTTAAAAATTAACTCAATCCTCAACCAGCAGGACAATTCTAAAAAGTTGCAAAAATATACTTACAAATCCTAGGTCTCAACAACAGCAATCAAGCCCAGTAAAAAAGCAAATTCAGTTGTATTTTAATCCCTCTGGTTATAAAATTACTACACTTTAATGGAATCCTGCAAGTCTCTTCTTAATTCCAATAAGCAAAAATGAAACTTTCAGTAGAAAGTGTAGCTCACCTTCCTAACAAGTCCCAAACAATATTATGTCTTACCAGGTTCCCAGGTCCTAAAATGAGGATTATTTTGTTCTCTGCAGTATAGCAAAGTTTCGCAGCCTCAAAGAGAAACAACCAAGTCTGTCTGACTGACTTCTCACTGATAGCCCCAGACTGGACCAGACAGCCATAGGACTCTCTGCTGCTCTCCATGTCTGTGGCCAAACCAATATACCTTCCCAGAAGGCACAACCTGCTAATCTCCAGTCAGGGGAGACTCCTGTACCCGAACCTCAAGTTGGACTCAAAGCATGGCTCTTGAGGACTTAGAGTATGCGAATCTGCATCTCTCGGAAAGTGTCCTCAATATCTTAAGGGGATACAGGAAACTTTCCATCAAGCAAACATACACCTCTAAATGGAAAAGATGTTCTATCTGGTGCTCCGCCAGGAATATAGTACCAGCCCAGGCAGGGGTTCCAGCTGTGCTGGATTACCTTACTTATCTGCAGTCATTGGGCCTGCAGCCCTCTACTCTAAGAGTTCATTTGGCTTCAGTGTCTACTTACACTTCAGCTGGGAAGAGTGTTTCTTTGGCATCACATTCTATCTTTAAAAGGTTCTTTAAAGGTATGGCTCACCTGCACCCTCCCCCCCCCAACAGGGAACCAGAACCAGTGCCAGCCTGGGATCTAAATATCTGTATTGCCAAACTTATGGGCCCCCCTTTTGAACCCATGTCTTCAGCTCCTTTGAAATATGTCACATGGAAAACTGTTTTCCTAGTAGCAGTCACTTCTGCCAGAAGAATCAGTGAGCTCCAGGCTCTCTAATTGAGCAGGACTACATTTCATTCCACAGGGACAAAGGTGGTCTCTGACTTTCATTTGAACCAGTCTATCACCTTTCATGTTTTGTTTACTGAGCATTCATGCTCTGGTGAACGCAGGCTGCCCAGTCTTGATGTCAAGAGAGCACTTAACTACTACATGACAGCCAATAAGTCCCATAGGCAGGAAAGGAAGCAACTGTTCTTGACCTATGGGGATGTAGGAAAAGGAACTCCAGCATCTAAGAGGTCCATTTCTTGCTGGATAGTACAGTGTATCCAGTTTTGCTATTCAAAAACTGGGAAGGAGGCCTCAGCAGGGCTGAGAGCCCATTACACAAGAGGTACAGCTGTTACTATAGCAGCTGCCAGGGATGTTCCTTTGGTGGACATCTGTAAAGCAGCTACCTGTAGAACACTGCACACCTTTACCAAGCATTATAGCTTGAATATGCATGCAAGGGGTGATGCCAGGTTTGGCACAGGTGTCCTGCAGAGCCTGTTCCAAAATAGGTCCTGTGCCCACCTCCAAAGGTACTGCTTCTAAGTCTGCATAAGAGTTTGGAATATTGGAGTATTCCTGGAGTGAGGAGAAAAAATTACTTACCACAGTTTCTTCCAGGGGAAACTCCAATATTCTTAACTCTCCCACTCTGCCTCCCCTGCTAGAACCAATGGACTCTGCACTCCATGCTGTAATACCAGGGGTATGTGTGCCACACTCTGGCTTTTTATTTGGAACTGTGTTCAAGGGTGTTTACCTTCTTCAGGTGTTTCTGACATTAGGGATGTTTTGTTAATGTTTTTCCCTCCAGTTGGAGGTTCTTTTCTGGGTGTTTTATTAACATTATTATTATAGATAATTATTAAGCTCCTCTCGGGCCCTGTCTTGTCAGGCATCCATGAAATCTGAGGGTAGAATGTAGGCAGTTGATAGGTGGCAGCATTTGAAAAAGTGGCACGTGCCATTGATTCCATCATTAGCATAATGTTCCATCTCTGGGCAGATCTGGCTTAAAGGCATACTGCATAAGAGTTAGGAATATTGGAGTATCCCCTGGAAGAAACAAGATTACTTTGGTAAGTAATTTTTTCTTCTTGCCCATGCTGCAGAAGATAACATCAGACAGTTGAGTCCTGGATATCATTCAGGAGGATCATGCACTGGACGTACTGGGATACCCTCTGGTGCATCTTCCCAGCCTTGCTTTTACTGCTCGGCACACTTAATCAGTTCTACAATCAAATGTGCGCAGTCTATTGGAAAAAGGGGCAGTTCATCTCTTTCCTCCTCCCAAACACAACTGAGGGTTTTACTCCGCATACTTTCTTGTACCAAAGACAAAAGATGTCTGGCCTGTTTTAATCCTCCATAGAGTACAAAAAGTTTCAGATGCTCTCATTGCAGTCTCTCCTCCCTCTGTTATCAGAAGGGGACTTCCTGTGTGACCTGGCCATGTAGGACTCTCAGCTGCGTATCAGGTTCAAGCACTGCCACTGGTAGTGCCTATGATTATTGCTGGAGGGCCAGTGCTATGAATTTTATTTATTTATTGAATACTAGGATTACAAATACCTTTGAACCATAGGTTCTTTTACAAAGGTTCCGCGTCAGCATGAATTAAACAATAAAAAGAGAAAATAGGAAAACAGAATCATACAGTAAAAAAGTAGCATACAGCTAAGTTCAGGTTACATAACACAGAGATGCATTAGTACATAGACAATAGTTTAAACTTCATGTGGTAACAACAGTAGATGTCAATGGAAAGGAGGCAGAAATACAGGATTACAGGAGGTCATAACCTAAGAGATGCTCCTCAAGGAGGGAGTTAGTTGAGTGAAAATGCAGTAGTGTGGGTGAGCACAAGGCACATCAGGGCATGTTCAGTGTGGAAGGAGACAAGATAGAAAAGAGTAGTCAGAGACAAGACATTGTCTTAAAGTGCAATTCACATGAAGTGCAATGGGGCACAAAAAAGGGGGGAGAGGGAGGGAAGGAGTAAGGGAGAGGTAGGGACATGGAGGCGAGGGAGGGGAAGAGAAAGGGAGAGGTTAATGGAACATGGGGGAGAGGGAAATCGGTGTGAGTAGCCGGGAGGGGGTTAGGAGTGAGAATGGGAAAGGGAGAGAACAAGGGGCAAAGGAAGGGGAGGAGGTACAATAAGGTATGGGAGGAAAGGGGAGAGAGGGAGGAGGTGGAGGAAAGGTGAGGATGGCAGGGGAAGGTGGGGAGATAGAGGTAAAGGGATAAGGGTCATGGATAGAGGAGGTGGGGAGGAGATGGACAGGGGAAGGGGAAGAGAATAAAGGGGTGGCACTAGTGGAGGGACAAACCGCAGTCCTAGAAGGTACAGTCATACTTGGTAAGGTCAGTTAGGTGGTGGCGCAGTTTTTGCTTGAATGGGCCAAGATTGTTCTCAACAATGACTTCGGATGGGAGACCATTCATTAGCGATGGTGCCCTGTTGTAGAAGGCCCATTGAGCCTGAGAAGTACTACAGAAAGGGACAAGGTATGAGGATTTGAGCGAACTGCATGTAAAGCGAGAGTTACGGGTGGATTGCATGAAGGCATGTGTGGCGGGGAGAGGGTGAGGCAAAGGCATATCTTCTTTACCAGGAGACAGATCTGATAGGCTAACCTACCATAAAGGTTGAGCCAGTTAGAAAGTCTGTATAATTCGCAGGTATGCGTACTCTTACTTGCTCCTGTGACAAGCCTGCAACACTTATTTGGGGAGAGACCAAGAGCAGATAGGGAGTCAACTATTAGCCGGGGATTAACGGTGTAAAAGGCTTTTGTTAAGTTAATATACACCGCCCTGAGTAGGTTACCTGTATCCAATGCTTTATGTATGTGGCTAGTTAATTCCAGAAGGGTGGTGGCAGTACTATGGGCCTTGCGAAAGCCATGTTGCTGTGGACACTGTAGATCATATTTCTCAAGGTTTTCAGACAGCTGGTCTGCCACAGCACGTTCTAGGACTTTAGAAAGTGATGGTAAGATAGAAATGGGGCAGTAGTTGGAGTGCAGAGACCTATCACCACTTTTATGTACAGGAGTGACAATGGCCGATTTCCAAAACTGGGGAAACTGTGAGAGAGAGAGAGAGAGAGAGAGATTTAAAATTTTAGTAAGAGGGAATAGGACAGTGTCGAAGGAGGGTGAGAGAAGTTTAAGATCCAAAGTGTCACTGCTGTATCTGGTTTTACCAAGGACCTTTTAGAGGTATCCCCTAGATACAGAGAGAGATATTCTCCTGAAATAGAAGGGGGGGGGGGTGGTCCTGGGTAGATTGGTCTTATGTTCTGGAAGGGTGGATTTGCCCGAAGAGTTTAGGGGAGTATACTGCTAAAATCAGTAAAAGCATGATTGAAAGAGTCAGCAGTGTCTTTATGATCAAGGAGAACAGCCCCGTTTTCCTGAAGCATAGTAAAGGAGGATCTGTTTGGTTTTCCCATGAGTGTTTTTTATGTTATCCCAGAAAAACATGCTGTTAACCCAGGTGTCTGTTAGCTCACGTTTGAAATATTCTTGCTTGGCTCTCTGTATTGCCTGGGTACACTGATTCCTGGCAGCTTTATAGCATTGGAAGTCAGGTTGTTGCCCAGATACCACAGCATGGTGCCAAAGGCTATCCCTGTGCTTCATCATGGAAATTAGTTCAGAGGTAATCCAGGAGTTATTAAAGGTTCTATGCTTTCTTTTTTTTATGTGGTGCAGAATTATCACAGACTTCGTTAAACTGGGTAATGAAGAAATTGAGAGCAAGGTTGATGTAGCTCATGGAGTCGAGGGGTGACCAGTCAATTTATGAGAGAGCAGTAAGGAATTGGTGATGCTTTCCTTTTTTTTTTTTAGTATACGCTGGTGGCAGATAGTGGGTTTTCACTTGGGTGCCTTGTTTGACCATTGGCATATAACAGGGGAGTGGTCACTTAGGGAGTACTTGAGTGTTTGCGATTCTGCTAGGGTGGGTGGTGAGGATTGGATCAAGCAGGGTGCTACAGCCTGTTCTATAGTTGAATCTTGTGGCAGTAGGAACCATTTGGGTTACATCACTTACAGCAGTGGCGTCTTTATACAGGCAGGCTTCAGGTGCCAGCCAGTTAACATTAAAGTCACCCATGACAGTCATCTCATTGCGGTGTGGGTGATTGTCAAGGAAGTCAGTAACCATTTTAAATCCTGATGCTTGTTCACGAGGGGGAATATACACAGATACAATGATGAGGGTCTTACCATGCTGGCCCAGAATTATTTTGACTGCCAGCATTTGAGAGTTCTTGTGGGTGGAAGATATAGGGAGGACTTATCCTTTGAGGGAGTCCCTCAGGTAGATGGTGCATCCACTACTTTGCTTACCTGTTCGGTCTAGCCTAAAGAGGACAAAGCCGGGAATGGATACTGCATTGTCAGGGATTTTGGGGAAGAGCCAGGTTTCGTTAAGAGCTAGGATGTCAGGTTTATGTTGAGTCATCCAGACATGCAGGTCATCAAGCTTGGGCAGCAGGCTGCGAATATTAATGGCAGCAATCACTAAGGATCCTAGTTTGCGGGGTTGCGCAGAGAACATTGTAGGGGGGCTGGGGCTTGGGTGGATATTCCCAGCAAGAAATAATAGGAGAAAAGCATGTCTTGCCCTGTGGCATGTTCTTGGCACCATGGGTTTTTACCAAATGTTTTGCAGTGGTAGCCGAGGCTCATTGCCAAGAGACCCTAACTGTTTTTCCTTATATGGGTGATTGGCTACTCAAGACCTCCTGCAGTGATCTGGCTATACAGACCCACATCAGACTAACCAGTTGTTAGATCAACTGGGAAGTCTGTTCAGCAAACCTAAATTAGTTCCAGCTCCTTTCCAACAACTACAGTGTAAAGACACAGTCCTGGATACCACATAGGTCATGGCATTCCTACTAGTGAACCTCTGCATTCATCAAGCAGGCTCACAGGTCTCATAGGTCTGACACGAGCATGGAAGGCAATTTGCTTATTTGTTGCTCCCCTTTTCTCAAAGGTTATTTATACTTATTTTGGTCATCTCACAAAATCTGGCAAATTTATTCTTGAACTCCAATATATCCCTACTGCCAACAACATCAAAAGACAGGCTGTTAAATAGTGTTACAACTTTCTGGGAAAACAACATAACCCCTTTTTTTTTTTTTTTAAGAGCGAGTTACTTCCCCTTTCAGTTGGAAGTATATGGGATCTTGTGTCTTGCTGCATATCTCTCATCTCTAGCCCTAGACAGTCCCATAAATTGTGGTTACGGAAAGCCCCATGGACATTCCAGCTTCCAGCAATTGGGTAACTGCCAGGTCCATGCTCAAGTTCCTGTCACTGTTGGCTGCTGTCATTTTCATCATCCCTCAGGTATGCGTCCGTATGTGGATACCCCACCTACATACATTGTACACCCAGGCTCTTAAACCTCTGGATCACCTGATCAGTGTTCCATCACCACTAAGGGGCAATGTTCACTGGTGGTAAGGCTGCTTTCATCTGTTTCAAGGGTAACCCATTCCTCCAACCTTCCCCTAAGTTGGTCCTCGCCAGAGGTGCCTTGGGGATGATCGGGGTGCCCGACTGAACTCCCTATGAACCCAGGGTGTCTGGTCCCTAGCTGATTACTTATTCTGCATAAACGTGCTGGAGATTAGGGCAGTTTTTCTTGGCCTCCAGGCATTTACCCCATATATTCAGGGTCGCTCAGTCCTGGTACACATGGGTAACCTGTTGTGCATTACTGCAAAAAACAAGAAAGTATCCGCTCCTTTCCCCTCTACAGAGAAACAGTGCAGTTCTGGGAGTGGATTCTGTTCCACCATGTACACATAGTTGTCATATTTCTACTCAGATCTCTGAACATCCTAGTAGACCCCCAGCAAGTCAGTCACTGTATCCCATAAGTGGGAATTCTGGGACTACGTAGTCTGCAAATTCTTTGCCCATTGGAATCAACCAGAACTGGATCTTTTATCATCTCCACTCAACACAAAACCACTGGGTTGTTGCTTCTTCACCCTGGTGCCTGGAGCTTTTCAGAGACACCTTTGTCTCTCTCCTGGCAGGGGAGGTTCCTGTATGAGTTCTCCACTGATGAAACCATGGGTTGAATCGAACACTGTTTCTGATGACTCTAGTCTGACCCAGACAAATTTGGTTTCTACTGCTACATCACATGCCAGTCAGACCTCCAGTCCCCCTGCCTTTACAGGTGGAAATGCCTTTGCAGGACCAAAGCAGCCTATTGCGCCTGGACCTTCCAGCACTGCATTTTCATGCCTGGTTCTTGAATGTGTAGAACTGCCCCATTTTGCTGTGTCCCCCACTGTCTCAGACATTCTCTTGGTGACTAGCAAGCTATCTGTTAGGCACACATATTCTCAAACATGGAACCTTTTTAGTATCTGGTGTGCCTCTCACTCCCTGGACCTTTATTTTTGCCTGGTCCAGTGCATTTTGGGTTACCTCTTGTCCCTATCAGGCTCTGGCCTCCAGTACCCTTTGGTGAAGACACTCTATATCTTGCAACCAATTCTATCTTTCATAACCTCAGTCGCTGAGGGCAAATCTTTGGTTCAGTTAGAGGTCGTCTGCTGATTCCTAAATGGGCTTCTGCCTCTGTGTGCCCGAGTATATTGCCCGGCTTTGGTCTGGGACCTTAAGTTGGCTTGGGAGTCCCTTGCTCAGGCTCCTTTTCAACCCACTGCCACCTGGGAATTTCATTGTTTGTCATGGGAAATACTTTTTATGGTGACGCTCACCTTGGCTTGGAAGGTTTCTGAGCTGTAGGTATTACTTTTGGATCCTTTGTACCTTGTTTTTTCACTGTGATTGGGTTTTACTTCATACCCATCCGTGATTCCTTCCCATGGTAGTGCCTGAATGTACCCTGAATCAGACCAGTGACCTTCCTCTGTTTTTCCCTTCCTCACAGAATGTTGAAGAATTTATCCTGCATTCTCTGTCTATAGAGCATTACACTTTCATCTGCATTGTAGGAAGGACTGCAGAAAGTCCTCACAACGTTTTGTTTTATATGTCCCCTAGATAGTGGCTGCCCGTGTTTATGAGCAACGCCTTCCTAAATGGCGTGCATTTTGCATTTCTTTTTATCAGAATCATGGAAATGAGCTGCCAGGTCCTGTACTTTGACATGCCAATCATGCTATGGCTTCTTCCATTCCATTTCTGTAGCTGACATACGTTCCTCTGCCACTTGGAGTCAAATCAGTACTTTCACTAAACATTACAGTTTGGATCTGGTGTTTCATAATTGGGGCTTGCTTCAGCCTTGCCATCCTCCAAATCCTTCTGTCTTAGGGAGCTGACTGCCTGGCCTTGATTCCACCATGTAGTGTCTAACTGCTTGGGAATCATTGAATATGTGTGGCACTATGGATAGAGATGTCCTCAAAGAGATAGCTAAATTACTTACCAGTAATAATAGATCTTTGAGAGAATCTTCTCCATAGAGCCAAAGCTTTCTCTCACACCCGTCCCTACTGTATTTCAGGTAGGTTACCAGTGAAGACCTTCTAGCTGCTGCACATTTCATCTTCTCCTTTCTGTACTCCTCAATGGGATTTCTGTCTGCTTACCGAGTCTCCTAAAGACCTGATTGGGGATTTGGTGCATTGTTTCTGTCAGTGTTGTACAACTCTGAGTCTGTCTCCTGTGGGAAATTTAGGAGGTGTCGGGCCACCCACGTTATTGAGGCACTGATGATGTATGTCATCATGGCAGCCGCAGCTAGGCAAAGTTTATGAGTGGCCCTGATGACAGTACCTTACTGTTCAATATGAGTGACTCTATGGGGGAAAGTCTCATGAAGATCTGCTGTCAGTGGTAAATAACTGAACCTTCTTCTTGGCAGCACCCAACATGGGTTGTCCAGCCTTGTGTCTCACTGTCGGCCAATAAAAATGTTCCCTCTCCAACCATTGTTTTATCATCTTTTATAGAGCATGGTAAATATATCAGAAAAATGGGTCAGTCAGAATTTCCAGCAACAACTGAACCATGGCTCGTTGATCTGTCATTGTAATATCTTTCAGCTGTTCCTGATTTCCAGTGCATCATCTTCTGTCAGTTCTAAATTTGACATTTCTGTCATGGAAGAGTATGGATTTGAATCAAAAAAAATAATGTTAGCCAAGCGTTACAGTCTAGTTAGTTCTCATTAACAAAATGTTTGGTGCACTAATCAGCATATTGCATACCACTTCTTGAGCTGGTATTACTGTACTGTAATATATGGATATCCATAATAATACTACTAAATCATACAGTTTTTTCCCTGTAATACCATTGATAGTATTATGAGATCCCATAATACTATCAATGGCTTTTCTAACACAGTGGCACGAGAATGCTGCTTCCTTACGCCCGCACACACTCTTCACAGCTGTCTGCGAGACGGCTTTTTCTGTAACTGTCGTGTACAGTAAAAGCCGGTCATCGCCACAGCTGACAGAATGACTGATGTTAACATACCTCAACAAGATGAAAACACCATTCATTAAAGTCACTCCCATGTTAAAATGCCCAGTGGGGCTTTATATGTAGCATATGGGGTGGGCAGTGCAGTGGGAGGCGGCGAGAGCCACCAGATAAAAGCTGCATTGTGGCTAAGTTTAAAGTGCCCCAGTAGGCTTCATTTAATTAAATATGCTCAGATCCATATATTACAAAAAATTACAAATAGGGGACTTGTGATTACTTGGCTAAAATTCCATCTTGGGGTTCTGGGGACATGTTGGAACCTCTCAATAGTATTATAGCCTTGTAATACACAGTTCCCTGTTTATTACTCTATTTTTTTCAGATGTGTCCCCAAGTTTGGTACCTCATCCCTGTTTTTTTAAAGCCTTATCCCTGATTTATGAGGCAGGAGATTGAGAGTTATGGCCAGTGTTTGCAAAATTATGGGATGTCAGAAGTATTAAACAACAGCCTAAACTAACACTAAATGTGATTCTGCTCATAAACCTGTATCAATACGAAATAGAAAAGGAGGAAGTGGCATTAGTTCTTAAAACTTTTGTAAAATATGTGAATGCAGTTTTTTGAAACATAGCAGCTATTTAGAAACTCTGTAATGCAGCTTGAAGAAGCATAGTGTAATGTCACCTATGTGTGATCTACCTCATTGCTGAGCCTGCAGTTTGGATAGAATTTGTTTATTTATTTATTTAACGTTTTTACCAGGATAGGCACACAGAACCAATGATCCTTGCCAGGTACGACTTTGGTGGTGGTGGGAGGTAGGGGCGGGGATACAAGAGAGTCTGGAACAAGAAGATCAAGAAAGAAAACAATAAATACTGAAGACAAAATCTGGTACAAAATGATAAACTAGGACCATCAAAAATTAAATGTAAAATGATAAGATGGCCCCAAACACCTGTGATTATAAACAATAATTTGCAATTAATCCAGTAGGGAGAAGAAAAGGCCACCTAAAGGAGTACGCAGAGGGATCTGGTGATGGGAGATGGGTGAGAATGGAAAAAAGGGAGAACAGGCACAGGCTGGGGGTGAAGTGAGCCCAAATTGGGATTTTTAGGATGAGAAAGGAAGGAAAGTTGTTTCAGACATTACATAGGCAGACAGAGAAAGCTGGTTGGCTGATGGAGGTTTTACAAATGGGATAAGGAAGGCGTGGACATCAGAGGAGTAGAGGAAATAAGAGGATTGGGTGGAGGAAGATAGGAGAAAAGTAAGGGGAAGGAGGAGACCCAGAATTTCACTGGGAAGAAAAAGCAGTGAGAGTGACTATGACACTCAAGGGATGAAAGCAAGTGGAACTGGTAGCGAGAGCAGTGGTGAATTAGAGGTGGGTTGTTGGTGAAATTCCAGAAAGAGTGGAAGAGGGGGGGTCCAATCTGGCAAGATGGAATTCTGGGGAGCACTGTAAACCATATCTGCATAGTCACACACTAACAAGATAATCTTTAGCATAATCTAACACTGGAATGGGAGCAGAAGACAGGACATATTGGGATGCAGTACACCAACTATGGGGCAGATTTGTTTTATGCATGATGTTGATGTGTGAGGAGAATTCCAGGTTTGGATCCGGTCATACACCAGGGTACTTGAAATACGGCACTTCTTCAGAGGAGACGCCATTAATAATCTTGATGATCAGAGGAGTAGGGAGCCTGGCAAGTCTCTGCATGGTACCAGAAGTCACGGAGACAATGTTTTTTACAGAACTGATTTAGAATGGAACCAATATTGGACATTGTCAAAGTCATGATGTAATGACCATTTCAGCTCAAGGACTGACACACCAGATACAAAGTGTACAGTGTCATCTGCATACATGTAGATATGCAAGGAGATACAGACTAACATGAGGTCAGACAGAGAAGAGAATAGGTACATAATGCTTTCAAGATTAAAAAAAGAAAATATCTTTTCACCCAGCGGGTGATTGGTTTATGGAAAAATCTCTCTCTACAATTGATAATTAACAAAAACAATCTTTAATGCAAGGAAAAATTGGACAAATATACAGCTAGGAAACCAAAACTAGATTATCCCTACTGAATTGGTAGGCGATCAGTCCTCGATGGGCTTTCCAGCCTTTTCTGTCCTTTCATACCATAGTATGAACCATAGTATGAAGCCCAGTTGCTCTCCAAAATGGATGGGGTGAGGGGTGAGACTAACTGAATAGAATAGAAATGTGTAGGTTATTTTTTTTATAGTGACTTTAGTAGAGTCTCATGGCAGAAAATTAATTTTGAAGCTGTTTTCTGTTGAGAAAGAACAATTGCCCATTGTATGTTTGTTGCTGTGAAACCATTCTAGAACTTGATCAGACAGCCCAATTGAGGTGCAGCATTTTGTTAATAGTGAGGTACTGTACTAGGCTACCCAGTATCGCATAGCTGGGAGGACTGAAGCACAGGGTGGTCTGTTAACTTGTCCAAGATCAGAGAATGAGCCACTGGCTGAGCTGGGATTTTAACTATGATCTCCAGGTTCACCATCTAAGCTACAACCATGACCCACGCTGCCTCCCTAGATAAATCAGATATTCTATTGAACTATATAGTACAGTACCAAAAGAAGAGTGTTTAAATATCAGTTCCTATGTCATGCCCTGCAGAGGATCTTGATTTATAGAAAAACTTGTAAAAATCCAGAACTGCATTCAGAGTGATAACTTGTAGTTCAAAGCTGTATTAGTCTACTAAGGAAAATTAAAAGAAATTTCAGATATAAGATATTGGGCTTCATAGCCCAGTACCTTATATCATTGGGAGCTCACCAGTACAACAATTTTAATTTATAGTGCATTGTTTTTATTCAGGGAAAGGATCATAACTGGCACCTAACCCTCTGCCAGCAGATTCCTTCCAACTTCCTCATGAGCCTGCTCCGCCCCAACTCCACCCCCGCGCTCTCGGAATTTGTGATGTGTGGCCTGGGAGAGTGCAGGGTGAGACCCATACAAGTCTATGGGGGCTATTTTAAAAGTCAGATTTTAGTCATTTTAAACAGTCTTAGAGAAAAATTAAAGCATTTGCTTAACCAATAGGGACCATCTTAGTTAAGCCACTGCTTTAATTTTTCTCTAGGACTGTTTAAAATGTCTAAAATCTGACTTTTAAAATAGCCACTGTAAACTTGTATGGGGCTCGCCCCTGTGCTCTCCCTGGCCACACGTCACAAATTCAGAGAGAGTGAGGGTGGAGTTGGGGCACCAGGAAGCTGGAGGGGATCAACTGGCCGAGGCTTCAGTGCCAGTTATGATCCCTTCCCCTAATAAAAATACTGCACTTTAAATTAAAAAATTTGTACCACTAAGCTTGCGCTGCTATAAGGTATTGGGCTATGAAGCCCAATATCTTACAGCAGTAAATCAGAAATTCACTTAAATTAAACATAGAGAATACTGGTTGGGCAACCATGCACAAGCAGCCTGTGCTGCCACAGAGGGGTTCTGATTACACCACACCTCGAGAGTGAGGCTCAAGAGGTTTGATGTAATTAGAAGCCCAAGGCAGCAGCACAGGCTGGTTGGGCATGTGGTTATCCAACCAGTATTTTTTTTTTGTTGCTCTGTTTTATCCCCGGGCCCTCTGGAGCTCCATACCATCTGGCCCCAGGCTTCAGCCTCTACAACCGCCCACTGTCCCCACTGCTGTAGCTGCCACCAGTTCCCCAAGGTTTGCCATCACTCCCTGATGAATCAGCGTATCTCTGTCATGGGGGGCCCCCTGCGGCTGCCAGGGGAGAGAGCAAACTGGGACATCAGGGTGACAGTCTGGGGGGGGTGAGAACAGGGCGCAGGTGGTGGTAGAGGGGGCTCCACGGGGAGCCGACAACCGGCACCCCAGGATGGGCCACTTGTCTGTTTTTTTTTTCTCCTGCCATCCCTCCCACCACCAACATAGTGGCCTCATGCTCACAATATCCTGGAGAGGACACTGGGTGGCATGTGGTCACCCATGCTGCCAAGTGCACCATCCACAGGGGACCGCCAGAAGTCACTCCAAGAGTGATGCAGGTGAACCCCCGGGGAGGAGAGCATCCATGTGGACGCTCTGAGTGCTCCCTGCCGCTCTCTGCTCCTGTCGTCCTGGGCGCAGGTGCAAACCTCAACCTGGGTCACCAGCGTGCCGAGTGATCCCCCCCATCGCTCAGCGCCATGAAGCTGGCATCCAACAAGCAGTTTTTATAGTGTATAGTTTTTTTTTGGTTTTATTTTTTTTATAAATGAAAGTGTTTCACAGTGCTCCACAGCAGCAGTGAATGTGCCCACGGCTTCAGTTCAGAACAAGAATTGATTACTGTGTGCATGGCAACACTGTGAAAAACACCAGCTGCCATGTGGATTTCTGATCGGCTGGAACGTTGTACCTTAGATGGGTACAACCACGTTACATGACCTTTGAACTGCAGTACAGCAACGTTTCAGCTGGCATGGAAATCTATGCAGAACAAACCCTCCCTATACACTATAGTTGTCTATTGTACTAAACACAAATTAGTCAATTTTCTCTCTCCTTTTCTTGATATTCAATAGACTGATTGGCCAGAAGGCTACCAGCTTGCAACTGCCATGAACTTCCGCTTCCCACAGTGTGTACTTACAAACCTAAAGACACTCATTCCCAATGCCAGTAATGAGGCTATACAGCTCATGAAAGACATGCTACAGTGGGACCCAAAGAAAAGACCAACGGCAAGCCAGGTATGTCACATAGCAAAGTGTCATGAAAAATCTTTGTAACCGCCTTAGACAGTAGTACTGTCTTTTACTGATGCAAGACTGTTACACCTTAGCACCTAATTACAGTATTATGAACCTTTATTGGAAGATCACAAAGTGAGAGAGAGAGAGAGAGAGAGAGAGAGAGATAGGGGGTGCCATGTTACTATGAGAGTGAGCTTGAATGAATTTAGATATGCAAATTGAAAATGAAATCAAAAGCTGAGTCTTCATGCTTCATCTAAATTATTCTTTTTGCTAAAATATTACAAGGTGTGGCTAAAATGAAGAACACTGATCAAGTAAGTATTGCCATCCTCCTTTCAATCCACAGACTGGCCTGAAGCAGTCTAATGCACACTGAAGTATCCTGCTTACCAACAAAAGCAAACCTTTAAAGGTCATTTCAGTCATCTTTAGTCTCAGTGGGATTCAAATGGTGTTCCGAGCCCCATCGAGGCATCTCCAGCAGTTACGTTCCCATTTGCCCTGATTAAGAAAAGGGAAGAAATTTAGTTTTCCAACAACTGGAATGTGATGTATGATGTCACAATAGATGCATCAAGTTCCTGCCTATATGATGCCCCAGAGAATCTCGAGAGTTTCAAACGACACCCTTTGCACTGTGCTGGTCATGTGCATCCTGACCTTCCCGTGGCAGATCTTTTACTCCACTGAAGAAAGGTGGTTGCCTCTCACGTTGCTTCCAAATGAAACTCAGCTAACATTATTATTTTTAGTTTAAAGTTTTTTTGTTTTTTTTTAAGTTTATATATTGTTTTTTGGTTCCAGGGGACCATAATTTGCGATGTTTTCCTAGTTCACAGGTTCTAGGATCTGGTTTGCTGTTTAAAGGGAAGGTCCCCTCAGCCTTTTATTCTCTTTATCTGTGTAGTTTGTAGGCATGAACACTGATTGCCTCTATTGCACCCTCCTAATTTCATCAGGATTTAAATGTGAATGGAGGTACGTAAATCTGGTGTGAAAACCTGCTTGGCTCAACTGCAGGGGTCATGACCCGACTCACATAAGGCATCCTGGAATTTTATGATGTTTTAGTGGTAAAGTCTGCAGTAGTTGTACTGTATTAGTCAATGCTGTTACTGTCCGCTGCAGTCCCTATGTTCTTGTCTTATGTTGGCCATAAAACTTTTCAAGGCATAGTAAGTGCCCTGCTAAAAAAAGCTTTTAGAGAATACAGGAACTTCACAAGACATGTAAGAGAAATGACTGAGAGTATAACTTCTGCTGGCTTTTGCAGGTACACATCATCAACTCCCATGATGCCTTGCATGAATGGGGTCTTGTCCTTTGCAACGGAGACAAACAGGTTTTCACACCAGAGCGAAACACAGTGAAGCAACCTCATTTATATTTAAATTAGGATTAAATTAGGGGGCTGGAAGAGAGGGAATCATTGTTCATGTCTACAAACTACACAGGTCATATAGAAAATAGATTGATGGGACTTTCCTTTTACAGTAAGTAGCATATTCTGATGGCAATTTGCATTAAAGTGCAGATCTTCCCTTGTCAATCTTCACCATTCATTACTTCCTGGGTGTAAGCCGGAGGCGCGCACCGTCACGAAACTTTTTTTTTTTTTTTAAAGTTGCCTAACGGCCGCTCGGCGGTTATGCCTGCGGCGGCACGTTAGTAGCGACCGACTCCTCCTCAACTCAGTTCTGTTTCTCCAGCGTCGAGGCAGCACCTGTTCGGACGTCCATATTTTTGACTCGTCTGCGACTCCTCTTTCCCTCACTGTCGCCATGTCGGTAAGACCGTTCTTTTTATTTCTAAAGCGGCGCGGGTGTGCTTTCCTACTGTTTTTCTTGTTGATTTCGCGTTATGTCGGTTCGAGATCGCGTGTTTGAAGAGCAGACGCGCCCTATCGTCGGTGTTACTGTGGCGGCATTTCTCCGTCTCGGACCGGCATAGCGTTTGTCTTCGTTGCCTGGGACCCAACCATGACATGGATTAAGTACGGCGCCTGTTTCTCCATGGACGCCGTGTCTCGTCCAGCGTTCAAGCTCGGCAAAGCCCGCCGACCTTCGGGGCGGCGTCGCTCAAGGATTCTCAGGTAAGGTCTCTAGGCCCTTCCCGGGTCCCCTCCGGGCCTCTCTGATCTGAGGAGGAGGTCTCCTCGTCTTTTCTTGCCGAGGAGGCCCCTTCAGCGGTGTCGGGGCGTCGTAGTCCCTCCGGGGCATGGCGCCCGACACCGCCTCGGCAGTCACCTCTTTGGAGGTGCAGGCTCCCCGTGGCGAGGCCCTCGACTTTTGGGCCTGGCTCGGGTGGACCTCGCCGCCGCCCGCCAGGCGCCATTTGGATCCTGGCGCCGTTCGCGGTGCCGGTGATCGTCTGCGCCGTTTTCGGTGCCGTTTGAGTCAGCGCCGTTCGCGGCCGCCCGTGATGGGCGGCGCCATTAACAGCGCCGCAGGATCCTGGCGCGTTCGCGGCGCGGTGTCTCAGGCGGTGCCGTTGGCGGTGCGCTTTAGGCCTCGGTGCCGTTCGAGCGCCCGATGGACAAGCGGCGCCGTCGGCCAATGCCGCCCTCGCTTTCAGCAGCGCCGGCGCCGTGGGCCTGTCCTTCCTCCAGGCGGTGCCGGCGCTGCGGCGCCGTTGGAAGTATGGGCTAGGCCTGGCTGCTACGGCGTGAAGGAAGCGGCGGTGCCTCCTTGGTACCGGGGCGTTCGCCCGTGGCCTCAAGGACCCCTGGGGTGGCCAGCGTTGAGGTCCTGCTGATCTCGTCCTCTCGGGAGGCGATGATTCAGACGTGGACCATCCTGGCACCCCACTCCTCGAGTCTGGGTCCCGGTGGCTAGAGGTGCCAGGCGGCGCAGGCCCCTCCTCTGTCCCCCTTCCGTCGTCTCCTGAGGGTTCCCGGCTGGGGGTGGTCGGGAGCCCCGGGGGGCAGGCGTGGGGTGGCGCGGGGAGGCTCCCTCTCTGGAGACCGGTGACAGCTACCTTACGGGGTGCTGTTGCCCTCTCTAGGGACAGGGGGACGCTGTGGTCGAGGAGGGCCTCTCGGAGTCCGAGGGTTGAAGGGCAGGGGTCTGCTGCTCGGTCTTCTTTGGCCACTCCAGGGGGGGTGGCCAGGAGCCGAAGTGCAGAGCCTCGCCCCTTCCTCCAGGGTTCTAGGGTGTCCTCCGGCGGCGTTTGTGCTGACTGCCCTTCTGGATCCATGCAGTCTCGGCGTCGTCATAGGGGAGGTTCTCCCCCAGGGCTCTTCCAGGCTCCGCTTCCCCAGAGTTCCGTTCTGCGGCCTGGTCTGATATCCGGGATCCCTCTTTCCAGGGCCCTTTCCCCGGATTCAGAGCCCTATGAGCAGTTACCTCTGGAGGTGCCCTCTCCCATCTCTCTGCCTTCACCACCCCGCTCCCAGGCCATGTCGGTCCCTACGGGTCCGTTATCCTGGGGGCAGTTCAGGGTTCTGCGGCCTTCCCCTCATATGTTAGATACATGCATGGCGGGTCTTCGACTCTCCCACCGCCGCAGGAATCCTCTGGCATTCCAGTTCCCCATCATCCTCGTCTCCTCCTCCGAGGAGAGGAACCCTGCTCATCTGTCCTCCGATGCTGATTTCACGAATATCAGCGTTTCCTCGAGGATGGTGAGGATCTCCAGATTTCCTCGTTCGAAGAGACAATACCCGAGCAGGAGGCGCGTGAATTCCTTGGTGAATTCAGTGCCCAGCATCTGGTGGTACCTTCCTGGCCTATCCCTTCCAGGGGCGTCTATCCGGTCATGGCAGTCCCCTGCCGCTTCTTCCCCAGCCCCGGCGGACTGCCAGCATAGGTATTGTGCCCCCTCTGAGTCTCTAGGTTCCTTCCAACCCGTCCTCAGGTTTGGTATACCTGGATACTCCTTCTGGGCGCCGTTGCCTGGCGCACGACCGCCCACCGGGTTCGGACTCTCTCCAGTTCGACCGTTGGGGGCGAAGAGTGTTCTCTTCTTCTCGTGCGAGTGCATGTATTGCATCACATCAGGCTCACCACGCTGCCTACAACCGGCATCTGTGGTCGATGATGTCCCAGCTGCTGGCATCTATGCCTGATACGGAGCAAACCAGACAAGCCGTTGCCCTCTCCGCGGTAGGCCTGGAGCTGGCAAGACACCAAGCAAGGGCATCTTATGACGCCAATGAGGTGGCTTCCAGGCTTGCGGGGACAGCGATCTGCATCAGGCGGACGGCATGGCTTCGTCTTTCCAGGTTGTCACCCCTGGCCCGGCGTAGGGTGATTCACTCCGCCTTCCGGGGGAACCGTCTTTTCTCTTCCAGAGCTAGGAGACTTTTACAGGGGCTCCCTCCGTCTCCTCGTCCTCGGGAGGCACCTCCTAGCTCTTCTCCCACTTAGGCTTTCTGAATAAGCCAGGGTCTTCTCCTTCTGTTTCTCACCAACAGAAGGCTGGGGGTCTTGTTCCCTCAGGGTATGGCCTCTTCCCCCTCCAGGGGAAGAGGAGCTTAGTACTCACCCAGGAAGTAATGAATGGTGAAGATGACAGGGAAGATAGGAAAATTACGTACCTCACCGTAATTCTTGATCTTCTCTTGTATCTTCACCATTCATTACCACCTCCCTACCATCCCTCAGTGGCCTCTTCCTGTGGCTTCTCCACCTCCCGTCTCCTTCCTCTCTCTGCATTTATATAAAATATAGGGAAAATTGCTTCATTTTCCAAAAAAAAAAAATAACAAAAGTAAAAAAAAAAAAAATCTTCTTGGGGGTTTAAAATCCAGAAAAATTATTTACTCTAAGATTCATGGGCCATCTCGTGGATTGCATTGGCGATCAGACTGCACAACTATCTCTTGCTATTCTTATGGCAAGATACCTCTGGGGTTGTTTGGCCTGGCTCAGGCTATTCAGTTTTGATCCTGCAATCCCGTGTTCAGATAGTTGCCCTGAAATCTAATCCCCCCCCTCTATTCTTGCCTTGCAGAGCAGAGGAATGAGTACGTCTGTTCCTTTCTCTTCAAAAAAAAAAAAAATGCTGAGGGAACTCTCTCCGACTGCTATAGGCATCTTGGTATCTGGGTCATGCATCTAGTAAAAAAAAAAAATTTTTATCTGTAAAAAAAAAAAAAGAAAAGGAGAAATCAAACAAGAAGGCAAATGAGAAGGTAGGCTATCCTTCTCGCTGTTTTGCTAAGTGGTTTCTCCTTAAAGTGTCCTCCTGGACAATTTTACTAAAGCTCTACTGACCATATCCAATCTTAGCCAGCCTAAGCCTTGGCGGCCTTAGCCAGTCAGTCTGGGTCCCGTTTCTTTCTTGGGCCTGAAAGGCTTACATTTTCCATTTCTAAACCCCTGAGCAGCGCTCTCATGCCTGAGGGTTTTATTCTTCCTCCTCGGCTGTCCTCCAGTTAAAGGCCTTCCACGGCCAGGAGCCGAGTGGGTGTCAAGAACAATGGCATGTTGAAGATGAGGACTATGCCCTTCTGAGTCTGTCCAGCGGGTTTGGTGAACCTTCTCTTCAGCTCTATCTCCGGGGATTCTTGCTTCCCCTTTAGTCGAGCCTTCAGCTACAAGCTAACTATGCTCGTTGGGCATTCTGGTCCCTTCAACATCCCATCTCTCTCTTCTCTTTCTTCTTCTTCTTCTATTTTCTCATTTCCTTACTCATCTCTCCTCCTAGAGTCCTTGAGTAAGGAGGCCCTGCACTCCCTAGGCTAGGGATGTTCTTATCTCCTCTGTCCTTCCTCCATCGGCTTATTCCTTTTCAGTTCATTCTTCCTTGCTTTGCTATCCTCGGCTATCTTGCCTCGCTATCTATATTTTCTGCTTTCATTTTGCCTCTCCGGCTCCCACAGAACTGAGTTGGAGGAGGTGATGCCTTCACTAACGGCGCCCCTCGCGCCTGACGCGCATGGCGCGCCCGAGCCCGGGCCGCGGCAACTTTAAAAAAAAAAAAAAAAAGCTTCCCGTGACGGTGCCTCTGCTTACACCCAGGAAGTAATGAATGGTGAAGATACAAGAGAAGATCAAGAATTACGGTAGGTACGTAATTTTCCTTTTTTGACAGTGGCAGTTTTAATAATTTTTCCTTCAAAAACATTTTTCTCTGCAGGCTATGTCAGGGAAACCTAAACACAAAATAGGACCAACAAGTGTTCATAAACGAAGTAGAGGAATGAATTAGTGGCAATATTTGCCTCTTTGTGGATAACACCAAATTCTGTGGGAGGGTGGACAGCGAAGAAGGGGTCAGGGACCTTAGGGAGGATCTGGCCAAGCTAGAAGGGTGGTTTGGTATCTGGCAACTGGGGCACAACTCAAAAAAGTGCAGAATCATGCACATTGGCTGAAAGACATAAGAGACGAACACAGGTTAGGGGTGAAGTTCACGGTGTCTGAGGAGGAAAAGGATCTGGGGAATAGTTATGACCAGCAACCTTAAGCAGACTGTGCAATGTAAAAAGACAGTAGCCAAGGCAGACAGGATACTGGGGTGCATAGCTAGGGGGTACACAAGCAGAAGGAAGGAAGGAGGTGATCCTGCCACTGCACAGATCTATAGTGACTGCACCTGGAGTGACTGTGTGCAGTGTTGGAGTCCCTGCCTGAGAAAGGACATAAGTTATCTCGAGGTGATGCAGAAAACAGCAGCAAAGATGATTTAGGGCCAACAGAGTAGCCAGTACAGACAGACTGAAGAGCCTAATATGTACTCGCTGGAAGTAGAAGAGAGAAGGGGAGCTTGATTGAAACCTTCAGATACCTCAAAAGTATAAATAAGATGGTTCTTGGGAACCAGTTTAGCTTGAGTGAGAACAGAAACCCCCGGGGGCACAGCTACAGACTGGCATGGGGGGGGGGTTCAAAAAGAAGGTCAGGAGACACTTCTTTATGGAGTGGCTAGTGTCAAGGTGGAATGAACTGCCGATGGAGGTTGTCAACCAGAAAAGGATCAGCGGAGTCTAGAAGCAGTAGGGCAAGATCAAGTGGAGGGTTAGAGTAAATGGGGAAGTGGATGGGACCCACTATAAACAGTTGCAGCAGAGGGCCCACATTGAGCAGACTAAAGAGACCGTATGGCCTTCTTTTGCTGGCAGATCTGTATGTTCGTATGTTAGTGTATCATGTTGAATCAGCAGTTTTAGTGAATTTGATATTTGGAGTTAAACACCTGCCCAAATAAAGTATAGCAGTCTTCATATGTAAGATGCTGCTCTAGTAATGAGACAATTTGAATATATGTTTTGTATTTTAGTAAAAGGTCACACACCGTTCCACGTTTTATAAAATGCTATCAACATGAAGGTGATGCATGTTTTCAGCATATGACAATTCATATCATTCACTCTCTTTTTTAGGCACTAAAGTACCTTTACTTTCAAGTGGGCCAAGCTTTGGGACCTCCAGCACAGTATTTACAGCAGCAGCAGACCCAGCCCCAGTCCCAGCCTCTCAACAAACCAGTGCAGCCAGTGGAGCCAAAGCAAGTATCTGTCTCAAAGCCAGAACCTCAGTCTTCTCCCAAGGCTCCAGTTCAGGCTCAGCCTCCGTCACAGTCAAGAGTCAATCACCAGCCTCTGCAGCAGATTCCCCTACCACAGAACCAGCTACCTAAGCATCAGTCATCACCAGTGCTACCAGCCATTGATAATATAAATACCCCAGCGGTAAGTGACACAGTGCCTTCTTATCAAGGGTATGTGACAGGTGCCGAAGATGAGCAGACCTCTGTGACTTTAGCCCAATACAAAGCTGGGGGTCACAGCATTTAACTGCACCAAGGCCAAATCAAAGCTAGATACACCACAGTTTCAGTTTCAGGAATTTTATTCATCACCCATTGGTCATTACAAGCATTACAAAAAACACGAGACAGACAGCAAATGCATATATAAACCACTTGCATAAATATGTGCAAAAACATGCAATCTTCCTTTACAAATATTCAAGCTAAGGGTTTTGAGAGATTTACATACTTCTTCCTCTGTCTTAATTTTGCACTAATAGATTCCACCAAATATTTGGCATCGGTTATCTCAATTGGGTATAGTAATACATCCATGCAATTGGACAAAGCATATTTATAGACAAGAATATCATTTATGAGCTATTTTAACCTCCAATTTTCATATAGAGGGCATACAAGAAGAACATGGGAAATATTTTCCAAATGTCCCTTGTTACAGTAATATTTAAGGGAGAGGAGAGAAGTCCCATTTTTAGAATATCTCAAGTGTCGAAATGAAGAAGAGCTAATACTCAACTCATATTAGATGTGAGAGGAAGGCAAATATGGTTCACACCAATGAAGAAATTTATGTTTTGCAAACCAAGTAGCAGGTTTCGATTCCCTAGTAGCAATGACATCTTTGTCCTTGTATAATTGAAAAACATGATCTTTAAAAGTGGCTTTGTACATAGTGATGAGAATTACTTAGAGGATACTGGGTGGGCAACTATGCAGAACCAGTGTGTTCTTCCAAAGAGGGGTTCTGATTCCCTATGACCTCGAGAGCAAAGCTCAAGAGGTCCTCAGGAATTAGAGCCACGAGGTGGCAGAATACACTGGTTGGGCATTGGGTTACTCATCCAGTATTTTTTGTAGTGTATGGTGCCTAAAAAATAGTATAAAGTCTTATATTACATACAGAAATAAAGTTTTGGTGCTTCATTTTAGTCCAGGTTAGTGGCTGGTTGCTAGGTTCACTGGTCGTTGCTAGGGAATCAAACCTACATATATCGCTAGCACAATTTTTTATTGGTTGTGAATTTTGTTAGGGAGGGACTTTCAAAAAAAACATGGCGGCCATATTCTCGGTAAGCGAGAGACACGGAATATTGCTCTTAGTAAAATAAAATATCTGGTTGATCCGGTGCTGTTTTTATTTTCTTTTTATTGAATTATGTGGTGGGTTAAGTCAGTATACTTATCTGGTTGATCCTGCCTGTTCAGTGTTTGTCTGTGGGGTGGTTCCTGTTATCGTGCCGCCGTCGCCACTGGTACTGCTTATTTGGTTGATCCTGCGGTTTGTCCTGCATAGTGAGTGCAGCACGTGCACCTAGGTAGTACTGGAACCTCTAGATGGTTTAAATTGTGTGAGCTTTGAATGAGTAGAATGCTGTTCTGCACATACGAGCTGAATTGCATTCTATGAACTCTTTTATCTGTGGTTGAACAGCTCTTAAGCACAGATAAGAAACGAGTAAGAATAGCATACACTATAATGACTGGGTTTTGTTTTCTCACATAGGGAAACCCATTACGTAATTTGCCATTATAAAGGAGTGTTTATAATGGCAAACATGCACTGGGTTTCCCTCGCTCTGCACATGCCCCAGCCGCAACTCTTTTGTTCGGACCGCTGGCCGCCTTGTCTTGCCACCGGAGACTACACTACCACTCAGTGGTAAGTTATTAAAAAAAAAATAATCACTGCTCTAAAACATTTGAAAGAAACAAATTACCAGAAAAAAAGTAAACTTTCAGCAGGTGACCGAGGACTGTGCTAAAACCCAACTGGACCGCGGCCACACAGGAACGTCTTTTATTTTATATAATTGCTGTGGCAAAAAAGTGAAACTAGCAATCATATAAAATAAAATATGGGGTGGTGCAGAAACTCGAATTTCATACACACACTCTCGGTTTTGGATACCTAGATAAACCCTTCAAGCTTTGTTCTCGGGATTTATGTGGCATGCAACACCTCAGGTGTGTGTAAAATTCTTGTTACACACACCACCCAGTATATTATTCTATATACAACTACTGGTGACTGTCACAAACCCACTCAGCAGGTCAGGCCCTCTGCTCCCACAGTGCCAACCTCCGAGCGCAGTCTTATGAACAGGAAACAGAAACAGGGTAACACTCCTGTCTGTTTTCTGAGTTCGAATCAACCTTTGGTCTCAAGTCTTGGAGGGATTCAAATTGTGAACCTCTTGTTAGCGTACCCATGTACCCAATGTACAGGTTCAGATAATTCTGCTCTTCGGGGGGGGGCACATATCTTTTGCCTATGGGCACCTAACCAGGTGTACAAAATGAACCCTTAAAACTCTATTAAAGACCTCAGAATAAACTCTTACCTTTTCCCAGTTTGGTAAAACCAGTAAGCTTTGTACAGTGTCAACTTTAACCATGTATGCTTCACTTGTCAAGAAAAAGAATTTCAAAGACATACCAAGTAGTGTCTAAAGTAGAGGTTTACTGAAAAATAGGTAACAAAATGTAAAATGTAAATACAGAACCATGTATCATAAAACATACAAATCACTTAAACAAAACAGGTTTAAAAGTGCAGACAAAATCTCTTACCACAGTACACTTAGAATTGTCTTTTTTAATATATACTTATCTCCTAATAGTGCCTGATGTTTCTTTTCTCAGAGTCCAAACATGTCTGTCTTTACAGGTCACTCACAGCATAATTAGAAACACTATCTTGAGCCTGCCTTCTCCATGATGTCACCCAGCTCCTCCTCTGTTTATTAAAAGTTATACAATCAGAATGTCAATCCAGCAGGAGGTAAATTAATAAAGGTGACCCCAGCAAAATTCATGTCCCCACATGACTTTCTTTAAATAACATCCCCTCTTTGATCTCAAGTAGCTCTTCTTCCCAGGACACATCAAAGAATCTTTTATGACTTTGCACTAAAGCGTCATAACCTGCTCTCTTCCTCTAACCGTTATGAAAGTTTATGATTTTCCATCCTAGCAGCTGGCAAGCTACAAATAAGCTAGATAAACAGAAGATCCTTAATTTAGGCCTCTTCTAGCCTGTAATTATCTCTTGGCCTTCCAGGTAACACCTTGCAGCCAAAACCTGGGAGGGGAGGTGTCATTCCACAGGCTGATTCAGCATGTCTCATGAGAGACACTCAGTAACACATTTTTATATTACAAAAAGCATAGATTAATCAGAACCAGCTGTCTGAGTGTCACAATTCCTCCCCACCTAGACTGAATTTGGGGGCTCTATCCCCTGCATGGGATGAGCTTCCCAAATCAGTTCACTCCTTGTAGACACGAGACAGCCCATCGGAGTTCTGATTTTTGGCTCCAGCACTATGTAATATTGTCATATCATACTCTTGCAAAGCAAGACTCCATCTTAGCAATCTACCATTTGTCTTTCCCATTTGCGTCAGCCAAACCAGGGGGTTGTGGTCAGTCTGTACCACAAAATGCTGCCCATACAAGTATGGCTCTAATTTCTTTAGGGCCCACACTATGGCAAGACACTCTTTTTTCCACAGTGTAGTATGCCTGTTCCCTGGGAAGTATCTGTTTACTCAGGTATGCTATTGGATGATCTCTCCCTTGGCTGGATGTCTGACTCAGTACTGCCCTAATACCCACGTCTGAGGCGTCAGTCTGAACTATAGAGGGTCTGTTATAGTCAGGACTTGTCAAAACAGGAGCACTGCACAGTGTCTCCTTCAGTTTGGTAAAGGCTTCTTCACAGGCTGGTCCCCAGGTAATTTTCTTTGGCATCCTTTTCTTTACCAGGTCAGATAGGGGAGCAGCCTGGGCACTGTAATTGTGTACAAATTTTCTATAGTACGCTGCTGTCCCAAGAAAACTCCTGACCTGCTTCTGTGTTTCTGGTCTGGGCCATGCCTGGATTACCTCTATCTTTATTTGGTTAGGATGGAGCTGTCCTCAGCCTACCACATGCCCGAGGTATGCCACCTCTCCCATGGCCACCTGGCACTTCCTGGCTTTGACAGTGAGCCCGGCCCTCTGTATCCTGCCCAGCACTTCCCTAAGGTGGGATAGGTATTCCTCCCAGCTGATAATAAAGATGGCAGTGTCATCCAGGTACGCCATGGCATACTCCTCAGCACCATTTAACACCTGGTTCACCAACCAACCAACCAACTTGGGAAAGTGGCCAGGGCGTTCTTCATTCCGAAAGGCATTACTTTGAATTCAGATAAGCCTATCGGAGTGATGAAGGCCGACCTCTCCCTAGCTTTGTCCATCAACTCTACCTGCCAATACCCCTTGGTCAGGTCAATGGTTGTAAGGTAGGTCGCTCTTCCCAACTTGTCCAGGAGTTCGTCCATCCGGGGCATCGGGTTGGCGTCTGACTTCATGACTGCATTCAGTCCACGATAGTCCAGACAGAAACAAGTAGAGCTATCTGGTTTAGGCACAAGGACTACAGGTGAGGCCCAGGGGCTGTGGGATCTCTGGATTACCCCTAAATCCAGCATCTCCTCCACTTCCCTCCAAATGTCCTTTTGGACAGCCTCTGACACCCGATATGCTGTCCACCATATGGGCGTCTGTGTCCCTGTCTCCACATTGTGCATCACTAAGAGGGTCAGTCCAGGCCTGGTGCTAAACAATGGGGCAAAGTCTGCTAAAACCTCTCTTACCTTCTGGATCTGGTCCGGGGTCAGCTGGGGGGACAGTTTAACTGCCTCCACAGAGGACTCCTGCTTACTTTCTTCCAGCAAGTCCAGAAGGGGGTCTCCCTCATCCATCCCCTTCCCAGGACTACACACTGCAAACACCTTGTCAGCCCTATTTGCATATGGCTTCATCATGTTGACATGGTACACCCTTTCTGTCTGTCTTCGGTCAGGTAACTCTATAATATAGTTCACGTCATTTACCTTCCTAACCACTTTGTACGGTCCTGCCCACTCAGCCTGCAGCTTGTCTTTCCGGACTGGAATAAGGACCATGACTTCCTGACCCACCATGTACGAGCAAGCTCTGGCTCTGTGGTCGTACCACACTTTTTGTTTCTGTTGGGCAGCTGCCAGGTTGCTCTGGGCTGTCCCCATAAGCTCCTTCAGCCTTTCCCTAAACCTAAGGACATAATCCACAATGGGAGTTCCCTGGGTGGCGTGCTTGCCTTCCCAGTCCTCCTGGATTAATTCTAGGGGCCCACGTACCCGGCGTCCATATAAAGTTCGAAGGGGGAAAATCCTGTCAACTCTTGGGGCACCTCCTGTATGCAAACAACAGGTGAAGGTATTTCTCCCAGTCCCTCCCATGCTGTTCAGCAAATGCCGAGCATTGGCTTCAGGTACCATTGAATCTTTCCACAAGCTCATTAAACTTGGGTGTCTGATGTTGTGCATCTCTGCACCACCCACACTTCTCCATCAACATTTCATGGGTCCGATGTGAAGGAACCCCTCGATTGGTGATAACCTCTTGCAGAAACCCAACACGGGAGAAAATCCCAAGTGAGGCATCTGCCACTTTGTCTGTCCTCAGTGAGGTTAGAGAAGTGCCTCTAGGTACTGGGTGGCATAATCCACCACAGTCAGGATGAATCTCTTCCCTGAGGAGCTGGGGATATTTAAAGGCCCCACAATATCCATTCCCACCCTCTGGAATGGCTCCTCCACTATGGGCAATGGAATCAGGGTGGCTTGGGTCTTCTTGCCCGCCTTCCCTATTTCTTGGCACCGGTGACAAGACCTGCAATACTCCTTCACCTGCTGGGTGAAGTTAGGCCAGTAGAAATTCTGGGCCAACCGCTGCATAGTGCACGTGATTCCCAGATGACCAGACAAGGGAATATCATGTGCAATCTTGAGCAACTGCTCACGATACCCCTGGGGAACAACAAGCTGCCTGCCTAGCACCCCTCCCTCTGTCTGCACAGTCTGAGTATACATAAGTCCATTTTCCCAATAAACCTTATGTCTGCCATCACCTCCCTGTGCCCCGTCAGAGTCTGCCCAATCCCTCAGCTTCTATAGACTAGGGTCACTTCTCTGAGCACCTGCAAACCCCTCACACATTCCCAAGGCATGGGTCAGGTCCCCTTCAGTCGCTAAACTAAGGTCCCTAGCACTAGCGTCAGGGCACTCAGGATCACTGTCAATCCCAACCCTCTGACAATGAGTCACCCCTCCCTCTTTGGAGTAACCCTCCGTAGCTGTGTGGTTAACTGCTATTGGGGAAACTTCTACCCCCTTTCCATTAGTCTCCATATCAGGAGACACAGGCTGGGGAACTAGCCTGTCAGTGATTTCCACAATGGCTTCTGTGGGGTTCAGGGAACTACAATTTTCCCTTGCCACTTGGCTACGGGTAACTGCACACACCATCCCTTGTTTGAGATTGTTGCCCAGGATCACATCCACTGCTAAGGTTTGGGCTACAGCCACCTGTTGCACAATTCCCCCTGTTTCACCCCAGTTTAGGAGAACACTAGCGAGGGGCAATGTTTTCGCCTCACCAGTAAAGTCCTGTACAGTGACGTATTTATTGGGTATAAGCTGACCAGGCTCTACTAGATCCCCTTTTACCAAGATCAAGGATGCGCCTGTGTCCCTTAACCCTTGCGTCTGTACACCATGCACCATGACTCAGTGCATATGTTCCCGCATGTTCACTGGCATGCTTCCGGGGACACACAAACAACCCACTTCCTTCCTAGCCCCCTGTTGTGTATTGCTTGCCTTGTTGGGACACTGTCTGGCAACATGCCCAGTTTCTCTACACAACTAACATTCATTTCTTCTCTCAGAGAAATCTTTTCTCTGAAACCTGGGGCTAACAGGTTTTGGTGGAGGCAGTGAGGATTTTAGCTGCTCTGAAGGCACGCTTTTCCTTTTCTGTGCTGCCACACCCGCCCCATTTGCTCTCAGAGCAGGTCTGCTCGTGGCATAGTGGTCCAAGTATTCAGCAGCCTCTTGCACTGTTTTGAGATCTCGGTCCTCCAGCCAGGTTTTCACCTCTGCTGGGCATGCCCAGAAAAGCTGTTCTAACAAAATCACATTTTCAATTTTATCAACAGAGTTTGCTTCAATTCCTTCCCACCAACATTTTAAAAACTGATGTTTCATGGCTAGCTCCTCATAGCTCATGTCAGGTCTTCTCCTGAGCTTACATAATTTAGCTTTGTATGATTCAGCAGTTAATTCAAATTTGTTTAGCAGTGCAGCTTTAAGTTTGCTGTAATCACCACTGTCCTTATTGTCCATTTGACCCAGTGCATCCCGAGCTTTCCCGGTAAGTAGCGGGGATAGCTGGAAGCTCCAGGACTCTCTAGGAATTTTAGCCTGAATACAAACTTTTTCAAAAGAATTTAAAAAGGCATCCATATCCTCCCCCTCTTTAAATTCAGCTATCAATTTGGAATTCAGTTTGTAACCTAGTCCTGTAGTCCCAGTTAAACTCAAGCCACTTACCTGTTCTGGTGCCGCTGGTTGGAGTCGTAGCTTCTCTAGTTCGTGTTGCCTCTGGCGCTCACGCTCCTCACGATCCACATCTCTCTGTCCTCACTCTTCCTCTCGGCGTTCTCGCTGTGCCTCATGGCATTCTCGCTCTGCCTCACGGTCCGCCTCCCGCTGTTCACGGTCCCTCTCCCTCTGGAACTCCAGCTCCATTCTGCGCAACTCAATTTGCAGCCTGAGTACTTCTGGATCCAGGATACTGGTGACCTTCCCCTGCTGCTGCTGTGGCCCTTTGCTGACAGTGGCCCTGTTGCCCTCCTCATCGGATCTGGACACTGCACTGGCAGCTAGCCCTGCCACACTCAAGGTTTGGTCCTTTTCAGTCACTGTCTGTGACTCGATGCTCTGGGTATCTGCTACCATCAGGACATCCACGAGGTTCTGTTTGCTGGCTTTCACCTCGGACGGGACTCCTCTGTCCCCGTACAACTGCTTTAAGTAGTCTACAGTGTGCCTGCTGTAGTTGGAAGCCATCTTCTTCCCTTACTACGGCTACTCTGACTTGCACTTTAGAAAAAAAAAAAATGGGTAAGAAACTTGACTGTACGCCAAGTGATATAGTTCTGTCTCCTTTTTAAAAAGTAAATCACTACCTTTTTCTTTCTTTGCAAGTGAGCTGACAGTCTCAAGCTGACACACTGAACAATAAAAGCTTGTAATACCAAAATTATCGCACCGCTGCTAACCAATCTGTCACAAACCCACTCAGCAGGTCAGACCCTCTGCTCCCACAGTGCCAACCTCCGAACACAGTCTTGTGAACAGGAAATAGAAACAGTGTAACCCTTCTGTCTGTTTTGTGGGTTCAAATCAACCTTTGGTCTCAAGTCTTGGAGGGATTCAAACTGTGAACCTCTTGTTAGAGTACCCAATGTACAGGCTCATATAATTCTGCTCTTCGGGGGGGTCAGATATCTTTTGCCTAAGGGCACCTAACCAGGCGTACAAAATGAACTCTTAAAACTCTGTTAAAGACCTCAGAGTAAACTCTTACCTTTTCCCAGTTTGGTAAAACCAGTAAGCTTTGTACAGTGTTAACTTTAACTATGTATGCTTCACTTGTCAAGAAAAAGAATTTCAAAGGCACACCAAGTAGTCTCTAAAGTAGAAGTTTACTTAAAAATGGATAAAATGTAAATACAGAACCATATATCACAAAACATACAAATCACTTAAAACAGGTTTAAAAGTGCAGACAAAATCTCCTACCACAGTACACTTAGAATTGTCTTTTCTAAAGGATATGTGTCTCCTAATAGTGTCTGATGTTGCCTTCTCAGAGTCCGAACATGTCTGTCTTTACAGGTCATTCACAGCATAATTAAAAACACTGTCTTGAGCCTGCCTTCTCCATGATGTCACCCAGCTCCTCCTCTGTTTATTAAAAATTATACAATCAGGATGTCAATCCAGCAGGAAGAAATTAATAAAGGTGACCTCAGCAAAACTCATGTCCCCACATGACTTTCTTTAAATAACATCCCCTCTTTGATCTCAAGTAGCTCTTCTTCCCAGGACACATCAAAGAATCTTTTATGAATTCGCACTAAAGCATCATAACCTGCTCTCTTCCTCTAACCGTTATAAAAGTTTATGATTTCCCATCCTAGCAGCTGGCAAGCTACAAATAAGCTAGATAAACAGGAGATCCTTAATTTAGGCCTCTTCTAGCCTGCAATTATCTCTTGGCCTTCCAGGTAACACCTTGCAGCCAAAACCGGGGGGTGTCATTCCTCCACAGGCTGATTCAGCATGTCTCATGAGAGACACTCAACACATTTTTATATTACAAAATAGTTTAATCAGAACCAGCTGTCTGAGTGTCACAGCGACCACCTTTAATGCATGGTGTAAAAGCATCTTTCCGATGCCATGATAACTGGGTTACCTAGTTATTACAGCGTTTTCTTTAAGGTTTCCTGTCAGTCACATTCGTCGGACTACCTAATTGGCTCCTATTCTGTCTGTGGCCATGCTGAACAGGTCCACAAACATGGCGGCTTTGTTTGTCGCTTAGCGATGAGCTGCTACAGCAACAGACAGTTTCCCTTACCATAAGTCTCTTCAACTGATTATTATTATTTATTTTTTTTTTTTTTACAGTTTTTTATCTGGTTGATCCTGCCTTTACAATTTGAAAAATGTATCTGGTTGATCCTGCTACGTGTCGGGTTTGGGAAACCACAAATCTCACCCAGCATGATCACCAGTGGGACTGTGCCTGACTTTTAAAACCGCGACTCAACCGCAGTTCAGCACTTTCACTTTTTAAAAGAAAAAAAAACAATGTCCTTACTGGACAGGGAGAGTGAGTGTGTGTGTGTGTGTGTGTGTGTGTGTGTGTCAGCATGTCTGTCTGTCTGTCTGACAGAACTACGTCACTAACTTTGGCATTCACTCCCTGCACCAGTAATTATAAAAAAATAATGGATAAACAATTGTGTTTTTATGGTTTTGTTTACACACTCTCGGTGTGTGATGATCTCATAAACCTCTCAAGCTTTGCTCTCAAGGTTTATGGGTCATCACACACCTCAGGTTTGTAAAAAACAATCCATAACACACAGCTGCCTATCCATTATTGTCGATGTTCAGTGCTTCATTCCAGAGATTAAGCATTCCAGTTTCAGGAAAGTGTTACTTGAACTGTAGCTAGCAGGGCCGATACCCCCACAATGCCGCCCCCTTCCCCTCTGTGGATGTAGACACACACACACACACACACACACACACACACACACACACACACACACAGCCTGAAGGCCTGGCCACATACAAAGGGAAAACACAGACACATGGTATGCAGGAACAGATGTATTTATTTACTTCCACTGCAGCAACTGTTGTAATGCATCATAGGGTGATAACAACCCCCCCACCAGCATCAAGCTGTCTCTGCTGCCCCTTCCTCATTCCAAATGTCACGTGGCATCCTCTGAGGATCTCATGGGGGTGCTGTCACTGTAGCCCCACTGCGCCAGCACCAACCACTGAAGCAGGCCTTTGTACCCCTAAAACAGCAGAAAACACAGAGAGAGGCCATAAGTGACATGCAGATGTATGACAGCGGCACTAAACACTGCGATGCAT
Organism: Neoceratodus forsteri; assembly: GCA_016271365.2. NCBI lineage: Eukaryota > Metazoa > Chordata > Ceratodontiformes > Ceratodontidae > Neoceratodus > Neoceratodus forsteri. The sequence goes on from CM057456.1 coordinate 180,242,929, forward strand.
GGGTCAGTGGTACCACCTTTGAAGACTGCAGCACCGACCAGAACTCCTCCTAGTCGTCCTTGTAGTGGATGTTGGTGCTGCTGATCCACAGACTGAGGAATCCAGGTAACTGCTCTGCCACTAGCGCCACTTCGCCACCACCTGCCCAGTGGCCCCTTCACCAAGTCACAGAGCTGCAGAGCAAACTCCTCCGGGCAGCCCTTAAAGTCTTGTGGACACATAAACATAGAGATAACATAAGTAGGGAGCAAATGGCAGACACCCACCCAGTGGTGTCCTGTAATGCTTGATACCCACCTCAGTTGGCTCCATGACCAGCCATATAGTGCCACCCTCCAGTCCGTCCTGGTAGCAATGGGCGGACATCCTCCACAGCTTGTGGGGATAGTCTGTGAGCCGACCCACCAATGCAACATGACCATCCTCAGTGGCCATATCGATCTGTCAGAGTGATGTGTAGGTGCGCCCGACGCAGGGTGACGGCTCGGATCCACGCAGTGTAGGGGTCATGACCCCTGCACCATGGTGTAACCGGAAGCCATGCATAGCAGGTCTGTGACCCTGGAGCAGCGTCACAAGACAGCTCATGCCTTCCCCACAGGGTGGTTACAGTGCTACAGGTCAGCAAGGCAATTTGCTCAGGACTACTGCTACATGCTGCCCTGCTGGATACTGAGATGGTGCGGAGATGTGACAGACAGGCATGGAATTGTCCATGTGTGTACTGCACACATCTACAGGCCACCAAGCTACAGGACACTCAGTGCCTGAATAGGTTCCAGTGGACCATGTGACAGTGGCCCACCTGTGCACCACAGTCGGGCATAGCATATGGTTGTGGTCACTCCAGTCACAGGCCATGCTGATGGAGTCAAAGGTGCTGTGTGCATTATCATAGTATGCCACAGGTTCATTTCAGCGTATGTGCGGTGATATGATGGGTGTAAGCCAGTCCTCTGTGTCCCACGCTGTGCATCAGGTTGAGATGCATTGCTCCATGATGTAAGGTCCCACATATGGTTCCCAACATCACTGCAGGAGATACAGGTGAGCAAGGAGGAGTTCTGTGCCATGCATAGCATGCCCAATACCATGGGCATCATCGATGGCACTCATGTGACGATCCTGTCCGCCATACGTGGATGAGGAGACATATAGGAATCAAAAGGATTCCACAGCATAAATTGTCAAGTCATTTGCGATGCACATGGCATCGTCACCAATGTATGCGCAAGGTACCCTGGGTTGTGCCATGACACATATTTCCTTGACAACTTGGGCCTAGGTGCACATCTTGCAGCATGTAGCAGTGTAGACCCGGTGGGCTGCTAGGTAGGTATAGGTGACGGTGGAGTGCACGGGGTGGGGGGTGGGCTACAGTGCCCTGTACTAACTGTCCATTTCTCCATCCACAGGTGACAGCGGCTATCTACTGCACCCATACTTGATGATGCCGTACCTGGCACCACAGGGACAGGCAGAGGAGGCGTACAATGAAGCACGTCGGATGACGCAGTCTGGCATCGAGAGGACCATCGGTGTACTGAAGATGCAGTTCCAATGCCTTGATCACACAGATGGCACAATGATGCTTGCCCCAGGGACAGCATGCAGAGTGTTCACCATGTGTGTCATGCTGCATAACATCTGGGAGCGCTGCCAACTGCACTTATAGAGCCATGCACCCAGCCCCCCTGTGATGGGCCTCTGGGGCCGGAGCCCCCACGGGACATGCCCACCGGCTGTGCAGTCTGACACACTGTGGAACACAGTTCATTCGGTAGTTAGGTGTATGGGCTGTGGCCACTGTGATGACCCACAGATTTGAGTGCCCATGCAGCCTGCCACCATCCATAACAGGGCCATGTATGCCGTGGCCTGTGCGTAACAGGTACCTTGGAAATGGTGTGGTCACTGGGTGGGTGGGGACCATGCACTGTCCTAGGTCATGCTGTGTGACATTACGGCTGTGATAAGCCATGGTGGGTGGTCGCATGTATGCCCAGACACCATGGCAGGGCACTCAGTAGGGCACCCCTCTGCACCCTTGCCACACATAGATGTGTTGTGGCCCCAGACTGGAACTCTGTGCCCCTTGTTCACTGTGGGTGGGGGTGGTGGAGGTGATGGTGGTAGAGGGTGCGGTGGTGGGGGTGGGGGTGGTGTTGGGGATACAGGGGGCGGTGGTGGGGGTGGTGGTGTTGGGGGGGTGAGGCAGTGGCAGTGGGTTTGGGGCTGGTGGTGTGGGATGGTGTGGGTGCTGGCACAGCAGTGAAGGTCCCTGCCAGCATGTGTTCCGCTACCCTCTCCAGCATGTCACCTATGCGGTCGATACCCAGAACCATGCCCTCTCCTACCTTGGTGAGGCACCGCAGTGCCTCCATGTTCTCACGCTGGGCTGCAAGCCTGTCTAGTTCAGGACGGTGCAGCCACAGGTAGTGTGTCTTCAGGACACCCATAGCGAATGCCCTGCTGTCATATCGTAGGCCATCCCTGCCCTGACTGCCATGTGGTCCACTGCTGTTGCTTGTGGGGTCCTCATGTATGGGTGCAACTGTTATGGGGGGGCTGTGTCATCCTTGGGGGTGCTGTGTGTGCTGACATATACCTCTCACCGTCCCTTGCAGCAATGGCCATGGTTCTGGGTACAGGGTACAACATCAATGGCACAATGGTACTGTGGTGTGTTGTCTCCCTGCTTGCATCTGTCATTGCGGTCATGCACGATGCCCCCTCTTCCATGGCCTCTGTTGTACAGGTGCCTGCCAGGTCCCCTTTCATGTCGGTCTCCTCCGTCACTGGCGTCTCCTGGATGGCACGTAAGGATGGATGCAATGACATGTGTTAGGTCACTCTGTACAGCATTGGTGCATGTGGAACTGTCCAGTGGGTGGCATGATGCATCATGCTTACCTTCCTCAGACACCTGCGCCATCGTGTCCTGTCGCACCGTGGCTCTGCACCCCCCAGGGTGCTTGCTTGTGGATGGTCCTGTGGAACATATGTCTGTACAGTTAGCAGTGTTGCAAACCAGCCCCACAACACCCTACTTGTCACCTCATTGACACAACATACCTGGCAGTGTGTCAACACCCTCTGCCACCCCCTGCCATGAGACCCCCATGATTGTCTCCACCACTGTCCTCTGCAGGGTGGCTCAGCATCTGCTGTGGTGATGGGGGACCCTCACCGGTGACTGTCAGTGCCCTGTTGGCAGCCGGCAGCTTATGCTTTATGGAGGATTGGTGGTCACGCCACTTGTGTTTGATGGTGGAGAGCGTCCATGCCTCCAGCCTGGTGGCATTGACAGCTGCCTGTACATGCAGTCTGCTTGGTGTCGGTGGCTGAGGTCTGGGCCTGTGCCCCATACAGGATGTCAGAGTTTGCCTGGATGTCATTGACAAGTGCTGTCACCTTCGCAACAGTGAAATTGCTGGACCTCTGGTTCGGGGTGCCCTTTGGGTGCTCACCCGTGCCTGGCGCTGCACGCCCACCACTGTTGGGTGGCTGTGGATGCCTGTCCACTGGCTGTGGCCTGGCACTCTGTTCCCCCTGTGCTGCCTGGTCAGCCATGTTGACTGTACCTTCCCATATGAGCATCCGCACAAGGGGTGCATTTCATCATATATGGTGGGGTCAAGGGGCATGTCCATGTGCTGTGCAGCAGTTGGGACCACCCTCTCCTCCGACCTTCTGACAAGACTGCCAGAATCTGCCTGCCAGGCTGGAATGAACTAACCATTCATTCAGGGTCCTGAGTCCTGACCGTGACCACCGAGTTACTCATCATAACCCAACCTGTTGCTTACTGTCTGCCGTTGCTACTGCAGCCCGCACCATGCTGATTCTTCAAGGCCTATGAAGGCTACACTGCTGTCGTCATTGCAACTTGCTGCTTACTTCAGTGCTGCTGCTTCTTCTGAGCCACCTAATGGCATAGGATAGTCGAGCTAGTTAGCTCACCCCCTTGTCCCTTTCTACCACCAGTCCAAGTATCTAAAACAATTCAGTGCCACTGCGCTGCTACTCCGATCGAGAGCTCAGTCCTCCAAGCTAGCCTGTGGCAGGAAAGACTGTGTCATGTGACTCGCACGCTCTTGCTACTCCACATCACATGACAGCACTGCTGCTGATAGGCGGAGAGACTCAAAGAGTGAACAGTTGACTTAGGTGTGCACCCGCAGCCACAGCGATCATGAGCACACATGGAGTGGGGCAGTAGTTATTGTGGCAAAGGAAATTCAAATAATGCCATTGTTGCCACACCATAAGAACAACCTAGAACCAAGTGGGGGCAACTTCCCCCCTCTACCCTACCTAAATGGCACCCCTGGTCGACTAAGCTCTGCCCTTACATAGCACTCAAGGATAGACTTGCCAACTCTGAGAATAGATCTATAAAAAGTGGTGTGATGCAACTCCCTCACTAGGGACTTCCAGTTCACTGCCACCACCTGGGGTTTTTACCAACAGGGCCCAGGAAGCCTGTTTCTGACTTCCTCCTTTGCACAAGGTCAGGAAGGTCAACAGAATAACTGTAGGTAGAGTGCTCTCTTGGAGACAGACTGCAACAGAGTCCAGCAGAAATAGAATTACCCTTTTAAATAACACACGCAGTCACTGATTCTATAAAAACAGACTCTTTACTAGAATACTACAAGTATTTACAACAGGGTGTATTTACAGGAAACAAAAGGGTTGCATATTTACTAAGAAGCAGAAACAAAATCACATTAAACAGATAGGTATTGTACAGCAGAAGTCTAAGCTATCCTCCCCTATAAATCTTTCACCTGCCCTAGCTAAAGAAGCACTTTCTCCTCACTGTGCTATCTTACCTCAGCTAGTCTTTGTAATGGCAGGGACCCTGGTTTTTAGGTGTTTCAGTCCAAGAGAGTGAGCTTGTTTTAAGCCCCTCAATATATTGCTTTGCTCCAAGTGGAGAGGGTCCTACTCACTCTGAGTGACAGGCCCAGGTTGCCCAGCCCTGTTTGAGAATGTGTGTGCATGTGTGTCTCCTCACCCTTCAGCACCTCCTTGCTACCATAATGATGTCCAACTTGATCTTGTGATCTGGTAGCCATCTTGTACCTGAAGCAGATGCCTAATTAGAAAAGAATAACTTAATCAAAAGAATACATGGTTCAAACAACATGAAGTCTTGCTGTATTCTGACATATGCAGTTAGCCCCAGCACTTGAACTGCCCCGGAGAGGAAAGAGTTAACACTATGCATGAGCATAGAACGTTGAGCTTGAGCTCGGTTCAAACATCTGTCTGCAGCACTTCAAAGTGTAACCGTCAGATTCTTTACTCCGCCTAACTGAACAGTCGTTCCGGAGATTGCTCCTTCACTTGCTCAGTTCAGTAAAATCAGTCGGTTTAAATACCATTTTTGCTTTAGTTTTTTCAGCTTCAAATCCTTGTCTGCGGTACAGTAAGTGTTGTAGGTAGTGGACTTTAGTTTTATTGTGATAATTTCTGTGGAAATTGTAAAAACTTGTCGATCGGTTTGGTTTTGGAATTGATTGTGTTAGGGTTATTTTATTTCCTATTTTTCTAGTGTGAGGTACTGGTTCCTATCGGTTTCAAAAAAACTGAATTTTAAAAGTTTTTTTCACGACCCGTAACACGGTTGGTAACCGATGGAGGGGGTCTTACCTGGCTTTTAAGCTATAAAGGGTAAGTTGTTAGCCTTGCCATGTCTGAGAAACCCAAGAAAGAAAATGGGCCTACTGGGTTTCAACACTGTAGTGAGTGTGGGGATGCCTTTGCTAAGGCAGACCCCTACACCACCTGTGTTTATTGTCTGGGGTTTGACCACCTCGTTTCAGACTGCCAAATCTGCAAGAATTTTCTGAAGGCTACCCTGGATAAGAGATTGGGTAGGCTTAGGGAAAAGGAGGCCGAGAAGTCCGCTAATCCAGATGGCCAGCCCGGTTTGGTTCTGACCGGACCTGAGGGAGTGCCCACCTGACCTGGGCAGTACTCCCTTGGGCAAAAGGAGAGCCGATCTTGAGGGGTCGGTTCCGTCGAAGAAAAAGAGGAAATCGGCCGGTTCGGATTCAGAATCGCAACGTCCAACCACCGAAAAGATAGCCAGGGCGATAAGCATTGTAGAATCGCTCCGTCTGGTTCTGTCCGATCCGGCGCCAGGTTCAGTCGATTCCCCCAATTCCGGAACATTGTCTGGATGAGTTTTATGAACCGGAATGGGAAGGGGAGGAAGAGGACAATGACGATGATGATGGTGTGGAAGGTCTGGATGAGCCCATTGAACCGGACATCTCCCCAGACAGGCCTTCTAATGTTTCCCCTCCCAGGCTTTCTGAGTCCCCATCCCACTATTTGTTTTACGAAAAAGTGGCAGAGACCCTCCAGCTCCCTCTGGTTGAAGCTGTTGAGGAACAAGAGGAGCCTGATTTTGTAGAAATGATGGACATCCCAGAGTCCAAAAGGCTGTCTATTCCCCTCCATAAATCTATTGGGAAACAGACACAAAAAATTCTCCAAACACCAAATTCTTTACCTCCTGTAGATAAAAGAATGGACAGGAGGTACATGCTTTCAGGCTCAGGTACAGAGTTCTTGTTTCACCAACGCAGCCATGTTGGGGTAGTGCAGGCTGCAGCCTGTGACAATGCTAACATACCTTTGGTGCCACACCCCCCAGATAAAGACTCTAGGAAGGTGGATGCTAAGGCCAAAAAACAATACTTGGCATCCTCCTTTGGACTCAGGCAGGCAAATTATATGGCCTACACAGCCAGATACCAGAAGTCCAGATGGGATACTGTTCTAGAACTGGCTAAACAGGCTTCCCCCCAGCTAGACAAGGAGCTGGAGGAGGTGGCTGCTGATGGGATTGAGGCATCTAAGATTCAATTTCATGCTGCTGTGGACTCAAATGACGTGTCATCATGAGTCATGGCTACATCTGTGTCTCTTGAGATTTGCTTGGCTCAGATGTACTAGCCTCTCACAGGACACTCAGGCTAAGGCCATGGATTTCCCTGTGGTGGGTAATTCTCTGTTTGGGGAGCAGACAGAGAATTACATGAAAAAGATGGATGAATACCGGACCACCTACAGGAGTGCACAGGCCAAGGAAAAGCAGGCAACTCCTCAGAAGCAGCAGTCTAGGGGCAGGGGCAGGCCTTTTCACGGGCCTCTCTCCCAGGCACTGGCCCCCTCTCCTTTTCCTCAGGGGGGTTCTTCAGAGGGAGAGGCAGAAGGGGGATGAGCAGGGCTGCATCCTCCTCTCATTTTAAGGCTCCTGCCAAGCAGACACCCTGATGTGTCAGCCCAGGTTGACTCCTCTATTACAGTAGGAGGCAGGCTGGCTTACTACTTCCAGGCCTGGAAGTCTGTTACCTCAGACAAGTGGGTCCTGGAGGTAGTAAGCCAGGGACTGGCCTTCAGCTTCAAAAAATTTCCAAAACTGGGGGTCAGGTCTTTTCCACCTGCAAACATCTCCAAAACCATTGCCCTAGAGGCAGAGGTTTCCTCTCTGCTGGCTCTCAGAGCTGTAGAGAGAGTTCCTACTCTACACAGGGGCAAGGGTCTGTACTCCAGATACTTCCTTACCCCAAAAAAAACGGGAGTGGTGGCCCATCCTAGATCTCAGATACTTAAACAAGCACCTTGTCAAGCCAAGATTCAAAATGGTGACTCTGGGAGTAATTCTTCCCTCTCTGTGGCCAGGGGATTGGTTAGCCTCCCTGGACCTCAAGGATGCCTACTTTCACATCCCAATCAGGTACTCCCACAGAAAGTACCTCAGGTTCGAGTTGCCTTCAAGCCATTATCAGCTCAGAGCAGTGCCCTTCGGCCTAACATCAGCTCCAAGGGTGTTCACAAAGTGCCTAGCAGTAGTAGTGGCATTTCGCAAGAGACAGAATATTTCCATTTTTCCCTACCTGGACAACTGGCTCATCATGGAACAGTGGCCAGACCAAGTCAAGTCAGACCTACAAGTAATACAACAGTTACTCACTTCCCTAAGGTTCCTTCTCAACCTACCAAAGTCAGTTCTCGAACCAGTGCAACTCCTTACCTTCATAGGGGTAGAGTTGGATACTGTCCAAGCAAAGGCTTTTCTTCCCTTGGTAAGGGTGAAGGCCCTTACAGACCTTGCTTCTTCCTTTCACCTGCAGGTGTCTCGACCAGCAAGACATTTTCTTCAGCTCCTGGGCCACATGGCAGTCTCCACTGTGGTGGTACAAGTAGCCATATTTCAAATGAGGGACATTCAGTTCCATCTGAGGTAATTTTGGTCCCAGAAAAAAGATCTTTTAACCAAACTGATTCCAGCGATTCAGGCTCTGGTCCAAGCTCTCCAATGGTGGTTGGATCAGGACAGTCTCAGAGTCCCATTCATCAGTCAGACTCATTCAGTGGTGTTAACCACAGATGCTTCTCTCCTGGGCTGGGGAGCTCACTTAGGAGCTCTCACAGCACAAGGGGTGTGGTCCCCTCAGGAGTCCCTTCTTCATATCAATCTTCTGGAACTCAGGGCAGTATTCCTATCTCTCCAAACCTTCTCGGACTCAGTAAGGAACAAGGTGGCTCAGGTCAGGACAGACACCACCACCACCATGTGGTACATCAACAAGCAGGGAGGCACTTGGTCTACGGCCTTGTGCACGAAAGCCATGAAATTATGGTCTCTGGCTTATTCCCTGCAGGTGTCTCTGGTAGCAGTCCATCTTCCAGGGAATGACAGTGTGCTAGCAGATGCTGTGAGCAGGATATCTCAGGGCCATCACGAATGGTCCCTGGATCCCTTCATATTGAAAGTAATTTTCTCAAGGTGGGGCACTCCAGAGATAGATCTCTTTGCAGCCCCAGACAATCATCAACTTCCTCTCTTCTGTTGCAGACCCCTAGTCATGGGCTCAGTTCCCCTGGACGCTCTGGTTCTGGACTGGGAGGGGAAATTCCTGTATGCCTTTCCTCCCTTTCCTCTGTTGTTCAAGGTTCTGGTCAAGATAAGGTCACAGTCATACAAGGTGATCCTGATTGCACCAGACTGGGCCAGACAGGCTTGGTATCCTCTATTGATGTCCCTAGCAGTCAATCTTCCCTTCTCTCTTCCCAAGAAGCACAATCTGTTAACCTCCTCTCAGGGAAGGATATGGTACCCCAACCTTCGGTCTCTCAACCTCAAAGCTTGGCTCTTGAAGAGTTTAGTATGCAAGTCTGCATCTGTCTCAGGGGGTTCTGGATATTCTTAAAGCCTCTTGAAAACCTACTACCACAAAAACTTATAATTCCAAATGGAAAAGATTTAGCATTTGTATTCCAATAGGGATGTCCGACTGGATACTGCTGATTTGGCTACAGTTCTGGATTATATGGTTCATCTTAATGGTTTAGGCCTCAGGTCAGCCACTCTGAAAGTGCATCTAGCAGCTGTCTCTGCATTCCTGTCAGTGGGGAAGGTTCCTTCCCTGGCATCTCATCCTGTCTTCTGTAAGTTTTTTAAGGGTTTAGTCCACACCAACCCTCCCTTTAGGGACCCTGCTCCTGCCTGGGATCTTAATATGTGCATTGCTCAGCTCATGCAACCTCCTTTCGAGTCTTTGGCTTCAGCAGAACTCAAGTACTTGACTTGGAAAACTGTGTTCCTGGTAGCTATCACTTCTGTCAGGTGTATTAGTGAATTACAAGCTCTGTCAGTGGAGCCGAATTTTATCTCTTTTCACAGAGATAAGGTGGTCCTTAGAACCAATAGGAGGTTCTTACCCAAAGTGGTTTCAGATTTTCATCTGAACCAGTCCATGTCTCTTCCTGTGTCTTTCATTGATCATTCTTCCTCAGGAGGAAGAAGATTACACAGTTTGGATGTTAAGAGGGCACTTAGCTACTACATAGAACATACTAAGGCACTGAGGTTTGACTGTCCTCAATTGTTTCTTACTTATGGTGAAGTAGGAAAGGGTAAACCTGCTACTAAGAGAACTATTTTCAGGTGGATTGTCTCTTGTATACAGTTCTGCTATGGAAAGCTAGGCAAAACACCTCCCTCAGGCCTGAGGGCTAATTCGACTAGGGGTACAGCTGCTTCCCTGGCTGCTGTCAGGGATATACCTTTATTAGAGATATGCAAAGCAGCCACCTGGAAAACTGTCCATACCTTCACCAAGCATTACTCTCTGGATATCCAGGCTAGGAGTGATGCTAGGTTTGGAACAGTATTACTGCAGAGCCTATTCCCAAAATAGGTTTGGTACCCCCCTCCATGGCGGTACTGCTTGGTAGTTTGCATATGTCAGAATACAGCAAGACTTCATGTTGTTTGAAGAAAAAAATTACTCACCTTAGTAATTGTGTTTCTTCTAATGGAGTCTTGCTGTATTCTGACCTCTCCCCACTTCCCCTCTCAGAAACTGTTTTTGGGAAGTGGACTGGCAGGTACAGTGTTGCACATCAGGGGTGTACTTGACACCCCCACCCTTATTAAAAGGGAGTGGGCTTATTGTTATGTTGTTTTTGGTAGCTATATGTGTTGGTTCACTACCTGGTTATTATTTTGGGTTCTCGACTTGAGTCTTTTAGGAGACCCAAAAATGTATTGCCTTTTGGCTATCTTCTTTACGATTTCCACTTAAGTAGAATAGTTAGTTAGTATTGCTCGTAAGAATCTGATGGTTACACTTTGAAGTGCTGCAGACAGAGGTCTGAACCAAGCTCGAGCTCAACGTTCAATTCTCATGCATAGAGTTAACACTTTCCTCTCCAGGGCAGTTCAAGTGCTGGGGCTAACTGCATATGTCAGAATACAGCAAGACTCCAATAGAAGAAACACAATTACTATGGTAAGTAATTTTTTCTTCTGGTCCCCTTTCCCGTCACAAGTGGGAAAATAAATTGTGGTATAATGGCCCCAAACTTCCACCCCATAAAGAACTATCTCATTTAATTTGGCCTCAGCTGCATATAACGCAAGGAGCACAGTAGAACCACTGTACCTATGATTAAATCTAAGCAAAGTGCATGAGTTTTGTTTCCCTTTAGCCACTTCATTTTTAACATGCATCATCCATTTGTTATTTTTAGGTAAAGTTAACTCCCAAGTAGGCATACTTATTAACAACCTCAAGCTTAATCCAGTTTAAGAAAAAGCATGTTTTTTTTTCCCCACCAAAAATAAGTGCTTTAGTTTTCTCAAAATTTAATTCTGACTGATGTGCAGTGCACAGTTGAGAGAAAGGATCAAAGCTTAGATTGCATGCGAGCTGGAGACGAGGAGAAAAGCACCATGCCGTCAGCACATGTTAAAATAGGGCATGAGTAACCACTGACATTTGACAAATAAAAGTTACTTTTCTTAAGGGATAGAAGAATGTCATTTACACATAAATTAAAAAAAAGTGATGCCAACAGGCAACCCTCCTTTACGCTCTTGTTATATGTAAAAAAAAAAAAAAAAATCTCTGAAACAGCTCTCTGTAGATCATACCTAATGCAGGTTTTCTTACAAGTATAAAACTGAATAAAGGAATAATGCACTCCAGGGTGTATGTCATACTTGGATAACATCATGCCTTGGGTGGTTGGGCATGAGGCCACAGGCCAAGTACATCCAACAACCGAGAAATAAAAAGTTTACTTCGAGGAAGGCTCTTGCAGCAGGCCACACCGATAGAACTAAGCTGCCAGGCACCAGGACCACACAGAAAACGTCTAGCTAGTAGTCTACTGTGGGGGACTGCCCACCGCTGACGTCAGCCTAGCCTATATAGGTGGGCAGTCCCCCACTCCTATCTCAGTTCTTTTTCTGCCGTCAGCACACACATGTCAGACCTTAACGGATGCCGCAGCTGCAGTCGACCGCAATTACCTGCGCTTTTTTTAATTTTTCGGTTTTTTTCAGTTCAAATTCACTTAAACATTGAATTTTTGGTGTTTTCTTCAATGAGTTTGTCATCTCCATCAGCCTTATGTTCCAACTGCTCCACAAAGTGTGCCTGTGGCAAACAGATCACTGGAAAGGACGGCCACTCTACGTGTCTCTTCTGTCTAGGCCCCAGCCATGACACTGAAGCCTGCCAACATTACCAGAAATTCAATCAGGCCACTGGAAGACATTGTTTAAAAGCACTGGAGAGCCATCTTTTAAAGCAGAAGTTGGTCGCGATGGAGAAGAAGCTGCAGGCCAGGAGCTCCTTAGCCTCGTCAGAACCGTCCAATGGGGCCTCTTCTTCCCATAAAGAGAAGTCTGGGAAGCACAAGGACTGGGACCGGGACCAGTCAGCTTCCCATTCGCAGTCACCTCTTAGGCATCTGGCCATGTCTGGGTCATCCTCCTGCGGGGGGCCGACCTCTTCAGCCCCACCAGCCCTCTCTTCCTCTGGGTCTTGGTGGCTCCACCACCCACCCTTATCTCCATTTCAGGTGGCAGCTCTTTGGGACAGGGGACTTTGTCTCCTGACCCCCAGCCCCTGAAGCTCAGGCCCATATCCTCCACAGGCTCTCAGCCAGGTGACTTGGCTGGTGTTGGTGCCTCGGTTGTCAGTTCTACCACCATCAACCCACCTTCCCAGCCACGGCGCTGCCTTCGTCAGATCCCACTACTGGGACCGACGTTAGTCCTAATAGGCAATGCCCGCAGCAGGCGCTTAATGTTTCCTGCACACCAGCATCACCTCTGCCTCTGCTTCAGGGGTCTCCATCCCCTCAGTTGCCAGCTTCCCCAGCTGGACCAGCGTCGGGAGCTCAGTCTCTCACACGCTTCAGGCCGACGCCTATGAGGCTGCAGCTGGTGCTGCCGCAGCCCCAGCCAGTGGGCCCGATGCCATCGTCGCCCCTGCCACTTCCTTCACCACAGTCAGTGCCTGTCAGGCCAATGCTAAATCCTCAGCTGGAACCGGGCAGCCCTTCGCCAGGATACTCTTCACCGGCTCATCAGCCGTTGCTACCTTCATTGCCTTTCTTGCTGGTGTACAGTATTGCACCTCAGGTGGATTACAATGCACTTTTTTTGGTGTGGTGGTCCTTTATGCAGCACCAGACCCCTGCCCCTCAAGGGCCACCACTGGCTACTCCCCACCATCCTCCCTGGGACCCTCAGCCCCAGGATCCAGACACCCACGTACGTTGGCATCTTCAGGGGATCAACCTGACATTGGCTCGGGTTTTAGATGGGACGGATGCTGGCAGCCTGCACCTATCCCAGAAATGGATACTTCAGAGAATGACTCTGATTACTCAGGGTCTTCCTCCTCTCCTGGTGATTCTTCTGAGGGGGTGGACCAGCCTAAAGAGGTGCCCATATCCCCCCCGACGATCCATCCTTTATGGATGTAATGCACCACATCCAGTCTTTTATGGACTGGGAGATGGAGGAGCAGGACCCAGAGAGATGTCGGTTGGCCCAGTACTTCCGGCAGCGTGATGACCTCCCCGTAGTGGCACCCCCATGACTGAATCATATGAGGATGTCACTGTGGTGGCATGGAACCACCCTTCCACCACTTCTCCTCTGCCAAAAAAGGCAGACTGCCCTTACCGTGCCCCAGTGGGCAAGCCCTTTCTGGGACTCACACTAAGGCGGATTCTGTGGTCATTTATGCAGTGCATGAGTGTACTAAGAAGCCTAAACACCTTAGTACTCTGCCCCCAGACTGTGAATCTGAGCAGTTGGACCACCTTGGCAAATGGGTCTTTGCCTCTACCACCCTGGCTGTTCGGGCCATCAACTGTGTGGCCCACATGGTCCAGTACCAGAATGTGCTTTGGCACCAAGCCAGGGATTTGGTGCAAACTCTACTGGAGGACCCCACCAAGATGCAGTTTGCCCAGCTGATGAAGTCAGGCTCAAACTTTAGTAGCCACACTCTTCGAGCCACTTATAATGCAGTGGATGCCTCAGGGTGCGGGGCAGCTGCTGGGGTCTGTCTCCGGTGCCATTCTTGGCTCCAGGTTTCCGGCTTTGCCTCGGATGTACAAGCCAGCATTTTGGATGCCCCCTTCCAGGGGACGGTCCTTTTTGGTGGAGATGTCCAGGACATCATCTCTACCTTAAGAGTCTGGGCAGGCCCTCAAGTCAGTCCACTTGCTGTGTTACACCCAACCTAGAGCAAGCCAACGTCAGCCCTTTCGCATGTCCTCCCACAAGCAGTCTCGGACCCAGCCTGCCAAGGGTCAGCACAAATGTAAGGCCCCAGCGGCCCTTGTTGCTGCCATTGCTAGAGCTTCCAGGGCCCTTGCAGCCCCCTTGCCCACATCCGCACCCACCTTCTGACTCCTTGGCCAACCCCTCCCCTCTGGCTGAGAACCTGAAGGAAGCAGTCGGGAGCTGGATCTCCCTACACCTGGAAGGGTGGCAGGGGGTCATCACAGACAACTGGGTGCTCCAGATCATGGAACACGGTCACACTCTGGAGTTCCTAGAGTGGCCACTAGAAAATCCTACAGTTGTCTCCACGTACCCCTGCCCCCCACCTGTCTCTGGTTTGGGAGGAAATTCAGGCTTTTTTTCAAAAACGAGCCATTGAGCCCGTTCCTCAGGCTCAGTGGGGAAGGGGGTTTTACTCCCACTTCTTCTTCATCTCCCAAAAGATGGGATCTTCGGCCCATCCTGGACCTGAGTCATCTGCATGATCTGAGTCATAGGAGGCAGTATAGTGCAGTGAGTTAAGGCTCTGAGCTGCAGATCTGGAGACCTGGGTTTGAATCCCATAGCTGCCTAGGTGCATACTGTGTGATCCTGAGCAAGTCACTTAACTTCCTTGTGCTCCCAGGTCGCATCTAGAAACAAGCTTCGGCCTAGTGTGCTACTCCTGGTTAAACAATGTTCCCTTTCCCTTCCCTTTCATCTGAATCTTTACATTGAGTAGAAGCACTTCAGGATGGTCACCCTTCAGGGACTGTTACCCGTTTTGCACCAGGAGGACTGGCTCTGTTCTCTGGACATGCAGGATGCCTACCTGCACATCCAGGTCTTTCCTGCCCATCGTTGCTTCCTCCACTTCCATTTTCAGGCAGCCCATTACCAGTTTTGGGCTCTCCCTTTTGGCCTTTCCTTGTCCCCCTGAGTATTTACTAAATGCCTGGCAGTGGTGGTTGCCGCATTGAGGAGGCTGGGCCTCTATGTGTTCCCTACATGAATGACTGGCTTCTTGCAGCCCCTGCTAGGGTACGTTTAATTAAAACCCTGGAACCAACCTTACGTCTTTTCCAGGCTTTGGGGATCACCATAAATCTGCCGAAGTCCTGCCTCTCTCCCTACCAGTGCCCCAGTACATGGGGCAGTCCTGGACACCAGTCAGGGCAAGGCCTTTCTGCCCGAGGACAGAGCGGAGTGACTGATGGCGCAGGCCCATTTGGTTTCCTCCAGTTGGCAGATTCCAGCCAGGATTTTCCTATGCCTTCTGGGCCATATGGTGGCAGCAGGTGCCATGGTCCCTTTGCCCCAGCTGTATATGCGGTTTACTCAGTGGACATTGAGGGTCCAGTGGGACCAATGCATGGACGATCTGGACCAATTGGTCCTGGTCTCCTACCCGGTCCGAAGGACTCTGTTGTGGTGGCTGGATGCAACCAACCTCCTTCAGGGAGTCTCCTTTCATCTCCCAACCTCCTGATAGGTTCTCACAACAGATGTATTCAGCCTGGGCTAGGGCACTCATCTGGACGACCATCAGACCCAGAATACCTGGTTGCAAATGGAGCAGGGTCTTCACATCAGTGTTCTGGAGATGCGGGTGGTTCTTTACACCCTGCAAGCCTTTCAGACTCATCTTCTTCCTGGTCCATTGCTGGTGCAGATGGACAACATGTGCATGGTACACTATATCACAAACAGGGGGGACCCATTCTTACTCACTGTGTTAGGAGGCGATGACAGTCTGGTTCTGGGCCATTGAGCACAGTGCAGAGCTCTTGGCTGTACACATACCAGGCATTTAAAACATCTTGACTGACAGTCTCAGCTGCTCCAGGTCACGGGCTCACGAATGGAAACTTCTAACCTTTGTGGTCGAAGAGCTTTTCGGCAGGTGGGGCCATCCACAGATGGACCTCTTTGCATCCCCACGCAACACAGAATTGCCACTTTTTTGCTTGCCTGATCCTGGAGTTTTCTGGTGAGACGCATTGTCCCTCTCTTGGAAGGGGAGGTTTCTGAACGCCTTTCCTCCCTTCCTAGTCTTGCAGAGGGTTCTGCTCAAGCTCCAGTTGGAAGGAGCAGAGATGATTCTCATAGCTCCCTTCTGGCCATGCCAGATTCAGTTTCCCCTAATGCAACAGCTGGCAGTGGAACCTCTGGGGTGGGTCAGAAGTTGGGCAACTGGGTGGCAAACTGGTTGATGGGCAGAAAATGGAGTGGTGGTAAATGGTATACAGTCAGAAGAGATGCAAGTCACAAGTGGGGTACCTCAGGGATCACTCCTGGGGCCAGTTCTCTTCAATATCTTCATCAGTGACATTGCAGATGGACTGGAGAGTAAGGTTTGTCTCTTTGCAGGTGACACGAAGATCTGCAATAGAGCAGATGATCCAGATGGGGTGGGCAGAATGAGAAGAGATCTGGATAAATTGGCAAAATGGTCAGAAGATTGGCAACTGGGGTTTAATGCAAAGAAGTGCAAGATCATGCACATGGGGAAGAGAAACCCTGAAGCCACCTATAGGCTGGGAGGGGAGTTGCTGGCAGTCACAAGGGAAGAAAGAGATTTGAGCATCATCATCACCGATGACCTGAAATCATCCAAGCAGTCCACTAAAGCAGTAGATAAGGCTAGGGGGATGTTGGGGTGTACAGTCCCTTCCACTTATAGTGCCCACGCTTTATGCGGGCAATCATTTTTGGCGTGCAAATTCCTGTTTCCACTTGCCCACTACATTGACTGCAATGTAAAAATTGCTGGTTATAGCGATCTATGCCCGCCTTCTATTTCGGGCAGATTAGCTGCTACAGCTTCAAAAGTTCAACATGCTGAAGTGTGAATTAACTTTCTAACAGCTAATCTGCCCAAACTAGAAGGTAGGCATAGAGCACTAACTAACCGCTAATTGGTCCCGGCTTAATGTAGCGACAGTGAATGGAAGAAGCGATCTGTCAAAAAGAAGGGGCAAGGGATCCGATTAAAAGAAGACCCCCATGTGGTGCTGTGTTGTCCTCTGAAAGGGCTTTCCTGAGGCACTTTATGCTGTGGCAGTTACGGGAAGAGAACTGTCTTACCCCTTGTGATAGTGAAGGGAAAAAGGGGTCCGATTAAAAGAAGACCCCCCATGTGCTGCTGTGTTGTTATGCCATGGCAGTTATGGGAAGAAAACTGTCTTACCCCTTGCGATAGTGAAGGGAAAAAGGGATCTGATTAAAAGAAGACCCCTCATGTGCTGCTGTGTTGTTATGCCGTGGCAGTTATGGGAAGACAACTGTCTTACCCGGGAAGAGAAGCTCTAACCTGTGAATGTTGCTGTGATTTCCTCTGGAGGGCCTTTTGAAGCACAGGAAGATCTCAGACAGAAACAGTTAGTGGTTACAAGGAAGGTGAGCATAGCAAATTAATAGAACATGTGATTTCTTCCGGAGGGATTTATGTAGCGGCAGTGAAGGGAGCATTGTAAGATCTCAGACAATGGGTGTAAAAATAATAATTTTTGGTTACAGCGACCAGTCCTTATAACAGGCAGAATCTGCTTACACAGGTGTGCCCGTTATAAGCGGCTTTGACTGTATTAGTAGAGGTATCACAAGTCGTAAGAGGGAGGTAATAATCCCTCTTTACAAGACACTAGTTAGGCCCTATCTGGAGTACTGCATGCAGTACTGGAGTCCACATCTTCACAAGGACATTAACCAAATTGAGGCAGTCCAGAGAAGGGCAACCAAAATGGTGCAGGGACTGCATCAGAAAACATATGAGGACAGATTACCGGAGCTCAATATGTATACCCTAGAGCAAAGGAGGGAGAAAGGTGATACGATCAAAACATTCAAACACCTTAAGGGCATTAACAAGGTGAAAGAGTCTAACATGTTTCAATATAAGAAAAATAGCAGGACAAGAGGACACATCATGAGATTAGAGGGAGGCCGATTAAGGGGTTAATGTGAGGAATTTCTTTTTCACAGAAAGGGTGGTGGATGCATGGAAAAGCCTGCCTCAGGAAGTGGTGGATATGAATACAGTGCAGGGCTTCAGACAGCCATGGGATAGGCATAAGGGAGCAATACAGATGAGTATGAATAGATAGGCCATTGACAGAGCAAAGGCCTGTGACACATTTATAAGGTAGAAAAATAAATGGGCAGACTGGATGGGCCTTGCGGTCCTTATCTGCCATCAACTTCTATGTTTCAGTACATCTAAACCATTAAATAATTTGTTTGGTTCTGTAATATTAATTAAATAAAGTCCTACATGCTTGGAACATTTTTATTTTACAAAGTCTAAGCTCCAGAAATAATTTAATGTATAAATAAATGTATTTTTTTACATTAGAAGTCATCAGCAGCAGGAAATGAAAACAATGCAGTGGGTCTCAAAAACATGAGGAGACGCTGGGGTCAGACTGTGATGAGAACCATGGACAGCTGGGATGAGCTTGATGACACCGAGCTTGGACTTTCGTTTTCCAAAAAGCCTAGTATGTCAGTATTAAGGGAGAAGAAAATGGATGAATCCCTTATCAAGTAGGTTGTATCCCAGAAACAGTGCTATGCAATATCTTTCACTTGACCGTTTCTGCCACTTCTTATCTAGGTTGTGGGAAGATGCACTTGACTTGGAATATACTGTACAGTAATTGCCTTCACTCCAAAATGAATGCATTTTTTCACATTTGTTTTTTTTGGGGGGAGGGGTGTTTTTATTCCCTCACATTCCTCCAGGCATTCCTTCTGGCAACCTTCCTGCCTCAACACTCTAACTGCCAGCCACAATCCCTGTGGCTTGCCCCCCCCCCCATGATGCAGCCTTCAGAGTAGGTAGGACCCTCTAGATCTGTACTGTATATCCTGTCTGTCATAAATGGGATGCAGGGCCTGAGAGTGCCTGGGTATCCTCCTGAGAAGCAGCATTTTCATCGGACCTTCTACCCCATACATGTATATCACTGAAATGCTGCACCGTTTGACCCAAATGGACCTACTATCATATCCCTCGCTCCCACTGGATAGATAAATTACTGAGATAATCCACCTCCCATTCCTGGCCACTGACAGCATCCAAGCAGGTACTATCCCAACCTTCTCTTAGTCCACAGCGGTGTCCTGGGCTTGGTGCAAACAAAGTCCACTGTAGTAGCATGTGGCTCCACAGCTGCTGTGTTAACAGGTCAGCTTTGATGGGACTTTTCCAGTTACAACAGCAGGAGCAATGTTTTATTTTTACAGAGAGGGATTTTAGTATATAACAAATTAACAATTTTATGTTGGAATTCTGTAGTGAATTTTGGTGTTTATCGAAGGTGCCAAATTGACAGCACTGGAGATCAGTGCCTTCCATTTATACACAGGATAGATACAGTATGGGTGGTGACAGTTCAGCTTCCTCAAAGTGTTGTGTGACCGTCTCTCAACCCTGTAATGGAGGGAGAACCTCTAGTGGGTAAGAGG
Organism: Neoceratodus forsteri; assembly: GCA_016271365.2. Classification (NCBI taxonomy): domain Eukaryota; kingdom Metazoa; phylum Chordata; order Ceratodontiformes; family Ceratodontidae; genus Neoceratodus; species Neoceratodus forsteri. The sequence goes on from CM057456.1 coordinate 180,262,499, forward strand.
GTAATTTAGACTCCATGCCCATTCATTCTTTTGCCTCACATATGAGGTGACCAACAAAGGTGCCAGTTAGTACCAGTTGTGTTAGTAGTTTTGTGATGTGGGCTTTTCCACTAGGAATTGAACTGAAACTGCCACAAATCATGTCACACAAACTACTGAACAACTGAGCAGTCTGACATAGAAACAGAAAATGTTGTCAGAAAAAAAACATCGACCGCTCCAGTCTGCCCTGTTTTACCCCATCCTACCCTGGGACCTAATGTCTATTCGGTGTTATTGGCCTCACTTCCCCCCTTGCCCCCTGCCCTACTACTGTCCCCCTGTGTAACTATTAGACCGTTTACTCAGTCCTAGCTGTGTTTGAAACCATTAATGGTTCTTGCAACCACCATCTCTGCTGGTAGTCTGCTCCATGGTTTAACGTCCCTCTATAAAATAAAAATTTCTTACATCCCTTCTAAATCCCCTGTCTGCCAGCTACCGCCGTGTTTTTGATTCACCAGTCCTTCTGAATAGTTACTCTCAGTCTAGCTTGTTCATAACTTTCAGAAACATGAAGGTCTCTATCATATATCTTCACAGAATAAGAATGGCCCTTAATAAAGCCTGTAGTCTTGTCACTGGGACTCATCATCTCACCCACACATGTGACCTGTATTCTCAATCCGGTTGGCTCAACCTGCAGTGCCGACTTAAATTCCAGTTGTGTCTGCTCGGCCAAAAGGCCACTTTGAAGCTTACACCTCAGGGGGTCTAGAACCTCTTGCGCCCTAATAGTAGTACCCTGCCATCCAGAGAAGCTAGCCCCACCATCAGTTTAAAGTCCCCTTTCGCCGAATCATGCAAGGTCAGAGGTCCTTTGGATACAGGGTCCCAAAGTGGCTAAACTCTCTCCAGGCCAACACTCTGGCCGAAACTAAATTAGGTCCTTTCAAAGTGAAACTATACTCCTACCTTATCGCACTTAGTAGCTGTGACTATAATTCCTAATTGCACCTAATGGTGTCACCTAACAAACCCAGCACCCCCCACTCCTGCACCCTACCCCTGCTTTCCCATATCCTAACCTCCCCACCTTGGTACCCCCATCCTCACTCCTGCACCTCAGCCTCTTATACACCCCCCATATTCCCATATTTTAACTACCCCCAACCTGGTACCTCTCCACCATCTCATTTTACCTAGGACAAAGCCTGTGTGGTGGATTTTCCTCCTTATCTTTAACCCCACCTCCCCACGCCTTGCCCCCCACTCTACTCCCACCTCGTTCCCTCTCGCCCTCTCTAGCATTCCAAACCTCCTATGACAAAGCCCATGTGGCTGATATTCTGTTTCAACTCTACCACGCCTTCCCTGCTCATCTCCCTCCCCTCTGAGTCTTATGCCTGTCCCCCTGCACTTTTTTCTGCCTATTAACACGAATCCACAAATTTTGTACATGATGGCCCAGATATGCAAAAGGGTTGCGCCATGCGCAATAGGGTTGCGCCTGCGCAAGTCTGAACTTGCTCCATTCTGCGATATTCAGCAGGAGGCAGATGCGCCACTGAAAACAGGCTGAGCAACAGCGCAATGCAGATGAATGCATGCTGAACTGGAGGAGAGGAACCATGCATAAACTGCACAGCCCGATATTCAGCCAGGCTGTGCGGGGGTTGTCTGGCGCAATCCCAACCTGCGCCTGCACAACTTTGAAACCAAAAAAGGCTTGAGTCGAGGCCACCACAGGTGAGCTGCTGCATTGCAGGGTGCAACACAGCAGCTGCCACCTGTGGCTGGCCTCAACCCACCCCTGTGCCCCCTGCAGCCTGATCGTGGGCAAAGAGAGTAAAATCCCACCACCACCCCCACTGGCCCGATCGGGCATAGCTTTAATTCCTCCCACCAGCCCGATTGCAGGCAGCAAAGTGTCTCCCCCAACATATCCCTGGTGGTCCAGTGGACCAAGATCCCGATGGCGGGATTGAGTTTTAAACCCCCACCTCCCGATTATATCCTGGTGGTCCAGTGGACTGAAGATCCCGATCAGCGGGATGGAGTGCAAACAACCCCCAACACATCCCTGGTGACCTAGTGTCCCCACCCACCCACGAAGCCCCACCACCGCCCCGCCCCAGCCAGCGGGCAGCATCCACCCGCCTGCCGCCGATGATTGATCGCCGTAGGTTAGCATTGAGAGCAAGAGCTAGCAGCAGTCCTATACAGATAAGATAGTCCAGATTTGTGAATGAGTTCATTCACAAATCTGACTGTCTTGTACGGATGGGCTGCATGCCCATTGGCTCTTGCTCTGCACCAATGGTGTGCAGGCCCTACCGGGCAGTCAGTCGGCGGGCGGGCGGGTGGCAGGTGGGTCGATGCTGCCGCCCGCTGGCGCGGGGAGCGGTGGTGGGCCGTGGGTGGTGGGTGGGGACACTAGTCACCAGGGATGTGTTGGGGGTTGTTTGCACACTTCATCCCGCTGATCGGGATCTTCGGTCCACTGGACCACCAGGATATAATCGGAGGTGGGGTTAATACTCAATCCTCGATCGGGATCTTCGTCCACTGGACCACCAGGGATGTGTTGGGTGGTGTTTCTTTATACCATCCCGCGATCGGGATTTACGGTCCACTGGACCACCAGGGATGCATTCGGGAGACGATTGCTGCCCGCGATCGGGTGGGGGGAATTACACTGGCGCCCGCGATTGGGCCAGTGGGGTGGTGGGGGATTCTACACCGTTTTGCCCGCGATCGGCTGCAGTGGGCGCCGGTCCCGACGGCTGCTGCCTGGCAGGCGCCAGGCGCCAAGTCCTCGGGGATCGGCGCACCTGCATGTAATGGCATACAATGGGAATATAATCAGATGCAAATAGCCCCCCCCTGCGCGTTGTATGAATTATGGCCCCATTTGCATGTCACCTTTGAATATCGGATTTTGAGATGGCGAATGGTACTTGCGCCACCGCAAGTTGAATGCTCCACTCTGACAACTTGCGGTGGCGCAAGTTCAACTGCACCATGCACAGTGGCTGTGGCCGGGGGGTGATATTCAAAGGAGTTGCTCAAGGGCGCAACTCCTTTGAATATCGCTCTGGACACACCCCTGCGCAACTATTTTGTGCAGCACAAGGGCTTGCGCCACAAAATAGCGCAGTTTGAATATCCGGCCCGATATGTATAAAACATTGTGGGTCTTTTATTCTGTCCTAAAAAAGTAATGTTGCATGTATTCACTTGTATGTATTCATAATTCACTTGTATGTCTTCAAAATTATGTATTCTTATGACGTGGAACCTCTGTAAATGAGCTTCTAGCTCAAAGATATTGTAATCTAGAAATAAATAAATCACTAAAATATACCCCCTTTTCTGGTTTCCAGCAAGTATATAGTCAGGGCCTTAAGCCAGTCCTCATAAGATTTGCCCTGCTGAGCCTGAATCATTTTGGTTACCTTATGCTGCACCGTCTGTAGGCTCTCTTTGTTTTTTCTTAAGTGGGAGCTCCAGAACCTGAGCACAGTATTCCAGATGTAGCCTCACTAACGATTTACAGAGGCAGTATCACCTCCTTCTTACTGCTATAAAACTCCCTCCCTATATACCCCAACATCCTGGTTGTCTTGTAGTAGGCCTTGTTACACTGGCTAGACTGTTGTAGGGAGTTGCTTATAATGACTTCCCAGTCTAGTTTCTTAGTTAAGTGTCCAACTTAACCCCTCCCATCCAATAGTACTTCCTGGGGTTCTTGTTTCCTATGTACATCAGTTTGCACTTCTTGATGATGAATATCAACTACCAAACTTTGGACCACCTCTCAAATCTTTGCAGGTCCCTTTGCAGATCCCTGTTCCCTTACTCACTGTATACTCTACATCAAAGTTTAGTGCCATCCTGGCAGACACATCTTACCCTGAATTCCTTCTCCAATGTCACAGATGAACATATTGAAAAGTACTAGCCCCTGGACTAAACCCTGTGGCACCCTGTTCATGAACTCCCTCTCCACTGACTTGACCTCATTTGCCACCACTCTCAGCTGTCTCCCCCCAGCCAGCTTCCACCCATCTAACTAGATCCTTTGCTATTTCTAGATCTCTAACTTCTTCAGCTGCCTTCTGTGTGGCACAGAGTCAAACGCCTTGCTGAAGTCAAAGTAGATCAAATCCACTTCTTGTCCCTTATTCACTGCCCTAGGTACCCAGTCAGAGAACATTATCAGACTGGTCTTACAAGACCTCCCGGACACAGACTCATGCTGCTTACTATCCTGGAGCCCATTCCTCTCCAGGTAGTCCACTAGCTCCTCTTTGACTAGTGTCTCCTTTAATGTAACAACAAGGAAAAGATTCAGCACAAGCAACCCTATCCCACAAAATTGCACAGAGCACAACGTAAAGTGCAAAATCTTTCAAGCACAAAAATGTCCAGCCAGAACATGCTGGTAAGCTCACCCTTAGCATACCACTTCCTTGAAAATAGCATACCACTTCCTTGAAAAAGCACCATTATCGGGGTGTTAAATGCGTCCGTGAGCCTTGGTATGCTAAGGGTAAGCATACCAGCATGTTCTGGCCGGACATTGTTGCACTTTAAATAAAGGTTTTGCACTTTGTGCTTTGTGTAGTTTTGTGGAATAGGGTGCTGGGTGCAGAATTTTTCCCTTGTTGCAGCATTGTTGTGTTTTGCACCAGCATCCTCAGGTGTGGATTTTGTCTCCTGGCTCTCCATTAATATATCTGCTATGGAGATAAGACTAATGGGACTGTAGTTCCCTGGTTGCTCTTTGTCTCCTCCTGTGTGAAGCAGAACTACATTCGCTACCCTCCAGTCTTTCAGCACCACCACTGACTGTAGGGGGCTATTGAATAGCCTTGCCAGGGATTCAGATAGTTCTGATACCAGTTCCCTGAGCAGTGTCAAGTGCATCCCATCTGACCCTGAAGCCTCATCTATTATTTAGGGATACTAACCCTTTTCTTATTCTTTCTCTCATAGTTGATACCTTGCTCATTCTGGGATCCCTCTTTTGCAGCAGCCTTTATGCCACTTTCAGGCAAAGGTCCACTATCCTCCACTGTGAATACAAAGCAAAAGTAGTTGTTAAATAAGGCTGCCTTCTCCCCATCCTCCTCTATTACCCTGCCCCCCCCTCTGTCAGCCTAATAATTCCCCCCCAAATGTATCTAAAGAACTGTTTCCACCCACCTTGACCCTTTCCACGATACGCAGTTGTGTGTCTGCTTTTGCATCCCTGACTGCCTTCTTGGCCTCCTTCATCCTTAACTGGTAATCACTCCATTCCTTGTCTCCCTGTTTCTCCACATTCCTAATGAAAGCCCTTTTTTAGCCCTCACTTCCTCCTTGACCTGCTTCAAGAACCAGATTGGTCTCTTGTGCCCATTACTCCTGGTAACTGGTCTCAGGCATGACTTAGTTGTATTGTAGAATGACTTCTGTAATTATCCCCCGACTTTGTCCACTCCCCTCAGCTTTTTCTTATCCTTGACTAGTTTCCTTATCTGGTGAGCTCTGCTGTTCTGAAATCCCGAACCACAGCCTTTGAAGAAGGTATTCTAGCACCCAGGGCCACTTCGAACCGTATGGTGTTATGGTCACTGAACTCCAATGGCTCCCAATCCTCATTCTCCTACTGTTTCCGAGTTGGTGAGCACCATGTCCAGAACAGCAGTTTTCCTTGTGGGTTCTCTGACCAGCTGCATCAACAAGCAGTCCTGCAGTGTGTTTAGCAGGGCCTGACTCCCGGTACTCTTAGCTGCCAGAATGTCCCACCCTACATCTGGTTGATTGAGCTCCCTCACAATTACTACCTCGCCCTTTGCTGTCCTTTCTGAATCTCTGCCCCTAGTTCTCCATGTCTCTCATACCCCAGTCCCGGCAATCTGTAGACCACCTCCATGCACAGCTTCTTATCTGATAATGTCATGAGCTGCATCCACCGCAATTCTGCCTCCCCCTGTCCCTCCCCTGATGGACGCCTCTTCTACTGCATTTATGCCTTTCTTCTCATAAAGAGTAATCCCACCCCCTTTTCACATACCCCTTTCAAACAACATGAAGCCTTGCTGTATTCTGACAATCTGCAGTTAGCTCCAGCCTTTAAACTGCCCCCAAGTGTATAGGGTTAATTTTCTATGCAGTGCATAGAACATTGAGCTCAAACTCGGTTGAGGTCTCTGTCTGCAGCACTTTGAAACCCAACCGTCAGATTCTTTACTCCGCCTCACTGAACAGTCGCTCTGTAGATTTCTCATTCAGCTCGGTTCAAAAGTCGGTCAAAGTGTTGGTTTTAAGCCAAAATTATTCCACATTGTCGGTTCAGGCTCTGTCTGCAGTACTGTGAATACTAGATAATTTTTCTGATTTACTTTGTGGAAATTGTAAACTTGTTCGATCGGTTCGGCTGAACTGATCCTATATATTGAATTCTTGTACTTTGCTTTAGAGTGTGGTTACCAGTTCTTATTGGTTTAAAAAAAAAAAGTGTTTTAAACGTTTTTTCCCAATACCTGTGACACGGTTAGGAACTAATAAGGGAGTCTTGCCTTGTGGTTGCTGAGAAAAGGGTAAGTTTGGTTAGGTTGGCCATGTCTGAGAAACCCAAGGGAAAAATCAGGCCCACTGGGTTTCAACACTGCAGTGACTGTGGGGAGGTCTTTGCTAAGGCCAATCCACACACCACCTGTGTTTATTGTCTGGGGTTTGAACACCTCGATACAGACTGCCAAATTTGTAAAAATTTTCCTTAGTCTACCCTGGAGAAGAGATTAGGTAGACTTAGGAAAATGGAGGCCGAGAAGTCCGCTGACCCGGATGGCCAGCCCGGTTCGGTTCCGACCGAACCAGAAGGAGTGCCGTCTGAGCAGGGCAATAATTCTTCGGGTAAGAGGAGAGCTGATCCTGAGGGATTGGTTCCTACAAAAAGGAAAAGAAAAGACAAATCAGCCGGTTTGGATCCGGAGGTTCATGTTCCGACTGCTGATGAGATTGTCCGAGCGATTTGGATTGTTGAATCGCTTCGCCCAGTTCCGTCCGATCCAACTCCGTTAGCTAGGGGTTCGGTTTGGTCGGTTCCACTGGTTCAGGATTATGCCTCTGAAGATTTTTATGAACCAGAATTTGAGGAGGGGGGGGATTATGAACAAGATGATGACTATGATGGAGCAGAAAGTCTGGATGTGCCCATTGAACCGGACATCTCCCGAGACAGACCTTCTGGTGTTTCCCCTCCTAGGCTCTCTGAGTCCCCTCCCCACTATCTGTTTTACAGGAAAGTGGCTGAAACTCTCCAACTTCCTATGGAGGAAGCTACAGAGGATCAAGAGGAGCCTCATTTTGTTGAAATGATGGACATCCCAGAGTCCAGGAGGCTGTCTATTCCGTTGCACAAATCTTTTGGGAAACAGGCACAAAAATTTTAAAATCTCCTAATTCTGTACCTCCTGTTGATAGAAGAATGGACAAGAGGTATACTTTATCAGGCTCAGACACAGAGTTTTTCTACCAGCAATGCAGCCATGTTGGAGTCATGCAGGCTGCAGCCTGTGACAGGGCTAATGTTCCCTTGGCTTCACACCCCCCAGATAAAGACTCCAGGAGGATGGATGCCTTGGCAAAGAAGCAATACATGGCATCCACTTTGGGACTCAGGCAGGCTAATTATATGGCCTATACAGCCAGATACCAGAAGTCCAGGTGTGCCACTGTACTGGCACTGGCTAAACAGGCCTCCCGCCAGCTGGCCAAGGAGCTGGAGGAGGTGGCTGCGGATGGAATTGAAGCATCTAAGGTACAGTTTCATGCTGCTGTGGACTCTAATGATGTGTCATCAAGAGTCATGGCTACATCTATGGCTCTTCGGAGAATGGCTTGGCTCAGATGTACTAGTCTCTCACACGACACCCAGGCTAAGGCCATGGATTTCCCTGTGGAAAGGTAATTCTCCATTTGGGGAGCAGACAGAGAATTACATGAAGAAGATCGAGAAATATAGGACCACGTATAGGAGTGCACAGGCCAAGGAGAGGCAGGCAACTTCTCAAAGGCAGCAATCTAAGGGCAGGGGCAGGCCTCTTCATAGGCCTTTCTACCAAGCACAGGCCTCTTCTCCCTTTTCACAGAGGGGGTTCTTCAGAGGGAGAGGCAGAAGGGGGATGAGCACGGCTGCATCCACTCCTCAGCCTAAGGCCTCTGCCAAGCAGACACCCTGATGGGTCTGCCTGGGTCGACTCTCCTATCCCTGTAGGGGGCAGGCTGGCTTACTTCGTCCAGGACTGGGTGTCTGTTACTTCAGACAAGTGGGTCCTGGAAGTAGTAAGCCAGGGACTGGTTCTCAGCTTCAAAAAGTTTCCGAAGATGAGAGCCAGATCTTTTCCACCTGCAAGTCTCTCCGAAACCCTTGCCCTAGAGGCAGAGGTTTCATCTCTTCTGGCATTAAAAGCCATACAGAGTGTTCCTACCCTACACTGGGGCAACGGTCTGTACTCCAGGTACTTCCTTAACCCAAAAAAGACAGGGGAGTGGTGACCCATCCTAGATCTAAGATACCTGAACAGACATCTTTTAAAACCAAGGTTCAAGATGGTGACTCTGGGAATAATTCTTCCCTCTCTAAAGCCAGGGGACTGGCTATCCTCCCTGTACCTCAAAGATGCCTACTTTCACATCCCCATCAGGTGCTCCCACAGAAAGTACCACAGGTTCAAGTTGCCCTCAGGTCATTACCAGTTCAAAGCAATGCCCTTTGGCCTAACATCAGCTCCAAAGGTTTTCACAAAATGCCTGGCAGTAGTAGTGGCCTTTTTTAAGAAGGCAAAAGATTTCCATTTTTCCATATCTGGACGACTGGCTCATAGTGGGTCAGTCTCCAGGCCAAGTCAAGTCAAACCTGCAAGTCACCCAGCAAGTGTTCACTTCCCTGGGATTTCTTCTCAATCTCCCCAAATCAGCTCTCGAACCAGTGCAGCATCTTACCTTTATAGGGGCAGAGCTAGACACTGTCAAAGCAAGAGCTTTTCTTCCCCTGGAAAGGGCAAGAGTTCTTATAGAACTGGCTTCTTCCTTCAGCCTTCAGGTGTCCTGACCAGCAAGGCACTTCCTTCAGCTCTTGGGCCACATGGCAGCCTCTACAGCAGTGGTCCAAGGGGCAAGATTTCAGATGAGGGACATTCAGTTCCATCTGAGGGCCTTTTGGTCCCAAAGAAAGGACCGTCTTACCAAACATATTCCAGTGACTTGGACACTGATCCAAGCTCTTCAATGGTGGCAGGATCAGGACAGTTTAAGTCAAGGGGTCCCATTTGTCACTTCTTACCATGGATGCTTCCCTTTTGGGGTGGGGAGCTCTCACAGCCCAAGGACTGTGGTCCCCTCAGGACTCCCTTCTCCATATCAATCTCCTGGAACTCAGGGCAGTTTTTCTGGCCCTGCAAGCCTTCTCTCAGTCTGTGCAGAACAAGGTGGTTCAGGTCAGAACAGACAACACCACTACCACGTGATACATCAACAAGCAGGGAGGCACTCGGTCTACGGTCTTGTGCACGGAAGCCATGAAATTGTGGTCCCTGGCTTATTCCCTGCAGACCTCTCTGATAGCAGTCCACCTTCCAGGGAAGGACAGTGTGCTAGCAGATTCACTGAGCAGGATCTCCCAGGGCCTTCACGAATGGTCCCTGGATCCCCTGGTGTTGAAAGTGATTTTTTCAAGGTGGGGCACTCCAGAGATAGATCACTTTGCAGCCCCAGACAATCACCTACTTCCTCTGTTTTGTTGCAGACCCTGAGTCTTGGGTTCAGTCCCTCTGGATGCTCCGATTTTGAATTGGGGGGGAACATTTCTGTATGCCTTCTCTCACTTTCCTCTACTGTTAAGGGTTCTAGTCAAGGTAAGGTCACAACCTTGCAAAGTGATTCTGATTGCTCCAGACTGGGCCAGACAGCCTTGGTACCCTCTGTTGCTGTCTCTAGAAATCCATCTTCCCCTGTCTCTTCCCAGGAATTATTTCTTTTCTCCGTAGGTCATGTCTCGGTCAGAGGGCAAGAAATCTTCTAAGATGGGTCGGCCCCCCCATGCAACGGTGCCCTTGCAGCCGAAAGTATTCCATCACCGACCAGCACAAACGGTGTCTTTTGTGTCGTGGCCTGCTTCATGACATGGATTCATGTGATGCCTGCTTCTCCATGGACTGCCGGGTCATCGAGCAACGTGCCTGGAAAGTAGGGTGAGCTCTGCCAACTTTCGGTGGGCGGGTGCACACTCGTCGGGCCAATCCACACTCTCTCTGCCTTTCCTCCGGGTCCTCTCGGTTCTATATGGACAGAGGAGGAGGAGGAGGGAGCCTCGGCTACTAATAGCCTAGCCATTGCCGAGGCTTCTTCCGCAGTGCAGGAGGCCCGTCCTGCTCTTCCCCGGGGCGGGCGGGAGGCGCCGCCACAGGAATCACGCCTTAGGGGGTGAAGGCTCCCCTGGTGTCAGACCCGTGGTTCACAAGGCCCGGGTTGGCACCATTCTTGACACCGGTCAGCGCCGTTGCAGGCCTCGGCGCTGTTCGCGGCGCCATGGGCCCTGACTGAGTCGTCATCAGCGCCGACATGTCGCACGGTGCTGTGGCTTCTGTCGGAGCTGTTCGCGGTGCTGACACTGCTAGCGGTGCTGTGGGAGCTGCTACGGCACAGCCTTTCTCCATGTCGAGCACGGCGACGTGTCCTCGGGGTTCGGTGCCGTGGGGCCTTTGGATTCCTCTGTTGGCACCGTCGTTGGTGCCGTCTCTGCCCTTGGTGCCATTCATGGCACCGTTGAGCCAGGTGGTGCCATCCTCAGCACCGATACCACCGTTGTGGCGCCGCCTCTACCCTCAGTGCCATTCGTGGCAGCATCCTCGTTGCCGAAGGTGCCACCGGGGCTGTCAATGGCACCGTCTTCATCCTTGGCGCTGCTCGTGGTGCTGTGGGGCTGGATGGTGCCGTGAATGGTCCCGGCTCTGGAGCTCCTGTTTGGGCTGGAGCCGTGCCCCCTGTGGATTCCACTCGCGGTGCTGCGGGGGGCATTGGTACCGGCTCGGGCACGGCTTTGGTTTCTAGGCCCTTTGGCAAAGATGACAGTGAGTGCCTTCCTACGGTTTGGCACAGGGCCTTGGCCTCTACCTCCTCGGAGGCGGAGTCGAACTCTGAGTCAGATGGACAGTCTAACCCTTTGGGGTTGGCTGTTGAGGTGGGCAGCCCAGTAGTCTCCTCGACAAGCCGCAGTCAGCCCTCTTCTGAGGTGGGGTCAGTGGCCACTGAGACTGGGGTCAGGGGTGCTGACCAGCAGGCAGTGGTGCAGGCCACCATAGCTCTGATACTCCCACCTGTGGTGTGCCTACATTGCCCAACTTTGGGGCCGATCAGAGCACCTACAGGAGGGGAGGGTACTGTGCCCTGGATAGCTCCTTCGGGTGCTGCCCAGAGATGCCAGCTACCTAGGCTTGCCCTCCCAAGGAGGAGGGCTCTTTCAGACTCCACGGGGTTGAGGGGCATGGGGTCGGCACGGCGGCCTTTTTCGGGGTCCACCCGGGCTCTGGAAGAAGCCATAGTGTGGATCTCCGCTCTTCCTCCTCGATCTCTTTGAGAGAGCCCCATTCTTTTGAGGTAGGGGACCATCCTTCTGAACCTATACGGCCCCGGTCACCTCACAGGGGGATTCTTCCAGGTGCAGCCAAGGCAGTACCGAAATGATTGTTCAGCTGTCGACTGTGGGGTCTTCCAGAGCACTTTCTTCCGTGGGTGCTCCTGGTCCGCTCCTTAGCCCAGGCGGAGGTCAGCTGACATCTCTTCTTAGCTGTGCCCACATCCCTCTGCCACATTCTCCTGTGCTCCCAGGCATCCTTAGTCCTAGCAGGCCTCTCTCCTGGGAGCAGTTTAGAGTGGTGACTGCTCGGTTCCCTGCTTATGTTAGGGCAATGGACAGCCAGGTTTTTCAACCTTCCCCCCGTGCAGCCACCCACTCAGCTGCTGGTGCCCTTCAGCTCCTCATCCCCCTCTTCTGGGGGAGAGGAACCTTCTGTCCACATCTCTCCAGCTGCTGATCTCGCTGAGTATCAGTGCTTCCTCGTGACGATGTTGTAGGACTTCCACCTCACTCCTACTGCTATCAGCAATCCTGAGCACTCGGTGCACACTTTTCTAGGCGATTTTGGAGAGGCCACCCTTGTGGTGCCGCCCTGGCCTGCTCCCTTTCGGGAGGCGTCATTGTGTTCCTGGCAGATGCCCTTCTCTGGAGTTCCTGCCCCAAGGGATCTCAGCCAGAGGTATTGCGCACACCCGGAGTCTCCAGGTTCCATGCCTCATCCATAGTCTGGATTGACGCAGTTGGATACTCCTGATGGGCTTTGCGCCCTTCACCATGACCAGCCCCCAGATCAAGACTCCTCGGATTTTGACTTCTGGGGTAGGAGGACTTTCTGCTCAGCACAGTTATTGCTTTCCATTTCTGCACATCAGGCCCACTATGCAGCCTATGACAGGTTCTTGTGGTCCAGTCTGGGTCAGCTCCTAGCCTCATTGCCTGATATGGAGCAAACCAGACAAGCCAATGCACTCTCTGCGTGTGGCCTGGAACTAGCAAGGCACCAAGCGAGGGCATCCTATGATGCCAATGAGGTAGATACCAGGGTCATAGGGACAGCGATCTGCACTAGGTGGACGGCATGGCTGCGTCTTTCCTGGTTGTCATCCTTGGCCCGGCGTAGGGTGATTAACTCCGCCCACCAGAGAACCTATCTCTTCTCCCATAGAGCAAGACAGAGCTTGTTGGGGCAACTTCCTTCCCCCTCCAGGGGGACCCTGTCTCACTGTCCCCCACTCTCGGGCCTCTCCAGGCCCTGAAGGTTCTCCCTCTTAGTGTGTCACCTACTGAGAGCTAAGGGACTTTGTCCCTTAGGGTGTAAAGAAACCCCTTCGGGGCTCAGTACTCACCCAACAGTGATGAATGGTGAAGATTGACACAGATAAGATATGAAAATTACGTACCTACCGTAATTATGATCTTTCTGTGTATCTTCACCATTCATCATGATCCCACCCTCCATCCCCCTGGGGCCTCAGTCTGTGTCCCCTCCTCTCTGTGCCAATCTTTCCCCCTCCTTTCTTAGGAGTGGGTAAACAGGGTACACAGGGGATAATGTTCCGGGGAGAGTGGACAGCAGGGGGCACTCCTTCTCTAGTGCTTTGGCTCCACCCCTGTGGGGTGGGAGTTGACACTCGCCCTCCTTTCTCTCCTCCTCCTTGTTTATAAAAAAAAAAAGTTTTCCCCTTTTTTTCACCAATAATCTTTCCTTGAGAGGGTGTTAATTCTCCGTATCCTGTCCTTCTTCCAGAATAGCTGACTCTGCTTATCTGGAGTGTTTGCCAGCAATTCTGTGCCTTGAATTCTGGCAGAAAGCCTTGGGCTACTCCTTGCAGTTCCTATGCAATCTGGAGACAGACCAGGGTCTTGGATGTGTTAACCTTCTCCCCTCTCTTCCTAAATTCTTTACCCACCCTACCTCCCTCTTTCTTTTCCAGAGATTGGGGCCCCTCCCAATCCCTTTAGTTTCCGACTCTCTCCCTTTCTGTCCTCTCAGTCGTTATTTCTCCTTTTGGTTCATATATCTTTTCCTTTTTCTGTTCCTTGGACTTCCTTGTCCCACCCTCCACTCCCTCCCTTCCTCTTACCTTTCCGGCGACTCAGAACTGGCAGGCAGGCAGAGTCGACGCAGCCTAACGGCCAACCCATGAGCGGCACGCAGTGCGTCGGCTTCGAGGGCAGTGCCATTGGTGCGTTGGCTCCGCCTACCTTAAAAAAAAAAAAAAAAGCTCCTGCGGGGTCTTGACCTCTGGCAGATACCCAATAGTGATGAATGGTGAAGATACACAGAAAGATCATAATTACGGTAGGTACATAATTTTCGTTTCTGGATTATATGGTCCATCTTAATGGCCTAAGCCTCAGACCAGCTACTCTCAAGGTACATTTGTCAGCTGTTTCTGCTTTTGTGTCAGTGGGGAAGCCTTCCTCACTATCATCTCATCCTGTGTTTTGCAAAGTTTTCAAGGGATTGCTTCATACCAATCCTCCCTTCAGGGATCCTGCCCCTGCCTGGGACTTAAATATTTGCATTGCTCAACTTATGCAACCTCCTTTTGAGCCTATGACCTCAGCGGAACTTAAGTACTTGACTTGGAAAACTGTGTTTTTGGTAGCCATTACCTCTGCCAGATGTATCAGTTAATTGCAAGCCCTGTCAGTGGAACCTGATTTTATCTCCTTTCATAGAGATAAAGTGGTCCTTAGAACCAATAGGAGGTTCTTGCCCAAAGTGATTTCAGACTTCCACTTGAATCAGTCTATGTCTCTTCCTGTCTTCTTTACTGATCATTCTTCCTCAGGAGAGAGGAGGCTACACAGTTTAGATGTTAAAAGAGCACTTAGTTACTATATAGAGTGTACCAAGGGTCACAGGTTTGATTCCCTCCAGTTGTTCCTCACTTATGGGGAAGTGGGAAGAGGTAAACCTGCTACCAAAAGAACTTTTGCCAGGTGGATTGTGTCTTGTATACAATTCTGCTATGAGAAACTGGGAAAAATTCCACCCTCAGGCCCGAGGACTCACTCTACAAGAGGTACAGCTGCTTCCCTGGCTGCTGCCAGGGATATCCCTCTGTTAGAAATTTGTCAAGCAGCCACCTGGAAAACAGTCCATACCTATACAAAGCATTACTCTCTGGATATCCAGGCTTGGAGTGATGCTCGATTTGGCACAGCAGTTCTTCAGAGCCTATTCCCAAAGTAGGTTCTCTCCCTCCTCCATGGAGGTACTGCTTGGTAGTCTGCAGATTGTCAGAATACAGCAAGACTTCATGTTGTTTGAAGAAAAAAATTACTCACCTTAGTAACTGTGTTTCTTCTAATGGAGTCTTGCTGTATTCTGACCTCCCTCCCTGCCTCCTCTCTCAGAACCTGTTTTTGGGAAGTGGGTGGGCAGGTGCAGTGTTGCACCCCAGGGGTGTCTTTAGCTCACCCTCCATGTTTCTGGGTGCTTTGCATTATAATCTTTATTTTGGATAGGTTTTGGGTTTCCTGACTTGAGTCTTCCTTTGGGAATCCAAAACTTTCTGTTGCCAGTTGGCTAGTTAAAAATGTTACTGTTTCCACATAGTATAGTTAGTGAGTGTTTACTCGTAAGAATCTGACAGTTGGGTTTCAAAGTGCTGCAGACAGAGACCTCAACCAAGCTCGAGCTCAACGTTCTATGCACTGCATAGAAAATTAACCCTATACTCTCCGGGGCAGTTTAAAGGCTGGAGCTAACTGCAGATTGTCAGAATACAGCAAGACTCCATTAGAAGAAACACAATTACTAAGGTGAGGAATTTTTTCATCTTGTCTATACATGGTGTATCCTGCTATTGCTAAGTCCCAATCATTTTTTCTCAGTGACCCATGTTTCTGGAATGGCTAGAAGGTCCAATCCCACATCTACCACCATTGCCTGGAGCATACTAATTTTGTTCCTGAGGCTTCTTTCATTTAGCCAGACCACTTTCCAGCATGTACCTATACCCCTCCCCTTCTTGTTAGCACCTCTCCCTTTGTGCTCCCCTTAATCCCCCCCCCGCTTGTTCTGTGTGCCCCTGCCCTCTTAACTCCTTTTGTTACTTTATTATGGACCACTGTCCAGATGCCTACATCCCCACTGCTTTTGGCCCCCAATTTTGAGGAAGTCCTAGCCAGGTTCCCCCTTTGTTCTGTTTTCTCTGTGGCTCCCCAGTCTCAGTCTCCTCCAGACTTATGTTTAAATGTCCACTAAAATAGATCTCAAACCTCTGCCCCAACACACTAGACCCCTCTCTTGTCAGGTGCAAACCATTACCCTTCAGGAGCATCCTGTCCCAGAAGCCCCCAGTTTCTCACAAAATGGTACCCTCCTTCCAACACCATCCCTTCACCCACCCCTTAAACTCCTCAATTGCCTCTTTCATCACTCTTCCATTCTCATTCCCCCTTCCCACCTCAGAAAAGGCCAGGGAAGCAGAGTGGGCCTTCAGTCTGTCCCCCAGCCCTCAAAAGTTTTGTTTCACCATTGCAATTGGCTGGTTTGCCAGATCATTTGTACCAAAGTATTTCAGCATTCCAAACTCCCCTCCTCCTCCTCTAGCATCCTGCCTGTCCTGTCCATATCCCAGATGGCTGATGCATCTGGAAGGCATCTGACTATCTCACTTACCTTTCCCTGCTTCCCACCACCTTCTCCACCCCCTAACCATCATGTCCCCTACTGCTAGGATACTTCTTTCTGCCTTTCTCCTCTTCTTACCACTGGGTGCCACCAAGTCATCCCATTTACCATTCACGTCTGGCTCTGAGCCCCCTCCAAAGGAGTCCAGTACTTGTTCCTCCTCAAGTAGTGCAAATTCACTGTTGGGATATGGTGAGCCTGGGTGACTTCCTTGTGACTGCCTCTGCCACCTCTTCCCCTCCCCTCTCTGGTACCCTCCTGCCTCCCCAGGCCAGTGGGCCGGGAGGGTGCTGGATGTCTCTAAGGGTGCCAGCTCAGCTTGTGATGCAACCGGGATATTTCCTCCCTTGCTGCCAGCAGCTGTATCTAGAGCTCTGCAAATGGCCTACATGTGGGGTAGTGTCCTCTCCTCCAGAGCGCAGCCTGGGAGATGTATGCCCCACAATCCCTATAGCAGCCTATGTCCCCACTGTACCTATGCTACATCCTGTTTGATGAGTTCTGTCCCACAGTACCTCCTTGACTCACAAGAAAGCTTAACTACAGCTTTGTACTTACTGCACTGAGCTCCGCCTGCCTGGAATTTATTTAGCTACTTCCTACAACAGTCTTATTAAGAAAGGGTGTTTATCCAATATCAGAGTTTTCCTTAACAGAGATTAACCTTCACAATGTACTAAAGATGGACTACCCCAGATAGAGAATTCCTAGGTTCCCTTTACATGATCTGCCCAATGCCTTTCAGGTAGCAGTATCGATATCCAGAGCCCCATCTGGTCCTGGTGCCTTTCTGCTGATACCCTACTAGGTCAGATGCCCCACTCCATTTCTCTGCCACTCACCCAGTGGGAGGCCCATGCAATGGGGTGCTTGATGAAGGAGAAATTCATCTAGAGGAGCAGCTTCCTACTTTAGTCAGCTGGCTCCTTGCTCTGATAGCAGGAGCTAAGTAAAGTGAAGTCTAAATGCAGACATTTGCTTCCCTTCTACCTAAGCCCAACCCACCAATTAACAACTATCCTCAACTAACTGCTGGGATGGACTAGCACACTGTTAAGTGCTGTGCATTTTATACCCTGAATGAAGGTCCCAATTTACCTTGCAGACCCTACACTTCTAATATAGTATCTATTGTATCTACTCCCCCGTTATAAATGTTCTAGCTGCCTCAGTCAGCTGTCTTTTTGTTCTAACTGAGCAATAATTAGATTTTAATTAGAGTAGAATAAAAGGTAGATCCTGCCAAACCAACCTGATTGCCTTCTTTGAGGAAGTAAATAGGGAGGTGGCTTGGGTCTGTGGAGTGGATGTAGTCTAGACAGCAGGAAGGCCTTTGCCACTGTACTACATGAAAAACACACAGGGAAAATAATGCATTATGGAGTCTATAAACTGTACAGGAGGTGGATAAATTGGCTGATAGATTGGAAGCAGTGGTGATAAATAGTCACCCTTCAGAGGCGTGTCCTGAGTGGAGTATCTAGGTAGTTGGTAGTGGGTTGGTTGCTCTTTAATATGTGTATAAATGCCTTGGGTGAGGGGTTATTAGCAGTCTTTTGAAGTTTGATAACAAAATTGCCAGTCAGATTAGGTTGGAGAAGCTAGTGCTGTTCAGACTTTCAAAGCAGGACTAGACAGATTCATGAGGGAGGACAGCCTTGAGGGTTACCTAGCATGAGTTGAGACTGCATTCTGACTCACAAATTTGGATGTGTGTCCATACTCACATTTGGAATGTGCTCTGCTGTGCATCAGAAAGAGCAGACAAGATGGATCCTGTGTGCCTGCTGGCAACACAGTACCATGTTACTATACAGTTGCCAAACTTTTTTTTATCAGTTCTCTTTTTGGCACCTGCAGTACCTACAGTGCCTTGCGAGTCACACACAGCCACACCGGCTGGCCCACTTCCAGCACTGAAATCTGCCCTTTACTACCTTTTGACCCCACATCCACATCTCCCTCATCAGCAGCTTCCAGTAGCTATCCCCCTAGAGTAGGGTTCCTGTCTTCACTACTCTGATTGGCAGCCTCAACCTGTCTGTAAGTCAATGTAAAGACAGCATAAGCACGTAGTAAGAAGTGTCAGCATAAACAGTTTGGCTGAGGCGGGGGCCAGGGTTAGCACCAGAGCCTTTATCTTTCTTGAGGCCAACAATTATCACTTTTACACCCACCTACTGTACCTTCCAAGAAAGCATGGGCTAACCTCAATGCTATTACCTCAGAACATGCATGGTACAACAACCGTACTGCCCTGTCTTGGTACCCTTGGGTATTCAAAACTATGTTTGTGATATTTTTGAGTTTACAAAATAACCAAAAAATGGAATTAGTGATTTGGCAATAGGAGATAAAACTACCTGTTGGTAAATACAGATATTACATTTCAGAAATGCAGATCTCAAAGGGTCCACAGAATTTGCAGATGTTTCTCTAAACTTGTAAAAAAGTTTCCAATTTTCTTGCTGGTCTTTCACTGTGAAATAATAAACACTCCTTCTGTGTTGTAGCTATAAATAATCTTTTAAGTTTATGATGATGTTAAACCTGTCTAAACTTTTTGCTTTAAATGTGATCTTTAATTTATAGTCTTCCTGACCAAAAATCACCCAGCCAGTTTGGAGTAGAAAACAAGACTGTGAACAACAATATGTTGAACAGGATTGAATCTGGGTTATCCAATTCCTCTTCAGCAAGGCAACACTACTTAAGACAGTCCAGATACCTCCCTGGTAAGAACAGAACAAGAAAACACACTGACTTTAGCTCAGTCCCTATTACTAAATGTATGGCAACATGGCACTGAGTTTCATTCTCAGTAGTTGAAGAGGCAGCTTCTTACCAGTTAAATAATTTGCTTTTATTTTATGTAATAATGCATTATATGCAACAGTATTTTGTTAAATAGGATGAATTTTACTGGGAGATAGGCAAAACCAGCTCAATCACTGAGAGTTTACTTGTAATGTTATACGATCTGCAATCATCCCAGCCCTGAGTTGTGCCCTGGTAATGGAATTTGGAATATTTATGTTTAAACTTTGCTTTGTGGTCACACTCCCCCAGCAGTCAAATGGCAGACTTATAAAACGAGGAGAGAAAATCCTGCTCTCTGATTGGTTATTACCTGTGTATGAAATATGTTCCATACACAGATAGTAAGTACCTAAAAGCTGGACTGCATTGAAAAACAGAAATCAATGGGCGGTTAGAACTTTAAATTTTGAAAAGCTACCATGTTTTTTTCTCTCGCTAGTGCGACTCATCCCCAACTTGCTGGTGTCACAGCCAATCACAGAAACTCTGGCACCAGAAGTAATTTACTTCATTCTCCTTTTAACTGAAAAACAGACAAGTTTAACATAAAAGTTAGCCCTGCTGTGTCATGTTACTTCTGATTACTGCCTCTTACCACACCCGTCTCCTTTACCCGTGCTCTGTCAGCCAGTATATCCATTTCCTGTGTTCTGTCAGCCAGTCTCTCCGTTTGTCTGTCTGATACTGTTCCTTGTTCCCACTTGCTCTTCTATACCTACTGACAATACAACAAATGCCGGATTTTCTCTCCCAGTTTTATAAGAAGCAGCGTTGGGGACAGAAGTACTTCATTTTCTGAGGAAGCCAGTTCACTCTGTCACAATAAGAGGAGGGGCCACTCAGTCCTGTATATCTAGAAGTGCTTGGCTTCTATAACTTTTGATAACTGTTTTTTTTTTTGTTATGTACATGCACAGGATGACATGGTAGATGAGGTGATGGGGAGGGAAGAGAAGTATGTCCGTTTGCTCGCTTTTTGAAATGCTGTCTTTCTCAGGACAAATACAGGGCTGTATCTCCTACTTCTTGGTCGTACTTGCTTACAGAGTTAAACAATTAAAATAAATAGTTTCATCCTGGACAGCTAGTCGCTCTGCCATCCCGCTGTCACAAAGCAATGGTGGTGTTCCTCTCCTCCATTCATATACGGGGCGGGGGGGGTGCTCCTGGCTGCATCAGTGTGAGAAACTGTAAAAGACAGAAGGTAATATGACGTGGTAAAATTCTAGATGGTGGAAGGACTATTTTACATAAATGTCTAATAACATAACACCCTTTTATATAAAAAAAAAATTAGTTTTTTTCTTATATTAAAAAGTTAAAAAAAAAAAAAAAGGTAGCCAATTTTATGAGTGCAATAAGACACTCCAGCGTGAGCATGGAACAGATTTTACTTCATGGCCAGGGGCTGAAGGCACTCATGCCTTACTATGCCCCTGGCTGTGTAGTAAAATCTGTTCCTTGCACACCCCATCATGTCTTATTGTTTACTTAGTTCTCCGCTGAAGAGTTCAGATGCCCCAGAGTAATTTTCCAGTTCTTGTAGCTAAGTTTGGTTAAATTAATCTGTATTTGTTCAACAAGTGATGTGATACTCTGTAATAGTTTAGTAAGATTTTAGTATTTATTATGTGAAATAGTGTTTTTTCTTGGTTCCACAGCTGTTCCTGGAACCGAGAAAACTAGTTTATAGTGGTTCTCAGCTTGGGAGAGCGCTGTGTTAACTCACTAAAAACAATTGTTTTTTCAAACAACATGAAGTCTTGCTGTATTCTGACAATAGCAGTGAGTCCCAACCTTCGAACTGCCCCAGAGATGAAAGAGTTAGCTTTCCATGCCAGGCATGGAACGCTGAGCTCGAGCTCGGTTGAGACTCTGTCTGTTGCTGTTTGAATTCAAGCCGTCAGATTATTTACTCCACCTCACTGAACAGTCGCTACGGAGATTTCTCCTTCTGCTCAGTTCAGTTGGTCGGTTAAAGTACCGTTTTTCTCGGTTTTCGACCGAATTTAAACGGCAACCTGTCGGTTCAGTCTCTGTCTGTGGTATTCGTGAGTACTAGATAGATTTATATTATTTCTGTTCTGTGTGGAACTTGTAAACGGTTCATCAGTTCAGTTTGAACCGATCAAGTTGCTAAAAAATCTTTATTTGAACTTTTAGAGTGTGGTTACCAGTTCTTATCGGTTCTAAAAAAACGGATTTTATTATGTTTTTTTCCACGACCCGTGACACGGTCAGGAACCGATAAGAGGGTCTTGCCTGGTGGATTGCCATTAAAAGGGTAAGTTTGGTTAGGACTGGCACAATGTCTGAGAAACCCAAAAGAAAAACCGGGCCCACTGGGTTTCAACACTGCAGTGTGTGTGGAGAAGTCTTTGCCAAGGCTGATCCCCACACCACCTGTGTTTATTGTCTGGGGTTTGACCACCTCAATGCTGACTGCCAGATTTGTAAAAATTTTCCTGCAGCTACCCTAGAAAACGAGTTGGTAGGCTCAGGGAAAGGGAGGCCAAAAAGTCCGCTGAACCGGATGGCCAGCCCGGTTCGGTTCAAACCGAACCAGAAGGAGTGCCCTCTGACCAGGGCGAGACTTCTTCGGGCAAAAGGAGATCCGATTCTGAGGAGTCGGTTCCAGCTAAGAGAACAAGAAAGGAAAAATCAGCTCGTGTGGATCCAAAACTTTCTTCCCCAACCGCTGAAGAAATAGCCAAAGCAATAAAAATTGTGTAGTTGCTTTCCCCGGTTCCGACCGAACCGGCACCATCAGGGAGACGCTCGGTTCGGCCGGTTCCACCGTTCAAGATTATGATTTAGAGGAATATTATGAACCGGAGGAGGAGGAAGAGGAGTATGAGGAAAGTGAACGTGGTTTTGAAAGTCTGGATGTGCCCATTGACCCGACATCTCCCCAGACAGACCTTCAGGAGTGTCTCCTCCCAGGCTTTCTGAGTCCCCTCCCATTTCATGTTTTATAAAAAGTGTCTGAAACCCTCCAGCTTCCTATGGAAGAAGCTGTGGATGACCAGGAGGAGCCTGACTATGTGGAAATTATGGATATCCCAGAGTCTAGGAGGCTGTCTATTCCCTTACACAAATCTTTTGGGAAACAGACATTTAAGATTTTAAAGACTCCTAACACCATACCTCCTGTAGATAAAATAATGGACAAGAGGTATACATTGTCAGGCTCAGATACAGAGTTCCTTACACAACAATGCAGCCATGTTGGGGTAGTGCAGGCTGCAGCCTGTGATTAGGCAAACATTCCCTTGGCTTCACACCCCCCAGACAAGGACTCCAGGAGGATTGATGCCATGGCAAAGAAACAATACATGGCAGCATCCTTGGGACTCAGACAGGCCAACTATATGGCCTATACTGCTAGGTATCAGAAATCCAGATGGGACACTGTCATAGCTTTAGCAAAACAGGTCCCTGGCCAGCTTGCCAAGGAGCTGGAGCAAGTGGCTGCTGATGGTATTGAGGCATCCAAGGTGCAATTCCATGCTGCAGTGGACTCCAATGATGTTTCATCTAGAGTCATGGCTACATCTGCGGCACTTCGCAGAATGGCTTGGCTCAGATGTACTAGCCTGTCTCAGGATACCCAGACTAAGGCCATGGATTTTCCTTGTTAGGTAATTCTCTGTTTGGGGAGCAAACAGAGAATTACATGAAGAAAATGGACGAATATAGGACCACCTATAGGAGTGCCCAGGCCAAGGAAAGGCAGGCCACTCCTCAAAGGCAGCATCCCAGGGGTAGGGGCAGGCCTTTTCATAGGCCTTTCTACCAAGCCCAGGCCTCCTCTTCTGCCTATGCTCAGAGGGGGTTCTTTAGAGGGAGAGGCAGAAGGGGTACAAGCAGACCTGCTTCCACCCCTCAGCCAAAAACCCCTGCCAAACAGGCACTCTGATGAGTTTGCCAGGGCCGATTCTCCACCACCTGTAGGGGGCAGGCTGGCTTACTTTGTCCAGGACTGGAAGTCTCTAACATCAGACAAGTGGGTCCTAGAAGTAGTAAGCCAGGGGCTGGTTCTCAGCTTCAAAATATTTCCAAAGCTGAGAACCAGATCTTTTCCACCTGCAAATCCCACAGAGGCACTTGCCCTAGAGGCAGAGATCTCTTCCCTTCTGGCTCTCAGAGCTGTGGAATGGGTTCCACCCCTACACCAGGGCAAAGGATTGTATTCCAGGTAATTCCTTACCCTAAAAAAGACAGGAGAATGGCGGCCCATCCTGGATCTCAGATATTTAAACAAGCACCTTTTAAAGCCAAAATTCAAAATGGTGACTCTGGGAATAATTCTACCCTCTCTAAGACCAGGGGACTGGCTAGTGTCCCTGGACCTCAAGGATGCCTATTTCCATATTCTCATCAGAAGCTCCCATCGAAAGTACCTCAGGTTTGAGCTGCCCTCAGGCCATTACCAGTTCAGAGCAATGCCCTTCGGACTAACCTCTGCTCCAAGGGTGTTCACAAAATGCCTGGCAGTAGTACTTGCTTCTCTAAGAAGGCAAAGGATTGCCATTTTCCCATACTTGGACGACTGGCTCATAGTAGGTCAGTCCCCAGACCAGGTCAAGTTACACCTACAAATAACTCAGCAACTGCTCACCTCTCCAGGTTTCCTTCTGAATCTTTCAAAGTCAGTTCTAGAGCCTGTTAAGCTCCTCACCTTCATAGGTGCAGAGCTAGATACAGAAAGGGCCAGAGCCTTCCTTTCCCTGGACAGGGCAAGGACCCTTATCACTCTGGCCTCCTCATTCACCCTACAGGTGTCTCGACCAGCAAGGCATTTTCTGCAGCTCCTGGGGCACATGGCTGCTTCTACAGCAGTGGTGCAAGGAGCAAGATTTCAGATGAGGGACATTCAGTTCCATTTGAGAGCCTTTTGGTCTCAGAAAAAGGACCCTCTGACCAAATTGATCCCAGTGACTCGAACCCTGATCCAGGCCTTGCACTGGTGGCAGGATCAGAACAATCTGAGACAAGGTCCCATTTGTCACTCAGTCTCACTCTTTAATCCTTACTACAGATGCCTCCCTCTTGGGGTGGGGGGCTCACTTGGGTGACCTGACCACCCAGGGGTTGTGGTCCCCTCAGGAATCTCTGCTCCACATCAATCTGTTGGAACTCAGAGCAGTATTTCTAGCACTTCAAGTTTTTTCCAAGTCTGTTCAGAACAAAGTTATTCAGATCAGAACAGACAATACCATCACAATGTGGTGCATCAACAAGCAAGGAGGCACTCTGTCTACGGCCTTGTGCACAGAAGCAATGAAGTTGTGGTCTCTGGCTTATTCCCTGAACACCTCCCTCACAGCAGTACACCTCCCAGGCAAGGACAATGTCCTGGCAGATGCTCTCAGCAGGATATCTCAGGGCCATCAAGAATGGTCACTGGATCCCCTGGTCTTGGAGGTGATATTCTCCAGATGGGGCACCCTACAGATAGATCTTTTTGCAGCCCCAGACAATCACCAACTTCCCCTTTTTTGCTGCAGGCCCCCAGTGTTGGGCTCAGACCCCCTGGACGCCTTAGTTCTCAATTGGGAAGGGAAGTCCCTGTGTGCTTCCCCCACCTTCCCTCTCCTGTTCAAAGTGCTAGTCAAAATCCAGTCTCAATCCTGCAAAGTGATCCTGATTGCTCCAGACTGGGCCAGACAGCCCTGGTATCCTCTCCTATCGTCCTTATCAGTCCATCTTCCCCTGGCTCTTCCCAGGAATTACAACCTGTTAACCTGTGCTTAGGGGAGAGTTTGGTACCCGAATCTCAAATCTCTCAATCTCAAAGCTTGGCTCTTGAAGAGTTAGAGTTTGCTGATTTACACCTCTCCCAAGGTGTTGTGGATATTCTAAAGGCTTCTAGGATGCCTTCCACCAGAACTACTTATAATTCCAAGTGGAAAAGATTTTCCATATGGTGCTCTGGGAAGCACATTTTCCCAGAGTCTGCTGATCTGCCCACAGTACCTGACTATATGGTCCATCTCAATAGCTTGGGACTCAGGCCAGCTACACTAAGGATGCATCTGGCAGCTGTTTCTGCTTTCATTTCAGCAGGTAAGCCCTCTTCTCTTTCAGCTCACCCTGTTTTCTCCAAGTTTTTCAAGTGATTGCTTCATTCCAGTCCTCCATTCAGGGATCCTGCCCCTGCTTGGGATCTTAACGTTTGCATTGCTCAGCTTATGCAACCCCCTTTTGAGCCTTTGTCCTCAGCAGAGCTTAAGTACTTGACTTGGAAAACTGTGTTTCTGGTGGCCATCACTTCTGCCAGGCGCATAAGTGAGCTACAAGCCCTGTCAGTGGAGCCTGACTTTATTTCCTTCCATAGGGATAAGGTGGTCCTCAGGACTAACAGGAAGTTTTTGCCTAAGGTGGTTTCAGACTTCCACCTTAACCTCTGTGTCTCTTTCTGTGTACTTCACTGACCATTCCTCCTCTGGTGAGAGGAGGCTGCACAATCTAGATGTGAAAAGAGCCCTTAGCTACTATATAGAACGTACCAAGGGTCATAGGTTTGACTCCCTCCAACTGTTCCTCACTTATGGTGAGGCGAGCAAAGGAAAACGTGCCATTAAAAGATCCATTGCCAGGTGTATTGTCTCTTGCATCCAATTTTGCTATGAAAAATTAGGTAAGGTTCCACCCTCAGGCCTGTGGGCTCACTCTACCAGAGGTACAGCTGCTTCCCTGGCTACTGCCAGGGATATTCCTATCTTAGAGATATGTCAAGCAGCTACCTGGAAAACAGTTCACACTTTTACCAAGCATTACTCCCTGGATATCCAGGCTAGGAGTGATGCTCGGTTTGGCACAGCTGTGCTTCAGAGCCTATTTCCTAAGTAGGTTCTGGCCCTCCTCCATGGAGGTACTGCTTGGTAGTCTGCTATTGTCAGAATACAGCAAGACTTCATGTTGTTTGAAGAAAAAATTACTCACCTTAGTAATGTTGTTTCTTCTAATGGAGTCTTGCTGTATTCTGACCTCCCCCCCTGCTTTCCCCTCTCAGAACCTTTGTGTTTGGGATGTGGGTGGGCAGTGGCAGTGTTGGCACTCAGGAGGTGCACCACCTTTTTTGATATCACCCTTTCTTTGGGTGAGTGGGTGTTGTGTTATTTCATTTTTTGGGTCTCCTGACTTGAGTCTTTGTTTTGGGACCAAAAAATTTGTTATTATGTTAGTAGCCAGTTGGCTAGTGTAGGTTTACAGCTTCCACAGGACCTCAGTGAGTTTAGCTCGAAAAGATCTGACGGTTTGAGTTCAAACAGCAACAGACAGAGTCTCAACCGAGCTCGAGCTTAGCGTTCCATGCCTGGCATGGAAAGTTAACTCTTTCATCTCCGGGGCAGTTTGAAGGTTGGGACTCACTGCTATTGTCAGAATACAGCAAGACTCCATTAGAAGAAACAACATTACTAAGGTGAGTAATTTTTTCCTTTATCCTATTTGGCATTATTTTTAAAATAGTTGTACTTTTCCCCCCAAATTCAGCATCCTAAGCTATTTTTGGCACTTCTTCTAGTCAGTTTGGCATGACTGAATCGTTTAACAATAAAAAAAAAAAAAAAAAGACAGGCCCCACAGTTTTCGAGAAATGTTTTCCTGTAGACAGTTTTTGGCAAGGGCAGATAGCCATGGATTGTATTTTTGGTATTTTGGGCCTGAAATCACGTTATTGAAAAACGTTTTCTGTCCTAAGACAAAAGAAAAGAGGGCAGCTAAACACAGGTTGCTGTTAGTTCCAACATCTACCATGGTGTCACAGCAGTGGTTTCTCATAAAAAATGCCTCCGATAACAGAGGGATGTTCGGGTGATGGTGAAAAGCATGCATTGAGTAGTTCACTATCCTTGCAGCAACCCTGGATTTCAAAAGGGGCTGGAAAATGGTGCAAGCAGTCGTCTCTGCCCAAAGAGACTGATAAGACTGCCAAGCTATCCTTGAATCCCAGTTCTGAGCATAGGGTGTACAGTAAGGGGGAGTACTGATGCAAATGTTGGCAAAAAAATATAAAACGTCTTCTTTTTTTTTTACTTTCTGTTTATCCTCCTACTCTCTGCTCTAGTTCCCTCAATCGGAACTCCCCAGTGGCACCGTGAGCATCCACACAGGACCAGGAGATCTGTTTCTAGAGTGCCACATGCTCTCTCTTACTCACATCAGGGCATCCGGTTCACCCTCTGGGCAGGGCGCGAAGGAAGCGCTACCCAATTCTTCCCTCTTTAAGTCTTCAGTGAGGTGCGCGCACAGTGAAATGTGCCCCAGGTTCCTATCTGGGATGCAATGCTGGGGATTCATCACCTAGATCTGGGGCAGTGTATTTTCTCCTGTTCTTGTTCCCCTGACGTCGGCATCCAATGAGCACCGATGAGCCAGACGCACGCAGAGATGTGCGTCCGCTTCTGTCCTCTGCCAGTGTCAACCCTTTTTGCTGCTTTCCCCAACTGCACCAGCATCCCCCGAGATCCCCAGGTGGTGGCGGTATAACAGTGGGGCTAGCTAAAAGGTCTTCTAATCAGCTGTTCCCTTAATGTCTGGCAAAAAGAAGCACAAATAGAGATATGGAATGGTGCCTCTGCTCGTGAGTGGGTCAGAGGAAACAGTGCAGCAGCCAATGATTCCTCTGCAAACCTAAGCTAAGCAGCCTGGGCCAGAAATGAGGATGCCCTCTGTAAAATACATAAGGAGAATGTGTCCATCATTATAGGCCATGCAGGCTATGTGAGTCCCTGCTGCTGGCTTCTCCTCCCCAAACCCTGACTGACCCAAGACATGCAGAATACATCCATAGAGTTCCCCTTTGAAGGCCTTTCTATTTTGGGAGACAAACAGAGGCCTATATACCCAACCAGGATGAGGAGAGGGACAGGGAACTATGCTCGCAAACATTAGAAGCTGCAGGTAAAGGAGAGGTGGTAATTGTGGGGGACTTCAGTCTGCCCAAGTTGGACTGGAGCGTATCATCCACAACATGTGCTGGGAGTTAGGTGATCCTGGAAGGACTACAAAAATGGGTTCCTGACTCGGGGCATCACAGAATCAACAAGAGTAGAGGCAATTATAGATCTGGTGCTCAAAAATGGGGAGCATGTACAGGCTGTAATGGTCAGGGAGCCCCTGGGTGGGGGTGACCATTGCACAGTGTGGTTCCAGTTGGATATGGGCAGGGAAAGCATCCTGACTAAGACCAAAATCTTGCATTTTAGGAGGGCGGACTTCAGAAAGATGGGCAAAATGCTAAGGAGCCACCAGGCAGACATCAGAGCACATATGGGGTGGACCAAAGGTGGTTCATCATTAAGGAAGGAATACTGGTTGCCACAGAGGAGTGCGTTAGGCTCAGGGGGAAACACAAGGGCCAGAGCACCCAGCTGATTCAGTTCTGGGGTTGTCCAGACAGTAAGGCAAAAGAGGTTAACCTATAGGAAATTCAGGAAGACCAAGAGAGAGATGGATAGGGAAAATTACCTAAGGTTGGCTAGTGAGGCAAGTAAGGAAGTCCAGCAAGCTAAGGCACAGAAGGAGCTGCAGATAGCTGAAGGATTTAAGAAGGGGGAGAAGGCTTTCTTTCACTATGTAAGCGAGAAAAGAGACAAGAAGGATGGGATTGTTAGGCTTAAGAAAGGGGAAGAGTTGGTGGAGGGTAATGGGGGAAAAGCACAGATACTAAATGAATACTTCTGTTTTCACCAGGAGGAAGGACAGACCAGTGCCTTCATGAGGGAGAAGAGGAGCGGGGGGACACAGATGTAGTGATAGAGGAGGATAGAGTGAGGGAGGGGCTGCTAGCACTGAAGGTGGACCGATCACCAGGCCCGGACAGAGTACATCCAAAGGTACGAAGGGAACTGGCTGAGGAGTGGCTGCTCTGTGTAATAGTTCAGTGGAGTCAGGCATGGTACCGCAGGACTGGAGAATAGAACATGTGGTGCCCCTTCACAAAAGTGATCCCAAGGATGACCCAAGGAATTACAGACCAGTCAGTCTGACCTCAGTCATGTGCAAGCTCATGGAGACCATGCTTAAGGAAAGGTTGGTAGAATATCTAGAGGAGCATGGTCTCCAGGATGAGAGGCAGCACGGGTTCATGGGGGGGGATCGTGTCAAACTAATCTGATTTGACTTCTTTGACTGGGTCACTAAGACAGTAGACAGGTGCCAAGCTGTAGACACCCTCTGTCTGGATTTCAGCAAGGACTTTGCTCTGTGTCCCACAAGAGGTTGATCAGAAAGTTGGCAGATCTTGGGGTTAGGGGAGAAGATGACCAGATGGGCGGAAAACTGGCTGAGGGACAGAACCCAGAGGGTGGTTGTAGGAGGAGAGTTATCTGGCACCAGGGAGGTCACCAGTAGGGTCCCACAGGGCTCGGTGCTGTGGTAGGTGTTGTTCAATGACTTCATCAGTGACATTGGGGATGGCATTATGGGCAAAATGTGCCTATCCACGGACAACACCAAGCTCTGTGGGAGAGGGGACACAGCTGAATAGATACAGGACCATCAGGATGATCTGGAAAAGCAAGGGAGGTGGTCCAGGATCTGGCAATTTGGCTTTAGTGCCAAGAAATGCAAAGTTATGCACATTGGAGCCAGGAATCCCAGGACGGAGTACTACCTGGGTGGAGTCCAGGTATCTGCATCAGAGGAGGAGGAGGAGGAGAAGGACCTGGGAGTGATGATCAATAGTGACCTGAAGCACTCCACGCAGTGCAAGAAAACAGCAGCAAGGGCAAACAAGAGGCTGGGATGCATAGCTAGGGGGATCAGTAGTAGGAGAGAGGAGGTTATACTACCCTTGTACAGGTCACTGGCGAGGCCACATCTAGAGTATGGAGGTTAGTGCTGGTGCCCACACCTCCAAAAAGACATTAACCTGCTAGAGAAGTTCCAGAAGAGTGCTACAGAGATGATAGTGGGTCAGCAGGGTAAGGCATATGAGGAGAGGTTGAGGGTACTGAACATGTACTCCCTGGAGGACAGGAGAGAGAGAGAGAGAGAGAGAGAATGGACATGATTGAGACTTTCAAGTACTTGAAAGCGATAAATAAGGTGAATAAGGAGGGTCTCTTTAAACTAAGTGGCAACCATAACATGAGGGGGCACAATCATGAGCTGGAGGGGGAGGTTTAGGAGGGAGATCAGGAAACAGTTCTTCACAGAGAAGGCGGTGGACACTTGGAATGTGCTGCCGGAAGAGGTAGTGTCATTGAAGACGGTGGGCAGCTTCAAGAGAGGCTGGGTTAGGCATAGGTGGAAGGTAAGTATCATGGGTAGGAAGGATGGGAAGAGTGAGGAGGGGGGCAGGGTCAATAGCTCAAGCTGTGGACCCTGTATTACTAGAAAACTACATAGACCAAATGGCTTTCTTCTGCTGGCTTCTTTGTATGTTCGTATATAGGAAAAATTGATGAACAGAAATCGGCTAAGAACCTCACCAAGACGGAAAAGGCTTCCACCTTCTATAGACCTTATAGAAGGGAAGGTATAGAAAGGGCTTATTACAGCAGACCCCACGTGCATCATGACTACCAAGTCCAGAGGGGCATAGGGAGATGCAGAGGTAAAAGAGGAGTAAGGCAAAAATCTGTCTCAGGTCCTCCAGCCCAAGCAAAGCTGAGCCCCTGACAGTTTTGCCCACGTTGACACAGACTCATTGCCAGTAGGAGGGAGTCTGTCTTATTATCTCCAGGAATGGGAGAATATTACCCCAGACCAGTGGATACTGGAGGTAACAGGATGGGGCTTAACCCTTCAATTTGTAGATTTCCAAGGTTCAGCCAGCTCACAGCCTTTCCTGTTCAAACTGCAAAGCAGACAATCCTGCTGGAACCGGAGGCAAAGAATGTACTGCAGCTAGATTCAGTGGAAAGTAGACACAGAGCTACGTATTGCGGAGAGGATCAAGGGTAGGAAAAAACAATTCTGCAGATGTATTAGGGTAAAAAGAAAGAAGGAAGGTGAATTGCTAGGCTAACAGAGGGAGGTAGGGTAATACAGGAGGATGAGCAAAAAAACAGCCATTCTTAACTGCTATATCTGCTCTATATTCACAAGGGAAGACAGTGGGCCTCTGCCTGAGAGTGGCATAAAGATGCAGTAAGGGGGGCCCCGGAGATGAGGTAGCAAGTATTTACCAGTGAAAGGGTCCAGAAAGGGCTAGGAGCCCTAAAGATAGATAAGGCCCCAGGGCCGAATGGAATGCTTCTGAGGGTGCTCAAGGAACTGACATCAGCACTAGATGAATCGCGGGTAGGGCTGTTCAGTAGCTCAGTTCAGATGAGGTAGTTCCAAGAGACTGGAAGGTAGTAGATGTAGCCCAGCTTAATATGGGGTGGGGGGGACAAGGATCAACTGGGTAACAGACCTGTTCAGTCTTGCCTCTCATCTGGGTAAACTGATGGAAACACTGGTCAAGGAGGACCTCATGGATTACCAGTAGAGCAGCGAACTCCAGGATAGTAAACAGCCTGGGTCTATGGCAGGGAGGTCTTGTCAGATAATTCTGATTGCATTCTTTGACTGGGCAACACAGGAAGTAGATGAGGGTCATGCTGCGGATTTATTCTACTTTGAGAAGCTAGAGGATCTGGGTGCAGCAAAGGACACAGTTAGATGGGTAGGAAGTTGGTTGGGGGCAGACAGCAGAGGGTGGTCGTAAATGGGATCAAATTGGGGGAAGGTTAATAGTTAGGTTTTATTTGGTTATTTATTTTTTTCTTCCTATATTCTTTTTCTGTCCCTTTGAGGTAGCTTGTTACAAGCCCCAGCTTGTTTTTGCATATTCTTAGCTTTCTTTCAGGTGAACAGAACTGAGGTAGGTGAGGGAACTGTCAGCAGTTATTGATAGGCGCATGGCACCTTGCAGTGTCATGTTGGCACCGTAGCCAGTAGCCCTTGCCAGCCCCTGGCCTAAACAGTTTGCTTCCATCGGATCTTATTGCTTTTGGCCCTATGACCCATAAGTGAGATTTCATGGAGAAGATATACTGGAAGACCACCACTTACAATAGGTAATTAACTTTTGTATCTGCCATCCTCTTGGACAAGTGGGTTCTGGAAGTCGTGGGTTCGGGACTGTCTCTAGAATTTGAGACACTCCCTCTATATCAACCTAGAGCACCACTGGAGTCTGTGGTGTCCAGGGACACTGTTTACACTGTGGAGTGGGGTTGCTTATCTCTAAGAGCACAGTGCTATCAAGTCTGTGGGAGAGGCCCAGTCTCGATCTGTGCGTTCTGAACAGGTTCATGCACATGCAAAAGTTCCATATGGTCACAGTCAACCAGATCATATCGTCCCTGGAGTCTGGGGCGTGGATCTGCTTCCTGGACCTCCTGGACTCATATTTTCACATGGCAATCCTTTCTCCACTTTTGGGTGAACAGTACCCTGTAACAGTTCAGGGTGAGGCCTGTTGGCCAGGCATAGGCACTTAGGATGTTTACCACATGCTTGTTGGTTGTGTTGGCCTTTCTTCGACACTGAGGCATCAGAGTCTTCCCATTCCAGAATGACAGACTCATCAAGTGCAGTACTATGGAAGTTGTAAAATGGTTCAGGGATGTTGCCATCCACACATTCTGGGATTTGGGCCTGATGGTCAGTCTGGTTAAATCAGAATTGGTAGTGAAGCAGGCGATCCTGTTCTTTGGAGCAGACTTGGATTCATTCCAAGCCAGGCTTTGTTTAACCACAGACCGAGTAGAGGATCTTTCCTTCTTTGCCCAATCATTTCAGGTTGATCAGTTGTGCCCAGCATGCCTTGTCCACCGATTTCTGGGGTTCATGACCTCTACGAAAGCTGTGGTCCATTGTGCCTGCTGGCATAGCCATTCTTTTTCAGTGGGAACTGGGATACCAGTGGTCCCAATACAATGAATACCTGAACCAGACAGTTTAAGTGACTGAGCCAGTACCAGATGCCATCAAGTGGTGGCTGTACCCCTCCCCAGGCCTCTTGGAGAGCATTCCTTTGTCTAAGTAGAGCAGTCCATCACGGTAATAACAGTTGCATCGCTAGTGTGGTGGGTTGCTCATCTGTAGAACCGTAGAACTCGCAGGTTCCGGTCACCAAGCGAAGCACAACTATACATCAGCCTGCTGGAGCTCTGGACAGTGTGTTTGGCACTGATGAAGTTTGCTTTATTGATCAGGGTCCATATTGTGGGGGGGGGGGACAACCAGTTGCTGTACACTTTTATGTGGGAGAGATGTTGCACGAGTTGTCCTTACACCAGGCAGTGGTTGTACATCTGTTCTTCCAGTGGGGCACAATTCTGGTGGAACTGTTCACCTTCTGAGAGAATGGAAAACAGGCTTCTGTGACCGTCCCCCCCCCCCCAGGCAGGACCACTGACCTCAGCAGCAGGATCCTGCAGCAGCTTCCTCTGTGTCTAGACTTGCTGACGAGATATGGCGGGGTGATCATGCATCCAGATCTGCAGCCCCTGCACCTGTCCGCCTGGTTCCTGAGCAGTTAGTTTCAGACTCAGGCCTTTTGGAAGATGTTAAGCATCTGCCGGAAGCATCCTGGAAGGAGTCAACTCATAAAACCTATTCCTTCAAGTGGACAAGGTTTTCACATTGATATGCGGGACAGGAGGCGGAGCCCTTCACCTTCATACCAGGAATCCAGGAGCCTCTGATACTGCAGAAAGGTACATTTTTTTCAGGGAGTAGCAAGTTCCTGCGACAGTCGTAAAGTATGCCTAGAGAGCACAGGCTGAATAATGCCACTCACTCAGTGTAAATAACATTAAGATATATTTATTTTTCAGAGCTCCAATAAAAAAAAAACAACAAAAAAATACCACCCCACCTGCATTTCAAGGAGAGACATCCCCTTCATCAGGGTGGGTGGTTTATTTTAGCCCTTTCACGTTCTTGGTATAGACATGGCAACTCTGTAGCCATTCTTTAAATCATACTGGTTAGATAAGATGCAGTCCTCAAGCCTCCTCCTTTCCCTTTAGAGTGGCCTGTCCAAAAGGCTGTGTCCAGCTGCATGGTTCTCTGCATCTCAGTGCCTTGGCAAGCCCTGTATAACCAGTATGGGTTAAAGAATGGCTGTTGAATTGCCACATCTGTACCAAGAAATTGAAAGGGCTTAAGATAAACCGTCCACCCTACTGAAGAGGCTTTCTCTCTGCAAAATGTTGGTGGGGTCATATTTTTTAGGTATCTGAGCTCTGAAAAAGAAAGATATTTTAATGTTATGGAGCGGCTGCAGTTTATGAGGGATAGGGAATCTGGAGGCCAAGATCATACAATCTTGTACCACAACGAGATCTCAGCCATCAGAGAGTGTCCTCACATAATCACGCTGTGTGGTAGCAATGGAAAACGGCAACTTCAATTACTGGTGATTTTCTATTGTTATCATCGGGAGGCTCCCCCATACCCCACACCCATCACCGTGCTGTTACATCACTCCATACCAAGCTCCTATTACTACTGTTCCAAATACCATATACCATAGAATTATAATTCTACGCACTGTACTACTATTCCAAATACCTACCAATATAAAGTGACGTCAGTGATGATGCTCTATGCACAAGAATCTCGGCCGCCATATTTCTGCCCCTCATAAACTGCAGCCGGGCCAATATTATTTACACTGGGTGCGTGACTTTATTCAACCTGTGCTCTCTAGTGATCCCATTACCTGCCATGTGATATGCATCCTTGTCTGTCTCTGGTCCTTGTCTTAAATGTAATCAGCCCAGAATCTCTGACTGTCTCGGAGCTGTAGTGATATAATGTGGAATGTATGCAAATAATGGAACTACAATGCTACATTCAAACTGCTGCTTCTAGGTGGACTGTGTTCCACTTAACAGATTCATTTTCTCCACTCAGACAACTAGATGCCCTGAAGAGCTTCCCTCAGCAACTTCACTGCAAGTTTGTTTATTTCTGTCAAAAAAGTGTTATTTCATTATTTTGTTTATTTCTTTGCCTATAGTAACTTTTTTGTTAAAGTTAGCGTTATTGTTTTTTTTTTTTCTCAGTTCCTTTGCGGTTCAGAGGCCTTCTCAGTTGCAGCAGTTTTACTGCCACTTTATTCGACAAATTTTCACTTTAAAATCCCTTATTTTTATTTATTTAGGGAGCTATATACATAATTTGCATTTGGTTCCCTTTTTTGTCAGGAACCGATCGCGTTTGTTACAAAAATAAAGTAGTTTTTATTTAATCGTGGTTCCTGTTCTCCTCAGGGAACCAACCGTGATTTGTATATATTTTCCCTTTTTGGGAGTTTCTTTTTATCTGCTGACATTTGGCATGTCAGAAAGACCTAAAAAGAGGATGGGACCTACAGGTTTTAAAAACTGTATAAGGTGTTTTGAAATATTTGCTAAAGCAGATCGCCACGATTTATGTTTGGAGTGCCTGAGTCCCAGTCATATTTTTTGTAACTGTGAAGTGTGCAGTACATTTTGTCCTGAAACCAGTAAGAAAAGGGCCAAAAGGTTAGAGGAAATACGAACATACAAAGAAGCCAGCAGAAGAAGGCTATTTGATCTCTCAAGTCTGCTCATATTGCAGGGTCCACAGCTTGAGCTAATGTCCCTGCCCTCCCTCCCCACTCCTCCCTATTCCCTACCCATGATCATGGCTTCGGCTCCCACCTCAGTGACACCTAAGAAACCTGAAGAGGCCTCTTCTTCTCACCCTAAAACAAAGGAGAGACCTTCAAAAGATTCTTCAGACCCCAAAAGTACAGAGAAGGGGTCTGAACACAGTAAACATAAAATACTTACTGAGCAGGCTGCAGAGTCTGTACCTGCTAAAAAGAAACATAAAGAAAAGCATGTCACTGTGCCGCCCACTGAAGAAGCAAGCAAGTGAGCTACCAGCAGATATAAACAAAATGCCCTCGGCTGAGGACATTGCTAAAGCCCTGCAGGTCATTCAGGCCTTACAAACTGCAGGTTCTATTCTGGGTTCACCAGTTCAAATCAAACCACCAGTTCCCACAGACCACAGTCAGGAAGTTTACCTTAAGGAGGAAGAGGAGGATCCAGGTCTGGGGGAACCCACTGAGCCTGAGGTATCCCCAGAACAAGATTTTGGTACCCCCTCCACGTGGGCAGTATGATTTTTCATCCCACTTTTCCTTTGTCAGACTGATGGTTGACTCTTTGGGCCTCCCCTTTCAAGAGTCTATGGAAGATGAGGAGGAAGCAGAATTTTTAGATATGATGGGTATGGTTCCTACTAAAAGAGTATTCCTTCCTACCCATAATTCTTTAGAAAAAAAACACTTTAACAATTCTACAGACACCTTCCTCTGTTCCTGGAGTGGACAAGAAGGAAAACATATCAAGTGGATAGGTCTGCTGCTGACTATTTGTATTCTCATCCAGATGATGAGGGTGTGGTACAGGCTTCTGCCTGTGATAAAGCTAAGGTCCCTCTATGATCTCATCCTCCAGATGAAGACTCAAGGAAAACTGACACAATGGGGAACTCTGTACTAGCGTTAATTGACAGAGTGCCAGGTGATGTGACACATAATTTGGCTGACACTGCTAGGATGACATTGGATGCCACAAAATACCAATTTCACATGGCTGTGAATGCAAATGATACTGTATGCAGGCTGTTGGCCCTATCAGTGTCTCTGAGGAGGTTTGCCTAGCTCAGACCAACCGATGTTACCCCAGGCACTCAGTTAAAGGCCATGGATTTTCCTTGTGAAAACAGTTCCCTTTTCGATGACAAGACTGAGGCGTACATGAAAAAGGTGGAGGAGTACAACCCCCCGTAGGAGTAACTCCACAAGAGAAAGAGCCTCCACTTCTTTTAGATCCATGAGATGGGGAGGTAGGGGTAGGGGATATTATCCCAGAGCTTATGCCCCAGTCTCCATGCCTGTAGATTATACTCAGGTCAGAGGCTACTACAGAGGCAGGGGCAGGAGGCCTTCTAGGTGAGCTGGTTCAACCCCAGCTCCTAGGCCTCAGCTTGGACAGAAGCCCTGACTGCATAAAGCAGGCTGCCACCCCCTTATAGTAGGGGGGCAGGCTGGCTCACTACTTCCAGGACTGGGAAAACATAACCACAGAAAGGTGAGTTCTGGAGGTAGTGAGTCAGGGTCTCTGTCTATAGTTCAAACAGTTTACAAAACTCCAGGGCCACAGAGTTTTCCTGCCTTCAACCCTTGCAGTGACAATTTTGCTGGAATTATAGTTAAAAAAGCTTCTGCAAGCTAGAGCAATAGAGCTAGTCCCTCTCTGCCAAAGGGGAAGGGCATGTACTCCAGATGCTTCCTAACCAAAAAGAAGAATGGTGATTGGCGGCCAATCCTAGACCTCAGATTCCTGAACAAACACTTGGCAAAACCCAAGTTCAAAATGGTAACACTTGCCATTGTTATTCATTCTCTAAAGAAAGGAAACTGGCTGGCATCTCTAGATCTGAAAGATGCCTATTTTCACATTCCAGTCAGGCCTTGCCACAGAAAGTACTTAAGGTTCACTCTGCCCTCAGGGCACTGCCAGTTCTCAGTGCTCCCCTTCGGGCTTATTTCTGCATCACAAGTATTCACAAAGTGTCTATTAGTAGTGGCAGCTTACCTCAGGAGGCAAGGAATCATTGTATTCCCTTACCTGGACAACTGGCTAGTTGTGGAGGAGTCATCCCAGCAGGTAAAGGACTCCATCAGGGTCACCCAAAATACCCTGGCATCTCTGGGCTTCCTCATCAATACTCAGAAGTCTCAGATGAAACTAGTTCAGTCACTGGAATTTATTGGTGAAGAACTGGATACTGTCCAGGGCAAGGCGTTTCTCCCTTAGGAGAGGGTGGCAAACTTGCTAACCCTGGCAGCCTCCTTTGCCTTGGATCAGCCCAGGACTGTAAGGCACTTCCTAGCATTACTGGGACACATGGCCTCAACCATTGCAGTAGTATCAGACTCCAGGTTTCAGATGAGAGAGGTTCAATACCACTGAGATATCACTGGTCCAGAGAAGGGATCCAGTTTCAAAGTTTGTGCCAGTTACAAGAACTCTGTTACTGTCTCTGCAGTGGTGGAAAGAAAGGGACAACTTCAGGCAGAGCATCCCTTTTCAGCAACAGCACCACACTGTGGTCCTAACAACATATTCCTCCCTCCTAAGGTGCGGTGCACACACAGGCGACCTCAAAAATCAGTGGGACCTGGTCCCCTCAGGAATTCAAGTTGCATATCAACCTCTTAAGAGTTGAAAGCGGTCCCTCTTGCTCTAAAGGGCTTTGCTCCTCAGTTGAGGGGTCAGTCAGTCCAGATCAGAACAGACAGCCACTATGTGGTACATCAACAAGCAAGGGGGTACAAAATCCTCAAGTCTGTGCACAGAAGCCATGAAAGTCTGGTCCCTGGCATACTCCCTGGAGGTGTGTCTGTCCGCCATTCACCTCCCAGGCAAGGACAGTACACTGGCAGATTCACTCAGCAGAATCAGTCAGGGACATCACAAATGGACTTTAAACAAGTAAGTGTTGGACACAGTTTTCAGACATTGGGGTACACCAGAAATAGATCTGTTTGCCTCAAAAGAGAACAATCAGCTTCCTCTTTATTGCTGCAGGCCTCCTTCATTGGGCACAATGCCGATGGAGGCAGTAGCCCTGGATTGGACAGAGAAATTTCTGTATGCTTTTCCACCATTTCCACTGTTGTTGAGAGTCCTTCTCAAGCTCAGGAGTCATAGAAACATAGAAAGTGATGGCAGATGGGGATCTCACGATCCATCTAGTCTGCCCGGTATCCTGCCCCCCACCCCTTTAAGCCTTGTGTTCTGATGACTGCCTTGTGTCTATCCCATGCAGTTTTGAATCCCCCAACTGTTTTAACTTCCACAACTTGTTGGGGCAAACTGTTTCAAGGTTCCACCACCCTCTCTGTAAAAAAGAACTTCCTCATATTCCCCCTGAATCCCCGCCCCCCCCAAGTCTCATGTTGTGCCCCCTGGTTTTCGTGCAGTCTCTGGTCTGAAATAGGTCCTGCAGCTGTACCTTGTTTATTTCCTTTAGGTACTTGAATGTTTCTATCATATCTCCCCTCTCTCTTGTTTGCTTGAGTGAGTACACGTTCAGTTCACTCATCCTCTCCTCATATGGCCTGTGGTACAGTCCCCAAATCATCTTTGTCACCCTCCTCTGCCCTTGCTCCAGTCTGTCTATATCCTTCCTGAGGTGTGGCCTCCAGAACTGGACACAGTACTCCAGCTGGGGCCTCACCAGAGACCGATACAGTGGCAGCACCACCTCCTTCCTTCTGCTTGTAATGCCCCTCCTGACGCACCTTAGCATGCTGCTGGCCTTCAGTGTCACCTTTTCACACTGTTTTTGCCACCTTCAAATCCTCTGATATTATGAAAACCAGGTCTCTTTCTTGCTTGGTCGCTGCCAGTCCCCCCCACCCTGAGGTAGTATCCCTTGTTGTGTTGCCTTTGCCTATGTGCATGACCTTACTTTTTTGCATTGAATTTTAGTTGCCATGCCTTTGACCATGCTTCCAATTTCTCTAGGTCCATTTCCATTTTCTTCACCCCCTCTGGGGTATCTACCTTGTTGCAGATCTTAGTGTCATCTGTGACTAGACACACCTTACCCTCCCAAACCGTCTGCAATG
The DNA here is from genome assembly GCA_016271365.2 of Neoceratodus forsteri. Taxonomy (NCBI): domain Eukaryota; kingdom Metazoa; phylum Chordata; order Ceratodontiformes; family Ceratodontidae; genus Neoceratodus; species Neoceratodus forsteri. The sequence goes on from CM057456.1 coordinate 180,302,210, forward strand.
TCACTATGAAAACATTGAAGAGTAGTGGTCCCAGCACTGACCACTGGGGCACCTGACTGATCACCCTCCCAGACAAGGCGCCGTTTACCTGCACCCTCTGTGTCCTTCTGCTCAGCCAGTTTCTTACCCAGTTCACCACCTCCTGCCTTACTACCATGCTTTCCAGCTTATTTATCATCTGCCTGTGTGGGACAGAGTCAAATGCCTTACTGAAGTCTAAGTATACTATATCAGCTGCACTTCCCTGGTCTACTGCCCTGGTGACCCAGTTGAAGAAGTTGATCAGGTTCATTTGGCATGATCTGCTTGCTGTGAAGCCGTGCTGTTTTTCATCCTGCTGCCCATTATTTTTTTCCAGAAACTCTAGTGTCCTTTCCTTGAGCAGCGACTCCCATCAGTTTTCCCAGCACCAATGTGAGTCTGCCTGGCCGATAGTTTCCTGCGTCCTTGCTTCCTGATTTATGGAGAGGGACAACTGTTGCCTTCTTCTAATCCTCTGGGATGACCCCACTCCTCAGAGTTCCGCCAGAGGGGCCGCCAGTTCCTGAGCTAGTTCCCTCAATACTCTTGGGTGTGTCTCGTCTGGTCCCATGGCCTTATCTACCTTTAGCCTGTTCAGTCCTTTTAGCACTTGATCTGCTGAGTCTCATGATGCCTCCTCTATTTTTCCTCTTCTCCCTGATGTATCTAAAAAAATATTTTGTCTCCCCTTTTTACTCCGTGTGCTGTGCTCAGTTCTGTATCTGTTTTTGCTTTCCTGATTGCTTCACCTGCTTCCTTCAGTTTCTCTTGATATATGTCATGGTCCTCTTCCTTTACGGACTCCTTGAATTTCTTGAAAGCCTGTCTTTTCTCCCTCACTTTGGTTGCCATCTCTCTTGAAAACCATAGTGGCTTTCTTCTCCTTTTTGCCTTACTAACCCTTCAAACAACATGAAGTCTTGCTGTATTCTGACAATAGCAGTGAGTCCCAACCTTCGAACTGCCCCGGAGATGAAAGAGTTAACTTTCCATGCCGGGCATGGAACGCTGAGCTCGAGCTCGGTTGAGACTCTGTCTGTTGCTGTTTGAACTCAAACCGTCAGATTCTTTACTCCGCCTCACTGAACAGTCGCTCTGGAGATTTCTCCTTTGCTCGGTTCAATTTGTTGGTTAAAGTACCGCTTTTCTCAGTTTTCAACCGAATTTAAACTGCAACCTGTCGGTTCAGTCTCTGTCTGTGGTATTCGTGAGTACTAGATAGGTTTATATTGTTTTCTATTCTGTGTGGAACTTGAAAACGGTTCATCGGTTCGGTTTGAACCGATCAAGTTGTTTAAAAAATCTTTAGTTGTACTTTTAGAGTGTGGTTACCAGTTCTTATCGGTTCTAAAAAAAATGGATTTTATTACGTTTTTTTCCACGACCCGTAACACGGTCAGGAACCGATAAGAGTGTCTTGCTCAGGATTGCCATTAAAAGGGTAAGTTTTGTTAGACTGGCACTATGTCTGAGAAACCCAAAGAAAAACCGGACCCACTGGGTTTCAACACTGTAGTGTGTGTGGGAAGTCTTTGCCAAGGCTGACCCCCACACCACCTGTGTTTATTGTCTGGGGTTTGACCACCTCAATTCAGACTGCCAGATTTGTAAAAATGTTCCTGCAGCTACCCTAGAAAACAGAGTTGGTAGGCTCAGGGAAAGGGAGGCCAAAAAGTCTGCTAGGGTTGCCACATTTGGATGAGATGAAAAACGAATACTAAACCACACCCCCAAACTCCACCCCAACCCCGCCCCCCTTGTATGACTAATGCGGGCATCGCTTGGACTCTGATTCAATTGATTTATTCAGAATTGCTGCGGATAACATTGTGTACAACTTTTTTAAATTACATCATGATTATTATTTTGGGTTTATTCGATTTAGATTTAAATATTTTAAATTTCAGTGTGTGTTAACATTTGGTGGGGTTGGGGGGGGGGTTCAGGGGACTTTTCATCCTGTGTACACAGCTAAGCTCAGGGGTGTAGCCAGGGATTTCAGATCTGCACACCAAGTGGACTTACTGCTACTCCCCCTTGTTAGGGTGAGCTAACCCCCTCCCCACCGGGTGTAGCCAGACAATATACAAATGTACACCAGGATCATGTTTGTTGCCTCGTTTGGCACAATAAATACAACTTTTGTATCTCATGACAGTGGTTGTTGCCATGCATGGGTAAATACAAATGCCATGCATTGTTCCCCAAGACACCCACATACCAGCCCAAAGCCTGTGAAGTTGTATTGTCCTTGGGATGCAAAGACAGTATTAGTGACTAGTCCTTCTAGTTTCAACTCCTATAAATAAAATTACAGAAAGGTTCAGTATTTTCTGTGAATTTTCATGGAAAAAGGAAGCAGTTCAGAGCCTATTTGCTACTCCTCCCCTTAAATAAAATTGCACACCATGGAGTGCTTGGAGTATGCCTGCCTTCACCCATGGCTTAGCTGACAAATCTAGTGACTACAAGGACACCTCTGACAACTGGCTAGTTTGCATCAGGTGGCCTTTTCTGGTAAAACTATTTCAATAAATAAATAAACTACACCAGTAATGGTGGATGAGATGTAATTACAAATGTCATCTGCCATTTTAAGATGTGCTACTGTCCCTCCCATTGCTCCTACTCTAAAGTTATTTGTAATGTCAGAGAAGTTTTTAAAAGTGGTAGAAACTATTCTATGCTGTTAAATATCCTGTTTTGTTTTCCATATTAGTTATATATAGCAGATAGCATGATATGTGATATGTAGCACGAAGGCAGTACAGCGCAGTGGTTTAAAGCTCTGAGCTGCAATTCTGGAGACCAGGGTTTGAATTCTACAGCCCAAACTTGCATACTTTGTGACCCTACACAAATCATTTAACGTGTAAAGGTATAAAAGTATTCTTTATCACAGCAGTCAAAGACCATACTTACAATGCAGCCTGGAAAGGATTAGTTTGATTTGCTGCTAATGATTTTAATAGCCCCACTTTTTACCTTTCAGACTGACTGGTATACAAACAAAGGTCTGTATGACATCAGAATTTGTTTGTAATCTGACCATGCAAGTAAAACAGTGAAGGATTTAACATAATCTGTTTTACAAGCATCTGAGCATTCAAAATGACTGAAAAAGTACTACCTCTGAATAAAACTGGATTAGCAGATAGTTTCTGAAACACACTGTACAGTCCATAATGGGACAGGAAGCTACCCTAATGTGGTGCCTGTCTAGTTTCAGAAAAATGAAGGTGTTAATTAAGGTGGTATTGTTTACCCTTCCCATGAATAATCTTCCAATTTGCTGGTGTGAAGTTAGAGGTGACAACTGAGCAGACAGGGACACATTTGGCTCTTTAAGTGCCCTGCTCTTGAAGGCACTTCCTGATTAGCATGCACTGCAAGCAAGCAAGCACACTGAAATGTCAGAAACTTGCTTACAGTCAGATGAGAAGAAAATTAAACAATTAGTAGGGAATCTAACAGGTGCTGCTTGACTCACCATAAAAACCGAATTTGCAATGGCGAAAACAGGAGGACCGAATCTGGACCTAGAAAACCGAATCATTCGGTCAAAAACCGAGTAGGTGGTAACCTTAAAGTCCGCTGACCCGGATGGCCAGCCCGGTTCGGTTCAAACCGAACCAGAAGGAGTACCCTCTGACCAGGGCGAGACTTCTTCGGGCAAAAGGAGAACCGATTCTGAGGAGTCGGTTCCGGTTAAGAGAACAAGAAGGGATAAATCAGCTGGTGTGGATCCAAAAGTTTCTTCTCCAACCGCTGATGAAATAGCCAAAGCGATAAAAATTGTTCAATCGCTATCCCCGGTTCCGACCGAACCGGCACCATCAGGAAGGCGCTCGGTTCGGACGGTTCCAGATTATGATTTAGAGGAATTTTATGAACCGGAGGAGGAGGAAGGAGAGTATGAGGAAAGTGAATGTGGTTTTGAAAGTCTGGATGTGCCCATTGACCCGGACATCTCCCCAGACAGACCTTCAGGAGTGTCTCCTCCTAGGCTTTCTGAGTCCACCTCCCATTTCATGTTTTACAAGAAAGTGGACGAAACCCTTCAGCTTCCTATGGAAGAAGCTGTGGATGACCAGGAAGAGCCTGACTATGTGGAAATGATGGATATCCCAGAGTCCAGGAGGCTGTCTATTCCCTTACACAAGTCTTTTGGGAAACAGACATTTAAGATTTTAAAGACTCCTAATTCTATACCTCCTGTGGATAAAAGAATGGACAAGAGGTATACTCTGTCAGGCTCAGATACGGAGTTCCTTGCCCAGCAATGCAGCCATGTTGGGGTAGTGCAGGCTGCAGCCTGTGATAAGGCTAATATACCCTTGGCATCACACCCCCCAGATAAGGACTCCAGGAAGATTGATGCCATGGCAAAGAAACAGTACATGGCAGCATCCTTGGGACTCAGGCAGGCTAATTACGTGGCCTATACAGCTAGATATCAGAAATCTAGATGGGACACTGTCTTGGCTTTAGCTAAGCAGGTCCCTGGCCAGCTTGCCAAGGAGCTGGAGCAGGTGGCTGCTGATGGTATTGAGGCATCCAAGGTGCAATTCCATGCTGCAGTGGACTCCAGTGATGTTTCATCTAGAGTCATGGCTACATCTGTGGCCCTTCGTAGGATGGCTTGGCTCAGATGTACTAGCCTGTCTCAGGATACCCAGACTAAGGCCGTGGATTTTCCTGTAGTGGGTAATTCTCTGTTTGGGGAGCAAACAGAGAACTACATGAAGAAAATGGATGAATACAGGACCACCTATAGGAGTGCCCAGGCCAAGGAAAGGCAAGCCACTCCTCAGAGGCAGCATCCCAGGGGCAGGCCTTTTCATAGGCCTTTCTACCAAGCCCAGGCCTCCTCTTCTGCCTATGCTCAGAGGGGGTTCTTTAGAGGGAGAGGCAGAAGGGGTACAAGCAGGCCTGCTTCCACCCCTCAGCCTAAACCCCCTGCCAAACAGGCACTCTGATGGGTTTGTCAGGGCCGATTCTCCACCACCTGTAGGGGGCAGGCTGACTTACTTTGTCCAGGACTGGAAGTCCTTAACGTCGGACAAATGGGTCCTGGAAGTAGTAAGCCAGGGACTGGTTCTCAGCTTCAAAAATTCCCAAAGATGAGAACCAGATCCTTTCCACCTGCAAATCCTTCAGAGGCACTTGCCCTAGAGGCAGAGGTCTCTTCCCTCTTGGCTCTCAGAGCTGTAGAAAGGGTTCCACCCCTACACAAAGGGAAAGGACTGTACTCCAGGTACTTCCTCACCCCCAAAAAGACAGGAGAATGGCGGCCCATCCTGGATCTCAGATATCTAAACAAGCACCTTTTAAAGCCAAAGTTCAAAATGGTGACTCTGGGAATAATTCTACCCTGTCTAAGGCCAGGGGACTGGCTAGTCTCCCTGGACCTCAAGGATGCCTATTTCCATATTCTCATCAGAAGCTCCCATCGAAAGTACCTCAGGTTTGAGATGCCCTCAGGCCATTACCAATTCAGAGCAATGCCCTTCGGCCTAACCTCTGCTCCAAGGGTGTTCACAAAATGCCTGGCAGTAGTAGTTGCTTCCTTAAGAAGGCAAAGGATTGCCATCTTCCCATACCTGGACGACTGGCTCATAGTAGGCCAGTCCCCAGACCAAGTCAAGTTACACCTCACAGATAACTCAGCAACTGCTCACCTCTCTAGGTTTCCTTCTGAATCTTTCAAAGTCAGTTCTAGAGCCTGTTCAGCTCCTCACCTTCATAGGCGCAGAGCTAGATACAGAAAAGGCAAGAGCCTTCCTTCCCCTGGACAGGACAAGGACCGTTGTCACACTGACCTCTTCATTCACCCTGCAGGTGTCTCGACCAGCAAGGCATTTTCTGCAGCTCCTGGGTCACATGGCTGCTTCCACAGCAGTGGTGCAGGGAGCAAGATTTCAGATGAGGGACATTCAGTTCCACTTGAGAGCCTTTTGGTCTCAGGAAAAGGACCCTTTGACCAAACTGGTACCAGTGACTCAAACCCTGATCCAGGCTTTGCAGTGGTGGCAGGATCAGGACAATCTAAGACAGGGAGTTCCTTTTGTCACTCAGTCTCACTCTCTAATCCTTACTACAGATGCCTCCCTCTTGGGGTGGGGGGCCCACTTGGGAGACCTGACCACCCAAGGGTTGTGGTCTCCTCAGGAATCTCTGCTTCACATCAATCTATTGGAACTCAGAGCAGTGTTTCTAGCACTTCAAGTTTTTACCGGTCTGTCCAGAACAAGGTTGTTCAGATCAGGACAGACAATACCACCACAAAGTGGTATATCAACAAGCGAGGGGGCACATGGTCTATGGCCTTGTGCACAGAAGCAATGAAGTTGTGGTCTCTGGCTTTTTCCCTGAACACCTCCCTTACAGCAGTACACCTCCCAGGCAAGGACAATGTCCTGGCAGATGCTCTCAGCAGGATTTCCCAGGGCCATCACGAATGGTCACTGGATCCCCTGGTTTTGGAGGTGAGCTTCTCCAGATGGGGCACCCCACAGATAGATCTTTTTGCAGCCCCAGACAATCACCAACTTCCCCTGTTTTGCTGCAGACCCCCAGTGTTGGGCTCAGTCCCCCTGGATGCCTTGGTTCTCAATTGGGAAGGGAAGGGAAGTTCCTGTATGCTTTTCCCCCCTTCCCTCTCCTGTTCAAGGTGCTAGTAAAAATCAGGTCTCAATCCTGCAAAGTGATTCTGATTGCTCCAGACTGGGCCAGACAGCCCTGGTACCCTCTCCTGTTGTCCTTAGCAGTCCACCTTCCCTTGTCTCTTCCCAGGAATTACAACCTGTTCCCTGTGCTCAGGGGAGGGTTTGGTACCCGAATCTCAAATCTCTCAATCTCATGGCCTGGCTCTAGAAGAGTTAGAGTTTGCTGATTTACACCTCTCTCAAGGTGTCATGGATATTCTGAAGGCTTCTAGAAAGCCTTCCACCAGAGCTACCTATAATTCCAAATGGAAAAGATTCTCTATATGGTGCTCTGGTAAGCATATTTCCCCAGAGTCTGCTGACCTGCCCACAGTCCTTGACTATATGGTTCATCTGAATAGCCTGGGACTCAGACCAGCTACACTAAGACTGAACCTGGCAGCTGTCTCTGTTTTCCCTTCAGCAGGTAAGCCTTCTTCTCTTTCAGCTCACCCTGTATTCTCCAAGTTTTTCAAGGGATTGCTTCATACCAATCCGCCATTCAGGGACCCTGCCCCTGCTTGGGACCTTAATGTTTGCATTGCTCAGCTTATGCAACACCCTTTTGAGCCTTTGTCCTCAGCAGAGCTTAAGTACTTGACTTGGAAAACTGTTTTCTTAGTGGCCATCACTTCTGCCAGGTGCATAAGCGAGTTACAAGCCCTGTCAGTGAAGCCTGATTTTATCTCTTTTCATAGAGATAAGGTGGTCCTCAGGACTAACAGGAAGTTTTTACCTAAGGTGGTTTCAGACTTCCACCTTAACCAATCTATGTCTCTTCCTGTGTTCTTCACTGACCATTCCTCCTCTGGTGAGAGGAGATTGCACAGTCTGGATGTGAAAAGAGCCCTTAGCTACTACATAGAACGTACCAAGGGTCACAGGTTTGACTCCCTCCAACTGTTCCTCACTTATGGTGAGGTTGGTAAAGGAAAACCTGCCACTAAAAGATCAATTGCCAGGTGGATTGTCTCTTGCATTCAATTTTGCTATCAGAAACTGGGTAGGATTCCACCCTCAGGCCTGAGGGCTCACTCTACCAGAGGTACAACTGCGTCTCTGGCTGCTGCCAGGGATATTCCTATCTTAGAGATATGTCAAGCAGCTACCTGGAAAACAGTTCACACTTTTACCAAGCATTACTCTCTGGATATCCAGGCTAGGAGTGATGCTCAGTTTAGCACAAGCAGTGCTTCAGAGTCTATTTCTAAGTAGGTTCTGTCCTCCTCCATGGAGGTACTGCTTGTAGTTCTGCTATTGTCAGAATACAGCAAGATTTATGTTGTTTGAAGAAAAATAACTCACCTTAGTAATGTTGTTTCTTCTAATGGAGTCTTGCTGTATTCTGACCTCCCCCCCCTGCCTTCCCCTCTCAGAACCTTTGTTTCAAACACCATGAAGTCTTGCTATATTATAACATTAGCAGTCAGCCACTGCAGCTGAACTGCCCCGGAGAGGAAGGAGTTAACTCCAGAGGATCTGGAGTTCTACAGCGCGAGGACGCTGTGCACAAAGCTCTATCTGGCAGTTTCAAATGAAACTGTCAGATTCTTTACTCCGCTTCACTGAACAGTCGCTCCGGAGATCAGCTCCTTCAGCTCGGTTCATTCTTGGTTCAAGCGAGTATTTTTCGGTTCATTTGAACCAGCAAAAGTCATTATTTTTACCGCATTTCGGTTTTAAAGCTCTATCTGGTAACCGTAAGTACTAATTTTAAGTCTGTGTGGAAAATTAATTATCGGTTCGGTTTTGAACCGATCGGCTTTGTTATTTCTACATTTTAAAAGTGTACAGTGGGTTTTAGAGTGCGGTTCCCGGTTCTTATCGGTTCTAAAAAAAACAGAATTATAACGGTTTTTTCAAATACCCGTGACACGGTTAGGAACCGATAATGGTGTCTTGCCTGGCACTGCCATCAAAGGGCAAGTTTTGGTTAGGCTGGCATTATGTCTGAGAAACCCAAAGAAAACCGGCCCACTGGGTTTCAACACTGTGATGTCTGTGGGAGGCCTTTGCCAAGGCTGACCCACACACCACTTGTGTTTATTGTCTGGGGCTGACCACCTCCTGTCAGACTGCCAGGTGTGTAAAATTTCCTGCAGCTACCCTGGAAAAGAGATTGGGCGGCTCCAGGGACAGAGGCCAAAAAGTCCGCTGACCGGATGGCCAGCCCGGTCCAGTACCCACTGGACCAGAGGGAGTGCCTCTGACCAGGGCGAGACTTCCTCGGCAAAGGAAGGCTGGTTCAGAGGAACCAGTCCGAGTAAAAGACAAGAAATCAGTAGGTTTGGGGTCCAAAATTGTCTCCAACTGCTGCAGAGATAGCTAAAGCCATTCAGATTGTCCAGTCACTGTCTCAGGGATCTGTAGAACCACCAACAGTTGGTAAAGGTTGGTTCGTTCAGTCCCAGTGGTTCAGGATTTTGAAGTTGAGGATTTTTATGAACCACAGGAGGGAGGAGGAATTTGATCAATATATGTGTGGCTGGGGGGTCTGGACGTGCCCATTGAATGGGACATTTCTCCAGACAGACCTTTAGAATCTCCTCCTATTCTGTCTGAGTCCCTTCTTTCTTTATTTTTACAAAAGGTTGCAGAAACCCTCCAGCTTCTTTAGAGAGGCTGTGGATGAGCAAGAGGAGCCTGATTATGTGGAAATGATGGATATTCCAGAATCTAGGAGGTTGTCTATTCCTTTGCATAAGTCATTTAGGAAGCAAACAACAAAGATTTAAAAAATCCTCTTTCTGTCCCTCCTGTAGATAAAAATGGACAGAAGGTATACTTTGTCGAGCTCGGATACAGACTTCCTTACTGAACAGTGTAGTCATGTAGGTGTGGTACAAGCTGCAGCCTGTGACAAAGGCTAATATTCCTCTGGCCTCACATCCTCCTGATAAGGATTCCAGGAAGATTGATGCCATGGCAAAGAAACAGTATATGGCAGCTTCTTTGGGACTCAGGCAGGAAAACTATATGGCTTATGTGGCTAGATATCAGAAATCTAGGTGGGACACAGTGTTGCAGTTAGCCAAGCAGGCCCATGGCCCAGCTGGCTAGTGAGTTGGAACAGGTGGCTGCTGATGGCATTGAAGCCTCTAAAGTTCAATTTCATACTGCTGTTGATATTATGATGTTTCCTCTAGGGTCATGGCCACTTCTGTAGCTTTCCGTGAGTTGGCATGGCTCAGATGCACTAATCTGTCCCAAGATACCCAGTCAAAGGCTATGGATTTTCCTGCTAGTGGGAAATTCTCTGTTTGGGAGCAAACAGAAAACTATATGAAAAGATGGATGAATACAGAACTACCTGCAAAAGTGCCCAGGCTAGGAGAGCACATGCCACAAAGGCATGCTCCCAGAGGTAAAGGGGCAGGCCTTTTTCCAGGCCTTTTTACAATTTCAAGCCTCCTCTGTCTCTTGGAGAGGTTTCTTCAGAGGCAGGGTAGACGAGGCACAAGTAGACCGTCCTCTCCCTCAGCCTAAGGCTGCTGCTTATACAGGCACCTGATGGGGTGCCTAGGGCCGTATTCTCTTGTACCAGTGGTAGGTTGGCTTATTTCAGCCAGAACTGGCTATCCCTAACTACGGACAGATGGGTTCTGGAGGTAATAGGCCAGGGTCTGGTTCTCAGCTTCAAACACTTTCCAAAGATGAGGCAGACATTTTCCACTGCAAACCTTCAGAAGCCCTTGCTTTGGAAGCAGAGGTTTCTTCTCTTCTGGACTGCAAAGCAGTGGAAAGGGTTCCTCCTTGCCATCAGGGCAAGGGCTTTATTCAAGATACTTTCTTACCCCAAAAGACAGGAGAATGGAGGCCCATTCTAGATTTAAGGTACCTGAACAAGCATCTTTGAAACCAAAGTTCAAAATGTTGACTCTGGCAATGATATTGCTTCCCTAAGGCCAGGGACTGGCTAGCTTCCTGGACCTCAAGGATGCCTATTTTCATGTTCTGATCAGGCCTTCTCACCAAAGTACCTCAGGTTCGAACTGCCCTCAGGCCACTACCAGTTCAGGGCAGTGCCCTTAGCTGACCTCTGCGCCAAGGGGTATTCACAAAATGTCTCGCTGTAGTAGTGGCTCACTTAAGAAGACAAGGGGTTGCTGTGTTTCCTACCTGGACGACTGGCTCATTGTGGGTCAGTCTCCAGGTCAGGTGGCTCCATTTGCAAGTCACCCAGCAGCTTCTCACTTCCTGGGATTCCTGCTAAACTTACAAAGTCAGTTCTGGAACCGTTCAGGTCCTAACTTCATAGGCGCAGAATTGAACACAAGGTTAGCCAGGGCTTTTCTTCCCTCGGAAAGGGTGGACAGACTCATCGCTCTGGCATCCTCCTTTACCCTGCGGGTCTCTCGACCAGCAAGGCATTTTCTGCAACTCCTTGGGCACATGGCTGCTTCTACAGCTGTCGTGGTAGGGAGCAAGATTCCAGATGAGGGACATTCAGTTCCATTTGAGGGCCTATTGGTCAGAAGGAAGGACCCCTTACCAAGTTGGTTCCAGTTACTCAAACTCTGATCCTAGCCTCCACTGGTGGCAGGTCCAGAGCAATTTAAGACAGGGGTTCCTTCATTCCCATTTTCACTCCCTCACCCTCACCACGGATGCCTCCCTGTTAGGGTGGGGGCTCACCTAAGGATCTTGCCACCCAGGGGTGTGGTCTCTCAGGAACTCTGCTCCACATCAATCTGTTGGAACTCAGAGCTGTCTTTTTAGCTCTTTCGGTGTTTCAGATTCTGTCCAGAACAAAGTGGTTCAAGTCAGGACAGACAATACCACCACAATGTGGTACATCAACAAGCAAGGGCACTCGGTCTTCAGCCTTGTGCACCGAAGCAATGAGGTTGTGGTCTCTGGCCTACTCCTGAACACCTCCCTGATAGCGGTTCACCTCCCAGGAAGGACAATATGTCTCATGGACGCCTTCAGCAGAATTTCTCAGGGCCATCACGAATGGGCTCTGAATCCACAAGTGCTGGGGTCCGTCTTGCCAGATGGGTACCCTCAGATAGATCTTTTCAGCAGCCCCAGACAACCATCAACTTCCTCTTTTCTGTTGCAGGCCTACAGTACTGGGGCCAGTCCTCTGGACGCCTTTCTGTTGGACTGGAAAGGAAGTTCCTTGTATGCCTTTCTCCCTTCCTTTCTTTTCAGGGTACTAGTAAAATCAGATCTCAACCTTTGCAGAGTGATTCTGATTGCTCCCAGATTGGGCCAGACAGCCCTGGTACCCTCTGCTTCTGTCCTCTGGCAGTCAACTCCTGCCCTGAGCCTACCCAGAGTCCACGACTTACTGGCCTGTGCACAGGGAGAGTGTGGTATCTCGGACCTCAAATCCCTCCACCTCAAGGCTTGGCTCTTGAGGAGCTAGAATTTGTTGACTTACACCTTTCTCAAGGTGTCATGGATATTTTAAAGGCTTCTAGGAAGCCTTCCACTAGGGCCACTTATAATTCTAAGTGGAAGAGGTTTTCCATCTGGTGCTCTGAGAGGCAGATTATCCCAGAATCTGCTGATCTTCCCATTCTTCTGGAATATTTGGTCCATCTGAATTCCTAGGCCTTAGACCAGCTACCTTGAAGGTTCATCTGGCAGCTGTCTCTGCTTTTGTGTCAGCAGGGAAGCCTGCCTCCCTTTCTTCTCACCCTGTGTTCTCCAAGTTTTTAAAGGGTTACTTCATACTAGCCCTCCTTGGGAACCAGCTCCCGCTTGGGACCTGAATATTTGCATTGCTCAGTTAATGTAACCCCCCTTTGAGCTCTGTCTCAGCAGAGCTCAAGTATTTAACTTGAAAACTGTTTTCCTAGTAGCTATCACCTCTGCCAGACGATAAGTGAGTTACAGGCCCTGTCAGTGGAAGAAGATTTTATCTCTTTCACAGAGATAAGGTAGTCCTTAGGACTAATAGAAAGTTTTTGCCTAAGGTGGTTTCTGATTTCCACCTGAATCAATCTATCTCTCTCCGTATTTTTTCACTGAGCATTCTTCCTCAGGTGAGAGGAGACTGCACAGCTTGGATGTCAAAAGAGCCTTAAGCTACTATTTAGAGCGACTAGAGGTCATAGGTTCGAATCCTCCAACTGTTTCTTACCTATGGCGAGGTTGGCAAGGAAAACCTGCCACTAAGAGAACAATTGCAAGGTGGATTGTTTCTTGTATCCAATTCTGTTATCAGAAACTAGGTAGAGTACTTCTCAGGATTGAGGCCCACCCACCAGGGTACAGCTGCTCTCTAGCGGCTGCTAGGACATTCCCATTCTGGAGATTTGTCAAGCTGCTACCTGGAAGACAGTTCACACTTTACTAAGCATTATTCCCTGGATGTCCAGTCCAGGAGAGATGCTCGTTTGGCACAGCTGTGCTTCAGAGCCTATTTCCTAAGTAGGTTCTGACCCTCCTCCATGGAGGTACTTGCTGTGTAATCTGTTAATGTTATAATATAGTAAGACTTCATGGTGTTTGAAGAAAAATTACTCACCTTAGTAATTGCTTTTCTTCTCATGGAGTCTTGCTATATTATAACCACCTCCCTCCTGCCCTCTCAGAACCTCTACTTGGGTAGGGGTGGCAATTGTGCAAGCACTGTGTCATGCTCATTGTAGTTATCCCTTTACCCTCTTTCCTTTGGGTTAGGGATCTGGTTGCTTTCATTTAGGATATTTATATTGCCCCCTTCCTGGACTTGAGTCTTGGGGGGAAGGGGGGGTTCATAATGTGCTTGTCAAGGGTGGTAAAACGAACCATACCGAGCTCGAGCTCAGCGTTCCATGCCTGGCATGGAAAGTTAACTCTTTCATCTCCAGGGCAGTTCGAAGGTTGGGACTCACTGCTATTGTCAGAATACAGCAAGACTCCATTAGAAGAAACAACATTACTAAGGTGAGTAATTTTTCTTCTGGTGCAATCCTCTGTTGCTGTTTGCATTGCTTTCATCAGGTTTGCCCATGTTCCTTTGACCCCTGCCTCTGTTTGGTTATTTAGGCTACTTTCCAGGGAGACCCTCATTTTTTGAAAGTCTGCCTTCCTAAAATCTAACACCTTCGTTTTTGAGTGACTGTTGTCTTCAGATGTTTTGACCTTGAACCATATTGAGTGGTGGTCACTTGAACCAAAATGGTGCCCTATTTGTATGTCATGTACTTTGTCACTGTTTGTAAGTATCAGGTCACAGATAGCACCTCCCCTTGTTGGTGAGACAGTCTGCAAACATGATCCTGGTTGCTCCAGACTGGGTCAGGCAGTCATGGTACCCTCTGCTACTTACCCTGGCCACCAAGCAACCCATTTTTCTTTCTCAGAGATACAATCTCCTGACACCTTTTCAAGGTCAGATAGTATTTCCGAACCTCAAGACCCTTCACATGAAGGCCTGGCTCTAGAGGGGTTAAAATTTTCTAAATTTAAATTCTCAGAAGTCCTTATGGTCCTGAAAGTTTCCAGGAAAACTTCAACCAGAAAGATTTATGCTTCAAAGTGAAAAAGATTTTCCATCTGGTGCAAGTCTAAGTACATCAGTCCTCTTAATGCAAGCTTACCTACACTGCTTGACTATCTGGTGTACCTGCAGGCTTTAGGCCTGAGGCCTGCGACCCTCAGGGTTCATTTAACAACAGTATCTTCTTACTTGCCTGCAGGTTCTCAGAGAAAAATAGCTATACACCCTATGTTTAGAAAGTTTTTCAAAGGCTTTGCACATATGTTGCCTTTTGTTAGGGAACCAGTCCTTCCTTGGGACCTGAATTTTGGCATACACAAACTCATGGAACCTCCATTTGAGCCAATGGCTATGGCTGATCTGAAATATGTCACCTGGAAAACAGTTTTCCTGGTGGTAATTACTTCAGCAAGAAGAGTGTGTGAGCTCCAAGCCTTCTGCACTGATCCTAATTGCATTATCTTCCACAAGGCCAAGGTGGTCCTTAGGACCAACAGGAATTTTTCTTCCCAAGGTGGTATCTGACTTTCATTTGAACCAATGTTCTTCACAGCCAAGTCCAGTTCAGGGGAATTAAAGCTTCATAGTTTGGATGTGAAGAGGTCCCTCGGCTACTATACCAGTCATACTAAGGACCTCAGGGGTTCCCACTCATAGTTGTTTATCACTTATGGTGAGATTGGGAAAGGCAGACCTGCATCAGAGAGAGATCAGTTGCCCACTTGCTAGTCTCCTGCATCCAGTTCTGTTACAGTATGACTGAGAAACAGCCACCACAGGGCCTCAGGGCACATTTCACTCATGGAGCTGCTGTCTCTGTGGAAAATGCAAGGGATATTCCCTTGCTGGAAATCTGTAGAGTGGCTATCTGGAGTACAGTCCACACCTTCACAAAGCACTGTTGTCTGGACATCCAATCCAGGAGTGATGCTTGATTTGGCACTGCAATATTGCAGAACATTTTTCCTAAGTAGGTTCTGTACCCTCCTCCTAAGGCACTGCTCAGTAGTCTGCATATGGCTAATCATACTGGGAGATTCATGGAGTTTGAAGAAAAAATTACTGACCACAGTAATATTGTTTCTTCCAAGGGATCTCCCAGTATAATTAGACCTCCCACCCTACCTCCCCTTACATAACTTGGATCAGGTTCAGCAATACTTTCATGGGGCTTCATAATGTTGCCATTAATCATTAGCTTAACTTAGTGTTTTTGACGCACATAGAGATGACTAGTGGGTCTAGCTCTCCATTTGTGTTGTTTTTATCCTGTTGGGAGCCCATCCTCTTTGCCAGAGGGGTGGGTATTACAATTATTATTGTTGACTGGATTAGAATTATTTAATTCAGATAGTCTAGTATTTTTCAGCTACAAAAACGAATCTGACTGTTAGATGGAACACAGTTCACCTAGAGGCAGCAGTTTGAATGTAGCATTCTAGTTCCATTATTTGCATACATTCCACATTACATCACTACAGTTCTGAGGCAGTCAGAGATTCTGGGCTGACTGCATATGTCCAATCGTACTGAGCGATCCCTTGGAAGAAACCATATTACTGTGGTAAGTAATTTTTTCTTGTGGTCGCTATTGCCTTGGCCAGACAGTTAAGTAAGCTCCAGCTGTTTCTGTGAAGTCTCCTTATCTGGTTTCCACAAAGACATGGTAGTCCTTTTCCTGCACTCAAAGTTCTTGCCAAAGATGGTCTTGGAGTATCACCATAAGCAGGTCCTTATAATCCCCACCTTCTTTTTGAAGTCACACACTTTGGAAGCCAAGTTTGAGCTCCACACATTGGGCATGCTGAATGCTTCTGTACTACAGGGAACACACATCAGGGGTCTGCGATGCTTGCCAACTGTTCCTCCCTTGTTCTGAAGCTGCTCCAGACAAACCAGCAAATAAGCAGACAGTACCAGTGGACAACCTTCTGCATCAATCTGTGCTATCAGTTGGCTGGGCAGGAATCGGCCAAGAGGATTGAAGTTTCACTCCACCAGGTATACTGCTGCCTATGTTACTGCTGCCAGCTACATTCATGCCAAGTATATCTTCTGGGCAGATACCTGTTACAGTGTGCACATGCTCATATCCATTATAGCATCAGTTGTTGCAGTGCTGCATTCTAACAACAGGAATCCAGCAATAACGTTATACAAAACAGCATCATCTCTGTCCAGAGGGACTGTCCTGGAGAGAGAGAACTGGATGCTTATAGAATTTAGAATTCTGTTCAAATTCTGTGCTGTGGTCACTCTCCCTATGCTGGTCTAACATCAGATATGTTTTTTTCCCACTGAAGAGAACAGCTGCCCAGAGTGCTGTTCCAGGTCTAATGGTCAAATTTCTGTATTTTATTACAATTACACCCATTAAATGATGATGAGATGACAGCAAATATCTTTAATAATTATTTCTGCTCCATATTTGGTGATAAGATGGATTCTACCTACATACATATAGCCCAACCATCAACCATCTATCGGGTCACCACAGACGAGGTTCATTCTGAATTAGCACAAATAAGAGTAAACTCAGCTGCAGAACCTGATAACATGCACTCAAAGTTACTAAGGGAAATGTCAGCTGCTCTCTCAGTCCCCGTGACGGTCATGTTCAACAGATCATTGGAGACTGGGGATGTACCATATGACTGGAGGAAGGCCATAGTGGTGCCAATATATAGAAAGGATAACATGGGTCTGGTCTCTAATTACAGCCCAATAAGCCTGACATCCATCTGCTGTAAAATTCTAGAGAATCTAGTCAAGCAGAGACTGGAATCTGAATTAATATCCAAGAGAATTAAATATAAACATCAGCATGAGTTTACAAATGGCTGATTATGCACCACCAATCTCTTTACCTTTTACAGTAAAATCAGTATAAGCACGGATCAGACTATCCCAGTTGATGTAATACTACTAGATTTCAGGAAGGCATTTGATATAGTCCCTCACTATGAACTTCTGCAAAAGTTGGTAGATATGGGACTGGACAGCAGTTTGATCAAATGGATAAAGAACTGGTTCTATGATAGAACTCAACGTGTAAGAATACGTGGGCATCTTCTTGAGGAGGGTGAGGTCAGTAGTGGAGTGTCCCAAGGATCAGTCCTTGGACTGGTCATATTTGGACTTTTCATAAGCGACCTGAATAAAAATGTATACAACTATTTAACCAAGTTTGCTGATGACACCAGACTTGGGGGCGAAACTGACTCCATTACCAGTTACTTCTCCCTTGCGAAAGATCTAAAAAGTATTGAACTGTGGGTCACATATAATAAAATGTATCTGAACCAAGATAAATGCATGGTTCTGCTCCTGGGACATAATACTCTAATGTATAATTATACATTGATTGGCAAAATTCTACAGGCTGTGGAAAAGGAACGTCACCTTGGTGTCATAGTAAATAATAAACTGTCATCACAAGACCAATGTAATAAAATAACACAGAGGGCCGGAAGATTACTAACAAATGTCCAGCGAGCATTTGTAATGTGTAGGCAACAGGGCATACTGCCACTATATCGAACCTACATCCATCCTTATTTGGACTATGCTTCCCCCTTTTTGGAGAGAGATATAGACATAATTGAGAGAGTGCAGCACAGCACAACAAAGCTCATCCCTCATCTCAGAAGATTAACATACACAGAAAGATTGGCTACAACAGGTCTGGTTAGACTAGAGCAGGAGTTCTCACACTTTGTCATAGTGAGCCTCCCCCAAGCCTTGGAAAAGATCTTGAGCCTCCCCCTAATATAGAAATTATTTTGGGCGTCCCCATAGTTAGAACAACTTTGCACATTACAGGAAGAATACAATGAAGTTCATGTGAGTAGTTGAGTTTATTCTCATTTTATTGAACTTATTATTCTCCCTCTCTATAACCCCCTCCCTAGGTCAGCCTACTCACTCCACACTTCTGAGTTTTGGCCCTATTTACCCCTCATTGCAATACCTCCATGAGTCAGACTGTTTTCTTTGTCACTTCTACCCTGCTCTTAAACACCTTCTCGGGGACCATTTTGCTCCCTCCTGGCCTTGCTCCTAGTATCTCTCTCTGCTTAACCCTTGTATTTGTGCTTTTATGCAGCCAGTATAATGGGTCAATTGTTATCTTGTTCCTATTTATTTGTATTATTTTGCATTTTGTTTTGCACAGTTTCCAAGAATTGTATTTCCTTCATTCAGCTTTCCCCCATGTCATACCAGGACACAAGCGTTTGTTGAGCGTGTTTTCCTAGTAACCATTTTGAACATAAATTTGCATGCCATTATTTGCTTTCAGTTTGCTACATCCTTTCACACAAAGCATCCAAAACTTGCCATTTAAATATAGTACATTTTAAGACTTGCTTGAGCCTCCCCTGGAACAGGTTGGGGCCTGTCCTGTGAGGCTGGCCTCACCATTTGAGAAACCCTGGACTAGAGGACAGATGAAAAGGGGGATTTCAAACAACATGAAATCTTGCTGTATTCTGACAATCGGCAGTTAGCTCCAGCCTTTAAACTGCCCTGGAGAGTATAGGGTTAAATCTCTATGCAGTGCATAGAATGTTAAGCTTGAGCACGGTTGAGGTCTCTGTCTGCAGCCCTTTGAAACACAACCGTCAGATTCTTTACTCCGCCTCACTGAACAATCGCTCTGGAGATTTCTCCTTCAGCTAGGTTCAAAAGTCAGTTAAAGTGTCAGTTTTAAGCCGAAATTATTCTGCTTGTCAGTTCAGGCTCTGTCTGTGGTACCATGAGTACTAGATAGTTTTCTGATTTACTTTGTGGAAATTGTAAGTTTTTTCAATTGGTTCGGCTGAACCGATCCTTTATATGTGAATTTTTTACTTTGCTTTAGTGTGTGGTTACCAGTCCTTATCAGTTCTAAAAAAAACATGTTTTAAACATTTTTTTCCAATACCCGTGACACGGTTAGGAACTGATAAGGGAGTCTTGCCTGGCGGTTGCTGAAACCCAAGGAAAAAATCAGGCCCACTGGGTTTCAACACTGCAGTGAATGTGGGGAAGTCTTTGCTAAGGCTGATCCCCACACCACCTGTGTTTATTGTCTGGGGTTTGAACACCTCGATACAGACTGCCAAATTTGTAAACATTTTCCTAAGTCTACCCTAAAAAAGAGATTAGGTAGACTTAGGGAAAAGGAGGCCAAGAAGTCCGCTGACCTGGATGGCCAGCCCGGTTTGGTTCCGACCGAACCAGAAGGAGTGCCGTCTGACCAGGGTGATACTTCGGTCAAGAGGAGAGTCGATCCTGAGGGATCGGTTCCTACAAAAAGGAAAGACAAATCAGCCAGTTCGGATCCAGAGGTTCCTGTTCCGACTGCTGAAGAGATTGCCTGAGCAATTCGGATTGTTGAATCACTTTGCCCAGTTCCGTCCAATCCAGCTCTGTTGGCTAGGGGCTCGGTTCGGTCAGTTCCACCGGTTCAGGAATATGCCCCTGAAGATTTTTATGAACCGGAATTTGAGGAGGAGGGGGATTATAAACAGGATGATTATGATGAAGCAGAAAGTCTGGATGTGCTCATTGAACTGGACATCTCCCCAGACAGACCTTCTGGTGTTTCCCTTCCTAGGCTCTCTGAGTCCCCTACCCACTACATGTTTTACAGGAAAGTGGCTGAAACTCTTCAGCTCCCTATGGAGGAAGCTACAGAGGATCAAGAGGAGCCTGATTTTGTAGAGATGATGGACATCCCAGAGTCCAGGAGACTGTCTATTCCCTTGCACAAATCATTTGGGAAACAGATACAAACAATTTTAAAGTCTCCTAATTCTGTACCTCCTGTTGATAGAAGAATAGATAAGAGGTACACTTTATCAGACTCAGACACAGAGTTTTTCTGCCAGCAATGCAGCCATGTTGCTGTTGTGCAGGCTGCAGCCTGTGACAGGGCTAATGTTCCCTTGACTTCACCCCTCCCCCCCCGCCGCCAGATAAAGACTCCAGGAGGATGGATGCCTTGGCAAAGAAGCAATACATGGATGGCATCCTCTTTGGGACTTAGGCAGGCTAATTATATGGCCTATACAGCCAGGTACCAGAAGTCCAGGTGGGACACTTTATTGGCACTGGCTAAACAGGCCTCCCCCCAGCTGGCCAAGGAGCTGGAGGAGGTGGCTGTGGATGGGATTGAGGCATCTAAGGTACAGTTTCATGCTACTGTGGACTCCAATGATGTGTCATCAAGAGTCATGGCTACATCTGTGGCTCTTCGGAGAATGGCTTGGCTCAGATGTACTAGCCTCTCACAGGACACCCAGGCTAAGGCCATGGATTTTCCTGTGGAAGGTAATTCTCTGTTTGGGGAGCAGACAGAGAATTACATGAAGAAGATGGAGGAATATAGGACCACTTACAGGAGTGCACAGGCCAAGGAGAGGCAGACAACTCCTCAAAGGCAGGATTCTAGGGGCAGGGGCAGGCCTTTTCATAGGCCTTTCTACCAAACACAGGCCTCTTCTCCCTTTTCACAGAGGGGGTTCTTCAGAGGGAGAGGCAGAAGGGGGATGAGCAGGGCTGTAGCCACTCCTCAGCCTAAGGCCCCTGCCAAGCAGACACCCTGATGGGTCTGCCCAGGTCGACTCTCCTATCCCTGTAGGGGCAGGCTGGCTTACTTCATCCAGGACTGGGTGTCTGTTGCTTCAGACAAGTGGGTCCTGGAAGTGGTAAGCTAGGGACTGGTTCTCAGCTTCAAAAAATTTCCGAAGATGAGAGCCAGATCTTTTCCACCTGCAAGTCTCTCCGAAACCCTTGCCCTAGAGGCAGAGGTTTCATCTCTTCTGGCCTTAGAAGTCATAGAGAGAGTTCCTACCCTACACTGGGGCAAAGGTCTGTACTTCAGGTACTTCCTTACCCCAAAAAGACAGGGGAGTGGTGACCAATCCTAGATCTAAGATACCTGAACAAACATCTTTTAAAACCAAAGTTCAAGATGGTGACTCTGGGAATGATTCTTCCCTCTCTAAGGCCAGGGCATTGGCTAGCCTCCCTGGTCCTCAAAGATGCCTACTTTCACATCCCATCAGGTGCTCCCACAGAAAGTACCTCAGGTTCAAGTTGCCCTCAGACCATTACCAGTTCAAAGCAATGCCCTTTGGCCTAACATCAGCTCCAAGGGTTTTTACAAAATGCCTGGCAGTAGTAGTGGCCTTTTTAAGAAGGCAAAAGATTTCCATTTTTCCATATCTGAACGACTGGCTCATAGTGGGTCCCCAGCTCAAGTCAGGTCAGACCTGCAAGTCACCCAGCAAGTGCTCACTTCCCCTGAGATTTTTTTCTCAACCTTCCCAAATCAGTTCTCGAACCAGTGCAACTTCTTACCTTTATAGGGGCAGAGCTAGACACTGTCAAAGCAAGAGCCTTTCTTCCCCCACAAAAAGGGCAAGAGTTCTTATAGAACTGGCTTCTACTTTCAGCCTTCAGGTGTCCTAACCAGCAAGGCATTTCCTTCAGCTCTTTGGCCACATGGCAGCTTCTACAGCAGTGGTCCAAGGGGCAAGATTTCAGATGAGGGACATTCAGTTCCATCTGAGGGCCTTTTCGTCCCAAAGGAAGGACCCTCTTACCAAACTGATTCCAGTGACTCGGACACTGATCCAAGCTCTTCAATGGTGGCAGGATCAGGACAATTTAAGGCAAGGAGTCCCATTTGTCACTCAGTCTCATTCAGTGGTCCTTACCACGGATGCTTCCCTTTTGGGGTGGGGAGCTCATCTGGGGGCTCTCATAGCCCAGGGACTGTGGTCCCCTTAGGAATCCCTTCTCCATATCAGTCTCCTGGAACTCAGGGCAGTTTTTCTGGCCCTGCAAGCTTTCTCCCAGTATGTGCAGAATAAGGTGGTTCAGGTCAGAACAGACAACACCATACCATGTGGTATATCAACAAGCAGGGAGGAACTCGGTCTACGGCCTTGTGCACGGAAGCCATGAAATTGTGGTCCCTGGCTTATTCCCTACAGACCTCTCTGATAGCAGTTCACCTTCCAGGGAAGTACAATGTGCTAGCAGATGCACTGAGCAGGATTCCCAGGGCCATCACGAATGGTCCCTGGATCTCCTGGTGTTGAAAGTGATTTTTTCAAGGTGGGGCACCCCAAAGATAGATCTCTTTGCAGCTCCAGACAATCACCAACTTCCTCTGTTTTGTTGCAGACCCCCAGTCTTGGGTTCAGTCCCTCTGAATGCTCTGATTTTGAACTGGGAAGGGAAATTCCGTAGGTCTTATCTCCCTTTGCTCTACTGTTCAAGGTTCTAGTCAAGGTAAGGTCACAACCTTGCAAAGTGATTCTGATTGCTCCAGACTGGGCCAGACAGCCTTGGTACCCCCTGTTGCTGTCTCTAGCAGTCCATCTTCCTCTGTCTCTTCACAGGAATTACAACCTGCTAACCTCCTCTCGGGGAGGATTTGGTACCCCAGTCTTCGGTCTCTCAGTCTCAAGGCATGGCTCTTGAAGAGTTAGAGTATGCAGATTTGCATCTGTCTCAGGGGGTTCTGGACATTCTCAAAGCTTCTCGAAAGCCCTCCACCAGAAAGACTTCTAACTCCAAAAGGAAAAGATTCAGCATTTGGTGTTCCAAGAAGCATATTTCCCCAGACAC